>OY728146.1:100915513-103847179 GCA_963277665.1 Viscum album
ATCAATATGAATTATTCTTTTGTGATATTAAGGGTTACTATAAATATTTATAGTTTTTGTGTTCTCAAAATTGATAGTGGAATTGTTTGAATTGACATCCATATCATTGTAAAGTGTATTTCATCCATAAAATAAAAGCATAACATCAATATTGAGCTATGTATTACACTTATAGATTAGGAAAAGCTAGTGAATTTGTTTTCTAACTAGACCATGAAATAAGATAATCTCTAAAAAGGTTACATCTTCAAGAAGTATTTTCTTATCTAATATACAGACACCAAATTAATAATATGAGTAACTAAATATGTCAAACTTTTTCCCTATTGAATAGAATATATCTAAATAAGTAGTATATTTGATGTATTTGAAAATAATTATTATAGAATCCAATTGCGATTCTTTTAGGATTTCTGGAATGATTTTACACATAGATACACTAAAGGTAATATCAGTTTGGAAAGTATTCATGTTGATAATAAATACAATAATACCTATGTAACTCATTTGATCCACTAGGTTCTTAGCTTCATGAATATCCAACTTATATGTTTTACTCATGCATCAATTAGTACTCTTAGTGCTATCAATATTAAAAAAAATATAAAAAAATATCTCCTATATACATTGGTTTTAAATAATTCCATCTTTATTTTGAAAAAAAAAGAATAAATCTTAATCCATCCACTAAACATATTTCAATTTCATTTTATATCATTTCTAAAAATTCACTAAATAAAGAATTTTTAGAATATCATAAAATAAAATCATAAACATATCTCTTTACAACTAAAACATACATTCATAGTAATTTTAGAAAAATGGTAGCATCATCTATACCTTTTGAAAAACATTTCGAAATAATAATAGATTTGGTTCTAACATACCAGGATCTAGGATGATGGATTAAACCAATAAAAATATTTTTCTATTTTATAAACATTATTTGGAAGTAGGGATTTTTATATTGGGGGGTTGTTCAAAAAAATATTCAACTATATACCAATTTATGTGTTCACTATTAACATATATTCGATATAGTCTAAAAAATATATGTTCTACATAGTCATGTAGTATTCTAATGTATTCTTCTCTTGAAATAGGTTAAAATTCGATACATATAGACTCTTCCACAATTATGGTTCACATACTAAAAGTGATAAATGATTTACTATAAGGGGAATTACCTACAAAAATACTTTCATCACTTTTGGAAGAAAACATGTCAATAGTATCCTTAGTGTTAAGAATAATGACATTATATCAAAAAACATTAAACTAATTAACCATATGATTCCAAATAATCCAATGTAGATATGATTTCTTCTTCAAGATAGTTTTAATTGAAACTATATTGATTATATACTAGGATGTGTTTATATACTCTTCCTGAAAGTATAATGGTATGATTTATTCAATAATCATAGTACGAGCTATCTCTTGGTGTATTCAATATCAATCATTTGAAAAATCAATTCTACTATGGGTTCCTAGGAGGAGAGAAGTTTTTAATATAGAAATATTTTGAGAAAAAATATTCTATGTACTTATTTTCATACTCAAGGATGTGGTCATATCCTATGGGAATAATCCTACATCCAATTGTGTTTACTTAATATTTATCATAATTATTAAAATAGGAACATGCCTCACACTTGTTATATACAAAAAATACACATGTATACATTGAAACATCAAATATATATTCATAAACTTATTTTATCCCATTAAGACTAGATACGATGGATGGTCCAAACACATACATATGATCCAAATAAAGAATTTGAGAAGGTGAAACTTATTTATTTTACTGAATAGAAATATTTTGTTGATACCACTTTTTATTAGGGTAGAAGATCATATAACTTTGGAACTCATGTTTTGTTTGATCCCTGACTAATATATTCAAAATATGTATCCTATGTGAGATAATATTTTAGTGTCTAGATATTAAATGTCAATTCCAATGTTCTATTTGAAGTAAATTAAATCAGGAAACATTTTTAGAAAAAAATAAATCAATATTAACATTATAAACGTCTTATTATATTAATATACTAAATATTATATTTTTTGGATCAAATACATTAATAGATTTGGCTTTAATGTTTACATAAAACCCATCCACGTATAACTACCATATATTAATATATTTATAAATAAAATTATTGATAAATAACATATTGTAAACTAAAATAGAATTAATGTTTCAAATATTTTCAAGGATAATGATCATACCTTTGAAATTATCAATAGATGTGGCATGACCATCATAAAAATTTATAATGTTAGTGAATTTAGAGTAATCTCTGGTCATATACATGGAAAAACTACTATACAAGTCCATAGACTTAAATATTATATCCTCATTTAGTTTTCCTATAAAAAATAATTATACAAACAATGATATTTGTACCTATATTATCTTCTATTTAAATGTGTTAGAGATTAATGAGTTAGGAACCTACATTTTTTGTAATGGGTTTTCCGTACAAATATTTTAATTTTATTGATCTAAAAACCATGTTAGGTACATGATAAAGATAACTAGAAATATATAGTTTAGATTTAGATTTAGGTAAAAATGTTTTCTTATATATTCTTATCTGTTATGGTTTGGATCCAATACCTGTATCAGTTTTTGGGAAATCCTCTTACCTAGAATCCATGTTTTTTTCTCCCAAATTTTTAAGATTTAATAAATCAGTCTTCATTTTTTCGTTACATGTAACACCCCAAACTTCTATGGTGCGCTTCTCTTTGAATAATGCAATAGCATGTGTTGTACGCAACATCGAGTTCTAACACACCACAACCAATCAAACTAGCCGTTATGAATAGTAATACCCACTTTTTGAAATTTATAAATTTTATTTTTCAGAATGCACTTCATTTTGGGATTCGGAATATCGAAATTAGCCTAGGGTGAAATTTTGGTATTTTTTTTTGAAAAACTTCAATTTTTGATGAATAGTAAAGCCACTAAGTTGTAGTTAAAAAACTGAATTTTAAATTAAACATAATTTTACCGCTTCTGTGAGTGGAATTTCAAAAATCCAAGAGACACGGTTAATATCAAGGTGTAAAATGTGGTTCAATGAGATGAAAATAATTTTTGGTGAATAGTAACTTTTTACTTTTATTTACCACTGTTAAAAGTAAATAGGATAATTAAGGGTAAAAATGATATTAATATTACCCGTACACATGTCTTAATTCTATTGGATAAGAATAATTCGACCAACAACAACCTTAGGAATAAAATATGAAACTCTCTGGTCCACTTGGATTAGATTAGGACATTTATTATTATTTAATTCACAGAAGAGTTAAAAGAGGTAAAATCAAGGTTTTACAACTAAAACATTTTTAATACAGAGTTACGCATAAGATAAATTCGATTATAAATATCATTAGAAAGATAAACATATTTACTATATAATGATATTTTATTTATAATTTTTAGACATTAAATAATTTAATTTATTTATGACACAATGATGATGCAGTAATTACCATAATAGTGAAAAATTCAAATAATTTACATTATAAATACCCAAAAAAATATAATTTGGGATTTTTTATGAATTACACTAATTTTATAGGTTAATATGACATGTTAGGATTGATTTACTTAACTTTTTTCGAAGTAATCATTCTTTTATGAGTTTCCAAAAAATCAATTTTACAAATAGTGTCAAAATTGACATAAAAGAGTTTTTAAAACAAATATTATATTATTAATTGATATTAAATTCCTAAAAATATAAGGTTCGGCCAAGAGACATATATCCTGATAAGTGTATCATTAATGGACCACTTTGGGGTATCTTGGAGGTATATAGTAAGTTTATTAACTATATAATATACAAATACAAAGTGACATGGAAAGTGTCAAACTAATTAACTTAGAGTTAAAACTAAAAGATAAGGTTAATATAATAACCCAAACCTGGATAAATTCAATTGGTTGAGTGGTTTTAGACCCATCCCCACCTTAACCTTTAAATAATTTACTTTGGAGACATTAAAAACCGAATATGAATTTATTATAGAATAATATTTCTAGCTTTTCCAAAGGTGCCCCTCACCCCTCTTATAAAATAAAACTACACCTTCTCACTAATTCACACATTCAAAGCCTTTTGGCTCATCCAAAACCTGCCAAAATACTCTATAAACTTCCATAACTTCAACCTAGAGGCCTTATTTTGATCATAAATCCAACTTAAGGAGCCATTTTGATCAAATCATAAAGAAGAACCCGAACAAGAGGTAATGTTTTCACCACCCTCTTTCAAGATCCTTTCTTCTTCAAATTCTTCTTTCTTTGTTATTCCCATTCTAAAATAATAACTCCAGTATCATATATATACTGTGATGTTACTATAAATATGGTACAACCATATTCAGTATTCTATCCATCCTTTGAATGACATGTCACCATACGTGCATACGTACGACATACCATCTCCATGTCGTGTTGTAATTGTTATTCAATAAATTATTATTTGGATGGGTAAAATAATGATGTAGAATTCATGTCAATAATATATATAACATGATAATGATTATTTATATATGATATACCATCCAATTAAAAATTATTTTAATATCAAATAGAATGATATTGTCGCTCGTGCGTACGTACGAACTACCGTCTCCACGAATGCGATGAGATTCATTCTCCATTGTATCCATTCAAGTATAATTCTCATTTCATGATTAAAAATAATGCTTAAGGAATTGATATAATTCTGGATATGATTAAGATAAAACCTATCCATAATAAACACAACTTATGTAACAGAACATATAAAAGAAAACGAGTAAGTTAACACCAGAAACGACAATAATTCTAAGATATTATTAACAAAGAAATGTTAAAAGATCATATATGATGTCATATTAATGTATATGATTCTTGTATAATTTAATAACAATTATTTCACCATTATACATGAGGTTAATCTACCCCCAACCAAGGAAAAGTACAATGTAAGGGTTTATTTCGCAATCTCTTCATTATCGAATGTTATTTATATGTAATAATCTACTCGGATTTCTTTATCATCCACATCCATGTTTCATAAAAATGTATTTCAAGACATTATTACTATTTACAAGAATATGGGTTAAAGTCATTTATACCCTTGTTGGACTTTTTATAATAGGTATATAAAGGAATATTTCCGTCGTTTTCCAAACAAGGTTCTTTTTAACCTTTTCGACAGAATTAAGGTAAGAATGTTTTTTTAACTTATACGGCGGGTGCGTCTATTTTAAGCCATTATAAAATCTTCAAAGCTTACCTTAAAATATTATAAGAAACTTTTCAAAGTAAATTTTTTATTTTAGAATTATGTGACTCTTAAATTATTTCGAAATAGGAAGAGATATTTCTCAAAAAAGAGTTTTGATTTCATCTATGTCAACATCCTTTGATGGATTTTAAGTTTATTTAGATCTGATTTCTTATGATACAAAACTTCCATATTCTATTCATGGTTTTGTGATATGTTTGACTGTGGATGTGTTATTTTTATACCATTCATGGTTTATGAAGAAATTATTGACATTTCATTCTCTAGTTTTAATAAGAATGTTTATGTTATGTTTAAACCTGTTCATATGAGGAATGCATTGGACATAATAAGTGACGGGTGGATCCCGCTATAGTTCCTCGACGCATCGGTAGGTCTCATGAGACAAACTAGTGTCTTGGCACAAGGCCTTGACAAAATCTTATTTTTAGTCTTGGCACGACGCCCTGGATATGTGGTTATGATAGTCTGGCATTATGCATTCCATTATTATGAATGTGGTTATTAATATTACGTGAGATTACTCGACTAGTAGAATATCCATGTGAATAATTATATGGCATTATTTCATTTTATTTCTGCCATGTTATGCTGAAGTTCATGTTTTAAAAGGCTTTTGTTTTAGATATAAATTTCCTTAAATGTTTATGCTTGGTTATGAAATTTTACACTATACTGTTATCCTTACTGGGCATTTGACCTCACCCCTTTAAATGTTTTATTTATCCCAGGATGTGAAGAAGTAATTTAAGAATGACCTGCTGGGATAGTATGTGGGGATTTGAGTGTGGACTATGGAGACTATGTTGTTGTATTTTTCATTTTTATGATGTAATGTAAGACTTATGAATATATCTAGTGTTTCCAAGTATACTAAACTAATCGGTCTTTAGAGATTTGATCTTACTTGTGATCATGTGAATGTTATGTAATAATGCACCGACTCTGGGTAACTGGGGTCGGGGCGTTACAGTTGGTATCAGAGGAAGTTTAGTACAAACCTTGGAAGCTAGAATTAGAAAAACTCTGATTAGAGCACATAGATTTAAGATGGACCTTGAGGATTAGTATAGAAGAACTTCCTAGAATTTTGGTATTGTAGAGATTTTGTGAGTTTTCCGAGTAATACATCCATGTCTGGATACGAGCAGGTAGAGGCGGATCTGGCACAGATTTACCTAAGGGTAAAACCCGAAAACACCACTTTTATCTAGACTCAAATGGGAACTGGGGCACGACAATGGGTCTTGCTGTACTCTTGGTTACGGCACTCCCGGGAGATATGCTTAGGATAACTCTCGTGTTCTTTAAAAATTATTATGAAGGGTTTATGACTATAAAATTACTCAAAGAAAACATTTTTATGATCATGGATTATATCCAAAAATAAATCAATTTAAGTTAATTGTTTTATAAGTATGGAATTGTGTATTTTGATTCATAAACTGATCTAGTTTATGCCATTGTTTAGAAATGGCGCCTAGTGGAAGAAATGGAAACTGTATCAATGCACGCACTCTATATAGGGATTGCCCTCCTTCTCAAGATAATTATAGTGGTGCTGGTGATGCAACTGGTGCTGATCAATTAATCACAATACTGGGACAACTCACTCAGGTTATGAATAATAACCTTACCCGTATGGAGCACTCTGATCCAAAGCGTGGAGGATCAATGTTATATCGCTTCATGAGGAAACAACCACCAACATTAAATTGGAGTACAAATTCGTTGGTAGCTGAGCAATGGATATGTTTCGTAGAGAAAATATTTCAGGCTTTGGGAAGTAGTGGCACTAGTGCAGAAAACGTTTTTTACGTCGGTTATTTTTCATTTTTTACGTCGGTTTCTAGCTGACGTTAATACGTGCGACGTTATAAATAAGGTTTTTGACGTCGGTTATTTAAAAACCGACGTCAAAAACATAAAATCACGATGTTTATCACGTCGGTTATTTTAGAACCGACGTGATAAAGGGCCTGGAGAATGGTTTATCACGTCGGTTATTAAAGAACCGACGTGATAAACGGCCTAGACAGTGGTTTATCACGTCTGTTCTTAAACAACCGACGTGATAAACAGGGGCGAGGGGGTATATCACGTCGGTTCATATAGAACCAATGTGATAAAGTGGGGTGAGGGTGGTTTATCACGTCCGTTCTATAAGAACCGACGTGATAAACCGGGCTGAGCGTGGTTTATCATGTCGGTTCATATAAACCCGACGTGAAAAACCGGGGGAGGGGGGTTTATCACGTCGGTTATTGTATAACCGCCGTGATAAAACGGAGGGAGGTGGTTTATCACGTCGGTTTTTGAATAACCAACGTGATAAACCATTGTCCAGGCTGTTTAGCACGTCGGTTATTCAATAACCGACGTGGTAAACCATTCTCCAGGCACTTTATCACGTCGGTTATTAAATAACCGACGTGATAAACCATTCTCCAGGCCTTTTATCACGTCGGTTATTAAATAACCGACGTGATAAACCATTATTCAGACTTTTATCACGTCGGTTATTAAATAACCGACGTGATAAACTATTTTCCAGGCATTTTATCACGTCGGTTATTAAATAACCGACGTGATAAACCCAATTTTTTTTAACAGAATGCAGTGATCTTCTCTCCACCAGAATCAACCAGAAAACAAATCAAGAAATCATACCACAAAAACAGAAGTACATCGAAATTAAGCATGTACATAGATAACATATAAAACTTACCCACTAGACAGCATCCACCCTCATTTATACCCCATGGACAGCCCTCCCCCACCCCGTTGGAGCCCTCACCCTCATGTATACCCCCTGGACAGCCCTCCCCCACCCCATTGGAGCTCCCACCCTCATGTATACCCCTTGGACAACCCTCCCCCACCCCATTGGAGCCCCCACCACACTCCTGGACTGCCCCCCGACCCCCGGACACCCCCAAACACCCCTCGACAACCCCCACCCGCCTGAACAACACCTCCTCATCCCCTCACCCCACTTGACAGCCCCCACCACACCCATGGACAACCCCCCCCCCCCACCCCTGGACAGCACTCCCACAGCCCTGGACCGGCTTCCCACACCCCTGGACATCCCTGCAACCCCCCAGGACTATCCCCCCACCCCACCGGACAGCCCTCCCAGACCGCTGGACACCCCCAACCCCACTGAACACACCCCCACACCCTTGGAACCCCTCCCCCACAGACCCAAATCCATACCAGAAGAACCATCAAAAGTAGACCAAAACAAGAAGTAGAGCAAAATTAAACATTCACTTATATAACATTCAAAACTTACTCTGTCAACTTCAAAAAAAACTAAATCAAACCTAAACAACTACCAAATACACAATTAAAACGACAATATTCAAAATTACATTTTACATTACAAACAACTAAAATTCAATCAAACCTATAAAATAATTTGACCACTCCACTTGTACGTGTTTAATGTCTTCAACAGTATAGGGTTGAGGGTCATCAAAAAGCTACAAATGAAAAAGAAGATAGTTAACATGTATAATGAATAAATCAAATTGAAATATTATGGCAAAGTTTAAGAGGAAATCGTACCAGGTCAAAATTCACAACTGTCCCAGTTGTTATTATTTCATACATAAATCTTAACATATAATATCCGCATTGGATGAGGCCTTGTTGTTCATGACAATTCTGTTTTTAATGAGTGTAAATTCAATATATTATTTTTATGTAATAAATCAAAAAGTACAAATTATAAATGGAAATTTACCTTCGCATTTACATATTTTATCTTTGCATTTCTTTTGTTTGTGTTTTTTCGAAAGTAGACCCATGCACTGTTAGAAATTAATACGAATGAGGTAAATTTAAAATTCATTATAATATATAAAACTATTGAGAAATTGAAACTTACTTTTCCAATATATTCTTAAAACTTGCCCGCACATCACCATGAACAGAGCATATCCAATAAAGAGCTTTCTCCCTTGGGCAAAAAATCCCTAACATCCAATGATTACTGATAAAAGGAAATTTAATGTTAGTGGTTTTTTATGTTAAAAGATAATTATCTCTTTGAGAGAAATGTGTTTCATACCTCCCACAAAAAGGCATCAACCAACATTGTTGGATTATATTCTTTTAAAATCTTTCAGCAATACAAACCATTCTTTGTTCCTCAGTCAATGCACATGCTTCAGCGGAAATCAATTGCGGGTCCATGAATCTATATACTTCTGTCAGTTCATTCCTCTCACAAATTTTATAAAGATACCTAATACAAAACATATATAAGTATACATTTTTAATAAATATAACGCATGGAAAAGGTGTTAAGACTTACAAGGAAAAAATTTGCACCACGTTGATGTCCAACTTATCTCCAGTAACAAGCTCCATGATATCAGATTTTGTAATCCCCACACTTATTTCACGTCCACAAACATGAGATTCCATTGGAAACTCATAAAAACCCAACAACAAATGTGAATATCTTGACAATCTACCAAGACCACTAGAATCTGTATCTGATGTCATAGCCTGTTGTCTTTGTTGTTGTCTATACAGTATTTCTTTACCTTTGAAGTATTCCTGTGAAAAAAATTTGAGAATTATAGTAGTTTTAAAATCATAAAACAACTTTAATAAAAAAATAAAATAAAAGATATAAGATTCATACCTCTATGGTAATGAGTCGAAGAAGTCTGGATGGCCAAACTAAAAAATGGCCGATACTCTGTCCAACTGTCGCCACCTCATCTGTAGGTATTGGTACCCTAGCTGATCTATCTATAATATCCTGTACAGTGACCCTCTGATTCTCTACCTCTAATTGTTGATGATGAACTGTATCTCCTATAAAATATACCAACCTGTATGATACTATATGATGTGGATAATCATCAACATACAACTCGCAATATGAAGGAAGCTGCGGCGGAGGCGTAGGATAAATAATGGGGTCCACAGGCTGAGTTGGGGGAGTGGGAGCTACTGGCGGAGGTGGAGGATAAATAATGGGGTCTGCAGGGGGAGGTGGAGGAGTGGGAGCTGCAGTCTGAAATTGTCTTTGCATTTCTGCAAACATAGACTACACCGAATCTCTAATCTTGTCTTCCATTGTCGCATTAATATTTTGAACATCAGCCTCCAAGGATTCTATTTTTTTTAAAAACCCCCTCAATGTTAGATGTTGAAGAACGTGGAAACACTTTTCTTACCGATACTCCTGTCGGATATCCTCTTACACGACTAGGATGTTCTGGCCTTCCCAATGCTGCAAATAAAATATCTTCCCTCCCAGTAGCTGTAAATGTCCCCTCTGAACATTGCTCCTCAAGAGAGTCCTGTATTAATTAATTAAACATTTCTGTAATGATTGAAACTTATATGAAGAAAAAAGTTAACTTAAATAAATTAAATAGATATCTTACAATCCTCTCAGCTACGATTCTCGATTCTTCCGAAAGATATTTCCCTTTTTTCCCCTTCCAAGCTCTCTTCCATTTTTCATGTCTATATGGAGGGGGTGGAGGGGCCACCTCTCCAGAGCTTGAAGACTCAGCTCTTAGTTGTTGAAATTTTTCCGCTATCATTTTTTCTTCCAATAATGTATACCCTCCCCGAGATAAACTATGAGGGTATACATTTTTAGATTGGATCTCCTGATGAGCTTTCCTTGTTTGCTGTAATTTAAGAATAAGAAATCATTAACAAAACATTAATAAAATCATTTATATAAGAAAGTATATAAAAGTTTACATTGCCCTTACCAGAAATGACTCTTTTTTTCTACTTTCAAAAAACTGTCTCCATGTGTCTTCATCTATAAAAGGATATATACGACATGGATTGTCATGACTCCTATGACCATAAATGAAATCAGATGTGAGGGTTGATTTGAAATCCCTCCATCTCCTGGCAGCCAACGATAAGCATTTCTTCCTGACTCCTCCAGTGTCAGGAATATCAAATTCCATCTGATAAAGAGGTTAAACATATTATATATACCAGAAACATTAAAATAATGCTCAAACAATGACAAAAGATCTTACCAAAATCGTCTCCCACAACTGAGAGATAACGCTTTATCCACACCTCTCCAATCATCATACAGAATGCTTACTTTGGTCTTAGCCTGAGTTGCAACAAAACTCTTAAAATCTTTGGCATTCGGACCTCTAGGAATATCATCATCATCAAACTCAACTACTATCCTCTGATCCTGCGTACGGGCAAGTGATAATTTTGGTAAACATGTGCAACCACGTTTCCCAACCTTTGAACTCTTTGTCGTAATAGGAGCATGTGAATATTCATCCCCAGAGTTATGACCAGCAAAATGCTCCTCCCCAGAATCATGTGGTTGATCATCTGAATGATCTGTCATTATCCTTCAAATCAAAAAAAAAACGTCAGTTCACAAATATACAAATTCAAATATTTTAATACTACTGTAATCAGAAAATAGAAAAGTGTACTAGGTTACATAATAGTAAACATTGGTAATATGGTAAGCATGTTAAACAATGGTAAAGATGGAAAATATGGTCAAGATGGTCAAGATGGTCAAGATGGTAAAAAATGGAAAAAATGGTAAACCTGGGTCCTCCGGCTGGCCGGTGGGAAAGAACCAGTTGGCCGGTGCCCATACCGGCTGGCCGGTGCGCTAACACCGGCTGGCCGGTGGTCATCCACCGGTTGGCCGGTGTCACCAGGCAGTGGGCAAGCCTACTGCCTGGGGCCTCCGGCTGGCCGGTGGGCAAGAACCGGTTGGCCGGTGCCCATACCGGCTGGCCGGTGGCTCTGGCAGAAAGCAATGCTTCTGCCAGAAACCACCGGCTGGCCGGTGGTCATCCACCGGTTTTCCGGTGTCACTAGGTAGTGGGAAGCCTACTGCCTGGGGCCTCCGGCTGGCCGGTGGGAAGAACCGGTTGGCTGGTGCCCATACCGGCTGGCCGGTGCACTAACACCGGCTGACCGGTGGCTCTGGCAGAAAGCAATGCTTCTGCCAGAGACCACCGGCTTGCCGGTGGGAATCCACCGGTTGGCCAGTAGACTCAGAAATATACTTATTTTTTTTAAAACATGTTTTAATAAATTAAAAACTTAAAATATCAAACATTTATGGAAAAAATAAATGTAAACAAGAAATAAACATATGTTACCTGTAATTTTAGAAATGTACAGATGGATTGTTTTCCCAAATTCCTTCGTCGTGATCGTTCCTTATGGCACAAACTATTTCTTCAACATGATCGTCATTATGTTCTGTTAATATTTCCATTGAAGTAGGGATCTCACATAAATTAGCATATTCATCAAGTTCGTCCTCACCAACATATTGTTTTTTCCCTTGTAAAAAAACAGTCCACTGCATATCTGATTGATCTACTACATAAAAAATTTGTTTTGCATGTGTTTCCATTATAAAAGAATCAGCTGTGTCTTCCAATCTATTCAGATTAACAAGTGTCATTCCAAATTCATCGTGTCTGACACTGTTGTTACCGTTAAACCATTTACAATTAAAAACGGGAACTTTAATTTTAAAGTAATCAACCTCCCATATGTCTTCAATCACTCCATCATATGCATTTGATGCAGAATGAAATATTTGATTGTAATAGGTATGAATTGATATTTTTATGAATGCAGATGAAAACAGATGATGGTTTTCTGATCTAGGAGTTCTAAAAATCATAATTTTTTGAAAAAATATTATGATGTAACAATGTTGAATGAAATTTTAAGGATTGGTATAACCGATTGTACCTGGTCCAATTTCATTCATGAAAATAATTTTCTGGACAATCATATTGAAAATATGATTTTAAGAAAATAAGTACTACCAATCTTCATTCAGAAAGACACATTCCAGCTAAGTAGGAAATAATAATGTTGCTGGAAGAATGGAACGTTACAGTACCACCCATTATTTTTCAGATTTTGCTGAAGCTAATCCACAATGTTTTAATAATCGTTTGCGAGTTGAATGTTGCGAGTTGAATGAACATAATAACCATTTGCAATAAAAAAATTCCACGAGATTCAAAAACGAACGAAAAGCACATCAAGAATCTAAACAAAAACGAATGAAATAAATTCGTGGAAGGCTTACTTGAATATCGCGAGTTGAGATGATAGATCCGAGAGCAGTGAAGAAGATAAACAATGCAGCCAAAGTGAGTGTAATGCAGGCGATCGACGAGCCGATTACGGTATACCGCGTGAGAGAGAGACGAGCCAGCGACTGTCAATCGAAAAAATCGTAAATGACAGAACACAGGCTTTAATTTTTTTAAATGCTTTATAACGGTAGTTATATAATAACCGACGTTATAAACTATTTTTTAGCTTTTTTACGTCGGTTATTTGGAAACCGACGTAAAAAACCCCCCGGGGCTTTGGTTTTTTACATCGGTTTCAAAATAACCGACGTAAAAAAACCCGATATCTACGCGTTTTTTACGTCGGTTATCAAATAACCGACGTAAAAAAACCAAAGCCCCCGGGGGTTTTTTACGTCGGTTATAAAATAACCGACATAAAACACACCGCTCTTTATTTTTTTACGTCGGTTATTTGATAACCGATGTAAAAAACCCGATATTGATGCATTTTTTACGTCGGTTATCAAATAACCGACGTAAAAACCCCCCGCGTATTGGTTTTTTACGTCAGTTATTTGATAACCGACGTAAAAACCCAACAGGCGCGATTTGTAACGTCGGTTATTAAAATAACTGACGTAAAAAATCTACTCGCCGCATTGTTACGTCAGTTATATATAACCGACGTAAAAAATGGTGTCGTAAAAAACGATTTCTACACTAGTGTGAAAGGGAAAATGTTATCATGGAATTTTACCGCCTCACTGGAGATGCTGATCAATGGTGTTAGTTGATTAAAAACATGAAGGAAGATGATGAAGTATCAAATATGGAATGGAGGGATTTCAAAGATCTGTTTTTAGAAAAATACTTTCTTCATGGCCATCAGGCAGATATGGAAAGGCAATTTCTGAGTCTGAGACAAAAGGAGGATGAGAATGTCACAAAGTATAAAGCTAACATTAATATGTTATCAATGTTTTCTGGAGATTATATACGTAACCCAAGAAGTTATATTGATCATTTCTTTGATGGGTTAAAACCATTTCTCCGTCGAGCATTACTCTCACAATCCTTCTCATCGTACAAAGACATTGTCTCATGTGCTATCAAGAAATAAAAGGAATTCTCTAAGTCTTATGACTTTAAAGAAAAGCAAGAGAAGAAGAGATCTTCTGATCAATCTGAGAATGGAAATAAGGGCCATAAAGGAAAAGTTAAATATCCAACCTGCAGTAAATGTGGGAAGAAACACCCCAGTACTTTCTTAAAAGGAATGGGAGTTTGTTACAAGTGTGGTAAAAAAGGCCCCCTAGCTCGTGATTGCAAGGGGACTAAGGAAGCTATTGATGTCAAATGCTATAGTTGTAGGGATGTGGGAAATTATGCAAATGAATGTCATAAGCGTCAGAGGAACTTACCTCAGAAAAGTCCAAGGGATCAAGTCCAAGCTTATGCTATCACTACAACTGAGGTAGAAGCTCCGGAAGACGTGGTGGCATGTAATTTAATGGTTTCCTCAAGTTTAAAAAATGCATTATTTGATTCTGGATCATCTCATTGTTTCATATCTTCCTAGTTTTCTAAGAAAATTAGATATTTCCAATTTGATTTAACAAGGGAGTTGTCAGTTAAAACTCCTAAAGGAAGTATCATTGCAACAATGTTTTGTGAATTAGTCCCCATTAGAGCACATAAATTTTATTTATCCTCTGATCTTATCATCATACCTATGATTGTGTTTGATATAATCCTCGGTATGGATTGGATTTCAGACCATGATGTGAAGATTTATTGTAAGAAGAAGGAGGTTACGATTTTTGATTATGATGATAAGGAACACCTTATCTTTAGACCAGAATCGTCACCACCTATTTCTTATCTAGATCCACCCCTAGTAGCTCAAATAAATTCAATTATTGGGGAGGAATAGAATGAAATTACAGTGGGTGAGGAAATGAATGTTCAAATAGAAGATGTACCTATTGTGAAAGAATATATAGATGTGTTTCCGAAAGATTTACCTGGACATCCTCCAGAACGAGAAGTTGAGTTTTCCATTGATTTAATTCCTAAATCAAGGCCTATATCGAAGACCACTTATAGAATGGCCACTGTAGAATTAGTTGAACTAAAGAAAAAACTAGAGGAATTGAGTAATAAGGGATTTATTCACCCTAGTGTTTCTACATGGGGAGCCCATCTTCTTTTTGTTAAAAAGAAATATGGATCTATGGGGTTATGTATCGACTACAGGGAGATCAATGATATAACAATAAAGAACAAGTATCCCCTACTTCGCATTGATGATTTATTAGACCAACTGCATGGAGCTCAATAATTTTCAAAGATTTTCCTTCGATCTGGATACCATCAGTTGTGTGTGAAGAAGGAAGACATTCCAAAGACGGAATTTCGAACCAGGTACGAGCATTACGAGTTTACGTTAAAGCCTTTTGGATTGACTAATGAACCCTCTATATTCTTGGATCTTATGAATAGAGTATTCAAGGAATATCTCGATGAATTTGTGGTGGTATTTATTGATGATATCTTGGTATAATACAAAATCTATGATGATCAGGAAAATAACTTGCGCATTATCCTGAAGACTCTGAGAAGACATGAATTATATGGGATGTTTAGCAAGTGTGAATTCTGGCTTCAGGATATTTCTTTTCTTGGCCATCTTGTCTCTAAATATGGAATCTCTGTTGATCCTTCTAAGACCAATGCAATCCATGAATGGCCTGAACTGATGAGTATAACTAAGGTACGTAGTTTTATTGGTTTACTAGGTTATTATCGACGTTTCATCCAGAATTTTTCCCGGTTGGCTAACCCATTAACAAATCTCACACCTAAGGGGTTTAAATTTGTTTGAAAAAAAGAGTGTGATGAATGTTTTGATGAACTGGAGAGAAGATTAGTCAACGCTCCTATATTTACTCTACCATCAGGGAATGATGGGTTTATTATTTATAGTCATGCATCGAAGAAAGGACTTTGTTGTGTCCTTATGCAGAATGATATGGTTATTTCCTATGCATCACGACAGTTGAAAATTCATGAACAAAACTATCCTACTCATATTCTCGAGTTAGCAGCTATGATCTTTGCTTTGAAGATATGGATTCACTACCTCTATGGTGAAAAATGTTAGATTTATACTGATCACAAGAGTTTGAAGTATATTTTCTCACAAAAAGAACTCAATATGAGGAAAAGGATATGGCTTGAATTACTCAAGGATTACGATTTTATGATACACTACCACCTGAGGAAACAAACAAGGTGGAAGATTCTTTGAGAAGAAAAGGTCATGGAATTTTGAACAGTATGAGAATTGAAAGGGATCCAATTTTCATGGATCTATTGAAGATGGACATGGGAATAACCAGGGAAGGTGAAGCATCAATGCTTTTTGAAATGGTTGCCAAACCATATTTACTAGAAAGTATTAAGAATTATGAGACTGATGATGAAGAATTTAAAAAGAAGATTAAAGCTGTGAATGATGGGAGATTGAGAGAATTTGTGTATGAAGAAGGAATTTTGAAATTTGGGAAGAGGCTTTGTGTTCCCGATATACCTGATCTAAAAAGGGAATTGTTGGATGATGCTCATAGTTCTAATTTCTCTATACACCCTGGGAGCACCAAAATGTATAGAGATTTTAAAGAAAATTTTTGGTGGGACAACATGAAGAGGGAGATTTCTGATTTTGTGTCAAGATGTATTGTTTGTCAACAAGTGAAAGCTGGAAGGAAACAGCTTGGTGGAGTATTGCAACCTCTTCCCATACCTGAGTGGAAATGTGATAATATCACTATGGACTTTGTCATGGGACTACTAAAGACTTCTAGAAGGAATGATGCAATATGGGTTATTGTTGATCGTCTTACCAAGTCAGCGCATTTTCTTGCTATAAGATAAGACCTACCACTGGAACGTCTAGCAAGAATATATATTGATGAATTTGTGAGACTTCCTATTGTACCCCTATCGATTGTTTCTAATCGTGATCCTCGTTTTACTTCAAGATTCTAGAAAAGTCTTCAGAAATCCCTGGGTACTGAACTTAATTTGATCACTACCTACCACCCTCAAACAGATGGACAATCAGAACAAAATATTCAAACCTTAGAAGACATGTTGAGATCCTGCTCACTTGACTTTCAGGGTATGTGGGATCAATATTTACCTCTGGTAGAATTTTCCTATAACAATAGCTTCCATTCGGATATTCAGATGGCACCATATGAAGCATTATACGGAAAGAGATGTCGCACACCAACCTTTTGGGATGACGTTGGTGAAAGATAACTTGTAGGCCCAAAACTGGTGGAGGAAACGATGGAAAATGTGAAGGTAATCCAAAACCACATCAAAGTAGATCAATGTTGGCAGAAGAACTATGCTGATAATCGAAGGAAGGATTTGGAATTTTAAGTCGGTGATCATATTTTCCTGAAGGTATCTTCATGGAAGGGAGTCATTTGCTTTGTTAAAAAAGTTAAATTGAGTCACAGGTACATCGGACCTTTGGAAATTCTAGAACGAATTGGGGTTGTAGCTTACCGATTGGCAATGCCGCCAAGCCTCTCCAAAGTTCACAATGTGTTCCACGCATCTCTGTTGAGGAAATACATGACTGACCCAACGCATGTACTCACCTATGAGGAATTATAACCTGAACCCAATCTGTCTTATTGAGAAGATCGCGTCAATATTCTTGATATGAGAGAACAAGTACTGATAAACCGGACGACTCGTCTGGTAAAAGTATTGTGGAGAAACCATAAGATGGAAGAGGCAACGTGGGAACCCAAGGAACTTATGATGAAGAACAACCAGAATCTTTTAATATGGTATTATTATAGAAATTTCGAGGACGAAATTATTTAAAGGAGGGGAGAATGTAACACCCCAAGCTTCTACGGTACGCTTCTCTATGAATACTGCAATAGCGTGTGTTGTACGCAATATCGAGTTCTAACACACCAAAACCAATCAAACTAGCCAATATGAATAGTAATACCCTATTTTTGAAATTTATAAATTTTATTTTTTAAAATAGACTTCATTTTTTGATTTGGAATATCAAAATAAGACTAGGGTGAATTTTTGGTATTTTTCTAAAAAACATCATTTTTTTTAGGAATAGTGAAACCACTAAGTGGTGTTAAAAAACTGAATTTTTCATAAAACATAATTTTACAAATTCTGTGAGTGGAATTTAGAAAACCCGAGAGACACGGTTAATATCAAGGAGTAAAATTTGGTTCAATGAGATGAAAATAATTTTTGTTGAATAGTAACTTTTTACTTTTATTTTCCACGGTTAAAAGTAAATAGGATAATTAAGGGTAATAATGATATTAATATCACCCTAACACATGTCCTAATTCTATTGGATAATCTTAATTTTACCGAAAACAACCTTAGGAATAAAATATGAACCTCTTTGGTCCACTTGGACTAGATTAGGACGTTTTTAATTATTTAATTCAAAGAAGAGTTAAAAGAGGTAAAATCAATGTTTTACAACTAAAACATTTTTAATACAGGGTTACATATAAGATAAATTTGATTATAAATATTCATTTAAAATATAAAAAGATTTCCTACATAATGATATTTTATTTATAATTTTTAGACATTATATAATTTAATTTATTTATGACACAATGATGATGCAGTAATTACCATAATATTGAAAAATTAAAACAATTAATATTATAAATACCCAAATTAATATAATTTGAGACTTTTTATGAAATAAACTAATTTTCTAGGTTACTATGACATGTTAGGATTTATTTAATTAACTTTATTCGAAGTAATCAATCTGTTATGAGTTTCAAAAAAATCAATTTTCCAAATAGTGTCAAAATTCACAAAAAAGAGTTTTTAAAACAAATATTATATTATTAATTGATATTCAATTCCTAAAAATCTAAGGTTCGGCCAAGAGACTTTTATCATGATATTTTTATCATTAATGGTCCACTTGGGGGTCTCTTGGAGGTATATAGTATGTTTATTAACTATATAATATAAAAATACAAAGTGACATGGTAAGTGTCAAACTAATTAACTTAGAGTTAAAACTAAAAGATAAGGTTAATATAATGACCCAAAACTATATAAATTCTATTGGTTGAGGGGTTTTCGACTAATAACCACCTTAGACTCTAAATAATCAACTTTGGAGCCATTAGAAACCGAATATGAATTTATTATAAAATAATATTTCTATCTTTTCCAAAGGTGCCCCTCATCCCTCTTATAAAAGGGCACTCCCCCTTCTCAATAATTCACATATACAAAGCCTTTTGGCCCGGCCAACCCCTGCCCAAATACTCTCTCAACTTCCCTCAATTAAACCTAGAGGCCTTATTTTGATCCAAAAGCCAACCTAAGGATCCCTTTTGATCAAATCATACAGAAGAACCCGAAGAAGAGGTAATGTTTTCACCACCCTCTTCCAAGTTCCTTTCTTCTTCAACTTCTTCTTCCTTTGTTATTCTCATTCTAAAATAATAAATCTAGTATCTTATATATACTGTGATTTTATTATAAATATGTTACAACCATATTCAATATTCTATCCATCCTTTGAATGACATGTCACCATATGTGCGTTTGTACGGCTTACCGTCTCCACGTCGTGGTGTAATTGTTATTCAATAAATTATTATTTGTATGGGTATAACAATGATGTGTAATTCATGTAAATAATAAATATAACATGATAATGATTCTTTATATGTGATATAACATCCAATTAAATATTTTTTTAATATCAAAAGAATGATATTTTCTCTCATGCGTACGTACGGACTACCGTCTCCACGAACGCGATGAGATTCATTCTCCATTGTATCCATTCAAGTATAATTCTCATTTTATGATTAAAAATAATGTTTAAGCACTTGATATAATTCTGGATATGAAAAATATAAAACCTATCCATAACAAAAATGGCTTATGTAACAAAACATATAAAAGAAAATGAGTAAGTTAACACCCGAAACGACGATAATTCTAAGATATTATTAACAAAGAAATGTTAAAAGATCATATATGATATCATATTAATGTATATGATTCTTGTATAATTTAATAAAAATTATTTCACCATTATAAAAAAGTTTAACCTACCCCCAACCAAGGAAAAGAACAAGGTAAGGGTTTATTTCGCAATCTCTTCATTATCTGAGGTTGTTTATACATAATAATCTACTGGGATTTCTTTATCATCCACATCCATGTTTCATAAAAATGTATTTCAAAACATTTTTACTATTTACATGAATATGGGTTAAAGTCATTTATATCCTTGTTTGATATTTTATAAGAGGTTTATAAAGGAATATTTCTTTCTTTTTCCAAATAAGGTGCTTTTTAACCTTTTCGATAGAATTAAGGTAATAATGTTTTTTTAACATATACGGCGGGTGCGTCTATTTTCCACCATTATAAAATCTTCGCAGCATCCCTTAAAATATTATAAGAAAATTTTCAAAGTAAATGTTTTATTTTATAATTATGTGACTCTTAAATGATTTCAATATAGGAAGAGATATTTCTCTAAAAAGATTTTTGATTTCATCTAGATCAACATCCTTTGATGGATTTTAAGTTTATTTGGAGTTGATTTGTTATGATACAAAACCTCCATCATGTATTGATGGTTTTTTGATATGTTTGACTGTGGATGTGTTATTTTTATACCATTCATGGTTTATGAAGAAAGTATTGACATTTTGTATGCTAGTTTTAATATGAATGTTTATTTTTTGTTTAAACCTGTTCATATGAGGAATGCATTGGACTTAACATGTGACAGGTGGAGCCCGCTATAGCTCCTCGATGCATCGATAGGTCTCATGAGACAAAATAGTGTCTTGGCACAAGGCCTTGACAAAATATTATTTTTAGTCTTGGAACGAGGCCTTGGTTATTTGGTTATGATAGTCTGGAATTATGCATTCCATCATTATGAATGTGGTTATTAATATTGGATGTGATTATTCGACTAGTATAATATCCATGTGAATAAGTACATGGAATTATTTCATTTTATTTCTTCCATATTATGCTGAAGTTCATCTTTTAAAGGGCTTTTGTTTTAGTAATACAATTCCTTAAATGTTTATGCTTATTTGTGAAATTTTCCACTATATTGTTATCCTTACTGGGCATTTGAGCTCACCCCATTCAATGTTTTATTTTTCCCAGGATGTGAAGAAGTAATTTATGAATGACCTGCTAGGATAGTATGTGGGGATATGAGTGTGGACTATGGAGACTATGTTGTTGTAGTTTTCATTTTTATAATGTAATGTAAGACTTATGAATATATCTAGTGTTTCCAAGGCTACTAAACTAATCAGTCTTTCGAGATTTGATCTTTCTTGTGATAATGCCAATGTTATGTAATAATGCACCGACTCTAGGTAACTGGGGTCGGGGCATTACATTACATATTTTATGTATAGTATTCTAATTTTACAACTAATAATTATTATCTAACCCTACAGCATATTCATATTTAGTATTAGTAATATATTATTTCTGTACATTAAATTATATTTATCTTTAGGTTCATTGAATGTTTTATTAATCATATTACAGTATTAAAAAATATATTTCTATTAAATATCTTTTTATTTATAATTCTTATACATAGTTATCATGATTAAAACTTGATAATTTAGTAGATAAAAAATTTACCTCAATGACATTTATCAAGAAGCACATGTTGTCTGGGCTATAATTATCTTCTTGAGTAGACCATGCGTCATTAAAGCTATCCCCCAAGCCACTACATGTTTCTTTATAGTATTTATATAAAATTATTTCCTTTTCTGCATATTTCAATTTTTCCAATTTTGGATAGACATTATTAACAAGTCATTTTTTTCATTCATAGAACATTATATCATTTATATTATCATCATTTTCTTATCATTACTTCAGTTTCATTTACTGTCATTCTATCTTTTTTAACTCATATTTATGAACAATTTTTTTCTTTATAGAACTCTTTAAATCATATTTCTAGATGGGCCATTTCCTCGTCACTTTTTATTGTTGACTAATCATAAATAAAATATTCTATTGTATATTTTCCTTTTCCCTTTTTGTTTCGCTACAGTAGATTTGAAATTATGAGACTTTATTTTTGTTTCATCATCCTATTCTTTCTTGACATTCAACTATTCTTCATACATCATCAGTTATCCAATTAATTCTTTAATAGTAAATTTTATAATGTCATTTGTTTATGAGATTGACATAAAAGAACCTCTCTGCCTTTTAGAAAGGCACTTATGTATTCTCAGAATTTGTTCCTTATCAAACACTTGATTTTCTAGGGAGGCCATGGTAATTATAAATTCATTGAGCCATCGATATATTTAAAAAATTATTTTATTAGGATTCATCATAAAAGTATCATAATAATTATTTTATTTATTAAAACTTATTACATTAATTTTTTGGTTCCTTGATTTGAAATTGTAAATGTATCGAAAATATCATACGTAGTTTAATTACAAGAAAATGTTTTCCATTCATCATCTAACAAAGTTAAGTTTATTTCATTCATGGATTAATTTTATTTATTATTTTTATTCCTATCAGCATCATTCCAATCATTTCTTTTAGTTTTAGGTTACTCATACATAACCACTATAGAAGTCCAACTTTCAAAACCAATCCCTTATATAAGAATTCTCATCTTCAGTTCCCCTATTCAATGTTATTATCTTTGAAAAAAGATCCCTATTAGAATATAAACCTTCTTTTATATTATCCATTTAAATAAATAAATCTAGAAATAACAAAATATTTAGACCATTATAAAAACTAAAACTAATATTTGAATAGTTTTGAAAACCCATTGATACCAACTATTGGTCGGAGTGAGTATCTCAAGACGGTGGTGGGGTTAATTGACTACTCGATTGAAAATTTTGTTACAAAAATTATATAATAAAATACCCAAATTAATTTATAAACAATAAATTTTACTAAATTAATAGATACGTATTACTCTTGACCCTCTAAATTAATTTTCAATGATTAATTAGGTCTTAGTTAATAAAAAATATAATATTACTTTATCATTTAAAATAAATTTAATAATTAATTATATCCTATAAAATCACTAATTGTGGTAAAATAAAAAATTAAGGCTTATGATTATTGTTTAAAAAAAATTCCATTAAATATAAGAAATAAATAAATCAAAACAAAACACACATAACAGATATGAATACAAGAAGTTCAATGTCATTCCTTGAATTAATACACTCCACATGGAAATTAAAACCCACGAAGAAGTTTATATTAACATATACATTGATCCAAAAACATTGATAGAGTATAAAATAGCATAAATGTTTTCCATGCCACACAGGAACCACTTTCATATTAATTGTGGGATACAAACAAAACATGCCTCACATGAACCTCTACGACAAAACATGGAAAACATGAATCAATAGTATTTGAGAAGATTTTCAGTCTATTCATGTTTAACATAGAAGAAAATGTCAATATAATATATATTGTATACAAATATTTCTCATAATTTAATAGAAATAAATTGTGTAAATAATAAATTTAGAAATGGAAGGTGTTTCTTTGTCTGTTATTCCCTAAATATCATGACTATTTCACAGTATCATGAGTGGAAGCTCGAGCTGAGTTTTAGACAGTCAATATGAAATAGTATGTCATGAATTGTACTGTTACAATTATTGGAAGTATATGCATTCCTTTCTTGGGGCATGTAAAAAAGAATATTTAATATTACATAATTATAGTGTAGTGGATAACTTAGGTAGTCTCTCGAAGAAGAGTGTACACAAAATGTTTGTCACTTTAATTTAGGAATGTATTAGATTTTGATTTTGAAATTGGTTTAATTTAAAAAGAAATAATGACATATATTTTTAACTAATGTGATGTATAGTGTGATTTTTTGTGTATGATTGGACTTTTCAATTTAATCATGGTCCTAAAAACAGATCTCGTCTCTTCCTAGTAAATGATAAATGAATGACTCCTTGATCAAGTTTTCATTCACCCATTGTTAAAGGAAGCACTGAAAACCACATCAATGTGAGTGAAAGTTATTAAACCATTCCCAAAAATTTAATTAATGTTTTGATTAGGATTTTTTTATCCTTATAAATATAAAAATAATTTATTATTTCACACACATGCCTGCGATCTATAATCACAAACAACCTAACACAATTTTCTCTACCAAGAAAAACTACACTAGGAAGAGGGGGTGTATTATGTTTTCTGAAAATAAATAACAAATGAATGAAAACAAAACCCAATATAAAATATAATTATGGGAATTTGGTGAAATTAAAAATATAATCATTTAATAGAAATTATATTTTTACATTAAAGATCAAAACTCGGACATTACAAAAGGGAAAGACCCCCTTCCCTAATAACTCAAAATATTTACCTCTCTATGAGAAGTGTAATTGAGATTAATTTGAAAGAATATACCATTAAAAATAAATGGAAAATGAATGAAATAAAAACAGATATGGCTAAAAAGTTCACTTACTTGGTGTCTTGGAAGGAATGGGATGGGATGACATCTTATGAGAAGAGAGTAGGTCCCCTCCTTTTATAAGAATAATATTACATCAATAGTTGATGCATTTTATCCCAAATTAATGATATATTCATGTGGTTTATATTTCAGGAAATTTTTCCAAAATCTATTGGTTATCCACCCACAAAATTACTACTTAATAGGTCCCCAAGTGTAGCATTCTTAGAATTTATAATTAGATGGAAAGTTTCTTCCTTGATTTCTATAATTCTTTTTTAAAAGTATAAAGTCCAATAGCCCCCTTAATGATTATAAAACTCCCTAAAATTTGTTTTACATACTTTTCTAGGTGTTAGTGTTCTATTTTACATAAAGTATCCTCAATTAGAGGTGTGTATCCATAAATATGCATCCTTTATGGATGTGGGGTTCACACTATCTATCAAAACACTTTTGCAGCATCACATTTTGTTTCGGGCATCATGATGGTCTATTAAGCTATTTATCCAAAAGAGAATGTTGTATTTAATAAATAATGTAATCCTAAAAAAGATTCACTCAAATGGGAATCTTATTTTGAAACTTATTCCATAAATACGGTTGTGTATAAAATCTACTAAACCTACAAAATTGAGAAATTTTCATATTTATCACAAAACACATTATAAATCCAAAATTGTTGTAAATAAGATCAAATTTATAAATTTGGAGGTACTAGATAATTAAAATTCATAAATTTATTTGTAATTATTGTCTTTATCAATTCCCCCACACTTAACACATGGACTCCTAGACATGTAAAAATTATAATCAAATAAAAGAAAATTCAAAACACACACCCATGAGATCTATCAAATAGACACCAAGAAAATATATCATTCCTCATAAATTTGTTTTTAAATTTCTCAATTTAGATAATTTTATACGTTTGTTTTTTATTTATCATCCAATTAACACAATACACCTACCTCATTTGAAATTATTTCTCATATCACAAATGTAAATGTTCAATAAGCCGCTTATCATCCAAACTCATGAATGATTCACCATATGATTTATAAATTTCTACTTCTACTTCTAACCTGAGTCAAACAAATTTCTTTCTCATGAGACCTTTTTTGGGTTGTTATGTAGATTTTGGTTAGTATGGTTTATAGGTTTAAATTTTTTAGGATGAATAAGGGGGGGCTTCGAGATTTTGGAAGAAAAACGGAATGGTTCTAATTTTCACTCCAGAAGAGTCTCTTCCTTACTCGACATAGTATAAAATCAGCACTATCATCATGAAAACTCAAAAAAAATCACTCCATTAATCATTTAACCACTAAAAATTTAAAACTTTTCAGACATATATTTTCATAACAACTCTAGGTAGTCACAAATTTCTTCCTCCTTTGGAATCTTTTTAAATTCAAAACTTCTTTTTTCATGAAAACTGCAGAAAGGCACAAATTCTAAAAAAATAAATTATTTAGTAAAAATATAATTTTTCTATATTTTATTTCAACCCAAATAATCATGAATTTAGGTATCCCAATATAAGACATCTTACCCCACACAAATGTTCAACTATAGCATGAAATTTCACTTCAAGAGAAGGTTTTATATAGAAAATTGGATTCTAATGTGGCTAAATGAAGATGATTTTCATGAATTGTGAATGATAAAATGATTAAATGTATAATTTTGTCAATGATGAAGTGGATAATCTTGAAAAAAATTCTTTAAAACCAAAAAATGTCTTAATGATTTAAAAAACAAGTACCTCAATCCTTCATGTTATTGTTTGAATAAGTGAAATTATAGTTATTAAAATCATTGTATGGTTATATAAAGATATTTGGTGAATGTAATGAAAAATAAAAATGTTTTAGAGTCATCCTATTAAAGTTATTTTGAAAAATATAGAGAGTGAGATGTGGCATGGGATTGAAAAATCAGAATACCTTTCATGAGATTCCCAAAGTTTTGAACAGGAAACAAAGTCTTTTTCAGTATTCATTTATGCTTAGTTTCATGTAATATATTGGTTCACTCATTAACATGGGTTTCAAAATTGGAAATTATAATCATTTCAGCTCAAAATATTTTAAATACACTAAATTTTATAACGAAACATAAAAATTAGATAAAAATTTGTTTTTTGAAAAATAGAAAAACATAAAAATGATGATCCAAAACCACAATGGCTCCCTCCCCAGCACATAAATGATGTAGAGTCATAAATAAATTTAAATGGACTTAATATGTATGATTATTTCAAAATGAATCACAAAAATAAATAAAATGTAAAGGATTGGTATATCCTAACTTTTTGGGAGTGCAACGTTGAATTTAGATCCTATGTTTTACTCCATAGCAACCTAAATGAAAATGTAAACAAATAACATAATAAACATATATAAATAAAATGAAATACAAATAGAATGATAAGATATAGATATACTATGTTATAATAACCCAATTGGTCCATGGATTTTGAATCCATCCAGATGGGAATTTATAATCATTTATCCCCAATCTGATGGCGAGTTATGTTTATTTCTCTTGAACCACAAAAATACTTCTTTCCAGCATGAATTTCTTGTATTTTATTTAGGACTCCAACTGTATAGTATACCGAATTCCCCCCCCCCATTTTTATGAGGTGAAACATTCCTGGTGGGGTTTGGTAAACGAACTAGTCCTCCCCTTTCGTTGATTCAACTTGCACAACATATGCTTTATTCTCTTGTGGTTGTTTAAGGTATATTAAATCAATGGAAAAAATCAAAGATAAATTCATAGTGTAAATCTATTTGAACAAAATTAAATCATGAAGGGTCAATATCTAATTCTTCACTTTTAATGACTACATCTTTTTTCTCTGTTTCCTTAGTAAAATCCATAATTATCTCCTCTTGATCATCCTCTAATAAATGTTCAATATGTATGGGGATCTTCAGATTATCCACTTAAAATGAATCTTCTTTGTCTTCATCTTCCTCCTCGGAAATAATTTTATTGTATGAATAGTTAAAGTGAAAACAATAGGAAGTAATACTGAAATCAGTTTGAAAAAAATGATAAGATAATTAGTTCATGAAAATATCATCTCCCTAAGTTATTTCTTCTTCAATATCTACTTCACTAGAAAGACCCTCATGGAGTTGAGTAGAAGAAGAGAGAGGAAGGTAGTCTGTCTCAACCAATTCATGGATCTCATTTCAAAAATTTGGGAAGACTAAGGGGGGATATTCTTTTAAATTTTAAACTTCATAAGATTATAGATTCTAAGGGGAGAACATAGTTACCTCCCAACACATCGCTTCAAAAAAATTCATGTCCTACCTCAGCCTATAAATGAATTCGTTGAATACTTGTCCACGATTATTTGATTTAATTAATATCCTCATATGTTTAACAATAGATGAAATTCCATACTACATTGAAAACAGTGAGTCAATAATCATTGATGGTAAATTGTTCAATGAATTAATGAAATTGTTATTTTAAAACATCATGGGAAAATAATTTTTATATATTTTTTTAATTTGAAAGGATTAAAATATTTATAATTTGGTTGTGGAAATGACTCTACAAAAATTGCTGCCATGTTTGAAAAAATAACTATAATGGGGAAGGGAAAATTATTTATTATTACCTATAGATAATATAGTTTATAATCTAGGTATTCTTTTGATTTATTGTGCACAAAATATAGTTTTTCACATATATTTTTGAAAGAAGTGGATTGTGATTCTAAAATTTATTAATTGTAAAGAGAAAGAATGCAATAATTTTATAACCAATGTGTTGGAGAGAGTTATGGGTTTAGAGTAGGATCACATTTTTCATTTTCATCATTGCCATAATAGTTTTTCCCGTCTCTTCTTACTGAATGATAATTGAACGACACATTGATCGTGTTGTCAGACACCCTTGGTTGAATGAAAAAATGAAAACCATTCTATATTGCATGAATGTTTATAAACCCTTACCAAAAGTTTATTTATTTTACATATTGAGAATTATTTATCCTTATAAATCTAGATACAATTCACTTATTTTACACACTTGTCAGTGATCACTACACACTCACCACCTAACCTAATTTGCTCGATCGATACAAAATAAACTCAATGGAGGGATTTTATTTTTTTTACACAAATGAAATAAATAATGAATGAAAAGAATCCCCAAAATACAATCTCATTAAGATAATTTTGAACCACTAAAATTTGATATCATTCAGTTAAAAAGAGTGTTTAAAAGTAAATAAAAAGTCTTCGACATTATTAATGGGAAAATCCCCCTTCCTCAATCACTCAAAATAATTACCCCTCTATGAGAATTTTAATTGAAATAAATTGGGAAAATAAATCATTAAAAATATCTGTAAAAATATAAATAAAATAGATTATGATTACAAGTTCTTTTCCTTGGGGTCTAGGAAGGAATGGGATGGAATGAGATGATCTGAGATGAGAGGAGCTCCCCTCCTTTTAAAGGAAAAATTTTCCTTCAAAATATGACGTCTTTTAGCCCCAATTAAAGATATAATCAATTGGTTCATCCTGATTAATGGTTGTTCCTAAAAATTTTGGGAGTCCACACTGAAAAGTTTAGCTTAATGGGACCCCAGATGTAGGTGTTATTGAGTATATAATGAGATGAATGGTTTCTAGCCTAGAATACAAGAATTATCCTTTAAATGAATAATGAATAATAGTCCACTTAATGAGAGAAACACTACATTAAATTAATTTTATAAATGTTTATATGTGTCCTATTTCAATTATAGGTGGAGTCACATCAATTTGAGGTGTTTATGCATAAGGTATACTTCTGTTACAAAGGTGGGTTCCATGCTGTCCATCCAAATATTTCTTCATTATTATTGATTTTTCAGGCCTTATGGTGGTTGAATATTTTCTTCCTCTTTAATAAAAAGTTATTTTAAATTCATCAAGTAATCATACAAATATAATCAGTCAAATTTTAGTTTAATTGTAAAAATAATGCCCTAGATACCCTTGTGTATAAAATCTGCTAAAATACCAGAATTGAGAAATTTTAATATTTTATCACAAAACACATTATAAATCCCAAATTGTGGAATATAAGCTCAAATTGATAAATATAAAGGTTTTTTATAATTAAACTTCTTATATAAAATTATTAAAATATATTCTCTATTAGAAGGAATTGGATATTATTTTTTATTCACTATTCATATTTTGTTTCTAAGAAATATGTAGTATATAATATCTCAGTAGGCCATACACATTTTTTTTCTGATTAGCTCTACTTTTATTCTAAAATATCTTTCTTCGTGTGTTAGGGAATCTAAAAATTTTATTTTATGAAATTATAAGTGTATGTTTGAAGAAAAAAACATTCTTATATCCTCTATCCTCACATGCAGGGCTGACACGTTCTGCAATACGTCACTGATATATATTATGAAAAATCATTAAAATATGTTCAATTATTAAATTCCATAATCTAGTAGTTATAATAGATAATTAAAAATAAATTAGACAGTTGTGGTGTCACATTTGAAAAGTGACACAACTGTGGTGGTGAGATAATCTCTATTGGTGACTTGGGCTCATGATGTGTGATACTAGCAGCGAGTGGGGAAATATATGACCCATATAGGTAAAAGTTCATTCTGACACATCAAATTTTTTGTTCTATTAGTGGATCATCTCTAATTGTTATAGTTTCCAAAATAAATTCATGTTTATGTTTCAATTATTAGTTATCCTTTGGCGGTGAGTAATTCCATATATTTTGAAATTTAAATTTTCTTGGTGACTCATAGATAACAGATTATGATTCAAATACCTAGATATATTTCTATGATGATAGTGATTTGTCCCCAATGATAAGTCATCCTTGGTGGTGACGCTTCCTTAGTGGTGTGTTAGCCTTGGTAGTGTCTCATCCTTAATAGTGATTCCATCTCATACTTATCCAATATTTATTCTAATATACCGTATTTTATAAAAAGGCTTCAAAGCACATAAAACTCATTAGTAGCATGAAAAAATGATATCATGATCATTAAAACACAAGTAAAAAATAGTTTATAACAAAGTTTATCATTAGAAATCTCAAATATTATTAATTGTCACCATAATAAATTTGTGGTCATATTTAGTTTGATATTTTCTAATGTACCACTAGATAATCCTACCAATTGAAATAATATATTTTTCTTCAAAATTAGTAATTCTTTAGAAAATATATTTAGATTACTTATCTGATATAAAATTTCAGTTCATGAAAGTATTAAAAATTCTACAAGTGCGGGTAGATTTTAGATTAATAATAATTAATCATAAAATATTCAAGCACCATATATGCAAGAAATTATTTAAAAAAAAGGATATCAATATATATTATTACATCAGAGTAATAAATAATTTTACACGATAAAATATATTCATTAAAAAATTACAAAATAGAAAAATGAAACTTGTAAAAATAGGTATAACAAAATTTAAGAAACAAATATAAATGAATGTAATGAAAAAAACATAACCAATACTATTTAATGTATTCAAATTTACATAATGTGATAAGGAAATTTTGGACATGACATTAGGTATCTATGATATTCATCCTAAAAAATGTTCATTACAACAAACCATGCAAGACCTCAACCAACCTAATTGAAGTTAGATAATCATACATATCCCTAATAAAAAGTGGTCAAAAAAATTTAAAAATACTATCTCTCTATCCCCATTATCACATAGTCATTGAATCACACAATCAACTATTCTAATAGAAAAAACCATAAATAATTTACATTGAAATTATAAAAAACATATTATTTATGAAAGTTATGTAAATATTAAAATTGAAGTTCACTTAGAAATTTTTAATTGAATAAAATAAAAGTACTACATTAGGTTATTTATTTTAAATCAACATTTTCCCATGTATTTGTTATCCTATTTATAGAAAATACAAAAAATGTCAAATATTAGTCATCATTGGATTAGTTTAAACTATATGAAAAGCATTTTCATTATCTTTTATCCTGTCAAAAATTTTTCCAATGGTTTTTAAAATTAGAATAATTACAATTAATTGAATAATTTTATATATTAAAAAATAAATCATTAACTTGTATGCATTTTTCATATATATCTAGTAGGCATTTTCAATCTTCATAGAGTAAAAATAGTGTATCTCTATCTAATAGTCTATGTCTAATGGAATTTTTTTGTTAATATTTCTAATGAAATTTATATAAATTCATATGATTTAATTTTTTTCTCAACCATCCAATATATTTATTATGTTTGTATCCAATAGAATTATATTTTTTCTACTTGGTAAAAATAAAATTTGTTCCAATATAAACATCACATTTTCGAAAAATTAGGGGCTAGAAATTGATATATTTGGTAGTTAATTATAATTTTTAAAAACAGAATAAAGACACCTTTTGAATAAACAATATCCTCAATTTTAGAATTTTTATAATTATATTTTATTATAAAACGATAAAATAAAAATAAAAATAAAAATTCAGTCTCTATTACAATCATAACTTCTATATGATCTACATTCTCCCACATTAATTTTTTATAATATGTTCAATGTATCGAAATTTTTAATTAAAATGTATGGTGAAATGTTTTTAAGAAAAACATGATGAAATTTTAAAGAGATAATAATAATTTTCATATCAGAAAATCCGTTGAAAATATGTGAATTAAATAAATGAAATGTTACAGATTTAAAAACAATCAACCAGGAAATAAGATAAAACATTATTATTCCTTAATACGATTCTTAAAAATACCCATATATATATAAATATATATATTTCTAATTTTTTAAACATATGTTCATTTGATTCAATCATGAAATTTCATTCCTTTAATGAATCCAACATCATGTTTTATTGAGATTACTTGATGTATTGTTGGATTAAATATGACTTGAAATTATCAGTTCCTCTAGACAATTCACACACATTTGAGTTGATACTATACATAATCAATTAAAATAATTGTATTGAATTTTCATTCCTATGATCATGTCATAAAAAACCATTATATAATTTATATTTTTTATGAATGAAATTTCATTTTATAAAATTATACACTCTAATAATTTCTTCCCTTTATGATTCTCCCTATTGAATTCATTTAGAATCACTATCATTAAAATTTTCATCAGGGTAATCGTTATTTCTATAAGATCAAAACTTCATTAGATATACATAAATCTATTATATATATAGAATGATTCCCATTATTCCATCGAGATTAATTATTACTCAATTTATTTAATTCATCGTCACCTTTTTTTTGTTTAGACCATGTCTATGGTGGATAATATGTGGAATTATTAGAATCTTCTATTAATCAATCTTTTCTAAGGATTTATGTTTAATTTTCCTCTTCCAAAAAAATTAATGAAAAAACTATTGGATCTCCACATCATTATCTGATTTTGTTTATTTGGATGATTTGAATATTGAATAATGCATTTCAATTTCTAAATAATCTTCATTAATTGAATTATGGATCATTTCTTCCTTATCAGAATAAATGTTATAATTTATTGATGTACGCATAGATCATTCATTAAAATCATATATATTTCATTAATAAGGATAATATTTATTTATAATTGATAGCTATTGTGATTATATTCGTATAGATATTAATATATTGGCTTTTCAGTGTTGTAAACGACTATTAAGATTTTTTCTAAAAGAGGATTCAAAAAAAACATCGTGAAATCACCTCATAGTTTTTATAGAGTTCTATTGTGACATATACATAGTTATATATTGTCTAGTATGATTATTCCATTATTTTTTAGTGTTTTTAATTTAGGGTGAAGACCTATTACGTTAGAGATTCATTATAACTATTTTAACTCATTGGGTTACCTTAGTGTAGTTTCTAATAAAGGTGAATGTTGGAATATTGATTTTTGTGGATAGAAAATGTCAAAATAATGGAATGTGAAGAACAATTACATACTCATGAGGACTGATAAATTTTGGTCAATTTATGGAGGTTATTTAGTTCTCAACAACTAAGATACGATAAAGATATCATATCATGTTGATCATTGTTGAATACGATGTAGAGACTACTTTTAGATATATTCATAATTAATTAGGATTCATTGTGGTGTATTTTAGAGCTATGACATTAATTTTAATAAACATTAGGTTGATTAATTAACTAAATATTGACTATTTGGATAGTTTCATTTTATTTATAATAATTGATATACAGTTATGTTTGATGAAGGAATACTAATATATATAAAAATTTAGGTTTGTATTAGAGAATCTTTAAGGACATCAACTATATGGATTGTTATCAAACTATGTGTAATCAATACATGATGTGAATTTCTAAAAAAAATTATATCATACTGGGGATTGCAATTTTATCTATATAATAATGAATTATATTTTTCTTTTAAAATATCAATAAATGTTATTGGGTTATGAAACACTCATGGTATTGTGGAAACTATATGTGGTTCATAGAAAGTTCCTCTAAAATTAATGTATATATGACCACTATGATACTGAATAATTAATCATGTATATGTATGGAACGATTTATCATGATATTTGAGTTCCCATAAGATATTTTTATAAATTTATTTATTCATCCCATTATTTACTAATGATTTATTTCCACATTATATTATAAAACATATTTTCAATGTAGTGGAATCATTTTACTCGGAATAATGAAGTGATATCATATTAGTCATGGACGTTACATCTATATTGGAAAAACTATGACATCGAGGATCATTTGAATAGTTATTTACATTTCATTCATAATATATCATAAATAATTACGTAATTATTATAATTCAAACACACACATCTAGAGGTTTATATTCAATAGGTTATTAGAATCAAAATAAGTAAATAGTTAAATAAATGAAGTCAAATTTATTTTAATATCTATAATGTGATCCTAAAACCCTTTGAATTATTAATACTAAATATGAAACCCTTGCAGCATACAAAAATAAATATATTGATCTAAAATAAATATTATGGTAATTATGAAAAATATAACATTGATGGCATACAAATCAATGGATAAATGAAACATTAATGGTTAAACATATAACAATTACTATAAAGGATACATTAAATGTAGATTCTTGGAATATGGGAATAAATATAATATAAATTTGAAAAAAAAATATAATTATGAATTCATCACTATCATTGGTTTCTTCCAATTTCAATGAAAACAAAACATTATGGATGAGGTCAACTGCACTCGACCGACACAAAATAGTAGGGAAGAATTTGATGGTATTTGTCCTGAACATAATGATATGAAGAGATATAATAGATCACCCAATTTATATTGGGATATTTAATTTGAATCTCATCCATCAAATCATAATATATGAACTCATATTTGTTCACATAGAAGGAAATCTCATATAAATCAGAATGATGGGCCTAACCTAGGATAAATTTCTAAGATTCATAATTATTTCAAATTAAAAAACCAATTGATATATAAAAATTATTCCCCATAGAATAGTTAATTTCATATTATGTTTAATTTCAAATTTTATAACAAAATACATGTCATGAATATTGATCTCATGTGAGGGAAAAATCATGAGAATGGGGTGAAATAGTAGGTGGGTAATTAATCACCTAAAGGTTGTTTTATGAAAATACTAATGAACAATTGATGGAGACAAGGGAATGTAATTTTTTTTAAAAAAAATGTATTATAATAATTTTATTTAATTTTAGGAGTATTTTTTGAAATTATATTAGATTATATTTTTAAAATTTTAAAAAATGAAATAGAATAAGAAGTAATAAATTTAACTCTTATACGAGTTTACATTAAAAATGGTTTCTGTATGTAACATGATAAAATAAAGATAAATAAATAATTGAATTTAAATGAAAGAACTGTATGTATGGTGAAAAATATTTATATAACATAGTTAAAGAATACTTGATAAACACAAAGAGATGTAGTAGTAAGAAAGGATAAATAAAAATAATGCAACCTAAATGAAATTGTGTCAGTGAAATGAAACCCTTAAAAATGTATTATTTCATATAAAAACACACAAATATCCACAAGAATAATGGAATGAATTTAATTCACAATTATATTCTGACACTTGTTATTGAATATTTTATTTTTTTTATTGTTATATTATATTTAATTATAACCATATTATTAAGACATTATGTCAGTGAAAATTATCCTAAGTATGTATTTTCGAACTTCCACAGTCGAATCAATTTCTCATAAATAATGGTTGTTCTTTTAAAATATGGTATACATTCAAATGTATGATGATCTAGAGTATATGTAATTCCCTAAGTCTAACTAAAATGAAATTTCACATGATATTCCAACATATAAAAGGTTTATTGGAAAAAAATTTCATTTTTTTTATTTTGAAATTTAAGAAATGATATCCAAAATGATGTAAATACTTTGTTTTATTTAAATTTTTTTATTACTCATCAAACCCAAAATTCAAATAGTAATGTAATTTCATTGTTAAATATTTTTTTACGTAAACAGTTTTTTACCACCAACCATGAATGATGTAATGGTGGTTTAAAAAAAAATTCTTTATTTACACATATATCATCCATTAACATATCATTATTTTCTAAAAACCACTATTTTTTCAACATAAGGATTTTTTATTCATATTACAATAGAGTAATATTATTGTTTTTTTGTAAAAAGGTGATCTAATTTTAGATTTACGAGGTAAATGATGCTGAAATAATGAAATGGGATGGAAAAAATAACTAATATGAGTTATTAACATACTATTCGGGATAAATATTGTACTAAATGACTATAACATTAAATTGTATGTCCTTTTGTCGAGAAAAAGAATTTAGAACATGGTTCTAAGAATCTAGAAATGATTTAATTTTAATTTTTATATGATGTAGTGATTAAACTGTCATGACAAGTGTGTTGGTGAGTGGTTTTTTTAATGAGGAGGAGATGAATGTTTTTAAAAATATAATAAAATTAAACATTTTACAATAATATAATGGAAAAAATAAATATTCAATTATAATGGATTGTTATTTTAATATAAATTGAATAATAATATATATATCTACCTTCCTAAATCATTAATAAATCATATATACTATTATAAAATAAAATAAAAATATATTTCAAATATTATATTTTACCATTAAAATATATAAATAAACATTTTTGAATAGTACGAAAACCTGATCCCTACTAAATTTTACCTTTTGAAATTATAAAATGATTTCCAATGTTTCAAAAAATAAATATAGTATTTTTATCGTTTAAATTCAATATATATAAAATAAAAATACAAATTATAATGAAATGTTATATTTTTATACCCCTATAAAATTAAAAACTATTTTCATACCATTTTATAGGATTATAAATATAAATATTTTTTATTATTTCAGACCATTTTTTTACTATATATTTATTTTTAATATTTTATCGATATAGTGAATTTATATTTAAAAAATATATATATTTTCCAAATAACACAATTATGAATTCTACATTTGAAACTAATTTTATAATATTAATATTATAATTTTTTAATATATTTCTTCTATTTAACTTTTCCTAATATACCGAAATAATATTTTACAATTTCAATGTTAATATTTCTATGTTAATTTTAAGTATACTATTTTTACTAGTGAGGTAATTATATCAATAATAATATTGAGATTATACTTGACATTAATAAACATTATATTTTTCTTTCAAAATTAACTATAAAAACTCTCATGGTAATATATTAATATGTTATAATTTCCATAAATATTACAAAGGAACTATTTCTTTTTCACAGTTGATTATGATAAAATAGTGTATCATGATGATCGATTATGTGGGGTTGATTTTGGAATCATATTAATTATGTGAGGACACTATCCTTATTTCAATTGGTTACTATAAATAATTATTCATAGAAATAGAGACAACCCTTTCCACCCACATCAATGATAAAATATTTCACTATGAACCTCTTTTCCGGTTATAGGAAGTATCTAAAATTATTACATGTGATGTTTAATGACTCAAATTAGTTGGGATGGTGTGATGTTGGGATCATGAAAAACTATAAGGGGAATAATTTCAATCCACGAAACTATATAATCGATTTATGTAAAATTTCAATTCCTTTCCAGATTCCCATACCATGACAAGCTTCTTATGTACTATAGATGAATCAAAATATTTAATCAACATGAACATTTTTAATATATTAGAGCTTTTAAATTATTTTTTTATTTGTTTTGATTCATATTTTTGGAGACTATGTTATAAATCCACATAGTTAATCTCTCAAAAAAATATCATTCATGTAGGCAGTGAATATTGTTTAATTAGAATCTTCCCGTGGGAATGGATACTATTATATATTCATAAAAATTGTTGGATCCCAAATAATATTGGTCCAAAAAATGGGAGACACTATAGATTTTATTGTAGGATTACATGTACCATACCTTGATTATTAATACCATTACGTAAGGTCATGTAGGATAAATATTCCTAAGTATGGTTGGTGTTGGACTTACATAGGAGAAACCTTTCTAGGTTATCCTTGGAATGAATAAGGATTCATGAATTTAGGATAGTCTACAAAAGGATAGGTCTATTTTAGGATAGGATTAAGAAATAATAGGGCCCATTAATATGTGATATTATAAACTCATAGGGAATATAAACTTCTAGGAAGGGAATTATTTTATATATGATATAGTTTCATAAAGAGTTTTTCATTGGAAATATGTCCTTCAATAAAATGATGTTTCTGAATATGAGAATATATATTTATGAGTAAATGGAATAAATGGTCAAATGTGTAATATAGACTAATATAGATGTAATAAGCGGTTTATGTTGATGGGTTGGAACCAATGAGAGGTTTTCTATGTATCATCATATTCAAGAATCAAAACCCACATTGTCAGAGTGACACAATTTATAGTCATATGATAAGATGGTGCTATGAATTTTATCTTAATATATTAGAGATCTATCTATAATATTTTACATATTTTAACTATAAAATATGCTCAATTTAAGAGGTTATCATATAATATTAATTTGGAAATATACATTTTTCATGTTCCCTATAAATTCATAACCTAAAAATGGATTATGTTAAACAGCAGGACGTCTTCGATTCCTCAAATGGTGGAGGTTAATATAGGAAATTTAACTATATAGATTGAATAATTAGTTCAAATAACTAAGCCCATGAAATTAAATACCAATGAGAGAGGAAATAGATATTATATTGAGAATATTATAAGTCACTATTTAACAATGTTTATAGTGGTCTTGTAAAAAATGTTTACCCACTATTAGTGTCCCTAGATAATTAGTACTAATTCTAAAACAAATATGTATTATTCATGGTTGGAGGCTCATCCCACCGTCAACCTACCTACTGAAATGTTGGGTGGGATATGAATCAAAGGGGAATATAACCCCATAGTGAAATAACAGAGGGCTTTCTCTAGTAGGGATTCCCTTCCTACCAACAACATATTTATTAATTATTGTGGACATATGAAGAAGTAACTATATTTTTTAAAAGTGGATGGTAATATTAATTTTTATATCATCTCTATCATTAAATTTCATTATGTAGACCCATTTATCTACTCTATTACAAGGATGATACACCTCAATCACTGTTCTAAGGGGGTTTTCAACATGAGTTCTATGAAAACAGAATAGCTAACATCCAAAAAAAATACCATCATTATCATTGAAATATATGAATCTAAACATATTAATGTTTCTATATATTTCAATTAATATCCAAAATTATCCATTAATCATTGTGATCCATGATCAAGGATTGGTATATATATGATAATGTGAAAATCATGTGGGTTGGGTTGTTTTATAAGAGTAATTAAATAATCCATTTTAGGGATTTAACAATGAAAAAATGAATCCAATTATATATTTCAGTATTAAATTTTCCAAATATATAAAATTAATGCATATTTATAAAAAAACAATGTATGCCATCCCATGTTATATGTTGGTATGAAAATCATACAAATATCATGATGTTTCATGCCTGGTTGAATCCCACAAACAATATATTATGAGTATAAACCACTTCACCCATTCCCATGAGTGTAACCAACATTAGGATTTTGACCTATATGATTAATACTCACATAAAAACATGGATAATTGAATGGGGTTGATGTGACAATTTTCATGTTGAAATCTATTAAATGTATCACTCCTAATATGTTATGACTAATACAATTTTTCTAGAATAATTCTCCTTCCACCATAACCATACCATACATTTCATTATGAAAAATACTATTGAATAACACATAATGGATTGGATGCATTGGATCATCACTCCCTTTCTTACGTATTACTTTGTACCATTCAATGTAGTAGTCTTGGTATTCAATAGAAAGGTAAGTGTAATAAAACAAAAAAAGTAAGGGGTAGAGAATAATTTGAATTCATTAATGATCTATAACTAATATAATGGTCAGTTTAATGTTATCCACATACATTATTTTTCAATAAAAAATCATACCTTAATTAGTGTAGAACACCATGAGTTTTAGAGTGTGAAAATGAAAATCATATGGTGGCCTCTATATTTGAGTGATTAATGATTCTTTTCAGCCTACTTATCAATTAATCATGTATATTATTCCATTTTACTAATTATATAACTGGAATTGTAAAGGGATAAAGAAAATGGAACGTCCGTTTATATATTTGGTAAATTTCCTAGGTGGTTCGGATTCTTCTATTATGCTCTATCAATGTATCACATAAACTATACAGATATAATTTAAGGCCAAGAACACAAGAATAAAAATAAGGTGATCATCTAATTCCTCTAGATACCATGATATAGAGTACATTTTATGGAACCTTATTAATTTCTTCCATAAATTCATTTTACACATCATGATAATGGAATTAATTATTTGATTCAATGTTATACTTTATATACTATCATTTCATCATTGAAGAAAGTAATTTTGTTCCACTTCACAATAGTTTTATGTGAGCAATGTCAAAATCAATGATCATGTTAGTATTCATGAAGATTATGACATTATTTTTAATTTAATTTATTGGAATTTCATTGGTCTTTCCAAAGAATAATTTGGTGAAAGACTGAAAATATTTTATTTTCCTTAATAAATATATGAGATAAAGCCAGATAAAATCCATTCCTCATAAAAAACAACATAAGTATTTGGATGTTTGTAATAAATTTTTGGGTTTATGGATTAATTTATACCATATTTGGAAATAATTGACTTCGTAATGAGGCCCATGTATTATTTTGTCTCTATTATTAATAAATAAAAATTAATATTAATTATCTTTGAGATATTGGTTCAAGTCTAATTGAAACAGACGATCCTCCTATGAACTTTTCACAAGTGAGATTTTATATTCATTAAACATATCTCTGGGGAAACCCATTAAATATTCACTTGTATAGATATATATATAATTTTTCCATAACATGTAATGGAATTATATTCTTGGAATTTTATCTATTACTTATTGTATCGGTTTTATAGAAGCTTTCCACATCAGATATAGTTTATTCAGTTGATGATTAATCTAGTGGATATATCAATTGGGTAGTATATTGGATCACAATTCATTAGGGAATTTTTTATTTCATTGATTTCATTCATGTCAAATATAGTTATTGGGTAGAAACCTCAATTTTTTATGAAGTGGAAAACTATTACATATAGATTATAACATTTTTGGAGTTTGGTTTCCCTAAATAGTTCATCATCTTAGTTATACCATAACTAAGGTAAATGTTTGTGTTTTCATGAATGAATATTTATTTATTTGACTGCTTACATAATTGTGGAACATATCTAAACGTTAATTTATAATTTCATATTTACCATTAATCATCTCTTTGATAAGGAAAACATCTCTTCCAACATTCATGATGATCACGTTCATTTTTATTGAAAACAGTTTCCTACAATGAGAATTTTTTATTCTACCATTTTTTTTTGTTAATCCTTTGGAATTTAGAAAATGATATATAAAAAGTAAAATTACTTGGGAGATACAGACAATACCTAGGATTACTATATTTAGCATCATTTTTTCAATCCATTTGATAGTTTTTGTTTTATAAGAATCAAGGATGTATATCCCCCCCATTTTATGAGTTTAATAGATTGGGCAAACCACTTCCTTTGGGTGATTAATATGAAATGGTGTCATTTTTTGGGTTGGTTTCTCATTGGGGAATTATACAGATAATTACATAATTTAAACTTCTATTATATGAATTTAATTAAATAATATAGAAATATAACTTATCATGGATCCATATGCTTACTCAATGTTGTATAATTGAGGACATACTTGACAATATCAATAAAAAAGATAAGAAGATAAAAATTGCTCTACATGTAGTGCCTCAAAGTTATTGTATTAAAATCAATGATTTATAGTTATTATCAATTTTAAAATTTTGGTTTTGGGTGCATATCATTACCCAGATGAGGTAATAGAAACTATTTTACCTTCCTAGATAATTTTTCAATTTGGGAATGGAATGAAATTGTTTTTCTATAGTTGTGACATATATGATGATTGGATTATATTCCATTAGTGTCATCTAGACTAGAGGTAATATCACATCATACATTCAATGTGTCCTTGATCATTTTCATACTATAAATTTAAACACCACTTCATCATTATCATTATGAATTGGATGCATTTACTAGAAAAAGTAATGGTGAAATTTCTAATGTAGGTGAAGAACCACTGAATCCCTCTCAAATATATGAGTTTTTTATATGGACAACTTATAAGATAAAACATGTATTTTATGTATAATCATGTATTATGTGGTATAATACTATATAGATGTTCAATTTTACCAATTTCTACTCAAATATTCACTTTAGGATGTTAATCTTTTGGTTGTGATGTTGCAACTTGAAGAGTGCTACTTTATGGTTGTAAAGCCATTCCCGACAATAAAAACATTTCACCATTGTATATTTTACATTTCATTCTATTATAAATCTTAGAAATTAATTAATTACTTACTTAATATAACACTTATAGGTGTGGTGAATATTATATAGACCGAAGGGTATTGCATGGCCATAAAAAATATATTGGGGTGCTCTAAAGGTGGTGGATTTTTCATCTATACAGGCTACCGTGATCTAATTATTCCAGGTATACTCATCCCAAAAGGAAAGGAATTCTAGGCCTATGAAATTTTTGGTCAACAATGTAGTGATTTTACAGTGACTCTTGTTTTTAAGGATTAACTTTTGAATATTATTATGTATATATATGGATTTATGCTTTGATTTAGTGTAGTGTTTTAATGAAATTACAGAGAATCATGAAATTAGAAGTGTTGCATAAATAAATTAATATTGTATTATGTTATTTATGTTCTAAAAACATAGATCACATATATAAACCAAAAAAACATTAATTCAATAATAAGGATCATTACATTAGTCATCTATGAAACCAATGAAAATTCCAAATGTCAAAATTGAAAATAGAATAGAATATAAATGATAAAATCTTGATATTTGGATCACCCCAATATATTAGAATTATCTACCCTACAGAAAATATTATAGAAATGAAACCATATATTTGTAAAAATTAAACATAATGAAAAATTAAAATATATAACATGGGGATGAATTTTTATAAATATTTAGTGAAACAAGGAAGTTGTATTTATATATGGGAATAAGAATGTTGTAATATAAATATGAACAATGGAATAGAAATTTAATCTATAGTTAACAAATTGGGATATAAAATGTATTTATCACCTTTAATTTAATTAAATATATATTGTAATTTCAAAAAAAATATCATTATTTAAAAACTCAACGATGATATAAGAACATTTCTAATAAATTAAATTTTAATTTATTTTTTATAAAACATAATTTTTATATTAAATATTAATCCTACATATGATATAAAAATATTTGACAAAAATTGATTATCATTTTTTAAATAAGCATATAAAAATCATCCGTGGGTGATTTATTCGGTAATTCTGTACAAAAAATTAATTTTCAGTTGAATAGTAAAAATACTATTTCTCTTATAACTGGTGTTTCATAAAATATATCATTCATGACTTAATAATGACAGAAAAATTTATCGAACTTGAGTCTAGGGAAAAAATATATTTAATCCCAAATATGTCATTAAAAAAAGAAGAAAAACACATTTCCCAAACCTAAAAATAGTTTTTGGAATCCAAATGTAAAAAAAGTTCTGTTATAAAAAATAATTATTCCACGTTATTTTTTAATAAAATAAGAGAAATAAATTTATAAATGGACTTAAATTCATATATCTATCATATGTTATATATATATATATTATTTATATAGTAAGAAAAATATCAATTAATTCTTTACCATTGATATAATGTTTTATTCATTATTTTGTTCTCAAAATACCTCTCTCTTCAAGTGAAAATTACCCATGTCCCTCCACTAGTAGATCCAATACTACCTAATTTTTCAAAAATAATTTTCAGTAAAAATCATCTATATGTTTCAATCTAAGGATTTGGGTAATGCTGGTGTAAACCAACTCTGTTCAACATTGGATTTTTATTGTAATACATGAAGAGATACACCAAGGTATGAGTATATTTTTTAAATTATTCTCCCATTTCATTTAAATTCTCAATGATTCCCAAAATATTTTATAACTATAATATAATAATGCATAATTTTATTATATACATTTAGTATATTAATGATCTTAATCTACTGTAAAAATTATAATTTTCATGTATTTATAGTTTAAACGACTTTGTTGTCTTATTTGGATAGTGTTTCCATAAATAGTTGGGTGACAATCAATGAGGATGTTGACAATATTTATATAATGAACCACACATTACATACATTGTTATTACGTCAAAATTGAAGCACACTTATTACAACATATAACAAAACAATGAAAGGACCGTATAGGTATAGTGTCTTTAGAAACTGGGAAACATAAACAACTGGTTCATAAATCATCTACATTGTATCCCTTTTATTTTATCATATCTAGAGTCCCTTTTGACATATCTTACTTAATACACTTCTTCCTGACCCGGGGAAAAGAAAACATACAAAAGGGGCGAGCTCAAATGGTCAGTAAGGGTAAACATAAGAAATATCAATCATATCATATTCATAAGAACGTAACATTTTGAAAATCTTAACCTGTAAAAGAGATCATAATATCATAACATAGGATAAGTCATGGTAGTGCAATTTAAATACCAATAATCATACCATGAAACATTGGGGCATACACACATATTCATAGATAATCATTTCTTAGTAGTCAAGACTCATTTCCAAGACTATCCTAGCGGACAAAGTCTATTTTTGAACCGGGTTCACTCCTTGTTTCAGTCCTGTATCACTAAACCGGATTAACCTGCCGTTCCAGCCATGTCTATCTCATGATATATAAATCTTTACCCAGTGCATTGGAGAGAGATATAGATCCCACCCATCTCATAATGATACCATTCTTATGTGTTCCACAAGATCATAAATCATACATCATATCATAACCCATGTAATAAAAATGGGATTCTTAAACATCATGCCATCATAACATAAATTATATAAGATAAAAGGACCTCATAAAAAATAATTCCATCATAATCAAATCAATGTAAAAATCGGTATAAAAATGGAACCCTATATTGTCTTAGATAGAAAATAATTTTGATAAAACACTTGAACTCCATTCTTGAGGAAAATATCCTTTTCTACTTGAAAAACATTTTTCCTTTCTTAACATGTCATAGAATTTTAAACTAAAAGAAATTAATTAAAAATAAAATTAAAAACATGTAAAGTAAGATTCCTGAAAATAATGTTCTAAAAATCCATTCATGCTGTATAAGTTAAAGAAAAAAATTCTTCTCGTACTTTGGCCAGAAAAGACAAAAAAGTATCTCGTACTAAAAATGACAAAATATTCCTTTCATATCTCATACTAAAAACTCAAAAATGGGTAAAATTGGATTCAAAAAATAGTAGGAGGAAAGAAATATTATTACATACTGAGGAACACGGATGTGGATGACAAATATTCCCCAGTAAATTTTGAAGTATAAACAATCTTGGATAAAAATGAGATTGTGATATTTTCTCTTACCTTAGGTCTGATTTGCTTCGTACGTGTCCGAATATCCTATATAATGATATAAATAATGTCATTGACTTATTCCAGAATCATAATAATTGATATGATATCATATATGATAATATTCTTAACTTTTTATTAGTAATATTTCATTGCTACTTGTTATTCGGGTGTTTATTGCTTTTTGTTCTTATACATGTTTTGTCGAATAAATTATTATTATTATTTTTAGGTTATAGATACCTCATTTCCAAAATGGTATTAGTATAATATATATCATATTTATTCATTCAATTCATTTATATAATCATTATTCAATGTAGATCGTGTAGAACGAGTCGCATGACATCATGGAGACGGTAGGCCGTACATACGCACGAGCGATTATATCGTTCCCATGATCGTGGAATTGTATTTTATTGTATGTATACTATTTAAGAATCAATATCACATTAAAATAATAATATATAGATATTCCTTACACCATTATACCCATCCAAGTAAGGTGGTGATTGAAAACAGAATCCACCACGGCGTGGAGACGGTATTTCGTACGTACGCATGCGCGGTGATTTCATTTTCCGTTGGCTGGATAGAATGTGAAATAGGGTTGTTTAATATTTATAATAACATATCAGTATTTTATTGATACTTATGTAATTTCTTAATAATTAAAAAACTAAATAATAGTAAGTAGAAGAAGAAATAAATTTGAAATAATCGGAAACAGATATTACATCTTTTTCAACACGCCTCTTTGAAACCTCCTCATAGGGCACTAAAAATGGTCTTTCAAGAAGACCAGGAACTCTAGAATATTACTAGAAAAGTTTAGAAGATAAATTTTCCGGGTTTTTCAGATCATGAAGGCTCAAAGATGTGTGAGGAGGAGAGGGAGGAGGTTCCCTTTTATAAGGGAGGAGAGGGGCACCTTAGGAAAAACATAAAATATTAATTTATTATAAAGTCATATATAGTTTTTAACTGCTCCAAATATATTTATTTCTAAGATAAGGTGGGTATGGGTTGAAATAATCTAAACAAATAGATTTTAGACAAGTTTAGGTTATTATTTTATCTTTATCATTTAGAATTAACACTAATTTAAATAATTTAACTTTTACCGTGTCTTCTTGTTTTCTTACATTATATGGTTAATAAACATACTATAACAAGCCAAACGAACTCCAAGTTGTTAATTATTAATATATATAACCTTACCTAAGTCATTTGTCCAAAAATTAGATTTTTAGGAATAAAATAACAATTAATAATATAATATGTGTTTTAAGTCAATTTTGACACTAATTGTTAATTGATTTTTGTGAAAATCATAACAGTGTGATTAGTTAGAAAAAACTTAATTAAATCAATAATAATATGTCATATTAACCTATAAAATTAGTTTAATTCATAAAAAGTCTCAAATTACATTTATTTGGTTATTTATAACATTAATTATGTAAATATTTCATTAATTAGGTAATTACTGCATCATCATTGTGTCAAAAATAATTTTAATTATTTAATAAAAAAAATTATAAATAAAATTCCATTACGTATTAAATATTTTTATCTTTCTAATTAATATTTATAGTCGAAATTATCTTATGTACAACCCTACATTAAAAATGTTTTAGTTATTTAAATTTGATTTTAACTATTTTAACACTTATTTAAATGAAATAATAATAGGTTTCCTAATATAATCCATGTGGACCTAAAGGGTAATATTTTATCCTAAGGTTGTTTTTGGTCGAATTATAATTATCCAATAGAATTCGGACATGTGTTAGGGTAATAATAATATCATTTTACCCTTAATTACCCTATTTACTTTTAACCGTGGTAAAAAAGCAAAAAGTTATTATTTACCAAAAATTATTTTTATCTTATTGAACAAAATTTTAATCCTTGTGATTAACCGTGTCTATCGGAATTTTCAAAATTCCACTCACAGAATCTATAAAATTTAGTTTTATGTAAATTTTCAAATTCTCATAGGAGGTGGGTAAAACATGGTGAAAAGATCACTAAAATTTTTATATATCTAAAATTGTTATAAAATGACTCTAATGAATTACATTGAAATTATATAGGTATTATGTATCAATTTTGACATAAAAAAATTTAAATAAAATAAATAATTCTTTAAATAAAAATTCGGTTTTTAAATAGTAACCCAGTGTTTTGACTATTCATCAAAAATTGAAAGTTTTCAGAAAAATACAAAAAATTGACCCTAGGCTAATTTTGATATTCTGAATCCAAAAATGAAGTCCATTTTGGAAGATAAAATTTATAATAGATTTCAAAAATTGGGTATTACTATTCATAACAGCTAGTTTATATAATATTTTAATAACATATCATTGTTTAGTGAAATTCAGTATTGTGTACAATGAAAGCTATCGAGGAAGGTTGCTGTTGCGTGTAATGCAAACCAAGACAGTGTTGTGTGTAGTGAAAGATTCCTTTATATAAAATAATACATAAAAACAAAATATTTCTCATAAAATCTCAGGTGTTACATTCTAACCCCCTTAAAAATAATTTCACCCTCGAAATTCGTCACTTTGTAACAAACAGATGAGGATAACTCTCCCTCATCACATCCTCAAGTTCCCATGTAGCTTCTTCTAATTGGTGGTTCCTTCATAAAACCTTCACCAAGCGAGTGGTCTTGTTCTGTATGACTTTTTTGCTACGATACAGAATCCTTATCAGCTATTCTTCATAAGAAAGATCTTGCTCCAGCGGTACAACTTTTGAGCTGAGTACATGTGAAGGATTGGGTATGCACTTTCTCAGGAGAGATACATGGAACACATCGTGAACTTGAGAGAGATTCTATGGAAGAGCCAATTGGTAAGTTACCCTCCCAACATGATCCAGTACTTTAAAAGGACCAATATATTGAGGGCTTAGCTTTCCATTCCTTCAAAATCTCATTACTCTCTTCCAAGGAGAAATTCGTAAGAACACTTTATCACCCACTTCAAACTCTATGTCTTTTCTTCGGTTATCGGCATAAATTTTTTGTCGACCCTGATCTTCTCTTATGTGTTGTTGAATAGATCTGACATTTTCTGCCATATCATCAACAAGATCAGGTCCTAATATCTTTCTTTCCCAAACTTCATCCCAGCAAGTTGGAGTTCTGCATTTCTTTTCATAGAGAGCTTCACAAGGAGCCATCTGAATACTAGTGTGAAAGCTATTATTATAAGAAAATTCCACCAAAGGTAGGTTTTGATCCCAACCACCTTTTAAATCCATAGAGAAGACTCTTAACATATCTTGTAGAGTTTGAATTGTTCTCTCAGACTGACTGTCTGTCTGAGGATGATAAGTAGTGCTGAAACTCAACTCTGTATCCAAAGTATGCTGAAGACTTCGCCAAATTTTTTAGGTAAACCTCTTATCTTGATCAGATATAATGGAAAGTGGTACTCCATGAAATCTTACCACTTCCTTCACATATATCCTGGAAAGTTGATCTACAGAGAAATATTCTCTAATAGCAATGAAGTGTGCTGACTTTGTAAGACGATCAACTATAACCCAGATAGCATTATTGACTTTGGATGTTTTTGGATGTCCAATGACAAAGTCCATAGTGATGTTTTCCCATTTCCATTATGGTATGGGTAATGGTTGTAACATCCCCTTAGACTTCTGTCTCTCAGCCTTAACTTGCTGAAAAACCAGGCATCGAGAGACATATTCAAAAACATCTCTTTTCATGTCATCCCACCAGAAGTAATCTTTCAGATCCCTATACATCTTCGTGCTTCCAGGATGAATAGAGAATGAATAACTGTGAGCCTCATCCAGTAGTTCCTTCTTTAATTCTGGGATGGGAGGAACACAAAACCGATTCCTAAACCTATTTATTTCATCACAATCAATGTGGAGTTCAGGAACATTTCTCACCTTCTTTTATAACTCTACATCTTCTTTCTATTCCTCTTTAATCTTCACATTTATATATGGTTGAACATTCATTTGAGAAAGATAATATTTCTCCCCTTCCATTATAATTACAAGATCCATCCTTTGTAAATCAATAAATATTGGATCTTTTGTGATCCTCATCATTGATAACCTAGCATGGCCTTGTCGACTTAATGTGTCTTCCACCTTGTTTGCTTTCCCAGGGTGGCAATGAATTGAGCAGTTGTAATCCTTAATCAGATCTAACCATCTTATTTGATGCATATTCAGCTCCTTTTGTGTGAAAATATACTTTAAACTTTTATGATCAGTATAAATCTCACACCTTTCACCATAAAGATAATGCCTCCAAATCATCAATGTAAAGATTACCGCAGCTAACTCCAAATCATGAGTTGGGTAATTTTGATCATGGATTTTCAACTATCATGAGGCAGAAGCTATCACCATATCATTTTGCATGAGAACACACACTATCCCCTTCTTGGATGTATCACTGTAGATCACAAACCATTATCCACTACAAGGCAGTGTGAGAACAGGTGCACTGGATAACCTTCTTGATAACTCTGAAATTCTCTTCACATGCCTCTGTCCAAATGAACTTAACTTCTTTTAGAGTCAACCTGGTGAGTGGATTAGATAATCATGAAAAATATTTCACAAAACATCGATAATATCTAGCCAAACCAAGAAAACTTTGGATCTCAATTACTGTTGTTGGTCTCGACCAACTTTCGATAACCTCTGTTCTTGCAGGATCCATAGATATCCCCTATTCTGATATTATATGTCCCAAAAATGAATATTTTTGAAGCCAAAATTCACACTTGGTAAATTTGGCATAAAGCTTCTCCTTTCTCAGGGTCTTCAATACAATTCTAAAGTGATCTTCATGTTCTTCCTTTCTCTTTGAATAGACAAGAATATCGTCTATAAAGACTACCACAAACTGATCAAGATATTCTCTAAAGACGTTATTCATTAGATCCATGAAGATATCAGGGGAATTTGTAAGACCAAATGGCATCACTATAAATTCATAGTGTCCATACCTTGTACGGAAAGTCGTCTTTGGTATAACCTCCCTTTTACCCTTAATTGGTGATACCTTGAATGAAGATCAATCTTGGAAAAGTATTGAAATCCACGTAGTTGGTCAAATAAGTCATCAATGCGTGAGAGATGATATTTGTTCTTGATTCTGATCCTGTTAAGTTCTCGATAATCAATGAAGAGTCTCATTGATCCGTCTTTCTTCTTAAAAACAGAACAGGTGCTGCTCAAGGTGATTCACTAGGGCATATGAATCACTTATCAAGATTCTCTTGGAGTTGCTTATTTAATTCATGCAACTCAATTGGGTCCAATCTATAAGGTTTCTTTGAAATGGGCATAACACCCAGTATGAGTTCTATTAAAAACTCAACTTCAGGATTTGGTGGAAGACTTGGAAATTCCTCCAGAAATACATCATGAAACTCTGGTACAATGGGTGTATTCTTAATCATGATTTTCTATCAAACCATTTGAGATAAATAACCATAATTTAGTGGAATCAAGACCCATAAGATGGAAGAAATTTCCTCTAGAAGGTTATCGTCATCCTTCCATCGATATACGATCATATATTGATTTGAAATATGAAATGTGACTTCCCTTCTTTGGAAATTGATATAAGGTCCATATAATGAAAGTCAATCCATGCCAAGAATCACATCAAATTCCACTATAGGATGTATCACAAGATTTTGAGGAAGCACTTTCCCACAAACTTCAATCGGAGAATAATTATAAACTTTTGATGTGAATGTTGTTTCATTAGGGGTTGTCAAAGCTAAATGAACATCTAATTGTTGAGGTAATACGGCGATACCCTTAGAAAATTCTTTAGAAATAAAATATTAGGTGGATCCAGAATCAAATAAAACATTTGCTACTTTAGAGTGGATGGTGAGTGTACCTTTCACCAATTCGTTATCGTACTCCACATTGCTGATAGAAATTTCATGTGAATTTCCTTTGCCTTTAGCCTTAAGAGTTTGTTGACCTCGATCATCTTAAAAAACCCTTGGATTTGGGCATTTATTAGCATAATGCCCCCATTTCCTTGCACTTGTAACATTGAAGTGTAGAAGGGGCACTCTGTGTAGCCTTTTCATTGTTCGCATCACTAGACATCTTCTTCTCATCATTGCGGAATTTAAATTCCCGATGACCTTCTTTACCACATTTGATACATTTACTTGTCATTTTAAGACAACTCCCTCCATGTTTCTTTCCACACTTTGAGCATAAGGGGAAACTCGTCTTCTTCTCAATGTGCTCTTTATATTTTCCTTTGAATTCAATTTTCCTCTTATTATCAAACACATATGATAGATGGGTTACTCTAATCTCCATATCAACCTTTATATCACATCGAATTATTTCCTCATAGCTATTGAAGTCCCTTATGGATAATGCCCTTCGAAGAATTGGTTTTAAGACACTAAAGAATTGATCGATCTTACTCTAATGTTGAATAATAATCCCAGAAGCATACCTTGCAAGTCTTGTAAAATTATCTTCATAGGTACCAACATATTCATCATCATTTTTCTTTAATTCAAGAAACTCCTTCTCCATCTTTGTTCTAAGAATACGAGGGAAGTACTTATTGAAAAATAAGTTCTTTAACTCGTCCCACTCTAGGGACTCAATTTCAACTCTTGGCCTTGTATTCTTGATAAGATTCTACCATTGATCAGCTTCACCTTCCAAATGATAAACTGCTAAGATGACTTTATCATGTTCAGAACATTGAAGAACTGAATATAAATTTTTAGTAGTACCGATCCATTGTTCATCATATAATGGATCAGTAGACCCACTGAATGAGGCTGGATGCTACCTCATGAAGGATTCAAAAGAATGTTTCTCCTTCCTTTTCTCATTTGAATGTCCTGCATGATTCATATCTTGAGAAAGATGTGTGAGTGTTGATACACGATATTGCATTCCAGCTCCCATAACGTTTGGTTGCTCAGGGGGATAATCATTTCATTTCCCGTCGCATTCAGAATTAACACGGTTCCTTCGAGTTCCAGCCATTGACTAAAACCAATAAGAATAATGTGAGAAACACCAATAATAATAGGAAAACCACATAATCAAGAATAAAATATCACGCTTTAGGTCTTATCATTGGTGATTCATGGCCATTTCTAAAAAACTACGATTTTCTTCCTATTCTTAGACATATCCTTAGGGTTCTTACTAAGGCTTCCAAATCTTAGTTTCCAAAGGTTGATTATACCTTTCCTCTGATACTAACTATAATGACCCATACATTACATACATTGTTATCACTTCAAAATTGAAGAACACTTATTACAAAATATAACAAAACCATGAAAGGACTGTATAGGTATAGTGTCTTTAGAAACTGGGAAACATAAACAACTAGTTCATAAATCATCTACATTGTCTCCCTTTTATTTTATCATCTCTAGAGTCCCTTTTGGCATATCTTACATAATACCCTTCTTCCTGACTGGGGGAAAAGAAAACATACAAAAGGGGTGAGGTCAAATGCTCAGTAAGGGTAAACAAAAGAAATATCAACCATATCATATTCATAAGAACATAACTTTTCCAAAATCATAACCTGCAAAAGAGATCATAATATCATATCATGGGATAAGCCATGGTAGTGCAATGTAAATCCCAATAATCATAACATAAAACTTTGTGGAATACTCAAATAATCATATAGAATCAATTCTTAGTATTCAATACTTATTGCCAAGACTATCCTAGCAGACAAAGCCCATTTCTGAACCGAGTTCACTCCGCATTTCAGTCCTGTATCACTGAACCAGATTAACCTTCCGTTCCAGCCATGTCTATCTCATGAGATATAAATCTCTATAGAATGCATTGGAAGGAGATATAGGTCCCACCCATCTCATAATTATACCATTATAATGTGTTCCACAAGATCATAAATCATACATCATAGCATAAACCATGAAATAAAAATGGGATTCTTAAACATCATGCCATCATAACATAAATTTTATAAGATAAAAGGACCTCATAAAAAATAATTCCATCATAATAAAATAAATGTAAAAATAGGTATAAAAACAGAACCCTATATTGTCTTAGATGGAAAATAATTTTGATAAAGAACTTGAACTCCATTCTTGGGGAAAATATCCTTTCTACTTCAAAAACCTTTTTCCTTTATTAACATGTCATAAAATTTTAAACTAATAGAAGTTAATTAAAAATAAACATGAAAACTTGTAAAGGAAGCTTCATGGAAATAATGTTCTAAAAATCCATTCATGCCATATAAGTTAAAGAAAAACATTCTTCTCATACTTTGGCCCGAAAAGTCAAAAAAGTACCGTGTACTAAAAACGAAAAAATATTCCTTTCATATCTTTTACTAAAAACTCACCAATGGGTAAAATTGGATTCAAAAAATTGTATGAGCATATAAATATTATTACATATTGAGGAACATGGATGTGGATGATAAATATACCCTAGTAAATTCTGAAGTATAAACAATCTCGGATAAAAATGAGATTGCGATATTTTCCCTTAACTTAGGCTTAATTTGCTTCATACGTATCTGATCCTCCTATATAATGATTTAAATAATGTCATTGACTTATTACAGAATCATATACATTATTATTATATCATATATGATCATATTCTTATCTTCTTATTAGTAATATTTCATTGCTACTTGTTATTCGGGTGTTTATTTCTTTTTGTTGTTATGCGTGTTTTGTCGAATAAATTCTTATTATTATTTTTAGGTTATAGATACCTCTTTTACATAATGGTATTATTATAATATATATCATATTTATTCATTAAATTCATTTATATAATCATTATTCAATGAATATCATGTAGAACGAGTCACACCACATCGTGGAGACGGTGGACCGTACGTACGCATGAGAGATGATATTGGTCCCATGATCGTGGAATTGTATTGGAGTGTATGTATACAATTTAAGAATAAATATCACATTACAAAAATAATATATAGATATTATTTACACCATTATATCCATCCAAGTAAGGTGGTGATGGAAAACAGATTACACCACGGCGAGGAGACAGTATTCTGTACGTACGCATGCGCGGTGATTTCATTGTCTGTAGGATGGATAGAAGGTTAAATTGGATTGTTTAATATTTATAATAACATATAAGTATAGGATTGATATTTATGTTATTACTTCATAATGAAACAACTAAATAAGAGGTAGTAGAATAAGAAATAAATTTGAAAGAATCGATAATAGATATTACCTCTTCTTCGACACGCCTCTTTCAAAACTCCTCTTATGGCACTAAAATTGGTCTTTGAAGAAGACCAGGACCTCTAGAATATTAATAGGGAAGTGGAGAGGAGAAATTTTCAGTTTTTGGCCGAGTATGATGGCTAAAAGTGGTGTGAGGAGGAGAGGGAGGAGGTTCCCTTTTATAAGGGAGGAGAGGGCCACCGTAGGAAAAACATAAAAAATTATTTTATTATAAACTAATATTCGGTTTTTAATAGATCCAAATTGATTTATTTCTAAGAAAAGGTGGGGATGGGTAGAAATCCTCTCAACAAATATATTTTAGACAAGTTTAGTTTACTATTTTAACCTTATCATTTAGATTTAACTCTAAGTTAAATAATTTAACTTTTACCATGTCTTCTTGTTTTCTTACACTATATGATTAATAAACATACAATAAAAATCCAAAAGAATCCCAAGTTATTAATTATTAATATATATAACCTTATATAAGCCATTAGGCCGAACCATAGATTTTTAAGAATAAAATAACAATTAATAATATAATATTTTTTTAAAAAACTATTTTATGTTAATTTTGGCATTATTTGGTAATTGATTTTTGTGAAACTCATAACAACATGATTAGTTACAGAAACATTAATTAAATCAATAATAATATGTCATATTAACCTATAAAAGATGTTTAATTCATAATAAGTCTCAACTTACATTTATTTGCTTATTTATAACATCAATTTTGTTAATATTTCATTAACAAAGTAATTACTGCATTATCATTGTGTCAAAAATAAAATAAATTATTTAATGTCTAAAAATTATAAATAAAATACCATTAGGTAGGAAATATTTTTATCCTTATAATGAATATTTATATTTGAATTTATCGTTTGTATAACCCTACATTAAAAATGTTTTTAGTTATTAAACATTGATTTTAAATATTTTAACACTTCTTTAAATAAAATAATAATAAGTGTCCAAATCTAATCCAAGTGGACCTAAAGGGTAATATTTTATTCCTAATGTTGTTCTTGGTCGAATTATACTTATCCAATAGAATTATGACATGTGTTAGGGTAATAATAATATCATTTTTACCCTTAATTTCCCTATTTACTTTTAACAGTGGTAAAAAAAGTAAAAAGTTACGATTCACCAAATATTATTTTTATCTTATTGAACCACATTTTACTCCTTGATATTAACCGTTTCTCTCGTATTTTCTAAATTCCACTCACAAAAGCGATAAAATTATGTTTTATGTAAATTTTGAAATTCTCCTAAGAGGTGGGTAAAAGACGGTGAAAAGTTCAATAAAATTTTTATATATCTAAAATTATTATATAATGACTCCAATGAATTACACTGAAATTATATAGGTATTATGTATCAATTTTGACCTAAAATAAATTTAAATAAAATAAATAATTTTTTAAATAAAAAGTCGGTTTTTAAATAGTAACCCTCTGTTTTCACTATTCATCAAAAATTGATTGTTTTCAGAAAAATAAAAAAAAATTCACCCTAGGCTAATTTTGATATTCCAAATGCAAAAAAAGTTCATTTTGAAACTCGGTATTGCGTACAATGAAAGCTATCGAGGAAGGTTTCTCTTTCGTGTAACGCAAACCAAGACACTTTTGTGTGCAGTGAAAGATTCCTTTATATAACATAATACATAAAAAATATTTCTCAAAAAATCTCAGGTGTTATAAGTTATCATGTCACCATACATGTATATAGTTATTATAAATTATTTATTATATTTCAATGTATTTATTTATTTATTTATTTATTTATTTTATGATTCTAGATAAAATTCTAATAATGTAAAAATTACAACAAACAAAATACTTAAATTTAAGATTAATTTATAATTTTTATGGAAAATATTATATAAAAAAGGATTCAACATAAAAAATTAAAATTACAAAATATAATCAGATGACGATAATTGATAAATTGTGGAAAAATTTAAAAAATTTAATCCTGGATAATATTTTTAATATATATATATATATTATATTTTTGAGGTAGAAAAGTGATGAAATAAAGCAGTCTTTATGGTAAGGGGATTCTCAATCCCAACTCCTATTATTTATGTTATCCTACATTCATGACATCATTTATATGTATATTACTCTAATTTCCTATAAATACCATTTTAAAATAATTCCATTTCATTTAATGGGATATAAATGTTTCTACCTTAATTGTTATGCCAAAAACAATGATTACCAAAAAATATTTTTCTTTCCAAATCACAAATATTAAATCAATCATGTGGTTCCTTTTTCACTAAAAAATGTTTTTGTTTATGAAAAATACAATTTCCCTCATTTATTTGGGATCCTAATTTTTCATTAAAAATTCATGCCTTATAAATACTTATGATACCTTTTCCTTTCCATGTATTATTTTGTGATTCAGATTGATATATGTTCTATATATCATGCATTATTATGTAATTATTATAATTTGAAGGGTTTACTAGAATTACATATCTATATAATTCATTCATTAATTTGACGTATCTCTTGATATATAGGGTAATATGAGTGAACATGAATATTTATTTGTTCACAATATGGATCTTAAAATTATGAAAATATTTTATGTCTTAATATGATTCTATCATTGTTAACAACTATGTGAGGTATTTGACCACTATGAAATTGGGTTTCATTTTTATGCATTACCTCGTTTTATATTTTAATCAAATGATTCCCCCATGACTATGAGTATGATATTATGCATATTATTTAATAATGATAATTATTCTCACCCATGTTATATCGAATTGTTTCCTTTATTATACATATAACATTGATTTTATCTCAACACATTCATAGGGGTATATTTATAAATAAATATGTGTATTTAGAAGAATTAAGGATTTTATAACGATAAATAAGAAGGGTTTTAATAATTTATTCTGATTTTTTATGTATTAGAGATATAATATCAAAATTTTCTAAAGTAAATAAACCTTTTGATCATTAAATGTATTTTTATTGTGTTAATTTTAAATAAAATCGTATATTAGTAATATAATAAAATGTAGGGTCACTGTTGTCTATATCATAATTATGTTTTTTTAATTTCTATATTATAATTACAAAACATATGTGAAACCCCTTTGGATAAATTTAATTATATATAAAAACTTCCTATAATATTTTCTTAAGAAAAAGAATGATATTGGAATCCCATATGATATTAAATTTATTTTAATTTTATAAATGAATAAATATTTTATTCATGAATAATTGAAATTAATTTTTATCAAGCCTTATATATAATAGAAAATAGTTGGAACATAGAGAAACTAAGATATAACCCATCTGATGGAAAATGCAATGAATTCTCGAAAGAATCCACTAGTGACATGGGATGTGGATCTCAAAACATCATTGAAATTCATACTTTCTTATTTTAGGTTATGAATAATAACCTTAACAGTTTTAAGAATATGACCTCAACAATAAATTATAAAATTCAAATTGGGTCTATTATGTGTTAATGACCACCAATATTTAGTGTACCCTCTCATCCATATCGGATATAAGATTATACAAACAAAGTGGAGAAGAACTTTTCCATAATCCACGCTTCTAAGGATGTAAATGTTACTCTAGGCATCTCTTGTATGGTTGGAGAATCCATTCAACCATGTGAAATTATAAATATCACCAAGCCAAATGATTTAATGGAAAATATAGAGTGGAAAAATTTAAGAATATTTTTATTAATAAATATTTCCGTCAATCTCTTCAAACAATGTTGGGAAGATAACTAAAGTAGGTGACTGAAATGGAAATTTAATATGTCATGGGTTATGAGGAAAACATAACTAGTCTATATTAATACTAAAATAGATATGTTTTATAATGAATTAATAACACACTATAATAATACTTTACTATATGAAAACATCACAAGTGATGAAAGGTGGACATAGTTTTTTATTCTATATTTATACTAAAATAGATATGTTTTATAATGAATTAATAACACACTATCATAATAATTTACTATATTAGTCTTTGGGTGTTATGAATATGTAGTTTTATGTGATCTTAAATGATTTATATAATGTGGATTGTGGTCCCATATTTATTAATTCAATAAGATAAAAATTATAAATCAATATAGTTGTTCAAATTAAAAAAAATTAGATATATGATTGAACCCTCTACATGTCATAAATTTGGGATGAAACATAATGGGAATTTACTCAAAATTATGATGACATGATTCAAGCATCGAAATAAAGGACAAAATACTCCTAAATTACAAGGACAAATAAATAATCTATCCACCATGATGGAGGAAATAATTAAACCTCATAATGACCCTATATGATTCAATGCTTCAATTATATTTGGAAATGACAGTAGGGAATGTAGTTCACTAAACCAATGGTATTTTAAGGTAATTAATTTCAGTGATCAAAAAATCCAATTGACCATGGGAAAGCTTATGAAACTAATACTTCTTAAATGGTTAATAAGAATGATTACATAGAAGGTACATGTACTATTCACCTATGAATGGAAATTGTTTTACATGATTCTGGTTTTAGGAAATTTTTATATCATGCATGTTTTCTAGAACATTTAAATAGAATCCTTGAGACAATAACATACAGATATATATAAAAACACTTAGTGGTGTGATCATTGCAACCAAAATTTTGTACTCCTCTCCTATATATTTTGTGGAAAGATTCTTCCTGATAATATTTTAGTCCTTCCCCTAGAGTAATTTGATGATATATAGTGAATGGATGGGCTCATATTATATATAACACCAATGAATTTTTAGGAAAATAAAATATTTTTTCATATTTCAGTACATCACATGATACTCAAAAAATCTACAGAAGATGATAAATCTGCTTTATAAAATAACTATATGGATTGGGTGTTGATATCCCATGAAACAATGTACCCTACCAAAATGGTTGAGATAGAGAAAGGTATCAACCAAGAGGAAATTCTGAATGTGAAGGAATATACTGATGTATTTCCATAAGAGTTACCCAACAATCCCATAAATAATGATCTATAGTTATTAGTGGAACTTATACATAGGTACACTACAATATCTAAATTACCATACCAGATGGACCCAAAAAACATTGATAGTGAGATAATCACCTACAAGATAATTTTGATAAAGGATACATATTCTATTTTTGGTCACCTTGGTGTGCGTCAGTGATCATCATTTAGAAGATGGATGGATCAATGGGTCTATGTATCCATTAATGGGATCTTTGGAAAGGTTACCACAAAGAAAACATATTCTCTTCCAAGCATTGTTGAGTGGTTTTATCAACTAAAAGAATATTTTTTCTTCTCAAATGTGGATCTTCATTTGGTATTTCATCAATTGAATGTAATGAACTATGATGGTCATAAGACATCACTTCATAAAGTTATGTGAACTATAATTTCAAAATGATTCATTTCTAACATACAAATTCCCATAATTATTCATGTATTTGATGAATATATTCTTTATAGAATTTATAAATAATTATATTATACAATTTATTGATGATAATCACATTTACTCCCTGAGAAATGAGGAACACGAAAATAAAACAAAATGATTGCATAGTAGACATTAAGGAAGGATAAAATGTTTATTATCTTTAGAAAGTGAGACAATTTGATGTATTAATTCACAATATTGTAGAAGACTATAACTAGTTATGGAACATATATGGACCCTTCATATAAAATGGTATTTGGGGGATGTCCCATATCCACTAGTTCCACTTGTATTTTTTTTATTTTCATTGATTAGTTGGGTACTACCAATTTTTTTTTATCAATTTATAATGATCTTCAGGGAAAATAACTATGATAACCTTAAAAGTGGTAATGTATGTCTTGAAATAAGAATGTGATGAATGATTTAAGGAGTTCAAGAAGATGTTAATCATTTTGAATTTACTTGCATTGCCAGCTAATGGAAAAGGTTTTATAAAATAAATTAATTCTTCAATGGAAGGCTTGGGTTTTTTAATCATTGATAGAAGCAAGTTATATCATATGAATCATGAAAGTAGTAGATTCCTGAGAAAAACTACCCAACACATGATCTTTAGCTATCAACTGTGATATTTTTCTTGCAGATTTGATGGATCTTCCTCTATGGAGAATAGTTTGAAATTTATATGGATCAGACGAGTATAATGTATATATTCATACATAATAAGATCAGTATATTTCAATAATGATGAATAGATATAATTATAGACTATTATCACTTCATTTAGAACCATTCGATAAAGGTGACCAATGTAGCTCATACTCATAGAATCAAAGAACTTTTTGATGTGTCAATGATGTGTGTTGTGAAACCCCATGTATTACTATATATGAAACAGATGGATTTGGAAATCATAATTTTAGCGAATACATATAACCATTCCTAAATGATATATAAAACATCAATTCATGATAATATATAGGTGGAATAAAGGGTTTATTTTGATAGAAAAATGATGGTGAAAGAAGTAATGGAGTTAAATCTACATGAGTTCAATATAACCGATGATGGGGTGATTCAGTTTGGAACTATGCTTCATGTTCCATCATCACCTGAAAAAAATTGATATTTCCAAATTTTAAAATATGATATTTTACTATACATCATATAAGTATGAATATGTACTGTGATCATCGATACTACATATGGTCGAAAAACATAAAAATGTGAATATAATTTATATCTCAAGGTGATTGGTAGGTCATCCTATTAATGAATATACACAAAATATAAAATTGATGATGATGGCATTTCATATACACACATAGAAATTTTGGTAACATTAGTATGTAATTTGACATTGGTATCAGAAAGATATCAATTTTAAACAATGTGATATAGATTGTGGTGGATTGAGTAATCAATATGTACATTTTCATCACTATTTTTGATATCTTATGACATGATAATCATTCAATTATATATGTAAAGGATAGTTTTTGGACGTATGGGGTTATATTTTTTATCACCTTTTATCATGATCCATGGTTCACATATATTTTATAGATATGAATTCAACTTGATTTGATTCCAAAATTTAATTTTACTATAATATATCTCTCCCCGACTGATGTCGCATTTTAATGGACTATTCAGATACATGCGAAAAATTCAAGCAGCCTTCTGAATTTAATTTAAATGAGCATTAAATTAGTATATCCTATTTTTGGACATTAAATATAAAAATTTAATCAAAATTAGTATTCAGATAGATCCATTTTAAGCACTGTATGTGAAGAGATATGGAACTCCAACTTATTGGGAAGTAGTTTTAAAATGAAATATACATGGACCAAATATTGTTCATAAAATTATAGGGAATGTTCAAGTCATCTAAAAACATATTAATGCTTCTTGGAGTGAGTAAAATAGTAATTCTCACAACCAATAATGCTTCTTGAAGTTTTATATTGGATATAATACATTCATTTAATATCAAAATAGAAGATCTTCATGTTATTTTTAAAGAAGGGGAAGTATATCCCAAGGTACATTATCACCTTTTAGATCCTTGGTCACAAGGAGAAGTGTCCTTTGAACATTAAATTCAACAATTTCTTGATCATGTGATTTGTTTTTTCCTCATATATCTCATGAGGATCTAAATATTTTAACCATCACAGGTACTGAATATGAAGGTTTTAAAACTGGAGAATGACCTCTCATATAAGGAGAAACTAGTGAAGATCATGAACCGCAGAGAAACTTTTATATTCAATATGACAAATCAACTTGTAAATGAGTTTCTATAGAACCATATGTATGATGATTCGATTAACTAACTAATGGAAACAATTAAATAGAAAAAACTTATCTTTTATCGATCGATAACATGAGAAAAATGTTTGGGGAAAATACATCTATATTCTGGAAGAACATAATGATCGAGACTCTTTAGTTGATAATAGTTTCTTAAATAAATGTGTTTTGTTGTATAATATATAATTATTATATGCACGGATAACAAAATAATACAACTACACATTATGTCATTATCAAATTCAATTATATTCTTCAGCTAAGAAACATCCAAAAAATTCATAAATTATATTTATACAAAAATTATAATATAAAAAATCCTGAATGATAAAATATAGATCATTCCAATAAGTATGAATCCTCACCCAGAATATAAACTATATAAATAATAAACAAATTTATGTATAAACAAATAAAAATATTAAAAAACGAATGTATATAACCCTGAAGGGAATTATATTGAAATTTTTGTTAAATAATTAAGATTTATTTCATCATGGTAATGATAGAATTGGAATAATAATGTTACCAGTCAATTAGAAACCAAAGAATTCGGAATAAAAACCTTACTATTTGGAATTGTGACGTGATCATTAGGAACACTAACCCGACCATTTGTATAGTAATTTAACATAAAAATTATAAATTATGATATAAATAATATTTATCAATATTAATTTATGTAAATATAAATACTATAATTCCAAAATATTAATAATTTGATTCAAATACATAAATGAAATATATGAACATTTTTAATAACATTTTTTAAATTATTTCATGAGTATAGAAATGTTTATTTTAATAATTAAAATGGAATATGATAGATTTTTTTTTATAAAATTTGTTACATTTATGGAGTCTTCTCATCAATATTTTACATGGATAATTTTTATAATTTTTCTAAATACATCTCCATTCATATAAATATCAAAAATAATATTTCCTCTAATATAATAATTATTAAATTACGAAAATTATGTTCTAATGACGAACTAAACATTTATAGAACATTAGGTTAATAAAAAATATGTTCATCTTCATAAATGATTCATTAATATTAGATTAAAAATTTTGAAAACAAAATTAACATTTTCTAAAACCCAAAGTGAAAAGTGTTCCATTATAATAACTATTTCCCAATTTTCAACATTCGTTTTTGATAAATTATGTGAATTCTAATTATAATTGTTTTTAGTGACTAAAAACATTATATTATATTTATATATTATTAATATTAAAAAAATAACTATTACACGGTTTTCCATGGATATATTATTTTACTAAATATTTTATTCTAAAAATAGCCATCCTCATATATAAACAACCCATATAACTTCCCTTTGAAAACTACACCATCCCAGATTCAAAATTCAATGTTCTACCAATATCTTTTCTCTTAAGACCATTATAAGAATTGATTCATGTTTCTGTAAAAAAACTCCATTCATTAAGGGTGTTTTATTTCCACATAAGGGAATCTACTCCGATTAAAAATAATGCTTAAAAAAACACTTCCCATATTTTGTTTTTATTTTCTATCTTCAAAAATTTTATTAAAAATAAAATATTACATGATTTAACTATTCATAATATTAAAATTATATTAATTATGATATCATATTAATAAAAATTGTATTTATGATGCATTTAAATTTTATTCCATGTTTTATTCATATTTAGACAATATTTCTTTTACTTATTTGTCAACCACAAATAAGGATTTTTACCATTATTAAAAAAAACAATAACTAATGATTTGTTGTTATAAATTATTTATCATATATAAATTTATAAATATATTTCTTTTAGGAATCATGAATTATATGTGCGAATTTAGAAATCACATTTCTTAAAATACTAAAATCGATGAAAATGGGAAATTTTAATGGATAACAAAATAACAAAAAGTTTCAACTTCACCAAAATAAATTAACAAATATAATTGAATAACAACAATTGTTAAATTATTTTAATAATTTCTATAATTAAATTATAGAACAATATTTTATCAAATATATTTTTATTATTCAGGAAGAAAAAAAAGGAAAAAATAAAGTTGGATTTAAGGTAAGGGGATTCTAGAAGACAAATCGTTTCCATTGTGATATCCTTCATTTCTAAAATAATTGGTTTTTATATTCCTATAATATTCAAAAAAATATCATACAAATATTATTCCATTTCATTTATATTGATATACATTTTTTCAACTATATTTTTATGTCATTGAAAAATATTTCCCAAAAGACTTTTCATTCCAAAACAAATTTGTTACTCCTCTTGAGTTATTTATTTTTCACTAAAGAATGATTATATTTATGAAATGTATTATATACCAAAATAATATTTGTAAAACCATGTTAATTCGTGAAATAAGGAATTTTTTAATCCATATGATATCTATTTATTTAAATGTGTAATTTAATGATAATAATAGTTAAAATTTATGTATGGAATGTATAACTATGTTAAGATTTTGATATGATAGATGGGTTTGTAATCATATAGCCTTAAAAATATTTGGGAAATGTGTTTTATATAATAAGATTAATGGTAATATGTGTAAAAATGAAAATATCTATATCCGGAATGAAGATGTCATGATTTACAACATATGATATTCTTGAAAAATATGATAGCACTGCTCAGTACAATGATTTTTATTTTACCACTATGACGTGGTAGTAAAATTTTATGCATTAACACATTCCATGACATTATCAAATGTTTCTCTAATTAAAATGATGATGATATTATGCAGATGATGTGATGATGATGATTATACACACCCATGTTATATTCACCCATGTTATTTATTCATACACGTATAGAGCTTTTAGCTCACCCATTTTGTTTTTGTATATCCATATGTGACTATATGTTTTATGAAGAATGATCTATACTAAAGGGATAATGAAGATGTATTTACATAATTTTTTATTATTTATTATTAATTACACTGTATTATCTTATTCTTCCAAAGACACTGATTATTAGATCCATGAATGTATAACTATAATGTTGTTTATATTTAAAATTATTTAATAGTCTTGTAAGAAAAAGTATGGTATTTATATTGGGTGTCTCGAGTCACCAAAAATAATATATTTATAATATTCATATATTTTAATGCATGTGTCGACATCGTTTATGTGGAAAATGATTTTAAATTCTTTGTAGCATCTATGATGGGAAATTAAAGAGCATGGTTGAATCTATAACAATTTCTCTACCCATTGTATGTCCTAATGTTGGTTAAAATTAAATATCCAATTAAGGATGACTTTGATGGATGTGTATAATTAAAATAAATAACAAAATTTATTTATTTTATTTTATGTGATGTAAATTACGACTTATATAATTATGTTTTAATGAAATATATATACAATTATCTACACTACACGAATAAATTTTTCAAATGAGACAAATTAATGATGGAAATGTTATATCGAGATCAAACAACGATGGATAATTATATCCATTTGGTTTGGGGTTGAAAAGAGATATGATCATTCTCAATTCCGGGGAATACATTACTAAGTAATTATAAAACAAAATATAGGTAACACTCATAAATTTTGGTTCCAACGTTCTTGCTTAAAATATTTGGCATGAATTTTTATATTTTAATTTTAATTTATTATGTATTTATTCCTCCCATGATCCTGAAAATTTATTGATTATTTTTATTTTTTCAAATCCACATTTCCCTTTCTTATAGAAATAGATATCCCATTTATATGATCATTACCCATGAATTTTTTTAGAACAATGGATTGTTATTTTTTAATTTCTTACACACCATATTTTTCTAAATTCTTCATCCATTTCCCATAGGTTTAGAATTCACTATTTATAGGAATGGTTAAAGATTAATAAAAATACCTAAATCAAGAATGTTCAGTGAAAAAATGAATGGGATGTTGAGTTTTTTAAGGTCTAATATGATTTATGGGTGGTGCCTTTTTGATATATTATCTAGATTTTCAGAAAAAACCAAACTATAATGGATGATTTTTAGGATGTTAAAAAAGGTATGAGGTGGATAGAATGTATCCACTATTGGAGATTCATGCAGGGAAAACCCTGGATTCACACTCCCCAACATGTTTGTAGGAGGAAATGGTGGCATGGTGAATCTTTTGAATACATTGCTAGGATTTTTTCAAAAACCAAACTACATAAACTGTTGTCTGGGAAAAACATATTTATATTCTTCCAGCTAGGGAAAATATTTTTTGGGGATAATAAGGATCACACATATTATGGTTTGTCCCTAAAACCATGTTACTCTTCATAGGTATTTAGGTCATGTGTTTTCTAAACATAGTCATGACCCTATGTTGGAGGACATTAATTATAAATAACGAGTATATAATAATTATTAGATGATCACCTGGATAGAGAAGTACTTGGGAACATCAATCTAAAATACCTATTACACAATCAGGGCTAAAAGTGCACTTGAATTACTAGGATTGCATGGGTAGGGCCTTGTTGGATGAAACAAGCAGTGAAGATCCCTGACACATGGTGTAGTAGTACATGGACATCAAAACCATGTGCTATAAATGATTCATAATGGATCAAAGGTGAGGCCACATTCTGTTTCACCCCTCGTACATGCCCTATATTTTTCTCATGGATTTTAACCATTCAAATCCATATGTCATGGACTCAGATTCTGGAATAAAAGTTTCCTATGATAAGTAGTTTTTCATACGAAATGTAATGTATGAATTCATAGAGACATAAATATATGATGTGGGTTATTGAGAGGGAAACATATTCAATAAACTCTATAAATTTAGTAAAGATACTAAAGGTCATTAGAGATATGTTGGAGTTAGGAACCCCCTAGCTCATTAAACAGCGGGTCCCCCATACTCCTCGCACCAGTTGAGTGGCACCCCCACAGGAATATATGGTGTTGGTAATGTACCCATCCAATAGGAACACCTAATATAAATAAGTAGTGGGTCCCCTAACATTTGTCTTTCACCACCTATGGGACTAGGGAACTAGTCCTCTACCAATTCAGTGGAGCCCACTATGTAACTAGGCGTGTGTACTTTATTCATTGAGTGGGAACCCTAATTGTGTTTGGGAACATGTAATACGTTATTTAAGTACCACCCCATGACATACTTGGGTAAGCTTACATAGTCATGATATATATATATATATGTAGTGGAACACCCTATAGTTCTAGGGAACGAGGCCTCCTTTTTTTGAGTGGCGTCCCTGACATAATTGTGTGCATGTCCTCTATATAATGATCTACTAAGTAGAACCCTATATCATGTTAAGGAACAAGTCCTAAATTTACATGGTAGTACCCCCACTAATATAATGGTTCATTTCCTCTATATATTTAATGAGACACCAATATCATATTAAGGAATGGGATCTAATTGGATTTTGTGACCCCACAAGGTGTGGAGTAGTGGTGAGGTGTGGGACCTCCACACGACATCCTCAGACAAAATTTAAAGAATATGGACATAAGAGATGGATCATTGTAGATATAAGAATACATTCCATATAGTGATGGGTTGTGATATGGATACCAACTTTTGGTAATATATTGATATTTACTGAATGAAAAACAAGGTTCTATAGAATACATAATACATCACATCAAGATTTAATATATTAGTAAATAATATTATTTAGAAGTTATAGTTATAACATATCCAATAGACTAATTCTTATGAATACAATTAAACTAATTATGAAAATATAGTTTATTCATTTATAATTAATTAATTATTTTGTGATCAATTAATAAAAATGAACATTAAACCCTACTGAAAATGAATAGAAATCTTTTTTTCAAATACAATTTAATTGTACCTAACTGTGTTTAGTGCCAAAAAATAGAAAAATCACCGTTTTGGGTAATATTAATGAAATAAATATTTATATATAATATTCAATATTATTTATAACATTTATCCTATGTGTTTAATACAAATTTTATAAAATTACATCTTATTTTATTCATAAAATGTTTTATTTTTACTATAGGGAGTTTTGACATTGTATGATGAAGCACTTATTTTAAATCTAAATTTAAAAAAATTAATAAATTATATTTGTTAAAATAAAAATCAATTTAAAAAAATCATTTTCCATATTATCTTATAATTAATTTTTTTATTCCTCTAATAAGTATCATTTATTGATAAATAATGATTAGTAATGAAATTTAATTGAAAATTGAATTTTCATCTAAATATTTTATAACTATAATAATTTTTAAAAATTGTTTCAAGGTAAAATAATATAAACTATTCATTTCTTGAAAATATTTATTTCATTTTATTATTTCTCATATTTAATTGGAATATAAATCCATTTTGAAACTTCTGTCAAATTTCACATTAAAAATCATTTTCTTATCATGTCTACAAGACTACTATAAATTTAAATTAGATAAAATTTGTGAATAAAGTTTTTTAAAATTAATTCTATAATTGGGATCATAAGGTCCTAATTATATATATATATATATTAATTTAATTTTTTCCCTTATAAAATGAAATTTCTATAACTTTTGTATTTATCAAAAATGGTAAACTTGTAAATTTAGGTAAAAAATAACACGATATGTACAGAAAAGTGAACCATAGACATTACCAAATATTATTTTATTATTATTTTTGGTCTATATTCAATAAATATTATAATATATGGAATTCCTTTCCATTTCAATGTAATTAGCATATTTATAATATTTTATTTTATATAATTCAATGATATGAAACTATTTTACATTATAATTATATAATTTAACATATACAGTTTATTATGATATATACTCAATTATAAATTCAAATTTCGAATATAAATGATTTATAATCATCATTAATATTTATTTCTAATTTTTACTACATAAATAATTTCCATTAATTATAAAAAAAATCATACAGTTTAATTATTTTATTAACATAGAAATAAAAAATTGATATTAAAACTATAAAAATAAATATAATTTGATATAATTAATGACATAATATAATTTTATAAATTTATTTGAACAATTTGGGATGTATTGAAATAGTTTTTTTAAATATAACATTTTTTATAGATCTTCGTAAAAGTAAAAGTAATGTATAGAGTCAAAATTGACATTAATTATATTTTAAAATAAATATTATATTATTAAATGATATGGTTCTTTTTCCGATTCCTAAATTATTTAATATTTTTTCCTATAGTTTAAAATACAATCAATTCATTTTTTATTATGGATTTGTATTTTATTATCACTAAATTGACCCTCAAATTTTAAAAATACATGTTCCAAAGGTAAGAGTTAATGAGGTTCAATTTGGGGTAAAACCAAATAATGAGGAATAAAATATATTAAAATAGTATAATTTCAATCGTATGAAGATAATTTTACCCATAATAAAATAATATTCTAAATAAATAAGCTTTTTTCACTTGAATTAGAATATAAATTTATATTAATTTAATATTTTCAAAAATTACATTACCGCCCCTCTAATCTATTATAAATGGCAACTTATTCTTCTTATTTTGTTTGAAGTCAATATTTAATGGTATTATAAAATATGTAAACAAATAACTTAATATAACACAACCCCAAAATCTAATTCTCTTATTTTAGGTTGAAAACCACCCTGAGTGGTCCTAAGTAGTTAAGCAATGGAGGATTTCTATAGAAGATGTATCATTTTAAAACATGTTTTTTTATTTCATATTCCTCCACCATCGCATATAATTAAACCATTATAAAATAATAAATATTTTATACTCAATATAACTATATTCTATTTTTTTAAAATAACCCTTATAAATCTCTCCCATTAGATGGGAAAATAATTTATCATCCATGTGTATGTTTGACTACCATATCATGGAAAAAATGTAATTAATTTTCCATCTATGTCTCTCAATATTCACTATAATTATATAATTATGTTTTATATAGTATATTAATGATATTTTTATAATTATTAAATGGACATTTATCATTTAAATTTATACATTTCTAGGAAGAGAAACATGATGATGGCGTTTGTGCGTGATGTGACTTTTCACCACCACGAAGAGATGTGATTTGTTTTTCTTCAGAATGTAATATGAATGATATATATGTACATTTATATATGTAATATTATATATATGTAATGATATTATGTTTCTATAAATTCAGAATTAAACTTATCTTCCATCAGTAAATATCATTTAAAATTGAGAGCTTTACTCGTGTATTTGTACGACCTACCATCTCGGTGATTGTAACAAATTTAATTTAAAATATATATATTTAATTGATATAATTATATGTATAACTAATGTGTAAACATTAAAATTATTTCATGATTCTTAATCTACATTTTATGGACTACTGACCACTTTAAAAATTGGCATCATACAAAATTCGTTTATACTCATGTATCAAATATCACAAAAACATCCGACGTGAACATAAATAATTAAGTAATAGTGTAATAAGTTATATAAAAGGAATAATAAATGAAATTATTTTCAAAATAATATAAATAATTGAAATAATATCATTAACTAGGATGAAAAGTAACATATTTGATGAATTATATTCATGGTAATGGAATTTGAAACTCAATTTCTATTATTTGAGCTAAACTAATTATTCATTGGTTTTGTCTTGATTATGTTATAAATTAAATAAATATTTATTATTGTATGTCTTTTTTAAAAAAATTATGTGAATTTATGTAAAAAACATAATATATTCAATTTATTAATAATCACATTTATTACATGATGTCTATAAGGGACTTCATCTCAATTTCCATTCGTTTAGGAAAAATTTTGATGTTATGAATATATATTATTTTTAAAGTTTTATATAATTTCAATATGAAAGGTCATATATTGAATTTATTTACCCACATGATATTTTAAGTCTTATAAAGTATTATTTTTTCAGGGAGATTATTATTTGTCTGATTAAAATGTAGGGATGGTCTCTTAAACCCAAAACCTCATTATAATTATTTTAAAGACTTATTTTCAAAATCATTATCATTCATGTGAATGTTGTTTTGAAATTATTTTTATGCATATTTCTATATGGATACTGATGTTATAAAAAAATTCATATTTATCTCAAATATTTTAAGAATATAATTTTTTATGGTTTTATAAGATGGGATTTCTTTTAAAACCCATATGATGATATTTGAATTATAATTAGAAATATAAAAATGAAAAGTATTTTTAAATATATATGACATGAATGGATTTTACCTCATTAATAAAACATAAATTTTTTTCATATTATATTATATGTGTAGATTTTTATTTTAAGATAAAAGGTTTTTGTTTATGAATGATAAACTTTTAAAACATGAAATATGATTTTAAAATGGAAAATATATTTTTTGTAAGAGTGTATCTTTGATGAAATAAGTTTATGTTATGATTCTGTTCTAGTTCATATGAGTTTTTTATAAATATGGGTGGTTAGATTATTAACTTATAGAGGGAGATCCCATTATTGTATCAAATGCATTGGGTAATGGAGGGGATTTAATAAAATTTACTTCTTATATGAAATTATAGGAAGATATTGTGTTTTTTAATCTAAATGTATCTATGATAGTTACTCCTGGAGAATCCATGAGAGCTATAGTATATTTAAGTGTGATATAAAAATGATTACACATGTTAACTTTATTATTTATTCTTTATATTGAGTTTATATGTAACTTATAATTTATTTATTTAATATGATGTGCATTGAATTAATGTAAGAACATTAGAAACTTTTGATAATGTTTTTTGGTTGTCTAGTTATTAATGCACTAATGTTATATTTAATTCTTTTTTATATCTATTATTGTGAATTAATTTTCTAATACCATGTTTCAAAAAATAGTCATTGGTTATATTAATTGGTAAGGATAATGAATATGTCAGGATGAAAGTATTTAATATGTATCTAGAAAAGAATTCATGTTTTATAATAAAATTGTTTACTTTTGTGAAAAATGGATACATCCTATAATTGTAAACATATAATTTATGGATTTAATAATTATGTGTTAGTATCTATTATTTAATTATATAATCCTAACTGATATTTGGGAACAAAATAAAGCCCATTAATGTCAAATTCACTAGAATGTGAGATTTTTATGTCTAATTCCTTAAAATTTATTTCAGGAAAGTTTCTAGACAAATTTTGATACTATGTTCTCCTATTAAGAGTAAGAGATATCATACTTGGATTATAATTTTATGTTTTATAATATTTTTATGTCTAATAAACCTCCTTTCATGCTTTATGAAATGATATTTTATGGGGAATAACAGTTACTATGAGTCAATCATTTTTGAAGAAATTGTGGTTTCTTACATTTTGGGATGAAAATTGACAATTATGAGATATAAATTTAGGCATAAAGTTATGTTTATTTTTGATGATTTTATCATATCCTTTGAAATTGTACATGAATTATCTACTAAAGGAAAATAGAAACCCCAAAAACCATGTGACAGCCTATAAAATATAGAATTCCTACAGTAACTAAACCCAAAAAAATGGTTAGAATGTTGTATCACTTTCCACTAACCTGCATGATGTTATGGTTTGTATAAAATTGGTATTTAATTAATATATCTGATAGAAAATGGTAATAATAATTTTGGGATCATTTTTTTGATAGATAGATAATTATGGTATTGAAATATTATTTTAGGATTAAGTTACTTATGTTATTCTTATATATACTCAAAATTTTGGTAACATTTTATGATTATGGTAAATATTATAAAATGAGACTAAATTTCAAGAATAAATGTTGAATTATATTTTGGACAAATATATAATTTTATTCTTTATTCATGGTGACTCAGGTTATTCATGTAAATGATTATCATACATAGAGATTATATGATTATGGAAATTACATTTTGTTATGAGCCTTTATGTGTCACTAATGTTATTTAGAGATAAATTTTAATACTATATTGGATGTTTATGTGATCAAATTATTATTATTATTTTTTAATATTATTATATAAAATTTTTAGTCATTTGGAGGATAGATATTAGTTGAATTATCAATGATGAACTTTTGGTATTACTATTGAATTTTAGAGAGTAAGGTAGTTTTTCATCATATAAATATTTATTCTATTTATAAAATTGTCTTCTCTCATTCAAAAATTATAATTTTAATTATTTTATAAATATTAGTTTAATATATTATTTAATTTTATTTTTTTTATTTGTACAAGTTTATTGTAATGTTTCATTCCTGAAAAATTCATCTTAAATACTCATCATTCAGAGGAAAAGATGAGATTGTTGTGGAAAGTGATTAAAGGATGAAACTCTACTTGTCAAGTAAATATATTCCCATATTTTCTTAATCAAGGAAGTAAAATAATTCCTTAAATATATGGAGATGATGTACAAAACAAAATGTATTTTCTGTTTAATTTTTATACATTGAAATTAGTAACCATTTAACACATTAAAAATATATTGTTCTATAAATTTTCATTTTCCCTTGACCAAATTCTCTATCATCCTCTATCAAGACATGATAATTAGTCGTCACTTTCATGGCCCTGGATTACTAAATAAAAACTGATTATGTGTTACCATATGTGACATTCATACAATCCTTTATCTTTTTTCCAGTAAAATATTTATTTTGACATTTTTGGATGTTAAATTTCCATAAAAGTATTTCAAATTTTCAAACCATGGATACCATGAAAGAGTTAATGTTTAGAGGAATAATTTTATTAAGGGAGGATTTAAAATTTTTTATATTTAAATAAGGTAATAAAATGTTAGATAGCATACATTACATACCACATCGATCCTAAACATTCATCATATTTTTTTATATGGGTGGTATAATAACAAATACAATATTATACATAAAACAATGTTTTTTTTATGAAGGTGATTTTATTCCATTTTGACTTATCATTTTTATTTAAAAAAATGTTTACACTTTAATAAATATCATATGAAAAAATAGACTTATTTTTTAAAATTTTACTTGAAAAGCTATCTTAGGATATGTTTTTTTGTTCTGATTTGTTTCATTTTTTTATGAATAGTGAACCATACTGAATTTTAATTGAATAATGAATTTCCATATAAATAATTTAAAATGACAATTTATGTTAACATTTTATTTTATACTAAAATTAGATCAATTATAAATATTTTAATCCAAATTATGAAATTTTATTCTTTTCAATATTAAATTTAGATATAAAAAGATATCAATATTTTGAATCTTTTCACTTTAAAGAATTTATTTCTCATCAAATATAGGGGGAAAATATGATATTAAATTATGAAATTTATATGTAATGAATATTGGGAAAATGGAATCAAAATATTGAATCAGATGTTTTATGTTTATTAGGTATGACCCTTTTATTTTTTTCCAATATTAATAGTAACAAGGGTAATTTTTGTTACTACAGTAAAGGGTAATTTTGTTATTTTTTGATAAAATAATTATAAGAACTATAAAATGACCATTTAATGTGATCCAATTTTATTTAGTGATTTATATTAGTATATAAAAATTATTATTATAATATATTTACCTTGGTTTCAATTTTCAGGTGAGAGTTATGTTTATAATAATTTACTTCACAAAAAATAAAAAATGTCATACCCCTATTTTTAATATCAAAAACATATCTAATATATGGTTATTCCAAATTAATCTAAAAATGTAATTATTAATTTGAAATATCAAATATTTATATTCATTATGGAACATTATTTATTTTTTAGTAATAATATAATTACCTTAAATTCATACACAATTTTATTGGGGTAATAATTTTAATACCGAGGAAATGAAATAAATGATGTTGATACTATTAGAGTAAATATAATTTTAGATAATTAATATTATTTTAAAATATATATCAACATGATATATTTCATGTTTATTCAATGTATTGTTTTGAAGATATCTTATTTTATTTTTTTGAAATTTTATTTTTTTTATTTTCAAAAAAAATTGAGAAAAACTGGGAAACCATAAATTTCAACAAACCCCCAAGAAAATAAAATAAAAACCTAGAACAAACTATATAATTAGCTCCTCAACAACAATTACACCATGATGATAAGCTTTATTGAAGAATAACCTTTCTTCGAGCAGTATCGTACATAAATACACGGCCACAGAACTGATGGAATGCCATACCATCTCATCATCAAGATCTAAAAGGCATGCTCCGATGAATATATGATGCTATGATCCCCATATGAAGTAGACCCAAGTAGTGTGTTGGGGTTGAAACACCACACAACCTAGAAAAACTAAACAGAGAATTGAGATCAACCCAGAAAAACCCACACATGAAACCAGTCGAACCAACCAATTAACAACCAATTCAAAAATGGTCATAAAAGACCAAATTAGTATTACCATAGACCACTTCCCTAAACTACTTCTAATATATGTCAGGATCCTGAGAGTTGGGAACCTCAATTATCATTCTTTCAACCTTAGAAGTGATCTCGTCCCATGTTGTATATACTCCTCCATGATGATCTCCCATATATTGAATCCCCCTACTCGAATGAGATCATTTTTATCAATTCGTGCACATTGATTATCATTAAGAGACACTCTGAGGCTCCTCCCCATAATCTTGGATGCCTCTTTTTCAGTTTCATTGATTATAAAAACATGTTCAGTCACATCTTTATCCAAGCTCAATAGAAATCCCAAGTAATGCTCATCATGGGACCCTTCCCTCTCATGTCTCAATGTCTAAATGTCAGATTTCTTGTTAATTAACTTTTTTGAAGATAGGGTCACTAGTGGAGGAGGAAACGAGGAGTAATCATTTCTCCCATTCCTCCTCATGTAGTTTATTCTTCTCCAATAACTCAGGGCTTCGTCTGAAAAATGCATGTGTTCACTCCCTATAAGAGATTTCCCCCAAACCCCATTACTAGCTTTCACCCTAGGAAATGCAGAATCTATACCCAACTCTACCTCTAGGAGTGATTCAAATCTGTTTCACAGATGAACATGAGACTGATTCAATGAAATCGGATCCCATGTAATAATATCCCTTTAACTATCTTTAACATCCACTTCAGTATCAACTCCCTGCGTCACCAAGTACACATCCGCACTTCCAGGTCTAGACACCTCTACAAAGGATCCAAACAAGGCCACCACACTCCTCTGATTTCACCTCATGCATGCCCATGCCGAGCACTTCCAACAACATTATGCTGGTTTAAGGGACTTGTGAGATCTTGACTCAGTCGATTGAACACCATAGATACCATCGGATTGGGATGAAGTTCCATGTCCTTCATCCCCATTCTAGAACCCATATCATTCTCAGCAATTTAGATCATTGCCTCATTGATGAGATGTTTCTCCATGCCCTGTTGTAATGACCGACGTTCCCAGCCTCGAACTTCTCCAACTATTTCAATCTATCTCGGAAAAGCTTCCTCACCAGCCTCAGTATCCTTTCCCCGGTCATTTTCTACCATCCATGGCGTACCCGAGACTCCCTGATGACAAACCTCTGACCGGTTTTCTATTCCCCTTCCACTATCGATGTAGGCCCCCGACGACAAAAGTCTGAAGAATTCCCATGCCGTTTAGAGGAAGAAAAAATGTCTGTCAAAATCCCATCGACAACATGATTCATTTACATGTATTCATCACCAATTGTGATCCAAAAAACTCAAAACGACTCTAGATACATCCAACTCGACATAGACACATGGATTCATTTTAGGATAGACTGATTCTGTACGGCTAACCAAAAAATAATTCCAACCTATAAGTTTATCGATCATTCTGATAACATAGGGTTTTTAGAAAGGTAACATAAGGTTACAGAGACTAACCCGCATTGCAATGGTAGGTTATTCAAGCTTTATGTAAAACTCTAACGACCATCAAAATAGAAAAAACCAATGACAAGTGAAGCATTGGGGGGGGGCTAGACTAGGCATGGATGATGTCTTCCTTCGATGAAAATCATATCATAATATGTTTATTATCATGGAATACCCTTGTCACCTTATCATGAAGGTCCCAGGATTCGAAGACAAACCGATAAAAGGAGATGACTAAAGGCCTTTCTTATTAAAGTTTACCACCAAGGTGAGTTTCAAAAGCACATATGATTCGGTAAACTCTGATGTCGAGATATGGAAGATCAAAAGACCATCGATGAGGTCCAGAACTTTTTTCCATTGAGTTTCATTTGGTAAAGGAGGCATAAGGTCAGGGTTCGATAAGGGTAAGAATGTCAGAGATCCCTTACCCACTGAGGGGAAGGCATCATCCCGGCCACTGTCATCGTCATCGAGTAAACGACTCGCCTGAGAACAAAATTTACTCGTATCCATTGACTTCACAAGATATCTTATTTTATTGATTTTTTAATATTAAATTTAATGATAAGATTTAAAATTAACATCAATGATATTTTAAGATAAATAAAATTTCAATAAATGGAAAAAAATTAAATTTTTTAAATTCATCTAATTTATTGGTATAGGGTTTAATTTTTCATACATGAATCATTTATGATTGTTTCATCTTTCCTATAACTCGTATAACCATCAAAGTGGAATAATACATGTTGTCACCGTTAGAGATAAATGAGCGAAATAAAGGGTTAAAACCAAAATTTAATGATTAGAAAATAGTCAAAGCATGTATACTATTAATGGGATGATGTTATTTTGACCAATAATATTATTATCCAAAAAGTCTAGGATCTGGTTAGAGTCATCCCTAAAATGTTTTATTAAAAAGAGTTAAATAAGTCATGCGTACAAGGGACTATTACGGAAATGTGAATACATGACACCACACATGTCTTCCTCCGCCATTGAAGCGCTATAGCTTGGGGTCATAACGGACCATATCATAGTCTTTTCCACAATTCCTTTCTTTCACAAAGAACCTGCAACATGGTTTACTTCCATATAGGCATGTGAGATTACCTGAATGAGTTGAGTGACCTTGTTATGGAACTCAATCCAACGAGGTAAAAATCCCAATCACACATCATGTGTTCTTGTTTTTAATCCTTGCACCACAATTTGAGAAACTGATTCAATCCATAATAAGTTCAATTTAAATTGAACAATATACCTGACTGCAAAAAACCATAGCCCATAATTCAGCATCATAGGCCACCCCATTCTCATTGTAATGTGAAAAGAAACCTTGAAAAAGTCGCGATAAGTGTGAAATCCACCTCCACATCCAGAAGGCCCTAGTGCACCAAAAGTGGACCCATAAACATTTACATTGATCCATGAGCTTATTAGAGGAATCCATCAAATGTATTTGAGTGTTTTGAGTCAATGGGAGAGACCGAAAACACCAAATAGTCTGCAGATTATAAAATCATGTAATCTATTATTCATCCCACCACTTTGCACCATAGAAGCTCTATAAACATCCCTATGTAAAGAAAACCATTATAGTCTATAAAAATCTGCATATTATAAAATATAATTGTGTTTTGGGCATGCCATACAACTAGTAGAATAACATCACCAGGTTCCAGAAGGAGGATATGTATTTGCTCACAATGTCCATCATGAGAAAGTACAGATAGCAGATCATGAACCTATATGTTTGAGCACAAATCCAGCCCAAATAGAGAACCTTCATAATTCCAAAGCTACTACGCATACCTACACTCCACGAATAGATTATGTATATTTACCTCTGTTCACATGCACATGTAACAGGAAGAAAAAGGATAATGTATATCCTTCTTGGGCTGATCATGAGTAGGGAGTCTATTTTTTCCAAATTCTCCATATTAGGATTAATCTGGAAAGCTGAATGAATGATACCTGAAATCACTTAAGCCAAGTCGGAAGGTGAGTGCAGCATCCATATTTGATCTTATATATATCCTTGATATTAAAAAACCATGGTCGTTCGTTTTCAAAATAATTGTGTCATAATCCAAGAATATGTCAGTTTGTATCTCTATCCCAATTTCAGAGGGTACTATACTACCAAATATTTTTCATTATGAACTAAAATCAGAAATGGAAAAAATTCATTATTTTTGAGTGAGTGATCATGCTCTCCTGGAGAGGCCTATCAAGCCATGTGATATTCCAAGAATTGACACTGGACTTCTCCCATACCAACCACTTCATGTCAAGAATTATTTTATCAAATTATTATTTTATAGATTCACACAAATGATCCAAGATAGTATTTAAATAAATTTAGAAACCTTACTTTAACACTTTTGGTCAAAAATACATCATATGAATAATTGGAAATAAGACTCCATGTGAATTTCTTAATGAGAATATAATTAAAACCCTTAAATCCTTGACCCCAATGCCTCCTAGATCAACTAGCTTGATACACTCTTTCTAAGAAACAGTTACCAACTTCCTTCAATGAACAGAACTAGTCCCTATAATGTTCCTTACCATGATTTGAATCTCATTGATAAGACTTATGTGTTATATATAAAATGATAAGGAATAAACAAACATCAATTTAATCACTATGTTAACAAGACACACCCTCCCAGACAGAGACATGGCCATTTCATTCTAGCTAGAAAGTTTTTTAAAAGTTCTATAGTAAATACATTACTAGTAATGCTTTTTAACTTTTACCTAGAATAGAGGAACAAAATGATATTGGAATTGAAGAGTCCCTTTTCACTCCAAGACGTAGAATTTTCATGTTTTTCTTTCCAACCATGTTGTTAAAACCAAATAGAATGGATGATCTGTTCCAACTAATTTCATGTCCTGCCACCACTTCATAATGTTCAAATAACAGCTTGATAGAGGATATAGTTTTCATAGAATCACGTCTAAACAAATGGATGTCATCACCATATAGTATCTGTGAAGGAGAAAAGTCATTCTTTCCGGAACTAATTTTATTGTAAAATATAAACTGATAAAGTTAATTGATGCACCTACTAAGATAGTATTTAGAAATAGAAAATAACAATCCTAAGACTGGATCAACATGCCTCATTCCTCTAGTGTATTGGAAGAAACATCTAGGTACTCCATTTATAAAAATGGACAGCTGTGATGACCTGAGAATGATACTATTCAAATTGATAAAATCATTAGAGAACCCATACCTTTTGAAGAAATCCAAAAGGAAGCTCAATTATTAAGTATCAAATTCTTTAAAGATGTCAATGTTGAGCACAATGTTATCATATCTCACTTTTCTCCACATTAATTTTAAACTCTCTGAGCTTGAAAAGAGATAATATTGAATGTTTCTTCCAAGAAAAAATCCAAACTGATATCCAGCAACCATGACACTAACCAAAGGTCCCATTCTTTTCATAATGATATTACAAAGGACCTTAGGAATTGTGCTCCCATGTGTAACCAGCCTGAAATCCATAATATCAACTGCATTTTATTTATTGGGTATCACAGCAATAAAACATGAATTCATCCCATACGGCATATAAGAATATGTGAATAATTCCATAATTTTTTTATTACTGTCATCTGACAAGAATTCCTAATGAAACATGAAAATATTATTACTAAACCCATTTGGATAAGGAGCACTATCCATATTAAGATGGAAAAGGGTTGCTTTCCTCTTTGGGTGAAAGAGTAGTAAGAGCTTGATTATTTTGATCAGCAATGAAAGAAAGTATGTTGTCAACCATTTTTTTGTTAACCTTCCTATCATTATAATATAATCCCCTAAAAAATCAACAAAATCCTTGGAAATCTCATTTTCAGAATTATGAAGTTGACCAATAATGATTATTTCCTTGTTTAATACTTATATCATGTTCTCTTTATGTCGTATGTGATATAATTTTTTTTTTCTATTTTCATAATTTAACCATTTAACATTAAACCGGGTTTTTTTCAACCTCCATTTGAAAGTTGAAAGATAATTCAGCCTATTATGAGCTTGTATTTCCTCCCTAGATCGAGTATTCAGATGCTGATTCATGATCAGAAAACATGCAGGAGCCTCCTCAGCATCCCTATTGTCAAGATAAAGCATTTAGAATGTTTTTTTCTCAATTCCATGAGCAGGACAGTGGAATGTTTTAATTTCCCCTCACCCCTTTGCAATGGGCTTCCAAGAAAATCAATTTAACAAGAATCCAACACAGTTTCCCTACCCACATGAATTACTAGCTAACAACTATTAAACATAAAAGGGATATGAACATACCTTTTCAATTATGTTTTAATTTACACAATAATCAGATTGTGATGAGATTGATGCTTGGGGAGGGTGAACCCAAAAAAAAATCCATGAGAAGAAAATTCATCATCCATTTTTACAAAACATATAACATTCTTGCTCGCTTGATTTCCCTTAGAGGTGTATCTACTCCATCTAAAATCATCTCCTTCCACTGGGACATAAAAAAATTTCATTGATCAATGAACAAAGAAAAATAAAAAAGATGCATTCTAATGAATTTTATCTCTAGTTTTTTCCTCTAGCATAAAAATAGTGTTAAAGTCACCAAGGATCAACCATTTATGATTAATATTTTTTAAAATTATGTTTATTTCATCCCATAGATCCCATAATCTAATATAATAATTAGAAGCATACACAAATGAGATAGAAATATCATAATCATCAATGCTGAAAGAGATTAAAATGATTTGAGACAACCCACAATATGAGATAATATTAGCAGTCTCATGCCTTAAAACTGAAAAATGTTTCATGTAAGAGTCATTAATGTTTTTTGAGAAAATTTTATATCCTAGGTAGCCCACTTGAATCTTGTCAAATTATAAAAAAAGATGTTTGCATTCAATAATTCCAATAAGAATGGGTTTGTAGGCCATAATAAAATGTCTAAGGGACTTGGTTATTTGGGAGTTCCTAATCCCATTATAGTTCAAATAAATAATTCACATTACATAAGGTCTTTGCCTAGTGTTCCCCCCCCCCACCTTCGTTAAGAGGCCTATTCACTTGACCATTACCTTTTTTCCTTTACCTTTATTTCTTCCTTTGTTCGAGTTGTTGTTATGTTCATAAGCCTTCTTTTTCCAGTCAATATATCCTCTTTAGTGTCATCAATTGAGAAATCCACATCCTTCTCTAGTACATGTGTGTCCTCATGTTCAGTATAAAAAAACACACCAGTCAAGGGAGTGAACTTATTCTCAGATTTCCAATGAACACTTTTTTTATCTGTGACAGGTCTCTTCCTGGAAACCATGGATGCATCTACTTGTGAGAATCCCCTATCATGATCACTACATTCCCCATGTTGGAGATGCATCATGGGTTATTTTTCTAGGAGAATTTGAATACATCCATTTTGAATATTATTCTACCATAATAGGTAGGGTTATAAAAATGGTGGCCACTATCTAACCTGAAGTACTTGATACGTTTTGATTTCCCATTTTAATTTCACTATGATCTGGGATGTGTTCAATAGAATGCACTAAGGGATCATGAGCAACCATAGTGCTAGAATGTTCCCTATCCAGAGAGCCTACTGTAAGTGGTAGAGGATAACGAGAAAAATTATCCATAGGATAAATATCCATCCTAACATCATGAATCACCTTGGATCAAGTTACATAACTTATCAACCATGATTCCATACACGTCATAAGAACAAATATGTGATGCGTGTGCCCCTCACTTTTCTTCATGGATCAGATCATTTCTAAGCACATGAATATCACCCAGAATCTGCATTTTTTAGTGGGAAGACATGCCTTTGGAGGAGCAGACACATCAACCCTATTTACATTTATAGAAAGCAATAACGAACTCCATTCCTCATTTTTAATTGGTGGCTGTTTTGATGAATTAAAATCCATAGATCCATAATTATCCTTAGTAGATGTAACAAGAGGTGAATCCTCATTGCATTGATCAAGAATATCTCTCCCTATCCTCTTCTTGAAGAAATTAACATCATGTCCTTTGATATTACAAAATCTACATTCAGATATTAAGTGTCCAAAAATCTTACAACTGTTGCAGAATTTGGGTAGTATTTCATAGTGAATCTCATGTTTTATGTTGTCATATATTTTCGTGAGAACCACCTCTTCCACCTATATGTTCGGAATATCCATCTCCACTAAACTTTTTTCACAATGTCTAATGAGTGGATGTCAGTTTAATTATCCATCCAAATGGGATTTCCAACAGATGATGCAATATCCTAGAGGATCAATGGATTCCAATCTAACCAGTTAAACTAATATATATGAATCCAAATCTGGGTGAATGTATTCCTGACATTATTGTGATCTATGTTCCTGTCTCATATATCCATGATTTAGTGATGTCGTTCTCATGCTCTCGGTGTGTTATTTGCATTCATCAGATGGAAACACCACATGAAAATACCCAAGAACCATACTAGTATTTTCCCATTATTCAAATCTCCATAATTCCGTAATTATTCTAGTTAACTCGTAAAATTTTCATAGTTTTTCTCCCTTCGAGACTAGTACTCATGCAATGATTGAAAATTTATAATGCCTTACTTTCTCTTCAAATTCATCCTTCTTCACTGAAACAGGCACAATACAAACTTTTAGAATTAATCTCATATGTGGCGGTATATGAAAGTCAAAAAATGATAATGAATTTGTCGATTTAACAACTTCCACAAAATTATTTCATGGAAAAACCTGCATGTTAGTCTCATTTTTCTTCAAATTATATTTAGCCCAAAATTAAATAACTCAATGTTCTCCATATGTTTAGATTGACTCTGATCCTTTAAGGTTTCTAAGGGAATTGGGATGCCATCAGGATCAGTAGATTTAGGATTCACCCCTTTTCCTCATGATTCCCTTATTCCGCCATATTTTCATAATCTGATTATATTCCATATAAATTATTTTTACTCAATTTTATATGAAAAATATGTTATATTAATTTAATATTTTTAGAAACTCATAATTTTTTCCTCCCCTTTATTATAAAAGGGCATTTCATGCTCTCTTTTGGTCAGACATGGAAAAATATAATGTCTGCTAAATATTTTCCCAAATACATTATTTTAATATATCATCATATAATAGAGATATTATTTTAGGCATAACACCACACATAGTGGTCTTAAGGTGTTATTTAATAGGGGACTATTAAAGAATGTGTATCATTTTAACCAAGAATTTATGATATTTATCTTCTTCCAACTCAATAAAATATTATTAAACCATTATAAAATAATAAATCTCATTTCCTACATATACAATGATTTTATGAGGCATTCTTCAGTACCCCAGTCCATATCTTCATCCATAAAATGAGTAATAAAAACATTATCCATGTATATAGTATCCAACTGCATCACGAACCGATGTAATTCATTTTACATCACCTTATCACTAGACTAGTAATTATGATGGAATTAATGTTTGTATGGGATATTCATGAAACTCATATAATTATTAAATGATAATATATCATTTACATTTTTACCATTCCATACAAAAACAAATTATAATGTCTTTCATGCGTACATGTGAATTATCACATCCACAGAGTGACATGATTCATTTTTCAACACCACATAATATGAATGATATAAATATACTTATATAGCTAATATAATATTTTTATATTATGACGATTTGGGAATGATAAAATTATTATTACCTTTTTTCTATATTCGTCGTTGAAAAATGAAACTTCTAGTTATGTGTAGGTGCGACCTATAATCTCTATGATTGTAATGTAGATCATTTTTCATATCAAATTCTGATGGACAGATTTAAAAGAAATGTTACTATTAAAAAGAAAAAAATTCATGGTTATTAATCTTGATTTTATGCACTAATGTTTTATTGGTCTATAGATAATATACCAAATAATTTTTTGTATCAATTAACGAATATCAAGAAGTGCCTGATGTTGACCTAAATAATTAATTAACATGTAAATAAGAGATATAAAAGGAATAAAAACCCTTAATTTTTTCCCAGGGAAGTAAATAATTTAAATATATTAATTATTAATGAATATAAACAATGTATGTTATGATTTCGACTCGATGTAAATGAATTCTTAACTCAAATTACATTCTTTTAGATTAATATATACTTCATTTGTTATATAATTATAAGAGAGTGTGAAATGACTTGTTATTACACTATTTTTATATCCATTGACATTGTGTGAATTTATAGAAAATACACTTAATCAATTCATTTAATTAACCCCCACTTTAATGATATGATTTTTTCAAGGGAAATCATCTCAATTTCCTTTCTTTAAGACAAATTTATGATGATATGAAACAATATTATTTTATATGTTGTTATAAATACTGTTTAACAAGTTATATCATGAGTTTATTTATCCTTGTGATATTTTGTGCTTTATAAACTGTTTATCCTTTATGGTTCATATGATTCGACTAATAAAAATATGTTAAGGGAAATATTAACTAAAAATAATCCATTTAAATTCAATAATGATATATTTTCAACATTATTTCATTTAATGCCCATTTTTTTAAATATGATTTGTGAATATATTTAAATGAAAATTATGGTTTTAAAAATGTAAATTTTCAATTTCATTGAAATGATTTCAATAAAGAATATATTTAATCATTTATATAATGATATTCCTTTAAAACCCCTCTTTTTATGTTACTCTATAATGTATTTCTACATAGGTTAAAAGTAATTATTGTTTACATATATTGAATGTATTGATTATCTTTATTTTATAATTCCTTGATGTTTTGAAGATTCCATTAAAAGTTTACGATTTTAATTTGAAATAAAATGTTTCCATTCGAGAATGAGAAATTTTTTAAAAATAATAAGTGATTTTAAATTGTAAAATTTATTATCATTATGAATATATATTTAAAACTATATTTATTTTTTATTCTTATGTTGTCTTTCATGAGAAATTTTCATGATGATGGTTGATTCCATTATAAACCATGTACGATTCATCCCATTTTTATCTCACTATGGCATTTGGTATTGGGATATAGTTAACTAATTGTGTTTCTCCTATGAGATTATAAGAATATACTATAGTGGTTATTCCAAAATTTACAATAATAGTTACACCTTGTATATCTTTGAGAGATATAGTATATATAAGTGTGATATTAAAATGATTCCATGAGTTTCCTTCTTGACTTATTATTGCTATATTTTTCATAGGTAACATAAGATTTCATAATGTAATAAAAATAGATTATGTTTTATTATTGAAAATTATAACATTGTTAAAATGCATCATTTGATTATAATTACTCATGGAATAATGGTTTCTTTATTGGTTTATATGACCTGAATTGAGAATTTGTTTCTCATTAGATGTTGTAAATTTTTTTATATGTCTTAATGATTGGTATGGACAAAAATGATTTCATTATAAAATTATTAAATATTTTTAATACAAATGAATGAATTATTATTTTAAAAGATATTCTTTGGTGAAATAATTTATATTATATATTGATTTGCACCTAAAATGTTTGGGTTTACTATATATGTTTTTTCTGTAATTATCTAAAAACCTAATCCATAAATATACTTTGGAAATAAAGATAGTAAAATCTAGTGAAAATTAAATATAATATCTACATTTTAAGGTTGGTTCCATACACATTACCACTCATATTGGTTTTTTACCACACACACATATATATTTCGCGTTATCCATATTTCGTTAGGTTGGGATGACCTCTGTTGTTTTTTCTATTGATCTACTTTTCTTTTTTCGGGCATCCTACTATCACTACATATACTCACCCTAACATTGTCTTTTCCCACAAATAAGTAGTTTTATGAAGATAAAAAATAGTTCCAAGGTTTCATCAGAGGTTCAGGGTGATATATAGTGCATTAACTGAATATGGGGGTCAATACATGGAGATCACAAGCCAAGATCTCTAAGTTTTCACGTTTTCTAATTCTTTTACAGTTTGGGACATTATTTTTTGAAGGGTGTATATATTTTTTCTCTTTACCCATTTCCAACATTTTATCATACTATATGTTATTCCCTAGATGATATTACATGCATTTTATTAACATATATGTGAAATTATTATATTATTCATCTACACATTTCATGGTGATATATGTGGATATTTGTAAATTTACTTGGTAAAATGCCTCCCATTTATTGTATACCATAGAATAAGTTTTCTGAATACCCTAGACTATTGGGGGTTAGATTCGGGTTTTGTTAGCCATGCATTCCAATATCATGGTGGACCTCGGTTGGTCAGGTCATTATAGAGTGGTATTAGATCCAAGTTCTACCTCACATTTTTTCAGTTTGACTCCTAGTGAGGAAAGTTATGGGATTATAAGGAAAAGAAATTTTTGTATTTAAATTGTGTATTATAGTCCAGGGAATCAGGTTTTGGTGTGAAAGCTGATGAATACATTAAACAAGAAATTAAATTACAACATCTAAACACGGAAAACATATACATCTGTTCAACGAAACTTTGTTACATTCTTCTACTGGGTTTCAGTCACAAGAATATTAATATTGTTCAATCTCCCAATTATTAATTATATTTATTATGGTATGTCATGATATCATTCAATTTTTCTTTATGATAGATGGCATCTTGGATTACAGGAATGTATAATTACGAAAACTAGTTGAGTTATGTGGTCTATGTTCAGGGCACATACATGGGGCGTTTTCAATTAAATTGATGGGATTTGTTCCCCTAAATACTGAGAGACTTATTGTAAAATAAATATATGAAGATAATGAATTTTTTTCTTACATCACACTATTTCTTCAAATGATATATGACACTTAGGTCAAAAAGTAGATAGATCCCCTAGTAGCGAAGTATTTGGTCTTCGTGGTGGTATGATTTTTCTGAATTGTGTAAACCCTATCTAACTAGATGGTCACATTATGAACTAGACTCCATTACTAATTATAAATTTTATTTGCTGTTATATATGGATGAAATAATTATTCTATATATTCTTCTTGAGTTTTTGAGATATATATCGATGATGTTTTTTGGTGGGACAGACTCCCCTTTTTGTTAGTTATAGGGCTCGTGTGAACCTATGTTGCCATGATTCATCATGGCTAGGAATCATATTAATTTTGGTAATAATTAAGATACATATCTAGGGTAAATTGGGGTATCAATGTATACATTTTTTGGTGATTTTGGTGTAGTGTCATGCCAAAAATGGGGGACACATCCATTAATGAGGTGTACTCTTATATCATGTTTTGAACATGTGTGGGAGATAAATTACTAACTGGAGTGGATAGCATTGATATTTGGTTGATGACTGACAATGATTTTTGTATTTGGGGTCATATTAATGTGTTTTATTTTCGAATGACGACCTTGGTGAGTATCATGAATGGGAAGGGGAAGGATACATCCAATAAATAGAGTCCCATTACACTAACATTCCATGTTTTATAGGGTTATAAATATTTACTTCTCTACCATAGGTGTGTTTATTGATACAATGTTGATAGACACTTTTTTCCTTTGAAGGATCTCTTATATGATGTTCAGAGATACACGTGGATCATTTTATCTCAAGATTGTGTTCGAAGACTATTTATAGAAGAATGACGATATTGAGTTTTTTAGATAGTGGGACCTAACCCTGGGAGGATATGAAGACTCTCATATAATCTTTCAATAGAATGTGTTGAGGCCCTATGTTTTTTTCTTTATTGTGGAATTTTTTCATACTATCAATTAAATTTTTACTACTAGCAGTGCGTGGTTATATTTAACAATGTTTTTGGAAAAAAATAATCCATTATATGGTATGATGTAATCATGGGTAAAGAGGTATAGGCTCATGTGTAGGAGGATATAATTGATTCATAATATGATGGAAAGTATTATAATTCATGTAGAAAATCCTATGATCATACAGTTCCTATGGTGTTAGAGAGGTATCATAGTATTTTCTCTATAGATTTTCCTATATAAAGTCCTCTAATTGAGTTTTTTATTGAATTAACATTCACACTGTAAGAACCCGACCCTATTTTCTCAGAGTGGGTTGTTTATTTGATTACGTTGGAATACATACAAGGAATACGAATCCCAAATTATTTAGTAGTTTTGTATTATTGGAAACAAGATACATAAATAAGTTCAACTTTACTTATTGAAAGGAAAAAACAATATATTAAACAAAACATTCAAGCCTCCTAGATTAAGATTGAATGTCACTCATAATTTACTTCTTCATACTCTAAGAAGAAGAAACATAAAAATGGGGTGATCTAAAATGCTCAGTAAGAGTATGAAATACAGCAGAAGATAGCATAAACAGAAGACATGGTGAATAATTGAAAACGCATTCCTTTAATAATGAACTTGAACACATAATTGTAGAAAAATGAGGTGAGTAAATAAATCCATAATAAAACATAATCATGGGTATTCTAATAGTAGAATAACCACATGAACTTCAAATACTATCATCATAATGGGGGAAGTACATATGTCGGACATCATAACCATACCGTCCAGGCCTCGTTCTAGGACCATAAATAATAATTTTTTCAATGTCTCGTGCCGAGACCATGGTTTGTCTCATGAGACCTACCGATGCATCGTGGGGATATAGCACGCCCAAACCATCACATAATAAGTCCAATTAATTCCAAATATGAGAAGGGATAAATGTAAACAACATATAGATTCATATTGAGACTATCATTTGAAATGTAACTAACTTACCCCAATCATTAATCATAAAACACTAACCATTCTGATTATTGTGGAGAATGGTTTTAGGATAGTTCATCCACAATAGAGTTAGTAATAAACCATTAAATATATTATTATAGATGACTTGATAAATTTTTTTAACCCAATAATACATAAGAAACAACAAGAGTGTTTAATCAAATGAAAATACTCTTACAAAATCATTTAGCAATCTTGAGATAAATACTCTTTTATTTGAAAAGAAGAGTTCTTTTGGAAAAAAAATATTTTTATAAAACCTGAAGTGAAGTAAGTTATTATTTTCAAAATAAAATGAGTGATTTTATAAATATAATGGTTTCCAAAAACAGAGTAGAGATTAACCTTGAAAATTGGTAAGAAGTTGAGATATTCAATTGAATCGGGTTTGTATTTTGAAACCAATTTTGAAAGTTCCTTTGAAAACAAGTAACTGTACATATAATATAGAAGGGGTATAGATGGTGTACATATATATTAATACCCAAACATAATTTATTGGAATTACATAAGAATACATAATATTTTCCCTGAGGGTATTAGACAATGAAAGTAACCCGAATGAAAATGGAAGATTGGGTGGGAAGACCCTTACCTTAACTCTGAAAGTGATCCACTCTCAAACATATGCTCCTGGAATATGAAATTATACTTATTAATAACATATTCAAGAACCTGTTAGATATGTATTTATTTTATCATAATTCTTGTTAGTTCAATTATGTTCTTATTGATAAGTTATTGTATTGATTTGCGTTGCTTCGGAGTGTTCATTTTCTTTATTTTCATCTTCGGTTCACATGTTTTTTTATGTATGTCGAATGGATGTAAATATCAATAATTGAAATTATATATTATTTATGAACATAAATAGGTGTTATTTTGCATCTATATAACATGGTGACATGAAAAAAGGATGAATTATTATATTGATCTTTAATGATAATTGTTTCGGTTAATTTTGTGGGTTTTGATTACAAAGATCTCATTTTTCATTAAAACTTAATAACCTTTGTTCAAAGGGATTAAAAAATCTTAAATAGGTTATATAATATATAATAATCTGGTTAAACCATAACAATATTGGTTTCATGACCATAATTGAGAATTACAAAATAAATCGAAGGTCCATCGTCCTTGAATGTGGAAAATTAACACATATTGGATGGTGTTCTTGCTACTAGTATAAAGGAAGGTAAAAAGGGGTAGATGATGATAACTTATTCCACTATCACAAAAACAATCGATTACATATAAGTTATTGGAGTCATCTCAAACTTTGGATAAGTAATGGTAATAAAAAAGAAAACAGAATAACATGAAAGGAAAGACAAAGAATTGAAAAGAGGAATTTACCTCTTGAACCAAACTTCCTCGAGAACATCCTTAAAGAGAGGTTTGAGACTATTTATTAGAACAAGGCTTGATGGACGTGGTGGATGAGGTTGGGAAGGTATTTTGACCGAATTTGGAGAAGTTACAAGGCTTGAGAGGAGTGAATGGAATAGGGAGTAGGAGGGGGTTTTATAGTGGAAGAGAGAATGGGGTTTCTTAATATAAAATTCATTAATTTGTTATAGATTTTCAAGACAAGGAATTGTGAGTATTCCAATACCAATAATAGTAATTTTATCACGTGATCCCAAACCAATTTGTCTTATATCAGCAGAACATCATGCATGAATGTATAATTAGCTTATTAAGCTTATTTTCTTAATTATGGTATTTCACTATTCATAAACAATTCATGTATTTCAGAAAAATCTGGAAAATTTTCACCAACCAATTTTCAACGTGTATAATCCAAAACTGAAGTCAATTTTTTAAAAATATTTTTTTAAATATTATTAATTTAATATTTAATTAAAATCCTAATTTATTCTAAGAGTTTTAAAACATTTTCTTACTTATTGTTAAAAAAAGATATACCGTATAAACACTTGGATATTATTTATATACTATCATAAGTAAGATTACTATTCATTAGGGTATATCACTATTTATAAGGGTATTTTACTATTTATAAGGGTAGGTTACTATTCACCAAAAATAAGGTTTTTCTTATTGGGCTATTAATAACTTACTGATCGCAATTTTGTATGGAAGATTTTTTAAATTCACATCACAAAAGTAAAAAACTTATGTTTTAAGGGTCACATAACACATAGTAGTTATGTATGATGTTATTTAATGTGATTATGACATTTTTATAAGAATGTTATTTCCTTTTAAAAACATTGGGTCATTACATTCTCCCCTCCTTAAAAAAAATTCACCCTCGAAATTACATTTTACAATCTAGGCCAAGAACAGGTTGGGGTACTTTTCCTTCATTGATTTCTCCAGTTCCCAAGATGCCTCTTTGTACTTATGGTTTCTCCATAGTACCTTGAAATTATGAGTATTCTTGTTTTTTAAAACTTTGTCTCAATGATCCAAGATTTCCACTGGCTGCTCCTCATAGGAAAGATCATCCTCCAACTATACCATGTCTGAAGAGAGTATATGTGAAGGGTCTGGTATATACATCCTTTAAAGGGATACATGAACGAAATCAGGTACTTTCAACAAGGTAGGTGAAAGTGCCAATTTATAGGCCATATCTCTGACTCGATCAAGGATGTGAAATGGGAAATTATACATGGGACATAGATTTACTTTCTTCCCAAACTGCATGACATTCTTCCATGGAGATATTCCTAGAAATACCAGGTATCCATATTTGAACTCAAGGTCTCATCGACGATTATCTGTATAACTCTTCTGTCGACTTTAGGCTGCCTTGATATGTTGTTGAAAGGTTTTCACCTTCTCCTCTATTTCTTCAAACAATTCCAGTCCTAGATGCTTTCGCTCACCAACTTCATCCCAACACTCCTATGTTCTACACCTTTTCCCATAAAGGGCTTCATATGGTGACATTCGGATGCTCGAGTGAAAACTGTTGTTTTTGGAGAATTCAATCAATGGAAGATGTTGGTCCCATCATCCTTTGAATTCCATAGAACAAGATCTCAACGTGTCTTCCAGTGTTTGAATAGTTCGCTTAGATTGGCCATCAGTTTGAGGATGATAGGCCGTACTGAAGTTTAGTTCAGGTCTTAAAGCATTATGAAGACTTTTCTAGAACATTGAGGTGAATCTAGGATCACAGTCGGATACAATAGAGAGAGGTACACCATGCAGCCTTACCACTTCTTTGATGTAAATCCGTGCAAGTTAATTCAATTAAAAGTCCTCTCGAATCACAATAAAGTGAGGTGTCTTTCTAAGATGATACACATTGACCCATATATCATTGTTTCCCCTAGGTTTCATTGTACTTCCAATGACAACTTCCATGGTAATGTTCTCCCACTTCCATGATGGTATGGGTAGTGGTTGCGTAATCTCCTTAGACTTTTTCCTCTCAACCTTCACTTGTTAACATACCAGGAAATTTTATGTATATTCAGTAATCTTTATTTTCATATTGTCCCACCAAATGTTTTCTCAGAGATCTTGATACATCTTTGTGCTACCCAGATGTATAAAGATATTAGAGATATGAGTATCATACAACAGTTATCTCTTTAGCTCAGGAATAGCAGGAATACAAAGCCTCTTCTTGAATTTCATAACACCACCTCTATATGTGAATTCATTCAACTTCCAATCATTTATAGCTTTAATTTTCTTTTGAAACTCCTCATCATTATCCTGAGAACTTTATATCATCTCTAGTAAAGAAGGTTGGGCAACCATTTTTAAAAGCAGTGATGTGCTACCTTCCATGATAATTACCATATCCATCTTTACTAGATCCATGAACATAGGTTCCCTTTCAACTCTCATCTTGTTCAAAATTCCATGGTCCTTTATACTCAATGAATCTGCTGCCTTATTTACTTTCCCCGGGTCGTTGTGTACTGTGCAATCATAATCTTCGAGTAGCTCAATCCACCTCATTTGTCTCATGTTGAGTTCTTTTTGTTAGAATATATACTTCAAACTCTTATGATCTGTATATATTTCACATTTTTTTTCATAGAGGTAATGTCTCCAAATATTCAGAGCAAAGATTAACACTTCTAACTCAAGATCATGTGTTTGATAGTTTTGTTCATGAATTAATAGTTGCCTAGATGCATAGGCAATCACTCGATCATTATGCATGAGGACACAACCATGTCCTTTCTTTGATGCACCGCTACAGATCACAAACCCTTCTTTCCTAGATGGTAGGGTAAGGATCGGAGAATTCAGTAACCTCCTCTTCGATTCTTCAAAACATTCTTCACATTCCATTTTCCATACAAACATAACTCTTTTTTGTGTGAGCTCGGTCATTTGGTTCGATAAACGGGTGATGTTCTGAGTGAAACGCCGATAATTACCAGCTAAACCGATAAATCTACATACATGAGTTACGTTCATTAGAGTAGGCCAATATTGCACAGCATTTTGCTTCATAGGATCTATAGATATTCCATCCTTATAGATAATGTGTCCTAGAAAGGAAACTGATTGGAGCCAAAAATCACACTTTCTAAACTTCTAATATATTTTTTTCTTCTAAGGGTCTTCAGAATAGTGCCCAAGTTATTTTCATGATCTTCATTTATTTTAGAGTATACCAGGATATCATCAATAAAAACCACTACAAAGTCATCAAAATATTCCTTGAATACTTCTTTCATGAGATCCATGAAAACAGATGGCACATTAGATTGTCCAAAATGCATTACTGAAAACTCATAATGCCCATACCTAGTTCGCAATGCTGTTTTTGAAATGTCTTCTTTCCTGACAAGCAACTGATTACATCTAGATCGTAGATAAATATTCGAAAAATATTGGGATCCATGAATTTGATTAAATAAATCATCAATTCATGGTATAGGATTCTTATTCTTTATTGGAATTGCATTGATTTCCTTGTAATCAATGCACAGCCTCATGGATCCATCATTATTCCTGACAAAGAGGGTGGGGGCTCCCCATAGAGAAACACTAGGTGGAATAAATCCTTTATCACTAAATTCCTATAGTTTCTTCTTTAGTTACACTATCTCTACAGTGGCCATTCTATAAGGGTTCATTGATATAGGCCTTGAACCCGGAATTATGTCGATGAAAACTCAATTTCCCGCTCTGGTGGATTTCAAAGTAAATCCTCTGGAAAGACATCGATATATTTATGCACAATATGTACATCTTCTATTTGAACATTTATTTCCTCACCCGTAGTTATTTCATTATTTTCCTCCCTAATAAGTTATTTTAGTTGAGCTACTGGGGGTGGATATAGATTAGAATCAAATGGAGAGGTTTCAGCTCTAAATATAAGGGATTATACACCATTCTCAAATATTGTAACATCCTTCCTCTTGAAATAGATCTTCGCTTTATAAATTGATAGCCAAATCATACCAAGAATTATATCACAGTTAACCATCAGTATGATGATAAGGTTAGAAACTAAAGCACAAATATGTGTCATGAGGGGGACTAATCGACATGCCTTTGTTGCAATGATACATCCACTAAGAGTTTTTACTGATAACTCCTTTAATAAATTAGATTGGACATGTCTAATTTTCTTGGAAAACTGGGAATATATAAATGATTGTGAAGATCCAGAATCAAATAATGTATATTATAAATTTGAGGAAACGATTAAATTACCTACCATCACATCATTAGAAACTTCAATATCAGCAGTTGTGATCGCATAAGCTTGTCCTATCTCCCTTCACCTTTTTTATGGTATTTTTCCTTGATGATTTGGACAATCATTAGAATAGTGTCCCGTATCCCGACAGTTATAGCATTGAACATCATTTTTCACCTTATTTCCCTTACAATCACCAGTAAGATGGTCGTTCTATCCATATTTTTAGTATACTTGTTTTCCCTTTAAGCAGGCACTAAGGTGTTTCTTTCCACAATTATCATAGGGTGGAAATCCAACTCTTCCCTTCTTCCCTGTTTCCCTATTTCTTTTCCCAGAGTTTTCTGTATCACTCTTCTTCTCTTGGATTTCCTTAAAGTCATAATACATAGATAATTTTTTCCTATCTTGATAGCACATGAAACTATATCCTCAAATTATAAAAAAAATTAGATTCTAGTGCCCGCTGGAGGAATGGCTTTAGGCCATCAAGGAATCGATCAATTTTTCTCATTGGATTTCATTTATAGTCCACAGAATTTCTTGCTCTTCTTGTGAAGTTTTCTTCATACATGGCATCATTTTCATCCTTCTTCTGCCCCATAATCAAGAATTTTCTCTCCATATCTGCTCGCTTCTCATAAGGAAAATATTTTTCTAAGAAGATTTCAGTAAAATCATCCCATTCCATCTCTTCTATCTCTTCTTCCTCCTTTTTGTTTTGGATTAATGACCACCACTGATCTTCATCTCATGATAGATGATATACTACCATAACAATCTTATCTCTTTCATTACATCCCAATGTGAGAAAAATATTCTCAAGGGAACATATCTACAGCTCTGATACAAATGTGTTTCTAGTCCCGTTGAATGATAGAGGTTGTTTTCTCATAAAGCGGTCCAGCATGGCTCCTCCCAGTGGTGGATTCAGATGATCCATACCAGTAAGGTTATTAATTCATAACCTGAGTAAGTTGTCTTAGTATAGTTATGAGTTTCTCAGCACCAGTCACAACACCAAATCCAACATCATTATCTTGCGTTAGTGGAATATCCCTATAGGGGACACGTGCATTTGTGTGGTTAACATTCCTTCAACTAGGTGACATTTCTACATAAGGTATTACACTAGATTAGGGTATGAATCATGATTTACAATCTCAATGTAAAAAAATACTAAGAATAAATTTATATTCAATGCATAGCTAACCTCTTAATCATAAACATGGTATCTTTGAGGAAAAATTTACATTTAAATCCTTCCCAATGGTTTGTAAAGAAAACATGAATTGTCCAATGCATATCCCCCAGGAGTGTCGTAACTAAAAGTACAGCAAGACCCATTATCGTATAATAGGATACCACAAGTCAGGCCTGAAACTCCTTGTCGGAGCTTTCACTCCTAGGTATATATGTTCCAGAGCCACCTCTACCTGCTCATATCAAGATAGGGATGTATTGCAAGAATGATCCACATAATCTATTCCTTACCAAAACACCAGTACATTATTTTATGTTTATCCTCAAAGACTATCTTATGGACTCTTCCATAATCTACGTTTTCTAAATCTAGTTTCAAAGTTTTCTACCAAACTTCATCTGTACCAATTGTAAGGACCCGACCCCAGTTGCCTGGATACGGTGACTTATTTAATTACGTTGGAATACATACAAGGAATATGAATCCCGAAGGATTGAGTAGTTTAGTATTTTTGGAAACAAGATACTTAGATAAGTTCAACTTTACACATTAAAAGAAAAAATAACACTAAAATATTCAAAACCATTAGGCCTCCTAGATTATGCTTGAAAGTCACTCATAATTTACTTTTTCATACCCTGAAAAAAAGAAACATAAGAAAGGGTTGAGATCAAATGCTCAGTAAGGGTAATCAATATAGTGGAAGATATCATAAACATAAGGCATGGTGAATAATTGAAAACGCATGCCTTTATTAATAAACTTGACCACATAATGGAAGAAATATGAGCTGAGTAAATAATGCCATAATAAAACATAATCATGGGTATTGTACTAGTCTAATAACCACATGAACTTCAAATACTAGCATCATAATGAGGAAAGTACATATTCCAGATATCATAACCATACCATACAGTCCTCATTTTAGGACCATAAATATTCATTTTGTCAAGGAACCGTGCCAAGACCATAGTTTCTCTCATGAGACCTACCGATGCATTGAGGGGATAGAGTGTGCCCCACCAATCACATTATAAGTCCAATGAATTCCTCATATGCATAAGGATAAATATAAACAACATATAACTTCATATTTAAACTATGATATGAAATGTTACTAACTTACCCCAATCATTAAACATAAAACACTAACCATTCCATGTAATAAGAAAAATGGTTTTAGGATAGTTCATTCATAATAGAGTTTGTCATAAACCATTAAATAAATTATGGTAGATGAATTCAAAAAAAAATTAACCCAATCATACAAAAGAAACAACAGGAGTATTGAATCAAATGAAAATACTCTTATAAAATCACTTAGAAATCTTGAGATAAATACTCTTTCATTTGAAAAGAATAGTTATTTTGGAAAAAAAATTGTATAAAACCAGAAGTGAAGTATGATATTATTTTCATAACAAAATGAGTGATTTTATAAATATAATGGTTACCAAAAACATAGTAGATATTACCCTAGAAAATAGGTATGAATTTGAGATATTCCCTTGAATTGGGTTTGTATTTTGAAATCTATTTTGAAATCTATTTTGAAAGTTCCTTTTGAAACGTGTAACTATCCATATAATATAAAAGGATTATAGTTGGTGTACATATATATAATACCCAAAAATAATTTATTGGAAGTACATTACAGTACATTATAATTTCATTCAGGTAATTAGACAATGAAAGTTACCCGAATGAAAATGGATATTTGGTTGGAAAAACCCTTACCGTTACGACAAACGTGTTCCTCTCTCAAACATATGATACGAGAATATGAAATTATTATTATTAATAACTTATTCATTAACCAATTATACATGTATTTAGTTTATCATAATTCTGGTTATTTCATTTATATTCTTATTGATAAGTTATTGTATTGATTTACGTCGCTTCAGAGTGTTCATTTTCATTATTTTCATCTTCGATACACTAGTATTTATAAGTATGTGCAATGGATGTAAATCAATAAAATTGAAATTATATATTATTTATGAACATAAATAGGTGTTATTGTTCATTTATATAACTTGGTTATAGGGAAAGTGGATGAATTATTATATAGAACTTTAATGGTAATTGTTTCGGTTAATTTTGAGGGTTTTGATTACAACGAACTCATTTTTCCTTATAACATAATACCATTTTTAAAAAGGGATTACAAAATATTAAATTTTTTATATGATGTATAATAATCTGGTTAAACCATAAAAATAATGGATTCATGGATAGAATTGAGAATGATAATAGAAATCGATGTTCCATAGTCCTTGAATGTGTAAAATTGACACATCTCGGATGGTGTTCTTGCTACTGGTATAAAAGAAGTTAAAATGGGAGAGATGGTGATAACATATTAAACTATCATGAAAAAATTATAGTACATATATGGTACTAGAGTCATCACAATATTTGGATAAGGAGAGGTAATAGAAAAAGAAAACCAAAGAACTTTAAAGGAAAGACAATGAATTGAAAAGAGGAATTTACCTCTTCATCCAAACTTCCTCGAGATCCTCCTTAAGAAGAGGTTTTTGCATTTTTATGAAACCAAGGATTTTGGTACTTGGGGGTGGAGGATGGGAAGGTATTTGGACATAATTTGGAGAAGTCATAAGGCTTGAGAGGAGTGAATTGGAGGGGAGTGGGAGGGGGTTTTATATTGGAGTAGAGAGGGGGTTTCTTAATATAAAATTCATTAATATATTATATCTCCCCAAGAAAAGGAATAGTGAGTATTCCCAGACCAAGAATAGTAATTTTATCATTTAATCCCAAACTAATTGGGCTTACATAAGCATAACATCTAGCAAGACTCTATAATTATATTATTTAGCTTATTTTGTAAATTACAATATTTCACTATTCAGAAAAAATTCAAGTATTTTAGAAAAATCCCAAAAATTTACCCCAACCATTTTTTTATGTGTAGAATCTATAAATGAAGTCCATTTATCAAAAATAATATTCTATATATTATTAATTTAATATTTAATTATAATCATAAAATATTTTTAAAATTTTAAAACATTTGTTTACTTGTTTTAAAGCATATATATATCGTTCTTACACATGAATATTATTTACATAATATCATAAGTAAGAATACTATTGGTTAGGGTATATCACTATTCATAAGTGTATGTTACTATTCATAAGGGTAGGTTGTTATTCACCAAAAATTAAGTTTTTCTTATTGGGCTCTAAATATCTTACTAATCTTTACAATGTATGTCAGATTTTTGAAATTCACATCACAGTAGTGACAAACATATGTTTTAAGGGTCACATATCACTTATTAGGTAATTATGTGGTGCTTTCATGTGATTATGACATATTTATAAGAAAAGAATTTCATTTTAAAAATATTGGGTAATTACACACATGTTTTGACCGAGTATTTGTACTAGCATATCAGATGACCTCATGAATCTATGACAACTACTATTTTTTGGGGGTTTCAATATAGTATGTTCTCATTAGACCATATTTTGAAACCTAGAAAACCCTTTTTTTCCTAATAAGAAAATGGGTTCCTGAGAGTTATTTTGGTCATTCTGTAAGAATACATTATTTATGGGAATATCTTGTTGAATAATTAATAGATTTAGATGTTTCGTGGGTAAAATATCAAGGAAGAGATCTATTTTTGACCAACTAAGTGTATAGTGTTTTAATATGTACCTAGAAATTGTTGTTCTTAATATATTTTTTTGGCTTTGAGGATAATACATATTAATGCCCTCATGTGGAGAAAATTGAATGTTTATGTGTAGTACATAGTGGTTTCTTAGGACTCTAAAGCTTGGATTGGTTTCAAGACAATACAGACGCAGGAAGTGATAACATATGGGTCAATATTTGTGACCTCATTAGGTGAACTACGCTACCCATGACCAGGTGTTTGAATTAATAGTTTTCACTATGGAGATGTGTTGGTACTATATTCATAGTGAGTATTTCATTATTTACTAAGACTAATATTTTTTTAGGTCTATATTCACTCATTGGGATCATAACCTAAGATAGAAGTACTGGTTAGAGATTTAAAATGAAAAATACATGTTGATAGTCTATATTCATATAAAGGGATATGTGTTAGAGTTTTACATTATAATGAGGTATTATTCTCCCCTAGTGGAGGAGTCATATGAGGAGTATGATTCGTGGTAGGTAATAATAATTGAAGAGAGGGGTGAAATGTTAATTCAGTCGATGGTGGGGACATATTATCTTTATTTTTATTTGATAGAGTCCAGGTTGATAGACATCGAATATGAGGTACTATGTGAACATATATCCATATTATATTTATCCTATGGATTCTATAAAGTAGGGGAGTATATCATCATTTTACAATGATGAATCTTGGTACGTAAATGAAGTCTGAGGAGGTGTTAAAGGAATTTCAAGCACCCCCCCCCCCATGATTTACATCCTGATGGAAGAAATATGGACAATAACCTTCAGTGTAATTTTTCTAGTCTTGAATGATTCAATCTTTCACAGATTTCGTCAGTCAATGTCTCGCATGGAAGTATGTGAAGGTTTTTCACGAGGTTCTAGAAGAATTTATGTAGCCGCCTAAAATAAAAAATTAGATATATGATACATAATTCATATACATTTTTACTATATTTCTTCTGATTTCAATGGGACACTCTACCATCTGGGTGACAGTTGAATGGATTACCATGTTATCAAGAATACTTATTATTAGGGAGAGGAGAACATTGGGGAATATGGGGGAATTTTTCATGTGGGAGATTTGAGGACTCCATGGGGGTTCAATAGATGATTATCTCCAACCATGATTCATGATTTATGACATAGGTATTGAGGGAATTTTATGTGGATTTCGGGACCTAGTTGAGGATGGTTACATCGTTCCACCCAATGGTGGATTGGTAGACCATGAAAACTCTCTAGTAATTAATTCATATGCTACGTCATATGATTTATTTCACATAGAACTATAAGGTTAGCATTATATTTTTATTTGTTTCATATGAAAACAACTATCATTCTACTATTGGTATGAAAACTTTCATGAAATTATATGGGAGACAAAATTGGTCAACCTTATGTCATTCAATGATTAGTAAGAGATCTCAAATTTATATAGAAATGTTTGAGGAGATGGATAAAAAGGTTTAGGTGATCTATGAGAATATGTGAAAAGACTATATCAAGAAAATTATCTTATTTATATCAATTTCATATGACCTTTCATTTTGAGAAGAGATACCATGTTTTTATGTGACTATCCCAATGATGTGAATTTGAGATATTCAGAAACTGTAGAATGCTATCCATGGGATAAATTTGGAAGTTTGAGATCCTATGGAGGGTTAGTGACGATCTATATAGCCATTACATGTTCCCATAGTTGGATAAGGTTCATAAAATCTCCCATTTTATGCATTATATGTCATATTTTCTAGATATAACGCAAGTTATTGATATGGTAGATCCAGACATCAAGTATAAATCTACCTCAATAGAGTACCTGGTGGTGATCAGGAATCCTTAGAAGTGGAACCAATGATGATGGAACATTCCCATGGTTCATGTGATATAATGGTATAGGATGATCTAGGAGAGCTCATGTGAGTGATAAACTCATACCAAAACATGTATCTTTACATTGTTAGCCTTTTCATTTAATGGATAAAAGACATGAAGGTGGGGAGAATGTGGAAAATCTAGTTTTCATGGATTATCCTTTAAATATTTCTTTGTATATCTCTATATTTATTCATAGAGTCAGTATGAATATTGGTTGTCTCATGACCCCATAAATAATTTATTGAAAATATTAATATATTTTGATTCCCAATAAAAATTAATTTTGGTGGAATCAAATTTCCCAATTTTTCAGGGCCATAGATGAGAAATATGAGACATTGGATGACTTTTGAATGTTAGGTTTACTGTAGGAAAATAACAAGCTCAGTATACACACAACCCCCACTTGAGGCATCCAATTTTGGGTGAATTTAATTTAAATAATTCATTAAATTTAATTACAGTTATTTAATTGACTTGAACTAAAATAACTATCAAGACATTGTTTTGAAATTTTAACAAGGATATCCACATAAACGTGTTATCATTTTAGAGGAGAGCATCAATAATTATTCATTTAATGACCAAAGGAGGAAGATGAAAAATGATCAGATTGAGTTTTTTAGGGATGAAATGAACATAGTGGATCATCCTAGTTTCTATAAGATGCATTATTTTCAAGTGAATCATCCAAATAAACATAGTTCACATCTATTTTATTTTCTACGATCATTATTAAATATTTTACATATATCTTTATATTTTATTTAGGATATCCAATATATATTTTTTTCACATGATCCATTCATTTTTTTTGTTATAATTAATACAAAAAATGTCTATTTCCAATGATTATACCAATGGATATCTTATTTATTAATTCATTTATGAATATCTCATGAAAAAATTATTCACATTTACTATATGTATTTATCCCCACCATTCATCACATTCTTCACTATTGGCCCATGTAGTTAGGGTTAGACTATATCATACAAGATTCAAGTGTGTTCAGACCTACATATTCATGGATGTCAAGATAACAACTGTTAGGATAGTTATTTTCTGATGGATTGTTAGTATTTATATTTTATTCCTTATGGATATGAGATCTAGAGAGACAAAAAAAGTTTGAGGGAAATTGTGGAGTTATTATGAGATCTATGTGGGATAGGGTGGTTTGAATTCAGCCATCATTGGTTGATCGAGCATTGATAACTCAAGATATATACAGCCTCAAGTGATTTGAGTTGGAATTGGTGGAAAGGAATGATGAAGCACATTATTTCCTCTCTAGGATTATTTGGAAACCTGACTATTTGGTGCTTCATCTATGAACACATCTCTTATAGTCTCGTAGACGTAGCGACTGGGGTTTCAAAGGAGAAAAGTATCATGTGCTATGTGGCCTGAAGAACACTCCATGCGACCCTCTCAAGGAAGCCATGTCATGTTCCCTATTCAAAGGATCAGGACCCTAGGTAGAAGGAAATGTTTCCCTATCCACGAGTATATAGGTATTCCAAGACGTACATGCAAATATCCATGCACATGACCCCATATAATGTGATCTATATTGGAAATGATAGAAATACATAAGAAAATCCTAGAGAACATGGCTAGTTCAAGGGTGACCGATACACAACTGGTAGTTCGGTTACATTCTATAAAGTGATATATGGACAACCTATTCTTATCTTTATATGAAAAGACTAGGAGATCGTGTGATGGGACAATCCCTGTGACCCATAGTACATGCTATGTACATTTCTCAGGTACCTCCACACTATGTATCTCCTTCTTATAGAATTGATTTTTGGCCATAGGTATCCAATCATGTGTACTTTTCCACATAGAACATGATGTGATCCTTCATAGGGGATTTAAATTGATTAATTAATGTTTTGAGATTGTGAAAATTCATTGGTAAATACTAAACCAGTAGTAATGAATAAGAAGTATCATCTGATAGGGGACTAGAATGGAAACCCCCTATCGCACCAAGGTATTGGGCCCCCAAAATCCTTTCACTAGTTGATTGGAACCCCCGATTGAACTAAATAATTGGTATGATTCCCTTTGATGGAACCCGAATGGAAATATTCCAAATTTCATCTATATTATTAGTTGAACCCCCATATGGAACTTAGTTATGGGTCCTCTATTATTTTGGTATAACCCCTATTGAACTATGTCACATGTCCTCTAAATTCTATGTTGCACCCCCAATAAAGTTTGGTAGGTTGCATGTCCCCCATGATTTCAGTGTAACCCCCACGACGTAATTGGGTTTATATCATCAATATGGCTCTATGATACATGGTAACCCATAATCATGTTAGGGTATTGTCCTTCCATGCGCTATGTTAAAGCCCTATGAAAAATATGGTTGGGGTCCTCTATCGAGCTAATTGTTTTGTGGCATAACCCAATCAATGTAGGTTGTAGGTCCTCCATTCACTGAGTGGTACCCGTTATTTTACCATGATGTAAGTATGATATCTACTTAGTGTAAACAGCTTATCCTACTAATACTTGGTTCATATATTGGATATTTTTCCCCCTCATACTATGGATTAGTGGAATAATGTGTTTCCTCCACATGGATTTCTCAAATACCCATGCGATATGTTGGGCATAAATGATGGACCTTTGGAGTTGTATGTATACTAATCTTCCTTGGATGGTCAATGAGATATATGTCTCATTTTCCACTATTATGGGATTATTTTAAGAATATATATATATACTACTAGGATTTATTTCCAAATTAATGTTGGGTGAGATGTCCTTTTCTATATCATATATCACCCCTTTTTCAGTTTTACGCAGTCATATGAGGTATGTATATACTCACCCGTGAGTGGGATTATCCTACCCAAGTCATTTCATATATATGTGATAAAAAGTTATATCATTACATTTGTGATGTGTAAAGATAGATGGTTTATTGACTACGTACGGTTGTCGAAACACAGAGAAAAAGATTAAGTCCCTCTAAATATTCCTTTATTTTAGTTGTTTTAAGGTTGGGGAGTCATTTCATGTTGGTTTATTGTTTTCCCCATTAAACACTATTTTAATTATGATTCAGTATATATCTTCAAGTATTTTATTATTCCAGAACACAATTCATGGAGATGGTTATGTGCGTGCATAATGATATACTGCAAAAATCCACCAAATTATATTATTCTTTATCAGTTCTTCATTAATCATTTGGGATATTGAAGGATGGATTGGTGATATGATGCCATGAAATAATTACATTCATATCAGTATTATTTTTTCATGTCATTAAAAATTGAGTATTCAGGATAAACTTTCATGTAATGTTGTTTTATATCCCAGGGATCGATGTAATACCAAATATGCCTATTCTTTTTAATGATATGTAATATTTTTGTAATCCAATTTTGGTATTGGAAATAATGGGTGAATTTTTATTTTATGATCCTATTAAATTTATCAATAACCTTATAATATTGAAATAGATTCATTCATATAACTTCTAAGATGAAACAATGGGGGTCCTTTGGAATGTTTGGTTAATGTATTATCACACCCTAATCCAACCCATTCATCTCTAATAAATTTATTGAAAACAAATAACTATTTTACACCATGATTAATATATAGATTTATTGACTCTAATTAGTAATAATAAAGGACATAATTAGTTTGTGTCATGAATCCTCTTATATACATTGATTTATCTTTATGATACAAATAATTTTTTTGGATAAACCATCTTAAATGATAGTGGTGAATAGATGATATACTCTTCCTTCAATTAGTCTACATCAATTTTAATGGATGTGGGATTTGAAGGAATGTACTTAGGTATTGGATATGATATTCAAGTAATTTTATCCCCTTTGAGTGATGTTTATATTCAAATAGATCTAATTAATGTAGATGTAGGGACACTATTTTCAAAATATTTTCTCATAGTCATTCATTTTCTAAAATCATCAGTGGTGGAATAGGATCCACAATACCAATTCATAGGAGATAAAATATATTCATTCACAATTTCTATGAATGTTGTCGTGAAATTATCCCTTCCAGATGTTATGTTAAATATATTTGCAGGATTCAAGAGAAATTAAGTGATGTATTGATTAGGTAATTGTTCACTATGTTTTACATTCAATCAAGGATGACTAGATAAATTTTAGTTATATTTTTGTCAACTAAAAATGTAATTATAGTGGATGAAGGGTCCAGTGAATCTCTTATTATATAGAAGACATTTGGATATTAAAATTGTTTCACTATCAGATTAAGTGAAAATAAATATTAATTATTAGTTATGATCATGTGATTTACATGGGCTATTTCAACACTGTTGTTAGTTTATAGATATAAATCACCTTTATCATTAGCTTCATTATATTTTTTTTACCGCCACTCATTTTTTCAAATTAGATTCCACAATATTCCTAGGTAAATACTCCCCAAATAATATTATATCCTTTTATTCGATATATTATATTAGTAATTTATGTTTTAATGATATTTCCACTATAATTCATTGATCACATAATCTTTATAAAACAAAATAGAATATTATTTCATGGTTGGTTTACATGAAATCAGATTTATATTAATTATTTCTAAACTAATATTTATAATTTATTCTTCTAGTGTGTGTTTTCATAATCATTTATTACCAATAATGTTAAACTAAAATTGATCCATGTTATCATAACTATATTTTAATAATTAGGGATTCTGAACTTGCATAAGATAAAAGATGGATCCACAATAATACAAAACCTGAAGAATGTTTAAAATTTAAAGCATTCCAAACATGTAAAAGGGGTATTTTTTCCCGTATTAGAGTTAACATGGTCCTCATATATGTTTTATGTAACGCCCCGACCCTAGATACCCAGATTCGGTGCATTATTACATAACATTGGCATGATCACAAGGAAATCATGTCTCGAAAGACCGATCAGTTTAGTATTATTGGAAACAAGATTCATACATATGTTCAACTTTACATCTTGAAGAGAAATACAACATAAATATATTTCATTAGGAACATCCAAGACTCCTAGATTATGCATGCAGGTCACTCATAACTAACTTCTTCATATCCTGAGAAAAAATAAAACATTGAAAGGGGTGAGCTCAAACGCTCAGTAAGGGTAAGTAATATAGCAGAAAATGACATAAATATTAAGCATGGTAAATAATTGAAACCACAAGCCCTTACCAATAATATACATGAATATATTTATGTCAAGAACATGAGATGAGTAAATAATGCCATAATAAAACATAATCATGGGTATTTTACTAGTCGAATGACCACATGAACCATCAATATGATTTTAATAATGAGGGAATGTATAATGTCGGACATTCTGAAACATTTTGTCAAGGCCTCAGCCAAGACGTCTAAAATAATTAAGGCCTCGGCCAAAACCATAAATCAAATTCGGAAAGGACCTCATCCAATTCCACGTCTAGTTGTCTCATGAGACCGACCGATGCATCAAGGAGCTATAACGGGCTCCACCCTTCACTTTCTAAGTCCAATACATTCCTTATATGAAATGGTTTAAACATATCATAAACATTTGTATTTAAAATAGCATATGAAATTTAAATACTTTAACCATAAGAAATGAATGGTATAAAAATAGCACATCCATAGTCAAAAATATCCCAAAAACATCAATACAATATGGAATTTTTGTATCATAATAAATCAACTTAAAATAAACTTAAAATCCAACAAAGGATGTAGACATAGATGAAATCAAAACCTTTTTTTAGAGAAATATCTCGTTATATTTTGAAATAATTTAAGAGTCACATAATGAAAATATTTATTTTGAAAATATTCTTATAAACTTGTAAGGGAATCTTTGACGATCTTATAACGGCGGAAAAAAGCTGCACCTGCGGTATAAGTTAAAAAAACAGTCTTACCTTAATTTTGTCGAAAAGGTTAAAAAGGACATTGTTTGGAAAACGACGGAATGAGTCCTATATAAACCTCTTATAAAAGTAAAACAAGGGTATAAATGACTTTAACCCATATTCTGTAAAATAGTAAGAATGTTTTGAAATTCATTTTTAAGAATCATGGATGTGGCTGATAAAGAGGTCCTAGTGGATATTTTCGTATAAACAACCTCGAATAATGAAGAGATTGTGAAATAACCCTTACCTTGTACTTTTCTTTTGTTGATGGTAGGTTAACCTCTTGTATAATGGTCAAATAATTGTTATTAAATTATAAAAGGATCATATACATTAATATGATATCATATATGATCTTTTAACTTTGCTTTGTTAATAATATCTTAGAATTATCGTTGTTTCGGGTGTTAACATACACATTTTCTTTTACATGTTTTGTTACATAAGCTATGTTTTTTATAGATTGGTTGTATCTTATTCATATCCAGAATTATATGAAGTCTTGAAACATTATTTGTAATCATTAAATGAGAATTATACTTGAATGGATACGATGGGAAATGAGTCTCATCGCGTTCGTGGAAACGGTAGTCCGTACGTACGCACGAGCGACAATATCATTCTTTTGATATTAAAATAATATATGATTGGATGGTATATCATATATACTGAATCATTATCATGTTATATTTATTATTTAAATTAATTACACATCATTATTATACCCATCCAAATAATAATATTTTGAATAACAATTACACCACGACGTGGAGACGGTAAGCCGTACGTACACATGTATGGTGACATGTCATTCATAGGATGGATAGAATACTGAATATGGTTGCACCATATTTATAATAACATCTCAGTATATAGAAGATACTGGATTTATTATTTTATAATGGTAATAACAAAGAAATAAAATTTTGAAGAAGAAATGAACTTGAAAAATGGTGGTGAAAACATTACCTCTTCTTCTGGTTCTTCCTTTTGATTTGATCAAAATTTCTCCATAGGTTGGCTTTATGATCAAACTAATGCCTCTAGGATGAAGTGAGGGAAGTTTAGAGAGTATTTCCTCAGGTTTTGGCCGAACCAAAATGCTTTTAAGGTGTGAATTAATGAGATGGGGGAGGGCCCTTTTATAAGAGGGGTGATGGGCTCTTTTGGAAAAGCTAGACATATTATTTTATAATAAATTCATATTCGGTTTTTAATGGATCAAAAGTGTATTATTTAAATTTTAAGGTGGGGCTAGGTAGAAAACCACTCAACCAATAGATTTTAGACAGGTTTTGTTCATTATATTAACCTTATCTTTTAGTTTAAACTCTTAGTTAATTAGATTGACATTTACCATGTCACTTTGTAGTTTTATATTATATTGTTAATAAACATACCATATACATCCAAGAGACCCCCAAGTGGTCCATTAATTATACACCTATCATGATATAAGTCTCTTTGCCGAACCATAGATTTTTTGGAATTGAATATCAATTAATAATATAATATTTGTTTAAAAAACTCTTTTATGTCAATTTTGACAATATTTAATAATTGATTTTTGAAAAAGTCTTTAAAACATTATTACTTAAAAAATAATTCATTTAATCAATTATAACATGTAATATTAACCTATTAAATCAGTTTATGCCATCAAAACATTCAAATTATATTTATTTTAACATTTATAATACAAATTATTTCATTCTTTCATTAATAACGAAAATACTACATCATTTTAGTGCCATATATATTTTTACTTTTTCAATGTCTAAAAATTATAAATAAAATACCATTATGTAGGAAATGTTTTTATATTTATAATTAGTATTTATAGTCTAAAATCCAACATATATAACCATATGTAAAAATTGTTTTTCTAAAATATATATGCTTATGTCATTTTTGTATTTATTTTAACTTAATTAATATAAAGTGTCCCTATCACCTACAAGTGGATCTATGGGGTCCCAAAATCGACCCAAAGATGCCAATGGTCTGACATGGATCCACCAATACGGTTAGGACACGTTTCAGGTTAATTTATTATTATTATAATATTATTTTTTAACTCTTCTTTACCAGATTTACCCTTTAACCATGGTAAATAAAATATTTACCGAAGTAATTATTCAAAATGCCTAAACATAAAAGTTACATATTTACAGAATATGGACATCCTGATTCCAAATAAGGAATACATTTTTCCAAATTCAAATAACAGAAGTGGAAGAAATTAATTTAAAATTAATTCTCATCATTAAAACACAAAGCGTGTTTTTAAGAGATAATAACTATCAAAAGATTGACGCTTGTTTATGTCCGGTTTAATTGTGAAATAATGTATAATGACCAACATTGTATTAAATGGTAAATATATATTCTAAATATAATTTAAAACCACTCAAATTCATAATTTATCACTGTTAATTATTTTGATTAAAAAGTTGTTTTTAATTAAAATTTTGTAATTTTCACTATTCATCATAATATAAAAGTTATCCGAAAAGTACCAAAATTTCACTCTAGGATAAATTCGATATTCTGAATCCCAAAATGATGTCCATTTTTAGAGATAAAATTTCTAAAATTTTAAAAAGTAGGTATTACTATTCATAACGGCTAGTTTGATTGGTTGTGGTGTGTGTTAGAACTCGAAGTTGCGTATAACACACGCTACTGTATTATTCAAAGAGAAGAGTACCATGGAAGCTTGGGGTGTTACATTAGCCCCTCCTTCAAATAATTTTGTCCTCAAAATTTCTAGAATATTACTGCATAAAAATCCTTGGGTGGTTCTTCTTCATAAGTTCCTCAACTTCCCACGTTGCCTCTTCCATTTTATGGTTTCTCCATAGAACTTTTACCAGACGAGTTGTTCGGTTTCTGGGAACTTTTTCTCTCGTATCAAGAATCCTGACGGGCTCTTCGCAATAAGATAGATCGGGTTCCAGTTATAATTCCTCATAGGTGAGTACATGTGTTGGGTCCGACATGTATTTTCTCAAAAGTGATATGTGGAACACATCATGATCTTTGGAGAGATTTGGCGGTATTGCCAAATGGTAAGCTATAGTCCCAATTCATTCTAGCATTTCGAAAGGTCCGATGTACCTGAGACTCAATGTTCCTTTCATACCAAAACATATGACTCTCTTCCATGGAGATACCTTCAAGAAAACATGATCTCCTACATGAAATTACAAATCCTTCTTTCGATTATCGGCATAGCTCTTCTGCCTACATTGAGCTACTTTGATGTGGTTTTGGATTACCTTTACCTTTTCCATCATTTCATCCACTAGTTCTGGGCCAACAAGTTTTCTTTCACTAACATCATCCCAACAGGTTGGTGTGCGACATCTCTTTCCATACAACGCTTCATATGGTGCCATCCGAATACTTGAATGGAAACTATTGTTATAGGAAAATTCCCACAGAGGTAAATATTGATCCCACATACCCTGAAAGTCAAGTGAGCATGATCTCAACATGTCTCTTAAGGATTGAATAGTCCGTTCTGATTGTCCATCTGTTTGAGGGTGGTAAGCAGTTCCCAAACAAAGTTCAGTATCCAAGGAATTCTGAATACTTTTCTAGAATCTTGATGTAAAACGAGGATCACGATCCCAGACAATCGATAGGGATACTCCATGAAGTCTCACAACTTCATTAATATATATTATCGCTAGACGTTCAAGTGGTAAATCCTCCCTTATAGAAAATAAATGTGTTGACTTGGTAAGACGATCAACAATGACACATATTACGTTGTTCCTTCTAGGATTATTTGGTAGTCCCATGACAAAGTATATCGTGATATTATCCCATTTCTACTCAGGTATGGGAAGAGGTTGCATGACTCTTTCAGGCTATTTCATCCCAGCTTTCACTTATTGACAAAACATACATCTTGACACAAAATCAGCAATCTCCCTCTTCATTTTGTCCCACCAAAAATGTTCACTCAAATCTCTATACATTTTGGTGCTCCCAGGGTGTATAGAGAAATTGTAACTATGATCATCATCCAGCAATTCCCTTTTTATATCAGGTATATCGGGAACACAAAGCCTCTTCCCAAATTTCAAAATTCCATCTCCATACACAAAGTCTCTCAATCTCCCATCATTCACAGATTTAATCATATTTTGAAATTCTTCATCATCAGTCTGAGAACTCACAATCGTTTCTAGTAAAGATGGTTTGGCAACTATTTGAAAATTCATTGATGATTCACCTTCCATGGTTAGTCCCATATCCATCTTCACTAGATCCATGAAAATTGGATACCTTTAAATTCTCATATTGTTCAAAACTCCATGATCATTTCTTCTCAAAGCATCTGCCACCTTGTTTGCCTTCCCCGGGTGGCAGTGTATTGTGCAATCATAACCCTTGAGTAATTCAAGCCATATCCTTTGCCTCATGTTGAGTTCTTTCTGTGAGAAAATATACTTCAAACTCATGTGATCAGTATAAATATCACATTTTTCACCATAGAGATAGTGTCTCCAAATATTTAGATCAAATATTACAGTGGCTAACTCAAGATCATGAGTAGGATAGTTTTTCTCATGAATTTTCAGCTATCGTGATGCATAGGCAATAACCCTATCATTCTGCATAAGGGAACAACCAAGTCCTTTCTTCGATGCATCACTATAAATAACAAACCCATCATTACCTGATGGTAGAGTCAATATAAGAGCAGTGACTAATATTCTCTTCATTTTTTCAAAACATTCTTCAGAATCTTTTGTCCAGACAAATTTAACCCCTTTACGTGTGAGGTTCGTTAATGGGTTAGCTAATCGGGAAATATTCTGGACGAAACGTCGATAATAACCTGCCAAACCAATAAAACTGCGTACCTTAGTTATACTCATCAGTGCTGGCCATTCTTTGATTTCCTTGGTCTTAGAAGGATCAACAGAGATTCCATCCTTAGAGACAATATGGCCATGAAAAGAAATATCCTGAAGCTCGAATTCACACTTGCTAAACATCCCATATAATTCATGTCTTCTAAGAGTCTTCAAGATAATGCGCAAGTGATTTTCATGATCTTTGTAGATTTTTGAGTATACCAAGATATCATCAATAAATACCACCACAAAATCATCGAGATATTCCTTGAAAACTACATTCATTATATCCATGAATATAGAGGGAGCATTTGTCAATCCAAAAGGTATTACTGTAAACTCGTAATGCCTGTACCTGGTTGGAAATACTGTCTTCGGAATGTATTCCTTCTTCACACACAAAATGATGGTATCCAGATCGAAGGTAAATCTTTGAAAAGTATTGAGCTCCATGCAGTTGGTCAAATAAATCATCAATGCGAGGTAGGGGATACTTGTTCTTTATTTTTATAGCATTGATCTCCCTGTAGTCAATGAAAAACCTCATAGATCCATCTTTCTTCTTAACAAAAATGACAGGGGCTCCCCATGGAGAAACACTAGGGAAAATAAATCCCTTATTACTCAATTCCTCTAGTTGTTTATTTAGTTAAACTAATTCCATAGTGGCCATTCTATAAGGGGTCTTAGATATATGCCTTGATCCTGGAATTAAATCAATGGAAAACTCAACTTCTCGTTGTAGAGGATGTCCAGGTAAAGCTTCCGAAAACACATCTACATATTCTTTCACAATAGGTACATCCTCTATTTGAACTTTCCATTCCTCACCCATAGTCATTTAATTTTATTCCTCCCCAATAATTGAATTTAGTTGAGCTACTGGGGGTGGATCTAGATAGGAATTAGGTGGTGACGATTCTGCTCTAAAGATAAGGTTTTCCTTATCATCATCATCAAGAATTGCAACCTCCTTATTCTTTCAATAAATATTCGCATCATGGTCCGAAATCCAATCCATACATACGATTATAAAAAAATTAATCATCGTTATGACGATGAGATCAGCGAAAAAATAACATTTATGTGCTCTAATGGGGCCTGATTCAAAAAACTTTGATGCAATGATACTTCCCTTATGATTTTTAACTGACAACTCCCTTGTTAAATCAAATTGGAAATATCTAATATTCTTAGAAAACTGGGAAGATATGAAACAATGCGATGATCCATAATCAAATAATGCATTTTCTAATCTTGAGGAAACCATTAAATTAAATTCCACCACCTCTTTCGGGGCTTCAACCTCAGCATTAGTGATTGCATAAGCTTGGCCTTGATCCCTTATCCTTTTCTGAGGTAAGTTTCCTTGACGCTTAGGACATTTATTTTCATAATGACCCATCTCCCTGCAATTGTAGCATTGAACATCGGTTGTTTCTTTCTTTCCTTCACAATCACCTGCTAGATGGTCTTTCTGTCCACATTTGTAGCATACTCCTTTTCCTTTTAGATAGGCACCAGGGTGATTTCTTCCACAATTATCAGAGGGTGGAATTTCAATTCTACCCTTATTATCTGTTTCCTTATTTCCTTTCCCAGAGTGTTCATCAGATCTATTCTTCTGTTTCTTTGATTTAAAGTCATAAGACTTAGAGAATTCCTTTTCTATCTTGATAGCACACGAGAAAATATCTTCATATGATGAAAAGGTATGCAAGACTAATGCTTGACGGAGAAATGGTATTAACCCAACAAAGAAACGGTCAATATTACTCCTTGGGTTACGTATATAATCAGCACCATGCCTCGCTAACCCTGTAAAGTTAGCCTCATACTTTGCGACATTCTTATCCTTTTTCTACCTCAGACTCAGAAATTACCTTTCCATATATGGTCGATGGTCTCGAGGAAAGTATTTTTATAAGAACAGCTCTTTGAAATCCCTCCATTCCATATCTGATACTTCATCATCTTTCTTCGTGTTTTGTATCAATTACCACCATTGATCAGCATCTCCAGTGAGGCGATAAACTGCCATGAAAACTTTTTCCTTTCACTACTCCCAAGGCATGGAATATTTTCACTAAGGAATTTATCCATTGCTCAGCTACTATGGGATTTGTACTCCTATAAAATGTCGGTGGTTGTTTCCTCATGAAGCTACCTAACATTGATCCTCTATGTTGTGGATCTAGGTGCTCCATACGGGTAAGGTTATTATTTATAACCTGAGTGAGTTGTCCCAGTATAGTGATTAGCTATTCAGCACCAGTTTCTTCACTAGCTTTACTATAATTATCTTGAGTAGGAGGGCAATCCCTACATGCAGTGCGTGCATTGATACAGTTTCCATTCCTTCCACTAGGCTCCATTTCTAAACAATGGCATAAACTAGATTAGTTTATGAATCAAAATACATAATTACATACTTGTAAAACACTGAAAATAAATTCAATAGTTAATGGATATAATCCATAATCATAAAAAAAAAAGTTTTCTTTGAGGAATTATATACTCATAACCCTTCATAATGGTTTGTAATGTAAATGAGAATTATCCTAAGCATCTCCCCCGGGAGTGTCATAACCATGAGTGTCGCAAGGCCCGTTGTCGTGCCCCAGTTATCGTTCGAGTCTAGCTCAAAGCGATGCTTTCGGGTTTTACCCATAGGTACATTTGTGCCAGAGCCGCCTCTACTTGCTCGTATCCAGACAGGGATGTATTGCTAAAAAAACTCACAAAATATCTACAATACCACAATTCTAAAAAGTTCTTCTATACTAATCCTCAAAGTCAATCTTAGGGTTATGTTCTCTAATCAGAGTTTATCTAAATATAGTTTCCACGGTTTGTACTAAACTTCCTCTAATACCAACTATAACGCCCCAACCCTATTTACCCAGAGTCAGTGCATTATTACATAACATTGGCATGATCACAAGGAAATCATGTCTCGAAAGACTGATCAGTTTAGTATTATTGGAAACAAGATTCATACATATGTTTAACTTTATATCATGAAGAGAAATACAACATAAATATATTTCATTAGGAACATCCAAACCTCCTAGATTATGCCTACAGGTCACTCATAACTAACTTCTTCATATCCTGGGAAAAAATAAAACATTGAAAGGGGTGAGCTCAAATTCTCATTAAGGGTATATAATACAACGGAAAATGACATAAATATTAAGCATGGTAAATAATTGAAACCACATGCCCTTACCAATAATATACCTGAATACTTGTATGGAAAGAACATGAGATAAGTAAATAATTCCATAATAAAACAAAATCATGGGTATTCTACTAGTTGAATGACCACATGAACCATCAATATTATTTCCATAATGAGGGAATGTATAATGCTGGATATTCTGAAACATTTTGTCAAGTCCTCATCCAAGACGTCTAATATAATTAAGGCCTTGGTGAAAACCATAAATCAAATTGGGAAAGGGCCTCGGACAATTCCACGTCTAGTTGTCTCAAGATATCTACCGATGCATCGAGGAGCTATAGCAGGCTCCACCCCTCACTTACTAAGTCCAATAAATTCCTCATATGAAAAGTTTTAAACATATCATAAAAATTCGTATTAAAACTAGCATACAAAATGTCAATACGTTAACCATAAGCAATGAATGGTATAAAAATAGCACATCCACAGTCAATCGTATCACAAAAACTTCTATACAATATGAAAGTTTTGTATCATAATAAATCAACATCAAATAAACTTAAAATCCATCAAAGGATGTTGATATAGATGAAATCAAAACCTTTTTTAGAGACATATCTCATTATATTTTGAAATAATTCAAGAGTCACATAAATAAAATATTTATTTTTAAAATATTATTATAATCTTGTAAGGGAAGATTTGACGATCTTATAATGGTGGAAAATAGCTGCACCCTCCGTATAAGATAAAAAAACATTCTTACCTTAATTTTGTTGGAATGATTAAAAATGACCTTGTTTGGAAAATGATAGAATGATTCCTTTATAAACCTCCTATAAAATTCAAAAAATGGTATAAATGACTTTAACCCATATTCTATAAAATAGTAAGAATGTTTTGAAATTAATTTTTAAGAAACATGGATGTGGATGAATAAGAGGTCCCAGTGGATATTTACATATAAAAAACCTCTAATAATGAAGAGATTGTAAAATAACCCTTACCTTGTACTTTTCCTTGGTTGGTGGTAGGTTAAACTCTTGTATAATGGTGAAATAATTGTTATTAAATTATACAAGAATAATATACATTAATATGATATCATATATGATCTTTTAACATTTCTTTGTTAATAATATCTTAGTATTATCATCGTAAGCCATGTTTTTTATAGATAGGTTGTATCTTATTAATATCCAGAATTATATCAAGTCTTTAAATATTATTTTTAATCATCAAATGATAATTATACTTGAATGGATACAATGGGGAATGAATCTCATCGCGTTCGTGGAGACGGTAGTCCGTACGTACGCACGAGCGACAATATCATTCTTTTGATATTAAAATAATATAATATTGGATGGTATATGAAATATATATAATAATTATCATGTTATATTTATTATTTACATTAATTACACATCATTATTATACCCATCTAAATAATAATGTTTTGAATAACAATTACACCACGACGTGGAGACGGTAATCCGTACGTACGCACGTATGGTGACATGTCATTCATAGGATGGATATAATACAGAATATGGTTGTACCATATTTATAATAACATCTCAGTATATATAAGATATTGGAGTTATTATTTTATAATGGTAATAACAATGTAATAAGAAGTTGAAGAAGAAATGAACTTGAAAAAGGGTAGTGAAAACATTACATCTTCTTCGGGTTCTTCCTTTTTAATTTGATCAAAAAGGCTCCTTAGGTTGGATTTCTAATCAAACTAAGGCCTCTAGGATGAATTTAGGGAAATTTAGAGAGTATGTTGGAAGCTTTTGGCCGAACCAAAAGGCTTTGAATGTGTGAATTAATGAGATGGGGAGTGACCTTTTATAAGAGGGGTGATGGGATCTTTTGGAAAAGCTAGAAATATTATTTTATAATAAATTCATATTAGGTTTTGAATGGTTCCAAAGTGTATTATTTAAAGTTTAAGGTGTGGATAGGTAGGAAACCACTCAACCAATAGATTTTAGACCGGTTTTGTTCATTATATTAACCTTATCTTTTAGTTTAAACTCTTAGTTAATTAGATTGATATTTACCATGTAACTTTGTAGTTTTATATTATATAGTTAATAAACATACCATATACATCCAAGTGACCCCCAAGTGGTCCATTAATGATACAAATATCATGATATATGTCTCTTGTCTGAACCTTAGATTTTTAGGAATTGAATATCAATTAATAATATAATATTTTCTTTAAAAACTCATTTATGTCAATTTTGACAATATTTAATAATTGATATTTGAAAAAGTCTTAAAAGAATTATTACTTCGAAAATAATTTATTTAATAAATTATAACATGTTATATTAACATATTAAATTATTTTATGTCATCATAACATTCAAATTATATTTATTTTAACATTTATAATAAAAATTATTTGATTCTTTCATTAATAAAGAAAATACTGCATCATTATTGTGTCATATATATTTTTACTTTTTCAATGTATAAAAATTATAAATAAAATACCATTATGTAAGAAATATATTTAAAATTATAATTAATATTTATAGTCGAAATTCCAACATATATAACCATATGTAAAAATTGTTTTTTTAAATGATATATGCTTATGTCATTTTTGTATTTATTTTAACTTAATTAATATAAAGTGTCCCTATCACCTACAAGTGTCTCCATGGGGTCCCAAAATCAACCCAAAGATTCCAATGGTCGGACATGGATCCAACAATAAGGTTAGGACACGTTTCAGGGTAATTTTTTATTATTATAATATAATTTTTTAACCCTTATTTACCAGATTGAGCCTTTAACCATGGTAAATAAAATATTTACCGAAGTAATTATTCAAAATGTCTAAAAATAAAAGTTACCTATTTACAAAATCTGTAAATCCTGATTCCAAATATGGAATCCATTTTTCCAAATTCAAATCACACAATTGGCATAAATTAATTTAAAATTAATTCCCATCGTTAAAATAAAAAGCGTGTTTTTAAGACATAATAACTATCATAAGATTGATGCTTGTTTATGTCCGGCTTAATTGTGAAATTATGTCCAATGACCAAAATTATATTAAATGTTGAAAATATATTCTAAATATTATTTAAAACCACTAAAATTCATAATTTATTACTATTAATTATTTTGATTCAAAATGTTGTTTTTAATTAAAATTTAGTAATTTTCACTATTCATCAAAATATAAAAGTTATCCGAAAAGTACCAAAATTTCACCCTAGGATAAATTCGATATTCCAAATCCAAAAATGAAGTCCATTTAGAGAGATAAAATTTCTAAAATTTCAAAAAGTAGGTATTACTATTCATAAAGGCTAGTTTGATTGGTTGTGGTGTGTGTTAGAACACAAAGTTGCGTATAACACACGCTATAGTATTATTCAAAGAGAAGTGTACCGTGGAAGCTTGTGGTGTTAAATTTTATATGACCAGATACAATTCTATAAAAAAATTCAACAAGATACAACTCATACATAGAATCCAAATTCATAAATTATTGGCCATGATGAATATATGTTACATGTTTTTCCCCCAAAAATTTGGAGTGTTGAAGAGAATCCATGATGGAGTTTTTAGTTATAATTTTATCGAAGTACATTACTATATCTTACTTATTATCATTATGTCTATGAATTATTATAATGATTTTAGACTAATTTATTGGGTAATGATTATCATTATTATTATCTTGCAGTTAAGGGTATGTTTTTTGATCATGTGTAAGGACTCTCTAAAAATCCCACATATCAGTTTTTTAAATATTATTATACACCTACATAAACATCCTATAGGAAAATCAAATTTCAATATCCCCTATAGGACTTAGGGGTATCTCCACATTCATATGGGTCTCAATTCTATTCCTTTCATGGTGTTTCATTCATGTCTTCTTCTATAGTGGGTAAATCCATAAAGATCTGTTATAATATGGGATCTAATAAAATATACTATTTTAGTGACCTATTTAGTATCCACGTTTCATGAATTCTACCTGATGGATGGGTTCTAGGATGTGTCATTGGTTTATAGAGTGGGGGATAGTAAAAAAATAATTTTATTGAGTTTTTCAAAAAGAATGGAATGATCTTAATAAACATTAAAGTGATTCACCATGTTGTTTAAATTTCATTCACATATGTTTAAAACATCATACCTATCTCGTTCATCATTTTTTAGAAATTGGAAACATTATTCACTTTTGTATATATATTTCATAATGTCACATATTTGGAACACACATTTCAATGATAGATATTATTAAGATAAAAGTAGTACTCAATAGAGTTTCTTGATATTAAGTGGATGATATTATTTATTTTGATAAATTAAGAATACATTATCAACCTTAAGTCCCTCCAGAATTATCAAATTATATTCTTACATGTTTTTCATTATGTATCCAAGAACCATCAATTTTATTAATGTTTGGATTTTGTTTCTTTGATCCTCATTTCATGGGTAACCATTATCATTTCATGATTTTACCTAATAGATAATGTGTTTATTTTTCAATATGTATGAGGAATTTGGGGAGATGAATACTTTCCTTGTTCTACGTCCGTTTCAAATAGTCGATTATTCATGATTATAGTGCACTATACTTTACCATCCCTCCATCCATGAGAAGATGGAATAGGTCAATATATTTCTATTTTTAGACAAATTAAATACTCTTTGTGATATTTTATTATATACAAAAGTATCTAACATTCCTAGATACATAATCATTATTAGTGTTGTTCGTACCTCATTGTGATGATTCTCTGCACACATCTCATGTATGTTCTCCTATGGGCGAATAATTTTCATCGAGTATGTTTTTAATTTCTATCTAGTAATGAAAAAGATACTATATTTTTTATTTTTTATTTCACCTAGTTTGGAAAGTATCATCATTTTCGTTAATATATAGATGATATAATAGATTAATTCATGTTGGAAGCCTTTTTTATAGATATTGCTAGAAAAATATTTAAATAAAATCATTATTGTTTGATATAGACAATAGATAAAACTTCATCTTAGATGCATGTTTCTAGATGGGTGATACCATCACAGGTCCACCTAAGAATACAAAATGTTACATTTTATTCTTTGGAACTCCCTTTTACTTAATGGATGAAAATATATAAATCTCATTGTTTGATGGGGGAGGAATATCATTCGACAAATCTGGAAATGGATTATTTTTTGTCTATTTTGCGACATTACATCAATCAATATAATTCATTCAATTAGAGAGTTATTAGAAGGAACAATGGACTTATTGATAAAATGTTTTTTGTTTTGATTCTTTGACATGGGAGGTCAGGGAGGGTTGGTGATTCCTTAAATCGTACTTCGGCAATAAAAACCCAACTCATGCTAGGACTATGCAGATGTGTTGAACTAGGCGAGTCTTCTATCACTATGTCTGAAAATATTTGTCCTCCTACGTTACCATATTAATGTATTGTGTTCTTCTAGACCCAATGAAAATTAATTTCATTAATCAGACCCAGGTAGTGGGGAATCCATTCCATATGAGTGATAGTATAGAGATTTCTCTAATTAGAAGTTAGTACTTGGTAAAAAACGTCACAATGTAATTCAGCAATGACTCATTTCATATAGTAAATTTCATCCACAAACTGTGGCCATTTCTTCTTCTATGGTTGGAACATGTACCATTCGATGTTTGGATTCATGATCCTATTATATTTATTCATGACTTTCACATTTTTTTTAGTATAACCAACATATCAAAAAAAAAAAGATATATCATCATTTGAACAATAATCCATGTCTTGGTCAATGTTTTAATTGGATTTACTATGATGATTTTTGAAGATGAATACATTTATTTTTAAATCTCGTCATCATGAAATTTCTGATTAAGTGAATCCTAATTCCTTATACCCAAATTAATGTTCACATTATGTTCCTTCAACATATACCCTCACCTAGAGGATCAATTTAGTTTATGACCCTGGTAAGTATTGATCTTATTTAGAAAATATTACCTTGTAATTTACCTATAGATGAATGTATTAAGGAATTCCCCAACCATCCTCACTGATGTTTCACTAGAAGATATTATTTTTCTATGAAGTTGATGAAATTGTGAGGGTGATGACTTTTGAATGACATTTACAGTCATGGAAAACAATGATTACATTTTATGAAGAGGTAAAATATCCCTGTCATTAATGGATAAGGATGATATGGTCCCTACATCCACTAATCATAGAGTAGTTGAGTGTAACATGACCATACAGGCGGTGGCAGTGGTACAAATTCCCCGAATCCTTATGGGTGATATTTCTCTCAAATGGGGACATTATTCTCTAATAACGTAATCATCTTGGTTTAATATTCTCTTATCAAGGAATTCGTAGGGTATAATCTATTTTTAGAACATAAAAAAAATTCCACTTTATGATGAATCAATGTTAACATTATTAAGAATCATGATTCTCTAATCATTTAATGTGTAATTTGTGAAATATCAGGTTACCTTGGATAGATATTTCAGGTTATCGATAATCTTATAGATGATTGATGATTGGATATTGACCTCTAGTAGTGTAATAGTGTACAATTATTTAGATCTCCATTATGGTGAAATATTATATTTAGGTTAGTGACAATGTTTGGAATGAGTCCTATTAAGTGACTCCCACAAAATTGAATGGTGATGATGATGAGATACTTTGAGTTAGACACATATATGGGCCTATAATTTTTTTTCAATAAATATGTCAATGGGTCCCCTTAGACCGAGAAGTAGTATATGCCTTTAATTTAGTAGTAAACGATTCATTTCACAATGATTCTTCTTGATAAATAGAATATTGGATGGGTACCAATTCTTAAAAATGTATCCTACAATGAAGAAGAGTCTTCCCAAAAATTTATGGAGTATAGATTTAGGGCTACTGTAGTGTGATAATCCTAAAATTTTCATTTCATCCTTATACTAATGCTTTCATAATTAATAAATAACTCAATATAATGTTAAATGTATTTTGTATTATAACGTTTATGATTAAAAGGGTGAATGAAGACATTCTATAGTGGTAAGTAGAATGTGTTCTCATTTATTGATGGTATTAGAAAAATAAACTCAATATATCCTGCTTTTTTCCCATTATGAATTGACTATGGGCTTCATATATGCGGTAGGGAATATGTTATTTCCATTTTTATTGTAATGACAACTCGAATTGATTGTGTTGTTGATGTCAGTAATATTAATAGGATTGCAGGGTGAGAACATATATGTGGGACCTACTTGTAGTTTTATCTATATTTTTTATTTGAAATTAATTTTTGGATGTGAGAATTTCAAAATTATCTATATGGTTAGTATCTAATTGTTTCTAACTAGATCTAAATGATACTCATCTCTCAATGAATCATTGATATGTTTTTCCCTTACTAAGAACATTATAACACGGATTTGTATTTATGATCTATTCCCTATGTTGTGATGAATCTTATAGTTTATGATACGTCTAGAATAAGTTTTAATAAGATGCAATAATAGGAAATTGTTCAAATTATCATTTTATGTAAGTAATCTCACATAAAATTATATACATTCCTTGTGCTATTGTAGGATTAATTTTTAGATATATTATCAAATATTAGGGAATTATTTTTTTTATTTCCCTTTTATCATTTTATCAAAGATAATATATAGAGTATATGTTTTAGAAATATAAACATGGAGCCCATCTCTAGGATGGTTAAGATGATATCTAATATAGGATTAGTTATTAATGAGGATTAGGTTTATCTTTCCCTAAGACTCGTTACATGGATTTCGATGCCCCTTCTATTTCCCTCCCCTTCTTGGATTTCTTTTTGCTTCCCTTTTTTAGGACAATCCAACCTTCTCTGGCACTATCCTTACTCCCCACAAAAAAATATTTTGAGGCATTTTCTTTGGTTTAGGATTTCACTTCTTCAATCCCAAAGATCAGAATGAGAGGTCACCCTGCCCGCCTGGCCTTAGAAGGTATGAACAATTGTTATACTCATCAAACGTCTTCTTCTACAAAGATGATAACTAGATCTCAAACAAGAACCCTTCTTGACTCTTCATTAGAGCTCAACCAGAATCCTTCGTCGCCTGGGGCCAATGTCAGGCAGTCTCTGTTTTAATTATCTCTATTATTGTTTGGAAATCTAATAGGCTAGGTTTTAGGGTGAAGATGGATTTTCTCTCCTCATAGGTGACTAAACATAATGTTTATGTTTTTGTGGTCTTGGAGCACAAGTAGTGTGCCTCCAAAATCAGTGTGTTTTCCCCAAGAATCGGCTTATGTTACATCATTCATGGTGAGATTATCAACCACCATGTCTGAACTTTATGGAATGATAGTGGGAATATCAATATTCTAGCTTCATCAGACCAACATATTATAGTCAAGGTGACAGTTCGGAACTAGTAATACTTCTTTTCTTTTGTTTATGCTATTAGTGATTCTAGCCTCTAGGATCATCTCTAGATGGATCTGAGTTCTTTCAACCAAGGATAGGAACCATGGATCATGTACCGGGACTTAAACACTATTATGAACTATTCTAAAAATAAAGGTGGTTTTTCTATTCCTCATAACGATAGACTTTTTTTCTTCCTTCACAACACGGGAAAGGGGTTCTTGATCTTGGATTCAGATGCGGTAGATTCACATGGTGCAACAACCAGTGGGGAAACAAGAGAAGATGGTGTAGGCTCGATCACTGTATGTGTAATCTCCATGAAATCACACCCTTTAAGAATCTTAAAGAATCTCATTTGTTCTGGGATATGTCTGATCGCTCCCCTCTTTTAATTCATTAGAGTATGGGCTCCTTGAGTTAAGGTAGTTTCTTCTTCTCCATGATATGGGCACACGATCCTGGGTTTCGAGAGACTGTGGAAAGCTCCTAGATTCTTCCTTGTCAGTACTTGAGTTGTTTTAGGTTCCACATTATGCTTCAGTTCTTAAAACTGGGTCTTCAAGTCTATTCCAGCTCTAAAAATATCAATAACCAGGCAATGGATGACCTTATGAAAGAGGTTGAGTATATTGAATATAGATTGGAATATCTATGGGATGACAAGCTATCCACCACCCTGTGTATGAGGAATCAATGGTTTAATGAGGTACTACTTGAATAAGAGTAGTGGCTTTGGGAATGCACTCGCGCTTCATGGTTGTGAGACGGGGGCCATAACACCACTTTTTTCAACACCTACCTAATGGAGAAACAATGGGTGAAGTTCCCAAACATTAGGCTTGAGTAAGGTTCTTTATCAAATTATTTGGATCTAATTGGAAGTTGGGTTATATCCCAATTTAAGGAATTGATTTTCAACCCTAATCTATGCTTACTGGATGGCTACCCCTATGGCCAAGAAGATATTTTTGACTCAATCACATGAAGAATTAATTTCCATGCTATAAAGATCGTTTGTTGTGTTCTTGATGAAAAGGAAATCTGGGAGGAATTGGATAATCTCAACCTAGACAGCGCACATGTCCTAGATGGGTTCCCAGGCTCTTTATTCATCGTCTCTTATAATATTGTCATGTCAGATCAATGTTAATCTATCCATGATTTCTCTAAAGGTTGCTTTATCACTCACATGGCTAGTACAACTACAAAGGTCTATATTACAAAGTCCAGTTCCCCCTCTGTTATCTCTCAATAACAATCTATTAGTCTATTTAATTTCACATAAAAAGTGATGGATACCATCATCAATAGTATTCTCACTGAATTCACTTTGCAGTGGATATTGGAATAGAATAATTCCTTTATCCATAGTCACTCCATCCAAGGGGCTATTGGGGTGTCCCATGAAATGTTCTTGGATATCAACAAGATAGTGGTGGATTTTCACATGGTGGTCAAACTAGACATAGATTAGGCTTATGATCACCTATAGTGGAACACTATCATTCGAACCACGAAATGCTTGGGTTTCTCAGGGGCCTCCACTGACAGTTTATTTAATTACTACAGCTCTCTATGGTTCAATATCATGTTACTGGGAAAGAAGTATTGTTTCATCAAGTCTGTCTGAGGCTTAAGGCAAGGGGACCTCCTATCCCAGATGCTCTTTATCCTGGACCAAGATTCCCCAAGCAGATACATTTATTTCTTCATGAAACATGGTATAGTTTGTCCCTTCAATTTGGGATCCTAGTTTCCCAATATTTCCGACCTTCTGTTTGCGGATGACTTATTGTTTTTCGTCAATGGGTGAAGTCCCTCCATCAGAAGTTTTTTAGCGAAAATGGATGATTATGCTAAGTGGAGTGGTCAGGTGATTAACCTTGAAAAGAGTGGGGTCTTTTTTTCCACCAAGATTTCCAAGATGGGGAAAATATTCCACTGAAACTATTCTTGGTATTCATTAGAAGAAGTTTTATATGACCTATCTTGGGGAACCTATATCTCCTGGGAGAATCTGAGTGCAATAATTTGTGAATTTTACCAATAGGTTCATGAAAAATATTAATAACTTTAAAAACCTCCTCCTATCATTCTGGGAGAGGATCACCCTCATTAATAGTGTGTTGTCTTCAATTACAATGCACATTCTCTTTTCCCTGATGGTTCCCAAGTCAGTCTTCAACTGATTGGTGTCCATATTGTATAGTTTCTATTGGGATCCCCATTGTGAGGGGAGGTGCATATGGGCCTCTTGATGAAAACTGTCAAGGCGTGGTTGTATTAATGTGAGAAGCCATAAAGATTATGTTTTTTTCTTGCAGGTAATTTCGGATTTGGAAGTTATTGAGGGTCGGGCATTGTGGAGCTATTTTATCATAGTTTAATATATTTTTTATTTAATAAAGAATGACAGGAATCCCTCTCCTCTCTAGAACTCTCTTCACTGCTGGGTTTCCTACATTCAACAACACTCTCTTTGGATCATTGGTCAGGGGGAGGCTAGTTTCTGGGAATGCGACTCGGGTAGTGGGACTTTGGGATTCCCAGGATTCCTGACACAGGACCTCTCGGTCATAGAATCTTCCCTACAGCCCTCCTTTCTCAAGTCCTTCCTCAACCCTTACTGTGAGAATAATTTCTATGACATATTCTTGGATGGATCTATGTATAGTTGTATGTTCTGGTACTCCCCTTCATGTAGATTCTCGACAATGGACTATAGGAAAACTAGGACTGGTCAGTTGACCAGTGATGCCTGGGGCAGAATCCTCTGGTGTAATTATATACCAACCAAATTTAGTTTTCTCATCTAGAGAGCATACTCCAATGCCATTCCAACAAGGATTTTCATTAAAGCCAAAGGTTTTCCCCTGACCTCGAAATGTGTCTGCTGCACCGCCCCTAAAGCGGATTCCTTTTATTCAACTCTTATTCTAAAGTGACTGGGAGGGATATCTATGGAATAGTATTGGAGATTTTATGGATACATTGGGGATAGTAACTTATTAGGAACATTATTTTCATCTTTGGTTCCTTGGGGCCTCTACCATGCATGAGGAAGATGGTATGGAAATCCTGCTTACTGTGAGAGTCTGGTGTCTCTGGAAATCATGCAACTCGGCACATCATGTTGGGTCTCACTGCTCCCTCCGTGGTTTGCTTCTCCAAAACAGATTTCTCATCGCAGAACTACCCCCCTTCATATGAAACATGATGCTTCACCTTCCCTCTGTCGCTACATTAACAGTGCATGTCTTCAGGCCTCTTTAGCTCCTTCGAAGAATGGTTCTTGGGTGAGATTTCACCCCCCCCCCTTTAATGGGATCAAATATAAAACTGATGGGGTCTTCAGCCATGGGGGAATGAAGGGAGGTGGGGCTATTTAGGACCCTTTATGATTAGTCATTCTGGCATTCAATGATTTTTATGGAGTGGGAGACTCCCTAGTGGTGGTACCCAAGGCGATGAACAATGGCCTTGAAATTTTTCTTTCAAAAGAACTTTCCTCGACTATAGTGGAAACTTAAAGTAAACTCATTTGAGATTTCCTCATGGGAAACAACCCCCCCCCCCATGGAAGATCACCTACCTCATTTGAAAATACATAGCACTTAATTCTAGTAAAATTGAATTCCATCACATTTGGCGGGAGGGTAGTCATTGGGCTGATGCTCTGGCTGCTATGGATGACCCTAATTGGGCCTCTCTATAGGATAGAGGAGAATGAAATATAGGGTGAAAAAAATATTAATGTCATTGAACACATCCTTCAAGATGAGGGAAGGGAAAGAAAAATTCAAGACCCTTCCTTCCTCAAATTGATGGAGATATAATAACCCCACAATCCCAACTTCAAATGGCCCCAGAGCAGTGACTAGCACCAACAGTATAGAATCTCACTTAAAAATTATATTAATTACCATTTTTTATTTAATAAAACCAGGAGAAAAGATGGTAAATCCCACAAAACTTCAAATAATGAAATAAATGTATATAACCAAATCCATTTCCATATGAATGTCAAAAATAAATTGTTAAGAAATATAAGAAACTATAATGGAAAGTACCAAATTAATGGAAAAGAAGTAATAAAAACATCTGACGTCAAATCTAGTGAGGTCTGACATGGTCCTCAATGTCCTCCAAGAAACCTGAAATAAATTTTATATACGTAGAGTGAGTATACAAGTATACTCATAAGATAATCCAAAATCACTCAAACTCAAGTGGGGAGACATTCTAATTCCATGTGAGAAGTATATGTAACCATAATACCTAGTATGGAAAACTATCCACCCATAAATAACATGGAAAAATCCCCAAATAATGTAATTCAAGTAGAATTAGAGTAATAACACATCGATAATTGGGTACCCCACACCACTTTCATAGTGGTTATTTATATCATGCTACACATGAGAACTCCCCCATAGATTCCACTACAGTCCCACTACTACCCCAACAACAACCCCATGGGTCTTGCCAACAAGACATCTATCCCTCCCATAAACACCTGGGCCACAAAAACCTCACTTAACGATGCTCACAGACACATGGTCCACCATAATCACCACCACGCCTGAAGACACCTTTTCTTGAATGACCACTCCCATGCCTGAAGATAGTTGTGCCTCATCCTGAAGACACTTTGGAAACAATCCTTCGTGAAAATACCTAGTCCAACCACCACAACATACCCTACTATAATATTAATGGGACATAATGAACTTTAGGTCATCAAGGCCTATCCAAAGAGTCATCTTCTTCATGGGGGGGGGAAGATATAGAATCTAATAATCAGCCACTAATTAGAATGTTGGAATAAACACACTCTCCCACGAAATGGTGGTGTTCAACACAATGTTATCAACATGTTTGTGGTGTGTATAAGAAACACAAGAATTAAAATTTTAAGATATAGGTAATGAATAACTCATCCAAAAATAGGTTTCCCGAAACCAACAGCCAGCCTATACACAACCACTCTTTCTTACATCCCTACTTGAGAAAGTATACAACATCCATAACCAGAGCACAACCCATTTCTGGGAAGCATTTCCCCATCTCACTCATTCTCATTATCATGTTAAAGTGAATCCGTTTAAAAGTTCCTTCACTATCGTGAATCTAATATGAATAACCACAAGCCAAGAAAACAACAACCTAAAAAAATATCCAAGTAGGAATTTTAGCATTCACTCTCAGTCTTCTTGGTAGTAAAAACATAAAAAGGGGTCGGTGAGATCCCTAAAAGTACTAGAACCAATACAAGACCCAACATATTGGCTCCATGCAGACTCAGATTCACAAATCAACAACCTCTGAACTGGAGATCCCATTCCCATCCACTTTTCCCCTCAAAAACATTAAATAGAACAATCAGGCATGCCACTAGAACAAAGCAATCGAGTCTTCAGATTTGGCAAAAACCATTAATTATGTTCTTTATTTCTATTTGGTTAACTAGGGGATCAAAAATTACTCTTATATATCGTTTATCCATATAATAAATCAAGATTACATGATTAACCAGGTTTTGTAAAATAGTCATTCAATTAAGAGATCATATAGAAAATAGAGCTTCATTAGTGAACATTAAAGGACAACCAACAACCACGGTATTATTGGACATGATCCCATACAATCCACAATATATGGAAGATGGTAAAATATAGAAACATTTTTGTCATTACCACCCCTTCATTACATAAAAGTATGATTATTGTATTTTTTTAATATTGGTTTCATCTACCTCTCGAGGGTACATTATCATACCCACCCCACATGATGCACAGTAAATTGTGATGAAGTAAGAACCCCTACTTGGATGATAATGGATCAATGTTTTCCCATTTATCCAAGAATTAGGGAAGCAAGACTTTTACGATGATCTCCAAGGATTAGCGGGGAGGGCTCTAGCATAGGTGAACGATTCGCCTCAATAGGAAGTCTCGAGGTGAACTTAGATAAACAAAGAGGATGAAGGAAGATATGATCTCATCTTAAGAGGAGGCAAGATCCTAAAATGTAGGATACTATTTCGAAGTACATAAATGTTGGATCATGGCTTGACCACGCAGCTTGGTAGTTTTACACATCCAGATAAATTGAGATTAAATATTTTTCTATGGATATGGTGGATATAGAACAGCAGATGGTTGTGAGTTGATAGGTTACATTTAAACAAATAGAAACACAAGGCAAGGGTTAAATTTCAAAACATGGAGGCTTGAAAATGCGGAAAAGGGTGTGGTATTCCACACATTATGGTAAATCAAGGGTCTCCCAAACCTAGGGGTTTAAAACATATTTTAGGAAACTTAAATCACATTGAAATGGGTATTAAAACACATTATTATTAAAATAGCTATTACTGGAGCGAAAAAGAAAAGTCCTGGAGAAGCTCGAAATTAATCACCGATGGGTGGGTCACCGACACCCTAGAACAATCACCATGGAACCATTTCCCATCGGCGCCACTGATGCCCGTTTGTGCCACTGATTCCCATAAACCAAAAAACTGGGAAAACTAGTAAATTATTCATCGATGGTCACCAATATTCCTTAAACATCAGGATTTGGAAAAGAAATGGACCAGGAGGGTCTAGGCCATTACTTGAGATACCTCTCAAATGATTCTCACCCTCGAGAATTTATGAGCGAAACCCAACGAAAAGGGAGGGGTCCGAACAACCACCTCATAAGATATCTCTAAAGTATGAACCACTATAGAGTTGTTTGAATGTTGCGATAAACCATGAAATCTGGGGTAATTCTTCTCACATCAATCTCTGTAACATCTAGAGAAACACTATCTTTCCATTCCCTCATTTAACCACACAATAAAAAAAGGTCACATGTCAAGATACATGGGTTAGAGAGCTCCTTCCTCATTGACAATATACTATATGATTTCAGTGGCCCAGACTCAACCACATTAGTTTAATCACATCGACACTAATTCATCTTGATTAGGGATCAAGTTCTCTTATCTCCATAGTAAGGATTTTTCACCCAAAATATGGAACATGGAAACAACTTGTCATAAAATATGTAGGTTTAATAGTTCATCCTAAGCAAGGCACCAAGAAAACATAAGATAAAAACTCAAAATATCTCTTTGTATTGGTAATAGATCGGTGCCTCCAATTCCTAGGTACCCTACTCAAGGCCACCATGCCATCACAACACATGAACCAAGGGAATGGTTCACCCAAGAATCACATTCGCATTATGATCCTAGATTCTCACTGGTCAGTCCACGAACATCACATCATCCTCGATATCCTACTCTCCCCAGTTGAGGATGGGGGAGTCATCATGTAGATACTAACAGATCGGAGATACATGGAAGACGTTGTGGATCCACTCTAGCAACGGTGGTAATGTTAGCAGATATGGAACCTTTCTAACATGTCCCAAAACCTCGAAGGGTCCGATGAACCAGGAAAAAATATTACTCCCTGGCCAATCCTCTGCTTCCCATGCCGATGGGAGACCATTAGAACATGTGTTCTGTAACATAGAAGACAAAATGTCACCTCCTATGATCTTCATACGAATTATAACAATCTTGAGCTGCCTTTATCCTCTCATGCACAATCTGATCATTCTCCGTTGTGCTCTGCATGACATTTGGGCCATGAACACCATCCTCGCCAACCTATGTCAAGCGCATGGGCGATCAACACAGTCTTACATACAAGGCTATAAACGGTGCCATAATAATGGTAAAGTGTTAACTATTGTTGTAGGAGAACTCTACTAGAGTCATGTGTCATACCCATGATCCTCAGAAGTTTTGAACACATGCTCGGAGCATATCCTCCAACATTGGTTGGTTCTCTCTGCAAGACCATCCATCTGAGTGTGTAAAGCATTGATAAGGCATATATGGGTTCCAAAATCACTTTGTAAAACCTTCCCTAACTGTGATGTAATGTATTTATCCCAATCAAAAATGTGGTTCTAGGAACTCCTTTCCACCACAGAACTTCCCCCGTGTACTACTATGCTGAGAAATCCACCACGCTCGACTCCATAACCTCTAAGATGTGAGCCAATTATTTCTAACGGTCCACCGCTACCTAGATGGAATAATATCCCCCATTATCCCTGGGTATTCATTGGATGAAATCTATTGAGATGTCATTCCACTTCCACTTAGTAATATCTGAAGGCTGCAACGGACTCGCCGGGAACATGGTGTTCAATCATCACCTACTGACTCACATGGAACATTTCTAAATTATCCGCCACATCTTGCTTCACCCAGGGCCACAAAAACTAACATATCATCCATCAGTACATCTTGGAGACTCTTGGGTGTACCGCTATGGATGAGCTATGGAACTAATAGAGAAATCCCTCACGTATTATCTCTTGGAAAAACAACTTTCTGTGGAAACGTTTCAAGCTCTGGCCATCCTCTGACCATCCTTCCAGAGCATCACCATAGCTAACATAACCAAACATCACTTTAGTATCTAGGACTATCCATTGAGACTCTTCCACATACCATACCAAGTAATACTACACCGTCATCTAAAATGTAATGCCTCTATTGTCCTCCACTCTCATGCCCGAATGTAAAGTATCCAACTCCTCAATTGTATCCCAAGAATATGATGACTCCCAAATCACATACTTCTATGTCTTTTTGGTCAAGGAATATTCCACCACATTCCCCTTTCCAGAGGTATAGGTGATCTTAAAGGTTTGGTCCAGGCCAAACTCTATCCACCTCTGCTGTCGCAAGTTCAGGTCTTGCTGGGAGAAGACATACCTCATTCTCTTGTGATCCATGAAGAACATAAAGCATCACCTGATGTGGTAATGCTACCACAAATTCAGCGCAAACAGAACTTCTATATATTCATGTTAATGGGTGAAATAGTTACCTTCATGAGGATGTAACCACCTGGACCCATAAAATATCACCCCCTGCTGCTACATCATCTCACACCCCAATCTTAGACCAGAAGCATCACAGAACACATCAAACGTTATCCATTGTTATGGTAACCTCAACACTGAGGCACTGACCAGCATCCCTATCAGATAAATGAAGGAATCCTAGCACAAGTAACTCTATACCCATGTCTAGTCTTCTTGGGTCCAAGTATTCAAATGCGCTGCAACTTGAGAATAGTTAGATATGATCCTTTAGTAAGCTTCTATTCCCATGAAACTATGAACCTATACAACATTCTTGGGTACTTCCCATGAAACAAACGCTTCAACATTCGATGGGTCCACTACTATTCCATGTTGGGACATCATGTGTCCAAGGAAGTTTAACTCTGGATTCCAAAATATTCACATGGACAACATCCCATAGAGCTGGTGGTGTGAGAGGACCACTAAAACTAGATTTATATGCTCAGCATGATTCACCTTAGACCATGAGTAGATTAGGATTTATTTGATTAACATGACCACAAATAGGTCCAGATAATTATAGAAAATAGATTTCAAAAGCCCCATTAATATAGCTAGCATGTTCGTAATGTTGAACGACATGACCACGAACACAAAGTTCTCAAATATTCACACGAAAGAATCCTTCTAGATGTCATCCTCCTTCACCCTCAACTATGGATTTTCAGATCGTAGGTCGATCATAGAGAACCAACATGCTCCCTTCAATTGGTCAAAAAGGTTGTCAATCCTTGGGAAGGGGTAATGGTTCTTGAATGCCACATGATTCAGTCTTTGTAGTCTATGCATAGTTTGAGACCACTATCTCCCTTCTCTTTAAAAATACTGGAGAACCCCATGGTGACGTGTTTGGTTGGGTAAAACCATTCTTCATCTGGTCATCAATACGAATCTACCTAATACCGCAACTCACAAGGTTCCATCTCATAGGGAGCCATCTAATTCGGATGGGCACTAGGTTGTATGTATGTCATGAACTCAACATCATTTCGAGGTTATATGGTCACATCATCTACTGGTACAACTTCTAGGAACTCAATGAAAATCCATAAAAAATCCACAATCTATGAGTCTTCTAATTACACTAAAAATTCAGAAATCATGGAAAGACGGGGCTCAACATTCTGACTGCCCACTTGGCAACCCCGCTCACCAACTAAAGATACACGCTATCTGCACATATCTGAGAAAACTAGCCTCCCCTGAAAGCATTTGATAACATCATGCATAGAAAATATCTTGTCGATGTTTTTGATGAAATTGTACAGATACATTTGTAGTAGAAGGAGAATCCCACTGGACTGATGTGGCCCTAACATCATTCTACATCATTGGCAAACATCAAACAGGATGGTCTAGCCCCCAACTAGCATGATCAACAATAAAGGTATGAGATGTATCTCTATATATAGACCAAAGACCTGGGCTATACTGGGTGTAACAAAAGAGTGTGAAGCTTTGGAATCAAACAAGGAACAAGAAAGAATACTAAATAAACATATTTTACCTCAAACAACCTATATCCCTACTAGAGATGATGCCTCTTTCTTTTGAAAATTCCCACATCCAGATCCCCTACCCCTTGACAGCCGGCACCTTCCCTAACGATGCCCTGGTCGAGGTCCCTATGGAGTGCCTGATGGTCGGCCTCTTTCAGCACTATCTTCCCCCACTGGAGCGGGAGCTCGCTGCCCCTGCTACTATTGCTGAAAGGGTCTGGCCAGAAACTGGTGCTACTAAGGTGGGGGATATTCCCTACCAACCCCACTGTATTGCACTCAGACTTGTCACTGAATCCAAAGGTTCCCATGGATTCCAAAGGTAATGAACCTCGGTCCTAGGCTCATGGAGAATGGGTGAGGACCGTGAGATTGGTATATAAACTACAAAGGCCTACTCCCCGCCAGCCGAAACCTGGATGGCCCTGAGGCCGGTGGCCTACATCTAATGCCCCCCACCCCATTTGACGATCCTAGTAGGCTCCCGTATCACGGAACACCTCCCAACATGTGTATTATCTCCACCACTTCATCACTCTTCTAAACCTCCATGTATTTTTTTAGTGTGAAGGTAGTAACAACATACTGATTAGAAGGTTGGAGTGCCTCCTCTAATAGTTTTTCTCATGACTCATCTACTAAGAAGTGGTCTATAATGAAATTAAGGTGAACTTTGAACATGATCCTCAACTCCCTTTCCGACATACACCATTATAGGAGGGATAGAATCTTTTTCCTCTTTTCAGCCTTCATCGTGGATGAAAATAATTCTTACTGGAACTCCTTATCAAATTCAGTCCACAAAACCTCAGCTTCCATCTTCTCCCAGAGAAAAATCATCCTCTACTAACGCGACACTCCCCGCATCTAGCTCACAGCCAGAGGAACCCCAAACTCTATCAAAACCCAGATCACATTGAAATAAATCACTAGTTATTCAAGACATCTCTCCATCTTCGTGTATGACACACTACCCTCATACTTTCCTAGAGCCTACTGCTTGAAGGCACAAAGAGGTCTTTGCCACTGGTCTTCCTCCTCCACTTGATTGGCCCTCCTCTAATAAACTAGATCAACCTACTGGGCCTCGACGACTAGCACTATTCATGGACATCGTTCGGAGGCCATAACTAATAAATAAAAAATAAACTCCTTATCTAGAGTAGTGTAGAATATAACTTTAAATTTTTTTCACAAACATATTTTTTTAAAATACCCAAAACAACCAACACATACATGAACAGAAGTCATTATTATCCATGTAAAATTCCTAGGGTCTCTACCATGTAATCTGTGTTGCCTCATAGTGTTTTTCGGTAGGTCCAGAGTCCTTGCATCTGATCACGAGGGGGCCCTAAAATCCAGTTTCTTAGCCCGTCTTCCATTACAAATTTAATTCAAAATTATAGCCTAGCCATGTTGCCCAACCATCTGAGGAAATCCCCACTATTCCTAAACCCGGAATTTGTCTTATATCTCAACCATCACCCTTGATACCATTATATCACAAACCACCTTATCTAAGATGAGGGGATGGACCAAAAACTGCCAGACTCTTCCTTCTTGAATTTGAAGGAGTGATAATGACCACAGAGTCCCTCCTTCAATAGTCCCCGGAGTGGCGACTAGCACCAATGGTGTAGAATCTAATGTAAAAATGGAAGTCATTAGCCTTTTTTATTGAATATGGTTGGGAGATAATATGGTAAATCCCAAACAACACCAAATACTAGAAAAAAGTAAATACAAAAATACATTTCCATGTGAATGTCCAAAATAAAGTGATATAATGCAAAATAAAATCTGAAGGAATTTAAATAAATAAGGGAATTCATTAACGAAAACTCCCGAAGTCCAAGATAATAAGGTTCAAAAGGGTCCTCAATGTCCTCCTGGAAACTAGAATGAAATTTTATATACATCGGATGAGTATATAGGTATTCTCAGAAGGGAAACAAAATCACTTGTGCACAAGTGAGGAGACATTCTAATGCCCTATGAGAAGTATAGGTAAGCAAAACACCTAGTAAGGAAAACTATCTACCTGGTCTCACCGTGGAACACTCCCCAAATAATGAATGTAAGGTAGAATAATAGTAATAGAACATCAATATTTGATTACCCCACACCAATTTACCACTAGTTATTTAGAACATCCTATGCATCAGACCTCCGCCACAAATTCAACTACAGTCCCACTCCCGTCGAAGAACCAATCCAATGGTCCATCCAAATAACACATCTATCTCTCCTACAAACTCTTGGGCCACCACAACCACACCTAATCATACTCACAGACACCTAAGCCACAACAACCACCACCACGCCCGAAGACACCTGGGTCAGAAAAACCACTTCCACCCCCGAAGACACATGGGCCTCATCCCGAAGACACCTGGGAATCAAACCTACCCGCACACACTTGGTCCAACTACCACAACACACACATCTTGAAGAATAATGGGCCATAATGAACCATAGACAATCACATTCTGTTCAAAGTGTCTTGGGTTACCTGGGAAAGGGAGAAGAAAGGATCTAATAACAATCCAATCATAGGAATGTTGGGAAAAGCCCACTCCCCTATGAAATGGGGGTGTTCAGCAAGAAGTTCTCAACATGGGTGGGGTGCGTAAAAGAAGCCCATGAACTAAATTTTGTATATATAGGTAATCAAGAATTCATCCCAACTTAAGGGTCCTAAAACAAATAACTATCCCATACACAACCACTCATGATGAAATCACTACATGAAGAAGTATACAACAAACACAACTAGATCACCACCCATTTCTGGGAAATAGTTCCACATCGTACATGTTTTTTTTATCATTTTCAAGTGATAACATTTACAATTTACTTCACAAACACGAAAATAATAGGCAAAACCAAAATCCAAAAGAACAACAACTAAAAAAATAGTCAATCATGCATTTAATCATTCACTCTCGATCGTCTTTTGAGTAATAACATAAAAGGGATCAGTGAGATCCCTTGATGTACTGGAACCAAACCAAGCCACAACATATCGACTTCACATAGATTCATATTCACACACCTACAACCCTTTAACAAGAGATCCATTTCACATACACACGTCACCTCACCAACATTAATCTAAACAACATGTCATATCCCCAGAACAAGAAGTGATTTTTCAAATTTAGCCAACACCATTCATTATATTCCTTTATTCTATTTCTTTAACTTGGGTGATCACAAAAAGATTATTATTTATCATGAATAAATTTAATCGACCATTTTTAAGTGATTAAGTAGTATTAATGATACTTTCCATCAATTACAAGATCATCTACAAAACAATTCTTTTTTAGTGAGTATGAAATGACCACCAAGGACCATGATTTTGAGTAGAAATGAGCCTACACAATCCACAACATAAAAATGAATTTAAAATACATCAAGATAATCATCATTTCCACCCATTCATTCATTTAAGTCGATATATTAACATCGTTAAAGTTGGATTCATCTACGTCCCAAGGGTAAATCATCATACCAACCCCGCATAATGCAGAGTAAAGAGATAAGAGGGAAGAACCTTGACTTGGATGATCAAGGATCAATGTATTCCCATTGCGCCAAGAATTGGGGAATTGGAACTTACAAGAATAACCCAAAGGCTGAAGATAAAGGTCTCCAACAGGGGTGCATGATTCATCTCAAGAGGAAGTCTCGAAGCACACTTAGAGAAATTAAAATGAGTAAGGAAGAGAGGATATCGGCTTAAGAAGATCCAGAACCTAAAATAAGTGATACCATTATGAATTACAAAAAAGCAAGGTTGTGGCATGACCACACGGCTCGGTTGTTTCACACATTGGGATTAATTTAGATTTAACAATTCTCCATGGAAATAGTGGAGTTATATTAGTGGACAGTTGTGATTTGATAAGTCACAATTAAACTGAGGAAAACACATAACATGGGAGAAACATGATAGCACATGTGGCTGGAAAATTCAGAAAAGGGTGTGATACGACACATGTTTTAGTAAATCTGGGGTTGCTTAACTCTTGGGGGTTTAAAACATCTTTTACATGACTTAAATCACTTTGAAAGTGTATTAAGAAACTTTTACGTCAAAAGTTGTGTTACCAGAGTGAAACATAATAGTCTGGGAGAAGATGGAAATGACTCACTGATGAATGAGTCCCCGACATCCTAGAACCATTTTTCATGAACCATTCCCCTAGATATATTACCCTAGAACCATCATGATATCACTGTCTCCCTGGTACCATCATCCTGACACCATCACGATGACATTGTTTCCCATAACCGCCACTGATTCCCATTGGTTCCATTTATGCCCATCATCCTGAAATAGGGAAATCATATCAATGTGTCAGGGATGGTCCCAAGGATGCGTCAAACATCAAGATTTGGCCATGAATTAGACCTATAGGGTCTTTTCCTTTGTAATGAAATACGTATTGTAGATGTAAAAATGTGGCTTCAGCCCCAAACATTGAAAATGTGGTCTATGTTTTAATAATGAAAGGAGGATTCAGCCCCATCCTTTAAAAAATTAAAAAATTAAAAAAACCCATCACATTAAAAAACATTATAGTCCCAACATTGATTCACTAGATTGGCATTTTCCTTTTACAAGATGTTATCATTAGGTAAACGATATCACTTCTGATTCTTATCTATACTTGGTGTATTTATAATAGGAACCATGTGTCACCTCTAGTTTTCTCCACACTAAGGTACATTAAATATACAGGAACTTTCTTTTCATAAATAGAAATTACCTCAATTATTCAGAATACATAACACATTACAAAAATAGGCACCGAATTACCATATTATTTAAGTCCATTTGGAAATATGGAAATGTAAACACTAGCACAAAGTCGAACTACATTATCCCCAGCTAGGTTACTCATGACTATATCCGTTAAAATAAATATCATAGAAAATACATATCGCCATATCCTAGGATAAGTAAAATAAAAATATATGGGCTCAGATTCTTAATAAGTGTAAAACAAGGATATATGTAAGTATAAATATGAGCATATGGGTATGAGAATGTGAACGTAACATTAAAAGATAATACCTTGCATATTATAACATAATAAACTGGAATCATGGTATTTCATAATAAATTAATAATAAGTACTTAAATAACATAATCAATGAAATAGAAACATAGTAAAAATACATTGAATTGTGGTATATACATAAGCATATAAAATGATTTACATTTTATTCAATTAATTACTATCAAGTCCATCTTGGTAGTTTGTGTAAAATCAAAATACCATCTTGGTTGTCATGGTTTACTCAACATCTATCTTAGTAGTATAAGTTCGCTCCCCTTACCATCTCGGTTGTCATGGTTCACTACCATGGACATCATAGTAGTATGTGATCTCATATCATACCATCTTGTTAGTCATGGATCTCTCCCATGGTCATCTTATAAGTGAAGGTTCACTACCTAGACCATATTAGTATATCTAATAAGATATAAATATTTACCTAATTAATTGGAGGAATATATATCTCCCACCTATATCATAATTAAATCATATATTCATGTTCTACAAGATCATAAATAATTATTTCATGACCAATGAAATGAAATGGATGTCATAAAAATGTAGTAATATCATAACATGTGGAAAATCATGGTTTCATAATCATTTCATCAATTCAAAACCCATGAAAAGTAGTGGTTTTAATAAACACAAATTCGTTAAAAGAGAAATAGATTTCATAATCATATAACCTATAAAATTGAATGGATCTCATAAACATCATTCCATAATATTTATATCATAAGATATATGATATGAATCGAAAATTTGGAGAAATTCATAAAAATGCATGAGCAACATCAAAAGATTTCATATGAGAAGAAAATAATTTTGAATGATAATTTGAAAAAATTTATTGAGGAAAATATCCTTTATTTTGTGAAAAAATTAGTGATAAATCGTTTTTAATGCATTTTTTAAGAAAATATTTTTCATAACATATAGAAGAGTATATAAAACATTTGGAAACAATTTTTAGTAAAAGATTATAAATGATGTTTTAAAACATTTTAAGAACCTTTTTCTATAAATAAATTGTAATATTTAAAAATAGTATTTATAAATTTTTAAAAACCCTTTTTTAGAAAATGTATTTTAAAAAATATAAAAAAAATATCTAAATCATTTAAATAATTTTCATTGAAAATATCCTTTTGTAAAAATATAAGAGAATATGTGAAAATTAGTTAAAACACAATTTTATCAAAAAAACATTCAAGTAATTTTCTAAAAAAACAACTACAATTATGTAAATATTTATTCAATTTGGAAATAAATTTACTTAAAAAAATACGCTTTTAAATTTATAATGGAAACATAAATGAAATTGTGGTCATTATGGAAGGTAAATCTATATATTCCAATCATTCCTTTGGCAACTATATACTTTTAAAATGTTCCATAATCAGATAATTACATGGATATTCTATTAGAAATTTTTTTTAAAAAGGTATAACATGGTTAAAATTCACATTATACATCATAAGATATTATTAAAATAGTTTTTTATATACCTTTTAGAAAACAAATATTTTTGATCGAAATGAAAGATAATCAAGATTCCCTTAATTTATTTTAATTATATTAACAAACAAATAATAGAAAAATCGTAAAATTTCATTTATTTAATAGGAATATATGGTGGATAATAAATTTCATTAGCATTCTTTTAATAGTTATCATAATATTTCATCAATGAAAGAAAAATCATATAAAAATATTGATAAATGATAAGAGTGTTCCACAAAACGCTTTCCACATTGTAACATAGAATCCTATTATCTATGTGAGAAAATGAAATTAAATGAATCTTAAAATATTCTTAAATTGATGAAATTATTTATATAATATTTCAATTGGAATCTTATACACCTCCATAAATAACATTGTTGAATTATAAAACATGTGTCTCAACTAAAAAAAATTTGGGCAAAATTAGTTTACCTTTTTTGTAACATTGAATTATAAAATCATGATAGAAATATAATCAAATAGATATTCAAATAACCATAAATTTATGTATATTAATCATCTAATACATTTATGTATTTTTTATACACATTACATAATAAATTTGTCGCGAACAAGGCATGTATCCCACATAAATAAAAGTGAGTTGAAATTCACTTACCATATTTCTTAAACCTCATCGTTCTCATACAAAACTATAGTATAATAAATATAAGTTTATTATAAATATTTTAAAGAACCATTTTATTATATATAATAATATATATGATTTTATTATCAATTTATATTACCCACATATTAACAATTCTATATTAAGGATTCACTTCGGGCAATACTAGATTTGTTCTTCATACATGTTTTCACATATTATTATTCATTGTCTAACAAAGATCCCGATTTTACAAACATTTCAAATGTAAACCATTATAAAAATAAAATATTTATTAATTATATTTTTATTTATAATATTTTATAAATTATTGAAATATGAAATTGAATACCCTATCATGGATACGGTTGACAATACGTACACATAAACTTTGTTTCGGTTTTCTGTCCTATTTTATGGAGTTAGTGGATGATATATATATATATATAATATAATTAGATTAGAATTATTATGTAACATATATAATATATTATCACTAAAACCATCTATAATAAATTGTATGTAAAATTTGAACAAATCAAGTCACCTTGAGGAGGAGATTGTCTACAAGTCCATAAACGATGTTATCATATTTTCAAAAGATGAAAAGTATAATGGTATGTGTTATAAAATACTTACTAAAGAACACAGACATAATAAATATCATATATATCATATATAATCTTCATGACCATCAAAATATCCAACCATTAAAGGTGGTAATGTAAAAAACAAACAATCAAAGTTTCGTGATATTTTATTTCTTTGTACACATATACAATATTTTTGTTACACATTAGATGAAAATGTGTGTATGTGTATGTGTATGTAGAAACCATAGTACAAATCATATAAATATATTTTTAATAAATTTATGTTTTTTATTAATTTAATAAGGATAGTTGAGTTCTAGATAATGGAAATAAATCTAATGAGCTTCAAGAATAATATTACATCTCATTTGGGTACCTCATTTTGGTTTTCACATAAGGGATTCCTTGGAGGAATTTATGAACAAGGGGAGGTTTCTATGATGATTTTAGGTATTTAGAAGAAATTATTTTGGAGGTAATGGTCTATGAAATCTTATTTGTGAGGTGTGAATATTTTGGAGGAAAGGAGGTCTTTTATTGTGTATGAGGAGTGACAGTCCTTTATATTTTGGAAAGGGGAATTCCAACCACATTTTTACCATTGATAATGGATCCAGTAATGGAAACAAGTAAATATAAGTGATTATAGGGTATATATATAGACATAAAATGGAATTTTTAAATGTTTCTAGGAAATTTAATCCATTAAGATAAAGGTTTAGTCCCTTGACAAGGGTAATTTCACTTTAATTGATATAATTAATTTTAATTACTTTTGCTAAAATTATTGATAAAAAACAAATTTTTCATAATTATATATTATAAATTTTTTTGATTACAAATATTTATTCCATTTTTAAAATTTAGATTCACTAATGTCAAATTAATTAATTTAAATTTTATCTCACAGATGAGATGCGGATATTTAATTTTAATGTAAAAATGCTTAAAAGTTTTCTATGTTTTATGTTAAATTTAAATGTGAAACTGATTCCTGATACCTGAATTTGATTAATTAATAAATATTGGATATAATTTTAATTTATATTAACATTAAGTTAAAATTTATCAAAATAAATAAATTAGATGAAAAATAATATTTTAATGAAATTTTTTATTTTCACTATTTATTAAAAAACAAAATTTCACAAAACAAATCTAAAAAATCACCAAAGGAAATTTATTATGATAATATTTCTAATATTATGTTTATATTAACATATATTACTCCTAAATTTGGAAAACATTTTATTTGAAATAGTTTTGACATTGAATGGCTATAAAAGTACCTTTCTAAAAAATATTTTCCTTTCTATATAGAATATATTGAATCTATATATAATATAAAATATATTTTTGAGCTACATGATATTATATTCCCTTATGTATTACTTGTTGTGTGTGTAAAAAACTTAATTTAGTGTTTCATATAACACAATGCAAACATATAACTTTGATATAAGAAAGGTAGAAATAGTATTTCATGAAATGAATAATATAAACACAATATTAAATTAATTTGAAAATAATATTTTATAAATTCATGGAGGGTACATTATATTCCTATTAAAATTAATTTCTCCCTTGATATAAATTTGGTTTATTAAAGGTTTAATACTTGAATTGTCCTTTCACAAAACCCACATCTTAAAAATAAATAATAAATCCTCCATTTAAAAAATAATTTGGTGACATAATTGTTACCAATGTTATAATTTAACTTCATTTACATAAATAATAACATAGCTGTAATGTGAAATGTGGAATTGGAAGAGAAATATGACTATTATGCTCTAAATGAGAGTGATAAAGAAAAAGGATAAGAGAAAGTAAAAAAATTAAAAAGCCATAAATCTGTGATAACATATGTGACTATATGATTCATTGAAAACAAAGTTATTAGGATTATGTTTTTCCATGATCATTTTTTCTAAATATGAATATTTTTTGTAAAAATATATACTTTCATCATTTCAAGATAACCTCCCCCTTTCTGGTTCTATGATCTCCTCCACCTCATTCTCCAAAAATTAAGGCTATTTTTTCCTTTTTTAAGTGCTAACATAAAATGAGATCAATGATATTACATCCCATTTTTCATTAGTTATCATCAATAAAATGTTGTTATAATAGGTTGTCCAACATCCATAAAAACTCATGTAGTGATATAACAGTTTAATATTACTGACTTTATCTGCATTTTGACATATCCTTTCCATAAATGGTTATCCTTATAACACATCTTAAAGATGAAAACCCAAAACATTAGAAATATTTTCACAAAACCATATTAATATTAATCCACCCATATAACACAAATTACCTCTAGGTTTTCACAATCCAAACATGTATGAAAATTAATCATGAATTCTTTTGAAAATGGAAATGACTGGAATTATCATACATAAATATTTAAAATATGCATGTTTCCCTATTCCATGGTTTATTGGATAAATAAATTAAATCCAATAAGTTGTAAACATTTTCCACGATATCATAGAACACTTTTTCAACAAATATTTTATCATTTTTAAAATTTTAGATACTATCAAATTCAATTTATTAATATCTTCATATCTTTATCAGTATAAAAATAATTTTTTATATATCATAAACACACTTTGGGCTACCTTTCGTTAATCAAAATATCACAATTCTCGTTAAATACATTTTTATGTCATCATAACCATTTAACTTATATTTTAAAATATGTAATAAAATGTATTTGGAAAATAATTATATATTTAATTATTTATGTGATATAATTTTATAATTCAAAAAAATAAATACTTCATTCATCCAACATTATTCTTAATTCATTGAGCAGGCTTCATCAACATATTCCTTAATAATTGTTTCCTATAACATGAAATAAGAATCATTTCCTATGGTTCTAAAAAATTAATATTTCTACGCTTCTTGTGTTTAATGTGAAAAATAATCTAATAACATCACATACAATTCACATATGGTTTGTGGTATCTATATCTTCAAGAGTTTAACAAATACGTGTACCACCTTCCTGATTCTTATTAAGATATTTATACTTGGTAAATTTATTTTCATAATTCCTATAGATTCCACTTCTAAAACAGTCATTATTAGCCATTCTAATTGTTTTCCCTGACATTGAATAAAACCATAATGTGTTGGTTGAGAAAGAAATATTATACAAGAAAATCACATAATCATCAAAATGAATTACCTATAAGATTTCTAAATCATTACACATTTCTTAATAGATGACACTCAATGTTTATCCTATCTTATTAATAGTCAATATATTTTTAAATATTTCATGCTGGTTTGTGAAGAGTTTTTAATTACCAAAGCCTATCATGTGGTAGTGTCAAATCATGAATGTTGCTAGGCCCGTTGTCATGTACTTTGAAATGTTTATCCCAGCCTGATCCACCTTTTCAGAGTTCCTACTACTAGGTACATATTTTTTCGATCCACGTCTACTTTTAAGATCGAGAAAAGGATATATTTATTGGAAAACACTCTCTCTATCCGTTACCAAATTTCCTATAAATTTACATATTCTTTTCCTCATCAGTAATCATATATTTAGATACATTTCTATTTATATTGATACAAATATTAAAAGGGATTTCTATAATGATTTATCATACTAGTTTAGAAATGGTAAACAAAACATTTCTCTACTACCAACTATAGAGGCCCTCAATTTTCATACATTAACATTAAATCATTTTTTAAAAGTTAATAAAATAATAAAATAAATAAATGCCCAATGACTGTATTAGTTTGGTGCCTTTGGAAATATGGAAACATAAATAATAGTATATAAGAGAACTATATTATATCTTATAAGGTTTTTCCTGTATATGACTTTTCTTAGACACATCATAGATAATTCATATCTTCATAAAATATTAAAAGAACAATAAAAAGGGGTGATATTAGATGCACAATTAGGGTAAACAAGTGAGACATGTATTAATAATCTTGAGAACATGATCATAACATTATAAGATGCTACCCAACATATCATAAGATCATAAACCTGAATAATGGGACAAATATTGGATGATCATAAGACATGAATCATAAGTAATAATATAACAAAAGCCATTAAATAATAACCCTTGATTAAAACATGTATTTTCTGAAAACACATTATCATATACATTATTTCCAAAGTTGTTAAGGAATTACTTCCATGTCCATATTAGTATAAATGGGTTCATTCCCCATAAAGCCTCTTTAGTCATGTTTTTCTCACATGTCCATAAAAGATTTATTATTTCACTCCACATTTCATTTTGAATGTCTTGGTTCACTCCAATTGTCATAATAATATTATAAGTTCAATCTAAGTCCCTACTTGGTTTTCAAGTTTCATTCCCATGGCCATATTAATTTCTGGGCTTCACTCCCAAGATTTTATTAGTCAATATAAATAGTTGTAATAATTACCCAATGAATTATAGGGAGATATAGGTCACCAAAGTATCATAATGAAATCATATATACGTGTTCTAGAAGATCATAAAAAATCCTTTAATGACCCATGAAATAAAATTGGTGTCATAAACATATTATCATTGGTCATCCTGTGAAAGAATATACGTTTTATAATCATTACGTAAAATCATAGCCCATTAAAAGAAGTGGGTTTCATAAACTTATATCACATGATAAAGAAATATATTTCATAAACATATAACCCATTTTATAGAATGAATTTCATAAATATAATGACATAATGTGTAAACCATCCAAATAAAGAATGTCAATGGAACCATTGGATCATTCCCCATAAAGGCATGATTAACATAAACAGATGTCATCTTATATGGATTTTAATTTTGAATGATCCATTATATATATTTCATAAAGGAAATATAATTTATTCATTGAAAAAATCGTTTTATAACATAAAACCTTTGAAAAAGACTTTCATTTATAATAACTATGAAATCATATAATGTAGTCTAGAAAATAATTGATTTTCCCCTTGAATGTTTATAAAAATCAATTGAAAACATTTTTAAAACCGGATTAATTTTAATACACTTTGTAAAAATATAAATTAATTTTGAACGAAATTGATAAAAACCTTGGTAGAAAATGGAATTGAAAATGTAAAAATAAATCATGAAATCATATAAAACATTTTCCATGAAAATAACCTTCTGAAAATATAAATTTTATTCCTTGATAATCACAAAAATAAATTTAGAACATAAGAAATTATTCAAAAACATTTTCTTTGATAATATCCCTAAATTCAACATATTTATACACAATTATGGAATCAAGTTTCATCACAAATAATATTGTAAACATATAAAATAATATTCAAGGAAATTACATTCCTTACAGTAGATAAATCTGTACATTCCAAATATTTTTCTTCACATTAGATGTCTAGAAAAGTGACTTGACTAGAAAAGAGCCTAAATATTTATTTTAAACCCATTTTTTAAAAAGATATAACATTAATGAAAATTTATTTTAATAATATTTGGATAAAGTTAAAACATATTTAAAAAACATATAGAAAATATATATTTTAAAGAACAAGTATTTCTAACTAAAATGAAAGATATAGACATATTTTGTATAAAAATATTATTTATTATCATAAGTATAAAATAGTAGAAAAATGGAACCATTACGTGGGAATAAAATGCATATTTAGCGGGTAATAAATATAATTAGAGGTCTGGAGATATGGATCATAATATTCCATCAATTAAATCTTAATCATAAACGATTGTGATAAATGATGAGATTGTTTCCATCAACTCTTACAACATGGTAACATTGGATCATACTCTTAATGTATGAAAATAAAATTACTTGAATCATAAAATATAATTAAAATAAGTATTTTCAAGATATAAAATTTAATTTTATACATATAAACCATTTCAGAGAACATAGGTGCATAATACCACATGTGTCTCAATGATGGAAAATTGAGACAAAATTACTTTAGTAGGTTGGTAACTAATGAATTATAAAATCCATGGAAGAGAGAACATCAAATGTATATTTAAATACCCCTAAAATTAACTATAAAAATAATATAATAAATTCATGGCAAGGGTATAGACCACAAAAAATAAATGAATTGTGAATAAGGAAGGTATCTCATGGAAATAAATGAGAGATGAAATTATCTTACCTTATGTCTTGATATCAATTGTACTCATACAAAACTCTTATATAATAAATATAAATTTATTATAATTATTTTAGAGAAACATATCATTATATTTAATACCATATATTATTTTATTATTCATTTATATTACCATCTTGCTATCAATTTTATGTTATGGTTTCACTTCGGGTAATATCAGTTTCGTTCTTCATAAATGATTAATCTTATTATTCATGATCTTATTATTTGGATAATGATTTACATACTTACATAATGTATAATATTTCGGAAATATAATATGAATTACAGATATATTTATTTATAATAATATCAAAAAAATAATGAAAAAATGGAATACACAATTTAGAGGAATGATTGGTTGTACATAAGCTTGGATGGTGTATTTATCTTGATGTCGTATTGAAAGAATTTATTTAAATGAAATACGTGTATATAAATATATTATACTTACAAGAGAATTAATATATTATATATATCTTCTATTTTCACTAAAACTATCATGAACACATTCCATACAAAGTGTGAACGATTCATATCGCTTTGAGGTGGATGTAGTCCACACATCCAGAAATGAAGTAATCTTATTTACATAAGATGAAAAGTATAAAGTTATGTGTAATAAAATAAATATAGAATAATAAATAAATAATATACATCATATAAATCATATACATCATATACTAATATTTTTTCCATCATAATTAAATATCATTCATGGTGGTAAAGGATAAATGAATAGTCATCATCTCATGAAGTTGTAGTTTTGTGAACACATAAAAAATATGTTCATTACCCATTAGATGGAAGTATGTTTAAGTGTAGGTATGCATCATATAATAATGAAATATTGGCATATTTATGATATTTCTGTTGTTTTAGTGTAATCATGTAACATGGAAAGTTGAGGGGCTGCATAATAGAACAAAAACTAATGTTATTGGGGAAACATGTCACCTCCCTATTGGGAAACACCTTCTAGATTTCTCCAAATAGATTCATTGGATGGTGTTCATACCAATTGGAGGATTCTAGTATGATTAGTGGTATGTTCAAGATTTATTTGTTTAGATCATACCCAATTTTATGTGCTTTGAAAGGTGTGAGGATGTTGGCAGAGATGAGGCATTTTTATATTTGAGGAGGAGTGACGCACTTTTAAATTTTAGAAGAAGGAATTAAACCCACATTTTTTACATTTTATGTGGTACCAATAAAGAATGAAATTCTATTCAAGGGAGTTTATGTTATAAATATGCATAGAAAATTTCTTTTTTATAGGTTTATAGGTCATGTTTCCCTTAAGATAAAGTTTAGACCAATGTTAATCATAATTTCACTTTAATTGTGGTAATTAATATTTATTAGACACAATAATATTTTAATTCATAAACTGTGTTCACATTATTAAAATATATAAATTATTCTAATTCCATAAATGCAATCCATTTTTTAAATTTACAATAAAAAATCTACCAACACTAATTTAAATCTAATCCTACTAATAGGACAAAAGTTCGGGTTTTTAAATTAAAAAATTTTGATAATTTTAATGTGTTTTTATAATAAATTTATATTTAAAATTGATTATAATGACCAACATTGGATTAATTAATAAATAATTTATGTAAAAATATTTATTGATTATGTATATTTTTTCCTATAAAAATATTTCCTTTATAATCAATTGATTTTTATAACCATTTATAAATAATTTTTAAAAATTGAGTTCATTTTATATATTGTATAAACAGCATATTTTAATGTGTTACATTAAACATTTAATAATATCTAAATAAAATTCAGTGTCATAAGTTATTAGGTTAAATAATAATATATTATTAATTTTTTTTGTTATTTAAAACATGGTAATTTTTGTAATGCAAGTCATCAAATGAACACATTATTGTGTACAACACATGCTAACTATGTATCATGTGTATTTTAAGCTATATATAATATATATAATATATTTAAAATAGTAAATATATTTTAATGTTTGGGATATTATATTTACTTTATTTCCTGGTGTTGTGTTTGTTACAAGACTAATGTGGTATTGTGTATAACATAAACCAAACATTGATCATTTATATAACAAAAAAAATATTAAGAGATGTATGAAATGAAGAATATCTGAAAAATATTAAATTAATTCAAGAATAAATATTTCTAAAAATGGTGGTCTATTACACTAAACATATTAAATTATTATTGAGGATTAATCCTCAAAAAAATGCCTCTAAATTCATCCTAAAATACAGAAAACAATAGCCAATACATAAAAAAAAACAAAATTAATCCCTCAAATAAATTATATAATTTTCAAAAACATTTGATCAATGCTTTTAGAGTTCCCATCAAAAGTGATAACATTGTCTTAATCATTGTATACGAGACACATTATGTTACAATATTCTTTGATTGATGTCCTAATATCCATTTATATATAAATATTATTTAATATTAATTATTTTTTGAAAAAAAATAAAATATATTCCATATATATATTCTCTCGTTTCGTATCCCATAGGATAGACCACTATTTATCCTTTATAATTATTTTAATTTCATTTATTTTTTAAACTCCTTATAATTATTTAAAATTAATTATATGTATTTATATATCCCTATAATTAATCCTCTTACTAAAATCATTTTTGAGAAACACATATGAATAATATTTTTTATATAATAGAGAGACGTAGGAATCATATTCCAAACATTCAACTCATTGAACATATTATTCTCACTATCTTACATTACAATATAAATTAAATGATGTTAATAACATATAGAGTATATATATAACAGATTTTATATTTACTATTATTATCATTTAACTTTTCATTTAAGCATTTCAGTATGACCATTCTGTATATAAATCTATCAATTTACCATCAATGTCTTATTAACTAACTCATTTTATAAACATGTTTGATATAATGTGGATTTATCAATTAACTAGACTTGAATAATAACTTTATATTTTTATATTATAATTATATCAGTCTAAAAAGACTCCCAATAGCCTGTTTGAAATTATTATTTCTCCAAAATATCATTAAATACTACCCAAATACATTTAGGATGGGAAATAATACATCTTTAATTTATTGTAAATACATAAAAATTAAATTATTTTTAATTTTATCTTATATAATACTCATTGTTATAAGAATAAATTCCTAAAAGGATGTTTCTATTATTTAAAATAGTCAACTACAGGTAGTAAGGAACTAATTATTTTATATTTTATCAAATATTAAGAATAAAATATATTTCCATTGAAAAAAATATATACCCCCCTTACAGCCATTTCATTGAGTTTTATCATCCATGAAATTTTGTATAAATTAATTAATCTAATATATTGATAAACTCATTACCTATAATAATATATCTTTTCTTGTAAAAGTGAAATGATATTAAAAGTGCAGAATTTTGAAGAATTAAACTAGAAAAGGGGTCTGGTATATCATAAACTATAATTTATTAATATATATCACTATAAAATTCAATGACATAATATTTTATAAGAAAATATCCACCACCAATAATGATATTTAGTACTATATAAGGTAATTAGAAAAAAATTATTTTTTAAGATAATCCCTTAAAAATTAAAAAATTACTTCTATTAAATAAATGACTTATATGGAATCACTATAATTATTATCATACCATGTATTATATTATTGGAAATTGTACATGGAATTTATAATATAATAGTAGTTAAATAAATTCCATTTAATATAATATCCATTATTTTATTAAATATTTGGTATAAAATCCACACTAAATATCTTCATCTCTTTATAAAAATATTTTTTAAACATCTAATTAAATACCATTATAATGGAACTATATATTTAACATACAATATCATATAAATCAATGGGAAAAATATTTAACATATTGCATAATGTTTTTTCAACTTATTTGGGTCAAAATTCACAACACACATTTGATATATTTACAATAGATATTGTAGAGTGAACCATATTTAATGAACATATTTTAATGGGGAACATTCTTATCAATATCATATAAATATATAATATTATATTTTAAAAGATTTTATATGGATGTACACTTATCCATCCTACACTAACAAAATTTTTATAACATCAATATATATTCCATGTCAACTAGGTTCTTGAGAAATCCATTTATTGTAATATATGATCCCAAAACATAAATATTTTCATGTTTATTTTTTAGAAATTGATTCATCCATATAAACATCATTGTACAGACATCAAGTTAATATTAATTCGTCTTACTATATGAATATTGTTTTCCACATATTGAATTATTACTTCATTCTCTATGATGAGTTTTTCTCTATCATATAAAATTCTCCTTCATTAAAAAGAATTGTATTCTTATATACAGAGTGATCAAGAGTTTCACATCAATAAACATTATCATTTTCTATTATTGATATCCATATCATGTTAGATTTTTATTTTTTAATTTTATATAGAAACAATTATTTATTATTTGAGTAAAATGATTTTCGTTAATATATTTATGACGTTTATTAAATGTGTTCCCAGTAAATTTATTGTACTTATTTAATAAAATAATTTATATTAGTTACAAAGGATACATATTTCAGTAATAATTTATAGAAAAATATTATTCATCTCAAAAAATAGTCATTTAGGTTGGTCATCATGTAAATCATATCATATATGACTCCTCGATAATTAAGTGGCCAACTCATTTCCATAACATTTTTTGTGGAAAATTATTATATTATTTCCATATTATAATAATATATATGATTTCAAATATACGATTACCCAATTAATACATTAAATAAAAGAACCAATTACATAGGCTCGCCCATAACATGGTTTTCATTGATAAACCATTGGTGTCAAGAATTAGTGGTAACCTATCCAATTGGATGATACAGATCTTAACAACCTTATCGTTGGTATGAATAATATCCATAGTATTATATTTTATTCATAATACATAACCACTCTATTTTAATATTTTTTATAAAAAATACTATATTACATTCAACCCCTTTAACACTTACATTTTGTGTTTTAATGGTCTTGGATAATACTATACAAAATTGAAATTTTAATATTTTACCAAGCAATAAATTTCTTTAATTACTTAAAAAATATAAATGATAAAATTAAATATTTAAAAAATAATATCTTATTATTTTTTATTGACTTCTTAATTGGTAATATTAATTCTTATGAAATATGATTATTTCTACAATGTGTGATTAGAATAAAACAAGTTGGGGATGAAATAAATAAATACTCATTATTCCACTAAAACACTTGAAAACCATTGAGAAAATATTTCATTAAAAAATAGAACACAAAGCTCATACAAAAACATACACTAGCACATTTTCAAAAAAAATTAAAATATAAAAAAATAATATCCATACTCAATAATAAATAGATGAAATTTTTTTCAGGTTTCCTTTTAAAAATAATATAAATAGATAAGTTTTAATTCATTTGAAAATAATAAATATTACTTAAAATAAAAATTGTTAACTATTCATTTATCAAAATAATTCATTTTCTACACAAAGTAAACATTATATTTAATGACATATAAATACAAAAAAAACCCATATTCATTATCTAAAATACCATGAAGGCATACTTGGAAGAAATATTCAAATTACTATTAAAAACCATACATGTTAAAAAAATAAAATATATATAGTTATTATTAATAACCCATAGAAGCATAAAATATATGCAGCTAATTCAAACAACATTTATCTATAGACAAATTAATCTCTCAATGCTTTATAAGTATATATCACATATACAAATCATCAAGTGTAATATCAAATTAGTGTATAAATATTTAAACAAATGAAACAATTAAGTTAACAAAAAACATGAATAAAACAAAAAAAACCTACCTTTCGACCCATTTTTAGAAACACTTATGTCATTCTAGATGATGAATATAATTTTAATTGAATATTTCCTGAACTGGTATGATCTATCCTTCAACCAAATGCTTCTTTCAACCCATCACATATCCAAGGAGGTTTACTAATCTATCTCATCTAATAACAATAATAAATTACATATACTCAATTATATGGGATGATTTCACAATGAAGAAAATCAATAGGAATTATAACTAAGAAACTAATGAATGACACATATATAAATCATATGAAAAATAAAACTCACATAGAACGAATAAATAGTATAATCATTTATGAAAAACTAATAGATATATAAGATCAAATAATATAAATCAAACTCTCTCCCTTTGATATAAACAAATGATAAACAACATTAATCTATTGTAACCTCCTCTAATGAAATGATCACACCTATAAAAATTTCTAGAAGGATTAATTTTTATACTTTTATGATGTCTTAATGTAATTTATAATAATATAAAATAATTCATAACCTTTACGTGGATTCATGAGTAACCTCAAAACTAAAAAAAATTAATGATCCATGAGTAATGATAATATTAGAATAAACCTAAAACTAAAATGAAAATCTAATCATGAGAATAATAGTTTCATTCAAGAGAAAATTAACCTTTCTATATGAATTACCTTTATTAAAACATCCAATTCAAGATTTTTTAAAATTTTAAATAGTTAATTTATCTTAAAATTTTAAGAATAATGATAATATTATAAATTTTTATATTTTATTTTATTTAACATTGAAATGAAAAAACACCAATATTAAATCGTGTCTCCATACACTGATGTTTTTGATATTTTTAATCTGAAAACCAATTTTGGAATTTTTTTTTACAAAAAATTACCATCATAAAATTTTATAAACATATATGGGATAAAGAAATAATGACAATAAAATATTTGAGGTTATTATAATTTAAATACATGATAATAAAACAATATAACAAAATAATCAACACAAATAAAATCTTATAAATGAATTCACCATGGGAACAATGATGAAAACAAATTCCTAGACCCCATACAAGTTTTCTCAACTCTCCAAAAATAATTTATCAAATATTATAAAATGGTTGAACTAATCAAGAGGATTACGACAGTGTTCTATCAGTAACTATATACATATCCTGGAATGTTATGTTGTTCTGTTTTGGTATAGTCCCACAGGCTAAGGGGGTGGATCGTTGTATAGAATACCATTATATAACATCAAATGTAATTATATATGGTTTTCCATGAGGTTTTAAATGACCAAATAGATAGGGTATGTTGGGTAAGTATATAAAATCTTATTCCCAAGCCAAATAAAGAAAACACCAATAGTCACCAACTTCCCAACAAAATTGAAAATATCTTACAAAAGATGAAAAAGAACATAATTATTTACATAAATTAATGTAAATTCATATATCATGATGAAAAGGTCTTTCATTTGGATGGACATACAAATTAATGATTTTTTAGGAGGTGAAAATTAGGTAATAAAAATTTATCTTGGAATCCCACATATTTTTTGTGTTCAGAATAGATTTTTAATGCCAAATTAGAAATCATATTATTTCCCAATATTTGTTAACTATATGAAATTACAGATATTTATATTTCCTACAATATGTTTTTTTATGTATTATCATATGAATTTTTATGTATATCTATATCATTTCATATATGTTCACCAATGTATATGTTTATAAATAAAAAGTACATGAATGATCCTATAACACATACAAATTTATAATGATGAAAAATAAAAAAAAATTATTACCAATTTAAATTTCATATATAACCTGAAATTGTTATTTAAAATAAATATATATTATATAATTCACATTAAAATCCAACAAATCATTTTTTTTAAATGAATGAATTAATAAGTTAAACATGTTAAATAAATCTATCAAACTTATGTGGTATAATACTGTTTCTTAATAATTTTAAAACATACACTCTAAATAGAAATTCTATTTACATTCATCAAACACCAACTTGAACTTGGTTTTTCCTCTATATATATTCATAATTACATATAACACAAACAAATTTCAATCATTTCATGGATTTAAAGAAATTCATTATTTGAATCCAAAATTAATGTTTATGAAATGGGTTAATCTTGTCTTGAACACACTAGATTCTATATCGACAACCTAAAATAAAAAAAAAATTGATTAAATCTAGCTTATAGGACTTAGGGGATCAAAAAATTAAAAAAATTAAAAATTAAAATCAACCAACCAAAAAATATTAAAACCACATATAGTGTGGGTGATATAGTGAGGTTTAAAGATAGACTATGGGAGAATGATGGAAACAAGGTGAATATATATATATATATATGTTAGAATAAACTCTTAATTGAGATGGGAAAAAAGTACTAGGTGATGAAAATATATATTAGAAGGAGAGGGTGGTGGAATACACATCCATTATGGACCAATTTCAATAGGAATCATGTGATAGGAGAATATGGATAAGGATATGATTAGTTGGGCTTAAAAGGAAGGTAGGTTTGTTTCGTGAATTTTTCATTTTATATAGGTTCCACAGAAGAATTATACACATAGACTATGACATGGTGTCATTACTCTAGGTTTACCCAAAATTAGAACTAGGTGATAACCACAATGAGGATCCCACATCAGCATGTCAAATAGGCAGCACCCCTAACATATCATGTATTGCACCAGTTCTTATGGAATCTCACGTAATTAACTTAGTATAAATCCCAATGACACTATATAATAATGGCATCCATGGTGATAATATTTGTTCTCTACGATTCTCCTTTTTCTACCGATCTTACTATTTATCCCAACCATTATCTAAAAACCGAAAAATTAAAGATATGTAAAATAAAAAACAAATACCCAAACATAACTAAATTCTAAATAAGTGTTTATTTGTTACAATAATACCATCTATAATACATTAAACCTCTATATATTCACTGAACTCAATGTAATGGTGAAAAAATGAAATTTAATCAGAATATAAGGTTAAACCATAATGAGATCTCCATGGAACTCCAAGATAAACCAAACCCACACACTAGACATAAATCTATGAAATCTAAAACATCCTTAGATCCCCATAATAAGACTAATCCTCGACCAAATATAAAAAATATCAAGGTATTGATACATATAGTTGTATTTAACCATATGTTAAGGGATAAGGTTATTCTAGGGCCACATATATCGAACAAAACTATTGGTAACAACACAAAATCTAACTTATCAAAAATAATGTTCAATCTCATCTAGTATAATATTATTTTAATAATATTTAGAATCTCACAAATTTTTTTCCTCCTAACCAACTAATATAAATGACCTCATTCCCTTACCAAATCCAATGAAGATATTTTAAGACCCATTCTCCTTAACATATAAAAATAAAACATAAAATAATCATAGTAAAATATCCAACTATGGTGATACGTGGTAAAACACCCTCTTAGAATCACAAAAGGACCCAATCGACTAATAACAAAAAATATGAAACTATCATAACTATGAATAGAATAAGACCTTTCCAATGCGAATAATTAGAATAACATGATGAAAAAGTATCCAAAAATAATAATAATACTACTACAATTATCTATACTAAAATAATAAAACATACAACTCTTAATGTGGAATCACAATCACCACTCAATAATTTAATAATACTAAAAAAGTATAAGATAATTTCCATAAATAATTTTAAAATAAAAACCCAACATTAAAATAATAAATCATCACCTAGAAACCAATTCTCAAATATGCGTGTTCTATATTTTAATGTTTTTTTATTTTTTACATTAAAAATAAATCCTTATTTCTATACAAAATTACATTTTGGATACATTCAGTACTAATTTAATTAACTTAGAAAATTAAAAATACATATTATGGAATACACAACACAAACCCAAATTTAAATGATCTATTATACGCCTCGATATATTTTTATAAGTCATACATATTTAATTCCACAATCATTGAGTTTTATTTTGTAAATGACAATCGCATTTTTTACCTTTTATAACCATATCTCATAACCAGAAATATTTTAAAAAAATTCACCATGGTATTATTTAATACCAACAAATATATTGTAAATTAAAGAAAACAATATCAATTTTTTATTAAGATGAACAAGTGGTTAGGAAGGATATTTCCCCAAAGTTTAGAAGACAACTAGTCAATCACCTAACCACCAAAAAAGTATAAGCCAAACCATGCACTATGGATCAATATGGGTTTCTAGGTAATAAAATATCACCATGAATCCCCATTTTGACTCCTATTTTCATCATAAAAAAATTAATAAATCAATTAAAAATTATAGTATATTAGAAGTAAAAAAATTTAACTAAAATTTAATGTGTTATACCCATCATCACTTGGTATCATTGGTTTATCTAAAGGTGATGGAGATAATTCACCCAAATATGAATAATATTCTATTTTATGATGATCATAACAACAATATATGATTTATGGCCATATTACAAAGGGCACTCTAAAACCTCATCAAACATACGAACCAAGGATTTGATAGTATTTTTCAACTAACTAACCAGATATATCATGTGAAATACCTATTGGGAATTATAAAATCCCAGATTTAATCAACGTATGTGACATATACATTTTTATTCCAAATACTTATAGGGACCTAGGGAATGTGCCTACGTACCCTATTGTGGGTCTCTGATATCTAATAAAATTATTTATATAATTTCATATGTTTTCTGTAAAATATTACATCACAACCTAGAACATAGTTTGTGATAAAAATAATAAACAAAAGATTAAAAATTAATAAAAATAATTTTACAAAAATAAAAATAAATTAAAAGGGGATAAAAATAAAGAATAGAATAAAAGCAGTTCAAAGAAGATTGGAAATAATTAAAATGGGTCCAGCCTTTTAATTTATTATTTTCCTTTCTCCCTACCTACTAATTGTTATTGTATTATATTATTTTTATTTTATTTTGTTACCTTTATTCTTTATTTTTCTTCCTTTTTTCCTTTATTTTCTTTTATCTCTCTACCTCTCTCCCCTCTTTTCATGGTGCATCGTGACCCCCCTTCTTGGTGGTGCACCTACTCTTCCTTTCCCTTTGGAATCCCACTGCAACTCTATCCCTTATTCCTTTCCAATATCATTTTTTTGTGTTTATGCTCTTAGTAAGTATAACCTCATGCACCAAGAATTGTAAGATCTCATCCACTCTCTATCATCAATTCACCGATAATGGGTTTTAACCAAAAATTGGGGTTTTTCTATAATCATATTTTTTCTTCCATTTAAGGTCAAATCAATGGCCTCTATGGAACATATGATCCAATATGATTATAAAGTATTGTCTATACTGTGTTTACTATCATTTCAGTGTATACTTTAGGTTTCATGTTGTTCCAATTTTCATTTCTCACTGGCTATATTCAATTTTGAATATTATAATTTAATTTAATTACATGTCTTGATAATTGAAACCTTGATTGAGATGAACTAGAGTGTTTAATTTTTCAAAAAATTATTGGATACCTCTTTGGGTAGGCCAGCATAATTTGTCTATATTTTGTTATTATAGATTAATTAATTTATCAATTTAATGTGTTGTGTGACACCACATTGGTTGATTATTATATCGAATTAGTTATTTTGGATAATTATGAACCATGAATTTTTTGATTTTGTTGGTTTGTTTTTGCATAATGATTTTATTATTAAAAATTAATATAGTTCTTTAATATTATGAAAGGGAAATTTTCATTTTTCTACTTTTGCAAATTGTGTTTTAGGAATATGAAAATTTTCCATGGATGATCAGGTTGAATGTGGCTCTTTGTTTCATAAATATTTTTGTGGAAATTATAAATGCACACTTTGTGATATCTTATTCTTTAAAATCTAATTAAATTATTGGTCGTGAGAAAACATGGCTTCGTAATTAATAACCCACAAATCAACTCTCCATTATTTATTGGTAACCACACTATGCATCGAGGAGGCAATGTCGTTGGATTTTCTAGACAAGGGTCTCCATGGGGTTTCTACATACTCATGAGTGATACAAGTTCCCTAAGGGACAATTGATGATGGACCTATTCCCAATGTGGATACACCAATCCTCGATATATACCTGACACCTTACGTGCGATATCAGGGATAGACTCATGATTATACCATGCCTCAATGGTTATTTGGTATCTTGAATGATTTCCTTGGATGAGCTTGATGGCATTTGATAAATTAAATAATGTATTGTTGTCATTCCTTCAGGATGGGCTTCGACTCCAAATCTAAACATTAATATAATAATAATGAAAATGCATGGAATTTTTTATTTTGATGTATCTTTGGTTTCCATGTGACTTGTGATACCTTTCTAGTGCCTTCAAGCATACATTGTTGACACATAAATTAGGCCAAAGTTAAAGAACCAGCATAGCGGTATGATCCATTTTTTCTACCTTCTGTTTTTCTAGACATTATATATATATACACATATACCTTATTATAGGTACTTTATTTATATATTCTATCTTAGATCTAAGTAATTGTTAAGGAAGTGTGTCATTTATATCCCACAAAAAGTTCAAATTTATTGAATTTTTTTATTTAATTTCTTTCATTTATCATATATAGGCATGAAACATTTGTTGACAACAGGAAATAGAATGGTCTAGACCCCATGGGTGATGACCTACTAGGATTATATATCACACCTAGCTTAGGTGTCGTTTGGTACCCTAGTAGACCTTATGCATGCATGTTTGGATAATGGGAAGCATGATACTCCAGATTCATGACTGTTTATTTCTTATTTGGTTTAATATTTGGGGCAGAGAACTGGGTCTTTGCTCGAGATGTAGTTTTTTCTCTTTGTCTCATTTCTATTTCATCTTGATATAATGTTTTTATTCATTATTTTTGTACTTTTACATTATTATAGAAATTGTATAATTATATCATTATGTATCTGGTTTGATTTATCAGCTTCCTCATTTTTCATCTATTTAGTTGGGATTATTTAGTTGCTTATACAACAATTTTTTTTATTCATATGATAGTTTTAATAAATTAATATTCATCCATTTTCCATTACCTATTACCTATAAGGGAATACTATCACCCATAGACCCATTAAACATGCCCTCACTACCAGTAGGAAGCCTCCGCCATTTGGGGTGATATGCTTGAGGTCTTGTGGCTAACCCGGCATGGAGCACCCTTCTGGTGGCTCCTGTTTTAGTGAAGTTACAGTGTGGTTTTAGAGGTGGTTATTTTTTAATTTTTTTACTGATTAGGTTAGATATGAGACAAGAACATAAGAATTTGTAATTTATACTATCCTTGGATGTAGCTAACCCTTGTATAGGGGAAACCCAAATTCATGGTTTGGGATCTTAGTTATTGATTATGCCAATTATTGATGATATGATTTCATTGTTGGGTGACACACTTGTTTTTTATTGTCATTGATGTTGTTATTACAAAGATAATGGTTTTTATCTCGAAATCCCAATGATATGAGGGAAATGAATTTACAAGCATCAGATTTGGAACCTTTGGGATTAAAATGATATTAATATTGACATGATATATCTACCTTCAGCATGTATCTTCCTATTTTCATGTGAGTTTTGTTGCATATAGTTGTAAATATTTGAAATTTATGGTTGGAAAATATTAATTTATATTAGTTTGTTATTTTTTAACTTAAATTTACCTGGGAAATAGGCACCAGGCATCATATTATTGAACCTCTTAGTTTTTTCACTTCCTGATATAGACCCTGATGTTGGAGAAGGCTATCTGTTGTGAAGTTCTCCAAATCAGGGTATGTACCTACCCTCTTTATCGCAACATTACATTCCCTCCATTCCTTGTATGAAATTTTTCCCAAATGTGGGTGTTTGGGTGTTTTAGAAAAATTCCACCAGGACTCTTCATTTCTTACCTCATGGGAGTGGCAATGATCACATTCTAGAGATAGTGGGACCCAAACCACCATATGTGCCTATAGTAGTTTATCCTAAATTGTTACCTGTAGTACCTCCCATAGTTCCTCATTTTGTAAAACCTACTTCTGATATTTTGATGGTACCTTAAGATATGTTTAGGGTTAGTCTCATCACGATTATGTAGTATATTCTGAATGTTCTGATACCAACCTCGCCTATGGAATAGGTTTCTCATTACTTTCCATTGAAGAACCCTCCCAATTTATTGGTTAGTGGCCTTCCTCATGCTGTAGAGTCATGGATAGAATCCATGAAGTATATCTTCAATCATATTGAGATGATTCCATAGATGAGTTAAAAACATGTAAACTACATTTTTTGTGACTCTAATAAGCATTGGTGGGATGTTATTTCTTAGGTGGAGTAGACCAGAGACATGGTTTGGGTAGAATTCCATTCAGCCTTCCATGATCACTTATTTCCCATATACTCAGAGAAATGATCATATTGCGGAATTCGTACATCTTCATCATGGATCTATTATTTTTTAATTAATTCTATTCATTTTTCACATCATCAGTGTTTTATACATATCTGACAGGTGACTCATGGACAACTTCATGAAACATTGGGGACATACTCATATATACCAAAATCTAATAGGTAAACATCTTTCAATAGAATACTATTATATTTCTCATTAATAAATCCATAATCTTGGATGGAAATATTAAGGAAGTTAAACCATTGAGATAGGGTGGTTTTTTTGGATATATGGTGATAGATCTATAATCATTTGGAAACACTAATTTAAGGTTTCAAATGAGGAAAATTGTCAAAATATGACAAGTGATAATTACACTATCATATGTCATCAGTGAAGCAATACTAACCATAATAATCTCTATTGAATGAGGAACCCAGTCGAGTTCAGAGCTTGCAGCATTAAGGGACACCTTCAACATTTCATTCATTCATTATCACCAGTATTCAGTGGAAAATTGATATGTACCTACACTAATATTAGGTATATGATATGTGACTCCACAATAGGTTTGATCTTCATTTTCCACAAATTGATCTTGATGAGGTAATTATGCAGGTCATGGTCGATGAAATCATGTTCTAGAATATCAGTGACAGTATAGTGGATGAGATCTAGCCAGTCAGTCAACGTCATAGGGAAGTGGTTGATGTCTTATGTACATAGTAAAACTATCACTATAGTGGCATAGTAAAGAACCATTTACTGTTAGAAGTACTATTCTGGTATACTCTTCTTTATTTTCTGTCCTTTTTGATATAGGGTAATCACACAACTTTTTATATGGTAGTGTTGTTGAAAGCCTTGGTTTAACAATTGAGTACCTTTGTGGAAACATATATCTCAACACACCACTATGGGTTAGGATAGAGAGAATACACCAATTCCTAGATTTCCCCCTTGAGATAGGTGGGTTCTATTTATATTGATTTATTTTACATCCTCGATATTTTCTGATTCAACGTCACTCTTTGAATGAATTGGATATACTCTAATATTGGCCATGTATATTGCAATCCCTATCATGTGTCATTATCATCCCCTAAGGGTGACACATATCTACAAAAAGTAGAATGGGATATGAAGTATGATCGAGAGATACATAAACATGAAGTACTATGAATAGTTACAATATAGTTTACAAAACCCTTCATGAAGGATCAAGGAACAAATCTAGTGGAATTCCATCCAACTGTGGACCGTTTCAGGGATATCATCCCAAACAATTTCTCTGGACTACCAACCATGAAGGATGTGGAGTTCACTATAAATTTAGTGTTAGGTGTGGTATCATTTCTTATTCCTCCATATAGGATCACACCTACAGAGCTACATGAACTCAAAAATTAGCATGAAGACCTTGAGGATACAGGTTCTATCAGACCTAACACATTGTTGAGGGGTTCACTAGTAATTTTCACCAATAAGGAGGATGAAACCCTCATATTTTCTGTAGATTATTATTAATTGGACCAGAAAATAGTAAAAATTCTATATCAATTACCTCATATAGATGACCAATTTGACTAGATTTGAGGATAAATAGTTTTCTCCAAGGATAATCTGAGGACATAATATCACCACGAGTGTGTGGGATGATCAAAAAAACCGGGTAGAACATTTTGGAGTAGGTACTTATTGTATGACTATTTGGTTATGACATTCAACATTGAAAATTTGATGAATGTAATCATAGATCTAATGAATTGGGGTTTTCACATGTACCATGATTCATTTTTGGTAGTTGTTTTACAACATATTACTGTATTCTCTCTCTAGAAAAAACCATGAAACCCATCTTCATATCATGTTGAGTACACTTAGAGAGCACCATCTATATGAAATGATCTACAAATTCCACTTCTAGATAGATATGTTTCACCTCTTGGGTCATATAATATCTAAGGCAGACATATCAATTGAGATAGAAAATGTGAGAATCGTATTTTCATGAGGGGAACCAAAGAATGTTTTTGAAAATATTAGTTTCATGGGGATTTTTGAGTTTTCAATAAATTTCATTGATGATTTATCCCACTTAGAAGCTACTTTAATGACCCATACTATGAAGAGTGTACATTTTATCTGGTCAGAATCATGTGAAAACCCATTTTAGGACTTAAAGAGAATACAAACCTAATCTATGTTCATGATTCTTCCTAATCCAGGAAGAAGCTATACTATTTATGCAGATGCTTCAGTTATCGGATTGGGGGCAGTTTTGAGGTAAGGATGTCATGTCATGGCTTATGGATCCCTCTTGCTAAAACCTCGTGATAAAAACTATCATACACATCACCTTGAGTTAGCAGCCATGGTACATGATTTGTTATGTTGAAAAAAATAATTATTGGGTGAGAGGTTCATTCATTACATAGATCATAAAAGATTGTAGAATATATCTAAACCGCATAAAATGAATATAATGAAGCACAGGTGGGTCAAATAGCTACAAAAATTTGATTTTGAGCTTTCTTATACCCCTGGTATGGGTAATGTAGTGGATAAATCTTTTAATTTCAAGACGTAGACACAAATAGCCCCGGTAGCCAACAATGAGTTGTAGATAATGACATGGATTTGTTGATATGCATCTTTAGGTTCATGAAAATCATGTAAAACTAGTTTTAAAATCACGCACAGAGACATACTATCTTATAGAGCGAGTCAGCATTTGATAGTTATCTAATCTTGAGGTGATTGTTTTGGGGTAGGGCGTCACATGAGAGAAACATCCTCCTGATTGGGTTGTCGATGGACATAAAACCCTACTCTACTGTATACTATTATGCGTACCTATAGATTTAATATATGAACTAATATAGGTATCTAAGACCTCCATTTTTATAGACCATTATCGACTTACCAAGATGTATAAAGATATGTTTTGTCGGTACTAGTGGCTGGGTATGAAGAAGTAGATAACATGATTAATTACTTGGTGCTCCACCTGTCAGCAGGTGAAGGTTGAGCACCAATGAACTTATGGAATTCAATCACCTCAATACATTCCAAGGTTCAAATCGAATAAAATACCCATGGATATATTATAGTCTTTCCAAGATCTCCTCGAGATAACAGTGCAGTATGGGTGATTTTCGATAGATTTTCCAAAGTCACGCACTTCCTACCTATCTAGGAGACCTACATTATTGACAACATTAAAACAATTTATATTCTGTAGATTGTGTGACATCATGAAAAACCTCGTTATATTGTATCAGATAGATATTCTAACTTTTCATCACAGTTTTGGAAAGGGTTGTAGAAAGTAATGGGTTTGAAGGTACTCTTGAGTAATGCATATCACACTCAGACTAATGGGCTATCTGAGCAGACCATATGAGCATCAGAAGATATGTTATGAGCCTATATATTTGATTTTTGTGGTTAATTTGAGAAACATATTCCTCTTTTTCTGTTTTCTTACAATAAAAACATTCAAGCGATAATCTAAATGGCTCCATATGAGGCCCTCATTGTTAGATTGTGCATTTCACCATTATGGAAGATCGAAGTAGGTGAGAAATCTATGGTGGGTCCTAATCTCATTAAGGAGACTACTGAGAAGGTTAATATGATTCAGAAGTGTATGACTATTGCTCAGTCCATAAATAAATTTATTCTTATATTCATGTTTAACTTGTGGAGATTTAGGTGGGATCGTGTTTTTCCAAGGTTGGATCAAACAAGGATCAAGAGATAGTAGAATTTATTACTGATATATGTCGGGATGTTCAAAATAGTGGATATAGATAGGATGATAGCGTATTGAATATTGATACCATTGTGGTATAATTCCATGTACGACCTCTTCCATGTCTCAACTTCGACAGTATCATCTATATCTATATCATTCGTTTGATCTTGACAACATCGAGCATGAGGGGGGTGCATCCTTTGAGGAGTGTTTGATCCATATCATTGACTATAGAATAACTTTTCTCCTATGTAGGCCAGTTCCTCTGGTTTGGGTTATATGGATTCATTGCCGTGTTTAGGATAATATCTGCGAGCGGGAGTCCAATGTACATGGGCAGTGGCTGAAATTTTTCTCAGACGACATTCCAATACACTCAGAAGGGAAACTAGTGGATGAGTTTTATTAAGTCAGGGGATGTTGTATCATCCAACCATTAATAATGTTATGTACCAATTAAATTTTTAGTAAATATCGTTAAAGCAAAAAAATGGCATGCCCCTATTCACCATGTTTCAGGTCCTGTGAATCTATTAAATTTATTTAAATAATTCAACAGGTTTTATGTTAATTATTACATCTCCCCTAGCACAACATTTTGGTTAAAAATACATAAACTTGGGTTACAAAGGAATAATTATTTTAGGAAATATAATAAAATTAAAGGGGGAAAAATAAAATATATAAAAATAGTGGTTCGAGAAGAGTTGAAATAAATAAAATGGGTAAACCCGTTATATTTATTATTTTCATATCCCCCTTCATTTATTTTATTTTTCATTATTTTATTTATTTCCCTTATTTATTTATTTTTCTTTTGCAACCCTTTTGATTTATTTTTTCTTTTTCTTCATCCCCTCCCTCTCCTCTTGGTGTGTCGCCCCAACTAGGTGGTGTGAGACTTACTCCTCTCTATTCCGAACACTATTAAGACTCTATTCCATATCTATTTCTATCCATGTTGGATGAGATGTGAATGCCTAGGTAATTCTAATATCACAAAATTGAAATATTAGGATCACATCCACTCATCTTCATGCAATCCATAATGGAATTTTATTCAATAAATTTGGGATTTTCTAAAATCAACAATTTTCATCCATTTTAGGTGATATCAATGGTGTTCATGTAGCATTGGATCCACTAAGATTATGAGGTAGGTTTTCAACTCACTCTTCCATAGTTTCATTATTCCTTTTCGATCATACATTGTTCTGCTCTTTGGTGGCTACAGACAATATAAATTTTTTTCTTATTATAATTTATTTAAAATACTTGGATTGACTATAACATCATTATATGAGATAAACTAGCTTGTTTAATTTTATGCAACATAATTAGATACACCTTTGGGTGTCTAGATGTAATTATTCTTAATTCTATTAACCAAAAAAATTAATTTCTTAATTTCATGTGTTTTGTGACCCCTATTTGGTTATGTTGTAAATTATATAAATATTTTATGATAATTTTAAACCACTAATTTTTTTGGTTTTGTTGGTTTTTTATGCCTAATTATTTCTTTATTAAGCATTATTACTATGTTATGACATTATAAAAGAGAAATGTGCATTATTATTCTTCCACTGATAGAGTGTTTTCACTATTACTATTTTGATTGAATGATCAGAAAGTAAATGTCTCTGTGTTTCTTAAATGTTTTTGTTGTAATTAAAATCCCATACTTTCTGATATCATCTTCCTTGAAATATAATTAAATCTAGGGTTGTGAGACAATGTAAGATCTATATTAAGGACCCACACATGGACTCTCTATTCTATATTGGTTACCACACTAATAACTAGAGAGGTGATGTCGATGGATTCCCCAAATTAGGGATTCCCTTGTTGTTCCATATTCTCATGACTGCTACTAGTTCCCTATAGGAGAATCAAGGATGGAACCAATGGAAAAATGGCTACTGCAAGCCCAAGGTGATGTTAAACCCCTTATATAAATTACTTAGGATAGACTCATGATAAACCCATACCGTGAGTGATATATATACCTTTGGAATATTTCCTTGTATGGGCTCAGTGATATTGGAAAAATTAATGGATATACAATAGAGATACATTGGGATGGGCTCAGACTCCAATTATATAAATAAATATAATGATAATGATAATGAATAGAAGGATGGTTTATGCATATTTGGGTATTGAATTGTGATACCTTTCTTCTTCCTTGATTCATACTTTGTTAACACATAAATTAGACCCATGCTAAAGAAAAATCTGGGGGTATGATCCCTTTCTGTCTTCCTTCGGTTTTCTAGCCTTTATCTATATAGATCCTTCTTATTACTAGTATATTATTCATATTTTATAGGTTACGATTACATAGGTTATATGGGTTGGTTTAATTTATAATCCATACAATGTTATACTCATTTTATTTTGTTTGTTTAATTGAATTTATTTTTCATATTTAGGATCACTACATTTGTTTATTACTTGTAATGGAATGATCTAGACATCGTGGTTTCGATCCTATTGAGATTATATCTCACAGCCCACTCAGCCAATGTTTCATACATGTGTACACTTTATTCTTATGGGTGTAAATAAAGTGAAGGGTTATATATTTGATGATTGAGTGTTTCTTGCTACTCATGGTGAAGATTTCAGGCAGAGGACTCAGACTTTACTAGAGATGCAGTTGTTGTCCTTTGTGTCATTTTTATTTCAGCATGATAGCTTGTTTTTATTCCTAATTTCCATTCGTTTCATTTAATACAGATATCATATCATGAAATTGTTTTGAATCTGGTATGATTTATCAACTTCCATGATTTTCATTTATAATGTTTAGATTATTTAATATCTTCTACTTCAGTTCGTTTATATATGCTTCTACCACTTGTTATTAGTTACATTTTTCTTCTTTGTATTACCTATTACCAATAAAGGAATAGTCTCCCCCATAGGCACATTTATATTTTCTTCACTACTATTTGGTTTCCTCTAAAATATTTTGAGATGAACTTGAGGTCATGTGGCTACCCCAACATATAGCACCCTTTCGGTGGCTCCCAGATCAGGGATTTTACAAGAATCCTTGATCTCAAAGATTGATAAAAAGAAACATTGGAAGAATTAATTTTTTTGACTGATTTACCATAGATATATGTAACATCCATCGCATCATCATTGGATTTAGATTTCGGTAAAAGGATACATGGCCTTATGAAACATCCCTAATGCACCAATTAAAAGAAATTTATTCCTAGAGATTCATTTATAATTTTTTGGATGGTTTTACCTTTGAAGTTAACAACAAACCAACCAAACATAACTAAATAAAATAGTACATAATTCATGATAATTTTGAAAGAAAACTCAAGAAATAAATATCATCAAAACCAATGATTCTTGGCACCACAATAGAAGACCACAATTCCAAAGGAAAGATAAGAAAACAAAAAATTCAAAACTCAAAGACAAGCACATGACTCTAATGCTCCAGATGGTCTAAGCACCAACTCTACAAAATTTCCCATGTATCTTGCATTATAATTAAATATTTTTGATAATTAACGTTTCCTCGTTTCACAAAAGATGATTTATACAAAGAATAGAAGTGAGAAAGGATGGGTGGGTAGTAAAACTCAGTAGATTTTCCCCAATGACATCCCTTCTCATGAAACTAGTATAGAACATATTAGACATTAAATAAAATAGTTTATAGATAATAAAATCAGAAATATTTTATATCATAATATAAAAAAGTTCTAAAGAAACTTATTTTTCACAATATAATAACAAGTCCGGAGGAAATAAACCAAACTATGATCCTAAACAATTCAAATAATTTTATTTATCATAACACATTACAATCCATAAAATCACACATCCAGGACAATATTGCATCCCTAGACCACCCAAATCTCATGAGTGGTGAGTCATCCTTTCCCCAAGACATCAATTAGTGAAACACATTTATTTGATTACTTCACATCAATATATTCCCCAACCTCTTTTATGGGGGTACTTCACAATTATATACATCCCAATTCATATGAACACACGCCACAAAATAGTGATAACCCCATGCCAAACTCATGTGTTCCAACCCCAATTTAATAAAATAAAATAATTACTGAAAACCATATTTCCATTAAAAAACAAATCAATCATTTTAAAATCATTAACTAAAAATAATATTACCACGTTCTATTTCCATAAAAACTCCATTTTTTCTCAATTTCCACAAACCATCCATAAATAAAATTTTAATCAAACATTTCATAGAAGAGAAGAAATAAATTTCTTGAAAAAAAATTAATTTAAAATAATTCTATCATATTGTACATAAAGGAATCAAGAGTGATTCCACCTACCTCGAGAGTTTTAGAAAAAAATGATAAAATCACTACAAGCACCACAAATCTTGGTTGAAAATCCATAAACCTTCCTTAGATCTCTATCTCTATCAGAAAAAGGTAAAATTAAACCTATTTGGAATACAAACACTTATATATACCCAAAGAAGATGTATATTTTATAAATATAGAGAGAGATGTTGATATAAGAAAACCATCAAAAATAATGAATCATTAATCCTTACTGAAATAATCCATCGTCAAAAAATAAAGTGACACCTCCATATTTCTTCAAAATTGATGAGGAGAGTTTATACATCCTTTCAGAGGGAAAATACCTAGTTAGGGATGATTTGAGTCAAATAATAAGTATATGGTGCGGAAAAAAATTAGATCCAAAATTGTTTGGATCTAACATTTATCGCACTCATGGATTAGTAATGTGGTTAGTGAAACTGTGTGCTAACCATGATCGCACAACATCCTTGTGGAAGTCCTCACACAGTTGTCTCGTACAGTTACCAAGCCATGTTATAATCATACAAAATATCACTATCCAACATATGATAAACATATCATAGTTTCACATTGTTTTTTTCATGGTTTTGGAAAACTGTGCACCACATTCGAGACATTTGTTTAGCCCCTGTATCATTCTGCACGGTTTCTTCAATGTGTTTTACATTTTTCCCAAACCAATCAAATGTTTTCAGGAATTGAAAATCCCCCAAAACCATCCAAATTTTATCCAAACTATACCATGTTTCACACATATTCATTATATAATTAAATATATATATATATATATAAGTGTTACGTACCAAAAACTAATGGTGAAGAATTCTCCTTACCATTAGTTTTTCCATCATTGGAATTTATAAAATCGTCTTCTTCTAAAAAGAGTTTCATCCATTGTTCCATCATTTCTATCTAATGTTCTGTATTCTCTTCTTAGATCTGACCATTTTCCACAAAACCTTAACTATAATCATGATTTTTTATTGCATGAATTCATTTTGTCTATCATCAATACACATTTGTTTTTTTACCAATTTAGCATCAGGATCTAGTTTGATTTGATCCCATTTTATTACATGGTTCGGGTTAGGCTGATTCTTTGTCCACTAAGATACATGAATCATATTATTCACTGCACTGAACCATGGTGAAAATTCCATATGATATGACACCACACCAACATGTTATAATTTCTTAAAAGGTCCTATGTATCAATGAGATAACATTACATGCTTTCTAAAAAGATGATGTCCATGCCTAGGATAGATATTTAATAACACATGATCAATCGTTGTAAATGAAAATGATTGTTGATGATGATCTTCATATGATTTCTGATGACTCTGATCCATTTCCATCAGTTTTCTGGTCAACATAATCATCTTTATTGCTTCATAGACTAGGATTGGCCTAAATATGGATTTGTAGCCCATTTACCCCCAAAAATGTGGATAAAATCAACAATACACAAACAATGATTCAACAATATCCACATATATTGAGACCTGATAACTGTTGTTATAAGAGAACTCCTCTAAAGACATGTGCTCTTACTATGAGCCACAAAAAACCATTACAAAATCATGAAAAATATCTTCCAATGTTTGTAACATCATTTAAAATTTTCCACTAGACTGTGTAATATGGGCCATACTCATGGGCAACTAATTTGAAGGGATTTCAATAAGGGCCTCAGAAAATGATAAGTAAACATTGGATCTCTATTTGATTTGATCGTAAATAGTATGAAATGTCTCCTTACAACTTCATATAAATGTATTTTTGAAAGTCATACAACATATGAGATTCATGAATATTAGTGAAATGATATAACTTCATGATATAATCCACTATCACACATATGGCATCATGTTTTTGATTTAATCATGCAACACCTGATACAAAATTAATAGCCATGTCCCCCGATTTCCAAATAATCATAGGTAAAAATAGCAACAAACATTTTTTCAATTATTCTCTATTTTAACAATCTAATAAGAAAAGTATCATAAAAAACTCATCCATCTTCCATTTCATTCCGGTCAACACAAAATTTTCTTTCAACATCATTTAAAATTTTTCTACTCATAGATGAATAACCCATCTTGAATGGTGGTAAACATAGAAGATATTGTTCTGAAAAATCCATAGGTATGACCATCAAATTTCACAACCCCAAAACGAAAATCTCCTCCTATTTCAAGACTTTACTGATCTACCAATCATTGTTTTTTTAAATAATTTACACACATTTCAAATCATACTTCATGTGCCTCTTTATCCATATTATATGAATCTAAGACCACTGGAATCAGGTAGATAACTGAAACATCACCTAGGTCTTCTTATTCATATCTCGTGTATGATATCACAGAAATCAACTGCCAATGATCTGTAGCCTCCTTTTCCAAATGAGCATATGGATTTATGATTAATTCAATCTCCACATAATTTCATTTAACCACTGGATACTTAAAATCAAAATATAAAATTTTGAGATACACCATACATAATCATAGTCACATATTTAAATACCATTGTGAGGAATCATTAATCAAGCTCTTAGGATCCATACACACAGTAAATTTCTCACTGAATAGGTAATGACATGAAGTCATCAAAGCCTGGATGAAAACCAATAACTGAAAATAAGGTATTGGGTTGTTCTTCTTATGAACTAGCACCATCATAGAGCCAAAAGAATCCACATGGTATCCATGCATGAGAACACACCCAAACCCTGATTTTAAAGCATCCCAAAACATGAAATTGTTTTTTCCTGATCCTGACAAGATCATGATTGGTGCTGATGTCAGGTGAAACGTTTTATATTAAAAAGACATCTGAAATTCTATAAACCATTGGAATAAAACATTGTTCATTTCCATAGCTTTCATAGGTGAATATAGTGATGAAAAATCACGCACTTCATGTCGATATTAAACATCCAATCCATGAAAAAAAATTATCTCCATGACATTTTTTAGTGGTTGAAAAGAGATAAAAACATATATCTTATCCAAGTCCACTAAAACACTTATTTCTGAAATTACATGTCCATGAAATTGTACCTCATCTTTCCGAAAAATAAAAAATTTATAATTTATCATACATGTGATGGTATCTTAATATTTTCAAAACCATCCCAATGTGTTTCACATAATCAGAACTTGACATTAAATACATGAATATTTAATCCACAAACACCACCAGAATGGAATTCAGATTTCTCTAAAATGATTGTTTATAAATTCCATAAAGACCAATGGTGGACTTATTAGAACTGAAGTCATTAAAACATATTCATAATGTCCATATCTACATTTGATAGTTGTCTTAGGAATGTTCTCATTCCAAACTAGAAATGTTTTATATCCTGATCTCATATCAATCCTAGAGAACCAATGATATCCCATCAATTGAGGAAACAAATAATCATTTCATTGAAGTGGATATTTGTACGTTGTCGTTATTGGTTATGCTTACGATAATCCACAAATTTCCTTAGTATTCCTTCCATCATTTTCAAAAACATGATCACTGCTTCTCATGGAGATGTTCTTGATAGAATGAACCATTCACTCTCCATTTCATTCAACAACACATTAATATCTCTTAATTTAGTTTATTCTATTCTATAAGATGGATTTGAGATGGTAATTTTCTACAGAATGAGATCAATCTTAAAATACACTTCCCATATTGGTGTAAACCCATAAATTGTTTTTGGAAATGCATCAGAAAACTTGACCAGAAATGATTGTAATGGGCTACTATCATCCTCTTCCATTGGTTCCAAATTAAATTCTAGAAACTGGGAAATTATCATTCTAAACTGTCGGTTCAAATAAACATGTTACACCAACCTTTACATTCTATTCTCCTAAAATTAGATGCATGACGACATCCTAAGTTGTACTACTAACCCTCCACATTTAATAATCGATTTGATTCTTGTGCATTATCAACCAATTCACACCTTAGATTATTTGGAATACATTCATATAAATCTTTGAGAAATACCATTTCATCTCTTCTTTATCAATAGTTATAGAACATTCTCTACACACAAGGTCTTTACATTCTATTTAGCAAAGAGAAAACTGATGTTTAGTCATATAATGAATCATAACAACTTTTAAACTCAGAAAATCAACATCCTAATAAGAAATAATGAAATTTGATTCAGCAGTATCAAATATAACATGCATAAGGGTGCCATTCAAAAGAATCATACATATCACTGTAGACACTCCATACTGATCATCCACCATAATGTGCTCATATCTATATAGGTGTTTTCCCACAAAAAATTCCTCTTTATTTCTTTGTTTTGATTACCCTCACTAATGAGTCATGGTATTCCTAGAATCTCTATGGTTAACTCTATTTTTCTAATTATATTTATTCTACTACACTCACCTCATTTAATCATATGATACTTGTGACATTTGAGAAGTCCCAAAAGAACCTGACCTCAAGGCACTACATTAGTAGTGATAATGATTCCTCATCTGGTTGCATTTTTGGTATTCCATTAGTTGTGACATAAAATCTCACTATATATGGTCATGGGAACCACATTCCAAACATCCTATTTTTCTCTTGAGTCATGGAGAAAGATAAACAGATCATGTCATCTAATTTTTGATCATGCTCCCACTATGGAAACAGGACTCCAAATTCTATGTTCTCCCAGTATTAGGCATTCTACCATTTCCCATGGGAATCAAAAAATATCGACCTCCATTAGATCCTAATATTTCATGTTTATTCACTATCACTCTACTAAATATCTGTGTATAATATGTAATATAGATCACATCCATCTTTGAGACAAACACCTATAACTACCCAGATTAAAATATGCCAGCCTTCAAGGATGAACTAACTGCAAACTCATGTTAAAATCACACTAAATTAATGAATTTGTACACATAGTATATGATAGAGATATTTTTCTTCTTCAATCTGATGAATTATTTGGTTCTTTGAAAATTGAATGTGTGGTGATATAATTATCTGTTGATCAATTCATAAAAAACCTCCAATGCAATGCCTTGGTCTAATTTAGTATAAAAAGTTAAATCCAACCCTTTCTATACATGGTCATATATCATATATGTTTCCATAATGTATTTCAACTCTACTGGTTTGCTGATGGAATTGTTGATTTGATTCATCCTATTGAACCACACCTCTTCTTCTTCTGGTTCTGAATCACCTTGAAATTTGGGTGGATTCTATTTCATGAACTCGAAGGAACGGTCCAAATTTCTTAGACCATCCATCCAGTTACCAATGTCTATTACATGAATTACATGGAAAATACACTCAACCAGTTTTTTCATCTCATATGTCTCATGTGAAACCTTGATTTCATCTGCTTCTTTTGGTTGGTTTCAATGATGTTTATTAGATGTCATTTTCTTTAGAAACATAAAATTTCATATGTGTAAATATCTATAAACTAATTTCTTAACAATTAAAATTCTACCACATCAACTATCACAACGGGTCTTCCCAAAATTATTATTTACCATGTTGAACAGTTTATGAGAAATCTCATCTTTCTTTTTAAAATATTTTTTCTTTCAATATATCAAAACCGTGCTCTTTTTAAAAATATTTCATTGAAAAAATTCAGTATTTTTCAATGACAAACATATTTCACCAAACAATATATCATTTCTCAAAAGAATATATTCACTCCTACTAGGATGTCATTCCTCTAATTCGTTTCATTAGATATACCAATTAAAATTAGATTACAATAATATAAGTGTCTCTAAAAAACTTATGAACCCAACTACCAGGTAACATGATGTTTAGTATAGAAATGTTAGATATGTATTTTTGTTGTCTACGGTTCATTTTCTATCAATCTTACTCTTTAACACCATCCCAACATAAGTAATAGACTGAATGACTATCAACTCCAAAAATGAGAAACTATATACCAATTCCTAGTTAAATAAGTCAAAAGCTGATACCATTTGTCTCAAATATGTATTTGGACCATATAAAACTGATAAAACTTCTAACATACCTCCCCTCATCACTATCTTGAGGAGAAGGAGGATGCTACTCTTCCTTAAGTGTCCTCCAAATGATGCCAAAGTCTAGCAGTAAATGCTAAGAGATTCATTTCTAATTTGGGGGAAAAATATCCCTTTAAAGTTAAAAAAACTAACAAATAATCCATATACAAATAAAACACTGCATAAAACATGGTAATAATGAAATAGAAATCAAAATTTCAGTTATATCAATACTCATAATTCAGAGTGCCAAAGCAGAGGACTACAATACAAAAAAATTCTAAAATAATTTTTATTAGAATATAAACAACTATCATAGTAAAATAGTTTTTGTAAAACAATATCATGTTCCATGGAACAATACAGATCAATTCTCTAAAACATTCAATAAATTCCATTTTTCATAACCCTTTATAATCAATAAAGTCACAAATCGTACCACGAAATAAACAATGGAACTCTTTATACTAATAAGTGTTGAGTCATAATTTCACTAATACTTCACCATGTGAACCACCTTCTCTGGGTTACATCACTCCAATATCGGTCCCAACCATTTTGATGGGGGAAGATCATTCCTATATACATCCCAATTCATATGAACACATGTCACACAACCATGCCACAACCATTCCAAACCCAAGTGCTCCAAAAAAATTGATGAAGAAACATCTTTGTTGAAAACCATTTTTCTATATAACAAACTAAACAACCATTTTAAAATTTTCCTTTTAGAATAATTTTTAAAAATTTCATTCCCAAAAAACACCGATTTTCCCAATTTCCACAAACCACCATAGAATATTATTTTTATCAAACCTTGAACAGTGGATAAATAATAAATTCTAATAAAAACTAAGGATTTTATATCATGCCTTCATATTTTAAAAAGATGATTAGATAGTGAAGCAACCTACTTCAAGAGATTTGGAGAAAATGATACATGACAGGAAAATGATCCCATAACATTTTGAAATTCCATGAACCCACCTTGAATCGCTTCCCCTATCAAAACCTAATTCAAATATTTTCTTTTTTGGAATACACATAGTTAAATATACCCACATCGGGCATAGATCTATGAAATTGAGAGAGATAGAGTGAAGTGGATATATGAAAACCATAATGAACAATGAAGATTAAAGCCTTACTATTAGAATCATGATTTCAAACACAAAGAGATGCCAACATATTACTTCCGAACATATGGTGAGATGTTCTCCAACCATTGAGAGGGAAAATCCCAAGTTAGGTCTTTTTTGGGGTCAAAACAAAGCATTAAGAGGTGAAAATGTGTCAAATACACAATTTAAGAATCTATATTTTCACTTGTTCACTGTTCAGTATCACTGTTAAGTAAAACATGTGCCAATCCTGATCCCAACTCTTTTTTAAGGGAGAACTCACATGGTTGCATCACACAGTTACCAAACTGTGCTTCAATTGATCCAACACTCACTTTCCTACATATTATCAACACATCAATGTTTCTCAAAATCTTTCACAATGTTTTGGAAAACCTTGTACCTATTATTTACTTTCCCTTTATCCCCTATTTAATTGTTCACGGTTTCCTAAAGGTGTTACATGTTTTTTCCAAAATATACACCAACTATTCACTAATTGAAAATACCAAAAAACCCTTCTAAAATATCCCCAAACTCTCCAAAAAATCACTCATACACATTATATAATTTAAAATGATTTATAAATTGTTACTTACATGAATATGGGGATGCTACATGATCTATTAAAAAGAAAATTTACACTAAAATTAGGGAATGAACCATGAATAAATAGATATCCTCACCAAATCACATATGTATAATTAATAATGTAGATAATATTTGATAATCAAATGAGATGAGAGTGAAAAACCCCCAATATAACCCTCTAACACCCGTATATTAGTCAAACACTTGATCCATTACAAACTCTATAGATATAATAAGACCACCATAATCCCTAGATAAACACAATACAATATTATTTTAAAGGATTAAATAATTAAAAATAAAATAAAATAAAAACAGTCAATCCTCCATGTCAATCCATGAGTCTCCAACCAAATCTAAATTACTAAATTTCACATGAGTTTTCAGAATCCATGATAGAATCCAAAACAAAAATGTAAATATCAACATGAGTATTAAAATTCATAATTGGGTAGTACTAACTAATAAAAATTATTTTCATTAAATGAATGATACATATCATTATATATATAAATTAAGAATTGTATATAGGTTTTCTAATTTAATATAATAAAGAAAACTCAAAACATTTATATTGTTTTTCACTTTCTTTAAAATAAAACATATTACATAAAAAACATAGCATTGGCCTATATCCCAGATATTTAAAATTTTCTCTTTTAAAAAAACATTCTAAACCACTATAAAAACATATAATTTTATGATAAATTAAGTTCAATATAAATAATGAAGAGATACACAATGAAAATAATACCTAAGAGGTAATAATAACATAAATACATGGTAGTGAATAATAGTAACTAATAAATTGCCACTGTAAAAAAATACATATTTATGTACCATTATAAAATAATGTGAAACTAAATTTCCGAGTACATTCTAGGTCCATCACACTCATATTGTTCAAACTACAAGATTTTTTTTTTTCATTCATGATCCACTATAAAGGACAAACCCAATGTTCCCTCGATAACTTTATATATAATAAAAATGTTCATTTGGTGTTGTAAAATTATCTAATGGATATGGGGAATCCTATTTCCAAGAATAGTTATCTTATGTAGTCAATCTATGTGCCAAGGGTTTCTGAGAAGATATCCCCTGATAAAAAAATATGAGGTGGGGGAATTTGTACCTATATATACACCAATTTATTTCCACATAATCACAATGTATAATGAATTAATTCTTAAAAGAAAAATATTTTCATTCAAATTTTTTATGAAAATATCTATTTCATACTTTTAATTTTATTTATTAAAAGAAGTTACTTGTAAATAATAGAGATAATAAAAAACGTTAAAAAAATAAAAAAGTAATGAATAATATCTATGAAGTGAAATAAAATTAGGAAATTTATTGAAAACTTTTTGTACAATGTTTTCAAAAAATATTTGTAACATACAATGATTGAATGGAAATATTCATTGTATTCAATGGAAAACATTGAATCTGTTTTTCCAATTAAAATATTATAAAATTTTTAAAGAAACTGTAGTCATTCAAATCACGAATAAAAATAAAATCAATCATTGGGACTAGACATAATTATTAAAAATGGATTAAATCAATATGGTACTCACTAATTTCAATTAGTTTTGATCAATTCCAAATAAACAATGAAAATGATAACCTATTATACATGGAGTATACCAAAAATCAATAAATCCTAAATTAAAATTGAAACACTTTAAAAATAGATTGAAACCTCGTTTTTTGTATAGTGTAGTGAGTTCCATGGAGATAGAGTGGGGGAGAAGGGGATAAGAAGAGGAGAAAAGATATGTTAGAGAAAAAATATAACTAGATAATACCCCTATTAAATCGTTAATGAAAATATATCCTAGAAAGAAAGATAGGGAGGGGGAAATAATGATAGGGATGGATCTGGTAATACGTCATGATAGAGGATGCGGGGGAGGGGGTTATGGTGAATAGTGGAAAAAATTATTTATGTAGTTTATTGAATTCCCATTTCAACAAATGGGCGAAACAAAGCCATTTTTATATCTAGATATTTTGGATCCCATAAATTAATTGTATCTACAACAATTTTTGTCACAAATGACACAAAACACACATAACACCTAACTAAAATGATTTAATAATATATTATGATTATTATGAATAACAGTATATGAATAATAAAACTATAACATAAAAAATTATACAAATAATTTTAAAATAATTATATATATAATATATGTAATTTAAAATAAAAATTTTAATTTTTCATAAAAATAAATTCTTAAGATTTATTGATCAGTATCCCCTAATAAATTTGTCTCATTTTTTTTCAATGATTAATTTAATAATATTTGTTATTTATATACATGAAATATTATGTAATTATTCATTAAAATATAAATTTTTATGAAATAATATTTATAACAGTTAATCTTGTTTGATGGACTATTTCAATAAATGAAATTTTCTTTATATTATGTATTTCCTTAAAGATAGATATTTATAAATTAAAATTAAAAATTTTAAAAAATAATTTTTTTTTATTTTAAAATGAAAAGAATATATTTGGTTGTTTCTATGGACGTTCAAAATTATGTAGTTTTTCTCTTAATAGTCGATAAGTATGAATTTTTCAAATACTGAATGTTTTATCTAATTGTCATAAATCGTGAATGGAAAAAGATTTTCCATATAGTATCTGCATTATTATATATTTTTAATGTAAAATAAATCATTTAAAAACATTGTGTTTAATATAAAACACCCATGTTTTATGTTTTGAAATCTTAAGTAATTTTTTGATATAAAAAATATCTTATTCTATTAAACTAAAAATTAATTTTCATCATTTAAAGAATCTATATTTATTTAAATTTATTTATCATATTTAACAAAATTTTCATATTATGTAATAATTAATATACCTTTATTAATTATTAATGCAGGATTATAATGAATAGTGAAAATTATTTCGATAATGGAAAAATAATTATGTTCAATGAATTTTTTTATATACATTGTGTAATTACAATCTTATAAAACAATATATTCACTTGTCAAAAATTAATTTAAAATAATATATAATGATAATTTAAAATATATTATTGCACATTCAAATTTTAATAAATACTGAATTATATTAAGGAATCATAATATTGAAAAAATAATTCTTTGATTCAAATCATGTATATGTTTAAGGGTTTGACATTAATGTCAGTTCTTGTTTATTTAAAAATCATGATATCTTATATGTGTCTTAAATTTTTATTAATCACACCTATATTTCTTATGAGGATTAATCTTAAATTTTAATTAAAATATAACTTATATTGTTAAAAAATAGTTATTAAGGTAAAATCCAAAATGCTAAAATAGATAAGTAAAGTAGTAAATGGATTGAAACATGTTTAAAAATATACTTCCAATGTGTGATAAAGGGTTTATAGAAGTCTTATCACCCCAAATGTACATTACTTTTCACATTTTGAGCCATTTACCCTAGAATAGTGTCATTATGTGTTTGAAAATAATTAGGACTTCCAAAAAAATTCATTTTTTACAAATAAAACTAGACCAGATCCACCATAAAAATGTAAAATTTTGTCTTATATGTTTCCCTTCACCCAACCAATATATTTAATTATATAATTTAAATTCATTAAATAAAACCCTTAGAATCCATAATATATCATATTTTATTCATTTCAAAGGTCAATTTCAAGAGAATGTTTAATATCTGAAAGCAAGTATAATTTAATCCATAACCATTTCTTTTGGATCATTCTCTTCTAAAAATACCCAAAAAGATAATATAATAATATTTGTATAAATATATGGAAAATATGTATTGTGTTAATGTATCAACCATTATTCATTAATTTAAATATACATATAAATAATAAAATATCAATTTTGATATTGTATCAATTATCGGCACCCCGAATCACCATTTACCAATTTTTAGGAGCACCTATCATCAAAATATATAAGAATGGAAATGTATAATATAAGCTAAAAATCTATCATTAAATATTAATATGAGGTGATAAATTATAATCTACAACTATTCCATATATTAATATTGGAAATGAAAATGTTAATCGTGTGCTGTGTAGACTATATCATCCATGGAGTAAAATTATTCAATTTTTAACTTGATTTTAATTCATTATATAATCCATCAAATACCAAAATTAATAATATAATACAATATAAATAAAATTAATAAGCATATTTTTAATGATAGAGTAATATTCCTTACTCATACTATGTCATTAAGTTATATAATGTTCCTATTTGGGTTAGTTTAACCACCAATAAGAAAAATTCTATAAAAACTATTATGGATAACCATGGTAACTTAAATAATAATGTTATTGTAATATTATAAGAAAATAATTATTTTTTATCATTCTAGAAAAGTCATATTATGTATTCATTTTACAAAAAAATATTATATTCAATCATTAACATTTCTTAAATTAGTCGACATTGATATGATTTTCATGAAAAATAATTACAACACATATAAAATGAGATATGAGATTATAAATCAATATATGTTATATATTATAATACTTAATTTATATTTTTAGTTTAATCATGGTGTCAAATATTGGTAAAATAATCGATATCACAAAGCATGCTAGAAGAAATTACATTACAAACACTCAATGGAAAAAATCTAAAACTAACTAATATATTCATAGAAAATTTTCAAATATGATTTTTATAAAGGATGAGGAATTTTAATAGGTTTATAAAATACTATTTTTATAAATTATTGTTTTATAAAGAATGTTTCTATTTTTTTTGAATAAGAGATAAAATTTTTAAGGGTTCATTGTCTCAATTTTAATTTACTAAGATGTATTTCATAATATTCTAAATGTTCTCATTGTAACAGTGTTTCTAATAAACATTTATAATTTTTTTATCATGATATGATCATTATTCTTGATATTTATTGTTTCATTTGAAATCAAATCCATCATGGTTTTTTTCTAATTTTTCTAACGTTGTTAGGGTTTCCTGGTCTCATTTCCAAATCCATGAAACTTGTTTGAAATTGTTTACCACGACATATTTAATTAATTTTACTCAATTAAAATTTAAAAACATGCAGGAAAATAATATCCACTCTATGATACATTAATTATCATCTAATTATCTCATACTCATGATCGTTTAATTCAACTTTTACTAATATCTTGTGGGTTTTCTTTCCAATCTCATTTTAGAAAAGATATTTATTTTTAAAGACAATAAATATGGAATATTTTTATATTTTTATATATAAAAACCCATATATTTTTATTTTTATGGTAATTATCAGAATTTTAATGCCTTATTCTTATGTAATTTTCTGTTTTGATAATTATTTACTCAATTTAAGAATGTCACCACCACCTCTTCTTCTTTTTTATGAATAATTCTATTCTATTACTATCATAAATGGATCTATTTACAAATTTTATTATATAAAAATCAATAATTCAGTAACATAGTTTCATACAACATATCATTATTAATATTATTTATTTTTTAAAATTTTACATGGGGGTTATTTTATAAAATGTATGGTATGAATCTATTTTTGTTGTTTTTCTTGTGATCACATCCTTTTACAATATTTTCCTTTCTCAATATGTACACATATCTCTATGTTAATTAATTTTAAAAAATTATTATTTTTACGGATTTAGAAAATTAATATAAATAAGTTTATTTCTTGAAAAAGATCTACAATGATTCGAATTACTAATGTAATTTTTTGAATTCTGTTATACACATTTTTTCAACTAACACAACATCCATTGAACTATTTTATTCCTTATCAGTGATAATATCCAAAATATACCATCCAAATAATACATTCTGATGTATTATGAAATATAATTTTCTATCATTTAGATAATCAATCAATCACATTAACTTTTCTGACCATTCTTTATTAACATGAATGATTTATATTTTAATTCCATTATCTTATGAACACTTTATATTTCCTTCATTTTATTGAATTGTATAAAAATGTATCATATTTGTCAATTTATTTTGTAAATTATTTTCTTGACTATACAAATTTACCGACAAGTTGTTAATTCAATATAAGTCACCTAATAGTATCAACCAATAATTTTATTTTTTATCATTATAATACCATTTGTATTATATCTGTTTATAATGATTATTGGTTGATTTATAAATGATTCCCTTATATGACATCATTTTAAAGGAATGTGAAACCATATTATTTACCTGGATTATTTAATATTTGAAGGGTTTTTGTGGAACACATATTTACATATTATTAATAATAGGGTCCCATGTTTCAAACCATTGAATTGGTTTATTTTTTATACAGAGATAGATAGATTGGAGATAATGAGTTCTTTCAAATATGTGTTATAATAATGAGTTTTATCACATATTTATGGGTGAACATATTGATTTTTTTCAATTATTTATAGTTATAATGAATTTTTTTTAGTATTTTTATATGTTTAGGGTTTTTTCATATGTTCTTGTTATTTTGTAGGATATGAGACCTTTTTATGTACCATTTCATTTAAATCTGAGACAATTTCTGACAATACACCTGTTTTCATAGATATTTTATTTATTAGTTTTGTTCCATGACCTATTCGATGACTTATGATATATTATTTATTACCTATAGAATTATTATATATTGTAATTATTGATATAATATCATAAAAAGATCATATATGATATTTTACTATTATAGATTTTGTTTTCCCTTATAGAACATATGAGCTCACACATTTTTTACGTTTCCATTTTCCTAGATTATGATGAAAAATAATAAAATAAATTTGACTGGAACAATAGTCTTTATAGAGTATTTTTTGATATTTTAAAAAATTGTTATGTATAAGGTAGTTGATCATTTAATGAGAAAAATATAAATTGGTCGAATATGTAATGTATTTTATTATTTAATGTTTTGCCTAAATTTTCTACAACTATAAACAAAAAAAATATTAGGTAAATTTAGTATAATGGAAAATTTTCAATAATTACATTTAACTTATACGGTTTTGTTTGTGGGTCGAATGTGTCGGTATTGTGAAGGTGATTAGAAACCATTAGATGATAGAACATTAGTTGGGTATTGATTTAGGGTTGATACATTATGGTATTTCAAAATTTGAATGGTATAGATAGAACATTAGATTTGTTAATTTGTTATAAACTATTTTAGAGATTAATATAATAAAAATATTATAATTTTGAGGGATAATTATATGTTTAGGATAAAATCATAAAATTAGAAAGGATATATTTTTAGTTCTATTATAAATTACATAACATTATAAATATTATATATGGATAATGTCTTAGACATAGATATACCTACTAGTAAGAACCAAAAATGGAAATATTGAGTAACAAATCAATCAGGAGTTGGTGCATGACAAGGAGTCCAAACATCCCCCATTCTTTTCAGTACTAAGGTATATACTATGGTTAGTTCACATTATATCTAATAAATAGTTATAAATTACTCTCCAATGATGTTAAAATATTTTTTATAGAACTTATTAGTGAAAATTAACATGGATGCTAAAAAAAATTAACAAATTGTGTAACATATTTAGAGAAAAGTAATATCTGATATAATAATTGGGTTAAATGGGGATAATTATTCAGATTTTTTGTTTCATTTTTATATTATGGTATTTTCCCTAACAATTTGGGTTATAGTCTGTTTTTGAAATAGGATAACGAAAATGTTGCTAAGGAAGGGGTGTATCTAGAAAACACTTTTGTTTATAACTAAATATGACATTACAAATTAACTAGTGGGAATATCAGTATATTCCATTATGATGGAAATTTTAATTTCCCTAGTCTTACATTATGTAGTGTGGATGATATCTTAATCCAATACAAATCATTAAAATCATATATATTTTCATTACTGAGTGATACTTATCGATGGTATATTGGTATAACTTATAATATATAAGGAGTATATGAAACATCATGTTATTTTTAATCTATTGTTTTTTATTAATGGATTGGAATCATATATTAAATTTTATTAATAACCATGAAGAATGTTTTCATGAGATGGTTAATTATATGAGATAAATTTTCAAGAAGAAATTATTTAGGGATGTATAACATTAATGTTTAATATAATTTTGATGATTATATAATATTGGATTGATATATTTATATTAAATTTATTTAGGAATATTTTATTGTTGGTCGGAGTAGTTTACTCAAGAGGGTAGGGGTTAATTGAGTAACTATTAAAATTTCTGTTCAAAAATATTATTTTAAAAGAAATGGTTTTCTAAAAAATAGATATAGCCCAGTTAATCAAGGTTATACGGTTATAAGAGTTTTACTATTTAAACAACTTTGTAGAAGATTGATTTATTCTCAGTAATCTTAATATGAGTTATTAATATTACTTTTAAAGTTATCCTACTAAGACAAATCAATTATAACTTTTTTCCAAGACTAACTATAAAAGTGAAATTAGATTTCTATGGATTATGCAATAAAGAGTAAAAAATAGAATACCAAAGTAAATAGAACGGCGGATATAAAAAAGTGGTTCAGTCTCAAGCCGAGACCTAATCCACTCCACTTTGTGATCACCTACCACCAAGCAGTTTGTATAAATAAACTTTGATCCACACCCTGGATTGGGGTTAACCACAGTACACAGACGTTCCATGTCACACATAGACCTCTTCTATAGTTTTCGTGGGTAAAAAAACAATATCCAGGGCACATTGGGACCTCTTCCACAGTTGTCGTGGGTAAATAGAAATAGATAGTTTGGTGCACTGATTTAGAAATCCTTCAGTTTAGCACAGGAGTTAGTGTGTTTAGAATATACAGAGTACACACACTGCCTGAAAGGTAAGTGAATGAATCACTAATATAGAGTAGATGTAAGTATAGAATGCTCTAGTGATTTGAAGTGCAGCTCTAGACTCCTTCGATTTAGCATAAATGCTTCTGAGTCCTCTGGTTTCTATCTTGAAAAACAGAGTGTCACAATTCATCTTGTGTTCTCCATGAGATTTAACAATGTGAAGATGTTTTATATATTCCAGTGTACTTTGTATGTTCTTCAGAATAGTCGGATTGCATGCTTGTGAAAATGATTTCTTTATAAATCTTGTAAAAGTGTAATTTGTGGTCGTGCTCACATTCTTGTATTTTGTTCAGTATCTCCCTCTATTGTTGTTGGGAACTCTTCACTCTTAATCTTCGAATGCATGGGTTTTACCCGACAGGTTCCTTGTGTTTCTTGCCTCGTACCTCATACCATGTATAAAAAAAACATTCATTACGTTAGTTCATTAAAGACATAAAATATGACCGTTAGGAATTAACTTGAAATATGACAAAAGTGTTTAAGAAATGGTGTCATAGTATGTTATGAAAATGGTGTCTCCTTCATGGTGTCTGAGTGTCAAAGTCTGAGTGTCACGGTTTGAGTGTCACGGTGTCTTGTTCATGGTGTCTGATCCTCATAGTGTCTTGCTCACGGTGTCTGATCTTCACGGTGTCCTTCTCATGGTGTCTGATCTTCACGGTGTCTTGTTCACGGTGTATGATCTTCACGGTGTCTTGTTCATGGTGTGTGATCTTCACGGTGTCTGGCTCACGGTGTCAGCCTAACTGTGTCTGATCTTCATGGTGTCTTATCTTCACGGTGTCTGATCTTCACGGTGTCTAGCTAACTGTGTCTGGCTTCACAGTGTCTTGTACTTAGGCAAATAACTGTATTCAGACATATACAGTAATATTCATGAAATGGATCGAGCTTAACCATTATAAAGCATGAAAGAACTTGTAACATAAATACACATGACTAGATATTATTTATAGAAGTTAACTAGGTTGAATGATATTTGTGATTATTAAAGATATTTGGGATCATTAATGAGATTTGTGATCATTAAAACATGATTAATACATGTGGAGTCCAACAATCTCCTCCTTTTTGATGATCACAAATTATGTACAGTAAAATTGTAAATTAGATGCAACTATAGAGAATAACATATAGAAGAAAAAATTTATAAATAACTTCTCCTCCCCCTTTGGGGATTATAAGAATGTTAAAATATGAGAGGGTCAATAGTGCACATGTTTTTTAAAATTAATCAGATTAAAAAACAAAAAACAATGACATCCCCATCAAAAAATATTAAGCACTGGTCTTCTTCAGGGATTGGCCTTCTCTGTGCCTTTATCAGCAGCAGAAGAGGAAGCCATAGGAGAAGTGGTAGATGTGTAAGAAGGCAGAGACATGGTAGATATAGAGGGTAAAGGGAGACCTTCGAAGACTGAGGGAGAAAATGTAGGAGTAGTAGAAGATCAAGGAAGTTTGTGGTCAAGAATGATAGGCCTGATCTAAATAAGAGCTTGGACAATAGACATTGTTGTTGAGGCTAAGGTAGAGGTAAAGTTAGGTAGTCTAGGTCTGAGAGGAGTAGCCATTGGAGCAACAATTGTTGTACCCTGGACATGGAGATATGGCCGCAGAAGTTTGATGAAGTCTGCAATAATTTCTCCACCATATTGAATGGACTTTTCCAAATCATCTTTGTTTTCCACGAACTTCTCCAACAATCTGGTAATCTCAGTTAGCTTCTGGATGTGGTTTTTGAATGCTTGGGTTATAGGAGGAATTGTCATATTCTCTACAAGGTATTTTAAGTGATTTGTCATATTAGTCTTGGAGAAAATTCGGTTGAAATAGAAATCCACTTTCTTAGAAATCTCCTCTTGGGCATCATTTGAAATTTTGGAATGAATTTTCCCAAGATCAAGACCTCTATCACTATTCTTGATAACTTAAGATAAAGAAGTCACATTAAATCCAATTAAAGCAGTCTGAAGCTCTTCTTGTACTATCAATCTAAGCAAAGAATTGTCCAAGGCAGGTGTACAGGATTCATCAGAGGGATGAGAATATTTTACAGCTGTGGTTAGAGACATAAGCTGATTCAGTACCTTTGGAAGACAGCCAGTGTATTCATCAGTGAGTTTATGTAGGTTCACCTCAAGCTCTCTCATTTCTTTAAACAAAGGATAGTGCCTTTCTGCAATATTTTCATCAATGGATAAGAGGTAAGGGTAAATCTGAGACATAACATCTCGAGAAATATGAGAAACAGAAGGTTCTAGAGAGGCAGAAACAGGTTCTGATCTGGAATGCAGATGTTTCTGCATGTCTTCCACCATGCATCTCAGGTTTGAGGCTTCACTACTGAGAAACCTATTTACAACTCGATCTTCTTGAATTTCATGGAGAAATTTAGGGTGGATCTGCTAGATAATTTTCTCCAAAAGCAGTGACGCATCTCTCTCACTCAGATTGGTCACAGGTCGAGTTTGTGAGTTCATAATCTTATAAACTCCAGATAATATAGTGTATCCAAATTCCTTTAAATCAACCGTACTGATAAAGGACAGTTCTTCATGTAGTGGTTCAGGTGTAGGAGCTGGTATAGGAGCAGGTTCTGGTTCTGGTTCTTTCTCAGATGCAAAGTTAGAAACTGACTTCAACTGAAACAGTGAGGAGAGATCAATCCCAGTGGTAGAAACTTGATGAGATTCACTCACATCATAAAATATAGTTAATTTTTACTGAGTTCCCATAGGACTAGACTCATCTATATGTGATGCTTCATTAGACTCAAGAGTTTGAGTTTCCTCCCCCACAACAGATGCTTCATTTTCAGGATTTAGAGGCTCAAGAGCTTGTTTTAAATCCACAGATTCACCTCAAGGTCCCTCAATCATCTCTTGTCTAGCCAACTGAAAGGCTATCTCCATACTTTCTTCAACATAGTGTATTATCTCAGGAACAGGTTGATCCTCTGGGAGTTCTTCTAGATTTGCTTCTTCCATAATAGGGAGTTCTTCTAGATTTTCTTCTTCCATAACAGGGAGTTCTTCTATACTTTCTTCTTCTATAACATGGAGTTATTGTAGATGTGTGTCTTCCACAATAGGGATTTCTTGTACTAAAGCATCTTCTATGGATTACTTCTCAGATTCTATGAGAACTGCTTCTCTTTTAGCCTTGGGTTGGATTTCCAGATTGACATCATCTCTATTGATATAAACTTCTTATTCAAGAACAACAGGATGAATAATAGGCATTTCTTACTCAATAAAAACTTCCTCCCTATGGGTTACTTCAACTTCTTCTTCCTCTTCTTCTGAATACTCACCAAGATCATCGGGTTCCAAACTAGGATCAGCAATGTATTTCAGCCTTGATGTATAATCCAAGGGATTAAACTTCTCATAAATCTTATCGTTGTCTTCCACCCACTCCTTTTTTCATGGGTTCCAGTTAATCCTCATTCTCCTGTTGATGGGTTTAGAGAGACAGTACTCACAGTCCATAAGTACTTCTTTATTAGGTCCAACTACTCCTTTTGCAATAAGAATGGCTGAAATCAGCCAAGAGTAGCACAGAAAGGTGGATTTAGATGTAACCTTGTTCAATTCACATATATGGGGAATGATGTATTTTCCAAGGTTGATTTTGTATCCATTCATCATAAGATAAATCAAGAACACGTCTTTATACTTTAATGTAGAAAAGTTACTCAGACTAACCAAATTTTTTTAAAAAAAACTTAAACAAAAACCTTGTTTCTCCATCATGTTCAGTGGCTATGTCCCTTCTTTTGCTGCCATTCCTAGTTATGGTTTTCAGATCATCTTCAAGGTCAAAGAAATCAGTTGTAATTGGGGGTTCTCTCTGGTAATCATCACAAATTCTTTCATGAGGTATCCTAATAAATACAGCCAACAACCTCGATGATAAGAAGCATCTTTGGCCATTAATCCAGCTCCTCACAACAAATCTTTCACCAGAGTCAAAAAAAATTATGTGTACTGGTAGAACTGAGCAACTAATCTCTGATAAATGGGTTTATTCTCGTTTGAGAACCAATATAACCAGCCTTTTTCTCTTAACACTTTCAGAACTAAAGATTTTCTAGATAAAATTCATTCAGGGAAGATTTCTTTCTCAGTAACAACACTGCGATTTACCATGTTCAGATTCAGAGGCCCTTTGGGTGTCAACTTTGGTGTTATCTTCTTTTTCATCGAGCGGAGCTTCTCAGATGTGGATGACGAAGGACGTTTCATTCTTGGAATCCACTGAGGGTTTGAGAGAAAAAGAGAGGTTTTCAAGGATGAAGGGGTTCAAAACGAGTGAGTAGGAGAATGTCTGGATAAAGAACCGAGTGAAACTCTTTGTTTTATCATTGGGGAATGTCAAACGTCACAAAAACAAAAACGCAGGAAAGTAAAAGAGGTGAAATAAAAATTACCGCGATTCTGGTTTAAATAATATCTTAAATAATTTTAACAGTGAGATCGTGAATGGTTGTTATAGTGAGACAATGATTGGTTGTCACAGTGCGAGAGTAAATGGTCATTACGGTGAGACAGTAAGTGGTCGTCATGGTGAGACAGTCAGCGAACGTCACGGTGACACAGTGAGTGAACTTTTCAGTGCGCATTATAGTGAGACAGTAAATGTCAGACAGTGAGTACAAAGTGCTAACGGTGAGACCGTAAACATGAGTGACAGTAACTTAGAATCCATAAACATTAAACCGTAAAGTAAAACATAGTAAAAAAATTCAACAGAAAGACAAGTACGATATCTATTTGATATTTATCATGCCAATATCATGTATGATGTAGTCTATTCTTTCAGAATTTAATGGTTTAGTGAATATATCAGCAATTTGATATTCAGTACCAATGAATTCCAACATAATATCACCTTTTTGATAATGATCTCTCAAAAAGTGATGTCTTACATCAATGTGTTTTTTCCTAGAATGTGAAACATGATTTTTTGAAATGTTAATAGCACTTGTGTTGTGACAATTTATTGGTACATTTTTGAATTGATATCCATAGTCTAGTAATGTGTGTTTCATCCACAAAATTTGTGCACAACAACTGCCAGTAGCAATGTATTCAGCTTCTGCAGTAGATAATGCAACCGAGATTTGTTTCTTACTACACCATGATACAAGTGAATTTCCTAAAAGGTGACATGCTCCAGAAGTTCTATTTATATCTAACTTATAGCCACTGAATTCAGCATCAGAATAACCAACTAGTTCAAATTATTGTCCTTTAGGATAGAATAGTCCTAGATTGGGTGTATGCTTGAGTTATTTGAAAATTCTCTTTTCAACATTTAAATGATATTCTTTATGATTTTATTGAAAACGAGCACTCATACACACACTAAACATAATGTCCGGATGACTAGCAGTTAATTAGAGTAAACTTCCATTCATTCCTCTGTAAGTGGTTTGTTCAACAGAATTTCCATCTTTATCAAGATCCAACTTACAAGTGGTACTCATGGGAGTGTCACTAATTTTAGTGCTATCCAATCCAAAACTTATTAGAATATCTCTAGTGTATTTGATTTTATTTAAAATAATTCCATCATTATTTTGAAATATTTGAAATCCAAGAAAGAATTTTAGTTCACCCATTAAGCTTATTTCAAGTTTTTTTGCATCATTTTAGAAAAATCAATACATAATGAATTTTTTGAAGATCCAAAAATAATATCATATACCTAGATTTGAACTACTAAAAAATCATTAGAAATTCGTTTTATAAAGAGGGTAGGATCAAATATTCCTTTTGTAAAACCTTTGGAAATAATAATGGTACTCAATATTTCATAATAAGCTCTTGGAACTTGTTTTAAACAATATAAGGCTTCTGATAGTTTGAAAATATGATTGGGAAAATAATGATTTGTAAATCCATGGGGTTGTTCAAAAAAGAAGTCCTCAGCAATATAACCATTTAAGAATTCACTCTTAACATCCATTTGATATAGTTCAAATTCATATGTGTAGCATAAGAAAGTAGGATTCTGGTGGCTTCAAGACTGGATACTGAAGAAAAGTCCTCCTCATATTCAATTCCTTCTTCTTGACTGTATCCTTGAGCAAATAATCTATACTTGTTCATAACTATATTTCCATCTTCATCTACTTTATTTATAAAAACCCATTTAGTGCCTATGGTTAATGTTTCCTTTGGACTTTCAACAAGTTTCCAAACTTTGTTTCTTTTAAACTGATTAAGTTCTTCATGCATAGACATTACCCAAAATTCATCATTGATGGAATCATCAATGTTTTTAGGTTCAATATGTGACAAGAAGGCTTGATGTTCATCTTGATTTCCAATAGAAGCTCTAGTTTGTGTGCCTTTCTCTAAGTCTCCTATAACGGCATCTAAGGGGTGGTTTCTAAGGGTTCTAACCTTTCTAGAAAAAGAGGGACTTGTGATTTCAGGTTCATCAACATATTCAGGTTCATTATGACTCGACTGAAGGTAGTTTCTAGAATTAGAATTTTTCACAGATACTTTCACATAGGAATATTAGGATTTTGAGTTGAAGTTCAGATTTGATACATAATCCTTCAGAGTTTCTAGGATGGTTATAGGCTCATGTGGATCTGTTTCATCAAACATGATATGAATAGATTCTTCCACAAATTTAGATATCTTATTGAATACTCTCTAAGAATTACTTAATATTGAGTAACCTAGGAAAATTTCTTCATCACTTTTCGATTAAAATTTTTCAAGATTATCCTTAGTGTTGAGAATAAAGACTTTGCAACCAAAAACTCGAAAGTAATGAACCTTAGGCTTTCTATTGTTCCAGAGTTCATATGGGTTCTTTTTAAGAATTGGTCTAATTAACAAATTATTGATTATATAGCATGTTGTATTAACAGCTTCAGCCCAAAAGTAAATTGGTATGTAATATTCACTAAACATTGTTCTATAAATTTCTTGCAAGGTTTTATTTCTTCTTTCTATAACACTGTTTTGTTGTGGTGTTCTAGGGGCAGAGAAATTGTGACTATAACCATCTTGCGAGCAAAAGGATTCAAACTCTTGATTTTCAAACTCACGGTCATGATCACTTCTTAAATATTTAATTTTAAGGCCACTAAAGTTTTCTACAGACTTGGAATACATAGTAAAATAAGATCAGGCTTCACTTTTGTGAGCCATGAAAAAGGTCCAGGTGTATCTAGAGAAATCATATAACAGAACATAAGCATAGTGCTTGAAATTTATACTAGAAACTATAGATGGTCCAAGAAAAACTGTTTGAACCAATTAGAGAGGTTGAGAAGTAGAAACTTCTTTCTTTGGTTTGAAAGAGATGTTGTGTTGTTTTCTCTGTTGACAAGGATTACACACTTTGTCATGTGGAAACTCAAGTTTGGGTGGGTCCTTAATAAGGCCTTTTCTATTTAGCTTTCTACGGGTTTGAACGTTACAGTGTCCTAGTCTCCTATGCCAAAGTCATGATTCATTATGAAATACAGTTATGCATGAAGCATTTTTAGAGGGTGAGGAATCTGGATTAACAGAATAAATGTTCTCATTCCTTGATGCATAAAATACTAATTCATATTTAGAATTAAATACATTATAGGCATGATTTTCAAAGTTAACATGATATCCATCATCACATAATTGTGAGATACTAGGCAGATTATATTTTAAGCCATTCAGAAACAGTACTTTAGAAATTAAAATTGAATCAGAGTTACCAATCTGGCCTAAGCCAATGATCGTCCCCTTGGCATTGTCACCAAATGTGACATGTCCTCCATTTACTTTTATCAGATTCATGAAACCTGAGTATTCTCATGTCATGTGCCTTGAACACCCACTATCCAAGTACCGTAGATTCTTATAGGAGCTCTTTATGCAACTTTCTGATAACATGATCAAGCAAAGAGAGATTTTGGTACCTATACTTGTTCTGGTCTAGTAACATTATAAATAAGTTATTTAGGTACCCATATTTGTCTCATAGGTTTCCTATAAGCATTATGTAAATTATTTGAAAAATAAACTATATTTGGTCCACACAAACTTTAAATGGTAGAATATGTATCATGACTCGAGCTAGTTGAGTGTTGTCCAGAACTGGGAACATAACTATATGTCCTAGACTTGTAAATAAAATATGTTCTACCAAGTTTTCTTTTACAAGGTTGATAACCAATGCAAGTATTGTATTTGGGAAAAATCTGTTTTCCTAGAATTTGTGTAAGGGTATTTTTCCCATTCATAAACTTTTCTATGTCACTTTTTAATTGCGCATTAGACATTTTTAATTCATTGTTTTCTTTGAGAATTTGAGTATTTTTATCCTTTTCAGTAGTAAGTTTGTATTTAACATTTATAGTGAGAGCATGTTATTTCTTCAATGATTAATATTTATCTTTTAATTCATTGATTGTCTCTTCAAGCATGTTGCAATATTCAAACATTTATTCATTAGTCATATTTTCAGAGTCACTTTCCTCTTTAGAATAGTATGAATTATGTACAGAAGTGTTCAGTGTAACCTCATAAGTGTTTGTCATAAAACACAAATTGGATTTGTTAGCTTGTTCATCATGTGATGTCTCTGAGTCGCTTGAACTATCCTCAAAGGCACTCCAAGTTACTTTCATTGTATTTTTGTACTTCTTGTCCTTGTCCTAATACTTATTCTTAAATTTTAGCTTTATATAGTCAGCGTATATATGTCTTTTTAATTTACATTCATAGCATACAATTTCATCAGTTTTGTCACTTTTTTTCTAATCCTTTTTTCAGTTTCCTTTTTTATTATACTTTCCCTTCAAGTAACACTTTCTAAAAAAGTTCTTATTTTTGTAAAATTATTTGAATCTTCTAGACAGTTGAGCCATCAACTCATCACTTTCAGGTGATGATTTTTCAGTGGTGGAACTTTCTACAGAAGCTTCCAGTTTCCCTTTTTCTTTGTACTTTGAGAAGGCAGTCTTGAATGCTACAGATTTTCTCTTTGAATCATCGTCCTCTTCTTTGATTAAATTTAAGCTATTCCCCATACATAATAAATTTCCCAATGAGATCTTTTACAGGTATCTTTCTAATATCGCACGATTCCCTAATTGAGACAGTGGTTCCCATCCGTCTGTCAGGTAGACATCTAAGAATTCTCATGATCTGTTTGTTGGCAGTGACTTCTCTTCCAAGAGAAATCACTGTGTTGAAAATCTCATTGAACCTAGGATAAATGTCATAAATTGGCTCATATGGTTTCTTCTTAAAAATATCATATTTTATAGTATAAGTATTAAGTCTCATTTCTTTTACACTAGATGTGCCTTCATGTGAGACAGACAAGGTATCCCAAATTTCATGGGTAGTTTTTCAAGCATAAATCCTATTAAATTCATCATATCTTAAGAAACAGTATAAATCATTCATGGATTTTAAATTGTTATTATAATAATTTTTTCTATGTTCATCCCATATAATTCTATGAGTCACAGGATGTTTGTGTTCATCTATAATTGGTGACCAAATTTCAAAGCTCATGCTCTTTAGAAGCATTTTCATTTAAATTTTCCATTGAGCATAATTGGTTCTATTAAATAATTGTGGTCCATTGGTTGCGGCACCATAGAATGTATTATCCATACTAATGAATTACATTATAAGAGCTAGAAATTTAGAATTAACAGAAATTTACTGATCTTTAAAGTACAACTACAATCACAGTTGAGTAAGATTACACAGAGTCCTAATAAAATGTCCTCTGATACCAAATGTTGGTCGTAGTAGTTAAATCAAGAGGGGATGGGTAAATTGAGTAACTATAAATATTTCTGTTACAAGAATATTATTTTAAAAGAAATTCTTTTTCCAAAAATAGATACAACCCTATCAATCGAGGTTATACTGTTATAATAGTTTTACTGTTTAAATAACTTCTCAGAAGATTTATTAATTCTCAGTAATTTTTATATGTAATATTAATATTACTTTTGAAGTTATCCTACTAAGACAAATCAGTTATAACTTATTTCCAAGACTAAATATCAAAGTGAAATTAGAGTTTTCTGGATTATGAAATAAAGCAGTAAAATAGAGAAGACTAAAGTAAATAGTACAGCGGATATAAAACAAGTGGTTCATTCTCAAGTCGAGACATAATCCACTACACTTGGTGATCACCTTCCACCAAGAAGATTATATAAATAAACTTTGATCCACACCCTGGATCGGGGTTAACCACAGTACACAGACTCTCTAGGTCACACAAGGACCTCTTCCATTGTTTTATTGGGTAAAAAAAAACAATAACTAGGCCACACAGGGACCTCTTCCACAGTTGTCGTGGGTAAATGTAAATAGAGAGTTTGGTGCAAGGATTTAGAAATCCTTCAGTTTAGTACATGAGTCTGTGTGGGTGTGGAATACATAGAGTACACACACTGATTGAAAGGTAAGTGAATGAATCACTAAGAGAGAGTAGATATATGTTTATAATGCTATAGTGATTTGAAGTGCAGCTCTGGACTCCTTCGATTTAGCAGAAATCCTTTTGAGTCCTCTAGTTTTTGTCTTGAAAAATAGAGTGTTGTGATTTAGCTTGTGTTAACCTCGAGCATTGACAATGTGAAGATGTTCTCTGGATTCTATTGTACTTTGTATGTTCTTCAGCAGAGTCATATTGCATGCATGTGAAAATTATTTCTTTGAATATCATGAAAAAGTGTTCTTCATGGTCGTTCTCACATGCTTGTATTTCGTTCAGTGTCACACTCTACTGTCATTGGGCACTCTTTACTCTTTATCTTCTAATACACGTGTTTTATCCGATAGGTTCCATGTGTTTCATTCCACGTACCTCATACTATGTCTACAAAGAAACATTAATTATTTCAGTGCATTAAAGACATCAAATATGACCATTAAGAATTAAATATAAAGACGATAAAATAGTTTAAGAAACGGTGTCATAGTATGTTATGAAAACGGTGTCTCCTTCATGGTGTCTGAGTGTCATGGTCTGAGTGTCACGGTGTGAGTGTCACGGTGTCTAATCCTCACGGTGTCTTGCTCACAGTGTCTGATTGTCATGGTGTCTTGCCCAAGGTGTCTAATCTTCACGGTGTCTTGTTCATGATGTCTGATCTTCACGGTGTATTGTTCACGGTGTCTGATCTTCACGGTGTCTGGATCACGGTGTTAGGCTAACTGTGTCTGATCATCAGGGTGTCTGATCATGACGGTGTCTGGATAACTGTGTATGGCTTCACAATGTCTTGTACATAAAAAATAACTATATTCAGACTTAAACAATAGTATGCATGAAATGGATCAAGCTTAACCATTATAAAGCATCAGATAACTTGAAACATAAATACACATGATCGGATATGATTTATAGGAGTTAACTAGGTTGAATGAGATTTTTTATTATTAAAGATATTTGGGATCATTAATGAGATTTGTGATCATTAAAATATGATTAATACATGGGGATTCCAACATTTATAGAACTTAAAATGATTATTTATTTCCTAAAAGTGTGTTCAATGATATTTTTTTAATATTTATCTCTTTTTGGATCATCATATATATGGAAATACTTGTGACAATATGAATAAGTGATTATTAAATTTGAGTGTAAATGCTAGAATTAATTTATAGAGGAATCTATAATCACATTATGGATTTATATTATTAAGATTAAATTTTTATTATGAATTATAAATTATGTAGAATATATAATAATGTTATATATATACTTTCATATATAATTGAATGATTGATTGATGTAGTTTGAGTAAAGATTAGTAACCCAATATTTCCTATGAGAATAGGGTATATGTAATATTAGGTGTAATATTACAAATGTTGAATATGTTAAGAATAAGCTCAACTAAATTCATCAAAAGTGAAAGATGAATAATTTATAGGATGATATTTATTTAAGATGTTAAAATGTAACATCTATTGAGATTGGAAAAATTAAATTAACAATATCATTGATAAATTTTATCAAAAGAAACACTTATAATAGATTAGAGATGACAAATTATTGGATCGTTATTAAGAAAAATGTGTGACCAATAAATACACCAGTAAATAAAAGGTTAATAAAATATTAAAAATACTTATATATTAAAATTAAATAATTACTATAAAAATAGATAATTTTTTATGAATAACTATTTTTAAATTATGATAATGTTCAACCTAATAAATTCAATTTATAACCATTAAAATATTACTATAAAATTTTTTCTATTTCAATATATCAAATAATATGATACCCATCATTAAAAGAGATATTTTTATTGAAAAAGAGTAAATACAATTTCAATTCCAAAAGGGCACTTTCAACAGAATTATTTATTCATTATATTTTTTACAGTAAACAATCCATATATATTTGATAAAAATAATTTCAAAAATGTAACATCATTTTTTTAATTAATATTTTAATAAATAAAATTCCCTTAATTTTTGGGATATTTCGTAATTAACTAACTTTTATGTCAATAGTGAAAAATAATGATTTTTATAATATCATCATTTTAATGGAATTACCATAAACCATGAACAAAATATATTTTGAGTGAAATTTTCTTCTCAAAAAATATACATGTAAATTAGAATAAATCATTTCAAAACTATTTGAGGAATATTTAAAACACATGTTTTACATTTTTTAAACATTACCATTATATACTCTAAAAATAATTTTGATGGATAATATAATAATTATTTTCCATCACGTATATAATGGGAATATAAAATATTAAATTAATAATTTATATAAACATAATCACATTATGTATTAATTTAAATTCAATTTTTATCATGAATTTAAGAAAACTAATTTTTATGTTAATGGCCTTGATTTTGGAAAAAAAATATGTTTTCAAAGAATTATTTCATTAACATTCAAAAATTTTTATCAAATGAGAAAATAATATATTCTTAAAAACAAAATTAATATAATATTTAAAAAAAATATAAAAATATAATAACACTCATTCAATCGATAATAAATATAGAATAAGATGAAAAAACCGTAATGTAGAAATCATAAATTATCTTCAGAATAATTATTATATATGTTAACAATTTTAATTTTATATAAAATTCTCCCTATAATAGAAATTGGATTTTTTTATATATAAAATAAATATTGATTCATCACCGCAAAAGTTTCTAATATATTTTATCTTATATATAATAATAGATAAATAAAAAATTTAAAAATAAGTTACCTAGTATTTATACCAAAATGATATAATGAAAAAATAAAGAGTCAAAAGGTTTATGACATGATCAAAAAATGTGTGAAATTGAGTGGTAGAGACATTACCTTCCATTTTTCACTCAAAAATAAATTATTTAAAAAATTTCAAAACATCTAAAAAAGTGTACATTTTCTCACATGTAAAAGGGGAACACATCAATCCTCTCAAAGTAACACATCCCCAAAGAGATTTGTTGTAAATGATATCCAATTAACCTTTCCAAGGTGTCTTTTTCATAAACAAAATACCACGAAAAACATTAATTGACCAATTAAATTAATTTATATTTTTTATATAAGAGAATGATCACTGTCATAAAACGAGTATTACATAATCCATAACCACTTATTGATAACATATCCCATCCAAAACTAATAATATAATAGTAATATAGTTAACTAAATTTCATTATTAAATTGAAATTATGTCATATAAATGGACTGACTAATTTGTATCTCATTTCATCTATATATAAGAGAAAAATAACATTTATTGGGTGTCTGTCTAGACCACCGCCTCCGCAAAACAAAAGATTATGTTTTTAACACAATCACTTTTCACAAGATATATTAATGGAATATAATTGAAAATGTGAAATATTTAATATAACTGTTATGATGTGGAAAAAGTGAAATACACCATCATTACCTCTTATTAGTCAGGAAATGAAAATGTTAATTTTTCATTATGCATGCCACCACATCAACAAAGTAAATTTAATCATATTTAATCGGGATTTTTTATTTATCCAAAAATAATGAAATTTATTCAATGAATTATAAAACTATAAATAATATCATTAAACATATATAATAATTAATTCGTACACATCCTTAAACATACACACCCATCAATATAAATTCTATTTTTATTTAGGTTTGACTCAAATCTAATATGAAAGGAGCTATAAAATTCAATTATGGGTGACTTTGGATACATAAAAAAATATAAACAATTTGTTAAAAATTAAATAATGGCTATTGTTATTGAAATTTTATATTATTTATTTATCATAACATTAAAATATCTACCTCAAACACAGAAATTACTGAAATAAGTGGACACCGATTCAATTTTAGAAAAAATATAGCACTAATGGAATGAGACAGGATTTATTGAACCTATCCCTCCAATGTTTCCCCACTTGAGCTAGAAATGAAGTAAGAGGGATAATGTCCACGGATTCCTGCCTCTAGTAGGTCACGGGGTGGTGAATATCACATTGTGTACAAATATCTCACAATATTGGATGCATTACCCTTTATAAGAAAACAATATTGGGATATAATAAGGTTCATCACAAAAAACTCCAATATGTAATATAAATAAAAGAAATCCAAAACCATCCAACATGTGCATTCGAAACCAAACTGTTACAAATACAATAAAACTTCAATGTTAGTACCCAATGTAAAACAATGAAGGACCACAAAAGCTACCCCCAAATGTTTTAGGTAGTGAGGTACGAGATGGCCCAAGTAATATTCTTAGAAAACTAAAAGTACTTTATATAAATATTGTGATCATACAATTATAATTAGTAGGAAACCCAAAGGCTCTCATGCATAAGTGAGTGAAGCATAATGATGCTCCCATTATAAAATAGTAGAACCAAAAACTCCTACCACAGAATAATACCTTTCCCCACCTAACCAAGCCACAGTCAGAAAATTAAGTAATTTATTTAATGAAATACAGTAAGCACGTCGATGCTAGGGTGCCCCACACCACATTCCCACCAATTAGCCGCTCTCAAAACCTAAAAGAAATTTTTTTGGTGCTCCGAACTCTTCCAAAATGACCACATCACAAGCTGAATACACACACCAGGGCCTCAAAACAACATCACATTGAACCCAAAAAAACCATGGGCCACATACCATGTCACAAACCACCCACACACACTTGTGCCTCACAACCACATCACATCCCACACACAGTCACCTGGGACACTAACCCTATCTTATCCTCACTACACTTGGTAAAGAGGACCACATATCATCACAGAGACACAAGGGAAAGAACAACTCACCCGAACAAACATGGTCCTCACAAACCATAACTAGGCCAAATATTCTTGGGATAGTCCTCCTATAAGTCAGATCAAGGAAGTGTGTGTTGAAATCCATCCATCTTCTCACCAGGATATTTGAGAATGAAACCCTCCCCTAGGACCATGCGGCAGTTTAGCACATGTTGATCTAATAGTGTGGGTGTTTATATAAATCACAAGAACATATAGTGTATGTATATATATAGTTATAATCCCTCAATCCCAACATATGTGATTTCCATCAACTTCTATCTATATATTAATTTGTTAGTATCAGGAAAAGTCACATTATAATATTATAAATTAAACCAGCTTCACAAATCACAATTTCATAGCACCCATTAATTTAATTGTATACATTTTACCATAGTTAACCTTGAAACCCAACTTTTAAAATATTATTACAAAATTCATTCCCATTTAACAAAACAACTCTTGCAATCTCAACATGATTACATATTTATTTTCTTCATCACTACCTAGGATACTATGAAACACAAACCACAACATTAAGAACAACGAAAGTCACACATAACAAAGAGATCTATGGTAATTTAACCCATTTCACTTTCCTCTCAATTTTACACCCATTCATAAAATAAATCAATCCCTTATCATGGGGTAAATAATTCTGCATGATATTCATGGAGATACCATAGTATAATTACACATAACAATCATTACCATGATTATTATTCATATAAATTCCACTAAAAACAACCTATTAATATAGAAAATATCCAACTCATAGCTACACCCAATAACATAACATATCACAACCTGATAATAACCCCATCGTACAACACTACTTATCCATTCCATAATCAGAAATATCACAACCTATGATCCTATTACACGACCCATACCACCCCACAACATGAAGAAGTTCTCACAACCATAACACCAGAAAAACAAAAAAAAATACTCATATTTTAAAAGTAATATGTTATTTAATTGAAATTATTAACATCTGGGGTTATCATATAATTAGTTTGATCATGGGCCATCAATTTATATTTTGAGTTTATGTGGTTAACTGATTTCACAACAATTATTCAATAGAAAACCAAAAAACATGAATTCCAAAATAATTACTCAATGTGAAAACAAACTCCCCCATTATCCATGATTTTTAGTGTGGTGTTTATCCCGTATAATCCTCAACAACAACCATAACAATAACAAGAATATCATACGTCACATTTCTCGATTCACTTCATATTGATCACAAACCAATTAAATGGTCTTTTTAATTTCGTATTACACTTTATTCACAGGGGATACATTGATAATCCCACCCCACATGGTGTAACAAATATAGAGACAAAGAAAATCCTATTTTAAAGAATAAAAGAAATGAAATTATTTATTTTTCCAATGAAGGGGAACACATGTAGAAGGAAAAATACTATAAGGGAAAGGTGATCCAAATGATTCAGAACAAACATGTGATTTCATGGGGAAGAAAGGTTCTGGTATTCTTGCACCAATAGAAAAACAAGATCCCAAGGACGATAATATAGATTCATTAGAAACTCAAGATCCGAAACCAGTAGGATATATATTTTTTAAAAATCAATTAAATGTGTATCATGGCCAATATTATGTTATTTAGGAGTAAAAAATAAGATCCATGTTTTTAGAAGATAGATATTATTTGAATCTTCTTGAGAAAACATTAAATAATGGATTACATTAATTTTATGTGAAATAAAATGTTAAAGGGATAAAAATTAAAAAAATGGAATAAAACCGGAAAAATAAAAAAGGGATGTAATTGACTCACAGTTAGATTAGTCACTGATGCGAGCTACTAGTGGGAGTCACATGTGCGAGCTACTGGTGTGTGTCCCTTATGTGAATCACCATTCTGACTCACCCGTCATGATTCACCAATGGATGAGATACTATTGGGTGATCTACCATCACGAGTCACCACTGTATCTCACCACTATGACCCACTGATGTGAGTCACCCCTATGACTTATTTTCAAGACCTACCCTTAATAGTCACTGTTTCAACTCACCGTTGTGACCTAGCAATACATACAACCATTGAAAAAAAGATTTTTTTTGCAAACTCTTAAAATGATTCATCATGACCTCCCAAAACACTTCAACCACTATATTTTCAAGAACTTATAGACCATAGAGGTATATTACCATACATCAGATACCTCTTAAATAATTCTCACAACCAAGAACAAAAAAAACACAAAAGTAAAATTGGGGTCTGAAAACCTCCTGGTGAGATACCTCTCAGGGGTCTCGAAATGCTTGAAACACCACCATCGATATCAAAGTTCAATGATATAGCACATTGTGTTGTATAAAAGATGTAATGAATCCTCAACACCCATGAACACCTCCTCTAACATTTTCAATCCCAATAAACTACAAGGCACACTATGAAATTACAACAACAACACTATATCAAACACATGAATTATAGATTTTTGTCCTCTATGTCATGCTACTATCCACATTGGGTGGGAATAACATTCCCACATGGGATTAATGGAATATCAATTAATATGTCTTGATTATGAATCTATTCTTACACTTTTCACATTTTGGTACATTATCATTCATGGAATGACACGCATCTAAACCAATGATAAAAAACTCATGTTATAACAAACAAGCTTCAAAAAAACACATGGTAATGAAAAATAAAACATGAAAAAACCCAGAAAAATCTGGGTTACAAGGAACACATCTATGTTTCCCACTCCCATGTACTCTCCTCTAGTCTACCATGCCTCAACAAAAAATAAACCAAATAAATAGTCCATCCACGTATCACCTTCTCCCATTGATCTAGGATCACTATCGTCCCCTCCATGTATGTCACATAGTCTTCGATAAACAACTCTCCCCAGTCAAGGACATGGGATTCCTCATGAAGATACCAACAAGGTTGAGAGACATTGAATACATCATAGATAATCTCTTAAAATGGTGGAAGTGTCAACTGGTATGCCACCTCACCAACTTTACCCAACACCTCGAAGCATCCAACAAACCTAAGAGAATGATTGATCTCTATACCAAACCTTAAATGCCCATGTCCATGGGAAACCTTGTTAAATTTTTATTTCTAAACCTCGAACTCTAGGGCCTCCTACTACGATCATCAAACCTATTTCTTTCTCATGTGCTACTTTAACCCTCTCACCATTGAACTTAACCTTTGGGGCCAACCCATCAGGACCAATAAATTTTTTCCCCAACCACTATACAACAAAAAGGAGAATGACATTGTCTCCCATACAACGTTTCAAATGGGGAATCTCCAATCAACGTGTGATAATTATTTTGGTATGAATACTCCACCATGTAAATGTTTCATACTTAAGATCCTCGGATGTCCAGGATGCACGGTCATAGAAACTGCTCAAGTCTCTATGTAGTCTATCATGTCTGCCCTCTTATCTGAGGTTGGAATGATGTTTTCAGGGATAACATAGTGATATGAGAATGTTTCAATCCCCTCAGGACTAATAAGGTAAAACATGTATCACAATTGGAGATAATGTATCTCATAACTCCATGCATCCATACCACGCCATCCACATGCATTTTTTCCAAGGAATCCACTATGACTGACTCCGTGATTTCTATGAGGTAAACTGATTTCATTATCTATTCCAATACTACCCAGATAGCATCATGGCCACCATTATCTCAGGGTAACCCTATCATGAAATCATTTGAGATTTCATCCCACTTATACTTAGGGACATCTAGGGGTTGTAAAAAATATATAGGGAACATGTTGCTCAGCCTTCACTTGCTAGCATAATAGGAACCTCACCAAAAACTCTTCCACTTCCAATATTATCCCAGACCACCAAAACATTATCCTCATTCCACTATACATCTGGTAAATTCTGGGATGTATCATTAAATGTGAACTATGAAACAAATAGATAAATCCCACACCCATCATCACTAGAACAAATATACTCCCATGGAACCACATTTGATTCTGACCATCCTTCTAGTGTCCCTCTAGAGCCTCATTGTGGCTAACAGGATTGCGCATCACCTCTACCTCTATCTCTCCCCACAAAGACTCCTCCACTTGTGGCATCAGACAATGCCACATTGTCATCTAAAATAAACATCCCCAACCACCTTCCAATATTTCATCTACATGAAGGTATTCCAACTACTCCATTGCCTCCCATGAATCAAAAGATTTCGTAACAACCTCCTTTTATGATGTTCTACTTAGAGAGTTGGACATAAAATTTACCTTTCCTAAGGTGTAGGAGATTATGAAATTTTAGTGACCAAGAAACTGCATCCAAATCTGTTGTCTCATGTTCATATATCTCTAGGTAAATATATAAATAAAAATATTATGATTCGTGAAGACCAAAAATCTATCCCAAATTAGTTATTGATGCCACAATATTATTCAAAATAGAATCTCTACTAGAATCCGATCAAGGGTGGAACAGTTGTGCTCATGGGTATGTAACTACCTAGACCCATAGTAGATCACTGCATTTTGCAGCATCAAGATGATTCCTAATCCCATATGGGATGTATCACTAAACACCTCAAACATTACCCTTTCATCTAGAAACTAGAGCACTAAAGAACCAACCAACTTACCAAATTAGAGAGTTGAACAGTACCTTGCACTACATGATCTACAAAAAAGTTGGGTTGTTTTTTGTCAAAGCTATCAACGGAGATGCAAATCAAGAGAAATAAGGTACAAACCTTTAGTAATATATTTTCATACCAGGAATGGTATGACACTCTGTCACATTATTGGGTGCATCCCAAGAAATAACTACATTAAATATTGATTGGTCTACCTATACATCCTTTTCAGACACCACATGCCCATGTGAATTCACTGATCATGTCCAAAACATTTACATGATTAGCTTTTTGTATAGTTGGTGGCATATAAAAACATATAATATTGTCCTGAGATGCTCTACATTCTCCTCCAATGACTAAGAGTATATCAGGATATCATTGATGAATAAGATGATGAATTGAGCGAGGAACACACAAAATACATAGTTCATGATTCCCTATTAATATCGCTAGTGCGTTCATCATACTAAAGGGAAAGACTATGAGCTCAATGTTTTCATAGCTTCATCTGAAAAGAGTCTTCAAGAAATCGCTCACCATTACCCTCAGCTAGTGATATCTTATCGACATATATATCATTGAAAACCAATATTCCTCTATCAGCTAGTCGAATAGATAGTTTATATAGGGAAGAAGGTAGCATATCATGACGGTTTACTAATTAACCCTCTAGTATTCTATAAACAACCTCATACCACCATTATTCATCATTGTGAATAACACTAGAGTACTCCCTAGAGATACACAAGGCCAGATAAATCCCTTATTCATCAAGTCATCTATCTAGATCCTTAATTCCCACAACATAGTAGGTTCTATGTGCTAAGGATCCATTGAAACCGGGGATTCATGGGAATGTAATTATATACATAACTAAACGTCACATTGAGAAGGTATATTCAAAAACTCCTCAGAAAAAACATCCATGAACTTGAAGAATTTTTTTGGTAACCTCCCCTATCCAAACATCTATTGATTACATGAATAGCTTATCCAATAATGAATGAAGAGGCTCATTATGTCGTCAGCCCACCTAAAACCACTACTTACCAACAAAAACCACATGTCGATCATCCACATCTAAGAGCATAACTCTCCTCCCGAAGAATTCGATGATAGAATGCATTTAATACAACTAGTTGATTCCAAGAATGAAATTGTATGGTTTCTTGATTAGAACGAAGATATCCACATGTGACTGATGTGGTAACATTATCAGTCTACATCCCTTACACACATCAAACAATATATTCTAACCTCCGACTGGTGTAATCAATACTAAGGGTATGTGAATCCTTACTAAATCTACTCCCATATCATGGGATTGAATGGGAGAATCATAGGAGTTAAAATATCATTAATAAAATAAGGAAAACATAAGGTAACTAAAGAAGCTGATCATATATCTAGTGATTTATGGCTTGATTGGATCTCCTACCTCTGATTCGTGCAACTGACCAAACCAAAATTATCTATCCCTCTACGAAATTAAATCTCCATGACCATAACTAATTTGAGTACCTTGAAGAACACCCAACGGTCAACCTCTCCCTAGTGGTGCTTGAGCATGTTGTCCTTGCGGATGAAATGGCCTAGCAGGGAACTACTGCTAAGGATGGCACAGAACCTGTTTACCTCCACCATATTGATATTGAATTAAAATTAGAAAATGGATAGGAAGTTGGAAATGAACCCAACAATGGAAACACATCATATCCAAGCCCATAGGAAATCCATAAGGACCATAAGGTCAAAACAGAAATTGTTGAGGTCGACTCCCTACCGGTTAAATCTTCGAACGCCCTGGAGGCTGAGGCCTTCTGTTGGTAACCCTACATCCCAAAGAACCCAGTTAGCTACACATTTGGGGTAGAAATCCTCATGAGTGCATATTTTCAATCACTTTAACCATCTTATAAACCCCCAAGTACATCGGCAACGTAATGGTAGAAACTATGTACTATATAGAATGGGAAAGTTCCACCTCAAGGAATCTGTCATGAGACTCCTCATCTAGAAAGAGATTGTGGTAAAAACGAAAGAGATCATTGAAATTAACCCCCATATCATGTACCGACATACCCCCCTTCTATATAGAGCGTAAATATTGAATCTTCTCAGCCTTATAGGTTGATGAAAATTATTCTTCACTTAACTCATTCTGGAAATCGGTCTATAGAACGCCAGCCTCCTTCCCCTCCCCCAATTACAACTTCCACCACTGATGTTCCAATCCTCTCATCGGAGTTACTAAAATAGAAACCTAATATTTCATTAGATCCTAACTCAATCTAAAGATAATCTCAAGATCCTTGGTCTAACTCTCCCTCTCTATATCAGAAACACTGGACTCGTACTTTCCCATGTACTACTACTGGAAATAAATTAATGTTCTATACCATTGTTCATCCTCCTCCAATAGATAAACCCTCCTATGATCAACTAGATTATACATCTGAGGCTCAATTTCTTAATCCACACAATGGTTGCTGATTGGGATCCATAACCGAGAAAAGTTAACATGGAATTTCTATGCCACAGTTGTGTGGAATTTTTACCTAAGACTCATTTAAACTCATTCAACTCATTATTCATTCAACATTTCTAAACAAAACTAATTCAAACATGAACACAATTAATTATGATGAATTTAAGTCTTCTATGGCTCTACCATGATAATAGTGTAGTCTCACATGGTCGTTTGGTAGGATCCTAGTCCTTTCATTGTATCATGGGGTGCCCTAAAATACATTTTCCTAGCCAGTCTTCCCCAGCCGATTCATGCAAAAATATTTCTAGACTCTGTTGCCCTACTAAAACTTGAAATCCTCACAATGAATGACTCCAAACTCAATATTATCTCTCAACCATCACCTATGAAACCACTTTATTATGAACCCTACTTTCCTAAGATGCCCACCTGAGCTGGAAATGAAGATAGATATATAATGACCCCCAATTCCCACCTCAAGTAGGCCTAGTGGTGGAAACAATAACCAAGGGTTTAATTATATCACAATATGAGAGGTTTTAACGTTTATAAGAAAAAAAATATTAAAAGAAAATATGGATCATAACAAAAAAACTCAATGAAATAATGTATATATATATTAAATCCAAAATCATCCCACATGTGTGTTCAAAACAAAACTATTACAAATATAATAATACTCTAAAGTTACTACCCAATGTAAAACTAATAAATGACAAAAAATGTCCCAAAATTATGATCTATTGAGGTCATTCATGGTCCAAGTAATCCTCCTGAAAACATCAATTCATTTTACATACATAGGGTGATCATAAAAGTATAATCAGTTGGGAAACCAAAGACTCTCATGAATAAGTGAGAGAACCATAGTAATTCTCTTCTAAGAAAATAGATGAGCTAACAACACATAACAAGGCATACTAAAAATCCCCAACTCATCAAGTAACACTCACCAAATATCACAATTAATGTAAATAAACATAGTAATAGCATTGATTATAGTTTACCCCACACCACATTCCCACTCATTAGCTTCTCTCACACCATGACGACAAAAGTCCTAGTGCTCTAACCTATTCCAAAAGTAACACGTCCCAACCTTATAATACACACCTAGGCCTCACAAACACATCGCATTAAGCCCTTATACACTAGGGACACATACCACATCACAATCCACCCACAAACACCTTGGAATCAAAACCACACCCCATCCCACTCATAGACACCTGTGTCACAAAAAAACAACATCCCAAATATTCTTGGGAAACCACAACACATATCATCCCGAAGACACTTGGAAAGTCACATGTAACCCGCAGTCAACTAGGCCTTATTATCCCAATCATTCCAAGAGAATATTTTGATATTCCTCATAGAAGGAGTAGGGAAGATCTGGTGACCATCTATCCATCATTCCTGCATGATGTTGGGGAAAGACCCCCTCCCCTATGACAAGGGTGTGTTCAAAACATGGTTCACAACTAGGGTGGGGTGCATATAGAAATCAAAAGAATATATAGTTTATGTATATATATATATAGTATCAAGTACTCAATACCAAAAAATGGGATTGATAACAGCTGATACCTATATAGGCATTTATTTGTATCACTAACAGTCACTTCAGAAGTCAATAAATTAAGATGGCTTCAAAAAGATCATTTTTTTACATCCATTGATTTCATTAATTAGCATTAACCATAGCTAACAATGAAACCCACCATTTAAATTTTCATTTAATACCTCCTTCCCATTTACCAATCCAACTCATTTGATCTCAACATTATTATGTATTTATTTCATCCATCCCTCCAAGGGTAACTATGAAATAGAGACCACAACAAGAAATACAATGTAATTCACACAATGTATGGAGTACCATGGTAAATTAAATCCCTTCACAGTCCCCTCCATTAAACCCCCATTCATAACATACATTTCCCCAGAGACACGGGGTGTAGCTTTCTACATGATACTCATAGAGAAATATCTAAGTAATTGTCCATTATAACCAATACCATCATCATTTTTCAAATTCATTCCACCCAATTCATCCTCTCAATAGGGAAAACATCCAACCCACACCCAGACCCAACAACACAACCTAGCACAACCATATTATAGCCCCACTGGACAACACTGCCTATCCATTCCATAATCAACAATATCTCAGTTGGAGATTATACTTCACCATTCATACAACCCCTAATCACACAGTGATGATCATAATCATTACACCACACAATCCAATCAATAAATATTCAAATTTAACAAGCTATATTTTCATTTAAATCCACTGGTTAACTTATTGGGTTATCATACGAACATTTTGATCATGGGGCATCAATTTTTTAGCCTTGTGCATGTGGTTGACCAATTTCATAATAATTTTTCAATAGAAACCCAAACATCATGAATTCCAAAATCATTACTCATTGATGAAAGAATGATCCTCAAAAACTATGATTTTTAGTGGGGTGTTTATCCTTTATAATACACAATAACAATAAGAAACAAATAACAATCCCAAAAATGACACTTTTCTCTAGCCCCATATTATTGAACACAAACCAATTAAAATATAATTATTATTTTTCTATTAAACTATATCACCTGGGAGATATTCATACACCCACCCCGCATGATACCCAAAAGTGATAGATGACGGAAAACCTACTTGGAAAAAAATGAACAGCACCACTATATTGCACCAACGAGTGGGGAGGACATGCAATATGAAAAATCCTATTGGGGAAAGGCAATCCAAAGGATAAAGTAAAAAATACATGTTTCATTGGGGAAGAAAGGATTGGGGTGTCATGCCCCAATATAAAGGGAAGTGCACAAGGAAGAGAATATCTCGTATTTAGAATGGATATATCCTAAATCAATGGGATAAAATGTATTTAAAAGCCATTAAATGTTGATCTTGACCGAGAATATGTGGTTTGAATGTAAAAGGAAGATTAAGGTTTTTAGAAAATATATATGACTCAAAATGTCACCAAAATCCATTAAATAATTTATTATATTTATTTATGTAAAAGAAAACATTAAAAGTGATAAACTAGAAAAGGTAGAAGAAATCTATAAAAACATAAATGTTTTAAAAATTACTCATTATTACATTATTCAATAATGTTAACTACTGGTGTGAGTCACCAAAGAGAGCTATCGGCACAAGACACCATTAAGAGTCACTTTTCCTAACCCACCATTGGACATGCTACCAATGACTGAGTAACCATTGTGAGTCATCATCATGACTCACCGTCATAACTCATAGTTTCAACCTACCAAAGCGAGTCACCATGGAGACATACCATCACAACATACTCATGAAAGTAAATATTAAGACACACATTTGCGACCTACCAGTGCGACCCATCATTGAAAAACTGGAAATTATGGAAAAATATTGAAATGAGACAACATTACCTCCCAGAGCACATCAACCACTAGATTGTCACAAAGTAATAGACTGAAGAGTTCTGGTCCATTACATTTGATTATAATAAATCTATATTTGTTATCTTTTTTATTAACATAAATGATCCCTAAAATATGAAATTTGTGTTAATGAACATTAACTAAAATTAAAATCATAATGCATGCATGAAACAAAAAATTTACAAACAAACAATTTTTAAAATATGCTATCAATAACAAATATTTTTGTAAGAAATGTTCACAAAAATGGTAAATGAATGTTAATTCCTATGAAAAATTTTATGAAAATTTTTATGAAAAATATTATCCAGTTATCTATTTTTTGTTACATAGGAGGTTATATGTCATTCAAATAAAAATGGAATCTTTTTTGGTTTTCATGAATTAAATTTATTTTCAGGAAGAAATTTTCTTCTTATACACCATGTTTTATTTATAATGGATTATTTGATACACCATTAATATTTTAATAAAAATTTTATGATTTTTAATGGGTTTTAATTTTTACATTGAAATCATATCCATTCGGGGGTTTGATTCAATTGTTTTTTTATTGTAAGGGATACGTTATCACATCATCAAATCCACAATACATTTTTAAATTATAATTTATATTTTCTTCTATATGGTTTATTTTATAATCTATAAAATTCTTATTAACAAATATATTATATTTAATGATATTTTAATTTTCAATCTATTTTATTTTAAGAATAATCTTTTTATTATTACACTACTTATAATGTGATACTTTTATCACAAATATCATTTTTATATAGAGATTTCAATTAAATGGTAATCCCTTGGTGGAATTTGTAAAATATTCTCACTAAAACCATTATTTATTTATACCCCTTTATTAGTTTATGGGGTTATAAATTTCTTCAAATTATATCATTTTCCCATTGGTTAATTATTTAAGCATTGTATGAAAACATACATGACCTCTTCATTTTATTCTGTAAACCTTATCCTCTATGATTGATTCACCTAATCCTTTTAGGAATTTCCTTATCTACAACCCAATAATTGATATGGGTATTTAATAATATAAGAAATTATCTAAAAGTTTTAATTAAATTTTCAATATTTTCAATACGTGGATACCCCATAAAAGTTTTAAAATAATATTTTTTTTTTATGATTTACATGTGAACACCTATTTCCACCTTTTTATTATATTTATATTAAACTTATTATCTATGGATTTAGTATTTATAAGGTAAATATTTATTTTTATTAGTTTATAAAATATTTTTACAAAATATAATTTTTTAATTATGATTTAGAATTACTCTAAATTAAAATGCAATTTATAATACTTCTAAAATTTGTTATTAATATAACTCAATATCCCATTGTATAATTTTTTCTTGAATAGGGGTATTATCCAAATGATACCATCTACCTTATTACTCATTATAGATATTGAAATTATCATTTCAATCAGTAAAATGATGGATCATTAATATTTTCATTAATAAAAATACACTATAAATAAGCATTATTTTTCTTCTCATATCATTCAAATTTGAACACTCCATATTTCCTTCCAATAAATGATATTTTTTCACCATGATTTTATTCTTCAACTGATTGGGGAAATTAATATATAAATATTATTACTACTACCAAATTTTTGTGAATACCATATAAATCCTCAATTAAAAACTATATAAAAATTATTTAGTATCATTTGATACAAATTTATATTTCATTGGATTATCACGTTTAATGGTTGAATTAAGAATATTTTCCTTCTATGATTTCATTTTAAAGGGATTTGAAAGAATTTTATTTCCATCAATTATTTTGTATTAGAATAATTTTTTTATGAGGACCCAAAATTGAACATATCTTATTCTAGATACATGAGGATATAATTAATTTTCATTCATTCCAGTATATTGCACCATCCTATATTTCGCTTGGTATAAACTGTTAAATTGTTTTCCGTTTATCTCCTTAAAATGGTATACATTAGTTTCTATAAAGTTAGGAATGTATGGTCTATAAATGGTTCATTATATAGTTCATCGTCCCTATGTGTGGTGGTATTGTGGGAAAATAAAAAAAATGGACAAAATAAAAAAATAATAAAAAATGGACAGAATGAAAAAATGGGTAAATTGAAATGGGCATCCCCCATTTTGTATTTTGTATTTTTGTATGTTTTTCCTTTTCCCCCTTTTTCACCTTTTTTGATTTTATTTCTTCTTTTTCATATTTTTTATTCTCCATAATATCTTTTTCCTTCCATGAATCATCCTACTTCTCTATAACATGGTGCTTGCCGCCCAATCTCCCTCGAGACGGGACAGACGAACATCCTCCACTATCTGTGGTTTTGTGATTTCGCCTTAGATTATTTTCTGATTTAATATCAATCAAATGTGCTGGAATGATCAGTGTATTTTATAACTTATTTACCCATAACATTCTACATTATCCCATAATAATTTTATCTTTCAATGAGTGATTTATTTTTCCTCTATTTTGGGGTTTTTGATAAATATCTCATTTGTATATGTTTTAGGTAGAATCCATGATTTTGTTAGATGTGTGGACTTCCAAAAACACAAGAAAGGGTTCTTTCACCTTTTTTCACTCCCCATAACATTTTAGAGAAGGTTTAAATCATTTATTTAAATAATTGAAATTATTTTCAGTGTCAGTATAGACCCTTACCTATGGTGAGACCCATCCATGGGGGGTTCGCATCACCATCAGCCACCCCTTTTTGGTTCCCCATCCATTTTGGACTAAATTTCCTATTTACATGAGCAATTATCCACCATTGGTTGTTGTTAAAAATTTATATATGGTTTATAAGGAGTAATTTATATTAAATTTTGATCCTATGAGAATGTTAATGCTTGTTTATAAATATTTATTCTTGATTAATGACGTGTTCCCTTGTCATGCATGATACCCCTGTGGATATAAAATTCCTTAAGTTATATATTTCTATTTTTAAATTACATTAGTACATTGAATTATGCTAAATGTTAATACTTCATTCAAGGTTCCTAATTTAGTTTTGTTACATTCAAGTACGCATAGATAATTAATTATGAAGTATTTGAACACCATATGTCTTTCTTGAAGGTCTGAATTGTATTTCAATGAAATATTCTAGGATTGTAGGATTAAAAATTATCTAATGGCATATTATTAAAAGGCATGCTAATTACATTTTAAAAAATTTCCTTTTCTTTGATTAAATCTTATATATGTGGATTATGTATCTTTCCACTACTTTTATCTTATTACATGGTTTTTTACATTAATTTAAATAATGCAGAGTTAATATTCTTGAATAAATGACGAAATATTCATAATTAAATTGTTTCTAAATAATTACTTGATATTATAATAAATCCCATCTAATTGGGTGGTTTTGTATTATAAAGAAATAATTACTTTTTTATTAGACATGCATGGTTTTCTTGCTATATAAAAAGTGATAATTTTTGTTTGGATAAAATTTTAATACATGATTACATTGAAATGTTGACATATTGTTATATTAAATAGAATGGGATGAAATGAAATTTCTTAAATTTCATACTTGGTTTCTATGACCTTGTTATGATAATATTAATTTTCTTGAAATATAAATTGGGCAATTATTGATTGGATTAAACTGCATAGCTGGATTAAATTGAGACAATGTGATATTGAGTGGCTTATTTTTTTTCATGAAATTACAAGTTCATTTCAATGTGTTATATGCCTTTCATGATATAGATAATTTTATGTGGATTGGGAGAGAACATGGATCCTGGGATATGAATTTCTAGGATAAAACTGTCTTGATTTGGTGGTTAGGAAACTCTGTTCCGGGAGTGGAAATTTGTATTTATATGTACAGGCTCACCATTAAATTTATGTCAAATCTTGGGTGAGGTTGGTTAGATAGGGGAGAAACCATTGATAGACATGTCATAATGATGTTTATGAGATGCCTTAGGTGAGACTCGGTCCCCTATGTGAGATATTTGGAAAGGACTCAGAGTCACCATTATTGAGTGATACAAGATAATTCATATTTGTTTACTTGTATATGCACATGTTATTCAGTTATATGGGATGTTTCTGTTGTGAAAATTTGGATTCTAACATGATCACCAAGGATTGGTGGGGGACTACACCTTGAATTTGATGGACTATTTTCAATTGCATTGATTGAATATTTATTCATATGAGATGTTTCCATTTTATTAGTATTTTACAATGCTTGTGAACTTGGGATACTACTGACATTCTTATTAGCACCCTTATACTTTAACATGGAAATGAGAGCTAAGGAAAAGAACCATCTTGGGATTTTCCTTGAATATATGGTTCTTGAAGATAATTTTTCTTCCCTACATAGGTACTGTATTCTGGTTTCTGTATTTGGTCGAAGAATGTGGTATAGAATTATTTTCCTCTTAGGAACCCTGACCTTAGATCACATATTTATTTATTTATTTCTCTAACATTATTATATTGGAACACACCGTTTGATTGGAGAATGAAATTAAAAGGTCTAGGCACCATGGGTGACATGCTACTGATATTTTTATCATCAACCTTGCTCTGTCATCTTTTTATACCCAATGATACATTATTCATACACTTAGATAGAGGGATGAATTCTTCTTATGTTGTTTGAGTTTTTTTCATGCTGCTTAGGATGGTCATTAGTGGTAGAGGACTGAGCATGATCTCAAGATAATATTATGGTATAATTTTCAGCATTTTAATTCAAATAGCATTATGTTTATTCTTGTACCCATGTTCCCCTGTACTTAATTTTTTTTCAGAATCTTGAAATCCTCATCATCATTTTTGTATCCTGTATTATTATTCATATTCAGTAGTTATTTGGTTATTCTGCATGGGGTGTTTAATTTATTATGTTGCTTCCTTTTTTTCTTATGATTTTGCTACTTATTATGTATTGTTTACCCTATGTGTTATTAATAATATTATGATGGCATAGCCTCCCCACATACACACATAAGTACCTTACTACTTGTGAAAAGCCTATGGAATTTGGGAAGATGGGTATGAGGAATTTTTTACATCATATTGGGCCGGGATCAGTGGGTATTGGGGTGGGATGATATGAAGTGGTATCAAATATTTTCTTTATCCTTACTATCTGAGTTAGACAAGAGATTAGGATATAGGAATTTGGGCTTTACCATGTTCTTGGGTGTAGCTTAACCATGTACATGGGACTCCAAAATTTCATAGTTTGGGAATTTTAGTTACAGATTTTTCTATTTATGGTTGATACGACTTAATCATTGGGGTGCCATTTTAACACCCCTATATTTTATGAGATATATTATTTTTAATTTCATTGATGCCTTATATTATACACTACAGCAAGATTAGATTTTACTATACACAACACTGTATTAGCTTGAAGTATACGCAACACTATTCTTTGCTCGTGTTACACACAATTTCAAGTTTGTTTTGTGGAAATTATTATACACAACATTAAGTATAGATTCTATTTAATTTTTAAATGAAATAAGTTTTGATTATGTCATACGCAACACCAAACGAAACTTTCACTACATGCAGCCTTGACTTGGTTTGCATTACACGTAATCAATACCTTCATCGATAGCGTGTTTAGTACGCAATACCGAGTTTCACTAAAAGATATATTATTATAATATTATTATGAACTAGTCATTATAAATAGTAATACCCACTTTTTGAAATTTTATAAATTTTAACTTTCAAAATGGGATTCATTTTTTGGATTTTGAATATCCAAATTATCCTAGGGTGAATTTTTGGTATTTTTCTGAAAACATTCAATTTTTTATGAATAGTGAAAACACTGGGTTACTATTTAAAAACCGACGTTTTATTAATATAATTATTTATTTTATTTAAATTTATTTTAGGTCCATGTTGATACATAATACCTATATAAGTTTAATGTAAATCATTGGAGTAATTTTATAATAATTTTAGATATATAAAAATTTTATTGAACTTTTCACCGTCTTTTACCCACCAACTATGAGAATTTGAAAATTTACACAAAACATAATTTTACCGCTTCTGTGAGTGGAATTTCAAAAATCTGAGAGACACTGTTAACATAAAGGAGTTAAATGTGGTTCAATAAGATAAAAATATTTTTTTTGAATAGTAACTTTTTACTTTCATTTACCATGGTTAAACGTAAATAGGGTAATTAAGGGTAAAAATGATATTATTATTACCCTAAAACATTTCATAATTCTATTGGATAACAATAATTTGACAAAAAAAATTAGGAATATAATATGATCATTTAGTTCCACTTGGATTAGATTAGGACATTTGTTATTATTTCATTCAAAGAAGAGTTATAAGAGTTAAAATCAATGTTTTATAACTAAAAAAATTTTAATATAGGGTTATACACAAGACAAATTTGACTATAAATATTAATTAGAAATATAAAAATATTTCCTACATTATTTTATTTTATTTATAATTTTTATACATTAATTATTTTAATTTTATTTATAACACAATGATGATCCAGTAATTACCTTATTAATGAAGTATTAACATAATTTATGTTATAAATACCCTAATAAATGTAATTTGAGACTTTTTATAAATTCCAATATTTTTTAGGTTAATATGAAATGTTAGTATTGGTTTAATTAACTTTTTATGAATGAATCATGCTGTTATAATTTTCACAAAAATCAATTACCAAATAGTGTCAAAATTGATATTAAATAGTTTTTAAAAAAAATATTATATTATTAATTGTTATTATATTCTTAAAAATCTAAAGTTCATCCAAATGACTTATATAAGGATATATATATTAATATTGAACCACTTGGGGTTCGTTTGGCTTGTTATAGTAAGTTTATTAATCATATAGTATAAAAAAACAAGAAGGCACGGTAAATGTTAAATTATTTAACTTATAGTTAAATCTAAATTATAAGGTTACAATAGTAACCTAAACATGTCTAAAACCTATTAGTTGAGAGGATTTCGACCCATACCCACTTTAGCTTCGAAATAAATTAATTTGGAGCTTTTATAAACAGAATATGACTTTATTATAAAATAATATTTTAAGTTTTTCCTAAGGTGCCCCTCTCCTCCCTTATAAATGGGCACCCCCTCCCTCTTCTATTTACACAATTTTGAGCCTTAAAGCTCGGAAAACCCCTGATAATTTCCCTTCTCAACTTCCCTATAAAAATTATAGAGGTTCTGGTCTCCTCAAAATACCAACTCTACTTCCTTAAGTGAAGGTTAAGAAGAGGCGCATCAAAGAAGAGGTAATATCCTTTACTGATTCATTCCAAATTATTTCTTATTATAATTCTTATTATTTATTTGTTTCAACATAAATTAATAACATCAGTATCACTCATATACATATATGTTATTATAAAAATTAAACAAACCTATTTCTTCTTCTATCCATCGTACGGAAAATGAAATCACCGCGTGTGCGTACGTACGGAATACCGTCTCCACGGCGTGGTGTAATATGTTTTCCCCCACCACATTACTTGGATATGTATAATGATGTAAATAAATAAATATATATGATTATTGTAAAGTGATATTGATTCTGAAATATTATACATGCACTTCAATACAATTCCAGGATCATGGGAATGATATCATCGCTCGTGCGTATGTACGGACTACCGTCTCCATGAACGCGATGAGATTCATTTTCCATGATTAACCATTCAAGTATTATTATAAAGTATATATAATAAATAATCCTGAAAGATATCTGTAGAGACCTGAAGCTAGACGTACATGGACATTACATTACATTTGCAGAATACTTAATACATAACAAAAACAGACACACAAGGACCGTAATAGTTTAGTGTCTTTGGAAACTCAGAATATAATCTTCTAAACGTGGTGAAAGATCTTCAACATCTCCCATAAAGATCATCCTTTTTTTACCTAAAACCTTTTTTTATATCCTGGGGAAAAGAAAACATAAAAGGGTGAGCTCAAATGCTCAGTAAGGGTAAACAAAAGAAATATCAATCACATCATATTCATAAGAACATAACATTTTGGAAATCTTAACCTGCAAAAAAGAGCATAATTTCATAACATGGGATAAATCATGGCAGTGAAATGTAATCACAATAATCATAACATAAAACATGAAACTTTGTGTCATACACACATAATCATAGAGAATCATTTCTTGTTAGCCAATACTCATTGCCAAGACTATCTTACTGGACAAAGTCCCTTTCTGAACCATGTCACCCTCGTTTCAGTCCTGTTTCACTGAACCGGTATAACCTACTGTTCCAGCCATGTCTATCTCATGAGATATAAAATCTTTACCCAATGCATTGGAGGTAGATATAGGTCCCACCCATCTTATAATGAATCTTTTCTTATATGTGCCACATAATCATAAATCATACATCATCGCATAACACATGTAACAGAAATGGGATTCTTGAAACATCATGACATCATAAAACAGATCATATAAGGTAAATGACTTCATAAAAATAATTCCCTCACAACATAATCAAATAAATGTAATAATAGGGATAAAAACAGAACCCTATATTATCTTAGATGGAAAATAATTTTGATAAAACATTTGAACTCCATTCTTGAGGAAAATATCCTTTCTTCTTCAAAAACACTTTTCTTTTCTTGACATGTCATACAATTATAAACTAAAATAAGTTGATTAAAAATAAACTTGAAAACTTATAAAGGAAGATTCTTGGAAATAATGTTTTAAAAATCCATTCTTGCCGTATAAGTTAAAAAAACATTCTTCGTACTTTTGTCGGAAAAGTCAAAAAGTACCTCGTACGAAAAACGACAAAAGATTCCTTTCATATCTTTTACTAAAAACTCACCGAAGGGTAAAATTGGATATAAACTATTGTAGAAGGATGGAAATAATATTACATATTGAGGGAACATGTATGTGGATGATAAAATACACCCCAGTAATTACCAAAGTAAAAACAATCTCGGATAAAAGTGAGATTGTGATATTTCCCTCACCTTAGGTCCGACTTGCTTTGTAAGTGTCTGAACCTCCTGTATAATGATTTAAATCATGTTATTGACTTATTCCAGAATCATATTTATTGTTATTATATCATATATGGTCCACTTATGACTTTATATTACCAGTTTGTTTGTAAATTCATGTTAAAGTAGCATTTTGGGTAAAATCGTCTCATTTGTCATTCGTGTTTTTAACTTGTAATTATTAATATGATTACTTGGATCATGATTACTTATATCCAGAATGTAAAACATGATTTATATATAATATATATATTCAGAATATATATATATATATATATAATATCGATAAATGGAATGAAATACACCGTTCATGGAGACGGTAGTCCGTACGTACGCATGAACGCTGTTTTCGTTTCCTTATTGAAGTGAATGGAATTAAGTAGATGACATACATATAAATTTACATAAATATAGTATCATTATTATTTCATATATTTCATTAGTACTTATTATATATACTTTATAATCATTCATGAATGGTTAATCATTGAGAATGAATCTCATCGCGTCGTGGAGACGGTAGTCCGTACATACGCACGAGCGATGATATCATTCCCATGGTCGTGGAATTGTGTTAAAGTGTATGTAGACTATTTCAGTATCAATGTCACTTTATAATAATCATATATTGTTACTCATTACACCATTATACACATCCTATAATGTGGTGGTGGAAAATAGATTACACCACGGCGTGGAGACGGCATTCCGTACGTACGCACGCGCGGTGATTTCATTTTTCCGTAGGATGGATAGAAGGTTAATTAAGGATGTTTCATATTTATAATAACATATCATTATGTAAGTAATACTGATGTTATTACTTTGTCATGAAACAACTACAGAAGAAGAAGTTGAAGAAGAAAGAAATTGAAAAGATCGGTAATGGATATTACCTCTTCTTTGAAACGCCTCTTTGAATCCTCCACTTAGGGAACTAAGATTGGTCTTTGAAAAAGACCATGACCTCTAGGATTATTCTAGGGAAGTGGAGAAGGGATTTTGTCAGGGGTTGGCCAAGCTTGAGTGCTCAAATTGGTGTGAGGAGGAGGGGGAGGAGGTGTCCTTTTATAAGGGAGGAGAGGGGCACCTTAGGAATATCTCAAAATATTATTTTATATTAAAGTCAAAATCGGTTTATAATGGTTCCAAAGGGTCTTATTTCGGAGCTAAAGTGGGGATGGGTCGAAATCCTATCAACCAATAGTATTTAGACAAGTTGAGGTTATTATTTTAACCTTATCAATTAGATTTAACTCTAAGTTAAATAATTTAACTTTTACCGTGTCTTTTTGTTTTCTTACACTATATGGTTAATAAACTTTCTATAACATGCAAAACGAACCCCAAATTATTTATTATTAATATATATATCCTTATCTTAGTCATTTGGCCGAACTTTAGATTTTTAGGAATAAAATAACAATTAATAATATAATATTTGATTTAAAAACTATTTTGTGTCAATTTTGACACTATTTTAATATATGATTTTTGTGAAAGTCATAACAGAATTATATGTTCAAACCAAGTTGATTAAATAAACAGTAATATATCATAGTAACTTATAAAATTAGTTTAATTCATAAAAAGTCTCAAATTGTATTTATTTGGGTTTTTATAACATCAATTTTGTCAATATTTCATTAAAAAGATAATTACTGCATCATCATTGTGTCATAAATAAATTAAATTATTTAAGGTCTAAAAATTACAAATAAAATAAAATTATTTAGGAAATATTTTCATATTTATAATGAATATTTATAGTCGAATTTATCTTATGTATAACCCCATATTAAAAATGTTTTGAGTAAATAAACTGTGATTTTAATTCTTTTAACCCTTCTTTAAATAAATTAATAATAAATGTCCTAATCTAATCCAAGTGGGCCTAAATGGTCATATTTTATTCCTAAGTTTGTTTTTGGTCGAATTACACTTGTCTAACAGAATTAGGACATGTGTTAGGGTAATAATAATATCATTTCTTACCCTTAATTACCCTATTTACTTTTAACCGTGGTAAATAAAACTAAAAAGTTACTATTCACCAAAAATTATTTTCATCTCATTGAACCACATTTTAGTCCTTGATATCAACTGTGTCTCTCAGATTTTCTAAATTCCACTCACAGAAGCTGTAAAATTAAGTTTTATGAACAATTCAGGTTTTTTAACTACCACTTAGTGGTTTCACTATTCATCGAAAATTGAAAGTTTTTAGAAAAATACCAAAAATTAGGCCTAAGCTATACTTGATATTATGAACTCAAAATTATGTCTATTTTACCAAATTAAAAACATATCAGTTGCATTAACTAATTTAAAAATTAATTCTCGTCGTCAAAACAAATAGCGTGTTTTTAAGAGATAATAACTATCAAAAGATTGACACTAGTTTATAACTGGTTTAAACGTGAAATTACATCCAATGACCAACATTGTATTAAATTGTAAAAATATATTCTAAATATACTTTAAAACCACTCAAATTAATAATTTATCACTATTAATTATTTCTATTAAAAAAGTTGTTTTTAATTAAAATTTAGTAATTTTCACTATTCATCAGAATATGAAAGTTATCCGAAAAGTACCAAAATTTCACCCTAAGCTAATTTCGATATTCCGAATCCAAAAATGAAGTCCATTTTGAAAAATAGAATTTACAAAATTTCAAAAAGTGGTTATTACTATTCATAACGGCTAGTTTTAATAATATTTTAATAGCATATCGTTGTTTAGTAAAACTCGGTATTGCGTACTACACACGCTATCAAGGAAGGTCGTGATTGCGTGTAATGAAAGGCAATTCAAGGATGCATGTTGTGCAAGCTCCTTTTGGTGTAGCATACAACACAAGACATTAATGAAATTAAAAAATATATTTTTCATAAAATCTCGGGGTGTTACATTCTACCCCCCTTAAAATGAATTTCGCCCTCAAAATTCGTCGGGGTTATAAATGGTTTACTATTCGAAATTTTCTTTGATAAACCCACATCGTAAAAAGGAATACCAAAACATGGATTTAGAAACAAAAGTATGAAATGTAACGATTACCCAAATAAACTAATAACTGGGTTTCCACATAGGTGAAAATATGGATATGGAAGAGAAATTAAACCATCATGTTCTGATGGAGAGTGGTAGAGAACATGGCTATGGAAAAGCCAGTAATCACAAATCCATAGATTTGTGACGATCTAAGGTACCATCTGATTAATCAGATATAAGAGCACTAGGACAACATTTTTGGTTTTCAAGATCATTTCCCTAAAGTTGATGAAATTGGAATTAGAAGAAATACTTTCATGATTTTGGTATAGTCTCACTGTTGTTCGTGCCTTGAACAATTTCCACTTCATCTCTTAAATAAATGAAGTTGAATTTGTTATTCGTGAAGTGTTAGAAGATCATGTAATAGAATGATGGGTCATTCCATCTGTCTCAAACAAAAGGTTTGAAAAGTTATAAGTTCATCTTATGGTTAGATTAATCGTATATGGTTCCAAAAATGAACTTATACTTCATATATCATACCGCTTAATAAAATAAAACTAGTTTCTACTAAACAGGGACTTCCTGTAGGCCAGTGGTAGGCGATAAAGGCCAGTCGCACTTCGGTTGTGGGTTCGATTCCCACAGCCTTGTCCGACGCGATGGGCTGCCGCCCGTCTTGCAGGTTGTCCTTTTTCTAAAGCTATATTACTATAACATCCCATCAATAATATCGAAAAACGTTTTATCCTAACTTATGTCCATCATAATCCATTCTAATCTTTAGGATTATCTAAAATACTTCGGTCCAAGCTCATAGTATAAAGAAAATGATTACTTGAAATGTCACAGAACAATCACGTGAATTCCATCATTTATCCCCCATATATCATAAGATATATCTTGTTGGTCAAATTCCAAACATTCAAAGTCCTTAATCATGTATTCTCTTGAATACCCATTGAACCTTAGTGAAAACATGAATGCAGTTAAAAGTTAACACCTTCCACATACCAAAATCCTCAAAATTATTTATACTCAAACCATTATATCACTTAGTCTTTATATCAATCATGAGCTCATGAATACTGTTAAACATTTCATTTTCTCATTTTCCCTTCATTATGCGCATATCGTCTTATTTCCAAAAATATCTCAATCACTTTGAATACCACATTAGACCAATACATAAATATTCCAATACTCCATGATACAACATTATTTTGGAATCCCATTACATAAACACTTAATCATTCCACCACATCGTTGTCATATTCAACATCTCCAATAGTGATCGCATGTGACTTCCCTTTATCCTTTTCCATAAGAGGTTGCTCATGTTGATCATCACTAACCCTTGGATTAGAGCATTTATTAGCATAATGCCCCATTTCCTTTTACGTGAAGAATTGAAGTGTTGGTGGTGCGTTCTCTACAGTGTTTGCTTTATTCACATCATTAGAAACCCTTTTTCCATTACTTCGACACTCCGCTGCTCGATGACCTTCTTTTCCACACTTAAAACATTTTCTAGTCCCTTTAAGACAATCTCCACCATGCTTCTTTCCACACTTTGATCATAAGGAAACATTCATCTTCTTTTCACCATTATTCTGAGATTTCTCCTTGAACTCCATCTTTCGTTTCTTGTCAAAACCATGAGATGGATATGTAACACCAACTTCCATTTCTACCTTGATAGCACAACGCACAATTTCTTCACAGCTAATGAAGTCTCTTATAGCTAATGCCCTTCGAAGACTTGGTTTTAAGACACTGAAAAATCGATCAACTTTACTTTCAGGTTGGATGATAATGTCAGATGCATACCTTGCAAGTCTTGTAAAATTTGCTTCGTATATACCAACAGATTAATCATCCTTCTGCTTCAGCTCAAGAAACTCCTTTTCCATCTTTGTTCGAAGAATACGAGGGAAGTACTTACTGAAAAACATGTTCTTAAACTCGTCCCATTCCATGGACTCAATTTCATCTCTTGGCCTCGTATTCTTGATAAGATTCCACCATTGATCAGCTTCACCTTCCAAACGATATACTGCTAAGATGAATTTATCATGTTCAGAACATTGAAGAACTGAAAATATCTTTTCAGTGGTATTGATCCATTGTTCAGCAACAAGTGGATCGGAAGACCCATTGAAAGAAGGTGGACGTTGCCTCATGAAGGACTCAATAGAATATTGTTCCCTTCTCTGTTCATTTGGAAGTCTAGAATGATTCATAGCTTGTGTATGTATAGCAATAAGATTTTGCACTCCATCTCCCATAACATTTGTTTGTTCAGGAGGGCAATCATTGTATTGTCCATTGCATTGATCAACACGGTTCCTTCGGGTTCCAGCCATCGTCTAAAACCCAAAAAGAATAGTGTGAGAGGCAAAAATCATGTTAGGTAAAACAATATAATAAAGGGGGAGTACCTTCAATATCTAACATCTTAGGTTTAATTCTATGATCGTTAGCGTAATTATAGTACTATAACCTATACGTATACTTATCCTTAGAGACATCCCTAGACACACCTTAGAAATATCTCTAGGGATCTCACTAAAGTTCTCGCATCCTAGTTTCCAAAGGTTGACTAAACCTTTCCTCTGATACCAACTGTAGAGACCCGAAGCTAGACGTACATGGACATTACATTACATTTGCGGAATACTTAATACATAACAAAAACAGACACACAAGGACCGAAATAGTTTAGTGTCTTTGGAAACTCAGAATATAATCTTCTAAACGTGGTGAATGATCTTCAACATCTCCCATAAAGATCTTCATTTTTTTACCTAAAACCTTTTTTTATATCCTGGGGAAAAGAAAACATAAAAGGGTGAGCTCAAATGCTCAGTTAGGGTAAACAAAAGAAATAACAATCACATCATATTCATAAGAACATAACATTTTGGAAATCTTAACCTGCAAAAGAGAGCATAATTTCATAACATGGGATAAATCATGGCAGTAAAATGTAATCACAATAATCATAACATAAAACATGAAACTTTGTGTCATACACACATAATCATAGAGAATCATTTCTTGTAAGTCAAGACTCATTGCCAAGAATATCTTAGTGGACAAAGTCCCTTTCTGAACCGAGTCACCCTCGTTTCAGTCCTGTTTCACTGAACCGGTATAACCTAGCATTCCATCCATGTCTATCTCATGAGATATAAAATATTTACCCAATGCATTGGAGGGAGATATAGGTCCCACCCATCTTATAATGAATCCTTTATTATGTGTGCCACATAATCATAAATCATACATCATCGCATAACACATGTAACAGAAATGGGATTCTTGAAACATCATGACATCATAAAACAAATCATATAATGTAAATGACTTCATAAAAATAATTCCCTCACAACATAATCAAATCAATGTAATAATAGGGATAAAAACAGAACCCTATATTATCTTAGATGGAAAATAATTTTGATAAAACATTTCAACTCCATTCTTGAGGAAAATATCCTTTCTTCTTCAAAAACACTTTTATTTTCTTGACATGTCATACAATTATAAACTAAAAGAAGTTGATTAAAAATAAACTTGAAAACTTATAAAGGAAGCTTCTTGGAAATAATTTTTTAAAAATCCATTCTTGTCGTATAAGTTAAAAAAACATTCTTCGTACTTTTGTCGGAAAAGTCAAAAAGTACCTCGTACGAAAAACGACAAAAGATTCTTTTCATATATTTTACTAAAAACTCACCGAAGGGTAAAATTGGATATAAACTATGGTAGAAGGATGGAAATAATATTACATATTGAGGGAACATGGATGTGGATGATAAAATACACCCCAGTAATTACCAAAGTAAAAACAATCTCGGATAAAAGTGAGATTGTGATATTTCCCTTACCTTAGGTCTGACTTACTTTGTAACTGTCTGAAACTTCTGTATAATGATTTAAATCATGTTATTGACTTATTCCAGAATCATATTTATTTTTATTATATCATATATGGTCCACTTATGACTTTATATTACCCGTTCTTTTGTAAATTCATGTTAAAGTAGGATTTTGGGTAAAATCGTCTCATTTGTCATTTGTGTTTTTAACTTGTAATTATTAATATGATTACTTGGATCATGATTACTTATATACATAATGTAAAACATGATTTATATATAATATATATATTCAGAATATATATATATATATATAATATCGATAAATGGAATGAAATACACCGTTCATGGAGACGGTAGTCCGTACGTACGCATGAACGCTGTTTTCGCTTTCTTATTGAAGTGAATGGAATTAAGTAGATGACATACATATAAATTTACATAAATCCAGTATCATTATTATGTCATATATTTCATTAGTACTTATTATATATACTTTATAATCATTCATGAATGGTTAATCATTGAGAATGAATCTCATCGCGTCGTGGAGACGGTAGTCCGTACGTACGCACGAGCGATGATATCATTCCCATGGCCGTGGAATTGTGTTTAAGTGTATGTAGACTATTTCAGTATCAATGTCAATTTATAATAATCATATATAGTTACTCATTACACCATTATACCCATCCTATAAGGTGGTGGTGGAAAATAGATTACACCACGGCGTGGAGACGGTATTCCGTACGTACGCACGTGCGGTGATTTCATTTTTCCGTAGGATGGATAGAAGGTGAATTAGGGTTGTTTCATATTTATAATAACATATCATTATGTAAGTAATACTAATGTTATTACTTTGTCATGAAACAACTAAAGAAGAAGAAGTTGAAGAAGAAAGAAATTGAAAAGATCGGTAATGGATATTACCTCTTCTTTGAAACGCCTCTTTGAATCCTCCACTTAGGGAACTAAGATTGGTCTTTGAAGAAGACCAGGACCTCTAGGATTATTCTAGGGAAGTGGAGAAGGTATTTTGGCAGGGGTTGTCCGAGCTTGAGTGCTCAAATTGGTGTGAGGAGGAGGGGGAGGAGGTGTCCTTTTATAAGGGAGGAGAGGGGCACCTTAGGAATATCTCAAAATATTATTTTATATTAAAGTAAAAATCGATTTATAATGGTTCCAAAGGGTCTTATTTCGAAGCCAAAGTGGGGATGGGTCGAAATCCTATCAACCAATAGTATTTAGACAAGTTGAGGTTATTATTTTAACCTTATCAATTAGATTTAACTCTAAGTTAAATAATTTAACTTTTACCGTGTCTTTTTGTTTTCTTACACTATATGGTTAATACACTTTCTATAACATGAAAAACTAACCCCAAATTGTTTATTATTAATATATATATCCTTATCTAAGTCATGTGGCCGAACTTTAGATTTTTAGGAATAAAATAACAATTAATAATATAAAATTTTATTTAAAAACTATTTTGTGTCAATTTTGACACTATTTTAATATATGATTTTTGTGAAAGTCATAACAGAATTATATGTTCGAACCAAGTTGATTAAATCAACACTAATATATCATAGTAACTTATAAAATTTGTTTAATTCATAAAAAGTCTCAAATTGTATTTATTTGGGTATTTATAACATCAATTTTGTCAATATTTCATTAATAAGATAATTACTGCATCATCATTGTGTCATAAATAAATTAAATTATTTAAGGTCTAAAAATTACAAATAAAATACAATTATGTAGGAAATATTTTTATCTTTATAATGAATATTTATAGTCGAATTTATCTTATGTATAACCCCATATTAAAAATGTTTTAGTAAATAAACTTTGATTTTAACTCTTTTAACCGTTCTTTAAATAAATTAATAATAAATGTCCTAATCTAATCCAAGTGGGCCTAAATGGTCATATTTTATTCCTAAGTTTGGTTTTGGTCGAATTACACTTGTCCAATAGAATTAGGACATGTGTTAGGGTAATAATAATATCATTTCTACCCTTAATTACCCTATTTACTTTTAACCGTGGTAAATAAAACTAAAAAGTTACTATTCACCAAAAATTATTTTCATCTCATTGAACCACATTTTAGTCCTTGATATTAACCGTGTCCCTCGGATTTTCGAAATTCCACTCACAGAAGCTGTAAAATTATGTTTTATGAACAATTCAGGTTTTTTAACTACCACTTAGTGGTTTCACTATTCATCGAAAATTGAAAGTTTTCAGAAAAATACCAAAAATTAGGCCTAAGCTATACTTGATATTATGAACTCAAAAATGATGGCTATTTTACCAAATTAAAAACATATCAGTTGCATTAACTAATTTAAAAATTAATTCTCGTCGTCAAAACAAATAGCGTGTTTTTAAGAAATAATAACTATCAAAAGATTGACACTAGTTTATAACTGGTTTAAACGTGAAATTACATCCAAGGACCAACATTGTATTAAATTGTAAAAATATATTCTAAATATACTTTAAAACCACTCAAATTAATAATTTATCACTATTAATTATTTCTATTAAAAAAGTTGTTTTTAATTAAAATTTAGTAATTTTCACTATTCATCAGAATATGAAAGTTATCCGAAAAGTACCAAAATTTCACCCTAAGCTAATTTCGATATTCCGAATCCAAAAATGAAGTCCATTTTGAAAAATAGAATTTACAAAATTTCAAAAAGTGGTTATTACTATTCATAACGGCTAGTTTTAATAATATTTTAATAGCATATCGTTGTTTAGTAAAACTCGGTATTGCGTACTACACACGCTATCAAGGAAGGTCGTGATTGCGTGTAATGAAAGGCAAGTCAAGGATGCGTGTTGTGCAAACTCCTTTTGGTGTAGCGTACAACACAAGACATTAATGAAATTAAAAAGAATATTTGTCATAAAATCTCGGGGTGTTACAATATCACATAATAATTATACTGTATTTATGTACATATATGTTTTTTTACTTAATTCCATTTAATTTAATAAGTAAATGAAAACAGCGTTCATGCGTACATACAACCTATTGTCTCCATGAATGGTGTATTGCATTCCATTTATCAATCTATCATATATATTTATGTGCTAAATATATATTATATATAAATCATGTTTTAAATTCTAGAATTAAGTAAATCAGGATATAATTAATAATATCAAGAACAACATGTCGAAACATGTACGATAAATGATACGATTTTACCCAAAATGATGCTTTAACATGGAATTTACAAAAGAACGGGTAATATAAAGTCATAAGTGAACCAAATATGATATCATAACAATTAATATGATTCCTTAATAAGTCAATGACATTATTTAAATCGTTATACAGGAGGTTTGGATACATACTAAGCATATCGGACATAAGGTAAGGGATAATTTTTCAGTCTCATTTTTATCCGAGATTGCTTATATGTAAGTATTTACTGGGGTTATATTTTTCATCCATGTTCGTAAAAATGTTTTTGATAACTTGTTTAATATTCTTACATGTATGTTTAAATTCATATTTACCCCTCTTTGACTTTTACATTTTATTATGAAAGTAATCTTTTTTTACCATACGAGGAACTTTCTGACTTTTCCGACAAAAGTATGAGGAGAATTTTTTTTAACTTATACGGCATGAACGTATTTTTAAGATTTTATAACTCCTTATTTTCATGAAGCTTACTCTACAATATTTCATGACAATTTTCAACAAAATAATTTTCTTTTAAAATTTCATGGCATTTTGAGAAAAGAAAATGATTTTGAAGAAGAAAGGATATTTTCCCAAAGAATTCATTTCATGTGTTTTATCAAAACCATTTTCCATCTAAGATGAAATTATTTCATATGTGTATTTTTCAAGTATAATGTCTCTATGATTTACATGGTTTCACTTTTATTTTGATGAAATGATATCCATATGATTAATATGGATTATCTTATGATTGGATGATGTTTATGAAACCCATTTTATTCTTTGGGTTATGATGAATGATTTATGTTTATGGTGTGGCACACATAAGAATGATTTCATTATGAGATGGTTGGGAATTATATCTCCCTATAATGCATTGGGTAAAGATTTATATCTCATGAGATAGACATGGTTGTAACGGTAAGTTAATCTGGTTCAGTGATATAGGACAGGAATGAGGAGTGAACTCGATTCAGAAAGGGACTTTGTCCACTAAGATGGTCTTTGCAGCAATGCCTTGGCTACTATGTAAATAATAACATGTGATTAATTATTTTCCACAATTACATGTTTTACTCCCATGATATTTTATCATGATTTATGATCCATTATGATCTATGTCTTACGTACTGCCATGTTTTATGTCATTGCTCAAGATTTTGATGTTTAAATTTTATGTTCATGTTTTGAAGTTCAAATGTATATGGTTTTTTTTCTCCGTGATTACCCTTACTAAGCATTTGACCTCACCCTTTATATCTTTTCTTTTCCCCAGGATATAAATAATGTTTTTAGGAAATAAAAAAAAGGAAGATCTTTAGGGGAGATGTTGAAGATCTTTCACCAAGATTAGAAGATTTTATTCCGAGTTTCCAAAGACACTAAACTATTACGGTTCATTGGTGTCTATTTTTGTTATGTATTAGATATTCTGTGAAAATAATGTAATTTATATGTATGTGAAGCTTTGGTTCTCTACATTTGGTATCAAAGGCAATGGAGGTAGGAATGAATTTGATCCTTGCGAACTATCACATGTGACCATTGGACGAAGCATGGCTCTCCCCCCAAGGGCTTCATGAAGAAATGGCTGCCACGGGGGATGGTGGTGTGTCCCACCTAGGGGGTGTAGCTGCCCATGGAGTTCCATGAAAGGTATCAATTATAGCCCACTGGAAGTAATTTCAGACCACTACAGTTAGTATCAGAGAAAAGGTTTAGTTAACCTTTGGAAACTAGGATGCGAAAAATATAGTGAGATCTCTAGATATATTTCTATGGTATGTCTAGGGATGTTCCTAAGGTTATGTATAAGTATAGGTTATAGTCCTAGAATTATTATAATAATTGTGAATAACCTATGATTAAACCTAAGATGTTAGAGATTGAAAGTACTCCCCTTGATTTTGTTGTTTTCCTATTATGATTTTTTCCCTCTCACACTATTCTTTTTGGGTTTTATAAAATGGATGGAAACAAGAAGATTCACGATAATGGAAGATATGATGGACAATAGAATGATATTCTTCATGAGAAACCAAATGAAATGGGATTTGGAAGTCCAAACATCATTATTATGCCTAATCAGAAATATCATAATATGATCAATAATCTCAACTTTGGTAAGTTTCCTGACTCTACTAATAAGAGAATGATGGAGTTTCATGATGATCGTAGAGGAAAGAAAGTTCAATTTCCATCATGTAAATCATGTGGTAAGAGGCATCAGGGAGAATGTTTCAAATGAACTGGAAGATGCTTTGGGTGTGGAAAAGAAGGACACAAGCCCAGTAATTGTGAAAGAAAAATTTTTGTTAACACCGTGGAAAAGGATAATGGTATTGCTAAGACATCAACAATGGTTAATTGTTTTAAATGTGGAATGTACGAGCATTATGAAAACCAATTCTCTAAGGGAGAATTTCATGAGGAGAATCAGCATGGTCGTATGGGTAGTATTTATGTTGATGATAATGAAGATACTATAAATGATATATGAGATGAAAGAAATGATGAAGCTTAGTCAGTGGTTTAAGAAGGTAGTGGAATGATCGTATGTTTATCAAGAATAATGTATGGTACAATGGAATAAAGAAAAATCTAAGGATTGTTACACTGTTGCCTTCCCTTGAGTTTTTGAAAGTATATGATGAATGGTATCAGTAACCATGAATGTTTATTCAAATATTTTGGGAAGGTAGATGATATGTGTATAATGAAAGGATAAGGAGATAATGAGATGATTGATAGTATTAATGAGCTCATGGCAGATATAAGGACAAAGTGATATCATTGTTTGAGTATATATAAATTTTGGGATTTTGGTAAGTGGAAAGAGTTAACTTTTGATAGTACTCATGTTTTCGCTAAGGTTTTATGATAATTCATGTTTCAAATGAATACAAGATTAAGGTATTCACATGTTTGGAATGTGACCAACAAGATATATCTTATGATATATTGGGGATAAATGATGGTATTCACGTTCTTGTTATCAGACCTTTCAAGTAATTGTTTTCTTTATACTATGAGGTTAGACATATGTATTTTGGATAATCCTAAATATATGAAATAGATTATGTTTCACATCATATATTATTTTTTAAGGATAGAACTTTATTTCGATATTATTTTTGGAATGTTATAATAGTGTAGTTTTAGAAAAAGGACAACCCGTAGGATGGAAGACAACCCGTCGCGTCGGACAAGTATGCGGGAATCGAACCCCCAACCAAAGTTCGACAGGACTTTATCGCCTACCACTAGCCTATATGAAGTCCCTGGTTTGTATAAATTAGTTTCAATTTACTATCTGGTATGATAAGCGAAGTATACGTCCATTTTAGGAACCATATATGATTAATCTTACCATAGATGGACTTATGTATATAAGTTTTTCTAACCTTATGTTTGAGACATATGGAATGACCTATCATTCTATCACATGATCTACTAACACTTCACAGAAGACAAATTCAACTTCATTTCTTTGAGTGATGAATTGGAAATTGTTCAAGGTACAAACAAACGTGAGATTCTACCAAAATCAAGTAAGTATTTCTTCTAATTAAAATTTTTCAACTTTAGGGAAATGACATTGAAAACCAAAAATGTTGTCCTAGTGCTCTTATATCTGATTAATCAGATGGTACATTAGATCATCACAAATTTATGGCTTTTTTATTGTTGGCTTTTTCATAGCCATGTTCTCTACCACACTCCATCATAACTTGATGGTTAGATTTCTCTTCCATATCTGTATTTTCACCTAGGTTCACATATGTGGAAACCCAATGATTAGTTAAATTTGGTAACCGTTACGTTTAATAATTTATTTTTTAAAGTTTAGTTTTGGTATTCCTTTTTAGGATGTGGGTTTCTATGAAAGAAACTTTCGAGTAGAAAACCATTTATAACCCCAACGAATTTTGAGGGCGAAATTCATTTAAGGGTGGTAGAATGTAACACCGCGAGATTTTATGAGATATATATTTTTTAATTTCATTGATGTCTTCTATTATACACTACACCAAGATTAACTTGTACTACATGCAACACCGTATGAGCTTCTAGTATACGCAACACTATTCTTGGCTCGTGTTACACACAATTTGAAGTTCGTTTTGTGGAAATTACTCTACACAACATTATGTATAGGTTCAGTTTAATGCTTAAATGAAATAAGTTTTGATTATGTTATACACAACACCAAAAGGAGCTTTCAATACAAGCATCCTTGACTTGGCTTGAATTACACGCAATCAAGACCTTCCTTGATAGCGTGTGTAGTACGCAATACCGAGTTTCACTAAACGAGATATTATTAAAATATTATTATGAACTAGTCGTTATGAATAGTAATATCCATTTTTTAGATTTTATAGATTTTATCTTTCAAAATGGAATTTATTTTTGTATTGAGAATATCAAAATTATCCTATGGTGAATTTTTGATATTTTCTGAAAACATTCAATTTTTTATGAATAGTGAAAACACTTGGTTACTATTTAAAAACCGATTTTTTATTAAAATAATTATTTATTTTATTTAAATTTATTTTAGGTCAAAATTGATAAATAATACCTATATAAGTTTAATTTAATTCATTGGAGTCATTTTATAATAATTTTAGATATATAAAAATTTTATAGAACCTTTCACCGTCTTTTACCCACCTCCTAGGAGAATATGAAAATTTACACAAAACATAATTTTACCTCTACTGTGAGTGGAATTTCGAAAATTTGAGAGACACCGTTAACATCAAGGAATGAAATTTGGTTCAGTAAGATAAAAATAATTTTTGGTGAATAGTAACTTTTTACTTTTATTTACCACAGTTAAAAGTAAATAAGGTAATTAAGGGTAAAAATGATATTATTATTACCATAACACATGTCCTAATTCTCTTAGATAAGTATAATTCGACCATAAACAACCTTAGGAATATAATATTATAATTTGGCTCCACATGGATTAGATTAGGACGTTTACTATTATTTAATTCAAAGAAGAGTTATAAGAGTTAAAATCAATGTTTAATAACTAAAACATTTTTAATATAGGGATATATATAAGATAAATTAGACTATAAATATTAATTAGAAATTTAAAAATATTTCCTACATAATTTTATTTTATTTATAATTTTTATACATTAATTAATTTAATTTATTTATAACACAATGATGCTGCAGTAATTACCTTATTAATGAAATATTAACATAATTGATGTTATAAATACCCAAATAAATGTAATTTGAGACTTTTTATAGATTAAAAAAAATTAAGTTAATATGACATGTTATTATTAATTTAATTAACTTTTTTCTAAATAATCATGCTGTTATGATTTTCACAAAAGTCAATTACCAAATAGTGTCAAAATTGACATAAAATAGATTTTAAAAAAAGTATTATATTATTAATTTTTATTCTATTTCTAAAATTCTAAGGTTCTTCCAAATGACTTAGATAAGGCTAAATATATTAATAATGGACCACTTGGGGTTCGTTTGTCTTGCTATAATATGTTTATTAATCATATAGTGTCAGAAAACAAAAAGACACGGTAAAAGTTAAATTATTTAACTTAGAGTTAAATCTAAATGATAAGGTTAAAATAGTAATCTATACTTTTCTAAAACCTATTTTTTGAGAGTATTTAGACCCATCCCCACTTTAGCTTCGAAATAAATTAATTTGGAGCTATTATAAACCGAATATGACTTTATTATAAAATAATATTTCATGTTTTTTCTAAGGTACCCCTCTCCTCCCATATAAAAGGGCACCTCATCCCTCTTCTTTTTACACAATTTTGAGCCTTAAAAATAGTCCAACCCCTGCCCATTTCCCTTATCAACTTCCCTAGAAACATTATACAGGATCTGGTCTCCTCAAAAGACCAACTCTAGTGCCTTAAGAGGAGGTTAAGAAGAGACGCGTCAAAGAAGAGGTAATATCCTTTATCGATTCTTTCTGATTTATTTCTTCTTCTACTTCTTCTTATTTATTTGTTTAATCATAAATTAATAACATTATTATCACTGATATACGGATATGTTATTATAAATATGAAACAACCCTATTTCATATTCTATCCATCCTATGGAAAACGAAATCACTGCGCGTGCGTACGTACGGAATACCATCTCCATGCCGTGGTGTAATCTATTTTCCACCACCACCTTACTTGGATAGGTATAATGGTGTAAATAAATAACTATATATGATTATTTTAAAGTGATATTGATTCTGAAATATTATACATACACTTAAATACAATTCCATGATCATGGGAATGATATCATCGCTTGTGCGTACGTACGGACTACCGTCTCCACGAACGCGATGAGATTCATTTTCCATGATTAAAATTCAAGTATGATTATAAAGTATATATAATAAATAACCATGAAATATGTTACATAATAATGATACTGGATTTATGTACTTATATGTTTTATTTACTTAATTCAATTTAATTCAATAAGGAAACGAAAACAACGTTCATGCGTACATACGACCTACCATCTCCATGAACGGTGTATTTCATTCCGTTTATCGATCTATCTTATATATTTACATTCTGAATATATTATATATATATATCGTGTTTAAATTATGAAATTAATTAAATCAGTATATAATTAATAATATCAAGAACAACATGTCGAAAAACGTACGATAAATGAATAGATTTTACCCAAAACGTTGCTTTAACATGGAATTTACAAAAGAACGGGTAATATAAAGTCATAAATGAACCATATATGATATCATAACAATGAATATGATTCTTTAATAAGTCAATGAAATTATTTAGATCATTATACAGGAGGCTCGGATACATACGAAACATATCAGACATAAGGTAAGGGATAATTTTTCAATCTCATTTTTATCTGAGATTGCTTATACTTAAGTATTTACTGAGGTTATATTTTTCATCCATGTCCATAAAAATGTTTTTGATAAATTGATTAATCTTATTCCATATATTCTTAAAGTCATATTTACCCATCTTTGACTTTTACATTGTGTTATGGAAATAATATTTCTTTTGTTTACCATACGAGGAACGTTTTGACTTTTCCGACAAAAGTACACGGAGAATGTTTTTTATAACTTATACGGCATGAACGTATTTTTACAGTTTTATAACACCTTATTTTCATGAAGCTTACTCTACAATATTTCATGGCTATTTTCAAAAAAATCCTTTTATTTTAAAATTTCATGACATTTTGAGAAAAGAAAATGATTTTGAAGAAGAAAGGATATTTTCCCCAAGAATTCATTTCAAGTGTTTTATCAAAACCATTTTCCATCTAAGATGACATTATTTAATATGTGTATATTTAAAGTATAATTTCTTTATGATTTACATGGTTTCAATTTTCTTATGATCAAATGATATCCATTTTTTAATTTGGATTATGTTATGATGGGATGATGTTTATGAAACCCATTTTATTCTTTGGGTTATGCTGAATGATTTATATTTATGTTGTGGAACACATAAGAATGACTTAATTATGAGATTGTTGGGAACTATATCTCCCACCAATGACTTGGGTAAAGATTTATATCTCATGAGATAAACATGGCTGGAACAGTAAGTTAATCTTGTTTAGTGATATAGTACTGGAACGAGGAGTGAACTCGATTCAGAAAGGGACTTTGTCCACTATGATCATCTTGGAAGCAATGCATTGGCTACTATATAAATCATAACATGTGATTAATGGTTTTCCACAATGAGATGTTTTATTCCCATTCTATTTTATCAATATGGATGATCCATTATGATCTATGTCTTACATACTGCCATGTTTTATGTCATTGCCCAAGATTTTGATGTTTAAATATTATGTTCATGTTTTGAAGTTCAGATGTATATGGTTCGTTTTATTTTCACCATGATTACCCTTATTGAGAATTTGAGCTCTCCCTTTATATTTTTTCTTTTCCCCAAGATATAAAGAAAGCTTTTAGGTGAGAAAAAAGGAAGATCTTTATGGGAGATGTTGAAGATCTTTCACCAAGATTAGAAGATTATATTCCGAGTTTCCAAAGACACTAAACTATTACGGTCCTTTGGTTTTTTTTTCTTATATATTAGATATTCCGAAAAAGTAATGTAATTTCCATGTACGTCAAGCTTTGGGCCTCTAAAGACACACGAGTTTTATCATTTTATTAATATTGGTATTACTGATATGATGATTTATATTACCTCATCCCAATGTAAATAGGGGATTCATAACATGGACCATACTAGTAACATTATGAATTGTGATGACATTCATATAGACATGCCACAACTAATTTTATCATGCATATTCATTTTTACTATGATTATTGTTGGGATTAGTTTTTATATCTTACAGTTCCTACTTTCATAAAAATAATGAATTGTGCTAGTTTATTATCCAGGATTTTATCATATGTTGGATTAAGTGGACTTCCAATTTCAATTTGTATGGTGTATGGGACCTTATAAATTTCAATTATGACCACCTAATTCAATCTGTTTAAAGTAAAATAAATTAATAAATGAATAAAACTGAAACCACCTATTAAAATGAAAATACAAAATGAAATGTGAGAACTTCAAATGGCCTTTACCCAGGAAATGGGTAGTAGGTCGTGTGTCTCTTGTGATACTTCTTGATTTTTCCTTCTTATCTAGAAATATATATTGGAGCAGGCTGCCTTTTGTGTAATTCTTAGAGGTAGTAATCAAACATATCCAATATACCAATTTCCAATTTTATGATTGATGTTTCAGGGGGGCCTTCAACCTACCACTTCTTACTGATTCTCTACCTGATTTCTATATATGTTATAAATATATTTTCTAAGGAGCACACCTCTCAATTGTAGAGATATGCCATAATGATATCCTCATGTGTTATGCCAAGAGATTGGATATGTGGACACCGTAAAGGTAGTAGACCATGAGCCCACCATCATGCCACTATTGGAACCTCATGTTGATCTTCAATTGGGTTTTGATTTCTAGTTTATGGATAGTCTTCCTAGGTTCGAGAATTTATTTCAATGTTATCCCATGCCTACTCAGAATATAGAATAACTTACATGGGACCTTCATTAGTAGCATCCTGCCTCCTTCATGTGGGACTAGGGATCATCTTGATGTAGGGTAATGGTTACACTCAATGTAATGTGTATTTGAACATCAAAATATGTATCCATATTTAAGGGTAAATTTTTCTACCTTTATGCTTCATTACACCACCAAGCATCGATGGTATGTCATTTCTCATATAAATTATTACCAAGACTTGGTTTGGGTAGACTTCTATAAGGATATATATGATCATTAAATTCCACATACTCTCTGAGCTGAATGTCTGGTGGACATACCTCATCTTCATGAATGATCTATGAGATTTATTGAGTCTTATAATCATTTCACCATGATTATGTTTTTTATCCATATATTTATGATGAAAAATTAATAGTTGTAAGGCATTTCAAGGATATTATTGAGCTTATTATTTGATAACCTATGAATGTATTTTAGTTGAAACATTGTAGGGAGATAGTGAAACAAGATGAAATTATGGAACAAAATCATAGAGAAGATAGTAATGGGAGACATGGAAGTACTATTTCACCATAGGATAATGGTTCTTATAGAAGTAATAAACCTCATTATGTTGGTAAACATGGGGGAGGTGTCGACTAGGGTACAAAAACTCGTACCCTTATTTGTCACATGTGCGGCAATCTATGAAATAAGAAAACCTAGTTCAGGAGGAAACTGATCAAATGATGTGCTTGTAGTAGAATGGTTCATATTTAGCACTTATTCTATTCCATTCCACCAGCATCCTATAGTATGGGTTCCGTACCAATAACTTTTATTAGTTACAAAATATGTGAATCCATGTCATGTTTGGATTTGGTCTTTTACTAGTAGTTTAGGATAAAGAAATAGTGGTTGTGGCTATGCCATCCTGGCCTTATAGCGTTAGCGTCAGCAGAGTGGATCTGCTCAGGTTGTTCAGGTAGTACAATAGGGACATAGTTTATGAAATGCATATGAAGTATATCAAGTAAAAGATAAATAGATTCTCAAACTATCTAAATTTATAGGTATTATCCTAATCACATATATATTAGTTTCATCCTTTCATGAATGGTGTTTTTTATTTGACGCTTTTGTGGGTAGCTTAAATATTTTGGTTCTATTCCTGATATTTCCTATGAGAATAGATTTTGAGCATTTCATTAGGAATCTTCCCTATGTCCCTATATCTCAAGGATAAGACATGAGCCTAGTTCCACAGTTTTTGTTGGACTTTTTTATAGTTAATTTTCAATGGGGACCATGAGATACATGAATTCATATATTTTGATGAACCTATGGATAGTATCGAGTATGCATCATCTTCTAGTGTAACATTATGGAATTATGAATTATTAAATGTGGTAACCATCATTTTGTAAAATGAAGCATAAAACCATTTCACTTATGTGTTAATTATTTAGTCTGATGTTAAGGACACTGCTAAGGTGGAGAGTGTCCTGTCTGATTTGGTTACAGGTTCCTTTCTAGTAGAAGGCAGAAAACAAGGGAAAGCCATATAAAATGGTCAGTTCTATAATGAAATGGAATTTGTCTTGTATTTCTTGTTTTATTTGGTGCATGGTTGAGTTCTCTATGATGTTATGATTAGGTATACACACAACCAACTAATAGAGTCAACCTAAAATGGTTCAAAAGTCCTTCAATTTCCTTTTGAAGGATGGTTTGAAAATGTGTGGAACACACCAGCCTTCTTATGGAGAATGTTTCAGGGATCCCATTGATGACCATTCAACTACTGTTAGTGTGATCTTCTAATATAGACAATCATGTATCAATTATTGGTATCATCTTGTTAAATTGATAATTCATTGGTCATACAAAATGCTAACATTTTTAAAAATATTTTTTTCTTCTTCTATAGGGCTTGAACAAATTCAGTCCCTAGAAGAGTGGTTTCTTTTAATGTCCTAGTTGATCCTAAGAGATACCAATTTTTTCCGAGTATAAACACCTTAGATGGACTAACAAGAACATGGTACTCCCATATTAACTTTTCATCATGGAAGTTTCCACGTGGGTTTCAATAAATGTAATTGTGGTTTGGTGTTTCTACGGTACCGATATATAGATCCAATTTTCTGAATGTGTTTTTATGTGGTTGATCTCATTGTATTCATGTTGTTGTTATGAATTTACCCTATATTTATACAGGCATTGAAGGGGGTTCTTTAACCTAAATTATAAATTTTTTAGACTAGGGGATGTTTACAATATCATACTGAGGCGCAATTTTGTGTGTAGTATTTTGGATAGATATGTCACTAATTTAAAATTTTGAGCTTAATTGAGAGTTACTTTATAAAATATCAGGCTAATTTTGATTAAAATTATCTAGTTTTGACTTTTCATATGTGTCAGTGATCTAGGCCTATTGTTTCAGGAGTGGTCATCTCATAGTGGCTTGACCTATATTCCATTGGTTTTGTTTAAAAGGGGTAATCTTTGAATCAACCCTTCAATTGAATAATGTTTCTTGTTTACTGTTGAGAGAATCATTGGAATGATACAAGAACAAGTTATATGAAAATTATGATAATGAGGATATCATTGTTTGGAATTGGCCTATGATTCTAGATCCTCTAGAGAAACTCAATAGGATAGCTTGAGGAGGGGAGGACGAATTCCCCATGTCTCTAGTTTGAAAAACTCTGAAACTCAATTCATTAGTTAGATGTCAGTTTTGGATTTGAGCTCTATGGATTATGTGCTATGTGTTATAGTGGAGCATGATGTAGATTTGGGCATTTGGAAATGCCACATGACCGTCAGATTAATACTTCATGTCCCTATTTTTTCAGGTGATGTTTTTGTTCTTCCCAATGGATTCTCAGTGATGTGATGTTATATGGTGGGGATGTTGAAATATCTAGACTTTTTTTAGTATAGGTAATTTTATTTTTTTCTCAGTTCATTTCAATAAAATAGTTATTTGTTGAAGCCGAATAGTGGGAAAAGACATGATTTGTGAATGGTTATTTAAATTGTTTACCATTCCAATAAACAAATATTTCTTATTTAATAGAAAAAATGTAAAAAATGAATAAAATTAAATAGACTAACGACATTTCCTTTTTCCCTTATACTTTTTTTCCTATTTTCCCATTTTTTTCCTTTTCTTTTTTTCTTTATTTTTTCAACATTTTTCCTTTCCTTTCCCTTCCCATTTCTCACTTTTTTCCCTCCACGTGTGTTCTTTATTCCATCAAAAATAGTAAAGGCCTCCCACTCTCCCTCTATGCATAGAATATAGAACCTCCTCAAATATTTTTGTGTTTTTTGATTATGGATACATTTGTTCAATGATTTTGTCATCATTAGATGCAGTAGAAAGCTCTGTGTAAGATCTCTCGTCCAAACCAAACTATTTTTATTTTCCCTCATTTTCCATTTTGTTATCTTCTAGTAATTTATTCTACCCTATATGGGATATTTTTATAAATTTCATGTGTTGGTCTATTATAGTTTTAATGGAGGATTTTTTGTTGGACATTTAGTATACCACGACCCTAAGGTAGGATTCCTATGGATTTTTTCTATTGTTTTGTTGATTTTTAAGAATCACGCTATGATTCTAAAAATAATATCCTTTTGGAGAAGCTTGATATTGCATACTAAATATATTAAATTTTATTTCACTATCTGTAGTGACCCATTCTTGTGGTGAAACCCATTCATGAGGTGTTCACTTTGCCTTTAACCTCCCCTTTTAGGTACTCCAACCATTTTTTGCATAAATTTACTATTTACTTGAGTGGTACATCACCATGTGGTAATGTTTTTCATTTATAAATGTTTTAGAATTACTAATGAATTATGAACTAGGATCCTTTGTTAATGATAATTCTGGGTTATAAGAATTTGTACTTGAGTAATTTCTATTTCCCCTAGCATGCTTGATGTCATATTAAATATAAAATTCCTTACATTATATATCGATGTTTTCATGTTAAATGAATGCCTTGAAATATGATAAATTCTTATACAACATGTAATAGACCCTTCTTAGTTGAATTGCAATCATGAGCATATAAATAATTCCTTATGTACTATGTTAATGAATTATTTAATTCTTGAATACTTGAATTGTATTTCAAGGAAATATTTTTTTCTTGTGGGATGAAAATATAATTGATGATGTATTAGTAAGAGGAATGATAATTTCATTATTCATAAGATGATTTTCATTGTATAAAGGCTATGCTGTATTTTTTATGGCACTTTCTAATTCTTTTCTCTAGTTAGATTGTTTTTCCTTTAATTTAAATAATGATCAATTATGATTATAGAACAAATTTTAAAATAACAAAAAATAAATTATTGGTGAATAATATCATGATTTTTTAATAAAACCCCTCTAGAGGATGTGTGTAGTGCTTTAGTCTAATAGTAGTCACATGTGTTATTAGACACTCTTTTTTCCATGATGTATAAACATTTCCAATTTTAGATTGTGTTCAATTGAAAATATTGATTAAATGAAAATACTATTATAATTTCATATTAAATTTTATCTGAGGACATGTATTTATTTTAATGTTGTTCCTGTTATGTATTCCCAGTTTCTGATAATTTTTATTGCCTTGCATCAAAAATTATTTCATTTTGGATTGTGTTAAATTTAAAAACTTGATTAAATGGTGATCATGTCATATTGAGATGCTTCTTTGTTAGAATGAAAATTAAAAATTCATTTTCATGTGTTAAATGAATTTAATTACATGGATCATTAGATTCCATCTGGGAGGGAACATAAATATCATGTTAAGGATTTCTGGGATGTAGTTTCCATGCTCTGGTGGTTATGAAATGACGTGATGCAAGTGAAACCTTGGATTCTTTGTATAGGCATGTAGGGAGGATTATAATAACTTATGAGTGATGTCAGTTCACTAGGGAAGAAATTATGGACATGCATGTTGGTGAGATGGTTAAAACATTGCTCTGGTGAGACTCAGTCCCCTAAGTGAGATATTTGGTATGTAATCACAGTCACAATCCTTAACTAATACATGGTACATTGAATGGGTTTCCCTGGATGGACTCAATGTATTATGTTATATAGGATGTTTCATGTGTGACCATATGGATTCCGTTATGATAGTCGAAGATTGGAGCATGACACCAACTTCGATTTTATGGAATTTTTGGATTCCATTGATTAATTTTTCAATAATTTGATTTAATTCCTTATTTTTAGTTCTCTTCAATTATTTTTCACTTTTGATACTACTACCTTTCCTATTATCACCCTTGTACATTGAAAATGAAAGTTAGAACTAAGAAAAATCACTAGGTAGGTATATCCCATGTTTACATGGCTCCTGTGTGTATATATATATATATATATATTCCCTATACAGGTACTCTTTTTGGGTTTCTGTCATAGGATGAAGAAGGAGGTATGGGGAAGGTGTCCTCTTAAGAACACAGACATTCGACTCGATGTTTTTTATTGCTTCTTTATTATTATTATATTAGAACATTATTTTTTATAATGCAAACTGGAAAGTTCTAGGTACCATAGGTTCCAGAATAACTGAATTTATAACTCATGACCTACTCGGAAACTATTTATTACCAAAATAGATTTTATAATCACATGTATTGATAAAGGGAAGTGCATTTATTCCAATGATTTAGTGTTTCCAAGCTATATTGGATGTATATTTGGGGAAGAGGACCGAGCATATGCTAGAGATGCTATTGTCGCAGTTTTTTTCATTTTTTGTTTTTATAAAAATTTTTTATTATTATATCTGTGTTCCCCTATACTATTATGATTTTTTATACACATGAAATCATCATCATTATATTTTTATCCAATAGTATTATTCAGATTATTTAGTTATCTGGTTATTCTTCTTGGATTATTTATTTGATTCTACTGCATTATTCTTATTATTCTGAATACAATACATATTATATATTATTTATAGTATTTTTATGAAAAATGCATGTGGTCATAGAAGCCCCATAGAGACACCTATGTATGTTTCTAATATTCAACAATCTTGGGTGATTGGGGAGATGCACTAGAGGTATTATGGGCCAACGTCCAGAGGGTCAGTTCATTGGATCTCTGGGTGGTATGATACAATAATCATATAGTTCTATATATTTATATAATAATGAATAACGAATAAATTGTAAAACCATACATTATAGGAGGATATATATACTCATTATATATTTTTCCACCAAAGTATACCCTTTAAAAACATGACATTTTTAAGACACATCTTCAATACATTCATCATGACATCTTCATTTTTCATACCAATATTAAGATGTAAAAAATGATAAAAATAGGTATTTGAACAAAAAATAATAGCAACAGTAAATAATTGATAGAAACTATTAGTTTAGTAAAAACATTAAAATATATATAATGTTTACAATTAACATTACCGTTCTTTGAGAATATGAAATAAAACATTTCCATTGTAATGGACCAGACCTCTCCGGTCTATTTCTTTGTCAAAATCCCATGTTTAGGGTGTTTTGGGAGGAAACTGTATCTCATTTCAATAGTTTTCCTAATTTCCAATTTTCCAATCGTTGAGTCATCCATCGGTGAGTAACATCGGTAGCTCAGTTTCAATAGGCTAGGATTGGTATATTTTCATTGATGACTCATAGAATCTGTAGATATGGAGTTAGTAGTATGAGAATCAATGATTGGCATTGATGAGTGGAATTATTGAGCAGTGCTAGTGTGTGCAATCGATGAGTGGCTTTTGTGAGTGGAAGCATTGAGTTAAATCAGTGACTCATGTTACTGAGTTGTGTAGGTGACTCACATTAGTGAGTCAGGCATCAGTGGTTCACTATCATTGAATCTTCTCAATGACTCTCCCATTAATGATTCATTTCCAGTTTTCCCAATTTATTATCATTCACACCTCCTACATTTTATTTGATATAAATTGAGTTTAAATTAATGTTTGAGATCTTATAAATGAATTTCATAGGATATTAATTGTATAGTAAATATCCTAATTCTCCCAAGACTTCGAAATAGTCAAATCATGTTGTCTTGGCCACAATATGACTTTAATGGCCCTCAAAACCATATCCCTTCCATTGATATAGGATCTGGATTTTCTAAAATGAGGCCTTATTTTCCTAGTGTGTTTCAATTATATATGTGTGTGCCTAGATGCATGCTTTCCTAAGGAGTTAACAACCAGTTCTTTAGAATTATGTTCACATTTTCCATGTTTTTTTCTCATTCTTATTTCTAGAGCCTCTATTTTTGGTGCAAGGAGGAATTATTGATTGTTTTTAGTTCCAAGTAGTGATTCCTTCATCTCTTTTTCAATTTTGTATCATGTGTGGTAGTTATACTGATGTATTCTTGTGAATATGGTGGGATCCTTTTAAACAATGTAATAAATATGGGGGGAGATGATAATGATATTTGTGTTGTTTTACACATTACATTTGATCCATGATGTGAATGGTATTGCTTGTATTCTAGCTAAAAATAATTGTCATTGGATGTCTTTGTTTACGAACTGTACTCATGAATAAAATTTGTCAATATTATATTGAATGGCTATAAACGTGAAAACATGATTAATCTCATATACCTAGTTAAATAAATGGATGACCTGGGAAAGAAATTATTATGTGATCTCCCTAGAATTATAAAAGTGGAATTAAAGAATTACGGTTTCTAAAAAAATAGACCTTGTTTTCTATTGTGTTTGTGTGTTGTGTATAGATCTGTTCGACCGTTTTTTTGTTTTGGCCAAGTGGTTTTGTTGCTAGGGGTGTGTTTGTGAGTATGGGTGGTCTGGGTGTCCGAATGGAATATCATGTTGGGAGAATGGTTGATTGATTAATGGTTGAACTTTTTATGTTGTGGGAATGAATTTGGGCAGTGGTTGGGTAACAGGGCTAGAAGATCCGGTTGTGTTATGTTTATTTTTATGGGTGTGTTGGGTGGGGTGTTGTTGCACAGTGTGGCTACTGAGTGTGCTAGTAATGATTTGTTTTGGGAGATTTTATTTTTTAGTAGAATGATAGGGTGGAATTACATTAACGAATGATGTTGTATGTGGTTGAACCAGTGTTTAAGAGATAGGGGTGGGTATCATAACTACATGATGGGTGAGTTTTGTTTCTTGTGATGTGGTGATCTTCATGCATAGGGATTCTAAGGAAGTTTTAGGAGATATTTTTATTAAGAAGGATGTTTCTACCCATCATGGGACTTCACCAATAGTTTTTTAGAGACTTTGTGATGTATTTGTGCGTTATGATGCAACATGTGGTGTTCTATGTTTTGAAGATTCCCATGTAGGGATGGAATAAATATAAAATTGTTAACGTAGAATAAAAACATGTTAAATGAACTTTCTAGGGGAATGTTTCGATTTGTAGCTTATAGTGAAGTGGAGTTTATTTATCGACATACGGAAATGACCTTCATTCATGGTGGTATGTGCATGTAGGGTTGGTAGAAACATATGTTCTGTTGTCGTATAGAGTTTGTTTTGAAAACCCAGAGGTTGGTCTGATCGTTTGGTACATATATATATATACATGTAGGTTGTTGTGATTTCTATACACACCTCATCCATTTTTAGCACTATGGGCCAAAAACCACCATTTTTAAGGGGGGGTTTTGATTCCCAAAATCCTGGTGGGAGGATTGATGGCTGGTTATTTTCCCTTCTCTACCCCTTATTCTATGATTTGGTAGCCATAGACCCTTCAGGTAGGTTTTGGTGAACTCGTGAGGCCTAGGTGTTTGAGGGAGAGGTGTTCTTCCCAAGTGTCTTCAGGGTGTAATGCGTTGTACATTCTGAGATGTATTTGGGATGAGGTTATGGTTTTGTTTCCTAGTTATATGTAGGTGGGATGTGATTTGGTTTCAGACAAATTTTTTGGTGGAGGATGTGATATGTGGCCTCGGTGTGTGGGGGAAGGTTGTGACCATGGGTCTTGAGGAAGAATGTGGTAGCGTCAGGAGGATCACCATTAAAGATGAATAGTTAACTAGTTGTAAGTGGTGTAGGTTATCTATATATCAATGTGATCACTATCTTACATTCATGACTTGTGTTATTTGGTGATTGTTCCATGGCGACATTAGGGTGAATATTCTACCATGTCAGGTGATTTTGAGTTTATATTGTTTTCTCACTGGGGCATTACAATTCTTATCCACCATGTATATGGGTTAATTTTTAATTTACTACTCAGTATATTTGTATTGTCCCCTTAAGTATATGAAAATTATTTCATGTTTCCTGGGTGAATACACAGACTATGATAGACCTTACATGATCGGACGTTGGGGATGGTTTTTGTGTCGCATCTTTGAATTTATTTCATACTTACTTGGGATATTTATTTATTTTTGTAGAATTTTTACTTTAAACATTCATATTGGATTAATTTTTGATTATTTATATATTTTCCTTCACTAGATTTGCTTGAGGTTGATACATCATACCACTCGATCATGGATACAATGAAAAGGATAATGCCTCCCATTTTTTTGAGATTTATAAACCCTTGGTTGTAGTCGCCACACCGAGGCCTATTGGAGGTGGAACTCGGAGTTCATTATTTCATTTTAATGTTGAATAAGGAACTCCACAACACATTTTTATCTATTCCCTAATCTTGCAGAAGGAGATTCATGATAGAATATTATCAGAGCTGATGGTTGAGATAAATGATTGAGTTTGGAGTTAGGAACCGTGATGATTGAATGGGATTCTAGGGTAGCAGAGTTAGGTGATCATAGTTTATGAAATTGGCTAGGGAGGACCAGCTAATACGTGGGAATTTAGGGGCCCTAGATCTAATGGATAGACTCTGATCCTACTAAGCCCCCATGATAGGTTACAACATCTATTGGGTAGAGACCCTAGGAATGGTGCACCCATCAAGAAAAATTTTGTTATTTTTTCCTTGGGTGTTCGGGAAAAATTTTAAACAAAACATTTTCCCAAATGAATCGAAAATATGTTTTATACAACTCGGAATTAGGATCTCTTCGTTCACCTTTCATCTATGGCACCCAGTGATCTTCTACGGGTGGCTCAATTATTGTAGGCTCAACAGGCTGACTCGATCGATTGACGGAGTGTTTACTCGATGGTGGAGTATGATCAGTGGAAGAAGACACTTTGTTCCTTCCAGTGGAAGACTCTGGGGATGTACGATAGAAATTTTTCATATATAGAAATGGAGAGTTGCATTGAGGAGCTAGGGATCACTTTAAACCAGATCCATGAATACAAATATTACTGATTTCTATTGGAAGATATTTAGATCGGGGTTGTTACACATCAGTGGTGGACATTGTACTTAGGGGACAGAAAAGAGGATAATATTATTAGGATCGATTTGGAGAAGGATTTATGGGTGAAATTTATTTCTTCGACCATCAATAATAAATAGTGATGGGATATACTCTTCCTCCAGGATTAGAGTTTGTCAGTACAAGGGTTGGGGATCAAGTTCAGGGATATCCTTTTCTTTGCTATAGACCTCTTTATGGTTGTGGAGTCTCAGGAGATACATTTAGAGGAGAACTCCGTCGTTCCCTCCAGTATTCAATTAATACCTTCACCATTCTAACACATGTTGAGATCCATAAGAAGGTAGAAGTGGTTTATAGGATTCACTCGCAAGGTGGTATATCTGGAGGGGGAGATAGTAGGATTATATGAAGTGAAATTCTTCCAACAGTAGGTCATAATAACCAAGGTCGTTTAGGATTTTCCCAGCCTGGAATCGATCTCAATAGTTTAAGTTTCATCCTTTTGGTCCTCATTATATTTCCTTAGGCCTGGAAATGAGGTTTTTATCTTATAAAGGCTACATGAACCCTTGTAGTTAGTTCCTAGTTTGAGCTCAATATGGTGGAAGTGGGCAGGTTCATTGCCTACCCCATTAGAGTTGCCTTCCAAGCCATTTCAGCAGTAGGGATAGCATGCTCCTACTCAACCGAGAGGAGACAGAGCAGGTGGAGGCCAAACGTTGGATATATTAATGGGAACATGACCTAGACATGGTTAGGTTAGTAGTCAGTAGTAGAGGGTTAGAGGAATTGGGTGTGGTCAGTTTCACATCGTAGAGGCATCACTTCTAGTAGGGAATGAGATCGTTCAAGGTATGACAATTTTCTTCAGTACTATTGTTTGCTCTTTATTTAATTTAGGAGCTTCTCACTCCTTTGATTCACTAGGTCTAGACCATGCTTCTATATTGGACATAGAGAGACATTTTGTTCCCTACATATGAGTACATGAGTTATAGGTCAAACCATCTTGTGTGATGTATGTAGAGGATGTAGACTGATGTTGGGGCTAAATCAGTGTATTGGGGATCTTTTTTTTGTTAAAAATGAATCCATATAGTGTTATACCTAGAATCAATGGGTTGAACTCTATACATGCTATTATTCACTACTTTTTTAGAAGAGTCGTGTTTTTAGACAAGGATGGACAACATGTGGCTTTCGTTGGTGAGTGGAATTTCTTGATGGGTAGCTTTTTTACAGATAATTTTCATTCATTGTTGGTTGAGATGTCAATAGAATTATAGGATGATGGGATGGTGGGGGTTCCTCGAGTTGTTGGGGGTGTTCATGTATTATTTACCTGAGGAGGATGTGACTCCACCGCCTTAATGTGACGTTTAGTTTGGGATAGACTTATAACTCAGATCTACTTTGATTTTGATGGATCCTTATCAGATGGCAGTTTTTGAGCTGTGGTATTTGTGATTCTGGATTGGTGATCTGATGAAAAAGAGATTTATCTTGACCATTGTGCTACCGTGGGGTGATCTAGTAATGTTTCTGAATAAGTATAATTATAGTATGAGTATTTTTATAGACTAAAAAATATTTAATTAAGTAACAATAAATAAAATTTACACTATCCTAAGGATATAGGATTTATTTGACAATTTTATGAGAACAAGTTGCTTTGGTAGATCGATATGTATTACATGTATCACCAGTTGAGGGTAAAATATTGTGGAATCCTGAAGAATACTTTCAGATGAAGGTATATGCAATTCGACTTTGTGGTTATGACATTCAGTGTCACAAATTCTCCAGCTGTGTTGATGGGGATTAAGAATAATGTATTTCTAGAGTTCCTAGATAGGTTTTCCGACTTATTCATTGATGAAACACTAATCTACCAAAATTCAATTGATGATCATTTTTATCATCTCATGGCTATCTTGGAGGTCCATTAACACCCCTATCTCTACAAAAATCTATCAAAGTGCATTTTTTGTCCCCGAGATGTCCACTTATGATGACATGTGGTGACTCAATAGGGTGTCGCACTGGACCTGTTAATGTTTGAGGAAACCGTTTCTTACGAATCACCCAAGAATGTGAAAGAGGCTTGAAATTTTATCATTCTAGAAAGCTATTACTAGATATCAAAAAACAATGTCTCTTGAGTAAAATTTCCATAGAGGGATCTGACCACAAAAGGCCATGAATTTGTGTGGAGTGAGAAGTTCCAGGTAGCGTTTGACTATCTAAAGAAGAAGTCTATCAGCTCCCTAGAACTCACGTTTCTAGAGGTAGGGCTGATGTTCAAAAAAATTTCTGAAACTTCACATCTAGGCTTGGCATGTGTGATGTTGTAGCAACATGGAGTTATATCTAATTGGTCTAGGTAGTTATTTCTACCTCAATTTAACTATTCCACCCATGATCTTGATCCTATAGTAGTCTTGTTTGAACTAACTTTTTAGCTACATTGCCTCATTGGGGATAGCTTAGTATTGTTCATGGATCACATGAACATGTGATACATCTTTTCCCCAGAGAGAAATGGACTTGTGATAGTGGAGGTGGATGTAGTTCTTCTAGGATTATGATTTTTTAAAATCCTACACCATATGAAAAATAAATTTTCTGGCTGATGCTTTGTGTCAGATGATAGAGAATGAGGTGGTTCTGGAATAAGAGGATGCTTAGAGAGAAATAGAGGAGTTGGATACATTGCACATGGATGCCCGAATGGATGGTGTTATAGGTTTTTTTTCAAATTATGGTGTATTAGACTCTTAGGTAGTCGTTGGAGGATTCTTAGTGAGTATACTCGGAGGAAGATGTAATTCATGATCACTCTAACTAGTGTTATGCTCTGAAGGGTTAGTCAAAGTATGGAATGAATTAGATGTTGTTCAATGAGACGATGTTTGATTTAATGGTGATGTACGAGGTAGTTCTATGTGTTATTTATATATCACCCATGTGGTACAACTATAAGTTTCTAAGATGTACCATGGCCTATGTTAATAGTTATACTGGACCGGGATGAAGTTGGTAGTGGAAGAGCTTGTGTTGAAGTGCTTAGGGTTCCAATAGGTTATCGGTAAGCATTGTGTTCCGATGGGTTTGTATCATCACCTAGATTTACCCAAGTGGATGTTGGATGAAATATCTATTGATATCGTCATTGAACTACCTAGGTAACAAGGAGGAAGTGATGTTATCTGGGTAGTGGTGGATCAGCTAATAAAATTATCTAACTTTTTAGGGATTAAGGAGTCACACGAAGTGGATGCCTGTGTGAGAAAGTACATGGATGATTTGGTGTAATTTCCTAGATTATAAAGATCCATTGTCTGGGAACAACATGCATGTTTTACCTCACATGTCAAATGGCTATTGAAGCACGATTTTGGCACTTAGTTATGCCTCAAAACTACTTTCCACCCTCTGATAGATGTGAAATTGAGAGGATCATCTAGACATTGGAGGACATGCAGCTTGAATTTTTCTTGAATTTGGTGGGTATTGGGTGTAATATTTTCTCTCGGAAGAGTTTTTTTCCAATAATATCTTTCACTCTTCCACTATTATGGAACTGTTTGATGATCTATATGGAAGATTGTATCATTCACCCTTTTTCTAGACATAAGTTGTAGAGGTAGATATTCTAGGTCAAGACCTGGTGAAAATTATGACTAATAAGGCAATAATTATTTGTGAGATGATGAAGGAACATTACTAGAACAAGTCATATGATGACCACATGGGAAGGACCTTAGAGTTAGATATTAAGTAAAAAGTGTTCCTGATGGTTTACCCTCAGTGTGGGTAGTGGAGGTTCGGCTGAGAGAGAAAGAATTCCCTAGGTTCATTATACCATTTGTGGTATTGGGGTAAGGGTTTGAGGTGGAATACCATGTAGAATCTCTAATACAATTGAGGAGGATCCACATCATCTTTCATGTATCCCAGCTTTGTCAGTATATTTATGATTACTCCAATGTCTTTTATTTGGATAGTTGGATATCAAGGACAATAAAACTATAATGGAGTAGCCAGTAGAGATCTAAGATCATCAAGAGAAGGTGTTTTTTGGATGGACCATTCATTTTTTTCACATGTTTTTGAGGCATGGTGGATAGGAAGAGATTACTTCGGAGTGAGAAGCGCAGATGCATTCCCAATACCCAAAGTGGTTTTGATTTTTATTGTGTATAATTATTTTTGATGTAGTGCTTGAATCATGTTTTCTATGATATGAGTGGTTTTCCCTATTTTTAAATATTTGTGATGAAATTATCACATGTATAAAGGGTAAGACTAGATTCATAATCAAGATGCATTAATTGAAATGTGATTAAACTCATGTGGTCAAGAAAGTCCCACCAATGGTAGATAGAATCTTGACATAGAGGAAATGATTTTTTAATTAATTTTTCTGAATAGTTTTTTCTGGTGTGGTGTATCTTGTGTATGTGTGGGATAGTAGATATGAGGGAAGGTGTTCTTGGGTGTTTATTCTTCACTCCATCATTCAAAAAATACATGGTGGTTAATCCTGAGAGGTATCTTATGGGGTGGTTGTTCGGCCCCTCTTTCTTCAAGGCTTCTTTTTAAAATTATGAGGGTGATTATAGTGTGAGAGTTATCTAATTCAATGGGATGGGCCTCCCAACTTCATTAAATTTTTAAAATTTATTGTTTGGGGTGTTCTGTTAGGCAGTGTTATGTCATTTCAAGAGTTTTTCAAATTTCCAATTTTTCCATCACTGAGTCAGGCTTCTATTATTCCTGTTGGTAGCTCAATGTTGGTTGGTTGGCATTGGTATATCGTTTTCGTAGCTCAATATTGGTATGTCGATGCATAAATGGGTCGAGTAATTTGTATATCGGGGATTGGTAAGATATGCATTAGTGAGTGTCATTGGTGAGTGCATCAATGAGTGGAATCGGTGACTAATTACTATGAGTCTTGTCAGTTACTCCCTTCGATGAGTAAAGAAATAATGATTCTCTATTAGTTACTCATGTTTTTGACTCACCCATCAGTGAGTCATTTCAAATTTTTCCATGTTTTTCTAGTTTCACACCTTCAATGTTTTTTCATGTAAATCAAGTCTTATTCCATGTTTGACCACGTAAAAATGTGTTTCAAATGATTTAAATTATATCATTAATATTATAATGCTCTATAGACATTGAAATTGTCACACCGTGTGGTCTTGGCCGTTACTCAAAATTAATATCCCCTGAAACCATTTCCATTCTATTGATATAGGATTTGGAATTTATAAGCTAATACCTTCTCTTCCCAGCGTGTTTCCTTTTTCTATTGGTAAAAATTGAACCATTCTACCCTGAGGAGTCATGTGCCTATGTTATAGCAGTCATTTATGTTTATCCATGGGAGTTTCTCCTACTATAGGAATGATACCCTGTTTTGGGTTCTAGGAGAAATTTTTGATCTTTTATTTTCCCATGTAAGGATTCCATCATATTTATTTCATTTTTGTATCATGTAGGATGGGTATACTATAGTATTATTGTGAATATGGTTGGATCCTTTTAAATGATTAATAAATAAAGAGTATGGAGATGAAAATGATTTTTGGGTTGTTTAATCTGTTATCACTTATCCATGTTGTGAATTTTGTAGGTCGTATTCCTTGTGAAAATCATGACAATTGGTGGTCTCTATTTTCACAACATTACCATGATTATTGTTCTTAATATTCTACTGGAAGGCTGTGAACTTCAAAACATGATAAATCATGTATACCTGGTTAAATAAATTGATTCCCCAAGAATGAACATTTTATGTGATCACCCCTGAATAATGAAAGTGGAACTAAATTATGAGGGTCGATAAATCTGAAAACACCCTTCTGTTTATTGTGGATGTGTTCTATTAAAGGATCTGTTCAACCATGTGCATTGTTCTAGTCCTGTTGTGTTCTATAAGGAAGGGTGGTTGAATGTATGGGGTGGTATGGGTGGTTTAATTAAATCTCATGTTGGGATATTGGTTGATTATGGCTGGGATGAACTTGTTATATAGTGGTACTACATCTGGGTAGTGGATAGGTAGAAAGGATTCATGATTAGATTGTGTTATCTTTATTATTAGGGGTGTGATGGGTGTGGTGTTGTTGTGCAGCAGGGTGATGAGTGTCGTAGTAATGAGGTTTAACGAGATTTTTCATGATGATATGAAAATAATGGAATCATTAAATTGATTAATGACGGTGGTAGTGGTTAAACTGGTGTTCAAGAGAGGGGAGTGTGATGTAGGACTGCAAGATGGGTGATTTTTTCACTGGATGTGGTGATTTTCATACAGTGTGGCTATCGAAGATGGTTTAGGAGGGATAATTTTAAAGATTTATGGTGTTAATATTAATGGTATTTCTCTCGATGTTTTTTAAGGACATTTTGAAGTATTACTGGGTTATGATGCAACCTGTGGTGTTCTAGATTTGATAGTTTCCTAGGTAGGGTGGAATAAATAAATAAACTGTTATAAAGAATGAAAACTGGTTAAATGAATTGAATGGAGGCCTGATTCGAATTATGGATTGCAGTGATGTAGTATTCATTTATTGACATACATAAGTGACTATAATTTGTTGCAATATATGCGTGTAGGGTTGGTATCAATGGTAGTTTTGTTGTGGGCTGGTTTTTGATCTGAAAACCCATTACTTGTAATGAGTTTGTGGTACCTATATATACGTGTAGTTCCTTGTAATTTCAATATTTACCCCACCTGTGATGAGCACTACGTGATGAACACCCCCATTATTATGCAGGTGGGTGTCCTTCTCCAATATATTAGTGGGTGTATGGATCAATTGTTATTTTCCGTTTTATCCATCATATTCTAGGAATTGTAATCATTAGACTCTTAGGGAATGTTGTGTTGTGGTTATGAGGACCAGGTGTATGAGGGTGAGGTGTGCTTCCCTGGTGTCTTTAGGATGAGTTATTTTTTACATTTTATGGTGTCTTTGGGATGTGTTTGTGGTTTTATATCGTAGTTTTCTATGGGCATGAATTGATGTGGTTATAGCCCATGTGATTACGAGAGTTTTGTGGTATGTGAATTATGTGTGTGTGGGAATGTTGTGACAAAAGGGATTTGGGAACAGCATGGTATCATGAGGATGATCGCCATTAATTATGAGTTGTTAACCACTGGGAAGTGGTGCGGGTTACCGAAATATCATTATGATTACTATTTTACTTTACTTTACATGCTTTATTTGATAAGTGTTCCTTATTGACGTTGGGGTGGAAAATATAGCATGTGAGTCGCATTTGAGTTTTTGCGGTTTTCTTAAAAGGGTATTAGTATTCTTCTCCCACTTATATACATGTGATATTAGGTTTTCCTACTGATTATAATTGTATTATCACCCTACATATATATAACTATTTTTAGGTTTCCATGGGGATTATATAGACTATGCAGGAATTTACATTCTCGAACATTGGGTATGGTTAATGTGTTGCTACATAGATTTTTTTGGTACTTACATTGGAGTGTTCTTTTTTATTTCTAGTAATTTTACTTTAACCATGTATGTGGGATCAATTTTGGTTTCTTTATATATCAAAAATAGAGTTATTTGAGGTTGATTCATCTTATCTATTGATATCGCTTACTCTAAAAAGTGCAATGCCTCCCATTTTTGTTACATATATACCCTTAGTGATGGTCTCCACCCATGGGGGTACTAGAGGAAGGACTCATGGGTCATTATCAATTTTTTAATCACAAAGAAGAAAGGTCGTGAAACATTTCCATCCCTTCCCTCAATCGGAATATTAGGGGTCATGGAGTTCACAAACACACATTTTTCTCAAATAAAATCATTAAATTCCATATAATCAAATGAACACTAATTTTGGTGACTTAGAAAAACATATACATAGAACTATTTAAAAAACATTTAAAATTTAATTTCTATATCACTGACATCCAGTTAAGCTAGTACAAGCCTACCGAATGCTATTTGGGTCACTCTAGGTAAAGATATAATAGGTTTATGATCAATTTATTTTTTATCCATTACCAAATTTTTTGTAAAATAAATTGATCATAAAGCCCATTGAAATACTCTTTTAATCCCATATAAAAAACTTTTGAATATAATTTTTTTTTTTGAGAACACATTTTCAATTCCAAATCACCCTTTTCATTAAAAAACATTTACAGTACAAAATTACCTAAAAATATAAATTTGGTTTTCAATTTACGGAATAGTGATATCTTTTAGAGGAATATGATAATAAAATAATGTCCACGATGGTGGAAAAGTATATTTCATTGTATATATTAATAATATAAAATTGTTTTTTCATTTTCCAAAACATTCCATATAAAAAAGATAAATTTTATATTCTTTGAAAACCATTGAATTAAATATAAAATAGTCATAAAATAAATTTTAAAATACTTCTGTATATATAAATTCTTATTTAAAGTAATATTAATAATATTGGCATTGGTAAAATGATTTTATATTTAAATCATTATACATCCAATGTTTCATATACCACATTAAATATTAAAATCTTAACCTCCATGAAATAATATTTTCACCAAAACATTAAATAACATTAGTATAATAATAATATTTATAGGAAATTTCATAGAGCTATATATACACCTTATAAAATACTAAAGGTGCATATCATCATTAAAAGCATCAATAAAAGTTGTTCGTGATGAAATCCACAACCTTGAGTTTGATTCATCACATATGTTCCTTATATTATTGAATAATAAACATATGTTAATTATTTAATTAAATGGGATAATTTTTAAATATTATTATTCATTTTTATATTTCTTGTTACCATGTCATAACAATTAATTAATTATTTATGTTCAATTCCGAAATTTTGAAAATATTTGGTACAAGTGTCCAAAATGAAGTTTGTAGGTTATAAAAATTCAAAAGTGGTAATTATTCCATAATCTATAGAATAATATTAATGAGATAATAATATCCCTTATAAAATAATTAGTCTTTTATATCTATCTATTTCATTTGGATATGAAAAATAAACTATGTTACAATCATGGAGACAGTAAGTCGAACATACACATGTGCAATGATTCTATTTTTCAGTGATCATTAAAAAAAAGGTATATATTATTTTATAAATACATAATACCCATAGTATAATTTATGTAATATAAATAATTAAAATATAAAAATATATATCATGTAGTAGATAGTTCACACATATATAGGAAAGTTTAATTTTTCCTCATTTGATGGTAGTGTATATTTATTTTTGTTATAAAATTAAAATAATAAAATAACAGTATATTTGTGATACATGGTTTAATATTTCACCATGTTTGAAGAAGGTTTTAAGGATGTGTAAGAAGTAATAAAAAAACAGTTAATAAAAATGATAAAACTTCCAAAGATGATCTCTTTTGACTAACACTTCAACACCACCTAAGAGAGTGGAATGCCTACAAAGGTCTATATAATGTGGGGATCGATTATAAAAAATTAATTGGTAAAATATTGATGATCAAAATAGGTTTCTATGTGTGAGGAAATGGGAAAAATAGGTTCCTTTTTATAAGAGAGTGTTGGGACACTCTTTTAATTCATCAAAAATATTAAATTAATCTATATTAATATTCTATTAAAAATGGGTCCTAAGTAATTTATTTAGAATAAAAGATGATATTGGGTTGATTAAACTTCATCCAATTAAAATTATAAATGATTTGACTATTTTTAATCAGTTTCTATTTTTTTAACCATTATTTATCTCTAACTGTGATATCATGTAATATACATAAAGATTTTTAAATTTCTGATAATAAAATTACAGATGAAAATGGTAACTCATTGATGAATTTTTTATAGTTATAAAAATATTTTGGCATAATTTTATATTTTTATGAATTTTATATCATTTAATTAAATATTATTTGTTTAAAAATGTAATTTATGTTAATTTTAAAACTATTCATTTTTTAAATTTTTTCAAATGTCATAAGAAAATGATTTCATTATAAACACATTATTATCATGACTATAATATCGATTTCATCCACTAAATTCATATATTTCATCAACTATATCAAAAAATATATTTTAATATTTTTGAAATATTTTATTTGATTATATCATTAATTAAACAATAATTTTTTCATCATTATACGTCTATTTAATTTAATTATTTCATTGTTAAGATTTATAAATATAAGTTAAATGTTTTAGAAATATGTTTCATATTTCCAAATACTATTTACTATCATATATAATAAGTACATAACTGCATATTTAAAATATTTCACTTGTGAAAAAAAAAGTGTGGCAAAATTAACATTTCACTGAATAAAATTAAATAAAAGTGAAAATTTACTCCCTCAGGCTCAATGTGTAAATATAATCACCACAGGGAATATTTTGGTCACTAATAAATCATACATTAACATCATGATAAGTGTTTGGGAAATTTTATATTAATCATAAGAATATTTTCAACCTTAATTACATGATTTACCTTTAAGCATTTTAATAAAAAAATTACTAACGATGAAATTTAGAATACACAAAAATATATGGTACATATTTATGTAATTTATACCTTTTGATTCCAAAATTTTATCAATTTCTCAAATATCCAGAAAATAATTGCTAGAAATTAATTAAAAAATAATACCATTAATGGAATGGGAAAATGGTTTAAATTTTACAAAAGTTCAAAAGTTCATGATGTTTTTATATGAAATTTAAATTTTAAATTATTTCTACAGAAATAAATTGGAATAAATAATAAAAATATGATTTTTTTTATATTTCAATACCAATTAAATTCATTATTTAACTATATAATTAAATTAGAAGAAATGTTTTCGAACTAATATATTGTATGGCTCATTGGTCAAGAAATTATAAAGTTCATAGACAAATTAAAAGAAATTTAAGAAAAGTACATAATGAAAACCTTATTCAAATGAATAAGTTTATTTTTTTGGAATAGAATTTCTAAATTTTTCAAAAACTATTTTTAAAAGATGTGCACAGAAAATGTGAAAAAAACTACCTTTTTCAAAAAATACTTCTTATATATTTAAAACTTGATTGATTCTTATACTATGAATCCAAAATACATAATACGAATGTTAAATACTGTATTGATTATATTAGATATATAAATAATTAATATAATTAAAAAATATATATTTCATTTTTTTTATAAACCACACATTTCCATATTTAAATTGTTTTTTTGAAAAATATTTCATTGATTTTAAAATGGTATAAAATTAATTAATATTTAATTGGTCAATGAATAATAAATGAAATAGTACAAAATACTTCCATAAAACAGTTAAAAATGTTGTTTCTTATCATTCCAATGACTATTATAATGGTAAAAATTAAATAATAATATTTAGTTTGATTAAGTTCAACGTAGCGTATTTTTTAAAATACAAAACATATTGCATCCATTTAAAAACAGGAGATATTACATTCCACCGATCCTCCCTTAACAAGTTATATCCTTTAAATTTGAACTCGGGATAAAAAATAAGGGGTTATGAATTTTTAAAATAAATTTACTAAAATCCCACACGGGAATAAGGGTCAATAAAACATCTGTCTTGAATGAAATAAGGGAAAGTACAAATGTCATATGAGACAACACACATTGGTCCTTCTTGTTGAAAATCATGGATATGGAATATAAAACTAATCATTATGTTCTGATGTTCAGTGATAAAAAATATGGTTTATATAATGTTCATAATCATAAATTCGGGAATCCATAATACAAAAATATCCATTGATTTCTTTTTAAGAATCGTAAATTGATAAAGTTTTTAATGATAATTTTTTTAGATTTGCGGAACTATAATAATAATTGGAATAGGGGCATAAAGAAAATATACTTACATAAAAAGTTGAGGTTCATCCATTAATAAATATCTACCATAGACTCATGTTTTTTCCCAAATGAAGATTATTCATGATTAATGTTTCACACACAAAGATCTATAATAAAATTCTAGAGAATCAAATATTCCACAAACTGATTAACCATATATTTATCCTCTATTTATAAATTTTGAAAATAAAAAATGGTTAGTATAAGATAATATAATCTCACAATAAATAATTATATGAAAAAATAATTCAATATTATATTTTTAATAGTGACACCCAATATTCGAAATACACAAATATCGATCAATAAAATTGATTAAAAATTTATAAACTCGGATTTAAACCCCATAATTATTTTATCAAGATTTTATACTAGATAAATTTTAAAATTTGACTCCAAATAACATCAGACACTCTTATTGTATTAAACAAAAAAAATCATTTCCTAAATCTATATATCTCAAAGATATACTAACCAATTAAAAATAATAACCTGAATCAATATATTCCCACAATATAATCAATGATTTTTTCAAAACATAATTAAAAATTTACTTATCAAATAAAATATCGTAGTATTCTATTTTTCATGATCATATATGGTTCACAGAAGAGTGATTTTCTTAAAAAATAATATTAATTTTCTAGAAAAAAAATTATTTTCCAATCCCACGATTATCTATTTGATAAAACATATGTTATAAGAATCATCTTTTTTTTATTTAATTAAATCATTTAAATTAAAATACAATTTTAAAGTAACTTGGGATGTCTCAAAGGCCTATGGTACGAAATTAACCCTTTTCACCCTTTCGTAATGGGTTCAAATATCATGGACTTGTCGAACAAGATGGGTTCCGACCCATACTGATGATTTCCCTTTTTCGAAAATAATACCATTCTTATATATTTCCATAAAAAATATGATAAAATAATTAAAAATAACCATTAAAAGATTTATCCTAAAAGGGTTTATTATGCCTTTCATATTAAATCCCAAATATTAATAACCTATAACTACCTCAAAAATGATTGTCTCTTAAAAAATAATTTATCAACATAAAATTACATAAAATAATAACTCAAATGGGTTTCTAGAACGTTAATCTTATGATCAACCTTAAAATTTTAAACTCATGAAGATGTACTTATCGCTTTTGAAAAAATAATAATCTTCAAGTTTATCTTAAATCAACTTTGATATCAACTATAAGGACGTGACCTCAATCATAAATTATTCTAGATATTGTTTACTAGAAGTATTTTTATCTAATTCCCAAAGATATTTTATGTTTTTTGTTATATAGAATTACAAAAAACTTATAAATAGTAATCCAATACATTACAAGTAAACAATTATACTTAGTATTAATTTTTCCACATAATGAAAACCATTAAAAATGATTTCATTTCAATACAAATCTTCAATTCAATCATCATGACATCCTCGTTTTCCTTAATAATATTAACACATCTTTAAACCATTTTAAAACATAGGATGAGTAAAAAAAGTACTTTTTAGGGATAATGAAATTATTTAAATTATTAGTTATGTAAAAAAGAGGAAAACACATATTCATTTTTTCTTTATCATCAATGTTCTTTGAGAATATGATTTTTCTATAAACACATTTTTCTCAAAAGAAATAATTAAATCTTATATCATGATATTTAAACTCTCTTACATGACATAGAAAATAGTGACATAGATCTCTTTCAAAAATAAATTAGTTGAAATAAATATATGGACATATTCAAATTAGGCTATTACGGGCCCACTCGATGCTATCTGGACCACCCATGTTAAGCTATAACAGGCTAACATGATGATATCTTGGTCACCCCATGTTATGATATGGAACAATTTCCTTGCACTATCTGGGTCACCCCACGTATAAGCTATATTAGGCTCACCCATTTCCTAAAATTCTCATGTACCAATAATTAATAAAACTCATTCATCATAATTCCCATTTAAAACTCATCTAATCCCATATGATAACACATTCGGATAAAAATTCTCATATAGTTGTAGATCCCATTTTCAATACCAATTCATTCATTTCATTAAAAACCCATTTTAAATACCAAAATACCTAAATAGATTAAAAATATATTTCATTTATTGAAACGTGAATGTTTTCAGAGGAATAAGACAAAAGAAATATTGACCACATTGGTGGAAATAACTTTTTCACCATATACATAAAGAATCGGATTTATTTTATAGTTTGTAAAAATGTTCCATATAAAACTAATGAAAAGATTAATTTTTAATACCCTTTTAGTAAAATTAAAAATAAATATATAATTTACTTTATTTTTTTTATAACCATAGAAATAAATATGTAAAATAATATCAACAATATAGACATAGAAGAAATGATTTCATAATTGTATCTTTAAACATTCAATGGGTCTCATACAAATTTGAACATTTGAATCAGAATATCCATGAAATAATATGTTTAAAACGTTAAATAAAAATATTTTAGGAAAAATATGGATATTAAATTCCATAATAGCTGTATATAGAGATTATAAAAGAATAAAGGTAAATATTATCATGAAATGCCTCAATGAAAGTAGATTGAGATTAAATCTCATACCTTGAGCCATATTCATCATAGAGGTTCATTATATTCTTTAATAATTAACATAGGTTAATTTTATTCCTTATTTAGAACAATTTTCAATATTATTATTCCTTTTCATGTCAATTATTACCTTGTTATGATGATTACTTAATTATGCATGTTCATGTCATATGTTTTGATGATATTCGGTACATGAGTCAAAAATTTCATCGGTAGAATGTCTAAAGATCAAATTGGTCATTATTACATCATTGAAAGAATAATATTAAATAAATAATAATATCATTTTTATATTAATTTTACCTTTAAATCCTTCTATTGCATTTGTATATTAAAACATAAGAATGTTACATTCATGAAGTTGGTAATTCGTACGTACACACAAGTATCATTTCCATTTGTGAATAGTCATCATGGAAATAGAGAATTTATTATTTTATCATTATATAATAATAATAAAATAATTAATATAATATTATATGTTAAAATATAAATATATATATAATCCATTTGATGTGGTAATAAAAAATGAATCACAACACTCTGTGGAGGTGAGAGTTCACATGTACACATGAGAAATGTTATAATTTTTATGTTCCTGGTAAGTAAGAGAATAATTTATATATTATTAAATTGTAATTATAAATATGTCATCAATATAATATATAAACATTATTCCCTTGATTATGACCAGTACATAGTGACAGATATTGAAAAAAATTATATTGGTTCATAGAGGTGATAATACACACGTACATGTGAATAATTAATTCTTTTAACAATTTTTGGAAGTGGAGATGGATTCTGGTGACTATATAAACATAATAAGATATAATTATATTTAGGATATTTTATTCATTGTTTAATCATGGTTGAATAATATTTTAATGAATTAAAACAAAGAAAAACTAGAAACACTAAAAAAATTATAACTCTTCTTTGGACGATCTCTTTTGACCAACACCTGAACACTTTGAAGGAGTGTTTTATGACTCAAATAAAGAATTTAAAATGTATTGAGTGACTATGTTAAGGGATTTAGGTAGATTTTAGTCTAACCAAAAGGGTTTATTTTTTATGTTTGAAGGAATTAGAATAATGGTTTCCCTTTTAATCATTATCTTTTTTATTTAACCCGAATTTAAATCTTACTGTGATATCATGTAATTTACATTTTGATGGTTAATATGATTTCAATAAAAAATCAAAAATATATGTGTAATTGATAATTTTTTATTTTTATCCCAATAATTTGGAATATTTTTTGTTATTTAGTAATTTTATACCATTTAATAAAACATTATTTATTTTGAAATATCATTTATATCATTTTTGACATTGTTAATTATTTGAATATTTAAAAAATATCATAAAAATATATATCTTCTAAAAAACTAAATTAAGAAATCCCTAAAATGAAAAAAAATTCCATTATATTATTACATGGGATCAATAATGCTAAATTATAATTATTTTATTATATTCAATATCATTTATTTAATTCTCCAATTAATTGATCTGTTATTAAATCATCATAGTGTCCAAATTTAGTTTAATTATTTTTTCCAAAAAAAAATTCAAGATAAATTCCAATTATTTGTAAATACATTTAATAATTTCAAATAATATTTATAATCAATCCAATTCCATGTGTGAACCCATATTAAAAATAATTCACTTGTTAAGAACAAAAGTTTGAAAAAATTGACTATTCATTTAATAAAATACCATAAGAGTGTTGAGGTCCTCCAAGTGGATAAAAGTTTATATAAAAAAGGTAAAAAGGAATATTTTTCCGAAAATAACTCATAAATGAATATTAGGATGTATTTTAGGGTAATATTTTCATATTTATAATATTATCTTTACCTTTAGTCACCTGATTTCCCTTTTACTGTGTTAATAAAAACATTATTAAAGTGGTTATTCGTAATTACAAAAATAAAAGAAACCTATTTAAATTATTTTTAAATTATGATTAAAAAATTTAATAAATTTTTCCAAATTTGAAACATGTAATTTTTAGAAATAAATAAAAAATGAATCCAATTGATAGAATTAGAAAATAAGTTTTTAATGTACAAACATTCAAAAGTTCTTCAGTTCAAAATCTTTTGATATCCAATTTCAATATATAATTTATTATAATTAAATACATTGTATTAAATTATAGTAAATTTATTTAATTATACTTTAAAACCAATTAATAACAAAATATAACAATATTAATAAATTAAAAAAATAAAATTTGGAACAAATATTTTGTATTATTCAATCTTCATCAAAATATGACTCTTTATAGAAAAAAAAAAATTAACAATATAAATTTTCATAATATATATACATAAAAGAAGTATATTGTTTAAAAATATTATTTATAATGGTGGAAAAAATGATTTAATACAATTGAACCATCAAAAGGCGGAAACACATCCTTTTAGAAAAATAATTCTTTTATATTAAAAAAAGTATTTTTTTCCTATATCATGTCATCAAATCACATAATATGCATGTTAGATATTTTATTGCATATATTAATAATACATATCATTAATATAATACCAACACAATGATTTGTCTCTTTATTGGTATAATACTCACTTTTCCAAATTTTAATAGTGTTTCTGAAGAGCATTTAATTTTATTTTAAAGTGGATTTCATTCATTTATAATTAAATTATCATAGAATTATTTATAAATTTCTAAACCATATTTTCCTATTTTTGTAAATATTTTTATATCTTCCCATTATGAAACATAGTTTTTTGGAAACATTTAAATAATAATTTTTAGTTGTTCGTTTAAGCTGGATGTGGCGTATTATGTATACTATTGAACATAGTGTTTCCTTTTAAAACATTGGATGTTATATTCTCTAGAATTTAATAAATTTTTTCCCTATAATTTGTTCAGATGACTAAAAATGGGGTTTCGATTTTTTAATACACATTTACTATAATTCCATATCAGAACAAGTGTCAATAAAACATCCACATTAATAGAATGTAAGGCATGTACAATGGTCGCCTGCAATAACACCCAATAGGGTTCCATGTAAGAAAAATGTATATTGAAGATGTAACAAACCATCATTTTTTGTTGGAGAGTTATTAAAACCATTGTCATGATAATGATAAAAATAAAAAACCCATAAATCTATGATGGGTTAAAAGGTAACATATTTATTAGTAATAAATATAAACAAATTATGTTTTTTCTTTCATGCCCTTTGATTAGGGTTGATGGATTATTTTTCTAACTATAATTGGAACATATGAAAATATATATAAATGAAAACTTTAGTTTAATATATTAATCAATTTCCACAAAAAACATGTCTTATTTTCAAAAGATGAGTATTCAAGACTAATTTATGAATGATGAAGAACTATAATCAACTTATATGGCGTCAAATAATCAAAAAAATATTAACTATGTATGTATATTATTATTTGACATAAACAAAAAACATAATAGTTACTACAATATTAGATAAATCTCAAAATATAATAATACTTATACAAAACTACTTTAATCCGAAAAATATATCAATGAAAAAATTGTTCATAATAGAAAATAATTTTCCATAAAATTATTCTAATATTTTATATACTTTGATTGAAACCCAAAAATTATTTGATCTTATAATATTCCTAGATATATTTTAAAATTTCAATCCAAATTACCTCAACTAACCCTGATGTCCCATACCAAAAATTTCATTTCCTAAATCCCATAATCTCCAGGATATTCTATCCATTTCCATAAATAACCCAAATCACAATAATTCCCTAATAAAAAAAATATTCATCAAAAATTTAATTCAATCCTATCAACTAAAATAAATTACCATAGTATATAGTTTAACTTTATCATATAGGGTACCAAAAATGTTTAATGTATTTAGAAATACAACTAATAATTTAGTCACAAGATCATTTTCCAATCCAATTTATATCTTTTAGACAAATATTATGTTATTAAAATCAACATATTATTATTCCATAAAATCATTTAACTAAAAATAAAATGTCACACTAACATGGAATATCACAAATGCTAGTGGTAGGATATCCTCCCTTGTCACCCTTTCGTCGTGTGTTCCAAACATATGGCCTTACTGAACATGATGGGTTATCACCCATCCTCCGGGTTTCCCATTTTCTAAAACAATATAATTATTATAAAATCTAAAAGATATGATAGAATAATCAAAAATAACCATTACATGTTTTGTCATCCAGGGTTATTTCATACATTAAATTTTACATCCCTACATGTAATAACCTAGAATTAACTAAAAATGTTTTTTCTCAAAAAATACCATTAATCACCATAAAATATCATAACATAAATCCTAAAATTGTGTTTCTATCCATATCGCTTATGAAAACATCATAATCTCTAATTTTATCTAAACCATACTCATATATGAATTATATGTACTTGACCATAAGAATATCATATTCTACTGACTTTTGATTAGAAATCATTTTCTTTCATTCCCAGTGATCTTTTAGGTTTATATTATTAGGTAATTAAATCAATCACTTATTTAGAAAAACCATATATTATAAGTGGATGATTAAAATTAGTTTTCATTTTTCCACTAATGGAAATTCTATTAAAAACATGATTTATTTTCATAACACATCTTTAATACTTTAATCTATATGATCAATATATGAATGTAGATGCTCAATATACAAGAGGGGGTGAATTGTATACTTTAAAAATTAATTTGGAACTATTAATGTTGGTATAAGAATTTTTTTTAACCATAAGGAAAACTATGTTCAATTAGGTTATATAAGGTAAATTCACAATACCTATTAGTTCTACAAACATTATAGGTTTTGGAAATATGGTTCTTGAAATGAATCTAAAGAAAAGTTCATAGGGAAAAGATTCTACCTTAAAGTGTATAGAATCTTAATAATTAGAGTACAAAAACACATGGAAGTATGAGATAGTTATACATTTCTTATTAATAAAAATGCAGTGGAAAATAAACATGAAACAAATTAAGTTAAAAGTATGAAATCATTTAACCCAAAGGGTAGGGTATCCAACAACCTTGGATAAAGGTCTCTTGATTTATATGTTCACGAAAGTCTATCTTACCCACACTAGGGTAATCCATCAATAGGAATATCAGAATCTATCCTTTTATCCCCACATGCCCTCAACATTGAGGTAGTCGATACCTCTATCTTCCTAACCAATAAGTCCTCAAATTTTAAGGTAGTCGGCACATATGTCTTCCTATCCCTGGAAGCCCTCGAATGTACTCAAAAACATTCAAAGTCACCCAAAGTAATCTGAACAATATTTTCTGTATGCACAAACCATGATAGTATATCTCTATAAATCACATCAATAGCATGTAATCTCTAGTGATCAACCAATTTAGAACTGATGTACAACTTATTCAAATGAGATCCTATTTTTAAGATCTTATCCAATGGTAAACACCCTCCTCCAATGATCATATTTTTCCTTGAATCTTAGACGGACTTTTACACATGTGAATTTGAAACCTAAATTCAATAGAATTATGGAGTTTGAATTTCAAGGAAATCCGGAGACTGAATTATGAAGAATTCAGAGTGTGAATTCAAAAGAATTCAGAGTCTGAATTCACAAGAATATGGAGTCTGAATTCATAATAATTCAGAGTTATAATTCATAAGAATTAGGAGTCTGAATTCATATGAATTTGAATTCTAAATTCATAATAATTTGGAGTCTGAATTCATAAGAATTTAGATTCTAAATTTAAAGGAATTCAAAGCCTGAATTCAAAGAATTCGGAGTCTGAATTCAGAGAATTCAGAGTTTGAATTCATAAGAATTCAGATCCTAAATTCAGATCCTGATAACAGAATACTCTATATCTACATATTTATCGGATTTCGAGCTTTTAAACATGTAACCAATTATTACACATAGAAAGAAAATGAGTTAGGTTTAATGAAATTATGACATGAACAATGAAAATATGGTAAGGATAAATTTTCCTTAGGGAAGGAAAATTTTCCTTGTTAATGATAATCTGATTAAAGAGAAAATTTCTATGAGGAAGGAATATATTCCTTTTTAAAATAATTTTTAGACGAAATGAAATTTTCATTGAGATAGATTGTTTATTATTTTTGAAACATAGAGGAATGGAAAAGTAATAAGGAAACCTTTTTTACTCCGCAATCTCCCCCTTTTTGGAAAGCACAAACATCCTTATGAAAACAAATATAAGGACTTAGAATTCATGAAAATAAAAACTTATATTCCTTTAATTATTGATCAGAGTGAATATGACTAAATACTCCTTAGTATTTGAAATTCTTAAGGATAATATTATTTATTTCGTGAATGATATTTTTCATTTTCTTGCATTCGAAAATCTTCATGATAAAAACTACCCCTTAGATTAACTCTCCCTTTCTATAAAAACTCTCTTCTGTACTCATAATTATTTTTATCATTCCTTTCTCCCCCATTGTGATTTTCAAAAAGGATTGAAGAGAATGGAAAAATATTGTACCTGAAAGATTAGTACTAAATAACCAAATATAGAGAACATCCAAAAAATCATTAAGATTGGATGACTTTGTACAATAAGTAAATACCACAAAAGATCAGATTGGGAAAAGATTATCCTTCCCTATCCTTCGGCATTATCATTTTCCCAATTGATTTTAACATCTCAACCTCCTTGTGATAATCTCTTTCACATTTGAGGAACTGATCCTGATATTCAATTTTCTTCTCTAAGGCGTCAATTTTATCTTCATGATCCATAAGAGATTCTGCCTAAGCCTTCATGGATATTTCTTGTTAAGAAAATTTTTCATCAAGTTTGATTCTAAGATCAGTTTCCCTGTTCCATCTCTGAGAAACTAAATACAAATTCCCATTCATATCTTTCACTTCATGCTTCTAAGTAGTTTCTTCATAAGATAGCTTTTCTTAAAAAGACTTGGTCAGATCTTTGAACTTACCATCTTAGGTTTCAAAGGAATCCTTGGCATTATCATTAAATTCGTCAAGAATTATTATATCTTCAATAGTTTTATTTGACCAACTAGTCAACTTCCTGTATGATCTTTTAAGTGATTCATAATTTATGAAAAAAATTTGGATGGCATCCTCATGTTTGATACACTTATCAATCACCATGGATACTGAATCTGATTTCTAATTTGAGGAATGTTGAATCATCTGACATCTCAAATCAATACTCGAAAATGGAGGAATAGAATCAACCAACATCTTCAAAGATTGAACAACTATGTCATTGCCCAGATTAGATGATTCTGTGTCCAAGAATTTGGTTGAGGGATTGTTTTTCTATTTAAACAGCCTTCCTCGTCGATGAAGTAGTAACTTTTTTCTTCTTCACCAATGTTTTTCTAGGTGCACCAACTACCACCTATTTCCCCTTATCAGCTTTCGGAATGACTTCTTCTTGATTGGGCGATTCATATTCAACATCAGATAACTGAATAATTTTTTCTTCATCAACATGTTCCTTCTCAACTCCTACCTCAACATCCTCTTGCTGTATGAAATCATGATTGGAAATTTCTTCTTCAGACAACTTGTTCACAACTTCCTCACCCTTCTCATTTTTTCCTAGGGTATCATGATGTGAGGGCTCGGCTTTAGATGTTTGGATTGATAAATTTTAAAAATGGAATTCCTTCTCATGAAAATCCTCAACTTGATTTATCAAATCCTCAGTATCACCAATCCCTTCTTCTTATTCTTCCACTTCTTTTTCTAGAACTTTTTCTATAGTCGCAAATTTTTTTCTCGGAGTCTCTTGTAATGGTTCTATCAAAAATAATTTTGGTACTGGAATTTTCTCAGATTCTTTCTTAGCATCCTTAAGAAGTGATTTTATTATCTTAACCTTATACATCTTTTTATTACGCTTCTCTTTTTTTCTTCTCAAGCTCATCAGATGTTGTTTCCTTCAATGATTTTTCCTCAGCAGGGTCTAATCCAAACATAAAATCCTCATATTTCTGTTTTTATGTCTTCTATCCACTTTGACACTACATCATCAGTATATAAGTCTTTTGTTTTTTTGGATTTAGAGGGGCTGACTGAGTTTCATTAGCCACAGGGGTTTTCCCTTCTCTTCTATTTCATTCAGCTTTCTCTTCCTTCCTCCCTTTTTGGAAGTCTTAGCCACTTCCTGTTTATTTGATAAGGCTTCTACCACATCATCAGGAAAATCATATATTTATTTGGATTCTTTAGAAAAACCAATTTTCATCCACATCAAAGTATCATCACTCATCAACATGACTTTACAATTTCTCGACATAGATCTGCAAGGAATATTGAAGGATTTTAAACACCGAACAATAATATTTTTGAGAATATATGGATACATGATAATTTGTGATTTCAAATTCCCATTTTTGATACTCTCAATCGTAACCAGAATATACTTAAACAAATTTATTTTCCTTAAATTCACTATCAAATCAAGAATGTAGATATTACTCTTCTTCAGAGTATCCTTTTCCCCTTTTCTCGGAATTATAAAACCTTTATCCCATAGTTCAAGAATCCTTAAGTTCGTTGACATATGAAGAATATTTACAGTCTTTACTTCTGAAAGAACAAGACAAGGTAGAGACTTTTTCTTATTAAAAAATCCTACTTCATTAGGAAATTTATGAGCGAAGAACTTAACTTCCACTTCATAAGAAATTCCAAAAAATCTTATAGCCTTGCTATCAGAAAGAGAATATGTCTTCCCATAACACATGAATGAAAACTTATTTCTGCCTTCTTCCTTGTAGAATATTAATTTCCCATAGAACTATACTAATAAATGAGGGTATACCAAATCATGTTCTTTTGGTTTCTAAGTACATACACACTCCCAGTCATTGAACATGATATTACTAGATACAATAGAGTCTTATTTAGCATAAAACTTAATATCAACTAACCTTTCTCGATAGATATTCCACTCAGAGATTTCATTAACAATTTACATTTCTTTTGAGAAGATACTTCAGTAGATATACAGCAGTAGGGATGTCCTATGAATATTGGAATGAGATTATATAGGAAGGTCGGAGCTTCAGCACACAAGATCTTGGAGATCGATGTGGTACAACCATCAGGGGGTCCTTTATATAGTAAATTGAGAAGACGGTTCAACTTCCATGATTGACCCAACGGTTGAAAAGTTATTGAGAAGATCTGATGGTTGAAATGATAGGCGAAGAAGGATTTTGATTGAATCTGATCTTTTGAGGTTTTCTTGAAAAAACATTCTGATTTAAGGAAATGTGAATCTGAAAAATATAAAATCAAATGAAAATTACAACAAGTAAAAGATGATTATGAAAATTTAGGAGTGGAAATCACACCTTTTGGATTGTCAGGTAGATTATTCATAATGATTAAAAGTGTTCTTGAAAAACGTTAGATTCTGAAAATTTTGGATTATGAAAATGTTGACTATGAACATTTGGACTACAAAAAATCTTTTACTATGAAATAAATTTATACTACATAAATTTAACTTCTAAAATCATCAATATGAAAAAATTTAACTACCAAAAATCTTCATTACGAAAAAATTTAACTATGAAAAATTTTAATACCTAACAAGAAAATGTACTCACCCTAAGAAAACGAGTTTCTTACTGTAAGGAGATTGGTTTCAAAAAAAAGTTAACAAGGAGGATTAACTTAATATTATCATTCACAACTTCTATTTAATGTATTCAAATCTATTGGATGCTAAAGATTTTGTAAAAATATTAGCAAGTTGATCTTGTGTTCTGATAAATTGAAAAGTAATATCTCATTTTTCTATTTGATACCTAAGAATGTGATTCCTAATATCTATGTTTTTTCATGAGATTGATGTGCAGGGTTTTTACTTAAGGAAATGACACTCGTATTATCACATAAATTTTTAGTTTTGGTAAAACTCATACCATAGTCTGTGATTGTCTATTGCATCCACAACACTTTAGCAAAACAAATTACAGCTTCTATATATTCTGCTTCAGTGATGGAAAGTGTTAATGATTGTTTCTCTTTACATGACTAGGAAACTAATGAATCTCCTATGAAATTAAAAGATCTGGATGTACTTTTTCTATCCATTTTACATCCACCAAATTTATCATTTGAAAATATTTTTAAAACAAAATCATTTCCATATGTATAATGGAGTCCTAAATACATTTTTCCCTCTAAGTAGCGAAAAATTCTTTTCACTGCCTTTAAATAAGGTTCCTTAGGACTGGATTGATATCTAGCACATAAGCATACTAAAACATTAAGTATGGATGACTAACAGTAAGGTATAGTAATCTTCTGATCATACCTCTAAATGATGTTTGATCCTCTGGTTTCTCAGCTTCATCTAGAATAAGTTAATTTGAGGTACCAATGGGATTACTAATACTCTTAGTATTGTCATATCCAAACTCTTTAAAAATATATTTAATATACTTATATTGAGATTTATAATTCCCTTCCGGTTTTTGAGAAATTTTAAAGCCTTAGAAAAATGTTAACTCACCCATCATACTCATTTCAAACTCAGATTCCATTAGATCCGTAAAGGAATCAGTTAAAGATTGTTTATTTAAAGAAAATATAATGTCATCAAAATAGATTTGAATAATCAAGACATTTTTCTTTTCATTCTTTATAATAGTGGTTAGATCATCATTTCCATTAACATAATTATTTTGATGAAGAAATCATGTATGTCAATTATTATAGGCTCTTGGAGCTTGTTTGAGTCCATAAAAAACGTTGGTATGTTTGAAAACATGTTCAAGATGTTTTGTGTCTTCATAACCAGGTGGTTGTTCAACCAGAACATCCTCTTGAACATAGCCATTAAGAAAATCATATTTAACATCCATTTGAAAATGTATGAAATTAAAGAATACTGGAAATGAAAGTAGAATACGAAAAGATTCAAGTATATATACTAGAGAATAGGTTTCTTCATAGTCTATTCCTTCTTGTTGATTATAGCCTTTAACAACCAATCTTGCTTTATTTCTTACTATGACTCCATTTTCATCACAATTATTTATGAAGACCTATTTTACTCCAATAAAATATGTTTCCATAGGTCTTTCAACCAAGGTCCATGCTTTAATCATTTCGAATTCATTTATCTCATCATTCATTGCGTTAACCCAATAATCATCACCTAAAGCTTCATCAGTGCTTTTAGGTTCTAACTGAGAAAAGAATTCTATATTTTCTATTTCATTCCTTAAGATACTTCTAGTCTTTATATGTTGATTTACATCACCAATGATACTATAACTAGGAGGATTCTTTAGAAACAACTGATTAGGGTTTTTTAAAGCCTATTCATCAACATAGGGTAGAAAATCTTATCACATAAATGTCTCAGAAACATTTTATTGAAAATTTTCCATATCAGATGGATCTTCTATCATTGTTTGATAATCAGTTTTTGAAATCACATCCAAGGAAGTTAGTTGGGGTTGTTTAAAAATAAAAGGAGAAGTTTCATCAAATTAAACATGTATTATTTCTTCAAAAGTACATGAGTGTTTACTGAAAACTCTATAGGTCTTAGAGTTTGTAGAGTAACCTATGAAAATTTCTACATCATGTTTGTGTGTAAATTTGTGTATATTTTCTTTAGTATTCAGAATGAATACTTTGCAACCAAAAACATTGAAGTATTAAATTCTAGGATTTCTCCCATTCTATAACTCATAAGGGGTTTTGTTAAGAAAATATCTTATCAAAACTCGATTTATAGTATAATATGCAGTACTTATAGCATGAACCAAAAAATATTTGGGTATAGAATATTCACTCAACAGCGTTCTAGATATCTCTTTAAGAATTCTTTTTTTCTTTCAACTACACCATTCTATTGAGGAGTTCATGGTGCTGAGAAATTATGATTAATGCCTTTTTTACTAAAAAATGTTTCAAAATAATAATTTTGAAATCCTCCTCCATCATCACTATAGAACGTTATCAATGGATGGTTTTTCTAGTTTTTTACTTGGGACATAAAACATTTGTAATAAGAAAAAGAATCAGATTTCTTTGCTGGAAAATAGACACATGTAATTCTAGTCTAATCATATACTAGGACAAATACAAAATATTTTCCTCCAATGCTTCTAGTTTTTGTTGGTCCTAAAAGATCCATATACACTAACTTTGATGCATCAGTAGTTAAGACTTAAATAATTGATTTAAAACTTGATTTATTTTTCCTTATATATTGACTAGGATCACAAACTTTTGAGGAATCAAATCTATTCTATGGTAGATCCTTAACTAGAATTTTCTTATAAAGTTTACATAGGTTCCTAAGATTACTGTGTCCTATCCTTCTATACCATAACAAATAATGATCTTCCATTGTACTAAGGCAAGGTAGGTCTTGGATTTTAAGGACTTCTATGTTTAGTGTGTATACATTCTCTTGCCTATGAGAAGAAAAAATAAGATCTTCCTTGAAATTGTGTACTAATCACTTGTCATTCCAAAAGATCACTAGGTAACCTTCATCACATAATTGACTTATGCTAGCGAGGTTGTGCTTCAGACCCTTAACAAATGAAAAAAATTTAAATCAATGTTTTTTCAAGAAGAACATTGTTACAAATACTATTAATTTCTCCCTGAGAATTATCTCTGATAGTTACTTTTACTTCATTTGTCTTGATAATCTTTTCAAAGATGTTTTTGTTACCAGTCATATACTGGGAACATCCAATATCTATGTACCATATATTGTTATTGGTACATTCTTTATTTTATGGAAAATAAGAGTGTTACACTTTCGGAACCCAATATTTCTTGGATCCTAACATTTTAGAAATCAAATTTTGAGTTCTCCATATTTTCAGTGAAAAATAAGATTTGTGAAATCCTAAAGATTGGGTTTTGATTAAGGAATAACTATATGCCCAATTTCCACCACACTAAAATTTTGTACAGAATAGAGCACTTTGAGGAACAAATTAGTTATTAATAAAAACTGGTTCAGAATGAGTATAAACTATTCCAGAACTATTCTTTAGAGGTCGTATTTGAGAATACATTTTATCAATGTTTTCTACACCTAAGGTAATGTTTAAAGAAAGATTCATCAAGAAAATATTTCTGAAATTAGTTTAGTAACTAATTTTTTATCCTAAATAACATTAGTATTAAGACAAGAGTTAGACTCGAAAATATTTTTCTTAGAAATTACATTTTCAAGATCCTTAGAAAGTTTATCCTTCTCAGAATTATCTTCCTAAAGATTTTTTGAAATACTTTCAAAATCAAATATTTTCTTGTCAATATCATTATAAAGATCTAATATTTACTTAGTAAAAATAGTATTTATATAATTTTCATCATCAATCTTTGTCTTGAGTTTAGAGTTTTAATTTTCATGAAGTTTAGAAAACCTAGACACTTCTTCATAATTAGGAAAAGTATTATATTCATCAGAAGAAGATTATTCATCCAATGTTTTATAATATTTATCATTATTATAATTTTAATTCAAATATACATTTTTAATAGAATTAACATTGTGTACCTTATCCATTATACAATTATTTTCAATAGGTTGTTTGGCTAGTAGACCAAGATTTTTCTGACCCGAAGATTCGTACTCTGGGGATTTATCAGAAGAGTCACCATGAATTATACTCCATGTATCATTAGTATTAAAAATATTCATAGCTTTATCCTTATAGTACTTTTAATTCTTCTTAGAATTATTTTCTTTTCTATCCTTCCTCCTAAGCATATGAAAATCTGGCCTTATGTTCCCTGCTCTTTTGCATTCATAACAAGTGACTTCTGAATCTTTCATGACTTTCATTTCTTTCTTCTTGTATCTAAATTTAAATTTATTCTATCCAACAATCTTGTTCATCCTTCAAGAAAGATTGGATAATTAACTTTCTGAATATTCACTTCCACTAGATTCGGATAGAATAATAATCATATTGGATTTTGTTCTTGTAACTCTCTCAGGAGTCCTGAATTTCATATGATTTGAAGTTGTTGTAAAATCAACACTTCCATTACTAGTATTCTTCTTAATATTATAAAATATTTCTTCATTATGGTTTCATGTTAAAGATGAGTTCCAACCATCTCATCAAAATAAATCTGAGTAACTTTCCTATTTTCATCTATACTTATCCCCTTTGATTCACATTTGTTAGGCATGATGCCTATGATTTTGTCTACATTAGATTCATCATCTAATCCTTTCTCACCCATCGATTGTAAACTGTTAACAATAGTCATAAATATTTGTTGTACCTTACATATTGGTTCTCCATAATGAAAGCAAAAAAACCAAGATATTCAGCTATGAGCATGGATCTTCTAGTTTTAATGACTTTTGGAGTACCAAAGTGAGTTACTAAAAGCATCTTCCAAATAAAATTTGTTGCTTCACAAGATTAAATCTAGCTATATATATTTCTAGTCATGGAAAAAATCAAAGTATTACATACCTTATAATTCAGTAGATATTCATTCTTTTCTTGGTTGGTGAAAGTACTGACTTCCTTGTAAGGGATTTTATATCCTCTAGTAAGTATGAAAATTTTTTAAACACAAGTATTGATAACAAACATCTTCATACAATCTCTCCAATATTCGTAATCATTCCCCTAAAATATATGTGGTCCTGTTGTATTTAGGTTTTCAATAGATCCAACATTGATTCATGTAAACTTAAGAGATAATATCTTTCGACAAAAACATTGTTAATTGAAAAAGATTGTAAACAAGGAAAATATTCCAATACAAGGAAAATATTGAGAATAATGAACAATTGTGAAATAAAACTTATATGTGAATATAAGTATTTAGGAGACCTCCTCTGATACCAATTGTAGGATCAAAATATGAATGTAGATGCACAATATACTAGTGCGGGTGAATTTTATACTTTAATAAATTATTTTGTATCCTTTAATGTTGGTATAAGTCTTCCATTTTTAACCTGAAGGAAAACTATGTTTGTCATGACCCCCTCCAACCGAAAATGCCCCTCCGGAGCTAGAAATGGTGCAAAGAAGATAATGACCCCTGAGTCCCGCCTCCAGTAGGCCCCGAGGTGGCGACTAGCACCAAGGGTATGAGTTTTCACAAATATGGGAGGCATTGCCCTTTATTATTTAAGATCTTGAAATAGTACTAGTCAACCACCCAAAAAGAAAAAAAGAACAAGTGTATATAAATATACCCAAACCAATCCCATATGCATGTTTAAATAACTTTATAACAAGGTGTAAGTACAAGAAAGATCAAAGTACAATACCAAAAGAAAACAAGAGTACAACAACTGCAACAACTCTAACTGTTTGACTAGTAGGGTCCTTCACGGCCCTTGTAGTCCTCCTGGAAACCTGAAAGTAAACATAGGGTGAGCATACAAGTATACTTAGTAGGGAAACCTAAAGCTCTCGAGCACAAGTGGGGAGACATCCTAATGTCCCGTGAGAACAACAGAAGAAACCTACCAAGGAATTCTATCCACCCAACCTCACCAGCCACACTCACCAAAAACACAATCACAATAAGTAGTAGTATATAAAAATAAGAGTATTGGGTACCCCGCACCATTTCCCTTTAGTTAGCTGCTCTTCCTAGTGGTGAACGTCATGACGCTGCCACACTCTCCCCACCCGCACACACTTGGGCCTCACAACCACGTATCCCGCCCGCACACACCTCAGCCTCAAAACGACGCATCCCACCCGCACACACCTGGGCCTCACAACCACGCATCCCGCCCGCACACACCTGGACCTCACAACCACGCATCCCGCCCGCACACACCTGGGCCTCACAACCACGCATCCCGCCCGCACACACTTGGGCCTCACAACCACGTATCCCGCCCGCACACACCTGGGTCTCATCCTAAAGATTCTTGGGAACACAAACCTGCCCGAAGAGTCTTGGGCTAATCCAACCCAATTGAAACCTACCTGAAGGGTCTTAGATGTAAGGTCACCTCAATCCATCACAGCCTAGGGAAGAAGGAGCAGGAGGGAGCTAGTAACTATGGGAAAACACCCCCTCCCATGAAATGGGAGTATTTGGCACTAAGTGCTCAACATGGGTGGGGTGTAATAAAACACAAAGATACAGATATATATATATATGTATACCAAACACACAACCCAACCTATGGCTTCTAAACAGAGAAACTGAGCATGTGCCTCGGCACTGCTACTACGAAGCATGCATTCAACAAACAACCACAACCCCATTTAGGTTTTCACATTTCAGCAGAATTAGTTTATTAGATCCTTTACTACTGGGCAACTATCCACAACCAACCACATTGATCGTTCGTAAAACATATCCCTTCCATCCACAAATCAAGTTAAGAAAACACAAGAAGCACAACAAATCCCTTCTTCTCAACCAACCAACCCATTGATTATTAATCATGTTCCATTACCATGACCCACCATTCAGTAACTCTTCCACTTTTTTTATTATTCACAACCCATAGTCCATTCACATTTAAACCCATCCCTGCAGCCCCGCTGCCAACCACCACAACCACAAACACACTAAAACCCGTACATCATTGTCCCTTTAATGCCATTTATCACAGCCTTGCTGCCCGTTACCAACATAACATTCACACCAACCCACAACCAATTCAACTGCAACCCCGCTGCTCACCCGATCCAAAACAACCCACAAAACACCCCCCCCCCATCACATTCCACGTATCCAATCCAACACCCACATGTTCATTATTCCATTTTGTTCAACCGGGGTGATCACACAAGGGTTCCAGATTTTAAATCAGCCAACTTTATGTGATTAACCAAAATTCCACATTCAACAAAGTTCCATTCAAAAAAACGGTCTAGAAGATAGGGAAACATTTAATTGCGCAAGCAAAGGCCCCCAACGACCGTGATTTTCAGTAGGCATAATCCTATTCAGTTCATAACATATCAATAGGATAAACAAAGATAAACATAACAACATTCCCATCCCCGTTCTTTAACCAGTTATTATCTTTATTTAATGGTTCAACTGTTTCTCATGAAAACAAGAGGATACCCACCCCGCATGATGCACAAATTGGAGAGACGAAGGTAAGATCCCTACCTCAACAGGTTTTGATCACAATGCTCCCCCGAATCAACTTTAAAAGATGTCCGTTGGCGTCCTTCACTTCTTTCAGGTCCCAGAAAATCCTCCTCGGGTGGAAGTCGGAAAGGAAAGATCGAAGGAAAAAATAATGGATCTAAGATCAGAATTTTCGCCTCGTCGTTATGATCTCGTGGCTGCTGACGGATCGTAAATCGAAGCTCACACGAAGAAGTTATGGAAGAAAGATCCTTCGAGTCTCTTTGGAGAACTCTGCTCAGAGGAAGGGGGAGGAGAGGGGTGAGTTGAAAAGGAGTATGGGACCCCTCCTTTTATAGGTAAGAAAATAAAAAGTACACTGTTTGTATTTTATGGTACACGGCATGTACTCGGTTATTTAACACGGTCTCCATGCGGCTTCCAACACGGCTCTGCGACCGTTGACTGGTCAACACACTATTTGAGGGTAACGCATACACGGGGAGGGACTACACAGCCTATAGTTTGGGCACACGGCATGTACCAATTTATTTCACACGGCTCCAACATGGCACACGGTCGTTTACTGGTAACGCATACGCGGGGAAGAACTACACGGCGTGTAGTACTGGACACACGGCGTGTACCCATTTATTTCACACAGTAAGTGCACGGCCTTCAAAACGGGGTATACCCGGCAAGGTGGTACATGGCGTGTACTCACAATACACGGCGTGTCGTTTCAAAATTCTGAAAAGTGTAGTAAAAGTCCATTTTACCCTCCATAACACTTCATGACCTTCTTTTTGACAAAGTAATGGGCCAGAGAGGTCCGGGCCATTACATCAAATACCTCTTAAAGCATTCTCGTCCTCGAGAATTCAAAACCCAACCCAGAGGAACACAACAAGATACTTATTAGGGTTCTCTTTATAACAGAAACCCAACCAACAACTCTAATCACAGGTGTTAGGAATTCCCTCTCCTATGTCAAGATATTATCCGCTTTAGGCGGAACTGACTCGCCTTCACAGGTTTAATCACATCCACATTAATGCATCTTGATTAAGGATTGGGCCTTCCCACTTCCATATATTAGGATTTTCCAAATTACACTGCCCCCAACACCACACAACCAACACACTGCCTGAACATGTGGTTTGGGGAAAAATTCCTTCTCATATGTTGAGATATTATCCGCTTTAGGCGGCACTGACTCGCTCGCACGGGTTCAATCACATCCTCATTAATGCATCTCGATTAAGAGTCAGGTTTTTCCATTTCCCCACACATCCGGACATGCTACACATTTCCAGAGAACAAGGAAACAAAAGGTCTCATAACCGACAAGCCAAGCATTTCACATATATCAAAGGTACAAAGTATAAGAACAAATCTCAGAAGAACAAGGGAAAACACAAGTCAAAACAACTCCGGGTACTGAGCGTGCATCTGGGGATCCCGCTCCCAAGTGCTCTCCTCAAGGCCGCCAAGCCTCTACAAAACACAAACCAAGGGAACGGTTCGTCCATGGATCACCTTCTCTTTACGATCCTTGATTCTAACCGGTCATTCCTCGAAGGTTGCGTCGTCTCCCATATCTAACTCTCCCTAGTTGATAACGTGGGAGTTGTCGTGTAAGTATCGACGTATCTAGGAGATGTGGAAGACGTCATAAACCTTCTTCAACTAAGGTGGTAGGGATAGCTGATATGCTACCTCTCCGACTCGCCTCAGCACCTCGAAAGGTCCGATGAACCTAGGGGAGAGTTTACTCCCCTTCTCGAACCTCTGCTTCACCCATCGAGGGGAAACCTTCAAGAACACATGGTCTCCCACCTCGAACTCCAAGGGCCTCCTTCGACGATCATAATAAGACTTCTGTCGGTCCTGAGCCGCTTTCATCCTCTCACATACAAGCTGGATTTTCTCTGTGGTGCTCATCACTACCTCTGGCCCAAGAGCACCTGTCTCGCCAACCTCTGCCTAGAAAATGAGTGAACGACACGGTCTTCTATACAGAGCCTCAAATGGTGACACGACAATAGTAGAGTGAAAGCTGTTGTTGTAGGCAAACTCTACTAAAGGCAAGTGTCATACCCATGATCCTCTGAAATCCAGAACGCATGCTCACAGCATGTCCACCAACGTCTGGATAGTCTGCTCTGTCTATCCATTGGTCTGGGGGTGGAAAGTAGTGCTACGGTGTAGTTGGGTGCCAAAATCATGTTGTAACCCCCTCCAGACTCGTGAGGTAAACCGAGTATCCCGATCTAAGATGATAGTCTTTGGAACTCCATGCAACCGCACAACCTCGTCTACGTACCCCTGTGTGAAGGTACTCACCGGGCCTAACTCCTTAATTGCTAAGAAGTGAGCTGATTTCGTCAGTCGATCCACCACAACCCAGATAGCATCATAACCACCCTGAGCTCTGGGTAGTCCTATGATGAAGTCCATTGAGATTTCTCCCACTTCCACTCAGGTACATCTAAAGGATGCAACAAACCACTGGGAACACGATGTTCAGCCTTTACTTTCTGACACAGTAGGCATTTAGCCACAAACTCCGCCACTGCCCGTTTCACCCTGGGCCACCAAAACGGTTCCCTCAGACCTCGGTACATTTTTGAAACTCCTAGATGTACCGCTAAGGCTGAGATATGGAACTCATGGAGAACTCCATCACGCATTGTCTCCAGGACAAACAACCTTCCATGGAAAAGCATCTGATGTCGGCTATCCTCTGACCATCCTTCTAGAGCATTCCCCTGGTCGACACGATCCCGCCTTACTTCCGCCTCGAAGTCCCCCCACTAAGACTCTTCCACCAGCTGCAACAAGGAGGACGGCACAGTCATCTGAAACAAACATCCTCTAACACCTTCTACCCTGGCATCCAAGTACAAGGCGGCCAACTCTCCCATTGCTTTCCAAGCATTAGTGGATTCTCGAACCACTTCCTTATGTGACTTCCTGCTCAGGGAATCGGCTACAAAGTTGACCTTACCTTCAGTGTAATAGATCTCAAAGTCATAGTCTTGGAGAAACTCGACCCATCTCTACTGTTGTAAGTTCAGGTCATGCTGGGAGAAGATATAACGTAGGATCTTGTGATCTGAGAAGACCACAAAGCGCTCCCCAAAGAGGTAATGTCACCAAAACTTTAGTGCGAACACTACTGCTGCAAGCTCTAGTTCCTGGGTGGCATAGTTACGCTCATGAGGGAATAACTACCTAGACCCATAACAGTTCACTCCCTTCTTCTGCATCAGCACGCACCCCAGACCAAGGCCAGAAGTATCACAAAATACCTCATACAACAACCCTTCCTCTGGCAACCTGAGTACGGGAGCACTGACCAACTTCTCTTTTAGGTAGTTGAAAGCTTCCTGGAACTGCTCGCTCCATAGGAAGACCTGGTTCTTCCTAATCAAAGCTGTCAATGGATCAGAAACTCGAGAGAAGTCTGAAACGAACCTCAGATAGTAACCTGCTAACCCCAGGAAACTACAAACTTCTGCCATGAAATTGGGTGCTGCCCAAGAAACAACTGAATCCACCTTCGACGGGTCCACCGACACTCCATGTTGAGACACTACGTGCCCAATTAAGTGTACTCCTTCTGTCAAGAAATTACACTTCGACAATTTCCTGTAATGCTGGTGGTGTCGAAGGACTTCTAAGACTAACCTCATATACTCAACATGATCCTCCTCTGATCTTGAGTAGATCAGGATGTCATAGATAAACACAACGATGAACCAGTCCAGAAACTCTTGGAAGACAAAGTTCATAAGTCCCATGAACACATTTGGGGCATTCGTAACTCCTAACAGCATCACTACAAACTCGAAGTGCCCATACCTGCACCTGAAAGTCGTCTTCGAGATGTCACTGTCCATTACCCTCAGCTGATGATATCCAGATCATAGATCAATCTTGGAAAACCAACATGCTCCCCTCAGCTGGTCAAAGAGATCATCTATCCTTGGAAGGGGGTAAAGGTTCTTGACCATTACCTGGTTCAACCTTCGGTGTTCTATGAGTCACCTGAGACCACCATCTTCCTTCTTCATGAACAAAACTAGAGCTCCCAATGGCGATACGCTAGGTCAAACAAAACCCTTCTCCATCAGATCGTCAATCTGAATCCGCAACTCCCGCAACTCCGAAGGTGCCATCCGATAAGGGGCCATCGAAATCGAACGGGCACCAAGATGTAAGTATATCCGGAACTCAACTTCACGTTGGGAGGGTAGATTCGCAACCTCCTTAGTAAAAAAATCAAGGAACTCCCCAACAACCTTCGGGACATCCATCATCTCTCTATCAGCTGGAACCACTGATAACCCGCCTAAAAAGGAAATGATAGGCTTCACATGCCGGCTTCCTACCTGATAGATCCTCTTGCCAACAAAATATACGCGATGCCCATCCACATCGGAGAACACGACTCTTCTCCGGAAGCAGTCGATAACGTCACTAACAGAAAACAACCATTAGATGCCTAGGATGACATCGTATGGCTGAATCTGTAACATAAGAAGGCCCCCACTAGATCGATGTGGTCCCAACGTTAGCCCACATTCCTGGAAAACACAATATACGTTGGTCTGGCCTCCAAATGGTGTACTCAACTTCAGTGTTACGGAAAGTCTCTCTACGTCTAGTCCCAAATCATGGGCTAGACCAGGTGCAACAAAGGAGTGTGAAACTCCCGAATCGAACAAAGAAGAAACAAGAGTGCTGAACAAACAAATCGTACCTCGCACAACCCCTGGTCCTGCCGAAGCTATCAACTATGATGCGTGAAACTATCCATGCCCAGATCCTCTGATTCTATAATGTCGTCCACCTCCCCGACCACGCCCTGGTCGACGTCCCTGAGGAGAACCCTGAGGTCAGCTTCTTCCCGCAATGTTTTCCCTCAGAGGAGCATGGTCCTGCTACTGCTAGAAGGGCCTCGCCGGCAACTGGTGCTGCTATGGTGGGCGCTGAACCTTCCCACCTCCACTGTACTAAGCTCGGGTCGGGCATCAACTCTAAATGTGCTTGAAACCACCACAAGAAAAACACTTCGGTCCTGGACTTATGAAGAAGGGACGAGGACATGAAGATCTGAACTGGAACTGCTGGGGCCTCCTCCCCGCTGGCCTAAACCTAGAAGGTCTCGTCGCAGGAGACCTGCTGCTGACTGCCTTCCCCTTTGACGAACCTGGTTGGATCCCCCCACGTGGTGCACCTCCCTGCGAGTGCATCCTCTCTATAACCTCTTCCTTCTTCTGTACTGCAATGTACGTCGGAAGGGTGAAGGGGGTGACAGCATACTACAGCGAAGGACGAACCGCCTCCTCCAAACGTCTTGCCCGATACTCTTCATCCAGAAAGAGATCTAGAGAAAAGTGCATGAGATCCTTGAACTTGATCCCCAACTCTCATACTAACATACTCCCCTACTCGAGGGAGAGTAACTTCTGCCGCTTCGACGCCTTGATCATGGAAGAAAGGATTTCCTCTCATAATTCCTTCTCAAATTCAGCCCATGGAGCCTCTGCCTCTATCCTCTCTCCGAGGTAGAGCGTCCACCACTGTCTCCTCGCACCTCTCAACTGACTGACTTCTAGGGGAACCCAGTACTCCGTCAGAGCATGAATCAAGGTAAAAGTGATCCCTAGCTCCTCAATCCACCCCTCTGTCTCTGTATCTGAAGTATTACCCTCGTACTTCTTGAGGGTTTTCCACTGGAAAGAACGGAGAGTCTTCTGCCACTGGATATCTTCCTCCTCTCGGTCAATCCTCAACTGATCGACTGCCTAAATCTGCTTGGCCTCGGCCTTTTGAACCACCCGGGGACGGCGTCCAGGTGCCATAGCAGTACGGTAAACAACGATCGCCTAAGCCCAAGTAGTAAGGACATTTCTGAAGGTTTTATTTTATCATTTTATTTCGATTTCTTTCTCAGAACACCCCAATCAAGTAAAACACAGTCATGATGATGCATGTACCTTTCCTAGGGTCTCTACCCTGCAATAAATGTAGTCTCACTTGGTCGTTCGGTAGGCTCAGAGTCCTTGCATCGGATCACGGGGGGCCCTAAAATCCCATGTCCTAGCCGGTCTTCCCTAGCCTATGTCATGCACCAAGATTAACTAACACTGTTGACCTACCATCCCATGCAATCCTAACTGTGCCTAACTCCAGACTTCATCCTATCTCTCAACCATCACCTCTGATACCATTCTGTCATGACCCCCTCCCACCAAAGATGCCCCTCCTGAGCTGGCAATGGTGAAAGGAAGATAATGACCCCTGATTCCAGCCTCCAGTAGGCCTCGGGGTGGCGACTAGCACCAAGGGTATGAGTTTTCACAAATATTGGAGGCATTACCCTTTATTATTTAAGATCGGGAAATAGGACAAGTCAACCACCCAAAAAGAAAAAAAGAACAAGTGTATAGAAATAAACCCAAACCAATCTCATATGCATGTTTAAATAATTTTATAACAAGGTGGAAGTACAAGAAATCTCAAAGTACAATACAAAAAGAAAACAAGAGTACAACAACTACAACAGCTCCAACTGTCCGACTAGTAGGGTCATGCACAGCCCTGGTAGTCCTCCTGGAAACCGGAAAGTAAACGTAGGGTGAGCATACAAGTATACTTAGTAGGGAAACCTAAAGCTCTCATGCAAAAGTGGGGAGACATCCTAATGTACCGTGAGAACAACAGAAGAAACATAGCTAGGAATTCTATCCACCCAACCTCACCAACCACACTCACCAAAAACACAATCACAATAGGTAGTAGTATATAAGAACAAGAGTATTGGGTACCCCGCACCATTTCCCTTTAGTTATCTACTCTTCCTAATGGCGAACGTCCTGATGCAGCCACACCCTCCCCGCCCGCACACACCTGGGCCTCACAACCACGTATCCCGCCCACACACACCTGGGCCTCCCAACCACGCATCCCACCAGCACACACCTGGGCCTCACAACCACGCTTCCCACCCGCACACACCTGGGCCTCACAACCACGTATCCCGCCCGCACACACCTGTGCCTCACAACCACGTATCCCGCCCGCACACACCTGTGCCTCATCCCGAAGATTCTTGGGAACACAAACCTGCCTGAAGAGTCTTGGGCCAATCCACCCCAATCGAAACCTACCTGAAGGGTCTTAGGTGTAAGGTCGCCTCAAGGCATCACAGCCTAGGGAATAAGGAGGAGGAAAGAGCTAGTAACTATGGGAAAACACCCTCTCCCATGAAATGGGAGTGTTCGGAACTAAGTTCTCAACATGGGTGGGGTGTGATAAAACACAAAGATACAGATATATATATGTATACCAGACATAAAGCCCAACCTATGGCTTCTAGACATAGAAACTGAGCTTGTGCCTCGGCACTGCTACTATGAAGCATGCATACAATAAACAATCCCAACCCCATTTAGGTTTTCACATTTCAGCAGAACTAGTTTATTAGTTCCTTACCTTCTGGGCAATTATTCAAAAACAACCACATTGATCATTCGTAAAACATATCCCTACGATCCACAAATCAAGTAAGTAAAACACAAGCAGTACAACAAATCCCTTCTTATCAACCTACCAACCCATTGATTATTAATCCCGTTCCATTACCATGACCCACCATTCATGAACTCTTCCACTTTTTATTTATTATTCACAACCCATAGTCCGTTCACATTCAAGCCCATCCCTACAGCCCTGCTACCAACCACCATAACCACAAACACACTGAAACTCGTACTTCATTATCCCTTTAATACCATTTATCGCAGCCCCTCTGCCCGTCACCAACATAACATTCACACCAACCCAAAACGAAGTCAACCGCAGCCCCGTTGCTCACCCGATCCACAACAACCCACAAAATACCCCCCCATAACATGCCACGTATCCAGGCCAACACCCACATGTTCATTATTCCATTTTGTTCAACCGGGGTGATCACACAAGGGTTCCAGACTTTAAATCAGCGAACATTACGTGATTAACCAAAATTCCATATTCAACAAAGTTCCATTCACAAAAATGTTCTAGAAGATAGGGAAACATTTAATTGCGCAAGCAATGGCCCCCAATGACCGTGATTTTTAGTAGGCATAAGCCTATTAAATTCATAACATATATATAGGATAAACAAAGATAAGCATAACAACTTCCCCATCCCCGTTATTTAAGCAGTTATTATCTTTATTTAATGGTTCAACTGTTTCTCATGAAAACAAAATGATACCTACCCTGCATGATGCACAAATTAGAGAGACGAAGGTAAGATCCCTACCTCAATAGGTTCTAATCACAACGCTCCCCCGGATCAACTTTAGAAGACGTCTATCGGCGTCTGTCACTTCTGTCGGGTCCCAGAAAAACCTACACGGGTGGAAGTCGTAAAGGAAAAGGCCAAAGTAAAAAACAACGGATCCAAGCTCAGAAGTTCCGCCTTGTCGTTACGATCCCGTGGCCACTGATGGATCATAAATCGGAGCTCGGACGAATATGTTATGGAAGAAAGAGCCTTCGAGTATCTTGGGAGAACTCTGCTCAGAGGAAAGGGGAGGAGAGGGGTGAGTTGAAAAGGATGAGGGGACCCCTCCTTTTATAGGCGAGAAAAGTAAAAGTACACGGCGTGTACTTTATGGTACATGGTGTGTACTCGGTTATTTCACACGGTCTCCACGCGACTTCCAACACGGCTTCGTGGCCGTTGACTGGTCAACACACGGTTTGAGGGTAATGCATACGCGGGGAGGGACTACAGGGCGTGTAGTTTGGGCACACGGTGTGTGCCCACTTATTTCACACGGCAAGGACACGGATCCAACAAGGCACACGGCCGTTGACTGGTAACGCATACGTGGGGAAGGACTACACAGCATGTAGTACTGGACACACGGCGTCTACCCATTTATTTCACACAGCAAGGGCACGACCTTCAACATGGGGTATACCCGGCAAGGTGGTACACGGCGCGTACTCACACTACATGGCGTGTAGTTTCAAAATTCTGAAAAGTGTGGGAAAAGTTCATTTCACCTTCCAGAACACTTCATGACCTTCTTTTTTACAAAGGAATGGGCCGGAGAGGTTCGGGCCATTACAATGTTTAACAAGGTCAAACTAGGTAAACTCAAAAGACCTCTTAGTTCAACAAACTTGATAGGTTCTGGAAATATGGTTCTGGAAATTAAACCTAACAAAAGTTCACAAAGAAAATTTTCTACCTTAAAAATTAAGTATAAGATAGTAATACATTCCTTATTAATCAAAATGAAGCGGAAAATAAACTTTAAACAAAATAAGTAAAAATTATGAAATCTGTTAACCCAAAGAGTAGGGTATCCAAGAACCTTGGATAATGGTCTCTTGATTTATACTTTCAAGAAATACATTCTAACCCACATTATGGTAAGTACTTGATAGGAATTGATGTAGAGATTGTTCAAATGAGCTCCTATTTATAGTCACTTCTCCAATGGTCGGCTCTCCCCTCAAATGGTCATATTTTTACTTGAATCGCAGAGGGACATGTATACATGGAACTCAAACAATGGTTAGTTAGAAACAGGTTGTATGACATCATTTCATAACTATAACAAGGGTAAGAAAAATATGGTTGCTTAATCAAATCCATTTTTCAGAGTATAAGGAAAATTAATGGTTCAAATTCTAACCAAGAACCATTCGGTGTCTTATAATACAAGGACATTCATATTCTATTTTCCATGGAATTCTGAACATGAATTCTATAGAATTCTAGAGTCTAAATTTCAACGAAATTCAGATTCTGAATTCTAAAGAATTCAGAGTCTGAATTCATAATAATTGTGAGTCTGAATTTAGAAGAATTAAGAGTCTGAATTCATAAGAGTTCAGAGTATGAATTCATAATAATATGGAGTCTAAATTCATAAGAATGTGGAGTCTCAATTTAGAGGAATTAGGAGTCTGAATTTTGAGAATTCAGAGTCTGAATTCAGTTGAATTCGGAACCAAAATTCGGATCCTGAAAACATAATACTCTATATCTATGTATTTATAGGATTCTGAGGTTTTAGATATGTAATATATTTTTATACATAGGAATAAAATGTGTTAGGTTTACAGAAATTATGACACGAATAATGAAAACATGGTAAGGATAAATATTCATTGGGGATGGAAATGTTTCATTGTTAATGAAAATCTGAGTAAGGAGAAAATTTCCTTGGGGAAGGAAAATATTCCTTATTAAAAAAAAATTAAAAGAAATGAAATTTTAATTGAGATAGAGTGTTTGTTATTTTGAAAACATAGAGGAATGGAAAAGTTATAAGGAAACCTTATTAACTCAACATAATCATGACATCTTATTTGTCCTTACGAATATTAAGATCAGAGAAGAACATTTTTAAAACTAGGTTAAAAAAATATTCTTATAATGTATAATGAAATATAAGAAACCATTATTTCAATAAAAACATGAAGGCACATACAATGTTTACCTTTATCTATAATGTCAATTTATAATAAGAGAAAAAAATCACAATGGAACATTTTTCTCGAAGAATTGAAATAAATATAATATAATTCAATTAAAACTACCTTATGTAACTTATAGAATCATATACATAAAACCCTTTTAAAACCATTTCATTTAAAATATATATATTGATGACTTCTTATTAATATATTGTGATCTTTCTTGGTGCAATATAGGCCACCCCATGTTAGGATATTTGGGGCTTACCCAATATAATCTAGTCCAGACCATGATAATGTATGATGGGATTTCCAAACTCAATATGGGCCAACCCATGTATAATCTATATCAATCTCTCATGTTTCCAATAATTATCAAGTACCATGTTGGTCAGAGTGGATACTCAAGAGGGGGGTGAATTGAGTTCCAATTAAAATTTCTGTTTAAAAGCTTTGTCTTAAAAACCCCCAAATAAAACACAGAATTAAACTGTAGTGATTTTATATCATAATAAAGGTTCTGTTAGGTTCTCAAAGGATTTATTATTTCCTAGTTAATCAAGACAGAAGAGTTGATTAACTTTTGAAACTAAATTACTGATTTACAGCTAATATAAACACTTGTGAGTTTAATTATCAAAGTGACTTCAAAACTGTTTTGGTTTTAAAGAACTTAGCAGCGGAATAGAAAGGAATAACTTTGAAATAAATAACACAGCATATATAACCAAGAGGTTTAGTCTCAAGCCGAGACTTAGTCCTCTCAACAATTTATATAAATATGATCCACACCCTGGATCGGGGTTCACAATAGTTTACAATTGTCCAGGTCCAAGACCTCTACCACTGTTATTCGTGGGAAACAAAACAACAGCAACCATCTGTCCAGGTCACACACAACCTCTACCACTATCCCAGTGGGAAATTAAAGATGTGAGATATTGAGTGAGGATTTACAGATCCTCCAGTTAAAGTACAGGAGACAGTGTGTGTGTTAAATAGAGCAGATAACACACACTGCTCGAAATGTGAAATAATGAATCACAGAGCAGAGATGTAGAGTTTAGAAATGGATCTAGTGATTGCAGTGAAGATTTGAACTCCTTAAGTTTTATCAGAAATGGTTATGAGTCCTCTTCTGGTTTTTTCCCGAAAAACAGCGTGTCGTCTGCTTGGCATCTAGGTTCAGAGATAGTTAAAAAATATAGTCGATGAAGTTCTTTAACGTCCTCGTGAATGTACAGAACTCTTCTTGAGTAAGCTTGAGTGTGTATGAGGTTCTGTGTCTTCTACAACTATCTCATCCACCACTCTTTGCACTCATAAATGTCTCTTCGTCTTCTCATTACACCAATAGGTACTTCTTGTATTTATAGCACAATCTCTAGTAAAAGAAATGATTTCTTTTTGCAGGTACGAGGAACGGTCCCTAACATCCAACAACCTTCATTAATTAAATGACAGTTCATTAAAATATTCCTAATATAACCGTTGGTTAGATAAAATAAAGATAAATAAATTCAAAGAGCTGTTTATGACTATTGGTGAGTCAAGTGATCGGTAGGTCATTAGCATCGGCATCGGTGGCTAGACATCGGAGTGTCCTGATCGGTGACTCAGATGATCGGCATCGGTGTTTTTTGATCGGTGACTCATTTGATCAGCATCGGTGTGTCATGATCGGTGACTCATTTGATCAGCATCGGTGTGTCATGATCGGTGACTCATTTGATCAGCATTAGTGTGTCATGATCGGTAACTCATTTGATCAGCATCGGTGTGTCTTGATAGGTGACTCATTTTATCAGCATCGGTGTGTCATGATCGGTGACTCATTTGATCAGCATCGGTGTGTCAGTTGTCTTTTGATATGGATCGGTGCGACCATTGTCCTTTGATATGGATTGGTGTGACCGTTGTCCTTTGATATGGATCAGTGCGATCATTGTCCTTTGATATGGATCGGTGCGACCGTTGTCCTTTGATATGGATCGGTGCGATCGTTGTCTTGGCAGAACACGAAGTGTCTGTTTGATCTAGAAGACTTCCAGTGTAGAGACCCGAAGCCTAACGTACATGAACATTACATTACTTTTGCGGAATACTTAGTACATAACAAAAATATACACACAAGGATCGTAATAGTTTAGTGTCTTTGGAAACTCGGAACGTAATCTTCTAATCCTGGTGAAAGATCTTCAAAATCTCCCACAAAGATCTTCTTTTTTTTTACCTAAAACCTTTCTTTATATCCTGGGGGAAAGAAAACATAAAAGGGTGAGCTCAAATGCTCAGTAAGGGTAAACAAAAGAAATATCAATCACCTAATTTTCATAAGAACATAACATTTTTGGAAATCTTAACCTGCAAAAGAGAGCATAATTTCATAACATGGGATAAATCATAGTAGTGAAAATGAAACCCTTACATAAAACATTACTTATTGTGGCATACACACATAATCATAGAGAATCATTTCTTGTTAGTCAAGACTCATTGCCAAGACTATCTTAGTGGACAAAGTCCCTTTCTGAATCGAGTAATCCTCGTTTCAGTCCTGTTTCACTGAACCGGTATAACCTACCATTCCAGCCATGTCTATCTCATGAGATATGAAATCTTTACCCAATGCATTGGAGGGAGATATAGGTCCCACCCATCTCATAATGATACCATTCTTATGTGTGCCACAAAATCATAAATCATACATCATTGCATAACCCATGTAATAAAAATGGGATTCTTAAACAACATGACATCATAAAACCATTCATATAAGATAAAGGAATTCATAAACATAATTCCATCACAACATAGTCAAATCAATGTAAAAATATGGATAGAAACAGAACCCTTTATTATCTTATATGGAAAATAATTTTGATAAATCACTTGAATTGAATTCTTGAGGAAAATATCCTTTCTTCTTCAAAATCAATTTCTTTTCACAAAACATCATGCAATTTTAAAAGAAAGAGATTTTATTGAAAATAGTCATGAAATCTTATAGAGGAAGCTTCATGAAAATAAGGCTTTATAAAACAGTATAAATCCGTTTGTGCCGTATAAGTAAAAAAAACATTCTTCGTACTTTTGTTGGAAAAGTCAAAAAGTACCTCGTATGAAAAAGCGACAAAAGATTCCTTTCATATTCTTTACTAAAAACTCACCGAAGAGTAAAATTGGATTTAAACTATTTTAAGTGGATGGAAACAATATTACATATTGAAGGAACATGGATGTGGATGATAAAATACACCCCAGTAAATACTTACGGATAAACAATCTCGGATAAAAATGAGATTGTGATATTTCCCTTACCTTAGGTCCGATTTGCTTTGTTCGTGTCCGAAGCTCCTGTATAATGGTTTAAATAATGTTATTGACTTATTACAGAATCATATTCATTGTTATGATATCATATATGGTTCACTTATGACATTATATTACCCGTTCTTTTGTAAATTCCATGTTAAAGAAGCGTTTTGGGTAAAATCGTTTCATTTATCGTAGGTGTTTTGACTTGTTGTTCTTGACATCATTATTACTTATATCATGATTTACTTACTTCCAGAATATAAAATATGATTTATATATCATATATATTCAGTATATATATATATATAATAGATAGATAAATAAAATGAAAAACACCGTTCATGGAGACGGTAGTCCGTACGTACGCATGAACGCTGTTTTTCTTTCCTTATTGTCTTGAAATGGAAGTAAGTAGATGACATACATATGTATATATATACATAAATCCAGTAGCTTTATAATGTCATATATTTCATTATTATTTCTTATATATACATTATAATCATTCTTAAATGGTTAACATGGAGAATGAATCTCATCGCGTCGTGGAGACGGTAGTCCGTACGTACGCACGAGCGATGATATCATTTCTATAAATATTGAATTGAATTGGAGTGGATTATACAATATATTAGAATCAATATGATGTTGTAATAACTATGTATAGTTATTCTTTACACCATTATACCCATCCATGTAAGGTGGTGGTGGAAAATAGATTACACCACGGCGTGGAGACGGTATTCCGTACGTACGCACGCGCGGTGATTTCTTTTTCCGTAGGATGGATAGATGGTGAAATAGGGTTGTTTCATACTTATAATAACATATCAGTATATTAGTGATACTGATGTTATTACTTCATAATGAAACAACCTAAGAAGAAGAAGTGGAAGAAGAAATAAAGATGAAAGAATTGGTAACGGTAATTACCTCTTCTTTGAAGTGCCTCTTTGAGACCTCCTCTTAGGGCACTAAAATTGGTCTTTGAGTAAGACCAGAACCTCTAGGATGTTTCTAGGGAAGTGGAGAAGATATTTTGGCAGGGGTTGGCCGAGCTTGAGTGCTCAAATTGGTGTGAGGAGGAGGGGGAGGAGGTGTCCTTTTATAGGGGAGGAGAGGGGCACCTTAGGAATTCTTAAAAATATTAATTTATAATAAATCTAACCCCACTTAAAAACCTCCAAAAATGACTCATATTCGAAGCTTAGATGAGATAGGGTTGTAATCTCATCAACCAATCAAATTTAGACATGTTTGGATCTTATTTTAAACCTTATCAATTAGATTTAACTCTAAGTTAAATAATTTTGACTTTTACCGTGTCTTTTTGTTTTCTTTCACTATATGGTTAATACACTTACTATAACATGCCAAACGAACCCCAAATTGTTTATTATTAATATATATATCCTTATCTAAGTCATTTGGCCGAACCTTAGATTTTTAGGAATAAAATAAAAATTAATAATATAATATTTGATTTAAAAACTATTTTGTGTCAATTTTGACACTATTTGATATATGATTTTTGTGAAAGTCATAAAAGAATTAAATGTTCGAACCAAGTTGATTAAATCAACATTAATATATCATAGTAACCTATAAAATTAGTGGAATTCATAAAAATTCTCAAATTACATTTATTTTGGTGTTTATAACATCAATTATGTCAATATTTCATAAATAAGATAATTACTGCATCATCTTTGTGTCATAAATTAATTATATTATTTGATGTCTAAAATTTACAAATAAAATACCATCATTTAGGAAATCTTTTTAGCTTTCTAATTAATATTTATAGTCGAATTTATCTTATGTATAACTCCATATTAAAAATGATTTACTAATTAAACTTTGATTTTAACTATTTTAACCCTTCTTTAAATAAATTAATAATAAATGTCCTAATCTAATCCAAGTGGGCCTAAATTGTCATATTTTATTCATAAGTTTGTTTTTGGTCGAATTACACTTGTCCAATAGAATTAGGACATGTGTTAGGGTAATATTAATATCATATTTACCCTTAGTTACCTTATTTACTATTAACCGTGGTAAAAAAGTAAAAAGTTACTATTCACCAAAAAATTATTTTCATCTCATTGAACCACATTTTAGTCCTTGATATTAACCGTGTCTCTCGGATTTTCGAAATTCCATTCACAGAAGCGGTAAAATTAAGTTTTATGCAAAATTCAGTTTTTAACCTACCACTTAGTAGTTTCACTATTCATCAAAAATTGATGTTTTTCAGAATAATGCCAAAATTTCATCCCAAGCTATATTTCATATTCCGAATTCAAAAATGAAGTCTATTTTACCAAATTCATAACATAAAAGTTTCATTAATTAATTTTATAATTAAATCCCGCTGTTAAAACAAATAGCGTGTTTTTAAGAAACAATATCTATCAAAAGATTGACACTTGTTTATGTCTAGTTTAAATGTGAAATTACATCCAATGACCAACATTGTATTAAATTGTAAAAATATATTCTAAATATACTTTAAAACCACTCAAATTAATGATTTATCACTATTAATTATTTCGATTAAAAAAGTTGTTTTTAATTATAATTTAGTAATTTTCACTATTCATCAGAATATGAAAGTTATCCGAAAAGTACCAAAATTTCACCTTAGGATAAATTCGATACTCCAAATCCAAAAATAAAGTTCATTTTGAAAAATAAGATTTACTGGATTTCAAAAAGTGGTTATTACTATTCATAACGGCTAGTTTTAATAATATTTTTATAGCATATCGTTGTTTCGTGAAACTCAGTATTGCGTACTACACACGCTATCGAGGAAGGTTGCGATTGCGTGTAATGCAAGGCAAGTCAAGGATGCGTGTTGTGAAAGCTCCTTTTGGTGTAGCGTACAACACAAGACATTAATAAAATTAAAAAGAATATTTTTTATAAAATCTTGGGCAGTTACATTCTACCCCCCTTAAAATGAATTTCGCCCTCGAAATTCGTCGGGGTTATAAATGGTTTACTATTCGAAAGTTTCTTTAATAGAAACCCACATCGTAAAAAGGAATACCAAAACTTGTCTTTAAAAACTAAAGTATGAAATGTAACGATTACCCAAATAAACTAATCACTGGGTTTCCACATAGGTGAAAATATGGATATGGAAGAGAAATCTAACCATCATGTTCTGATGGAGAGTGGTAGAGAACATGGCTATGGAAAAGCCAGTAATCACAAATCCATAGATTTGTGATGATATAAGGTACCATCTGATTCATCAGGTATAAGATCACTAGGACAACATTTTTGGTTTTCAAGATCATTTCCCTAAAGTTGAAAATTTGAATTAGAATAAATACTTACTTTATTTTGGTACAATCTCACTGTTGTTCGTGCCTTGAACAATTTCCACTTCATCTCTTAAATAAATGAAGTTGAATTTGTTATTCGTGAAGTGTTAGCAGATCATGTGATAGAACGACGGGTCATTCCATCTGTCTCAAACAAAAGGTTAGCAAAAATTATATACATAAGTCGATCTATAGTGAGATTAATCATATATGGTTCCTAAAATGGACTTATACTTCATATATCATACTGCTTAATATAATAAAACTAGTTTCTACTAAACAGGGACTTCCTGTAGGCCAGTGGTAGGCGATAAAGGCCAGTCGCACTTCGGTTGTGGGTTCGATTCCCACAGCCTTGTCCGAAGCGATGGGCTGTCGCCCGTCCTGCAGGTTGTCCTTTTTCCAAAACTACTATAACATCCCATCAATAATATCGTCCAACACAATCCATTCCAATCTTTAGGCTTATCCATAATACTGCAGTCCACTCTCATAACATAGTGAAAACAATTACCAGAGATTTAATATCATCGTTGATCCCCATATATCATAAGATATGTTTTTTTTTGTCACATTCCAAACATTCAAAGTCCTTAATCATGTATACTCTTGAATACCCATTGAACTTTAGTGAAAACTTGAATGCAGTTAAAAGTTAACACTTTACACATACCAAAATCCTCAAAATTATTTATACTCAAACCATGATATCACTTAGTCCTTATATCAATCATGAGCTCATGAATACAATCAAACATCTCATTATCTTCTTATCCTTTCTACTTTCCAAAAGTATCTGAATAACCTTTCATGGTTACTGGTAACATTAATCAAACAACAATGTAACAATCCTTACATGTCTCTTTATTCCATAGTACCATGAGATTACTTATAAAACATTACACATGATAAACATGTAATCATTCCACTACATTCTTAAACCATTGACCGAGCTTCAACAATTCTTTCCTCTCACATATCATTTGTAGTCTCTTCATCATCATCAACATAAATACTTCCCATACGACCATACTGATTCTCTTCATGAGTCTTTCCCTTAGGGCATTTGTTTGCATAATGCCCATACATTCCACATTTAAAACACTTAACCATTTTTGATGTCGTAGCAATACCATTATCCTTATCCATGGTGTTAATCGACCCTTTTCCTTTGCACTTACTTGCTTTGTGTCCTTTGTTTCCACACCCAAAGCATCTTCCAGTTCCCTTGAAACATTCTCCTTGATGCCTCTTCCCACATGATTTATATAGGGGAAATTGAACTTTCTTTCCTCTATGATCATCATGAAACTCCATCTTTCTCTTATTAGCCGAGTCAGGAAACTTACCAAAGTTTACTTTATTGATCATATTATGAGATTTCTGATTCGGCATAATAATGATGTTTGGACTTCCAAATCCCATTTCATTTGGTTGCTCATAAAGAATATCATTCCATTGTCCATCATATCCTCCATTATTGTGAATCATCTTGTTTCCAGCCATTTTCTAAAACCCAAACAGAATAGTGTTAGATGCAAAAATCGTAATAAAGGGGGAGTAACTTAAATATCTATCATCTTTGGTTTAATCTAATATCGTTACCATAGTTCTAGAACTATATCCTATACGTATACTTATCCTTAGGGGCATCCCTAGACATACCTCAGAAATATCTCTAGGGATCTCACTAACGTTTTCGCATCCTAGTTTCCAAAGGTTGACTAAACCTTTCCTCTGATACCAACTGTAGAGGTCTAGAATTACTTCCAGTGGACTACAATTGATACCTATCAGGGCACTCCATGGGCGGCTACACCCCCTGGGCGGGACACACCACCATCCCCAGTGGCAGCCATTTCCTCATGAAGCCCTTGGGCGGAGAGCCATGCTTCGTCCAACGCTCACATGTGAGAGTTCCCAAGGATCGGATACATTCCTACCTCCTTTGCCTCTGATACCAACTGTAGAGACCCGAAGCCTAACGTACATGAACATTACATTACTTTTGTGGAATACTTAGTACATAACAAAAATATACACACAAGGATCGTAATAGTTTAGTGTCTTTGGAAACTCGGAACGTAATCTTCTAATCCTGGTGAAAGATCTTCAAAATCTCCCACAAAGATCTTCTTTTTTTTTTACCTAAAACCTTTCTTTATATCCTGGGGGAAAGAAAACATAAAAGGGTGAGCTCAAATGCTCAGTAAGGGTAAACAAAAGAAATATCAATCACCTAATTTTCATAAGAACATAACATTTTTGGAAATCTTAACCTGCAAAAGAGAGCATAATTTCATAACATGGGATAAATCATAGTAGTGAAAATGAAACCCTTACATAAAACATTACTTATTGTGGCATACACACATAATCATAGAGAATCATTTCTTGTTAGTCAAGACTCATTGCCAAGACTATCTTAGTGGACAAAGTCCCTTTCTGAATCGAGTAATCCTCGTTTCAGTCCTGTTTCACTGAACCGGTATAACCTACCATTCCAGCCATGTCTATCTCATGAGATATGAAATCTTTACCCAATGCATTGGAGGGAGATATAGGTCCCACCCATCTCATAATGATACCATTCTTATGTGTGCCACAAAATCATAAATCATACATCATTGCATAACCCATGTAATAAAAATGGGATTCTTAAACAACATGACATCATAAAACCATTCATATAAGATAAAGTAATTCATAAACATAATTCCATCACAACATAGTCAAATCAATGTAAAAATATGGATAGAAACAGAACCCTTTATTATCTTATATGGAAAATAATTTTGATAAATCACTTGAATTGAATTCTTGAGGAAAATATCCTTTCTTCTTCAAAATCAATTTCTTTTCACAAAACAACATGCAATTTTAAAAGAAAGAGATTTTATTGAAAATAGTCATGAAATCTTATAGAGGAAGCTTCATGAAAATAAGGCTTTATAAAACAGTATAAATCCGTTTGTGCCGTATAAGTAAAAAAAACATTCTTCGTACTTTTGTTGGAAAAGTCAAAAAGTACCTCGTATGAAAAAGCGACAAAAGATTCCTTTCATATTCTTTACTAAAAACTCACCGAAGAGTAAAATTGGATTTAAACTATTGTAATTGGATGGAAACAATATTACATATTGAAGGAACATGGATGTGGATGATAAAATACACCCCAGTAAATACTTACGGATAAACAATCTCGGATAAAAATGAGATTGTGATATTTCCCTTACCTTAGGTCCGATTTGCTTTGTTCGTGTCCGAAGCTCCTGTATAATGGTTTAAATAATGTTATTGACTTATTACAGAATCATATTCATTGTTATGATATCATATATGGTTCACTTATGACATTATATTACCCGTTCTTTTGTAAATTCCATGTTAAAGAAGCGTTTTGGGTAAAATCGTTTCATTTATCGTAGGTGTTTTGACTTGTTGTTCTTGACATCATTATTACTTATATCATGATTTACTTACTTCCAGAATATAAAATATGATTTATATATCATATATATTCAGTATATATATATATATATAATAGATAGATAAATAAAATGAAAAACACCGTTCATGGAGACGGTAGTCCGTACGTACGCATGAACGCTGTTTTTCTTTCCTTATTGTCTTGAAATGGAAGTAAGTAGATGACATACATATGTATATATATACATAAATCCAGTAGCTTTATAATGTCATATATTTCATTATTATTTCTTATATATACATTATAATCATTCTTAAATGGTTAACATGGAGAATGAATCTCATCGCGTCGTGGAGACGGTAGTCCGTACGTACGCACGAGCGATGATATCATTTCTATAAATATTGAATTGAATTGGAGTGGATTATACAATATATTAGAATCAATATGATGTTGTAATAACTATGTATAGTTATTCTTTACACCATTATACCCATCCATGTAAGGTGGTGGTGGAAAATAGATTACACCACGGCGTGGAGACGGTATTCCGTACGTACGCACGCGCGGTGATTTCTTTTTCCGTAGGATGGATAGATGGTGAAATAGGGTTGTTTCATACTTATAATAACATATCAGTATATGAGTGATACTGATGTTATTACTTCATAATGAAACAACCTAAGAAGAAGAAGTGGAAGAAGAAATAAAGATGAAAGAATTGGTAACGGTAATTACCTCTTCTTTGAAGTGCCTCTTTGAGACCTCCTCTTAGGGCACTAAAATTGGTCTTTGAGTAAGACCAGAACCTCTAGGATGTTTCTAGGGAAGTGGAGAAGATATTTTGGCAGGGGTTGGCCGAGCTTGAGTGCTCAAATTGGTGTGAGGAGGAGGGGGAGGAGGTGTCCTTTTATAGGGGAGGAGAGGGGCACCTTAGGAATTCTTAAAAATATTAATTTATAATAAATCTAACCCCACTTAAAAACCTCCAAAAATGACTCATATTCGAAGATTAGATGAGATAGGGTTGTAATCTCATCAACCAATCAAATTTAGACATGTTTGGATCTTATTTTAAACCTTATCAATTAGATTTAACTCTAAGTTAAATAATTTTGACTTTTACCGTGTCTTTTTGTTTTCTTTCACTATATGGTTAATACACTTACTATAACATGCCAAACGAACCCCAAATTGTTTATTATTAATATATATATCCTTATATAAGTCATTTGGCCGAACCTTAGATTTTTAGGAATAAAATAAAAATTAATAATATAATATTTGATTTAAAAACTATTTTGTGTCAATTTTGACACTATTTGATATATGATTTTTGTGAAAGTCATAACAGAATTAAATGTTCGAACCAAGTTGATTAAAGCAACATTAATATATCATAGTAACCTATAAAATTAGTGGAATTTATAAAAATTCTCAAATTACATTTATTTTGGTGTTTATAACATCAATTATGTCAATATTTCATAAATAAGATAATTACTGCATCATCTTTGTGTCATAAATTAATTATATTATTTGATGTCTAAAATTTACAAATAAAATACCATCATTTAGGAAATCTTTTTAGCTTTCTAATTAATATTTATAGTCGAATTTATCTTATGTATAACTCCATATTAAAAATGATTTACTTATTAAACTTTGATTTTAACTATTTTAACCCTTCTTTAAATAAATTAATAATAAATGTCCTAATCTAATCCAAGTGGGCCTAAATGGTCATATTTTATTCATAAGTTTGTTTTTGGTCGAATTACACTTGTCCAATAGAATTAGGACATGTGTTAGGGTAATATTAATATCATATTTACCCTTAGTTACCTTATTTACTATTAACCGTGGTAAAAAAGTAAAGAGTTACTATTCACCAAAAAATTATTTTCATCTCATTGAACCACATTTTAGTCCTTGATATTAACCGTGTCTCTCGGATTTTCGAAATTCCATTCACAGAAGCGGTAAAATTAAGTTTTATGCAAAATTCAGTTTTTAACCTACCACTTAGTAGTTTCACTATTCATCAAAAATTGATGTTTTTCAGAATAATGCCAAAATTTCATCCCAAGCTATATTTCATATTCCGAATTCAAAAATGAAGTCTATTTTACCAAATTCATAACATAAAAGTTTCATTAATTAATTTTATAATTAAATCCCGCTGTTAAAACAAATAGTGTGTTTTTAAGAAACAATATCTATCAAAAGATTGACACTTGTTTATGTCTAGTTTAAATGTGAAATTACATCCAATGACCAACATTGTATTAAATTGTAAAAATATATTCTAAATATACTTTAAAACCACTCAAATTAATGATTTATCACTATTAATTATTTCGATTAAAAAAGTTGTTTTTAATTATAATTTAGTAATTTTCACTATTCATCAGAATATGAAAGTTATCCGAAAAGTACCAAAATTTCACCTTAGGATAAATTCGATACTCCGAATCCAAAAATAAAGTTCATTTTGAAAAATAAGATTTACTGGATTTCAAAAAGTGGTTATTACTATTCATAACGGCTAGTTTTAATAATATTTTTATAGCATATCGTTGTTTCGTGAAACTCAGTATTGCGTACTACACACGCTATCGAGGAAGGTTGCGATTGCGTGTAATGCAAGGCAAGTCAAGGATGCGTGTTGTGAAAGCTCCTTTTGGTGTAGCGTACAACACAAGACATTAATAAAATTAAAAAGAATATTTTTTATAAAATCTTGGGCTGTTACATCCAGAATACTTGTAAATCAATAGCAAGCACAGATAAAAGCATGATCCAACCAATAAAAACAGATTCACTAAGAGATTGTGATTATGTATATGAGAAATCCAACCGGATTAAGTAACGATGATTTGTGATTTTTAAAACAGTAATCATAGGAAGAATTCAACAATCTTCCAGAGGGCTCAACATACCATATCACTAATAAAACCAAATCATCATAAAAACATTTTTAAAAATCTATTAATATCATATGATAAGTCCATGAGATAAAAACCAATTTTCATTGAAGAATGCATTTTCATTATGAAAATACACATTTCATTAAAATACAATTTAAATTACATAATAAATAAAAATATAAGCTTGGTTTTTATTTTAAGTAAACCTAAAATCATGTAGTGGAAGACTACAATAATATAATGACCTTGTTGGCATAAATGTCTCTGTCGCCTTATATGTTAACAATAGAACATTCTATTTTTTGTTTTTGAAAACATTCCATATAAAACACATACAAATATTAATTTTTTTAAAAAATTAAATGTAATTTAAAATATTAATTAAATTTTTCTTATAATCATTTTATATCCACTCAAGTAAATATGTAATATAATATCAATAATATATACATTGAGAAAACTATTTGATAATTAAATCCTTAAACATTCTAAGTGTCATAAACCATATTGTTCTTTGACATCATAATCTATAAGAAATAATATATTTACCAAAACATTAATTAACATTATTATAGGTATGATTTGGAAATTAAATTCCATATTTAATTTATATACATATTATAAATTAAATAAGGTGTATATTATCAAGAAATGCCTCAATGAAAGAAGGATGAGATGAAATCTCCTACCTCTAGTCTGATTCATAGTGTATGTTATTTATCATCTTAAATAGTAAAATTATGAAAATTAATTACATTATTCAAAATTATTTTCATGTTTATCATTCCTTTTTATATAAATTATTACCTGGTTACAAAACAATACTTAATTATTTAACTCCATGTTAGATGTTTTGATGATATTTGGAACGTGGATCAAAAATTACTTTTGTAGGATGTCTAAATTCAAAAGTGATCATTATTCCATAACATATAAAATAATATTCATGACATATAGACAACCATTATACATTACTTATTCTATTGAATCTATCCATTACATTTGTATTTGAATGATGAACTACGATTCAATCAGGGGGAGGGTAAGTTTTATGTATGCATGAGTAAGGATTCCTTTTTTCAATGATCATTATCGAATGAAATTTATTATTTAATTTTCTCACAATGATAATAATATCATTAATATCATATTAATTATTAAAATATAACTATATTTACCATTTATGATATGTGGTGATAAAAAAAGGATCACATTGCTTCATGGAGGTGATAGTTCACACTTACACACAAAAAAAATTATCATTTTTATTTGCATCGAAAGTTTGAGTGTAATATTAATAGTATTCTCTAATAATGAGAAATATTTCATTAATTTAAAATAGAAATATTAATTCTATCAACTAGTCTAGAGATATGGTGATGGAAAACAAATTATATCGGATCATTGAGGATATTGTTCACACATATACACGTATGATTAATTCTTTTATATTTAATTGAATGGGATACGAATTTAGTTGATGATATAAAATAATAAAATATAATTATATTGACAGTATTTGAGTTATTATTTCAACATTGTTGATGAGGTTTTGAAGGAAGTGGAAGAAGAAATAAAACATATACACTTAATGAAAATGATACATCTTCTTCTCACTATCTCTTTTTATTAACACCTAAAACCCACTGTGGAGGGTGCTATTAAAAAAATAAGGCTTATAAAAAGTGTATAGGGATTTTATTAAGTGATTTTTTTAGATAATGTACCAAACAAATGATTTTTTATGCTTGAATTAATGAGATGAATGTGTGTCTTTTTATAAGAGTGCAGTGGGGCACACTTTGAATTATTGAAAATATTAAATTATTTTCTTATTAAAATGCATCCAAATTGATTTGCTTGTTATATATGATGATTTTGGGTCGAATAACTTCATTAAATTTTTTTTAGATATGTTTTGACAATTTTGTAAACATTATATTTTTGGTTTAACCCTTATTTAATTGTTACTATGATACCATGTAATTCCATATTTATGGCTTAGCATAATTAAAAAAAATTGAAATGAAAAAATGTCATTAATTATAGTTTTAGACATATCCATATCATTTGGAATAATTTTATTTTTTTTTGTTATTTTATATAATTTAATAAAATATAATTCATTTTAAAATATCATTTATGTCTATTTTTAAAGAATTCATTATTTGACATTTTAAAAATATCGTAAACAAATGGTCTATTTTAAAACACTCTATTAATACATCTATAACACTTAATCGTTTTCAATAAATTGTTTAGTGGAGTAAATTATTTAGAATTATATTAATTTTAATATTGTTAATATCAAATATCTGATTCTCCCATTAGTTAATCAATTATTGCATCATCATTATGGCACAATTTAATTTAATTATGTTATTCGTAAAAAATTAAAATAAATTTCCTTGATGTTTAAAAAATCATTATTTTTACAAATACTATTTATGGTCACATTAATTATAAATATTACTTCATATTAAAATATTTTAGATGTTAAAAAAATAGTGACAAAATTTACTTTTCATTGAATAAAATACTATTAAAGTGTTAAGGTCATACATATGGCTCCATTTAAACATATAATCATAAAAATAAATATTTTTGTTGAAATTAATTAATACAAAAATAGTTGGACAACTATTAATTGTTTTTTTAGTTATAATAATATTTTCACCCTTAATAACCTAATTTACTTATAATTAGGATAATACAAAAAAATTACAAAAAATACTATTCATAATATAAAAATATAAAAGGGACATATATAAATAATTTTTACCATATAATTTAATATTCAGAATCCAATTTTCAGAATTAAATATATTTAATTGGTAGAAATTAAAAAAATTAATCCCATTTATGGAATGATAAAACAGGTCTTGAAGGAAAAAAAGTTCAAATGTTCACAATGTTTTTATATAAAATTGTAATGATAAATTGATTAAAATGACCTAAAATATATTAAATTGTAAAATAATTAATTATACATTAAATCAAATTAAAAAAAATAATCTATCTATATAAATAAACTGGATAAAATAGCAGTTTCGAACTAATATTTTGTTTTATTCACTATACATCAAAATGTGAAAGTTGTTAGAAAAAAATTAACCTATGTAAATTTTAAATCTCCAAATATAAATAAGAATTATATTTTCTCAAAATATTTAATAATTGTTATTTATTCAAAATTTCAAACAAGTGAGCCAACAAAAGGAAGGAAAACGACCTTTTTACAAAAATATATCATTTATATTTAAAAATGAATTTTTTCTTATATCATGTATTCAAATAAAATATTAATATTATATATTGTATTTAATATATTAAATATATACTTCATTAATGTAATCCAAAAATATTTATTAGTTTATTTATTTACCTAAACCAAACTTTTGATTATTAAATTATTTTGTTATGAAAAAATATAATTTTATTCTAAAATGGTTTTACATTCATTTATAATTAATTTTTCATAGATTTATATATACATGTGTAAATAATATTTAAATAATTCAGTTCATACTTCTCATTCCCACCATTCTATTGGATAGTTTAATTGTAACATTAGAATAACAATATTTTTTTGTTTGTTTAAGCTCGATGTAGCTTATTATGTATACTATCAAACCTAGTTTTTTGTTTTGAAAACATGATATGATAAATTAATATATATAAAAAATTATGGATTATTATGGTGGGGGTTATATATGCCACTCACATTTGTTAGTTTATGATTATATACCATCAGATAGTCTGGTGTGGGCATAATGAGATAGTTTACATAGGCATGTGAGTAATTATTCTAATAAATTTTTCATGCATAGTCAGAATGTGTGTATTCATGAAATGTTCCATCCCATGATAATAAATCTTATTTAGGGAATTACACTAATTTTCATTATTTTGTGACTTATGCATTGATTAAGAATGTATGTATTTTTAGCTGTATATTTTTATGATACTGGATTATATTGAAATACTCATATTATGTTAATTTTTTTATTTTTTTATTATTTATTATGTTTAACCTTGCCACCAGATCACACCTCGTTTGTATTTTCACAATTACACAGGTTAGGAAGAAAAGTAATATGTATGGTTTTTCTCAAATATTACATTGTGATAATAATTTTTATGGAGATATGGAAGAACTATTATAGATTAATCAATTTTTTATATTGTAATAAAAATGTATATTAGTTAAAAACATTATGGTATTTGTGTATTCCTATTTTATCTAAATTCTCTATAACTCAAAAGATAAAAGATCTTGGAAATATTTTGCAATGATTTTTTTTCTTGAATTTAATTTCATTGAGATGATAAAATCCATTGGTAATCATAATAAATATAAAATTGGACCACAGTTTTGTGGTTTTCTTCTATGACCAGATAATATGGGCATCATCTAAGCACCAAGTGAGGTTCTCACTTCACTATTATAGATAGGCATAACCCAAAAATTCCAAATGCATCTCCAGGCCATAAGGTAACCCTTGTTATTTCATAAAGAGACAGAAAGAGGATCCCACATAACAGGAGAGTGAAGGACAAGTCTACATGCTCACCAGACACTTCTCCATTTAATCAAACCCATAACGTGGCCTCAACAACCAAGAAGAAACCATTAAATATTGGAAATTTATAAATATTATAGCCAAATAGGATTAAATCAGAAACATTGTTTAGTTTTCAAAAAATTAGATAAACCATTTCCTTAATTATTGGAAAATGATATTAAAATATATAATATTTTTAATTAATAATTTTAATTATAAAAACAATGATCCTTAAAAAAATTTGAATGAGCGAGTTATAAAAAAAACGTTATAGTTTTTAATTTAATGGATTAATTAAAAAATAGTAATGTGAATCCTGACATACCACCTTATAGAATAATAATTTTATATAATCTATTTACATAATTATGAAAAAAAAATTATGTTCATTTTTAATGATTAATTAATATATAATATATTTATTGTGGTTCATTAATTTACCATATGAACATTTTTTAAATCGTCCAATTTACCGTCGTTCACTTATTAATTACAAAAAAGATGTGATAAAATTTTTACTATAAAAATTATGCTGAAAATTATTCCATAATAACTTGAAGTGTTATGGTACTATTTCCATTTTATTATATAATTAAAGAAGTTAAAAATGTGTTCAAATAGTTACAATTTAATAAATCTTCCATGATAATCAATTTATCTACAGTTAAAAACTGATTATAATTGTTGTCTATTAATGTCAATATTTTATTATATATGTTTCAATTCTAGATTTTTAATCCATTAATTAGTTTAACATTATTTTTATATTCAATAAGAAAATTAATTCTAAATAATATCCATTTATTATGTATATACAAAAAAAATATGGATCACTTATGTATTGTAAAACCACAACAAAAAGAGTTTTTTTTCAAAGAGCTTAATAGAATGTAACAATAAATAAAAAATTTGGCTTTTAAAAACATTATTATAAAAATAAAATTCATATTTATGATTTATTTTTATTATTAAATACATTATGTAATTAATTACATGATAATTGAAATGAAAATACAGTCCACATAAAACCCCAATTTAAAAGTAATAATGTGTTATGAAAAAGTTATGTGAATGTTAATAGATGATATAACATTATTAATGAAATAAATAAATTATAATAACATTTTAGTAGTATCATGGGAAAATAATAATTGAGTTTTCAAATATGATTTAATAAAATGTATCATGAATAAGAATGGAGAAAGAGGCATGGAAACCCTTTGCATGCTCCACAAACCACCTCCTTCAATTATAATTTCACGATAGTAGAGAATTTAGTTTTCAAAAAATTATATATACTTATTAACATGAAAAGGGATAATTAAAGAGGTATTTGGGAATAGTATTTGGATAAAAATTAACATGGTATGGCCATTATAAGGGTTAAAATATTTCCCTATTAGTAAGAAATTAGTTAATCCATTTTTTAAAATATTAAATCATTAATGTTGTAGAATTAATTTTCAAATTAAAAACAAGTTCATAAATTAAAAATTGATGTTATTATACATTGTTACCCTTCATTAATGAATTTATAAAAATGTATAGTATTTTTTAATAATTTATTGAACTTTTTATCAACAAATACTCGTTAAATTAATAAATAAAGTTATATTCTGAATTCGACCTTAAAAATATCATAATATATATCGAATTCAAATATAATATTTGAAGTGATATGTTAAATATAATTTTATACATTAAATTTCATAAACATCATAATTCATCGTAGTACTATAATGTTAAATATTTTTGAAAATTTCTATATTGACTTTCAACATTCTTGTAAATGAATCTACATAGATACAGTGAAATGATTTGAGATAAATTTCATCATACATAATATTAATGAAAAATTAAATATATATATATATATATATATTATCAATAAATATAATCCATTAAAATTTTAAATTGTAATATTTATTCAATTTTATTTAATGATTTCAATTAAAAATTGGATTCTGAGATTTTCATACAACGCTTAAGCATTGGGTAATCATTTTAATAATTATCTTGAAACATAATTATTAAAAAAATAAAAATTAAATACAAAAAATTAAATAGAAGTTATTTTATCTAAATGTCCAAGAAATTTATAATCCCATCATAGATACAATAATAAATAGATCAATTTGACTTTTCTACTGTTGTGCAAGTACTACGCCAACATAAATAAATGTTTCAACATTTTTCTTAAAGTAACAATTATTATATATTAATTGTGTTATATTTAAAAGTTTTTTTTTTATAATATATTGTTTTTATTTTCCATAAGTTTCATAAATACTTTTATCATATTTATATTAATATTATTTCATAAATTATAATATATTAACAAAAATCATACCATTACCAAAAAAATTAAATTATTTAAAAATACTATAAAAATTAACACTTAGATTCTTTAGAGATGATTAAAATAAAAAGTAATTACAGTTTTTACTTTATTTTATTCAAATATAGAAATTAATATTTTATATACCTTCATAAAATACATAAAAATATATTTAGAATTAAAAATGATTTATTTGAAAAAACTATTCTTTTTCCATATCATCAAATATTTATTCATAGTATTATCATAATAATAAATATTAATATGAATTCAAATAATTAATGTGGGTATAAATTTATAAGATAATAAAAATTAAATAATTTATTTGGTAGATAAAAAACCAAATGATATAATGGTAATATATTTATATTCTAAATAAAAAATATCTGTGTAATAATATGAAAAAAAATTCAAAATTATAATGGCTATATGTTTTTTATATAAAATAGTCTTTTTGAAATTACTTATAAATATATATATATTTAAATTAAATATATAAATATATAGTCATCAAGAATTATACATTATTAATGACATGAATAAAAAAATTGTGGCGTTTTCATATTATCACCCTTAAGAAAATTTCATTCCTGTGTATTTATTTTTTCATAGAAAACTAAATGTTTCTTTTAATTTGAAAAACATAATATCTAGATTTTAACAAGAACGTTAATTTTTTTTCTTAAAAATCTAAATCTCATCATCACTAAAATTAATATTTCTTAAACCATGTGGATACTTTTATAAGAGTCAAATTTGATAAAGAGTTTTCAAAGGTGTAAATTGATATTAAGGAGATGTATTCAATATAATCATTGATATATTTATATTCCTATTTTATTTTTATTGATATTTTCTACCCCCGAGATAGTGTACATTATAAAATATACTTATATAATTTATTTTCATTCAATATGAGAAATTTAATCCTTTGATTTTGTGTTTAGAATAGTTTGCACCTCCAATTAATCAAAAATTAAAAAATAAAGAATAAGAATGATAATTTATTCATTATAGAACCATTAAGTTTAACACTAAATAGAACATGGGATCTATGAAATAATAATGTAATTTATTGTGTGCAGGATTTTGTGATAGGTTCTTCTTATAGTTTCAATACATAAGCTAAAAATGGTTAGTGTGAGTATGATAATACCAAATAAAATATGTTTAAACTGTCATATAGTGCAGTAATTAATTAGTCTCCAAGAAAAAAATATAAAAATTTACACTCAATCTTATACTAAAATCATTCAAAAACTAACTAATCCATATAACTCTATAAAATATACCTTACCAAATTCGAAATCCAAAATTCTGAAGAACGTGATTATATATTTTTCTAAAAAACATTTGGAAAAAACTACCAATAGACCTCCGATACCACAACAAATAATCCACTATAAATAATATTATTAGGGACTCAACCCCATGACTGGAACCCCAAAACCTATCCTCCCTACCACCATAGCCGCCTGCATGGGGACAAGAAAAATTAATTATTCATTGATAATTACAAAACCCAAATATATATAAATCCTACCCATATATTCTCCCAAAAAACACCAATAAAATTTTAAAATATCAGTCCAGAAATAAATGAATAAAATTATATAAATTACAAAAAATATTTAAATCATTATATATCAAATAATATGAAACACGCTGACATAAAAAATATATTATAAATAATTACTTATCATTATATATTATAATAAAATAATTTCCCAAAAAAATAAAACTTCATTAATATATCATTAATTAACTTGTTTCAAAATTAAAATATGAACTATCATTCTTACCTAAAACCTTCAACTTATTTTCCTAATATTATGATAACATTTTTTCCAAATGGTTGTAGTTTATTTCGCTTCAAATATTATAGAGATCTTAAATTTTATTGATATAATACTTGGTTAATAATCCAAAAAACACAATAAACATATCCCAAAAGATCCTTTAAATTTTTAATATTATATCAATTATTACATAAAAATAATATCCATTTCATTGAATCAGGATAAAAATGGACATATAAACCAACATTGATACCTACAACTCCTAAATTATCCTTGACTGATAACATAAAAAAATTCTAATGTTAAATAATAACATTTACGATACCAACTATAATGAAATTTACATAAATATTATATAATTAAATTATTTTATTTATTAATTACAATACTTACATTCAAAATACCATTTAGGTTTAAATATTTAATTAATAAAGAAATTCTTCACCCTAAAAAACATAAATATTCCTATAAAAATGAAATTTTTTCCATTAATACCAACTCCATAAATGATAAACCTACATCATCATAGACTAAAACATCATAAAGAGAATAGTGACTTAAATTCATTCATTATCATCCATAATCTTGGTGAATGTCATTTAAAATTAATGGAAGTGAATAAAACATTATAATGGGTATACAAGAAAGAGAAAATTCATTAACTCATTAATATTTTTGAAAATGATTTAATAAGTACTTCCAAAAAAATAAACCTACTTATCCTTTTGGTTTTAAGGGGAAATGAAAAAAATTAGGGTGATCTCATATTATTATTTTGGAGTATCATATAGTGTAATATATTAGAAAAAAAATCATCAATGATATGTTTGGATAAAAAAATAATGAACCCCTAATCAACTAAAATTGAATTGATATTATATAATTAGAAATTATTGAGTAAATTTATAATAAAAATAATTAATCTCATTATGATTGAATTCATAATGTAAAAAATTAAAACATGATATTGTGTCCCTGTGAAAAGATGCTATATAGATACAAGTGTTATTATACTCCAAAAAATAACTGATTTTGTGACATGAGACCTATAGATTCATCTTGGTGACATATAATTTTGGTTTCTACCTATGACCTTATTATGTCCTTTATATTCATCATAAGTATCAAAAAGTAATTTTATACCTTTTCTGAAGGAACATCAATCAGAATAAAAACAAGGTTATGTGGATAATGTAATATAGAAAAAACAAATGTATACACATAAAATGATATAATTTTTTGTTGTTGGAGAACATCCATTAATAAATAAAAAAGTTATTTTTACAATATATGTAATATGAATTACTCTTCTTTAAAAAAATATAAGTAATTATTGTACATTCACGACATTTTTTTATTAGTGGATGATAATAATTCATGTTAATAGTTTGTATTAGGATGAGACTAGGGAAAATTTTGAAAAAAAAAATCTTTTATAATGAATTATAAATAGTGTGTTAATATTCGAAATCATATCTCTCTAGCATTCCCTTCCATGTGTTTCATCTTAGCCCCACTCACCATGAATTAGAGGGAGGAGTGAGTTACTATTCATTGAACCCTTTTAGTGAGACTAACCATATGTGAATTTTGGTGAAAAACTTATCCACGTTTCATTATCAAGATAAGTATTTCATTTCAGGGAATCAATATATTCTATTAATTAACCAAAACATTGGATGGTTATTCCACCATGAAAATTATTGTGTTTTATAATGTTTTTTACTGTTGAATCCAATTAGTATGACACATTATTAAAAAATATAAGAAATAAAATAAATTAATATTGTTTCTTAATATGTTAAATACTCATTCATGGAATTTTATGCTCAATATAGAAGAAAATATGTGGGTAAACATACATCGTCCTAAAGAAAAACATTGAGACAGAAATATACCTCTAATGGGGTGGGTATAAATTAAATGAAATAATAAGGAATACAAGGTAAAACTTTGATAATAAAATACCATGGAAGAAGTAATTTGATTATATAACAATTCAAATCGATTTTATATTCAACTAATATAGAAAATTCAGCATAAAATTTCAAATAAGTCTCTATTAAGAATTTGAGATAGTAGGAACTCCCTTTTTTCTAGACATCCATGGACATGCATTAACCTACCTTCTCAATGAATTAATATAATTTTCATGTCATTTATATATTTACTAATACCAATTGTTATATATAATCCTTGTATATAGTCACACTCTATATGAATTCTTCATATTTTTGAAATTCTATTTTTTATTTTTTTGATCCATTATAATAATTTCACATTATTTTCTTCTATATAAAATATTCATCAAGAGTTCATCACTACATGGTACTTAATGTAACCTTTATTTATTTTTAATATTTTTTATGTTCATTCAAATTCATTTCAAATCTTATTTAGTATTTTCCTTTAATTTTAAATATAAAAAAAAATTGTTTAATTTATTCATGTACATTGATGGTTTTTTCCCTAAAAGTGGCATGAAATATTTACATAAACTATATAAAATCATAGTAAAATAATTATATATAGTTTATATTATATTTTACCATAAATTTTGTTAGCTTTTATATATGATGGAAATTCATTGTATTTTTCATTAATTTGTTCACACGGGGCCAAACATTAATATAACATCATTTATTGAATTATTATGATCATTTTTTGTTTTAAGATAGTTATATCTGGAGAATGATGATATTATTTATTTTTTATTAGTTTTTAGTATCATATTTATAATATATGTAGAATATGATGTAATGGATGTTAAATTCTTACATAATTTGAATAAAATATTATCCCTTAACATAATTGTATTAAATTATTGAGTAGTGATAATCATTCATTGACCATAATATAAATATTTTCACATCTTATTCATAACATAATTTCTTAATTCCACATTAATCCACTCTATGATCTATAAATTATATGTGATGATGAAATTTCTTTTTGTTTCTCATGGAGGCGTTAGCCCTCACTTACACATGAATAATGATTTAGTTTTTTACACATTACATGATAAATTAATCATTTTGGAATATAAATTATGAGAATATCCAAATATTACACGGTTTATAATTTATATTATTAAAGATAATTAGGATGGAAAATTATTTAGTTGACAATACTAACATTAGGTGATAGAAGTTTCATTGGAAATATCCCCAAAATATATGTCTTTATTTTGGTTTTCTTAGAAAAAATTGAATTTTTAAAGAGGGTTCAATGAGAAAATAATTGAAACTGATTCAATGATAATTTTGGAGGTAATGTTAGAACTAAAATGGTGGAGGTGATAGTGTTATATAATTGAATTGAAAGTTGTTTTTGGGAGTTTCTCATGCATTTTTTTAAAAAATGTTACTATTCGTGGTTAATTTGTGATAAATTGGAGAAAATAAGAGGGGATAGTGATGAATGAATGAAAATCACAAAAAAAATCTATTTAGAAAATTTTTACATTTTTAGGAGATTTACTTTTTATCTTTTAAAACCATATCCTAATTATGTTGGTATGTTTAGTCTCCATGTTGTGTACCTGATTCCAATTTATAAGTGAATGGATGGGTAGTATTTTGAAGAACTGTCACACTTACAACAATGAAATGTTACTATTCAATGGTCAATGGCTATGAGATTGAGAAATAAGGAGGAGATAGCGTTTTTTTGATGAAAACCACCTTAATATTCACATTTTAGTCACCATATATTTTTATGGCCTTTTATTTTATCATTAAAAAAATTTAGTCTAATTTTAAATGATCATGGTGATTAATTTTTAATATTAATAATTGATGTTAACAAAAAAAGAAAATTTTCTATTACCAAGGAAGATCAATATAATTATAAATAATAAAATCATTTTATCCAAAATATTTCATAAAGATGTAAAATAAATATTTTAAAATAAACACATGTAATCACATAAAAACTATTAAAAACACTATGATTTAAATATATTTATATAAGATAAAGTAAACATGGATAAGGACTTTATTTAACTAAATTGATTTATTAAAAAAATTATTGTTTGATTATTTTAAATAATGAAAAACAAAATCAATACTTGAATATAATTGGATAAATAAGGCCAAAAAGATTGTGTTAAATTAAAATTTTAATTAATTAAAAAAATACAGATTTACAAGTTTATATAATATATCCAAATGAATAATTTTATTAAGTATTTTATTTACTAAATGTTTTTGAGAGTTGTAGTTTAGGATTACATCTAATTAATGTCATAATATTTATGGTCTCAATAAAAAAAATTATATTTATAGTATTCACTGAAAAAAAATTAATAATTCTATAAAAATAAATAAATTCATCTTACGATAATACGATTATAATGAAATTGAAAAGGTTTTTAATTTTTTAAAAGTAAAATTATAACATTTAGAAAATCAAATTTTAAACATTGTCATTAATATTATATCTTTATTGAAAGCATTGGGAGATAGTATATGGAATGATATTTAACTACTCTAGTTGGGTGTTAGGTATTAAATTCAAAAAAATGAAATCATATAAATAACATGAACGAACCATGGTACACTATATTTTTATCAGAATCACCTTTTTAAGTGGGATAAATTATATTCATTAATTTTTAATTACTTATAATATAATTAATTGTATTTTATTAATTCCAACATCATTTCTGAAGAGAATAAACCCTTACCATAAACATTAGAGATCTATATCAAACCCATATTTCATAATATATAATGTTAAAATACCTAATAAGATTAAATATAATAGTTTATCTATTTGAAAAAAATATTTTATATGACTCATAATAATATACTATTCATCTTGTTACTATATATTCTTATGTAAACCCATAAAAATAACCTTATTATAACTTAATTAGTCAAAAAATACGTATTGAGAGAAAATTTTAATTAAAACATAGATTATTGGTAAAAATAAACTGAAATACCAAAAAACCATGTACATTAAAAATTAGAGAGAGTAAGTTTTGAATAAGGGAACAAAACATTCAAAGTATCAATTAAAATAAAAACCCCTTATATGGAATCCAAAGTCAACCCTTGCATCCTATATGATCCTAAATAATAAAATTATAATGAACATTTAGATTATTAATAACCATTTTAATTTTAAATTTTGTAATACTATTAAATTTATTTTATTTTAATCATTTATAATTTTTTTATGAAAATCCTATTATTTACATTAATCGTTTTAAGGTTTTTCAGTTCATAATAACTATAACAACATTGGTATAATTTTAATATTAAATTTTAATTTTTTTAATTATTTCATAATTTCAAAAAACTCCATGTTATATTACCCATTTCATTCTAGAATTAATGGACTGGATTATACAATGAATCAATTAACATTATGAGAATCATCTTCAAGGAAAATATTTTTTTATATTGAATTTTTTGTTTTAAATTTGACTATTATAATATATATTTCCATTTTTTGAATCATAATAATGAATTTAATATAATTTGAATTTTTTATTTTATAATCAGATAAATAATTAATAATTTCCATGATTTAATTATTATTATAATAAAATTATCATTTAGTTATGTGAGGTAAAACCACCAAAATAAGAAATATCTTCAAAAAATGATTAAAATAAGGGAAACTTCTATAAATAATTTTTCATAATATTATTATATTAAAAGTATATGTGTAATGATATTTATTCATATAATATAAATTATTTAATTCATATGATGATTATTTAATTGAAAATAAAATCATTTAAAAAACATCTATTAACATACTGACTATTTTTTAAAAATAAACTATTGAAATAAAATTGATTATTTATCATTTGTAATTGATAAATTTTATTCCAATAATAATGTAGATGAATCAATTAATAAATATAACTTATTTTCAATATGATTTTAACATTAATATTAATAAATAGGAAATGAGAAAGAGGATTGGAAGCAGTTTTGTTTGTCATTGAACAACGTCATTGGAATTGAGTCTAATGCCAAAAATAAATGGTCTTTTATTTTTAATTTACCATCATTTAGAATGTAAAAATTTATTTTTGAATTTTTATTTCCATAAAATATGAATAGATATATTAAAATAATATATTTTTAATAAATGTTATAATTAGTACCCTTACACAAACACCATTCTATACCAATTTAACAAATATATTATAATTAATTTTGAGGAATACAATTTTAAAATTTTTTGTTGTTCATCAATTAATAAAAAATGATATTATTGACCCTTCCTAATTCCTAGTTTACATATTATAATTTCCAATAATTTTTTTACATGATGAATATTTCTCAACATTAAATACCTTTTATAATAATTTTCAATTTTGTTTTTAATCATTTACATAAAAATAAGTTGATATATATGAGATCTAAATATTTTCATTTATATCATTTTTTTAAAATAATTTATATCCCCAAAAAACTAGTTATGTTTATCAAAATTTCAATGTCCTTAACCTATCCAATCCATTTTATTATGGTAATCAAGGGTTTTAGGTTTTATAAAAGTTAATGGTGACTCATTACAACACTTTTCAAAATTTCCCAGTTTTCCTAAGATTTCAAATTATGCCTCAAAAATGTTGTTCTGCACAAAAAGTGACCCATGGAAATGGATTCTTGTTCCAATGATTTCACCCACGCTAGTACTGTCTCATAATGGTAATTTCTCATTGTAGATCGATCTCCCAGCTATGAAATGATTACTTTTTCCTCTTTACTAGTGGTAGTCACATGACAGTGTCTCTCATGATAGTGTCTCGCTAATGGTGATAGTCATTTCATTTGATGGTTCCCCGTCTTTTAGTGATTCAACCAATATTGGATCGGGATTGGTGTGTCGTTGGTAGTGCCTTGTTTAACAGTTCCTCATTGAATGGTGCCTCATCAAGTTGTGCATTATTCAAATGTACTACATCCAATGCTTTCTCATCTAATTGTTCCTTGTTATGTGATTCCTCATCTGATATTGTCTCACAAACATTGTTTCTATATTCTTCTAGTTGTTCCCATTTTTTTCTTCTTGGACATAATATTAGTTTAATGTTTTATTTGAATGGATTTCAAACTAATTAAAAGAACATAAATCAAATCATAAAATCACTAATAGAAATGTTGAATTGAATTGGTAAAAACATGATATCTTGACTAGATCTTCTTTTAACAGAAAATATAAAATGTATCTAAAACAAAATATCTTTTTAGATCATTCCCAAGTCTATGTTCACATCCATGTGTTTTTTCTTCAGGTTTCATTTGATCACATGATTCCCCAAATCCATATTTACATGGGCATCATTTTATGTGTTTCATTGATTGGTTCGTGTTTCATTGGAGTTCTTCCAAGAGCATGCACACCCCAATTTCCGTGCAAACAAGAAGTGTTAATCAACTTCTCTTCCAAGTAGTCTTCCCATTCGACTCTCTTAAATGGGCCCCATGTGGGGTGGGTATATCTATATTAAAATTGTGAATATAGTTGTTTCCTAATTAATAAATATATGTAAAATAATTTTAAATCAATGAATAAGTGGATGATAAAAGTGAGGCATGTTCTTACAACTTGAATAATTTTGTAGGTATTCCGATTTTGTATGGTCTAATTACCTAATGACAATAAAGGCCATTTTGAGACATTTTTTATTCATATAATGTTCTATGGAATGATTCTTGTTTCTCATAGTGAACAATTATATTTGAATATTTGATAACTGTGTACACTCAGATAATAAGTAGATTTCATTAGATCATACTATATCTACGATTACCCTTGAATTAACTAGTATAATTTGGAATAAATTAATTATTAAATATGAATACGTTTTCCTTGGTTCTTTTCATGATGTGGTTGAGTATGGTTGTGAACTTGGGGTTGGTTCTGTGGATGAGGTAATATGGGCATGGTATGTTTGTGTATAAGTGCTTTGAAATTTATTGTGGGTTAATGGATTGTTGGATGTGGTTGTGATTTTGTGGTTTTTGTTTCATGGTATGGTGGTTTGGGAAGGATTACCTTGAATAAGGATAGTTTTGGTTGGTATGGGTGCTTCTCTATTGATGGCATTAACAAACCTTCACCTTGTACCTAGGGATCTGTATTTGATATATCATGAATTGGTTGTTCTGCCAGAAAATCTCTATGAGTAGCAAGTAGAAGGCCCCCAATATCAAACTTTTTGGGATTTTGTGTCTTTAATGTGATGATTTATTTTTTTATAAGTCTCTTAAAATTCTAAAAATGCTATTCATGTGTTGTTTATAGTGTGTGTTTCATAGTTTCTTTGTTAGTGATGTAAGTAATGAATATTTTTAAATAAAATTTTGGAATGGCTTTGGATGGTTTAATTTACTAAATGTAAATGGTTAAATGAAATTTCTTGGTATTGTGAAATGGGTTTTGTGGTTTGATATTTGTTTTTGTTCATTTATAGGTAGTAGTAAAGGTGGTAGTGTTTTGATATGGTGGTTTATCCGAGGACTCACAGATTGGGATTGAGTTTTCAGTATCATATATATATATAGATATATATATATAAAACATGTATCTTTTCCTTTTGTTTTATATTTTTACCCTAGTCACATTGATCACTATGTGTCGAAGAACCACAAAGCCACACGAGGGGTGGCTTTCAAAACATCTACGTGGGAGAATTATTTGTTGTCCCCTTCTGTTCCATGCATCCTCCTCTAGGATATGATATCCTGAGACTCTTCACATAGGATGTGGTTTAACATTTTTCTTCTAGATGGAGTTTTTGTGTCCCATTTGTCTCTAGTATTATTTGTGATATGTTTACCAAGTTTCTTTACGATGATATGTGATGTGATGTGATGATACATGATGTGTTGTTTTGTGATTCCCATTTGGTTGTGGGTGAGATGTGTTGAGAGTCCCAACTGTGTGCGAGAAAGATGTGTTGTAAGGCCCATTTGTGTGCATGTGGGATGAGTTTTGGGGTGCATGTGTGTATGGATAGGATGAGATGTGGTATATTTGGATGGGTTGGTAATTCGAAGAGGTTTTCATTAGGGTGTGAGAGTAGCAATGTAGTGTGAATGTGGTGTGTGTTACCCAATTATCAATGTTCTCTATATTATATTACATGACTTGTGTTATATCATGAGCTTGACCTAGTGAGTTTGGGTGGTTAATATACCTTTTTATGAGTTTTTTTGTTACAATGTTTTCGGACAGGGTCATTAGTATGATTCTTTTACATATGTAAAATAAACCTTGTTTTTCATACTCTATATACATGTATCCTGACCCAATTTATAAAAAATTTATTTCATATTTCTAGGAGGGTTTCATGGATCAGGATGGAACATACTAGCTCAAATATTGATAGTTTGTATGTCACTACATTTCACTATCATGGGGTATTTACTTTGGTGGCTTTTTTATTTATATCAGTTATATCTTACACATTAATGTTAGATGGTTTTGGACTTATTTATATTATGGATTTGATTTGATTGTGTGTGATTTATAATATCTCCATATATTGTTTAAAAAATGTAAATTCCTCCCATATTTTGAGATTTATACACCCTTGGTTCTAGTCACCAACTAGGGGGCTACAAGAGGTGGGAATTAGTGGTCATTATCTCTCTTTCTTCATTACTATTCTGGGAGGGGTTTGTTTGGAAGGAGTGGGTCATGTCATAATGGTATCAAAGAATAATGTTGAGAGATATGATGAATATTTTTGATAGACACATGGAGTATTTCATAAGATGGTATAGAAATAGTCTAGTTTACATGGGTTCAAAACATTGGCTAGGGACACTGGCTAAGACATGGGATTTTGGGACCCCCAGTGATCCAGTGCATGAACTCTATGATTTTTGAATGACCAATGAGGATGGACATACTTGATGTTTAATGACCTAGTATATTTATATACATCATAATTACATGTGTTTTTATTTGAGTTCAGTTGTTTTGGGAATGTTAAAATTAGTAAAATGAATTTTTTTGAATTTAAAAAAATTACATGCAACATGGGATTAGGAAATATATTTTCACATTTCATCCATGTCTTCTATTTATCAACTTTTGGATCGGGTATTGGAGGTTTAGAAGGATGATCAAGTGGATCACTATAGGGTTGACACATCTTAGTAGGATGATCAGTGGTAGAGTATGTTTTATGATTTACAATAGTTGGATTTATGAACTTATGAAGAAATTGATTCTAATGAGGAGATAGAAGGTTGGCTTGAGGTGCTGGAGATTTCCTTTATTGTAATTGAGTCCTCGAAAGAGTACAAGGTCCCACTTCCAGTTATTCATATGTGAGGTGTTTCACATTAGTAGTGGATGCTTTATCTGGGATAGCGGAGGTTGTAATACAATATATAGGTTGGCATTTATAAGGATATTTGGGAAAAGATACATTGATCAACCATGAAAGCTGAGAAAAGGTATGATATACTCACCCTTTATCATGGGATTATATCAGTGTGATATCTTGGGATCAATTTAATGGAAATTTTTTTTCTCACCCCCTTTTCTATATGATGAGTCTCTTACATGATATCTCAATCGGACACTCCACCTATCTATCCATTATAAAGTTATGCAACTTATGATGCTCACATATTTGGAGGTTCAGAAGAAGGTATAGGTGATCATGTGGATGCACTCACATGGGGGTCTACTATGACAGGGGAACCTGCAGAGTTATTTGAGTGGCAGAGTTTCCAGTAGCAGGTCTCAAGTGCTATGACCTTAAAGGATTCAACTAGTGGAGAGAAAACCATAGAAACTTATTTTGTGGCTATATTGTTCTACAAGTCTCCATTAATTTATTGTAGTCTTAGGGAAATGTTTTTCTTCTTTGGGGTTTATAACCATCTTCAAAATAAGTTCATAGTGGCTGTCTAAGCTCATTTTAGTGGAGGTGGATATACTCAACATTCACCTCAATTAAATATTTTAGTGAGATAGTTTGAGCATCAGGAAAAATAGACCTTTTCTATACTAAGGGTAGATAGATCATGTAAGTCCCAACCTCAGGATTTCCCTCTTTCTTAGGGACTTAAACCCGACCGTGGTTGGAAAATGAGAGGTTTTTGTTTACGAGAGTGGTTGTTAGGTGAGAATTTTCTGTATGAAGCCCCTTCTTTACATGTTAGCTAGGTTGTTCATGAAATCAATAAATTTTGTGACATTGAAGGTTCCTAGGGTCAATAGGATGTTACTATATTATTACATAGAGGAGGTTGTGATGTTACCCCTTCTATGTGATATTGACTCTGTGGTATACTTTTATGTCAGTTTTTATCTAATTTCATTGGAACCATATCAAAATTATCCTTCCATGTTTTAGGAGTTGAGGTTTTAATTAGACGACCTCATGTAGAATGATTTTTTATAATCTATCATGTCACTGTGAGGTGGTCTAGATTTTTTCATAAAGAATGAGGATGATAGTCTAAGGTTCTCTATAGACTTTCAGAGGTTGAATCAGGTGAAATTAAACAAACATTACACTATACCAATGATAAAAGATCTTTTTGACCATGTGATAGGGGAATATTGGTTTTTCAAGATCGATATGTAGTTGGGATTTCACCAGTTGAGAGGGAAAAATAGTGATATCCCAAAGACTTCCTTTAGATGAAGGTATGGTCCCTTCGTGTTTGTGATCTTTTCATTTCATGTTGTGAACAAACCATCTATGTTCATGGGGTTCATTAAATCCTTTTTTATGAGTTCTTGGAATTATTTTTTCATTGTTTTCATAAAGAATATATTAATCTACAAAAAGACAATGAAGGACCACACTAAGCATCTCAAAACAGTCTTGTAGTTTTTTTGACACCACCAAATCTATCAAAATTTGTCCCACTACATGTTATAGACACGATAGGTGTATATACTTAGGCATATGGTGTCTTAGTAGGGTGTGACTATAAATCTATTGAAGGTTGAAGCTATTGTTTCTTGGGATCACCCTATAATGTGTAAAATTTTCACTATTTTTTTGGTCTCGCTGACTAATATGTATTTTTATTTTCATGTTGCAGACTGTGATTTATTAAAATTAAGTACACAAAATGATTTTATATGGTTCGATAAGAATAGAAAGCATTTAACTAGGATTATATAATTATTTTAAATTATGGAATTAACTAGATCTGTGTATTATATTTTTTTTAGTACAGCCTCTCTATAGTGAAATGTGTATTAAATATCCAATTTTTATGGAAGTATATTATAGACCCAATTCATGTTCTCTCCTCTAATTAAATTTAGTTTCATCATGATCTACAATACTATAAAAATCCTTGCTAGATTTTCGAGATAATATAATTTTTGTTTAAAAATTGAATCACTTAACATTAAAAAGATCTTTGGAGAAATCATAAAATAGTGGATGAAATGTGAGAACCTAATGTAGTTATGAAGATGAACGACACCCATTTGTTTAGATTTTAATATCTATGGAAATTTAAAATATTTTATTTCTAAAGAAGTAGAAAATGTAAGAACAATGATCCAACTATATTATATAAATATTATTCAATAAAAATTTTACATTCAAGGGAAAATATAGTTTTTTAGGATGAATATCGATTTTAAACTTATTAGGTATGGATAAAAAATGTATTTTTCTATTTTTCTTATAGAAATAAGAATTTATGTGTAATTAAATATGTAGTATATAACTAAAACTCTATTTATTTATAATAAATATTTATATTATGTTCAATTAACCATATACTTAATATATATATATATATATATATTTGAAATACTGACAAGATCTTTTTTAGGTAAAAAGGGATATTTTGATAAAAAATATTAAAATGCATAATTTTAATCAATTTTAATTAGATAAAATAATATCAAATAAATTTATATTATAGGGATTTTTTTATTATATATATACCTATATATATTTAATAACATATTATTATGATTGTTAGTTATATAGTAAATATAATATCTTCTTATGCCTTCAAATTCGTTTCATGAAAAACCACGATTTCACATTTTGTGGTTTTATTTTTAAAATATTTTTTGACCAATTGGGATAATTTAATCTAATTAAATGGAATACATATTATTTAGAAACACTATTAATTTTATTTAATTTTTATAATTTATTTTTTGTTCATAACTAACTATAAAAATTAAACTTTTCATTCCACATTTATGGTCAAAAGTAATTTATTAGGTGGTTAATATTATATGATATGGGTTAATGTTTCATAAAATCATGAATACAACCAATTTGTGAGATGTATTATTGCATAATCCATTATGACTTATAATATGAGTCATTTTAGACCAATTATTCTAATAATATGACTTTATAATATTTTAAAACATTGCAAACAAATATGTGTGCCACTCACCTCAATTATAAATTTGCACCACCTCACTAATGCCAAACTACTAATCCATTTATACTTAAATATATTCCAAAATCTCTCCCAAACTAAATTAGAAACATTTTATAATATCTGTAATTACAAAAAATATCATCCCTAGGGTCCCCAAGAAGATATCTAATTGAGGATTCTCTAATAGCGGTTAATTGTCTTAATGTAGAACTTTGTTTCCCATTTAACAGATTAATTTATGTACAAAAATATACTATATAATATAAAACATAACTAACATATAATTAAAAGTTATTACATATATTTAAAAATATTTATCCATTTATTTCTCTATGAAAAACGAAACAAACCCATCACCAATGTATATGATGGATTACCACCTCGTAAAATGATGTAACTTGTTCTTCATGACCAACTAACATTAAAACCAAAATGATGATTCAAAATAATGTAAATTTCTATCATATAAAATTACTTATTATTTATTTTTATTATATCATCTAATCATAAAAAAAGATACCCATTAGGATATGATAATATTTCCCATGTGTACTTTTCATTAACACGCTCAAAAAAGTGATGCAATTAAAGTTTCATGTCCAAAATTTAGGAAGGATTATAAAAATGAATGTAATTAATAAATATATAATTTATGAAGTTAATTAAGCAATTCAGACAATGTAATATATCCAATTTACATGAACTAAACCATATGTCTTATAGAATGCATGGAAAAATGATGCAGTTAATAACTGAAACAATTGAAACAATAAAATACATTCAATCAATGAGTGATAATAAGTAATAAAAAGATCTTATATGATATAATAATTATGGATATTTTTTTATAATATATTAATTATTGTTTTAGTAAAATTATAAATGAGGTTAATTAATGTTCAACTAAGGGTAAAAACTATTTATGTGATTTCATCTAAATTACACTCCATTGAGAGATATTTGGTATTGTGAACTTTTTTATTTTATGTAATTTATATATAATAACCAATTAATGTATTTAAAAATAATATATATTTAAACATGATGATTATTTTTTCAAATAATGTATAATCTTTAATGTTGTTACAATTTAAAAATTATCAAAGAGATGTGAATTTATTGAAAAATATAATGTTCTCGATTTCTCTTGTTTTTACTGATAAACTATTTTAATTTAACCATTATAAAACCCATTTGTTATATTATCCTAAAAATATATATGAAAACAAAAAAATTTCCTCCAATTTTTCCACTATTTTCCCCATTAATCAATTATTTTAATTTTTAAAATACAAACTAGTAATATTTTTCTTGTCGATCAGGTAGAGTTTTCTTCCCAATCTATACTTTCCAAAATAAGATTTAAAAGGTCATTTTATATATAAAAATTATTTATTAAATATATTTTATGATTTACTTTAATTTTCACTTGTTATTAATAGAGTGTTTCAAATTAATTCAAAAACAATCTTTTTTACTATGATTATAAAATGTAAAAATGAATTTTCGACATATATGATGTTAATGAATTTTTCCACCACTATAACACTTCTATGTTATTTTAGATTCTCCGAAAAATATATTATGTATTTATGAGGAAACCATTTAAATTATTTATTTTTTTATATTTCTCATCAACATTTGGAATTATAATGTACTATTTCAAAACCTATGTTTCTAATAAATTGATAGTCATTTATAATATCTAACTCATGTTTGATTCATTATGTTTATCATGATAATTTTAATTTTTTAAAATCCTTCTAAATTAAATTTATCATAAATAACCATATTCATTTTTTAGATTATATTAATATTTCCTAAACTCTATTTCATCTCTATATATGATGTTTCAATTTAATATTTATGAGATTTACTATGGATGTCTTTATATTTTGTATATTTTATTAAATAATGATATTGGTTGAGAAGATGCATTGTTCATGAATTAAATTCCCCAATTAGTATATAAAGAATTAATTAGACATGAAGTGGTATGTGGGGACCAAATTTATATTCTCCCTCAATTCCTAATTATGTATCCTTAGTGAAACCAATTTTCAAGCCTTATTATTGAAGGAAACCCCATTGTTTAAACTATCATAGAAGAAGGTTCAGGATATAAATATATCATTAAATAAAAGAAAATTATTATTAGAATTATGAATTTCCCACATTGATAATTTTGTTTTTATTTTCTTTGAGTTTATTTAACTTATCTTATCAGTGGATATAGTTTTTTTCATGATTTTGATTAAAAAATGTGTTCTCAGTTATAAACTTTAACATATTGTTTATTTTCTATTTAATATTTATATATTTAAACATATATAACACTTATAGAATCTATTCACCATTATTTAGTTTCATTTCAACGGGATGTGATGAGTAAATCATTTAATAAGTTTTATTGATGAAAGCATTTTTTATCATGTTTTATATTTTATTTACAAAGTAAATTTTTAAGAATTTTTATTTGTAGTTCATTATGAAAACAATAATGAGCAGACATTTAGGATGAGATCCCTTATATATTATACCATTATAATAAAAGAGACACCAACCCTAGGTTATTTTATTTCTGGTTATTACATCTCATTCATGTGTAGGATGTCAATAATGGTTAGGGAGGCCTTACATTAATAAATATAGTTGTAGTGATCCACCATGGAACAATAATTATGGGTGTGGAACCATAGTGTAAGGATAGAGAGGTAAAATAATTTTCCATCATGGGAATATATTATATGGATCTCCAGGATGGTTCCCTAAGAAATATCCTTATAGGTCATTCAATGAAGGGAAGTCACATGGGGTTGTCCAATCCAATTGGGAAATTAGATATAATCCTAATGGAAACACCATATCATGAACATGGACTGATAAATAAGGATCAAAATATATATATAGGGGTGACATCAGAAAGGGATTTAGGTATGGGCATTATAATATTGAATATTCATTTCACTAACACTGCATTTTTTGGAGTCATGTGTTGAAACACAATAAGGTTTCACATTGGGGGTCTATCAAATGATGGGGCTAGAGAAATGCTCATGATGGGGTGCATTTTGGTGAATTTTCCACACCACTTCTGAAGGCCCAATGTGTTCTTAGTCTACAGAGCACATTGTTTATCCCTATAAATTCTATTTCTCAATTTTTTTAAACAATATATGGATTTAATTTTATGACATGGTGTGACTAGTATAGCCATTGGGGTCGATTATTCACCTCCCCTATTCTCCCATGGATATCCCATATTGGGGATGATTATGGTATATTTAATTTGGGGATCCTATTAATCTTCTTCCAATTTACCTCCATTATTTTATCCACATCACTAAACTCTAATTTCATCTTGTTTCAGTTAGTTTTTAATCATTTACACTATATAATAGTGTATATTATCAATAAAAAATTTTATTTCATATCTAACAGTTTTAATATGTCCTAGGATGTGGATTTCATGATTTATTTTGTTTTTTAAGATTCAGTTAGATGACAAAATATTTTATTTATCGTTATTGAAAAAATAAGAGTTAATTATGGTGTATTGAGTGCAAGGTTTTCAAGATTTTTCTCATGATGGTTTTTGGGATAGACCATGTACCATCCACTAATGTTTATTAATTATTATTGAATGAATATAATTATTGGTGATTGTTTGGATGATTAGGATTGGCTATTTAAAATTAAATTAATAATAACAAATTGTAATAAAAAATAATTGATGTCCAATGATGTGATATTAGTCCATTTTATTTTCCAAAAACTTCTATACAACTAAAAATAACGGTAATTATGTAAAATAAATTATGGGTGTAATTAGTCCCACTAATATAATCTCATAATTATTTTTAAGAATGTTTTCATATCTACATGCATATGTCATGGTACATGATAAAAATAAAGGGACCATGAGTTTCCTAGAGTTAGTAAATATTATTCCTTAAAATAACGATGGATAGAAAAAGTGATCTTGGGAACAAGAGTATCCAGGGATCACATAATGATAATTCCTCCAAGGGCAAAAATTCAGTTGAGTTTATGAGAGAACTTTAGAATTTATCAAGGAATGTTTTCAGACAATATGATTATATATCCAATGGAAAAAATATCATCTACACTCATTAGAGAACTTTTTAATGACATAGATGATTTTTTTCATTGGGCTAGTAAAATATGCATTGGAGGATATAGACAAATGGAGATGGGTGATATTGATAGACATCTCATGTCTGGTGATTCACACCATTTCGATGGTGGATGGTGGTTTTGTTTTGATTTAGAGTTAAGGAAATCCATTTTGAAAAGATCTGGCATGAGGGAGTGGGATTCCCTAATTGGTGGGTTGAAATATATTATATAAGATATGTTATATTTTACTATGCCATGAATTTTTAGAGTTCCAAGGACATAGAATTATGTTGTCAAACTGGATATAGTGTGGTTACATTTTATAGTCGCTGGAAAGTAGGAATATTATTGGTGAGCTTGGGAATTTCCTTAATGCCATAGTCGATAAGAGTATATATGTTGTGGTGTCACTAATAGGTAGTGTCCATGTGATAACATCAATAATAATGATCAGGGGCTTGGTCCAAATTGACAAGGGGATTTGTGAATATTTTGTGAGTTCTATGTCATGTTCTATTCCATTAATTGGTTACATGTGTTTCCATATCATAAGTGACCAGCCTAGTGAGGGGTAGGATAATGAGGCATATCCCAACCATGAGTGATATGGTGATTTATAAATATCCATATGATATGTATTCCATAAATATATGATGTGTATATTTCATTGAGTTCCTTTGATATTGGTGATGCACCTTTAATTGGGATGGTTTTTTTGGTGGTAGTTAACCACTTGAGTGGGATGTTTATTTAATGTGAATATTTAAGATGGGGATTATAAACCATATCTTTACTTATAAGATTGTGGGATAGTAATTAAACATAGAACCTTACTCTACACATTTTGGTAATGGGTTGAGGACTCAGATGGAATCTAATATTAGACTCTTGGGTTTCTTTATGCACTATTTATAGTGTGTGGCATGATGATGATATTCTAATATACTTCTACTAAAGGTGAACTAGGTTTAAAAGAAGAATTATTAACACATTATGACATGTTGTGCATTGATTCATTTTATCCAATATAGAAGATGACTACTAATACAATTTTTTTGACTTGTTTCTTTTATTTATAGATAGAAATATATTATTACTTATAGTAGGAGAACATATTGAGACACAGCTATGATTTATTACTAATAACATACCAGGTAAAAAAATTAATGTAAATAATTTATAGCTATTTTTTGGATGAGAAATGGATTTACAGTTGATTGGGAAATGGAATCTCAATAAACATTTAGATACATAGTTTATGATTCATTGGGATGCAAGTAATTTCACGGTGTGTAATTTATTCTTTTTTAATCACTAAACATCTTAATGGGTGATCACATCACCATGTGTTTGTATATAAATATTATCTTTTTTGATAGATTTGTGTTAATATATTTATCGATTCTCTCAGATTACTATTGATTATTTTTTTACATTCTAAATGTAAATTGTAATTTGAATTAAGTTCATAGACATATAATAGTATTTATTAGGCCCTCAAATCTAGTTAGTAGACTCTGGAATATGGGTTGAAATTCATGAGGTATCATATCCCTATAACATTGATATTTAGTTCGACATGGGGTCTTAGAAATTGTTATAATATAACTCTATTGTTCTGTATTAGTCATAGATATGGTAAAAATGTGATATAATAACATACCATAGCATGTCGTTGACCATAAATTAGTGTCTCTTGATAATTTTTTCATGGGGGTGTACCTTTAAGAATTAATATTTCAATCATATTTTATATTTCAATTTGATGATTGATTTATTTAAAATTATAATTCATTTAATGAAAATGTTGTTTTTATATTTGGATCTGAATCCATTTCCAAGTTCCCATGATCATGCACCAAATTTTGTATATATGATTCAAATGATATATATATCATTGGTTTTTTATTGTTTATCTGATTAGTGGTTGAATTTATTATCGATATAAAAAATTATATTTTATTTTGCTATATAACTTGATGATTTAATTCTACACACTCGAATATCAAATTTTATCCCAGTGTAGTTTTTTATAGGGAGGCATTGTTGATTATAGTGATGAAAATATTTTACAGATGGTGAATATATGATCCCTTAGATAATGTATAAAATAAGGACCCATAGTTGGTAAATGTATCCATTAAGAACCAAACTTGTAATCATAGAATAGGCATGACAGTTGATTAAATAAATTATCAATAATAAACTTTATATTGTTTTCCCATGTAAAAACGATGTATCAACTTATTTAGGGAAAAAATATAGAGGATCATAATGATAAATGAGTTGTGATTTATTTATCTCATGATCTTGTAGAGTTCATGTATAAAGGTTTTATTTTTTTATAGTAATATTAGTTTAATTGTTTTCCAAGTTGATTCTGAATGCACATTTTAGTAGAGTGATAGAGGAATTTGTATATTTTATTGTTTTTGGGAAATTATATCCTATGATGGGTGGTTTTTTGTTATCCTTATATTAAGAGAGATTATTCAGTCTATTTAAATTCGATTTACATGTTAGTGTATCATTGTATTTGGGTTTTTCATTTTTGTATTAAACAGGTGATTGGTGACACATGGGATAATGAGTCGGTTTTAGTGATTCTTTTTGACTGAATCATAAAGATTTTCTGTTTAGCTGTTATAACACTTGGATTGTGAGATAGAAATGGTGAGAGGGTTTTTATTAGTACACACTTTTTACATCATGATATTGGGGATGAGATAACATTTTAATGGGATCATTTTATTTATAATTGAAGGTGTGATTTGGGTAAGCACATTGCCTACACAGTTTTTCATCAATGGAACATTTCAGGTTAACAATCATTTATAACAGTTTTGGTTGTCGAAAATCATGAGAAATAGTGTGGTTGGACTATGTTGTTGAGACAAGTGGTAGCATGGTGGACTATGGTCTTCGAAATATCTATGATTTTCTAGGGAGGTATATAGAATAGGCATATATGGATCAGTGTATGAGGTGTGTTAATATAAACCCAAGCTTTTAATAGATATATATCTGATCTTATTAGATAAATTTAAATTAAATGACATTTTCATCCATTCTATAATCAAATTTGATTAAAATCATTAGAATCATGTATACATAAAAACTGGTTCATAAGGTAACTATTTAATCTCTCACTATGTACTATAAAATATTCTCCCTTCTTATATATATCATACATAAAATTATTGATCATTTCTTGGGATGGTAAAACAAATAATGGTTTAGATTAGATGCTCAGTAAGGGTAAAAAAAGTGATATCATTAATAACATAGGAATAATATGATTATAAGGGTATAATAAATGATATTGATGCTTTGAAACTATATACTATATATAATATGATATAATATAGAATCATTACACAAAACACTTTGTTTCAAAATACATGATTCATAAAAAATATATGATAAAATTATCCATACATTTATAATATTTATCTAATACATAATATTTTCCCTTACAGAAAAGAATAGAAAATAATTTCCATATTAGCCAAGGATCACATTCATGACTGTCGTAGTGGAATGGATTCAATATCCATTATATCATATTAGTAAAGGATATCTCTCATGGATTTCATAATTGATATTTTCTCATTTTGACTGTGGACTAACAACCATTAGAATACTGATATCTCATGTGATACAATTTTTTTCCCAATACATTGGAGGGATCTATAATTTCTGGACCACTCATCAAATAATCTCAATCCATTCATATATGTTCCATAAGTTCATAATTCATTAATCATACTTCATAACATGTTAAATGGAAGATGGGTTCATAAATGTTTCAAAAAAAGTTCATAACATAACCCAGAGAAATAAATTGGGTTAACAAAATTCATCATCATAAACCAATAATGTTGATAATATGGATTTAATCCACTGATCATATTATATTTATAGTGTATGTAACATATAATGAAGTCAACTTCAAGGAAAATTCTATTAAATTACCATTTCAAATATATCTTGTAGAAAAAACATTTTCTAATTTAAATCACTTATTTAAATTTAAAAAACACACAAAAATATTATTGGAATTTTATTCTTTCAAATATAGGATTAAAATCTTCAATTCAATGATCATTAATTATGGTGGTTAATGCCATTCATTTCAAGAATATTAAACCAAATAACCCTTTCACATTTTTAGTAAAAAGGCCAAAGTGTGAAATTTTGAAAAGGACAATAATATTCAATTTTAAACAATTTTAAAAAATATAATTATGGGTAAAAACTATTTAAAAAAATAATAGATTAATATTAAATAAAATTTAATATTATTTTAAAAATAATCAATATGTATAAAGAAGTATATTCGACAAATGAAAAAAATTGATTTCATTTTCTTGATTAAACAACATTCTAGGAATATCATGATTAAATAATTTGAGAAAAATGAATGGAAAGAATGTGACATAAATATACAACTAGATGATAAAAATTTGAGGAGATTTATTGACATGTAGGTCATACCATTTATTCATTGATAAAGTAATCATAAACATTCCTAATTAAACAATGATATTCTAACATAAAACCCTTACCTCATGTTCAACATGCCAAGAAAGTTTTCTAGCATCCTCTATAATAAATTATATTTTTAATACTATTCTAGAAAAGTTTACATACATTAAAAATCATATATTATCCAACTATAATATTTTACAACCCATTTTTGAATTGTTCTTTATTAAAATCATTGTTTCCTGGTGCAAACATTTTATTTTTTCATGGGAATATCTATTTTCTTGTTCCAATCCATCTACCTAGATCCTGAATCCATCATCACTAAAATGTAAACCATGGGAATAAGCACCTATATAATCATTATATATATATTTATAGTATTCGTATAATTTATATAGTGATAAAAATTAATTACACCATTCATTGAGACGGTAAGTCGTACGTACACATGAACACTCCGTCACTTTTTAAGGTATTGAGAGAAAACATGTAACTATTAATTAATACATATAGGATCACATTTATAATATATATATATTATGTATTTTATATATATATTCTTAATATTAGAATCCATGTAAATAAAAATTTAGGATATATTTCATCACTTTGTGAAGGTGGTTGTCCATGCGTAAGAACGAGGGATAATATCATTGTCCAACTCATTGAAATAAGGTGTATAATGGTTATTCCAACAACATAATAATAATTTAGTATATTAAAGTTATTTAATTAATTATTTTCTAATGGTTAAAATTTATTTCATTAATTTATACATAGAAATAATAATTGAAAATGCTTAGTTAAGAGCAAGATATCATTGTTGAGGTACCTTCATTAGATTGTACTATATGCCTTGATAGGAATTTTATTAAGAAATACCAAAATCTCATAGATGTGTTAAATAAAGATATTAATGTATTTTGGAAAATAGTTTTCATTATAGAAGTATAAAATTGTGTGAGGAATAGAGAATAACATGTTTTTTTATAAGTTATAGGAGGGGCACTCATTGAATTTAAAAAATTATAAAAAATTTATATAATAATTTTCTATTGAATATTCCACCAATTTGATAGAATTGAATAAAAATATGTGTATTATTCTAAATCCTCTTATTGGGGTAAAATTTGAATGATTTTGTTTATCTTTTTATTATTATATTTTATGTTTTTACTCATGTAGACCTTTTGACCAATACTGTGATATCAATGTTTTACCTTATAATGGTTTTGAATCTTTATAGAAAATAAAAAGTGACTAATAAATGTTACTTTCATGACATTTTCAACCATATATCATTCAATTGTACAAATTTATTATTATTAATAATTTTTAAAGAATTATTTAAATATAATTTGTTATAAGTAATCATTATTGACATTTTAGGCCAATTTATTTACATCAACATTGAGAAAAACTAGATTCAATTGAAATTTAAATATAAACATTTCAAAAATACATAACAGTTTAAATTTATGTATATAATTTATGGATTGTAAAAATTTATCCAATTTTTATTACATTTAATATTTTTAAAATCAATTAATTTTTTTACTCAAATTTAAATAAATACATTTTTAGCAATGAATTATAATGTAATAAAATTATGTAATTATTCTTTATAAATGAATTAAATAATAAATAATATTAACCAATGTTTTAAATAAATATTTTTCACAAAAAATAAATATATTTTATTTATAGATAAAATTAATATATATATATATATATATATATATATTAAAAAAAGAAGAGTGAAATTTTGTATCTATTCATTTCAATAAAAAATATATATAAAGGCCATAATGTAAGAAAAAGGGATCCCAAAGGACATATATTGTCGGATTGGGTTGGAATGTCAAAACACAACTCATCACATTAGGTTAAGTAAAATGTTAAATAAATTTTAAATCCTTAACTGAAACATTTAACTCTATATAACCCATTTGACCCATATTTAGGTGAAAATGATTACAATGCTTACTAATTATAAAAAAAATAATGGGAAAGTATTTAAGAAATTTGAATATCCAAATTATAAATACGAAATCAAATTTTTAGGATAATATTTCTATAATAGAAGAAATTAATTGAAACATAATCCCTTGGTATGATACTATATCCACATAAACTCTAGTAACACATAGTTGTTATTTATATTATTAAATTTGAATCTATACGCGTGGTCTAATCCTGAATGACTCATCCATGTATTAGTCTTATAGTTATAGATATATACATGATATTTATTTTACATGGGAAAGAAAATATAAAACATTAAAATATATTATTAATCCTTCAGACTCATTCAATTAATTCTTCATCAAAATTTAATGAAAGGAAACAAAATAAAGTTGGGATCACATAATCATTAAGTTTACTTATAGTATAAGATATCAGGATTGTATAATAATAGTCAATATGGAGTGGAGAATAAATAAAAACACATGTCATTTAATGAATATATTGATCTTGAAATGAATCCATGGATAATATCAATGCAATAATGAAATTGATAATTATAATTTAAATATTAATGAATTAAATACATATTATTAGACATCATGATCTACAACATCATGATAACTATATAATGAAGAGCTTCTTCAATTATAGATTAATTGATGGGTAGGTATACACAAAAAATCCACTTAATTGGGCCAACATATTTTTTTCATGAGACCCATTTATTCTCCAAGGTGATATATATAACCAAGCCTCACTCAATAATTCATATCAAACTAATTCTTAAATATTAAATGATCAATTAGATTTATGAAAACTATTCCTTATCAAAAAAATATTTATATTTAAATAATAATATATAATTACAATATTTCATTGATCATTCCAATAACATTGAAATTCAGAAACCATATGTATATATGATATATAGGTTTGGAAATAATTATTTTCATGATTTAATGCATAATTACATTTAAGGGTAATGTAATGTACAATGATAACAAGAAATTCAATCTATAATGAAATTTTTGATAACCACAAAAGTAATAAGATATGAGATATGAACATTGATTCCTATGAAATATTTTTTCGATATATAGTCAGGTACTTTAGGTAAATAATGAAAATTGAATAAAAATATTAAAATAAAACATCATTTAAAATTAATATTTATCAGACCATTGAAAACATGATTAATATTATAAATATAATAAATGGTAATGGTGGATAAAATTTCCATAAAATCTTTATGTTTAACAAAATAAATTCTTGTTGAAATTTATTATAGAATTTCAAAAACACCCTTTAAAAAATTATTTATTTATTTCATTAAATTTAACATTTAAAGGATAACCTAAAATTTTCTTAAGAAATAATTTGTGAAATAAAAAATGTAAACTTTTCATAAAATTTATATTCTATAAAATGAAGAAAAATATTAACTTTTGAAAAATAACTAATATCATTTTTTGTTTTAAACGTTAATTTCTTTATTCAAGCTAAAATGACTGAAAAACTTGAGGAAAATAAGGGATGTCCTTAAATATAAAATTTAAGACGATTATGAAATCTTATAATAGATTATTTATATGATTTATTCAATGAAAATATAAATCAAACTGACAACTATATTATTTTATTAACCAATTATAAAATAAACCCTCCCAAGATAATTTTTGAATGAAAAATACATTCATATATATTTGGTAAATTAAAAATTATAACCCCTTTAGAGGATAAAAATAAATTTAAAAATTAATTGTAATGAATAGATACTTATTCATGATTAATACATAAATTTCATATTATATACAAAACATAAAATTGGATAGGTTTATTATGACACGTATATCATAATAGATTGTAAATTGAGAAAAAAATCTCTTACCTCTAAGTTCCCATTATTTGAACATGATTTACATGATGTATAATGGTTTGAATTTTTTTGTTAATTTATATTAGAACCATATTATTATTTATTGTAACATAATGAACCTTCCATGACATATTATCACCCATTTATTAACAATCCTTAATTTTTTTTGTCATTTTATGGGAAAACTGCATGTTTTCTCATGAATATTTTTCATCAAATTCCAATTTCATTAGAATAGGATATATTTAATTTATATATAATAATAATAATGTAATAAATGGAATATATTTTCATTATATACATATTTAGGATCATTAAATTAATTTAATCATTCAAAATAAATTACCTCGCTTTATTGAGATAGTAGGTCATACATAAGAATAAGTTAGATTATATATTCCCTAATTTACGTATGGATAGTTAATTATGTGGTATATTAACATTATAGAATCAATATTATTTTCTTATTATCATTTATATAAACTATTTACATAATTATGACTATTCATGTGAGTTGGTGATGCAAAACAACTTACAAGGGTTCATGGGGCATTTGTATTCTGTACGCATATGCATTTTGTTTTCTACGTACTTGATAGAGAAAGATATTGATTTTTAATACACCATACACCTAATATAATCATGGTATATGGTATATAAATGGGTCATTCCATTGAAATTTTTAACTCATAATTGAATGTGATAGAATAATAATAAAATAGTATTCTTTTAGTGAAGATGATTATATTGTGTTAGAAATATTCATTTGGATCTCTTATTAAAACCCAGTGGGAATGTATTTGTGATGAAAATAACCACCTGATGGTTGATAAAGATATTTGATAATTATTTTTGTAGTGATCATGTGAAAAAATGTCTTGATATTTTTTAATAAGTTAATAGAGTATGAAAACATTTATAATTGATGTGAGTGGCATAAATTTAAATTTTAAATGTATTAAGATAATATAATGTCCCATTCATTGACATATAGTAAAAAATGAATCATTTTAGAATGATTAAATTTCATGTTATCAAAAATGTAAACCAATGGGGTTTTTTTGTTTTTAGTTTATTCTTACCCATGTCATTATAGAATAACCCCCAGTGAATCTTCTTTAATATTAATGAGCTAATTAATTTTTATGGGTTTTACAATTCATTAATACTAATAATTATGCCAAACAAATTTTATAATATTGTTTATTATTATACCAAATACTGAATTTATTTTATCATATTATGTTAACTAATGTGGACTCGTTTAATTTAAAAAACACAACCACAAAATGTGATAAATATTATTTTCAAGAAATTCATTTCTCAAGAATAGGATGATATTACATCATCTATATAACTTGTGTTCATAATTATAAGGTTTAAAATTATTATATTTGTATATATAATCTATGACTCACAATTAAATAATAAGTCATTAATCATTAATTTAAATAATTTAAATGGAAATAAAATATGCAAAAAAATATTTTACAAATAAAATCCCTTTTTGACATCGAAATGATATTTTCATTATTTTTGTCACATTGATTAAAATTATATTTTTAATTAAAATTATATTACAATATCATATTATATAATATGACTAATTTAAAAAAAACGACATTTTTTATTGTTGGAGTTGGGGCTTGGCATTGTTTGAACAACCCCGTAACACTACATAAAAATGGGGTTTTGATACACCTTGGGCACAAGTTACTATAGCAGTAATTTGGTGTATTATAGTTGTGGTGGAACTGTTTACTTGTGGCATAGTAGTTGCGACAAGAACTATTGTAGCAGTAGTACTATAGCATATTTGTAGCACTGGCAGGTGAAACTATATCAGTTTCGGTTATTGTAGCATGTATTGTAGCAGTGGTAGTACTATAGCATGTGATGTAGCTAATAGGTTACTATTAACAGAATGGTCCATGATCCAAAAAATGGAATGGGATTCATGCCCACTAGGCTTTTAGACCAAAAATATTATGTAATAATGTGAGTTTTTGGATGGGTTATACATGAGGGGGATATAAAATATCTTTAATGCATGTTTTTGTGTTGTGTATGTGTTTAATGTAATTGTACCCATAAGAAACTAATATAACATGATTCATAAAAAAAAATTTGGAGGGGTAAATTATAATAATTTATTTTAAGATTATTTGGATTTATTATGTTTAAAATCGATATTCATCCCATAAAATTAGAATCTTTTTCCCGAAAATATTAAAATATATTTTTTATTTCATAATTATTATAATAGAATTTCTGCTAATATAATTATATCTTGGTTTTAATCTTCATATATCCCATAAAAATTTCTTCATTTGAATTTATCATGGATATTAATTTCTAAATAAATAAGGGTGGTTCTTATTCATATCATCCTATGGATCCCACGTTTATGTAACAATTTTATTACTTAACTAATGTACCATTACTAGTCAATACATTTTAATAATAACTAAATTCTCTCTATTTTCATTAATCATGATGTGTTGGTCCTTGTAATATAGAGTTGTTCAATCTCTATTGCATCCCAGAAGAGTGCATTCATCGGGTCTTGTGTGTACATACCTTTCAATGATTTTGTAACACATCATATAAATAAATATAATTAGAGGATTTTAAATTATTTTAATATACATCCAATTCATTCTCGAGTTTATAATTTCAAAATATACCTCAGGCTCGATGAATATTTCAAATCAAATCATATAAAACTCTGACATAAAGATGATCTCATGAAAAACAACCCCCAAATTAAATTAAAAATCATCCATTTAGTTAGTAACATAATTATATTTCCTTAAATTATTTTATTTAATATAATTATTAATTGCATTATTCAATTTCATGTCCTCCTCAAAAAATTATAGACCTACATGTCTCCTTTCACCAAATTTGATCTAACTAGTTGCATTATGACATCTCTAGTAATATGATGCTCACTACTACACCATTTGAATACATTAATGGTTTTATTATTGTAAGAAAACACTTTTATGGACAAATAATGTTCCCCCAAACCCAAAAAGTCATGTTATAATGATCATAACTTTTCCTTCAATGATTGAATTATTTTTTCAGTGTGTCTATCAATATGAGGTTGGTAGGTGGTACTCAATTGTTTCTCACTATCTTAAACCTTATGACTTCATTCCAATAATTTTTATGTAAATATGTGACCACAATTAGAAAATATGAATTAATAATAACCATAACATCATACTAGTTGGTTAATATATATTCATTCCAGGTGACCAAGAGGTAAATCTTCTATTACAGAAATAATTTTTTTTTAAAAAGCGACCAATAATCACCCGTATTAAATAATCCATTCTAGGAGTATTTTTTAATCAATTGATAATGTATATAGGAATTTCATCATATTTATATATATTAATATGTATAGGTTCAATGAATCCTCTAGGACACTTTCTCTTAAACTTCACCTTTTTAAAAAACCAAAGAGGTTGATCCATGATTAGCAATTATTTAATTATATTATTTGACTAAAACTGTTATTTCAAGTACTTATTCATCTTTTTGAAACCATAATATAAAGAGAAATTAAATATTTTATAATATTCCAAAAATTACCTTTTCACTATGGGTATATATCAATTACATAGACTCTTTCCAAATTTCATAACGACTTATTTGTAAAAAGGATCACCAACATCCCAATATTCACATCTAAAATTTTTATATAAAATCTTTCATCATCAGATTATGAAGATAATATATTTTATCATATGGAATGTATCATAGTAAATTGAAAAAGGTCTGGTGTCCCTCCATAAATAATAATTTTCATATATATCATTACTAAATCCCAAAAAATAGATCTCTATCAATCTTCATTTTTTTCATAACACTATATTCAATCATACTCAATGCATATGATACCCTATTATCATTTAATGGATAGTAGTGTATTGAAAAATAAAAATAATTTAGTATCTTGAGAAATAAACATTTAACAATATTGAAATATTTCTATAAAATAAATTGCTTTGGTGTTTTATAGTCAATTTATATCACATATATTTTACTATAGATATAATTTCTCCATATCTTCAAAACAATGATTATAGAGGATAACTCATGACCAGGAGTTGGTTAGATTTTTTCATGAGGTTATTTTCGCATAATTTATATTTTATACTCATATTTTTGGTTTTCGTTGAACTCATTTTATTTGGGTTTTCTTTTATCATTTAACATAACTGGTCAAGTATTATTTAGTAAAAGAGATAATTTTATGGTAAAATACACGAATGTTCATTGACCTATATTTATTAAAATTAATTATATACAATTATAAATGTATTAATGGGTATAAACTGGTTTTTTTATGTGTTTGAGATTATTTAGAGGTGGTTTGGGTTCTTTTTTAGATGATGGGCTTAATGTTGCATTTAGGGAAATTACACACAGTGTATTTGTTAGAATGTGGAAGTACCACTTGAAAGATTTTTTCGAATGTTTTTATGCCATGAAATGGATAAACACTTTGAATATGATACATGAAATTTAAAAAAATCTATGAATACATTGTGAAATGGTTCATGAGTTGGATCATATATAAGCAGTGAATCTCTTACACATCGTGTAATGCTCGAGTTGGGTTATTTTAACCATAGGTGATGTATTTTTAGTCTAACTAATAATATTTGAAATATATGATATGAAACAATTACATACCATGTATTTATCAGGATAAATAGTTATAAATCCATGTTGCGCTAGTAATTTCATTCCACCAACATGTAATCTATACTCTATTGAACTATATACAACTTCTAGATGATTTTTGATATCCTTATACATTTCAGAATGTCTTTATCAAGAATCTAATCCCCTCTAGGTTTTTTTTTGTTCTTTCCCTAACATTAATTTTTTTATTGTTTTATTGATTTAATATTGTGACCACTATGAAAATAGTTGATGATCTTGAAATTTATTAGGTCATCAATTCTTATGATAATGTGTCCCTTCTCTCTTGTTGGAGTTGGTATTTGGTAAAATTTATTTAATCACCATATTAAGGTATGTGTTCTAAAACCTCACACTATGTCCTGTTTAATGGTTTAATCATGTGCAATATTGTAATTGTGATGATTCAATTTTAACATTAAATTTATAGAATACCTGATGATAAAAAATATTTTTTTGGATTATTAATTTCATACCTTTTGATTCATTTATGATAAGATATATCTTGTGTCTAACCATGGGGTGATCATACCAAAGAATAAAAATGAATTTTTTTATTTTTTGATGTGCTTTTATCAGGAAATGAGAAATTAAGTGATTTCATTTGACAAAATCTCATTTTAAAATGGATTGATTGATTGTTGAAATGGATATCTATGATATCATATGTTTTAAAGAAAAATTTCATGTTAATGGTTTAAGAAAAAATTGAAAAATTATAGAGGTAAATGAAGATCAAATGATAATTGGGAGAATTCACCTTTGTGACTTATGATATGTCATTATATTTTTTAGTCTTATTATTCTATGTCTGTTGTTTTATACCAAATATATAAGGGAAAATGATAATTTATGATAAAATTATTATTTATTGGGCTATTATTTGTTATGATGAAAGTATTATATAGAAGGATATAACAGATTGTGTGTAAATTATTATATAGTGGGCTTGTACCATGTACTAAAATAATTACATAAAGGGTTAGACCGGTTGTGCTGTAATACTTATATAGAAGTAAATTATCAAATTTTGAAACACCTATACAGAGGGAGTCACCTAGTTATGTGATTATTAAATAGATTGTGATTATAGTTGTAAGGTTATCCTACATGTTTATAGTTATTCTAATATGGTTATAATGAAGACAGACAATAATATTTTATTAATTATTTTTTAAAAAAACCTATTTTGTTTTGTTTAATTCACTTATTATTAGACATTTTTTATTCATTAATGGACATGATTAACTATTGAGTTTTACACAATCTCTATTAATTAATCTATTTAGTACATGATAATATTGAATTAATTCAAATTTTCATAAGGTAAAAAGAAATTGTTGTTGGTTATTGTCTTCTTGGTGTGTTTGATCATGGAGGTGAGACCACTATAGGGATAAAGATTGTTTTTTGGAGATTATTGGGTAATTTTATTCATTTATTTGTATTAAATTCATTTTTATGTTTATATACATTATATCCAATCATTATACAGTTCCCTATTATTTCATTTATTAGTCAGTCCTTTACTTTCCACTTGTGTGTTGTACTATTACCTTTATACTTTTTACTATGATATTTATTATTATTATTTATTTCTATAGTATTTTCACTCTATAATGTTGGGTATATTATCCCAAAAGTATTCATTATACCATTGATACTCGTCATATTACTCTATAATACGACGATTCATAATTTATTTCCTATAATAAATAAGATTTGGCCATGTGAGAAAGTGCCAAAACAAGAAAGTAAACATTTGTGTCATAGGATACAATTTTTTCTTTATGGTACTTCACTATTTGGGAAAGGTAGAAAGGAGGGTAGGATAATTATGGACATAGTAATGATATTATACTTGAGATTAATTAACACATGTATGGGGTAAATTCCGAGTCCCAAGGGATGTGATTATTATTCTTGATGTTCACTAATTATGGTTTATCTTATTTCACCTTGGGTGATTCATAGGTTGTGTGATGTTATTATTTCATTCGAATTATACTCCTGAAAAAATATGTCATGAGATTAATATTTTTGAATAATGATTATAACATTGATATAAATGATAAATTTATTATTCATTATAGTGACATATTTGTTACATGTGGTATATTTCCTCTAAGAATATTGAAACGGGATATATGTTATATCAAATAAAATAAAATTATATAACAATAATTTCATGAAAAAATATGTATGAAATTTATAGAGACACTATTATCCAGTGGTTCTCTTTCATTGTCACATATCGATGTTGGCATTTTTTTCAGTTTTATATGGGGTGTTTTTGTCTTTTTTAGAAAAATCATGTTCATCGTCTATAAGTTGAGAGTAAAGTGACTTTTAATTAAAATGATTCTAATGATATTGGGTAAGTTCACCTTATATCTCATGATGTTCATATGTATTTTCACCATTTTGATATATTCTTATGGATTATGTGTCCCCAGATTGGAATAAAATTCATTCCATGCCTTTGGTGTTGGAAATGTTGAATTATTTTCAGTTTAAGTATACACCTATGTGCACTAGGGAGGGAGACTTCATTGTCAGAAAATTCTATTTTGAGTAATTTATTCAATATTAAATCCCATAAAGTCTCCAATATATAGAAGAGTGAATCATTCTTCATATAGTCATCATAGTTCTTCCATGAAATTGTTAGACCGTCATGAGAAATTTGGGTCGCAAGAGTTTCTGTCATTGAAGGAGTTCAATGAAATATTATTGAACCACATATATTAAAAAAGGATGATGACATATACTTATCATGAGTTAATTATCCATACATCATATGTCATGTCTGTTGTGGAATATTATACGTATTCCATGAAATTGTGTTTCTTTACTCCATTTGTTGATGCTAATGTGATTTATAGAGTGGGGCATTTTTTGGTTGGTTTTTTCTATAATATAATTTCCCAATTGAATATATATTTTTTATTACCTTTTTAGATGTGATAGATTAGAAACTCATCATCTAATGAAATATGAGAGAGCCCCCAAGAATAGGTTAGATTCTATTAGATAAGTGAACTCAGGAATCTTCATTAGTTGTAAAGAAGAGATACTATGGTAGTTATCCCAATAGAATGAAATTAAAAATTATTCAGGGATGGGAGAAACAATATGAATAAATTATTCGATTATAGTTATATTACATTGGAAATATTGGACACAAGGGGAATCAGTGTCCACACCCTTCTATGGAGTTCCATGCTTGCTGTATACTAGGTCACATGTAGAGATTTTGTTGGGGAATGAAGTATTATAGATTTTTATTGTGATCAAGAATGGTTCCATAGTCTGGGAATGAATCATCTTCTCTCTAAGAGATTTTTAGTTATATTTAGAATGTATATTTTGGTAATGGTAGGGGATTTGGTATCACAGTATAAGAGGAAAATTTATCATGAAGACGATATAATATAGGGGGTTAGACTATAGAAAATGGAATAGGGACCCGCCAGCTTCGCTATCAATGGTCTGTACTATCTCGTGTGGATATAATGACATATACCATTTTAAGAATGGTTCTGGTATAAAATGAAATTTAATTTGTTTTATTAGATATAGTACCATCACAGTAATTTTATACCTACAAGTATTTGAAATGGTTTGGGTATGGTTTTGAAAATTTTGGATAGTGTTATGACCACCAACACACCATTGGTAGTTTTTTGGTTGTGAATATTAAACGTCTCATGGATGTTTCTCTAGAAATTGTTGATGTACATTTATTTTTTGATCACATTATGGTGGAAATGATATGTTTCAATTTTATTCTTGGTGAGGGTTTTCATGTTCTATACTAGGATCAAATTGAATATTACGAAATGATATTTAACTTTTTTTCTCCATTCGGAGTCTACTTTTTTCACTAGGATGAGGGGGATCTATAGGCTAGTCATGAAAAAACTAATTTTTTCATAATTGAAAACATAATGGGTTATATATATACAATTGTTATGGTGATGGTGGGATGAACCTGTAATATTTTTCTGTAGTGGTAGACCAATTTTATGATGTATTTCAATATAATTTTTATGTATTTACACCAAAGTAGTAGATATCATTCTTGATTGAGATGCTTCATAGAGAAGATATACATTATGTTCCACATTGCATGATGAAAATATTAGAAATCTATGAATAAAATTTTTTTATAATTTGAATGATAAGGGTTTCATATTCTCGCGTACATTCTTGACGTTTTCCCCAGATCCTTTATCACTAAAATATGATGGTTTGTTACCTGTGTGTGTGCATTACCATAGATTGAACCTAATGAAGGAAAATAATGTGTATCCCCTTCATCATATCAATGAAATATATGATCATATGTGAGGGTATATGTTCTTATACAATAGTGATTCGATATCTTGATACCAAACATTTTGGGGTAGACAATTAGACATTCCTCAGACTATATTTAAGAGCTAGTATAGCTTGTATGATTCCTTAGGGATGTCATTCTATCTTATAAACAAGATGATGTTATTCAAGGCCTTGGTGAAACATATCTCACATATTATTGAAGATTAGTGTTTTTTGTCTTTTTCAATTACATCCTATTGTAAACCTAGTAAGTAGATGATTATTTGCAACTTCTTAACAACATATATTTTACATCGAGATATGAATAATGGTTTATCTAGGAATTAAGACATATAGAGGCACTGATATACTGGTTGACCAGGATGGTGGAAAAGATTGTTTTGATGGATTCGTACAAGTGGAAGTTTTAGGAGATGAAAATAATGCGGACTTTATAACCTATCTTTTTTTCTTGTGATTAGTAAATAATATATCATATATTGTGATTTATATGGAGTTTTATGAAGAGAAGTTGTAATTTATGAGTATAGGGTGGTTTCTTATGGATTTAGATAGCATAAATTGCATTAGAGGAATTACTGTACTCACTATCTAGAGTTAGTTACATAGATAAATTCCCTCAGAAATTGGAGATAGTATCTTCTGTGTGAGAGATTTTTGGTGTAGATGGGCAACAAGTTCTTCTTCTACATCATTTCTTAGTGAGGCCAAATTGTCGATGGGGTAGGTGGGATGAGTATTTATATTCCTTTATCATTGATTTTTTAATCACTAGGGAATAGAAACATAATTTATAATGCCTTGAGATAAATGACACATATTTAAGAGATGTAGTAGTGTTTCAATTTCTGGATGTTCACGGTTCTATATTTCAAAATACATTTCGATGTACCAAATTTTATAGGATGACTAGATATAGCATCAACATCATTTTTACCTGTGATTTTTGGCCATATCATGGAAGAGAGGTTATTTTATATGGATTTATTTACTCTTAGAGACAACATATATTTTTGGGATCCAACTAATGGATGGTGTCTTGGTAGCACCAATTCAATTATATTTTGTCATTATGTCAGGGTTCATAAGATAATGGACGAGGAGATAATTGTATATTTTCAAGATTCTAGATTTATGAGAAGGCCTCTAGTTCATCTTGGATTGATAAATATGTATTTTTATAGCACTAGAAGGTACATTTTACAAGAAAGAAAAATGAAGTATTAGGATTTCTGGAATTATGATCACCTGTCTTCTGTTGACTGTTTGGAATCATAGGCTTGTAGGGTTGCCATAGCTTTTTCCAATTCCAGAATACAATTGGGATGAGGACACATTGTATTTTTGGATCATAACACTCATGAAATTTCAAAATAATGGTGTAGTGTTGGTGATTATAGATCAACTAATGAAGGTGCCACAATTTTTCTTGATTAGAAATTCCTTCATTATTTCTGATCAATGTAGTCATTATGTGTGGGTGATAGTTCGGTTTCATTGTATTTGATGTAGTGTCATTTCAAATTGACATCCTCATTTCAAGTATTAGTTATTGATTGGTATATAAAAGGATATGGGATAACTAGTTCATTTTATTTTGTCAAATCACCCTTAGACAGACAGTCAATATGAGATGATGAATCAATTTGTTTAGGACATGTTACAAGCCTTGTTATTGCATTTTTGTTGATAATGGGATAATTATATTGCATTCATTGCAGTTTTTGTAAAATATTAGCTTCTATAAATGCATCCAATTGAAAGGATTCAATGATTTGTATGGAAATACTTGTTTTTCACCTCTTTATTGGATAGAGGTAGGTGAGTCCGCACTTTTTGGACCTTATCTTGTGAAATAAATTCCTGTTCCAGTTCAGATATTCATTAGGATATTTGTGACCTCACAAAGTGTGCCATAATCATATGTTGAAAATCATAGATTAATTCCTGAGTCTTAATTTGGTCATCTATTTTTCTTTATAGTGTTGAATATGTTGTGGAACTCCGTATCATGAAATATTTTATGCCAGTGTATATCATTTTTGGGTTATTGAAGATAGTGTGAAATGTAGGTCTATGTGCATACTGATTAGCCATTCCACAATGATACAGGTCCATGAATGGAGTTTTCCACATGTCACATCTTCATATATATCATATTGAACCTTCTCACATGGTGGAAATTGAGGATGTGATGAATTTTATAATTTCATCCAATAAGGATAATCTATTACAGATTACCACCTATAACGAGATGTATCTCCTCTAGAAAATTATACCCTTAGCTCACTAGTTGTGGAACAATGGGAATTTTCAAGATGATACATGGGAGAGTGATTCTAATATGATAGAACAATGGAAATTTTTTTTATACCCAACAATTATTCTTGGAGTATCTTGGGGATGATATGTTATATAGTAGTAAGGTTTTATGATCCCATGTTTTCAAGGTACCACCTCTTAATCTATTTCATTGAAATGTTTTTTCCATTTTCCATGGACTTTTTACCATGGTGGTAATGTATCATTTTTTAATAGAATCCATTTATTGGGGAAAATAACTTAATGTTTCAGGATGTATGTTTTTTTTTGAATTAATGAAGTCCACATATAAGAATGTCTAGATTTCTTATGAGGACATCCAATTAGTTTGGAAGGATTAAAAATATTTTGAGGACTTTTTCAAAAGTGGGGAATCAAGCTACATATAAGAGATTTACAAGCCATGAATATGTAACAAGTCATGTAACAATCACCAGTTATATTCTATGAAATGGATTTATGGTATAAAATTGATACATTATATGTATATGTTACATGACATATAAATATATCCATGCAGACATCATCAACTAGTATATGAAATTAATTTTCTAACCACCATGAATCTTTTACACATTGTATAATAATGAAAAAGTTTTTCATTAACCTAAGGTGATATTTTTTCTGCATATATCATAACATAGGAGGTAAATTATGTGAACAGACTACACAAAAATTATTTCCTAAGGTGATTGTTTTTAAATATATGATGCGTTTGTAATTTATTTCCATACACATTTAGTATCTCATCTATCAAGCCCTAAGAAAAATCTTGAAAATTTTGGAGATCCTCCGATTTTAAACATCTTAATCCAGATTCACATCCATCATATGTTTTTTCTTTTCTTATTCAATATATCCAACTAGTTTATCATTATTATGGGGTCATATTCTGACCATTGTGGAAAGAGATGTTGATTATGAAAATGTATAATATTGTATAACCTAAACTATTTGGTTCCTTCATTACTAATGGTGTTACCCATTGGAAGAATCTTTTTGATCACCATATAAATGTAGTTGTTCTAAAACCATCCCCTGTGATCTAGTTAATTTTTTAGGTTTGTGAAATATTTTGATCGCAGCAACACAACATTCTCATTAAATTAATTGAATAATAGATACTGATAAATGTTCTATTGGATTATTTTTTATATCCATTTCTATTTGATGATGTTGAGACATGGAATAATTCTCCCCATGGGGTCATTTTATTATAGAATAATAATTAATTGGATAACGGTGTAATGTGTGTTTAGTATGCATTATGATCTCATGTTATTTATTATGATTGATTCACCATAGAAAATGGATTAATTTATTATTGAAATGGATATGTTTGATATGATATTATTTTATTCGAACTAGAGTATTAATGGTTTAAGAACAACTTGATTAATGAAGGGGTAAATTAATATCAAATGATAATGGGAACAAATCACTATTGTGACATATGATATTGTGTTATATGTGTTACAATAGTTACACTATGAGTCTTGTTTGACATTGAAATTTTTACATATAGGGATTTACAAAGTATTTCTGAAATGATTACATATATGGATTTGTCCAATTGTGATTAAATTATTATATAAAATGTTGTTATTGGTTATGAAGAAATATATATATATATATATATATGTAGATTTTTCCACATACAGAAATTGTTATATTGAGTGTTTGGCACACTTTTTTGAAATTAATATATTGAGTGATGTGCATAGATTTTGAGATGCTTATATATAGGGATTATCCATGTTATTGGATTATTAATTGGATTAATATTATGGATGGCAGGGATGTTCTACATGATCATTGGTATTCTTTTATGGTTTTGAATAATATCGATATTTATATTATATTAATATTTTAATTAATTCACATTTTTATCAATTTATGGAATTATCTATTTATTAGAATATTTCTTTTAAAAATGGTGGTGTCATACTACTTGGTTTTACTCATATCCTATGTGGGATGCATTTATTGAACATGAGGATTACAATGATGCTTTATTGTAAATGTGCATCAGACATTGATTTTTATTGATTCGGGCTATATAATTTATAGCATGGAAGCAGGAATGAAATAGGGTTCATGACTGAGGGTTTTGAGTTTATTATGTCACTTTAATATGTTATTTATATTAATTTTAGTATGAAATTTAGATGAATTCTAGAATATCATTACATGTTTTTTTTATTATTTAATTTATTTGTCCTTTTATTACATTTTAGTACTATATCATACTAATTATACTATATCTATTAATATATTAATTATTATTAGGGTTTATTTCTGTGGTTCATCTACTTTTTATCATCGTGTATACTATCCCTCATAATATTAATTACATCCATACTACTAGTTGAATTCCTCTAGCATACACGGGGTCTCTCTAATGATTCAAAAAACAACATGATCTGTCCATGTGAGATAGTTTCATATTTGGGGACATCATAATGATTGTATACCATCCTTGAGGAATTTGAAATAACATTATGTTTCAATATACAAAAAAGCATTGTCCCTTTGTTGATGAAGATAAATATATTAAAAACGCCTTTTTATGATAGTAGAGTAAATATCAGACCATTTATAAATATCCTCTTGAATTCATCAAAACAATCATCACATTACATTTTTTATATGAACTTAATACCATTATATGTATCCTTGGTTAACTATTTACTAAACATAGAATTTTCATAAAAATTTAATGACTATAAATAGTAAAATTTTTAAACAATGTCCCTTAGTTTTATTCATTGGTGTAGGACATTCATTGACTAGATTTTTTTCATTTCATAAACTAATATTCCAAATGTGGATAAAATATGGCCACAAAATGAAATATTCTAAAGTGAAAATTAACAATTGTTAGGTTACATTAACAACTATATTCATATAAGGTTTTCATGAATTATCCACATATGGTTCTATTGGTCCTCGATGATTTTTTAAAACGCCAAAATATCACCAGTGACTTCCATAAAAAATATTAAGATATTCCTTGAATAAAAAATTCATTAGACATATAAAAATAGATGGTTCATTAGTGAATCCAAAAGGAATAATTTTGAACTTGTATTGTCTATACATCATCTATAATGCGATCTTTGGAATATCATCTTTTTTCTCATATTTAATGATACAAATAATTATGGTCTATTTTCAAAAAATATCGATTTGTATAATGATAATTTAATATGTCACTAATGTGAGGAAAAAGATACTAGTTCCTTATCATTATATCATTGATTTCCCAATAATAAATGTATAGTCTCATGAATCAATCTTATATAATATTAAAAGGGGATGTTGATTCTGATAGAGAAATAATAGGGCATATAAATCTACATTTACATAACTCCTATAGTATTTTATTATACTCTAGTAATTCCAATGTGGAAATTCTATAGTGAGAATTTGATATTGGTCATGTATCTCTGATTAAATCAATGGAAAACACAACATCATGATTTGATGTATGTATATGTAATTACTCATGAAATATATCAATTTATAACTATAAAATAGGTACATAATAACTTTTATTTTAACCTTTTCAATCAATATGTTGTTTCTTCTATTCATCCCCAATAGCATCATTGAGATGAACTACTGGGTTTAGATATATACATGGATCAGATTATTATTTCTTTTCACTAGTGTTAAGGAATTATATATCTTTATTATGAATCCTAATTTCCTTTTCATTAAAATAAGAAATTTCATCATATTTTGAAAGCAATTCCACATCAATGATTATATAAAAGTCAACCACATTTATGTTAATAAAGTAAAAAAGGGGTTTTATGTTTCATTATGAGAATATCTTGAAAAAATATTATTCTAGTGAGCTATACACATTGATTTTGGTTTCGAAATCCCTTAGTATGGTTATAGGGGAATATCTAATTTTCATTGTTAATATAGAATATGTAGAGGATTTTTAGGATCCATAATAAAACATGTAATTTGTGAAATTTAAATATATGATTATAGTAATTTAGTACACATCTCTGGTTTTATCAATATTATTAATTGTGATCACATAATCAAGGCCTTGTCTCCTTATCATCATCTATAAAATGTTTACATGTTGTATGGTAAATTGGTTTGAATAAGTCCACATTTCATTGACGATGAATCATTGTGATGAATTTTTATATTTCTTTAACATACATTCTTGATCTAGAAAAACCATATCACTATACATATAAAAATATATCATTCATATCATGTATTTTTTAGGATGTTTCTTTCTAAAATGTTCAAATCATTAAAATTTTATCATTTTCTTCTTATATCATTTTTTCTCTTTTTCAAGGTGTTTAAATGACCTATTCTTATATAAAATATCAAGTAATATATAGTATCTATAAAATTATTTCTCTATTTATATTTCATATATAAATTTTACATCATATTATGAAATTGGTACAGATAACATTTCTATTCATATATGTGGTGTAATTAATTAAATGAAATAGTCATTATTTCATTATGTATTATATTTTTTATTTTTAGAACAATGGTATAGTATTGCAAAGTTAGAATCGTAATCTATAAAACTGTATTCTTCCATTTTCATTAACATGAGGAATGTTACTTATATTTCTTCTCATTCCTCGTGTGGTAAATAATTACAATTTTTTTCTATTAATGATCTTAATTTCAGGTGTTCTATTACTTCCTACTCTCTAGTATTATTGAAATGGAAAGAATTTTTCATATAGATGACCCATCCTTTTAAACATATCATAACATGATTTTTAAACATATATAACTAATAATACAACACAATGTTTCAAATGACTAGTGTATTTGAAAGAAAATGTTGATAATTATCAAATAAAACTAAAACATAACATCCTCTCATTATTCACCATAATAAGATCTTAATTCATTTTAATCTCCTAATACTTTTTATTATAATATAAGGGATACACAAATAATGTGGTGAGCTAAAAATACATGTAAGGGTGTAAAAATTATAACAAAATATAACATATGATTTCAATAATACACTAATAATAGATCAATTGATATAAAAAAGATAATATCCTGAAATTATTCATAATACAGATATCCCAATTCCTTTTATGATCAAAAAATTGTATAGGATAACATGGTGGTTACATAACTATACTGGAGAGCTATAAATCCCAATTTGGGAATAAACATGATAAGTACCCATGAGATGCAAGTCAAAGGTATAATATATTATCAGAAATAGATGGCTAAGAAATAATGAAATAGAACCATAAAACAAATAAAATTTTATCATATAATCATGTTAACTACATAAATATGAAAGAAACGTATAGCATGAAATAAAGTGGAGTGAAGGTAAACTGATTAGGAAATATTAGTTGGTGGAAAAAGTTCCAAAACTAATTATGTTAACTCTGTAATCTCACGCATAATGTCTTAGAAGACTATAAAATTATCTAAATAATTATGAAAAGATATATGTAACACCATAATAGAATTTTAATGTTTCATGTGATCTATATAATGAATTTCAATCATGATTTATAACATAATAATTACACATTAAATGATAATAGATGGCATAATAATGTCTCTTATCATAATTTATGGAAATATCCAAATTATTGAATTTGGAAAAATATAATAAATAATGTATTAAAACATCAATGGAATGCTGAGTAATCTAGGTATACATATGTGAGATATATATTCCAAAGTTTTATGTAGTTCATAATAATTATGAGAGATAAATGAAGTTAGATAATGAATAGTCATAATAATATTAAGATTTTAGGTTAGAAAGATCCCTTACCACAACCATGATTAATTACATGTGTTATTTTTCATCATGAATATTAAATTTATGTTAACTCAATACATACATAATGATATTTTTCCTAGTTTATTTTTTCAATAATTTTATTTTTTATCCTTTTATATTAAATTAAATATTTATCTAGGTTGAGGAAGACATTTTGATATTGTTTTTCTCATATATACAAAATAAAATTAGAATTTTGACTAATGTAAAATATGTTATTAATTAATAATCAAAAAATGATAATTATTATATAATTACCATTTTATAACTCAGTTGTCTTTTTTAAAACAATCCTGAAGGATTCTTATGAAAAACGTACTATGTTATAGTAATTGACATGGTAAGTTTTACATAAACATAAGTAACAATTTCACTATTAAATTATCATGATGGAAATAAGATATGTGTTATTTTACAAATACTAATAATAATTATTTCATAAGTATCATATTATTAATTTAAATACACATTCATAAATATTTTATTAAATGTAGTAATTAAAAATGAATCACATTCCTTCGTGTGGCAGTTATCAACAGTACACATAGAAGACAATATAATTTTTAATTGATTGTAATGTATGAAATTTCGTGATATATTAATTATATATAATGAAAAATATATTTTAAATATCTTATTTAAACATTAAATAAATCATTATAAAAAAACTATTATAGGTTATTATTGATAATAGTTTACATCAGTTCGTGAGGTGGTATTTTGTTGTACACATGATCGATAGTTTCATTTCCCATTTGATGGAAGTGGAGATTGATATTAGGTATTAAATTACTATAAATAAATCATAGTATTTGTAAGATACTGATTTTATTATATTAGAGTGATTGCAATTTATTTCATGGAGGTGTAAAAATTAGTAGAATGATGTTTTATTATGTACATTTCCTCTTCTATAGACCACCTCTTTATGTGTATACCTAAATAGTTTCAAGATAAAATTTTTACTCAAAAAATAATATAATACTATTTTCGGGGTTTCTAGAAATTATTTTCATTTGATTTTTGTTGAAATAATGTTTTTTTGATGCATGGAATGGAGAGGAGATTTGTATGACCTTTTATATAGGAGGTTGAGTGATATTCTTGTAAATACCAAAAAAATAGGAAAAATAGGAATTAAATGTCAAGTTATGTTCCTAGAAAAATGAAGGAAATAATATCAGGGATATAAGACCTTGTCACAAATCATACCATGCATGGATATACAAAAGCCAAGATTCTGACCAATTACTAAAATAAAAGAAAACATATATAAGAGTTGGGAGGTTTCAAACAAAGGGAAGTTCCATCATCCGTAGAGTACAATGTTACCGATAATAATAGGACACATAATTCTGATAATTAGATTCATTGGTAGTTTCAAATTCGTATTAGAACTTTCCCTGATTAATGATCTAATGAATATCCATATTGAACTTTCCTGATAACATTAAAGATCAGGTAGACATTGTGCAATGTGTGTTAGAAAATTCATTCCTCAGCCTTCTCCTCAAGGAAGTATGAGTGAATTCCACAGAATCATATACCTGACCTTTTCTATATAAGAGTTCATCTGTGAATGATGTAGGACCACTGGTTCCCATTTCTAGAACATTCCCATCAAAGATATCACCCCCAAATCTCACATTCCCTTGAGGAGTTCAAAATATTACTGAATTTTTTATGATAGTAAAAATTTTGAGGATCCCAAGTGTGATCTAGGATAGGTGTTGACTCAAAAGTCCCATCACATAGAAAGCCTGAACTAGGACTATAATTCATTCTTAGATTTGGAGGGTTAGTACATTCAAGATACCCAATGACAGAGAGGCTAGAATTATTTCTAATATTAACTAATCATGTGAGAGTATCAACACAACCATCATTAGATGTAGTCTCCTTTGAAATATCTACCCTAGATGTATAGGGAAAACTATTAGCTCTCATCAAGAAATTATACACCATTAGTATTTTTCCATTCAAATTAGACACCTGATGGACATATTTTTCAGCAACCAACTTATCATCGATTGAGAAATTTTGTTTTTTAAGAAAATATCCATCATGATCAAGAGATATTGATAAAAAACATGATTCATGTCTAGTTTCCTTCTAAAGGGAGTTGTTGGATGGCCCTTCATCCCACATCTCTCACAATTGTCCATCCTCTGACATAACTCCATAGAATCCCCAATATCTATACACTCAGTATAGAAGAGGGGATCTCATTCATACTCCACGTAAATATGAATAATATTGGTGGGAGTGGAGATAGTTACCTTATCAGTCTAGGTGGTGATATGATAAATCTCCAAAGACAATATGGAAATATTTCCAAACCGAACATCCGTAATTTTCTTATCGAGGATAATTAGTGTCCCCATTTCTATTCCAATTTCAACTAGAATATTTGGATGTAAAAGGACTAAAATAAACCCATTAATATGAACCCAAACATGATAAAAGACATTCCTTTCACATGGGGAATTGAAATCTGGGGACCATTCATGAAGGTGAATCCATCCATGATTTAAATATAGAGACCCAACACTCGACACATGTATTTTGAAATCATTTTAAATGAAAATGAATTAAAATAAAATCTAACCAAGAGAGGAACACCTCTAATAAAAGTATCCCCAAAATAAGGAAATTTGGTTGACCAAATCATCAAACCTTTTACTATCTAGATGTCTGAACTCTATAGTTATTCGTTATTAGGAATTTAATTTTTTTAAATCGATAAATACATATTTTACTATTTTTAAAATTTATATGTTAGTAAATTATGTTGAAAATATTAAGTAATAAAAATAAATATGATTAAATTTAGTAAATCCATGTTATAAAATTAAATTCTCATAACTGGTATAACTGAATTTACAATTATACCCTCAAGATTGATGCAAAACATGTTTTTAAAAAATTTGTTTCTCAAAGAAAACAATTTTGTAAATTAAATTCATGAATAAAAATAATTTATTATAAGATCTTGGAATTTTTGGGATTCATCTTATGCTCATTTTCTGGTAATTTTCTAATATTTTAGGTGCCTTTAACATGGTGTAGAATCTTCAGGATGGTTTGGGTGATGTTTTAAGAATAACTAAAGGACATTGGGTCGGGTATGGTTTGCGCACGGTTTAGAAAACCGTGTGACCAAACCATGCCAAGCGTGTGAAATTGAACATTGGATTCTGCATGGTCAGTGCATAGTTTGCATAACCATGCAACAAAACTGTGCCAACAATGCATAAGTGGGCAGTGGTTTCTGCACCGTTAGTGCACAGTTAGCCTAACAGTGTTCCTCTACCTAGGAAATCATGCATAACGTTTTTAATATCCTAAAATCTGATTTAAAACCACTTGAACACCTTGTAACTATAATATTTCCACCTTGGCTCAGGTTTGACAGATTTAATGTGTTCCCAACGCCTTTAGGAGTAATTTTAAGGAGATATGAACACCTTTCTTTGAGATTGGAAGCCTGAATTGAAGATCTTATCTCCTCTATATCAGTGGATTTCATCCTAATGCTTCTCCCATTTCTTTAATCCTTCATTCTTAATTATTTAATAGAGGATATTCATTGTTTCTGTGGATTTAAATATATGTTATGAGATATCGATATTGGATTTTGAATCTAGATTTGGATTTTCACAATCTTGATGACATTGATCTCAATTGCGGTTTTAGGGAGTTAAGTCCAGAGATTGATCAAAAAGGTTGTCTCGCTGAGATTTTGGGGATTTTCTTTAGGCTAACTTCCTTAAATAAAATGAGGTAGGTGTTCTAAGTTGAACTCTCGTTTTCATGATTTATGATATGTGTATGAGTTTATAAAATTGATTGATTCCCCTAATAAATGATTTCCTGAATGAGGGTAATTAGGAAAGAGGAATTTATGTGTGTTTACCTTGGTGATTTATTGATAATTAAATCATGGAACAAAGTAATTGGGGTTGATCGAAGTGATTGATATTGTGGTGATTTAATAATGGGTTTTGATCATGTATTTGGTTAATTGAATTGACTTTATTAAGAAAATTAATTTGGACAATTAATTATCAAATATGGTTTTGATTTAAATATATTTAATTTTGATAATTAAATATGACTTGATGGGTTTTGAAATGGATAATTAACTGTTAATAATTAATTATGGAATTATAATGGTATTGATTGGTTAATTAATTGGTGAATTAAATAATGGATTATGTTATTAGTTAATTGTTGAATTAACTAATGGTATTTGAAATGTTTAACTAACCATTTGATTAGTAAATGATTATTGTGGAAAATTATTGTGAATTAAAGAATGATTAAATAGGTAACATTTTGTAGGTATGGCATCCTAGACCAGTGTAGAAGTTGGGAAATGGGAAATGTTTTCCTCCCCAATATTTATCTATGTGCCCAGATGTAAGGGTGTTAGGCATTATGAACTACACTGAAAGAGAATTGGAGTGCTAGGCATGATGTCCTACATTCACTAGAGTTGAGTTGCTAGGCATGACGTCCTACACCAAATGATCAATGATAGTTATGAATGAGATTTCAAATGAGATAGGGGGTTCTAGGCTTGAAGGCCTACACCAAATAAATGATAATAATAAATAATGATTCAATTGGGAAACATGGATTGAATTGGCCTAATTCGATGATTAATTATTAAATGATAATGTGATAAATATTTAATTTATGCATCGTATATATTTATTCATATAATGGTATGCACTATATTTTTACTTGACTTGTTCTAGACATTGTTGGTGGTGGACTGCTAAGTTTTACTCACACCCTATTTGGGCTACATGATCAGCACCCAAGAAGACATTGTTGTTGGAGGACATGATAAGGGAAAGTCCTTGCGATAAGTTATAGTTTGGGATTGGATCATGGGAAAGGGGACCCAAGGTGGTTCGGAATCTTTTTGGTTGTCGTTGTGTCATTACATTCCGTTCCATTATAGACACATGAAATTTTCATTGTCATAGGACACTTAACCATTTATTTGACTATTGTATTCCTTGGTTTGAAAATCATATGTCATAGTGTTGTTCTGGTTATTTATATGCTTCCTTACATGTTTATTGTTATTTTCTTCTATTGGTGATTTATTATGATAAAAGAGGGTATAGTCTCCCCATGAATGACTTACCAGACCCTTGCTGCTAGTTGGTGCCCTTTGGCGTGTGGCAATGAGTGCTTGAGATCATGTGGCCAACCAGCTTGATGCACCATTCAGTGGATCCCAGATCGGCACGTCACAAAGTGATATTAGAGGAGTTTTATTTTCTTGGCCTACTTTTTTCTTACTATTTTAGGAAAAGGTTGATAGAGACTAGGAATAGTCAAGGATAGGTAATGTGCTCAGGAATGGGAGTTGCCAACCCATTTTCAGGGGAAAGTCCGAGTACTCAGGGTGTGATTGTTTCGATTTTTGTTTGTTTTTATAGTTGTATATTATTTCACCATGGGTGAGGCACTTTTGGTGTGATGTGATATTTGATTTTTGAAAATTGTTTTATTTTTATTTGTGGCCTAAAAAGGCCCAATTTATGAGTCTTCATGCATCAGTCTAGGCACTCATGGTTTTTGTAACATGCATCATTCTAGGAACTAACAGAAAAATGGGTTTTGGGGACGTTGTTGAACATGAACCGTTTTTCCTTATTGTGAGATTAAAATAATGATGAAAATGGAAGAAAAAAAATGTGTGTCTAATGAGAACAATGATTGATGAATTGTGAATGATTAATTAATTAATTATTGAATTAATTAATTTTTTATAATTTTATTAATTAATGGTTGATTAAATAATGATAATTAATATACCATTGTTAACCAAGACCTAGGAGTAGGATGGTTAAGGGTAATGATAAGGCCTCGATGTTGGCCATGTAGTGAGAAAAGGGATAAATTACATGTTTAAACTTATCATGTTAGCTTCTTCTCTTACATAAATGTTATAAGGTTACATTATGAGTCATAATACATGTGTTTCTCTTGATATTAGAATGCCTCCATGATGCTTGTTGAGGGAGAGACCGAGGGGTAAGGCACGAAACGAACATCAAAATAGGGAGCTTGAGGAACCATTGGCACAAGCTAATGAATAAGGGGAAATGTTCCTAGAGAACATAGATCGTTTCCTAGTATTTATGGAGAGAGACTCAGGGGAAGGTTAAAAAGAGCATGTCTGAGTTGACAAGGGAGTTTCAGCTACAGCACCCTCCAACTTTTACTAGAGAGGTTGGACCAGATGAAGTTGAATTATGGATTGAATCCACAGTGATGATACTTGACCATTTGGAGACTCCAAATAAGAGATGGGTCATGTAGGCTACTTATATGATGCAGGGTTCAGTGAATCACTAGTGGGACATTCATGAATGTTCATGACATAATGATAGTATGTTATGGAAGGAACTTTGGGATATTTTCTTGGAACACTTCTATCCAGAAACACTGAGACAAGAGATATCTTAATATTTTATTCAAGTGACACAAGGAATCTTGTCCATAATGGAATACGCTGAACATTTCACTAATTTATAGTGTTTTTATCCAGATTTATAGGATGATGAGCCATATTCAGCAGCAAGTTTTCAAGACAGACTTGAGTGTGAAATTAAGTCCTAGGTGAATATCTTTAGGCTAAATAATTTTTCAGAAGTGGTTAATCAGGCTCTCATTTTAGATGGGAACCTTAAAAAGGATTCCAGTATTGGATAGGTACTTGGATGATTAGGTGGTATGCCTTCTATGATCAGGAAGTGACATCACGAGTATCTCAGTCAGGATAGTGGAAATCAAGGTGGACAGTCAGGAGGAACTGTTACACCATATCATTCAAATATACATTTCCACCAGTGCTGTATGCAGGGAAATTTTCATACACATTGTCCTTGAACACCAGTTGAGTGCTAGTTTTGTGGCAAGATTGGACATCTATAGAGGTTCTGTAGGAGGCAGAGGCGGGCTGGTACTGAGGGAGTGGTTGCTCAGAGTCAAAGTGTAAGAAGGGGGACTTCTACACCATATAGGTCTGACAGCTAGAGTTCTACTGGAAGAGTCTGTAGAGGAAGTGTGCATGGTGATTCATGGAATGAGTGCTCGTATCAGCAGGGTGGTGCAATAACACCCCAAAATGAGGGTTAAATGACTAAATTTTATGACTCTTGTCAACATGGTGCACCTTACTTTTTGAGAGAAAAACTAATTAGAACTCCATAGTTAACCGGGATTGGCCTAGAGTAGTGATCAGAATGGGTGAACTTATAGGATGTTTCCATGGGTGCGTGTGAGTGAGGACAAAGAAAAATAGAAAGGACATGTGACAGCCTATAGGGAATGTTATTAGTTAGATGACCTGTTCAGGCAGGTTGGTGGGCCTCATAGTGGGGACTACGTGTCTCTGGGACAACAACTGGTACCTCTCAGGTCAGGAACCAACAGTCATGTTAATGGGGGTGTATGTGCTGTCACTGGGGCCCAATTCTATCATTAGGTATCATAGGAGGACCCCAGCCTTAAGTGTGGTGCACTGCCTTGGTTGATATGTAGGTCCCACAAAGAGGACGTTGTGCTCAAGTGGGGGTGATTGTAACACCCCAAAATGATAGCGGGTTAAATGAAAAAATGATATGACTCATGTCAACAAGGTTCACCTTTCTTTTTTGGAGCCTACATAATTAGAACTCCACCGTTAAGATTGTTTGGCCTGGAGTAGTGATCAAGATGGGTGACCTTCTGGGAAGTTTCCAAGGGCGTGTTTGAGTGAGGAAAAATCTCACCTGAAAGGACATGTGTTGGCCTATGTGTACTTTCATTAGTAAGATGACCCATTCGGGCATGTGGGTGGGACCCATAGTGGGGACCACGTTTCTTCGGGGGAATTGGTGGTATCTGGTGGGCCAAGATGCAATGGCCATGTTAAGACGTGGTGTATGTGCTGTCATGTTGGCATTGTTGTCACAGGTGATACATAAGGGAGTCAGAAGGCACCACGGGGAAGAGGGACGCGACGAATACATGTAGTGCAACCTACACTTGACGAGAGTAGGGGTGGTTCATCTATTGTGAGAGTATTCTAGTTTCTTCTAATTTAGCTACTACCTTGTCTGATACTGGTGCAACTCATTCCTTTATATCTAAAAATCTTTTTGATCGATTGAGCCTGGAGATGGAGTCCTTAGGTGGGATGATGAATATCTATACACCGTTGAGAACACAGACTAGGGATATTTGTTCATAGATGGGGTGTTCGCTAGAGATAAGAGAGTATAGTTTCCTTTAGGATATATTTTTCCTTGATATAATGGGCTTTGACCTGATTATGGGGATGGATTGGGTAGTCGCATACTAAGCCCACATAGATTGTTATCAATGGAGAGTGAACTTTGTATCTCTTGATGGTGATCAATATTCCCTTCATGGAGAATGGTATATCCATCCAGGCAGAGCTAGGACAATTACTAAGCAACTGGGAGAGCTCACATCCCATGTTTCTAGTCTTTTGCTGGATGATGGGAGTGGTATGCAAGACATCCTTCAACTTATAGTAGAACTATTTCGGGATGTTTTTTCTAGAGACTTTTCAAGGGTTTCACCTGATAGATAGGTGGAATTCACTATTTAGCTCATGGTGGGAGAACATCTGGTATCTATTCCACCTTATAGAATGGCACTGAATGAGCTTCAAGATATCAAAACGCAGTTGGATGAGTACAAGGATAAGGGTTTTATCTTTCCAATTATGTCACCTAGGGGATCCCCTATTTTGTTTACAACGAAGGCTGATGGGAGTTTATTCTTGTGTGTTGATTACCAGAAGTTGAATAAAATGATTGTGAAAAACTGATATTCTCTACTGTGTATCGATGATTAATTGGACAAACTGAAGGGGGATAGTGTGTTATTAATGATAAATCTGAGATCATGGTGTCATCATGTAATTGTTTGGACTTCTGATATACTATGAACCACTTTCGAAAGTAGGTATGGCCTTTATGATTATGTCATAATGCTGTTTGGATTGAAAAATTCTCTAGCAGTATTTATGGCCTTGATGAATAGGATCTTTCATCCATAATTAGATCATTTTGTGGTGGTGTTTGGGGATGACATATTAGTGTACTATAAGACTCATGGTGATCACTACTATCATCTTAACATCATCATGGGTACACTGAGAGAGCATTTTCAATATGCCATGAAATCTAAATGTCAATTTTTCGATTGATAGGGTACACGTTTTGGGGAACATCATCTCAGAAGATAGTGTGGATATTGACCTAGAGAAAGTTCAGGTAGTGATTTATTAGGAGCATCCAAGAATGTTGTTGATATTTGAAGCTATTAGGGATTATCTTATTATTAGAGGAGGTTCATCTAAGACCTTTCCTGATTGGCAGCACTGCTTACTTTTTTGACCAAAAAAGAGATACATTTTTTAGGACTGATGAATGTGAGAATGGTTTCCATGAATTGATTAAGTGCATGAAATCGGAACTAATTTTGATATTACCTAAGTCAGGTGAGGAGTACACGGTGTTTTTTTATGCTTCCAGGGTCATAATTAGAGCGGTGTTGATGCAATGTAATAAAGTCATTGCTTATGGGTCTCAGTAGATGAATAAAAAAGAATGGAATTACCTTATGCATGACCTTGAGTAAGTAGCAGTGATTAATGATCTTAATTGTTGGAGAAATTATCTTATGGGTGAGAAGTATACAGTTTTTACGGATCACAAAACCACAAAGTATATCTTTTCATAGAATGACTTGAATCTTCGGCAGCAAGGATGGGTAGAGTATATGCATTCCTTTTATTTTGAACTGGCATATACTCCCTGGAATGTGAATAGTGTGTCAGATGCCTTGAGAAAAAAACTCAGGCCCAGTAGGTACATGAGTCGAGTGTAGAGTGGAAGGTGATGATATTTCTATTGGAAATGCATGTGGTAGTTCGGGAGAGTCAGGAGAGGATTAATATTGTTTCTATAGTATTCGATTCTACGCTCTAAAGACGTATCAGGGATAGGAAGTATGCAGATGTGGAATTATTAGAATTGAGTAAAATCCTTGAATGTGAGTAGACACCTTCCGAATGGATAATATATAAATATAATATCATCTATGTGAAAAATCGGGTTGTTGTGCCAATGAGTATGTGAAAGGAACTCATGAAAGAATTTCATGGTTCGAGGTGCACGGTACATCTTGGGTTGAAAAAATGTATTGTTACCTTTGATGATAGTTTTGGTGTCCTGGAATGAAAAATGATATAGTGGGGTTTTTAATAAGGTTTTTCACCTGTCAGTAGGTGAAAGTAGAGCATCATCGACCTGGTGGAATCTTGCTACCGTTACCTAATCTGGAAAGGAAGTGGGATGAAGTGACTCTAGATTTTGTGAGAGGAATTCCGAAGACCACTTGGAAGAATGAGGCAATTTGGGTCATTTTGGATCCACTAATAAAGGTAGAACACTTCTTTCCTATCAATGAATCATTTACAGTAGATCAGTTTGGAGAACTGTACGTGAGATACATAGTTCGTTTTCATGGGGTTCCAAACACTATAGTTTTAGATCATGATTTCCACTTTACTTCACTCATCTGTAAGGGATTATAGAAGGCACTTGGTACACAGGTTCTATTATGTACGTCTTTATACCCACATCTAGATAGGCAATTAGAGCGTACCGTACAGGTGTTCGAGGATATGCTCTGAGCATGTTTCCTTGACTTTGATTGTTCATGGGAAAAGAACTTGGCTTTAGAGTATTTTTCCTATTATAAAATTTATCAGGAAACTATATAGAAATAACTATACAAGTCACATTATGGTAGACCTTGTAGATCACTACTATATTGGTTATAGGAAGGTAAGTCAGAGCGGTTGGGACCGAGACTCATTCAGGAGACATCAGTGCAGGTTCATTTGATTAGAAAATGTATGGATACAACACAGAATAGACCAAAGTCATATGCTGATAGATGGAGGTGAACCCTAGAGTTTACGAGGGGGTGATCGTGTATTTCTTCGGGTGTCGCAGAGATTGGGTGACCACATGATATACAGTTAAGGAAAGTTAGCACCTCGGTTTGTGGGATAATTTGAGGTGCTAGATTGCATTAGGAATATATCGTACCGATTTTTACTTCATTAGAAATTAATCATTATGCATGATTTTTTTCATGTGTTATAACTATGATGGTATCACTCTCAACCCTTCTCATGTGATTGAAGTAGAGGAAGTTCACCTTGTGACAGATGCATCCTTTGAGGAGCATCTTATACGTGTTCTGGGTCACAGTGAGAAAGTGTTCTGGGGAAAGGCATTTCTGTTATTTCATGTGTTATAGAAACAATTAAATGTTAAAGAAGAAACTTGGGAATGGGAATAATACATGAGGGCTCAATGGAAAAATATTTTTGGCTCAGAATCATAGAGATGTTTAGGTGTGAATCTTGAAGAAGAGTGGTTATAAGGTGGGGAGATTTTATGATCTTGACCATTTCTGGAGTCATCCCAAGAGCCTTTTCAGTACTTTTTGAAGCTTTTATGAACCTTAAACTTGGATTAGAATATTGGGGTTTGTTTGGGTGATCTTTTAAGAAAAAATAAAGGATAGTGGGTTGTGCAAGGTTTGACATACCGTGCGACCGAACCATGCCAAACATGCAAAATTGGACATAGGAGTCTTCACGATTGGGGCACGGTTTGCCTAACCGGGCGACCAAATTGTTCCAACCTTGCCACAGTATGTAGTGGAGTCTCCACAGTTGGTACACAGTTTTATAAACCCTGTGCCTCTGCCTAGGAAATCATGTGTGTGGTTATTAATATCAGAAAATCTATTTTAAAACCACCTGAACTCCCAGGGACCCCATATAACAACCTTGTCTTGAGCTTGATAGATTATTGGTGTTCCCAAATCCTTCATGAGGGATACCAGGGTGATCCGAACATCTTTCTTTGAGATTTGAAGCCCGGATTGAAGATTTTCTCTCATCATGGTATGTGGATTTCGTCCTGATGCATCTCTCATTTCATTCCTCCAGCTTTATTAATTTATTTAATGAAGGATATTTATCATTTCCACAAATCTAAATCTGTGGGTATCGATCTAGATCTTTAATTTGGAATATATATCAATATTTTCATGATCTTGATTCATTTTAAATTTATTTTATTTTAGGGAGTATGATCTGGAGCCTAATGAAAGACGTTGTGCCACTGATATTTTGGGGATTTCTGTTAGGATAAATTCCATCAATAAACCGAGGTAGGTGGTATAAATTGATCTCCCATAGTAATTATTTATGATATGTTTATGATTTTAGAATGTATCTTGATTCTCTTGAATAAATTATTTCTTGAATGGGGGTAATTAGGAAATTGGAATTGATGTGTGTTTACCTTAGTGATTTATTGATAATTGAATCACTAAAAAAATGAATGGGGGATTTCCCAAAGTGATTGATATCTTGGAGATTAAATTATGGGTTGTGATCTTGTATTTGAGTTATTGAATTGATTGTATTAAGATAACTAATTGGTATAATTAACTATGAAATGATGTTTGTTTTAAAGATAATTAATTGTGAGAAATAATTATGACTTGATGGGTTTTAAAATGGATAATTAATTTTGAAGAATTAATTATGGAATGAGAATGGAATAGATTGGTTAATTAATTTATGAATTAATTAATGGGTTTTGTTCATTGTTAATTTTTGAATTAATTAATGACCTTTGAAATGTTTAAATAATCATTGGATTAGTAAATTATTAATGAGGAAAACTCTTTTGAATTAAAGAATTATTAAATGGATGATTTTTTTGGTGCTATGTATGACATCCTAGACCTTTGTAGAACTTGGGACATGTACACAGATTTCTTCTGCAATAGTTATCTAAGGTATTATATGTAATGGTGTTAGGCATGATTACAAACACCGAATGAGAATTGTAGTGCTAGGCATGACATCCTACATTAACTAAGATTTGGTGTTCTATGCCTAACGTCCTACACCAAATGATTAGTGATAAAAATGAAAGATGTTTCAACTGAGATTTGGGGTTATGGAATGAAGAACTACACCAAATGATGATAATAATAAATGATGATTCAACTGGGAAACATAAATTTTATTTGCCTAATGTGATGATTAAGTATAAAATGATAATTTGATAACTGTTTAATATATACATTGTATTTTTTGCTTCATATAACTGCTTTCACTATCTTTTGACTGGACTCGTTTTAGAAATCGTTGGTGGTGGACTACAGAGTTTTACTCACACCCTATTTGTCCCGCCTTATGAGAACCCAGGAATACTATATTGTTGCAGGACATAATAAGGGAAAGGCCTTAAAATAGGTTGTAGTTTTGGATTGAATCATGGGAAACGGAACCAAACATGGTTCAGAATTTGTTTTGGAGTCATTGTGTCATTACTTTTAGTTGAATTTTAGACACTTCACATTTAAATTGGAATAGCATATTTTACCTTTCAATTGAAAATTTTATTCTCTTGGTTGACTATCATATGTCCTGGTATTTTCCTGGTTATTTATACACTTCCATACTTGTATATTGTTATTTTCCACTATTAGTGTTTTATTCTGATAACAGAGAGTATAGTCTGCCCAAGACTGACTTATCAGGCCCTCGCTGCTAGTCGGAACCCTCTGGCGTATGAGGAGGCGCACTTGAGGGCATGTGGACAACTGGCCTAGGGCACTGTTCAGTGGCTCCCAGGTCAGGATGTCACATCAATATATGAATTGAAACAAAAAATGTAATGATATATAATATATATAATTCATTTAAATAATTATTCAATAGGGGATATTTAAATTAATAGAAATGGGTAAGCATTATGAAAATTTAATCATTTTTTTGGAAAAAATAATTTTATTCCTAAGAATAAAGTTATAATAAAATCATATGTAATGATGATTAATTATATTAATTTCATATTAAATTAAATTAATAGTGATACATTTAAATTTATTAATATATTAAAAATAGAATATCGTTTTAATAAAATTATTATTTTATGTCAAATTAATAAAAAGTAAATATTTTATTTAATATCATAAAATTTCACTCTATATTAATATTGATATAATGATTTGAAACATGAAGTTAATTTTCCAAAAACAATTATAAATTTTCCAAAAAAATATTTTTAATAGTTTTCCATAAAATAAATGAATATCATTATTGAAGAAAATGAATTTTTAATAAAAATGGATTCATTAAATAATTGAGGGATTATTTACATAGAATATAAATTTTTAGGAGAAATTTTATACCTTTTTCATAATATAACCAAATAAGAAATATATTTTAGACCCGTTGTTTTAATAGAGTTATTTATATCATAATGGTTAATATGGGTTTATTGTTTCATGTCACATATTATATCAAACATATTTATCAAATTTATAAACACCAGGTGTTACATTAATCCAACCATAAGGATTTTTTCCATTGAAATTTTATATTACATAATTCAATGAAAATAGGTGAGTGTAAATCTTGGTCATCACCTATCATAATTACCATGTTACATCCTTATCATTCTGGTTTCACCACAGCAGTTCTACTAGGTCATCTAATTTATTTCACATAACCTTCTCTATATGATATATGATTATCATAGGAAACTCCTAATAAGATATGTCTTTATCCAACAATATCACATCTGGATAACATACCTAAGTTGGGTATGGTATGCACATAAAAAATACAGATACATTAAACAAATCATCTACTTGAGAAAATACTTGTACTATTCAGGTTAATGTGACTTGTATCTGATGCGGTCAATGATCTTAAATGGGCTAATGTATCTGAGACAATTCATTCCCTTCTTCATAAACCTCCTAAATTTTAATCATGGTCAAATATAAAAGAATACCTTATCTACAACAATAAGATCTAGGTATTATCTATTATTATTAAGAGATATTTCCCATAGACATCACATGGATGTCATGTGTCACAAAATGGTTTGAACCTTCTATGTCATCTCTGGGACAATGTAAAGGCATACAAGATTCTTCTCTAAAATATCATCCCAAAAGTTAGAGTCTCACAAATCCTCCAATATTGAGCCCCAGAAGGTTCTATTTTAATGATAAAATTTATTTTACTTTTAAATGGGTTCTCTACTATATTATGTGATTATCTCAACATCTATGGATATTATAAGAAAAATATCCCAATATATCATCTTGATTGTGTATGGTTTAATTATTATAAACCCCATCTATGGGTGATAAGTGGTATTGAATGACAATTTTTTATCCAATTATTCTTGAAAGATTTACTATAACAGTGTGTAAAAACTCATATCAGGATCAAATATTGTTGACCTTGAAACCCAATTAATTCTTGCCACTTTTATTTTTGATAATGTAGCGAGTTTTTCAAGTGATGAATACTCATTTGTAGTAATGAAATGACCTAACATTGTAAGGTTATCTACAACCACCCAAATGGGGTTATTTACATTGGGTGTCCTGTGGGATAATAATGAAATATATGGTTACGTTTTCCTATTTACATACTAGTTTTGGAAATTATCACATCATAACCTTAGAAATATATCAATTAGCATTGAATTTCTGGGATACCATGCATTTAGATAAAATTCTACTATATCCCTCTTCATGTTACCCAACAAGAAATTTCCCTTCATATTTATATACATTATAGTGTATCCAAAATAAATAATGTAGGTTGATTTATGTGAATAATAATGAATTTATCTCTTAATTTCTTGTTTTAATCATATACATATATAGATTACAATACTTATAACTCAACCACCAGCAAAGGTAATCTCTGGAATGTTTGATAATTTTTTATATATTACGTAATCATCTCTCATAGCCTCAGTGATCCTCATAATAATATATGGTATTTGAATATATTTTAGATTTTTAGTATAATATAATTTTACTTCTCACAAATACCTAATTATCAATTCAATGAATAATGATACCTTCTCAATTATAACAAATGATATTATTCTTTCATCCTTTTTACATAATGTATCTACCATTACCTTTTAATTCACAAGATGTTATCGGATTAGAATGTTAGAGACCATTATCAACTCTATCGATATTTAATGGTGAATTTTATCATCCATTATAGTGAATATATATATTTTTATATTTTGTTTTTTATATATTTCAAACAGATCCCAACATTGGTAATGTTGTCATATTTTCAATGCCATGATTATTAAAGAAAATACTTGTTCATGAGGGGGTAGTTCTACTCATGAACTATCAACTTCCATGAGGAATAATAAATTACTCTATCAGTATACATTAGCACAAATCATATTATCTTCATTGAAATATCATTATAAGATAGAAAATGATCCTCATTAAAAAGAAGTGTGGTACTGGTGCATTAATAATACTATTATTATATTTAATAAATCACCCTTCACATTAACGTGTTCTGTAAAACTATAACCATTTAAATGTATCCTTGGTTGTTGTATTTGATAATAATTAACAATTTTTTTAAAAAAAATCATTTGATATACACAAAAAATTCAAGAAATCAATAGATATCATTTATAAAGATTGTTATAGGCCTATCGTTGATTTCTGTTTTCTTATATATGTATACAGATATCCCTTTATTGGTTATAATATTCCCCGAGAATGATACTTCCTTCACCCATAAATCACCATCAGAATAATTTTCATATAAAGTATACTTTCTTAAATAATAATGATCATTATTCAAATTAACATAATTATCCTCATTTATTTTGACGTATATCTGAATATCATTAATAAAGACTACCAAAAATTTGTTCATGTAATCTCCATTTAATATTTTCATTATGTCCCCAATGATAAATCATAAATTATTATGTCAATGGAATTATAGTAAAATCATAATTTCAATACCATTATTGAATGTCAGATTTTGGAATGTAATCCTTATTGACCATTAATTAGTGGTATCATGGTCAAAGGTACCCATTAGATAAATATGGGGATCCTCATAGTTGGCCAAACATGTCATCTATCTATTTTAATTGATAATGGATCTTTATATAAATTTTTTTGAGTTCATGATAATTAATGATGAGGCACATTAAGCCATAAAAATTCATCATGAAGAGGACCAGTGAACCTCATGATATTTCACTTCGGTGTATATATCCCTTTTCTAGATTCTATTGTATCTTGTTCATAAGATATTCAGACTCAACTACGACCATACTATAAGGAGTATTCAAAATGTGTAGATATCTAGGCATGTGTTTGATTTACAACTCACCCTATTAGTTGGAGTGAAATGTAAAAAATAATTGGAGAATATATGAGTATAATCTATTATAATTTCTATTTATTCTAAATATATTCAATATATTGTATCTTTTATTTTGGGAAGATGAAATTTATCACATGGAAGAAATAAATATTACTGAAAAGAATATTATATGGGTGATTCATCCTCCTTGCTAAATTTTAATATAATCAGTGTGTGACTTGGAATTTGTTATTAATCTCCCTCTCTCAATAATTTATGATATATTAATATTAGGATACTCATTTCATTCCAAAAAAAGTATCAAACTCAACAAGGAGAATTAAGATTATATTTTATAGAAGATTAAATCCATAAACACTTCATGGGAGGATTTAAATACCTTATATGCAACATCAACTCTATTATTTATTCTCATATATAACCTAACCCCATGTTTAGGTGTAGTTATATAATAGATCTATTAAGGTTTTATAAAATAAAAGGATTCATATAATCAAAATAATGTTTTATCTTATCTATAATTTCTGGAATAACTATTGCACCTATCACCCCATATTTGTTGATATTCACCTATAAGTAGTGATTTTCTTTTATATTCCCCTTTCTCTTAGAAATATTGGTGATTATAATTTATTTCATCTAAAATCACTTATATTAGGGAATTGTATTGCATAACTCCCACAATCCATGTAGTTGAAACACTACACCATATGCTGACTATTGATTTGTACCATATTTTGTTCTACCAATTTTATAGGATTAATTATTTTTTATTACAACTGATCATCCTGATTCCTTTATTTTACACATTTTAGGTTCATGTTAGTTCTAAAAAGATACTTCCTAGAATTATTCATCCAAAACTTTAGTCATGTGTGGTGTTTTGTTTTTATTCCTCCATGGGAATTATATATTGATATACCTAAATATACTATTTTATGTTTATTTCAACCATATGAGATCCTTGGGATTCACCAACAGCCATATTGAACATGATTTTATAATATAGAATGTCTTCAAAGCTATCAATATAATGAACGTCTACTACTTTTTCATATAATTTTCATTGACACGCTAACAAAGTGGTCGAAAATAATTTTGTTGTTGATGAAGATAATGGAGGTGTACCATTATATCCTTATGAATATTTCCTCATATGAAATTATAGACTTATTTTAGAATTTTCCTAGAATGAGTAATTCCCTCTGAATTTTAATATTTATTGTTTGGGAGATACATTTTTTGAAAAATAGTTTCATAAAATCTTAATGTCCCATGGTGTCAATATGCTATTTGGACTATGTCCTCTTGATCATTTTACACACCAATTTTTTGTTTCTTTATTAATGATATATGGTTCTAGAAAAAAATATCTTTTTCAAAGAAATTTTGGATAGAGAATAACTTTTTGATTGAGTTAGCCCATTATTAATTGACGAGAATAAATAAGAGACCTTAAATATAGGATTCCTTGGTGTCGTCTTATACATGACCATAATCTGATCTTTGGTAGGATTATTTATCCATTACTCATTATTTTTTTAATTTTCATAACATGATTTATTTTATCCATTACATCCAATATGATCTCATCTCCCTGTCCCATATGGTTAGGCATATCATTATGATAATCATAAAATTTCTTTTCTTGTTGTTTATTGGAACAATTTATCTTATTTTATTCCATTACCTAAAAGTTAAAATACTAGATAAGGATACATTATCTAATAAACATACATAAGGTAAACTTATAAACATGGGAAGAATAAGTTTTAAATGATACGCATAAACAAACTTATGATTTACATGATTTTAATAAATGATATCTTTAGTTATGTCCATATTAAATTTTTAAACTAAAAATGATGTCATGTTCATCATAATGTTTCGTGAAGAGTTTGATAATTTCTAATGCATATCTCTCATGAGTTTCAAAAGAGGTGTTCTGTTAGGTCCACATTTATCAAATAAGAGATGATTGAGTATAATTGAATAAATATTTATTAATTTATTTCTCATAGGTACAACTATCCCAATGCTGTATCCACTTGAATAATACACACAATAATAGTTTTTTCATAAACCACAAGTTATATCTTTTATAATTTTTCCATAATATTTTCCTATAGAAATAATTATCCTTAAACATGTCCCTAAGCGTCCAAAAAATATTTCTCAGGCTATATTCCAATATTTAACAATGTATTTTCTTTAATACCAACTATAGATACCCCAGAAAATTTTAGGTATTATCAATTATTTTCATAAATAGAATTTAATACAACAAAGTGATTGTAAAGGGCTTGTGTCTTTATGAGACTATTTTCATAATACATCAAATAAAACTTAAACACCGTATCCTCAATTTATTCTCCATTATGGGGTCATAATTCCATTTGTATTCTATAACTACACAACATAACTTGAGGGATAAATAATTAAATTGATGAGCTAAAATCCTATTATGTGAATATAGAATATTATAAAACAAATCATTACGGTCAAAGGTATAACATGGTATCATAAAATATGAGACTCATGAGTATACACATGTAAGCATAACACAATGAAAATTCAATCATAAGATTATCATGAAATAGAAAATTTTATATAATCATAAAATAATATTTTAAACATGAATTAATGAAAAATTCATATACAATACCATATAGATAAAATTTCCCATAATAGATTATGATTACTCCCTAGACCCATGCATGAAATCTCATGAGATGAAAACATTAAACAATAATTTGGATAACCATTTAGGTCTGACCATAATAAAATGTTCCTGATTTATTGGTGCCACATAATGGAATTAAAACATAAATAATTGCATAATATTTATCTATAGAAGATATAGGTTTCATAATCTTGTCACAGATCATAATCAAAAGACATTCGATGATGAAGTCATTTGATAAATGATCATAAAAACATATTACCCCATTAAAGGGAGGGATATTTATTTAGGTATATATTTGAGAGACATATATATAATTTATAATAGTTCTATAATATTAAATAAAGAAAATGCGAGTTAAATAGAGAATCTAAATAACCATAAGAAAAGGCTGCATTAGAATGATCCCATACCTCAAGCCTGGATTTCTATAGGTGTTCATTATTTTACTGATAAATAAATTTATAACAATTTTTTAATTTCATAAGAATCTTCCTTCATGTATAAAATAATTATTAATTTATTTATCATCATATTATATTATTTTACTTATTCATTTAGGTTCGAATCAAATGTCTTCATGATGTTCATCTAAAGTTTCCAAAATAACATTACAATGTTGAAAAATGTAAATGATATTATTAATTATTCAAATAAAAAAACAATCATTACATAATTATCATTTTTAAACATAAATTATACTTTTATATATAATTATAGATGGTGTTTATGAAAAAGGAACTATTTTATAACAATGATGATGGTAAGTTGTACATAGGCATGTGTTACATTTCAATTTTTTAAATATCATGATGAAAAAATGTTTATTTTTATTTTGACAATATAAAATTATAATTATATAATTAAAATCATGTTATTTTTTTAAATAAATATATTTATACCGTCCATTTTACATCAAAATAAAAATGATTCACTTTGCTTCATGAAGAAATATTACACCGTACATAAGAATGATGATAGCATTTTCAGCAGATTTTATTGTTTGAAATTATATTATTTATTAAAATTTAAAACAAATAAATATTTAATTTATTTCATATATAATAATTAAATATATCATCATAATCATCTATGATATGATAAATTATAAAAAGAAACACATCAGTCAACAATGCGGTAGCCCACCATAAACACAGTCGATTTTTTCATTTCCAATTTGATGGAATTGTTTATATATTAATGAAAATAAAATATCATAAAAATATATTAAATTTCAGTAGATAATTATATTATTATATTATAATTTTTGAATAAAATATTTATGATTTGAAAAAAATATATAATGATTTTATGTTTACAATGTTGCCTAATTTTTTAGACCACCTCATTAATATTATACCTAAAGCCTTTCATGGTTGGATATAATATCAAAATAAGTCTTAAAGTAGTATTTTATAAATGAAATGAAGTTATTTAGTAATTTATTACAGCATATTGTATATATATATAATGAAGAGGATAAGGGGTGACGTTTTATAATGGAGGTGGAGTTGAATTCATTTAAATAAGTAAAATAACCCAATAATGTGAATTTAGTATCATAATTAGTTCCTCAAAAATAAAAAAATAATAGATTTAAGGATATATATTGTAGAGAAATATCTCTTTTATTTAATGGATTCTTCTCTAGAACAATCTATCATCTTTACCTCTGAGGTTAATTACATAAACCCTTTAAATTTTATTCCATCAATACTATATTTTACAATTTTTTTATTTAATAAAACAAAAAAATTAATTTAAATTTATTATAAAATAAAAATTATAATTAATTTAAATATGGAATAAATTTTATCAAATTTAATTCAATTTACTTTAAAATTTTAATTTTAAATTGAACCTGTTAGATTGAAGATAAAGTGGTTTCCAAAAAATATTTTTAAATGGGAGGAAGATATTTTATTTTCGGTATGAATTGAAATAATAATTTGTAGAATTTAAATTCATATATATATAATATTTAATTAAACTAAATAATTCATCATTATAGTTTTCTTAATTAATATAAATTGGGAATTATTTGTCACTTTAGAAGAGAAATATAATTATTTCAATTAAATATACATAAATAATTCTAATTTTAATATTATATTATATTATATTGAATGTATAACTCGACATTAAAATTTCATAATTTGTTGTAATGAAATAATAGTTTTACAAAAATATGTATTTTCTGACTATTGACAATAAATCAATCAATTTTTTAAAAATGTATTTATACCAATTTTAATATCTTTATAAGAATATAAAAACTTATTTTTATTTCATTTAATAGAGCTTTTAAATGTTAATGAAACTAATTATAATATTTATTGACAGAGAAATCACATATTGAGGAAAATTGTTGTTGAAGAAATAATGTATTAATTATAAAAGTGAGAAGGTAATTCATAATAATTTATAAACCGGATATAAATTTTATGTGTTTTGCACAATATAGATATTTATATTCCATACTACTAATTTAAATATTATTTAAATTGGTATTATATAAATTATCATGGGTTTCTTGGGTTTTTTTTTGTGTCTCCCTTGAGATAATATATTTTATATATTAAATTTACCCTCCATTTCATCCCATTTCCATAAATATCATTTCATGGGACTTAAAAAATTGTTTATATGAAATAAAATTAGCAGTATCATTAAATAAGAGGACCTCTATGTCATGAAATGATCCAATATTGTTATATCATGCTATTAAACATCATGTTACTCTATATTTGAAAGGATATTAGTCATAATCTATGTCATCTTCCCTAATATATCAATAATCTTTTCATATCTAACGCTAGTTTTATTATGTAACTCATCATGTATATTTTAATATTTTCAAATATAATTGATTCTATTCTATTATATGAAGACCATTTCAAAATAATGGGATATACTAGACTAGTTTATATCATTATAAATTTGAAATAAATATATATATTTCAAAATATAAGTTATCATTAACCTAAATTGTAAATTTATTATTTGTTAATCATAGAATCACAAACATGGTTTCATTGTGGAATATTTGAAAATAGAATACTATTTTAAAATACATTATAATGGGTTATGAGGAAAAAGTGAATTTTCCAAATAATATTCCATAGGAGTGTCATACCAAGTTTAATGTAAGGGCCCATTATCCATGCACCTGAATATTGACCAATATATAATCATACAAAATCATATTGGGGTTATTTTCCTTTTAGGAATATCTTCCCAAACCACATCAACTTATAGTATCTTTAATGTTATTTACTAATAAGAAGAACCACATTATCGCTACCATTAAAAATAGTTACTATAGTATTCCAGTATAAAATATATCATTATATAATATCATATTTTTATGTTACCAAATTTATGTTTTCCAAAATCTAGTACCCTTGTAGACTACCTAAATAGAATTTATACAAACTCAAACAACCCCAACACCAGTAACCCTAATCTTGGGATTATATTATTAATTTTGAAATGATAAAATTTGGTATAGTCAAAATGGATAGAACATGTTAGTAGTATTAGATAATTAGTTTCCTATTTGAGACCCAATTTACATTAGGAATATAATATAAAACATAACAAAAGTAAGTGATGTAAATTTATTAAGTTCATTAAAATATTATTCTTAATTACATTGGAAAAAGAAAAAAAATAAGTGTGAGATCAAATGATTATTGAGATAATGTGCTATGAAATATATCATGATTAAATATGGAAGAATTAATATTGAATGTTAATTAACTAAAAACTAATTTTCATTTAATGAAAAAATTGAAAAAAAATCACCCTTGATAAAATAAATGAAACAATGCAATGGATAAAAATAAAAAAATTATCAATCAAAGAAATTATTATCATTAGACATCATGGTCTCACACATCACAATATCTATATCATCAATAACTTATATTAATTTATGGGTAGTTATATATAATATCCCGATTTAATTAGGCCAATGGGTTGGTCTCATGAGACATTTTGAATCCTCAACGTACTATGTAAAACTTTTCCCCACCACCACATCATTTTCAATTCATTCCTCATATATTAAATGATCAATTAAAATCATGAGAAATATAATTTATTAGGAATAACTTTTTTAATTGAAAATAAATAATATCAATATTTCACTAGTTGATAAAATAAAATTTAATCTAAAAACACTTATATATAATTTATTAATGGTTTAGTGAATAAGAATATGCATGATAAAATTTATATTATTGTTTAACATAAATATAATATCTACTAATCAATATAAAGTCATTATTTCTTGAGAAGGTTAATTACTATGAGATTAGTATGAGATATCATATAACAATAGAATCATTTAAAATGTAGGTTTTGAAAAAAAAACATATTCTTTTGGTAAATAAATAAAATATAAGAAAATATTAAAAAATATGTTTTTAGTGTTATATTTTAAAAAACATTGAAAATTTATAGAAAATACAAAATATCATAAAATGGATACAAATGAAATAAAATATGTTAATGCTCTATTCCTTAAAAAGGAATTTATTTTGACTTTTTAAAGAAGGTTCAAAAAGAAACATTTTAAAAAAATTATAAATATTTATTTAAAAAATTTTAAAATGTCAAGAAAATCATAAAATTCCATAATAAATAATTCTAGTAATATAATTTTTTTTCTATATTATGTTTTTCATACAATGGGAAATTAGTGAAAATATAACTTATTGAAGAGAAATAATATATATTTTTATTCAAACAGTTTACTACTTGCTTTATGTTTCCAATAGATAAAATTTTGGAATAAAAAATGGAAACTATATATATATATATAGTATAAGATTATTATTTGATAATAATATGGATAATTTATAATATTACATTAATGAAAATATAATCTATCTAAAAATAATGTGAGAATGTAAAATAAATTCTTGCCACTATGTTAAATTTTTATTTGCAATACCTTGATATATTTAACATGTTTTAAAATTGAAAATGGATCAATAATTATTCATGTTCAATATGTAAAAGTTTTAGTGTATACGGTCCATAAATTTGAACGACTACATAATAACTGATATGTCCTAATATAATGGAAAATAAGATGAAATTCATTTTATTCATGCTTCCCATTAGGTAAATGTTCCTTAAAAACATGTAAAATTTTATTAAAATGTTACTATTCAATAATATAACCATATTCATATTTATAATAGCATATATGATACTTTCATAACATCGTGTGAATCATTTTTCAACATTATTACATTATTAATATTGTTTCAGGTGTTAACTACCATAGTTTCTAAGGCATGTTTTTCTTGAAAATTCTTCTTAACTGTAACGACCCAAAGATTCATTAATGGAAAATCCCTCTTGATCCAGTTAAATGTTTCTTTATGAAAAATGTTTTTATAAGATGTCAACTTCTTTAGTTTTACGTTAAGATTTGTGACCGTTACTTTTATAGCCGTTGTACAGTGATCATCTGAGTAGTATAAATATAAGGCTTTAACGGACCCATTTCTACTCAGACAAAGGAAGCGATGGCCTCATCCAGTAGAATTGCCCATTACGAAGCCCATTTATCAGAGCTCGGAGAAGAGGTGGCGTCTTTGGGCTTTTCCCTTGACCAAGCCCAAGTTGAGCTTCATCAAGTCAAGCTCTAACGTGATTGTCTACGGGAAAAGTGGAAGTTGATTGAAATTACAACTCGAGCGATGTTATCCGAGCCACCCCAAGAGTCTGTCACCATCGCAAACCTTACCCTTAGGTCTTATGCGGCTATTTTAAGGGGTTATGTAACAAATAAGTAGCACCATGTTCATGTACATTATTTTTTGTATATAATAATGAATATAATTTCTAGTCATTTTTGATACATTGTAATCAGTTTTTAAAGTACAAATGGTGTTTTTAGTTATTATTTAATTAAGAATTATATTTTATTAAATTAAAAGATTTTTGAATTAAATAATATTTTAATAAAATATTATTATTAATATTACATTAATTTTTATTAAATATAAATGATCTTATAATTTTATGAATTCAATTAAAATTTTTATTAAGGTTTGAAGTCCATTTCTGTCAAAACCCGTGAATTTTTTCTATAAATGTCAGTTTTTATTTTAAAAGTAAAAATTCACATATTTAGAAAATTATTTAGATAAAATAAATATTATTTTTGGAATCAGGACGTCAAAATTATCCAACGGTGGATTTTTCATAATTTTCTGAGAAAGTCAAATTTTTGGGTAAAAATTAAATACCATTTAAATATATAATGTGTTTTATGACATCATAATGACCCAATGGTGATGTAATAAAATACCATAATCCTTATGTTCGGCCAATATATCTTTTATCATTAAAATAATGAGGTTTTGGGTTTTTTTGACTTACTTTTCAAAGCATTAATGGAGCCCTCAAGACTTATTCAACACTTTGCCTTTTTAAATTATTTTCCATGGGAGTGTGACTCACCTCCACATAAGCAACCCTAATTTTTTAATAAGTTCGGACCTTGGCCTTCTAAAATATTGTTTTCCTCTTTCCTTTTCCAGAAACCATGGGCAAATACCATGGGATGGTTTGTGGTTTGGATTATTTTAATATAAGGGGTCCCAAACATAAATAATAAAGAATTCCCTCACCTTTCCTATATAAACCCACCCAAGCTCCCAGTTCCTCCTCACTCTAAGCCCTTGGAGTTCATCCAACCTCTGCCCTACTCTCTCTATAATCCTCTCAAGGTTCCCCAAGCTCCCAAGAATCCTCTCACAAGCCTCTCTCTAGCCTTTGGAAGCACACTTCCAAGTAAGGGTTTTTTCCTCACTCCTCATTTTTGTCAATTTTCTTTAAGTTGTATTGCCCTTTTAATTTCAATTATGAATGTTGGGGTATGGTTTCACACCTCCCCCATACTACCCTCTTATTTTTTTAATGATGGTAGACCCCTTTCTCTCTCATTAAATGCCTCCCATGTACACCCATTACTATGCCGAAATTCTGAAAGGAACTTTTCTCTTCTCTTTTATATTCAAGAAATACTTTTGTATCATGAATCTAAATTCCTTTTAAATTGTTGGGACATGTGTCTATATAACCTCATTACTGTCCATTACATGTAAATATTATGAGGAACCCCTTTCTCTCTCATCAACCATTTTTATGAATTCTTATGCCACGCCGTTACGATGCCGAAATCACATCGATTTTCTAAGCCAATATCATTGTGTAGTGAATACCATGCCCATTTCTCCATCAAGGGTATTCACCTTTATGCACATTTACCTATTGATTATAAAGTTTCATGTATGAATTCCACATTCCCTTATCGTGGAATAAATGATTATGTTTTATTAATCCATGTTTTATGATCCATGTGGCACACTTATGCATGAAATGAAATGTTTAAGAAGGGTGCGCCCTTTATAGCGCTCCAATGCATTGGGTAAAGTATAGTATCATGATAAGTCATGTGCAATGAGTGTTTAGTCATGCTAATTCAAGTGGAACGAGGGTTTACTCGTGCTTCAAGTGCAATGAGGGTTTACTCATGCTCCATGTGCAATGAGCCTTGGCTCATGCTATTTCAATGTTAAGTGTTGTTGCCACATTTCCATGTTATGATTATCATGCTTTATCATGACTTTATTTTCATGTTACTCTTATGCTCTATTGATATTCCTATTTCCTAACATGTATTTTACTCCTCATTTTATTCATTGTGTACTCCCTTACTGGGCTTTATAGCTCACCCTTTTCTTATGCATGTCCTCAGGTTATCCCATGCAATGCTAAGTACGAAGGAATGTTGTGGTCATGTAAAGGAAGTTTTCAATAAGGATTTTGTATTTAAAGTTTAAAGTTTTTATGTAATGATCCTAATCCCCAAAGACACTAAACCTCTCAATCTTCTTTATTGTATCAAGTGAAGTTTTATGTAATAAAGCATGTTTAAGTTGTAAAAGAAAGCAGGGTTGTCATAGTTGGTATCAGAGGATAGGTTTAGTTATTTTTGGGATTAGGAAACCCTAGTAAAGCCTTAGATACAAGACTAAGTATAATAAAAACATCCCTAAGTTTTGGTAAATACTAAGTAAGTGGTTTATCAAACAAATACATCCATGTCTGGATACGAGCTGGTAGAGGCGGCTCTGGCACAGATGTATCCAAGGGGTAAAACTCGAAAACACCACTTTGAGCTAGACTCGAACGGGAACTGTTGAAAAACAACAGGCCTTGCTGCTCTCTTGGTTACAACACTCCCGGGGGATATGTTTTGATGAATTCACAATCTTAGAATGAACCCTTATTAAGGGAAAAATGCCCCTAAGAATATATGTTAGAAGGAAGATCATGAAAATCCTGGATTGAATCCTATAGACTCATGAGTTAAAGAGATTAAAGTTTATTTATAAGTCATCAACTTTTGTCTTTGGATTACCCTTTATGTGTTACCCCTAACTTTCCTTTAATTCCACCCAATGGCCGGTAATAGGAGAACTTGAGATAACAACCGTTGTGAAGATCAGTGTGATGATTGTACTAATGAGATGCCCAATCCAATGGGAGCGGGAATCACGAACTTTGTCACGCTTCTCTCTCAGCTAACTCAAGTTTTGAATAGAAACACTGGTCAAGAGGAACGTTCAACCCCCCCTAAGAAAGAACATGTCGCTATTGAAAGCTTCATGAGACAAAGGCCTCCTACTTTTAGTGGATCATCCGATCCCACGATCGCTGAACAATGGATCAACTCCATTGAAAAGATATTCTCCATCCTCCAATGCTCTGAAAAAGAGAAGGTTCTCCTGGCAGCTTATCGTATGGAGGGTGAAGCTGATCAATGGTGGACGTTGATCAAAAATACGAAGCCTGAGGAGGAGATCGAGGCTTTGTAATGGAAGGAATTCCAGAAGATGTTTTTCGATAAATATTTTCCATGCACCCTCCGTCTTAAGATGGAAAGGGACTTCCTTTCCCTCAAACAGAAAGATGAAGAATCTGTGGGAGCGTACGAGGCAAACTTCACAAGGCTTGCACAATACGCTTCCGGATTTGTCGTTACCTCCAAATTCAAGGTTGACCACTTCTTTGGTGGTCTGAATCCTAGCTTGCGGAAAGCATTAGCGATCCATGACTTCGACAGCTATGAGGAAATTGTCCGTTGTGCCCTCAAGGTTGAAATGGAGATCGGAGAATCACAGGGGTATCATGGGGACAAGAAGCGTAAGGTGGACTTCAATTCTGGTGGTCCGATGGATAAATCCAACAGCGCTAAGAAGTTCTAGCACCCCACTTGCCAAAAGTGTGGAAAGAAGCACCATGGAAATTGCCTTAGGGGGACAAGAAAATGCTTCAAGTGCGGAAGAGAAGAGCACCTAGTTGTTAACTGTCATCAAAAAGGACCCGTGGCTGCGACAGAGGAGAGGAACGCTCCGTTCGAACCTCAACGCATTTTTCAATGCTACAAATGCAAAGAATCGGGTCATTTTGCAAATCAGTGCCCTAATCCAAGGGTTATCGGAGGCAACCAACAACCTCCAAGACAGCAAGGAAGAGCTTTTGCCATCACTTCTGCCGAAGAGAACTCCGACAACAAAGTGGTGACAGGTACGCTAGTTATTCATTCAAGGATAGCGAACGTACTTTTTAATTCAGGTTCTACGCATTCTTTTATATCTCAAATGTTTAGTAGAACAATCCCAGCACCACCACAAATCCTGGAAGTAAATATGTCGGTGAGTACGGAAAATGGGGCAATCATTGCATCCCATGAATATAAGTCCTCCCCTATTATAATCTGTGGATTTAATTTCCCGGCGAACCTCTTCATACTCCATTTGGTGGAATTTGATGCAATTCTTGGCATGGATTGGCTTTCCTTATATAGAGCCAACATAAATTGTCGGGAGAGGGAAATCACACTCCATATGGAGAATCGACCCCCGATTCTTTACAAGTGTCAGGAGGAAGATAAATCTCCTTTAGCTCCATCATCTCAAGCATGGATATTACTACCTTATGAGCATGCATATCTGGCTCAGATTATTGAGTCCAAGGAAGAAACCACCCTTTAAGAAATGCATATTGTGAGGGAATTCGCTGAAGTATTTCCCGAGGAACTTCCTAGTCTTCCTCCAAGAAGAGATGTTGAGTTCTCAATTGAACTTATACCTGGGGCGCTACCAATATCCAAGACTCCATATAGAATGGCTGTTGTTGAGCTTGAAGAGCTGAATAAACAACTACAGTAGAATCTAGATAAAGGGTTTATATGCCCAAGTGCATCACCATGGGGTGCACCAGTCCTCTTCGTCAAGAAGAAAGATGGGTCAATGCGGCTTTGCGTCGATTATCGTGAACTTAACAAAATCACGATAAAGAACAAGTATCCTCTCCCAAGAATCGATGACTTGTTCGATCAGCTGCGTGGAGCACAATACTTCTCCAAGGTGGACTTGCGGTCGGGATATTATCAAGTAAGGGTGAAGAAGGAAGATATCCCCAAGACTACTTTTCGTACAAGGTACGGGCACTATGAATTCATAGTAATGCCTTTAGGACTCACCAATGCTCCAGAAATATTCATGGACTTGATGAATAGAGTCTTTAGAGATTACCTAGACAAATTTGTTGTAGTCTTTATAGATGATATTCTAATATACTCCAAAACCAAGGAGGACCATGAGGAGCATTTAAAAACTGTACTAGAGACTTTGCGCAAGGAGAAGCTCTATGCAAATTACAGCAAGTGTGAGTTCTAGTTGAAGGAAGTCTCATTCTTGGGCCATATCATCACAAGCAATGGGATATCTGTGGACCCCTCCAAAATAGATGCAATTGAGGGATGGCCGAGGCCAACATCGGTAACGGATATCCATAGCTTCTTGGGGTTAGCTGGATATTATCGACGATATGTGAGAAATTTCTAATGATTGTCCAACCCACATACCAAGCTAACTAGAAAGGGAGTAATGTTTTCTTGGAGTGATGAATGCGAAAAAAGCTTCAAGGAGTTGAAAAGGAGGCTTATCACTGCACCTGTGCTCACTTTACCCACAAGTGGGGAACTTTTTGTGGTATTCAGTGATGCCTCAAAGAAGGGCTTAGGATGTGTGCTAATGCAGAATGATAAAGTGATATCCTATGCTTCAAGGCATTTGAAAATCCATGAGCAAAACTATCCAACGCATGATCTGGAGTTGGCGGCGGTGATCTTTGCCTTGAAAATCTGGCGGCATTATCCCTATGGAGAGAAATGTGAGATATATACTGACCACAACAGTCTTAAATATATATTCACACAGAAAGAGCTTAATATGCGCCAGAGAAGATGGATAGAGCTCATCAAGGATTATGACTTTTCAATACATTACCACCCTGGGAAAGTGAACAAGGTGGCGGATGCCCTAAGTAGAAAGGATCCCGCTATTCTATCAATGATGAGAATTGAGAAGGATCTAATCTTCTTAGACTTGATGAAGATGGATGTGGGAATCATAAAGAAGGGAACATCATCAATCCTTTCACAAATGATTGCTCAACTATCTCTTTTGGAAAGGATAAAGGATGCTCCAAAGGATGATACGGGAATCAAAGAAAAAGTGGAAGCTATAAAAAAGGGAAAATCCTCAGAGTTTAATGTTAATGAAGAAGGAATTGTGCGGTTTGGGAAAATACTATGTGTTCCATCAAGTCCGGAGCTTAAGAAGGAACTTTTGGATGATGCACATAGTTCAAATTTCTCTATTCACCCAGGGAGCACAAAGATGTATCGAGATCTCCGAGAAAACTTTTGGTTGGATAATATGAAGAAGGAGATCGCTAAATATACATCAAAGTGCCTGGTGTGTCAGCAAGTGAAGGCAAAGAGGTAGAAGTCTAAGGGGATGATGCAACCATTTCCCATACCAGAATGGAAATGGGAGAACATCACCATGGTCTTTGTCACCGGACTTCCAAGGACATCCAAAGGCAACAATGCAGTCTGGGTTATTGTGGATCGTCTTACAAAGACTGCACACTTCATTGCTATTCGAGAGGATTTCTCTTTGGATCAACTGGCACGGATATATATCAGGGAAGTGGTACGGTTGCATGGATTACCACTATCTATTGTGTCTGACCGAGATCCATGATTTACCTCTAAGTTTTGGAAGAGTCTTCAACATGCTCTGAATACTGAACTAAACTTCAGTACGGCCTGTCATCCTCAAACTGATGGCCAATCCGAGCGGACTATCCAAACACTTGAGGATATGTTGAGAGCGTTCTCAATGGACTTTAAAGGAGGATGGGATCAACATATTCCTCTGGTTGAGTTCTCTTATAATAATAGTTTCCACTCGAGCATCCAAATGGCACCATATGAACCCCTATATGGGAAAAGGTGTAGAACACCGGCATATTGGGATGAGGTCGGTGAACGTAAGCTGCTTGGACCAGAAATGGTCGAAGAAATGGTAGAGAAGTTGAAAACCATTCAGTAGCATATCAAGGCAGCCCAAAGTCGACAGAAGATTTATGCAGATAATCATCAACGAGACCTTGAGTTTAAAGTCGGAGACATGGTGTTTTTACGCATATCTCCGTGGAAGAAGTTCATGAGGTTTGGAAGGAAAGGGAAGTTAAGTCCAAGGTACATCGTCCCCTTCGAGATTCTTGATCGTGTTGGGGTTGTGGCCTATCGACTAGCACTTCCACCTACTATGGCCAAGGTGCATGATGTCTTTCATGTATCCCTCTTGAGGAAGTACATACCGGACCCTTCACATGTACTCTCTTCCGAGGTGGTACAATTGGAAGATGATCTTTCTTATGAGGAGCAACCAGTGAAGATCTTAGATCGTAGAGAAAAAGTTCTACGAAATAAGACAATGCCCCTCGTCAAGGTGTTGTGGAGAAACCACAAGTTTGAAGAAGCAACTTGGGATTCGGAGGATATGATGAAGCTGAGTTACCCACATTTGTTTTAGTGTGGGAAAAGGAAAATTTCGAGGGTGAAATTTCTTAAGGGGGGAATATTGTAACGACCCAAAGTTTCATTAATGGAAAATACCTCTTGATCCAGTAAAATGTTTCTTTATGAAAAATGTTTTTATAAGATGTCAACTTCTTTAGTTTTACGTTAATATTTGTGACTGTTACTTTTATAGCCGTTGTACAATGATCATCTGAGTAGTATAAATATAAGGCTTTAACGAACCCATTTCTACTTAGACAAAGGAAGCGATGGCCTCATCCAGTAGAATTTCCCCATACGAAGCCCATTTATCAGAGATTGGAAAAGAGGTGGTGTCTTTGGGCTTTTCCCTTGAGCAAGCCCAAGCTGAGCTTCATCAAGTCAAGCTCGAACGTGACCATCTACGAGAAAAGTGGAAGTTGATTGAAATTACAACTCGAGCGATGTTATCCGAGCCACCCCAAGAGTCTGTCACCATCGCACACCTTACCCTTAGGTCTTATGCATCTATTTTAAGGGGTTATATAACAAATAAGTAGCACCATGTTCATGTACATTATTTTTTTTATATAATAATGAATATAATTTTAGTCATTTTTGATACATTGTAATCAGTTTTTAAAGTACAAATGGTGTTTTTAGTTATTATTTAATTAAGAATTATATTTTATTAAATTAAAGGATTTTTGAAATAAATAATATTTTAATAAAATATTATTATTAATATTACATTAATTTTTATTAAATATAAATGATCTTATAATTTTATGAATACAATTAAAAATTTTATTAAGGTTTGAAGGCCATTCTGTCAAAACCCGTGAATTTTTTTTATAAATGTCTGTTTTTATTTTAAAAGTAAAAATTCACATATTTAGAAAATTATTTAGATAAAATAAATATTATTTTTTGAATCAGGACGTTGAAATTATCCAATGGTGGATTTTTCATAATTTTCTGAGAAAGTCAAATTTTTGGGTAAAAATTAAATACCATTTAAATATATAATGTGTTTTATGGCATCATAATGACCCAATGGTGATGTAATAAAATACCATAATCCTTAGGTTAGGCCAATATATCTTTTATCATTAAAATAATGAGGTTTTGGGTTTGTTTGACTTACTTTTCAAAGCATTAATGGAGCCCTCAAGACTTATTCAACACTTTGCCTTTTTAAATTATTTTCCATGAGAGTGTGACTCACCTCCACATAAGAAACGCTAATTTTTTAATAAGTCCGGACCTTGTCCTTGTAAAATATTTTTTTCCTCTTTCATTTTCCAGAAACCATGGGCAAATACCATGGGATAGTTTGTGGTTTCGATTATTTTAATATAAGGGGTCCCAAACCAAAATAATAAAGAATTCCCTCATCCTTCATATATAAACCCACCCAAGATCCCACTTCCTCATCACTCAAAGACCTTGGAGTTCGTCCAACCTCTTCCATACTCTCTCTAGAATCCTCTCAAGGTGCCCCAAGCTCCCAAGAAGCCTCTCACAAGCCTCTCTATAGCCTTTGGAAGCACACTTCCAAGTAAGGGTTTTTTCCTCCTTTCTCATTTTTGTCAATTTCTTTAAGTTGTATTGCCCTTTTAATTTCAATTATGAATGTTGGGGTATGGTTTCGCACCTCCCCCATACTTCCCTCTTATTGTTTGAATGATGGGAGACCCCTTTCTTTCTCATTAAATGCCTCCCATGTACACCCGTTACTATGCCGAAATTCCGAAAGGAACTTTTCTCTCCTCTTTTATATTCAAGCAATACTTTTGTATCATGAATCAAAATTCCTTTTAAATTGTTGGGACATGTGTCTATATGACCTCCTTACTTTCCATTACATGTAAATATGATGAGGAACCACTTTCTCTCTCATCAACCATTTTTATGAATTCTTATGTCACGCCGTTACGCTGCCGAAATCACACCGATTTTCTAAGCCAATATCATTGTGTAGTGAATACCATGCCCATTTCTCCATCAAGAGTATTCACCTTTATTCAAATTCAACTATTGATTATAAAGTTTCATGTATTAATTCGACATTCCTTTATCGTGGACTAAATGATTATGTTTTATGAATCCATGTTTTATGATCCATGTGGCACACTTATGCATGAAATGAAATGTTTAAGAAGGGTGTGCCCTTTATAGCGCTCCAATGCATTGGGTAAAGTATAGTATCATGATACGTCTTGTTCAATGAGTGTTTACTCATGTTAATTCAAGTGCAACGAGGGTTTACTCGTGCTTCAAGTGCAATGAGGGTTTACTCATGCTCTATGTGCAATGAGCCTTGGCTCATGCTATTTCACTGTTAAGTGTTGTTGCCACATTTCCATGTTATGATTATCATGATTTATCATGCCTTTATGTTCATGTTACTCTTATACTCTATTGATATTCCGATTGCCTAACATGTATTGTACTCCTCATGTTATTCATTTTGTACTCCCTTACTGGGCTTTATAGCTCACCCTTTTCTTATGCATGTCCTCAGGTTATCCCATGCAATGCTAAGTACGAAGGAATGTAGTGGTCATGTAAAGGAAGTTTTCAATAAGGATTTTATATTTCAAGTTTAAAGTTTTTATGTAATTATCCTAAGCCCCAAAGACACTTAACCTCTCGATCTTCTTTGTTGTATCAAGTGAAGTTTTATGTAATAAAGCATGTTTAAGTTGTAAAAGAAATCAGGGTTGTCAGATTAACTATATTATGAAATTTTCCCATCAGATTGATATTTATATTAAGAAAATAAATTTCATTTTAATTATGTAAGTAAATTTTAGTGATCATTCTCTAATGTTTGATATGAGAAATTAATTTCATCTCTTCATGGATATGGTCGACCGTACACACACCTAGAATAAATGATCATTTAATTAATAAATTAATGGCTAAGAAAGTGTTTGATATATTAATTTTATAGAGTCATTATCATGTAATAAAAATCATAAATAATCATTACTTCCATTCATATTACTATCAATTATAATTGGGGATATAATATAACATATGTTAGTCCGTGAGGGGGTAGTCAGACATATAGATGAGAGATGGTTTTGTTTTAAATTTTATGAAGAATGATATGGTTAAATTATATTCTCAAAATATAACTAAATATCATTATAAGTTAGATACATGTGTTTTTATATGTAAATTTTTAATACATAATTGTAGATAGTAAAAGAATAAGTAAAAAACCCAGAGCTTAGTGAAAATATTACCATCTCTTATTAAAACATCATTTTGGTTCTCTTATAAAGGAACATAGGGTTAGAATTTTTGGAATAATAACACAAGAAAGAATTTTATTTATATTTTATATATATATATTTTCAATTGTTGTTCGAAATAAATATCTTTCGAGGAGTGAAGAGCTAGTGGGAGAAGTTTCTGTTTTTAAAAATGAGGTTAGGGGCACACATGTAATATTTCTATGGTTTTTAAAATTCCTTGTCATGTTATTTGCAATATGAATAAAAATAATAATTTCTGGAAAAACAATTAGTGGAAAATACATCCTACAAATATAGGTTTAGAAAAATTTTAGTATTAGCATACCTAAATATTTATATATTAACCCCCAAGGATGCTTATTTTAAACACAATCATGATAATTAATTTTTTATACTTATTTATTTTTCATTATGACCAAAATTACTATAACCCTAATTAAATAATATTATTTATTCTATTTCATAATATTATATCCATTTTATATAACTCATTTAACATCATTTTCATATCTTAATATTGAAATATAACCAAACAAATGTGGTGAAAAATCATTTTTTTAGAAATATTGTTCTTCTGAATAATATAATCTGAAAATTACAATCTGAGAAATAATAACAGTAATAATATGGATTAAAATAGATATATATATATATAATCTAAAAAATTCATTTAAATTTGTAGTCGTAAAATATTATATTAATAAATCAAATTGAAATACATTATCCCTTAAATATGATATCTCAAAAATATCAATTTTAACTCAAAATAACTTTATTATTATTTCATAATGTTGATAGAAAAAAAAATTAAAAATTTTATTTAAAAGTATTATTAAAAAAATTGGGAATAGTTAAATACTAAACTTTTGATTTTATATGAAGTAAAGATTATAAGGAATATTTTAAAATATATATTCTAAGATTATTTTACCTATTATGTTCATAATGTATATTAATCTTATCAACTCATTATTTTTTTACAATAATAATTTTAAAGGTGTATTGTATAATATTTTTATAAAATGTTACAATTCACAAACTATAACTAAATCTTGGTTGATATAGTGATAGAATCATTTTTTAGAATAATACAATTTTATGCATAAAATATTATATATCATTATCCTATTTATATAAAATACATTTGATGAATGAAATTTTTTATTGAATATATAATTTATAAATTTTAGTAAATTAATTCACCAATATTGATTAATTTAGTTAGTGAAGATTAAATATATTTTGGAAAAAATATTTTATTTTATAAAAACATACTTTTACATTAATGGGTTTTTCATTATCAATTCTAATCAATTGATAAACAATGAGTTAATTTTATACATGTGAAATCCATATATAGTTTATAATTTTAATAGTCAAATTCACAACAACCAGTCCAACAAATAAGATGTAGCAAACATATTGAATAATAATTTATCAAAAATACATCATGGATCAATTAACCTATTTTTTTTATTTATCTAACACCATAAGAAAATTAAATTTATTTGAAAAGAAAAAAACATAAAATTTTAGGATGTAATATAGGCCCATGAATTCCATTGGTATATATTACATATGAATATATGAATATTAATAAAATAAAATTATGATACATTCCATTAACATATAGGGTTAGTTTATATGGAAATAATTATACATAAATAACTTGTTCATTAAATATGTACATCATCTCCCACATAATTGATAAAAAATATAAAGTTTTTATACATATGAAATATAAAAGTGTATTTCCTATCATGTGGAAGTTAAAAATAATAATTTTTTAGCTCGAATTCTCAGTAAGTGTAAATAATGGATATATTTGTTATTATATAAACATAAAATTAGTATAATGGTATTTCAACATGATATTAACATTTCAAAACCACAACCAGTATATCATAGATCATAATACGGAATCAGGGGATAAATAATGTTGGTGTATAAGAAATTCCTCACAATGGGATAAAAGAATATGATACTTGAGAGTGTCATATTTGGATAGGAAATTTGTTTATTGTATACATATAAGAGTACAAAATCATTACCTACATAGTCAAGGATAACTATCCAGATGATCATAGTGGGTTGGGTTCACTCCAAATTTCATTTTATTTTTATTTTCCACTAGAATGATAATTATAGTGTATATATCCCTTTACAGAATTGGCATTACACCCCTTTCATTTCCTATTTATCTCATGAGATATCAATTTTATCTAATACATTATATGGATATGTAATTATAGTCCCACTAATAACATAATAAAAATCATAAAGATATGTGGAATAATTTAAGAATAAAAACAATCATATAATTGTTGTTGAAAATAAATCTGTGTCATTATCATTTCAATAAGGATTAATATGTAGAAAAAAATAGGTTTTATAAAATTTCCTACAATTCCTCATATTATAGCCCTTGGAAAATGAATAGGTTTCGTAATCATATTTTCTTTATAATCCAAATACGTCTAATGAATGAATAATTATTTTATATTTGGATAAGGTACCAATAAATTAGTAGGCAAAATGAATAGATTTCTCCATATATTACAAATTCATTTAAAAGGTCATCTCGATCATTTCATGATAAAAATACACTTTTCACATTGAAATAACTTATTTAAAATATAATATTTTAAAAATGTTAATGAATAAATTTTCCATGATTAAACCCTTGGAAGATCGAAAATGAATCTTCAAATAAATGATTCATAATGATGGAATGAATTCTATTATAGTGGTATATGTTAAATTGTAACATTCTAATAACAATTTTATAAAAAGTCTGAAAAATATTTTTTTTTTTTGAAAAAACAGAAAGATTCATTTTTTCATTTTTTTATAAATGTAAATAATTGATAAAATTAATTTAACAGATTATATAATATTTTTAATAAAATTCTAGAAGGCATTTTTAGAAGAAAAAAATGACATGGATGAATCATTATTTTCAGCCGAGTTGAGAAAAGAAGTCGATTCTCATTAGAAAAATTATTTTAGACTCTTGTGTTCTGAAAGAGAATAAAATGAATGGGAAAATTAAAATCTATATAATTAACTATATGATTACAAAATCCTTGAGATTATTTATATATATTTATTAAAGTTCCATTATCCTAAAATTTAAGAAAAATAATCTTGATGATCAATGAATTTTTAAAATAAATTCAATACCAAATTGGTAACATTCAGATTCAATGAACCATGAATGATTAATGTAAAAAAAGAAAGTATAAATATCATGCACATTAATAGGTTAATAAAAATAACAACTACTAGTTTCAATAAAAACACCTAATGAATGAATTCAGGTGCATAATAGGACACTTGTCAAAATAAAAAAAATTGAGACAATAAACGCTTATCTAAGTTATGAAATTCTTTATACATATTCAAACACATTATAAAATAAATATAAATTTATTAACAATATATTATATAAGAATACTGATATTCATTATTACATATATGTATTACTTATAACATGTTATCACCTATTTAATAACTATTCTTTATTAAAATCAATATACATTGAGGCAAATGCTTTCTTTTTTATAATTATTATTCGTTTTGTAGTTTTTATACGTTAATATTTATCATGATTACATTTTACAATAATATTAACTATAATTTAATTAAAATTTATATTCACTATGTGTGCATATTTATAGTTATCCATAAAAGTTATAAATATAAAAAATAAATTAGACCATTTTTTGAGATGGTAAAACATAGAGAAACATAAATGATGTTTTCACATTTTGGAAGATTAAATTAATGAATTTTTATTAATAAAAAATCTTTTAGTGAAAATTAATATGTTATATATATATTATATATTAATTAAAACTGAATTTTTTACAAATGATGTAAAATGGAAATAATAAAATAATCACATTCCATCATGGATGTGCATGCTAACACTTACAATAAACTTATCTTACTATTTCCAACTGGATTGGAAGGTAAGAAGGTTGATATAATATTATAATTAAATAACTATAATTATTACCTAAATATCATATATAAAAATTAAACTCATAATAATAACCATCTATGAAATATTTTGATGAATAATTAATCACATCACTATGTGTAGATGATATGTCTTACGTATAGACGAGCGATAATTTGACTTCCCATTTTATGGAATAGAGGGTTGATATTTCTTATTAAATAATCAAAATAAAATTTTTCTAAATTTCTGAAAATTAATTTTTTTCAATAATGATTTATGACATTGATATAGAAATGGTAGATAAATAATGAAATTGAAAGAATTTGGGTAAGAAGATTATGTCGCATTAAGCCAGCTTCTATATGATCCATCCTCAAGTATCCTTCGAAGTTAATTCTAAGAATACCATCACATATAAATAGTGTATAAGAAATTTAATAACGTAATTTTGAAGGTTTTCATCAATATAAAAGGATAAATGTTGTATAATGATGAGAATTTAGTGGTTTACTTTTATAATTGTTGGATAGGGAATAATTTTAATTTTGTTAAAACATTTAAATATAAAAACTACATTTTCAATTAAAATGATTCCAAATGGGAATATATTTTAATATAAGGTAGTATATGATTGAAATTAAATTCAGTAATAAAAATTGGAAAGGTTTATGTGGAGTTTGAAAACAATATTTTTGTTATAACCACTTAGTAGTCCAATTTTAGCCATTACATTAGTAAAAAAAGGTTTAAATTTTACAGATTATAAAATTATTTATATGTTAAAAATTAGATAATAAATGATAAAAGATTAATAGTGTCGACCACATATCATCTAGATACTCCCTTTGAGAAAACATTATTGATTTTAAATAATTTAATAAAAAGTAATCATAAAAAAAATATTAATGCCTTTTTATTAACTAAACACATATTTTGGATTTTAAAAACAATTACAAAAATAGAATTAAATTTTAAATCATTCACACAACACTAACATGTAAATATATTTCGAAATATTTATTTTAATATAAAATATGAAAAAATATATTTACTTTTTATATTTTAATATACTTTATTTCATTTCTATATTAACTGGGTAAATTCAATGTTAGTGTAGTGTAAGATGTTAAGATAATTATTAAATAATCGAAAATTATATATTATTTACCAATATATAAAAATTAAATCTTAAAACACATAAAAATTTATAACTAATCCAAATTTATTTTAATGATATGTAAAATTTTATAGATATAAAATTCCAGGGAGTTTTTTTGTATGCTTCATTACATAAAATAATAAGAAATTTATTATAAAGTAAACATGGATCTAAAATTCCATATATACGAATATATGAGGTTTCTATTGAAATTTTAGTCATCCAATGAAATGGAGAAAACATTCTATTGAATTTTAGACAATATATCAGGGGTTTGACCATGTTTTTTGAAATATTATCATTACTTGGGTGGAACATATTTACCACAATTACAATTCATAATGACAAAAAAAGGGACCTATTCAATATAGTTCAACCTATTTATTAAAAATATGGTATACATATTAAAATATAAAAACTCTACATGTGGAGGAAATATCTTTTAATGTAATTGCATAATACACTATGAAAAAAAATCATCGAAAAATGAGATTTTAATAATAGAAATCTAATTATATCAAAATAATTAATATTAAATTTCCAAATGAAAATAAATAGATTGTACTAAATAGAATGGAACATATGTATCCATAATAATGAATATAATATAAAATGGAAATTTAAATTTAATTAAATCTATAAATTAATCACAAAATTTTAAAAATATGTTTTTAATATTAAATAAAAATAATAATTATTTAGAGAAATAAAAATGTTTAGAGTAGGATAATTTTAATATTTTGATTTCAAAAAAATTATTAATTTATCCAATATTATTTCAAAAATATAAAGAAATTAATTATAAGTTTTTATCACAAAAATTATTAATAACCATTAATGAAGAAAAGTAAAGCCACGACCCCAGTTACCCAGAGTCGGTGCATTATTACATAACATTGTCATGATCACAAGAAAGATCAAATCTCAAAAGACCGATTAGTTTAGTACCCTTGGAATAACTAAATACATTCATAAAGTTTACATTACATCATAAAGTGAAAACTACAACAACATCTTGTCTCCACACTCATATCCCCTTATACTATCCCTGCAGGTCATTCATAAAATACATCTTCACATCCTGGGAAAAATAAAACATAGAAAGGGGTGAGCTCAAATGCCCACTAAGGATAACAATATAGCAGAAACTTTCATAAATAAGCATAAAAATTTAAGGCAATGTATAACTAAAACAAAAGCCTTTTAAACTTGAAATTCAGAATAATATGGTAGAAATAAAATTAAATAATTCCATTTATGTAATCACATGGATATTCTATTAGTCGAATAATCACATGCAATATCAATAACCACTTTCATAATGATGGAATGCATAATTCCAGATTATCATAACCATGTAGCCAAGGCCTCGTGCCAAGACTATAAATAAGATTTTTCCAAGGCCTTGTGACAAGACACTAGTTTGTCTCATGATACCTACCGATGCATCAAGGAGCTATATCGGGCTCTACCCATCACTTATTAAGTCCAATGCATTCCTCATATGAACAGGTTTAAACATAACATAAACATTCGTATTAAAACTAGCATATAAAATGTCAATACTTTCTCCAAAAACCATGAATGGTATAAAAATAACACATCCACAGTCAAACATATCACAAAACCTTCAATAAAATATGGAAGTTTTGTATCATAATAAATAAACTTCAAATAAGCTTAAAATCCATCAAAGGATGTTGACATAGATGAAATAAAAACTATTTGAGAGAAATATCAATTTTTTTGAAATCATTTAAAAGTCACATAATTATAAAATAAAACATTTACTTTGAAAATATCTTTATAAGCTTATAAGGGAATCTTTGAAGATTTTATAACAGTGGAAAATAGTTGCACCCGCCGTATAAGTTAAAAAAATACATTCTTACCTTTATTCTGTCGAAAAGGTTAAAAAGGACCTTATTTGGAAAACAACAGAAATATTCCTTTATAAAAATCTTATAAAAAGTCAACAAGGGTATAAATTACTTTAACCCATAGTCTATAAAATATGAATAATGTTTTGAAATACATCTTTAAGAAACATGGTTGTGGATGATAAAGAGGTCCCAGTAGATAATTACGTATAAACAACCTCGGATAATGAATAGATTGTGAAATAAAACCTTACCTTGTACTTTTCATTGGTTGAGGGTAGTTTAACCTCTTGTATAATAGATAAATAATTGTTATTAAATTATACAATAATCATATACATAAATATGATATCATATATGATCTTTTAATATTGCTTTGTTAATAATATTTTAGTATTATCGTCGTTTCGGGTGTTCAGTTACTCGTTTTCTTTTATATGTTCTATTACCTAAGTCGTGTTTTTTATCCATAGGATGTATATTATTCATATCCAGAATGATATCAAGTCCTTAAACATTATTTTTAATCATCAAATTAAAATTGGTCTTGAATGGATACGATGGGGAATGAATCTCATCGCGTTCATGGAGATGGTAGTCCGTACGTACGCACGAGTAGCAATATCATTCTTTTGATATTAAAATAATATATAATTGGATGGTATATAATATATAAAGAATAATTATCATGTTATATTTATTATTTACATGAATTACACATCATTATTATACCCATCTAAATAATAATGCATTGAATAACAATTACACCACAACGTGGAGACGGTGGGCCGTATGTACGCACGTATGGTGAAATGTCATTCAAAGGATGGATAGAATACTGAATATGGTTATACCATATTAATAATAACAACACAGTATATATAATATACTAGATTTATTATTTTATAATGGAAACAACAAACAAAGAAGAAGTTGAAGAAGAAAGGAACTTGAAAAGGGGTGGTGAAAACATTACCACTTCTTCGGGTTCTTCCTTTTGATTTGAACAAAATGGATCCTTAAGATGTATTTATGATCAAATGAAGGACTCTAGGTCGAAGTGAGGGAAGTATAGAGAATATTTGGGCAGGGTTTGGTCGAGCCAAAATGCTTTGAAGGTGTTAATTAGAGAGAAGGGGGAGTGTACTTTTATAAGAGGGGTGAGGGGCACCTTTGGAAAAGATAGAAATATTATTTTATAATAAATTCATATTCGGTTTTTAAAGGCTCCAAATTGTATTATTGAAATTATAAGGTGAGTATGGGCCTAAAAACACCCAACCAATAGGTTTTATATAGGTTTGGGTCATTATATTAACCTTATCTTTTAGTTTTAACTCTTGGTTAATTAGTTTCACATTTATCATGTCTCTTTGTATTTTTATATTATATTGTTAAGAAACGTACTATAAACTTCCAAGAGATGCCCAAGTGGTCCATCAATTATACACATATCATTATATAAGTCTCTTTTCTGAACCGTAGATTTTTAGGAACTGAATATCAATTATTAATATAATATTTGTTTTCAAAACTCGTTTATGTCAATTTTGACACTATTTGGTATTTGATTTTTTTAAAAATCATAACAGAATTATTACTTAGAATAAAAATAATTAAATCAATAATAACAGGTAATATTAACCTAAAAAATTATTGTAATTCATAAAAAATCTAAAATTACATTTATTTGGGTATTTATATTATCAATAAGTTTAATATTTCATTAATTAGGTAATTACTGCATCACTATTGTGTCATAAATAAATTAAATTATTTAATGTCTAAAAATTATATATAAAATACCATCATGTAGGAAATAATTTTATCTTTCTAATTAATATTTATAATTGAATTTATATTATGTATAAACCTATATTAAAAATGTTTTTGTTAATAAACATTGATTTTAACTCTTTTAACTCTTCTTTCATTAAATAATAATAAATGTCCTAATCTAATCCAAGTAGACCTAAATGAAAATATTTTATTCCTAAGGTTGTTTTTTGGTCGATATAAACTTTTCCAATAGAATTAGTGCATGTGTTAGGGTAATATTAATATCATTTTACCCTTAATTACCCTATTTACTTTTAACTGTGGTAAATAAAAGTAAAAAGTTACTACTCACCAAAAATTATTTTTATCTTATTGAACCAAATTTTACTCCTTGATATTAACCGTGTCTCTTGGATTTTATAAATTCCACTCATATAAGTGGTAAAATTAAGTTTTATGTGAATTTTCAAATTCTCCTAGGAGGTGGGTAAAAGACAGTGAAAAGTTCAATAAACTTTTTATATATCAAATATTATTCTAAACTAAATCCAATGAATTACATTGAACTTATATTGGTATTATTTATCTATTTTTACCTTAATTAAATTTATTTAAAATAATAAATTTTTTAAATAAAAAATTCTCTTTTAAACTATATCTCAGTGTTTTTTCACAATTCATCAAAAGTTGAATGTTTTCAGAAAAATACCAAAAATTCACCCTAAGCTAATTTCGATATTTTGAATCCAAAAATGAAGTCCATTTTGAATGATAAAATTTATAAAATTTCAAAAAATTTGTATTACTATTCATAACGGCTAGTTTTATTGGTTGTGGTGTGTGTTAGAACTTAAAGTTGTGTACAACACACGCTATTGTATTATTCAAAGAGAAGCGTACCATAGAATCTTGGGGTGTCACATTCTCCCCTCCTTCAAATAATTTCATCCTCGAAATTTATAGAATACTACCACATGAAAAGACTCGGGTGGTTCTTCATCATAAGTTCCTCGGGTTTCCACGTTGCCTCTTCCATCTTATGGTTTCTCCATAGAAATTTTACCAAACGAGTTGTCCGGTTTCTCAGCACTTGTTATCTCGTATCAAGAATCCTGACGGGATCTTTGCAATAATACAGATCGGTTTCCAGTTCTAATTCCTCGTAAGTACATACATGCGTTAGGTCGGACATGTATTTTCTCAATAGTGATACGTGGAACACATTGTGAACTTTGGAGAGATTTGGCAGCATTGAAAAATGGTAATATACATCCCCAATTCGATCTAGAATTTCAAAAGGTCCAATGTACATGGGACTCAATTTACCCTTCTCACTAAAACGTATAACTCCCTTCCATGGAGATACCTTCAGGGAAACATGATCTCCTACATGAAATTCCAAATCCTTCCTTCAATTATCGGCATAGCCCTTTTGCCTACTTTGAGATGCTTTGATGTGGTTTTGGATTACCTTTACCTTTTCCATCGTTTCCTCCACCAATTCTGGTCCTACAAGTTTTCTTCCACCAACGTCATCCCAATAGGTTAGTGTGCAACATCTCTTTCCGTATAACGCTTCATATGGTACCATCTGAATAATTTAATGGATGATATTGTTATAGGAAAATTCTTCCAGAGGTAAATATTGATCCCACATACCCTAAAAGTCAAGTGAGAAAGATATCAACATGTATTCTAAGGTTTGAATAGTTCTTTCTGATTGTCCATCTATTTAAGGGTGGTGGGCAGTGCTCAAATGATGTTTAGTATCCAAGGCCTTCTGAAGACTCTTCCATAATCCTGAAGTAAAACGGGGATCACGATCAGAAACAATCGATAGGGGTACTCCATGAAGACTCACAACTTCATTAATATATATCCTTGCTAGATGTTCAAGTGGTAATTCTTCCTTTATAGCAAGAAAATGTGATGACTTGGTAAGACGGTCAACAACGACCCATATTACATCGTTCCTTCTAGGAGTCTTTAATATTCCCATGATAAAGTCCATCGTGATATTATCCCATTTCCACTCAGGTATGGGAAGAGGTTTCTTGACTCCTCCAGGCTGTTGCCTTCCTGCTTTCACTTGTTGAAAAACCATACATCTTGACACAAAATCTGTAAAATCCCTCTTCATGTTGTCCCAAAAAAAATTCCTTCAAATCTATATACATTTTGGTGCTCCCAGGTTGTATAGTGAAATTGTAACTATGAGCATCGTCCAATAATTCCCTTTTTAGATCAGGTATATCAGGAACACAAAGTCTCTTCGCAAAATTCAAAATTCCATCTTCATACACAACATCATTCAATGTCCCATCATTCACACAGTTAATCTTCTTTTGAAACTCCTCATCATCAGTTTGAGAACTCCTTATCCTTTCTAGTAAATATGGTTTGGAAACCATTTGAAAAATCATTGATGTTTCACCTTCCATGTTTATTCCCATATCCAACATTACTAGATCTGTGAAAATAGGATCCCTCTCAATTCTCATCATGTTCAAAACTCCATGATCTTTTCTACTCAAAGCATCTTCTACCTTATTTGCCTTCCTCGGGTGGTAGTGTATCGTGTAATCATAATCCTTGAGTAGTTCAAGCCATCGCCTTTGTCTCATGATGAGTTCTTTCTATGAGAAAATGTATTTCAAACTCTTGTGATCAGTATAAATCTCACATTTTTTACCATAGAGATAATATCTACATATCTTCAAAGTAAAGATTACAGCAGCTAACTCAATATCATGAGTAGGAGAGTTTTTCTTGTGAATTTTCAGTTGTCGTGACGCATAGGCAGTAACTCTATCATTCTGTATAAGGACACAACCAAGTCTATTCTTCGACGCATCACTATAAATAACGAACCCATCATTCCCAGATGTAGAGTAAATATAGGAGAATTGACTAATATTTTCTTCAGTTATTCAAAACATTATTCACACTCTTTTGTACAAAAAAATTTAACCCCTTTACATGTGATATTTGTTAATGGGTTAGCCAGCCGAGAAATATTTTGGATGAAACGTCGATAATAACCTACTAAACCAATAAAATTGTGTACCTCAGTTATACTCGTTGGTTCTGGACATTCATGGATTAACTTGGTCTTATAAGGATCAACAGAGATTCCATCTTTGGAGACAATATAGCCAAGAAAAGAAATCTCTTGAAGCCATAATTCACACTTTCTAAACTTCCCATATAATTCATGTCTTCTAAGAGTCTTCAAGATAATGCCCAAGTGATTTTCATGATCTTTGTAGATTTTTGAGTATACAAAGATATCATCAATAAAAGCCACTAAAAAGTAATCAAAATATTCCTTGAAAACTTTGTTCATTAGATCCAGGAATATAGAGGGTGCATTAGTAAATCCAAAAGGCATTACTGTAAACTCGTAATGCACGTACCCGGTTCGAAATGTTGTCTTAGAAATGTATTCTTTCTTTACACGCAACTGATGGTATCCAGATCGAAGGTCAATCTTTGAAAAGTATTGAGCTCTATGCAGTTGTTCAAATAAATCAGCAATGCGAGGTAGGGGATACTTGTTCTTTATTGTTATAGCATTGATTTCCATGTAGTAGATACATAACCTCATAAATCCATCTTTATTCTTAACAAAAAGGTCATGGGCTCTCCATGGAGAAACACTAGGGAAAATAAATCCCTTATTACTCATTTCCACTAGTTTTTTCTTTAGTTCAACTAATTCCACAGTGGCCATTCTATAAGGGGTCTTTGATATAGGCCTTGAACAAAGAATTTAATCACTGGAAAACTCAATTTCTCGTTCTGGATAATGTCCAGGTAAATCTTTCGGAAACACATCAACATATTCTCTCAAAATAGTTACATCCTCTATTTGAACATTCCTTTCCTCACCCACAGTTAATTCAATCTCTTCTTCTCGAAAAATTGAATTTAGTTGGGCTACTGGGGGTGGATCTAGATAAGAATCAGGTGATGAAGATTCTGCTCTAAAGATATGGTGTTCCTTATCATCATCATCAAAAATCATAACCTCCTTCTTCTTACAATAAATTTTCACATCATGGTCTGAAATCCAATCCATACCGAGTAATATATCAAATTCAGTCATGGGTATGATGATGAGATCAGCAGATAAAGAAAATTTATATACCCTAATGGGAATGGATCCATAGAACTTTGCAGCAATGATACTTTCCTTATGAGTTTTAACTGACAACTCCCTTGTTAAATCAAATTGGAAATATCTAATTTTCTTAGCAAACTAGGAAGATATGAAACAGTGCGATGATCCAGAATCAAATAAATCGTTTTCTAAATTTGAGGAAACCATTAAATTACCTTCCACCATGTCTTTTGGAGCTTCAACCTCATTAGTAGTGATGGCGTAAGCTTGGCCTTGGTCCCTTGTCCTTTTCTGAGGTAAGTTCCCCTGACGCTTAGTAAATTCATTTTTATAATGTCCCATCTCCCTGCAATTTTAGCACTAAACATTGGTAGCTTCTTTCTTCCCCTTGCAATCACGAGCTTGGTGGCCTTTTTCACCACACTTGTAACAGACTCCCATTCCTTTCAAGCAAGTACCAGGGTGTTTCTTCCTATATTTACTACAGGATAGATATTCAACTTTTCCCTTGCTTCCCTTATTTCCATTTCAAGATTGCTTAGAAGATATCTTCTTCTCTTTCTTTGCTTTAAAGTCATAAGACTTAGAGAATTCTTTTTCTGTCTTGATAGCACATGAGACAATATCTTAGTACGAAGAGAAGGATTGTTAGACTAAATCTCAATGAAGAAATGGTTTTTACCCATCAAATAAATGATAAATCTTACTTCTTGGGTTATGTATATAATCTCTAGCATACCTTTCTAACCTTGTAAAGATAGCCTCATAATTTGCGACATTCTCATCCTCCTTTTGCCTCAGACTAATAAATTGTTTTTCCATATCTGCTCGATAGTCACGGGGAAAGTATTTTTCTAATAAAATCTCTTTTAACTCCCTCCATTCTATATTTGATACTTCATTATCTTCCTTTTTGTTTTGAATCAATGACCACCATTGATCAGCATCTCTAGTGAGGTGATAAACTACCATGATAAATTTTTCCCTTTCACTACTCCCCAAAGCCTGAAATATTTTCTCTATGGAACTTATCCATTGCTCAGCTACTAAAGGATTTGTACTCCCATTGAATGTTGGTGGTTTTTAACTCATGAAGCGGTCTAACATTGATCCTCCATCCTGCGGATCAGGGTGCTTCATACGGGTAAGGTTATTATTCATAACCTGAGTGAGTTTTCCCAGTATAGTGATTAGCTGATCACCACCAGTTGCATCACCAGCTCCACTATAATTATCTTGAGTAGTAGGGAAATCCCTACATGGATTGCGTGCATTGATACAGTTTCCATTCCTTCTACTAGGCGCTATTTTTAAAAAATGTCACAAACTAGATCAGTTTATGAATCAAAATACATAATTCCATACTTGTAAAACACTTAACATAAATAGAACTATTTATGGATATAATCCATAATCATAACAATATTTTCTTTGAGGAAGTGTATACTCATAAACCCTTCATAATGGTTTTTAAAGAAAATGATAATTATACTAAGAATATCCCCTGAGAGTGTCGTAACCAAGAGTGTAGCAAGGCCCGTTTTCATGCACCAGTTCCCGTTCGAGTCTAGCTCAAAGCGGTGTTTTTGGGTTTTTCCCCTAGGTACATCTGTGCCAGAGCCGCCTCTACCTGCTCGTATCTAGACAGGGATGTATTTCTCGTAAAACTCACACAATCTCTACAATACCAAAATTCTAGGAAGTTCTTCTATACTAATCCTCAAAGTCTATCTTAGGGATATGTGCTCTAATCAGAGTTTATCTAAATCTAGTTTCCAAGGTTTGTAATAAACTTCCTCTGATACCAACTGTAATGCCCCGATCCCAGTTACCTAGAGTTGGTGCATTATTACATAACATTGGCATGATCAAATGAAAGATCAAATCTTGAAAGACCGATTAGTTTAGTAGCCTTGGAATAACTAGATACATTTATAAAGTTTACATTACATCATAAAGTGAAAACTACAATAACATCTTGTCTACATGCTCATATCCCCTTATACTATCCCTAGATTAAATTCATATAATACTTCTTCAAATCCTGTGAAGAATAAAACATAGAAAGGTGTGAGCTAAAATTCCCAGTAAGGATAACAATATAGCGAAAAATTTCATAAATAAGCATAAACATTTAAGGAAATGTATAACTAAAACAAAAGCCTTTTAAACTTGATCTTCAGAATAGTATGGTAGAAATAAATTAAAATAATTCCATTTACTTATTCACATGGATATTCTATTAGTCTAATAATCACATGAAATATCAATAACCACTTTCATAATGACGGAATTCATAATGCCAGACTATCATAACCTCGTAGCCAAGGCCTCATTCCGAGACTATAAATAATATTTTTTCAAGGTCTCATGCCAAGACACTAGTTTGTCTCATGAGACCTACCGATACATCAAGGTTATATGGCAGGCTCCATCTGTCACTTATTAAGTCCAATGCATTCTTCATATGAACAGGTTTAAACATAACATAAAGATTCGTATTAAAACTAGCAAACGAAATGTCAATACTTTCTCCATAAATCGTGAATGGTATAAAAATAAAACATCCACAGTAAAACATATCACACAACCTTCAATACAATATGAGAGTTTTTTATCATAATAAATTAACTTCAAATAAGCTAAAAATTTATCAAAGGATGTTGACATAGATGAAATCAAAACTATTTTGATAGAAATGTCTCTTTTTTCAAATCATTTAAAAGTCACATAATTACACAATGAAACATTTACATTGAAAATATTCTCATAATCTTGTAAGGTAAGATTCGAATATTTTATAATGGTGGAAAATAGCAGCAACCGCCGTATAAGTTAAAAAAAGGCAATATTACCTTAATTCTATTGAAAGGGTTAAAAAGGACCTTGTTTGGAAAACGACAGAAAGATTCCTTTATAAACTTCTTATAAAAAGTCAACAAGGGTTTAAATGACTTTAACCCATAGTCTATAAAATAGTAAGAATGTTTTGAACTACATTTTTAAGAAACATGGATGTGTATGATAAAGATGTCTCGGTAGATAATTACGTATAAACAACCTTCGATAATGAAGAGATTGTGAAATAAACCCTTACCTTGTACTTTTCCTTGGATGAGGGTAGGTAAAACTCTTTTATAATAGTTAAATCATTGTTATTAAATTATACAATAATCATATACATAAATATGATATCATATATGGTCTTTTAATATTGCTTTGTTAATAATATTTAGTATTATCGTCGTTTCGGGTGTTCTCTAACTCGTTTTCTTTTATATGTTTTGTTACATAAGCCATGTTTGTTATCCATAGTTTGTATCTTATTCATATCCAGAATGATATCAAGTCCTTAAACATTATTTTTAATCATCAAATGAATATTATTCTTGAATTGATACGATGGTGAATGAATCTCATCGCGTTCGTGGAGACAGTAGCCCGTACATACGCACGAGCGACAATATCATTTTTTTGGTATTAAAATAATATATAATTGGATGTTATATCATATATACAGAATCTTTATCGTGTTATATTTATTATTTACATGAATTACATATCATTATTATAGCCATCCAAATAATAATGTATTGAATAACAATTACACCACGACGTAGAGACGGTAGGTCGTATGTACGCATGTATGGTGAAATGTCATTCAAAGGATGGATAGAATACTGAATATGGTTGTACCAAATTTATAATAACAACACAGTATATAGAAGATACTGGATTTATTATTTTATAATGGAAACAACAAAGAAAGGAGAACTTGAAGAAGAAAGGAACTTGAAAAAGGGTGGTGAAAACATTACCTCTTCTTCGGGTTCTTCCTTTTGATTTGATCAAAAGGGATCCTTAGTATGGATTTATGATCAAAATAAGGCCTCTAGGTCGAAGTGAGAAAAGTTGAAAGAATATTTGGGCAGTTTTTGGCCTCGCCAAAAGGTTTTGAAGGTTTAATTAGAGAGAAGGTGGAGTGTTCTTTTATAAGAGGGGTGAGGGGCACCTTTGGAAAATCTAGAAATATTATTTTATAATAAATTAATATTCGGTTTATAAGGGATCCAAAGTGTATTATTCAAAGAATATGGTGGGTATGGGTCTAAAAACACCCAACCAATAGGTTTTAGACAGCTTTGTGTCACTATATTAACCTTACCTTTTAGTTTTAACTCTTAGTTGATTAGTTTGACATTTACCATGTCTCTTTGTATATTTATATTATATAGTTAATAAACATACTATAAAATTACAAGAGACCCCCAAGTGTTCCATTAATGATACACCTGTCATTATATAAGTATCTTGGCCGAACCTTAGATATTTAGGAACTGAATCTCAATTAATAATATAATATTTGTTTTAAAAACACTTTTATGTCAATTTTGACACTATTTGGTATTTTATTTTTGTGAAAATCATAACATCATGATTAATTCAAAAAAACACAATTAAATCAATACTAAAATGTCATATTAACCTCTAAAATTATTTTAATTCATAAAAAGTCTCAAATTACATTTATTTGGGTATTTATATTATCAATTATTTTAATATTTCATTAATTAGGTAATTACTGCATCACTATTGTGTTATAAATAAATTAAATTATTTAAATTCTAAAAATTATAAATAAAATACCAATATGTATTAAATATTTTTATATTTCTAATGAATATTTATAATCTAATTTATCTTACGTATAAACCTATATTAAAAATGTTTTAGTTAATAAACATTGATTTTAACTCTTTTAACTCTTCTTTGAATTAAATATTAATAAATGTCATAATATAATCCAAGTGGACCTAAATGATAATATTTTATTCCTAAGGTTGTTTTTGGTCGAGATACACTTGTCCAATAGAATTAGGACATGTGTTAGGGTAATATTAATATCATTTTTATCCTTAATTACCCTATTTACTTTTAACTGTGGTAAATAAAAATAAAAAGTTAATATTCACCAAAAAATATTTTTATCATATTGAACCACATTTTACTCCTTGATATTGATCGTGTCTCTTGGATTTTCAAAATTCCACCCACAGAAGTGGTAAAATTAAGTTTTATGTGAATTTCCAAATTCTCCTAGGAGGTGGGTAAAAGACGGTGAAAAGTTCAATAAACTTTTTATATATCTAAAATTATTCTAAACTAACTCCAATGAATTAAATTGAACTTATATAAGTAGTATTTATCTATTTTTACCTTAATTAAATTTAAATAAAATAAAAAATTATTTAAATAAAAAAATCGGTTTTAAACTATAACTCAATGTTTTTTCACTATTCATCAAAAATTGAATGTTTTCAAAAAAATACTAAAAATTCACCTGAAGCTAATTTCGATATTTCGAATCCAAAAATGAAGTCCATTTTGAAAGATAAAATTTATAAAATTTCAAAAAGTGGGTATTACTATTCATAACGGCTAGTTTGATTGATTGTGGTGTGTGTTAGAACTCGAAGTTGCGTACAACACACGCTACTGTATAATTCAAAGAGAAGCGTACCATAGAAGCTTTGGGTGTTACAAGAAAACATATTTTTTATAATAAAATAATTACTTTACTAAAAAATTGGTTCTTATTTGAAAATAATTAACCATTAAATTTGTAATGATTAGGAAAAATCTGTATTTATTTCATATTTTTTTAATCTTATTCATATCTTGTAATTAAAAATATTAGTTGTAATAGTAATATTTAAATAATAATATTTTGTATTTCATTTATGCTTAGTGCCAATTGTTTTATATGCTATAGAGGATAATGTTATTTTTAAATATTATGGTGTTACATTATCTTTCTTTTTAATACATTGCAATATTACAATTTTATCTTTTCTTTTGGTGAACAATTGTTTGATATTTGAAAACTATTTTTTGGACACCCACATTGTAATATTGGTTCATAGAATATCTGATTAAAAAATAAAAAAAGGAAATACAAAATTCATCTAAGATAACACATAACTACTCATCCATATATGATACAATTAATGTGAAATTTAAATATAAAAACGAGGAAATATAATTCCCCTATAATGATGTAGATTTATAGATAACATTGATCAAAATAAATTTATGGTTTCTAGTAAATTTAACAACAACAAAAACATATATTGATGTTATGTGAAACAGACCGTTGATTCATCCAAAATGACCATAATAGGATATAAATATTATTTAAATGTTCATGTCAAAGAGTTTATTAATTCCTTTACTATGTATAGAAATAAAATAAGAAAATATACTTATATTACTAGTATAATTTAATCCATTAATCGATTTCCATAAAAATCTCATATTTTCTCTAAACGAAGAGTATTTGAGAATGATTTTTCATAAATAATTCTCCAAAATATTCTTGTATAAAATAAAATAAACCAAACGATGATAAAATATATTCATCATGAATTTAAAATTTTCAAAAAAACAAATAAGTACTATTAGTTAAAATAATATCCAAAATGTATAAACAGACATGTGAAGAATAAAAAAATTTAATAGAACATTTTCATAATAGCCCCAAAGTTTTCGCATAGATCATTATAAAAAATAAAAAAAACCTTTTTCCAAAATTACCTCTATAACATTATCATACATGAATATTTTGATAGTAAAGATGATCTTATACTCGTCAACACACATCACCATAATTTTAAATATATTGGTCCCAAATAATCTTGCCTGACATAAGACATACTAAAATTAAGCGATATATATACATGAACATAATGAACCATCACCAAAAATGTCATTAATCACCACGTAAATTCACTATATAATCTTATAATGTAGTGAAAATTCCTCCAATATCATGAATAATAATTATATTCTGACCTATCTATGTAATATTTGTAATGATCACACAAATATCTTAAATTATTTCCCTATCAATGAATAAATTGGCAACCATTGTGATTTTATATATCCTTTTAATGCATAGGGTAAAATTAAAAAAAATCATATCATATATATACCGAAAATATTATTTTATCCTAAATTGAGTATTCATCTTAAAACCAATTAAAATTTATAAATCACCTCAATTTCACTTAATATAAAACATAAAATATTTATATTTACCATTGAATATATGATCAACCATTAACATATACACCTATTATTGTATATATAACCATTATTTTATCAACCCATGAAAAAGAATATGCTCTAAAAAATTAACTAAATACATATTTGAAAAATTAAAAAACATAATATTAAATATATTCCATAAATAAGAAAATGAAATAAAAATAACCAAATATAACCTACATAAATATTTAATGAATTCACAAACCAATTTCAATATTACCCATACTATCCCAATTACTAAATCAATTTAAATCACCTCTTTATCCAAACTAATCATTTTTAAATAGACATTTATATTATATTATGTGTTATTATACCCTTATAATCTGTTATAAAAAATCACTATAAAACAGAATACATGGTATTTATTATTAACACTAATAAATTTATGTTTTCAAAACTGTATAAATAATAATATAGAAAAATAGTTTTATTTTTCATTATTCTTTTTACTAAAACATATTATATAAAATATCTAAATCAAATTTCGTAAATCCCTATTTATACAAACATAATTATATTGGAATCAATTATGGGAATAATATATGTGCATCCTTTATCTTTCAATTATCTCATTGATAAAGGAATTGACTCTGATTGATTTAATGTTCCCCACAAAAAATACATTGTCCAAAAAATTGTAACATAGGAAAAAAGTTAACACTACATCAAATTAATCTTTTTACCTTAGGAATTTGAAGTTATATTCCATTCAATTATAAAAATAAATCATCTAATATTCGCTTGATGTCCTCTCCAAGTGAGAATATTCCCACATAAACGACATAAATATATAATAATAAATTTCCATCAATGGTTTTTGTGAAACTCCAATTATTTCATATTACGAAATTTCATAAACTCACCCATCATGAGATTGTTTATAATATGAGGTGACAGATAATAAGAAATAATATCATGAATTTATATTTTGTCTCTCATTTTACATGGTTTCATATTAAAATAATCAATCCATTATCATATTGAAAATTTACCAAATTCCTCCTAGTTCTACATGTTTTGTAAAACAATAAATTATATAGTTAAAATCAATTATCATTGAGTGAAATATTTAAATTTCATTCATGGGATATCTATTTCTCAACACATTATTTTTAATCTAAGGCTACTTGTGTTTAACACTGGTAATAACTTATCGTATCAATTTAAATACATAATAATAATTCCTTAAGAAAATGTGAATTACCCCAATCTTTTCACATGGGTGTGTCATACCATGTGCCCAGTAAGGGATCACTCCTTCTAAACTAGAATGATGAATGATATATTCTTGTCTTATTATTTTTAGGTTTATTATCTAGAAAATCAATTTTACCAAAAAAATCCAAATTTAATATCCATACTTCGATGGTTATCAATGAAAATTTCACTCCATTATATATAATAGCTTATGAAATTATAATTAACAAATAATTATTTAATGGGTATTCCATAAATTATTCCCTTCCTAATTACAGAAAGATCATTACAACATTATTTGATTCTAACTATAATTAACCATACTATATATACATAGATATTATATTTTAGATAATAAATATTAATTACCTAACATTATAATCCACACTAAATCAATATCGGATTATTTTCATTAGAATCATTGAAACATAAAGCACTAGTACATATTTGAGATAGATTATGTCCCGCATAATTATTCAAAAAAACCCTTTTTTAATATGTTTCACGTACAGAATCAACCTTCAAATCACACTATAGTAAAACATATGTGACGATGATCATAGTTTCTTTATTTGGGTAAATAATGTATAAATCAATGAAAAAATAAAAAAAACATGATTATAAGGGTGTGATAACACGATCTAGACATTTTAAAACCATACCCATTATATTGAATATCTTAATCCTAAATCATGAAATAATTCTTGGTAGTTTACAAGAAATGAATCATAATAGAAATAAATAACATTATCCATAAGAACATAAAATTGGAATAAGATATATGTTTTTGGAATACATATACGAAAATAAATAAATCTCCTTAGTTTCAAGATATAATTTACTATTTTAGCATTGTGGATATCTTTCACTCCCAATTCAATCGGATTGTTCAATGTTAACTCTGAATACAATAATACATCACATATTTCATTATAGAACTTGGTTCAATTCCTATTATAGTCCTATTTATCATAGAAGATATCAATCATTACACAATTAATTGGAGGTTTATATAATTATCAGACATCCAATAAGATATTGAAAATCATAGATATGTGGTCCAAAATATCAGAAATAATACATAATATAAAATACCATTAAAAATAAATTGTTTTTAAAACCATTTTATTATGGAAAACCCAATAAAAACATTTTTTGAAAAAAAGTCTCATCAATTCATCATTGCTTAAAAAATGTAATGGGAACATATTTCATAATAATATTATCATCATAATTATGTTGTATGCATAAAAATAATAAATATTTTATAATATTATCATATCCCTATTAAATATTTAAGTGAAATCAAAGGATTTAATTGTAGATGAAAAATTAACATAAAATATCACTTTGATTGTTTCGTGAGGAAATACCAATATAAATTTGAATATACATATTCTAAATATCAACATTTTCCAAATAGTATGTAATATATATTATTTGTAAGTAATGTAACTTCACTCCTTCTCCTCATTTCCTTGAGAAGGTGAGAGGATGCTACTTTTCCTTAAGTTACATACCCAATATGCTAAAGGCAGACAATAAATGATGAAGGAATTCATTAAACATGTGGTGGATTATTTTCTATTAAATATTAAAACAACTAACCCAAAATTCATTAGTAAACATACCACAATTTGATGCATGGTAACCATAAATAACAACTCCATATTTCATACATCAAAATCATACACAAATCATGTTCCATAGTGGAAGACTATGAAATTAATGTAAAAATCTAAAAATAAACTAATAAAAATCCATGATAATGAAAATATTATAAATAAAATAGTTTATATAAAATAATTTCCTAAAAAGATTGTAAAATAGTTTATATAATATAGTTTATATAAAATAATTTCTTAAAAATATTACAAATAAATATAAAAAACATTAAAATTAGTTCATAACTAAATATAAACAAGTACTATAATAACCAATTTTAAAGTGAAAGCTATTTTTCATGAATGTAACCAAAATATTATTTTCAAACCATTCTGAAAACTCCATTTGGAATGACCATTTTATTTCACACAACCACAGTACCAACTTTCAATGCTTCATTATGACAGTTCCAAACTCATGAGAGTCCTCCCGTCGATCTACCATTTCATCACAAGGTAATTAGTTCTCATGTGACATTACACCTTTGGCACCGATCATAGTTTCATATTTCAACCAAGTCTCATAAATGAAATATAAACACAAACCCTAGTGTGCCAAAAAAATACCAATATCCCAATACCATTTTATTAAAATAATATTTTTATTTAAAACCCTTTCATCAACATACCATTTAAAAATTCTAGTAAAACCATATTTTAAAAATAACATTTTAAAATCAATAAACCAAATCACTTTGCACAAAAATATCCTCTATTCTTCATTTTCATAAATAACCATAAATCCCCCCTAAAAAGGTTTCATATCATGCTTTGAAACAACATTTCACAATCAATTTCAATAAAATAAACCAATTAATAACAATTCTAATGAAATATATAAAGCGTATTCGAGAGGGAATCCAACTACATCGAGAGTTTTAGAGATAATGATAAACGACAAGAATAACATCACAAAGGTAGGTTAAATCACTAAGAACCTTCCATAGATCTCCTTCCCTAACATAAAAAACCAAATATAAACTTATATAAAATCCAAAACCATAGATCTACCCATAGTGTGTATAGATCTATGAAAATGAGTGGATGAGAGGAGTATATCTAAAAAACAAAACAAGAGGGGTGAAAAAAGATCACATACCACAATAATCGGTCTTCAACTCACTAAGGGATGGCTCCAAATTTCTTCCAATTCATATAGGTGAGGTTATAAAAACATTTAGAGAACATAATCCCATATATGGGACATTTTGGGGTAAAAAGTTTTTAAAACCTTAGGATGACCAAGATACACATTTTAAGGATCTATGTTTAACCCTACCCATGGTTTAGTTACATAGTTATAGAACTCGTGTTCTAACCATGCTCTAGTTTCTGTCTTAATAATGGCCTCTCACAGCTCCCTCATAAGGATTCTAAACCATTTGCTGCATATGAATAATCTCTCTATAAAACATTTTCATCACACTACATGGTTTAACTTAGGCTTCCATATGGTTTGGACATATTGTGTGCAGCCTGTGAAACTCACCTCTATCCTCTATCTCACTGTGCACAGTTTCCTGCAAGTGTTTCATGGTTTCCACAAACCATGCGCCAACTATGTAGCTATAATAATGTCTCAAAAATTCCTTAATGGTTTCCCAAACTCTCCCACACTTCACCCTTATACATTATGTACATAAAAGGCATAAATAAAGGGTTCAATACCATAAACTGGGGGTTCAACATTCTACCCTTTATTTTTCATTCCATCTAGGTAAAGTAGAACACTATTTTTTCCTTGAAAGGGTTTTAGCTATTAATATTTCATTTCATTCTCATGTTCCCATGTCTCTTCTAGAATCTGACCTTGTTTTCAAAAAAACCCATACTAGACTGATGCTTTTTCCACGTAATACATTTTATTGACTATTAACAATCTGCAGTGGGATATGTACAAATGAAGTATCCAATTACAGTTCAACGCAATCTTATCAGATCATATGGTTAGGATTAGGCTGATACATTTTCAATTCAGATACATAGAAGACATTTCACACCACACTGAACAATGGTGGTAAAGCTAACTAATATGTTAACTCCACAACATGGTGTAGCATCTAAAAAGGTAAAATGTATCGAGAAGATAAATTTACCAGATTCGAAAAAAATAATGTAAAATCCTAGTAGAGGTTATCAATAGTTCAAGACCACTCATTATGAATGAAAATGACATTTGATGATGATCCATATACTATTTTTGATGACTCTATTCCATCTCAAATTTCTTCACAATCAACTGAATCTTTTAGGTTGTTTCTTAGACAAGGGTCGGCCCAAATAGGGTAGTCTAACATGTTCCCCCCCCCCCACATAGTGGTGAATGTAACGGACTCCCATAAAATTCATGAAAAAGATCCATATGCAGTAGGTCCTTATATCTATTGTTAATAGGGAACTCCACCAACAATACATGGTCTTCCCATCATCCCCTAAAATCTATTACACAAGCTCACATCATGTATTCCCATATATGTATCAACCTTTTGGATTTCTCGTCGGTTTAAGGATAACATGTCGTACTTATAATAAATTGAGTCCAAAATCCTTCATAAAATTATTTAAATATATGAGACATACACCACAAGTCTCTTTTTGATATGATAAAAAATGGTATATCATGTCTCTTTACCTCTTATAAGATATAGATTTTGGAAAAATACTCCACCGTTTGTGTTTCATGAATATGGATGAAATGAGCCAACTTGGTAATACGGTCCACTATAACCCATATCGAATCATGTTTCTGAACCATTCATTGGAGACCTACAATTAAATCCATCGCCATCTGATCTCATTTCCAAATAGAAATGTGTATGGAATAAAACATGCCTATTGGATGTTGATTCTCTGCATTAACTTTCTTAAAAGATATGCATTTTGAAATTAATATAGCTATATTTCATTTCATATTGTTATCCCATAACTCTTCTTTCAAAGCCTTATTCCTTATTTGTATTCCTGGATGAACAACCCATCGTAAATGGTGGTCAGGACAGATAAGATGCTCTTGAAAATCCATAGTTTCAACCATCTAAATGATAATGAAAAAAAATGAATATCTATCCAGACTTCAACCCTCAAGGGTCTCCCCGCCATTGATCTTTAAACTCCTTTCCACACATTCTGTATCAGATGTCTATGATTCTTTAACAATCATTACCAAATTAAGAACTATGGAAACTAACAGGAAAACTGCAACATCACCATGATATTCCCATTCCACATGCATATCTTCTCGGACCGACATAAACTACCACTCATATAAAGCTTATTTTTTCAAATGAGAAGTTTGAAATTATTCCTAATGAATCTAACACAGAATTTTCATTTCTATGTGTATTAATCAAGTCAATATCAATAATTTGAAGACACTAAAACCATATTCTTTTCTTTAGATTCAAATATATTTTTTATGAAATATGTTTCAAGATCTTATGATCTGTGAACCTAATGAACATATCATCTATGTGATAATGACACCAAGTATTCAAGGTGTGGACAATTACAGCTAACACCAAATAATTTTTGGATAATTAATCTCATGCACTAATAACATCCTTGAGAAAAAATTAATGACATGATCTCCTTGCAAGAGAACATACGCCAACCAAGATCTTAATGTGTGACATTACACCATGTATCCTTGTATTGATTCTGACAGTAACAAGATAGGTGTTAATGTATGATAAACGCTTATCTCTTGTAAATATATCTGGAATTCCTCAGTCAGTCATAATGTAATATTATTTTTTTTCAATGATTTCATAGGTGAATAAATTCATGGGAATTCACAATAAAATTTTCATTAATAACCACCTAGAATAAGGTAGCTTTATATCTTAATGTCATTATTTGGTGGTTGAAAAGAGATAACATCTTCAATCTTTTTTGGATCAATAGAAAAAACTTTTTAATAAAATTTGTGGAAATGGAAGCATACCTATTTTATCCAAAAAGAAGACATTGATAATTTGTAATGAAAACAATGGATTCTCCTGATATCCAACACAATCACCAAGTGCTACTTGTCATCATCTCTTGTCCATGAACTCAATAATATGTCATACACAAACATCACAAACAAAGAATCCATATATCTCTAAAATATCATATTAATCGATTCCATAAAAAGATTTGTGGCATTTTTAAGACCAATAGGTATTAACACATATACATAATGACCATGTCTACTTCTAGAAGCTTTTTTCGAAATGACCTCCTTACGAACTCACAATGGGTGATATCCTGGTCGCATGTCAATTTTGGAGAACTATTTAGCTACCCTTCATTAGTTGAACAAATCATCATTGAATAGAATTAGATATATATTATTTATCCTAACATTGTTATGATTAAGATAATCCACACACAACCTTAGAGTTCCATCAATATTATTTATGAATAAGACTGGTTCTAACAACGAAGACAAGCTCCGATGAATGAATCCCTTTCTTTGTAGCTGTTAAAACTTCACTTAATTTTCAATTAACTCTATTGGTGCCATCCAATAATAATGATTTTTGATATGACTAGCCCCCAGGAAGATATTAATCATAAAATCTACTGCCTCTACCAGTGGTAACCCTGGGATGTTCTTTGGAAAGCCATCTAGAAATTGATCTATGAATTTTGGAAGACTGCCATCATTGAACTATCCCATGGATGCCATTGTCAATATGTCCAACTATTAAGAGATAATTCCCACTTCCAGGGACAAAAATCCCATTACACCCATCTTTATGACCCTGCCTCCATTAAATAGATGTTCGATGATATCCTCAGTCACGAATCTAATCGTTCTATTATAATATTAAATGTGAGCCTTGAACATTGTCAACTATTCCATACCTAGTATTACAAAGTAGACATCCATTTCCATCACATAGAAATATCATTTCATCTCAACTCCATCAATAGTTATAGAACATGATTTATATAGGAATAATCGATATTCTCTTTCCCCAAGAGGAGTTTTATGTTTATCGTAGATCAGATAATATAATGTTGTAAACATAGAAAATCAAAATTATGAGAATAAATGATGGAATGTGATTCAACAGTATCAATAAAAATTCAATAAGTTTATTCTTAAAAAGAATTGTACCTATTATTGTAGATGGATCAACCTAATCATCCATAATCACCTGCTCATATCCATATAATTTCTTAATTAGTTCACTATTCTCCAAATTTCCTTACTGGGATATCCCTTAACAAAGATTCGTGGTATTCCTGGAATCACCATGGCAGGTTTTTCTCTTCATCTGAGATTGATTATACTACCCTTTCCATATTGAAGTGGATTATGCTTGTGACACATTAGATGTTCCTCGAGGACCTAACCTCGTAGAACTGTAGAAGTGTCTTTTAAGATGTCCCATCTTGTTGAAATAATTCCATGAATTTGGTGGTGTTCTAATCTCACATTTCATGTGGTTGAAGGAACCACATTTGAAACATAATTATTTTTTCGTGGGTCTTAGAGGAGGATTCACCTATCCAGTTGTTGGATTCTGATTCCCGATCCCTCCCAACAAGTAGGGGTCTCTCCTTGGCTTGATACAAACATTAGAGTTACACTGGTTCCAATGGGTATAAACATACTTCCCTATCCCATGGTTCTTGAGATTTCCCTTTCAACACCATCTCTCTATTAACCATATATGTACAATTGGTAGTACAAAGCAGAGAAATCATCGAGTGAATCTACATCCATAGACCCAATTCAAAGACATGTCCTTCAAGTCCACACTAGTAGTGACTTGGTGTGAAAAAAATACAAAATTAAATAATTTATCTACATACTTTATTATAGAAGTGTTTTATTTTATTTGGCTGAAGAATTCCATTATTATTTGGATCATGAATGTGTGAGGATAGAATGGTTGGAAAAATAAATATTCAAAATCCTCCCAACTAAGTCATTGATCAACTTTATCTGGAATAGCTAGTTCGCACCACTAGTGTTCTAAATCCTTGAGAATACACATCGAAATCATGAAATTTAGCTATACTAGTATACAGATGAAATCAATGATTTGATTCATCGTGTTCATCCATTCCTCTACTCTATTCAATTCATAATCACCCTTAAACATGGTTGGATTCTATTTTTAGAACTAGATAAAATGATAAAATTATCTCAACTCATTCCACTAGTCCCCTTTGTCCAATGATTTAAATTCTAGGACAATACACTGAACTAGCTATTGGTTAACCTATGGCTTTAGTGCAACAATATTCTCTTCAACCTATACAATATGGTTTCTATGACACCTATAGTGTGACATTATCTAAACATGTAACCAATTCTACAATTCTAGATCTATAGAAACATAAGGATTCACATTTCAATTTTTACAACATCAAATATCACAATATTTCATTCCAAATCAACATTTTCCATGTTCAAATGTTTTCAAATAATCATTACTTGATTTTGAAAATCAATCAATTTTCAAAATATAACAACCATTCTCTTTTAAATGTTAATCATTTAAAAACCATTTCATCATTTTAAAAAAAATATTCTATTTAATCATATATCATTACTGAAATTCAAATATGAAATCCTAGTGGGAATTCATTCCTATATAGTGCATGACATGCCTGTCTCTTTAGATAAACCCATAGGAATGATATTTCAAAATCCTATTAGAGTATTCAAAAGAATTATGTATCCAACATCTGGGAAACATTAATTTCAATAATATATATTTGTCCATGTCTATTTATGCTCTTTATTTCATGTAATTATAATCCTAATCCATTCTAAAATACCACCCTAAGGAATAAAAAAGAGAAAATTCAAATCTAACACTAACAAAGACATTTGCTTCCAACGGAATTTGGACCGAACAAAACTATTACCATTTTTAGCATCCCACCTTATCCTCATTGGCTTGAGAATGTGTGAGGATTCTACCTTTATATAAAAGACATCCCCAAGATGCTAATGGCAAGAAATAAATATGAAAGTGCTTCATTCAACATGTGGGAGAAAATTTTCCCATAAACAAATAATGAAATAAAAAAAATCATAACCAAACATACTGATATATTATGAACGATAACCATGATAGAAAACATTACATTTCATACATCAAATGAATTCTAAAATATTGTTTCACCTCAAAGAACTATGACATCAGTGTAAAGAGCAGAAAAGAAAATAATAAAACTCCAAAACAACCACAAGGCTCAAATCTCCCCAATCTCCATGCTCCAACGTCACCAAGAAACCCATGTATCAATAGCTAATACTAAAGACATGTGATATTTTTAATTTCCCATGTCCTTTTATATTAGTTATACAAAATAACTAATGTTTAAAAGTAGGGTTGAGTGGAAAATTTTAGTAGGTTTTTCCAAATGACTTCCCTACTCACACATCATGGATAAAACTGTTAGCAACATTTATATAAAATGATTATATAAAAAAATTATAATATATTTTATAACTCAACTAAAAAACATATGTAACAGTTTAAAAATAAATATAAATATGTACATAAAAACTGATTTGACAATTAAATTTGTTTTTCAAGAAAAAAACCATGATTTTAAAACCATTCCACAAACTCTTTTTGGCATAATCATTTTATTCCATAAAACCACAATACAAACAATTCGTGTTTTGTTATGACAATTACATACTCATTAATGTTCTCTCATCAATCTATCATGTCATCACAAGGTAAATATTTAGCATGTTCCATTACACCTTTGGCATTGAGCACAAGGTAATATTTCAACCAAGCCTTGTAAATTCAATATGAACACACACCCATGTATACCATAAAAATATTTATAAAAATATTTCAAAACCATTTCAATAAACCAATATGTTTTATTGAAACACATTTCTTTAATAAGAAATTTTATTATTCTAGAAAAACTATATTTTGAATATATCTTTTTAAAATAATGAAACCGAATCACATTGTAGAAAAAATCTCCACAATTCCATATTTTCACCAAAAACCATAAATAGTCACTAAGGATGATTTATATCATGCTTTAGATGAATGTTTCACAATAAATTTTATTTAAATTAAACAAATTGAAACTAATCAACCAATTATTGCTACAACAGTTGAGAGTGAATCTAACTACCTTGAGTGTTTTAGAGAAAATGATAGACAACATTAAAAACGTCAAAAAAACATGTTGAATCTCCACAAACTCGCCTTAGATATCTTTCCATATCATAAAACCCAATATATAATCATATTTGGAATCCAAAAAATTAGATATAAACAGAAAAGGTTTAGATAGAAGAAAACAAGAGAATGGATAAAGTAGATTTAAGAGAACACAACAACATAGATGAAGAATGGTCACATGCTATAAGAATAGAGCTCCAACACTAAATTTTATGGCTTCATATTGATTCTAATTCACTTGGTAGAGGTTCTAAAACCTTTGAGAGACCAAAACCACAAGTTAGGATCATTTTAATGGAAACTGATTAGTTCAACAATAATCTATTCAAGATCCACTTTTTAAGGATATATGATTGACCCTCCACATGATTAGATAAATTGTGGGATAACTATACTCAATATTTTGTGATAATAAATTCTATCTATGGTTGTATTTCATGGATTCTAAATAGTTCATTGAACATTCAAAGGATATATGACAAAACATTTTTGTCCCACCAAATGGTCTGTCCTAGGATTATGCATGGTTTGGACAAACTGTGCGCAACCCATGAATCTGACCTCTATCCCTTATATCACAATTCATGGTTTCCTATGAGTAAATCATAGTTTCCACAAACCATAAACCACCCATTCAACTATAAAATTTATTAAAAACACATTAAAGGTTTCCCAAACTCTTCTACAGAACACCCTTATACATTATGTTCCTAAAAATAATAAATAAAGGGTTTCATACCAGAATACAGGAATTATAAAAGTTATTTATGAAAGATAAAAGTAACATTATATACATTAGTTTGACCAAAATGATGAAAAATCCCTTTAAATCTCATAACATAAAATAAACCAATCATCTCCCAATTATATAAAAAAGTCACAAATTTTCACATTCAGAAAAAAAGTCAAGATTGAATTTTTCTTCATTAAATGTAAATAATGGGTAAAATGAACATATAAATTCATAGGGGAACAAAAATTGGTGGAATTAAAAGAATTTTTGAACGAATAAGGAATTGATGTGGTTTTTCCATAAAAAAAATTCATTCTATCTCTTAAGTTCATAAAGAGATAGAAATGTTTTAAAATAATTTATTATCCCTAAGAAAAATTTATAGATTAATATTAATGTGATTATGAATATGTTGGTTATAAAATTAATTCATTTAATATTTATTCAAAGATAATATGGATAAATAATGAGATTCAAACAGAAATCCCTTAGCATTGGGGTAACATTCGATTCGCAAGCCCCATGAATGAATAAAATGAAATGAAACATTAAATATAATAAACCAAATATTATTAAAAATATAACATTTCAAAGGGGATTTATATAGACTCAATGAATGAATATTGGTGAATAACATAATATATGTTCCAATGAAGATAATTTGAAAATATTAACCCTTACTGCTGATCTGGCATTATTAGAAAGTGTTCAAACCTATTTTATAATAAATATTGATTTATTACACATATATTATATATCTATAACAATATGTATTATTCAATATATAATTTAATTATAAAATATTAAACAACGTTCATTAAAAATTATTTTTTAAAATTGCTGTTCTGCGTGAGAAATGATTCATTTTTCATATACGATTTAATTAGGTAGTTTTGGTCATTCTTAATTTTTCATGGTTCTATATTTTAAATAATTTTAAACAAGATATAAAAATATATTTATTTATTTATTTATTTATTTATTTATTATATATTTTTATCCATAAATGGTAGAGATAGAAAAGTTTATTATACTATTTATGGAGATGGTCGGTCGTATATACGCATGTACACGGTTTTAACATTTCAACATATAGGGTAAAATAAAGGTCAATAATATTTAGAATTAAAATAATAAATATCTTATATATTAATTAATTATATATTTATTATTACCCATGTAAAATGAAAATGTAAAAAAACAATCACATATCTTGATGTAGGTGGTTTCCCACACATACGCAAAAGAAACGTTATAATTTTTCATTGAATGGTAGGTAAAAAGGTTTAATTATATTGTAATGAAAAAATCACAATTATTTAATAAATATAATTTAAAACCTTATACACATTTTAATAACTGTCCATTATTTTTCATGATTAAAATTAATTTATATTTCAATGTTGATACGATAAGTTGTACATACACAACAATGAAAATTTTCCTTTACATTTGATGGAATTAAGGGTGGATATTGGATGTTTCCAAATAAAAATGACATTTTTGAATATTAATTATTATTAATTTTTTATATAATTACTAACCAACATATTTTAAAGGATGTAGAAAAAGAATGAAATAGAAATACGATGGGTGATGTAATTACCTCTCCTTCAGTTGGCTTCCATTACATCCTTTCTTATGGACCAATGGAATCGTATTTTAAGAATAAAACCCCACTCTTTAGTTTGAATGAATGTTTATTAGATAATTAAGTTGGTTTTATTCTAGATATATGGATTAATGTTGTGTAAATAAGAGAAGGTAGGGGTGTCTATTTATAAGAGGGGAAACAAAAAACAATTAAATTAAATGATTGAAACATGATATATCAATTATATATTTAAATGATTAAATATGGACAAAGGTTTGAATATTATATAAAATTAGGATCGAATCCCAAAAAATATTAATATATAGAGATTTTAATGTGTTATTTAAAACCCTATCATTTTATATGAACCCGTAGTTGAAAAATATCAACACTAATCTCGGTAAAGACTTTTACTCATTTAGCATGTTATATATTTAATTATAATATAATAATTAGATCATAATTTAAGAGGAAATATATTTTATACAATTAAGAATCTAGTTTTTCATTTTTATTCATATTTATTATTTTTAAATTACTTAATATAATTTGTTATCATAAAATAGTTTCATGGCATTTCATGAACTTTTCATAAATTTAGACATTGAAAACAAAATTAAACAATTTTAATTGAAGTATAATCCTGTTAGAAAACCATAAAAATTATAATTTTCTAAATAAACCATCAAAAATAAAAAATTAACCAAATTTTATTTAATTTTGTTTTTCTAGTACCATTTATTTTAATTTTTTTATTAATTGAATAACTATTGTGTCTATATTACGAAAGCAATAAATCTATGAATTGAATCAATAAAAATTATAAATAAATTACAATGATAAAAAAATAATACTTTATATAAAAATTTATAACTGATCATATCAATTTTTTCCCTTATATAAAAATTTAATTGTTATTAAACACAAGATATCGACATTTGGGAATTTTATCTAAAAATAGTGTAACTGTTATTATCATGGTAAACTGAATCCAAAAAAATATATAAATTTATATATTTATTTTAAGAATTATTATATAAAGTTAAATAATTTCATGTTTCGGTTGATTTTGAGATATTATCGCATTGTTTTGGTAATGTGTTTACCCATTTTACCCTTACTAGGGTGAAATTTGTTGCACCGCGATAACTATTAATAATGATCTAATATAAAAGTGGTTAATTTAATAGACATTAAAATTTTTACCAATAATAGGATATCCATTTTTTATTATTAAATCTCTATAATTATAACTAATTTATTTTAAATAAATTCTTAAAATGAAATAAAACTGTTTTTTTAGAAAAACAAGCTATTTAGGTTAATAATTAACAAACAAAAATAATAATAAATATAGTGGATTTAAATAGATATAATTATATTAATCTAAATAAAATGGATGATATGTAAATTTTATACCAAATCCAAAATTAAAATTTACTTTTAAATTAATTAATTTTATAAAAATAAATTATAGTATTTAAAGATCTGTATTTTTCGAGATTAATGAAATAATGAGTCTTTTTAGAAAAAACAAAAATTCTACACTTTGAAAATTATATACACTGATTTAAAAATTATATTATTTTATCATATAAAATCACAACATTTTCTAGAAATTAATTATTAGATTATCTCAGAAAAATTTATAGAACAGATTTTTGATGAAAATGTATCTTAGAAGAGTAAATTTGTTTAATGAAAATTAGGTCCTTATTTCCTAATATTTAAACATTAAATTTAAAATGAGTAGGAACTATATATATATATATATTTCATAATGTTGATAATATAATTTATACCCATCAATTAAATTATTTTCTTATAATTTATAACTTAAATAATAATATTTTGTGGTTTGTTTATGTTTATTATTTCATCTTTTATACACTATTAAAAAGTGTTACTTTATAATTTTGGGGTGTTTTAACATTACATTATACACCACATAATGTAAATTCTAACCTCTATATTCTGTAAATCAGATTAAAAAATTGAGGATATCTCTATTTTATCACATCCTTGGGTTTCCAGATAAGTTTTACAAATTTATGATTCCTCCAGAAGATATTAACCCAGTTAATTTTATTTTTATGTACTGCATTATCTATATGACCAACAATTTATACTGGTTATAATTAATATGAAATATCTTGGTCCATTATTACAACCTATGAGTTTAGTCCACTATATTTTTCAAGAATTTACTTTCTCAAGAGAGATACATTGAAAACATTCTGACATTGATAGGGGTTCGATGGAAGGTCCATGTGATATGTTACCCTCTCTAATCAATCAAGTATCTCTAATGGTCACATATTTCTAGGTATTAAATTTATCATAATTTGAAATATCATAATCTTATTCCCTGTAAAATTTCAAAACAATAACATTTCACTAACATCAAAGTCTATATCTCATTGAATATTGTAAGCATGAATTTTCTATCAACATTTGGAATTTATTATATGTTATTTAATGGCCATTAGAATATATTATTGTTCAATAGTTGGGTCTAGTACCAATAGATTTATCTTTACAAATTCATCCTAGAATGATAAATTTATAAACTACATTCTATAGAGGTATTCATAAATAGGTTTCTTAATTAATGAGTAATAGTGATTAATGTATAAAAAATAAATTAGAGGAAGGTGTTTATCTCAATGATGGTAGCAATTCATTAAACAAGATCTAAATGTATCCCCTAGTTTTTGTACGGTTCTTGTCATATTGAATTTCTATATAAGGATGATATGTTGAACTAAAACTCAACTATGTATCTATGTAATGTATAAGACTTATCGGGATCATTGATGTATAACTAGTATCCTAACAAGATACAATAAAATGATGTACACCCAGTAACTAAAAAAAATTACTTAATGTATGTCATATAAGGAAAATATTGATAGACTTATTCTCAAATAGAAACAAATTATGTTGTCATTATTTGGACATTACCTACAACCCAAAAACAATTTTTGGATTTATGATTTATGGAGAGTCCATGAGAAAAATCCATAAATATTTTATACAATTTACACTCTAGTAATGGTAATGGTTATAACACCTCATTATAATTCTATATCTATTCCCAAACATGTTGATATACTAGGAATTTAGTGTGATGTACTGGCCTGGGTGCCACGCACCGGTAACCCTACCTGGTCGGCCACATGATCTCAAGCACACCTCTATGTACACTAAAGGATTCCGACTAGCCATAAGGGTCTGATAAGTCGATCTTGGGGAGACTATACCCTATTTTATCATAGTAATTCACTATAATAACTAAATAAAAAAATTTGCAATCTTATATAACCATAAAAATAGTTATATCACAATATAATTATAACTAGAAATAAAATATCCAAATAATGCTGAAAACATTCCAAGATAATGTGTTTGTTAAGTGATTAAAATGATAACTGATAATAAATACACCAATAACACATATGTGGGTATTGAACTACATCTAGTTCCCTCAACCATAGTCCATACAGACTCTATCAACTAAAAGTGGTCCATTTCCCTTAACATTACCATCATTCGTGAAATCAATTTAGGTATCGACTAAGAAGCCCAAGTACGGTGTGTGTATGACTCAATAGGTTACCACTAAAGGAGTCTGAAAAAATCTAGTAATTCACCAGTATATATAGTAATATAATTAAATAAATTCAATGAATATGTTTATAGTTATCACATTATCAATTAATGTTTATTAGACTACATACACCACTTAGTTCCCACGGACACTCGTACCTCAATACCCGCTTCATCCCACAAAAGGTTTGAACCACATTACACATTCTAGTAAAATTTCATTATTACAGCCACATAGAACCATGTTTCGATGCTATTGGTTTGACTGTACAATTCATTTTCCATTACCCCATTTATCAAACATTCATATACATATTATGGGTATAGAACATCAGTTCTAGGACCCTAATTCAGAACCATGAAAATATATCTTTGGTTTAGATCTTCATTTATAATACACCAATTCTAAAGCACTCACATATATCATTACTTTATATCTTCATGTCTATCACTCCATTTATCATCCTTACAAATATATCTACCATTATAATAGATCATCATATATATCACTCCATTTTATAACTATTCATATATATCACTTGTATAGATCATCATGTCTAGTACCCCACATATCATCTATGTATATGAGTTATTTGTTATCATGACTTCACATATATCTCATTATCACATGTTTTCACATTATCACTTCAACCAAGATTAAAAAATATTAATATTATTATCATAATTAACCACCACAACTTCAATAAATTAATTCATAAATTAATTAATCCATGACCATTAATTAATTAAAAAAATAAATTTAATTCCTCAATATAAAATTCTAGAAATTAATTCTCCATTTAATTATTCAAAAACACAATATAATAACCTCATAATTAATTCAACTAGTATCATATAAATTTGTAAAATCAATATCCTATAATTAATTCATTAGTTAATTACTCATCTCAATCCACTCATAATTAATTCCCACTATTAACTATGAAATTCACAAATCCCAAATCCTCATAATTAATTCAACCATTAATTATCTCTATTTATAACATCAATTTCAAGTAATTAATTCCAAAATTAATTACTATATTACAAAATCTCAATTCCATCAAAATGAATTCACATAATTATTTATCTTGTCACAAGTCCCAAAATCTCATAGTTAATTCTCCAATTAATTATCACATTCAATGATCCAAAATATCACAATTTCACAACTATATCAATTAATTAATTTACCAAATTAATTAATACAATTTGAGAATTCAATTGTTAAACTACATTAGAAAATATACTATTTCATATACATTATCAGAATCAGAACTATGGGATTTGACTTTTAGACCACATAACATGATTCATTGGTGAAGATTTCCCAATGGAAATCTCCAAAATTGAGCATCACAATGATGTATATTTAGAACCAGATCTCAAAACCCAAAATCAAGAATATTGAAATCCCGATGTTTCCAATATAGATCTATAACTATATTCCTATATATAGAATCACCAAATATTATCTAGATCTATAAAAAAATAAGTTAACATCAACCAAAATAATATGAAAATGAATGAAGATGAAAATGAATGAAATGAGATTGGATCCACTTATCGGTATAGGATAACATATCTGATTTAGTATTAAAATCATGAATAAAGAAAGTCAGATGACAATGGAATCTTTCTATAAATCCTTATAATTTTGAAAAATCATAAGTGTCTATGTTTGGTTCGAATGGGGGGAGTTTCAGGTGTTCTAATGTGTTTAAAACTATTTTTTTTTTAAATTAAGAATACAACGTATAGTTTCATGGTTATGTACACATTGATTTACAGAACCATGATCCAACATGGTAAGAATTGTTTTTGGAGTTCACTGTTTATATTTTTAGGGTGAGCATTTTGAAAAACCATTCTCCAACCATGTGAAACATCACTATCTAAGGTTTCATGGTTTTTTGAGCTAGGGTGTTCAATTTTTTAATGTATTCCAATAGCACAAAAACACTTTTTAATAATTTTTTTAATCTTCACCCAAAATAACACAATGTACAACCAAAATGAAAATTAATAAAATAAGAAAAACAGAGTACATAAATTAATTCCTAAGTCTGCTCTAAAAAAGGTTGGATTCTTATAATTTCCCCATATTAAAACATCTCATCCCCGTTCATCAATACCAATATTCTTTATGATTCTAAGACAAAATATTGGAACACATATCTTACTTATAGACTTATATTTCCAATGATTCCTCCTACACATGCCCATATTTCCACAATACCTAAACAATGTAGAAGATCAATCCCCACAACATGTTCCCACTGTGATCCAACACACGTATCTGATGCTCCCCAAATTATGATTCTATCAAAAGGTAAACCACATCGACATTGATCACATGGGAGTGGTCAGGGTGATACTATCATATATATCATTCATGGAAAACATCATGCATAAGAATGTATTTTTGTGGAAGATACAAATGGTATGCTACCAGGCTGATTCTCTCCACAATCCCAAATGGTCCTATAAAAATTGGAAAAAACATGCCCTCTCTCTGTATACTATGGTTACCAAACCTTGTAAAAATTCATAGGAATACATGATGACCACTGATAAACTCGAGGGACCTTCTCAAACATTCATCATATGGATTCTACCTACTTTATGTTGTAGCCATACATTTCAGAATAAATTGTACATGCTTTGAAATATCCTTAAATATACCTTGTCCCTTAAAATGACTCACCAACCCTTATCCAACACAGTGGTGATTTTCATGTCATACCATAAAGATCCTTTTATGGTGAAATATGTATCACATACTGATAATTGTTTTTATAGGAAAACTCTACCAATGCTGGGTGATTCTCCCATGACCCACGAAAGTTAAGAACATGAAATCACAGAATATCCACTTGCACTTTTATAGTATGCTATGACTTTATATTTGTCTGTGTGTCTCAGTAAAACATATTTATTGAGAAATTTATGCAAGCCCTAACAGAAGTAAAAACAGTTTGAGTCATTTTCTAGTACTATAGTTTTTGGAACTGAATTATGATGGAGTATCCCCCAAACATACTAGTCTCCAAAATTATCCAATTATAAAATATCACCTATTGAAAAAGAATTCACTACATTTTTAAATAAATCCAATAAACCACAAATACCATCATTCTTCCATCGTGTATTACGAATTCCAACCACAATGTAAATTTACACATTGTACAATATTCTTTTCGGAATGGGAAATGGGTATAAAAACCCTATATGTATTAAATTCTCTTATTTCACTAGTTGATAGGTGTAACATCATGTCACACTACTTGTTATCTCATTTTTCATGAACGGACACCGAAACGGTCATCATAGTTCATGGTAAACTTTGGTCACACCCAGATGTACCACCGGAATTTAGGAATGATATTCCCAATTTAGATCTTCTCATATTCTCATTGAAGTAACAACCAGTTTCTGGATATATATGATGTCATCACTATCTATTATCCAAAATAAAGGTGACACCCCATTTTCAATACATTCCCTAAAGGTCACAAACTTTGGATCTTCATACGTCCTATATCAGACCCGTATCAAAAGTGTAGACTCCACTAAAATTGATACCAAAGTTATCTAATCTAGGCACTTCTATACAACCACATGCATTCCATCTAGTAAATCAATCATCTTCCATTGAGTTCTAGACTCATATACTGCTTGAGTATAATTTATCCTTCTCAATGTTCCATCCACACTATTTTCTTTCCCAGGATGATATGCAAGATGAAAATGAAACGACTTCATATACTAAACCCATCATCGAGGATGAACATTAATATCATATTCCGAGAAGATCTACCTTGTGATCTTATGAATAGGAAACAATATAAACCTCCCAAATAATATTGATACCATCACTTTAAGGCAGAAAACAGCTATTACCAATTTCAGGACGTCTATAGGGTAGTTCTATTTGTGAGTACTCAACTACTGAGACGCATACAACACAAATCAATCTCATTACATCAGCACAGTTCTAAGTCCAATACCATAAGAATCACAATATACTGTAAAATGATAACCTAGATCAGGTAGGATCACGATCTGTTCCAAATTAAAATTCTTCATCAACTCTTAGAAGGTCCCCTCACAAGATTCTTTATAATCAAACATTATTCCTTTTTTGTTGAATATCAAATGTTGTGCTTCTAAAAGGGAAAACTCATGGATGAATTTTTTATAATATCCTGCTAACCCTAGGAAGCTATGAATAGAAAATATGTTCTTTGTATGTTTTGACGATACCATTTACTGAAACGTCTCTTGGTCAACTAACATTCTTTTTTCTAAGATGAGGTTTCTCATGAATTGTACTTGTTCAATCTAAAATTGACACTTAGATAGATTGACATATAGTTAATGCTCTCTATGTGTTCATTGGATGATTTCAAGATGTTGGTCATGGTCATCAGGAATATTGAAGTACAACCCGATGTAACCCGCAAACTCCACCACAAACATATCTAGGTTCATATGGAATATATTTTTCATTATGCTCATAAACACTAATTTTGAATAAATCATCCCAAATGGAATACGATGAAAACATAAGGGCCATACATACCACTAAAAGAATTCTTTGGTATATCATAAGTCCAAACTATCAGTTGATGATACCGCTATTTCAAATAGATCATGGATAACACACATGATCCTTTTAACTGGTCAATAATATCATCAATACATGGAAGAATATATCAATTCATCACATTCAATTGTTCAACATCCAATAATCATCAAAAAAATGCAAACTCCCATTATCCTTTTTTTCAAACAGTAATGTTGATCCCCAAGATGATGTAAATTGATAGATAAACCCCATATCATTGAACTCCAATAGATGAGTCTTGAGATCATGATTCTCATTCGGAGTCATTCTATATGGTTGAATAGAAATTTCCCCAGCCCCATGTATGATCTCTATTTTAAATTCCAGATCCCTCTCAGAAAGTAGCCCTTAAAAGCCTTCCGAAGAATCATCTTAATATTATTCAACCAATGGTCAAATGGTATTTTACTTAACACAATATTAATTCAATAATATAATAACATCATGTGCTATTTTATCACTAAATTTCTGAGAAATTATCCCTACATTGTCTTCTTGGATATAACATTCATCATTAATAATATATTTTGTTAACCCTTGGGGGACTATAAAGTCACTCTCCTATACTAACAATATATATGTGATCGATATGCAACTAGCTAGTCCATAGCCATAATTTTTTCAAAACATGAGTTATCTGAGATGTATAGATCCAATAAAAGATAACACTCAAAAAAATTGAGTGATCTTACCATGAAAAAACATATGCCTCTAGACTATACTCCCAATGGTGTATCAATCATCATTACCCACTCACATATGAAACTTCTTGGATAAAACTATTAACATGTTTACCTGAAATAAATGAATGATAGGAACCTTTATCAAATAAGGCACTAGCTAATGAAGAAGACACAAGTGTATTATATGTCAATGTTGATGACTCATCCTCACTAATCAAATGTGTATGTTTAACTTCATGAAATTGTCTTAACCCTCATCCTTGTGATGTCATTTTAATCCTTAGAGTTACACCAGTTTACTGATATGGGTGATCATTCTTGGAAACACCACATCCATGTACTCTACAGCCTCAGACAATATCACTTCGGCTTCCAGACTAATATGATGTGGAATATCTCCTTTACACACCCTAGTTCTTCTATATCTCTTCAATAACTAACTATATACCTAGGGTTCCAACAGAAATGTTGTATATGTTCAATCATTCCATATGCTCATCATTCAACTAGTTGTCATTGAAAATATTTAAAAATGAGTCATGAATTACCACACTGTTGTCAATGTACTTGGGTAAGATCCTGAGTGACTTATCCAACTGATTATTCACTATTCAATCCAATTAATTGGGTAACATTTTCATAATGATGCTTACTTCTCTAGGAATATATCCATTTAGATCATCGATAAGAAACCACATGTCAACAACTTGAATCCCCCTTAAGTTTCCCCTTGGTGAATAGATCCTAGTTCACCAATTCTAAAATAATCTTTAGTCTGAATATATTCACCAAAGACATAATTTCACACTCAATTCCATCATAAAATCATTTTTTTGATGTACCCTCATCTTCCACAAATTATGTAGAAAAGCATTGAAAATTGGTATGGTGTCCAGTATAGTCTTTCAAGGACAAGCTACCAAGAGTAAACCGCATGAACATATTTTCTCTCAAATATCACATAATCATTGTGTAGAATTTTTATCAGAACATATCAAATAATTCCTCTCATATCATACCATCAGTCTATCTAATATAATACTAGATTTTTTACCAATTCATCATTGATCCTAGTACAATATAAGAATCCAACTTGTCTATCTTCTCAACAGGATTATCCAAATGGCCATATATCTTCTCGATCGAATCAAACAAAAACATATCTCCCATTGGTGAACTATTTACATTACGGGTCAGAGGGTATAGATACTAAAACTCCCTTGTCTGACCAATCATGTTCTTCAAAACCCACTGAGGGTATCATTCTGTGAATTAAAAGAAGTGACTCATGTTCTCTCAAAACATATCTTATTCTTCCTCCCCTGGCACTATCAATGCACTAGGATCTAAAATTGGTAGTGAATATCCATCCATCTCCTAATTTTATCCCACAAAAAGAAATTTACATTGAGAAATATCTCTAAAATTCCAAACACACATCCTATCACTCATAAAAAATATTATGAAATTTATGTAAGTTGAATTAACCCAACAAGTCCAATCCCCAAACCTCCCCACACTATCAAAACTGAGGTGTTATCTCTACCCTAAACAATATAACACCTATTTATTGATTATTATATGTAAAAACAATCTCATAGTCAATATTTTTCAGTTACACACCAATTTATTCACATTATTACATCATTTTTACCACTTCAAATTTCATATTTTGATCCCTTTTCAATTCAATTTCCTATGAAAATAACAGAGTTTAAGATGAAAAACGTATCCAAAATAACATTTTATTGTGCTTACCTAAAATGATGCATTTCACAAAATAATCCTGAGTTCCTAGAATGATGCACTCATATTCCACTATGATTCCATGCTAGACTACTATTCAATTCTAAACAAATATTTTGAAACAATAATTGAGTCACAAAAAATGTGCATCACCCAAGATGAAATAACATCCTAATATAATAACGAAAAACAATAACTACCATGGAACCTGGGGAACTTGGATTATCACCCAAAACGTGGGTGGCTACTATCATGATAAATCTAACACCCTTGACTAGAACCTTCCTTGTTTTTTGTCTATAATTCCCAAATTGTATGAAGAAAATATGAAATGAAAAATGTGCTCCAATACCACATTAACATCCCATAGCAGGTTCCACGCACTGATGTTATAAGTAATTCAATTTCATTACATCAAGAGAAAATCTCTGAACACTATAGTCTTCCACCTAGTGGTGAATGTATGATAAGTCGATCATGGGGAGACTATACACTATTTTATTAGTGTAATACAATAGTAGAAATAAATAAACAAAAGTAGAAACTTATATAATAAAAAAATTCTAATCTCTGATGATAATTAATGTTGGAAATAAATTATCTGACTAAATTAGAAATTATTACAAACTAATGTGAATGTCATGTTTCTAAAATGAAAAACTAAAAATAAATACACGGATAACTCCCATGTGGGTCCCTAACTATGTTTGGTTCCCCCAACCATGCCCCATGATAACTCTGTCATTTGACAAGGGGCCCTTTTCCTTAACTTATCCATAATTCATGAAATCTATTCAGTTACTAATCAGGTAGTCTATGTAGGCTGTGAGTAAAAATTAGTAGGCCACCAACAAAGTTGTCTAAAAAATCATTAAGTGACAAGTGTATGTAGTCATATAAAGAAATAATTACAACACATTAGTAAATAGTTTTCACATTATGAATTAATCTTCAATATACTACAAAGATGACTTGGTTTATGATGAGATAAGATCCTCAACATCTGCTTTGGACCACACCACGTCGATACCATATTAGACATTCAACTCATATTTCATTATAATGTCCCCATTGATCCATATCCCAATGAAAATGTTTTTGGTGCGGAACACCATATCTAGTACCGTATTAATCAAACATTTCTAAATACATCATGTTCATATAACATAATTTCTATCAAAACAAAATTCAATCATGAATATATATCATTGTTATAGATAATCATGTATAGAAACCCAATTCTCAATTAAGATCATATATCATTTTTGTAGATTTTTATCACTAGTAACACATTTATCAAACATAGGGATAGTTTTTTCATTTACATATATTTTACTATCTAGGACACCATTTAAGAACAATGCATGTATAGTATTGGCGTAGATAATAATGTATAGCAACCAATTTATAATCTATTCATATGTTTCATTTTTTTATCACAAATTTACATGTATCTCATTATAAATAGTTCTCACATTTCCACGACAACCAATATTAAGGACATTAATATTATTATCCAAATTAACCATAAAAACATCCTTTAATTAACAAATAAATAATTTAATTAATTCTATTAATTAATTTGATAATTAATTAATCATTTCACAACATCAACATCCAAAAATTCCCTCAAAAAATCATTTTTGTAACACACAATCCCAAAACATCAAAATTAACTCAACCATTAATTATATCAATTTATAACACCCATATACTATAATTAATTCCACAATTAATTATTCAATTTCATAATCTCAATTACATTTTAATTAATTCCACCAAGTAATTATAAAATTCACAATCCCAAAACCTAATAATTAATTCAACTATTAATTATGCCAATTCATAACATCCATATCCCATAATTATTTTCACAATTAATTACTCAATCCAATAAACCCAATTTCATTAAAATTAATTCCAAATATTAATTATGAAGCCACAAATACCAATATATCATAATTTACTATCAAATTATTTACCTACTTCAGTGATCCTAAATATAATAATTTCAAAATGGACTCAATAAATTAGTATACCACATTAATTAATTAAATTAGATATTTCAATGTCTAAACATGTCTAGAATATATAACAACTTAGTATACATAATAAAAATCATGAAAATGTATTTTTAATTTTAGACCACTTAACATTATTCATTGAAAAATATAACCCAATAGAAACCCCTAAAATTGTACAGCACAAAAATGTAGTTTTTTATCTAAATCTCAAAACCCTAACTCACGATTTTGGAAATCATGATCTTGGAAATATATATCTAGATACACAATCCAATATCATGATTCACCAAACATAGAACAAGTTATGTCAAACTAGAAGATGAAATCCTCTAAAAGAATAAGATAAGGAAGGAGGATGAATGAGAAAGAAACATGATAGGATCTACTTTCCTGAAGAGGATATGATCATTGATTATGGATATGAATCATTATGAAAAAAAGTCAAAAAAACAAATAATCCCTTCCAAAATCTTGGAAATCCTGGAAAATTATAATGGTCTGTGTTTGGGTTGAATGTGGGATTTTTCAGATGTCTAGGTGAATTTGAAACTTCTATTTGGGTAATTAAAAATATTGTGGCTGATTTCTTGGGTTGGGTAAAATGGTTTTCCCTAACTGTGCACCTATTTTTTTGGTTGTAAGTGGTTTCTATTTTTAGGGTCCATGGTTTGAGAAACCCTATTCCAACCAGGAGATCCCCCACTATACATGGTTGCACTATTTCCTAGGCTATGGTGCACATTTATCTCTAACCTTGTGCCAACCGCCCCAAAACAAATTTCTTACTTTTTTTAATACTTTTCAAAAAAACACACCCCAATGTAAAACCCAAATTAATGGTAAAAAATAAGTAAAAAAGAGTTCCTAAATTCAAGCCTGATTCAACTAAAAAAATTGGGATCTTACATTATGATATATAATATATAATATATCCCATAATGTTTCCACAATTGAAATACTCTTTCATTCACATATATATCCTGGTAAATCAAGGAATAATTGATAATGTGAAATAATGACTATCATCTAATGGATCCTTATTAATATCTGGTATAGATTGAAAATAAACATTGTCCCTGTATTTGTATAATTATATAAAAATCAAGGATGAACTCATGAACATTTATAAAATTGTTCTACAATTACATGGAATCCTTTATTGCCTTTTAATGATCATAATAATATATGACTGTATACTCATTTATAAAAAACTATATTTATTCCCTTAATTAATGATTTATAGATCCAATATTTTTAAATCTGAAATTATTTGACCTTTTCTAATCCTATTCATAGATAATCTATCATGATCATATTAACTTAGATTATAATACTCTTAATTATCCTTCAAATAGTGGTAATTTATTGGAAGGTAATTATCTTAAATGAACTGCAACCATCTTCACTAGAATATATTCAACTCAATCTAAATGAATAAAATAATTAAGATTTTATGATTAGTATATATATATCACACCTCTTTGCATAATAAATATGCCTCCATATTTATAATTCATATATTAAAGTATTGAACTCTAAGAAATGAGTGGAATAATTTTTCTAATTAAACTTAATTATTTATGAGCCATAATCATTATCCATATCATTTTCATGGGGATTTATCCTAGTCCATTCATTGATACATCAGTAAATATTATGAACCTTTATTCCCAACGGGGTATTCTAAGCATAGGTTTACTGAGAAACTATTTCTATTGTTTCTTGATATTTTCTTGACATTCATCTATGTAAAATAACATGGAAGACTTTTTATTTAAAAAATAGAGTGGATTAAATAATATTTATAATATACCCATAACTAATCAATTATATACTACTAATAAGAGAAAAATCAATACCCCAATCTCCTTGGTTGGTTTCTAAAAACACTCAATAGACTCCATCATTGATAGAGAAACATATATGTCATAATTTCATATTCCAAAACACAAAATTGATACATTTTTATCCAAATTTAAAACTTGTAATATTTTTCATCTAGATTCTTATTATATAATAAATTTAATATTCTTCTTCTATTATATTTATCATTTTCATTTACCTATAAATTTATAAGAATATCTCCTATGAAAACTACTTGAAAAAGATAAAATTATTAAATAACAACTATAATATTTATATCCAAAGAAATAATATTATAATTATTACATCAAAATTTCTTCATTATAATTGTAACTCATTCAGAATTATTTCTTGGATATATCCTACTTCTGTACCATCACTTGATGATTTCTTCAATGAAGTTTGATCTTGGAAATTAATTTAACTCCACATAATTTATTAAACATGTCAACAATATGGGGTATATGATACATATTCATGAATAATATTTTTTCATATTTTATATAATAAATGTATAGTGGTATTAATTAACCATATATCATTAAAAAATGAATATGTTCACCCCATGGTGATTCACTTCACTAAATGAATCTATTATCAATATTCTAACCGAGTTGATAATTCAATTCAAATAAAACATTACTGGATATTCTATATGGTGTATTGAAAATAGGTTATTAAAATGGTATGAGTTATATTAAAAACTCAACATGCTAACTTATAGTAGAACTATAAATGACATCTAGAAAAATATAATCAAAATTTCATAAAATAGGCATATATTTTCTGTAATGTTTATAGCCAACCATCTAAAATAAACACCACTTTTAAAATGGGACCAAAACCGATATAGTGGATGTAATATCAATTATGTATTTTTATTTTTCATCCCACTAAAAAGAATCTAGGTTGTTTTGGAAAATCAAACGTGACTTCCTATCCAAGTCAATTAATAGGATACATATCTAAACAAATCTAATCCATCCCTAAGATAACATCAAATTAAACTACATATAGAATAATGATATTTTCATAAGGAAAATTCCAACAAACATAAATAGGATAAGAATTATAGACATCAGATTTGATAATAATACCTTCTTGGTCTTTTAGTAATAATTGTACATAAAATCCTTGAGGTTTATTGTCATACCAATAGAAAATTCTTCAGAAATTATAGAGTGGGTAGATTCAAAATAACACAAGACATTAGTAGTTCTAGAGTGGATGGTAAGTGTATAGTTGAACACTTCATTATCATACCCACTTGGTAAGATTTGTTTCATTGGATTTATAATTTTCTATTGATTAATTGGTTACTGATATAGTTTAACCTAAATATTTTTTTTAATTTGAACATTAGTTAGAATAATGCTGATAATACTGGAATTTGAAACACTAGAGTGTGGGTGGTGAATTCAATGGTTCTTTTTCTTCATTAATAGACAATATCTTTTTTCAATTACTTTTTCAATCTATATCTGGCTAACAATCTCTTCTACACATAAAAAAAATTAATCAATTTCTTAGAGAGAATGACCTACATGCTTTCTTCTATACATCTTTCATAATGGAAACCACATATTAATAACTAACTAGTTTTTAGAATTTATTTTGAATTTCATATTTAATTTACTATAAAAAATTATTATTGATTGGAAACCCCATTCTCAATTTCAACATGCAGACCACACCAATTAATTCTTCCCCACCAAAAAAATTCTATTTGTTTACACCATCCAGAAACTTGTATTTAATCCAGTAATGAATCAATGAAAAACAATATTATGATTGATTATAATTCCATAATTGTACCTCCCATGTATTGAAAAAATTTCCTCATAGGATCTAGCATATTCATCACTCATATGCTATAGTTCATTTAATTCCTTTCCCATTTTCATATGATGGATATGTGAGATATACTTATAAAAAAATAATCTCATAATCAATTAACACTAAATTGAGTCAATTTCATCATAATTCACTATGTTTGTCATATATTTCCCCCATTAAACATCATTACCCTCCAAATTATATGTATATAAAACAATTTCATTCTATAAATAATAAATAGTATATTATAAATTTTCATTGGTAGTGATCCATTCCTTGGAAACTTTTGGACCACTAGACTCACTAATAGAATGTGGATGATTCTTCTTGAATGAATCAATGGATTATTTTACACTAATTTTCATGATTTGATGATTATCATGATTCATATCATAAGAATTTCTTGTTAGATTTAAATTTTTATTTTTCATTAAAGATACACTATAATTTGTGTTCTCTTAAAGAAAATAATTGATATATCCATTATATTCAACATTAATATTTTTCTATTAGGATATAGCCACTGACAAAAAACTCATTGTGTGAGAAAAAATCATATTTTAAACAAACAATATAATATAAATTCAATTATTAGATCTCTAAAATAATTAACCATCTATAAAACCTAGAAAAAAAATTATTACATTATAATTAATGGATATCATCAATTTGAAACCTAAATAATGGATCATAAAAAAATTTGTAAATAGCCTAATAATATCCCCTAAGATGGTCAAACTTGGTGTATTCTATGATAACAATCAACATACATTATAATGATAACAGATATACACTTAACAAACACCTTTTTTGGGTTATTACCGTAAGAAGCATAAATTTGAAAACCATTTCCACTTTTAGGATATAGATTTGTATTTTTTAAGAAATCCAAATTTCATTCTTTACGATATCCCAATATGTTCTCTTATACATTGGATTCTTTTTATGGGTTCCCTATATTGTTTTATCATTCTATTTTAAAAAAGGAAATTAAACCATTACCTTATACCAACTACAATAACCCATACATTTCATACATATACATCACACATTATTTATCAAATATAAATTTTATAAAGTTATATTCTATGAGATAATTATATAGTTTTAGTATCTTTAGAAACATATATACATGAAAAAATTCATAATAGTTATACAACATATCAAACTATTTTCATCAAATCATCAACCCTTCTAATATATAGGATAAATAAAAACATTTCTCATTTCCCTATGAAGTAATGCAAAATAAATATTTAACTCCAATTCTCAATAAGGTTAATAAAATTATATATCAATGATCTTAAATGAATAAAATTATAATAATATTATGATATATTAACTATAACATCTTAAAACCACATCCAAAATATCAAAAATACTAATCATGAATCATGGAATAATGTTTGGTAGTACATAATGAATTAATAATAAATGAATAAATATACATGGTCCATGAGGAGAATATATTAGGATATTACAAAAAATTTATCCATACACATAAAAATGGAAAATCATTTTTGAAGTTACAAAGCATCTAATAGAAATCAAGATGGGGGTTCAATGTTTTTATCAGTTTCTATACATTTGGAAACATAACCTCTGAAACATATTAATATTTATTTCCTTATCATATTTTACTATATAATATTGCATGAAAATTTAGTAATGTTAGTTAATCACATAATATTTATAAAGTTCAACATCAGTGTGAGAACATACTTCCTCTCCATAGCCACTCTCAGTTCTCTACTGAAATATTCTATTATGAAGAAGTGAATACAACTTATTCCTACTCTTTTTAGACAACTCCAATATCCCAATAAGTAATACAATTCTGAATCCCATTAGTTTAGAATTAATTTATAAAATAAATTGACCATAAAAAAGAAGAAATATTTTTCTTTAAACTGCTCACATTTGCTTTGTCTTAATCCTACGACCGATTTGGCTTCATCTGATTTTCTCAATCCGATGTGTCTAGATTTTTTTCTCTCAATACTGTTTATTAAATATTATTCTATCTATACGGTGAGTCCAGATCTGATTCTTTCCATACAATCAGTCTAGATATGATTCCCTCAATACAATGGGCTCAATACGATGAACCCATTCTAAATCTTAAAAACTCAAACATTGCTCAAATTCTAAATATGATCTTCTTCTACCTGATTGACTCAATCCTATTAAACGAATAAGATATTTAAAATATAATCATCTATATGAAATCTCTGAAGACCAAATCTTTCAATCTAGTAAAAAATCATTTAGCTATCTAATCCTCCTAACAAGATCTCTTGTTAGAACGGACTCTCACTTGATTTCTTTAGTATACTTTCTCTTCCTCTTGCGTGAATGATTAAAATGAACAAATTTTTTGAGAAATTATTTATAGGACAATCAGAAAACAAATTTTAAAAACATGAAAATATTCCCCACATATTTGAATTTCAAAAACTATGAAAATATCTCACATTTGAACTTCAACTTTGACTTCTTCGTAACTCCTTAAATTTCTCCAAGATTTTAAAAAAATATAATTCCTTGTTTGACATATTCAACACTTCAGAAAACATTGGAGATTTTCTTCTTTAGTCTTCTAATATTAAAATAAATACATTTTTTTTTATTTTTCAGTGAATCTGATTTATATATTTTTCTCAGTAAATCTATATTATATATCATTCTCAGTGAATCTGATAGAATACAAATTATGATGGAATTTCCCATTACAGTGGACTTTAACCATTTTAATGTAAATAACATTACAATAGAAATCCTATTATTATGGAAATCCCATTTTAATGGAATTATCATTCTACAACTCTAAAAATATTCAGTCCTCTCTAAAATTTCATCAAAATATTTATTTCATGAAGGTTTTTATGATTTTTAAATACTCTATGATCATCAATGAATATTCCATTTTATTTTATAAATTATTATAATATTTATAACACCGAACACCACTTTCATTAAAACCCCTCATCAGAAAAAATATGACTTCTTCAGTTAGCAACATCCTTCATTCCCTTATTATGAAAATGGAAAACATCCTATAAATAAAAATTTTTGCCTTTCAATTGTTTGGATCTAAAAATTTCAATATGATGCTAATAGATCTGATTCCTAGATTACAAAAAAATTTAATATTCAAAAAAATTGGTTTACATAAAATAAAAAAAACATTTTTTTAAAAAAATTATCATCAGTTATTCTCAAATCTCCACATTTGGATTCGTTTAAATACCATGTTAACAATATTTCAAACTCTCATTTTTTCCAGAACTCAAATTTCATAATCAACTCATTTTTTTTAATTTTATAAAAACATTTCATTTTCTAAAAAGTGAGTTCCATGACACCACACTACTATCTAAAATAATATCTTTGAGGGAATCCCATACCTCTCTGGAATGGAATTTTTTTGGACATGTAAATATAAACTCCCCATAAAATATATCTTTTTCACTCTCTCATTTCATTTTCTATCACTTTTTTTATCTCTCTCTTATTTATCTCTCCCCCATTCTACGATAACTATAACATTATATTTAAAAAAAATATAATTAAAAACTTATTATGATGTTCAAAGTTGTTAAATTCACTCCCCAATTTTCAATATAATCTAAATTATGGTGGGGTTCATCCTTATGAGTTTTAGGATGAAATTGGTGGATGATTGGCATGTTTTGGCTCCCTTAATTTCAAAAACTGTTCTCTTTAAAAAAAATGTAAAGATATCAACAATCTAATAAATTGTTGAAATACATTCCATCAAAACAAAATCATCAATAAATTTATATTTTATAATTTGAATCATTATATTAATTTTTTTATCATGGATATTGGAAAAGATTCATAGAATGTTTAGTTTCCCTCTTAATATCATAATGTTTCTTAAATATTTTGGAAACATTTACATTCAATTATTCCACCTAAAAAATTCATCAACAACATTTGAGTATAAACCTGAGTAGATACAACTTATACAGATTTAGTTATGCCCAATGTTACTAATGTTTTTTCTTACTATGCCAACTCACACAATATTCACCCAAGAAAATTGTTCCTACTAAGGACTATTTTTTATAATTGTAATCTCCTTCCCAATAGTCATCAATATAACCATGAAACAACATCTCACTGTTAATTTTATATATCATCCCATGTTTACTTTTTTCCATTGACATATCTTAGAATCCTATTTTCTAATATAATATGTGATTCATCTTGTTTACACTGATACCTGGAACACAAGTCATAATAGATACAATATCATGCCTTGAGGTTATAAGCTAAAGAGTACATCCAATTAACTTCCGAAATTGTTCTTGATTTATAAATATTGTCGACTTATCTTACTCAACTATGCGCTCACTGAAAAAGTAGTTGAATCTTATTTGGATTTCTCCATCAAAACCTTCTTCAATAATTTCCATGAATACTTTTCTTGTATCAAAGCAATGTATTTTTCTTTTTGTTGAACCCATAAGGCAAGGAATAATGTTGATGCACATAAAATTGAATTATAAAAATCATTCTTCATTTCCTTATAATTTTTTTACAAAAATCTTCTCAACCTTCATCAAAAATTATATCATATACATATAGAATTAAAATTAGATCTCTGGAGTCAATATCATTCAGATATATGTTTTTATAAACTTTTCCTTTAGAAAAGTTAAAACATTCTCAAAAAATATCATGTTGATAATACAAAATACATGTAACTTGTTTAACCCCATACAAATCATTATTCAACATGATTTTTTTTCAACCTCATAACGTGGAATCCAACAATGTGGTTGAATATAACCTTTTTCCTTAGTCTCGTCATTTATTAAATATTACATTACATACATCTGATTATCATTGAAATTTTGATGTTCATGGAGTGAATGAAACATTCTAATAGTTTCTAATCTTGATAATTGAGAAATGGTTTCTTCAAAATCGTCACCTTCCACCTATGAATAGCCATTGTAAACAATCCTTGGTTTGTATATGGAAACTTATCCATGTTCATTCATATTTTTTAAATAGAAACACTTGGTTCCGATAAAAAAAATTCTATCTATGACACAAGTATCAATGTTTCATTCTTCTAAATATGATCCCACACTTTATTCATAGAATCCACCAATTTATTGTGTTGGATAGCTTCAAAAAATTATTCTTATTCAAATTAGGAGATATTTGAAATATGATTATTTATATCAATATATATTTACCTGGAATGGAGCTTTTTGATTCCAAATAATGTTTTTCGGCTCATCATGTATTTATAAGGTGGTAAATTTCAATTTTTCTTTCCAAGTTAACTTTTTCATCACACGATTGTTCATAATATTGAAAACGGTTTTTTGAATTACTTTGACTATTGTTTGAAATTTATAGTTTTTCCTCCTCAGCATTCTCAATAACTTTCCATACAAAATTTTATTCTCAATTACCTTCACGTAATATGAGTCAAACAATGTATTTTAATAGTTTTCCCAAAATTTATAACTTATCCCATTTGGGGATTAACCCATAAAAGATCTTTCCACATAATTCTCATCAATCCTTCCCAAATAAAGATTTTTAATTTTGAGAAAACACGGTTATTCAAATACATTCAATTATTTCAATGAAGGATTATATACAACATCTAATAAAGAGTTATTATCATTTTCAGTATCAACATGATTCTATATTGAACATTTACCATAATACTAATATCTTTTATCTATTATAGTTTTTATATTTTAAATTCTTCAAACATAATTCTTCCCAATTCCACAAAACATGTATTCCTTATTTTTTATAATCTATTTTTTTGTGGAGTATCGAGCGCTCAATGATGATGTTTGATATTATTTTTTCACTGATAACATTAAAAAGTATTATTTTTGAATTCATTAACATTATCTATTCTCATCTTCTTTATTGATTACCCTATTTTGGTCTCAACATATTTTAGAACTAATTTTATCATCTCAATTTCCTCTAACTTGTGCTTCAAAAACATGATGTTTTTCATCCTAGTGAAATGATCAATAAATATGATCAATTATAAATCTCATTTATTTTATTGATGTCTCAATGGGCCACATAAATTAGAATAAATATGAGCAAGAGGTCTGTTACATTAAATCTCAAGTATCTTCTAGGATTTTTACTCCACTATCCTTTTTGTAAAGTAATACAAACATCTTAATATCTTGTTTTCAATTCTAAAAAAATTAAAATGGAATCATCTTTAGAAATTATGTTCATAGATTTCTGTCCAAGGTGACCCAGTCTTTGATACCAATTTTTTCGTCATCTACCAAACTGAAGTAGTAAAAGTTTTTGAAATATAAAATTTGTATTATGTTCCCTCCGATTCATTCTCCTTTTGTAATAAAATTTCCATTTTTTCACACTTTTGATTTTAAAAAAATATTTTCTAAAAAAACTTCTTTTACATCATCACAAATGTAATGCCCTGGGCATAGAAACCAAATATAAGAACATTATTTTATCACATTATCATGATTAAATAGAATAAAATCCCAAACGACCAATCAATTTAGCAGTCATGGAAGCCTATATTATGTAATAGATACCCATAATACATTCGAAAATAGAAATTACAGACATGATATATAATTAAATTAAATAAACATCATTCCTAGAAGCATTTTCATTGATTTTTTATTCATTACTTTGAGAAATTAAACATAAAAATGGTGAGATAAAATTATCAGTAAGGGTAAGTAATGTTGAGATGGTATGTTAGTATAATATACTCTATAATACCAAATGTATGATCGAGATAATAAATATACTGAATAAAGTATCTAATGATTCTTTAAATAAAAGAGGGGGGTGAATTGTATTCTTTAAAAAATTCCTTTGGAACTTTTAAATATGGTTATGTTTAACAAGGTTAAATAAGGTAATTTAGAAAACCTCTATGTTCTACACACTTTCTTGATTTAGGAAATACTATTCTAAGAAAGTGAATCTGGAAAGATGGTTTCGGAAAATGAAACTTAATGAATGTTTACAGAGATAAAGATTCTACCTCAAAGAATATAGAATATTACTAAATCAGAGTATACAACTATAAGGAAGTACAAGATAGTTATACTTTTCTCAACAAATAAAATGCAGTGGAAAACATGTAACAAGACAAGTAACAAGTTGTAAATCTTTTAACCCAAAGAGAATGGTATCCAACAACCATGGATAATGGTCCCTTGATTTATACTTTAAAGAAAGTTTGACTTACCGACACTAGGGTAAGCCCTCAATACGAAGATTGGTGTCTGTTTTGTTATACCCACAAGCCCTCAACTTCAAGGTAGTTGGAACCTCTATCTTCCTCAGCAAGGAAACCCTCATCTTCAAGGTAGTCGGCACCTCTGTCTTCCTATCCTCGAAAGCCCTCGAATATACTTAGCAACATTTGGAGTCGCACAAAGCAAATATGAACAAGAAGTTCAATATGCACTAAGCAATGAATGTCGCTCTCTAGAAATCACTTCAACATCATTTATTCTCTAGATTCATAGAACATTTCATAAAAAATTGTGAGCTCCTTCAAATGAGCTCTTATTTATAGGCATGAATTTAGCAGTCGTCTCCCTCCTCCAATGGTCATATTTTTCCTTGAATTTCGAAGGGACCTGTACATGTGTCACTAAAACAAAGATTAGTTAATAACTGAAAGAACAACGTTGTTTTATAACAAAACAAGTGTAAGAAAAAATATGGCCACATAACTAAAATCCAATATTCTGAATGTAATCAAATGAAAGTTCAGAGTCTAACCAAAAATGAATTTAGAGTCTATAATACAAGAATATTCAGATTCTATTTTCTAGGAATTCAAAACCTGAAATCTATAAAATTCCAGAGTCTAAATTTCAATGAAATTCGGAGTCTTGATTTACAAGAATTTGGAACCAGAACATACAAATTTTGGAGTTAGAGTTCATGAGAATTCGGATTCAGAACTCATAAGAGTTTGGATTCTGTATTCAGAGAACTCTGAGTCAGAACTCAGAAAAGTTCGTAACCAGAATTCATATTTATAATTTAGAGTCAGAATGTAGAAGAGTTCATAACCAGAATTCGTATTTAGAATTCGGAGTCCGAACTCAAAAGAGTTCGTAATGAGAATTCTTATTCAGAATTCGGAGTGAGAACTCAGAAGAGTTAATGACCAGAATTCTATGAATTTGGAGTCAGAACTCAAAAGAGTTCGTAATCAGAATTCGTATTTAGAATTTGGAGTCAGAACTCAGAAGAGTTCATAACTAGAATTCTGATAATTCAGATTCTAAAACAGAATGCTTCAAATCTAGGTATTTATAGGATTCCGAGGTTTTGGTTATAAATCGAATTTTATACTTAGAAAAATTATGATATGAATAATAAAAACTTGGTAAGAATGAATTTCCTTGTGGAAGTACATTTATCCTTATAAAAGTAAAACACATGTAAAAATGAAATTTTCCTTGAGATGAGGTGTTTGTGATTTTCAAAACAAGAAGGAATGGTAAAGTCGTAAGGAACCCTTATTGACTTAACAATCTCCCCCAAGTATAAAGGAATGTAAAATTCATAAGGAAAACCTTTTTGACTCAACAATCTCCCCTTTTTTGTAAATCACAAACATCCTTATGAAAAATAATATAAAGACTTAGAAAAAAATTTCTAGACTTTGAAATAAAATATATGTCCCTTTTCACATTGTCAAAGATGAATACGACTAACACCCCCTTATGATTTGGAACTCTAAGGATCGTATTCTAGATTTTCAGAATGAGATTTTTCATTATCCTGAGTATGGAAGTCTCTCTATAAAAACTCCCCATTAGATAAACTCCCCATTACTTAGGGATATTTCTTCTTTTCATAGCATTCTTTTTACTTTCTCCCCCTTTGTGATTTTCAAAAATAATTTGAGGAAATGGAAAAAAATATAATACCTGAAATATTAGTAAAAAGAATGAAAATAGAAACAACCAACTAAAATTTTATTTCTATTGGAATAATTTGTATGAGGAAACCAATACAACAAAAGATTAGATTTATTTTACTTCATTTTCCTTGGGTATCAACTTCTTCACAATTGTTTTCATCATCTTGAGCTCCTTGTGATCTTCCTCTGCTTTCTTATCTAAAGAATTGATCCTATCATCCTGAGCCTTCAGATCCTCTACCTGAGTCTTGAACAAATCATATTTCTTCACTAGCTTCTCTTCAATCTCGATCTGGAGTTCCCTTTCTCTCTTCCAGCTTTGAGTAATAGAGTACAACTTCCCACTCAGATCCTTGACCTCCTGAATCTGAGTACTCTGCTCAAGATTTAACTTTTCCTCAAAACTATTTGTGAGATTGTTGATTTTTCAATCTTCATTATAAAAAGATTCCTTAACATCATCTTGAAACTCATCAATATCTATCAAATCATTAACTATATTCTTTGACCAGCTGACCACTTTTTTTCAAGATTTTATGTGAGCATCATAGTTGATGAGGAAATTCTTATAATCAGCCTCAATCTTTACACACTTCTCCATTACCATGGATACAGAATCCAATTTTTTATTAATGCTATGTTGGATCATCTGACATCTGGAGTCAATGCTTAGAATGATCGGAATAGTATCAAAAAGCTTTTTTATAGATTGAATGAAAAAATCATGACCAAGAGCTGATGATTCCGAATTTGACACTTTGCATGGTGGTAGTTCTTCCTCTAACTCAACAAGATTCCTCTTAGAAGATCCACCAGCTTCCTTCTTCCTTAAAACAACTTTGGTTGGTGTGTCCTCAACCACCTTTTTTCCATTATTGGTTCTCAGAACAGATTCTTCATCCAGAGACTTATGTTTATAGTTATACAGCTGAACAATCTTATCTTGATCTAATTTCTCCTTCTCAACTCAAGCCTCAACATCTTCTGGATGTATGAAGTGGTGATTATATCTTTCTTCCTCAGACAATCTATTAACCTCTTCTTCACCCTTCTCATCTTCACCTTCCTCATTTTTCCTAGGAGTTAGAGGCTTTAAAGGCTTTGTTTCAAAAGATCGGATTGATAGTTTTTCGGATGGGGTTTCATTTTTAGGATAATATTTAACTTGCTTTATAAGTTCTTCAATACCATCACTACTTTCAACCTCTTCTTATCCTTTTTTTCAACTATCTTTTCTTCAATAAACTTCTCTTGGGATTTTTCCGGAGTGAAAATTTTCTTCCCTGGAGTCTCAGGTAAAGGCTCAACCAAGAAAGATTTCGGTACAGGAATATTCTCGGATGCTATTTCAGTATCACCCAGAAGGGATTTCATAATTATAGTCTCAAAAATTTTCTTTTTTTTTCTTCTTTTCTTTGTCTTGCTTCTCAAGTTCATCAGTTGCATTCTCTTTCAAAAGTTTGGCCTCTGCAAGATCCAAGACAAACTGTATCTCTCCTTCATTCCGATTCTTTTTGTCTTCCCTACACTTGGCTATAACCTCATCTAGATAGGCTTTCTGCTTCTTGGGATTTGGAGGTGCAGATTGAGTTTCTTTAGCTTATGATATTTTTCCTTCTTCTACCACTTCCTTCAACTTCTTGTTTTTTTTCTCCTTTTTTTGATAGCTCATGAGCCTCTTATTCCTTCAGAGCAGCTTCAGCCTCTTCTTATAGTAACTCATAGAATTATATTGTATCCTTAGAAAACCCAACTTTAATCCTCTTGAGAGTATCATCACTGATAAGCATAACATTTCAATTCCTTGACTTTGAACTGCAAGGGATTTTGATGGACTCCAAGCACTGAACAATAAGATTGGAAAGAATGGCCAGGTACATAATAATATGTGCTTTCAAGTTCCCATTATTGATATTCTCTATCGTAATGAGAATATGCTTCATCAAGTTTACCTTCCTCAAATTCACCAGAAAATCTAAAATGAACATGTCACTGTTCTTCAAGGTGTCCTTATCACCTTTTCTAAGAATGATAAAACCATGAACCCACAATTCATAGATCTTGTTATTTTTTGAGAGACGAGAAATATTTTCAATCTTGACATATTAAAGTCGAAGGCAATCTATAGCCTTCACCTTTACGATACTTCCTTGAACATCTGGAAGCTTGTGGGAACAGAACTCGGCTTCCCCTTCATAAGACAGTCCCAACAACATAGAATCCATGGTGTATGAAGGGGCCTAGTTTTTTCTATAACTCTTGAAAGAAATCATATCTCTATATTCTTGTTTAAAGAAACTGAATGATTCGTAGAACTCAATAAGAAGATCCGAATACACCAAGTCCTGAGCGCCTAGCTTCGAAATGGAAACACTTTCCCATCCATTAAGGTTGATGTTCTTGGAGATAACGGAGTCATACTTGTTGATGAAATTCGGATGCACCAGCCTATCTCTATATATTTTCCACTCCGAAATCAGCTAGACTGTAGACATGTCTTTTTGAGAGGATCCTTCTATAGACATTCAGACATGGGAAAACTCATAGAAGTTTGGAAATGGATTTTGTAGGAGGGTTGAGTATCGACACGCAAAGGCTTTAAATCGATGTGGGACAACCCATCGGTGGTCCTTTATATATGTGTTTGATGCGATGGTTGAACTTCCATGCTTGATCTAACGGTTGAGAAAGCTTCTGATAAATCTGATGGATGAAATGATAGCTGCAATGAAAATTTGGTAGGATCCATTATTTTGAGGTTTATAAAGAAAAACATTCAGATTTATGGAACTTATAATATGAAAAATTTAAAACACAAAAGAAAATAACAACAAGGAAATGATGATTACGAAGACTTAAGAAAAAAATCATACCTTTTGGATTACTCGGAAGATTATTCATGTTGGGGAAACAAATTTCTTAAATAAATTTAGATTTCTAAAATTTTTAATATATATAATAAAACATTAAGAAAATATTCATTACGAAAATTTCAAGTACGAGAATTTTCTTTACGAAAATTTCAAGTACGAAAATCTTCATTGCAAAAATTTCAATATGAGAAAACATAAATTTTCATTATGAAAATTTGAAAAACATCATTAGAAAAAAAAACTTGAAAACATCATTACGAAAAATTTCTAAGAACATCATTACGAAAAACATGAAAAACTTCATTACGAAAATTTTCAAAAACTTCATTACGAAAAATTTCAAAAACTTCATTACGAAAAATTTCAAAAACATCATTAAAAAAAATTGAAAAACTTTAGTACGAAAAAAATCAAAGACATCATTAAAAAAATCTTGAAAAAAATCATTATGAAAAACCATAAAAACTTCATTATGAAAAACTTGAAAAAATTCATTACGAAAAACATCAAAAACATCTTTAAGAAAAAATTTGAAAAGATAACAAACAAACATACTCCCCCTATGAAAAAAAGCTTATTAATGTAAGGATATTGTTTTAATAAAAAAATTAACAAGGAATATTACCTTACGGTCATCATTCCTAACTTTTATTTAATGTCTTGTAATCTATCAGAGGGTACAGATTTTGTGAAAATATCAGCAACTTGATCTTGCTTTCTGATAAAATGAAGAATGATATCTCCTTTTAGTGTTTCATCCCTAAGAAAGTGATGCCTAATATCTATGTGTTTTTCATGAGAGTGATGTGCAGGTTTCTTACTACAGGAAATGGCACTTGTATTATCACACAAAATTTTATTTTTGGTAAAACTCATACCATAGTCTGTGAGTCTATGTTACATCCACAACACTTGAGCACAACAACTTCCAGACGCTACATATTCAGCCTCAACAGTGGAAAGTGCTATTTAGTGTTGCTTCTTGAATGACTAAGAAACTAATTAATCTCCTAAGAAATGACAAGTTCCGGATGTAGTTTTTGTATTCATTCTACATCCACCAAAGTCAGTATCTGAAAAACATTTCAAAACAAAATCATTTCCAGAAGTATAGAAGATTCATAAATCCACGGTTCCCTTTAAGTAGAGAAAATTTCTATTCACTACCTTTAAATGATATTCCTTAGGATTAGATTGATATGTCGAAAATAAGAATATTGAAAACATTATGTATGTACGACTAGCTGTAATGTAATGTAAACTTCCTATCATACCTCTAAAAGATGTTTGATCTACTGGTTTCCCATCATCATCGAGATCAAATGTATTTGAGGTACCAATAGGAGTACTGATACTATTATTGTTGTCATATCAATACTTCTTAAGAATTTCTTTAATATACTTATGTTAGGATATATAGATTCTTTTTAGTTTTTGAGAAATTTTAAATACATGGAAAATGTTAACTCACCCATCATACTCATTTCAAACTCAGATTTAATTAGATCCACAAATGAATCAGTTACGGATTGCTGAGTTGAACCAAATATAATGTCATCAAGATAAATTTGAACAATCAAAACATTTTTCTTATCTTTCTTTATAAAAAGTGTTGGATATGCATTTCCATTAACATAATTATTTTGAATCTAAAATCATGTAAGTTTATCATAACAGGCTCTAGGGGCTTTCTTAAGTCCATCCAAAGCTTAGGTAAGTCTAAAAATGTTATTGGGGTGTTTTGTATCTTCAAAAATAGGAGGTTGTTATCAAAAACATTCTCTTGAACATAATAGTTAAGGAAAGCACATTTCAAACCCATTTGAAAAAGTTTGAAATTGAAGAATTCTACAAAGGAAAGTATGATATGAATATATTCAAGTCCAGCTACTTGACCATATGTTTCTTTATAGTCTATTCCCACTTTTTGATTATAGTCTTTAGCAACTAACGTAGATTTATTTCTAAATATGATTCCATTTTCATCACACTTATTTCTAAAAAACCCATTTTAATCCAATAATAGAAGTTTCTTTAGGTCATTTAACCAAGGTCCAGACTTTATTCCTTTCGAATTCATGTAGTTCATCTTGCATGGCTTTAATCCAATCATCATCACCAAAAGCTTTATCAGTTATTTTTTGTTCTAATTGGGAAAGAAATGCATGATGTTCTACTTCATTCCTTAAGGATCTTATAGTTCTTATGGTTTTATTTACATCACCAATGATATTATCAATGGGATGATTCTTAAGAAACAACGGATTTGGGTTTTGTAAAACCTATTCATCAACATAGGGTATAAAATATTCTGGGGTAAATGCCTCAGAAACATCTTCTTGGATATTTTTCTTTATTAGAAGGATTTTTTAAAAAGGTTGATAATCAGTTTTTAAAAACACATCTGAAGATGTAGGTTGGGGTATTTTAAAAACAAAAGGATCAGTTTCATCAAATTTTACATGTACTGTCTCTTCAACAGTACAAGAGTTTTTATTGAAAACTCTATAAGCCTTAGAATTTGTGGAGTAGCCTTAGAAAATTACTTCATCAGATTTTGGTGCAAATTTGTATAGAATATCTTTAGTGTTCATAATGAATACATTGCAACCAAAAACTATGAAGTAGGAAAGTCTAGGTTTTCTACCATTCCATAACTTGTAAGGAGTTTTATTAAAAAAAGGTCTAATTAAAACATGATTTATAGTATAACAAGCAGTACTTACTGCTTCAGCCCAAAAAAATTTGTCTATAGAATATTCACTCAACATGGTTCTTGTTATCTCTTGAATAATTCTATTTATTCTTTCAATATAACTGTTTTTTGAGAAGTTCTTTGTGCTGAGAAATTGTGAGTAAGGCCTTTTCTACTAAAAAAAGTTTTAAAATCAGAATTTTGAAATTCTCCACCATAATCACTATGAATAGTATTCAATTAAAGGTTTTTATTATTTTTAACATGGTCTCTAAAACTTTTAAAATACGAGAAGGCTTCAGACTTATTTTTTAGAAAATAGTCCCACGTAAATCCAGTGTAATCATCAACTAAAACAAATACATAATATTTTCCTCCAATGATTCCAGTTTTTGTAGGACCAAAGAGATCCATATGTACTAACTATAATGCATTAGTAGTTGAGACTTCACTTATTGGTTTATAACTCGATTTATGTTTCTTTTCATATTGACAAGGGTCGTAATCTTTAGAAAAATCAAATCTATGCTTTGGTATATCCTTAACTAGTCCTTTCTTAGAAAGTTTACATAGGTTCCTAAGGATAAAATGTATTAACCTTCTATGCCACAACCAAGAATGATCTTACATTGCACTATGGAAAGGTAGATCTTGTCTCCTAAGTTCTTTTAAGTTTAGTGTGTATACATGCTCTTGCCTATGGGCAGAAAGAATAAACTCTTCCTTGGAATTTTGTACTAAGCACTTGTCATTCCTAAAATTCACAAGGTAACATTCGTCACATAATTGGATTATGCTAATGAGGTTGTTCTTAAGACCCTTAACAAATAAAACATTTTAAATCAATGTTTTTCCAAGAAGAATGTTGTGTTCTATACCAATAATTACTCTCTGAGCATTATCTCTGAAAGTTATTTTTCCTCTTCTTGTATTGATTATATTTTCAAAATAGTTTTTGTTGCCAGTCATATTCCAGGAACATCCACTATCCATGTACCAAGTATTGTTGTTTTTACTCTCTCTATTTTCTTGAAAACAAAAAGGTTAGACTTTCGGAATCAAAACTTTCATGGATCCGGAAATTTCAGAAAGCAAGATTTTAGGTAACCAAATTTTCATAGAAAAGTATGCTTTATGAAATCCTAAAGATTGGGTTTTGTTTAAAGAACAATTATTTGTCTAGTGTAGACCACAATGACACTTAGTGTAGAATAGAGTACTTCAAGGAAAAAAATAATTGTTGCTAAAAATCAGTTTATAACTAGTATAACCAAAACTAGAACTATTCCTTAGAGTTCGGATTTGAGAATACATTTTATCAAAATTCTCATTGCCTAAGGTAATGTTTGACAAACACATCCTCAAGGAAAAAATTTTGGATTTTAGTTTGATAACCAAGTTCTTGTCTTCTAGAATATTTGATTTGGATCTAGAGTTAGGCTTGAAAAAAATTATTAGAAATTATGTTTTCTAGATCCTTAGAGATTTTATTCTTCTCAGATTTTACTTCCTTAATATTTTTTGCAATACTTTCAAAATCGACAATTTTATTATCAAGATATTTAAAAAGATCTGATATTTCCTTAGTAAGAATAGTATTCATAGAATTTTCCTTATCACGTTTTTTATGAGTTTTGAATTATAAATTTCAAGTAGTTTGGAAAACCTAGAAACTTTTTTATAAGAAGGTAAAGCACTATCTTCCTCAGAAGATGATTCTTTATCCGAAGAATCATAATATTTATTACTACTATAATTTTAATTTAAAGGAACATTGGTCAATGATTCAGCATTATATACCTTAGACATCAAGCAATGATTTTCAATAGGTAATCTAGATATTAGACCAAGATTCTTATATCCTAAAGATTTTTAATCTGAAGATTCACCACCACTAGCACTCTAGGTGTCATTATCTTTCAAGACATTCTTAGCTTTAGATTTGTTTTACTTGGTTTTGTTTCTCTCAAAATGATTTTCCTTTCTTTCCTTTCTTTTGAGCATGGGGCAGTCAGGCCTTATATGACCAGCTCTCTTGCATTCATAACATGTGACTTATGAATCTTTCTTGTCTTTTCATTCCTTTTTCTTATATCTGGATTGAAAGTTCTTTTGTCCAACAATCTTATTCATCCTTCGAGAAAGATTTTCTAACCCATTTTCTGAAGATTCATTTCCACTAGATTCGGATTGGATAATCACCTTCTTAGATTTGGATGTAGTAAATCTCTCAAGAGTCTTGGATTTTATATGATTTGACGTAGTTGTAAAAACAACTCCACCATTTCCATTCTTCTTTTTAACATTATCGGTATCTCTCTTCATTCTGGTCTCATGCTGAAGAAGAGTTCCAAATTGCTCATCTAAGGAAATATGGGTGACTTTTCTATTCTCATGAATTTCTGTCCTCTTGGACTCCCACTCATTTGGCATGATTTCTATGATTTTATCTACAAGAGCCTCATCATTCAAACCTTTTAATCCTATAGACTGTAAGATATTCACAATTGTCATAAAACTTTGCTGAACTTTTCTTGTAGGTTCTCCATAAGGAAATTTAAAGCCATGGTATTCAGCTCTCAACATAGCTCTTCTTGTCTCTATAACTTTAGAAGTACCAAAATGTGTAACTTCAAGTTTCTTCTATATACAATTTGTAGCTTCACAAGAAGATATTTGGCTATATATATTTCTAGTCATTGAACAAAGAAAGGTATTGTGTACCTTATAATTTAGTTGATATTCATGCTTTTCTTGATTGGTGAAGGTACTAAGTTCTTTGTCAGGGATTTTATATCCTCTAGTAAGCATAAAAAAATTATCAAATCCAGTATTGATAATGAATGTCTTCATGAGATATCTCCAGTACTCATAATCATTTCCATCAAAAATAGGTGGTATTGTTGGATTTAGGTTGTCAATAAAAGAAACATTGATTCCTGTCATCTTAATGATAAACTTTCCACACAAACTTATGAGTAATATCAGTTTTGTAAACAAGGAAAATATTCCTCAGAAATGAAAATAAAACTAAGGTATCTCTAAGAAAAATATGAATCCAAACTTAATGAGTCCGAAAATATGATTCTGAAAAAATAGAAGAAGAAGATTTATCTTCTGAATCTAATCGTGAGATTGATTCAGATTGAACCAAAATTCTGAAGACAATCGTTAGATTGGATCAGGAATCAAGGTCACCTCTTTTGACACCAATTGTTAAGATGGTATGTGATTATGATATACTCTATAATACAAAATGTAGGATCGAAATAATAATGATACTGAATAATGTGTCTAATTATTCTATAAATACAAGAGGGGGTGAATTGTATTCTTTAAAAAAAAATTGGAACATTTAAATATGGTTATGTTTAACAAGGTTAAACAAGGTAATTCACAAAACCTCTAAGGTTTACACACTTTCTCAATTCCGTAAATACAATTCCGAGAAATTGAATCCGAAAATATGGTTCTATGAAATGAAACTTAATGAAAGTTTATGAAGATAAAGATTATACCTTAAAGTATATATAATCTTACTAAATCAGAGTATACAAGTATAAGGAAGTACAAGATAGTTATACTTTCTTCAACAAACAAAATGCAGTGGAAAACATGTAACAAGAAAAGTAACAAGTAGTAAATATTTTAACCCAAAGAGAAGGGTATCCAACAACCTTGTATAAAGGTCCGTTGATTTATACTTTCAAGAAAGACTGTCTTACCCACACCAGGGTAAGACGAAGATATGAAGATCGGTTTCTGTCTTGCAATCCCCACAATCCCTCAACTTCAAGGTAGTCGGCACCTATGTATTCCTCAGTAAGGAATCCCTCAACTTCAAGGTAGTCGGTACCTCTGTCTTTCTATCCCTGGAAGCCCTTGAATGTAATCATCAAAATTCGGAGTCGCACAAATCAAATCTGAATAAGAAGTTCAGAACACACTAATAAAAGAATGTCTCTCTCTAGAAATCACTTCAACAGCATGGAATATCTAGAGTCATAGAACAGTTCATCAAAAATTGTGAGCTATTTCAAATGAGCTCTTATTTATAGGCATGGCTTCAACGGTTTACTCCCACCTCCAACGGTCATATTTTTCCTTGAATTTCAGAGGGACCAATACAAGGGTCACTAAAAAAATGGTTAGTAAGTAACTGAAATCATGACATCATTTTATAACAAAACAAGTGTAAGAAAAAATATGGTTACATAACTAAAATCTAATATTCATAATGTAATAAAATGAAAGTTTGGAGTCTAACCAAAAATTAATTCAGAGCCTATAATACAAGGATATTCAGATTATTTTTTCTAGGAATTCGGAACTTGAACTCTATATAAATTCGGAGTCTGAATTTCAAGGAAATTTGGAGTCTAGATTTACAAGAATTCATAATCAGAACTTAAAAAGTTCGGAGTTTGAGTTCATGATAATTCGTTGTCATAACTCATAGGATTTCGAAGTCTGTATTCAGAGAACTCGGAGTCAGAACTCAGAAAAGTTCATAACCAGAATTCGTTTTTAGAATTTGGAGTCAGAACTTAGAAGAGTTTGTAACAATAATTCCTATTCAGAATTCGGAGTCAGAACATTGAAGAGTTTGTAACTAGCATTTGTATTCAGAATTCAGTGTCAGAACTCAGAAGAGTTCGTAACGATAATTCAGAGAATTCGGAGTTAGAACTCAGAAGAGTTCATAATCAGAATTCATATTCAGAATTCGGAGTCATAACATAGAAGAGTTTGTAACCAGAATTCTTAGAATTTGGATTCTGAAACAGAATGCTTCATATCTAGGTATTTATCGGATTCTGAGGTTTTGGTTACAAACCAAATTTTATACTTAGAAAAATTATTATATGAACAATAAAAACATGGTAAGGTTAAATTTCCTTGGGGAAGGAATATTTTCTTTATAAAACTAAAACACCTGGTAAAATTAACTTTTCCTTGAGATAAGGTGTTTGGGATTTTCAAAACAAGATGGAATGGTAAAGTCATAAGGAAACCTTGTTGACTTAACAATCTCACCCAAGTATAAAGGAATGGAAAAGTTATAAGGAAAACATTATTGACTCAACAAGTAAAGTAGAATAAATAATGAATAAAAATGATAAACTAAAATTGTTATATTAATAGATGATAATGCATTCCATTCAAATAACTAGATATGTAAAAATCAATATTGCAAGGTAAGAAACTAAAACTCGTGTCATTTAATCAATGAACAAAAATGAAATGTCTCTTTAGATTTCATGAAGAGAAATCTCATGGATGTATAACAACTTTAAATAAATAATTGAAGTTATTTCTAAATGGATTTCATGTTTTAGGAACATGAAAATAGATACCACCAAGGCCTTTTACAAAATGGTTTAAAAATACAGATAGAAATCTGTCAATCATTCCCAGTTTATTTGCCTCATGAGAACATGTTGATTCATCAAGAATATATATATTTTTTTTCTCAAAAATTAATTACAAGTCCAAATAATTCATCATATCAAATAATAAATTTAATCAATATACAATATTCTATATCAAACATCTTTATTTAATAAAAGATACATATTTATCAATAATTCCCTAGTTCATCAAATAACATTCAATTTAATCACCATATTTGAAATGATATATGGATCAAGAAATAATAATATACATCATAAAAATATGGATACTCTAGGAAATTTAAAGTGAAAATTTATTACAAAAGGAAGTGATATTTAAAATATCAACATTAAGAACATTCTTGAGGAAAAAATAATCTTTAAACATTCTAAAGACCCATATACCACTTTGAATCATTGGAATCATAATCTATATAATGTTAGAAATTAAATTAGAAATATAATATTATTATTATAATTTATTTTTATATGACATGAAATAAGAAATATATACAGTAAATAAAAAATAATTAGCACAAAATAACCAATAAGTCTCACTAGAATGTGAATTGAGACAGAATTCCCTAAAATTTACCTTCCATTGTTTTCTGAAATTTATCATCTAGTATAGTGAGATAAAATATTTTAATAACTAATATGGTAACTATAATAATTTTTATAATACCATATAATAACTTATTATAATATTTCATTCCCTTTGTTGACAAATATTAATTAATTTTATTATTTCAAGTGATAATTGCATAGTTTTCTGGAGTATGTTAGAACTTGTTGTTTATTTTTATCATTAATTAGATCATGGTTTCAACATTAATATAATATAAAAAATGAAATAATTATCAAAAATAATCATTATATATTCATTTATAAAAATATAAAATAATTTTATATTAATAATGAAGTGCACTGTTCATAGAGACGGAAGGATATATGTAGAACTTAACACTACTTTAAGTTCTTTGTTGTATTAAAATAATAAAAAAAATAAATGATACGTATATAAATTATAAATATAGTACAATATAAATTTTATATAAGTTAAATATCTTTATTAAAACCATCCTATATATAGTCCATGAATGTAATGAATAAGTAATATCATTTTGAGGGAGAGGTATTCCACACTTCCTCAAACGAAATTATCATATTTATACAAGATAGAACACATAAAGTAATGTTACAAATAAAACTAAATAAGAATAATTTAATTATAAATATAATAAATATAATATATAAACATATTTTCAATCATAAGTTTTACCATGCTAGGTGGTGGAGGAAAATTTTACAATAATCTTTTCATGAGGCTATAGTTTCCCAAACACAGAATTAGTATGTTCATTAACCATTAGATGAAGGTCTGTATAAGTGTAGGTAAATAAATTTACATAATGTAATCATATTATATTTAGGATTATCTTTTTTTATAAAATAATGTAATAAAGACATTTTATGTTGAGGAGAATGGAAAATAATCTAGATAGCTTGAGAGAAGAAAATACTTTCTCATCGAGTAACAACTTTCAGTTTGTACCAATACAGTTCCTTGAAATGACTCATGCCTAATGTTTGTATTCATGTTAGGGTGTAGGGATGTTGGGAAGATATTTTGGTTTAAATTTAATTATCCTAGAGTGTTTTCAATGTTTTATTAATGGGGATAGGTGGTGTCCTTTCATTGGGAAGGAAAATAACTCATTTGGAATTTTGCGAAAAAAGTTTGATGTCCCCATGTTCGTACCTAATAAAATCATCAAAAAAACACAAATAAATAATATAATGTTTGTTTCGTTGATATATCTACAAAATGGGTTTTTTAAAAGTTTATATTCCATTTAGGAACTTAAATTAAATGTTTATTCCTTTATTAAACATAATTTTACCATGATAATTATAATTATTTTTAATTAGTTTCACTGATATTTTTGGTAAAAAAATTTGTTCATATTAGAAATTATATATTTTTGGATTAAAAATATTGAATCCATTTTTCTAAATTCCTATAATAAAAATGGAAAATATTAATTTAATATTCATCTCACAGGTGGGGCGACGATGCAGGTTTTTAATTTAATAACATGCAAAAGATTGTTATGTTTTTATAGTCAATTTCAAATTGAAATTGATCCTAATGACCTATTTTGATTTAATTGGAAAAAAATTTATTTAATTAGACATTAAAACCAATATATAAAATAATGTATCTTAATAAATAACCTATATGCAAACTGAATTTTGAAGTGAAATTCAATATATTTTAATATTCATTAAAAAAGAAATGTTTCAGAAAAATATTAAAAATTCACCTAACCTGATTATTAAATTTTTCAATCAAATATGATTTTATTTGGAGATATTAAATCAGTTAATATGTCATAATTATTATTTTAAATCCATTTTCCATTAAAAGGTAGTAAAATTTCCTTCATAAAGATATAAGTTTTTAGTTTGTAAAATATGTTTTGTTCATATCTTATGCATATAAAACCATGTGGAATAATATAAAGAATATTTTGCGGAATGTATAACATATTTATTTCATTAAAATAATTAATTAATTGTAATTAATTATGTTTATTAAGATAAAATACTTTTAGAAGGATAAAAATTATAATATTTCTCTTTTATACTTAATTGTTTCTTATTTTCATTTATCATTAATTTTTAACCAATGAATTAATTATATATATATATATATAATATTTTCATTCATTAATTAATAATATTTATTAATACTATTTTATATCATATTATATTAAATAATAAAATTTTAATAAAATTTTGTTGTTCGGTAAAACTCAGTCATCTATGTAATGCAAGCCATCAAAGAAGGACACTCTTGAGTGTAATGTGTGCTAATATGGTGTTTCATGAATTAATAAATATATAATATATAATATATATTTAAAATTGTAATTATATTTTAATGTATCATGATATTATATCACCTTCTATTCTTGGTGTTCCATGTCATGCATGATATCAAATATAAAGTTCTTACTTTATAATTTCAGTGTGTTGCATTCCCCAAACATAATTAAATTTCATCCTTAGAATTTATACATGATCTCTATGATAGAGGGATTATATGAAAACTATTTTTAAGGAATTAATTTTTAAAAAGGGTTAATATAAAGTTTTATTTTTAAGAAAGAACGTAATGTACAATTTTCCCTAAACATTATTCCTTAGTAAGAAAACATAGGTGGTAAATGGAAATGTGGATATAGAAAAAGAAATTCCAAAAATCAAGTTCTTATAGAGAGTGATAGAGATCATATTTAGATGAAAGTTGTTGACCACAAAACCATAAACCATATTTTTGCATAAATTTCATTGGAATCATAAAAAATTATGACAATATAACATCATTTTTGTTTCAAACAAATTTTTATCTATAGATAAGGACTTATTTCACTCTATTGGAATATAAGTAATCATTTTCTTCTATAAAAATAATATTTTCCTTTTAATATTCCTTGAAATATTTGTTCTTCATCTCTTAGTACATGATTCATCATATGGTGATTTAATACATTAACCACTAAAATCTCATTAGATGATCATCTTAAACTATTTTATAAATTGTTAACTTTTGAAACTGGCTATGATCCAATCACTTCTAAATGAGAGACACTGAATTTAAAAAATGAAATTATCATTAAAATTTAATCAACATAAAATAGATCTAAATTATCAAATTTTAGTTCTATGAATAATTTAAAATGTATCCTATTTAAATATAGTAATAACTCGAATCACCATACAACCCCATTGAAAAATGCACTCTTCATTATTCTTTATTTAAGACATAGGTTATTTGAAATTTTCCTTCAATCAAAAAGTGTTGTAAACAACACCAATAATATCATTGACCAGTTTTAAAAAGGTTATTAATCTATTCAAAGGTAGTAGAAACATATCCAAATCAATCATTTCATCATAATTATCTCCAAATCAGGAGAATATTAAGGGTTATATTTTCCTCAATCATGTGTTCTGTGACGTGTTTTAATTTATAATGAATAACATTTCTGGGTAACATTCATAATATGATCTCAAACACTTAATTCAAATGTATATTAGTAAAATAATCATAAATTCTATAATATTTATAACAAATAAATTACTGATTAAATATTCAAATGACACAATTATTGAAAACGAAATATTAATCAGTCCTCTTCATATGTGGTACTAGCGTAACATAATCATTATCCATTATCATAATTTTGGGAATATTATTTTGATGCTTATGAAATTTAACCTCATAGTTTCCCATCTCCTTTCAATTAATTCATATTATATTGGAAAAAATTTCTTACCCTTACAAACAAAATCATAGTTTCATTTTTCTCCACACTTATAAAAAACTCCCGATATTATCAATCCTTTACCGGAGTGTTTATTTCAACAGTTCTCAATTGATGGAAAACCCTTATTTCCCTTCAACTTCTTTGACTCATTCCATTTTTCGTGTTTTTTAAAATACCTCTTTTTATTATGGATTCCCATGCACTCCTAGGATTTTGATAATTCCTTATATGTTTGTATGGGAAATAAAACAATATTTTCGTATGATGATAAATTCTTAGAATCCAACGCCATTGGATTAATTTTGTTAAGACATCAAAGAATTAGTGATCATGAAATTCATGTTTCCTATATAATCTATAAAATGATTGGTTAACCTTGTAATGGTAGCTTTATAATCCTCTAAACATTCCTCTTCCTTCTTTTTATGGTATGAAATTTCCTCTTCATATAAACTTTTTAATCATGAGGGATGTATTTATCTAATAATGTATCCATAATTGTTATTCATTCCATTAGTTCAATTCTTTATTCATCCTTTGTATTTTGGATTATAGGCCAACACTGGTCAGCATTACCATAGAGATAATAGACCACAATCATAACTTTTCATTCACTTCATTCCATGGTAGAGAAAATATATTTTAGATATTTAACTGATTTCTCATCTAAAATTTGATTATTAGTTCCACAAAATGATGGGGGATTCTTCTACATATTGAGATCCAACATAAAAGACTCTCTCTTTGGAATAGGTTGCAATATTTTTTCACGGTTATTTATCATGACCTGACTAAGCTTCCATAACATATCCAAAACTTTCTCGGTTAAAATACTATCTATATGTGTTTCAAAGGCATGGAAATCTATGCATTTTCCATGAGTAATGATACCATTCATCATCATAGATTTCATTTCAAAATAAAAAAAATACATTAGATTGTCCCATAAATTTATGAACATCGTATAACTCTAAATTTATTCATCATAAATCCTAGAATCATAAACATTGGATAATATAGGGTTATTATTAATTTTAAATTCTTTAAAATGGTAGGTAGTGAAAATGTGTATTATCCAATGCATATCCCCTTAAGTGTCAAACCATGTACATAGTAAGGAACATTTTCGTGTACTAGGTTACCACGAGTCAGGCTTGGAAGACCTTGTTAGATTTATCACTCCTAGGTATTTCTGTGCTAGAACAACATCTGCAACTATTATACATAAAAGGATGTATTCCTAGCAATACCCAAGTAATTAATACCTTACCATGATTCAAGTATGTTCTTATATACTTATCCACAATTATTGTCTTAGTGTTTCCCTTCCTAATATATGTTTTCTAAATCTACATTCCTTGGTTTCTGTTAAAATTCCTCTAATACCAATTGGGATTGCCAGACCATAGAAACCCGGTGTTGATGTATTATTTTATTACATTGGCATGATTACATGGAATAAAATTATGAAGGGGCGATCATTTTAGTAGTATTGGAATGCGAGACTATATATATGATACCCATAATACACTTGGAAAATAGAAATTATAAACACGATACATAATAAAATGAAATCAACTACACCCTTGGAAGCTTAGTGTTCCTGATTTATTTAGTTATATTCATTTAAATACTTTATGTAATTCATAAAATAAAAATGGAAATGGTTTTATTAAATTATTTCTTATGAGATTTTATTCAAATGTTCCGGGTTTAAATTGTATAATTTTAATTTGTAAAAATGAATATCAATTTTTTAAAATAATTATTTCGATATATTATTAGGATTATTTTTTTATTTTTTTCAAAAAATATTGATTTTTCATGTAAAAAAGAAAAAATAATGATTTTAACTGAAAATTTTATTTTAATTTATTGATCAAATAATTTTAAATTTTTATTTTTATTTTCTCGTTTTAATTTTAAATTATCCATTATATATTTTAAATGGATTTTATATAATAATTCAAGTTAAAATCATTAAATATTTAAAAGGTTATTTTCCCAATTTTTTTGTTGCATTTTACCTATTTAATTAAAATTTAACTTCTCCAAATATTTTGTTCTTAATTAATTAAAATTTATTCCATTTTTTAATTAATTTTTTGAAATTTACTAAATTTACCCCATTTATTTTTTTGTCAATATGAGAAGTAAATTTAGTACCTGTTTATCATGTGAAAGGGTAAATCAGTTAATTTATGGTAAAAATAAATTTATAATAACATGTAAATTATAAAAACACATACCTAAATCAAATATTATAATTATATCTCAATCATAATCATAATATTGTATAATTTATGGCATTTTTGGAAACTTCCATGAGATTCTAAACTTTATAGTAATATAGTTATTAAAATGCCACACATCTCAAACTTTGTATTTAATAAGTGTATCCTTTTTAATATGGTTTTATACAAAGGATATGTTATATAATAAAAATTAATTTTAAAGATAATATTTTTATTTTTCATGTTAATTTATATAGAATAACTAATTATCTTAAAAGAGTACACAAGGATGATTCAATAAAAGGTCAATTAATGAAAAAATCAAATAAACAATATTAAAAATATTAAAATAAATCTTATTTGGGAAACATAATTTCTGAAATTAATTTTATATATAAAAATTAGATTTCAGTGGTATTATAATATATTTGGTTCAAATTTTAGATGTTTTACTATTATTGTTAAATTAAATGTAATGAATATATATTAAAATTAAAAATCTATAGTAGAAAATAATTTATTAAATTATATACATTCCTTAAAAATAATAAATTTTAAATACTAGTTAGGATTAGGTTTCAAATATCAAATATGATCCATTTAAAAGACTTCTCTCATTATATATATATATTCTATATTAACCCTTTATGGGTAAAAATACATGTTTTCACAGTATGAGTAGATGTGGTCAATATAAAAATCAATTGAAAACAATATATTCAAAATACGAATAATTTTAACTAGATAAGGGGTATTGAGCCATAACAATCTTATTTTTCAAATAAATAATTTTATAACCATTAAGATTTTATAATTAATTGTTATTAATTTAATGTTTTTATAAAATATTAGACTTCCCCTACTTCCTCTTATAAAAGGGGGCCACTTCTTCTCAATCCTTCACCCTTACAAAAATATTTTTCAGCCAAGACCTTCACATATAACCAAAATTAATTCCTAAAAATATTTTATATGAAACTATCAATTTTGAATACCAATCATATAGTTATTATGGTGTATGTAAAGAAATTCCTCCAAAAAAGATGTACAGTTTTTATCATAAATTTTTAAATTTTATTCTTATCCTAAATCACTAAATTATTCTAAAAAATTGATAATATAATAACCCTACTATTTTAAATATAATATATTTTATTTTATTTTATACATTACCTGTATCTATTACCTCATTCACAAAATTGGAAACCAAATCATCATTCATGTTCACAGTGGAGTATTGTATCACAAACTAATGTATTTTCTTTTCCAGAAAAATCTCACATTAATGTTTATAATTAGGTAGCTAATGTTTATATATTATTTTTAGGAAATATTTATTATTTTTGATGGAAATATAACATTTTATTTCCTTCATTTACATTCTAATAAAAATGATAACCTCTTTCCTTCGTATGTGTGTACTACAACCTCCACAAAAAGATGGGATTCCATTTTAATAAGGAAATAACATATTTGGTATATATATGTATAATAAAATAATAAAAATTATATATATGATATTATTATAATTATAGAATTATAAAATAATATTTACCTTCTTTCTATAATTAACATTGGAAAATGGATACTTTACTAATGTGATTGTATGACCTATTGTCTCAATGATATTTTCTTAGTTTATTTTAATAAGTCTATTTTTTGAGTAAATTTAAATGGATATTTTATATATTCAAATGGTAATTAATTAATTAATATTTTTCTATATATGATGGAATGTTGAACTCTTTGACCATAGTCAACATACTAGTGTCATTATTGAATTATAAACCAAATATTGACAAAATGTCCAACATGAAATTAAATGAATAATTAAATGTACATAACATGTTAATAAATTATATAAAATTAACAATGAAAATGAAACTGATCTATTGAAAGTTGAAAGTAGACTGATATTTGTACATAGTTGAATATAATATTTTTTTAACTTATAAAACATGACCATATCTTTCCACCATAATAAATATTATATTATTTGTAGATTTATTTAAATGTTTGTATGTTCTATTAAATGAAATAGGTTTCCTTTATAACAGTTCTATTTTTATATATATAAGTTTTCAAAATGAAAATATTATTTTCCTTAAGAGTGTTTTTAATTATCATTTCTATAAAGGAAACACATCGTTACCATGTTCTAAGAATTTGTTATTGAAAATTTGATATTAAAAGTAATGGGTATTTTTTTCTCTAAAAGTATCTTCAATATTTTGTTAAAATATTTTTAATGATTTTATTATGAAATAGAAAATAATAAATTATTTTAACCAAGATATTGTACTTACTATTTTTATTGTAAACTAGTGATCTTGATATGAATTATATAAAGGGTTAAGACCCGTTATAGATCATCGTTGATCCCGATATATATTATACATTGCATCTTCCCAAATAGAATAGTGTAATCCTGTTATAGTGTAGATTTCATACTGATAGTAATGTAATGCATTGGGTAAAGTACCATATATATTGATCTAATAAAAAAGGATTTTCCGAATATACTATCAAATTTTTTTAACTGGGATCCAATTTTTTTACACAGGTTTAATATTGGTTAAAAATTGATGCTCTAGGATACTATAAAGGGTTTATACTATCATTAAATGGGTTTTAAGGGTTTTCATTGAGAAAAATGTTTTATTTTTACATAATTATATTATTTATTTTATAGTCTAAAAGGGTATTGAAGCTAAAGTTAAAAATTACATTGGTTTTAATTTTTTCACTAGAATAATAGTTTTATTTTTTTATGTAACTTTCATAGACTTTTATAATTATGCCTTTTTTAAATGTTTTTATATTATATAATGATGGGTAAGATAAACAAAAATTTATGTTGAATGTGAAGACATTTTTTGATGTAAATAAATCAAATATAATTTTTAATGAGATTTTTTTTATTAAAAATGGATTCTATATAGATGATTCAACATGGAATTTATTAGATTAATATTTATGTGTGTGTCCTATTATTTTAAAACTCAAATCAAAAATTATATTTGGTAATAAAAGTTAATTCAAATCTAGAATAACTAGAAAATGTTATTTTTAAATTTGGTTTCTTACACCTTGGGTGTTTATCTTTTTTCAGTAGGGTGATGATGAAAATAAAATTATGGTGTAGAGAGTGATATCAGTGATTGTTAAATTTCCAATGATATTAATGGGTATTGAATTCATTATAAATATTATGATGATAGTTGATGTGGAACCATGATACGGTTGTTCAGTAGAGATCCAATGTATTCTAGTTACTTAAGATAAATTTCGGTTTCTTTATTTGAATGAGGTTTTGTTTGTAGTTTTACAGTTAGAATTTGGATCTGGTGGAATTTTATTTATCTAATAGCATGCTTGATCAATGATAATTCAGTGATTTCTCAACAAAGATGAAGACTGGTGTGGGTGGTTGGTGATTAATTATTATAGTCACACCATGAATCGGTAGTGGGTATGAGGTTGGGTGTCTTGATGATATTGTGATGCATCCCAAAGCAACGGAATAATGATACATTGAGGTAGTATTATTTCATTAAATGAGGAGAAATCAATAACTTTTGGTGTATTAGTTTAGATACGTACTAGCTTGTGATTTATTATGAAATTATATGGGATAGGTGGAAACAATATGAAACATTTCATTGGGTTACATCAAAACATTTTCTACGGAGATTACATAATTGGTGAGAAGCATGGATTAGAATAATCACTTTTTATATGATATATTATTTTTGGGACCACTATATGATTTATAATGAATTGGGCGAAGGCATCATAGTCATTAAGGATATGTATTTGTTGTTAAGTGTCGTATATGTGATGGTGTTGGTGGGGGTGGCTTGGAATCTAGTGAATAATGTTCTTCATGTTTAGAGATGTACAGTGGAAGAGAAATTGAAATTATATAAAGTTAAACAACAATTGCACATTGAATTGATGATTATGGTAAGTTAAGAAAAAATTTCTTCATACTGTTGTGGATTATCTGGTATGAGAATCAGTATTCTTTGAAGTTTATAATTATATGTTTATTTTTGGGTCATTATTGAATTGTAATGTTTTAATTTTCATCATATATATATTTTTGTTCCATGAATTGTTATTTTTATAAGTAATACCATAATTTTAACCTTCTAATGATATGTTTTTATAGGGGTAAAAGGTTGGGATATTATTTTATGAGATCTGGTATGTAGTAGTGAAAATTTATATTCCTACTTCAGCTGAAATTATACTTTCATAAAGGTCTGAAATTAAATCAATTTGGGATTAAATATGATATATTGGATGTAGGGATTCCACTTGTGAGATCTCATAGTTTATTCCCCCAAGGGATCTATAGGTGGGATCCATAAGACATCTCCTTATGAACTAAACAATATAGGTAAGGCCCTCAAGGCAATATGCTACACTAGGGAAGTTGTGATGCGGCTTTGGGGACACGTCGTATTGTGTCTATATTATCTTCAATGAAAAATTGGCATATCATGAGTCTTTATAACATATATAAAGATTCATTTTGGTGTTTTCCCTATACATGGGTGTTCTTAAATATTACAGGTGAAGAAACTACACCATATTGATTCTATGTAGTGTGGAATAAATATCACCCTATAACGGTTTTTCTATAGGGGTGGGGACCTCAGTGGTTTTGTGTGAAGAAACCTCTATGGTGGGATGTTATGTTTCCCTTATACCAACACTTCATAAATTCCCTTACTATGAATTTTTATATTTGTTAATACTTTTATTTTTCTATATGGTCTCATTGTGTATTATGGTTCAAGGTTACATGGGGAGATTCCTTTTGAATAACTCTTCCAATGTTATATTTTCCATTTTAATCATATATTTGGTGGTGATTATGATTTCAATCCATCAATTCTCTAAGGAATTCTTTTGTTAATCATCTATTATTTCTTCCCCATCACACACCTCTATTATTTTATTTTTTTGGTTTAGATTATAGATTTTTATCACTTTATAACAAAGTAAATATTATGGAACGAAGTCGTTTTACTATGTGATGGAGAGAGGAGGTCATTAGAATATAATTTTATATAGTTTTTTTAGGTTTTTATTAATGAAATACACTTCCCAAATTTATATTTGGTATTTTATTCAATTATATGAAATTGATTTTTATCATGGTTCTAGGGGATTCTTCTTTTGGGGGATAATGTTGGAGTTGTGTCATGGACCATCCACATGTGGTTATTTATTATTTTAGTTTGATTACTATTCTAACTATATTTCATATGAATATACCTCATTTTATTAAAATCAAATAATTTTATAAATTATAATAATTATTTATATCAATTATATAACATTTCATAGGTTCCCAATATCATTAATGGTCAATGAAGAGTCTCAGTGGAGCATGAAATTTTTTTCATATTCTTTATGGATATAGTTTTTCAATTTTATATAATTTAAATTTTATGATCATGAATGTTTGAATTTTTAGTTTCATATTATAAGGTATTGTGTACTTGGATGTGAACCATTATTAGACTATAGATTAAAAGATTAAAAAAATTATCCTCCTCAGGATAGAACATGTTCCCTATAACAATTGAGTGTGTTGGGGCCTCTTTGATACTATTTTTTTATGGTGTATACATTTTAAATAAATTTCTTTGTTATCATGGATAGGTGTATTGTTGATAGACTTGAAATCAATAACATATATTAGTTTCCCAAGGAATGTTTAGAAATTAGTGATGGATATAGGCCGAGTAATTAACAGTGATATGGGAAGAAATCATAGAAATATGGGGAGTACCCTAATGTGTGGTGATTCTGGCATGATGTGACTTAGAATTAGTATGAGACATTATAGAAGAGAGGGGTATAACATATAGGGTTTCCTCTAATAGTGGGGTGATATATAACCCTTAAGAGATATGTCATGGGATCTTGGTATGGGACATGAGAATTTTATTAGACATATAATTGATTTCCCATGGGTATTAGACTAGGGAGTCATAATATATTCCCTAGGTAGTGGTATTAAGAGTGATGAGGTTGGGTTAGGGTTTGTGGTATTGGTTTAGAGGAGAATACATGTTGTGATCAAAGTAAGGGTGATATTATGAGGTTGGTATCAATGACAGGGACTAGGTGTCTAGTTTCTAGTGACTATAATCCATAGTGAAAATATGGGGTGATATGTGATGGGTCATGTGTTAATCATATATTTCAAGTTTTTCTTTTTTATAAGTAAATAATCTACTACGAGTGAGGATCATAAGTCATAGATCCTACTTGAGTGAGATGTAGATGGATGGGATACTATGGGTTAGATAAATTACATAGATACATATTGTAGACCATTATTATAAATTATTTGAACATAGCAATAGACCATGGATTTTCTAGGATAGGGTCATTGTATTGGACAACTTGATTGAGGGGGTAGGGTCTTGCTATGATGCAGGTGATGGAAATAGATTGTACATTGACTGATTAGTTCACATATTAATATTTCCAAATATAAATATAACCTTTTCCATCGGGAAATTGATCGTGTTTTTAAAAATCACATAACCAATTAATTTCAACCCTCAAGTTTTATAAATTTACATTACATAACTTTTTTAACACTGAAAATAATATACAAATAGATTCCCAAATACTATACTTGTCATATTCATTTTGAAACAAATAAAAATAAAAAGTGATATATATATATATATCTTTGTGTGTGTGTGTGACACATTATCTTCCACTGGGTTCCTATTGACTAGAATCCTTCTTAGACACATCAAACATTTTACATAACTTCATAACCTAAGGGAATGAGAAATAAAAGGGTTGAAATAAAATGACCATTAAGGGTAAAAAATTGAGATATGTAATCATAATCATATGAATATTTGTATGATAACATGATCATGAAAATTTAATATCATACCATAAATATCAATAATCATAGGCATGAATATGAAATAAACCATTGTCATACGCAAAACACAAATCAAAGGGAAATAAAGAACATAATCTATTAAATATTATCGTAGGAATAAAACATGGAATTATGGGAGACACATAAAACTATAATATTATTTCTATAGTATCCAATTCATCTTTTCCAATACAATATTGGTAGTATGGTTTCACTATGCATACCATATTGGTACTCATGGTTCACATCCATGGCCATATTAAGTGCATGAGTTCACTCATCATACAATATTTGAAGTCACAGTCCACTCCCATGTACATATTAGTTTTCAAGGATCATTCCCATTACCAATTTGGTCTATCTCATGAGATATAAATCAACACCCATTGCATTTGAGGGAGATAGATGTCCCACCCATCTCCAAATTAAATCATACATATATGTGTCAGAAGATCACAAACAATCTTATTGTAACCCATGAAATGAAATGGGTTTTATAAACATGTAATAATATCATAAACTATGTAAAAAACAAGTTTCAAAATCATTTCATCAAAATCATAACCTGTGAATGAGAAATGGGATTCAAAAACATATAACTTGTGAAAGAGAAACAGATTTCATAAACATCACAACTTAAAAACATAATATTTTCAGAGAATGAATATGAATTGAAACATAGAATAATTCCTCCATAATGTCATGAGAAAAACCAATGTTTTTTATCTTTTATGGGAAATAATTTTGAATCATCTTTTAAAAATATTTGTTGAGGAAGATATCCTTTTTTCATTAAAAGTGATTTTTAAAAAATAAATCATTTTTGAAAATAGTTTTTCAGAAATATCATTGAAAAAATATAAATAAGTAATTGAATACCGTAAAACATTTTTTAAATTATTTTTTTAAATGGACTTCAAATATATTTTTAAACCATTTTTTAAACCTCTTTTGAAAATATTTTTTGAAACATGGTTTTTCGAAACATTATTTTTCTGTCCGGTGAAAGGGACGGTCATATTTTACATAAAAACATAATATTAGGTAAAAAATAGTTTAGTATGGTTCTAATACAAAGATATATATTTAATAAACATAGTATATGGAAACCAATAATAATTCATGATATATGGATCAAAATATTTCATCATAGGATGCATAATCGTAAAAAATCTTGAAAAGGGATGAGATGTTTTCAATAATCACTTATCAAATTGTAACATGGGATCATAATATACATTCAAGAAAAATAAATTAAATTAATATTATAATACCATGAAAATAATTATATTCCTAATATAAAAGGTAAAATTGATGTTTAAACACATCAAAAATAATTTAGGTGCATAACAAAACTCGATTCTCAAAGGAGAAAAATTAAGACAAAACTATTTTTCTGATTTGATATCATCTGAATCATAAAGCCCATGAAATAAATAAAGTAAAATAGGTTTTTTGAATACCCATAAATTTATTTATATGATATATAAAATAATATCATGTGAATTAAATGCACCATACAAAAGGAATGGGGTGGGAATAAAGTATGTATCTCAGGGAAATAAATTGTGAGATGAAATCACTTTACCTTTTGTCTTGAGTCTCATTGTACTCATTTAAAACACCATTATAATAAATATAAATTTATTATAAATATGTTACAAAACAATATTATTACACATAATACCATATATTGTTTTATCATGACTTTATATTACACTATTGTTAACAATGAAATGTTATGGTTTCACTTCAGTTAATACTCGCTTTATTCTTCACAGGTGTTTTAATTTGTTATATAATTGGTCCTTATAATTATATCATGATTCCTATATTTAAAACATGATATAAATATAATTTATATTAATTATATGTTTATTATAATAATATATTGAATATATAATTACAAAAAGTAATATATTGTTCATGGAGACGGTAAGTCATACGTACGTGTGAGCGTTGTTTCCATTTTATTTACGTATTAAAGGAAAGAATGATAATGTCATATATGTATATATGTATATATTTATATCATTATTATAATATCTTTATGATATCATATATATCATATATATTACTAAACCCATCCTACATACATTCCATGTAGTGTATGACCATATCATTGCACTTCGAGGCGGTGGTAGTCCACACTTCCTCAAAAAAATTAACATATTTACACAAAATAGAAAGTAGAAAAAACTTATATTTTAAAATAAATAAATAATAATAATTAAATAATAAATATAAAAAATAACATATATAAATATATAGTCTATAGTAATGTCTACTGGGGAAGGCGATATGAAAAATTGAACAATTATCGTTTAGTGAGGCAGTAGTTCGTCGTACACATAAAAAGTGTGTTCATTACCCAGTATTCGGAGGTGTGTTTAAGTGTAGGTAAAACCATTATAATAAAAATAAAATATTATTATAATGGTAATATATTGTATAAAATATTTTAATAAATATATCTGTGGTGGGGGGAATAATGATAAAAAGAAATGACTTGATAAAAGGCATTACCTCTTAATAGGGAAACTCATTTTGGTTTGAACCAAAAGGACTCTGTAACACCCGATACTTTTATGTTATATAAATCATCAAAGGAATCTTTTTCTACACAACACTTGCTTGGCTTGCTTTACACGAAATCGCGACCTTCCTCGATAGCTTGCGTCGTACGCAATACCGAGTTTCACTAAACAACGATATGCTATTAAAATATTATTAAAACTAGTCGTTATGAATAGTAATAACCATATTTTGAAATTTTATAAATTTTATTTTTCAAAATGGACTTCATTTTTGGATTCGGAATATCGAAATTAGCCTAGGGTGAAATTTTGGTATTTTTCTGAAAACATTCAATTTGTGATGAATAGTGAAACCACTAAGTGGTAGTTAAAAAACTGAATTTTTCATAAAACTTAATTTTACTTCTTCTGTGAGTGGAATTTCAAAAATTCAAGAGACACAGTTGATGTTAGTAACTAAAATGTGGTTCAATGAGATGAAAATAATTTTTTGGTGAATAGTAACTTTTTACTTTTTTTTACCACGGTTAAAAGTAAATAGGGTAATTAAGGGTAAAGATGATATTATTATTGCCCTAACACATGTCCTAATTCTATTGTACAAGTGTAATTCGACCAAAAACAAACTTAGGAATAAAATATGACCATTTAGGCCCAATTGGATTAGATTAGGACATTTATTATTAATTTATTTAAAGAAGGGTTAAAATAGTTAAAATCAAAGTTTAATAAGTAAATCATTTTTAATATGGGGTTATACATAAGATAAATTCGACTATAAATATTCATTAGAAAGATAATAAGATTTCCTACATAATGGTATTTTATTTGTAATTTTTAGAAATTAAATAATTTAATTTATCTATGACACAATGATGATGCAGTAATTATCTTATTAATGAAATATTTAAATAATTGATGTTATAAATGCCCAAATAAATATAATTTGAGACTTTTTATGAATTACACTAATTTTATAGGTTAATATGACATGTTAGTATTTATTTAATTAACTTTTTTCGAACTTATCATTCTGTTATGATTTTCACAATAAACAATTACTAAATAGTGTCAAAATTGACATAAAATAGTTTTTAAAACAAATATTATATTATTAATTGTTATTTTATTCCTAAAAATATAAGGTTCGGCCAAATGACTTAGATAAGGTTATATATATTAATAATAAACAACTTTTGGTTCTTTTGGCTGCTTATAGTAAGTTTATTAACCTTATAGTATAAGAACATAAGAAGACACGATAAAAGTAAAATTATTTAACTTAATGTTAAATCTACATGATAAGGTTAAAATAGGAACCTAAACTTGTATAAATTCTATTGGATGAGAGGATTTCGACACATCCCCACCTTAGCCTCGAAATAAATTAATTTGGAGCTATTTAAAACCGAACTTGACTTTATAATAAAATAATATTTTTAGTTATTCCAAAGGTGCCCCTCTCCTCCCTTATAAAAGGGCACCTCCTCCCTCTCTTCCTCACACCACTTTGAGCCTTCAAGCTCGGCGAAACCATGCCAATTACTCCTCTCCACATCCCTAGAGACATTATAGTGGTCCTGGTCTTCTTCAAAGACCGATTTTAGTTCCCTAAAAGAAGGTCTCAAAGAAGCACTTCAAAGAAGAGGAGGTTCGGACACTTACGAAGCAAAACGGACCTAAGGTAAGGGAAATATCACAATCTCATTTTTATCCGAGATTGTTCATATTTTGGAATTTACTAGGGTGAATCTTATCATCCACATCCATGTTTCCTCAATATGTAATATTTACATCATTCTAAAATAGTTTATATCCAATTTTACCCTTCGGTGAGTTTTTAGTAAAAGATACGAAAGGAATCTTTTGTCATTTTTCGTACGAGGTACTTTTTTGACTTTTCTGACAAATGTACGAGAAGAATGTTTTTTTTAACTTATACGGCTTGAATGGATTTTTAAAACATTATTTCCAAGAAGCTTCCTTTACAAGTTTTCAAGTTTATTTTTAATCAACTTCTTTTAGTTTATAATTTTACGACATGTTGAGAAAGTAAAAGTGTTTTTGAAGTAGAAAGGATATTTTCTTCAAGAATGAAGTTTAAGTGTTTTATCAAAATTATTTTCCATCTAAGATAATAAAGGGTTCTGTTTTTATCCCTATTATTACATTGATTTGATTATGTTGTGATGGAATTATTTTTATGAATTCCTTTATTGTATATGAATTGTTTTATGATGTCATGATGTTTAAGATTCTCATTTTTATTACATGGGTTATGCAAGGATGTATGGTTTATGATTTTGTGGCACACATAATAATGGTATCATTATGAGATGGGTGGGACCTATATCTCCCTCCAATGCATTGGGTAAATATTTTATATCTCATGAGATAGACATGGCTGGAACGGTAGGTTATACCGGTTCAGTGAAACAGGACTGAAACGAGGGTGACTCGGTTCAGAAAGGGACTTTGTCCACTAAGATAGTCTTGGCAATGAGTCTTGACTAACAAGAAATGATTCTATATTATTATGTGTGTATGCCACAAAGTTTCATGTTTTAAGTTATGATTATTGTGATTACATTTCACTGCCATGATTTATCCCATGTTATGAAATTATGATCTCTTTTGCAGGTTAAGATTTCCAAAAGTTATGTGCTTGTGTATATGATGTGATTGATATTTCTTTTGTTTACCCTTACTGAGCATTTGAGCTCACCCTTTTGTATGTTTTCTTTCCCGAGGTCAGGAAGAAGGTTATTAAGTAAGATAAGCCAAAAGGGACTATAGATATGATGAAATAAATGGGAGGCAAAGTAGATGATTTATTAACCAGTTGTTTATGTTTCTTAGTTTCTAAAGACGCTATACCTATATAGTCCTTTCATGGTTTTGTTATATGTTGTAAAAAGTTTGCTTCAATTTTGAAGTATTAACAATGTATGTAAAGCATGGGTCGTTATAGTTGGTATCAGAGGAAAGGTATAGTCAACCTTTGGAAACTAGGATGTGAAAGCCTTAGTAAGAACCCTAAGGATAATTCTAAGCATAGAACACAATCTTAGTGTTTTAGAAATGGCCATGAATAACCTAGGATAAGACCTTAAGTGTGAAATTTTATTCTTGATTATGTGATTTTCCTATTATAATTAGTGTTTCTCACACTATTCTTCTTCGTTTTAGTCATTGGATGGAACCCGAAGGAATCGTGTTAATACGGAATGTGACGAGAAATGCAATGATTGTCCCCCTAAGCAACCAAACGTTATGGGAGCTGGAATGAAAAATCTTGTAGCCATGCTCACACAACTTTCTCAAGCTATGAATCATGCAGGACTTCCAAACGAGCAAAGGAAGGAGCAACATTCTGTTGAATCCTTCATGAGACAGCGTCCACCTTCTTTCAGCGGGTCTACTGATCCATTAGTTTCTGAACAATGGATTAGTACTACTGAAAATATATTTTCAGTTCTTCAATGTTCTGAACATGATAAAGTCATCCTAGCAGTGTATCGTTTGGAAGGAGATGCTGATCAATGGTGTAATCTTATTAAGAATACGAGGCAAAGGGATGAAATTGAGTCCATGGAATGGGACGAGTTCAAGAACTTATTTTTCAATAAGTACTTCCCTCATATTCTCCAAACAAAGATGGAGAAAGAGTTTCTTGAACTGAAGCAAAAGGATGATGAATCTGTTGGTACCTATGAAGCAAATTTTACAAGACTTGCAAGGTACGCTTCTGGTATTATTATCCAACCTGAGAGTAAGATCGATCGATTCTTTAGTGTCTTAAAACCAAGTCTTCGAAGGGCGTTAGCCATAAGGGACTTCAATAGCTACGAGGAAATTGTACGATGTGCTCTCAAAGTCGAGATGGATATTGGAGTAACCCATCAGTCATATGGGTTTGATAAGAAGAGGAAAATGGAATTCAATGGAAAATCTAAAGAGCACACTGAAAAGAAGATGATATTTCCCTTATGCTCAAAGTGTGGAAAGAAACATGGAGGGAGTTGTCTTAAAGGGACAAGTAAATGTTTCAAATGTGGAAAGGAAGGTCATCGGGCATTTGAATGTCGCGATGATGGGAAGAAGATGTATAATGATGCAAACAAAGGAAGGGATACACAGAATGAACCTACTACACTTCAATGTTTCAAGTGCAAGGAGATGGGACATTATGCCAATAAATGCCCTAATCCAAGGGTTGATGATGATTGTCGACGTCAAAAAACTCTTAAGGCTAAAGACAAAGGAAAGTCACATGCAATTTCTATCACCGATGTGGAGTACGATAACGATGTGGTGAAAGGTACACTTACCATCCACTCTAAAGTAGAAAATGTTTTATTTGATTTTGGATCCACCCACTCCTTTATTTCTGAAGAATTTTCTAAGGGTATCACCATATTACCTCAATAATTAGATGTTGAGTTAGCTGTGACAACACCTAATGGCACAATAGTCGCATCAAAAGTTTATAATTCTTCTCTGATTAAAGTTTGTGGGAAAGTGCTTCCTTCAAATCTTGTGATCCCTCCTATTGTGTAATTTGATGTGATTCATGGCATGGATTGGCTTTCTTTATATGGAGCTCATATCAATTTCCAAAGAAGGGAAGTCACATTTCATATTCCAGATCAATCTATGATCCTCTATCGATGCAAGGATGAACATAACCTTCCAGTGGAAATTTCTTCCATTTTATGGGTATTAATTCCACTAAATGAAGTTTATTTATCTCAAATGGTTAGTGAGAAACTCACGATTAAGAATATTCCCATTGTATGGGAGTTTGATGATGTCTTTCCAGAGGAATTACCGGGTCTTCCACCAAATCGTGAATTTGAGTTTTCAATAGATTTCGTACCGGGTGCTTTGCCTATTTCAAAGACACCTTATAGAATGGCCCCAATTGAGTTGCAGGAATTGAAGAAGCAACTCCAAGATAATCTTGATAAGGGATTCATACGCCCTAGTGTGTCACCTTGGGGAGAACCTGTTCTATTTGTTAAGAATAAATATGCATCAATGAGACTCTGCATTGATTATCGAGAACTTAACAATATCATTATCAAGAACAAATATCCTCTCCCGCGCATTGATGACCTATGTGACCAACTACGCAGAGCTCAATACTTTTTCAAGATTGATCTTCGTTCAGGGTATCATCAATTAAGGGTCAAAAGGGAGGATATACCAAAGACGGCTTTTCATACAAGGTATAGACAATATGAATTTATAGTGATGCCATTTGGTCTTACTAATGCCCCTGATATCTTCATGGATCTGATGAATAGAGTCTTTAGAGACTATCTTGATCAATTTGTGGTAGTCTTTATAGAAGATATTCTTGTCTATTCAAAGAGCAAGGAAGAACATGAAGATCACTTGAGAATTATATTGAAGACCCTGAGAAAGGAGAATCTTTATGCCAAATTTACCAAGTGTGAATTTTGGCTTCAAAAAGTTGCATTTTTGGGTCACATAATCTCAAAAGAGGGGATATCTGTGCATCCAGCAAAAACAGAGGTTATCAAAAGATGGTCGAGACCAACAACAGTAACTGAGATCCGAAGTTTTCTTGGTTTGGCTGGATATTATCAATGTTTTGTGAAAGATTTTTCACGATTATCTAATCCACTCACCAAGTTGACTCGGAAAGGAGTTAAGTTTGTCTGGATAGAAGAATGTGAAGAGAATTTCAAGGAGTTGAAAAGAAGGTTATCCAGTGCACCTGTGCTCACACTGCCTTGTAGTGGAGAAAGGTTTGTGATCTATAGTGATGCATCCAAGAAGGTATTGGGGTGTGTTATTATGAAAAATGATATGGTGATAGCTTATGCCTCACGACAGTTGAAAATCCATGAGCAAAATTACCCAACACATGATTTGGAGTTAGTTGCGGTAATCTTTGCATTAAAGATTTGGAGGCATTACCTTTATGGTGAAAGGTGTGATATTTATACTGATCATAAAAGTTTAAAGTATATTTTCACACAAAAGGAGCTGAATATGCGCCAAAGAAGATGGTTGGAGCTGATTAAGGATTATGACTGCTCAATCCATTACCACCCTGGGAAAGCAAACAAGGTGGCAGATGCATTAAGTCGACAAGACCATGATAGTTTATCCATGATGAGGATCACAAAAGATTCAATATTTATGGATTTACAAAGGATGGATCTTGGAATTATAATGGAAGGGGGGAAATATTATCTTTCTCAAATGAATGTTCAACCATCTATACATGTGATGATTAAAGAGGCACAGAAAGAAGATGTCGAGTTACAAAAGAAGGTGAGAAATGTTCCTGAATTCAACCTTGATTGTGATGGGATAATAAAGTTCAGGAATCGGGTTTGTGTTCCTCCCATCCCCGAATTAAAGAAGGAGCTGCTGGATGAGACTCATAGTTCTTCATTATCTATTCATCCTGGAAGCACGAAGATGTATAGGGACATGAAAGAATACTTTTGGTGGGATGGCATGAAAAGAGATGTTGCTGAATATGTCTCTCGATGCTTGGTTTGTCACCAAGTTAAAGCTGAGAGATAGAAGTCTAAGGTGATGTTACAACCATTACCCATACTTGAATGGAAATGGGAAAACATAACTATGGACTTTGTCACAGGACTTCCTAAAACATCCAAAGGCAATAATGCTATCTGGGTCATAGTTGATCGTCTTAAAAAGTCTGCACACTTCATTGCTATTAGAGAGGATTTCTCTCTGGATCAGCTTGCCAGGATATATGTGAAGGAAGTGGTAAGATTGCATGGAGTACCACTTTCTATTATCTCTAATCAGAATCCGAGATTTACCTCGAAGTTCTGGCGAAGTCTTCAGCATACTCTGGATACAGAGTTGAGTTTCAGCACTGCTTATCATCCTCAGACAGACGGTCAGTCTGAGAGAACAATTCAAATTCTAGAAGATATGTTGAGAGCTTGCTCTATGGATTTCAAAGGTGGTTGGGATCAACACCTACCTTTGGTGGAATTTTCTTATAATAATAGCTTTCACTCCAGTATTCAGATGGATCCTTATGAAGCTCTCCATGGAAAGAAATGCAGGACTCCAACTTGCTGGGATGAAGTGGGGGAAAGAAAGCTATTAGGACCTGATCTCGTTGTTGAAATGGCAGAAAAGATCAGATCTATTCAACAACACATAAGAGCAGCACAGAGTCGACAGAAAAGTTATGCCGACAACCGAAAAAAATACCTAGAGTTGGAATTGGGTGATAAAGTGTTCTTACGAATATCTCCCTGGAAGACGGTTATGAGATTTGGAAAGAAGGGGAAGTTGAGCCCTAGATATATCGGTCCTTTCGAAATATTGGATCGTGTTGGGAAGGTAGCTTACCGATTGGCGCTTCCACCGAATCTATCTCTAGTTCACGATGTGTTCCATGTATCTCTCCTGAGAAAGTACATACCTGATCCTTCACATGTACTCAGCTCAGAAGTTGTACCGCTGGAGCAAGATCATTCTTATAAAGAACAACCGATAGAGATTCTGGATCGTAGCGAAAAAGTCCTACGAAACAAGACCACTCGATTGGTGAAATTTTTATGGAGGAACCACCAATTAGAAGAAGCTACATGGGAGCTTGAGGATATGATGAGGGAGAGGTATCCTCATCTGTTTGTTACAAAGTGACGAATTTCGAGGGCGAAATTCATTTTAAGGGGGGTAGAATGTAACACCCGAGACTTTTATGTTATATAAATCATCAAAGGAATATTTTTCTACACAACACTTTCTTGGCTTGCTTTACACGAAATCATGACCTTCCTCGATAGCTTGTGTCGTACGCAATAACGAGTTTCACTAAACAACGATATGCTACTAAAATATTATTAAAACTAGCCATTATGAATAGTAATAACCACTTTTTGAAATTTTATAAATTTTATTTTTCAAAATGGGCTTCAATTTTGGATTCAGAATATCGAAATTAGCCTAGGGTGAAATTTTGGTATTTTTCTGAAAACTTTCAATTTTTGATGAATAGTGAAACCACTAAGTGGTAGTTAAAAAACTGAATTTTTCATAAAACTTAATTTTTCCGCTTCTGTGAGTGGAATTTCAAAAATTCGAGAGACACGGTTGATTTCAGTAAGTAAAATGTGGTTCAATGAGATAAAAATAATTTTTTGGTGAATAGTAACTTTTTACTTTTTTTTTACCACGGTTAAAAGTAAATAGGGTAATTAAGGGTAAAGATGATATTATTATTACCCTAACACATGTCCTAATTCTATTGGACAAGTGTAATTCGACCAAAAACAAACTTAGGAATAAAATATGACCATTTAGGCCCACTTGGATTAGATTAGGACATTTATTATTAATTTATTTAAAGAAGGGTTAAAATAGTTAAAATCAACGTTTAATAAGTAAATAATTTTTAATATGGGGTTATACATAAGATAAATTCGAATATAAATATTCATTAGAAAGCTAAAACGATTTCCTACATAATAGTATTTTATTTGTAATTTTTAGACATTAAATAATTTAATTTATTTATGACACAATGATGATGCAGTAATTATCTTATTAATGAAATATTGACATAATTGATGTTATAAATGCCCAAATAAATTTAATTTGAGACTTTTTATCAATTCCACTAATTTTATAGGTTAATATGACATGTTAGTATTGATTTAATTAACTTTGTTCGAACTTATCATTCTGTTATTATTTTCACAAAAATCAATTACTAAATAGTGTCAAAATTGACATAAAATAGTTTTTAAAACAAATATTATATTACTAATTGTTATTTCATTCCTAAAAATATATGGTTTGGCCAAGTGACTTAGATAAGGTTATATATATTAATAATAAACAACTTGTGGTTCGTTTGTCTGCTTATAGTAAGTTTATTAACCTTATAGTATAAGAACACAAGAAGACACGATAAAAGTAAAATTATTTAACTTAATGTTAAATCTACATGATAAGGTTAAAATAGGAATCTAAACTTGTATAAATTATATTGGATGAGAGGATTTCGACCCATCCCCACCTTAGCCTCGAGGTAAATCAATTTGGAGCTATTTAAAACTGAACTTGACTTTATAATAAAATAATATATTTAGTTATTCCAAAGGTGCCCCTCTCCTACCTTATAAAAGGGCACCTCCTCCCTCTCTTCCTCACACCACTTTGAGCCTTCAAGCTCGGCCAACCCCTGACAATTCCTCCTCTACACTTCCCTAGATAAATCCTAGAGGTCTTGGTATTCTTCAAAGACCAATTTTAGTGCCCTAAAAGATGTTCTCAAAGAAGCACTTCAAAGAAGAGGAGGTTCAGACACTTACGAAGCAAAACGGACCTAAGGTAAGGGAAATATCACAATCTCATTTTTATCTGAGATTGTTTATATTTTGGAATTTACTGGGGTGCATATTATCATCCACATCCATGTTTCCTCAATATGTAATATTTACATCATTCTAAAATAGTTTATATCCAATTTTACCCTTCAGTGAGTTTTTAGTAAAAGATACGAAAGGAATCTTTTGTCATTTTTCGTACGAGGTACTTTTTTGACTTTTCTGACAAATGTACGAGAAGAATGTTTTTTTTAACTTATATGGCATGAATGGATTTTTAAAACATTATTTCCAAGAATCTTCCTTTACAAGTTTTCAAGTTTATTTTTAATCAACTTCTTTTAGTTTATAATTTTACGACATGTTAAGAAAGGAAAAGTGTTTTTGAAGTAGAAAGGATATTTTCCTCAATAATGAAGTTCAAGTGTTTTATCAAAATAATTTTCCATCTAAGATAATAAAGGGTTCTGTTTTTATACCTATTATTACATTGATTTGATTAAGTTGTGATGGAATTATTTTTATGAATTCCTTTATCGTATATGAATTGTTTTATGATGTCATGATGTTTAAGATTCCCATTTTTATTACATGGGTTATGCAATGATGTATGGTTTATGATTTTGTGGCACACATAAGAATGGTATCATTATGAGATGGGTTGGACCTATATCTCCCTCCAATGCATTGGGTAAAGATTTTATATCTCATGAGATAGACATGGCTGGAACAGTAGGTTATACCGGTTCAGTGAAACGGGACTGAAACGAGGGTGACTCGGTTCAGAAATGGACTTTGTCCACTAAGATAGTCTTGGCAATGAGTCTTGACTAATAAGAAATGATTCTCTATTATTATGTGTGTATGCCACAAAGTTTCATGTTTTAAGTTATGATTATTGTGATTACATTTCACTACCATGATTTATCCCATGTTATGAAATTATGATCTCTTTTGCAGGTTAAGATTTCCAAAAGTTATGTGCTTGTGTATACGATGTGATTGATATTTCTTTTGTTTACCCTTACTGAGCATTTGAGCTCACCCTTTTGTATGTTTTCTTTCCCCAGGTCAGGAAGAAGGTTATTAAGTAAGATATGCCAAAAGGGACTATAGATATGATGAAATAAATGGGAGGCAAAGTAGATGCTTTATGAACCAGTTGTTTATGTTTCCCAGTTTCTAAAGACACTATACCTATATGGTCCTTTCGTGGTTTTGTTATATGTTGTAATAAGTTTTCTTCAATTTTGAAGTATTAACAATGTATGTAAAGCATGGGTCGTTATAGACTCTTGGGATTGCCTTATAAAAAAGGGAAGGTTATAGGAGGAATTTAGGGATGTTGATAAGATTATTGGGTAAATATTGTCGGAACATAAGAGGTCTTAGGTGTGTGAGGATGTGGAATAGGTTGTGGTCCTTTATAGGGAAGGAAAATCACTCACCTGGAATTTTTGAAAAACAGTTAGGAGTACACATGTTCTTTGCTACAACGTAATAAAAACCTAAATTAAATTATGTAATGTTTGTGAAAGAAATATTTCTATCCAATGGGGTTGGAAAAGTTTTTCGGTCATGTTAACCTTAATATTATGGTTTAGTCCCCAATTCTACTTAATTTGTCCTTAATAGATGTGATTAATTTTAATCACTTTTTCTAATATTTTTTTATGAAATAATTTTGATCTTATTAAAATATAAAAATTATATGATTAAAATTATGTATTTTGGTTTTTAGAAATTAAATTTACCAAATAATCATAATTAATATTATTGAAAATCCCACAGATGGAATGAAAATATAGTTTTTTATAGTTGGAAGAAGTTCAAAATTATATTAAGTTGTGAAATTAAATTTCAAAGTAAAATTGATTATAGTGACCTAAATTGTGTTAAAATATTTATAATTTATCTTATGTTACCATAAAACAAATTTAAAATGTAATTTTACGTTGATAATTATTTAAACTATATGCATTTTTTAACTAAAAAATTAATTTTCACTATTTATCCAAAAAATGATGTTTCTCAGAAAAATCCAAAGATAACACCATATGATAATTTAGACATTATAAATTCAAAAATAATATTTATTGTATAAAATTAAATTTCTTATTGTGTCTTAATATAATTTTATTATTTTTTACAAAAGGACATAAAAGAATTTCATTCAAGAAAATGATATTTTTAAACATATAAGGTATTTACAAAAAAAACATATATTTCATTATAATTTTTTAGGTCATATTAAAAAATTATAAAAATAAATGTTTTATAGTTAATACTATTCAAATAATTATTTCTAATTGTTTTATTATAATTATATCATTAAAATAATTATATCAATAAAATGATATTCCATAAAAACATTAGCATTGCGTATAATGTACACCACGTCGGTTTCATGTAAAAGGAATTTTTTAATTAGTGAATTGAAATACATAAATTAAAATTAATCAAATTCAAGAAATAAATTACCATAAAAAACTCAAGGAGTTAAATTTTACCCCCCTTAAAATTAACTTCTTCTTCAAAAAATTTCATTTGGGTAAAAAATAAGTGTAATTATCCTTCATTTTATACTCAATTTCCCATATAGATTACTATAATTGGTAATTTATCCAAAAAAACAAAGAAAATGTGAGTGGTCTTGTTTCATAGATCTTTCTTTTTGTAATCTATAATTTCAATATATTTATCCACATAAAAAAGACATTGCAAAAGTTGTGTGACCATTATATTTTGTACATGTGAAGGGTCTGGTTTATACTTCCTTAGGAGATATACATGGAACACATCATAGACTCGATAGATATTTAAAGGAAGTGTTAACTTATATACTACCATCCTGATACGATCATGACACTCAAAGGGGTTTATAAACTGAGTGCATAGTTTCCATTTATTCCCAAATATCATAACATTATTCTAGGGTAAGATTCATTAAAAATAATTTTCAAAAACATCAAGTTATAGGTCATGTCAATGAATATCAATAATACTTTTATACCTCCTAAAAAATTCCTTGATATGTTGGTGAATTGTTCTAACCATATTGACTGGTTCATCAATGATCATAGGTCCCACGGTCTTTCTTTCTCAAACAATATGCCACCATGTTGGAGCTGTATAGTTCATCCCATATTGGGATTCAAATGGTTCTATCAAAATGCATTAGTGAAATCTAATGTTGTATAAAAACTCAAATATAATATAAATTTGATCCCAACTCCCTTTTAAATCTAGAGAAGAAGATCTCAACATATCCTATAGGGTTTTAATTGTTCTTTTAGATAGACCATCTATCGGTGGATGATAATATGTGTTGAAACCCAATTCTATATCTAGTGCTTGCGAAATAAATAGACATAACATTGAGTTAATCCTCTGATCCTGGCCTGATACCATTGAATATGGTACTCCATGAAACCTTACCACTTTATAAATGTATATCCAGGGAAGATGATCCATAGAGAAATCATCCCTAATAATTATGATGTATGCTGAATTAGTACGGTGATTGACTACCACCCATAAAGCATTAAACCCATATTTGTTTTGGGTTTCCAAAAACTAAATCCATTTGGATGTTCTCCCATTTCCATTCTAGTATTGGTAATTTATGAAACATCCCCATTGACTTTTTTTTCTTTCACCATTGACTTGTTGGCATACCAAGCACCGAGATTCAAACTATGTGATATCTATATTCATTCCATCCCACTATATGTATTCTTTCATGTCCTTATAAATCATCATAATTCTAGGATGAATATAGAATGATGAACTATCAGTTTCCTCTAACAAATCCTTTTTCAATGCTTCTATGGAAGGAACACATACATGGTTCCAGAACCTTATCATTCTTTCTTGATTATTGCTAAACTTAGTAACATTTCTGACATTCATTTTCATCAATTTGCCTTTATTTTGAACCTCCATAATCTTCTCTCGGATATATTGTTGAGCATTCAGTTGATAAAATAAAAATTTCCACATCCTTCTAGAAGTTCTAGTTTTACCCATTGAAATTATATAAATATTAGATCTTTTGTGAACCACATCGTGGATAAGCTAGAATGATCCTTCCAACTCAATGCATTAGCCACCTTATTCTCATTACCATGGTTGTAATGTATTAAGCAGTCATAATCCTTTATGAAATATCACTATATTTTTTGTATCATGTTCAAATACTTCTATGAGAATATATATTTCTAACAATTATGATCATTATATATATATAACATGTTTCTCAATAAATATAATGTATCCATATATTTAATGAGAAAAATACCACAAAAAATACAAAAGTTATGAGTTGTGTAATTTTTCCAATTGATATTCAACTATCATGAGGGATATTCTATAAACATATTATTCTACATATGAAAACATCCCAATACCTTCATAGATTTATAACTATATATTACGAACCTTTCTCTTCTAAATAGTAATGTAAGCACAGGTTCATTGATTATCCTTCTCTTCAGTTCCATGAAATTTTCATCAAATTCCTCTACATAGAGGATCACGACACCCTTCTGAGTCAGCATGGTCATAGGATTAAATTTTAATGAGACATTCTTCACAGCCCATCGATAATATCAATCTAACCCATGAAGGCTATATATCTCCGTCATTGTGGTTGGTCTCATCCAGCATTCAATATCCTACATAATTGACTGGTCTACCATTATACATACTCTATAGATTATGTGATAATGTCACGAAACATATTCCAAAAAAAATTAAAAGAAAATATTTTTTAAATCTCTTCTCCATCTTTAGCTTCTTTAGTAAAATTCTCAAGTGATGTTCTTTATTTTCCTTGATATTTGAATATATATTAATATCATATATATATATATATATATACTACCATAAAATGGACAACGTAATCTAAAAATAATATATTCATTAAATAGATGATATAATAGTGTAATTTCTGAGAGAAAAAATCACCACTATATATTCATAGTGTCAATACCTTTTACAGAATGATGTCTTGGGTATATCCTCTTTCTTGACCCTCAATTGATGTTATGTCAATCTTGATATGTTTTGAGCTCCACCCAGTAGATCAAAAAAGTCATTAATATGTGGAAGAGGATTTTTTTTCGTGACGGTGATCTTGATCAACTATTGATAATCAATATAGTTTCTGATTGATCCATAAGTCTTTAAAAAAAGGGTGCACCCCAAGGTGAAACATTTGGCCGAATGAATCCATTATTATGGTTTTCATACAGTTTCTTCTTGAACTCTATAAAATTAATCAGATCCATTCATTAAGGATCCTTTGACCTTTTCATAGAACAAGGTATACATTCTATTGGGAACTCAAATTCCCATTTTTGTGGAACACTAGGAAACTCTTCTAGAAAAAACAAAACAAATTCTAAAATAGTTGTCATATCATCAATGTTGTTTTCTCCCCATGATCATTATGTAAACAACCATTTTGAATATAAATTAATACCCATATATTGGATATAATCTCCATCAGATGTTCATTCTTATCGTCACATCAATTGATGATTATAGGAGGGTTTGAAATATCAAACATAAATTCCTTTCCATGAAAATTGATAAGGTATTTATGCATAGAAATAAAATCCATTACTATGATGACATAAAATTATACCATTGTTAAATTGACAAGAATTACAGGAAGTAAATTCCCAAAAAACTTCAACCAAAGAGGGATCATATACTTTAGATGAAATCATCGTACAGTTAGTTGATTTCACCAATAATTATATCTATATTTTTTTTGTGGAATACTTGAACCCTTAGAAAATGACACAGATATGAATGAGTGGGTAGATCCATAATCAAATTTGAAATTATTAATTTAACTATGGATTTTAATTGTACCTTTCATAACGTCATTCTTTCAACCCTTATCAGAAATAGTGATTGCATGATTTTTTCTATTATCACTTGTCTTAAGATATTGTTTATTTCAATCATTGTCCCCATCACTTGGGTTTGGGTAGTGGTTAGTATAATATTTAATCTCCTTACACGTGTATCACTGAATCATGGGAGATGAAATTTGGGATTCTTTTCCACCTTTCACAAAATTTTATAACCTCTCCTATCACTCTAGAAATCATACTCTCGATGGAATTCCCTTCCATAAATAATATATTTATTAGACCCATTAAGGAAATTTCATCCATGCTCTTCCCACACATAGTGTAGGATTGTAATATATATGTAATAGTATATTAGATGGCACAATACAATAGAGGTGAATTGTATGTTTAAAAAAATAGTATTTGAACACCTAAGAATGAAATTAGTTTAAGAGATATTAAACTAATATAATTCATAACCAATACAATTGACCACAATAGTCTTGAATCTAATAGATATGATAGGATATGATGTAATACTATAAGTAGTGTAAAACAATTACATTCAAATTGAATTCAATGATAAGAGTAATACAAAAAAATATTCTACCATACATCGTATAGAATATATTAATACAATATATATCAAAATAATTGTAATTGAGATAATTAAAATTGAAATGATAATGAGTAGAAAAGGGAAACAATACAATTCCCTTTCTAATACTAACAGCAGTGGAAAGTAAAATTATTACAATTCATTTAACCCAAAGAGTAGGGTATCCTTTCACTAAGGATATAGGTCTATCTTACCCCCACCTTGCTAAGACTTCGATACAAAGATCCACACAGTTGTCTTCCTATCCCTAGAAGTTATCGATTAATCTGTTAATCAGCACCTCTGCCCTTCAAACAATTGAATGATCTCGATACAATGATCCATAAGATGTATTCCTATCCTCGGAATCCCTCTATCGTTATTACAATGATTGGTAACACAAAGAAGAAAACAAATTACATATAGATTTATTAGAATGTGGAACAAGTTGATCACTTCTTGTATATTCAAGGCTATCTCACAAAGAAATAGAGAAGTATCAACATCACTATCTAGAACATGATTGAAGCTAAGTTATATATTCATTTTTTAATGACCCCTATTTATAGGCTTCAAGTTCCAACGGTCATATTTTCTCCAATGGTCATATTTCTCTGAAAACCATGGAGGGACTAGGACACCTTTCATTACAATGGTCAAAAAATAGAATACATGACATCGTTTTGATTGGTAAATAACTAAATCTACAACATAGTTTTAATTAGAATGTATTAAGTATGAAACAGTGAGTATGAGACTCATGCAATTGGTATTGCTGTTAATATAAGAGTGTAATGCATTTTATAAGTACAAAACATAACTTCTTCTCTAGGAGTAATATGATAACAATGCATATTGATTGAAAATTAAAACCTGGTTATGATATCATGATTATGATACTTGATTACGATTTAGAATCTATCCTGGTTACGATATCATGATTATGATACTTGATTATGAATCAGAATCTATCCTGGTTTAGATATCTTGATTATGATACTTGATTACGATTCATAATCTATCCTAGTTACGATATCATTATTATGAGACTTGATTATGATTTAGAATCTATCCTGGTAATGATATCGTGATTACGATACATGATTACAATTCCGAATCTATCCTGGATATGATATTGTGATTAAGATACTTGATTGTAATTCATGATTTTGATTCAATGCATGATCTAGTTATTATAGAAACAGAATATGATAAAATTAAATGAATCATCAAACACAACAATGATAAGGATAAAAAAAAATATGAAAATGAAATAGATTGATTACGATTGTGTGATTTTTGATTTCCAAAACAAATGATTGATGGGAAAGTTGAAACATGTTTTGACTCAACAATCTCCCCCTTTTTGGAAAGCTCAAAACAAAAAAATTTAAGATAATAAACAATAATGAATTATCTCCCCCATCGTTTAAAATATTTAGTGAATATGACTAATTCCACCCATGATTTAAACAAGTCACAAGGGATCATATTCTTTCCACTTTTATTAGATATTTCTCCACCTTAATCCGACATTCATAAGAAAAACCTTCTTTTCAAATTCAATCTCCCCCTTTGTGATTTAAAAAAAGAATAGGCGAAAGTATTCATTTCCTGTAAAATATTAGAAAAATAGAGTACAAACAGAAATTGTTACTAGAAACAAAGTTTTATTACGACAAGAGTTCAATAATCATTCTTTGCCCTTTTTCCAAAATATTAAATATGGAAAGTTTCATCTTCTTGAACTATTTTATGTCCTCCATGAGCTTGTCATGAGCTTGTTTCTAAACCTTAATCTACCAATCCTATTTAGAAATAATCATTTCTTTCTTCCAAAGCCGATCTTCATGAAGCCGGTTAATATCTTCCTGATCTTTAAGTATTTTTTCATGATTATTTAAATCATTCAGTTTTAGGTTGTAGGCTTTCTAAAGAGTAAAAACACTATTTGAGAGTGAAACAATTTCATTACTCTCATCTTTCAAATTTTCTCTTAAGGTTTCAATATCTTCTGAGACAACTGCTTGAGAGGTACCGGGTCTTTGAATATTATCAATCTATTCATTTAAATTAGTAATGAATTGTTGATATAGGTTTCTGAGAACATTTACCCGATTTAGAAAGTCATCTTGCTTGATAAAATAGTTCTTGAGACTATAATCCACATTTTAATACTATTTCAAAACCTTATTGCAAGACTTAATGTTCTCATCCACACGTTCATTGAAAAATTTGAACTTGGATTCGAGAGATAAGAATATATCCATCAAGACCTTCACAGAATATGTTCTATAAATATTTGGATTAGAAAGAATTTCTAATCTATCCTCAACCTTTTTAATAAAATGTATCAGCATATACAGTCTATTAAAGGCTTGTTAAATTTACTAAAACCCTTTTAGAGCGACTGTTATTTCAGAATCTATATCTTCTTTGAATTGTGGGAGATCACCCAAATGATTTCCATTGCTGATAATTTGAGCCGGCTGATTCTGATTTCAATCAGATTATTCATCTCCTTATTCTTATTATTCTTCTTCTAATTTATATTTATCCAAAATATTAATAACTTTATTCAAGGAAACCATTTGAGATACATTCTAAAAGGGCTGAGTATCCAGAGATGGATAAACAAAAGATGGAACTTTTAATGACTCTGTGGTATGAATTCTCTTGTTTATATCTTTTTTATCGTTGACATGAATGTGTAACGGTCCATGTTCTTCTTGATCATGTTCCACTTGTACTTCTTTTTCTTCTTGTTATTATTTCTCTTCTTCATATTTAATAGTAATGGACTGTGTAGCTGATTGATTAGAATCATGTTTCCCCTTGCCTCTCCCAGCTAGAACTGATTGAGTTTTCCCAGATGGCTCTCTTCTTTCAATTCAGGATTTCAGTTGTACGGCTTTTCTAAGAAATATTTTAATGCCAATAGCATCAATATTTATTTTCTTTAATCTCTTCTTTCTCTCTTATTATTTCAAGGTTTCTTCAGACCTAACTCTTAATGACAAAGCTTCAGCCGGATCCAATCCAAAATGAGGATCCCCTTCATTCCTTTATTGCTTTTTATTCATCTAATTAGTAGCAATCTCATTAGATATAGCCTTATTTTTTCTTTGAGGGTTTTGGAGTAGTAGCTTAAACTGCATTTCATTTGTTCAAAGAATATTTAGATGGATTAGAAGGTTTCTCACTACCTTAAACATCATTCTTTTCTTTCTTAGAATCTGGATCTCTCTCAAATTGTTTCAATTGATATTTGAAACATAATTTGTGCCTTCTTACTATATGCTTACTGATTAAGGGCTCTTCGAGGAATGTCAGATCTGGCTTAATTATGATATTACAAAATCCTATGCACTCTTCCAAAAACTTTCTGATAATAGTGGAAAACATGATCAGTAGAGATTTTATACCTCCTCTTTTAAGTTTCATAATTGTTTGGAAAATAAACCCCATAAGATTAAACTTCCTCAGGTTGACCAAGTAGTCAAGAACATACACATATGAAACATTCAAATATTTCATATCACCATTTCTCAGTAGAAAAAACCCTTATATCCAAATGGATATGAGTCTATTGTCTCCTGATAAATGACATGCTTTTCTTTTTTCATCATGAATCTCATTAAGTGTTTCTTCAGAATTAGACATATCAAAGGTTCCATCAGTATTCAGTAAATTATAAGAAGGGAATAATGCATCTCCCTTAAATGGACATCTAGAAACATACTACCTTCCTTTAAAGAGGTTTTATATTTCTTGTCATACATCATAATAGAGATCTTATGATCCTTATCTCTCTCTAATGGTTCATAAAATTGTAGCACTTCATCATGATAAACATGATCCTAATCAGAACATGGTATTTATAAAAAAATTAATCCTATACTTGAAAACTAATAATCCTATTCAAATAATAATTTGAAGAGTCATAAAATTATCAGGAGACCAACCTTTCACAATGGAAATTCATTGAAGAGTTTTTATTTTGGGGAATTTATTTTAGATAAGAAATAGAAGTTTGAGACACACTCTGAAGAATATTCTGATCACAAAAGCTTTGAAGATCTCCGATTACAAAAAATAGAGTAAGAATGAATAGAACTTTGATGACTATTTATTGATTATATTTTCATGAGAGAAAACACGGAATAAATTGATGTGGGTTAAGTTTAATTAAAGGAAAAAAGATGGTTAGGATTAGATCTAGTATATCTAATAGTCAAGAATGATTTTTAACTTTTGAGGTTTTATTTTAAATAAAAATTGTATTAAGATTAGAACTGTTTATAAAGAAATGAGGAACATCCATTAAAACAAACAAATTATGGTTCTATAAAATGTACATGTCGGAGTAATAGGATAAATATATTGGTTTTGGTGTATTTTTATTTTTAAAAAGCGTCAATAAAAATAAATAATTTAAAAATGATGAGGTCAACTAGGCTTGTACCAAAAATTTTAGAACCAAAATAATGATCCTCAAGAATATTCCTGTACCAATATTGATATTTCAGTACTGATAATGTAATCCCAATACTGATTAGGTATTCTGGTACCGGTATTGAAATTTTAGTACTGATATGGTAAACCCAATACCAATTATGTATTCCGGTACTGATTTTTATATTTTAGTATCGATAAAGTAAACCCAAAACAGATTAGGTATTCTGGTATTGGTAGTAATATTTCGGTACTGATGGTCTAAATCGGGTACTGATAAATTGTAAAGCAATAAGTGAAAATGATAAACTGTAAAACAAAAATTGAAACTGATAAACTTTAAATAAAAAATTGAAACTGATAAATTATAAAACAAAAAGTGAAACCGATAAACTATAAAATAAGAGAAAATAGAAAAACTTATAGAACATAAAGAATAAAAAATAAAACCAGTAAAATATATATTATCCCCCTTTGAAAAGGGAGTAACTCAATATAAGAAGATTGATTAAATGAGAAATAGATGTGAAAGATTACTTTATAGTGATCATTGCTAGTTTTTTTAATGTATTCACATCTATCAGAATAAAATGGTTGTGTAAAAATGTCAGTGAGTTGTTCTTGCTTTCTGATGAATTGTAAAAAATATACCCTTTCTGTTTGTGATCCCTAGAATATTGATGCATAATATCTATGTGTTTCTCATGTGAGTGATGTGCAGGGTTATTATTAAGATAAATGGAACTAGTATTATAACATGGTATTTGAGTTTTTGAGAAAATCATGCCATAGTTATTGAGTGTGTTTTCTATCTTAAACTCTTGAGCACAACAACAACCAGCTGCTACATATTGTACATCAGTAGTGGAGAGTGCTACTTATTGTTCTTTCTTGCATGACCAAGAAATGAAAGAATCTATTAAGAAATGGTATGTTTTGGATGTACTCTATCTATCTGTTCTATAACAACCAAAGTCAGCATCTGAAAACATTTCAAAAAAAAATCATTTACAGAAGAGTAGAATAGTCCAAAATCCCTAGATCCATTTAAATAGAAAAATAACTCTTTTAACTTCTCTTAAGTGATATTTTTTTGGATTAGATTGGTATCTTTCACATAAGCATAGTGAAAAAATAAATTCTGGATGAATTACTATAAAGTATAACAAAATTCCTATTGTACCTCTAAAAGTTGTTTGATCCACTGGTTTCTCAGCTTCTTTAAGATCAAGTGTATTTGAGGTACCGATTAGAGTTCTAATACTTTTAGTATTGTAATATCCATACTATTTGAGTAGATATTTGATATACTTATGATGGGACACATAAGTTCTTTATGGTTTTTGATGTATTTGAAAACCTAAAAAGAAATTTAACTTACACATCATACTCATTTCAAACTCATATTTCATAATATTCACAGAATATTTAGTAATAGATTTCTGAGTTGATCCAAATAAAATGTCATCAACATAGATTTGGATAATAAAAAAATTGATTTCAATTTTTATAAAAATATTTGGTTTAGTGTTACATTTAAAATAATTGTTTTGTAAAATAAATCATGTAATTCTATCATAACAAGCTCTGGGGGTTTGTTTAACTCCATACAAAGCTTTGGTAAGCTTAAAAACATTATCTGGTTGTTTTGGATCTACAAAACCAGGGGTTGAAAAAAAACATCTTCTTAAAAAACCATTGAGAAAAGCGCATTTAACATCCATTTGAAAGATTTGTAAATCAAAGTATGTTGCAAAGGATAATAGGATTCAAATATATTCAAGTATATCTACCATTTCATAGGTTTCTTCATAGTCTATTTTATTTTGTTGATTATATCCATTAGTAACAAGTCATTCATTATTTATTATAATGACTCCATTTACAACACATTTGTTTATGAAAACCCATTTTACACCGATTACAGTTGTTTCTTTAGGCCTTTCAACCAATATCCAGACATTATTCCTTCCAAATTCATTTAGTTCATCTTGCATTGCATTAATCCAATCTTCATCAACTAAGTCCTCACTTGGAGTTTTATGTTTAAATTTTGATATAAAAGAAAGATGTTCTATTTAATTTCTCAAGGAATTTTTTGTCCTTACAGGTTGGTTAATATCTCCAATAATATTATCCCTGGTATGATTCTTAAGAAAAAATTGATTTTTGGAGTTGTAAAATAGGTTCATCAACATATGATAGAAAATATTCTGAAGTAAATGTTTCAGAACAATTTTCGTGAATAATCTCCTTATCAAGAAAAGTTTTCAATCTTGGTTTGATAATTAATTTGGGAAAATACATCAGTTGATATAGGTAGGGATTTTTTAAAAATTAAAATTATAGTTTTATCAAACATAACATGCAACGTTTATTCAAAAGTACAAGAGTTTTTGTTTAAAACCCTATAGGACTTAGAAGTTGTGGAATAACCTAGAATGATTCCTTCATCATATTTGGCTGTAAATTTATGTAAATTCTCTTTTCTATTCAATATGAATACTTTTCATACAAACACTCTAAAGTATGATACTTTTTCATTATTATGAGTCCACAATTCTTAAGTTGTTTTATTAAGAAAGTTTCTGGTTAAAACACGATTTATACTATAACATCCAATACTAAAAGCTTCATCCCAAAAAAGCATTGTAATTTAGTATTCACTAAATATGGTTCTTATTGTTTCTTGAAGAATATGAATTCTTCTTTCAACAAAACCATTTTCCTAGGGGGTTCTTAGAGATGAAAAATTGTTATTAATACATTTCTTACTACAAAAGGTTTCAATATCCAAATTTTGAAATTCTTCACTATAATCACTACAAATAGATATTAATGGTAAGTTTTTCTCATTATTAATAGGGGATCTAATAGTTTTGAAATAGAAAAAGGATTTATATATCTTTGATAGAAAATAGACCCATGTAAATCTAGTATAGTAATCAACTTAAACAAATACATAATATTTGACTCTGATGCTTCTAGTTTTCATAGGATCGAAGATATCCATGTGAATTAACTGTAATGCATTAAAATATGAAACGTCATTGACTGATGTAATTATATATTTTTGTTACTTACCATATTTACATGGATCAAAAAACATTGAAAAATAAAATATAAGATCTGGTATATCCTTTATAAGCCTTTTATTTGAATGTTTATAAAGAATCCTTAAGATGAAATTTCTTAAGTTGTAGTGTCCTAACCTTCTATGACATAACCGAGATTGTTCTTCCATTTCATTTAACCAAGGTAATTCTTGGATCCTATATTATTCTAAGTTAATTTTGTAAACATTATCTTTTTTCTGTATATAAAAATTGAATTACTCCTTGGAATTGTGAACTAAACATTTTTCATTACTAAAATTCACAAGGTAACCTTCATCGCATAATTGTATAAACATTCTCATGCCTATGGATAGAAAAAATGAATCCATCTTTGGAATTATGAACTAAGAATTTATCATTCATAAAATTCACAAGGTAACTTTCATCAAATAATTTAATTATGCTAATGAGGTTTTTCTTAAGTCCTTTGGAAAACAAAACATTTTAAATTAAAACATTTCATAAAAGAACAATATTACATATACCAAGGATATTTCCCTGAGCATTATCTCTTAAGCTCACTCTTCCACCTTCCATTTCAATAATCTATTCATTGAAATATGTTTTACCCTTCATGTGTCGAGAAAAACCACTATCTATGTACAAAATTTTCTTATTGTTGGTAGACATCTTATTTTTATGAAAAAGAAACAATTAGTTTTTCAGAACCCAAAATTATTTTGATCCAGAAATATTAGATAAAAGAATTTTTGGAATCCAAATTTGTTTTACAGAATTAGCTTTGAGAAATCCTAAAGATTGAGTTTTATCAATAGAACATCATCTTTCCCAATGTTCACTACATTGACATTTCATTCAAAATGGAGCACCTTGAGGGAAAAATAGTTATTGCTAAAAAGAGGTTTTGAGTGAGTGCATCCAAATCCATATGTATTCTTTAACGGATGAGTTTGAGAATACATTTTATCAATATTTTTTTACCACTGGTATATTCTGATAAAATTTTCTTAAGAGAAAAGATCTCATATTTTGGTCTAATGGCTAAATTATCATTTTCACCGAAAATTGTTTTTGAATTGTTTTTGGCTTCAGAATAATTTTTCCTTATAACAAGTTTTTCAAAGACTTTAGAAATGTTATCCTTCTCAGAAATTACATCCTTAATATACTTTTTAGTAATTTAAAAAACAAGAGTTTTATAATTAAGATCCTTTGTCATATCTTATACTTCTTTTGTAAGTACATATATTCTAGTATTTTCCTCATTATACTTTTTCTTGTGTTTTGAATTCTCATTATCTAGTAATTTGGAAAATCTGGAAACTTATTCAAAAGTAGGTGAATTTTCCTCTATTATGGAAGATTATTCATCCAAGAAGTAATATTTTTTATTATCAGGGTAATTTTCATATAAAGATACATTTGTAATAGATTCAACATTGTGTTCCTTAGCAATATAGCATTGATTTTCAATTATTAGTCTGGCTATGGTTCTTATATTTCTCTGACAAGAAGATTTGTAATATGAGGATTCATCTGATGAATCACCACCACATGCACTCCAAGTATCATTTTCATTCAAAAAATTATTTTTCATTATATTAAAATACTTTTTCATGTTCCTTTCATAATTTTTATCCTTTATATATTTTGTTTTTAGTAAAGGACAATCTTGTCTAATATGACATGTTCTTTTGCATTCATAATAAGTGACCTCGGAGTATTTATTTTTGTTTTATATTACTTTTTGAATCTTTATTGAAAGCCTTTCTTTCAAAAAAATTTGTTCATCCTCTGCGAAATATTGGATAACTCATTATTTGATTGATTATTATCACTTGATTCTTATATTATAACATCTTTCTTAGCTTTGGATCTTGTTATCCTATCTGGTGTCTTAGTTTTGGTAGTAGTAAAAGATACACTCCCATTAGCATTCTTATTTTTATTGAAATTATATTCTCTGTCATTATAGTCTTCTACTGAAGTAGAGTTCCAAATAACTCATCAAGTGTGATTTGAGTAACATCCATATTTTTATCAATAGATGTTCTTTTTTATTCCAAATCATTTGGAATAATATTACTGATCCTCTCTATAAGTGATTCATCATAATTTATTTTTTCACCCATAGATTGTAGACTATTGATGATTGTCATAAACCCCTTTTGTACCTTGCATACTGGTTCTTCATAAGGAAAAATACACCCATGATATTCTGATTGAAGTATTGCTCCTCTTGTTTATATGACTTTAGATGTATCAAAATTTAGGACTTCCAATTTTTTCTAGATAAAATTGGCTGATTCACAAGAAGATATCTGACTATATATATTCCTAGTCAAGGAACAAAAAAAATTATTGTGTGCCTTTTAATTCAGTTGATATTCTTGTTTCTCTTGATTGTTGAAGGTACTAACTTCCTTGTCTTCGATTTTATACCCTCCACATAGCATGATAATGTTGTCCACTCCAGTATTAATAAAAAATTTCATCATTCTATCTTTCCAGTAGTCAGAATCATTCCAATAAAAATAAGTGGTGTAGTTGGATTTAGGTTGTCAATTGATCCAATGTTCATTGCTTCCAATTAATAAAACAATGATATTCCACTCCACACATTAGTGAAGTTAGTAGTTATAAACAAAATATTTGTAATATAAATACAATTATATTTCCAAAACAAATAAAGAAAGTAATAAAAAATATTGAAAACCTCCTCTGATACCAATTGATGGATCGTAATATAGATGTTAATGTATATTACATGGCACAATACAATAGGGGTGGGTTTGAATTGTAAGTTTAAAAAAACTTGTATTTGAAAACATAATAAAGAACATAGTTTAAGCGATCATAAAATAATAAAACTCACAACTAATACAATTGACTGAAATTGTCTTGAATCTAATAGATTTCATATGATATGATGTAATACTATAAGTAGTGTAAAAAAATTGCACTCAAATGGAATTCAATGATTAGATTAATACAAAAGAAAAATATTATACCATACAACATATAGAATCTATAAATACAATATGTATAAATATAATTGTAATTGAAACAATTACAAATGAAATTAATATGAAAAGAATGTGGAAACAATATAATTCCCTTTCAAATAAAAATAACAGTGGAAAGTAAAAGTATTAAAATTCTTTTTAACACAAAGGGAAGGGTATCCTTTCACCTAGGATATAGGAATATCTTACCACCACGTTGGTAAGCCCTCGATATGAAGATTTTAATATCTTTCTTCCTATCCCTGGATGTTCTCGATTACTAAGGTAACAAGCACATTTGTTCTTCTAACAATTGAAGGCCCCTGATATAATGATTGGTAGACGTCTTCCTATCCCCAGAATCCGTCGAACGTTTTTACAATGATTGGTCGCATGAAGTCGAAAACATGGTACTTATTTAATTACAAGTACATAGAACAAGTTGTTCACTTTAGGTATCTTAAAGTCTATCTCAAAAAGCAAGATATAAGTTGCAACATCTCTCTCAAGAACTTGATAGAATCAAATTTTTATATTATGAATTGAATGGCCCCATATTTATAGACTTTAGGATCCAAAGGTAATATTTTCTACTACGGTCAAATTTTCTGAAAAACATAGAGGGACTTGGACACCTAGAATTACCATGGTAAAAACAAAACAGAATACACAACATCGTTTTGATTGGTAAATAATGAACTCAACGGCATCATTTTAGTTAGAAAGTTGTAAGTATGTAATAATGATAATGAGACTAATACAATTGGTATTAATGTTAAGATAAGAGTGTAATTCATTATATATGTACAATACATAGCATGTATTCTAGGTTTAATATGATATCAATGCATAGAGATATACAATTAAAAGATGGTTATGATATCGTGATTACGATACTTGATTACGATTCATAATCTTTCATGTTTACACTATCGTGATTAGGATACTTGATTATGATTCGGAATATATCCTAGTAGGGATATCGTGATTATGATTCTAGATTATGATTCAGAATCTATCATGGTTACAATATTTTGATTAAAATACTTGATTAGGATTAAGAATCTATCCTGGTTACGATATCATGATTACGATACTTGATTGTGATTCAGAATCTATCCTGGTTATGATATAGTGATTACAATACATGATTACGATTCATGATATTTATTCAATACATAATCAGGTTATGATTGAAACATAATATGAAAAAAAATGAATCAACAAACACAACTATGATAAGGATACATCAAACATGAAAATGAAAGAGAGTGATTACGATTGTGTGATTTTTGATTTACAAAACAAATTATTAATGGAAAGTCAAAACATGTTTGACTCAACAATTATTTCATAAAGGTATGCACATATTCTTAACTTCATTGTTATATATTATCCATTGAACTCCATCTCCCTCCTCTAGTCAAAACAATGAGATTGATACTTGACTCCAACCTACATTTCAACCTTCATAACATAATGCACAATCTATTCATAGCTACGAAAGTCTTTTAAGGGCAATTACATTATGATACTTTTCTTTAAGCCTCTCAATAACATATCAACTTTACTTTCACACTGGATGATAATTCCTTATTATATATCACATGTCTTGTAAAATTATCCTCATAGGTACCAAATGAAGCATCATCCCTTTTCTTCAACTCAAGGAATTATTTCTCCATCTTGGTATGAAGAATATAAATGTAGTAATTATGGAACGAAAAGTTATTTAACTCATCCTAATTGATGGATTATATCTCATATTTCCATATAGTATTATTTATTAGATTTCATGACTTATATAATTCACCTTATAAACCATAGACAACCAGAATGACTTTATCATGATCCAAATAAAGAAGAACAGAGAATATCATTTCTGATGTATTGATCAATTTTTTAGAAACAAGTTGATCTGAAGACCCTCTGAATGAAGGTGGATGTTGCCTTATGAAAGACTCAATATAATTTTGTTACCTTTTTTTCTCATTTGGGTGTCCATGATGATTAATATCATAAGAAATTACTATTAGAATAGCAGTTCTATTTTTCATTCTAGATCCCAAAGAATTAATTTTCTTAAGAGTAAAATGGTTTCATTGTTCATCTCAATCACCATTAACATGGTTCCGTCAGGTTCCAACCCTTTACTAAATCTCAATAAAATAGAGTAAGAAATAGTTATCCAAGTGAGGAACCACATAATAATGACAATTAATTTATATAATGTCTAAATTATGACAAATTTATTAATCATTGACACCACAGTATTATTCTAGTCTATTCATAGAAAAACTCTATTTAAATCCTTCATGATTTTTCTAGAAGAGTTTTTAAATTTCTGAAGCATATCCCATAGTAGTGTTAAACAAGGTGTGTAGAAAGACATGTTTTCATGAACTATATTACACCAAGATAGGGTTAGAACCTATTTTCAAAGTTATTATACCTTGGTACATCTGTTTCGGAGCCAGATCCTTTGTTAGTATCTATACAGGTATGTATTTCTTGGAAACCACTCACCCTATCCATTACCAAAATTCCAAAACATTTTCCAATACATTTCATTATCCTTATATTCATCCCTAGCCTTTTCAATAGGGTTATCACTATTATTTTATCATCCTAGAATCTAAATGATAACTAAAACATTTTTATGATACCTACTATAGGGACCGTCTCTTTTCATATATTTAAATTATATAAAATTTAGAGAATTTTAAAAAAGTATACAAACAGATTCCCTGTGACCATACTAGTCTAGTGCCTTTAGAAACATGGAAACATAAACTCTGAAACATAATTGAGAAATAGTATCCCCCACTAGGTTCTTTTTGACTATTACCCTTCTTAGACAAAAAAAATATAATACATATAATTATACCCTATGGAAGGAAACATAATAAGGGGTGATCCCAAATGCTTAGTAAGGGTAATTAAGGGAGATATGTAAGCATAATTATGACCTTAAAGGCATAAATACATGATCATGAAAATATAAGATCATTACCTACAAATAAATTATCATATACATTAATTATATAATAAATCATAGATGATTATAAAAAACAAATAATATGTAATGAATGAACATGATCCATGAAATCATAAAATAGGAATAAAACATCGAATTGTGGATGAAACAAAAGTAAATAATATGATTTTATGGTTCCCAAATAATCGCTACCGAGACCGTCATGGTAGTATGGATTCTCTCCCCATACCATCTTGGTTGTCATGGTTCAATTCCATGGTCATCTTAGTAGCATGAGTTCACTTCTCATACCATCTTAGTAGTCTTGGTTCACTCCCATGGCCATCTTAGTAGTCAAGGAACATTCCCAAGACCATCTTAGTCTATTTTATGAGATATAATTCTTTACCTAATGAATTTTATGTAAATATAGGTCCTACATATCTTAAAATAAAATCATGGACCCATGTTACAAAAGATCGTAAAAATCAATTTTATAACCCCAATAATGATACAGTTATTATAAACATGTAATCATATCATAACCAGTAAAAAAACATTGGTTTCATAATCATTTATTCAAAAATCATAACCCATGAAAGGGAAATAACTTTCAAAAACATATAACCTTTTAAAGAAAATTGGTTTTCATAAACATCACGCCATACAAACATAATCCATATCAACAAATAATATGAATAGAAACATTGAATAATTTCACATGAAAATAATGAGTAATAGCAAAAATGTTATCTTAGATGGGAAAATTTTTGAAATATCTTTTAGATAAATTTCTTGAGGAAAATATCCTTTATACATTGAAAAATATTTTTAAAACATAAATCCATTTTTAAAAAATGTTTTATTTACAAATAGATATCTAAACTTATAAATGAAAATTTCAAAAAACAAATATAATTTGTTAAAAAAAATTCTAATTAAAATGGGCTTAAAATATAATTTCAAAACATTTTAGAAACTATTTTCAAAATTATTTTTTAATTCATTATAAATTTTGTTTTTTGAATACATTAGATTTCTAAATATAGAGAGGGACAATCAAATTTTACTTAAAAACATTATCTTAAAATCCAAAGAGCGTAAAATTTATACTAATAAATAGATATATCATAAATAAATATATGAAAAGTAAACCCGTGATCATTCTTGAGATAAGGATCACAAGATTTCATAAAATTATGTATAAATGTAAGTAATTTTGAATAGTAGTGTGATTGTTTCAAAAATTTCTTATAGTTTGGTAACATGATATCATACACTCTATGTAAGAAATGGAAATTAAATGAATCATCTAAAATTAGGAAAATAATGATACTCATGATATAAAATTTAAAATATAAGTATATTAAACTCAAAATGAATTTAACTTCATAACAAAACTTGACTCTTAATGAAAGAAATTTGAGGTTCGCCTATTTTGGAAATTTGGTTCTTTTGAATCCTAAACCCCATGAATGAATGATCATAAATTGGATTTGTGAAAACACATTAATTTATGAATAATAGAGATAGAATAATATCTTTTTAGGTATATACTTCATACAAAATTAATGGGTTTTGAATAAAGAATTTATCTCATAAAAATAAAAAGTGAGATGAAATTCCATTACTTTGTTTCATAACACTCATCATACTCATTCAAAACACATGTATGATAAATATAAATTTATTATAAATATTTAAACTAAAAATATTATTATATATAATACCATATATATTTTTTATCATTACCTTATATTACCCTCTTGTTATCAATCCTATATTAAGGTTTCACTTAGTATTATATTCTCTTTGTTCTTCGCATGTGTTTTTATTTGTTATATCATTGGTTGTTATACTTATATCAGGATTACAGAATTTAAAATATGATAAAAATATGATTTATATTCTATATATAGGTATTATAATAAAATAAATATTATATAATAAAAAATGTAATCCACCATTCTTAGAGATGGGAGGTTATGCATACCCATGAATGGTGTTTCTGCTTTTATATTATATTGGATATATGAATGAAAATGACATATATGTATATATGTATGTCATTATTAAAGAATATTTTTTATTACATATGTATAATATATATTAAATAAACCAATACTTAATATATTATGTGTAGTGTATGAACGAATCATATCACTTTGGGGGGCTGTAGTCCACACTTCCTCAAATGAAATTATAATATTTACACAAAATGGAACATAAAAATATTTGTGTGGTCAAATGAATATAGAAGCTAAAATAAGTAATTAATATAATATATAAAACATATAAACATCGTGTAAATCATAATTTACACTATGATAGGAGGTAAGTAATATTGACAAATCAACATTTAGTGAGGTGGTAGTTCACTGTACATGTAAATAGTATTTTTTATCACCAATTAGATATAGGTTCACGTAACTTTAGTACAATATGTTAGCATCACAACATCCTCATATATTGGGGATATTTTTTTATACAATCATATAAAAATAAGTGTAGAGGGGTGGATAAGAAAAATAAAAAAAATAGACATTTGAGAAAAAGTTTCCTCTTAATATTGTAACTCATTTTGGCTTGTGCCAAATGGATTCCTTGTACTTTCATACAAAAAAGGAATAATTTTGGGAGAAAATGAGGGGATTTTAGACGTGTACAGAGTAGATACAGGCTTAACATAATAGGTTTGAGAGGCATGAGAATGTGGTATTGGTGGTGGCCTTTTATAGGGAAGGAAAAGCACTCACATGAAATGTTTGAAAAATAATTAGGTGTACACATGTTATTACCTAACAAAATCCATAAAAAAATCAACCAAAATCCATCATTTAAGGTTTAAGGACGAAATATTTCCATCCAATGGGATCAAGACAAGTAGATAACTCATTTCATCCCCTAAGATTATTGTTTATTCCCTAATTGATCTCAATTTGACCTTAATCATAGTGAATTATTTTAATCAATATTGCTAATATTTTTAGTAATAATTAATGTTGATATTATTTAAATAAAAATATTATACATATTAGAATAGTTTATTTTGTTTTTTCAAAATTCAATTTATAGAATTGGATTGATTAATATTAATTCTAACCCCATAGATGGGACGAAATAAATGGTTTTTAATACAACAAGAAGTTCAAATGTTTGTTATTTTTCTATATTTGATTTAAAAGTGAAATTTATTATAATGACCTAAATTGTATTACTAGACATAAAATTGATATAATTTAAAATTAAAAAAATTAATAATTAATAATTATTTAATGGGAATGGATTTTTTTAACTAAAATATAGTAATTTTAATTATTCATCAAACAAATGATGTTTTTAAGAAAAATCCCAAAATTTCACCATTAGCTAATTTAAATATTTTAAAAAAATATGTTTATTTTATAAAATTAAATTTCTTAATGTGTCTAATATTAATTTTATAACTTTTCAAAAATGGACATAAACAGTTTTTCATTCGAGAAAATTATTTTTCTAGAATATAATGACTTTAAATAAACATATCATTAATTATAAATATGTTTTATTTATATAACTAATTTAAAAAATATATTTAAAAAATATTTATTACAATTAATATAATGATTTTTAATGGGTTATTTATAATTATATCATTTAAATAATTATAAAAATAAAATATGTTCTATAGAAATTTCGATGTTTCATGTAAAGTATTCTGAGTCGGTGTTGCATGTTACATATTCCAAGTTAGTGTTGTGTGTAACATACACTAAGTTTTTTATGTGTGTAATATATGTTGGTTCAATTTTATGGGTATCAAATTTCATGTTTGTGTCATGTAATGTATGCCAAGTTGGTGTCGTGTGAAATAAATGTTTTACTTAGTGAAAATTAAGACATAAATGAAAACTTATTTTATTTAAGAAACAATTCTATAAAAACTCAGGGTGTTACACTATGTCATTGGGAATTATAGTTGAAATGTTATTATGGAATGATGAGATTATGTTATACTAGCACGTAGTTGATGTAGGTATGACTTGGTGTCTTGGTGGCCATGATAGCACATGATAATCTGATTTACATTTAGTTTTTGAGATAGGACTATTAGATGATTTTAAATTTGTTTGAGTGACATGTTTAATTATCTTAAGAATACATTTTTTGATTTGTTTTACTAGGGAAACATTTTCATAAAATACTAATATGTATTTCATATACCATAAAAATTTATTCTACTTGACATGCATGAAAGATGATCATTTTTCATCTTTGACACTGGAAGTGTCGTGGATCTAGATATGGATGCTTGATGGATTTTTCATGATAGGAATAAAAATCAATAAGTATGGAAGTAAGTTTAATATTCATATTTTTTATATTGTCTATTTTGATCTTGGATCAGTGTACTGTAAGTTTAGTGTCTGATTGTATTTTCATGGGTTATTATAACAACAATATATTTTGTGATATATTTTTTTATTTATTTCTACATAATATGAAGTTTATATTAATTATTTAATAATTATTTTTGTTTTCTGTTTCACTAAAATTTTATGGAATAGAATCTTTATTAGATAGATTATCTTCTTCCCACCTATTGACAACCACAAGTGTAAGGATATTGTTTCATAAGGAAATGTATTTTTATGGAACAGACATGTATTCTATGCTCAATTGTCAATATTTTTGTTAGTAATATATATTATGTGTGTATGGGATATTTCATGGTGGTTTTATGGAACCATATACTATAAAATATAGGATTATTTCCTCCCAATCCAAGGTGATATGTGTTATACCATTTAAGAATCAATAATAACCTTATCTATGTTTGTAGTGGATATTTCTATGATATAGTTATTAATAGAAATAGATTTTCTGGCATTGGAATTCATTGATCCTTTTTTCAAATTTATTTTATATAATCATTTTACTTAATAAATGAAATTTCCATATTACATTATTTGGATTACAAAACATTTATCTTAATTTTTATACCCTAGTTTTAAAAATGCAATTAACCATGATTAATTTCAATTTCACTATGTCATGTATTTTGGAATTCTCTTTTTTCTATTTGCATCTATCCATTGAAGAATAAATTCATATTATATAGAATTGTATATACTATAACATCTACATTTTTTTAGGGATAACACAATTCTAAACATATTAGGAAACACCATTCAAAAATTATTAGACAATATGATCCTTATAATATTTTATACTATATAAAATAAATAATGAAATGATAAATATTTTATATATGGAAATTTAATGTCTCCGTGATCAATGACATGATATTTATAGAGATTGTAGATAAATATATAATAGTTTCTTTCCTCCTATATCATTCTTTGGATTTGTATAATATCATATCATATGGGTCGAGTTTCTTTTTCCAGAAGGTTTTCTAAAAAAAATATAGAGTTATATATTTATAAACTCATAAAAAAACCATAGTCATTGGGGAGTATATATGATCATATAATAGTTTTAAGTTACACTCTAAGTCAAAAATCAAATTATACATTATATATAACCATATATAGACAGGAGATTGAATGATAACAATTTCATATCAAACAAAGAAATTGTTTATAAACACATCATGAGTATTAATGATAATAACTATTAGATATTAATTTAAGATTAATTATTTAAATACTAATAATTTATATTATTATATAAAAAACTTATAAATTATTATAATATGAAAAAATGGTATATAATATCATGGATAATGAGAATAAGGTAAATCCATATGGTGTCATTTGTTATATTAAACATCCACGCACAATACACGAAAAAAGTTAAATTCCCCATGATATAATTTATAAAATATTTAAATATTATTCTGTCTAAAACCCATGTTAAGGTTATTACATTTAATCCAATATATATAAATTATATATAAAAATTATATAAATTTAATGATCTATACTAAATTTGATATAACCTCACACTAGTGAAGATTATTTTGAAAAAATGTATTTAATGTTTCTAAAATAAATGAACAATAATTAGAAACAATATTTTATGCCTAGAAAAATGGTTTATAGGTAATTTATCAACATTCACAAAATAAATAATACTATATTTCAGAAGAATAATAATTTTATGTTCTATGGTGTTTTGTTGAGATAATAGGAGTATTATCAAATTGATCTTCATCGTTTTGTTAATTGTAGATACACTACTCATTTTGTTTGATTTTATTGTGGTATTTAATGTTTAATTTTAGTAGATTAATACTAATTTTAATACCCATATATTTTTTGTACATTATAAATTATAAATTTTATTTAAATTAGATTTGAATTAAAAATTTATTACTCAATTTAAATTTATTAAATTGTATGATTGTGAGTAAGTTAATTATATTGTATAATTAGTTAATTCATTGTCACAATACATTGTATATCAAACCATACCTATAATAAATTTTTAATTATTCTTGTTGATTAATTATTCTTTATGATTAAAATAAAAACATTTTTTTATTTAATTAATCTTTAATTGTTTAGTGTTTATTACTATTATTTTTTATAATAATTTTTTATCACGTCTGGTAAAAATTATAGAAAATGTCAATTTTTATCCTAATTAATCCTTTTTATTTCTTATTAAACCTTAATTGTGTTTTTAAACATTGTCGTAACTTTTACATAATATTTAATGATTCCTTACACAAGGTTTATGGCTTATATTCTACCCTTACACATGTGTTTTAATTTTATTATTACCCAAATTTATGTTTTTGGAACATTGTATATGACTATACGTAAGCTTGGTTTTACCTTTATGTATGTTCTTCTAACATTTATGTTGGTAAAAGATATTTAAATTTTCTATAACATGTGTAAAGACGTACCACTGTACGAGATAGAAATGACATTTTATTCAACAAAGTAAAATTTTTGTTTACCCTTATACGACATGGTATTTACAATTATAAAACAACCAAAATGAATGGTTACCCATGAGTTGCCTTTGTAAATAAGATCTCACCTTTTCACATATCTTATAACCTTTTCATATTTTATGTATACCCTTAAGAAATACAACAATTAAATGATCTTATTTGTGTACACCTACACAGCACATGTCGAATCATGTATACACTCAAACAACTCTTATTTTACCTTTACACACAATTTATAAATTATGTACAACCCTTACACAACTTGATTCATTTCAAGGTTATTTGTACATGATTTAACCTTAACAAACTATTTCATATTAAGGTTGCCCCAACATGAGATGCTCTATTTTACCATTACATAGCGTACCTCATTCCCATAAGAGGCTTATTAAAAATTCATTTACACATATGTCAGCTATATAAAAAAAATTACATAATATCTGTACATGATTGTAGTTATCCCATTCCCCATATATAGTAGTTCAACTGTATTATGGTACCAAGAATTATGAAATATTATTAATTGTTTAATTTGGAATGATATTCAAAATATAGTTAAAAGTAATATGTTTCCTTTCTTATTCATAATCATTTGTTTCATATATATATTAAAGATATTTGGAATCACATGTCTAGAGTTGATATAGAAGTTTTCATTAGATGAATATTAGTAGTTAGGGATATGTATTAAAACAAGGGAAAATGAATTTAGTGAAAAAAATTATAAAATTGCTAATTAATCACACATACATAATTTAATACAACACAGTCTTCTTATTTTTCTAAACAATATTTGTTTATCATGATACCTTGTTCAACATAAATTATTTAACGGATGCAGATCAAAACTACACACTATAATTCTTCATAAAAATCATCTATTTGACTGTATATATTTATTTTCTAATATAAATTTCTATAATTCATAATTCAAAAATGGTTAAATATCTAATTAAAATTGAATTTTTTTTGAATGATTAAATTTTAGAAATGATATATGGTTTAGGTTATATTATCCTCATTCTAAAATACATTGATAGTTTTTATATTTTCTTATAATAGATTGTGTGTTTCTTGTCCAAGGAAAATTAATGAATGGTCTACAATAAAAAATAAAAGGCTAGGTTGTAACTAAACCAGTAAAATAGTTTTTATTTGTGTTGAATATGGATTACCATTTTCCTCACTTATTTAGTGGGGATTTAAGAATAGAGTAGATTCACTATGATCCGAGCTACTATAAAAATAAATGTTCTATTGTTACTTATTTTTTTCAAATACATATATAATTGAACACCACACAAATATTCTTTTATTATTTAATTATATAAATATTACTCTAATAGTTTAAAAATTATGTTTAATAATAGTTAATATAATGTTCAACCCCACTCAAGCATATATTTCAATCAGTATCACTTACCAACTAATTATTATTATGAGAAGTCTATGTTTAATAGTTAATGAAATCATGTTTTGTTTACATAACCCTATTTTGGAAAAATTGAAATATAATACTCTCTATCGACATTGATAGTTAATTTATTTATTGTATAATTATTACTATTATAACTTAGTTAGATATAATAATATAATGATATATTTTTTAATATAATGAAATGAATCAAATTTAATACATCCTTTCAAATCACCTCACATAAAAAGAAGTTGTTACATAGATTAACATAATCATATGGAGGTATATTTAAGAAATATTGTTATAGATTACTAGATTATCATTGTTAATCCTTATAAACTTCAAAAAAATAATTAAAAAAATTACTATAAAATATACTACCATGTATGTGATAAATTATAATGTCATTCATTTTTTATTCTTTATGTTGAAATATGTATAATCATATTTCATAATTAAAAAATAGTTATGAAATTTGTAGGATATGAAAAGTCACTCAGCATGATGCTGATAAGTTTAAGAGAACGAAATTTGGAATATATCATGCATAATTTAGTTACTTTTTAATGTATGGTCTTGATAACTACAACAGCATGATAATTTAAGATTATTTTTCAAATCAATTTAATTACTTAAATAGCTTGTAGCATATTCAACAACAAGTTTATATATACCCAGAGACACTTTTAAAATATTACTATCATTCATTCAATGGATGGGAATATAATAATAGGGCTACATAAAATTTAAAATTTGTGGTTTACATATGTATAAAAAAGAATTTTTTCATTAAAAATTATTTAGAATTGAAAACAAAATACATTTTAAAAAAAATTATTTTTTTAGGGAAATTGTTTTCTCTGGAAAAGAACTGTTATAATAATAAATTAAATTCATCACTATTGGTCAATAATTTTAACAAAATGCATATAATAAATTTTTCGTCCAAATTTGTAATAGTAAAATAATATTTTTTTTATAATGCATTGGATAATAATAAATATTTTTTTTTCAAATTTACTGCACATAATTTAAAATTAATTTATTTCATATATATTTGTTTAATTTGATAAAATGATTTTAATATTATTAATTTGTTGTTTCAAATTTTATACATAGTCTTAATTAATTTATGTTCAATATTAATTGTAACCCTGGTAAAATTTATCACCTCAGTAAACATTATATCAGGTTAAATTTGGTTAGATATAAGTATTAGGGTCGTATATGTTATCCTAATTATTAATTTATTAAGGACATTTTATAATTAAATCATTTGGCTTGAAATTGATTAATTTAATGGACACTTGCCTATGAGAATGACATATGTGATTATTAAATCGCAGAAACTCACAAAAGGTCACTCACTTTTTTTAATATGATGATTTTACATGTAGAGATAAATTGATGTTACGAATTTATATAAGGTTCAACATTATGATTGATGAAATTATTTTTATTATATAATTTTTTTTTATTTTTAGTAATTATATAATGACCTTAATATTATATTCAACACCAATTCAACATATCTCAAAAAAATAAAAAGTAAATTAAATGAAATTAAAAACACATAAAATGATATAATATGAATTATTTAATCTCTTCCATGAATTATATATATATATGACTTATTAGGTTTGTTTTAAATCATGATATTTGAATTCCCCCTTTTTCAGGATTTTTTTAATGCTAAATAAAAAAAATTGTTTAAAATTACATTAATGTTATTTTTAATATTTATTTATTAAATTATTAAATGTTCAAATAATATTATATTCATAAAAAATAAATTTTATATGGTGTGAAGCATCGTCCATTTCTTAATTATGGGTCTTTTCATTTTATATAACCATTTCGGACCCCTAATGAGTTTTCAAATTATAATATTATGATAATTACAAAAAGGGTTAATGGGGGATAAAAGTAAAGGTAAGGGTAATAATGTGATCTAAATTTACCTAATTTTATATATTCTAATATTTATATAAATAAAAATATTATTTTCTAATTTTATCAATTTGGGCCATTTGACATAAAAAATAAGTAATAATAATTTAATATTTTATGAAATTCTAAGAGTTCCCCATCCATCAATTAAAAAATGGCATCCCACCAAAGCTTCTTCAAAATAATTTTATACTTATAGGTAAACATAACATGGGAAATTTTCACTTATAAAATTATCTATACATATCAAAGAATTTATTCTTTCGTGGTTGAAAAAACATTATATCCCATTATAGGTGATATAAAAGAGTCATTTAAAAAAATATGTCAGCACCTGAATATATCACATTTATTTTACATTTCATCGTACCCCTTAAAAATCAGTTTCATTTTTCATAAATTAAAAAATTATCTTAGATAGACCTAAATTTTACTAAGATTTTGTAAAAAATTTATAAACCATATTTCCTATAAAATGGCAAGTGAACATGTTGCTCATGCATACATATGACTAACCATCTCAACATAGAGATATAATTCATTTATCATCACAATATTTTATGGTCAGGTATTATGAATAATTTAATATCTGTATATAAAATTAATGACACACTTATACTTATGTAATTATAACAACATATCCACCCTTTTACCATCTGATCCTTGGGGAATTTGTAAATCACATTTTTCATACGTATACACTACCACCTCCAGGTTGAGATGTGATTCAATTTTCATTGTTTATTTTATGTGGATACTAATGAGAATTAATTTAATGAATATATATGATATATTTAATATAATAAGTATATTTTAAAAGTGACTTAAAATTTATGTTTTTTTATTCCCTCTGTGGAAAAATGAAATCAATATTCTTTCGAACTTATGTGTTATTGTCTCCATGAACGATGTATTTCATTTGTTTAAGAATATATTTCGCTGATAAATATATTTATATATATATAATTAATAAATATAAAACATATAAAATTATTACCATTTTGTATATGATGGAACTGTGTTCTACATACAAGGACAAAAATTTCAAAAATATAATATATACAAAAAGCAAAGAAATTATAACCTGGAATAGTGATTTTAAGAAATAATTATTAATAAAAGGGTGATAAAACATTAAATTTAAATAATATATGGATTTAAATATATGTTTATGTTTCTCAAATGAATTAAATAATAACGAAATATTTATTAATCATGATTTTTTAAAACATATGAATGAAGTTGAACAAGAGGTAGTGGATTTCATGTTACAATTTCATTTTTAATCTGCATTTTTTTATTTTATTCTCAAAATAAAATCATATTTTGAAACTAAAATTATACTCATGAATTTTATTCACATATTTTTATTTTGTTAATATTAAATTTTTTAAATAATTTTACTCAACTTATGTACTAAAGATACCAAAAAAAATTAACTGACAATTGTACTCATTTCTATCTTCGATTTAAAATTAATTTCCTTCATTATACATGTTTTCTAAAAAAATTATATCATTTTTGTTATTATAATATAATTTTATAATTAATTTTCAACTAATTCTGAATTTTTATAAAATGGTTTGGAAGGTATCATCATGAAATTTCCCAAAAAAATATTTTTTGACTCTTCTTATAAAATTATTGAAGGAATATTTTTATCTTATATTAAATAAATGTATTTTACACAATCATTGATACATTATTTTTTAATTATTCCATTATAATTTTTCAAGGTTATATTTTGGAATATTTTCCCTTAATATTTTAGGAATTTCTATTTTTTTGAAGGAGTGATTTTAAATAGGAAAGTTGTTTTACACATAAAAGATTTAATGATCTTTTGATTCATAAATAAAATAATATTAAATGTTTTTTATTCATTATTACAAAATATATTCGATGATAAAATAATTATTATTTATATATAAATTTTATTTTTATGACCTGTTTTCTTTCATGAAACCCATTCCTTTTCCATAGGTTATGCTACTGTGAAATGGTTATGAAACCCATTTAATTTCATGGGTGTTTTATATGATCAATAGTTTATGGTAATTTGGGAAACATATGTATGATTTTCAATATGTTAATGGTATATACTATATCACACTCTGATGTGTTAGGTAAATATTTATATTTCATGAAATAAATAGGGCGTTAATGGGTAGTGTGCATAGTTCAGTAGGGAACTTTATCTAATATGATAGTATTGAGAGTGAACCCTAACTATAGTGATGGTTTGGATAGTTTAATCCTTAGACTATGATAGTCTTGAAAATTTTCAAATACTACCATGGAAATGATTTTCTATTATTATATGAATTCCTCACTTCAATGTCATATTCCCTTATTGTGATCTAATTAATCATTTTCATTTGATCCTTTTTATTCATGTCTTCTGTACTACTATGATTTGTACTAGGAATACCTATTATAGACATTGACATGTATGTTATGCTTTTAATATGTTAATATATTATTCTCATACAATTTATATAATTTTAATCTTAGGTTAATATTATTATCTCCCTTGGTTGACTATACTTACCATCAGATCTCACCTATTCTTATGTTTCCTTTTACTGGTTATTAAGAATGGTTTTATGTTTGATTTGGAAAAGAAGGGATATAATAGTTTTGATCTATGAGGGATATTATGTATAACTATTATGAAATAGTTTTTTTATATTTCCATGTTTGCAAAAATATTGTAACTATATGATTCTAACATGGATTATTATGTTAAGTAAATTATATTCATCTACATAAATGCCTTATCTATCAGTTAATAGTTCATTTCACTATACTTTTTTATTAAATAATTTATTAGTTTCCATTTAGATGCTCCTATAAAAAACATTATTGAATAACCAGAGGATATATCTATTTATATGACAAAATTAAAAAAAATATTAATGATCAGAAATAACCTATGATAAACCAATATTATAATAGATGAAGGTTTTAAAATTTAGAAAATATATAAATTATTTATCAAGATTATTTACCATTATTATTTTTTTTCACTCTCTAGGATTTTGGTTATATTTAATTTATATAATCAGATGGAATTGTGATAATGATGATTGTGATAGGAAATATATTGATTTTCCTCTAAACAACACAAATTTTATGGTATTTGGAATGCATAATATTTTGTCAATCCTCACACAAATTATACATTATATTATTAAAACAATGATTCCAAATTATAAAATGTCAGAAAAAAATCTATAAAGACCTTCATGGGGAAACATCCACATTCTTTTTATGGGACCACCAATCCACTAGTCACTCAGAAATGGATCAGTACCATGAAAAATATATGAGTCATTTCATATTTTTTTAAACATGATAATTTTTTTGGTTATTAATCATTTGGATATATAAAATATATCAATTGTTGAATCTTATAAATAATAAAAAGAAACATTTTTTAATTGAATATGGGGATTGGGATGAGTTATAAAGGTCAATCCTCAATAATTTTTTTCCTCATATTATTCATTTGAAAATGAATAGGGAAATTCATCAGCTGACACTAATGGATAATAAATCATTTGGTATTTTTGAGGTACATTTTTAAAGACATGTGAGATACACATATATTATTATTATCTGGCACAAAATATGGATTGATTTATTCTCCACTGGATTAAAATTATATCTCTTAAGGGTGTCATATATAGTGGGAATCACTAGCTTTGATGAAATAATTTTATGTTATATAACGTTTTATATGGTGCTTTTACTTACCCATTAATATCATGGGTTTCTTAAGAAATGGAAGATAAAGTTAAAAATAAATTTTATAAAATATGAAGTAAATATTATTATATTTTCATTATATTGAAAATATAGATGTAAATGTGGGGGAAAGTTTCATTAGGGATGTGTTAAATGCTTCATGTTTAGAATTGATGTTTATTAGGATAATGAATAACAATGTTATGGGAAGAAGATATATAATTATGTGAATAAAGAAAAATAACAATATAATACACCATACACACTCTTTTGTTTTAAATATTGGGGATAGAAGAATTATTATAACTTGTTGCATAAAATTAAGGTCACTTGAGATGATCTATGTAATTATACCCTTATGCCCATAGACAAATGAAAATCTCATGTGATCAATATTTGGGATCAGGATAACGATAACAATGTAGATAAAGGAACACTTAGCATCCACCATATAACTAATAATGCCTTATTTTATACTCGATAAAAACACTCTTTTATATATAAGTAATTTTCTATGTGTATCCCAATTACAACAAAGAAACATTATATTTTGAGATATTAATAAAAAATATTGTTGTACCACTGATCACATCCTTTGTCTGTGATTCTTCCATAGTTAACATTTTCAAGAATCTTTTAATTAAAATATTGACATTCTTCATCTAGTTGAATTTTATGTTATTATTAGGATGGATTAGAATTGTTTATATAAACCCACATCAATTTCTGAGAAAGTAATGTTATAATTGATATTATTATCTAAACTATTATTATCCAAACTATTATCATCTATTAGTGTGATGAATAAAAAGAACATATAATGGAAATTGCATACATCAAATGGTTTATGAATCCTATTTAAAATGGAAACATTCTCTGATTAATGTAGATAATCTCAACATCTATGATCTTCCTATTGTGTAGGATTTTATTGATGTACTCCTAATGCTGTATATAGTATTTCAATAGATCATGATGTATATTTTTTCATTGAACTCATACTTAGTGCAACACAAATTTCAATGACTCTATATTTTTATAACCCTAATTGATTTTAATTAATTTAAGAATCTACTCTAGGAGAAACTTGATATCGTATTTATTCATCCATGTTTGTTTCCATGGGGTACACCCAATTTATTTATTATTAAGAATTAATGATTAAAGTTACTCCTTATTGATTATTAATAACTTAACAAGACCATAATCAAGAACATGTATCTTCATCCCATAATTAATGTATTATTTTTTCATCTATATAGTGATAAATAATTTTTACATGATTCATCTTTAGTTTGGATATCATCAATTGAGGGTTAATAATGAGGATATGTAAATGATATTATTTCATAAATGTCATGGAAACTAAATTTATAATGATGTAATTTAGTCTTAATAATTCCTCCTATATATTCAAGGATTTTATTAGTAGTGTCTTCCAAGAATATAGTGATTAGTTTTTTGTTGTCTTTATAGATGAAATTTATATATATTAAATGAGAATGAAATAGAATGAAAATCAATTATTTATTTTACTGTAGACCCTATAGAAGGGTATGTTTCATTAAAATTCACCATGTGTAGAATTTAGAATCATAATGTTTTACTCATGGGTCATCTAATCTCATGTTTGGTCGTATAATTTTTCCCATTAAAGGAAAAAAGTAATTTAACATTTTACTATAACAACAAATATTACTGGTATCTATAATTTTTCTAGTTTGGAAAGATATTATAGGATATTTTTAAGGAATTATCCATGGATATATAATCCAATATTCATTTTTACTCGGAAAGAAACCATAATAAATTAGAAAAATGAATGTGAGGAATTTTTTCTAGAACTGAAAAGAAGGATAGTCAGCACACTAGTACATAAACTAACCAATAGTTGAGAGGGGTTTTTAATCAATATTAATGTATTAAACAAGGTATTGGGTTAAATCTATATAAAATATGATACATTTATAGATTATTCCCCATGATAATTGGTGGTCCATGAAACAAATTACCCAACTCATGATTTGAAGTACGCTACAAATGTTTTTTCATTAAAAATATCGAGGCATTATTGATATTAGAAAATATGTGACCTAAATTCGGATCATAGTTGTTAAATGTATATTCGTACTCAAAAAATATGAACATGTTCCAAAAGAAAATAGTTGGGGATGATCAAATATTATAGAAAATCAATACATTACCACCCTAGTAATTATAATAAAGGGAAGATGTTCGATATGTAAAAAATAATTCAATATAATGTATTATGAGGATCACAAATGACATAATATTTATTGATATGAAATATATAGATATTGAAATGTTGATGGATGGGGAGAAATATTACCCTTATAATATGGTTGTTAAAAAACAATCCCTATAATGATAAATGTTGTATAAAAGGATGATATATATATTCAAAATAAGATGCTTAAGGATCTTGAGATCAATGTTGATTATGATGGAATTATATGTCCCATGAATTTTGAAAACTTCTATTTATTAAAATTTTAATTAAATAGTGGTTGGATAAATCATTCAATTCATTAATATCTATTCACATAGTAGAATTTAGTCATATAGAGGTTTGAAGGATTGTTTTTGGTGGGATGTCATGAGGTGAGAGATTATTGAGTATGTTTCTCCATGATTAGTATGTTAGAACATTAAGGTTTAAATCTATAATTATCGGGGGGTGTTACAAACATTTACCTTAAAAATGGAAGTAGTAAGACACCTCTTTTGATATTTTTATCGGACATCTTGTAATAAATAATGTTAATAATTCTGCATGGGTTTCACTCAATATATTAAAAATTTCTCACATGTTATTTTCATTATAGAAAATATCCATCTTGATAAAATTACTCTATTATACATTAATCTAGTTGTAATATCGTATGGTGTACCACAATAAATTTTATATAATTGGTATTTGAGTTTTACCTCTATGATTATGATAATTCTTCATAAGACTCTTGATAGAGACTTATTTTTCAGAACTACATAACATAATCTGACAGTCAAATAATCTAAGTGGACCATTCAATCTCTATAATAAATATTGAGAGAATTATATATTTATTCCACTATATTATTATAACAACATCTTTAATTGGTGAAATATCATTACAATTATGTATTTTACTCCAGCCTTCAGATGGTTAGTAATGAATATATATATGGTAGGAAATGAATAAATCCATGGTTCAAGAATGATGTTGAATGATGGGAGCACATGGTACATAGACATAGTGAGGAAATATAAGATAATTTTAGATCCATTCATTTTCATATGATAGAAATTTATTATCGATTAAAAATTTAAACAGAAAATAATCACAAAGATATATAGTAAGATGTTAGAAACATCCTCTTCCTATGAATATATACCCAGTAGAGCGTGATGATATTAGGTAAGATGTGTCTGAGAAGAACTAGGTATATTTTCCCTGTTCAAATTCTTGATCATATTTAGGTGATTTCATATCAATTCATTTTCCTAGAAAATCCCTCTCATGTTCAGGATTTGTTCTATGTATCACTCTGAAGAATGTACATACCAAATTTTTACAATGTACTGAACATAGATTTCTTGAAAATAGCAGAATAACCTTATTATAATGAGTTATTTTTAGATATTCTAGATTGTATTTTAAAATTTATTTGAAAAAATACCACTAACTTGGTCAATTTTTTCTATTGAAACAACCAATTTGAGGATTCTATGTGGGAACCTGATCATATGATGTGGTGGAAGATCACAAAGTTTTCTATATAAAAGAAATATAATTTCAAGGATGAAATAATATTAATTTGGGTATATTGTCTCACCCCAATACTATAAAACATTTTTGTTCTAAAATAATTTTAATTTCATCGATTTATTCTATTACATGCAACATCGAGTTCATACAAACAACAATATACTATTTAAATATTATTATCAACTTGATAGATATGATGATATGAATATGGATGCCTAAATTATTAAAATTAATTGTTTAAAATTTTATAAAATGAATTCAATATTTATTAATTATTTATAATCTAAAATAATAATCATTTTAAAATTAAGTTGATATTTTATGAAAAACACTTTTTAAGGTTGAATGGTATTTTTATCATAAAAAATTATTTTCTTATAATATGGTGAATGATTGAAATAAAATTTATATAATAACAATTTAATAAATTTCTTTAAAAATAATATTTTGTTGATTATTATGATGATAATGATAATGAATCTACTTTTTTTCTTTAAAATATATTTTTTTAAAGGATTTTTGACTAAATTTTCCAAAAAAAATAAGTTTAATTTATTTATTCCTTTTATAATTATTAAATTAGATATAATGAATTTAATATTTTAAATTTTGGGTTTTAAATTTAGTAAATAGTCCTGTTTATATTTGGTAAATACTAATAATATATGTAGAAATATGTACAACCTTTGTAAAGAATTTTCTGGGTTCATTAGTTTAAAACTAAATGGAAATGTCGTAATTTTCATACTAATTATTATTTCATTATGTTAGTTTCAACGATGTACCCTTTGGATGGAAATTTATTAGATTAGTGGAAAATGTTCTATGAAAATGACATATAATATTTAAATCAAATATAATTACAAAATGTCAGTCCAATTATTTTTAATATAACATATGTGTTCATATAGGGACAAAAGTTTGTTATGAATGAATATTAGATTATATTTGGAGAATAATGAATATATGTTCACAATTTTCCTTTCATTTTTATGTTTAGAAACAATGTAATATGGTTTATTTCTTATCAAAAAATGATTAAAAATATAGAAATATGATAGAAAATATAATAAATGATAATATAAATATTAAAATATATTGAATTTGAGTAAGATAATATGTCCAACAAAATATGAACATGCATTTATATAAAATAATTGTAGTTATAAAATAATTATAACAGAATTCACAATTTTTTATTATGTATTGAATGAAAAATTAAATTAATAGAGTTACAAATTAAATTAATGATATTTTATATTAAATAATATTTTATTAAATGATATAAATTTAATAAAAATCATAGATTTGGCCAAATGAGTGGGATATAGTTTTAAAAATAAACCATGATCTATATATGTGTCATTTTTCATTTCAGAATAACATTTTTAGCCCTTAAATTTTAGAAAAGTTTATTATTATAGTATTTATAATAATGGATTAAGAGGAATTAGAAAAAAATGATAATTGTAAAAATTTGATACGAAATCATAAAAATTTCATAAGATGACAAGTAATCTCATTAACCGATCAAATTTGTTAAAAAAATTATTTTAACTCTAATTTATTTATACTATTAATTATATAAAAATTTTAGTTTCCTAAATATACTATAATGTCATTATTTTTAAAAAAACTCTATTATATAACCTCATGATTATCAAAAAGGAATTGAATGTATCACTCTACTATATATTATAGATCTAATATTTTACTAATTTTGTATATAAATTTAAATTATTTAAAATCTCAAAATTTATCAATTTGATATTTTCTATGTAAAATTATTATTAAGGGGTGTTTTGAGATAAAATGTGAAAATTTCTTAATTCTGGAATTTTAATATATTTGTTTTCACAAAGTTATTTTTGGCATAATAGTTAAAATATTATTCCAATTTAATTGACTATTTTTTTAATTATGTGAATAATTTTCTTTATATTTTACTTTTATAAAAATATCTTATTCATCCTTCGTGAGGCCCAAAGAAATTATTCATGTTGAAAAGTTGTTCAAGTGGACAACATGTACCCCACCTCAGTAACAAAATCATAAATCAGTCTACACACATCATATTTTGGTTATTTAACCAGGATATGAATGAGGATTCATAGGTTCATTTTACTAATAAAACTGTGGATTTATTCACCTATAAATGTGGACATTGAATAAATTAATTGAAGGATGATTCTTGGAAGTCTCTGACAAAAGAAGTATTACTCATTATAAATTCCATAACATTAGATAATAATGTCTAATTAATGTGAAATTTAGAGGCCATATTGGAAATAAAAATTTTATAATCCTTTTAGAAGAGACCATGGGATCATTCGAATATATAGTGTAACAAATATGAGCTATATTTTAGGAGACATATTCTATATGGGGAGCTACTACACCCTTTTATTTTATTCTTTTCTTTTTATTTTTAATCTTTTCACATTAGTTTTTTTTAAGTAATGTTTTTTAAAGAAAACTGAGATCGTCCCCAAAAACTAAAGATCCCTTTATTAGCAAAAAACTTACACAAGTCTTAAAGTAGATGATTTAAAAAAATCCATCCTGATAAAAGAAAGAGGTCATATGGTACATGATCAACCAAATGAAAATCATTACCATTAACACTTTTTTTATCAATCTCATATTCCAACACATTTTCCTCTCTAAACGCATGACTAACAAAGTGATCTCTTGAATAGAGAGATTCCAAACATCTAATCCAGTGATTAGTGAGCTTCCAAGAAAGATTCAAATCCCCAGTTCGAATAGTAGAAACTACTGCAGTGGACTCACAATCGATCCAAATCTTGTTCCAACCCCACCTTCTCTCTTTCTCTACCACAACAACAACCCCAGTTCTAATTCATGCATGTTTTATATTTTTATTTTTTTCTTCCACCTAACCACCCTTCTTTATCCTCAATATTTTCTTCTTCGTTTCTTTTCTTCATCTTCTCTTACCATTGTTAACTATAATACTCATTATCATGAGTAACTATCCCAAGGAATAAACCAAGGAATTAATGTTGTTATCAAACTTGAGATCATTTATTTGATCTTATTTAAATTAATTATAATGATAGTTTATAGTGGGTTTCATCCACAATATGGTTGTCTAAATTTTATCTTCTTAGTCTGCAGCCATTTTCCTTCGATTGAGCAGGTGAATATAGGGTGTTATTGAAAATCACTAAGTATAATTTTCATTCACAACTGGGGAAGATCTAGGAGTTCACACATATAATCTTGTGTGTTCACTAATGTTATTTTGTGATTGTCAATGAAGTTTCTTACTGAAAATTATGCTGAGGAAACATCCTTTCTTCTCTAATTTCATTCTATTTAGCATTGTATAGTAAATTAGAAATGAATGTATGTTTCATCCTATTTTTACAATTATTTAATAGTATTATTTAAATTTAATTAATTAAACATAATATAATAAAAAATATATTTTTTAGGTGAATTAGATTTATTTGGTAAATGGACTAATAATTCTTCTCAAGTGAGATGACCTCATTCATCCATTGTACTGCACTTGGAAAACATAGACATTTTCTATTCACATACCCTACAACTGGCATGTTTAAAAATGACATTGTTTCTATGGATCTCATCAAGTTTTTAATTTAGTTTTTCTATTTTCACATTTTTGATATATTTTCTATAATTTTTTCAAAAAAAAATTCTTTTCACCCATGATGTATTCCAATTCAATTTATTATACATTGGAAGAATATTCACAGGTGCAATATCAACAACAGGGAAGTTTATCACAGTGATATAATTGACTTGATGGAATAGATGAGAAATACTATGGATGACATGGGGAGAAAAATGGAAATAAAATTTTACTATGTGTGTGCACTGATGGAGCAATCCGAATATGAGCCATAGAAAGAACCTAAGATAGTTGTGTAAGAAATTCCCCAACTAATCATTGAAATTGATGATCCAAGGGAGTTAAATGTGGAGGTACCGAATGGTTCATTTTTCCTTGCTCAAAAATTTCAAGGATAGATAGATTAAAAGGAATTTATTGATGACCTACATGGGAGAGATCAAAATGAAATTGATAACTTTTGGAATGAATGCGATGAACTCATTGATATCTCGAAACCTTTCAAAACATTCCTAAAATTCCCCTACTCCCTCTTATAAAAGGTCCCCACCTATACCCACTAACTCAAAACTCTCAATCCCATTGTATTACCCCAAAATATTCTCAAATAAGCTCCCAAAATACCAAAATTTATCCTAGAAGACTTACAATGTGTAAAAGACAACTCAAGTAAGAATTTTTTTTTCAAATCAAAAAGAGCAACCCAATTTAGAGGTAATATCTTCACTTAAGATCCTTTCATTTATTTTCATTATCAAACACAATAGATCTCTTAAATCTAATATTTTATAACAACACATGTATACTAAACATAATTTAATGTTTTTATGATATTTTTTGACCTAACATTACACCTACCTCCATCAAATTAATATAGAACATATTGTTTTTTTGTACGACGAATAACTGTCTCATGATACGATGATTGTCCAATTCTCTCCTACCACCTCTCATGGTGACCGTTATGATGGGACCATATTTATATATGATATATATTATATTTTCTCTTTTCTCTTTTCTTATATAATTTTTATTTACAACATATATTTATGACATCCATGTTGTGTAAATACGCTGATTTCTTTTGAGGATGTGTGGACTACAACCCACTAAAAGTGATTAGACTCATTCCTACTATACATGGAATGTATAAATGATGGGTTTATTAATACAATGATAAATAAATTACATTAAAATAACACTCATATTATAATATACATTTATATCATTTTATTATTATTCTTTTAATATGAACATGTGATTAAAGTAGCGATCATGCGTACGTACTGCCTACCATTTCCATGAGCAGTGAATTTCATTTATTATCTCTAAATATTATGGATATTATAATTACATATCTATTATATATATATATGATACTTAAATCATGAATAATATTATAGAGATAAATTAATTTTTACAATATGTAGAATATATTTAAAAAAAATTATTTTCTACTCATGTACAGAATATCGACAAAACATCAAATATGAACTTATATAATTACATAATTTTTATAACATGATAATAAATATTATAAAATTAATAATAAACATGGAAATGGTTCATAAGAAAGTTTAAATTATCCTAATTTTATTATTTAATAATGTAATTAATGAACGAGACAATTCGGCTTTAAGGTAAGGTAATTTCAAAACTCAATTTCCACTCATTGGGTTTTATGAATTCTTCGTTGATTATATTATGCCAAGATTATGTGTGGAATCATTTTTTATTTATTTTTTTTGTAATTTCCACTTACCATTATGTTTATATGCTTTTTATACACATAATCACCCCATTGATAATGTTTTACATCATTTATATGAACTTTGTATGGGAAATCATAACTCAGTCTCGATTCATTGAGTTTAATGTCCATGTCATTGTTTGTTTTTCCAAGAATAAGTGTTAATGACCTCTGATTGTTTTAAACTAAATATCCACTTATATTTGGTGCATTTTTATATTTTTCACACATAATTATGTAATTGATTATCCATAATATAAGGATGCAATCATTGTAAGGGATTTTTTCTCAATTTACATTCCATTGATATTTATTTATTGTTATTTACCAATTAACATTAATATAATGTATATAAATCCAATTGAAATATTATATCTAGAATCCCCTTATTCTCATGATATTAAATGTTTTTTTATTTCATTATTTAATTATTTTTATTCAGGTATTTTTTCTTGTTGTAAGTGACATATTAACTTAAACATCATTTTCAATGTTTTAAAGATTTATTATTCTAAATATTTATCAATAAGATTGGTGTTTTTTTAAATGGTTTTATGGATTTACTTATTTGGACATTAGTGTTTTAAATTGTAAATTCCTTTCAAAAATTTCAATTTATTATGTTATACTTTGATTCAAAACAGTTCTTTTTAATGTTTTCAATGAATTTATTATATCAATATCTTGAAATGAAATCTTGTGATTTCAATTTGAAAATGATATTTTTCCCATTATACATGTTCTATGTTTTAGGATTATTTTATGGTTCATGGGCATTATTTATGTATATGGATGGTTTCATGACAAACCGAGGGTTGGTTTATAGGTTATTACTCTCTAATGCATTGGGTAATGTGAAGGAAGTAAATGATAAGGTTTATCTTTAGATATTTAGGGAATATACTATCATGGGTATTCCAAATGTAACCATGAGGGTTACTCCCTATGTAGATTTGACCGCTACAATATAAGTATGATCTAGATTCCACATGTTAACATTATTTTTTATGGTTTCTTTGATGTTTTCTAGAAATATTAAGATTACATGATGTATGATATATAGATTCTATTTTATTAGTGAAAATTACGATGTAATTGGATTGTTCGTATAAATGGAATACTACTTTCATTCCTTATTTTATATCCTTTACTGAGATTTGCATTCTCATACCATATTTTTGAAATATTTTTCAAAGTGTATAAGGATGGGTATGATAATGGAAGAATTCAAGAAGATTCTTATCAGGATAACAAATCATGTTATATTCAAGGAGTTTTATTTTCAAGAAAAACTGATAGTTAGTAGAATATTCTAATTTATAAATTTTGAGTTGTTATGTAATAGTTTTGGGCTAATTCTCTAAAACTCTAAACCTAAAAACATCATCAATGTGAATTTCTTGACTAAACATAATATTATGCAATATTAAATGTTGGGGACTTATATTTGGTGTTAGAGGATGGTTTAGACAACTTTGGAGATAAGGATGTTTTCATAATAGTTAGGGATATCATAATGGGTTTACAATTTTAATGATAATCACATGTTCAATATCTTAGAACCCGCTTTTGAGGCTTATGTTATGAAATTTCAGAGCAATTAATGGTAATTTTGGAGATATATATTTTAAATTATTTATGGGTTACTACTTTTAGGGATGAAAAATAAATTTTTTAGAATAACCTTAGTGTCTAAAACATGTTATGGTTATTTTTTATTATTTTATCCCATTTTTTAATGTTAAAGGAAATATAATGATTTTCAAAAAGGAAAAAACGTATACCATGTGACCACTCATCACGTTGGAAAAGGATGCTAGAATCTAACACACAACCAGAGTGTGACATACCTTTATAGAATAACGATGGCCTATGTGAAGTCATTGGTTAGTATGGATTTTCCATTTAGTTAAACGATTAGGTGAATTAAGAATAAGTTTATTTTGGGAAAATAAGTTTTATCAAATGTGTATCATTGGTATTGGGAAATGATTTAGGGATTATATGATTAATGTTATTTTTGTAATACATCCACTATTTTGGTGCCCTTTATGATAACGGTTAATATAATACTATGGATTTTTATTTTTAAGAATAAAGGTTGAATTAGTTTTTGATAAAAATATGGTTTAATTTCTAACTTATAATTTTTTGTCTTATTTATGGAATGATTAATATATCCTAGATAATATTTGATTTTGGAAATTAATTTTTTTTATGAGCCATAAAGAGTGGTTGATGTTATTTAGAGATAAATGTTAAAATTTATCTTTGAATAATATGTTATCAAATACATCTCAATTTGGGGTTTCAAAATTAGTTTGGATTTTTTAGAATTTATATGGACTATTATTTTTTGAATGGTCGATGTTGGAATTTGGGTATTGCTAATGAATTTTAGATATTAAAAGTATTTTTTTAAAGCATTATTCTTTTTTGGGTGATTATCTAATCTTGTGCTGACCATTCTGGTTCTGATTAATGTTTTATGATAGGATGAAAAGATTATTAATCTTTTATAGATTATGTGATTCTATATAAGTTTATTCCAGTTATTAAAGTGTGACAAAGTCATCTTGAATAGTCATTGTTTGGATAAAATATGTGTTTGTGGTAGAAATTTATTAAAGGATGAAAATCTAGATGATGAGTTATTATGTTTCCTTGTGTTCATAGTCACACTTTTAAAACAATTCATTCACTTTGTGAAAGATACATTAAAAAATATTTTATGTTTTCTTTTCCTACTATAAAATCAATGACCATTTAACCCATTACATGTTCATGGTTTTCTAATTTCTAACTTCTTCCTGGCCATTTTTCTATCACTCTTCATCATAACAAGATTGTTAGTCTTTCATTCAAATCTATTTTTTCCTACATGGAATCCAAGTATGTGTTATCTTGGGTAACCTTTGTACTTTACATTCATTCCTTTAAAGAGGTACTTTTATTGACTCTTTTATCAATGTCAGATTTTCAATGAATTTACCAAGCCATATTTTTAATTTTTGAGGTTGCAATTTCTAAAAGGGGGGAGGATATAACATCACGAGTATTTAGAGAACAATAAATTATCATATCTATTAATATTTATGAATAATATATTCATTTTATGTTAAAGGGGAATCATTTTCGAAAATTGTACTCGACACTCATCATTGAGTATTTTTCAAAATCTTATGTTACACACAACATTGAGTTATTCCAAAAAATTATAAATTAATCATATTATTATTTTAAATGGTAGTTAACTCTTAGACATTAAATATTTGAGAATGAATAAAACTAAATACAATATTACAATAAATTTTTGTTAAATTTTTTTACATTTATCTAATAAATTTTAGAGTCCGAAAATGAGAATGAATCCATTTTTAATCATAAAACACTCTAATATTTTACAGAGGTTTTTTACCAACAATTTAAAAAGAACCATTTTTAAATATAGTTTTTTCACATTCAAATTCTCATTTTTATAAAATAAACTTCATCATTAAAAGCAGGAAATCAAAATTTACTTTGGTTGAAAATTTGGTATTTTCCCGATAGAATCCATATTATAAAGAATATTGAAAACATTAAGTTTTAAATCAAAAATACCTTTTCATATAATTTATATATAATGATATATTAACAATTTAATTTGTTTTAAAGTATAATTGGATTAATTTTTTATCATTTAATCCAATTTTGGTCATTATAATTAATTTCAAATTTAAATTAATCATAAACACATGTCAACAATTTGATTGTTTTTACTTCTCTAAATATGCTTTTTGGTTTTGACAATATGAATTAATTTTAAATTATTTACTACAACGTCTATGTTTTGAATTTTGAAAAAATTCATTCTATATTAGGAATCAGAAGACTCAAATTATATAAATATTTCCCCTTTCTTTTGGACATTATGAATAGTAACATTTGTAATTATTATTTTTTACCATGGTTAAAGGATAAATCAGGAAAATTAGGGTAAAAATAATATTATAATAATATAATACTACCATAACACATGTTCTAATCCTATCTTATTATATATGGTCAACCATGAAAATCCTTGGGTTGAATTTAGGATCCCATGGAGCCACTTGGGTGTGATAATGACATTTTAAATTAATTGTTTCATATTAAAGGGAAATATAACATACACATTTAGCTTCTAACTAAAACAATATTAATTTGTATTATATAAATGATATATTAAAATATAAATATTATATATATAGATAAAAATATTTCCTATGTCTTCAAATTTTATTTATAATTTTTAGACATTAAATATATAAATTTATTTATGACACAATGATAATTCAATGATTACCTTATTAATGAAATATTAAAATAAATGATATTATAAATATTCAAATCTATTTAATTTGAACATTTTAATGCCATCCACTAATTTTTTGGGATGAAAATGACATTTGAGGAATGAGTTAGGGAATTTCATTCTAATCAATCACATTTTTATGACATAAACAAAAATAGATTACTAAATATTGTCAAAATAGACAAGAATGAGTTTTAAAACAAATGTTATTTTATTAACTGATATATTAATCCTAAAAATCCAACATTCATCCAACGTACTTATATAATGTTAAAAATTTCATTAATTATTCACTTTTGGTTTTCTTGGCATTCTATAGTAAAGATAATTGCAATTTATTATGAAAATAGAGGAAGACATGGTAAAAGTTAAAGTTTTTAACAAAGGGTCAAAGATAAAATATAATGTTAAATTTGTGACCAAAACTTTTCTAAAACTTATTTCTTGAGAGAATTCAGAACCATAATCATATTATCATCCAAATATAACACTTTTTATGTAATGACTAAGACCCTCCTAGTCTATTACATTGCAAAATATTGATTTTTGAGGCTTTTCTAGGGACTATCGGTGACTCATTGAGGAGTGGGCCAATTTTCAGGTTGAAAAAATGGTGTAACCAATCAGCATCAGGGCCAGGGAGACGGTTACAGGGTTTTGGTAATTCATTTCTAGTATTTCTAGGACTTTCTATTTTTGCTCTTGTAATGCCTCTTTTAACGTAAAAGTGTTTTAATGCCTCTTTTAAATCGATTTAAGTCTGTTTTATGGCCTGCAAAAGATGTTTTAAATCCCCCACAATTTGAGAAACCCATGAATTACCAATAAATGAGGACTTTTATTGGTTTCATTCCATTTCTTGTGTTTTCCAATTTCACCACTATTACGTTTTTCCTCTGTTTAAAGGAAATCTATCAACTCAGAGTCCTACTCTAGTCTTTCTCCACCATCTCTTAGAAGAATTATTAAATCTCAATTTATTAAAACATGTAAACTAACTTATCTGCATGATCAAAACATGATCCAACATTTATGAACAATGAAATGGTCACCCTAATATTAGGATCCAGCCTCTTATTAATCTGAGATCCTCTCTTCCATCTTCCTTTTTTTCTCTTAGTGCACCTCAAGAATTCCATCAGATACAAATCATGTGCCAGTGTTGGAGCCCTTCCTGCTCATACTATGATTTTTCATTAATTCATTTAATTCCATCCCTATTTCTTAGCGTAAATAAAAAACATCAATCCATGATCATTAAAGTACGGGTTTCTCCTTTGTCTCTCTTTGTTGTGCATCATTCAGGGTGGGCATAATGATATTGCCTTGGGATATAGATGAAGCCAACTTTAATAAAGATAATAAATGTAATTTTAAGGAATGAAGGTGTGGGAAAGATGATGATGTTTCTATACTTTACCTTATTTTTTATGTTGTTAATTTTATGGGCTTATGTCCACTAAAAATTATGGTTGTTGGTCATCCTTCATTAAACACTAATGAAACTCTATTTTGTGGATAATTTTTTGATTTAATAACTACAATATAGAAACTAATTAATCATGTAAACATGGTTTATTAAATGGATTCCCAATGAATAAGAACCGATGTGTGATCACCACATTTAACCAAACAGAAATAAGTAAATTAATTAATGGTGTTGGGTAAATCTAAAAACTTCATTTCATTGTTATGTTTATATGAATTGTTTCATTGTTAGTGTTTGTGGGGTGATATAGAGGGGAATATAATCTCTGGTTGAGAGGTTATTAGTTTTTGAATAGGAGGACATGTGGATATTTTGGTAAATGTTATGGACCAGGTGATTTGTGGATTGGTTTAGTTTATGTATTTCTAGGGATCTCACTGATCCCATTTTGATTTTGTTAGTTAAAAGAGAACCAGGAGTGAATTCCTAAAATCTTGCTTGGTTGTTTTCCTTCAGATGTTGTTTTGACTTTTGGTCATTCCTGTTTGTTTACCAGTAGTAAAGGAATATTTAAAATCAATCGGTTGAACATGATAAAGAGAACGTGTATAATGGGGAACTATTTTCCATAAATGGGTTGTGCTCTGGTTGTGGTTGTTGTGTACTTGTTCATGTAAGGGTAGTAGAAAGATTAGTTGTGTGGGGTCTGTTTTTGGTTTTTGAGACCCTTAGGTTGGGATGAGTTCTTGATTTATCTATATGTATAAAATTTAGTTCTTGTGTTTCATATATTCACACCACCCATGTTGATCATTTCATTTCGGACACCCCCATTTCATTGGGGAAGGTTTTTTCCCCAAAATTAGTATGGGTGGTTGGTTATTAGCTCATTTTTTCTCCCACTCCTAGGTATCCCAAGACTCTCCCAACAAGTTGTGATGTCCTGAGTTTCATTATTTCACAAGAATCATCAGGTAGGGTGAGTTGTGTTGGTCGATCTAGGTGTTTGCGGGCAGGTTTGCTTCCCAAGTGTCTTCGGGATGAGGCCCAGGTGTCTTCGGGCATGGAAGTGGTTGTTCGGGCCCACAATTGTTTGCGTGTGGCAGTGGTTGTTGTGGAACAGGTGTTTGAGGGTATGGTTATCTGTGGTAGTGGTGGCCCAGGGTCTTCGGGTGGGAAAAACATGTAGTTGGAATGGACCATGGGGTAGTTGTTGGGGCAGCAGTGGGACTGCATTGGGATCTGTGGTAGAGGTCTGATGCGTAGTATGTTCAAAATAACCAGTGGGAAAGTGGTGTGGGGTACCAAAATATCAATCTTATATTTCTATTATTTTACCTTGATTACTTTATTTTTGGAGTGTTACTTGCTGAGGGTAGGGGGATTTTTTTCTAGGTGTTTTGGTTACCTCTATTTTTCTAAAAAGGCATTGAAATGTCTGCCCAATTGTGCACAAGAGCTTTTGGAATCCATAATGAGTATTCCTTTATACTCACACTATGTATATAAACGTGCTTTCTGGTTTCCAAGGAGACTTTGAGAACCATGATAGACCTTACTAGCACATTCATCGAGATAGTTTTCATAGATTGTTTTCATTTATTTGGTTATTTCCTTTAGTGTTTTCTTGTATGTTGTATCTGTTTATTTTCAACATGAATATGGGAATGGATATTTTGGATTTATATTCGCATTAGGTATTTTGTGTTTGTTGGTATTTACAATATTATATCCTAATCTTCTTCAATAAAAGGTTAATTACTTCCATATTATCTAAGATTCTATACCCTTGGTGCTAGTCGCCACACCAGTGCCTATTGAAGGCGTGACTCGAGGTGTCGTTATCTCTCCATCAACATTGAGAAAGACGGGTCTAATAGTTTTCTTTTCCTTCCCTCATCTTGGAGAAGGTGGTTCATTACATTGTATCTATTATAATTCAAAAATATATTTTTAATAAATAAATATTTCAAGGCATTCATAAAGTGCCACTCCTCTCTCTTATAAAAGGATACCACCTCTACACACTTACTCACTCATATCAAGCCCTTTAGAGCCCCCAATTTCAACTTAAATAATCTCCCAACATCCATACCATTCTTATAGATGAGTTAAATTGCAAATATGGAATCTAAAAAAATAATTATGGCTCAAGTCAAAAAGAGTTACCTGATTTAGAGGCTACATATTCTCACATGATCCTTTCTTTTATTTTAATTCTCCAACCCCTAACCTCTTTTTATTCAATTATTTTATAACAACACAAGTATCCTCAATATACTATGAATTTTTATGATATTGTATTGACCTAAACTTACACACACCTCCATATATTGGATATAGATCACACAGTTTCTGTGTACAACGAACTACAACCTCACGAAACGAGAACTGTTCAATTTTTTCCTACCTCCTCTCATGGTGGACATTATGATGGAAATGAATTTATATATGATATAAAGTTATATTTATTTTATCTATATTTTTAAATAATTATAATTCAGAACATACCTTTATGCTTTCCATTTTGTGTATGTTGGGCAAAAATCCCTCAAGGTAACATTGCAGCATTTTTGGGTTGATTGTGTTTGTTGACAAAGCAGGTTTCCATGGAGAATTGTCGAGTTCCCGAGAATTTGTTGACATTCCATGTTGACAAAGAACTTTGACAAAGGAAAAGACGATCTGGAGGCGGTACAAAAGAGCAGTACAAGGTGGCGCCGTTTTCCAGTGTTTGCCAAATTTTTGGGCCTGAAAATCGCCAATGGAAAATGGAGTGATATGTTGTTGGCAAAGGTTGAGGAGAGAGAAATGAAGGAGGTGTGCGGAAAAATCAAGCATGGCGCGCAAAACTAGAGGGTTGCGCGAAATCTTGAAGTGTGGCGCGCAAAACAGCGGGTTGCGCGAAATTGTATTTCGCGCAAAAGATGTTTCAAGGCCGAAAGCTTGAAAATCGGTAAAGGCATGAGGCGCGCGAAATTTTGGAGGCGTGCGCGGAAAATTGAAGTGGCGCGCGAAATAGCAGATGAAGTATTTCGCGCAAGAGGTGTTACGAGGTCCGAAGCTCGTAAAATGGCAAAGGCATGAGGTGCGCGAAATTATGGAGCAGTGCGCGGAAAATGTTTGTGCGCGGAAGATCAAAGCGGATTACGCGCTCAAGGAGGGTTTTTCGCGCGGGGTCGATTTTGCCTATAAATATGAAGTGACCCTCCTCCATTCAGCAGAGTTCAAGACATAGAAAATACCCGAGCTCTGGTGCGCGAAATTGAAGTTTGAAAGGGTGTTGCGCGTAAACTTAAAGTTTGCGCGTAAAGTCAGATTGCGCGAAAAGCAAAGGCTGCGCAGAAAGTTTGAGTTGGCGCGTAAAAGGAAGGTTGCGCGAAAAGTGGATTTCGCGCAAAGGCAGTGAATTGCGCGCAAGGCAGTTTCCAGGCTGCGCGTAAAATTTGAAGGTTGTGCGAAAAAGGAATTTCGCGCAAAGCATAGAAATTGCGCGCAAGGCACCGTAAGGGTTGCGCGTAAAACTTGAGGTTGCCCGGTACATCCGGTGCAAAGTGAGATTCATCTGCGGGTGAAAGTTGGACTTCAATAGAGCATCTACATACAGAGAAAGATGCATTCCTTAATGGAAATGAAGAGACCTACAGGTCTATAAACTGTGAGTGAATCCCTTCCAAGAGCAGTGAGCTTAGGAAGAGGAAGAAGGTGATCCTCTCCACCGGCAGTGAGCCAGAGAGAGAGAAACAGGGAGTGACCCTTGGGAAAGCAGTGAGCTGACCCTAAACCTTGTAAAGGCAGTGAGCCTGGGCATAGAAGTGATCTAGCCCGAACATTGTAATCCACAGCTAGTGAAGACTAGTGGAATTTGGTACGAACCGGCAACTTGTCGGCGTATGCTCCTTGGACGTAGCCCTTAGCGGTGAACCAAGTAAAAATCTCTGTGTCTGCCTGCTTACTCCCCTGCATTGCATTCAAAGCATCATCATCAGGTAAAGGAGACAATTGATCACAATAACCACACAGATCACAGTAACCACACAAGTGCAAACAAAGTGACCCTTGTAACAAAGAGGTCAAGATCCAGTGGGGCAGAAAGAACTTTGAAAAAGAATATCCATACCCTGATTCACCCCCCCTCTCAGGGTATATAGGCCCCTATTGGTCCTAACAATTGGTATCAGAGGGAAGGTTTCTTTTATTAGATTTGTTTGCTTGGACTTGGTGTAGTCTTTCTGTGTAGTTGAAGATATTGTTTTCACTTATCTCGGTCTACCATGGGGAAAAGAAAATCTTCAAAGAAGAATCAGAAGTCAGGTGGTATCCCTCAGTGTGGAAGTGTTTTTGGAAAAAGTGTGATTCAACTAAAAGAATCAAATAGCTTACTAAAGGAATCATGTAGTGAACAGAAAAATGATTTGGATAAATCATACAACAAAAATACTTACTCATTCAAAGATGTTGACGGAATGAGTGAAGAACCTGACTTTCCAAGTGACGTTGGAACCACTGACGATGAAGAAGAAGAAATTGAAGGAAGAATTGATATGCGAGCTGAGTTGGAGGCTGCTCTTGAAGAGATAGATGTTTGGAGGGCCAAAACCAAGAAAGCTAACAAAAGTGTTCGCGATGCAAAACTCTATATGCAGCAGCAGGAAGAAGAGAAATCTGAGATGATGGAAGAAATTGAGAAACTAAACATATCAACATCAGAGAACTCAGAATCCGTTAGTAAGTATAAGCTGAAGGTTGAAGAACAGAAAAGAGAGATCGATGGCCTAAACAAAAAGGTGGATGTTGTCCATGAGACTAAAGAAATGGATCAGAAATCCACTGAAGAAATTAAATCTAAAGGCATACAGATCCATGCTCTGGAAACTGAGGTCAACAAGCTAAGATGCTTAAATCAAAGGCTTATTGATATAGTTACTGACCTAACAAAGAAGAATGATTCTCAAGGTGAGGAACTACAGAAGCTGGCTAAAGGAAAAGGAAAACAAAAGGCTGGTAAGTGTGAAGAGAATCAAGAGTCCGATGAAGTTCGGAATCTGAAAGCCAAGAATGATGATCTAGCTACACAGCTGTCTGAGTTAGTTCAGAAGAATCAAAGACTACAACAAGAGAATGCATGTTGCTCCGATTATCTTGCTCAAGAAAAATTGAAAGTAAAAGAGCAAAATGACGTGGTTAGTAAGCTGAAGCATGAACTGGAAGATGAGATGAGTTGTGGAAAGAATCTCAGAAAAGAACTTGATGGTCAACATGTATCAAGAGATTTGAAGATTCAAAAGTTTGAAGAAGAGCTACAATCAGTCAAGAAGGAAATGGAGAATTCTAAATCCAAAGATAAGCCCAAGTTGAAGGATGCACTGCACTTATTATTTGATCATCCTTCGGCAGGTGATGATAAAATGAAGTCCAAATATGCTGCATCAGAGGAGAAGCATGAAAGGATTGTATCTTCCCAAAGGTCAACCTTTTTGGGAAAATCTGGAATTGGATATGATAATTCCACTCCTATGGATGATAAGAAAAATGTAGTGAAAAATTTCAAGGGTAAGAAAAATCATGTAGGTGCTGGAGATAGGCCTATGAGGATAGTTTCAAGGAGTGATGATATGTGCTATTTCTGCGGATTCCATGGCCACACATCAAGCTTCTGTACAGAGGCTCTGGAGTACATTTCAGGCTGTGAAAAGAGAAACATTAATAAATCTGAGAACAGGAAGAAGCATCATGAGAAATTAGAAAGAAGAGCTTCTCAGAGGAAAGCATACATTATATGCTATTACTGCGGAAGAATGGGACACACCATGAGAATGTGTCAGGAAGCTCAGGAGAACAATATCAGAGGAATAACTCAAGGTGCATCAACATCTCAGCAGAGAGATGATAAAATGAGGTATGCCTTTGAGGGAAAATGTTTTATATGTTCTCACTATGGGCACATGGCGAGACATTGCAGTAAGAAGAAATCCGGAAAGGGAAAGGAACAAGAAAAGAGATCTCCACCACAGGAAGTGTACAAGAAAGAAGCATGTACTGGGAGACAAAGTGTTAAGGAGAATAATAGGCTTCGAGCCTCGGGGAAATCACATGGAGCTGAACGAAAGGTGTATCAGTCACCTCCTCTGTCATACTCACAACAGCTCTCAAGGAGAGAATGTGAGCAAACCTGGAAGATTAAGGGGAGATCTACTCCAGCGGTGATAAAGAAGAATGGACGTTCAATGGAGGACCCACCACCAATTAAAAATAGGGTGGTGACCCATAAATCTGATAAAAGGCAGATAAGAAAAGAATGCATCGAAAAATCCACATGTCGTGTTTCTCAGCGAGAAGTGAAGGAAAGAGGAAGACCCCTAAGATGGGAGAAGAAGAAATGGATGATGACAAATAGAGAGGTTTCTACTCAGAAAAATAATCAAGGAAAGTGGAACTTTGGTAGAACCACAAAGAAGGAAATGTGTACCAGTGGGCTTATACCTCAAGCGGTGAGAAAGGCTGAGCCTACCAAATCTACATATCAGAAAAAGGCTCAGAATGTAGGCAATGAATGCCTAGTCATATGGCCAGAACAATTGAAGTTGGCTAGGCAATTGGAGGAAGCAAGAAAGGAGTGTGATGCTCTCCAAGAAAGAATCAAAGGGTTGACCCATCAGGATCAACCACAATCCTCATCTTGAGGAGTCTAGAAGAATACCCCTCTCCCTATGTATATAAATGCTATTAACTGATGATTCTTGTGTTTCAGGTTTTAGGGAGATACAATCCAAGGGGAAGTGGCATCTAAGGATGCGAAGTGGAGAAATGATATGATCTAGAGTTTCAATTGATTCAAATCAGATACTAGAGTTGAAGAAGAAGGAGAGCAACAGAGCACAATAGGAAGTGATTGTGTTATTAACTTTATCTCTTGTTTCCAACACCGAGTTTCAACTCCATAGGCTTAGAGATTTTGTTAGTGGCTCAAATCTGATTGGAAGACGAGAACGAATGATGCAGGAGGAAAATACGTGTTATGGGTCTAAACATTGGGGGAGCATTCAACAACAAAATCAGATGCCAGATCCATCAAGGAAATAATTGGATGACCCATCTCAAGAGTTGTCTATCAAGAGAAGACATACTATGACAGAAGAAGCAGTGATCAAGCATTTCATGCTTATTTATTTTGATCTAACATTGTGGTATCAGCTGACTATTTTTTAGGATACCAAGAAGCTGCGAAAAGTAGCTGAAAGAAATGAAGCCACTGAAAAATGAGTCAGTGAACAATTTCCTGACGAAAGTGTTGAGGAAGAAAGCAACACAGGGGGAGAAGAAGTGGCTGAGGGTGACTCAGAATAAGATACTGATGATGAGTACAAGGATGTAAAATCCTTATCTGCACAAAATACAAAGAATCGAGCTGAAATTGACAGGCAGACTATCATCAGTGATCAGTGAGATCCAATTCAGACAAAGAGAATGAAATCACTACAGCAGACATCATTACTATCTCAGGTTGAGTCGAAATTCTTTGCTGATGCAGCTGAAGATGAAAACTGGGATCATGCCATGAATGAAGAGATAGGTCAGAATTGAGAAGAATCAGACCTGGGAAATTGTTTCGAGGCCAGATGATAAAAACGTCATCAGGACAAAATGGGTCTATTTAGACAAGATGAACGAAGATGGCACAATGATTCGAAACAAAGCACGACTGGTGTGCAAAGCATACACCCCAAGAGAATGGTACTGAAGGCTATATCAGTATTTGAAGAAGATTGGTTTTCAGTGTGGGGGATTTGATTACAATCTTTATTTCAACAATAATAGTAATCAAAGGATGGTGAGGCTGGTCAAGGAAGAAGACATAATATTTGGAAGATCAGATGAAGCATAGTTACACAAGGCAGGAATAGAACATTCATTTATGAATCCGAGTATGCCAAGGATGCTTTGGAATGGAAAATTCCAAGGAGATGAAGACTCTGGTTTCTTCCCGGATGAAATCATCAAAAGATGACAGTGGCAGGGCAGTTAATATCACAGAATATAGGCAAATCATTGGAAGTCTGTTGTACTTAACCGCAACAAGGCCTGATATTGTTTTCGCCACATGCCAAGCAGCGAGATATCAGAGTAATCCCAAGGAAAGTCACATGCTCGCAGTGAAAAGAATACTTCGGTATATTAAGGGAACGGTGGACTTCGGCTTGACATACAATGACAAATCTCAGACAGAGTTATTGGGGTACACTAATGCAGACTGGGCCGGTTCAGCGGATGATAGAAAATCAACGTCAGGTGGTGCATTCTATCTTGGTGGATTGTGTATTTCTTGGCTAAGTAAGAAGCAAGATTGCATTTCATTGAGCACCGCAGAAGCTGAGTATATTGCGGCCACTCAAGCCTGCACACAGTTATTGTGGATGAAACTGCAGCTTGAAGATATGGGAGTTGAAGTGAAGTCTCCGATTGGAATCCAGTGTGATAACTCAAGTGCTATCAATCTCAGCAAAAATCCCGTCCATCACTCAAGGAAAAAGCACATTGAGATCAAGTATCATTTCATCAAGGAGAAGGTTGAGCAGGGAATCGTGAAGTTGGAGTACGTGCCTACAGAGCTACATGTTGCAGACATTCTGACAAAGGCCTTACCCAAGGAAGCTTTTGAGAGGCATCGACTGGCTCTGGGAGTTCGGTCGATTCCCCGCACTTGAAATAGTGTGGATGTGGGACCCCCCCCCCCCCCTCTCCCTGAGGTATGGTGTGTTTTTCCCTAATGTGCTGATATGTGTTCTCTACTATGTTACAGACTACAAAGGCGTGACCTTTGGGTTCGTTGACAAAGGGGGAGAAAAGTGCTTGAAAAGTGCTTGACAAAGGGGGAGAAAAGTGTTTGTTCAAGGGAGAAAATAGTGCGGAGATTTGATAAATCATAATTGATACGGGGAGAAGCTGACAGGTGGAGCAGCCAGAAAGGGGGAGCAATTAGAAAGGGGGAGAGATTTGTAAATCTGACGATGCTAGACGTGATCGATCAAATCATAGAAATCACGACAGCTGAGGATCGTGATAAAAGCAGAACAGTGGTGTTGGAATGGTGTGAGACAGTGTCCAGCTATCAACAATTGGTATCAACTTAAGAATTCACCAATTGGTATCAGTGTGGTTCAACAACCGGTTTTTTTTCTTTTAAGAATTGGTATCAGGGTGGAATCGACAATTGGGGTCTGACATGAAGTGATTCATTGATGAACTTTTCATTCTACTCTTGTTTCTCACGCCGAGCATTGCTCATGTGGGCTTAGAGTACATGTTAAGTGAATCCTTGAACACTATCATAATCGCAAGAGGCGAATGGTGGTAGCAGCTGGAAGAAGACTCAGTGTGGTATCAAAGTGCAGAAAATATTTCTGAGCAGAGTTATGAAGAGTTGTCAACAAACCCAAAGGGGGAGATTGTTGGGCAAAAATCCCTCAAGGTAACATTGCAGCATTTTTGGGTTGATTGTGTTTGTTGACAAAGCAGGTTTCCATGGAGAATTGTCGAGTTCCCGAGAATTTGTTGACATTCCATGTTGACAAAGAACTTTGACAAAGGAAAAGACGATCTGGAGGCGGTACAAAAGAGCAGTACAAGGTGGCGCCGTTTTCCAGTGTTTGCCAAATTTTTGGGCCTGAAAATCGCCAATGGAAAATGGAGTGATATGTTGTTGGCAAAGGTTGAGGAGAGAGAAATGAAGGAGGTGTGCGGAAAAATCAAGCATGGCGCGCAAAACTAGAGGGTTGCGCGAAATCTTGAAGTGTGGCGCGCAAAACAGCGGGTTGCGCGAAATTGTATTTCGCGCAAAAGATGTTTCAAGGCCGAAAGCTTGAAAATCGGTAAAGGCATGAGGCGCGCGAAATTTTGGAGGCGTGCGCGGAAAATTGAAGTGGCGCGCGAAATAGCAGATGAAGTATTTCGCGCAAGAGGTGTTACGAGGTCCGAAGCTCGTAAAATGGCAAAGGCATGAGGTGCGCGAAATTATGGAGCAGTGCGCGGAAAATGTTTGTGCGCGGAAGATCAAAGCGGATTACGCGCTCAAGGAGGGTTTTTCGCGCGGGGTCGATTTTGCCTATAAATATGAAGTGACCCTCCTCCATTCAGCAGAGTTCAAGACATAGAAAATACCCGAGCTCTGGTGCGCGAAATTGAAGTTTGAAAGGGTGTTGCGCGTAAACTTAAAGTTTGCGCGTAAAGTCAGATTGCGCGAAAAGCAAAGGCTGCGCAGAAAGTTTGAGTTGGCGCGTAAAAGGAAGGTTGCGCGAAAAGTGGATTTCGCGCAAAGGCAGTGAATTGCGCGCAAGGCAGTTTCCAGGCTGCGCGTAAAATTTGAAGGTTGCGCGAAAAAGGAATTTCGCGCAAAGCATAGAAATTGCGCGCAAGGCACCGTAAGGGTTGCGCGTAAAACTTGAGGTTGCCCGGTACATCCGGTGCAAAGTGAGATTCATCTGCGGGTGAAAGTTGGACTTCAATAGAGCATCTACATACAGAGAAAGATGCATTCCTTAATGGAAATGAAGAGACCTACAGGTCTATAAACTGTGAGTGAATCCCTTCCAAGAGCAGTGAGCTTAGGAAGAGGAAGAAGGTGATCCTCTCCACCGGCAGTGAGCCAGAGAGAGAGAAACAGGGAGTGACCCTTGGGAAAGCAGTGAGCTGACCCTAAACCTTGTAAAGGCAGTGAGCCTGGGCATAGAAGTGATCTAGCCCGAACATTGTAATCCACAGCTAGTGAAGACTAGTGGAATTTGGTACGAACCGGCAACTTGTCGGCGTATGCTCCTTGGACGTAGCCCTTAGCGGTGAACCAAGTAAAAATCTCTGTGTCTGCCTGCTTACTCCCCTGCATTGCATTCAAAGCATCATCATCAGGTAAAGGAGACAATTGATCACAATAACCACACAGATCACAGTAACCACACAAGTGCAAACAAAGTGACCCTTGTAACAAAGAGGTCAAGATCCAGTGGGGCAGAAAGAACTTTGAAAAAGAATATCCATACCCTGATTCACCCCCCCTCTCAGGGTATATAGGCCCCTATTGGTCCTAACAGTGTAAATATGACAATTTCATCAAAGGAAGTATGAGCTACCACCCCCTCAAAGTGATGTGACTAGTTCCCATTATACATGGAATGTATAAAGGAACGTTTTATTATAACTATGATTCATACATGAAAAAAATATAATAACGGTATTGTTATGTACATTTATATAATTTTATTATTATTCTTTTTATATGATGAAGAGATGAATATTGCATTAATGCGTACATAAGGCCTATTATCTACATAAACAGTGCATTTCATTTATTATCTCCAAATATTATGGATATTATAAATATGCATATAGTGGATATATATTATATTTAAATCATGAATAATATTATGGAGATTATGTAATTTTTAATACATGGACAATTTACATCAAAACAATTTCGTTTTCTACTCATGTACCGAATGTCAACCAAACATCCAGTATGGACATAAATAATTATGTAATTTTTAAAGCACGATAACAAGAAATATAAAATGAATAATAAACATGATTTTTTTAAGAAATTGTTAATTAACCTATGTTTATTATTTAGTAATATAATGAATGAATGAGATAGGTAACATTCAAGGGAAGAGAAATTCTAAACTCAGTTTCCACTCATTGGGTTTTACGCATAACTCGTTGTTTATATCATTCCATGATTATGTCTGGAATCACTATTTATTTATTTATGTTGTAATTTACACTTCCCATTGTGTGGGTATACTATTTCCACACATAATCACCCCACTGTTAAATTCTTTTGTAATTTATATGAAAGTTGTAATGGAACTCATAACTCAATCTTCTTTCATTGAGTAAAATATCAATTTCATTGGATTTGTTTTTATAAAAATATATATGAATGACATCAGATTGTTCTAAAAAAAATCCATATATATTTGGTGTATTTATATTTTTCCCACAAAAATTATTTCATTCATTTATTCATAATCTATATATACGATCATTGTAAGGGATTTTGTCTCAATTTACATTCCATTCTTCCTTATTAGTTGTTATGCACCAATTCACATTTATATGGTGTATGTACTTCCCTTAGACATATGATATCATGAATCTCCATATTATTATGATATTATAGGTTCTGTTTAATTTTATTCATCAATTATTACTATTCATGTATTTTCTCAAGTGGTAAGGGACTCTTTAACTAAATCATCATTTTAAATATTTTAAATACTTATTATACTAAATATTTCTCATCAATGTATATGTTTTCAAAATGGTTATAAGAATTTATTTATATGGAAATGATTTTTTTAAAGTGTTAATTACTTTTAAAATCTTAAAGTGGTATGGGAAAACATGATTCAAAACACTTCTTTTTTAATGTTTTAAATGAAATGATTATATCAATATCTTGAAATGATATTATGTCATTAAAATGTGGATATTTTATTTTTCCTTTCTTATTTTTTTAGGTTTTCTGATTATGATATGGTTATTGAAAAACATTTATAAATATGGGTTGTATCATGATAAAATGTGAGTGGGTGAGCCCATGATATCTCTCCAATGCATTTGGTAACATGACAGAGGTAAAAAAAATGTTTATACTAAGAGATTTAGGTAATGTACTATGATAGGTATTCCTAATATAACCCTATACGTTACTAACTATGTATTTATGAAAGCTTAAATGTAATATGATATAGATACCACAAGTTAACATTATGTTTTATGATTTGTATGATGTTTTTTGGACTATTATGATTTCTTAATGTAAACTAAATAGACTATGTTTTGTGTGTGAGATGTCTGATTTTAATGGTTTTTATGTATTCATATACTAATATATTCATTACATTTTTTATATCCCTTACTGAGCTTCTTTTATCATCACATGTTTTTTAAAATAAAAACATAGAGCTTAAGTATGGGTATGATTAATGGAGAATTTAGGAAGATTGTTATCATAAGATGAAATCGTGTTATATTTAAGGAGTTTTATTTTTGCAGAAAATTGATAGTGAGTAGGAAAGTCTACTATATAAATTTTGAGATGTTATGTAATAGGTATGGATTAATTCTCTGAGACACTAAACCAGAAAAGATCCTCAATGTGAATTTTTTGGAATAACTCAAGATTATAGAATGTTTAGGGCTTGAGCATTATAATTTCAAATGAAAAAAACATCACTATGTAAAACATGACTAATATGCTCGAACATGTAACTGCATGGGATACCTTTGGGATAGATATAAGAAAGGGGTGATCAATAAAGCAATGTATGGGAAATAAAAATGAAATAAGATAAATAAATTAATACATATTATAAAATATGAATATCAATGGAGCATAAAGTTAGTGTGATTTTTAAACATGAATAATGTGTCAAGATATAGCATGATAATCATAAGAAAACATGGAAAATTTGAAAACAAATTAAAACACAACATCATTAATTGAGGTCAAGGCTAACCAACAAGACATTATGATGGAAAATGTATCATAAAATAATCAGGTTCACTATATATCCCAACACTATTTGTCATGAAAAACCCATTACCCAATTCATTGTAGTGCTATATTACATTTGGTGCATCTGTCATGACCATCCCCCTGGGGCCCATGCCATGACTGCCCCAATACCACCTTTCATAGCCCAGGGGATAGAGATTAGCACCGAAATGCGTATTCCCTAAAACAGGAAGGCATTGCCTTTAAACCTGTACAAACACACAGTCTTATAACACAACAACAAGAAACTGTAAAGTAAAATTCTATAGTAAAATAGAGATAAAAGAAAAGGGGCCGATATAAAATCCCAACTGTAAAAGTAAAAGTACAACTGAAAAAAGTACAAAACAACTGAAAGATGAAAATCAGATCCTAAATCATCCACCACGAATCCTACCTGAAGGGTAGGTACATCCCACGATCAGTAGTCGCTGCATCACATCATGCCTAATGGTCTACCTCTGAGCACTATCCAGTCCTGGCTCCCTCAGCCTCGATCAATGATGTACGTCGTCTGCACAAGACACAACAATGTATGGGCGAATCCCGTGAAAGGGTGAGTATTACGATACTCAGTAGGGACCTAGAGATATCGTAGGTATCCTAATGTTCCACAAAAGAAAAAACCAAAAAGCAAGACATCAACTCTACTTAGGTATATACCCATACATATACCTAAGTTATCGAGATATACTAATCCCATACATGATGGAAGTATACCACAAAGGTAACACCATGATGGTAGAAGTACCACAAATGTAACACCATGAAGATAGAAGTACCACACTGGTAAAAGTACCGCATAGGTAAAACAGATAGTTCAAACAAATCTCAACTCAAACTAGGTTTGCAACAAAGAATTTTGATTTTGACCCACTTTGGATCACAAAAGAACTTGATATCCATCAACAGATTATCTAGGCCTAAGAACAAGTAACATTCCCATTCACAATGTCGAACAGCTCGACTGTTGGAGAACTCCTCCTCTATTGAGTATAGTGGGCCTGCCGCGTCACACAGAGGTGCTTCCCACTAACCTTGGACTCCTGAGGTACTCCTCCTGTCGAGTACTATGGGTCTTCCGCATCACATAGAAGCACTCCCCACCATGGGTCGTCAGCGTCACACAGAGGCGCTCCCCACCAAGGGTCTTTCACGTCACACAGATGCGCTCCCCCTCATGGCCTGTTGAGGTACTCTTCCTGTCAAGTATCATTTGTCTTCTGTGTCACACAGAGGCTCTCCCCTTCATGGGTTTTCCACATCACATAGAGGCTCTCCCCACTAGTCCATCGAGTCACTCTGATTCGGAAGGTCAGTAGTCATCGTGTCTTAGCCAGTTATAGGGTTTCGTACGTAGTGTACTTGAGAGAACCGCTCCTAAAGCCATCGGTACTATTTCAACCAACACTATGTCTCATAAAGAAGTAACCTGATGATCCATCACATCATATGTTTTCCAAACAACAGACGGTGTGTCAATCGGATGACCGGTATGGGGGTTTTTCGCATTTCAGTGACAAGAGCCTGATTGGATTTAGGTGCAATCCAACTCAGCCATACTTCAAGTTTTTTCAAAACTCACATGGATTAAGTAAAAAAGAATTTCTCTCTCTAAGGATCCCAAAACAGTGGACGGTTCTTAAAACGGTCATATGGTTCTCAAGATAAGCTCCTTTAAGTGTTTCAGGGCCTAGTTGGGGCCGGTCCGACCCATTCAAACAAAATTGGCCCGAAAAAGGGGCATCCCGCAAGGGGGATCGTCCCATAAAGAGGAGGCCCACAAGGGAGGCCCGACCCAAAAAGGGGCGGCCCGACCTGCAATGGGGCGGCCCGGCCAACTTTGGGGTGTAGCCCGACCCACTGGGCAGGTGGCCAGACCCGCTGGCGGTGGCCCGCAGGAGGGAGGCCTGACCCATGGTGGGGCACGGCCTAGCACGTTGGGCGGTGGCCTGCTTGAATGGCGGCGACCCACTGGGCAGGCTTCCTAGACCACAGGCGGCGGCCCGACACGCTGGCAGCGGCCCACTGGGGGCGGCCCGTAGGAGGGCGGCCCGGCCGCATAGGGTGCAGCCTACAGGGCTTCCACCATGTGGCTCGAGAGAGCCACTCCACCGGAATCCCGAATGGCCAATGGTCATTTGGTCATTGAAGCGATGGCACCATGTGGGAGATGCTCGGTCGCAGCAGGACCCACCAGAGGTGCGGGTTCGGCCTCCTCCACCGTGGCTTCGTTCTCGGCCTTCTGCTCACCGTGGTCGCATAACGGTGTGTCGCCCTTCCCTTCCACTGCCATCCAACAAGCCTACTACCTTCTTTGATAGCCATGGATGACATGTTGTGCCCCCTTGCACACTGGCAGCATGCAACAGTGTGCCACACCACCTTCACGGTCGTCCGGTGCAGGCCAGTCTGATGCCCTCCACAGCTTTATGTCGTGTGCTCCTCTTGCGTCATGCATTGGCTCGTCGCCTCCTTCAAAGCCGGTTGGTGCTGCCACACCAGCGGTCTTCCATGGAAGGCATATGGGTAACAATGTTGTTGAGGGTTCGGGCATGGTTCGTTAGGCCCGCACCCTCCACGTTCGCTCGTGATCAAAGGGAGGATAAAATTGGTTTAATAATTTCATATATTAAACAACAAACAAAACCCCACAAAGATAGCCCATAACAGCCTCCCACAAAAATGAATGAATCTCGTATCATCTCGTCTGTCAGTTGACCCATGTTCTTCGTATAATTCAAGAACGGGGAAGCGGGACTCATTTAAAGGCATAAATAAATAAACCCCCTACTTATGGAATCGGTTGGAGAGTGTCCTCTATTGAAGGTGGATCATATTCTTCCTTCCCGCAACTGGTTCCCAATGAATCCACACGTACGTCGTCCTTTGGTTCATGGTCCAGTGTCACCTATCACCTCCTACTGGGATCGGCTCCGACCTCTAAGGTTCTGCGTCACAGTGGTCCATCAGCACTTCGTTCCTTGGCGAAGTTGTACTGATACACCTCCCCAAGCTTCATATATATAGGATAGGGGGAGGGTAAGAAACGATGCTGGAAATTAGTGGGGCTAATCAATTAGAAAAAATTTTAATTCCCACAATACATCATTACTTAGGGTTGGCAAGTCTAGCCATTTATTGGATTGACAAATTGCTGGACCCACCCCTTTTCTTGTCCGATAGAGGATATGAAATAAAATAATAAAATTATTTTATTTCTTTTCTTTGAAAAAGTCACAAAATATTACTTTTTCCCCAAACATACTTTGGTGAATGTAAAACCTCTCTTAAGCGAATCTCAGTGCTGCAAATTTAATGTTTCCCTCATATTTTTAATCCGAGCTACGTTTCAAATGTAATAAAACGCCTCTCGCATGTTTACTGAACATACCCGAATTAAATTTCAATAAATTATTAACGTTCACCCTTGACTTGAAACAGTCGAGGTTAGGCTCTGCCAAAGGAGAACATACCCCAAAAAACTCAATTGTACACTCGGATTTTCAATCTGAGTCACCATTTAAAATTTACGGATTTTACAATAAAATAATTTTCACTTAATTATTTTACTTACGAGTAAAAACTAACATTAAATGGTGGCATGCACCGACCAATGTTAGTATCTCTATAAATAAATAATTCCCTCACGATTTCAGTGGTGGTCTCAAATTTTTTATCTAAGTCACCGTTCGTGAGTTATAAGCAAAAGAAATTAACTTTATTTAATTATTTTAGCTACAATTATTCCATTTTCAGGTTTTCTCAAAGGAGGCTTGTGTTGTCTTAACATAAGTCATTCCTAGGGTAAACCCACCATCCTAAACGCAATAGCCCCCTCAGATTTCTGATCTGGGAATCTTTTTAAGAGTTATTCCACTTTTTCAAGAAAACTTCTTACACATGCTAATTTAAGCTTAACAAAACTTCGATGGATCATTCTAGGAACTTTGAGCCTCGAAATCACGCCCTGTCATATGTCACGGTCTCAAAATAATTATATATAACTAAAAATATTATACAGAAATTCTGGGACATAACATTATCCCCACCATAGGTCTTTACATCCCCGAAAGCCACAACATATTCTAAGAAAACAAATGGGGGGAAACGAGCAGTATTATGAACCTCTCACTCCCTTGTGCTCTTTTAGAGGTTCTCATGCTGCCAATGAACGTGCACCAGAGGAATCCATCATCCTCGAAAGACATGTTCCTGTCAATGGTCAATCTCCAATGGATCCTCTGTAAATGTCGCACCATCTTCCAAATCTAGCTCTCCATGTTCGATAATGTGAGATGGGTCATGCACATATCACCTCAGCTAAGATTCGTGGAAAATTTCAGGAACCATATCCAACTATGGTCGAAGCACCAAGCGGTATGCCACCTCGCCTATCATTCAGAGTATCAAAAAATGACTGATAAACCTTGGTGATAACCCGCCACCTCTTCCAAATCTCTGAAAACCTCATCGAGATGACACCCATAAGAAGAAATGGTCCCCCTCTTCCTTTTGACATAAGACTTCTGCCAGCTCTTTGTAGTCTTCACTTACTAACAAGTGAGGCATCATGAAACAAACTTTGCCACTGCTTTCTTTATCCCCGGTTCTTGATGCTGATGTCGAAGTTATTGGTACTTCTTCGCCACATCGGGATGTACCTTCAGAGGGTACATATGGAACTACCTCAACACCTCCTCCTGTAGTGCTACTGATACCATGGTACATCCCTTGAAGAGAATGATGTGATCCCCCCCCCCCTTCAAAAAATCATTTAGGAGACCGTCCTGAGGATATCTGAGCAGATCGATCCTTACAGTCAACATCCAAAGCGGTGCCTCCCGAATTCGCTGAAGAATTGGGGGAGTGAGCGTCATTGAATAGAGGTAAGATTCTCTATCATTATCCATGAAGGATAACCGCAGCGTGACTAGATTCTCTAACGCCTCACTCAACCATTGTAGACTAGAACTCCTACTGAGTGTGTCTGCTGCAATTTTCTTCTCCTCAGGAGTATAAAAAATCTCAATTTCATAGTCCTAGAGGAACTCTAGCCATCATCGTTGCCACATGATCAGGTCATTCTAAGATAAGATACACCTGAGACTCTTGTGATCAGAGTAAATAGTAAACAGGTCACCCATCAAGTAATGTCGTGACATCTTTAAGGAGAAGACCACTTCTGCTAACTCCAAGTCGTGGGTAGAATTGTTATTCTCATGTTTTCACAGCTATCATGAGCCATAAACAATCATCGCTCTCTCCTGTATCAGGAAACACCCAAGTCTAGTCCATGATGCATCACATTAGATTACATAATCAACTCCCTCTTCTGGTAGACTCAAGATCGGTGCACTCGTCAGTCTCAACCTCATCTTCTGGAAACTCTGTTGTCATCTCTCTTTCCATATGAAGGGCTTACCCTTCTTTGTCACTATTTACAAGGGTTTCACAACTCTGGATAAGTCAAGTACAAATCTCCGGTTGTACCCAGCCAAAACATAAGTCCCTCTCCCTTCAGGGAGGTAATCCTGGATTGATCTTTTGAAAAGATGTCCCCGCACTCTCCCACTCTTTTTAGGAACTGAAAACTCAAAACACTTACTACCACGAGGGTATGTCTGGCTGACTAAAAATCTATTGGTTGCACCCTCCAATACATGATTTTATCATGTGCTGCCTGGGTTTCCTTTTTCACCAACCAAGGAAAACCCCATCCTAATGTTGTAGAAAATATCGACCTTTTTTCCTCATACAGTCAATCTATGTATGAACTATGGATGTCCAGTCCGTACCAAAACTAATTTCATAAGGCCTCGCCACAGCCACAAAGAGGTTCCAATCGAAACTATCACCTCATGGGTCAGATCATACCATCGGTGTAAGTGTGATTATTGAGTCTACTCCCAAATGTATCTCCAGATGTGAGCGTCAAGAAAATGGTTTAACCGGAAAATCTTGGTCTTAGAAAAGATTCATGGAAGGACGGAATGATTGGTACTAGTGTATATTTATACGAAATCTATTAGTAGACATAGATCATACCTCGAAACATTCCTAGTGACCTTCGGTCTCACTCCTTGACCGCATGCAGCTACTCTATTCCCCTGTCTTCCAGCTCCCTGAGCCTAGTGGGGACCACATAGGTTGTGGCTTGTAACATGTCAAAATGTACACCACCTCATGCTTCTCTCGTAGCTTTACTTCCACATCTGAAGCCCTATAATTTCATATGTCCATATCACAACCTCATTCAGGAACATTTTACATGCCCATGTCTCTGTGACTGGCACTAGTTTCCTGATTTTCCACTGCTAACATTCACTGGCTGTATACGCTCAGCCAAAGAACATTCAACAAGAAAGGTTCTCTCTAACACTCTAACATATGTAGGAATGCATAGAGGAAAATTGTTGGCTTGAGTGTCCTTAAACACACCTCACACATAAGTCTGAGACCTTAAGCATTGATCGTATCGTACTCATCGAGTACCAGGAATGGTCGGTACACCTCGATGAATACTCAGCTAACGACATGTCATCCTGTCGAAGCTTTAGAAGCTCTAGAGAACTCTCAGACACCTACTCAAGCCATTACTTAAATACATGTGAGTAGGGATCACCTCAAAACTAGAGGAGTATCTAATGCTGAAACACATGTAAGGCACTAAACCTACATGTGTCCTCTACCGGTATCACCAGTTATAACAGCTGACCAACGGGGAGTGATATATCTAGAACACTACCCGAAGGTACCATCACAGGCAACGGTTCATGTAATGAAGCCTCATTACCCTGCAGACCAACCTCATGGTCATGTACTGGAAAAGACCAGTAGCTAAGATCACTATCTACTCAACTGGTGTCCCAACTAGGCAGAATACACTAGCCACAGCCTCCATCCAGTCCTCAGCTACCTGGGAATCTGTCTCACCTCGAAACCTCAAAGGCATCTTCTACTGGAACTCGTGTAATGCACTCAGTTGGCATGCACCCTTTGACAGTGCGGCTGGGGATAACTTCTGCCCAACAAGTGGTGGTGCTGCTGATACACCACCCGAAGGTACCAAAATAGTAAGAGGGCCCTGATCGGAGCCTCATCACTCGGTGGTCCGTCATCATGAACTCTCTCATGAATCCTAGCTAGTTGTCTATGCGTTAGAATCCTGATAAAGAAAGGGAGTACCACGGTCATTAAGTTATACCTGGTGAGTTGACTACAATGAAATCACACAAAAAACTCTTCCAAAAACACATGAAATCAGTGTTTCCATGCACTGAGTCAGAAATCCAAAAGTCAGGGTCCTGGTGTATGTATACGTCAGCCGCTGCACCAACACTAGACTCCCCAAACTAAAAACCATACTCATAACACTTAAAAATATTGCTACATTGAAAATATCAGAGTCGCAGTTCTTTGGTAGAATTGAATCCTCTAATTCCACTTTGTCAAGACCCGTCCCCAGGGGCCCATGACTTGACTACCCTATGCCCGCCTTTCATAGGCCAATGGCCAACAACTAGCACTGAAAGTCTTATTAACTAAAACGGGAAAGAATCTCATTTAAACCTGTATAAACACAGAGTACGAGAACACAAATAGAAGAAAATTTTATGTATACTATTGTAGTAAAAGTGTGTTGAAAGCAAAGGGGTCGGTACAAAAGCCCAACTGGAAAAGTAAATGTAAAATTCAAAATTTTAAAAAAAACTGAAAAGGGAAAAGTAGATCCCATATTGTCCACCATGGATCCTACCTTAAGGGTAGGTACATCTCATGATCATTAGTCCATGTGTAACATCACGCCAAATGTTCCACCTCTGGGAACCATCCAGTCCTGGCTGCCTTAGCCTCGATCAATGATGTACATTGTCTACACAAGACACAATAAGGTGCGAGTGAATCCCATGCAGGGGTGAGTATAACGATACTTAGTAGGCACCCCCAAGAACTCATAGGTCTCTTAAAGTTACACAAAGAAAAAACCACAAAGAAATACATCCACTCTACTTAGGAATATTCCCATACATATACCTATGTTAATGAGATATACTCATATCATACCTAAGGGAAGTATACAACAAAGTAAACACCCGGAAGGTAGAAGTACCACACATGTAGCTCCACGAAGATAGAAGTACAAATCATGTAAAATACCACATAGGTTAAATACTTAGTTGAAACAGTGTCTCAACTCAAACTAGGTTTACAACATAGAATTACAATGTTGACGCACACTGGATCACAATGGAAGCTAATATCCATCCATAGATTTTCGAGGCCTTGGAACAAGTAACATTCACAGACACAGCATCGAACACCTCAACTGATAGTGAACTCCTCCTCTATCCAGAATAGTGGGACTGCAGCGTCACAGAGAGGTTCTTCCCTCTAAACGTGGACTTCTGAGGTACTCCTCCAATCTAGTATCATGGGTTTTCTGCGTCACACAGTGGTGTTCACCACTGTGGGTCTATCATGTCACATAGAGGCACTCCCCCTCGTGGCCTACTGAGTTACTCCTCCTATCGAGTATCATGGGTCTACCACATCACATAGAGGCACTCTCCACCATGGGTGTTCCGCATCACACAAAGGTCCTCCCCACTAGCTCCTCGAGTCACTCCAAGTTGAAAGGTTAGCAGTCATCAAGTGTCAGCCAATCGTAGAGTTTCATACCTAGTGTGCTTGGGATAACTGCTCCCCGGTCCATAGGTTATATTTTAACCAGCACAAAGTCTCACAAACAAGTAACCTGATAATCTATCATGTCATAAGTGTTCCAACGTAATAGATGATGCATTTATCGGACTACCAGTCTATGCATTATTGTCATTTCAGTGCCAAGGGCCCGGTTGGATTCAGGTTAGATCCATCCTGGTCGTACTCCATGTTTTTTTAAAACACTCATAGAGTAGGTCAAAAGGACTGTCTCTCTCCAAATAACCCAACTCCACAGACGGTTTTTCAAACAGACGTCCGGTTCTCAAGATAAGTCATATTAAGTGTTTCTAGGCCTCGTTGGGCCTGATGCTGGTCCGACCCGGCCTAAAAAAGGCCCGCCCGGAAGGGCATATCGGACCGCAAAGGGGTGGCCCGACCTGCGGTGGGGCGCAGCCCTGCCCGCGGGGCAGGCGGTGGCCCACTGGGAACACAGCTCGGCCCGCTGTCGATGACCTGGAGGAGGGTGGCCCAACCCGCGAAGGTGTGCAGCCCGACCCACTAGGCGGTGGCCCACTCAGCAGGCGGCAGCTCGGCCCACTGACGGCGGCCCACTAGAGGGTGGCCCCTTCACATGGGGTGCGGCCCATGGGGCTTCCTCCAGGTAGCTCGGGGGAGCCTCTCCCTCGATACCTCGAAGGGCCAAAGGCCGTTTGGTTTTTGAAGTAGTGGTGCTATGTCGGCGGTGCCCTGTCACCACAAAACCTGTCGGAGGCGCGGGTTCAGCCTCCTATGCCATGTCTTCGGCCACAGATTACTTCTCACCGACGGCACAAGACGGTGCACCATACTTCCCTTCGGCGGTTGGCCAACGATCTATCCGCCTTCTCCGACTGCTGAGGCTTACAAGCTGCGGCCCCTTGCACACCGGCAGTGAACAATGGCGCGCCGCACCTCCTCCGCAGCCGGCCGATGGTAGCCGCTCTGATTGCTGCCGCAGCTTCGTGCCACGTCTTCCTCTTGCAGAATGTGTTGGTGTGTTTCCTTTTTCATAGTTGGATGGTGCAATCGCATCAACGGTCTTCTACAGAAGGTGCAAGGGTGACAAATGTTCGGAGGGTTCAGGCCGGGTTCGTTAGGCATGTTCCCTCCACGTTATCTCATGATCAATGGGAGGATAAAATGGGTTTAACAATTTCTTTTATTAAACAACAAACAAAACCCCACAAACATGCCCCGTAACAACCTCCCACCAAAACTAAAGAATCTCATATTTACCTGTCAGTCTGATAACCCGCGTTCTTCATATAATTCAAGAAAAGGGAAGATAGAATCCTTTAAAGTCATAAACAAATAAACTTCCTAACTATAGAACCCATAAAAGAGCATTTTTACATGAAGGTGGATCATATTCTTCATTCCCTCAACCGGTTCCCGATGATGCCACTCGTACGCCATCCTTCGGTTCGTCGTTCGGTGTCACTGGTCACCTCCCGCTGGGATCGGCTCCGTCCTCTAAGGGTTCGGCGTCACGGTGCTCCTTTAGCACTTTGTTGGTTGGTGATTCTATGCCGACACCACTCTCCAATCTATATATATATATATATATTATGGGGAGGATAGGTAACGATGTTGGAAATTAATGGGTCTCATTAATTAAGAAACTTCCAAATTCCCCCATGATGTTGTTACATAGGGATGGCAGGTCAATACATTTATTGGCATGACACATTGTTGGCCCCACCCCTTTGTTTGTCAGTTGGAGAATATGAAATAAAATAACAAAATTATTTTATTTCATTTATTTTAAAAATTCGCAAAACATAACTTTTTCTTCAGACCTACTTCGGTCAAAGTAAATCCTCTATTGATCAAATCCTGGTACAACAGATTCAAAGGTGTCCTCAGATTTTTAATCCGAGCAATGGTTCAAATGTTAGAAAACATCGCTTTCATGTTTACTGAACATACCCGAAAAAAGTTCAATAAATTATTATAGTTCACCCTCGACCTGGGCCGGTTGAGGTTAGGCTCTTCCTAAGGAGAACACGCCCCAACTAACTCAACGGTACTCTCGAATTTTCAATCAGAGTTACCGTATTAAAGTTATGGATTTTACAATAAAATTTATATCACTTAATAATTTTATTTACAGGTAAAAACTAACATTTAATGGTGGCATGCACTGGCCAATGTTAGTATCTGCCTAAATAGAGCATACCCTCACGAGTTCAGCGGTAGCCTCAGATTTTTAATTTGAGTCACCATTCATGAATTATAATCATTTTAAAAATAAAATAACTTTATTCAATTACTTTATTTATGGTGATGACATTTTTGGGTTCTCACACAGGAGGCCTGTGCCGATTAAACATAAGTTTCACATAGGGTAAACTCACTATCTTGAATGCAATGATTCCATCATATTTCTGATCTGAGCTACCGTTTGACAGTTATTCTAGATTTTCAGGAAAGCTACTTACATGCATTAATTAAAGCTTATCGAAGTTTTGACGGATCATTCGAGGCAATCCGAGCCTCGGAATCATGCACCGTCATTTTTCGCAGTCTCAAAATAATTCCATATAATTTAAAAAAAATATATAGAAATTATGGGACATTAGAACATCCATCACATTAATTTTATTATTATTCTTATGTTTTCTATATATATCATACAACATGGATTAATTAATAATAATAATTTATTACACGATCAAGAACATTGGAATATATGAATTTGTGTTCAAATAAGAAATTAATATGTGTATAAATTGGAATTCCATTGATAGAAAATGTGTATGGTATTCACTCCAAATTTTTTGGGGATTGAAAATCAATGTGAAATTTTGAAATCATAACAGTGTCACCTAAACATTCATAACATGTTTTTATGAGGGGAATATCGGTATATAATAATATTGACATAAAATAGGTAGTAATTGGGACATGGAATGTCATATAAAAATAATAATAACTGGTTATATAAGTTATAAATTAATAATGACACTTTAATAAAGAGGTGAATGAGAGGATCCCTTACTTGAGTGTGTGACTCATAATGTTTTGGAGGTGATTTAAGAGATCATGGGGGTACCTAGGGAAGTCACTAGATATGAGACGGTAGATTAAGGACATATCAAAAATAATTTTTAGTGTATATGCATTGAATATTGTTTTGTTGTATATAGGAAATGAGTGGGGATTTCTTAAATATTTTTCAAATGTATATTTTGGACTGTATATAATGAAATAACCGAAATTGAAATCCTTACAATGGTTTTTCCATTGGTTTTGTGAAAATGGGAATGTTTTCTTCTATTTTATAATACCTTAGGAAGAACATAATAAAATAGTACCCCTTCTTATGTGGAGATGAGTCATATAGTTTAAAAAATGATTTCAAAACCTTAAAATATATTATTGGTTTTTGAGAATTCATTAAGTATTTAAAATTTAATTGAATAAAATGAAAATAAAATTATTTTAAGTTGAAAAATATATTCGGTCTAGGATACCATTTATAATATTTATTACATCACTTCTAAGTCATTATAATGTCATAATACACATCGTATTTTTTTATAGTGTATAATTTTTACTTTAAAATTCAACTCCCTTTGAAAATAAAGAAAAATACACCATTGGAATATTTATCTATTATAATTCAAAAATTAAATTTAATTTTAACAAAATAATCTTATAAATATATGAATAATCACATTAAAAATAAGAATCATTTTTTATTGAAAAAATGGGTTTTTGATAAAAAAAATGTTTCTTAACCCATATTAATATACTTTTAACTTCTTAAATATCATATGATAATTTATATTTACTAAAATTTATTATATTATAAAATTTATTTAATTAAAAATTAAATAAATAATAGAAAATAAATTCCTTAATTGAATTTGAATATTTCCAAAAGCAATTTGGGATTCATTATATCAAAATATAATTTTTATCAGACTAATTAATTAATGAGTTTAAAACTAAAGCAATAAAGAATAATTATAATAATATTTTAACAAAAATGAAATATAAATTTTAGTATTATATTGTTTCTATTTTTTGATGTATTTTTTTCAATTAATTACCATGTTTTTTATTTAGCATGTTAATAAATATTTATTATAGTTACTTTTAATATTGCACAAAAATGAAGTTTAGAATATTACCTGATATTAATTATTATGAATCAAAATATGGAATTAATTTTAATCAAATCAATTATTATATATTGGTGAATGTAATTTAATATAAATCCCACAAGAATTATGGAATTTAATTTTCCAAAAAATGTTAACTTTTGAAAAGTAGATTTGAATTTAACTCTAAAAATAGTAATAATTATTATATTAATTACAAATCATAATGTCTTGTATATTTTATAAAAATTCAATTTCTATAATTTCTTACTATCAGTTTTTCTGATTAATAATAATGGAGATAAATTATGAATTTTGAAATAGCATTCAAAAAATTCATTTTTAATCCTAGAAATAAACGTATATTAAATATCATATAATGATGATTAAAATGTAATTAATTGTATAAAATATATCTAACAAATACATATTTTAATTTTAATTTTAATTAAAATAATAATGAGATATTTAATTTAATTCATTTATCAAATGAAATGACAATACTACATTCAAATGATATTTTCTACTATTGATTGGAGAGTCTATGTTTTACGAAAATGACAAAATTTTCACCCTAAGTTAAATATTATATTCTATTATAAAAATTTTAGTTTCATTAATCATATATATTTTATAAATTGATTATAAATGGATTTTATTAATTATAAAAATAAATCAATATCACCTCTTAGGAATACATATTTTTTAGAATGAATGTCATTACCAAAAACTAGTTGATTTTTTACTAGGAATTTATCAATATATATGAGATATATGTTTTCTTCAAATAGTTAATCTTATTAAAATTTTTATATAAATTGAAAGTAATAAAACATAAATATTTAAATAATAATTAATTGTTTCTATTCGGTGGTTTTTATCACATTTTATATCAAATATTTTTTCTCTATTAAAAATAATGTGTGTTAAATTTTTACCACATTTAATAAATTATGTCCTCATGAATCAAACAAGAACTCAATTCTTCTAGTTTGAATATTTTTTATATCATGGAGTTATAATTGGAAACAAGTAATGTTAAACCATTAAGAACATAAACTGGAATCCAATAACGTTGAAAGGATAAGCTTGAAATGACGTCTATTCATTAACTTTTGAATCTCTACGGGAAAAAATAAGTTATCTAAAATCTATATTCTAACATAGAAAATAATGATATTTTTTCCTTTAATAATGGGTTTTAATTATCTTATTAATTTACCAAATCATATAACACAGGAGTGTCAAACTAGGTGTTCAGCAAGGATAGTTGTTGAGCACCATTTCGCAGTTGAGTCTAGATCAACTCGGTGTTTCAGGTTTTAACATTATGTACATTTGTTCTAGATACAAATACACTTATGGTATCTATAAAATGATCTATTTTCTCTATATACCACTTACTAAAATCTTACAAAAATTTAGGTTTGAATTCTTATACATAGTTTTTTTTTCAAATAGTTTTGCAGGTGTTTTCTAATCCTAATCCCAAAAATAAGTAAATGTTTCCTTTGATTCTAACAATAAAAAACATTATATTTATTTTAGATCAATGAATTATTTATTATAAATATTACACGTAATAAATGAATGATATCTAAGTCTTGTTTCATTGGGATTTATGTACATTAAAAAAAGTAAACCTAAAAACACCATCTTTATTGAAAACTTTCTTAATTTTCTCTCACAAAAAATTGCACGGGATACCCTGGGGACATACACAAGAAAGGGGTGATATTTAAAGCACATCAAAGGGAATAAAAAAGTATAAAAATGAATAAATTAATACATATTACACAATAGTCATATCAATATATCATAAAATGAGTGAGAATCCAAAACATGAACAATGAGGCATGATATGTCATGAAAATCATAAGGCAACATTAGAAATTTATAAACAACATAAACACTGCATCGTGAACACAGGTTAATGATAACCAAATGGAAATCATGAATTAAAATTACCATAATGGAATTAGTTAACTATCATCCTCATCATGATGTCTCATGAGGTTTCACATTACCCAATGAATTTGAGCTCTATATAATTTAAGTTGCACTCGTCACATTCATTTAATTATTTTGCATTAGTGTGCCCCAAAGATCATAAACCATAGATTCATTAATCATAATAAATTATTACACTATATAAGTGTGTGTAATAAATAAATTTATGTCAAAAATAAATAAATTATATTTTTATAAAGGTTAATATCCTAGATAGGAAATGGGTATGGTATTCAATACAAAATTGTTTTCTAGAGAAAATCTGAGGAAACTTTTAGCAGCATAAATGCCTCACATAAATATTAATAAAATGGATTTGATAGATTTATAGGAGTATATAATTATTTATACCTAAAATGGGAAGTAATTGGGACCTGTAAAGACATATCCTAACCAAAGTAATTTGAAATAGAAGTCATAAGATAATAAAAAAACATTAATAAAGAGGAGAACGACAGGATTCCATACATGATTGTGTAACATTAAATGACTGTAAAGTGAATCTTAACAGATTGGGGATTCCTTGGGAGGAATATAGAGAGGGTATAGAAGATTAATTACATTATTCCATAATTTTTAGTGATGATATATGGTATCTTGTGTGGGTTTATAGGGGAAATGTGTGGGGGTTTCTTAAATATTTCTCAATCGTAAGTTATGGACACTATATAATAAAATAACCAAATACACAAACCTTACCATGAGTTTTTAACTTCTAATAATCCATATTTTAGTGGTTTACTTTAATATATCATTCCTTGGGTTGAACTAAATAAAATCATACACTTGATTATGTAAAGGTGAGTCATACTCTTAAATAAATGATTTCATAACTGAAAAAATCAATAGTTTTAGAGGATTCATAATGAATTTATAAAATTAATAAAAAATATATAAAATCATATTATATTTATGTTAATTCATATATTTACTTGTGGTTACCTTTTATAATATGTACTACATCACTTTTGGGTCATTTTAATGTCATAATACAAACCGTATATTAATATGGTATTTAATTTTTTACATAAAAAACATTATGTCTTAGAAAATTATGAAAAATTCAGTGTTGGATAATTTTTATCTTATTATTAAAAATATATTGATAATTTTATAAAAATAATTTTCAAAATAATTTAATTTTCCCTTTGAAAATAATATTATCCATTTATTTATAAATATTGTTTTTTTACAATAACACTTTTTAAACCCTTATATAAAATTTAATTTGAATTCCTAAAAAATTATATGATAATTCATATTTACTAAATAATATTTAACATTATTATTTTTACTAAAATATTATTTATTTCAAAACTCCATTGATTCATCAAATTAAATTCATTTATTTAATTAAAATATCACATGAAACAATTTGTCTTTTGTAGTATCAAAAAATAATTTTTATCAAATTAATTACATAATCATATATATAGTAAAACCAATAAATAATAAATATAATAATAATTTGAATGAAACTAAAAAATATATGATAGTTTTCCTTAGATTCTATTATTTTTTTAATTAATTTATACCCTTTATTAACGTATTTTCCATTCACCGTTATAAAAAATATTTACAATTGTTACTAATCATTTCTCTCAATTGAAAAGGTGATATTATTAAATATTATTAATTATGATGACTCAAGAGATGGTATATATTAAAGGAAAATAAATTCACATATTTTTAAGAATTTTATTTTATATAATACATAAAGACAGTCATGAATTCATATGACATATCGTCTCAATGAATGGTGTAACACATTTTTCAATCCAAAATTTATTTTTGGATGAACATATATATAATCAATATACACGACCCATAACACATTAATCAAATTCATGATATTATGGAAATATTATCCATATCCATGAAACAAAACTATCATACTAAAACATACATGTAAAATTAATAAATTATCATCCAAAATCAAATTTTAAATAAATATACGTTAATAAATGGTTGATAAATATTTATAATTAAATAATAATTTTTGATATATATGAATATTGTTTTTTTAATAATACTTATTATAATAATATATTTACTAAACATGAGGTTGGAAACGTATGATTTATCTATAACATGAGGTAAGGGGTTCTGTTTTATAATCACATTAATTACCAAGAATGATTATGTTTATGTTTTGATGATGAAATCCTATGATAAAACATGACTAGTATTCATAAATTTAATTGTCCTATGTTTATTTATTCAATATAACATTTTTTCTATTCTTTTTCATCAATTTATTTACTAAATAGACAAAAATTAATTTTTTAAAGAAATTAGGCTTCATTTCTGACTTCAGTCATAGAACCATTTTATTCAATATAAACGTTATCAAAAACTTTTATTTATAAAATGTTCATACTTTCCTCATATGTAAATTAAATATAATTTTTATATGTTTTTGAATTTTTGAAAAAAAATTTAATGAAATCTTCTTCTTATTTCCCCAACAAGGTATGTTTTGACATTTCTAAAAAAATTATTGAATGTAATATCTAAGAAGATATTCAAATAGTATTTAAGTGGTAATTTAAAAAAACATTATCCAAAAACCAATATGAAATGTTTTAATAATTAATCTTTTGAAACTATGTTGTTAGGTATAATAAAATTATGTATTAATTACAAAATTTATAATATTACATTATATTTTTTAAAATGGTATTTATATATCATAATGGAAATAAATTAATGGAAATAAATTATTCCTAAAATATATTTAAATTCATGACTATTTATATGATCTAATATTTAATCATTCGATTCATATTTTTATTTTACAATACCATACAATTGTTTTTATGGTTTTTTTAAATATATCATACTTGTTTATAATATCCTATTTTTAAATTTATTATTATAATTTATTTATTGGGATTATTTTAGAGAAAATATTTAATATTTTGATAAAAAAATAATTTAATTTTTTTCCAAAAATGTTAATATACTAATTAATAAAAAATTGAGTTTAATTGTATAATTTATAATATTCAATATCCATAAAAACATATAATTTGTAGGAAAATGAAAAAGTTTTTAACATATGAAAATTCATATTTTTTAAAATAATTATTTCAATTTAATTAAATATTTTTAGTAATCTTACAATTTTACAAAACAATATAACGCTATTTATTTAATTTTTTTATTTTTCCTATTTTAAAAAAATTATCCAACCATTGATGTATTTTCTTAGGAATAACCTATACCACATCAAGGACTCGTGTTGGGTCCACCTAATGTGGGAAGTGTATAAGAAGTGTAGTACCAGAAGAAAGTCTCGATCCATGGTGGAGCGTTGTTATAATAGTTCGTATGAGGATCCATGAATAGGGCACCCATCCTGGAGAGGCTGGGTCGAAACTTGAAGGTGATATAAGGTAAACAATTTAAAAATCCCTAATATCATGGTCTGTGTTTGTGGTGGGGATCATTATGATATAATGATTAATAGAAAAGTATTTGCTTTTATTGAAATAAAATGATTCTTTTTTTAAATTTCTTTTCTCTTCCAATTTTACATAATCTATGAAATATATATATTAATTTTAGAGGAATATAAAAAATTTATCTCATTGTTTATATCCTAGTTTTAAAAAACATATTAACTATGATCGTTTTCAATTTCTCTTTGTCCAGTATTTTGGTATTATATTTTTTCTACTTTCATAAATCATATGAATAATAAATCCATATTATATAGAATTGGATATAAAAGAACATCTATTGTTATGTGATAAAACTAATATGAACATAATGGGAAACATAATTACAAAATATTAAACCACATGATCTCTCTATTATTTTATACTAAATATAATAAATAACTAAAGGTTAATGATTTTATCTTTGAATCTTAAATTTCTACAGTATCACTAAAAATAACTTAATAGTGATCATAGATAAAAATATAATAGGTTCTTTCCACCTAGATTATTCTTTGGATATTTGAATCTCCTAGATCATGGTTAGGATTTCATTTTCCACATGGGTTTTAAAAGCATATATAGAGTTATATATTGGTAGATAGATGAAGAAACAGTTGTATTTGGGAAGAATTTATGATCAAATAATATTTTCAAGTCACACTCCAAATAACAAAAATTAAAATACAGATTATATATAACCATGTATGTATAGAATTTATGATTAAAACATTTGGATATTAAATAATGAAATTTTTTATGAGAAAATCATGAGTTTTAGTTATAGTAACAATTGGATTTAAATTTATGAATAATTATATAAAAACTAATATGTTATATTATAATATAAAAATCTTCTATATTGTTTTAATATGATAAAAAATGGTATATGATATCTTGGAGTTTGAGAGTAAGGTCAATCCATGTGGTATCATATAATATATTAAACTTCCAAACACAATATTGTGACAATGTTATATTCACTATGATATAGTCTATAAAATAATTAACTTTCATTTGTTCTAATAACGATGTCATGGTAGTTATATTAGTCACATATATAATAGAGATATATAAAATTTATACAAATTTATATTCAACACAAAATTTTATACTGACCCACACAGGTTATAATTATTGTGCAAAAATGTTTTTAATGTTTCTATTATCAATGAATAATAATTAATAATAATATTGCATTCCAATGAAATTTAATTCAGATAATTTCTAAATATTCACACCATACAAAATAGAATCATTTAAAAGATTAATATATTTCTATTTTATGTGGTATTGTTGAAATTGTATGACTATTATCAACTTGATCTTCATTGTTTTGTTAAATTTATAGCATTTAATAATGAAAAGATGCAGACTTTCCATTTAAATTGTTTTTTTAATATATGAGAATTTTACTAGTCCGTGAAAATTTACGGTGCTTGATTCCGAGGCCTGGAGTGCCCGTAATTATTTTCTGAACTTTTTTTCAGGTATGTTCAGTAAACATATGAGTGGGTTTTTATAACTTTTGAACCGGTGCTTGGAATTCAAATATGAGGACACTGATGAACTCGCAGCATTGGTATTCACTTAAGGGGACTTTCACCTCGACGGTATATGGTGGAGGGTGAAAGATAATTTTTCAGTTTTTCGTGGAAATATTAAAAAATAATCGCACATTTTATTTTATTTTTTTGTAGCCACCGACTTGTGGATATTATAGAGGTGGGGACCACAAGAGTTTTATTCTCCAAATTGAATGCTCATTGGTGGGGACCACCCGAGCTAGTAAAACCTCCCATGATGGGTTATGGTGGTGGGGACCACCCGAGGCTTGAAACCTTTAAACTTCCTATAAAATATGGGGGCGCCACTTCAACTCCTCCAACATTAATTATTCCACCCTCCTTTAATTAATTTTGTGCCAACCACATAAATTAATTAAGTGGATCCAATTTAATTAATCCAATTTGAAATTCTGCCCACACTTAAAAATTAGGGAAATACAACAGTTAGCCATTTTCATTTTGGGGAAAAGTCTTAGCAAAGGGGAGAGTTCTTTGAGAAAGCTTGTCAACGAAGAACGCCAAAGAAGAACGCCGACCTCTACTTTGACCTACTTCCTCGAGACATCCTCCAATGATGGAAATCTTCAACAATGAAGAATCACCTTCATCAAAGAACGTTAATCCAAAGAATGAGATTGGGATCAGAAGCATGGGATGGGCGCGACGAACATCGATAACTTCGAGATCTCTCTTAGTTGTCTAAAATCAAACAAGGTATGGGTTTATTTGTGTATGAATACTTTTCCCATGTTCTTCCCTAGAACTCTTTTTCAGAATTGGGAATAAATCGTTAAGGGAGGTTGTAAAGCTTGAAATTCTTCTTCATGTTCTTGTTGATCCATATGCTACAACCCTAAACCGGAGGGTACGGGCCAAACAAACATGGGACAACCCTCTGCAAATCATGTGATGATTTGTGGTGTTGAACGTGACGAAGGAAATGGCACAACGACACCGCCCCGCGGCCACCACTGCCTTGTGACCACTGCACCCTCATGGCACCCCCGCGGCACCCACAACCACCACGCCCTATGGCACCACCACTCGAGGCCCTGCCGTGCTGCCCACGGCCACCGCCATCAGGGTTGAGCCGCCGCTGACGACCTCGCTGAGCCGCCTCCACCATCCGCCGAGAAGCCGCCGCTTTCTGCCTAGACACTGGTCGAGCAGCGCCGTTGTGGCCCTCCGAGCCACCCTGCGGCAATTCAACGCACTGCTCCGACCGAGCCACCCCGCGGCCGCGGCTCTCCGCCCACCGTCTTCTGAGCTGCTTTGGTCACACCGCCCGCAGTCTTCTAAGCTGCCTTGGCCGAGTCACCCTCGACCCTCCAAGCCGCCCTAGCCGTGCCACCCGCGACCCCCTCGCGCCCCCTCGGGCCAGGCCGAACCACCCCGCACCCTCACGACACCCCCACGGTCGAGCCGACCCGCAACCTCTGTCGCCCCACGGTACCCGCGGCCCTCATGGCCTACTGGACTGCTCAGTGGGCCGGACCACCCAGCGAGCCAGGACGCACCACGATCTGGGCTTAAACCAGTGGTTTGGGCCAGGTCGACTCGAACCGGGTCGACCTAGGCTTGGTTGGGTTGGGTCGGTCCAACTGGGTCAGACCGGACACGGACCAGATATGACCCATTTACTTTTCTTGGGCCATAACATAGGCACCAGACGTCCGTTTGACGAACCGTCAGTGGTGCTGGAAATCTTGGAGCGGGAGGGTCCCTTTGAGTATACCCCACTGCAGTTTTTGATTAAGATGGGGATTAGTCTGGTTGGATTGAGCATGAATCCAACTGGGACCTTGGGACTAAAAGCCTAATAACTCACAGACAGGGCTTCCGATTGACATGTCATCTGTTGCGTTGAGACCCCTATGACGTGGAAGACCTTTAAGATGATTCTTAGTGAGACTTCATGGAAGTTGTAGTATTGACTAGTAGCTCATGGAGCGAATCCTTCCGAGGACGAGCGAACCAAGTACGGGAACCCAGTAGATACCTGAGACTTGACGACTACTGACCTTTTTGACATGGACTGACTTGACATGCCCAGTGGGGAGCTCATCTGTGTGACATGGTAGACCCATGGTGGGGAGCACCTCTGTGTGAGGCAATAAACCCATGATGAATGATAGGAGGAGTACCTCAGCAGGCCATGGTGGGGAGCACCTCTGTGTGACATGGTATACCCATGGTACTCGACATGAGGAGTACCTCAGTAAGTCACGAGGGGGAGAATCTCTGTGTGAAATGGGAAGACCCATGGTGGGGAGCGCCTTGGTGTGACATGGTAGACCCACGGTACTCGATAGGAGGAGTACCTAAATAGTCAAAGGTTAGTGGAAAGTGCCTATGTGTGATGCGGAAGGCCCACTATACTCGATAGATAAGGGGAACTCCAGCAGCCAAGGTGTTCGACGATGTGATTGGGGATGTTACTTTTTACTACCCCAAGAATAAATCCTCGTGTGAGTTGAGTCAGTATCTCTATGTTTTCCTCATGATTGAGATTGACTATTTGATAACTTAGGTATATGTGTGGTCATATACCTAAGTTGGGTTATCTGTTGATTTCATACATTGTGGATTATCCATTGTAGTTTTTGTGAGACCTTGAAGGTCGCGAGGTCCCTAATGAGTATTTTTATACTCACCCCTGCATGGGCTATGCCCGCACCTTGTTGTGTTATATGCAGACGATGGATAGTGCTGAGTGAGGCTGAGAATACTAGGACTGTATGGTGGCCAGAGGTTGACCATATGGCATGTTGGTGCGTAGAGGAGATGGGTGGACGTGGAGTGCTGAAGAGGCGATCAGTACCTAACCTTCAGGTAAGAACCACTGAGGAAGATCCACTAGTTGTCTTTTCTCTTTCTTCAATTGTTTTGTATTTTAGTTGTACTTCTACCTTTACCGTTGGGCTTGTATTCTGGTCCCTTTTTACTTTCAGCACTCTTTTGGTAATACAGTTTTCTTTTGTCTGTATCTTTTTGTGTTCTTGGTTTTCTGAGTTTACAGGTTATAAAGGCAATGCCTTCCTAGTTTTAGGGGAAATTCCTTTCAGTTCTAGTTGCCAGCTTCAAGCCTATGGAAGGCGGGCTTGGGGTAGTCACGGCACAGGCCCTAGGGGACGGGTCATGAAAAATTGATATCAGAGGAGTCGGTTCTACTGAAGAACTAGGAATCTTATATTTTTTGTGATATAATAGTGTTAAGTGTAATGAGTGCAGTTTTCAGTTCATGGAGTCCAGTTTTGGTGTGGCGGTCGACGTATCCACACATCAGGACCCTGACATATGATTTCCGACTCAGTGCACGAAAACACCAATTGCATGTGTGTTTCCAAGAGAATTATTTTTTATCCCTTTGTGTCTGCTCAACAGGTATAACTTATTAATTATGGAGAACCGGTTTCTTTTCAGGATGCCTCGGCATAGACAACCAGCTATGGTTCCGAGAGTTGTATGCATTGATAGCCCACCGAGTGACGAGGTCTCGGTGCATGGCCCTTTTCTAGTAGAGGCACCAGCGGTAACATTACCAGTTGGGCCACTGATTCCACCAGACCTAGAATTATAGAGTGCACACCAATTGAGTGCACTGCACGAGTTCCAACGCCAGAGGCCACCCAGGTTTAGGGGACAGACAGACCCAAAGGCGGCAGAGAATTGGCTGGAGGCTGTAGTGAGAGTCTTTTGACTAGTAGGGACACCATAAAATTTCACGGTGATCCTTGATGCCAACCTTCTACAGGCAGCAGCAGACTGATGGTGGAGCATGATGCTCCGAGCTCACGATGAGGTGACACTTCTCTAGGAAGACTTCGAGAGCCTATTTTGGGCAGATTTGGTCCCAGCGACTCTTCATGCAATGTGCATATCGGAGCTTCTTCATATTCAGCAGGGCAGCATGACTGTATCTCAGTACTCAGCGAGGTTCAATGACCTCTCACTCTACTCCAAAAATAGGGTATGGGACACATTCTTCAGGGCCCGAACCTTTGAGCAGGGTCTCAGGCGAGAGACCAAGACCTCGATGATCTCACTCAACATCCTGACGCAGGAGGGGATGATAGAGAGGGCCCTCTTAGTAGAGATTTTCCTTACTGAGCAGTCAACAGCAACGAGACCCACCACCAGTCATCACATACCGGAGACTTCTGCAACTAGTAGCAAACAGACGTCATAGAGGTCCAAGATGACTAGAACTAAAGGTGGACAACCGCATGACTCAGGATCGGTTGTGTGGGGCACCCAAGGGGAACCAGTCAGGAAAGGATCATGCAGTATTACTCATGCGACAGGCAGGGTCACATGGCTCGTGACTATCTGGAACTTCATATAGATGAACATCATATGGTTGAGGGACCTCCCAGGCAGAGACATAGGTTCGATCGAGGTGGTCAGTAGGGAACAGGCGGATGTGGCAGAGGATCTAGTCGTGCATCTGGCAGTGGGTGACAATTCGAGAAGTTACCGCCACCACCACCAGGAGGTCCACCCTGACCATAGGGAGTAGGTGGATAGGGGAGAGCTTAGCTTCAGGTAGCTGAGGCTTACGATCATGGAACTCTAGAGATGATATGAGGTAAAATATGTGTCTACTCTACCATAGTTGTAGTACCTATAGACATAGGTTCCAATCATTATTTTATTGCCACCACCCTCATTCGAAGATCAGAGATTCTGACGTAGTCATTGGCTTGATCCTTATGGATAGAGACCCCTAAAATAGTGGACTCAATGATTACACAATGGTGCCGGAAGTTTGAGCTTACTCTAGGAGGAGAGAGCTTTGGCTAGGATCTCCTAGTATTAGCGTCATGGCCTTACGACATCCTCTTGGGTATGGACAATTTATCTATAGTCCATGCTTAGATAGACTATATTAGGTGAAAATTTTGGTGTGTTTGCACGGATGGGACCAATTTTACCTTCACCAGTAAGAAGGGAGCCTTTCCAGCGAAGGATGGACTTACCCGGAGGAGAGTGTAGTCGATCAATCATTAGTTGGCTAGCCTTCCCCTTGGAGTTGTTGATGTGAAGAGTCTGATCTATCCTATAGTGGTGGACCAGTATGCGGATGTTCTCACTGATGATGTTTTGGGTCTACCTCCTCACAGAGAGGTGGACTTTTAGATTGACTTATACCCCGAGATGGCACATATATCTACACTAGCATATCAGATGGCTCTCACAGAGCATCGTGAGCTACAGATACATCTGGAGGACTTACAGGGGAATGGGTTCATCCGACCCAGTGATTCTCCTTGGGCAGCCCCGATTTTGTTCGCCAAGAAGGTGGATGAGAGATTTAGGATTTTTTTGACTATCATCACCTGAACCAAGTGACTGTGAATAATAAGTACCCACTCCTAAGGATTCATGACCTCTTTGACCATCTGAAGGGAGAACGGTGGTTCTCAAATAAAGACCTCATATTAGGCTATCACCTGCTCAGAGTGTGAGATGTGGATGTGCAGAAGATGACCTTCAGTTGTTGGTATGGCCATTACGAGTTCATGGTTATGCCATTCGGCATGACAAATTCTCCATTAGTGTTCATGGGACTCATGAACAGGATCTTTTAGCCATACCATGATCGCTTTGTAGTTGTCTTCATCAATGAAATTCTGATCTACTCGGATACTAATGAGGATCATGCCAATCATTTGCAGGTAGTACTGGACACACTCTGATAGAATCATCTTTATGATAAGATCTTGACGTGCCAGTTTTCGATTTGAGAGGTTCACTTTTTGGGGCATGTCATATCGGAGGCTGGAGTTGCAGTGGATCTAGTGAAGATTGAGGCGGTACTGTCTTGGGAGCCACCCAGGAGTGTGATGGAGGTACGGAGTTTCCTAGGATTGGCTGGATATTTCCGAAGGTTTGTGCCAAACTTCTACAGAGTTGTAGCGCCACTATCAGCATTGAATAAGAAGGGTCAACCCTTCGTTTGGTAGGAGAAATGCTAGAGGAGTTTTTAGGAGCTGAGGTAGAGGCTGACTAGTTCCCCCATCTTGAGGCTTCTAGAGGAGGGCATAGGGTACATAGATTACTGCGATGCATCATGGACTGGACTCGGATGTGTCCTAATGGATGATTAAATAGTGATCGCATATGGTTTTTGACAGCTATGACAGCATGAGTAGAACTACACTACCCATGACCTTGAGTTAGCAGCACTGGTATTCACCTTGAATATGTGGCGACACTATCTGATGGGCAAGTTCTTTACAGTGTACTTTGATCAGAAGAGTCTCAGGTATATCGTCTCTCAGAAGGACCTGAACCTGAGACATCGATGTTGGATTGATTTCCTCTAAGACTTTGACTTTGAAATAGTATATAATCTTGGTAAGGGGAACGTTGTTGCAGATGCACTCAGCAAGAGATCTGGTATACAGCTGCTAGGTGAGGCAACAGAGCAGTTGCCTACTTTGTAGATATCCTTTGTGGTTAGAGATAGATCAATTTTTCTTCAGTCTCTTATAGTCACTCCCCCACTCCTTCAGCGAGTCAGGGAGGCACAGCGTGGGGACGCTGACTGTGAGACATGACGTGTTCAGATATCCACCAGACAAGCACCTGATGGATTTTCTGAAGGTGGGGAGCACATCATCCTCATAAGGGGATGTACCATGGTACTAGTTTCACTTCTGGAGGAAGTATTGAGGGAGTTCCACAAATCCCATCTATCGGTACATCTAGGAGTGGCGAAGATGTACCTGGATCTCCGACGATAGCACTTGAGGTTGGGAGTGAATAAATTAGTAGTAGAGTTTGTTTATAGGTGCCTCACTTGTTAACAAGTGAAGGTGGAGCATCAGGTACCATCAGGCTTGGTTCAGCCTTTGGAGGTCCCAGAGTGGAGGTGGGATGGGATATCCATGGACTTCGTGATAGGACTTCCACGTACATCCAAGGGTCATGACTCGATTTGGGTGATCATCGACCAACTCACCAAGTCGGCCCACTTCCTATTGATCAAAAATTAGGGTTCATTAGAGAGCGTGGGATGCCTCTATGTGCAGAAGATTTAACAACTACATGGAGTAAACTCGATGATTGTCTCTGATCGTGATGTGTATCTTACTTCCTGGCTATGGAAGGGGTTGAAGGAGGATTTTGGGATGCAACTTTGTTTGAGAACCTCCTTCCATCCTCAGATGGATGGCCAGACTGAGCGGACCATTCAAAATCTCAAGGACATGCTGCGAGCTTTTTTCCTCGACTTCGGTCAAAGTTGGGAGGATCACTTGCCTTTGGTAGAGTTCACATACAACAATAGTTGTCACTCCACCATTGGGATGTCACCTTGTGAGGTGTTGTACGGGCGACCGTGTAGATCACCTTTGTGCTGGACTGACCCAGGGGAGTCAGTACTCGTGGGACCAAAGATGGTACGGGCTACCACAGAGAATTTCAAAATCATCCAGGAGTGGATAAAGACTGCACAGAGCATGCATAAGTCATATACCGATAGGAGACGGAGACCTCTAGAGTTCAAGAATCCTAACCACGTTTTTCTATGGGTCTCACTTCGATGAGGTTTGTGGAGATTTTGTTGAGGAGAAAAGTTATATCTGTGGTTCATTGGACCTTTCTAGGTCCTCAGCAGAGTTGTCAAGGTGGCATACAGCTTAGCTCTTCCACCTCAGTTGCACCGGGTGCACAACATCTTCCACATATCACTGCTGAGGAGATACGTGCACGACCCATCTCACATCATCGACCATGGAGAGTTGGACGTCGACGATGTGGATAATTTTCAAAGGTTTAAGTAGATATTGAGGATCAATAGGAACAAGTCCTTCATAGACGGTTGATACCACTGGTGCGCGTTCGCTGGCAACACGGGAACCTCCAAGAGAGCACATGGGAGTGGGAGGCTCAAATACGTGCTCAATACCCCTACTTGTTTCCTTAGTTTGAGTTGTGTCTTACATGAAAAAAAAGCACTGAGTTCAGGAGAATGTAAAGGCCTAGAAATTCCATGTAATTTTTTTAATATATGGGAATTTTACAAGTCTTCCAAAATTGACGGTGCTTGATTCCGAGGACTGAAGTGCATGGAATTAATTTTTGAACTTTTTTCCAGGTACGTTCAATAAATGTTTGAGCGAGTTTTTATAAATTTTGAACTAGTGATCGGAATTGAAATCTGAGGAGACTCTTGAACTCGTAGCATTGATATTCATTTAAGGAGACTTTCACCTCGACGTCAGTTGGTCGAGGGTGAAAGATAATTTTTGGGTTTATCGTGGAAATAATAAAATATAATAATCACACATTTTATTTCATTTTATTGTAACCACCCACTTGTGGATATTGTGGCGGTGGGGAAGATAAGAGTTTTATTCTCAAAATTGAATGCTCGGTGGTGGGGACCACCCGAGCTAGTAAAACCTCTCATGAGGGGTTATGGTGGTTGGGACCACTCGATGCATGAAAATCTCAAACTTTCTATTAAATATGGGGGGTCCTCTTCAACTCATCCAACATTAATTATGCCACCCTCCTTTAATTAATTTGGTGCCAACCTCATCAGTTAATTACATGGAACCAACTTAATTAATCCAATTTTTAATTGTTCCAACGATTAAAAATTGGAGAAACCCAAGAGTTGGCCATTTTCATTTTGGGGAAAAGACTTGCCAAAGGGGAGATTTCTTAGAGAAAGCTCGCCAACAAAGAACGCCAACGAAGAACGCCAACCTCGACTTCTACCTTCTTCCTCGAGACATCCTCTAATGGTGTACATCTTCAACAATGAAGAATCACCTTCATCGAAAAATGTTAATCCTAGGAACGAGCTCAGGATCGGAGGCCTATGACGGGCACGATGAACATCGACAACTTCGACTTCTCTCTTCATTATCAACAATCAATCAAGGTTGGGGTTTATTTTTGTATGAATACTTTTCACATGTTCTTCCCTTGAATTCCTTTTCAGAATTGGGAATAAATCGTTGTGGGACATTGTAACGCTTGATGTTCTTCTTCAAGATCTTGTTGAGCCATATCCTACCACCCTAACGTGGAGGTTATGGGTCAAACAAACATTTCCCGACCCCTCCGCAAATATTGTGATGATTTGTGGTGTTGAATGCGACAAATAAAATGGCACAATGACACCACCATGTAGCCACCCCTGCCTTGCAGCCTCCACGCCCTCATGGCACCCCCGCAGCCGAGCTGCTCCGTGGCACCCACGGCTCCCACGCCCCGTGGATCCTCCACCCATGGCCCCACCATGCCGCCCTCGGCTACCGCTGACCGGGCCGAGCCTCCACTTTCGTCGTCCTCCAAGATGTTGTCCGCCGAGCCACTAGCCTAGCCACCCTACAGCGGCCCTCTGAGCCGCCCCGCGTCCTGGCCGCTCTGGTCATGCCGCCCATAGCCTTTCATGCCGCCCCGGCCACATAGCCCGCGACCTTCCAAGACGCCCCAACCAAGTCACTCGTGTCCCTCCGAGCTACCTCAACTGCGCTTCCCAAGCCCTCTCTGATCCCCCTCGGGCCGATTCGAACCGCCCCGCACCACCGCAGCACTCCCATGGTTGAGCTGTCGTCCGAGGCCGAGCCAACCCGTGACCACCGCTGCCCCGTGGTACCAGCACCCTTCACAGCCTGCTCGACCACTCTACAGGCTGGGCCACACCACAAGCCAGGAATGACCTAGCAGTTCAGGCCAGGTCGACCCGAACTAGGTTGACCCAGGCCAGGTCGGGTTGGGTCAGTCTGAATGGGTAAGACCGGCCCCGAACCTAATAAGACCCATTTACTTTTCTTGGGCCATAAATTTTTCCCCAGTCGTCCATTTGATGAATCATTAGCAGTGTTGGAAATCTTGGAGCGAGATGGTCCCTTTGAATATACCCCACTGAAGTTTTCAATTAATATGGGGAACAATTAGGTTGTATCCAGCACGAATCCAACCAGGTCCCCGGGACTAAAAGGCTAATAACTCAAAGACTGAGCGTCTGATTGATGCGTCATCTATTGCATTGAGACCCTTAAGACGTGGGGGAACTTTAAGATGCTTCTTTGTGGGACTTCTTGGCTGATAGAATATTTAACAGTAGCTCGTGGAGGGGATCCTTCCAGAGATGAGTGAACCTAGTGCAGGAACCCAGTAATTGGCTGAGACATGACAACTGCAGACCTTTTTGACTTGGAGTGACTTGACAGTCCCAGTGGGGAGCGCCTCTGTGTGACACGGTATACCCAAGGTGGGGAGCGTCTCTATGTGACGCAATAGACCCACGGTACTCTTCAGGAGGAGTACCTCAGTAGTCCATGGTGGGGAGTGTCTTTGTTTGTCGCGACAGACCCACGGTACTTGACAGGAAGAGTACCTCATCAAGTCACTAGGGGGAGTGCCTCTGTGTGATGCAACAGACCCATGGTGGGGAGTGCCTCTGTGTGACGCGGAAGACTCACGGTACTCGACAGGATGAGTACCTCTACAGCAAGGTTTGTGGGAAGTGCCTCTGTTTGACATGACAGGCCCACTATACTCAATAGATAAGCGGAACTCTAGGATTTGAGGTGTTCAACGATGTGACAAGGGATGTTACTTGTACTACCCCTATAATAAATCCTAGTGTGAGTTGAGTCATTATCTCTATGTTTTCCTCATGATTGAGATGTATTACTTGATAATTTAGGTATATATATGGGCATATACCTAAGTAGGATTATCTATGGATTTCATACTTTTTGGTTTATCCTTGGTGGTTTTTTTGAGACCTTGAAGGTCTCGGGGTCCCTACTGAGTATCATTATACTCACCCCTGCACAGGCTATGCCCGCACCTTGTTGTGTTGGATGCAGATGATGGACAATGCTGACTGAGGCTGAGAGTACCAGGACTGGACGGTGCCCAAAGTTGGACCATACGACATGTCGGTACGTAGAGGAGATGGGTGGACATGGAGTGATGAGGAGGCAATATGTACCTACCCTTTAGGTAGGAACCTCATAGGATGATCCAGTAGCCGTCTTTTCTCATTCTTCGATTGTTTTTTATATCAATTATACTTTTACCTTTACTATTGGGATTGTATTACGACCCCTTTTTACTTTCAAAACTATTTTGATTTTACTATTTGGTTCTGTTTTTATCTTTTTGTGTGCTTGGTTTCATGAGTTTATAGGTTATAAAGGCAATGCCTTCCCTGTTTTAGGTAAAACACCTTTTAGTGCTAGTCGACAGCCCCTAGACTATGGAAGGTGTGCTTGGGGTAGTCACCGCACGGGCCCTGGGGATGGGTCGTGACAAATCATTTTATTGAATTCTATTGCAGTAATTAATGATTAATTGTTGTTGAAGAATACCAATTTTAATATTGATCACTTTATTTGTTTTTTATAAATTATAAATTTTAATTGAATTAAATTTGAATGAAAATTGTATTGGTCAGTTGAAATTTATTTAATTATATCATTGTGAATAAGTTAATTTGATTGTGTAATTTGTTAATTTAGTATTTGAATAAATTTTATTTTAATCCTTACATGTGTGAAATTATTTAATTATTTATGTTGATCAATTTGTCTAATGGATTAATATAAATACTATTTTTTATTTATATGTTCATTATTTATTCTTACTATTATGTATAATTATTATTGATCACATCTGTTGAAAATTAAAAATATAATGTTTTTTACCCTAATGAATCATTTATTTATTCTTTATTGTTAGGTTTGTTTATAATCCATGTCATAACTTTTACATAATCTTGAATATATCCTTACACCGGGTTTATAAATACTATTTCTCCCTTATGTAAGTGTTTCAATTTTATATGTACCCATATTCATTATTCTAAATCATTTAAAGTGACTTTACTTATTCTTGTTTTTGACCTTATGTATGTTTATCATTCATTTATGTAGATAAAAGAAAATAAAATTTACTATAAAACTCTTTAAGAGGTACCCTTTAATGAGACACACATTGTTGTTTATACGTGGAGAGGAAATGTTGGTTTACCCTTATGTGAACATGTATCTACCATTTAAAAACAAGAAAAAACATAGTTATCCATACAAAAACTTTTTAAAAAATATGTTACATTTTCTCGCATATTATAACCTTTACCCAAAGTATTTATACCCTTTTGGAAGACTAAAATTACATGTCTATATTTATTTACACCTACACAACCAATGTATAATCGGGTATACACTTATACAAATCATAATTTATAATTACACAAAATTTATGAAATATAAAAAACACTTACAGAACATGAATCATTTCAAGGTTATTTATATGTGATTTAACCATATTCATTATAACTTCCTGACCTGGGGGCCACACGATGGTTCTCCAAGATGGTTCACCACATGACTTCATGTATTCTTACTCATACTCTAGGGGAAATTAACTAGAAGTGAGTGTCTGTTAACTCATTCATGGGGAGACTATATCCTCATTTATTATAGTAATATGCTAGTAGAAATAAATAATCAAAAGTGGAAGCATATATAACTAGAACAAAACTCATGGAAGAAGATAACCAAATAGGAAATACAGTACTGAACTAAATGGTAAAATATAATATACCAATATAAGTGTCATGTTTTTATATTTTTACTGAATATAAAGACACTATGAATCCCCATATGGGTCATGAACCATATCTAGTTCCCTCCTCCAAGCTCTATCCCTAATCGGTCACCTATCACATGTCATTTTCTATTATCTATTCCTACAATAGTATAATCTGTTTAGGAACCAATTAGGTACTGAAATAAGGTGTGTGTACATATCAGTAGGCCACCACCAACGGTTTCTAAAACAAGTTCAGTCAAAATATAGTTCATGATGTTCTGTATGGAAATAAGTACAATGTAGTAATAAAAAATTTATCAAATTTTCATTTATTCTTATCTAACTCTATTAAATATGGAGATCCCAAGGATATCAGTACCTCAATACTAAGCTCATCTCATACCAGATCCCGAAGTGTTCCGAACCTAATAACATATCTTAATTCCTAATTCAAACTAATATTTGAAGTCGTCAAGGTGTTATGATATCTCATTACTTGGTTCGACTTATGCAGGAGTTTGAATATTGTCATGTGAGGCCATAACTCAGAGTGACATTTTTTCTATTCATTAATTTCACATTTATAAGACACATTTCCATGATTACCAATATCACAAATGTATATACAATGACCATTTTACCATTATTGTCCCTTTATAGAATGACCATGTTCCTATTCTCTTTACACATAAATATAATGACCTTGTTACCATGTATAATTCACATTAGAATGACCATGTTCCCATTCTTTTACTCATATTTATGATGACCATATTACCATTTTTAATTTTAAAACTATAATTACCATTTTCCCATTCATAAACACAAAATTAATTCATTAATTATTTATCCACAACAAATCCCTTACTTATTCAATATTTATTTAAATAAATCAAACCCATTAGTTTACACAAAAATTAACTAAATTCATCAATCTTGTTAATTAATTCATTTATTAATTAACCAACATCACAACTCTTATCCCATAATAAATTTCAAGAATCTATTATATCGTTATAAATATAAACTCTTCATAATTAATCCTACAATTAATTATCTGGACCATAATCTCAAATCGCATAACTAATTCACAATTAATTATCTCAACTTTTTCAATTCAATATCTCATAATTAATTTCCCAATTAAAAAAATTAATTACAAACCCTATCTCTTATAACCAATTTTCCCAAATTAATATCCTACTTGGGTATCCCTTTAGTCTATGGATTAATTCCCAAATTAATCACCAATTTTTAATAAAACATAAATAACTCAATTGGGTCGTATAATTAACCTAATCCAAGGAAATAAATTTCTAAATGATGCAAGAAATTATACACTCCTTAATATATATATATATATATATATATATTTAAAATGGAATTCCCTGTGTATCCTTTTCGAACCCTCCACACAAGGAAACCCCCCTCCCCATGAAGGGGTCACTTCGGAGAGAGCCCCAGCCGGGAAAGAGTCGTTGCCAGCTGAGATGGTAGAGCGTCCTGGAGGGTAACAGCCCGATCAGCGATGGTCCGTCAAATAATTCCATCAGCATATTGGGCCGCGCCTCATTTTACCCGCCCAGTTGAGACTAAGAGACCTGGTAAGATGGGTGGATCCCAGGGGAGAGGCTCGCCCCGAAAGAGGACTCCCAGGATTCGAACCCTGAACCTCCCAAAGAACGGCATTGTTGTACCACTCACCTTCACCACCACGCCACCACCAAAGTGGAAAAAAATGTGTGTGGGGTAACTCTCGCCTCCCACTGAGGGGCCCCGCCATGCCCAAGCGCATCGCACGTTCCCCAGCTAGGAAAATGGATTTGAATCACCATGTGCATAATATGAACAGTGTCCGAGTTTGGCGGGACTTGAGCCTAGGACAGTTCCCACGGAGAGCGAGGGGTACAACCAGCGGGTACCACTTGGCTAACACCCCATGGGAAAAAGTACGCTGTGTTTTTAGGCCCAAGGGGTTACATGGTATAGGTGGGCCGTCACCCACCACCGAGCGCCTATATGTACTCCCCCAGCCACAGTCCCTGGTGTAATGGCCCACGGGCTTTCAGGCCAGTTCCACATGGGGTAGAGGGGCCCACGAGAGGTGATAAAGGCATATAGTGTGCATTGCCTTGCGAGGACTCAAACCCGGAACCTCGAGTTGAGAATTAGATTTATATAGCCTACCTCAATTTGTTGATAGATGTTTTATAAACATAAATTCACAAAATCCGATCATCGTAACGATGTTGATCTGAGATTTTGAATCTAAATCCCTAAATACTAATCTAAAAATATCAAGATCTACAAACAATCACCTAGATATAAAATATTTATTTATATCTCACTAAATAGATTTATATCTATGTAAACAAAGGATAAACTTTACAAAAAGATCAAGAGAAGAAGGAATGGTCTAGATAGTCAATAAGATAATATCCATTTATTGGGAGAAGAGCGGATCATCAATTTGGGATTTTAAATATTGGAGAAAGGTGGATGAAAGATATTGTAATTTCTTTAAAACTCTCTATGATTTTCCAAAATACATCAAGCCCAATCCTCGGTAGAAATGGGGGTGTTTTGGGATTTCAGGTAATGTTTAAAACAATTTTTGGAATAAATAAAACCACTCACATGGATTTCCCTAGAAGGGATGCATGGATAGGGAAACCCTATCATAACCATTTAGACCTCATTTTCCAAGGTCACAGAGTTACATGGGTTTAGGTGCACTACGTTTTAAAACATTCACAAACTGTGAACATCCACCCTATTCCAAAACATTCTTAGAACACTACCCAAAACACTCAAAAATATAACTCCCAACCAAGGTGCATAAAACCACCAAAATTAATTGAAAAAGATCATGAGATGATCCTAGAGAAGTTTGGGAGCTTAAAATCTACCTATATTATAACAATTCATCCTAGAGATACACCTCCAGGCTATTCTATGATTGTGATCCAAAAATATCAGGTCATTGAGCCCTCACATTTTCTTCTCCATCCCATGTTTCCACCTGTGCACATCCATGTTTCTATAACACATGTACTATCTGCACAATACTTCCCCACAACATTTTCTCAATGTGATACAACACACATATAAGATTATCATTAGTTGATGCATCTATCTCAAGGTCAACCTCATCCACGTAGGTCACTTGAGAAGGGTCAAGGTGATACCTCCAATGTTTTGATACATGGAAAACATCATATATAGAAATGCATCTTTGTGGAAGAGCCAATCAGTATGCCAAAATCACAATTCAATCATATATCTCAAAAGGTCCAACAAACCTAGGCACTAACTTGACCTCCCTTTAAATCCAATGGTGACCAAACCTTGGTTACACCCGAAGGAATATATGATCACCATCTGTAAACTGTAAGGGTCTTCTCTGTCTGCCTACATACGATATATGTCTACCCTGAATTATAGCCATAAATTTTTGAGTCTACATTATATAATATAATGTATCCTACACGAGACTCGGTCCCAAAAAATATGACTCACCTGCCACCATCTAGTATAGATTTGATATACATGGGCTACCATAAAGAGCCTCATATGGTTTCCTCTGTGTAGTTTCTTGAAAAATATTATTATAAGAAAACTCCACTAAATCCAAGTCCATTTCCCAATATCCACCGAATTCAATAACACATGCATGTATCATATCCTTAAGTACATGTATTTTAGGTTTTGACTGCTCTCCTTCCTATGTGTGGAAATACATACTCAAAAATAAAAGTATTTCTATTGATTTCTACAAGCCCTTCCATATGTGTGAGGTAAATCATGAATAACGATATGAAAATATTTTACGTGGAACTCCATATCAGTATATTATCTCCTGAACGTACAATTATCACAGCTTTTCTACTGTAAAGGTTTCCCTTATAGGCATGAAATGAACTACCTCTATTAGTTAATCCACATTGAACCAAATATAATCATTCTTCCTAGGTGCCTTTGGATGACCCACCAAAAAATCCATGGTCACTTCAACCCACTTCCATTACTGAATAGGAATCAGTTGTAGTAAATCCCCAGGTTGTTGATTCTTTTCCTTCACCTACTAACAGGTGAAGAATCTTGTCCCAAACCCTTCTATATTCTTTTTACTACCTGGCCACCAAAACTATCATCATAGTTCATGGTAAATTTTGGTCACTCTGGTATGTACCACCCACTTCAAGGCATGAAATTCCCACATCATCTCCTCTCGCATGCTCATAGGTACCACAACTTGATTCTTAACATAGATGATATCATATTCATATATCAACCAGTCCAAAATTGTTTCCCCACAATTAGATTTTTTATTCTTGAAGATGCACTCTGTATCCACAATTTTCTATCCCTAATCAATCTCAAGAGTGTAGAATCCACTACAACTGAAACAATAGTCATTTTTCCTGACTCTCCTGATCTGTCACAGGAATTTCTGCTATCGTGTTCATATTATTCCACTTTTCACTAGACACCCGAACCATCTGATTCTATGCTTTCCTACTCTCGGAATCATTGACACTATTTTCCTTCTCATGCCAATATTCCAATACAGAATCAAAAGACTACATTTAATCAACCCATCTCTACTGCTGAAGATTCAAATCCAGCTGTGAAAATATAAACTTTATGCTCTTTTGATCTATATAAACTGTAAACTTTTCTACCAAAAGATAGTGTCTCTAATAGTTAATAGCATAAACCACTACTACCAAATTGAGGTCTTGTGTTGGGTAATTCTATTCATGATTCCTAAACTAATGAGACCGATAAACTATAACTTGTTATCCCTATAGTAGCACAACTCCATGTCTGATCCCAGAATCATAATAATAAAACTTATACTCCTCAACCGACTCTTGTAGGATCACAATTTATGGTGATTTTAAGAACTTCTTCAACTGTGGAAAAGCTTTCTCACAATCCTCTAACCATTCAAACATTACCCCTGGTCATGACTGAAAGATACACATTCAACTAGGGAGTGTCTTGGATGAATCTCCTATAATATCCAACTGATCCCAAGAATACTCAGATATCAAAAAAATATTAGGATGTTCCCAAGAAACCACTTCATGAACCTTATCTAGGTCCAATAACACACCTTCCTCTGAGATGATGTTCCCTAATAATTGTACTCATTTAATTCAAAATTGACACTTGGTAAACTTTGGGTAAAACTAATTCTCTCTCAGTGTACTTCGAATGATGTCAAGATGTTGGACATGATCATCATGAGACTTGGAGTACAGCAAGATGTAGTCCACAAACACCTACACAAACTGATTCAGATATGTATGAATGGTCATGTTCATCAAATACATAAACACTCTTGGTGTATTTTTTAATCCAAATGGCATTTCAAAAAACTCATAAAGGACATACATACTTTTCAAATGAGTCCTAGATCAATAAGAAGGTCATACTCTAAACATATGATACTGTGATCTCAAATCGATCTTTCAGAAAACACATGCTCCCATCAATTGGTCAAACCAATCATCGATATAGAGGTAAATATATCAGTTTATACTGTCATTTTGATAAAAATTTGGTAATTGACACATAACCATAAACTCTTATTATCCCTCTTTGCAAAGAAAATAGGTGATTCCCAAGGAGATGTACTTTAATAGATAAATCCATTATCTTATAAATCATCCAACTAAGTCTTGTGATCTTGAATCTTAGTCATTGACATTATGTATCATCGTATAGATCCTGGATCGGCCCCCGAAATGAGCTCAATAGTGAATTCCACAACCCTCTTAGGTGGTAACCCTTAGAAGTCTACAGGAAGAATATCCTGAAATAGTTCCAATATTGGTGGATGTACATCATGACTAAAAACCTTGTCATATAAAAAAATCATAGAATCTTGGGTTATGAGCTATCCCATTTCCAGAGTAATTGGCCCTCCTCATCCATGATAGATATCCCACTCTCCATGATGAACATACTGGTCATGCTTAGGAGATAGAAAGGTCATGCTACTATGGTAATATTTTATGTGGGCTTGTTATGTGGCTATCCTATCCAAACCCATAATTTGTTTGAATCTCATCATATGAAGTACATAGATATCACATAGGAAATGATATTCCCCAATCTCTAGTGAACGTCCCTTGAAAAACCATACATATCTAGTCCATACTCCAAACATGGTATATATAGTAATTACCCCATTCACAACTCCACATTCAGGCTCAAACCATTAAAAATTTTCACTTATAAAGGAATGAAAGGAACCAGCATCACACATGTCACTAGATAAAGTAGAAGCTTCTAGAATAGTACCTTTTATTGTTGATGGTCTATCCAATCTATCAATAAATGAAGGATGTACTTCATTTAACTATGATTCACCTCTTCCCTAAGATGCTATCTAACACCCCCAAGTAGAACCACTCTACTGATGTGGAAAATCCTACCCTATAGGACCATATCTGCTACCTCTTCCACCTCGTCTAGTAGAACTCATACTACCAGCCCAATGTGGTTTATAAGATCCTCTTCATTTACTATAACTCTACCGAACTATTCTTTCAGTACCAGTCTGTCACTGTAAATTGCAGAACTACTTGTGGATGTCTGACCATGCTGCAAGATTGACGATTCAATGGTGGTTAGGAACAATGTCAATAATGGTTTCATGTCCTTCCATAATGATGACAGGTCACCATAGTAAGGTCATGTCAAACTACCCCACTGTTTTGCATACTCTACCTTTCACTTCCTTGGATAAAGATGTCATAAATGTGCTTCTTGCTATCAAAAATCGCACCGACTAGTTTCCAAGTAACAGCTACCTTTCCAACACTATAAGCCCCCTTATGATCCCTTAAACTATGAGAGCTCGATCCAACACTTTTGTGAACATATTTAGCCTAATGATATCTACTTGAGACTTCATCTTACACTTATGTACATCCTAATAACATTTTGTTGTATCAACCTCTTGTCCTTCTAAATATGGGGAAAATCATTTTATATCTATGTAGAGGCCATCATATTCCATCACTAACATGATCCCCTGTGTAGGATGCATGAACTCAGTAGATTTATCTTTTCTCAATGTCTGTTGATTAAAGTGTTCAATGAAACTCTATAGGATTTCCTTCCATTACATTCTGTCAATCTGTCCAGTTTGATACTGAATTTTACACCAGTGGTTAGTATATTCTTGTATCATATAAGAGGGTATCATATCCCTACTCTCATCCAGAGTATCCAAATGTTCAAGTATTATATATATGATTTCAACCCAGAATTAATCTCCCTCAAGTCCACCCTCTCTAGTAAAAGTCAGAGGGTGTTGAAACATAAACTTCCTGTTCAACTTACACGAAATTTTTACAACCTACCCTATGTCTCCTTCCATTAATTTCATGATGCGGGTAATTTTATCTCCAAAATGATCCCTGTCATCTTTAGCTGGCATTATCGGTGCCTCAAATCCCCTAACATGAAAATCAGTATTAGGCATGCCACACAGTCATCCCCTCAACAAGCGTTGTAAATGTATACTCTCTAAAAGGCCAGACATGCATATCAAGTGTCATGAAACAACCATATAACATTCCCATAAGTGGAAAAAATAGAGGAAATAATCCCAAGAATTAATCTCCCCAAAATTTCCCATGGTCAAAATGATGCACTATCACTACCCTTAAATATATTATGCCTAGGATTGGGTTATCGAGTATAAACACACAACCATAGTCACATTTTTTATTTACACAACCAATTATTCTCATTTTGCATCCTTTTTATAACCATATTAAATTCATGTTATATACCTTATTCATTTACTTATAACAAACATGGAAAACAGTTCATGTTTAACAACTATTCCATAAACCATTTTCTCAAGAATGCCTAAAATTATGCATGCCACAATGTCCCTGAGTGCCAAGAATTGTGCACGTAGACTCGACTCTCATGCCATTATAGCCCACAAACAGATAATATAAATATTATCAGAAACAATAATCACATCCAACACAATTGGGTCAACGAAGGTGAAATAATATTCAACTCTAATAGAAAACAACAATAATAACAATCCCACCTTGAGTAAATGGGTTTCTCTCCATACATGGTTTAGAAACTCCCCTATAAGAGCTCATTACCAGCCCCCACTATTCCTAGTCTATGATCCACCTTTCAGAAAACTATAAGAAAAATTACCGATAAATGGAACAGGATCTATGATACAACTCTATAATGTCCTGACCTGAGTGCCACGCATTGGTGCCCTGGTCGAGTTTTCCACCTGACCCCAAGAGAGCCTCCCCATATACTAGCGGATTCTGATTAGTAGCAAGGGTATAGTAAGTCATTCATGTGGATACTATAGAATCATTTATCCAAGTAGAATGATGGAAGATATAAAAAAGAGGAATCATATATAACTAGAACAATACTCATGTAATAATATACCCAAATAAGATATAAAATACTCAACTGAAAGGGAAAAGAAGTTATTCCGATATAAGTGTCAAGTTTCTATATTGAAACTAAAAATAAAGACACTATACTTTACAAATGGTTCATGAATCATGTCTGGTTCCGACCACCACGCTACATCCCCAATCAGCCACATATCCTAGGGTATTTGGCCTTGTTCAGTCCTAAAACAATTTAATCTATTCAGGTATCGATCAAGAATCCCGAATAGGTTGTGATTACTACTAATTAGGCCACCCTCAATAATTCCTAAAACAATTCCAGTCAAAATACAGTGTATAATGTTGTTTATGTAAATAATTACAGTGAAATAATAAAAAATTTATCTAATTTTTATTTATTCTTATCAAACTACATTAAATCTAGGGTTCCCAAGGATACTCATACTGCATTAGTAACTACATATCATGTTGGAGCCTGAAGTGTTCCCTAGGTAATTCCATATATTAACATTGGTTTCTATCCAAAGATGAATGTATTAAATGTTCTATGATATATCAGTACCTAATTCAACTCCTGTCGGAGTTTGAATATTTTCACATGTGGCCATACATAAGAGTTCCATTATTTCTATTTATTAATTTAACAATTATAATCCACATTTCCATTACTACCAATATCAAAAAAGTAAGTAATATGACCATGTTACCATGTTTATCCGTCAATATAATGATAATTTTCTCATTCTATTTACACATATGTGTAATGACCATGTTACCATGTATAATTTACCTTATAATAACCATAATCTCATTCCAATATTCTTAGGTCTGATAACCATGGTACAATTTTTTACTTATATATTTTTAATGACAATATTCCTATTCATAATCCAAAAATTAATTCATCATTTAATTATCCACATCAATTACCTTACTAATTCAACAATTAGGAAAACGCAGTAAATCTATTAGTTAACATGAAAATTAACTAAATTCTTGAACCCGATTAATTAATTCAGTAATTTATTAACCAATATCATAACTCATATACCATATTTAATTTTACAGAATTAAATATTTCATTCTAAATAAAATATTTTCATAATTAATCCCACAATTAATTATCTATATCATAATCTTAATGATCATAATTAATTGGCAATTAATTTTCTCAACGTGGATAAATCTATATCTCATAATTAATTTCCAAATTAATTATATATATTAAAACTGCTATCTCATACAACCAATTTACCCAAATTATTTATCTAATAGGGAATCCCCTTAGTCTCTTGATTAGTTCCACTATTAATTATTAATTTTAAAAAAAATTCATTAAATCTACTGTTCAATCTTATTATCCCAATTCAAGGAAATAAATTGCTAAAAGATACTAGAAATTATATAATATTTCATGTACATATCAAATCCAAAAATATGGGTTTATATTTAGAAAACCTACCATGATTCATTGAAGGATAAATTTTCAATAGAAATTCCCAAAATCTGAGCAGCACAACGGCATAGATCTGAGACTCCAGATATAAATCAGTAAATCAAGATATCAAAATATCCAGATTGAATAATAGTAGATCTATATCTATAATACAAGATCATGATCTCACAAAATAGATTTATATACAATGAAATAGAGGAAAAATAACACTATAAGATCAACAAAAGAAGTTTGATTTATCTGGATAGACATCAGGATGAATTCAACTTACTATGAGAAGATAAGATCTTAGATTAAATCTTTGAATGTTGAATAACAGAGGTCAAATAACCATAGAACCAATCCAAAATGCTTTGGGATTTTCCAAAATATGTTAATCCCAATCCTAGGTTGAAATAGGGGTGTTTCAAGGGTGAGGGGAATTATAAACATAATTTTTAGAAGAAATAAAACCACACATATGTGTTTCCGTTGTAGGGGTGCCTAGTTAGGGAAATTGTATGCTAACCGTGTAGACCTCACATTATAATGTTTCATGGTGACTTGGTTGTAGGTTCAAAACTTTTCAAAATATGCACAACCCGTGAATAGCCCCCCTATAATTTATCACTTATAAAACCTGACCCAAATGCACCTCAAGACATAACTCTAAACAATGGTATTTAAAAACAACAAGAAGTACCAAAAAAATTCCCAAGATGACACTATAAAATGTTGGGATCTTAAATACATCTTGTTGCATTTTAAGGATACCCTTACATTAGTTTTACATGCTCAAGGTTACCTTTACAAAGTGTACCTCATTACCCTCAAAACAATATGAAAAATGAATTTTACCCATACGTGATATATGTAATTATATTTACATATTATCTCTTGATGGTATTAGCTATCCCATGTTTTAGTGATAGAAGGTCATTGGTGAGATGGTACTTGATATTATGAATCTATAGTAATTGTTGAAGTTTTCTAGATATTCATATTATTGGTAATAGTAATATGTTTCCATTTTTAATTCTAGTCATTGGTTTCATATATATGTAGAATATATTTGTAATGACTCATGTATATATGATACACAATGATTCTTTTGTATAATAGTTTTATTAAGGGATTATTCTTAAAATAATTGCTTAGGAATGTATCAAAAAAATAACTATGATGTGATGAATCATATATATTTAATGTATTAAAATTTACACTACTTACTTTGTAAAATATTATAGGTTTCTCATGAATCCTTGTCACACATCAATTCTTGAAGGGCTATATATCACAACATCACACAATAAATCATTATAAACATCATCCATTTGGCTAGAAATATGTATTTTTTCTATAGAAATTTCTGTAATTCATATTTGAAAAATTGTTATACACCTATTAAAATTTTATTTTCTCAATAGGGTTATATTTATGAAATGAAATATGTATTAGGTTATGTTTTCCTTCTTGTAAGATGCATTGATAGTTTTGAAATTTCCTTAAAATAGACAGGGTGTTTTCTACCCTATGAAAATTAATGAATGTTTTATTATATTTAATAAACATCTAGGTTGATTATACACATATAATATAACTTTTACTCAATTGAAATATATATTACCATTCCCATCACTATTTTAGATGAGATTTTAGAATATTTTAGGTTCATTATGAATTGATCTATTGTTAAAATCATGGTTCTTTGGTTCATTATTTTTATTCAATTTCATATCTCCTTGAACACCATGCTAATTTAAATTTAGTATTTTGTCGAGTAAATAGCACTCTACTAGTTTAGAATTTCTATTTAAAAATATTTAATTGAATTTTCATCCTCACTAATGTATATCTTTCTCTAAGGAAATATTCCAAACTAATTATTATCATAAGAAGGATATGTTGAATAGTTAGTGAATTCATGTTCTATTTAAAGAACAAGAATCTAGAAAAAATGAAATTTGATACTCTCTGTCTACATTGATAGTTATTATTTATATATTATTAAATTTTATTGTCCTAACACACAGTCCTGTAATTTTTTATTCAATTAATAGCCAAAAGAGTACAATAAGAAAGGGTATGTATGGATGGACCAAAATATGGGAATGAATAAAGGGGGGCCAAAATATTGGAGACTAAGGGAATCTTCTCTAATGATATTTATAGCTTCCAGTTTAAAACTATACAATCCATGAAAAAACATACTCTCCATACCAGGAATTTTAATCGAAGCAAGGTAATATTTACCCTTGTTTCCCTCGTTCTCGAGATGGGAAACATTGATATCAACACCTATTATGCATTTTCACAATCTCACAAGATATGAAATAGACTATGAAACAATACCATTCCCATTAATATCATTTTATAAAATAAAGGAATCTATTTCATCAATAGTAATATCAAAATTCCTTTACCTGCAAATGATCAAAGCAAAAAATCATGTCCATCACTTTAGCAAACATCTAGTTACCATGCCCTAGCCTGGTTGAAAAAGCCAAGTCAACTGACCCACAACTTTCACAAACAATACCTCCTCCATGACTCCAACATAAAACAGATGATCCATCATTGTTAAATTTTAGACCCCTTAATGGAGGAAGCAATTATACCCAGGTGCCCTGATGAAGAGTAGTGAATACACCTGTCCGAGAGTTAACAATATTCTATAAAAAAGGACCTACCTCAAATTACGTAAAGCTCTGATAAAACCATAAAGCATAATTTTAATCTTGAAAATAAAAATATGGTCATTCGAAACTATACCCTCATAATGATATTGGTTTATCGCTTACTATAAGCACTAATAACCTTCTTTTAAAATCATAGAATGGTCAAATTTTTTAATACTCCCCACACCGAATCCATGAAACCAATGATCATGGAAATACATATTGGTTATAGCTGGAGATTAAAATGCAGTGAACTCACCAAAAAAATACAAACATCATGTGCCCAATCACTATTACAGAAATTATGATTACAACTTTCTTCTTTATGTTTTTTGTAGTAAACACCTCTTGAAACAATAAAAATACAAACCCGTTTAACATTTTCATTAGTAGAAATAGATCCATTATAGATCCTACAAAATAGGAAATTACATTTCTAGGAAATGGACATAACCTAGATGATATTGTACCATGCTTTCATTAGATTTTTCAAATTTGGGATCCTATGGTAATCCCTTATTGTGAAGGAGCCAAAAGAATAAAGAGTAAGAACACAGTTATTAGAATATGAGGATAAAATAATAAGTTTGACAATGATTTATTGGTTGCTATACAAAACTGAACTAATAAAATCCGGGTACTGACATGATTCCTTGAAGGATATGTTCATAGTAGGGAAACCGGGATACCCAATTAACTCACCACTCCAGTTGTGATGCCAAAATAATATATCACTATTCCCACCCATCCATCGAGAATAATGCCTAAGTTCATTAACAAAGGAACCAATAAAAGTCCAAAAAGGAGTTCCATTTCCATCAATGATAATCTTATCTCCCACTGACTTACCATCCACTTTTCTACCCCATATCGTATGACATTCTAGAACCTCTGAGTCCAACATACAAAGCATGAACCTACAAGTATCATTAAGGCATCGAACATAAATCCCCCTTCATATAAATAACGCTCCAATCTATCCCATGACACCCATTTTCTCTTACCCTCAACCTTAAGATCCTATAAAAAATTAGAAAGAATTATATCAATATGTTTGATCACCCCATTAGGAACCAAGATACCTAATAGGGAATTAATAGGAGTGGTAAGAATTAAACTATTAATAAATTTGATTTATTCCCCAAAAATATAGAAAAATGATTTTCCAGTTAACAATTGAGGTCATAAGCCTGCTGGTCAGATATTCAAAATCACCAATTCGATGTATCTTAAAAGAAAGGGGCTCCCCCAAATATTCCATTGGGATGTCCCCATTCTTCATGTCCAGTATGTGACCAACAATATACACATGACACGGTGTATATGTACTAAATATATAAAAACATATCTTTCTCTTTATAATGATTATACCACTCCAAATACAATACTCATCCAAGATCCAATTAAAACAACACAAAGAACTACTTGATGCATTCATGAAACTAATAGTGTATTCAGAAAACATAAGATGAGACATCGAAGTGGGTCTTATCCTGCACCAATAAGGAAGGATAAAACCAAGATTTAGGATTATATGAATCAAACAACTGAGAACATCCAGAAAAATAATTGAAATACATAGACATACTGGATCCCTCTTTCAATGACCTTAAGTACATTTAAATAAACCTTATGTTTTTTCCATAAAAGAAACTGTCAACCATTTATAACAATAACATCAAAAAATCATATCGATGTTCCATTAAGAAAATACCTTACCTACCAAAATTTTTTTGATGAAACCCCATTCTATATGATCATAAGACTTATTAATATAATGTTTAATGACACATTAGAAGCTCAGGTTTTAAGGTCAGAGTCCCAAATCATTTCTGGAGGCATGGATATAGAAACCTGAATAGGACTGACCTTCAAAATCCATTTTTCTGCAAAGATATCGAGTTGGGAAGATGAATGGATAACAATGAATTAATAATACTAGAAATAATCCTATAATACACATTACATATGCTTCTTGGGTAGTAATGTAGGATAGAAATAGGATTCCTAGTCTTGCGAATAGGAACGAAAGTGGTGGCACAAGTAGCACAGGACTGTTGCCCGCCATTGAAAAATCATCAATAACTTCAATAAGGTCACCCTTAATAATCTCCCATGAGAATCATAGAATGCAATAGGAAAACAATAAGGCCCATCAACATTTTCCAGATTCAGCTTCATCGGAGAAGCAAATTTCTCACATTCTAAAGAAAGGGAACCCATCTCATAATTATCACTCTTTGAAACACATTGAGGGATGACATCAAAAACATCTACAGGAATCATTGGATATCCATTATGCATGTTGACATTGGTTTAAGAGAAAAGGTCTTTAAGATGAGAAAAATCCACATTTTCGACAAGGTATATATCATATGTAAAAGAACCATTCTTAGGTAAATTATTAGGTTTAAAAAACATTTTTCATTCCATGATACATGCTTGGAAATATGCTATATTATAATCTCACTCTTGCAATGATTTTATCCTTGCTTTATCTCTAGTCATATGATCCTGTTATTGAATCAAGTCTTCTAAATACTCATTATTATAAGAGAGAGACTCGAAGAATTGATTATCCCATTCCAACTCTAATCATGCTTCAATATAATCAACCTCTTGTATGGTGTCATGTATGTATCTTTCCATAGGAAGGAGGTGCATTAACCATAGCTTTAATTTATTCTTTATACTCCTGTGTTTTTTTTTCAATAACATTCCAATAATGGCGTCGAATAGGTTCTTCTCATGAAAGTCTCTCCTAATCCTGTAAGGCTTAATCATCATTCCAATGAAGAAAATATCTAAATCTCTCAAAATTATCATTTCCAGACAATATAAAAATCAGTATGGGAAAATGATATGAAATACCTCACATAAAGTTTTAAACTGTAGTATTAGAAAAATTGGAGATAGCATGAATATTACCCCAAAATGTGTCCAAGAGACTCTACAATCTTCAAGCACCATTTTTATTATTACACCACTTAAACATTTCTCCAATATATCCAAGATTTAGTACCCCATTTCTAGACATAAGTTTTTTTAAGTCATTTCTACCCCATCTCAGAAATGGACTTCATCCCTTCTTATAATCTGTGTCAAAAATAATATTAAAATCACCACAAATAAACCATGAAACATTACTAGGATCAAAATAATTAAGATTATTCCATAACAGTAGCCTACTTTGAGGATCACAACTCCCATAAATTAAGTAGATAAAGAATTTGATCAAATTGATTCGCTTTGATTGTAATGAATTGATCACCGGCTATAAATATATCATATTTAAGACTTTTGTTCCAAAATACCCAAATATGGCTATTAATCAGGTCCTCATGTATGCAACTATGCATTTTATATCTTCTGGATAATTTACCGAACCTGTCTGGGTGTTTCTTGTGTTCAAAAATACCATCCAAATATATCTTGGGTTTAGTCACCTAATAAGTAATAAAATATTTATTAACCTGATTTCAAATACCCCAAGCATTCCATATAATAACATAAATCATTAAAGATAATGTGTTTTTGGGATTATATCCAGAAATTATCACCATCTAAAAATTGGATAGAAATATCACCTTTTTTGGATTTAGACTGTGAATAGATTTCACCTATATTAGCTTTATGAGGGGAAATTTCTAAAGGATGTGAATGATAAAATTGAGATTTCCCCCTCCTATCTGAGGTTAATGAAGCAACATCAGTTATTCTTTTAGAAAATGAGTAGACCACCAAATACTTCATAAAATATCCATAATGAGGTGAATAATGTTCATTTTTAGAAACAACATCTTATGAAAGGTAAAAATATGAAGTGTCCCTTTTCTAATCAAAAACATCATGGAAGTCACTGTGTGAAAATAACAGAAATCCCTTAGAATTAAGAAGTAGAATTTGCTCTATAAAAAATTATTCTGAAGGAAAAATTTTCTTGAAAAGGAAAGAGTAACCTTGGAGAATAAAATAATAAAATATGCATAAAAACATGATACAAAATATCTTTGTTCCAAAAAAAGGAATATTACACGTGCATAATAAGTTTTTGTAATACTAATTGAGACAAATTCATTTCCACACTAATTCGAGCCACTGAAACATCCACACAATATTTAGTCCTAATATTCGACCTTATGAAAAAACCAAGAGAATATCCAATCATCATTAGGAATCCTTTATTCATGTAGGGAAGGGGATGACCCAAGAGATTAACCCATACCATCGTAACTAATCTCTCCTTCCATGATGAGCATCCAAAGACTATATGTACATGTTGAAATTCCACCAGCCAACAGAATGGAGAACAAAAAAACCATTCTTGAATAAAATTTTACCATGAACTTAATAAAAGGTAGAAATATAACATGTGTATTGATAAAATATGCACAGGAAATTGAAGACCCCAAGAACATAAAATCCGTTTGAAAATAGAACGGGGATCCTATGAACCCAAAAAACAAGAAATCAACGTGAAGATAGAACAAGGAGGTTGTGAACCCAAAAAATGAGCAATCAAAATCCATTATAAGAAATCAAAAACATCCTCAAATGATGACGTAATAAATTAAAAACATATCTGGGAAACTTCCTAAAAAACATTTGACTATGTGATAGAAATTTATGAGAAATACAGAAAAAAAAAAGAAGAAGGATCCCCTTCGATGTAGAACGTCTCTAAATGAATTATTCAAAGCCTAAAAATTTGATAAAGATTCTGAATCAATTACCACTAGAGAACACCCAATATTAGAAATTCCTAGATCAAATCCACCTGAACTGATAGTCAAAAAAGAATTCATCCTAAGGAATAATTGAGATATAAATTATCTATCTCATAATCGAAATCTTAAAACCATTTTCTTTTATTATTATGCTAACACTATTGTAGAAATAATAGCTTATGGAATAGTTTTTTTAAATGGAATGAAAGGGAACTGATGTAATAAATCACCTCAGAAAACCTCAAATCAATTGTAGTGATTATGAATATTGGGATGATGTTATGGAGGTATATTTAAGAAATATTTTTATACAATATTATAGAATCATAATTAAATATTATAAACATGCTAAATAGTAATTAGAAAATATTACTAGATATTATGATACCATGTATGTGATAAATTATAAAGTCATGTATTTATTTATTTATTTATTGTTATTTATATAGAAATATTTATAGTCATATTTCATAATGAAAAAAACTTATGAAATTTTTGGGACATTAAAATTAACTCAACATTATAATGATATATTGAAGATAATTAAATTTGGAATATATCATGTATAACAACTAGTTTAGATAAACCATGAGACATTATTAAAATACCACTTTCATCTATTCAATTGAATGTAGGGTAATAATATGACTAAATAAAAATAAAAATGCATGATTTACATATGAATAAAATAAATTTATTAATTTTAAATTTTTTATAAATGAAAATAAATAACATTTTAAAATAATGGTGATGTTTTTCAAGAAAAAATATTTTCTGTCGAAATGTATTTTTATCCAAGTAAACTAAATTGATCGATATTGGTGAATGATTTTTAATGAAATATTTATACTAAATTTTCATATGTATTTTTTATCAGTAAAATGATATTTTTTATAATGAATTTAAAAATAAGAAATATAGTATTATGCCTAAAAATATATTTTTCAAAAAATTGATTTCGTCAAATTTTTTCCAGTTAATTTAAAATTAATTTCTTCTATATATATTAATTTTATTTGATAAACTGAGATTTATATTATTAATTAGGATTTTCAGGTTTAATATATATTCATCTTTAATTTTTTTTCAATATTATTTATTTCCATGATAAAATTTGTCACCTAAGTAAATAGTATATCATGTTGATATAGGTTAAAACTAAGTTTCAAGGAAATATATTTTCATCCTAACAAATAATTCATTAATTTTATTCTAAACTTATCTCTTTATTCTTGAAATTTACTAATTTAATTGACACTTTTCCTTGAAAATGACCTATGTAATTTTTAAATAGTAGAAAGTTAGAAAATTATGCTCTCTTTATTTTAATAACTTCTTTCCATATAGAGAAAGAATAATGTTATTAATTAATATAGGGGTACATATTATGATAAATGAGATTATATTCATGATATAATTTTCCTTTCAATTTTTTGTAATTATATAACGACATTAATATATTATGAAACACCAAAACAACATTTCTCAACATAATCGAAATTAAATAAAAAGATATTAAAAATACACAAATTAATATAATACAAATAATTTAATGTAATCTACAAATATTATATATATATATGAAATTATAGTGATTTTCTAAATCATGATATTTGAATTCCCTCTTTTTCATGTCATGTATACTTTTAAATTTAATGAATTATGTTAAAAATGACATTAATGATATTTTGTAATAATTTATTTATTAAATGAAATAATTTTCAAAAAACATAATTTTCATAAAAATAAATTTTATGTCATTCTAAGCGTAATCAGTTGCCTATTTACTGGCCTTTTTTATTTTATATTACAACTAATGACAGTTAATATGTCAAAAAATATAATATTATGTTAATTTTAAAAGGGGTTCATGTGGGATAAAACTAAATGATATGGGTAATAATGTGATCCAAAATTTTACAAATTTTACAAGATGTTGTTATTTAAAATCATCCAAATCCTATAATCTAAATTTAAAAATTTGGAGGCATTTTGATATAAAAAACTAATCTTAATTTAATATTTCAAAAGATTCAAAGAGTATCTCTCCCATTAATTAAAAATAGGATCCTCCTTTAGCTTATTCAAATGAATTTGAGCCATCTTGATAAACATAACACAGATTATTTCACTTATACACTTTTCAGGACATATTATATTGGTTTTTTTCATCTGGGTAGTCTATCCCTAAATCCCTCTATAAGATATCTAAAGGAGTCATTTAAAAAAAGTGGCCACCACCTTAATCGATTCCATTATTTGATCCTTTATTATTACCCACTCAAAATTCATTATATTAATTAATTATTTAATTATATATCATAAATATAGTAAAATTTTATTATGATTATAAAAAACCCATTTACACCTTATTCTTTATCAAATGGGATGTGTAAATAGCTCTCATGAATATGTATGACTTACCATCTCCACATAGAGATATTATTAATTTTACTTTTCCATATTTTATTGATAAGTATTATAAAGGATTTAAAATTTATATATGATAATCATGAAAAACATACACTTCTATAATGATAACAACATCCATACCTTCTTACAAACTAATCCTTTATGAAACGATAAAGTGACTTATGCATATGTACAAACTATCACCTCTAGGATGCGATGGGATTAATTTTTAATTTTTATATTATTTATAATCTAATGAAAACGAATATATTAAAAATTTATGATATATATTTTATAATAATGATTTTTTAATGTTGAACTAAAATTTTACATTCTTTTTTCCATCCATATAAAAATGAAGACAATATTCTTTTGTACTTACAATTTACCGTAACCATGAACGATGTATTTCATTTTTCTAACACTAAATTTTATGAATGAATATATATATATATATATTATAATTATTATCATTCTATGGGTGATGGAATTGTGATCAGTGTAAAAGGACAAAAACATCCAGACCAAAACCTGTATAAAAAACAAAAAAATTATATCCTAGAATAGTTATTTTAATAAATTCTTATAAATAAATGGGTGATAAATGTTTAAAAATAAATAATATATGGTTATATATATTTTTTATTGTTTTAAAATTAAATTAATAATAACCATATATTAATTATATAGGATTTTTTAAAACATGTGGTTGAATTTTGTAACAAGGTAATGGATTTCAGGTTATAATCACATTGTTTATCTTCGTTGTTTATGATTATATTCTAATGATGAAATATTATTATTATACTCACAATATACTCCTGAATTTTCCTCACATATGATTTTTCCATAATAATAATTTTATTTATATTTTACTCACCTTATGTAATAAAGAAAAATAATATGTTTTATGGATAAATTTATTTATTTCTCTTGTCGATCGAAAATCCACTTCCTTCCAAATCCATGTTTTCTAAAAATGTGTTAACCGAATTTTTAATTATTATAATATTTTTTAAAAGCCTTTATTATCCAATTTTTGTTTTTTATAAAATGGTTTGGATGTATTACTCATTACATTTTCCAAAAAAATGTACTTTGGCACACTTTCGATAAAGGTTTTGAAGATATGTTTTTCTAACTTATATGACATGAATGAAATTTCTCAGAACCATGGATATTAAAAGATATAAATAATCCATTAGATTTATTCACGGTTATTAATCCGAATAATTTTTCCATAATATTTTATGAATTTATATTTTTGAAGGAATTGGTTTCAAATATAAAGGTTATATTCATCATGAACGATTTAATGATATTTTGATTCAATAATGAGAACAACCTTCAATGGTTCTTATGAATTACTATAAACATTATAAAAGGATTCCATCCTTATTATATAAATATATGGTTTATTTTTATGATCTAATAAATTTTATGAAACCCTTTCCTTTTCCATGAGTTATGTTATGGTGAAATGTTTACAAAATATATTTAATTTCAATGGGTTTTATATGATTTATAATTTATGTTCATGTAGGAAACATTAGTCTAATATTATGTATGTGATGGGTATGTACTATATCACAGTATAATGAATTAGGTAAGTATTTATAATTAATGAAATAAACAGGACCTGACTTGGAAGTGAACCCAATTTAGTAAGATACATTGTCTACTATGACAGTATTGGGAGTTTACCATGACTACAGTGATTTATTGGGTAGTGTACGCATTCTACTATAACAGTCATGAAAAATATCCAATACTAATATGTAAATGAGTTTCTATTATTATTTTAATTCCATAATTCCATGTCTTATGCTTTTATTATGATCTCATTAATCATTTTCATTATCTACATTTTTATTCATGTATTCTATACTCCAATTATTTATATATTATGACTCAATATTATGGTCTATGATATGTATAGTTTGGTTTCAAAATTATAATCTCATGTTATAATACCCGTTTTCCCATTTTATTTATATATTATCATTGTTTTCTCCCGTGTTTGACCATATTAACCATCAATGATCAACCATTATTATGTTTCCTTTGATTGGTTATGAACAATGTTTTTACTTTTTTTATGTATAATAAGGGAGAAAATATTTATTATATAAGTGGGATATGATATACAACTATTATGAATTAATTTTCCTATATTTTTTGTTTATAATCATATTATATATATGATTCTATCATGGATTCTAATGTTATATAAATTATTTTCATCTACATAAAGGTATTATCTATGAATTAATATTACAGGTAAAAATATTTTTGTAGAAACATTATTAGTTATCCTTTGGATACTCCAATAAGAAACAATTGGTGGGGACTATAGGGATATGTCTATGTATTTGAGAAAATCATAAATTTTAAGTAATTATCTATAATAACCTATGATAAACTAATATTATAATAGTATAAGGTGTTATAATTTTGATGTTATATAATTTATTTATGATGATTATATCCCACTATGATTGTTTCTTCTCACTCTATGATTCTGGTTATAGTTAATGTATATAACTGGATAGAATTTTGATAATTTTGATCTTCATAGAAAATACAATTATTTTCCTTTAGATAAAACAATTTTTTATTGGAGTCATATTGAATATTCTTTCTAATTTTCTCATAATAATTTTATATGTTATGATTAAAATAAATCTTCAAGATGATAAAAGGCATGAACAACTATCTATTGAGTCATTCATGTAGAGACGCACACCTTAACTTTGTGGGACAACTAATAAACAAGTAACTAAGAAATTTATGAGTTCCATGAAAAATATATATTACATTCCATTATTTTAGTTAAAACATGATAATTTTATTCTAGGTATATATATTTTCTTAATGATAAGGATATCAATGGTGGACTCTTATAAAAGACACAAAGTAACATGATTTTATTTAATCTATAGAGTTTGATGACTTTAAAAGATTTTTCATAAATAATTATTTTACTTTTATTATTCCTTTGAAAATGCAGAAGGACATTCGTCAGCTGAAACCGATGGATGATTCATTAGTTTTCATATATTATGTAAATTTTTAATGACTTATAAGGTACAATTGTTTTATATTATCCAAAAAAGTAGGATTTGATAGTTTCTTTATTGGATTAAAACCATGTCAAGAAATTGTGTTATTCTTAAGGTAATTCAGTAGCTAGGATGAAATCATTATATGCCATATAAAGGTAGAAATGGAGGTCATATTTACACAATAATATCTATAGTTTTATAAGAAATAGAAGATGATATTTACTATTTATATTAAAAAACATTGAGAGTTGAAGACGATCTTTTCATTATACTAGAAATGTATAAGTATACATGGAAAAAATTTCTAAAGGGAAGTGGTAAATATATCATGTTTATAATAGAAGTTAATTAGGAAATTCAAAACCAATGTGATGAGAAGAAGTTATCTAATGATGTAAATGAATAAAAAGAAGTGTATAATACACCATAAACACAATATTTTGGTAAATGCAGGGGTATGTGAATTTTTATAACTAGTTACATAGTATTAAGGTTAAATAAGATGATCAATATCATCAACCTCTTATGCCCATGAGAAAATGGAAATCTCAAAGGATCACTATTTTAGATGAGCCATATGATGACAATTTAGAAGATGCTACACTTAGGATCAACCAAATAACTTCTATTGTTTTATTTTTATTCTTGGACAAACCATCCTTTTATATCTAAATAGTTTTACATGTGTTTCTATAAATTGTGAATAAAGATTCATTTTTTTGTTATTAATAAAAAATAGAAATGGAACACTGATCACATCCCCTGTATATGATTCTTCTCCAGTTGATGTTTCAAGGAATGTGTTTCTTTAAAATATTATCATTATTTGTCTATTTGAATTTGAAATTATTTTGGGGATAGATTGTAATTAATTAAATAAACCCCACATCCATTTCTTATAAATGGATGTTTTGATTTATATTATATAACAACCAATTATCATTTATCAATTTGATGAATAAAATGAACTTTTAATGGAAATTACATCCATAGAATGGGTGATGGATCATATTTAAAAGGGGAATGAGTCATAGATTGTTTTGTAGAAATATAAAATTAATGATATGCCTACTATGAATGATTTTATTGATGTATTTTTTGGAAATATAATATTCTATTTTCTGAAATCTTGTTTTTATTTTTTCCATTAAATTCATTATTGGAGCTAAACCAATATCAATGACTCCATACATTAATGACCCTAATTGAGTAGAAGAAATTGAAGAATCTACTCAAGAAGAATATTGATATATAATTTATACTTATTTTCTATTTATGTGGGGTGCACAAGTTTTCATTGTTATGTAGAAAGAAGGATTAATATTACTCTTTATTTATTGTTGACAACATAAAAAATGTCACTCTCAATATCTTGTATCTTATTTCCCTAATTTATGTATTTTTTTGATCAACTACATGTATTTAATTAATTTTCCATGATTGATCTTCATTCTATATATCATCAATTGATGGTTAAGAATTGGGATATTTAAAATATTTTATTTCCTACAAGTTATGGAAACTATGAATTTATAGTGATTCTATTTAGTCTTAAAAATTCATCCTTTATCTTCATGTATTTAATAAATAAATTCTTCAGAGAATGCATTAATAACTTTTGTTTGACTTTATAGATGAAATTTCAATATATTACAAGGAAAAGGAATAAAATTAATACCACTTAAGTATTTTCCCAAAGACCTTGTTCATGGGTATGTTTCATTAAAAACTCATCAAGTCTGAATTTTTTCATCATAATGTTATATTCATCATACATATAATCTCATGTGATGGTATAAAATTAGTTTAATCAAAGAAAAATGTTATTTAAAATATGTCTATAGCAACCACTATGATAGTTATATATAATTTTTATGGTTTGGCTGGAAATCATAGGAAATTTTTGAAGTATTTCACATGGATATCAAAACCATTAAACATTTTTACTCGAAAATAAAACATGTTTATGTGAATAAATTAATGTGAGGAATTTTTTAAGGAAATGAAGATTAGGCTATTCAACACACATATACGTACACTACCATGTAGTAGAGAAGTGTTTTAAATATTTATTTAAGCATTAAATATCATATTTGGATACGTCATTATGAAATATTATATAGTTATAGATACTTCCTCGTGATAATTGAAGGCACATTAAAACAATTAACCAAATTGTGATTTGTAGTTAGATGCTGAAATATTATCAGTAAAAATATCAGGGAATTGTCCATATTGAAAAATGTGTGACCTATATTCTAATCAGTTATGTTTAATGTATATTCTTACTAAAAAATATGAATATGTTTACAAAAATGTGGTCGGAGATGATTATATATTATGGTTACTCAATAGATTACCACCCTAATAATGATAAAATGTAAAGTTGATCATAGTTTAAAGGATCAATCTATCTAATATATGATTAAGATCACAAATGGTCTGATATTTTTTTAATTGAAATGTATATTTATTTTAATATTTAAGGGTGGAGAAAAAATATTACATTTATCAAATGGGGGTTCAAAAATATATCCTAGTTAAATAAAAATGGACCAAAAATATTGTATATAAATGAAAAAGATTGTGGATAATGATCCTTAGATAAATTTTGATAATAATGGAATAATATGGTTCATGAACTTTGTATGTATATCTAGAGTAATATATTTTATAGAGGACCTATAAGATAAATCTTTTAGTTCATTGATCTGTATTCACCTGGTAGAATGGAGTCATATATTGATTTGAAGGAGTGTTTTGGTGGGATGGAATTAAGTAGTAGATTATAGACTATGATTCCTAGTGCTTGTTATGTATTATTTTTAATATTTGTAAGTATAATTTTAATGGGATGTTACAACCATTACATATACCATAATGAAAATGGGAAAACAACTCCTTGGATTTTGTCATCAGACTTGACAAAAAATATAATTATCGTAATTGCACATGTGTTGTACTCAATATCATTAAATATTCCACACAAACTATTATCATTTTAGAACATCCCCTTCCTGATCAAATTTCTTGGATATAGATTTTGGAAGTGGGAATATCTTATGGTGTACCAATATCAATTTTATCTCATTCAGATCTGATATTTACCTCCATGATTTTGATAATTCTTAAGAAGGCTCTAGATAATGATTATGTTTCATAAATAATTTAAATAATCAAATAAATGGTGTTATTGAGTGGACTTCTCATTCTATACAAGAAATATATAGAGAATTTTATAATTATTTAAGTTTTTTTTGAGATTAACACCTTTATTTGGTGGAATATTATTACAACAATATCTTTTACTCCGGCATTCAGATAGATAGGTGAGAATAGATCTATGGTAGGAAATGAAGATATCCAAGTATCTATAATGAATTTGAATAATTACAGCACATCATATGAATAATTGGTGTGTAAATGGTATAAAATTTTAGAGTTATTTGTTTTCATTCTAGAGTAGTTGAGAGCTGATTAAAAATTTATGCATGTAATCATCAGAAAGAACTATTTTTTGATGTTAAAGACATGGTATTCCTATTAATATATACCTATAAGAGTGAAATTATTCTGGGAAATAAGTGTATTATATTACATAGGTATATTTTTTTCTATTGAAGTTCATGATCAAATTTGGAAGACAGAATATTGATTGGGGTTCCCAACAAATCTCTCTCAGGTTAATGAGGAGTTATATGTTTCTCTCCAATGGAAGTAAATACATCATTTTTACCAAGCACTAAAAATATAGGTCAAGCCACTGGAGAAAGATTATTATTATTAAGAATTTCTAGGGGAGATTATATATTGGGGTGTTAAATTCTTATCAAAAAACAACAGTCACTTGGGAAATTTTTTCTGAGAAAACCACCTATTTGAGGAGTCTATGTGGGAACCAAACGACATAATTGGGTGAAATTATCCTAATATTTTATCAAGGTAATATCATTTCAATTTTAAAAATAATTTAATGGGGGTATAATTAAAAACTTCAATATTTTAATATATATGTTTTTTCAACTAATTTTAATTTAATTGATATCTTTTGTTATAGATAAAAAAAGAGTTCAGAAGACTTGTGATATACTATTTACATATTTTTATCACTAATTATTTTTATTTTACAGTATGAATACTAATATCTAAATTATTAAAATAAAATGTTTAAAAATTTATAAAATAAATTCAATAGTTATTAATTACTTATAGAGAAAAAAATAATCATTTTCAATTTAAGATAATGTTTTCTGAAAAAACAGTTTTTATGTGCACAATGTATTTTTATCATGATAAATTTCAATTTGTAATGTTGGTGAATGATGGAAATAAAATTTATATTTTATATATTCCATCATTTATTTTAACACTAATCGGGTGTTATTTATTATTAAAAGTATAATAATTAATCTAGTTTTATGCATTAAAAAATATTTTTCTAAAAAAGCAGTTTTGATCGCATTTTTCAAACATACATTTTATTAATTTATTTGTTGGATAATTATTTAATTAGGTAATTGAATTTAATATTTATAACATTAACATTCAAATTTACTCAATTTTATAATTTATATTTTGTATATATAAATAGAATTCGTTAAAATATTTATCACAGTGGTAATGTTTATTTCTGGTTTGTCTAGTTTACTACTAAATGTTAATGCCATAATTTTTCGTACAATTTTTTATTTTATTATGTTACTTTGACCCTTATCATATTTAGATAAAAAAAATATATTATTGGAAACATTTACATGAAAATGGAATATGATTATTTAATCAAATATAGTTAAAAATGTCAATCACTTTTTTTATACCTCCTATGTGTCTATAGAGAGAGAAAAGTAAGGTATGAATGAATATTTAGTTCTATTTATAGAATAATGAATTAATTTCTTGATTTATATTTATTTTTAATTATAATTCATTAAATAATGTGTATTATTTATTATGAAACATTGATACAATATTTCTGAAATTTATAAAAAATATAATAAATGATAATAAAAATATTTAATATTATATAATTTGACTAAGATTATGTGTCTAGAAAATTATCATCATACATATATGTAATGAATATTTGGGATATTTGAAATAATTATAACTAAAACCACAATTTTATCATGATATAATGATAAATTAAATAAATAGAGTTAAAAATGAAAATAATGATATTATTTGATAAATATTATTTAATTAAATGATATAAAATACATAAATATAATAAATTTGTCCAAGTGAGTGGGATATAGTTATAATATTCAATATTTATCCATATATTTGTATTTTATCCATTTTATTGTAAATTTTTTTAACAATTATATTATATAAAATTTAAACGTTATATTATTTATAAAAATGGTTAATGAGGATTTAAAACAAAAGTATAGTTGTAATAATGTTATCCAAAATGCTCTAAATTTCATTAGATGAGAGGAAATCACATTAACCAATAACATTTTTTATAATTTTTTATTCCCCAAAATTTTTTTATATTATTCCTTAAATAATAAATTTAGTTTTCTCAATATAATGAAATGATATTATTATTATTAAAATTCTATTATAAACCCTATTTATTATCAAATGGGAATTAAATATATTTCTCTAATGTATGTATGACTTAATGTCTCTACATAATGACATAATTCATTTTTTCACCATATTCTATGGATGTGTATTAAGATGTGATAAATTTTTTTAGTTTATATTTATTATAAAATTGAACTTCTTGAATGGTAGTACCATGTATACGTTATTAAAATAAATTCCTTTGGTTAATGATAATGTTTCTTGTGAATAGGAGTGGACTACCATCCCCACGATGTGATGCGATTTGTTTGGAATTTAAATTTTACTAGGATGGTAATAATGTTGAATTTTATAAATATATCTATGAATATATTTTATAATAACTATTTTGGAACTATGAATTAATTTGTAGAGTTTTTTATTTCCTTTCATTTAAAAATTGAAATAGAATTCATGAATAGATATGTATTACCATATATATTAACAGTGTAATTAATTTTTCAATCCTAAATTGTATTTGGATGAATATATATAATGAATATATATGATACATAAAACATTTTCACATTCTTGATATGAGGTAAAAATGATTCATGTACAAGATAAAAATATCAAACTAAAATATAAATGAAAAATACATCATTTATAATCAAGATTATAAATTTTAATAAATATTTGACATTAAATGCGTGTTAAAAAGATAAAATTAAATCATATTTGTTTTATATATATGAATATGGTTTTGTAATAATATTTATTATTATAATATATTTATTATATAATAGGATCTAAAATGTATTAAGTAAGTGTAACCTAAGGTAAGTGGTTTCGTCTTATAATCACATTGAATATTGGGAATTATTATGTTTTTGTTTTTGATGATGATATCTTATTATCAACCCTGAATGATAATCATATATTTTCTTATCATGATTTTATTTATTTACTATACATTTTTTCCTTCATTTTGATCAATTTATGTACTGAATATTCCAACATTATATTTTTAATGAATTTTAGATTTATTTTTCAATTCAACCATAAAATATTTTTCAGAAATATATATACTTTAAAAAAAATTTATGAATTCTTTTTATATCCTAATGTTTTTTTGAAATTAAGGTTCAAATATATTGGACTTTTTACGAAATGGTTTGAATTAAATCTTCTTTTAATTTACCTGATGAGGTACATTATGACATTTCAAAAAAATGTATCAAATGTAATATCCAAAAATATATTGAGATGGTAATTATGTATTTAATTAATTTTTTTAAAAAAATAAGAACGAAATAATAACACTTTTAACAACTAATTTTATTAAACTGTGATATTTTTCATAATAAAATTAAGAGTTGATTAAAAATATAAAATATTAAATTATATTTCAAGAAATAATATTTATATATCTTAATATAAATAATTTTTGAGAAATAATTTTTTCTTAGAATATGTTAAAATATATTATTCCTTATGTGTTCTATTATTTTTCCTTTTGATATATATTATTTTATTTTTAGAACAACTATTTGTATATGTTTTTTAAATATATATTACATATTTATTATATCTATTTTTATAATTATATATGTGTAGTGAATTTGAATGACTTATTAGAAAATATTTAAATTTTTTTGGAACAATAAATTAATTTTTCTCACATGTTAATATATAGAGTACAAAACATTTTTTTTGTTTAATTGTATAACTTGTATAGTTTAATATTCATCAAATCTTATTATATGTAAGAAAATAAAAATGATTATAAAATATGGAAATTTATATTTTTGAAAAGAAATTTTATCAATCTAATTAAAATGTTATTGTAATTGTATCTTTTTTTAAAAAAAATATATAATAGTTTTTATTTAATTTTTTATAGTTTTCTATTGATGATAAAAATTATAGCCAACAATTGAAGTATTTTCATGGGAAAACCTCAAACACTTTGAGGGCCCGCGAGGTGTCAACCCCATATGGGGAGCATATACAAAATTCATTCAAAGGTGGAATGTTGGATACACGGTGGGTAGTATGTATATTTGTTCACAAGAATACCCATGAATGGGGCCCCATCATAGAGAGGTTGGGTTGAAGCCAACTCGACCCATGTGTTAGGCCATTATTTTGTGTTCTTTTAAATTCAAAACGAAGTAGCCACATATTATATTATAATCCATCTCTTTAACTCTTCTCATTTCATTGTGGGATGATTTTTAAAGCCATGTGATTTAATCTCGGCTATCCATTTGAGTTCAGTTAATCTGAGTTGTTCACTCATTTATGGATCATATTCTCAACTATTATTCTTCCATAGTTCTTTTTAAAACTAGGTGAAACATTTAACACCATTTCACCTATAGCTGAGGCATGTTACTTTCAAGACTAATTTTTTTGGGCTATCTTAATGTCAAATTCCATTTATGAGAGTCTTGTTCTTAGCACCAAGCTATATTGGGAATAAAATCATTAATGCTTGAAGAAGAACTGATCTAAATGGGATATAATAAATATATATATTATCAACCTAAATTAATGGAATGTTGTATTTTTCATCCAAAATTGAATACATTTTCACTGTTTCCATCTTAATCAATGTTTTAAGAAACAAAAAATTATAAATAAAAAATATAATAGAATATATCACCATCAACTAAATGTAAAAATATATTCAACTAGTATTGAATCAGCTTCCTCATCAAGCCATAGATTTAAATCATGTTTTTGGAAGAATAATCAAGATACATCTTGATTTATTATCTTATTATTATAGAAAATCTATATAATATATATATTCTCCATTGATATTCATAGTGATTTAGAGGCATCATACAAATAAAGGTTTTCCCACACTATTCACACCCTATGGAAAACCACTTCGGGTTAGAAATAATAGAGATTGAGGGAATGTGTATAAGGATGGTGTGCCAATAAGAAGAAGAAAAGAAACAAACCAGGCAAGGGGAAACATTTTGCGATATTTTCAAAAAAAATGGTTGTTTATTTCAAAAATATAATATCCTCTTCAACACCATTTTTGTGTAATGGATTATTTTTTATAAAATTATAAATTGAAAACCATCTATTAATAAACCTTTTTTTCTATGAATTAATTTAATTTAATATAAATAATTATAATTTTAATATTATATTAAATGATGTAAAACAACATCAAAACATTTTTTTATTATTGTTTAAGCATAAATTAATTAAGTATTATATTTTTCTTAATTATTCATTTTCTTTTCTAAAAATAAATCCAATTTATTTTTTAAAATAAATTTATAGATTTTATTGATAAAATGTTTCATATTACATGAAAGAATTATTATTATTGACTTTAATTTACATCATTAAATATGGTAATCATCTATAATTCATAAAATTTCATGCATTTTAGTTAATAAATTATTTAAATTATAATTAATTTATTTGAAATGTATATATTATTTTATAAATATGGATTTGTATTACGTATTTATTGAAATGTATTTTATAAAAGATTAAGTGTTTGAAATTATATTATATTTTTGAAATAATTCATCTATGTATTCTTTTGAAATGTTTTAATGGGTTATTTATGAGAAAGGTGGATCTTTTAAAAATGATTTATTAATATCATTTGAGCACTTGCATATCAAATGAGATCATGGTGATGAATGGGGAGTGGAACCATGACCACATCAGGATTTTATACCACTGGAGACATTTCTATGTGGCCATACATTTTTTATAATGTCTGTAGAGTAAGATTTGAATCTATAAAAGTATTATGAATATAATATAATATTTCTATGGAAATAGATTATATTCAATTAATTTTTTTAGAAATCATTAGAAATTTATTTTATGTATGTCATATATATATATATATTATATAAAATTCCTTACAGTTCTTCATAAACTATTAATAAATTTTTTTCACCAGTTTTAAAAACCGTTAATGTAAATATAATGTTCATCTAATGTTTTAAAATGTTCTTCACAGGTGTCATAATTTTAAAAAAATGGACCTGTTAACATAAGGAGTTAGATCACATGAATATAATCTTATATTTTATTTTAATTTTTATAAAAATATGTTATATTTTATATTGTTTTATAATTCTACAGAACATAGACCATACAAGACCATGTATTCTGTAATAGAAAGTGTATTGTTTTCTATCTTTTTTTTAAAAAAAGATCATTTTTATCCTTAAATATGGATGCATGTGTTTGTGTCACTGCATCTAGAATTAGAGAAACATTCTAGTAAAATATGAAAAATATGAATTTTCTTTTGAGTAATAATATATTAGATTAAAATTTCCATTACATTTTTTAAAATTATCCTCCCTTAGGAATATAGAAGTTATAGTTTTCATTATTCTGATGATTGAAATTCAAAAGTTTCCAAGTTTCTGTTAACAAATTCTTAGGGTGCAATTCATTTAGGGGACAATTTATCTTTCCAAGAAAAAAACAAATAGAAATTAAGTATTTATTTACTAATTTTCTAATAATTTAAAACTAATTAGGAATAGTTTTAATAAAAAAATTATGAAACTATGATATTATACAAAATCAAAATATTTTTTTATTCAAAATATAAAATATTACATTATATATAATGAAAATATATTTTTATATATTAATTAAAATAAATTAATGTAAATTTTTTTCATATAATATTTTGAAATATTGGATTACTTATATGTCCTAAGGTTGAAATTTTGTATACATTTTTGTAGGGAAATTTTTTTTTATATCTTTTATGTAAATATATTATACATGTTAACAAAATACATTTTCAATATTATAATTATATAAATTTAAATAGAATTATTTATTTAAAAATATATGAACAATTATTTCATTATTCTTTCTAAAACACATATATATATATATATAATTTACTAAATATTATTTTGATGTAAATGGAATAATGTATACATTTTAATCTTCATCAAAACATATTATTCTTAAGAAAACACAACTATATTTAAGTTATTGAAATTAATATTTTTTTAAAGTGATATTTTCAGTCAAATTAATAATTTATTATAATTGAAATTTATTTATAATACATAACACTGAATATTTAATTTACAATAGTCTTCTATTGTTAACAAAAAATATTTCCAAAATATGAAGGATTATCTGAGGGATATCCTCAACCACCTCGAGAATCCATGAGGGGTCAACACTAAGTGGGAAGCATCTTCAAGATCTAATCCATGTGGACATGGTGGCTCCAAGGTAGACCATAGCAACAACAGTTCCCCGTCAGACCCATGTATAATGCCCCAATTGGATATATGTTGTGCTTAAGCCTACTCGGACCTTGTGTAATTCCATTTGTGTGTGTGATTTTGAATTCAAAATGAATCAACCAATTATTTTATTAAATCACATAAGTTTAAATCACTTAGTTTTTTTGTGGGACTAGATATAAAAATGTGGAATTTATTATCATCTTTCTGTTAGAGTTCAATTGATTTAAGTCATGTCTCATTTACAGATCATTCTTATTACTCTTCTTCTTCCCTGCTACATTTTCAAACCAGGTAAATCCACATTTCCATTTCACCTATCTATGATGTGTTTGTATTTATGGACCAATTTTTTAGGAGTATCTCATAAATAAAGTCCCTTGATGACGGTTGTGTTCTTTGAACCAACAAAAATTGGGAATAAACTAATTATAGCTTTATGAAGAAGCAATAAAATGGGATATATATATATATATATTATCTACCAAAATAAAATGAAATAATATTTTACATCGACCATTGAATAAATATTTATCATTTATTTATTAATAAATGTAGTAAACATCAACTAAATATTAAAACATGTATACAATTAAATATTTTAAAATAAAGTGAATATAAAAATATATTTATCTTCCTTGGAGTAAGCTTTTGCAAAAAGACATAGACCTATAATATGTGTTTTTAAGAATAATCTAGATACATCCTGATTTGAAGTCTTCTAATTAATGAAAATCTATATAACATATACATTATCATTTTTGTACACACTGAGGTGGAGGTATCTTATAAATATGGTTTCTCCATTTTGTTCCTACCATTAAGAATCCCACTTCATTTTAGAGAGAATAGAGAGTGAGGGAAAATGAATTCTAATGGTGTTTCAAGAAGAATAATAAAAAGAAAAAAAGTAAACGAAATTATTTTTCAATTTTTTTTATAAAGGTGTTTTTTCATTTATTTCAAAATTATTTGATCCTCATCAAATCACAATTTGTGTAGAGGATTCTGTTTTATTTAAATTACACATAAAAAATCCATTATGAATAAATTAATTATTCTAGGATTTAATGTAATTTTATATATAAAATTATGATATAAAATTATGTTCTATGATGTAAAATAATAACAACACCATGACTTGTTATTTTATATCATTAAAATGATTGGGTATTTTATTTTTCTAAATGTACTATGTGTTTTCAAAAAATAAATTTTATTAATTTTTGTGTTTTTAAAGTATATATTTTAATGATATAATCTATAATTTTATGTAAAAATTTATTTATTTTATTATTGATGTCATGCGTACCAGTGTATGAGGCCATCATATGAAATTAATGAATTTTAGTACAAGTAATTGTTTTAATATTAATTTATTTTTTTATATTTATATATTATTTTATAAATATTGATTTATCCTATTAATTTATGAATAGTGTTTTATAAAAGCATTAAGGATTAAATTTTTTCTGATGAAAATAATTCATGTATGTATTATTAGGATAATTTTAATTTTTAATTCATGTTAAATAAAAATATTCTAAACAAATTTTCTTAAAAAAAATTTGGAACTGACATATCAAATGAGTCGGTGAGGATGAATAGGGAGTGAACCCATGACCTTGTTGGGATTCTGTACCATATGCGATATTGATAAGTGGTCAAAAGGGTTTTATATGGTATGTATAGTAACATTTTAATCCATAAAAATATTATTATTTTCAAATTAATTTCCAATATAAATCATATTTTTCATCAAAGAAGTATTTGTGAAATAATATTCAAAATGGTAGGTATTTTTAAAATTTTTTGAAAAGTCATTTATATGTATTAAATATATATCAATATTATTTATAAATGTTTAAAAGTATTTAAATTTTATATAATAAAATTATTTTTTCATCATTTTAAAATTACTTATTGGGAAATTTAGTGCTTATACAATGTTTTAATATGTTTTCACATGTATCTTAGTAGATTTTAAATGGTTGGCTTTGCTTAAAGAGTTTTCCGACACGAAGTGAAATAGTATTTTTATTTCATTTTTTTCAAAATATAGATAAATTTTATAGTCTTGTCTCATTTTCTAGTACATAGACAAGAAATATCATCAATTGTGTAGTAAACTATTAATTTTTTAGTTAATTTTTAAACTTAATAAAATTTCAAAACCTTTTTTAAACTAAATGACAAAGCTATTTTTTTGGATCATTACATGGAAGGAATGTGTTTTTTGATTTATATGTAGTAAAGGAAATTTAGTACCATGATGACCACTCAATTTGTTTACAGAAAATGTTTTTCGTTATCAGTTATATTTTTTTAAAACAATTACTCCATATTATTTTCACAATTTTTCCTTATTTTAATGTTGTTAATATGAATAGAATGATTAATTTAGTAAATATTTTTTAATTATATTTTTATTTATCAACAATAACAACCATCAATGTTTCTTATTCCATACATTGAATAAGATCAAATGATAACGTCAAATGTATTTACATGTGTAACACCACAAGATTTCACGGTACGCTTCTCCTTAAATAATACAATAGTGTGTGTTGTACGCAACTTCGAGTTCTAACACACCAAAACCAATCAAACTAGCCGTTATGAATAGTAATACCCACTTTTTGAAATTTTATAAATTTTATCTTTTAAAATGGACTTCATTTTTTGATTCAGAATATCAAAACTATCCTAGGATGAGTTTTTGGTATTTTTCTGAGAACTTCCAAATTTTTTTGAAGAGTAAAAAATATAAACTTTAATTAAAAAAAATTTATAGTGCTAAATCATACTATTAAGTCATTTTAAAGTATAATTAGAATATATTTTTACCATTTATTCCAATGTTTGTAATTGGACGTAATTTCACATTTAAACTACACATAAACAAATTTCAATCTTTTGATAGTCATTATCTCTTAAAAACACGCCTTTTGTTTTAACAAAGAGAATTAATTTTAAATTAATTTCTACCACTTCTATGGTTTGAATATAGAAAAATGGATTTCATATTTATAATCATGAGGTCCAAATTTTTTAAATAGGTAACTTTTATTTTTATACATTCTGAATAATAACTTCGGTAAATATTTTATTTACCATGATTAAAGGGTAAATCCGATAAATAAGGGTAAAAAATAATATTATAATAATATTAAATTACCCTAACACATTCCTTAACCCTATTGGATGATTAATCTCCAACCCTAGTCATCCTTGGGTTGATTTTCGGACCCCATGGTTCCACTTTTATGTGATAATGACACTTTATATTAATTAAGTTATAGTAAATACAACAATGACATAAGATTATATCTTTTAGTAAAATAAATTACATAGGGTTATATATGTTATCTCTTAGAAAATAAATATTAATTAAAAAAAGATAAATATTTCCTAAATAATTATATTTTATATATAATTTTTAGATGTTGAATAATTAAATTTATTTATGATACAATAATGATACAGTATTTTCCTTATTAATGAAAGAATAAAATAAATGGTATTATAAATGTTAAAATAAATATAATTGGAAGTTTTGGATTCCATAAAATAATTTTATAGGTTAATATTACATGTTATGATTGATTAAATAAATTTATTTCTAATTAATAAAGTTTTTATGATTTTATCAAAAATCAGTTATTAAATAGTGTCAAAATTGACATAAAGGAGTTTTTAAAAAAAATATTATATTATCAATTAATATTCTATTCCTAAAAATATAATTATCGTCCAAATGGCTTAGATAAGGTTATATATATTAATAATTAACCACTAGGGGTTCTCTTGGATTGTTATAGTAAGTCTATTAGCCAAATAATATAAAAATACAAAGAGACATGGTAAATGTCAAACTATTTAACTAAGAGTTAAATAAAAACGATACAGTTAATATAGTGACCCAAACCTATGTAAAACCTATCAGTTGAGTGTTTTTCAACCTATCCCCACATTTAAATTTAAATAATCCATTTTGGATCCATTATAAACCGAATATGAATATATTATAAAACTATATTTCTAGATTTTCCAAAGGTGCCCCTCACCCCTCTTATAAAAGGGCACTCCCCCTTATTTCTAATTCACACATTCAAAGCCTTTTGGATTGGCCAAACTCTAGAAAAATATCCTCCCAACTTCCTTCAATTCAACCTAGAGGCCTTAGTTTGATTAGAAATCCAACCTATGGAGCCCTTTTGATCAAATCAATGGGAAGAACCTGAAGAAGAGGTAATGTTTTCACCACCCTCTTTCAAGTTCCTTTCTTCTTCCACTTCTTATTTCTTTGTTATTTCCATTATAAAATAATAAATCCAGTATATTATATATACTGTTATGTTATTATAAATATGGTACAGCCATATTCCTTATTCTATCCATCCATTTAATGACATGTCACCATATGTGCGTACGTACGGCTTACCGTCTCCACGTCGTGGTGTAATTGTTATTCAAAACATTATTATTTGGATGGGTATGATAATGATGTGTAATTGAATTCAATAATAAATATAACATTATAATGATTCTGTATATATTATATACTATCAAATTATATATTATTTTAATATCAAAATAATGATATGGTCGCTCGTGCGTACGTACGGACTACCGTCTCCACGAATGCGATTAGATTCATTCCCCATCGTATCCATTCAAGTATAATTCTCATTTGATGATTAAAAATAATGTTTAAAGACTTGATATAATTCTGGATATTAATAAGATACAACCTATACAAAACAAACATGTCTTATTTAACAAAACATATAAAAGAAAACGAGTAAGTTAACACCCCAAACGACGATAATACTAAGATATTATTAACAAAGCAATGTTAAAATATCATATATGACATAATATTAATGTATATGATTATTGAATAATTTAATAACAATTATTTAACCATTATAAAGGAGGTTAACCTACCCTCGACCAAGGAAAAGTACATGGTAAGGGTTTATTTCACAATATCTTCATTATCCGAGGTTGTTTATACGTAATTATCTACAGGGACCTCTTTATCATCCACATACATGTTTCTTAAGAATGTATTTCAAATCATTCTTACTATTTTATAGAATATGGGTTAAAGTCATTTATACCCTTGTTTGACTTTTTATAAGAGGTTTATAAAGTAATTTTTTCATCATTTTCCAAACAAGGTCCTTTTTAACCTTTTCGACTAAATTAAGGTAAAAATGTCTTTTTTTAAATTATACGGCGGGTGCGGCTATTTTTTGCCGTTATAAAATCATCAAAGCTTCCCTTAAAATCTTATAATAATATTTTCAAAGTAAATTTTTTCTTTTATAATAATTTTCCTTTTAAATTATTTCAAAAAAAGAGATATTTCTATCAAATAGTTTTGATTTCATCTATGTCAACATCCTTTGATGGATTTTAAGCTTATTGGAAGTTGATTTATTATGATACAAAATATTTATATAGTATTGAAGGTTTTGTGATATGTTTGACTGTGGATGTCTTATTTTTATACCATTCATGGTTTATGGAGATAGTATTTACATTTCCTATGCTAGTTTTAATACGAATGATTATGTTATGTTTAAACCTATTCATATGAGGAATGTGTTGGACTTAATAAGTGACGGGTGGAGCCCACTATAGCTCCTCGATGCATCGGTGGGTCTCACGAGACAAACTAGTGTCTTGGAATAAGGCCTTGACAAAATCTTATTTGTATTCTTGGCACAAGGCCTTGACTATGTGGTTATGATAGTCCAGGATTATGCATTCCATCATTATGAAAGTGGTTATTGATATTGCATGTGATTATTAGATTATTAGAATATCCATGTGAATAAGTAAATAGAATTATTTCATTTTATTTCTGCCATATTATACTGAATTTTAAGTTTAAAAAGCATTTGTTTTATTTATACATTGCCTTAAATGTTTATGATTATTTATGGAAGTTTCCGCTATATTGTTATCCTTACTGAGCATATGAGCTCACCCCTTTCTATATTTTATTTTTCCCTGGATGTGAAGAAGTATTTTATGAATGACCTGTAGGGATAGTATGAGGGGATATGAGTGTGGTATATGGAGACAAGATGTTGTTGTAGTTTTTCATTTTATGATGTAATGTAAACTTTATGAATGAATCTGGTGATTCCAAGGATACTAAACTAATCGATCGTTCGAGACTTGATCTTTTGTGATAATTCCAATGCTATGTAATAAAGCACCAACTCTGGGTAACTAGGGTCGAGGCATTACAATATGGATGGTTTATCATTCTTATGATGTGATTGTTGTGAAATCCATTCCTTTTTTATAGGTTATACTATTATAAATATTCTATGAACACCATTTATTTTAATGTGTTGTGATATTACGAATATATTATATTCATTTTTCACATATATGTATTATATTAATTATGTGATTTGTGGTACTTATATCAATATCTAACGAATTGGGTAACAATTAATATCTCTGGAAATAAAAAAGATAGTAATGGGGAGTATAAAAATTTCAGAAAGTGACTCAGTCCACCATGGTTATCTTGTCAGTGAAATTTTATTACTATGATGGTTTGGGAAGTGAACCCATTCCATAATTATATTCTTAGAATGGATCCTTCACTAATTTGTAAATGAGTATTTATGATTAATTATATTTCACAATCCCATGTAATATGAAAATATTATGATCTCGTTGATCATGTTGATTCATTCCATTAAAATCACATCTTATAAACTTCCATGATTTTTTCCATGACTCGTGATTATAATCATTTATATGAAGGGTATGATATTCAATTATTAAACTTATGTTATCATACAAATTTTCTCATTTTTTCTTATATTATCATTATTATCAAACTTTTTACTTTTATTGAGAATAATATATCACACATTCCCATCATTCACTTCCCAAGATATGAAGAATGGTTTTAGAATTTATATGTCCTAAAATGATGAAAATTATAAAGATCTATGTGCAATATTATGTATTAAAAATATGAAAAATTAATTTATAATTCTTTATTTCTAAAGATAATAGTTCAATAATATTCTATAATGTATCATTAGATTATGTAACTAATATTCATATACATTTATTCAATATTTATGTGACAAATTTTTGAGTCTCTATAAAAACATTAGTTAAATGAATACATGACTTAAAAATATGTAAAATGAAATGATAGTTCTTAGAGAGATAATGATGAATTATGTACTTTTCAGAATAACAATTAAGTAATTATCAAACAAATGGAACTAAAAGATTGGTTTATAATAAAAAATAAGGATTTGAATCACTATACTATGGATAACCTATTTGAATCTCTTCTTCAATAAATGTTTTAATTTGAAATCTATGATAGTGAAGTTTTTTAGAAAATGAATGGAAGATTGTTGAAATAATCATTTTTTATTTCTTCAGACTCATAAAACTATGTTTCACGATACTCTATTAGTAAAAAATGTATATATTTGAATCAGTTTGAAAATTGATTGAATTACCATGGGAATAGGGAACAATATTTAAATAATGGAAGATCAATGTTTTATTGTCGGGATTATAAAATAATGGTAAGTGATTTAACTAAAAAAATTCATCACAATTCAAATGCTCAGAATATAGGATGATATTACACATTAAATCATATTTTCCAAAATTTATGAAGGAATGGGAAGAGTATAAATTTATGAAGAATCAGAATCATTCTTATCATGATTTTGGAGTTATGGAGAGGATCCAAATTGATGTGGTAAGGAATCATAAATTTTAAGGGAAACAAGTAATCATGCATTGATAGATACAAATGATGTGGAACCTAAATTATTATTTTTACTATTAACAAATTTTACATATGATACTACATATTATGATTATAAAAAAAATATGAGTCACATTCATGTTATACTAATTAAATAAACCTCAAAATTCATGGTTATAAGGAATTAGAAAACGATTATGAATAATTTAATGAATGTCCATTTTAACCCATAAGGATTTATAAAAAAATAAATGATAAATATGATATATTGAAAAATTATAATAATTATATTAGAAAAAATTTACAAAATATTTAAATCGTACTCTAATTGTAAACCACGGATGGTATTTAAATAAAATTAGAATCTATGAAATTGATATGAGATAAATAATTTATTTCAATGATTAATTTTGATCATGAAAGTGATTTAAACTGGTTTTCAATCACATGTAAAAAGATGACGACAAATTAAAACATTTTATAGGGGAAAATATAATATATAGAAATCAACTTTATACACTAATTATAATGTATGGAATTATTTAGAATATTTTCCTAAAATATAATGATATTGTTCATATATAGTTGTTTTGATTTTAATTTTTTATTAATTTCTTCTATACCATGAAAGAATAAAAAATATTATGTCCTAGAATTGAAAAATAGGGATAAATCCAATTATAGTTGAAATAAGAATATTCCTATGATTTTTAAAATTATTGTTTTTATGAGTGATAATTTAAAGTTTTTTTTTACAACTTTATTACATGTAGAACATTAGGAAACTATTATTAGGGTTTCTATTTAAATATAGTTGAGTCATTGTGCCACAAAAAATGTTTTTCTATCTAATTATGATTTTAATTTTATGAGGAATAATTCTTGTACAACATGGGTTCCAAAGGGATTATATCCAAATATAATTTTTTTCAATATGGTCTATAGGAATAACAATATATTCTTATCACACCCATCATGAAATTTTTATCTTTATTAATTTTTTAAATGTTGGGGATGAAGCCTCGAGTTTCACTACTAGAAAATAATGTTATACCAATGGTTTTAAACCATTGGTATAGGCTGGAAAACCATTGTTATAGCCTATACCAATGGTTTTCCAAACCGTAGGGTAGTAAGCTATGAGGAAATCCCTAGACCAACGGTTTGATCTAAACCGTTGGTATAGCCCACTATATTTATTGATTTACCAACAGTTTTAGACTAACCGTTGGTATATGTTTGTATAACATTTTTACCAACGGTTTCAAGAAACCGTGGGTATATATTGAATACAAAACACTATACCAACGGTTTTAAAACTATTGGGGTAGTTTTTAAATTTCTCTCAATGTATACCAATGGTTTAAAACCATTGGTATTGTGTTTTTCCAGACCTACTGCACAGTAGCCCTGACAGAATACAAAACACTATACGAACGGTTTTAAAACCATTAGGATAGTTTTTAAATTTCTCTCAAAGTATACCAATGGTTTAAAACTGTTGGTATTGTGTTTTTCTAAACGTACTGCACAGTAGCCCCTCCAGTAGCCCCTCTAGTATACACCTGCATAAAAAATAGCACAAAAACCACATACAAACAGACTTAAAACAGCATAAAAACACCTCAAATAGCACAAAAAGACACATAAAACCAAAAAAATCACCCATCCATGTCACGTACTATAATTCCCTATTTCAATTTTCATATGACAACAATCATACAATAGAGTTAATAATAGTTTCAATAACTCAAACATTATTTACTCTCATTTCAATCTTCATATGACAACCACTCTTCCAGTAGTAATTCACCTCACCCCTGCACAACCCCCCCAACCAGCACAGCCCCCCCACCTCCCCATAAAATTCTAATAGGCAGAATAGTCTGAGAAATACTTATTAGACTTTAATAAGAGTTTGAAATTGGATCAAATCCCAATTTTTTTTCTAGTACTAGATTTGGGGATGTAATGATTTGTGTTTCATTTTTCATTGAACTTGTATTTTTTATAATATATGGTAAAAAGGTATTTTCTTAGGAGTCTCGTCACTTATGACCCCATGAGTGAAACTACTCAACTAATGAAAAAGAGTTTTTGACTATCGTTGATGTGTGTAAATTTCAGTTGTTGTACTCACTTAAAATGATGTCCTTTTGAAACAAAAGAGATACACATTGAGTGGTGTCGGCCACACCACACCTTAGATTAAGGCGGGGTTAACTAGTACATGTCATAAATGACCAATGGATCGTTGTCCTAAAGTATCAATAGAATCTGAATGCGTTTGGTCAGTTTTCCGTATGTCAGTTGTTGTTTTCACTTAAAATGTTTTCCATTTCAAAGAAATGTGAGACACTTTGAGTGGTGCCGGCCACACCACACCTCGGATTGAGACAGGGATTACTCATACACTTCAAAAATGACCCATGGAACATTGTACTAAAGTTTCAATAGAATCTGAATGCATTTGGTCAGTTTTCCGTATTTCAATTCTTGTTTTCACATAAAATGATGTCCATTTTAAACAAAAGAGAGAAATTTTGAGTGGTGTCAGCCACACCATGCCTCATATTGAGGCGGGGTTGACTCGTACACATAAAAAATGACCCATGTATCTTTTTCCTAAAATATCAACACAATATTAATGCGTTTGGTCAGTTTTAAGTATGCTAGTTGTAGTTTTCACTTAAAATATTGTCCATTTAAAACAAAAGAGAAACACTTTGAGTGGTGCCAGCCACACTGGCCCTCAAATTGAGGCGAGGATGACTCATACACATCACATATGACCCGTGGATCTTTTTCCTAAAGTTTTAACAGAATCTGAATGCATTTGGTCGACATTCTGTATGTCAGTTGTTGTATTCACTTAAAATGATGTCCTTTGGAAACAAAAGAGAGACACTTTGAGTGGTTCCGGACACACTACGCCTCGGATTGAGGCGGGGTTGACTCTTACACATCACAAATGATCCATGGATCTTTTTTCTAAAGTATCAACACAATCTGAATGTGTTCGGCCGGTTTCGACCACCTCACGCACGCTTTTCAAGCGCGTCAAACACCTAAATAACACATATTCAGTCGTGCCACGCAAACTACACCTATGAATGATGTGAGTCTCCTCATACACCTCACAAATAATAATTAGGGTATTCTTAAGTGATTTCAAGTCATTCTGATGTTGTTCAGCATGCATTTGACCATTAAACGCATGTTCTGGCCATTTACGACACGAGGAGTTCCTTTTCAGCCAGCGCGGTCACACGACACCTCTCATTGATGTACCGTCTGGCCGAACATATCACAATTCACCCAACCTTTGTTGTTGTCCGATTTCATGGAATTATGAGGTCGTTCAGCCGGTTTTGACCACCCCACGCATGCTTTTCAAGCGCGCCAAAAACCTAAAAACACATATTCAGCCGAGCCATGCAAACTGCACGTCTGAATGACATGGTGTCTCCTCTTACACCTCAAAAATAATAATTTGGGCATTTTTGTGTGATTTTAAGTCATTTTGATGTCATTCAGCATGCATTTGACCATTAAATGCATGTTTTGGCAATTTATGACACGCGGAGTGCGTTTTCGGCCAGCGCGGTCACACGACACCTCCGATTAATGTGTCGTCTAGACGACCATTTTACAATTCACTGAACCTTTGATTTCGTCCGATTTCATGGCATTTTGAGGACGTTCGTCTGGTTTCAACCAGCCCATGCACGCTTTTCAAATGCGCCAAACACCTAAAAACACATATTCAGTCGTGCCGCACAAACCGTGTCTCTGAATGTCGTGTAGTCTCCTCGTGCACCTCACGAATAATAATTACGGTGTTTTCGTGTGATTTCAAGTCATTCCTATGTCGTTCGACATGCTTTTGACCATTAAATGCATGTTTTCTCCATTTACGACATGAGGAGTACGTTTTCGGCCAGCGCGGTCACACGACACCTCCAATTGATGTGTCGTCTGGCTGACCATTTCACAATTCACCCACCCTTTTTTCGTCAAATTTCATGGCATTCTGAAGTCGTTCGACCGGTTTTGACCACCCCGCGCATGCTTTTCATGCGCACCAAACACCTAAAAAACACATATTCAGTCGTTCTATGCAAACTGTGCGTCCAAATGATGTGGAGTCTCCTCTTACACCTCATGAATAATAATTAGGGTGTTTTTGTGTGATTTCAAGTCATTCTGATGTCGTTCGGCAGGCATTTGACCGTTAAACGCGTGTTTTGGCCATTTACGACATGCGGTGTATGTTTTCGGCCAGCGTGGTCACAAAACACATCTGATTGATGTGTCGTCTGACCGACCATTTCACAATTCACCAAACCTTTGTTGTCGTCCGATTCTATGGAATTCTGAGGTCATTCGGCCGGTTTCGACCACCTCACGCACTCTTTTCAAGCGCACCAAACACCTAAAAAACACATATTCAGATGTGCCACACAAACCGTGTGTCTGAATGATGTTTAGTCTCATCGTACACCTCACGAATAATAATTAGGGTGTTGTCATGTGATTTCAAGTCATTCCGATGTTGTTCGGCATAAATTTGACCATTAAACGCATGTTTTGGCCATCTACGACACGCGGACTGCGTTTTCGGCCAGCGCGGTCACACGACACCTCTGATTGACGTGTCGTCTAGCCTACTATTTCACAATTCACCCACCCTTTGTTTTCGTCCAATTTCATGGCATTCTGAGGTCGTTTGGCCAGTTTCGATCACCCCACGCACGCTTTTCAAGCGCGCCAAACAACTAAAAAACACATATTCAGCCGTGCTGCACAAACCACGCCTCCGAATGACATTTCGTCTCCTCATACACCTCACGAATAATAATTATGGTGTTTTTGTGTAATTTCAAGTCATTTTGATGTCGTTTGGCATGCATTTTACTGTTAAATGCATGTTTTGGCCATTTACGACACGCAGAGTGCATTTTCAGCCAGCGCGGTCACACGCCACCTCCGATTGACTTGTCGTCTGGCCGACCATTTCACAATTCACCCACCCTTTGTTTTATCCTAATTACATGGAATTATGAGGTTGTTCGGGCGGTTTCGACCACCCCACGGACACTTTCCAAGCACGCAAAACACCTAAAAACACATATTCTGTTGTGCCATGCAAACCGCACGTCTGAATGACATGACGTCTCCTCGTACACCTCATGAATAATAATTAGGGTGTTCTGTGTGATTTTAAGTCATTCCGATGTCATTCGACATGCATTTGACCGTTAAACGCATGTTTTGGCCATTTACGACACGTGGAGTGCATTTTTGGTCTGCGCGGTCAAACGACACCTTCGATTGACGTGTCGTCTGGCCGACCATTTCACATTTCACCCACCAATTTCTATCGTCTAATTTCATGGCATTCTAAGGTCGTTCGGCCGGTTTCGACCACCCCACGCACGCTTTCCAAGAGCGCCAAACACCTAAAAACTCATATTCAGTCGTGCCATGTAAACCGCACATTCGAATGATGTGGAGTCTCCTCGTACACCTCATGAATAATAATTAGAATGTTTTCGTGAGATTTCAAGTCATTCTGATGTTGTTCGACATGGATTTTACCGTTAAATGCATGTTTTTCCCATTTACGACACACGGAGTGCATTTTTGGCCAACGCGGTCACACGACACCTCCAATTGATGTGCTGTCTGGCCGACCATTTCACAATTCACCCACCCTTTATTGTCATCCAATTTAATGGCATTATGTGGTCGTTCTTCTGGTTTCGACCACTCCACGCATGCTTTTCAAGCATGCCAAACACCTAAAAAACACATATTCAGTCGTGCCACGAAAACCACGCATCAGAATGATATGTCATCTCCTTGTATACCTCAAGAATAATAATTAGGGTGTTTTCTTGTGATTTCAAGTCATTCTGATGTTGTTCGGCATGCATTTGACCCTTAAACGCATGTTTTGGCCATTTACGACACGCAGAGTGCGTTTTCGGCCAGTGCGGTCACAGGACACCTCTGATAGATGTGCTGTCTAGCCGACCATTTCACAATTCACCCACCCTTTGTTGTCGTCTGATTTCATGTCATTCCAAGGTCGTTCGGCCGTCTTCCACCACACCACGCACGCTTTTCAAGCATTCCAAACACCTAAAAAACACATATTCAGTCGTTCCACGCAAACCGCACATCCGAATTATGTGAAGTATCCTCGTACACCTCACGAATAATAATTAGGGTGTTTTCGTGTGATTTCAAGTCAATCTGATGTCGTTCGACATGAATTTGACTGTTAAATGCATGTTTTGGCCATTTACGACACGCGGAGTGCGTTTTTAGCCAGCATGGGCACACGACACCTCCGATTGATGTGCTGTCTAGCCGACCATTTCACAATTCACACACTTTTTGTTGTCATCTGATCTCATGGAATTCCAAGGTCATTTGGCCGGTTTCGACCTCCCCATGCATGCTTTTTAAGCTTGCCAAACACCTAAAAACACATATACTTCTGTTCCGCGCAAACCACACATACTAATGATGTGTCGTCTCCTCATACACCTCACGAATAATAATTGGGGTGTTTTCATGTGATCTCAAGTCATTATGATGTCTTTCGGTATGCATTTGACCGTTAAACGTATGTTTTGGCCATTTACGACACGCGGAGTGAATTTTCAGCCAGCGCGGTCACACGACACCTCCAATTGATGTGTTTTCTAGCAGACCATTTCACAATTCACCCGCCCTTTGTTGTCATCCAATTTCATGGCATTCTGTGGTCGTTCAGCCAATTCCGACCACTCCATGCACGCTTTTCAAGCATGCCAAACACCTAAAAAACACATATTCATCCATGTCGCGCAAACCACACATCCGAATGACGTGATTTCTCCTCATACACCTCACGAATAATAATTAGGGTGTTTTTGTGTGATTTCAAGTCATTCCGATGTTGTTCGGCATCCATTTGACCGTTAAACGCATGTTTTGGCCATTTACGACATGCGAAGAGCATTTTCGGCTAGCGAGGTCACAAAACACCTCCGATTGATGTTTTGTATGGCCGACCATTTCAAAATTCACCCAACCTTTGTTGTCTTCCGATTTCATGGCATTCCGAGATCGTTCGGCCGGTTTCAACCACCTCACTCACGCTTTTCAAGCGCGCCAAACACCTAAAAAACAAAAATTCAGTCGTTCCGCATAAACTGTGCGTCTGAATGACATTTCATCTCCTCATACACCTCACGAATAATAATTAGGGTGTTTTCGTGCGATTTCAAGTCATTTCGATGTCATTTGGAATGTATTTGACCATTAAATGCATGTTTTGGCCATTTACGACACACGGGGCGCGTTTTCGGCCAGCGCGGTCACATGACACCTCCGATTGACATGTCGTCTAGCCGACCATTTCAAAATTCACCCACCCTTTGTTGTTTTCTGATTTCATGGAATTATGAGGTCGTTCGGCTGGTTTTGACCACCCCACGCACGCTTTTCAAGCGTACCAAACACCTAAAAAACACATATTCAACCGTGTTACGCAAACTACATGTCTGAATGACATGTCGTCTCCTCTTACACCTCACGAATAATAATTAGGGTGTTTTTCATGGGATTTCAAGTCATTATGATGTCGTTCAGCATGCATTTGACCGTTAAACGCATGTTTTGGCCATTTACGACATGTGGAGTGAGTTTTCGGCCATAGCGGTCACACGACACCTCTGATTGATGTGTCGTCTGCCCAAACATTTCAAAATTTACGCATCCTTTGTTGACGTCCGATTTCATGGCATTCTGAGGTCATTCGGCCGGTTTCGACCACCCCACGCACACTTTTCAAGCCCGCCAAACACCTAAAAACACATATTCAGTCGTGCCACGCAAACCGCGTGTATAAATGATGTGTCGTATCCTTGTACACCTCACGAATAATAATTAGGGTTTTTTTGTGTGATTTCAAGTCATTCTGATGTCATTAGGCATGCATTTGACCGTAAAACCCATGTTTTGGCCATTTATGACACGCGGAGTGCGTTTTCGACAAACGCGGTCACACGACACCTCCGATTGATGTGCCGTCTAGCTGAAAATTTCACAATTCACCCACCATTTTTTGTCATCCAATTTCATGGAATTCTGAGGTCGTTCAGCCGGTTTCGACCACCCCACACACGCCTTTCAAGCGTTCCAAACACCTAAAAACACATATTTAGCCGTGTCGCGCAAACCGTGAGTCCAAATGATGTGATGTCTCCTTTTTCACCTCACAAATAATAATTAGGGTGTTTTCGTGTGATTTCAAGTCATTTTGATGTCATTTGGCATGCATTTGACCGTTAAATGCATGTTTTGTCCATTTAAGACACGCGGAGAGCGTTTTCGGCCAGCGCGGTCACAAAACACCTCCGATTGACATGTCGTCTGGCCGACCATTTTACAATTCACCCACCCTTTGTTGTCGTCTGGTTTTATGGCATTCCGAGGTAGTTCGGCTGGTTTCGACCACCCCACGCACACTTTTCAAGCGCGCCAAACACCTAAAAAACACATATTTAGTCGTTCCGCACAAACCGCGAGTCCGAATGATGTGACGTCTCCTTGTACACATCAAGAATAATAATTAGGGTGTTTTCGTGTGATTTCAAGTCATGACGATGTCGTTCGGAATGCATTTGACCGTTAAACGCATGTTTTGGCCATTTACGACATGCGGAGTGCGTTTTCGGCTAGCATGGTCACACGACACCTCCGATTGACGTTCCGTCTGGCCAACCATTTCAAAATTCACCCACCATTTGTTGTCGTTTGATCTCATGGCATTATGAGGACGTTCGGCCGGTTTTGACCACCCCACACATGCGTTTCAAATGCGCCAAACACCTAAAAAACACATATTCAGCCGTGTCGCGCAAACTGCGCATCCAAATGACATGTCGTCTCCTCGTACACATAACGAATATAAATTAGGGTGTTTTCGTGTGATTTCAAGTCATTCTGATGTTGTTCGGTGTTCATTAAACTGTAAAACTCATGTTTTGGCCATTTACGACACGCGGAGTACGTTTTCGGCCAGCGCAGTCACATGACACCTCTGATTGACTTGTTTTCTAGCCAACCATTTCACAATTCACTCACCCTTTGTTATCGTCTGATTTCATGGAATTCTGAGGTCATTCGGCTGGTTTTGACCACCCCACACACACTTTTGAAGCGCGCCAAACACCTAAAAAACACATATTCAGCTGTGCCGCCATACCGTGTGTCCAAATGACGTTCTGTCTCCTTATACACCTCAAAAATAATAATTAGGGTGTTTACGTGTGATTTCAAGTCATTCCGATGTTGTTCGGTATGCATTTGACTGTTAAACGCATGTTTTGGCCATTTACAACACGCGGAGAACATTTTGGGCTAGCATGGTCACATGACACCTCCGATTGACGTGTTGTCTAGCCGACCATTTCACAATTCACCCACCCTTTGTTGTTTTCTAATTTCATGGCATTATGAGGTCGTTCGGCCGGTTTCGACCACCCCACGCATGCTTTTCAAGCGCGCTAAACACCTAAAAACACATATTCAGCTGTGCCACACAAAACGTGTGTCTGAATTATGTGTCGTCTCCTTGTACACCTAATGAATAATAATAAGGGTGTTTCATGTGATTGCATGTCCTCTTGATGTCGTTCAGCATGCATTTGACCGTTAAATTCATGTTTTGGCCATTTACGACACGCGAAGTGTGTTTTCAGCCAGCGCGGTCACATGACACCTCTGATTGATGTGTCATCTAGCTGACCATTTCAAAATTCCCCCACCCTTTGGTTTTGTCCGATTTCATGGAATTGTGAGGATGTTCGGCCAGTTTCGACCACCCCACGCAAGCTTTTCAAGCGCTCCAAACACCAAAAAAACATATATTCAGCCGTGCCGCGCAAACCGCGCATCTGAATGAAATTTCATCTCCTCGTACACCTCACAAATAATAATTAGGGTGTTTTCATGTGATTTCAAGTCATTATGATGTCGTTCGACATGCATTTGACCATAAAACCCATGTTTTTTCCATTTATGACACGCGGAGTGCGTTTTCGGCCAGCGTGGTCACACGACTCCTCCGATTGATGTACCATCTTGCCAACCATTTCACAATTCACCCATGTATCGTTGTGTTGAATTATCAACACAATCTGAATGCGTTTTGTCAGTTTTCTGTATTCCAGTTGTTGTTTTCACTTAAAATGTTGCCCATTTCAAATAAAAGTCAGACACTTTGAGTGGTGCCAGCAACACCGCACCTCGGATTGAGGTAGGGTTGACTCGTACACGTCATAAATGACCCATGGATCGTTTTTATAAAGTATCAACACAATCTGAATGTGTTTGGTCGGTTTTCTATATGCCAGTTGTATTTACTTAAAAGAGTATCCATTTGAAACAAAAGAAAGACACTTTGAGTGGTACTGACCACACCGTGCCTCAGATTGAGGTGGGTGTGGTGCTGTCTGGGGGGGCTGTCTAGGAAGGAGGGTGGGTAATGTATCTAAAACTCAATATAGGTATCATACATCGAATTATGATAGGACTACAAACCACCATGGGGTGTTGTCCTGGAGGAGGGCCAAATCACGGCATTACTGCGGCATGACCGCGGCGTGACCACGGCGTGTTGGCCTGATCCAGCGACATCTGCGGGGCAGCATCTTCCATCCAAGATTCTGAATAAATCCTATTTAGTTGTCCTTCACATTATAGAAACTAATCTTATGTTATAAAAACAGACTCTTGATTCAAGATTGTGGTCTGATAAAGATATATATTATATATTCATTATTTTTGAAAGTGGTACTAGGTAGTTGAAACTACTAATTGAGAGTCAAATTATCACACCCTAAACTATCAATGTGAGTTTTCGCAGATAGAGAACCTCTGTTGGAGGGGTTTTATTATAAAAACAATACTTTATTTATCAAATGAAACAATTATATTAAAGAAAACGTATTCATGATATGCAATTCAATATAATTAAGCAGAATTAAGAAAGAATCTAAATTCAATTTAAAGCATTCTTAAATTAAATAGGCTTCCATATTTGGTAAAAAATAAAGAGTTATACTGGATTCAAAAATATCCATACTAGAGTGAAAAACCAGGTTCGAAAATAAATAGTTATACAGAATTCATAAATTTAATGGATTAATCTACCCCTGATCACCATCATCATCACCACTGTCATCATCAGACTCATCATTGCCACCATCTCTATCCTCTTTGTCATCCTCATCATCGTCCCCATGCTCATCCTCTTCCCCATCCTCGCCCTCGGCCCTATCCTCACCCTCGACCCCATCTTCGCCCTCATCTTCATCTTCATTCTCTCCCTCGTTATCCTCATTATCCTCGTCATCACCAGGAACGTCATCATCTCGACCACCACTAGAACTTCCACCTGGTGCATTGTATAATGCACCCATCGACAACATATATGTCTGACAAGCTGCACTGGCCTCTGCTGGAAGTTATGAAGATAAAGCTTTCATCAGTTTCATAAATTTTTTATCCCTCATTTGAACTTGTACTTCCAACTCTGTGACCCTTTTATCAGACTGTCTTTCATGCTCCTTGACCTGTTCCAACTCGGTGGTACTAGAATATATACCTGGAGAAGACCAATACCTCATCGGGACAATATTCTTACCAGGTCGGCATCGTACTCAACTAGAGGGCTCATCTCCCAATACCTGATATAAATGATCATGTGGCCCTAAATTGTCAAACTCCTGGGCATCAAGGGCCTCTAAATCAACCTGTTAAAAATATTAATAGATTATTAAATTTCAAAATAGATATTGAACTTTGAAATAAACAAATTAAAACTTACAATATTTTCTTTTGTCGGTTCATTAACCGAATTTCCATCTTTTTTCCTTCTACTCGAGCAAAACAATTTTTCTCGAGGGATACGTCCTTCAATATTCAATTTTTTATTCTGTAATTACATTGAAATAATATAAAGTGCAAGTATAATCATATATTCAATATTCAATAAATCACATAATTTAAGTAGGAAACAATAAAAATGGAAAGTCCTAATGAAAAATTATAAACAACTATATCGTACCAGTTACCTCTCATGATCTGAAATAGTAGTGCGCCCCAAAGTGTGGAGGTATTGCTTTGAATTAATGTTTTTTTTTTGTTTTTTCAGAAGACTCGTAAATAATTTTTAATAATAAATTAGATAATATTAATGCAAAATATGAAAACTGTCATTTATATACCTTAAATGGGATTAATATCTTAAATTTAGCAGTCGCCCAATGGGTAATTATTTGGTGATATTGCTCTATCGGGCATTCATACATGATAGGTAATGTCTCCAACTCCGTTCCCACTCTATCACACCAGACACCATACAGATCATGCTTATAATCTCTCCAAATCTTTCCTAGCTCCTTTAAACACACTGGTCGTGCACCTTCGCCATCAGGGAAGTTATACCGAAGCTAACACCCAATAGATTAATTCATATAAATAAATAAAATACTAAATTAAATCCGATATATTTTTAACCCATATTTGTGCCCACACATTATCCTTTACTTCGTGTGGTAGATGTCTCCAAGAGTGAGGGCTGACTGGAATGATGTCGGAGTATTTGGCTAGTGTCGCTAAAAAACCCTGACATTCCTGCCCAGATTTGTCAATCATTTTTCCATCATCATTGTATTCAACCATCAATTGTGTCTAGTGGTTCCATACCACAAGCAAGCGATTACGCCCCCTCTCCCACCTCCAATCAGTAGATGAATCTGTTTGTAAAGAAAAAAATTATTTATACAAGTTATAATAAAAATAAATTTTGGTATAATGTTTTCTTAGAGTTATATAAATATACATGTGGTAGTCGGATCAATGGGTGTCACTGGATGTGCAAAATCTGAAGGAATATCTTGTACAGGTGGAGTGTTCCTAAGTTTATGATCCTTAGCCACATACTGTGTGAGGGAAGGAGTCGAAGAAGGTGGAATATAATAGATCGTAGATGATGAACCTGAAGAAAAAGATGATGGAAAAGACGTATAACCAACTGGTAGTGTAAAAATCAGAGGCTTAAATATCCCTTGTGTCCTTAAAGACACACCAGGATCAAAATGGGGCATAGAAGATACGTTTGTGGTAGGGGCATAGTCCAATCGGGTATGACCAGTGGATCATCTAACTCTCACACCACGAGCCCTTGTACCATCGGCCTCAGTACTGGGACCACCAGATGATCGTCTAACTCTAACACCACCCCCCTCCCACCACCAGCCTCTATACTGGGATCAATATCAGGCTCCTCATCAGATATCTCTTGTCTAGGGGGTGGATCCTGAAAAAAAAGTTCAACACAAAAGTAAACACTTGATATTATAAGTTATTGAATTAGATATATTTGAAATAAAATACTCACAACAGGGATGAGTGGAGGAATTCCCATCTGTGTCATGAGACGATTATTTTCATTCATCTTTTCCGCCGCCTCTCTTCAATGGGTGTCATTTCATGCAATGAAAAAAAATATAGAAGTAATTAGAAACAGATAACTAATATGTAACCCAAAAAACAAAATAAAGAAAAACCATTCTGATAAAAAAACATAAAGAAACAGATGATTTATGGCAGTTTGAAGGTATGTACTAGGATACACACTCTGAATGTTGTAGGTGAAACATGTAGGCGAGAACATGACTGTATGATTCTATATATTTCCCACCACAACTTCGGGTTCACAATCAACTCTAACAATTGAGCTATTGGAATCATCATAAGTAATAAACAGATTGCTTCCAATTGCAGTAGGGATATTGTCAACTTCATCATTACCATCATAAAAAACATGCATGGGATTTACTTCAATAATTACACCGAATTTAGGATGACGATGATCTTTGACATAAAAAACTTGTTTCACCATTGATGCCAATACATATGGTTCATCAGTGGAAAGAGTGTGAGTCATGTCAATAACTCGAAATCCGCAATCATCAATAAAGGTGCCCTACCTCGTCATTGAATCAAACCATTGACATTTCATCATCGTGACTCGACCATGCGAGTAATAATCCAAAATTATTATTTTCTCCATGACTCCATAATAAGCTACATTTTCATAATGAGGTCTATTATCAGATGAACTGGCAAAACATTCTGTTGTGGCAGTTAGCATAACACCATCATGTTGTGTTCTCATGTTTCTTTCTTGTTCAGTGATAATAAATTTGTATCCATTGATCATAAGTGATTTACAAGCATGATCCATGGTATTAGGACCAAAAGCCAAAGCTCTTATTTCCTTTGAAATAGAGTCTGTAGGAAAACTCGATACCTAAAATATAAACAAATAGTAAACTTAATTAAATATTATTTTTATTTAGTTATTACAGAAATATTTTTACCTACAATTTCAACCAAGCAGAAAACCCTTTATTATGAAAAGCCTCTTTCCTTCTCAAAGATAAAGAACGATGATTTCTATATATCAATTCTTTATGTTCCCTGTAGATAAAAATAATAATATTTTAACAAATATTTAAAATGACAAGAGATAAGATAAGAGATACATGTACAATTTATATACTTGATATACTCATCAAACAAATCACAATTGAACAACACTGTGCGATGTTCCATCTCTTGCTCTTCAAGGCTTAATGTCGTCTATGTATATGATCCCGTAATTCCTCCTATCTGAGGAAGTGAGGGAAAACTGGGTTCAATTTTCCCATATTGTTATTCTTCATTTCTCATTGGTCTGTTTATTCTCGAAGTAAGATCAGAAAAATACATTGAGTAGAAATCCATACATTTTTGAGCCAAGTAACAGTTCACAATAGAACCTTTGGGATAATTTCTGTTTTGAACATATGATTTAAATGGTCACATGTTTCTTTTAGTTGGATACATACAATGAAAAGAAACGGGTCCTCCAAGAAGTATTTCGATCGGAATATGGACAGTCAGATGCAACATGCATGTAAAAAATGATGGAGGGAATATTTTTTCTAACTCACACAAAATTAATGGTGTCTTTGCCAACAGTTTTTACAAGAAGGATTTGGAAAACCTCTTAGCACAAAGATCTCTAAACAAATAGAACAACCGAATAACTGAGACTCTTACATTATTGGACAAGAGATGAAGGATTTCTATTAGAATCAACTCATGAAAAAGGTTGTGATAATCATGAGTCTTCAAAGATTTCAACTTCAACTCTTTTATGTTGACCCATTTTGATATTTTTCTTGAATAGCCATCAGGAACTTTAATAGTCTATAGCACTTCCAGAAATTTATTTTTTTCATCCGGTGTCGTCACATAAGTAGCTCATGGAACTTTCAATTTATTTTCACTGATACAGACTGGATGCAATTCTGGTCTGATCCCCTAATCTACCAAGTCACACCGAGATCGTAAATCATCTTTTGTATTCCCCTTGACATTTAGAAGAATTGAAAGCAACATTTCATGTATATTCTTTTCAATGTGCATTACATCTAAGCAATTATGTAACATGTTGGTTGACCAATACGACAACTCAAAGAATATACTCTTCTTCTTCCAATTGTAACAGGTATCATTGGAAACATTTTTCCACTTTATAGATTTCATTACACCCTTCCTAAATGAATAAATAAAATCTTTCTATTCATTAAGCTCATCAGTTACAGACATACACTGAGGTGGATCGTCAGTCTCCATGGTATTGTCAAATCTTTGATGATTTTTTCTATATGGATGGTTCATTAGAAAGAATCGTCGATGTCCCATAAAACTAAAAATATGAAGATATTTCAGTCTTCTCGATCGATTATTCTTCATACAAATAGGACATGACAATTTCCCTTTTGTGCTCTATCCATACATCATTGCAAAATCAAGAAAATCATTGATCGTCCACATAAGCGCAACATGCATCTGAAATATGTCTTTCGAACATGCATCGTATGTGGGCACACCCACATCCCAAAGAAGTTTCAAATATTTTATTAAAGGTTGCATGTATACATCTATATTATTTTCAGGATCAGAAGGTCTGGATATTAGTATACTCAAGAATGTGTAAGGATTTTTCATACACAACCATGGGGTAATGTTATAAATGTGTATGAAAACCGACCATGTGTTGTGTGAAGTAATAATCTACCCAAATGGATTAAAACCGTCATATTAACGACTCAGTCTCACATTACGCACGTCGACTGCAAATTCAAGATATCGAGCATCAAATCTCTACCATGAAAATCCATATGCATGGTGAACCAACTCTTTGTTATTCTTTTTTCTCCCAGTGTCATGCCATCGCATTTTTATTGATATTTCATCAGACATGAAAAGGTTCTGTGATCTGGAGATCAATGGAAAGTGTCACATTACTTTTTGTGGCACACGATATGGTGTTCCATCATCTTTTGGCCTCCATTGGGAGGTTCCACATTTGATACAATCATTTCTTTTAGCAGTTTCCTCCCAAAATAAGTTGCAATAATTCGGGCAAGCATGAATTTTTTTTTGAGAATCCATGTTCATCAACTAACTTCCATGCCATTTAGTAGTTTGAGGGAATATTTTCATCATCTGGAAGTAATTCCTTCAAGAAGGTAATAATGTAATCAATTGAAGTATTTGAAATACCATACATAGTTTTCCCATGAAACAATCGGATTAAAAATTCCAACTTTTTCATTTTACCACATTGCTGATATAATGGAGTCATTGCATCATCATTCAATTTTTTCACCCTATCAACATCATCACTTTCATTGGAAACATCATGTGTGATTGTATAAAAATCTTGTTGGCTGGACATCCTTTCCTTCTCATGATGCCAAATAAATGGAAAGTGATCATATATCAAACTCTCCAATTCAGTCCTATCATTTCGATCATCAACATTTTGAGATTCCATTTTCTCTCCATTGTGATACAACACAAAATAGTTTGTTTGGAAACCATATTTGGTTATATGATAGTTAACTGCTTCACGACTCAATCAAGGTCTTCCAACACAATTAGAACATGGGTAGTGTATGCGACCACTATCTGAAGCCTTATCAAATGCCATATCTAAAAAGCTGTTCAAATTATTTTGAAAATCGGTTGAAATCCGATCAGTTTCGTACATCCAACTTCTATTCATTCTGTAAATAAATTGCAATAATTCATTTCAAATAAATTCAATAATATTAAAGTTCAATCAAAAAAATATTTAGGTAAATGACAATTGTTTTCTTTAAATAAAAGCATAACTGACACATTACTCTATATGAGGATCATATTATGAAATAAAACAAAATACAGTGTATATAAGAAAATAAGATACAGAATTTATAATGCCTATATTCAAGGATATCCCAGTAAGATATTGGAAGTGGATCAAGGAATACATAATCCTTAAGGGTCTTGTTGGGAGTACATGAGTTTTATACATTAACTTCTTCAGGGAGATCAGGATGAGGAGTAGGATGAGGATCACATCAAAAGTAGTTATGGACTCATCAAGTTTAACCTTAACCATGGACTAAAGGATCCTAGCTTTGGGGCCATAGATCATAGGTATGTAGGGTGTATTCATTTAACCAGTGTTCTAGTTTATTTTTAGGTGAGGTGAGTTAGAAATCATGTTAGGCATGTCATTAGAACATGGGTTCTTCCATTTAACCATGTAGTCTTGAATTTTAGTGATGAAAGTGTTTTGACTAAGCTAATTACTACTTAGACTATAGTATGTCCAACACATCTTGTGGTCATACCCATGAAACAAAGCCATGTGTAAATGGGATGTTTTCAGCAGCCAATTTGGCCAAACATACTTTTCACCATAAGGTATTGGCCATGTATATTTATATGGCTAACCAAGTCATATAATGTGTTTTCATTCCCATGTACATTCCCAGGACACTAGATTATCATAGACAACATGTCAACCATTATACACACCATGTGAACCCTTATACCATATCATCATTATTGCAACCATTAATAAAAACTTATTAAACAACATCACTTGTCAAAGATAATAAAATTGAACATAAATCAATAATAATATTGGATATATCAAGTAAAATGAATTCATACTATCTTACATCCTAAATGACCACCCACAACCATGATTAATGACCACAAAGCTCCCCTTTCGGCCAAATCAAAAGTGAAAACAAAAACACATAGTTGCAGAAAACAACTTCATTTGTGTGAAGAATAATAATCCCATGGTCATCTTAATATTTGAACCATGGAGTCATGATTTTCAAGATTAACTTGTATCCATCAAACCATATGAGAAACACGATTCAATACATGTGTTTTTCTGAATTTCCCAAGCATTTTGAGGAACCCCAAATCAGTGAAAAAGGTAATTGTGTTTTAAAAAGGTGAATGAATAACTCATGTATGATGTTGATGGAAAATTGATTAATAGTTATATTAAGAAAACTAATATTCATTAATATTGTGAATTTGACATTATGTGAATTAGTTTCATGCAGAAGGAAGAAGTACTACATGGGAAAAAGAGAGTTACCACCGAGAGTTCCCTTTGTAGATATTTTATTCATAAAGAACATTGGATTGTACGATTAAGTATTTATTATTTCCTCTATGAAGAATAATTCGGGACCACATACTAGTTTTCAAAGTTCAAGAAGATACTCCATATGTTCTATTGTGCAAAGGATAAGTGAACAGTGTGTCATTTTATATATATATATAGATTTTGATAGAAACATGATACATAGTTGTTATGTAAAACACATAGTGTACAAAAGTTATGATGAATAATATATTCATGTTTGACATGATCTTAATGAAAGGAGTGATTTTCTTGAAATACTATGAATATATATTACAAACAATTTCTTATGAGTTCATAGACATGAAGCTGTAATATTTGAAGCATTGAGATTAAAAAAACTATGAATCATTAAAATTAGAACACAAGAAAGAGACACCATGATTTTATAAATGTATATGTGTAATGAAAACATTAATTGGACAATCTGTACACTGATTTAGTGATTTGAGTACACAATTCGTGGATTTAGTGATTTGAGTACACGTGGAGTAGTGAACCATAAAATTTTCCAAAAATCCTAGAAATAGGTAATAACGATATCCTTGAGAATAGAAGGATGTCCTTAAGAAGAGGTGGAAGGATATCCTTGAGAAGAGGTGGAAGGATTCTAACCTGGCAGCTAATCCGATGGAAGAGGTGCACCTATGCTGGGGCTTCTCAAGGGCTTCTAGGAGTCTGGAATTGCTTTGGGAGAGTTGTGCACCTTCTGAAATTTGCTTCTGGAATCAGGGGGTTCACCTGCCTTAGTCAAAATTGGGGTTTTTTTGCCAATGATTATTAAAAACCGTTGGTAAAACAATGCTTTCCCAATGGTTTGATTAAACTGTTGGGAAACTCATCTAATCTCCATCTTTACCAATAGTTCTCATGAACCATTGGTAAAGAACAATGATTTCCAAATGGTTTCATCAAACCTTTGGGAAAACTCATCTAAATTCCATCTTTACCAACGGTTCATACAAACCGTTGGTAATGAACACCTATACCAACGTTTCAAAAGAACCATTGGTATAAAAGTGTTGGGAAAACAATGATTTGCAATAGTGTTTATTATTAAAGAAATGACCTTTTTTCTGGGTAGAGGGAGACCCATTACATAGTCTGATGGACTATTACATAGTCGTGTATTGGCCGTGTAACAACTCAGTACATAGCCGTGTAGATGCCCAGGCAGACCGCTTAAGGAAGGGTATAGTTAAGGCTACTACATGACATGTAAATTTAATGAAAAAATAGTGTAGTTTTCTTTTTATTTGATAAATTAGATTGGGGAAGTGTTTGATCTTCGATAATTTCTTCTTTTTCCATTGGTTCGTACTAGAGAGAGAAGAATGTCCGAAAGAACTTGGAGCCCCTCCCCATTCTCCATAAAACCACTTTTTGAGATGCCATCTGGTGCATTGGAATCCCACCGATGAGTTCTTAATTCTACTAGATCTTCTCTTCCCGATTCTTTCTCTCATTTCAGTTATTCAAGGTTGAATATTTTTCACCTTTTCTTGATCTACACCGATCTAGGCTGATTCATGGGCCACTATTCAAAATAATTGATCTGGTGACATCAAGGTATGTGGGTTGTGTCTTTTTTTGATTTTTCTTGTATTATATATTCTTAAAGTACCAAATTCTCTTATTTTAGGTACTGTTCTATCATAAATTTAAACAAGTTTAATACATTCATTGGTTTGGCGGTTTGATAAAGGGTTATTTCTTATGCGTAAGGTTAGATATCTTGTTATGGGATACCCCATTGGTGCATTCCTTTTATTGATTGGTTATGGATGTTTGGTCTAGTATTCCTATAAGATTTCATCAGTTCCATTCCTTGTATTGTTAGGATAGAGTTTTTAATTTCATGAAATGCCTTTATTATGAAATATGGAAGTTTTACCAAGGGGAATTTGACTGTGAGAGCTTTACGAGGTATGTTAATTTATGTATGGTTTGTTTTTATTTTAGACTAGAAGGGTTAAACCATGACAGGTACACATGGGGGCATTATTAAATAAATGTTGGACCCTAGGGAATTGACTATGATATCTTCCAGGTGGTTATTATAGGTTATTGATTCCATGTTGACCAAGAGGGTATTGACTGTGAGAGATACCCAGGTGGTTGTTTGTAAATGATTGGGGTTATGTGGACCAAAGGGGATAGACATTGAATCTGAATACAGAGGTGTTTCTAAGTACATCCTACCATCCTTTGATAGATGGTCAGTCGGAGCACCTGATTTAGGTTTTGGAGGACAAACTTAGAGCATGTGTATTGGATTTCAGGGGCTCTCTGGAGAGACACATACCACTATTAGAGTTTTCTTACAAAATTTTTTTTCAGAAAATGATTCAGATGGAACCCTATGAGGATTTATATGATAGGTCATTCCGATCACCCCTATGTTGGCTAGAGGCAGGAGAGGAAGCTATGATAGGACCACTTCTTGTCTAATAGACCACTGAGCAGGTTGAGTTGATTCATAAGGGTATGGATACTACAAAATCTCGCCATAAATCTTATGCTGATCAACAGAGATGACCTACAGAGTTCGAGGTTGGGGATCGGTTTTCCATATTTGTCACATTGAGGTTGGGACAGAAGAAGATTTGGAGATAGGGGAAGCATTCATAGAGATACGTCGGGTTGTTTTAGGTTTTGGGGGGATTCATGCTAATTGTCTAGCGGTTTTTGTTACCTCTTTGTAACAAGATATGCATGGTATATTTCATTTTTCTCAGCTTCAACATTACATTTTGGACAAATTTCACATTTCTCATCCCAAGGATTTTATGTTGGAGATAGATTCATTCTTCAAAGAGAACCCTATTTGAATTTTGGATCATAGAATTAATTTTCTCTAAGGATGGTATGTTCCTCTAGTACATGTGATATGGTAGAATGGGCGAGTATTGAAAGATGCATGGGAGAGGGAATCTGACCAATGATCTCAGTTTCCATAGTTGTCTGAAACTTCTTCTTCACCACACTTTGAAGGGAAATTCAAGGATGAGATTCATTAAGGGGGAGGTTTGTAAAAACCTAGATCATCATTTCAAGTATGGATCATTATTTTGGGTTGTTTTTTAGGAAAAAGGAAAAAATGGAAAATTTGATAAATACAGGTTGTTTACTTAAGAGTACACATCTTGTACCTAGGTACCATGTATAGCTACGTACTATCCGTGTAACAGCCTAGTACATGGTTGTGTAGATGACTGAGTAGACTGATTAAGGTGGGGGCCTGTTAAGGAGACAACATTGCTTGTGAAATTAATAAACACACCATGTAGTTTTCTTTTTATTTGATAAATCGGAGTGGGTTTGCATCTCATCTTTGGGAACATCTTCTTCATCCCTAGGTTCTTACACGAGTGCGTTGAAGGGATGAAAACTTTGAGCCCCTCCTAATTCTCTGCCTGACCTCCATTTGAGACATTGTCTAGTGCGTTGTAATCCCACCAGTGAGTTCTCAATTCACATGTATCTTCTCTTCTGGATTACTTATCTACTTTTATTTATACAATGGAGAATTTTTTTTCAACTTTGTGTAGATCTACGCCAATCTAGGCTGATTCAAGGGTTGATGTTCAAGAGTATCAATCGTGTGACATCAAGGTTGGTATTTTTTTCCTTTCGTTGATCTTTTCATGTATTATATATGCTTAGTGTTATGAATACCCTTGATTGGGGTATTGTTCCCTTGGTAATTTTACCTTATTTAATATCTTTTATGGTTTTTTTGTTTGATAAAGGGTGATTTTTTATGTATAAGGTTAAATAACTTGTAATGGGACACCCCATGTATGCATTCCCTTGATTGATTGTTTATAGTCATTTAGTCTAAGATGAATTTATTCCTTCTTTTTTTCCATGAATTGTTTTGTTAGGATGGGGTTACTGATTATATTAAATTCATGTGTTATGAATTGTAAAAGTTTTACTAAGGGAAATTTGATTGTAAAAGCTTCCTGATACAGGGTACTTTTTGTATAAATTGTTGTTATGTTAGACCAGATGGGTTAGATAGTGAGAGCTACCCAGGGGGTCATAATTATATGAATTTTGGACCCTAGTTCATAGACTGTATAATGACCCATGCTTTATATACATTGTTAATACTTCAAAATTGAAGCAAACTTATTACAACATATAACAAAACCACGAAAGGACCATATAGGTATAGCGTCTTTAGAAACTGGGAAACATAATCAACTGGTTCATAAAGCATCTACTTTGCCTCCCATTTATTTCATCATATTTATAGTCCCTTTTGGCATATCTTACTTAATAACCTTCTTCCTGACCTGGGGAAAGAAAACATACAAAAGGGTGAGCTCAAATGCTCAGTAAGGGTAAACAAAAGAAATATCAATCACATCGTATACACAAGCACATAACTTTTGGAAATCTTAACCTGCAAAAGATATCATAATTTCATAACATGGGATAAATCATGGCAGTGAAATGTAATCACAATAATCATAACTTAAAACATGAAAATTTGTGTCATACACACATAATCATAGAGAATCATTTCTTGTTAGTCAAGACTCATTTCCAAGACTATCTTAGTGGACAAAGTCCCTTTCTGAACCGATTCACCCTCGTTTCAGTCCTGTTTCACTGAACCGGTATAACCTACCGTTATAGCCATGTCTATCTCATGAGATATAAAATCTTTATCCAATTCATTGGAGGGAGATATAGGTCCCACCCATCTCATAATGATACCATTCTTATGTGTGCCACAAAATCATAAACCATACATCATTGCATAACCCATGTAATAAAAATGGGAATCTTAAACATCATGAAATCATAAAACAATTCATATACGATAAAGGAATTCATAAAAATAATTCCATCACAACATAATCAAATCAATGTAATAATAGGGATAAAAACAAAACCCTTTATTATCTTAGATGGAAAATAATTTTGATAAAACACTTGAACTTCATTCTTGAGGAAAATATCCTTTCTACTTCAAAAACACTTTTCCTTTCTTAACATGTCGTAAAATTATAAACTAAAAGAAGTTGATTAAAAATAAACTTGAAAACTTGTAAAGGGAGATTCTTGGAAATAATGTTTTAAAAATCCATTCATGTCGTATAAGTTAAAAAACATTCTTCTCATACATTTGTCGGAAAAGTCAAAAAAGTACCTCGTACGAAAAACGACAAAAGATTCCTTTCGTATCTTTTACTAAAAACTCACCAAAGGGTAAAATTGGATATAAACTATTTTAGAATGATGTAAATATTACATATTGAGGAAACATGGATGTGGATGATAAGATGCACCCCAGTAAATTCCAAAATATAAACAATCTCGGATAAAAATGAGATTGTGATATTTCCCTTACCTTAGGTCCGTTTTTCTTCGTAAGTGTCTGAACCTCCTGTATAATGATTTAAATAATGTTATTGACTTATTACAGAATCATACTTATTTTTATGATATCATATATGGTCATATTCTTAGCTTCTTAGTAGTAATATTTCATTGCTACTTGTTATTCGGGTGTTTATAACTTTTTGTTCTTATGCGTGTCTTGTCGAATAAATTCTTATTCTTCTCTTTAGGTTATAGATACCTCATTTCCAAAATGGTATTAGTGTAATATATATCATATTCATTCATTCAATTCATTTATATAATCATTATGAAATGATGATCATGTAGAATGAGTCGCATCACATCGTGGAGACGGTATTTCGTACGTACGCACGAGTGATGATATCGTTCCTATGATCGTGGAATTGTATTGGAGTGTATGTATACTATTTCAGAATCAGTATTACTTTATAATAGTCATATATATAGTCATTATTTACACCATTATACCCATCCAAGTAAGGTGGTGGTGGAAAATAGATTACACCACGGCGTGGAGACGGTATTCCGTACGTACGCACGCGCGGTGATTTCTTTTTCCGTAGGATGGATAGATGGTGAAATAGGGTTGTTTCATACTTATAATAACATATCATTATATGATTTATACTGATGTTATTACTTCATAATGAAACAACTAAATAAGAAGAAGTGGAAGAAGAAATAAAGATGAAAGAATCGGTAACGGGCATTACCTCTTCTTTGAAGTGCTTCTTTGAGACCTTCTTTTAGGGCACTAAAATTGGTCTTTTAAGAATACCAGGACCTCTAGGATGTATCTAGGGAAGTGGAGAGGAGGAATTTTCAGGGTTTGGCCGAGATTGAAGGCTCAAAGTGGTGTGAGGAAGAGAGGGAGGAGGTGCCCTTTTATAAGGGAGGAGAGGGGCACCTTTGGAATAACTAAAAATATTATTTTATTATAAAGTCAAGTTCAGTTTTAAATAGCTCAAAATTGATTTATTTAGAGGCTAATGTGGGGATGGGTCGAAATCCTCTCATCCAATATAATTTAGACAAGTTTAGGTTCCTATTTTAACCTTATCATGTAGATTTAACATTAAGTTAAATAATTTTACTTTTATCGTGTCTTCTTGTGTTCTTATACTATAAGGTTAATAAACTTACTATAAGCAGCCAAACGAACTACAAGTTGTTTATTATTAATATATATAACCTTATCTAAGTAATTTGTCCAAACCTTCTATTTTTAGGAATAAAATAACAATTAATAATATAAGATTTGTTTTAAAAACTATTTTATGTCAATTTTGACACTATTTAGTAATTGATTTTTGTAAAAATCATAAAAGAATGATAAGTACTAAAAAAGTTAATTAAATCAATACTAACATGTCATATTAACCTAGAAAATTAGTTTAATTAATATAAAGTCTCAAATTATATTTATTTGGGCATTTATAACATCAATTATGTCAATATTCCATTAATAAGATAATTACTGCATCATCGTTGTGTCATAAATAAATTATATTATTTAATGTCTAAAAATTACAAATAAAATACCATTATGTAGGAAATATTTTTATCTTTCTAATGAATATTTATAGTCTAATTTATCTTATGTATAACCCCATATTACAAATGATTTACTTATTAAACTTTGATTTTAACTATTTTAACCCTTCTTTAAATAAACTAATAATAAATGTCCTAATCTAATCCAAGTGGGCCTAAATGGTCATATTTTATTCCTAAGTTTGTTTTTGGTCGAATTAAACTTGTCCAATAGAATTAGGACATGTGTTAGGGTAATAATAATATCATCTTTACCCTTAATTACCCTATTTACTTTTAACCGTGGTAAAAAAAAGTAAAAAGTTACTATTCACCAAAAAATTATTTTCATCTCATTGAACCTCATTTTACTTACTGACATCAACCGTGTCTCTCAGATTTATGAAATTCCACTCACAGAAGTGGTAAAATTAAGTTTTATGAAAAATTCAGTTTTTTAACTACCACTTAGTGGTTTCACTATTCATCAAAAATTGAAAGTTTTCAGAAAAATACCAAAATTTCACCCTAGGCTAATTTCGATATTCCGAATCCAAAATTGAAGTCCATTTTGAAAAATAAAATTTATAAAATTTCAAAAAGTGGTTATTACTATTCATAACGGCTAGTTTTAATAATATTTTAATAGCATATCGTTGTTTAGTGAAACTCGGTATTGTGTACGACGCAAGCTATCGAGGAAGGTTGTGATTTCGTGTAAAGCAAGACAAGCAAGTGTTGTGTAGAAAAAGATTCCTTTGATGATTTATATAACATAAAAGTCTCGGGTGTTACATTATACCCCCCTTAAAATGAATTTCTCCCTCGAAATTCGTCACTTTGTAACAAACAGATGAGGATACCTCTCCCTCATCATATCCTCAAGCTCCCATGTAGCTTCTTCTAATTGGTGGTTCTTCCATAAAACTTTCACCAATCGAGTGGTCTTGTTTCGTAGGACTTTTTCGCTACGATCCAGAATCTCTATCGGTTGTTCTTCATAAGAAAGATCTTGCTCCAGCGGTACAACTTCTGAGCTGAGTACATGTGAAGGATCAGGTATGTACTTTCTCAGGAGAGATACATGGAACACATCGTGAACTTGAGAGAGATTCGGTGGAAGCACCAATCGGTAATCTACCTTCCCAAAACGATCCAGTATTTCGAAAGGACCGATATATCTAGGGCTCAACTTCCCCTTCTTTCCAAATCTCATAACCCTCTTCCAGGGAGATATTCGTAAGAACACTTTATCACCCACTTCAAACTCTAGGTCTTTTCTTTGGTTTTTTGGCATAACTTTTCTGTCGACTCTGAGCTGCTCTTATGTGTTGTCGAATAGATCTGACCTTTTCTGCCATTTCAACAACGAGATCAGGTCCTAATAGCTTTTTTCCCCAACTTCATCCCAGCAAGTTGGAGTCCTGCATTTCTTTCCATAGAGAGCTTCATAAGGAGCCATCTGAATACTGGAGTGAAAGATATTATTATAAGAAAATTACACCAAAGGTAGGTTTTGATCCCAACCACCTTTGAAATCCATAGAGCAAGCTCTCAACATATCTTCTAGAGTTTGAATTGTTCTCTCAGACTGAACGTCTATCTGAGGATGATAAGCAGTGCTGAAACTCAACTCTGTATCCAGAGTATGCTGAAGACTTCGCCAGAACTTCGAGGTAAATCTCGGATCCCGATCAGAGATAATAGAAATTGGTACTCCATGCAATCTTACCACTTCCTTCACATATATCCTGGCAAGCTGATCCAGAGAGAAATCATCTCTAATAGCAATGAAGTGTGCAGACTTTGTAAGACGGTCAACTATGACCCAGATAGCATTATTGCCTTTGGATGTTTTATGAAGTCTTGTGACAAAGTCCATAGTTATGTTTTCCCATTTCCATTCAAGTATGGGTAATGGTTGTAACATCCCCTTAGACTTCTGTCTCTCAGCTTTAACTTGTTGACAAACCAAGCATCGAGAGACATATTCAGCAACATCTCTTTTCATTCCATCCCACCAGAATTATTCTTTCAGGTCCCTATACATCTTCGTGCTTCCAGGATGAATAGAGAATGAAGAACTATGAGCCTCATCCAGCAGCTCCTTCTTTAATTCGGGGATGGGAGGAACACAAACCCGATTCCTAAACTTTATTATCCCATCACAATCAAGGTTGAATTCAGGAACATTTCTCACCTTCTTTTGTAACTCGACATCTTCTTTCTGTGCCTCTTTAATCTTCACATGTATAAATGGTTGAACATTCATTTCAGAAAGATAATATTTTTCCCCTTCCATTATAATTCCAAGATCCATCCTTTGTAAATCCATAAATATTGGATCTTTTGTGATCCTCATCATCGATAAACTATCATGGTCTTGTCGACTTAATGCATCTGCCACTTTGTTTGCTTTCCCAGGGTGGTAATGGATTGAGCTGTCATAATCCTTAATCAGCTCCAACCATCTTCTTTGGCGCATATTCAGCTCCTTTTGTGTGAAAATATACTTTAAACTTTTATGATCAGTATAAATATCACACCTTTCACCATAAAGGTAATTCCTCCAAATCTTTAATTCAAAGATTACCACAGCTAACTCCAAATCATGTGTTGGGTAATTTTGCTCATGGGTTTTCAAATGTCGTGATGCATAAGCTATCACCATATCATTTTGCATAATAACACACCCCAATCCCTTCTTGGATGCATCACTATAGATCACAAACCTTTCTCCACTACAAGGCAGTGTGAGCACAGGTGCACTGGATAACCTTCTTTTCAACTCGTTGAAATTCTCTTCACATTCTTCCATCCAGACAAACTTAACTCCTTTCCGAGTCAACTTGGTGAGTGGGTTAGATAATCATGAAAAATCTTTCACAAAACGTCGATAATATCCAGCCAAACCAAGAAAACTTCGGATCTCAGTTACTATTGTTGGTCTCGACCATCTTTCAATAACCTCTGTTTTTGTTGGATCCACAGATATCCCCTCTTTTGAGATTATGTGACCCAAAAATGCAACTTTTTGAAGCTAAAATTCACACTTGGTAAATTTGGCATAAAGCTTCTCCTTTCTCAGGGTCTTCAATATAATTCTCAAGTGATCTTCATGTTCTTCCTTGCTCTTTGAATAGACAAGAATATAGTCTATAAAGACTACCACAAATTGATCAAGATAGTCTCTAAAGACTCTATTCATCAGATCCATGAAGATAGCAGGGGCATTAGTAAGACCAAATGGAATCACTATAAATTCATAGTGTCCATACCTTGTACGGAAAGCCGTCTTTGGTATATCCTCCCTTTTGACCCTTAATTGATGATACCCTGAACGAAGATCAATCTTGGAAAAGTATTGAGCTCTGCGTAGTTGGTCAAATAGGTCATCAATGCGTGGGAGAGGATATTTTTTCTTGATAGTGATCTTGTTAAGTTCCCGATAATCAATGCATAGTCTCATTGATCCATCTTTCTTTTTAACAAATAGAACAGGTGCTCCCCAAGGTGACGCACTAGGGTGTATGAATCCCTTTTCAAGATTCCTGCAACTCAATTGGGGCCATTCTATAAGGTGTCTTTGAAATAGGCAAAGCACCCGGTACGAGTTCTATTGAAAACTCAACTTCACGATTTGGTGGAAGACCCAGTAATTCCTCTGGAAAGACATCATCAAACTCCCGTACAATGGGCATATTCTTAATCGTGAGTTTCTCACCAACCATTTGAGATAAATAACCTTCATTTCGTGGAATCAATACCCATAAAATGGAATAAATTCCCACTGGAAGGTTATGTTTATCCTTGCATCGATAGACGATCATAGATTGATTTGGAATATGAAATGTGACTTCCCTTCTTTGGAAATTGATATGAGATCCATATAAAGAAAGCCAATCCATGCCAAGAATCACATCAAATTCCACTATAGGAAGGATCACAAGATTTGAAGGAAGCACTTTCCCACAAACTTCAATCAGAGAAGAATTATAAACTTTTGATGCGACTGTTGTGCCATTAGGTGTTGTCACAGCTAACTCAACATCTAATTGTTGAGGTAATACGGTGATACCCTTAGAAAATTCTTCAGAAATAAAGGAGTGGGTGGATCCAGAATCAAATAAAACATTTTCTACTTTAGAGTGGATGGTAAGTGTACCTTTCACCACATCGTTATCGTACTCCACATCGGTGATAGAAATTGCATGTGACTTTCCTTTGTCTTTAGCCTTAAGAGTTTGTTGACGTCGACCATCATCATCAACCCATGGATTAGGGCATTTATTGGCATAATGTCCCATCTCCTTGCACTTGAAACATTGAAGTGTAGTAGGTTCATTCTGTGTATCCCTTCCTTTTTTTGCATCATTAGACATCTTCTTCCCATCATCGCGGCATTCAAATGCCCGATGACCTTCCTTTCCACATTTGAAACATTTACTTGTCCCTTTAAGACAACTCCCTCCATGTTTCTTTCCACACTTTGAGCATAAGGGAAAGCTCATCTTCTTTTCAGTGTGCTCTTTAGATTTTCCTTTGAATTCCATTTTCCTCTTCTTATCAAACCCATATGACTGATGGGTTACTCCAATCTCCATCTCGACTTTGAGAGCACATCAAACGATTTCCTCGTAGCTATTGAAGTCCCTTATGGCTAACGCCCTTCGAAGACTTGGTTTTAAGCCACTAAAGAATTGATCGATCTTACTCTCAGGTTGGATAATAATACCAGAAGCGTACCTTGCAAGTCTTGTCAAATTTTCTTCATAGGTACCAACAGATTCATCATCCTTTTGCTTTAGTTCAAGAAACTCTTTCTCTATCTTTGTTCGGAGAATACGAGGGAAGTACTTATTGAAAAATAAGTTCTTGAACTCGTCCCATTCCATGGACTCAATTTCATCCCTTTGCCTCGTATTCTTAATAAGATTCCACCATTGATCAGCATCTCCTTCCAAACGATACACTACTAGGATGACTTTATCATGTTCAGAACATTGAAGAACTGAAAATATCTTTTCAGTAGTACTAATCCATTGTTCAGCAACTAATGGATCAGTAGACCCGCTGAAAGAAGGTGGATGCTGTCTCATGAAGGATTCAACAAAATGTTGCTCCTTACTTTGCTCGTTTGGAAGTCCTGCATGATTCATAGCTTGAGAAAGTTGTGTGAGCATGGCTACAAGATTTTGCATTCCATCTCCCATAACGTTTGGTTTCTTAGGGGGACAATCATTGCATTGCCCGTCGCATTCCGCATTAACACGATTCCTTCGGGTTCCAGCCATTGACTAAAACCAAGAAGAATAGTGTGAGCAACACTAATTATAATAGGAAAACCACATAATCAAGAATAAAATTTCACACTTAAGGTCTTATCCTAGGTTATTCATGGCCATTTATAAAACACTAAGATTGTGTTCTATGCTTAGAATTATCCTTAGGGTTCTTACTAAGGCTTTCACATCCTAGTTTCCATAGGTTGACTATACCTTTCCTCTGATACCAACTATAACAACCCTTGATTTACATACATTGTTAATACATCAAAATTGAAGCAAACTTATTACAACATATAACAAAACCACGAAAGGACCGTATAGGTATAGCGTCTTTAGAAACTGGGAAACATAAACAACTGGTCCATAAAGCATCTACTTTGCCTCCCATTTATTTCATCATATCTATAGTCCCTTTTGGCATATCTTACCTAATAACCTTATTCCTGACCTGGGGAAAGAAAACATACAAAAGGGTGAGCTCAAATGCTCAGTAAGGGTAAAAAAAAAAAAATATCAATCACATCGTATACACAAGCACATAACTTTTGGAAATCTTAACCTGCAAAAGAGATCATAATTTCATAACATGGGATAAATCATGGCAGTTAAATGTAATCACAATAATCATAACATAAAACATGAAACTTTTTGGCATACACACATAATCATAGAGAATCATTTCTTGTTAGTCAAGACTCATTGTCAAGACTATCTTAGTGGACAAAGTCCCTTTCTGAACGAGTCACCCTCGTTTCAGTCCTGTTTCACTGAACCGGTATAACCTACCGTTCCAGCCATGTCTATCTCATGAGATATAAAATCTTTACCCAATGCATTGGAGGAAGATATAGGTCCCACCCATCTCATAATGATACCATTCTTATGTGTGCCACAAAATCATAAGCCATACATCATTGCATAACCCATGTAATAAAAATGGGAATCTTAAACATCATGACATCATAAAACAATTCATATACGATAAAGTAATTCATAAAAATAATTCCATCACAACATAATCAAATCAATGTAATAATAGGGATAAAAACAGAACCCTTTATTATCTTAGATGGAAAATAATTTTGATAAAACACTTGAAATTCATTCTTGAGGAAAATATCCTTTCTACTTCAAAAACACTTTTCCTTTCTTAACATGTCGTAAAATTATAAACTAAAAGAAGTTGATTAAAAATAAACTTGAAAACTTGTAAAGGAAGCTTCTTGGAAATAATGTTTTAAAAATCCATTCATGCCGTATAAGTTAAAAAACATTCTTCTCATACATTTGCCAGAAAAGTCAAAAAAGTACCTCGTACGAAAAACAACAAAAGATTCCTTTCATAACTTTTACTAAAAACTCACCGAAGGGTAAAATAGGATATAAACTATTTTAGAATGATTTAAATATTACATATTGAGGAAACATGGATGTGGATGATAAGATGCACCCCAGTAAATTCCAAAATATAAACAATCTCGAACAAAAATGATATTGTGATATTTCCCTTACCTTAGGTCCATTTTTCTTCGTAAGTGTCCAAACCTCCTGTATAATGATTTAAATAATGTTATTGACTTATTCCAGAATCATACTTATTTTTATGATATCATATATGTTCATATCCTTAGCTTCTTAGTAGTAATATTTCATTGCTACTTGTTATTCGGGTGTTTATAACTTTTTGTTCTTATGCGTGTCTTGTCGAATAAATTCTTATTATTCTCTTTAGGTTATAGATACCTCATTTACAGAATGGTATTAGTGTAATATATATCATATTCATTCATTCAATTCATTTATATAATCATTATGAAATGAAGATCATGTAGAACGAGTCGCATCACCTCGTGGAGACGGTATTCCGTACGTACGCACGAGTGATAATATCGTTCCTATGATCGTGGAATTGTATTGGAGTGTATGTATACTATTTCAGAATCAGTATTACTTTATAATAGTCATATATATAGTCATTATTTACACCATTATACCCATCCAAGTAAGGTGGTGGTGGAAAATAGATTACACCACGGCGTGGAGACGGTATTCCGTACGTACGCACGTGCGGTGATTTCTTTTTCCGCAGGATGGATAGATGGTGAAATAGGGTTGTTTCATACTTATAATAACATATCAGTATATGAGTGATACTGATGTTATTACTTCGTAATTAAACAACTAAAGAAGAAGAAGTGGAAGAAGAAATAAAGATGAAAGAATTGGTAACGGACATTACCTCTTCTTTGAAGTGCTTCTTTGAGACCTTCTTTTAGGGCACTAAAATTGGTCTTTAAAGAAGAACAGGACCTCTAGGATTTCTCTAGGGAAGTCGAGAGGAGGAATTGTCAGGGTTTGGATGAGCTTGAAGGCTCAAAGTGGTGTGAGGAAGAGAGGGAGGAGTTGCCCTTTTATAAGGGAGGAGAGGGGCACCTTTGGAATAACTAAAAATATTATTTTATTATAAAGTCAAGTTCGGTTTTAAATAGCTCCAAATTGATTTATTTCGAGGCTAAGGTGGGTATGGGTCTAAATCCTCTCATCCAATAGAATTTAGACAAGTTTAGGTTCCTATTTTAACCTTATCATGTAGATTTAACATTAAGTTAAATAATTTTACTTTTATCGTGTCTTCTTGTGTTCTTATACTATAAGGTTAATAAACTTACTATAAGCAGCCAAACGAACCAAAAGTTGTTTATTATTAATATATATAACCTTATATAAGTCATTTGGCCGAACCTTAGATTTTTAGGAATAAAATAACAATTAATGATATAATATTTGTTTTAAAAACTATTTTATGTCAATTTTGACACTATTTAGTAATTGATTTTTTTGAAAATCATAACAGAATGATAAGTTCGAAAAAAGTTAATTAAATCAATACTAACATGTCATATTAACCTATAAAATTAGTGTAATTCATAAAAAGTCTCAAATTATATTTATTTGGTCATTTATAACATCAATTATGTCAATATTTCATTAATAAGATAATTACTGCATCATCGTTGTGTCATAAATAAATTAAATTATTTAATGTCTAAAAATTACAAATAAAATACCATTATGTAGGAAATATTTTTATATTTCTAATGAATATTTATAGTCGAATTTATCTTATGTATAATCCCTTATTGAAAATGATTTACTTATTAAACTTTGATTTTAACTATTTTAACCCTTCTTTAAATAAATTAATAATAAATGTCCTAATCTAATCCAAGTGGGCCTAAATGGTCATATTTTATTCCTAAGTTTGTTTTTGGTCTAATTACACTTTTCAAATAGAATTAAGACATGTGTTAAGGTAATAATAATATCATCTTTACCCTCAATTACCCTATTTACTTTTAACCGTGGTAAAAAAAAGTAAAAAGTTACTATTCACCAAAAAATTATTTTCATCTCATTGAACCACATTTTACTTACTGACATCAACCGTGTCTCTCGGAGTTTTGAAATTCCACTCACAGAAGCGGTAAAATTAAGTTTTATGAAAAATTCAGTTTTTTAACTACCACTTAGTGGTTTCACTATTCATCAAAAATTGAAAGTTTTCAGAAAAATACCAAAATTTCACCCTAGGCTAATTTTGATATTCCGAATCCAAAAATGAAGTCCATTTTGAAAAATAAAATTTATAAAATTTCAAAAAGTGGTTATTACTATTCATAACGGCTAGTTTTAATAATATTTTAATAGCATATCGTTGTTTAGTGAAACTCGGTATTGCGTACGACGCAAGCTATTGAGGAAGGTCACGATTTCGTGTAAAGCAAGCCAAGCAAGTGTTGTGTAGAAAAAGATTCCTTTGATGATTTATATAACATAAAATTCTCGGGTGTTACAGACTGTGAGAGCTTCCATGTGGTCATTATATTTTATTTATGTTTTGTAGAGCAGGGGGGTATTGACTATGAGGGCTTCACATGTGGTCATTTTTAAATGATTAGTGATATGTGGAACATAAAAGGATAGACTGTTAGAGCTTTCTTATAAGGTGATTATTTATTGAATTGATGAGATTTTAGACCAGAGGGGTTAGACTGTGAGAACATTCCTAGATTGTTTCTTATGAATGATTGTGATGAGTCTACCAAGCCAAAGCACAGTCATGGACTCAGTCATTATTAATAGTTTATACGGTCTTCTGAGACATCCTTTTGTTACTATTACATAAAGGATACAGATCATTATCTAGATCCCAAGGCTTACCTAATTCTATTAATTAAATAATAAATTAAAATGAAAGTTATTGAAAATTGTAGTACTATTTACTTTTGAGTACATCCTATTTTATTGCTTCATTTCTGTATATTACCTTCTATATATACTCATTGATTGATAAGAATAGATATTTTGGTAGTTTCTTATTGGGAATCATCTCACACTCTATTTGGGTCATGTTTTGGACCCAAACTGATTATATAGATGCAGGTATAGATAAGGAAAGATCCCTTCTTCATTAGGTATTTGATTGCTATTGGATATGAAGGGAATGGGACCAAGATGATGCTTTCGATGCTATTGGAGTTTACTATTTTTTTGTACATCAGTTTCAGTATTTTAATTATAGCATTATGATGTGTTTTCCTTCTTTCCAAGACACTTGTGAATTCCATCATTTATATATGCTTTAGTTGTTATATTACTATCAATCATCCACTATTTAATTTTGTTGTATGGTATGAATGCTTCCTCTATTGGTTACTTTTTGCATTCTGTTGTGTATACACTGCCAATGATGACATAGTTTCCCAATTCTCACGCTATGGTCCTCGCTTCTAATCGTCATCCTCTGGCATTTGGTGAAATGTGCTTGAGGTTATATAACCAACTGGGTTCGGGGCACCTTTAGGTTGTACCTAGAACCGGTACGTTATAAAGTGGTATAAAAGGGGTTTAATTTTCTTATTTGCCTTACTATTTGGAGCCAATAGAATGGGATGGAATTGAATAGGTAATTGGTAATAAGTTCTTCTTGAGAGTTGTTAACCCGTGTATAGGGAAAATCCATGTTACCTTGAATATTTCAATTTTTCTAGTTTTTCAATTGTTAGAGTTGATTTGATTTCACCATTGGGTGATTCCATTCTTTTGAACTGTCATGATTTGTATCAATGTGTTTCTATTTTTATTGCAACCGTATGAGATGATGGTATTCCATCTCATCCATTATATGGGGAATTTCTAGATATCACATGTCATGCATTCATATCATTCCATTTAGGATGCATTACTAATTTCATACTATTATTCTAGGTATGCATGTTGTTGTGATATATTCTGTGATAGAATAACTTTTCTTTGATAGGTTATTGGTAATTGTAATGATTCATTTGTATGGATGCCATGCTTTGGTCCCTGATGTGTTTTCAGTCATCTTATATCAAAATTTGGTGGATCATGTTTGAACTTTAATTGAATTCTCTTACTTCTCTTACAATATGTCATGAATAAGGATTCCGAAAATATATTTACAGGGATTCTGGGATCTCACAGTTCGTAAAATGGCATGTTCTTGACAAATATTAAGTTTTCAAGGGTTCTGGATAAGTCTCAAAGGCCTACTATCTAGAAACCTAGACAACACAGCATATGTTTTTATAAACACATTTCAGGTGTTCTTCTGTTCCAAAGGAAAAAAACTATTATTAAGTACACATCATATACCATATGTAGACATCATGTATTCCTTGAAACTGTTATTGACTATGTGAGCAGAGACATAGATTTGATAAATGTTTTTTAGAACACATTGTTTACTAGAAGTACACACCGTGCTTTATAGTCTATGAATCGAGCAGTGTCTCTAATGACATTGGTGGATGAAATTCATATGGTACACACCGTGGCTAGAATGTAAATGTCGTATGGTGATTGACCTTATATTTAGTCGTGTGACTAATGACACATGTGGATAGAACATATATAGTACACACTGTGTTAGGGGTGAACATGTTTTGTAGTGTTACACTGGGATAGAACCATGTAGTTCTAGCCGTGTAGAAGAACCTGGGCAGGAGGGAAAATTCAAGTACACACTGTGTCACTAGATGAACTCCTCATGTGTATGGGGTGTTACATGACCATGTTGAAAAAAGTTACATACCCATGTAAAAGATTAAGGGAACACGCCGTATATTGGGTCTAACTGTCAGATAACCCACTTTTTTAAAACATGAATTCTTTATTGACTTGTTACTTATTTCACTTCTAAGATTATAGCCATGATAATATTGTACTAAGGTTTTTTATTGATCTATTAGAGTCATTCCACCATGATGTCCTCTAGTTGTACGCTATGTATAAGGAAATGATCTGACACCAAAAATGGTAGACCAGGGACTACCAGAAAATCCTCCCATTATGCCCATTTTGGTACCATATGTAATACGAGACATAGGTGTGGATGCACAATTTCATGATGGATTTTTTAGGATCATACTCACTTTTCAGTGAGCATCACATCCTTCCCCGACTATATAGGAGTCGATGAGTGTCTTACTACAGTTTCATCCTCCAACCATTTCAGAGTATGGAAAACCACAGGTTTTAGAGTCATGGTTGGAGTCCATGCTTTATATCTTCAAGCATCTAGAGACGCCTCGATATAGGAGGTTGAAGCTCGTGGCGTACATGCTATGTGATTCATCCAAGAAATGGTGATATGTTATCTCACTGGCAGAACATCATCAGGATATGGCTTGGTAAGATTTTTAGAGGACCTTCCAGGATTACTTCTACCCTGACTTGTTGTGGTCTGATCGAGCCTATGAGATCATGAATTTGGAGCAGGGACCTCTTTTGGTGATGGATTATTCTTCTCACATTACAGAATATCAGCATTTTACTCTTATTTTGGGAGGTGATTATTTATCTATGGGTAGGAGATTTTAGGATGGTCTCCGATATGACATTCTATCACAGGTGAATGTTTTTATTCTAACTTCAGTGACTTCTATAGTAAAACAGGCAGTGATTACTAAGTGTAATCAGAGGGAGTTGGGATATATGAGCTAGGGTAGTTCAGCATCTAGGGCTGGTACTCCATCGATAGATAGCAGGAAGTGCCGTAGAGAGATTTCACGCGATGTTTCTTCAGGTAGCCATGTAGTGTGCTACAAGTGCGGAAAGTGTGGGAATATGATACCACATTTCCCAAATGACTCAGTTGGGTGTGGATCTTGTGGAAATATGGTCCATATTCAGATTTTTTTCTGGATATTCTCACTAGCAGCGAGTGAGAGGGGGTCTTTTATGACTCCGAGTTTAGGAGCAAGACCACCATTTTCTCATCAGTCAGGGAACTGGAGTTCATTAGGTCGTTCAGGTCAAGGTGGGGGTCATATACATGGTATCCAAACATCATGATTTCTGTGAAAACCGGGTGGATCAGCTCAAGGTAGTCAGAATGGGTGTTAGGGATGCAGTACAGTTTAGACATTTGCAGTGGAGTAATCCAAGTAGGAGGAGGATCTCAGACCCTCTACAGTTAGAGGTACGATTCATGTGGACTCAGTTTTCGCCTTTTCCTATTTTTATAGAGGGTATTCCCATAGTTTTATATATTTTTCCATTATGGAGATCCTTGGGATCTATATCAATAATTCTTAGGATATTATGAAGCTAGACACTTCGTTGAGGATTATGACAGCTAGTGTACATTAGTTAAAGGAGTTCCCTCTTGAGGTTGGTGGGTGTAACTTCTAATTAGACCTCTATTTTATAGAGAATACATGCTTCTATTTCATTCTTGTAATGTATTGTTTCGTCTATTTCCATGAATTTATTAACTGCTATCATCATAGGGTGAGTATCACATTACCATAGGGTAGATCTATTATACACAAGGGTGAATGAGAAATCTAGGCGAGTAGAGCTGGACTTGAGAATCATGGTTGGGGAGAATTACTACCCAGCTTTCTAGTTTATATTTGGATGACCAGGGGACCTCACAGATGGAAATTTGTCCAGTGCTGGATTATTTCACAGAAGTATTTCAAGAGGAATTTTTAGGTTTACCTCTGAATAGAGAATTAGATTTCTATATTGATCTTGTTCTAGGAGTGGAACCAATGTCCATTCCTCCTTATAGGATGGCTAAAAAAGAGTTACCAGTTCTAAATAAGTAGTTAGAGGATTTTCATGAAAAGTGTTTCATCTGACGTAGTACATCTCCATGTGGTTCACCTATCCTTTTTGCGATGAAGGCAGACGGTACCCTCATACCTTGTGTAGATTATCGGAAGCTGAAGCATTTGATAGTTAATAACTAATATCCCTTTCAATGGATTGATGATCTCATTGATCCGATTTTAGGAGGTCAGGTGTTCTCGAAGATAGATTTTTGATCCGATTATCATTTGTTGTGTGTTAGACCCTTATATATACCTCTTATAAATTTTTAGAGTAGGAATGATCTATATGAGTATTTGGATATTCCGTTCGGTCCCACGAACATGCTGGTAGTTTTCATGGAACTGATGAATTGAGTGTTCCATCCTTATGTGGAATATTTTGGGGTAGTATTCATGAAATATATCATGGTGTACTCTCACACTCGACATGACCATGCCACACATCATGAGATTGTATTGAGTACATTGAGTGAGCATCAATTATATGTTATGCTCTAAAAATGCCACTTTTGGATGTACCATATTCACTTCATGGGTCATGTTATCTCAAAGATAATAGTAGTAGTAGACCCAGAGAATGTGAGATTAGTAGTTCTATCTGAGTAGTCGAAGAACATATATGAGGTACAGAGTTTTCTGGGACTGGATTGTTAATATAGATGCTTTATCTAGAAATTTTCATGCTTAGTAGAGCCAATGATGATACGGACTCAAAAGGGTGAAAATTACTTGTGGAAATATTCCCACGATTCATCCTTTCAGGAGAAAAAAGGGAGATTGACTTTAGCAGCGATATTGATTTTTCCAGAGTTGGGGAGGAGTTAAACCATTTACTTTGATGATTCAGATATCGGGCTATGATCAGTGCTTATGCAGTGGGATGGAGTTTTTGTATATGGGTCTCAGTAGTTGAGGCCACATGAGAGGAATTACCCAACACATGAAATCGAGTTTGCTGCAGTTGTGCATGCTTTACATTGTTGGAGACACTATCTTTTGGGAGATAATTTTATGGTATACACTAACCAAAATTGTCTCAAGTATATATTTACTTAGCAAGAAATTAATTTGAGACAAAAATGGTGGATTGAGTACCTTCATTATTTTGACTTCGAGCATGCCGACATGCCTAATAAAAGCAATATAGTGGCTCATTAGTTGATTAGGAGGAAGCAGATACCAGAAGTAAAGGAGGCTAGTAGTGAGTGAAAGCTTATGTATTTCTTACATGAGATACATTTGGAGGTGTACAATAGACAGGGGAAGACATTTCATTCCTCGATAGCTATTACCTCTAGTATTATAGATCGAGTAAGAATAAGGCAGATCTCAAATTTCGTTGGTCGATTCATATGGTAGAGTCTATCAGAAAAGGACTCTACTCCTAGGTAGACCATAGGTGATGATGAGGGATTACAATTTCATGTGCGTTTATGGGTGTCAGAAAACATATGTGATGAGTTGTTGTGAGATTTTCATGTCTCAGAATGGGTAGTTCATCATTGTTTCTCCAAGATGTACCAGTATCTACACCGTCAGTATTGGTTTGAAGGTATGAAGAGGGATGAAGTTGGTTTTGTTATGAGATTTTCCACCTGTCAACAAAAGAAGGTAGAGCATGATTGACCATCTGGTCTTTTACAGCATTTACCCATTCCCGAGTGGATGTGGAATGATGTTGTGATGGATTCTGTGACATTTTTACTGAGGTCTCCTTGTGGGAATTATGCAGTTTTTGTTGTAATTGACAGAATCACAAAGGTTGCACACTTCCTGCCTATTAAGTAATCCATCAGTGTCAATGAGCTTGGATGGTCGTACATTTGAGAGATTGTACGTTTTCATGGGGTTTTGGACTCTATCATTTTAAAAAGGGACTCTCAGTTTACTTCTCATTTTGGGAAGTGACTACAAAGGGAATTACGTAGATAGGTACTTCTGAGTAAAACATACCATCCCCAAACAGATGGCCAATCTTAGCGCACGATTCAGTTTTTTTAGGACATGCTTCGAGCATGTGTCCTAGATTTTGTATTCTCATGGGAGAGGAACATACCCATAGTGTAGTTTTACTATAATATATATTTTCAAGAAATGATTCAGATGGAACCTAATAAGGCTTTATACAATATGTCACACCAATCACCACAATGTTGGCTAGAGGCAGGAGAGGCAATTATTCTGACATGTCATCTTGTCCAGGAGACCACAAATCAGGTGTATTTGATTTGGAATATGATGGATACTGAACAATCTCAATAGAAGTCTTATTCTGATCGATGAGCGTGACCTCTGGGGTTCGAGGTTGGGGATAGGGTTTTCATACGTGTCGCAATAAAGTTGAGACACAAGAGGATTTAGAGGGAGGGGAAGCTTTCCCTGAGATAAATCAGACCATTTGAGGTTTTAGAGAGAGTCAATCTAGATTCCTATCTATTTTAGTTACCTCAGAGGTATCAGGCTATGCATGATGTCTTTCAAGTTTATTTGCTTCAGTGTTACTTTCCAGAACCGTCTCTAGTTTTTCAACCTGAGGATTTTTAGTTGGAGGAGTATGCATCCATTGAGGAGAACCCTATTCGGATTGTGGATCAAAACAAGAAGGTTCTCCATGGTCATTATGTTTCTCTATTAGGGGTTCTATGGGAGCACATGTAAGTACAGGATGAGACTTGGGAGAAGTAGGAAGATGTACGATCACCATGGAAAGAGTTTTTTGAAGCTTCTTCTTCACCACCCTTAGAAGGACAATTTATGGAAAAATATCTTTAATGTTGGATGTTTGTAAGGACCCAGATCTTCATTTCACGTATGGATCTTTATTTAGGGTTATTTTTTTAGGAAAAATAAGAAATGTGAAATTTTATAAGTACACACCATGTACTCGGGTATCACGTATCGCCGCATCCTGGTCGTGTAACAAGCTAGTACATCACAGTGTAAGTGACCTAGAAGACCTCTTATGGCAGGGGCCATGTAAGGATACTACACATCATGTAAATTTAATGAACACAAAGTTTATTTTCCTTTTTATTTGATAAATCGGAGTGGGGTCGTGTCTCATATTCAGGAACATCTTTTTCTTCCCTTGGGTCATACATGAGAGTGACGAATGACCAAAGAACATAAAGACCCTATCGATTCTCCATCCGACCTCTGTTTGAGACATTTTCTGGTATGTTGTAATCCCACCGGTGGGTTATCAATTCACTTAGAGCTTCTCTTCCCGATTCCTTCTCTTATTTTAGTTATTCAATGTTCAATTTTTTGAGGTTTTTGTAGATCTAAGCCATTCTAGTCTGATTCAAGTGCCTAAGTTCAAGAGTATCTATCAACTGACATCAAGGTAGGTGAATTTTTCCCTTCATTTATTTTCCTTGGATTATATAGGCTTAAAGTGTTTAATTCCCATGTTTTGGGGTATTGTTTGATTGGGAATTTAACCATGTTTAATACCTACTATGGTTTGGCTATTTGATAAAGGGTTATTTCTAATTCATAAGGATAGATACTTTATTATGGGACACCCCATGGTTTCATTCCCTTGATTGATTGTTTATGGTCATTTTGTATATGATTATTGTAGTATTTTTTTGTTTCCATTCATTGTTTTGTTAGGATGAAGTTGTTGATTATATGAAATGCTTGTGTTATGCACTTTTGATGTGTGATTAAGGGGAATTTGACTGTTAGATCTTCCTAAGGTAGGGTCATTTATGTATGATTTTTTATGTTATAACAGAGGGATTAGACCATGATAGCTACCTAGAGTAATTTTATTAAATTAATGTCGGACCCTAGGGAATTTACAATGAGAGCTACTAGGTGGTCATTATTTTTTATTGATTCTATATAAACCAAGGGGTTATTTACCATGAGAGCTTCCCTTGTGGTCATTTGTAAATGATTAGTACTATGTGGGACCAAAGGGGTTAGACTATAAATCTAGGTATACAGGTAATTCTGAGTACAACATACCATACCCCAATAGATAGCCAGTCTAAGTGAACATTTAGGCTTTGGAGGACATGCTTTGAGCATGCGTCCTAGATTTTGAGGTCACTTGGGGGAGACACATACCCCTAGTGTATTTTTCCTAAAATAACAGTTTTCAAGAAATTTTTAAGATTGCACCATAAGAGGCTTTATACGGTAGGTCATGCAGATCACCCCTGTGTTGGCTGGAGGTAGGAGAGGTAGCTATGCTGAGATCTCATATTGACTAGGAAACCACTGAGCATGTGGAGTTGATTCAGAAGAGGATGGATACAATACTATGTCGCCATAAATATTACGATGGTAAATGGAGATGACCTATGGATTTTGAGGTTAAGAAACATGTTTTGTTACATGTCACACCGAGGATGGGACACAATAGGATTTGGAGATAGGGGAATCTTTCACCAGGATATGTTATGCTATTTGAGGTTTTTGTGGGATTTAGACTAGTTTCATATCTATTGTAGTTACCTCAAAGGTACTGGGATATTCATGATGTCATTCATGTTTCTCAACTACACTATTACTTTTCAGATCCATCTAACCTTTTTCAACCAAAATTGGTTGAGTTGGAGGTGTAAGTATCATTTTAGTAGCACCATATTCGGAATTTGCATTGCAGCATGAAGGTTCTCTATGGATAGCCTATTGTACTAGTTTGGGTGCTATGGAAGCACGGCCGAGTACAGGATGAGACTTAGGAGATGAAGGCCGAAATATGATCATAGTGGCTAGAGTTGTTTGAAGCTTCTTCTTCTCCACCCTTTGAAGAGTAATTCGGGGACTAATTTCTTTAACAGGGAAGTTTGTAAGTACTCAGATCAATATATCAAGTATGGATCTTTATTTCGGGATGTTTTTTAGGAACAAAGAAAGAAATGTGAAATTTTATAAGTACACTCCGCGTACTTATGAGTACACATCATGGACCTGGGAACCACGTATTGGCCTTGTAAAAGCCTAGTACATGGTTGTGTAGGTGACCTGGCATACCACTTAAGGTGGGGGTCGGTTAAGGCTACTAAATGGTGTGTAAATTTAATGAATACACCCTTTAGTGTTAATTTAATTTGATAAATCAGTGTGGGTCACATATTATCTTTGATAACATCTTATTCTTCATTTGGTTCTTACAGAAGAGTGAAAAATGCCCAAATAACTTCGATCCCCTCTTGATTCTCCTTCCAACCACCATTTGAGATGTCATCTAGTGCGTTGGAATCCCATCGGTGAGTTATCAATTCCCCTAGAGCATATCTTCCTGATTTCTTCTCTCGTTTTAGTTATTCAAGGTTTAAAATTTTCCTCTTTTTTATAGATCTATTCCAATTCAAGGGCTGATGTTCAGGAGTATTGGTCTTGTGGCATCAAGGTAGGATATATGTGCATTTCATTGATTTTCCAAGGATTATATATTCTTAATGTGATGGATACCAATATTTGGTGTATTGTTAGATTTTTAATTTAATTGTTTTTAATACCATCTATGGTTTGGTTGTTTGAGAAATGGGTATTTCTTATGTGTAAGGTTAAATACCTTATTATGGGACACCCCATGGGCACATTCCCTTGATTGATTTTTTATGGCCATTTGTCTAGGATTCTTGTAGGCATGATTTTATTCCATGAATTTTTTTGTTAGGATGGAGTTAATGATTATATTAAATGCACGTGTTATGTATTTTTTAAGTTTGACCAATTGGAATTTGATTGCGAGTGCTTCCTGAGGTAGGGTGAGTTATGTATGACTTGTTGTCATGTTATTCCTGAGGGGTTGGACTGTGAGAGATATGCAGAGGGTCATTATTAAATGAATGTTGTAGCCTAGGTAATTGACTGTGAGAGATTCCAGGTGGTTATTATAGTTTATTAATTCTATTTAGACCTAAGGGGATTGATCGTGAGAGCTGAACATGTGGTCATTTGTAAATGATTAGTGTTATGTTGGACCAAAGGGGTTAGACTATGAGAGATTTTCCCAAGGGTCGTCATTTATTTAATTGATGATATGATATATGAGAGGGGCTAGACTTTGATAACATTCCCAGAGGAGTTCTTATGAATGATTCTGACGAGTCTTCCAAGCCAAAGCACATTTGTGGACTCATTCTTTCATGATTTTTTAGATGGTATTTTGAGACATATTTTTGTTAATATTACACAGGGTATACAGAGCTTAGGCTAGATCCCAAGGCTTACATGATTCGGTGAATTTAATAATAAATGAAAATGGACATAATTGAAAATTGTACGATCATTTACATTTGATTACTTCCTAGTTTATTATTTTATTTCTACATATTACCTGATATATATATATATATATATTCAATGACAGTATGGAATAGATCATTTGGTGGATTCCAACTGGGATTCATATTACACCCTATTTGGGTCATGTTTTGGTCCCAAACAGTTTATATGGTTACAAAATATATATAATGGAAAGATCCCTTCTTCCACATGCAATTGATTTTTGTTAGAGTAGGAGGGAATGTGACCAAGCTTAGTCTTGCAATGCTGTTGGAGTTTACTATTTTTTTATATAAAAAGGTTTCATTGTTGTACTTCCAGAATTTTGACTTGTTTGGATTCATTCATAGACACTTGTGACATGAATCATTTATATATGCTATAGTTGTTAAATTAATATAAGTCTTCCACTGTTTACTTTTTTGTTATGGTATTACTGCTTCCACTATTGTTTACTATTTTCTTTCCACTGTGTATACTCTACCAATGAGGGCATAGTTTTCCAATTATCACATTGTGTCCCTTGCTACTAGTTTCCATCCTCTGGTATTTGGGGAAATGTGCTTGAGGTTATGTGACCAATCGGTTTTGGGGCACCTTTGGGAAGTTCCAAGAACCAGGATGTTACAAACCATGAATCCCTCATAGTCCAATGACACACGGTTTCTAGTGTTAGGGCGTAACGTTTTTTCTAACCATATGCTAACCATGAAAATCAAATTTTTCATAAATGTTTCTTAAAACACAACCAAGACAAACTACAAGTCATAACTCAAATCAAATTTACTTTCAGACAACAAAAGTACATGAAATTGTGCCTGATAAAACTCTAGAAAAGGTTGGTATCTTATAACATCCCCACCTTATCACATCTCATCCTTGAGTTATACTTCCATGATTTTATAATATTCCAAAACAAAAAGATCTATACATTGAGTCCTCATATCTTCTTCCCTTTCCCATGTTTCCTCTTTCAGCCATCCATGTTTCTGTAACACATGAACTATCGACACAGTCATTCTCTATACGACATTCCCTCTAAGATAAAACACACATATCAGAATCTCCTCAAAAGAATAATCTATCTCCAGGTTAACCTCATCTACATGTATCACATGAGAGGGGTTGGGGTACATAGTTATGAAAGATGGAAGGAATCATTCATAGCACTCTATTTCTATGGAAGATCCAATTGGTGCACCACCGGCCCGATTCTCTCCACTGTGTCAAACAGAAAATCTAGGTGTGACCTTTCCTTGCCTCTATATCTAGTAGTGACCCAACCACGGAGAAACATGAAGGAACACATGATCACCCTTTGTAAAATCTATAGGTATTATTCATCCAACAACTTAAGATTTCATTCTACTATGAGTCATAGCCCTGAATTTTCAAATCAACTGTACTTGCTCAAATGTCTCTTGCATGAGACTTAGTCCCAACAACTCTGACTCACCTACTTCCTACCAGCATAGCATTGATCTCCATGGATGACCATAAATAGACTCATATGTTTCCATATGTATAGTTTCTTGATAATTGTTGTTAATAGGAGAACTAAAATAATTCCATGTGCTTCTCCCAAGACCCATAGAAGTCAAGAATACATTCTATCAACATATCCTCAAGCACCTGTATAGTATACTCTGACTGCCCTTCTATCTGAGGGTTGAAATCCATACTAAATAAAACCAATGTACCAAGTACTTTATACATTCCCTACTAGATGTTTGAATTAAATCATTAATCATGATATGAAACTATAATTTATGGAACCCCATCCAGATAGACTATGTCTCAAACATACAGTTCCCCTAACTACTCTCTCGTAAAGGTTTCTGTTATAAGAATCAAATGTAATACAATTTTTAGTCAATACACAATGACCCAAATAGTTCCACTATTCATAATAATCTTTGGAAGACCAACCACAAAATATATTATCATGTCATCCCACGTTAATTCTAAAATAGACAATTGGTTGTAGTAAACCTCTAGGTCATTGATGCTCTTCCTTCACCTGTTGATAGGTGAAACATATTATCAAAAATATTACTATCTATTTTTTTGTTCATGGGAACAAAAAATATAATCATAGGTCACGGTACATTATGGTCACACAAAGATGTGTCTCCCACTTTGAGGCACGAAATTATATCATGTTCACCTCTCATGTGCTTTTAGAAACAAAAACTTGATTCATTGCCTATTTTATCTCATCCTCATCGACCAACCAGTCTGAATATGTCCCCCTACCATTAAATTTTTTTCATCTAGGATAATAAATATGGATCCTCCTAATTTCTATCACTAATAAATCTCCAAATTGTAGACTCCCCAACAACTAAAATTATTGTCATCTTCTCCTGACTCTCCTAAACGACCACCTACATTTCATCCAGAAAGGTCATCATCTTCTGCTCTGTATTTGACTCCTGAACCATCTGAGTCTAATTTTTCCTACTCAAGGCATCATATCCACTATTTCATTATTCTATAATATATTCTAGTTAAAAATAAAATGATTGTATATACTATACCCATCTCCACTGATGAATATTCCAATCATTATATGAAACGATATTCTTTAAGCTCTTGTGATTGGAATAAATAGTAAATTTCTCTCCAAAAATATAGTGGAACCAATACATAATAGAATAAAACACTAATTACAACTGAAGCTAATGTGTAGGGAACTTCTTTTCACATGGTATCAGTTATCGATACCCATAATCCATAACACAATCCAATTTCATCAACATACCTCCGAGCCTGATCACAAAAGCGTCACAATAAACCATGTACTCCTCACCTAATTTAGGTAATGTCAAAACTGGTTCCCTCATCAAAATATTATTCAATATATAAAATTAATTATTACATGATTCCATCCACACAATATCAACCCCCTTCTTGGTCAATCCCAAAAGCAGTGCTTCCATACAAAAAAAGTCTTGGATGAATCTCTTGCAATATCCAGCTAATACCAAAAATCTTATGATAACAAAAAATTATAGGGTTTCTCACAAGAAACCACAACATTACCCTTCTCTGGTTCCACTAACACACCTTCCCCGAATATTATGCATCTAAAGAAGATTATTTCTCTATCCAAAATCGATACTTCGATAGATTAACATATAGGTGATGCTCTCTCAGTATACTAAGGATGATGTCAGGATGTTGGGTATGATCATCATGAGTGTTAAAGTACTCCAATATTCCATCCACTAACACCACTGTAGAATAATATATATATTTATGAGATATGATATTCCTCAAATCCATAAACATTGATGGTGTAATTTTCAACCCAAATGGCAGTTCAATAAACTCATAAAGGTCGTACGTGCTTCGGAAAGCAGTCATCAGTATATCAGATGTCTGAACTCTCAACAGATGATACCCTGATCTCAAATAAATATATAATAACACACAATATCCCTTAAACTGGTCAAACATATCATCGACACATAGAAGGGGATATCAATTCTTCATAGTCTTTTTTTCTCAACATCCCAAAATTGACACACAAACTAAAACAACTGTTAGCTTTCTCTGTGAAAAAACTAGTGACCCCAAGGTGAAGTACATGAATAGAAAAATAACTTGTCTACAAACTCCCCCAAATGAGTCTTGGGATATAGAATCAAGATCGGTTTCATTCTGAATGGTTGAAGAGAAACTAGGTAAGCCCATGGCATGAGGTTATTCGTGAATTCCACATCTCTCTCATGTGGTAGACATTTGAAGTGTATAAGAAATACATCCTGAAATGGTTCTACTATTGGTGGGTGAACATTGTTCCTAACACCCCCATCATCTAAAAATAGACTAGAAATATGATCTATGAGCTATCCCAGTTTCTACGTAATTAGACCTGCTCGACCGCCTAGATATCCCACTCGCCATGGAGAATGTACGTATTATCCCTTGGAGATGTAAACATAACACTCCTATAGAAATAGTCGATGTGGTGTTAGTATCGAGTTTTCATTAAATAACCATAATTAAGATTAATCCTATCTTATCATGAATATAGAGATTCTATAGAAAATTATATTCCCTTATCTCTAGTGAACATCCCTTTCATAGAAAGATGTCTCCAGACTGTGTTCCCAATGGTGTATCAATAGTCATTACCCCGCTCAAAAACTCCACCTCTAGGCTCAAACCATTATCAAGTTTTGAATATATAAAGGAATGAGAGGCACTAGTATCAAATAAGGTACTATCTAATGTAGAGTCTATAAGAATAGTACCTCTCACTATTGATGGCCCAGCCTCACTCTCCACAAGTGGAGGCTATAACGCATGTTATTGTCTTGCCACTCTCCTATGTGATATTGTATGAATTCTTGAGTAGCACCACTAAATTGATATGGTATCTCTAGACCTGTAGAACTGTGTTCACTGCCTTTATCACCCCATCCAGTAAAACTCTAGTGGCCAGACCGATATGGTGTAGAATACTCTCTTCCTACACTCTGACTCTGCCCAGCTTCTCCCAAAGCACCCATCTACCAATGTGACCTATAGAACATCCGTAGGTGTCCCATATATCTACAAGAAATACACTCCACTGATATTTGGGGACAATATAAATGATAGTATCCCAACCTACCATACCGATGAAAAATCACCCCAATAAGGTCCTATCAAACCAACCCTCATGTTTATGCACTATGCTTCCCACTGCCCTAGCTAAATTTGTCATAATAGCACTTCTTCCTCTCAAAAGTCTCACCTCATATCCATCGAGTAACAACTACATGTCCAGTACTAGAAGGATCTGTCAATTTTGTTTCATCAATTAAAGTATGATCCACCACATTAGAAAATTTCAATAACTGAAAAGGATTGATATGAGACATAATCTTGAGCTTTATTATATCATGAAATAATTTTTTCATAGCATCCACATCTCCAGCAAATGCTGGATAAATGATTTGCAGATTTATGAAGCATCCAGCATAATCTATCACTGACATGTCCTCCATAGTCAGATGCATGAAATCTGCATCATTGTCTTTTCTCGACATCTCTAGATATAATTTCTCCAAGAACCACTCCATGAATTCATTCCATAAGATGCAATTTGTGTTTCTAGTTCACGCCTAGATGTCACACTAGAGATTCACTAGTCTCTACATCATATAAGTAGCTTGCATGAACCTCCTCTTAGATAGAGTCTCCAAATGGTCAAGTATTGTCTCTATATACTCAACCCATAATTTATCACCCTAAGGCCCACAATATCTAGTAAAAGTCAGAGGGTGATGAAAAGGAAACTCCCTTGTCAACTAAGACATGCTTTTCACAACCCTCCCTAGGTCTCATTAAATCATTTTCATGAAAATATAAAAGTTATCTTAGAACATATCTCATTCGTCATAAGATGGCACCATAGGTGCCTCATGTTCAAATATTCTAAGACCATTCATAGCCATGCACCTTGGTTGTCCCCTCATCAAGCATCATGGAGGAATATTCTCTATAATGCCAAACACACATCATATGTCTCATAACACAACCTTATAACATTTAGGTATGAGAAATAATAACAATAGGTCACAAAATGTATTTTCCCCACATCTCAACATATGATCAATACTAAGGTGCTACCGCTATATTTAACCAGCCCACTCCTAGGTTTTTGTTAACAAAGGAAAACACACAATCATAATAAAGTTTCTCGTTTATGTAAAAAATAATTATCATTTTTCATCATTCTAAAATCATTCTCAATTCATTTAAGCAATATAATTCATTTTAATTTCACAAAAAAGTAAAATTTTACAAGTTCCACAACCAAACCATAACCCATTGTCTCATTCATGTCTCAAATGATGCATTCAAAAATAAAACTGAGTTCTTAGAATGATGCATGTAGACTCAAATCTCATTACATTCCAATAGATGAATAATTACTCAAAAACTATTAGAAATAATAATCACATCACACCACAAATGCATCACTCAAGGTGAAATAAAATTCAACAGTAACAACATACAACAATAACAACAATCCCTCCCTGAGTATTTGTGTTTTCCCTCATACAATGGTTTTCAACTCCCATGCACAATATCATTACCAAGCCTCACTCTTCCTAGCCTATTGAATATGTTTCCATAAAATTGTAACACAAACTAAGAAGAATGATAAATCCTATGATACCACTTTTTAACATCCCATCTCAGGAACCACGTGACGGTTCCCCGAGCTGGTCAGTCGCATTCCCTTAGGCACGACTATCCTTATGGCAATGGTTTTTTACTACTTGTGAGGGTATGGTATGTCAGCCAATTGGAAACTATACCATATTTTATCAGAGTAAAACACCAGTATAATTACATGAGAAATAAAAGAAACATATATAATCATCTATAATTCTAATATCATAATATAACAAAAACTAGAAATACAGTACTCATCTGAAAGGAAAACATTCCATGCCAAATTAAGTGTCAAAGTTTCTAGAATTAAACTAAAGGTATAGAATGTAAAAACACTCAATCGGGTCCAAACCCATGACTAGTTCCCTAATCCATGTTCTATCCCTTAATCAGAAATCTAATCTTGGACCCTTCATCTTAACATTTCCTGTAACAATGAAGTCTTTTCAGGTACTGATCATAAAGCGTGAGTATGGTGTGAGTAAAAATAGTAGGCCACCACAAATGGTGTCTAAAAAAGTCCACTCAAATGATAGTGTATGTAGTTATTTAAATAAAATAATACAATACATAAATAATTTTTTACATTATCATTTGTTCTATATTTAATCATATTAATTCTATCATTCCCGGGGATACTTATACTTCTATACTTTCTTTGTCTCTTTCCAGAGTCGAAAGTCTTCCCTAGATAATATCATATATTAATACATGATTTAAATCTTGCTAGACCTCGATGTATTCAAAGGTGATATGACATCTCAGTATCTGATTCGACTCATGACAGAGTTCTTAGTGTTATCATGTGAGGTCGTCTCTCAGAGTTCCTTAATTACCACTATTTAAATTAACAGATAAATTCCAATGTTACAAATAACCAATTCATAAGTAATACAACCATCTTACCATTATTAATTATCAATGTAATGTCCATGTTTCCATTCTGTTTCCCATAATTAAAATGAAAATGTTACCATATATAACTTTTATTTGAACGACAATGTTCTCGTTCCTTTACTAACAAGTACAATGACTTTGTTACAATTTATACTTCTCAATTTAGAATGACCATGTTTTGATTCTTTAACACAAAATTACTTCATAATTAAATATTTATCTCAATTCCATTACTAATTAAACAATTAGTTAAATACATCAATATACTTAATTTATAATCAAATTAATTAGGTATTCCAATACATTAATTAATTCCTCAATTAATTGATTAATAACACGATTCATATTCCATAATTAATTTTCAATAATAAATTACATCATTCCATATCTCAAGTTTTCAAAATTAATTCCAAAATTAATTGTATAGACAATAATATCGAGGCGCATAATTAATTCATGATTAATTATATTAGTCTAGCCAATTCAATATCTCAAAATTAACCTCATGACTAATTATCTAGATTATAACCCGTAACTCTCATAATAAATTTCCCAAATTAATTTTCTAATGGGACAACCCCTTAGTATCATGATTAATTTTTCAAACATTCATCTATTTCAACAATGCTATGATAAGTCAATTGGGCAACCTAATTAACCCAAATTAGGAATTAAATTGCTAAAGAAAGCTAGAAATTCAATTATTTTTCATGGACCCATCAAATCCATGACTATGGGAATTAGATTTTTGACCACCTACCTCGATTCATTGACTGATGTTTATTCAAGTGAAATACCCAAAATCTGAGCAGCACAAATGACGTAGAAATGAGTTTTGGATCTAAATCCCTAAATCAAGATCAAGGATATCATGATGTAGTCTATATAGTAATATATATACAATACTATATCTAGATTTCACCAAAAAGGTTTTGATCTAAACAAATAGATGGAAAATTAGACCAAATGGTAAAGGAAATAGAGAAGAATGAACGAGATAGGGATCAAGATGAGATCTAATTACCAAGAGATGAGCAGATCATCGATCCATGCATTGAATCTTGAATAGCAGAGGTTGGGTGGCCTTAGAACCCCTCTAGAAATCTCTAAACCATCAAAAATGGTTAGTCCTCATCCAAGGATGAATAGAGGTGTTTCGAGGGTTCAAGGGATTTTAAAAATAATTTTTGTGTCATTAATAACCACACTCATGGTTTTCTGGGTAGGGGTGCATGGTTAGGTAAACCATGTTCAAACCGTGCAGGCCTCACTGTCCATGGTTGCATGATTTTCTAGGTTTGGGCGCATGGTTTTTTCTAACCGTACACCAACTATATACAACCAATTTTTTATAAATGTTTCTTAAAAATCCCCCAATATTAACCCTAAGTAATTAATCCAATCCAAGTTACTTAAAAAACAAAATAATACCTAAAATCATGCCCGAGATAATTCTAGAAATGGCCAATATCTAACATCTAGTGTTTATGTTTTAATTGAGAATTTTACTATCTCCAAAATTTCTAAAAAACACTCCATTTAGAAATTTCAATTTTCTAATTCAAAAACTAATTTTCATTTTGAAAAAATAATTTTCTAAACATGATGAACGTCACTTTTAAAAAAATAATTCTTATTTATTGAGAGAAGATAAGTTTTTGACAATAATAGTTTTGAACCCATATAAAAATTAAATTTAAGATAATAAAAATTTATAGTATAATTCATATTTAGTAAATGTTACTTAATAATAATTTATTAAAATTTTATTTTTTTCAAAAATAAATTAAATAATGAAGATATGTTTCATAATTGATTTTGAATGTTATACCAAATAATTTTTTATTCATTGTATCAAAATTTAATATTTATCAAACTAAGTAAATAATAATTTAAAAAGTGAAACAAGAAGGAATAAATATTATAATAATTCAATTAAAAAGGAAAAATAAATATTACAGTTACATTGCCTCAAATCTTTGTTATGTTTTTTTACCATTAATTAACCAATTTTCCATCAACTATGGTAATAAATATTTATTACATTTAATATTCATTTTACACGAAAATTAAATTTAAATTATTACCTAATATTAATCAGTACTATTCCAAATATTTAATTAATTTCCAATAAATAAATTCCTATAGGTTGAATGATTTAATTAAATATAAAAGTAGTTTTCCAGAAATTATTTTTTAGGGAAACATTAACTTTCTTTAACTCTAATTCTAGTAATGATTCTTATATTAATTCAAATTTATAAATATTATTATCTAATATAAAACTTTTCTTTTATATAATTCATTATTAGGGGTGTTTTTGATTAATTATAATGGTGATACATTATGAATTTTAAAATTTATTTTAGAAAAATGTGTTTTTAACACTAAAAATAAAATTTTAATAAAATACCATCTAATGATGATTAAAATGTAATTAATTGAATTAAATAAATCAAAATAATACATATTTTAATTTTAATTTATATTAACACAATAATAATTCATTTAATTTAATTCATTTATCAAAATTAATGAAATTATATTTTTCACCTTGGATGGCATCTCTCACTAGGGGAGAGCTTCTCACTCTATTGGGGATCTTGGGATCCTGGTTGGTTTTGTTGGTTTGAGATTTGGTCCACATGCAGGGCTCACCTTGGTTCTTGATGGCGTTGTCTCGTATGTCACGACAGTGCAGCTGCGGTTCATAGCTGGTGAGGGCAGGTGATGGCTGCGGCGTGAGGCATGGCGGCTCTGGTGGGGGGCAGCTTTTGCTGGAGCACGGGATGAGGTTTGTAATGGCAATGGGGCTTTGGTCTTGGCCGACGATAGACGCGGTGGAGGCCTGACGTCGGTGATGAAGCTGGAAGAGGCCAGCGATGACCTCAGAGTGGAGATGACCTCGATTGGGGCGACCTAAGGACACACATCGGTAGACATGAGGATTTGCCGGCATCCCTTTCGCCAGTGTGATTTGTGTGTAGGCGTGATTGACGGGGGAAAAGCCTTGGCACATGGGTTCAAGGATGCGGGTTGACTACTTCAACCTTGAGACGTGTTTTTTGGGGATTTTTTCCAGTGATTTGGGGGTGCTTTTTGTGCCGGATATTTGTTGTGGTTTACTGTATTTATATTTTCTTAAATAAATTTTTAGGATTGAGTTTTCTCTATCATGATATTTCCTGGTATATTTTTCACCTTTCTCTGAAAAGTTTTTATTTTCCAAAAATTTTAAAAAATAGAAGTTAATATTCATATCAAAAATAAGAATTATACTTTTTTATCAAATAAGTTTTCTTTAATTTATATAAAATTATAATAATCCATATAAAAATAAATGAAAATCAATTTTGTTGAAAACATATTTTTAAAAATGAATGCCACTATAAAATTGATTAATTATTTACTGTGAATTTATCAATATATATAAGATATACATATATTCTTGACTATTAAATAATAAAAAAAAAATTTAAAATAATGAGAAGAATGAAACATTCATATTTACATTATCATTATTTTTCTGGTTTTGTGTTCTGTATCACATTCTCAATCAAACATAGTTTCTCATTTTAAAACATTGTGTGTTATATTCTTACCCCATTTAATAAATCATTTACTCACGATTTAAATTCGAATAAATTATTTTAGTTCCCATATATTTACAATAATAATGTAAAAATTTGGTAGAGTAATTTTAATCTATTAAACACTTAAAAAGTAATCCATTATCATTAAATTGAAAAGTTATTAATGACGTTTATTCCATAACATTTGAATCTCTAGGCGTCAATCAAGGTTATCCCTGATCTATTTTATAAAAAAAGTAAATTATTGGATTATTCCCCATTAATAATGGTTGATAAAGAGCTTATGAATTTACCAAAGAATACCCCTGGTATTGTTAAACCAAATGTGCTGCAAGGCCCATTTTTATGCACCACTTACCGATCAGGTCTAGCTTAACACCGTGTTTTCAGGTTTTATCCCTATATAAATCTCTTTAAGAGACACATTGAATATTAGTATATAGATATAGATTCATTTCATAGATATATCACTTAATGTATACTTACCATAATCTCATATAATTATTTTATATACATACTTTTATACCTATGTCTTTTGCTACGGTTTTCTAATCATAATCCAAAAAAATAACAAAAATTTTCATTGATACCAATAATAAAAACCATGATATTTTCATCATATTAATAATATTTTGTTGTATAATATTACACTTAAAAAAAATAAAAGTTTGATAAATTTAGCTTATTTGGGAATTAGGTACATTACATAACTATTTATATAAGACAAGTAATATCTTTATTGAAAAATTCCTTAATACGTTCACACTTAAAACTGTACAGGATAAACTGGGGGCATACATAAGAAATAGGGATATATAAAACCCGATAGGGGATATAAACAAGTAATATAATTATACAATAGTCATATCAATGTAGCATAAAATGAGTGACAATAATAAACATGAACACGAAGTCATTATATTGCAAGATAATCATAAGGCAACATTGGAAATTTTTCACCAACATAAAACACTACATCATGAATATAGGTCATGGATAACTACCATGAAATCATGATGGATAAATGTCCATAAAGGAATCTGGTTCACTCTCAGTCTCAATATGACATCTCACGACATTATACATTACCCAATGCATTAGAGTGCTATATAATTTTGGTCACACCCGTCACTTTCATTTCATTTCCATGCTTTATAATTCCACAAAGATCTTACAACATGGATTCATTCATCATAATAATTTATTAAAATATCAAGGACTATGGAATACAATCATGTAAGTCCCATGTAAATAATTTATATTTATATAAAGTTGAATATCTTATATATTAAATTGGTATGTTATTCACTACACAATTATTTTTTATGGAAAATCACAGTTAAATTTCAATATCATAACATCATCACATTGAAATTAATATAAAGTATTAATGAGAGTGAAAGAGGAATCAAATTATTTTGAAATACATTTGGTATTAATTTGGGCATGGAATAACATAACACAATATTAGGAATTAGAAATAGAAGGCATAGGATAACAACTAGACTTTAAGGAAGAGTTGAATGAGAGGATCTCGTACGTGAGTATGTGACTTCAAATGATTCAGAGGATCTTCTAGAGAGCTTAAGGAATCTTTGGGAGGTATATATAGAAGGTAGGATTGATTAGTTATGTGATTTGAAGATTTATAGTATTGATGAATGTTAGATAGGGTTGGTTTATTTAAGAAATGATTGGGGATTTCTTAAATATTTATCAATCATAGGTTCTGAACTCTATATAATAAAATAATCAAGAAACTCCTTCCCATAGTTTTTCACCATGAAATATTCCAAATGGGACTGGATTCCATTATTTTTTAATTCCAACAGCTGAAATAAAACAAATAATACATATGATTATGTGGAGGCGAGTCATACTCTAAAGGTAGTGATTTTAAAACCTTAAAATATATCAATGGTTTTGGAGGATTCATAAAGGCAATATAAAATTAATAAAATAAAAATACAAATAACATTATTTTATAGGGAAAATGTATATTTGTTCACGGATACCCATTATAGTATTTATTTCACCAATTTTGGGTCATTATGATTTCAAAATATATAACATATATGTATATGGTATTTAATTTTTACCCAAATATTTGACTATCCTAGAAAATTTTGAAAAGTTTACCATTGGATAATTTGGAAGTTACAATTCAAATAAATAAACATTTTACAAAAAAAATTCTAAATACTTTCATTTTCATTTTTAAAATAATAATCAACATTTATTGAAAAATGTTAGATTTCTTACAATAATTTTTTTCAAACCCTTATGAAAATTAAATTTACCTCATAATAAATATATGATCAATTATATTTACATAAAACTATTTAATAGTAATATTTTATCAAAATATTATTTATTTAAAAAATTAATTAAATCACAAAATATATTTCTTAATTGAATTTGAATGTTACCCATAACAATTTCTTTTTATTTGTAGTAAAATATAATATTTATAAAACTAATAACTTAATCATATATAACATAAAAACAATAAGTAATAAATATAATCATATTTTTAATGATAATAGAATAGAAATATATGTGCTACATTGTTTTTATTCTTTGTTTAATTTTTTATAAATTTAATTAACCTATTTTCCAATTACTGTGGGAACACATATTTATTAAATTTACTATTCATATTGCTAAAATGCCCGGTTGATATTATTAATGAATAATATTTATGATAATTATAAATATTGAATATATTTTATCAAAATAAATTCTCATCGGTGGGTGAATTGAATTTAATATAATAAATATAGGATTGATTAAAAGTATTTTTGGAATATATATATATTTTAATAAAAAGTTCATTTTACTTCAACTTTGTAACTAGTAAGTATTATTTTATAAATTTAATTTTTTAAATAATGATATATAATTTATAAATTTAATTTATATAATTTTATATTAGATGTTATTCAAATTAATTATAATGTAGAAACATTATGTATTTTAAAACAATTTTAAGAAAAATGTGTTCTTAATAGTAAAAATAAACTTGTATTAAAATATCGAATAAAGATAATATAATGTAATGAATTGAATTAAATATAGATAAGTAATACTTCTATTAAATTTAATTGTAATTAAAATAATAATCTTACTTTTAAATTAAATCATATAAAAAAATAAATGACAATTTTACATAAAAATAATATTTTTCACTATTCACTAAAAAATATTGACATTAAAAAAATCCCATATTTTTACCCTTGGTATATTTTAAAAAGATAATATTAAAAAGGGAGGTTTTTTATCCAATACATTTTGTAAATTTTCAGTAAATATTTTATAATAATTATTAAAATAAATAATTTTTTTTAAAGAAATCATATTTTTAAGAATGAATGACATTATCAAACATTGATTGATTATTTACTAAGAATTTATCAATATTATATATATATATAATTAATTAGTTATTATTACTAAAATAATAAAATATAATGAAAAGTACAATATAATTAGATATAAATAATAATTTTTTTTTCTGGGATCAGTGTTCAACACCACATATTATTTCAAACATAATATATATTTTTAATAACTCAATTCATTATAAAAAATATATAAAACATATATTTTTCAGGTTCTTTATTTTTATTCAATTTCATAAAAATTTAAACACTTCACACATAGTAATTTATTATTATGTTTTTATAAATTATATGCTGATAAATTTATAAATATGGTTAATAAGATTAAATTCAGTATTTATCCACCTTTAGTCTATCTTGTTATCAAGAACTAAAAAAATCAAGTTGGAAATAAAAGACCATATAATCATTCCATTATAGATTATATAGTCTCCAAATAGAATTTAGTTTCCATAATTTATAAGAATTTTGCTAAAAAAATCTAAATTTGGATAATTTATGATGCACTATTTCATGATGAGAAACCCATTCCATTTTCCAAAAAATCATTCCATTTTAAATAAAATAGATCTTATTCAACCATGATGATATTTTATAAAAATATCAATTTTTTTAAATCCATGCTTTGTTCCATATTTAACTTTTTTATCTAAAAAATCAATATCATCGGTTTCATTTATATAACTATTTGGTTTTCTAGTATATCTCTATGAATAGAAATAGTCGTAACACACAATTAAATTTTTGTCAGGTATATATTAGTCTTTGTTTTTGGTTTCCTTTTTTCATTTTTCAATTATTTCCGACCTTGATTTAGGAGGGTAGCTATAATGGTGATGTCAGGGATTCTTTGGAATTATAGATTATCCCAAAATAGTTTACTATTTTTGAGGAAGTTACAAGATTTGTAATCGGATTACAGGATGTCTAATGGCCACATGAAATATGTGTGAATTGGATTTTATAACACAAAAATGAAACACTCCCCATATGGATTACATTTCAAGTACTATGAAATTTGTATTTTTAATCTATGGTGAGGGGTTTTTCTTCATAAAATTAAATGAATGTGTTTCATGACTTGTAAAGGTATTGCATGATTTATAGTTCCCTGTGATACATATTTATGGTGTCAGGCGAGTGTTTTAGGCTTTATTTCATTTTTCAAATTTCTCTTCTACCCTAATGCTTTTATCCTATGTGAATTTGGGTAACTTTATTCAATTAGGATTGATTCATTCAACGATTGATCACTATTAAGGTCAGATTTCTCTTATATAGGCCTGTATTTCTCTTGGTTATTCTTTTGTATCAATTGTGGCTATGTTTAGGTTGTGGTTTTATGAGTTTATATGGTCTACAAAAAATATTATTTATTTCACTATAGTTACTTTCTTAGCAAAGGATGTTTTCTTGGGTTCCAGTCCCCATTATCAATGGGTTTTGTATTCTACATTTGTGGGTATTTTGATATTTTCAATTGTTCTAATTTCAGGATTTTTTTATTAATTACATGATATTAGATGTAAAATTTCAGTAATATAAATTGAAAAGGGAATGATATTAATATTAAAAATGTATTTTTTTCTTTAAAAATTGGATTACATTTATTTGAAATGAGAAAATTGATTTTTGACCCCAATGTAGATTAAATTGGAATTGAAATTGATTTAAAAAAAATTGAGCATTGTATTTAAAAAAATATTTTGATAAATATTTTACTATAGGAACATTGGGTGTGTCAAGAAAGAGGAATGGGTATCTATAGTATGTGTGATATCACTAAGAGGTAGCCTCTTCTATGCCAATGGTCTATGGTTAGAATATATGTTAGTTGGACCTAACCTTATGAATGCATAGGCTTGTGAGTGTCTTGTATGTATTGTCCCATCTGCTAGTGCACGGTTGGTAGGTGTACTTTTGTTTCTCTTTTGTTTAATGTATGATGGTTTATTTCATGGACTGTGGAACACATGTTTATTTATATTTGGTATATTTAACTTATTTTATTTATGTAATTGGTGAAATGTTATGCCATTTCTGAAAACTCAAGGATTGTTTGAATTAGGCATTCAAAATTTTTTTTATTTATAAAAATAATTTTAAAAATGTTTTGTTTTTAAAACATCAACATGTGAAATATTATTATTAGAAATTGTATTTACTCATTTGTCATATATTAGTAGGATGTGTTTCTCACACCATATTTCTTCATTTTGGTGTTGTTTACCTTGTTTTGTGGGATACAAGTAAAGGGAATCTTATGATATAGCATGCATTCTTGTCTTTATGTTGTTGTTTTGGTTTTTAGATGATAATTTGGTCACATGGATCTCATTTTTACCATTTTTGTTGAACAATTAGGTTTTTACTCTTTATATCAATTGTATATCTATTTTTATGCTTCATAATTTTTTATGTTCTATTATCCTTTTATATATAATTTTTTCTTTTTTTACCCCACCCTGTGAATGGAATAATTTTCTACTAGTCTAGTTGAGCTGGGTTGGTCTATTAGAATTTTATATCAGTGGTGTTTCATTGCCTCTTGATTTAGTTCTATTTATTTTGTAAATATGAGTAGGGTCATCCAAATTCTAATAATAGGTGTGGAAAATGGGTTTAACCATCTCAAATCTATGCATGAATCTGAGTTTCCAAGGGCTGTCAAATTTTTTTGCTAAGTCCAAGAAATAGAATTTGGATTTATATGAATATATTGTAGGGAAATATTCTAAAAATATCCTATCTGAAAAGTTTGGGGGCTTAGTGTGTGTTTTTAGTCATTTGATTAAACTATGTGTGGAGATTATTTAAAAGTACAAGTTATTTTCAAAAGGTGTTATTGTATTGTTCCTAACAGACAATTCCTCATAGAATATCACTTCAAAATACAATAGGGGAAGCCATGAGGTAGCTTAAATTGATGAGATCATCAGATAGACTCTTCTTTGGTAGACGAGGTAATCCATACAACTCATATTCTAGTGTTAGTGGGTGCAGTGAACTTGTGAGAATTAGAGTACCATGGATCAGAATTTAAAAAGAATCACAACAATGTCTTCTTTGTGAGAATGGACTACAATATTTATAATAGTGGAGTGAAGGGATTGATAAGATGTTCAACTTATTATAGACTCTTAAAGATTCTCATGTGTTTTTTCCATGTATATTCTTGAGCTGCTATAAAGAAGAAGGGGTATTCTATAGTAAAAGACAAGTTCAAGATTCCCTAACCATTGATTCTTTAAAGAATTTGTTTAATCAACGGTTTTATCCTATGATATTACATATGTAAAATAATCCAACTATTATGATCTTTGTGCAAGGGGAACATATTGTACTGGAGTACTCCTATAGTTCTTCTGAGATGGTGCACCTTTGAACAATGAATGTCACCAATGATTATATAAAGGTTAAGAGGTTCATGACGGGGATGAGTTCCGATGTTCATTTGATGCTAGTTCTTTTGTCCCTTACTTGTTTTGTGGAGATAGTATATAATTATTCTTTGGATGAGGGAGATATATTTATAAGTACAATATTATGTAGAGGTTTAGTAAGTGAATCAGTTATGTCAGGTACTTCTTTTGGTTAAAAAAGGCGAACATGAGTGGTTATTTTGTTATAGGACAAATTTAAATGTCTTAATCATGGTAGAAACATGTAATTTTATACCAATGTTGGAGGTGTTGTCAAACCAAAACACAATACATGGGGGCTCTATGGAATTTCCATCACTAAGGGTGACCTATACTACTAAGTCATCTTCAAGAAACAATATCCCATGTTAGTAAGGTGGGATCCAATTTCACCAAGGGGATGCATATTTAGGTTGATGCATCCATGGGTGGTGGGTATTTTTATCATGCCAATGTGGGCTTCCATGTGGGGATGACTAGATAGATTTATGCAGTAGAGTGTGTGCTATAGGAATCTAATGTTGGTCTAACTACTCTTAGAAGAAATATTTTTAAATCTTTTTTTATTTTAAAATATTTTTTATATAGGTTCTCCTTAGACTTTTATATCACCAAGGTTGGTTGATTTGTTATTTTTTCATTCATAAATTATGTTGGTATTATTAGATCTTTCCACTCATTTGTGAAAGAGGTTCGAGTAGGGTTTCATGATTCACGAGTTTTGGGTGTTGATGGGAAAATTTGAGATGGTTTGGTACTTCATAGTGCATGATTAATAAATCTTCAACATGATTATTGACATGGTTTTCATGATCATCATGAAGGACCATATGGGCTATTATTGTCATCATGTAAAGTTATTAACTACCAATGGGGACACTCATGTCTTCCATGGTGAGTGGAAATCTTGATTAAGATAGGTATGGACTATTTTTCATTAGGTTTGTTCATTCCCTGTGGTATTTCTGGATAATTTTTCTGGTTCACTACTATTAAGAGAGGTTTAGTTTTATATTTAATTTCACCTATATTGATTCCCATTTCAATTCCATCTTATTTAATGAAACATGAAGAGTTGGTGTAATTTAATATATTTATTAAAAAAAAGTGGTTAAAGGTTTTATTCTTTCTAGCATATCACCATAGGCTATTTCTATAATTTATGAGTCTAATAGATTCCTTGTGTTAGCAAGTTACTATAGAAAATTTTTAAGACTTCTCTATGCTTTCATATTTGATGACATATTTAAACCATATGGGTGTAATGTTGAAATGGATCGATAGGAGTCAATGATATTTTGATGAGTCTTGGTTAAGGTTGACTTAAACATTTGTCTTGATTAGTTAGGAATTATTACCAGGTAATGATTTTTTTAACTTTTCAATTTGTATAGGACTGGGTTGTGTCTTGATAGATGGGGGAAAATCATGTGGCCTATGTCACATTCTAATGACACCCACATGAGAATAACTAACCAATATATGATCATTATTTTCTAGATGTTATGCTTGGACTCATAATGTTTCATCATTGTATCTTAAATGAACATTTTCAAGTATATTTAGAACATAAGATCCTAAAATATATCATCGCATATAGGGATCTGACCATATATCCTGGGTGGATTTTCTATTTTACCTCGGATTTTGATATCATATATAAACATGGGATTGTAATTGTTGTAGCTGATGCATGAATAAAAATATTTCCAACATAAGCAATGAAGGAATCAGTTGAACAATGTTCTCTGATGAATTTTTTCACTAATATGAGTTTGAGAGTAAATGAGGTTGGTGGGAAGGTTTTCTTGGCTTAAATAATGGATGAATTATCTTTCGATGATTGATTTTGACTTGAGTAGAATACTAACATTGATATTTGATTCTTAGTAGAAGTTATAAATGTTGGGGAGACCACATGTGGGTTATATTGGTCTCCCTATAGAGCTTTTTACTTCCATTGTAGGTTGGTTATACAATTTTCATTTACAAGGGTGTTCACAGATAGTGGACATTGTTCATGTTGACCTCTGCACCCTAGGAATACATAGATATTCCATGATTCGATACATTTTTTTTTCTATATGATGATTAGGTGGTAATTTTCCCTTTTTGTATTATGGTGTCTCCCTTGTCATATTATTAATGAGTGATACCCAAGTTCTATAGGTTTGTTTCAACCTTTTCCTGTTCCAATATGAACTTGGGATGAAATTTCTATTTATTTCTTCATTGGTTTTCTATTTTATCATAGTGAGAAGGATGTGATTTGGGATATTGTTGATAAAATCACTAAATTAGTGAATTTATTACCATTAAAGGAGATAAATAATGTGGAACAACATGGGTAAGTTAATGTCCGAGAGATTCTGATGCTTCATGGGGTTCCCTATATAGTTGTTTCCGATAGGAGTTGTGGTTTACATAAAGTTTTGAATGTATTGCATATTTAAATGGATTCCCAATAGAAATCGAGCATGAATTATGATCAAAAGATGGATAGATAGACATATAGATCTATTTAGGTTGTGCAGGATATTATTCAGGTGTGTGCTTATGATATCGATGGATCTTGGGATAAGAATTTACCTATGGTTAAGTTCACTTATAAAAATAGTTATCAAGAAATGACTAGAATGGATCTCTATGAGGCTTTTTATGGGTGTCCATCTCAATCTCCCTTGTGATTGTAGAATTCAGAGAGCAGACCATTGTTGTGCTGAGTGTTGTTTGGGAAAGGACAATGGTGGTGCGGTTTTTCCTGATGAATTTCATCATGGAATAGAGTCATCATAAGTCTTCTGCAGACTATCATCATCAACCACTATCATTTGAGGCTGGCGATTAGGTCTTTCATATAATTTCAACCCATGTGGGACATCATCAGTTGGGTTCCCAGTGTATAATGGTATCATGTTTTGTGCATCCTTTTAATATTTTTGAGAAACTAAAGAGGGTGTCTTATTGGTTTCAATATCATATATCTTGATTATTATACATCAAGTTATTCATTTCTCCATTTTAAGGAGGTAAATACCAAATATTTAAAATGTTATTAGATGGATGGATGTTGTTCTAGAAATAGATACAACATTTTTTTATTATCTAGTTTGGATTGTGGATCTCTAGGATAAGGTAATCCATGGTAAAATGATATCCCTATTTTGGGTAGTGTGGAAATGAAAACTTGATCTCCATGATATGTGGGAGCTAGTTTAGTTGATGAGGAAGTTGTGCCTACTCTTTTTTAGGGACATAGTGTCTTGAAATCTTTATGGGGATCAAATATTTTTATAGTTGGAGATTGTAACAACCTCCAACCTATAAGATAGATATGTGTTAGTCTTTTATTTTGGATTACTTATTTAGTTGGGTGAGTTTTTAGACCTCAACTGGGGATGATACCTATAATGGTGAAGTCAGGTATATTTTTTAATTTTCATGTTTTAGCTAGGACTTATTCTTTTCCATGGGTAGTTACATGATGTGTAATAGGATTACATAACATGTAATGACCAATGGATAGATGTTGTCAACTCTTTTACATGAAATGGTAATTTCAAATTTCGTGTAAGTATTACATGTTGTGTTATTTAAAGAATAATATTTTTAATTAACAGTGATGTTTTTAGTGTTACTTAAAATTAATGTGAATCATTATTTGTAATGGTATTGCAAACCAAATAATTCCCAGTGTTATATATTTTAGGGTTTTGTGTAGGTGTTTGGGGATTTACTCTCTATTGTATCCTTCTCCACACTACTAGACGTTTTAAACTAGGATATTATGGTTGAATTAATTCCTAAGAATCTATTCTTTCTACTATTGATATCTATTGGGGTCATATTTTTCTTATTCAAGTAATTTTTTCTCTTGGTTCTTTATTTCTATGTGTTGCAGTGATGTTTAGGTTGTGGTTTTTTGATTTCATTAGTTTTTCTATCAATTATATTTAGTTTCCCATATTGCTTTGCTTTTTGAAGTCCATCTATAAGGGTTACAATACCCTTTGTCAAAGGAGGATAGTTTTTGTAAATCCCTAAGGTAGGGGTATATTTTCAAGTGTTATAATTTATTTAATTTCCTATTATTATTATTGATTAAATGTAGTTAGAAATGAAATTCCATGTTTTTAAATTTAAAAGGTCCCAAGATCGTGTTGGAAAATTGATTTTTTAATTAAAATAGAATTACCTTCATTTGAAATGGAAAAAATCATTTTCAACCTTTAAATAATATAGGATTGGATATCAATAATTTTATAAAAATGTTAGCATGGTTTAAAAAAATAAATTTAAAAACATTGCACAATGGGAACCCTAGATACATCGAGAAACATGAATGGGTAGCCATAATGTACGTGATACCACGAATTGTAACCAATTCTATGTATACATTCTATGGAAGGCCTTAATGTATATTGGATCCATAAAAATTCTTTTTTTCCATTTGAGATTATTATATGTATGGTACTATATGCAAGAGCCTGATTGATCAGTGTGCTTTCTTTTTCTAACAGTTTACTTCGTGACAGTTTGTTTCATGGATGTCAACACCCATGTTTATTTATATTGGATAAAATTACATTCATTTTTACTGGATATGGAAACAGGTTTTTCATATTTTAAAAAATAAGGATTACTTTATAAATGATTTCAAATTGTTTTATTTCTAAAAAATATTATAAAATAGTGTTTTTTAAATATTGATCATGTGAATTCTTATTATTAGAACTTGTATATATTTTTTGGTTGATTCATACTAGGATTCTCTTCTCACAACCTACTTCTACCTATGGTCATATGTGGACCTTGTTTTTAGGATACAGGTAATGGTAAGATCATCTTGTAGTATGTATGTTTTTATTTTCCTTTTTGTTTTGGTTATTATGGGAAGGCTGGTAACATGGAGAATACTATTTGATAATGTTGTATTTATTTCTGGTTTTTCATGTTTGTCTTAACTATATAACTCTTTAATTCCACTTAATAAAATAGTTTTTTGTCTTGTTATCCATTTATACATGACTTTTTATTATTTTCTTTGTTTCCCCACCCCATGATGGTATAACATGGTGAATTTTTAGTTTTACACAGGATGGTTTGGTATGATAGTAGAAAAAAATTCAAATACACAAAAAAAGACATTACATCGTATAAATTAAAAAAAATATATTTAAAAACATAAAACAAAGAAAAATCGCTATCTGTGATGAATACTATATTAATACAATACACATGGTATCTCATATTAGAAACGAATATATTCTTATCTACGAAGTTATCATTCAGCGCATGAATTGAAAAAATAGTTTAGTAGGACCCCTTCTTCATATAATTTTTTAAATTACCTCCACAATAAATGAAATTTTAAATAATGAATTTGGAGTTGATAACATCTTTATTGAATAATTTACCATTTCTAAAACTAAAATATCTCCAAAAACACTATTTATATAAACCCTTCATTGAATTATGGATCCTATTAAAGTTCAATGTTTTCATAAGTTATGAAATGGTCAACAATTGGTCCCCTCCATTATAACATTTAAATTATATCCCAATTTAACTGCGTGATTATTAAAATTCATTAATAAATTTTAATCCATCCAAATAACATTACATGACTCTTGAAATGATGATGAAATCATACTACTCAATGTAAATTGGTTAGCCTAGTAATATAATATAACATTCATAACATTCAATATGATTTGGATCCATAAACTATGAAATAAAAAAACTATTAAATCATGACTCTCCCCACATTATCGTTGATTTGTTAGTATATAGTTTTAAAAAATTCATCTTTTAACTAATTTAATCGTTGAGTTACCATCCTTATAATCATATATCAGGTCAAATGATTATAGATTTCTCATGATATAAATATTCCCTTAGATTAATTGTTGGAAGAGTAAATAATATGGAAATCATTTCTTAAGTAACAGGAATGATGAGGAAACAACATATAATCATCATTATAGACATTGGTTGTCAATGTACATAAATTATCAATAATATATTGTGTCACTAGTTAGTAGGGAAAAAAAGATGAAGTCACCTATTTGTTTAAAAATTATAAATTTTCCAATCATTGAAATATTCACTAAATATTATTTATTATTATAGAATATAGTTTGTATTAATTCAGAAATATAATAAGGATAATGTATATATTCATCACAAAATAAAATATTGAATAGAATTATAAGATTATTATTTATCATCAGATGATAAATATACATATTTACTCAAAAAAAAATACAAGATAATGTAATAATAAATGGAAAGATAATTACTAGCAAAATATAATAGCCAAAAATAACTATAACTCATGATTATGTATCATTAATTACACATATCCAAATACTTCTCTAAAATAAATTTTAACTTTTAATACATTATATAATATGTTACAATTAATGGGGAATAAAAATTTTGATTTATATATTACATGTCATCATCAATTCACATGTGACACGTCCTTTAGGTCATTATTCAATGTTTTCATACCTATATTAAAACAAAAATGACTACCGCTATCCCCTAAAAGTGACACACTTCCCGTGGAAATTAATCCCCATAACCACCTAAGAGAACTATTTTTCAATAAATTTTAGACCATGTCCATTTGACTTTTCTTCACTCAGGTATTTAATTATGACATAAATCTCTTCAATATATTATTCTATCAATTACCTCCAATATAGATAACTGAAAAAGTTGTTACACAATCGTATTATATTATAATAAATCTTAATATCAGATGAGAAAATCACAAGAATGTTTTGATAATCCCTTCACTAATCTATTAGTCAAAACTACCTATGAACCACCAACCATACAGTGCATTGAGGGTACCTAATAGTTGAGCAACACTAAGACATCACATTATATCACCCAAAATTCATATGGCATCACAAGGATACTGAGGAAAGTTAAGAATGACTGTACACCCTCTATATCTTCTTTCTCTATTTCGACTAAAGAATATCACATAACTTGTTATATTTATTGGCATAATTTAAAAGGTGAGATATATGTTGTCATATACATGAGAAAGATATATTATAAAACATACTTTATTCATTTAATTCCCATCAAAACTATCTAATCTTTTGAATACATATGCACCCTTCTTATAAATATTAAAATGAATGAAATTATATTAATATATATATTTTTTATAGAAAATATTAATTAATTTTATACAGTTACATGGTTCTATAATGCTCTTATATACCTAAAATCACACCATAATGATCATAAATTACATATTCACATATCCTATAAAAAGAGATCTATATTAGTTATAAAGTATTTGAATTTAAGTTATAATTATATCTGATATTTTTATATTGTGTTTGTATTGAATATCATCATATTAGATAGTAATTTAAATATCATAAAATATTACATTACAATAACTCATCTAATGCCATAGAAACATCTATTAGAAAAATTCCATGTGATCCCTATCCAATTAATTGAATAATGTGACCAAAATACAATGAAATATCAATAATAATTTACTGTATAATTTACTATCACTAAAATTGTAATAAATTTTGATATTCCTATATTGGCCTATAAATTTAATATATAATTAATATATGTATTTCTATACAATCATTTATAATATTAAACCGAAAAAATTTATGGTCTTATTTAATTCAAAAACTATATCATTCAACATTAATTAAGGTAAAATATATCATTTTATTTAAATCATTATTCAATTATATCCAATTAAAATCAAAACCACATTTTTACATGATAACTTGAGATACTCATAAAATTTGAAAATATAAACTGCCGGTTAGGGATGAAAAATAGAAATTATAGAATGAATTTAATCAATGTTTGTACGTATATAAGATTAATGTTCATTATAACATCATATATATATGATCATAATCAAGGGATTATTGGAATCATATAAAGGATTAATGGAATGGGTCATAAGTTTAATATGAAGACATAATAAGAAGTAGTTTAGGATTACATCCCAGACAACATAATATATTTTTTTATGCTCTAATCTAATAAACCCTACATATTATCATATAGGAAGTAAACCATTCCATAACTCATTAAACTAGTATAGAATTTTTAAAACACTGTTCACATCATAATATGATAAAAATATAATTAAAATAAATAGAAATAAATGGATACTAGATTCATTTATAAATCCCTATATTCATCATGGATAACATTTTATGTTAATGGAATATGGTTTCAAAATAAACTTATAAATAATTTAATATCCTCAAATTTGAATTAATTATTAGGAAGTTGAGTAAGTAATCATGATAGAAAATAATATGGATTTCAGATAAATTTATGTTATATAAAAAATCATTTGCTGTTATGGAAATTATTTATGCCATTAGTGTGTTAATGAGATCCCAATATATAATTTCCATTAATTCAATTGGGGTATTTAAGATTTTCCCCTATTATAAATTTCATCGTATGTGAAATTAGAATATATAAATAAAGGAAAAAGTTGAATGAAATATAAATCTATAGAAAATATAAATTATAAAATAAAATTATAATGAATAAAAACATTGCAAATATTCTTTTTATAGATGACAGAGAAACATAATGCGATTCAAAAGAATTGGAAAACAAAAATTCCATAAAAATATATTATTCATCCTTATCATGATTTTAAAGAAACATTTTGTAAAAACAGAATATTAAATTATGAATAGAATTAATAATGAATAATATTATATTTTAAATGAAAATTGATAAAAATAAATTATTCAACCCCATGTTAGTGGTAATTGGTGCGGAACCACCTAAACATATGTTTCATTTTTACATCTTATAGTAACACCCCATATATTAAAATATTATAATTATTAAAAAACATTAAAAATCTATTTTAGAGTTATATATGAAAATTTTAAGTTATTTATTGTCTATATTAATTATTTTTTAACATTGATTTAAAGAGAAAAATTGTATAATTGTATATTTTTAGGAATTAGTTTGTTTAAAATTATATTTTTTTTGTATTGGTAATTATTATTTTTCAATTAATTTATATTACTGTAGAATATTATGATTTAATAATAAGAAATTAATACATACATTTATTATTTATTAAATCCATAAAATGTATATAAATACATATTTTTATATATTTTACATAATAATAATTTAGTGGATATTAATGTTTTAATAATTAAATTTTTTTACAGTAGGTTGTAAAACAAACCATGATATAATGTTTCAATGTTTAACATAGGGAGAGATGAGATCATGTTGATTGGATAGTTGAATTAAATCCGATAAAAAATAATATCAGTGGTGTATTTGTGTGTAATTTTATTTGATACATCATTAATATAATATTTTTATCTACATCAGGAAATAGATAACTCTCAAAATAATAATTTGATCCTATAATTTTGTGTTTAGATAACATCCATATGAAGATAAAAATATTAAATTCATATTAGGATGACCCATTTATGAGAACTGAAGGTGGTTTATTATTTTATTTATTATTCATATTCTTGGGGTCTGGTTGGTTGCTTATTTTTTATTCTTTGATATCAAACAATCAAATTTTATTGATAAAAAAATAATTTCCTGATTATCCATATATAACACTACAATAGTTTGATGTTTTGGGAGTTTTTAATAATATTTATGAACAAAACCACAATATAATTGAGTTACACTATGATGTGATTATAAATATTTATAGGGTTTATTATTCATGGATGTTTTATGGATTTTATGAATAATTATTATTATGTTTGCTGATGTTTTTCATAAGTAACAATGTCATGCTTCTAGTGGGTATACCATGTCAAAGATGGATAATTCACACCCTATGGTCATATGATATGAATGTTTTTTATCTTATAAGGATTTCTGAACACACAAAAATGTAACAGGTCAAATGAAAATTAAGAATGATTTTATAATCCATTTTATGGATTCATACTGTCAAAAAATGAGATATAATCCAAAAATTTCATATCTAAATATCATGTTGAAAAACACACTATCATTATATGATATGTGTGAGGTCCTAAAAAGTGTATTATGATTCATGAGAAAATATTTATGATAAAGAAACATTGAGCTAACAATCTATACATTGAAGAGATAATTACAATGTGGATATCATATAGATTGAATGTAATAATAGTTTTGAATAATAGATCCAACTCTGAGAGGCACATATGGGGGGTAAGGGAAAGACTAATAATCATGTTGATACTTCTTTAGACCAATCATGTAAATTTATTTCAATACCATATTATTTATCTAATTAAATTAAGTGGTTTATAATAATATGTGATCATAGACTGTGGGATTATAACTATAGTACACCAAGGATTTGACACTTGATAACTAAAGTGGGTAGACCTTGTAAAAAAATATCCCTTTATCATTCAATATATTTCTATAACACCTCAAAATTACCAAGTAATAACCATGTAATCAATAGCGTTTATAAAATGAGATACCAATCACATAAGGGAATATAATATCCCGATATATTATACTATATTATCTATATAAAATAGATTCAATATATTACATCGGTTGAAATGCACGCAACACCAAGTTCGCGTGTGTCACATGCAAGAGTGGTCTTATTTGATGGCTTGCGTTACATGAAAGATTGTGTTTTATTGAAAACAAAATATTATTATAATATTATTATTATATATAAGATAAACTAGCCATTATTAACAGTATTAACTAACATATGATAATATAGTTTACAATAACAATTCAATGGTTACAAATTAATTAGAAATGAAAATGGGATCAAATTGAATGTAAAGGGAATATTTTATAAAAATTATTTTTATAATATGAATGATTTATTACCCTAATAAATTAAATTAATTAAAATTATTGAGTTATATTAATGTATTATATTTATTATATAATCAATATAATATTTTTTATATTCATCCAAATGATTTTATGAGAAATAGATAAAAAATCACAATATTTCGTATAAAAACCAATATATTTATTAACGAATTTTTACCACATTTTAGCGATGAAAATTTTTAAATACAATTTCAAGAATTATTATAAATGATAATTATAAAAAAATCATATTTAAATGATAAACATATTAATTATGTTAGGATAAATTTTTCATATCATTTTGTGATATTTCATTTTTTAAGAAATAATGAAAAATACACAATTTTAATTCAAAACTACATTTTCATATAATTTATTTACTTGGATAAATTAAATTATAATTTTTTTGATTATAATTAGAAAAAAATTCTATTTTATCCAATGTAGGTTATTTTAGTAAATTTCAATTTGAAATTGACTGTAAAACCATAGATAACCTTTAGATGTTTTTACAATAAAAATTTGTGTTATGATCTTGTCTTCAGGATTAAATTTTAATTAATTTGTTCCACTTCTTGGATTTTAATTTGAAAAAAATAATTATTTGGAATCAGGATAATTATAATTTATAATATGTTTAACTTGGGTTTTGATAAAAAATATTTATGACATTATTTAAAATAAATTAAAACAATTGAGGAAAATTATGCTTAATAAGGGAATAAACCAAAATATTAAGGGATCAAATGACCAAGAAACTTGTCCAAAAACCATTTTATGAATATATTTCAACACAATTCGTAGTTGGATAGAAATTTGAAGGTTATGGGAGAGGAAGTAAATGTGAAAAATGTATATGGAATTCTTTTATCAAAATATTCCAAGAGTGGCAATCCTCTTCCACAATAAAAGGCCACGTCTCCGCCCACATCCACACACCTCCCAAGTCACATCGGCCCAAAAAGATCTAAATAAATAGATCATCCACATAACTATATTAATCTTAGAATCATCATTATAGGTAGAAATAAATATATCAAAATACTATAGTGAAAACCAAACAGAGTTACCCGATTAAGAGGTAACATTTTCCTTGAATTGTTTAGTTTTATTTCCATTCTCCTGCCCAGTAACTATTCATATTCTATTCTCATATAAAAAAGATATCCATAGTATAATAAGATTTTGGTCAATGTTTTCTACCTTCACATACACTCACTTCCATCTAATGTGTAACCAAGATACTTTTTAGGTGTATGGTGAACTACTCACCTACAAAATGATGATTGTTCATTCTTCCTTTACCACCTCTCATTGTGATTATTATGAGAGGGAAAATGTAAATATGTGATATATATGATATTTATAATGTATTCATACTTATTTAATTCTATTAAAACATATATCTTTATACATTCCATTTTTTATAAAAATGGTGACATCGTTTGTGGAAGTGTGGACTACCACCCCATTAAAGTGATGTGATTCGTTCACATGATTCATAGAATGTATAAAGGGTATTTTTAATTAAACATATATTAAAATTTAAAAAAATATATTATATTCATAAAATAATTTCCTTTTTGGAAATAAAATTTATATCAATTTCTTTTTTACCCTTTAACACACATAAAATGTGATAATGTCATTCATGGACATGTTTAATACTGCCTCCTTGACATGATGTGATTCGATTTTAAATCACAAGAATTATATATATATATATATATGATTATATAATATGGTATTTCTGATATAATTATAATTTTTTAATTATATAATCCCACTTACCTTCTTTCTATAACGATCATTAAAAAATGAGAATGTTACTCATGTGTACACAATGCCTACTGTCTTCAAGATTGTAACATTAATTAATTTTTCATAACAATATTTAATGATTGTTTTTAAAAGTATAATTTATGTATTAATATAATAATTATTTCATCAAAATTCATCTATAAATGTTTAGGTAATGAACAAGACCAACCAAATTTTTTTAACACATAAACTGAATTTGGTCAAAACACACAACGTGAACATTAATGTTTAAGTAATTGTGTAAAAAAGTAATAAATGAATATTTTTTTTGAAAAACATGAATTTTTTTAATAATGTAAAAAATAAAAAATATATATATTATTCAAAAATATTAAGGCATACGATACATGTGATATTCCACGTAAGGGGTTTTATATCAATTTACATTATATAAAGACTTATTTGATGTTATAAACCTATATTCTCTTATATGGTGTATATATTTCCATTTAACATGTCATATCATGAAAAATTTTATTATCAGTATAGTATAAGTTTCATTTATTGTTATTGATTAATAGAGATTATGATTTGAATGCTTCAAAGTTGTATGGAACACTATGGAATATTTAAATATTATTCTACTCAAGAATGTTTTTAATGATTATCTTTGAGATATCAGTTCTATTAGTGATTGTTTACAATATATTGAAATAATAACATTACTATAGTGAATGTAATTTATTATATATTGTGAACATATGAACACTTTAACATATAATATCCTGATTCATTCATTCTTCATGATATTTTGAGTATCAATTTGAATTATCTCATTTAAGGTGATTTGAGATAATGTTTCCAAGTGGACAATAATTGTACAACCCAATTACTTTTCATTTGAGTTATATTAATTCCTCATTGTCATTAATATTCTATGATTAGGTTTATATTGTCTTTGAATATCTATTGATGTATTTCCTCTTATATATGTAGATTTTTAGTTGATACACATAATCTAATCAATTATTGATTCTCACTCTAACATTATAATATATTCAATGGTTTAATTTACAATATAAATATTTGGGGGATTTTTTATTATATAATTTACATAAAAAGAAATTATTTTATAATTTTCTAATATACCCTTTAATTTACTTCTTCTCTGGTTATTCAAGACTCTTTTTAAATAATTACACATTTTCCTTCTATTTGGTACTTAACATGTTTTAGATAATGTTTTCAGGTAAACCTGGCATCATTCCTCCCTTTTAGTAGGGAAAATTTTTTACTATAAAAACATTGTTTTGAAAAAATATTTTAAAAAAAAATTGAATATTATATCATTACTATAACTTTACCCTTTCTGTCATTAATAATTGTTTTCAAAAGAATCTTCTTATCTCTTTCCAAACTAAACATCTCCATTAACTTTTTACTCTACAAAAGAAATATTCTTTTTACCTCGTATGAAATGTCAAAATTTACCCTTTATCATTTCGTTGATGTTTCTATTTCATTTTTAACGGTTAATTTTTAAATGAATTTTTTTAAAATTGATTTTAAATGATTTTTTTTCAAAAAAACATTACAAAAAATATGATATATTCATCAGTCATGTTATTAAAAGTTATTTTTATTATATTTTTATTCATTTTCAACAATGAACCTATAATTTAATTCAAATAGAATATATATTATTGATACAATCATTACTATTACTTTGGATAGGTTATGATTGATTTTTATAATGATAGAATTTAAATTCTCTTCATTGATTTATTTGTTAGTCCCCTTGAAATATTCAATCCCATATGATAATTGAACATTGAATTTACCCTAAATTATCCTTTTCATTTATCAATGATATTACTATTTTTTGACTTATATACCATTTTACGTAAATTTTCTAGTTTTACATTTATTTTATTATTTAGTGAAATATTCATAAATAAATATTCCTTATTCTATACAGATATTTTACATGGAATATTGTTCATTAATTAAATCAATTACTTTGTATGAACAATGATTTGGACATGCAATGATGTGTAGATCCCACAATTTATATAGATCCTTGATTTCTTGATTGGTTATAATGATAAAAATAATTTGCTTAAATTAAACATGTTCTTATCCACAGTTTTAAACTTTTCAGAAGACGGATCTTAACAGTATAAGTCATCATATTCCTTTATCAAGGATTGTCATGCCTGAATCTGTGTAGCCTACTACACAACAATGGCCCTTACTAATCACATGGTTTTATAATCTCGTGGGATACATTTAGGAAATTTCACATTTTCAATGCAATTCATGATGATGGATTAATACAATGAATAACCTAGGTTTAACCTAATGTGTTTTAGATGGAATATAATGTGTCATGACTTAGAAATAAAATGAATGTTATTATGGTTAAACCATAGACCATGAAAGGACCAGTATGGAAATAAATTGATGAATTAATCTTTTATTAATGTTTTATTAAAACCATAGTTAAAAGGATATTTAATGATTAACCTTATTTCATGGATATCCATCATAGTAATTTTTTGAAATTAAATTAATATTTCTTCAGAAAAGGAAAACCAGTCTGTTGGGTGGAAACCAATCGAATATTGTAAGGCCACAAGACATAAACCAAATACTGAAGACAATAAGAGTTTGATTCCAACCACTGACCTATATAATTTCATTGTTAATATGAATTTTTTTTAGTTGAACAATTTAAAAAATCATTATTAATGATAAACTAGTAATATAACTTTTTGGGTTTTGAAATTAATGTATTAACCATACTCATTTTTGAAAATAGTTACAGAAAAATAATTATATTTTTACTCTATTACACTGCTTAAGATCCATTATAAAAGTATTTTAGTGCTTCAGGAATCAAATTAAATTTTTGAATGAGTTTGAAAATTGATCAAGGAAAAAAAAATGTTGAAATTATGTGTAAATAATTACATTGAGTAAGTATACATATTCATAAAATAATTACTCAACATTAGGAAAATAATGAAAATAATTTTTTCCTAATACCTTAAGATCTGTTGAATTGATGATCTTATAAATAATTATATATTTATAAAATTGAGTCTCTCAACATAATATTGATCATTAACTTGATTATGATTTATTACCTCAATCACTCCCTATATATATTAACCCATTCCCTCAATTTACATATCTTTACATTCAACTAATATTTTCCTATTTAGAGCTCTAGTTACATGGTAGTCCTTTTGAAATTTGTAATTCAAATTCAATATTTTTTTATAGGATTTATTATGAACCCTTTTCAAGTTTTTGGAATTTATAAATAGTAAATATCAAACAATATATTACAAATATCAATTTTATAATGAAAGGACACAATTTATTTAAGGTGGGGAGAGTTTAACACCCAAAAATTCTATAATAGGAACCCTATATTCAATAGTGTGCATGACACATGACACCAAGAATGTAATAGAATGAAATATCTAAATACATTAAAATATATTTACTATTTTAAATAGCTTCAACAAATTCCATATATTTCAATTCATGCAATAGCTAGTTAGTGTGTGTTACACACAGGGGCGACCACCTTTGATGGCTTGTGTTTCACGCAATATCGAGTTTTACTGAACTACATCATATTATTATAATATTATTATTTAATATAATATAAACAAGGCATTAAGAATAGAATTAACTATATTATGAAAATATAGTATAAAAATGATTTATTGGTTACAAATTAATTAGAAATGAATGCAAGATCCAATTTAAAATAATGTGAATATTTTAGAGAAATATATAATTTTTCTCAGAAACCATCATTATCTTAATAAATTAAATAAATTAAAATTATTTTTAGATATTATTTTATTATATTAATCATATTTAAAATATAAATATTTTATATTCAATAAATAAATTATACGAGCATCTGATTAGAAGAAACTGAATATTTCTCATAAAAACCAATATTTTTATTAAGTAATTTTTACCGCTTTATAATGGAAAACCTATTTTAAATAAATTTTTTAGAATATTTATAAATCCAATACTTGAAATTAATATTTCTCTTTGAAAAAGGTACATAAAAATTAGGTTATTGTTTATTTTTGGTATCTTTCAAGGATGTTTCATTTTTAATCGAATAATGTAAAACACTGAATATTAATTCAACACTAGTTTTTCATCTAATTTATTAATCATGTTAAATTACATTTAAATTTGTTTTAAAGTTTAATATGATAATATTTTAATATTTTAATAAAATTTAGTTCATTTTATTCAATTTAAATTTGAAACAGAATATAAAAACATAACAATATTTTGAATGTTTTTAATTTAAAAAAAACATTGTCATCCCCTGTGGGGGGTTAAATTAATTATTTTCTTCCACATAATTTTTCATAATTTGGAATAATTTATTCCATATATGGAATAATCATAATTTATAATTTCTAATTTGGTTACCTTATTTTTTTACCAAAATTATTTGTGAATGTAATTATAATTATTTAAAATGATTAAGGTAAAGTTAATCTTAATAGGGGACTAGAGATTATTCATAAGGGAAATAATGACATATTAACATGAAAAAATCCATTTTATGGTGAAATATAAAACCTATCCCACATTTTTTGAAAATTTTAAAATTATTGGAGCCATATTCAATTTGTTAAAAGTGTATGGAATTCCATTGAAAAATATTACAAGAGTGTCACTCCACCTCCTCTATTAAAAAGACTCCTCTCATCCAAATTCCTCAAAAATTTTAATCCACATTGAATAAAAAAGTATATGATCAAATAGATCATAAAAATCACTCAAATAATCCATGAATCCTCTACTTAGGAAAAATGAAATCCAAGGATGCCCTTTTTTGAAAACCAAAATGAGTTACCCAATTAAGTGGCAACATTTTTTCCTTAAGGTCTTTAATTGTATTTTCATTCTACAAACCCCAAACACACATTATTCCATTATAATATATTAATAGAATTATCCAAAATAAACTATTATTTTGTTATTCTAATGGTTCTATCTAACCTAATAAATGGTTCCATCAAATGGGTAATGAAAAAACTATTTATGTCTACGAGGAACTGCAGCTTTATTTAATGATGATTGTTCGTTTGTCATTTACTGAATCTCATGGTAGTAATTATGATGTAAAAAATATTTATATATGTTATATTATATTTATACAATTATTTTTAATCTCGTGTATTTATACTTTCAATTATCTGTAAATACGATAACATCGTTTGTCAAAGTGTGGACTTCCGCCCCTCAAAGCGATATGATTCATTCACACAATACATAGAATACATAAAGGATGACTTTAAATGAAAAAAATGTGACATATAAAACATCTATATAATATTTATGGAATAATTAAATTCATATAAATATAATTTATTTCATATTATATATTATCCTTTTACACACTTAATAAGTGATAACTTCGTTCATTGAAGCGTGGACTACCGCCTACTCAACATGACATGATTTCTTTTAAAATAACAAAAATTATATATATAAGTATATATATAATTGAAAAATATGTTATTTATGATATAATGAACATTATCAAAATATATAATTCTAATTACCTTTTTTTGGAACGATCATTGAAAAATGAGAACATTACTCATGCATACGTATTGTTTACCTTCTCCATAATTGTAACATTGATTATTTTTTCATAACCATATTTTATGATTAGTTATAAAAGTATAATTGATGTATAAATATGATAATTATTTCATGATTATTATTTTTGATACGTTAATGTAATGAACCATTTGACAATAGTTTACATACACAAGTTGTATTTGACACATAAATTGAATTTGGTCAAAACAACTGATGCAAATTTAATTATCTATGTTATTGTATACAATATAGTAATATGTAAAATTAGAGTAATGATAAACATGAAAAAGGATCTGAATAAAGTAAATAAATAAACTATGTTTTATATTAAGGAATATAAATGAAAAATAATAAAATTTGGATGCATGTTAAGGGATTTCGTCACAATTTTCATTCCATTGATAATTATTTGTAGTTATAGAACTAATATATTTTATATGGTGTATGTATTTACAATTGATAAGTTTTACCATGAACATACATATTCTAATTATATTCCAAGTTTTATTTAATTTTATTCCTTCATTTATATTATGATTATAAAATTTCAAATTGGTATGGGACACTATAGAATGATTGAATATTTTTCTCCTTGAGAATGTTTCTAATGATTATCTTCACAACATAACTTCCTTTTCTGATTGTTAACTTTCTCTGGAAAAATATATTTTTTACCTAATTTCCAATATATTGTTCACATACTTAAACTTTTACATATAATATCATGATTTATCTTTCTTCATGATATTTTGAGTTTCAGTTTGAATTATTTTATTTAAGGGGATTTGATTTAAAAGATATCAAGTGGAAAAGAATTTCATAACCAAATTTCTTCTCATATGGTTATATTACATCCTCATTTTTGTTAATATTCTATAATAACGTGTATAATGAAATTTAAATTCTATTTATGAATTTCCCCATCTATATGTGGATATATAGTTGATACACATAATCTACTCATTGATTTTGTAACATCCCAAGTAAGTAATGAATAATAGATATTTTTATCTATGTCTATTAATGAATTATATAGTGTTTTAGAGGCTTAAAATGAAAATAAATCCAATCTTAAGCATGGAATACACTAATATTCTTAAAAGATTATTTTACTGCCTTTTGATGGCAAACCATTTTTGAATCTATTTTTTGACAATTTTATAAACTATGTTTGTCAAAATAAACTTATTCTTTATGACTGGGACATCAAAATTTACTTTGTGTGAATTTTTGTTATTTTTCTGACAATGTTCATTTTTTAATGAATAGTGAAAAATACAGCATTTTATATCAAAATTGCTTTTTAATCTAATTTATTTATATGATTAGATTATATTTTGAATTGGTTTTGAAGTGAAATTAGAATATATTTTTACCATTTAATCCAATGGTGGTCATTTGAATCAATTTCACTTTGAAATTGGACTTAAACTGGTGTCAATCTTTTGATACTTATTGTTTCATAAAAACACGCTATTTGCTCTGACAGCGGGAATAAATTATTAAATTAATTAATGTGACTTATATGTTTTGAATTTTGTAAAATAGACTTCATTTTTGAATTCAGAATATCAAATATAGCTTAGGGTAAAGTTTTGGTATTTTTCTGAAAAACTTCAATTTTTGATGAATAGTGAAATCACTAAGTGGTAGTTAAAGAAATTGATTTTTCGTTTAAATGAAATTTTGCCACCTTTGTGTTTTGAATTTCAAAAATCCAACATATATGGTTGTAATTAAGAAGTAAAATGTGGTTCAATGAGATTAAAATAATTTTTTGGTGAATAGTAACTTATTAAGTTTTTAATCGCGATTAGTGGTAATTAGTGTAGTTTAAGGTAAAAATAATGCTTTAATAATATGAAATGACCTAGACACATGTCCTAACATTATTGGATGTGTCATGGCCGACCAAGACAAGCCATGGGTCAACTTGGGGACCCCATGGAGCCACTTTGGTTGGAAAATGACATAAATAACTTTTTATTTAATGTTAAAGTAAAAATGACACAAACATGAGTTATATTACTAAAACAATTTTTATATGGGGTTAAACAAGTCATATTTTTGACTATAAATATTCATTAGAAATCTAAAAATATTTCCTACATCATTGTATTTTTTTTATAATTTTTAGACATTATATAAATTAAATTATTTATGACATCATAATGATGCAGCGATGACCTCATTATTTAACGATTTAAATAAAATGGTAAGTTAATGTAAAATATAAAACCTAAACATGGAAAAAACCAATTGTATGAGTGGATTTAGAACCATTATCACCTTATCCTCGAATTATATCAATGTGGGACCTTTTTAATCCGAAACACTTTTTAAAATAAAGTAACTTATCTTTACTTTCCAAGAGTGCCCCTCCTCTCCCCTTATAAAAGGCCCCCACCTCTACCTCCTTACCCACACTCCAAAAGCCTTTGTCTCGGCCAACCCCTGCCCATTTTGTCTCTCCACTTCCCTCTATTACTCATTGAAGCCTCACTTTGGGTATAAGACTTCCCAAGGAAGCCTTTGAGCTCAAACCAAAGGGAGTTACCCGATTTTAAGGTAATGTCTTCACTTAAGTCATTTTGTTTTATTTTGCTTCTCCAACCCCCTAAACTATTTTTATTTATTTATTTTGTAAAAACTCTAGTATCTTAAATATACTAGGATGTTGTTATAAGAATTATTAGAGCTACACTTAAAAACACCTACATTTAATGGTTAATGAACATACTGTTTCCGTGGATGGTGAATTTATGCCTCCCGAAACGATGATTGTTCAACATTCTTTTAACTCCTTAAAAGGTGGCAATTAAGATGTCACTATATTTATATATGATATATAATATATTTATGTTTTCTTTAACTTCTGTATTTTTCTTTTTGGTCATACCTTTATGGTTTCCATTATGGGTAAACACAATATCTTCAGTTGAGGAAGTGCGGACTACCACCCCCTCAAAGTGAGTTGATTCGTCAAATACCATATGTGGGACGTATAAAGGATGGAACTATGATATTATATATGATATTATACTGGAATTATAATATACCTTTATATCATTATGATTCCATTATGTAAATATTAAATTGAAATGAAAGTAGCGTTCATGCGTACGTACGACTTACCATCTCCATGAACGGTGCATTTCATTTCTTACCTCTAAATGATTATGTAATATTATAAATGCATGCATGTACTGGATATATATGACATATATGATATCTACATCGTGAATACCATTCTGGATATAATGGATACATGAACAACATGTAATTATAAAGGTATTATTTTTGACTCAAGTTCCAATGATCGTTAAAACGACCGTTATTAACTTAAATAATTACATAATGTTCATGACATGGAAATAAGTGATATAAAAGGAATAATGAACTTGAAAAAGGTTCTTAAACAAGTAGAAATTAACTCAAGTTTATTATTCAGGACATTAAAGAACGATCGAGTCAAGTCGGACCCGAGGTATGGGACTTCGTCTCAATCTCCTTTCATTGAGGCATATTTTGTTTTATACACAACCTTCTTTTATATGGTGTATAAACCCCTTTGACTTTTAAGTTTATCCAAAAGGAATCTTTTTTATACGAAGCGTTTTACTAAACGACAAAAGGGAATGTTTTTGTTGTACGTATGCGGCGACAACGACTTCTCCGCCGTCTTGACCACTATTTGAGTTTCGACTTCCTCTACAAGCCATACCTTCTTTTTAAAAGAAAAATAAATACCATGTTTTACTTTTCTTTTATTTTGGTATCGAAAATGGTTATCATAATGTTTTTATATCAATGTGTTGTATTAATATCTTGTGATTGAAAGGTGGGAATGTTATGTTTCCTTTATGCATGTTTTATGTGATATGATTATGTTGAGGTTCTTGGGAATTATTATGAAAACGGGTGGTTCCATGATAAACTAAGGTTGGGTGAGCCCGATATAGCTCTCCAATGCATTGGGTAACGCGAAGGAGTGAAACGTTAAGGTTTCTCCGAAGAGATTTAGGGAATATACTGTGATGGGTATTCCAAACGTAACCAAGAGGGTTACTCCCTACGTAAGAATGTTATGAATGCCTCAAGTTACCTTTATGTCTTATGATTTCTATGATTTATTCATGATTTGATGAGGTATGTTAAAGTGCTTATGTTTTATGGGTAAAGTATGATCTCATACTTATGTATATATGTACCCATGTTTCCTTTCCATATTTTTATATCCCTTACTGAGCTTTTTATGCTCATCCCAAGTTTTTTTGAAATGTTTTTCACAGGTCAAGGGAAAGGTACATGATATGATGATAGTGTCAAAGAAGTGTCAAGAAAGAATCTATGTTTATTTTAAATATGTTTCCATTGATGGGAATGAAGAATACTATCTTTATGTAACCACTTTGTTTATATGTGGAATGTAATGCAAGTTTTATGATCTAATTCTCTAAAACTCTAAACCCGAAAAGATACTCAATGTGTAATCTAGTAATAACTCAAGATTAAGTAAGGTTTAAGGCTGGGGCCTTATAGTTGGTATCAAAGGTCGGTTTAGATAACTTTAGGAGTTATAATTCTATTAAATGATTATCCAAAAAAAAATTATTGTCAAATTGAAGTGATATAGTATTTGAAGATTACCATGTTGCTTCATCTAAGACATGTTTGTTCAGAATGGTTTTCCGCAAAGGAAACAGGGAAGCAGTGCTAGGAAGGCATACAGAAGGAAATAACCTTCCGAATCAGCATCCCAAGATGGTCAGAATTGGAACTGAATAGTTTGTTACAGTGATGTCACAGTTGACTCAAGCGATAAATGGCGGTGGTATCCATGCACGAGATCAGCCAGACCAACTGCAGAGGAACATGTCAGTGGTGGAACATTTCATGAGGCAACATCCCCATCATTCAGAGGATCATCTGACCCTGTGCTATCTGAAGGGTGGATTAAAGCACTAGAGAAGATTTTCGATGTCATGGGGTGTTCGGACAATCAAAAGGTTAGTCTTACTATCTACCATTTGGAGGGTGAGGTAGATCAGTGGTGGTCTATGGTTAAAAATATCAGGGATGCTGATGAGATTAATTCTCTCGACTGAGATTAATTCAAAGGTATGTTTCTTGAGAAGTATTTTCCTAAGGATGTTCGACTTAGGATGGAAAATCAATTCTTGGAATTGAGGCAAGAGGAAGACTCAGTGGCTACCTATGAAGAAAGGTTCACTCAATTGGCAAGGTATGCTCCAAATTTTATCCGAGACCTTGATAGTAAAATCAATCGTTTCTACTCAGGATTAAAGCCAAAATATCGAAGGGCATTAGCTTCTCGTGAGTTTAAAAGTTATGAAAAGCTTGTTCGATGTGCTGAGAAGGTGGAAATGGAGTTTGCTGATGATCAAGTGTTCTATAACAACCAACAGAAGAAGAGACTGAGGTGGCAGGAGAAAGGTAAGAATTCTTCGAAAAAGTATGATGGTAAGAAAACTAAGTTTCCATTTTGTGATAATTGTGGCAAAATGCATGCTGGGGAATGTCTTCTGAATTCTGGAAAGTGCTACCGATGTGGTAATATGGGACATAAGGCTCGTGATTGCACTGAAAAGGATCAAGGTGAAGGTAAGACCAAATTTGATTTACAGTTAGTGAAATGTTATAAGTGAAATGAGATGGGTCACTATTCAAAAGAGTGTCCGACAAAGAGCTTGAGTGATGGGAAGCAGTTAGACTACAAGTATAAAGGGGTGGTGAAATCCTTTGCAACTACTTCGGCAGATGTCATACCATCAAATGAAGTTGTATTAGGTACTTTTTTTGTTTTTTCAGATTATGCCAGTGTGTTGTTTGATTCGGGGTCTACACATTCTTTCATCTCTGAAACCTTTTCTAGTAAAATGGGAATACCATCTCAATAAATGACTCCTGAACTTTTGGTAAAAACACCTTGGGGGAATGTTGAGGCAAAAAGAATTTATAAGAATCTTTCTATCCTTATCTGTGGAAAGAACCTACTTGCAAACCTTATTGTTATACCTCTAGTAGAGTTTGATGTTATCCTGGGTATGGATTGGATCTCTATTTACCATGCTAAGATTTACTGTAGAGCTAAAGAAGTTTTTTTTCAGAAAGACTTTCAGTTTGTTTACAAGAATGAACCCTTACTGTTGATAACTTATCAAGAGGCCAAGAAACTTGTAAAAGATGGAAATGAATGTTACCTTGCACACATCGTTGAAAATAAAGGAACTGTTCAGATTAATGATGTGCCAGTGGTAAATGAGTATCCTGATGTTTTTCCTGATGAGTTGCCTGGAATAATACCAGATTGGGAAGTTGAGTTTACTGTTGACTTAGTTCCTGATGCTAATCCAATTTCAAAATCCCCTTATCGAATGTCTCAAATTGAACTTTTAGAGTTGAATGAGCAATTGCAAGATTTAATAGAGAAAGGTTTCATTCGACCTAGCACATCACCATGGGGTGCTCCTGTTTTATTTGTTAAAAAGAAAGATGGTTCTATGAGACTTTGCATTGATTATAGGTCCTTGAATAATATCACTATTAAGAACAAATATCCTTTTCCTCATATCGATGATTTGTTTGATCAGCTCCAGGGAGCTCAGTTTTTTTCAAAGATTGACTTGAGATCGGGGTACCATCAGCTGAAGGTAAAGGAGGCAGATATTCCAAAGACCGCGTTCCATACAAGATATGGCCACTATGAATTTTTAGTAATGCCTTTTGGGCTAACCAATTCACCTGCTGTATTCATGGACTTAGTGAATAGAATTTTCCATGAGTTCTTGGATAAGTTTGTGGTGGTTTTCATTGATGATATTTTGGTGTTTTCTAAAAGTAAAGAGGAGCATGAAAGACATTTAAGGGTTATCTTGAAAACCTTAAAAGAAAATAAACTTTATGGAAAATTCAGCAAGTGTGAGTTTTGGTTGTAACAAATTTCTTTCCTTGGTCATATTGTTTATAAAGATTGGATAACTGTTGATCCTGCAAAAACAAAAGTTGTGGAAGACTGGACAAGACCCACAAATGTAACCGAGATTCGTAGCTTCCTTGGTTTGGAAGGCTATTACTGAAGGTTTGTTAGCAATTTTTCATGGTTATCTAGTCCAATGACTAAGCTAACTCGGAAGGGTGTTAAGTTTATCTAGACAAAAGAATGTGATGATTGTTTTTAGGAATTGAAAAGAAGATTGGTGAATGATCCAGTTTTGGCACTACCTTCCAGGAATGGTGAGTTTGTTATATACAGTGATGCTTCATTGAAAGGACTTGGTTGTGTCCTAATGCAGAATGATCAGGTAATTGCTTATGCTTCACGACAGTTGAAAACTCATGTGGTAAATTACCCTACACATGATTCAGAATTAGCTGCTGTTGTTTTTGCTTTAAAAATTTGGAGGCATCATTTGTATGGAGTAAAGTGTGAAATATATACCAATCACAAAAGTTTAAAGTATATATTCACTCAGAAATAATTGAACATGAGACAAAGGAGATGGCTAGAATTAATCAAGGATTATTATTGTACAATTCATTACCATCCGGGAAAAGCAAATAAAGTGGCTGATGCTTTGAGTCGAAAAAGTAATGCTTCATTAGCAATGTTGCGTTTGGAACATGATCCTTTGGTTAAGGATTTGATGAAATTTGGCATAGAATTTGTTGGTGCAGGAAGTTCTTCTGTTTTGTTTCAGGTATCAGTGAGATCATCTCTATCAGATAGAATCAAGCAAGCACAGAAGCAAGACAGTGAGTTGCAGAAAAAGGTAGAGCTAGTTCAGAAAGGTAAGTTGTCTGAATTCAACATTGATAATGATTGCGTTTTGAGATTTGGGAAGAGATTGTGTGTGCCTTGTGATTCACAGTTTAAGAGAGAGTTGTTATGTGAAGCTCATAGTTCTCCATTTTCAGTTCATCCAGGCGGTACTAAGATGTATAGAGATCTGCGGGAGTATTACTGGTGGGATGGAATGAAAAGAGATATTGCTGATTTTACTGTGAAGTGTTTGACTTGTCAATAGGTTAAAGCAGAGTGATAGTTACTGAAAGGGATGCTTTAGCCATTACCAGTGCCAGAGTGGAAATGGGAGAATATATCCATGGACTTTGTTGTGGGATTACCGAAGACATCTCGAGGTAATAATGCAATCTGGGTTATTATTGATCGCTTGACCAAGTCTGCTCATTTCCTTGCTATACGAGATACTTTCTCTCTTGATCAACTTTCCCGTTTGTATCTTAAAGAGGTAGTCAGGTTACATGGAGTTACTCTCTCCATTGTATCTGATCGTGATCCCAGGTTCACTTCTAACTTTTGGAAAGGCCTTCAGAAGTCGTTGGGTACTGAATTAAATTTTAGTATAGCTTTTCATCCTCAATCAGATGGGCAGTCAGAATGAACAATTCAGACCTTGGAGGATATGCTACGTTCTTTCTCTATGGATTATCAGGGAAGTTGGGACCAACATCTTTCTTTGGTTGAATTTTCATATAATAACAGTTTTCATTCCAGTATACAGATGGCACCATTTCAGGCATTATATGGGAAGCGGTGTCGAACTCCAGATTTCTGGGATGAAGTGGGTGAAAGGAAGTTGATGGGACCAGAATTGGTAGAAGAGATGGCAGAACAAGTTCAGCTGATTCAGAAGCACATGAGAACAGCTCAGAGTAGGTAGAAGAGTTATGTGGATAACTGGAGGAAGGATCTATCTTTTGAGGTAGGTGATCATGTTTTTCTCAAGGTTTCTCCTTGGAAAAGTGTGATGAGATTTGGTAAGAAAGGAAAGCTGAGTCCAAGGTTTATTGGACCATATGAAATTCTGGAGAGAGTTGGATCAGTTGCTTACCGAGTATCTTTACCTCCGAGTTTATCTCAGGTACACAATGTTTTTCATGTTTCGATGTTGAGAAAGTACATGCCAGATCCATCTCATGTTTTGAGTCCAGAGGTAGTTCAGCTGGAAGAGAACCTATCTTATGAGGAACAACCGGTCCAGATTCTTGACCACAGGGATCAAGTGTTACAGAATAATGTGATTAAGCAGGTAAAGGTTTTGTGGAAAAACCACATGATGGAAGAGGCAACATGGGAATCTGAAAATGCAATGAGGGATAAGTACCCCCATTTATTTGATAAGTAAATAAATTGTGGGGACGCAATTTTCTAAAGGGGGAAGGATGTAACATCCTAAGTAATTAATTAATAATAGATATTTTTATCTATGTCTATTAATGAATTATATAGTGTTTTAGAGGCTTAAAATGAAAATAAATCCAATCTTAAGCATGGAATACACTAATATTCTTAAAATATTGTTTTACTACCTTTTGATGGCAAACCATTTTTGAATCTATTTTTTGACAATTTTATAAACTATGTTTGTCAAAATAAACTTATTATTTATGTTTGGGACATCAAAATTTACTTTGTGTGAATTTTTGGTATTTTTCTGACAATGTTCATTTTTTAATGAATAGTGAAAAATACTACATTTTACATCAAAACTGATTTTTAATCTAATTTATTTATATTATTAGATTATATTTTGAATTGGTTTTGAAGTGAAATTAGAATATATTTTTACCATTTAATCCAATGGTGGTCATTGGAATCAATTTCACTTTTAAATTGGACTTAAACTGGTGTCAATCTTTTGATACTTATTGTTTCATAAAAACACGCTATTTGCTATGACAACGGGAATTAATTATTAAATTAATTAATGTGACTTATATATTTTGAATTTTGTAAAATAGACTTCATTTTTGAATTCAGAATATCAAATATAGCTTAGGGTGAAGTTTTGGTATTTTTTCTGAAAAACTTCAATTTTTGATGAATAGTGAAATCACTAAGTGGTAGTTAAAGAAACTGATTTTTCGTTTAAATGAAATTTTGCCACCTTTGTGTTTTGAATTTCAAAAATCCGAAATACATGGTTGTCATTAAGAAGTGAAATGTGGTTCAATGAGATTAAAATAATTTTTTTGGTGAATAGTAACTTATTAAGTTTTTAATAGCGATTAGTGGTAATTAGTGTATTTTAAGGTAAAAATAATGCTTTAATAATATGAAATGACCTAGAAACATATCCTAACCTTATTGGATGTGTCATGGACGACCAAGACAAGCCATGGGTCAACTTGGGAACCTCATGGAGCCACTTTGGTTGGAAAAGGACATAAATAACTTTTTATTTAATGTTAAAGTAAAAATGACACAAACATGAGTTATGTTACTAAAACAATTTTTATATGGGGTTAAACAAGTCAGATTTTTGACTATAAATATTCATTAGAAATCTAAAAATATTTCCTACATCATAGTATTTTTTTTATAATTTTTAGACATTATATAAATTAAATTATTTATGACATCATGATGATGCAGCGATGACCTCATTATTTAACCATTTAAATAAAATGGAAAGTTCATGTAAAATCTAAAACCTACACATGACCAAAACCAATTGGATGAGTGGATTTCAAACCATTATCACCTTATACTCTAATTATATCAATGTGGGACCTTTTGAATCCTAAACTCTTTTTAAAATAAAGTAACTTATCTTTACTTTCCAAGAGTGCCTCTCCTCTCCCCTTATAAAAGGCCCCCACCTCTACCTCCTTACCCACACTCCCAAAGCCTTTGGCTCGGCCAAACCATGCCCATTTTGTCTCTAAACTTCCATCTCTTACTCCTTGAATCCTCACTTTGGGCATAAGACTTCCCAAGGAAGCCTTTGAGCTCAAACCAAAGGGAGTTACCCGATTTTAAGGTAATGTCTTCACTTAAGTCCTTTTGTTTTATTTTGCTTCTCCAACCCCCTAAAATATTTTTATTTATTTATTTTTTAAGAACTACAGTATCTTCAATATACTAGGATGTTTTTATAAGAAGTATTTGAGCTACACTTACACACACCTACATCTAATGGTTAATGAACATACTGTTTCCGTGGATGGTGAATTTATGCCTCCCGAAACGATGATTGTTCAACATTATTTTAACACCTTCAAAGGTGGCCATTAAGATGTCACTATATTTATATATTATATATAATATGTTTATGTTTTCTTTAAGCTTCTGTATTTTTCTTTTTGGTCATACCTTTATGGTTTCCATTATGGGTAAACGCGATATCTTCAGTTGAGAAAGTGCGGACTACCGCCCCCTCAAAGTGAGTTGATTCGTTAAATACCATATGTGGGACGTATAAAGGATGGAACTATGATATTATATATGATATTATACTGGAATTATAATATAACTTTATATCATTATGATTCCATTCTGTAAATATGAAATATAAATGAAAGTAGCGTTCATGCGTACGTACGGCTTACTGTCTCCATGAACGGTGCATTTCATTTCTTACCCCTAAATGATTATGTAATATTATAAATGCATGAATTTACTGGATATATATGACATATATGATATCTATATCGTGAATACCATTCTGGATATAATGGATACATGAACAACATGTAATTATAAAGGGCTTATTTTTGACTCAAGTACCAATGATCGTTAAAACGACCGTTATTAACTTAAATAATTACACAGTGTTCATGACATGGAAATAAGTGATATAAAAGGAATAATGAACTTGAAAAAGGTTCTTAAACAAGTATAAATTAACTCAAGTTTATTATTCAGGACATTAAAGAACGATTGAGTCAATTCGTACCCGAGGTATGGGACTTCGTCTCAATCTCCTTTCATTGAGGGATATTTTGTTTTATACACAACCTTCTTTTATATGGTGTATAAACCCCTTTGACTTTTAAGTTTATCCAAAAGGAATCTTTTTTATATGAAACGTTTTACTAAACGACAAAAGGGAATGTTTTTGTCATACGTATGCGGCGACAATGACTTTTCCGCCGTCTTGACCACTATTTGAGTTTCGGCTTCCTCTACAAGCCATACCTTATTTTTAAAAGAAAAATAAATACCATGTTTTACTTTTCTTTTATTTTGGTATCGAAAATGGTTTTCATAATGTTTTTATATCAATGTGTTGTATTGATATCTTGTGATTGAAAGGTGGGAATGTTATGTTTCCTTTATGCATGTTTTATGTGATATGATTATGTTGAGGTTCTTGGGCATTATTATGAAAACAGGTGGTTTCGTGATAAACTAAGGGCGGGTGAGCCCGATATAGCTCTCCAATGCATTGGGTAATGTGAAGGAGTGAAACGTTAAGGTTTCTCTGAAGAGATTTAGGGAATATACTGTGATGGGTATTCCAAACGTAACCAAGAGGGTTACTCCCTACGTAAGAATGTTATGAATGCCTCAAGTTACCTTTATGTCTTATGATTTCTATGATTTATTCATGATTTGATGAGGTATGTTAAAGTGCTTATGTTTTATGGGTAAAGTATGATCTCATCCTTATGTATATATGTACCCATGTTTCCTTTCCATATTTTTATATCCCTTACTGAGCTTTTTATGCTCATCCCAAGTTTTTTGGAAATGTTTTTCACAGGTCAAGGGAAAGGTACATGATATGATGATAGTGTCAAGGAAGTGTTAAGAAAGAATCCATGTTTATTTTAAATATGTTTCCATTGATGGGAATGAATAATACTATCTTTATGTAACCACTTTGATTATATGTGGAATGTAATGCAAGTTTTATGATCTAATTCTCTAAAACTCTAAACCCGAAAAGATCCTCAATGTGTAATCTTGTAATAACTCAAGATTAAGTAAGGTTTAAGGCTGGGGCCTTATAGATTTCCTCCCACTTAGACATTATAATCATATCAAGGGTTTACTTTAAAATCTCATTTTTTTGGGATTGTTTACACATAAATATCCATCAGATGAAACTATTTAAAACATTGTCTAATAAAACTATTTTTTTCTTCTATGATGGTTATTCCCGACCCTTACTAAGAAATAGTACCATTATCCAACTCTTTGGAACAAAAAATGTTTTAGAAAAGGTTTTTAAGAAAACCCAACATTATTCCACTCTTTATTTAGAGAACCGGTTTTATTCTAAACCCCCATTTTCATATAAAAAATCACAATTTTTTTATCATGATTTAGAGAAAAATGTTTCACCACTTAATTCATTTACAAATTTTTTCAAACGAATATTATTTTTTCATTCTGAACAAGTTATTTTTCAATTATTTTTACAATGTAAAAAATATTCTTTTTTAGTTTTTATGACATGTACAGATTTAATCACCATCATTTATTTTATGTTTCTATTTCTTATTTTAAATGATAATTTGTAATGAAATTTTTTCTAATGATATTTTTAGGGAAAATGTTTTCTAAAAGGATTTTCAAAACAAAAGGATATTTTCATCATGAATATTTTTAAAATATCGTTTTACATAATTTATATTGATTAGTGAAAAAAATCCTTTACATTAATTCACTTGGGAGATAATTTATTGATTCTATCATTATTCTTTCTCTTGATGGTTTTTGATTTATTTGGCTAAGGCTTATTTTCAAATTTACTTCCTTGATTTATTTATTATTCCCCTTGAAATATTTAATATCATATTATCAGTGAAGATTAAATATCCCCTAAATTATCCATTTAATTTATCATAGATATTAATATTTTCTAGATTGTATAACATTTTATATAGAGAGTCTACTTTGAAATTTATTTGATTATGTTGGGAAATATTTATAATTTGGTATTCAATATTACATACGGATATTTGATAAGGAATGTTATTTATAAATTAATTTGACTACTAGATATGTATAATGTTTTGGATATGAAATGAATGGTGGATCCCTGCCATTATATATCTCTTTGATGCATCAATAAGTCCCATTAGTGAAATAAGTAGAACCAATAATACATGTTACTATATATAGTTTAATGTTTTCCTAAGGATGAATCTGGATAGTATAGGTCATCATGTTCCTTAGTCATGAAATCCAATAATTAAGCATTTCCATCGTAGAGATTTCAGTTTTCAATGCTATTATCCCTGAGTTTTTCATATGATAAAATATATGGATGAATTTCATTGTTAGTTTATTGTTCAAATGTATGGTATCTTTAGTTTTTTACATGTCTATATTTATTTTTACTTACATAGTTATTTTAATAGAATTTGTTTCCATTTATTACCATGTAATATTGTTCATGTACTTATTTCTTAATTTTTCAATTACATGGTATCTATGTTCAGTTATTTACCTTTTTGTAATTATTATTCTCATTGATTCATTATTTCTTACTCTATATTTTCCCCTTACTATGAATTTTAGATCACCCTTATTATGTTTCATTTCCCTAGGATTCTATAATTTGTACTAAGAATGATATCTGAGGATACACTATATGGAATAAAATTATCATCGATGTTATGGAAGAATTTTTTTTATAATTAATGTATTAATTTTAAATATAGACTCATGTATGTTCATTGTTTACCATGAACACTAAACTGACAGGTCCATTGGAATTTGATTCCTTTCAATCATTACAAAATTATTGATAAAAGACATCAACTTTGGGATCTCTGGGGCCGGGTCACTACAATATCAATATTAAATAATAATGTTATTTCATTTATGGATTCATTCTATTAACCCATGTTGTGTATAATAACTCGAGAGTCCATGTTATAGTAAAAAATACTTTACCACCACTTATGTTTTTGTCCATGAATCATCTTGAACATCCAAAGAGATTACATATACTTATAATATATGTTTATTTATAAGATGTATTATAAGATTAATATATTATGAATTAATTGATTAATCAATTAAACACACACTATTTTAATTAATTTTAATTTTATTAGAAGAATATAATATCATAAATGAATTGAAGAAAATGGATTGACACCATATCATTGAATAATAATCCTCTATTAAGTAACCCATTTAGTGAAGGATTGATGTAGGGGGAGACAATAACCAAAATAATAAATTTAATTTTCATAATAGTATAATGTATGATAATCTTGGAAAATGAGATCAATTTGTGATGTATTTTTCACATTGTCAGAGATGTATTATTTATAGATAGAGATGAGGTAATTTTTTGGCTTAAAAATTCAGTATAAAATTAAATAATAACTATGAAAATGAAATTGTGGACATATATATGATTAATAAAATTGTTCTATTCACGATTAAATGAAATTAAATAATCAATATGGTAGGGGTGTTTTTTCTTTATGATATCATCATGATATCCTAATGGAATTAAGGATAACAAATTTTTTATTAAATTTATGAAACATTTTATGAAAAAATAATTAAATTTATATCTAAATGAATTTATATTTTCTAATTATTAATATTAAATATTTTTTAATAATACTTGTATTATTATGGGAAAATAAAAACGCCATTATTTTTTTTAAAAAGTTATTAATATATAAAATTTTCATGCATGATTGAAAATATTATAACCATCTCAATATATATAATTAATGATTTTGTAATTTAGGTGTGCCATTTTAGATTAATTTAAATCGATATTGGTTTGAATTTTTTATTTCCAAAAAATTTAAATGAATATATTTAATATAATATTTTACAATTCACCAAATAATTAAAATAAACTATATATTTTTCAAATCATACATATCATTTAATATTTATTTTAGGAATAAAAAATTTAAATAATTTTTTTAAAAAAAAATATTAATAATGTAAATTCAAAAATTATATTGAAATTAAAATATTATAGTTTTTTTACTAAATCTAAAGCACATTACAAAAATAATTTGACCAATTGATTTGTGTTAATAACAAATTTTCTGTGTTATAATAAATAATATTTCTAAAAACTTTGATATTTGTCAGAGATATAGTTGAAATTTCAATGTTATTTACGTAGTTTCCCACATTGGTTGTTTTACTATTTAAATTGTCAGGATAGTATTCAATTTTTTGGTCACTTTTAAACTGAATTTTTTTCAAATTTTTGAATTTCACTTTAATAACATTAATAAATCTATAAATATTTTCATATTTTATTCAAATATTTTCATTGTAAGGGTACCAATATATCTTTTTCAAAACATTTATTGAGTTTCACATCAATTATAAACTTATTATTGATTTTTCAATAGCTATGTAAATAATGAAAATCCATGATTTATTGAATTTCAAAATTCAATTTATTTTCATTAGTAATTGTTTATTCCTAATCCTTATACATTTAGTTTTATGGAATTTTTTATCCATCTCTTGAAGTTATATACATTGATGAAAAATAAATTAATTTCAATTTTTTATATGGCTCATGTTATTTATTATAATAATACTTTATACTTAAATAATTAAGGAAATTTTAATTATCATGTGACCTAAATATACTATAAATTAAATTTTCATAGAGAAAAATATCTTTCATTACATAATTTTCAATTATATAAATTTCTCAATTGATATTTCAATTTCTATCATCCATTGATAATATATGGTTTTATGTTTATTTCTTCAAATATTCCTATCCCAATATGGATTCTACATATATATTATTTTTCTAATTTAGTTTCAAAATTTAAGTTTCATTATTCTATATTGAATTGCCTCTATTATTTATGATCTTGGTAAGTTTCTCCTCAAATGATAGGTCATACTATAATACTAGGACCTCAAAATTTTGTACATATAATATCTTAATTATATATGATATTAGAGATGTATATAAACAATTTATGGCTTGATATAGGTTATCTAGGATTTTTTTCCTTTCAACAACCACTCAAACATGATAAATAATCTCAAAGGGGGCATTATTCATTAGAATAATCATTCCATTATCTCTAAACCTCGTTAATCTCTTCAGTTTTTTATCTTAATGAATAAATTATCTATAATATCATGCACCATGTCTCTTTTTGGATTTTCAACATGACCATATAGACAAATGTGTTCATCTATAATGTGCTATAGATTGTATTGATGATTCTCAATCATTTTATAAACTATTTCCTATCTCAATATATTTCCTTAGGAAACATAATCCCAAGACATTAGTGTTACATATATCTTCATATATAGGGTTTCATATTATTTATTTTTATACATGTGTGTAAATTATTATTATATTAAAAATCAACATGTAAATTATATTATCTAATCCTCCATTAAAGACCATCATGAAAGGTCTCAACATGTCAAAATGTATCTAAATGGTTTGTTTAAAATATCTATCTATCTAGGGATTCTATCCCATAAATAATTTCATCTAATTGTTTCAATAAAATAAATAGTTCCTCTAAAAAAATCAAGTTTATTAATTTATCTCAACCTAATACAACTAAATGTAATAGACCATCTAACAATAATTCTTCTTACAAATATGTCTTAATATATTGTTTAATATAAAAATCTTATTGAATATTAGTGATGTTATAATCCATTTTATGATGATACACCACATCCATTATAGAATTATTTAAATTTAATTTCATAAGATGACCCATAAAATATCCTTTATCATATTGTATCATCTCTATAATATTATAGCTAATTTTGGTGTTATCTACATAGGAATATGATTTTCATTGTTAACTTGTTGTAAAACCAATCATGTTTATGTGTACACTATAGTAACCTTTTTCATGTTTTCTTAGTAGAGAAATCTTAATGGTATTGATACATTATCATAGCTCCTCCATAGATAGATAAATATGGTTCATATCCATTATCAAAAATTTTAATAATTATATTTAGTGATTATATAATATAAAATCAAATTCACAAAAAAATCTTATTTCATCATTATTGACAATAGTTTGGGAATTATTTCATTCCAAAAATTCTCTATTTATTTTTTATATATATGAATAAATCATCTGTTTATGCATAAGTATTTATTAACTAGATGGATGGGAAATCATTTCAAAATTTCTAGATATAATCTCATCCTTTTTTGTTTTTGAAACCAATATTATAGTCAACCATTTATATAATGTCATTCTCAATCCTAAACATATATATGATGAAAATTAAAATTTTTATATGTGAATAAGATAACCAATCAACCATATATATTTTGTAGTTTATTGAGTTATTATAGTCATTTATTAACTATCACCATCCTTATTGATGCACATTTTTCTATTTATTTATTAATATATACTTTTTTCTCATGAAATCACAATATATTCCTACCTCTTCTACATATTGGTAATGCCTCCAAATATATACTTCAATGATCACCACTCCAAACTCCAAATAATGATTCACTTCATATTCTTATTAGGGTCTTTAACTATAAACACACATTGGATACGAGTTTTAATTTATTTATCTGGATTATACAAAAGTAATATTTAATTTAATAATTTGTTTCAAAAATAAATCTATACATTATACTAGTGTATAATTTTTTGTAGGGACTAGAATATTCCTGAGTTTCATAAATATATATTCATTTAATTCAGCGTAAACATACATTACATACCTTCAAGAAAATATTATTAGGGAGATAAAAAATCATGAAAAAATTATCACAATTATTTTCTAGTACCCAACTAATTCAATAAAACTATATACCATTATAAAACATATTTCTCAATACTATTCATTAATCACATTTATCATTTAAGGATGTATATGAATTCCTATTTTATGAAAAAATATCGCATGATTTATACTTTCTAAATAATAAATTAACACAAAAATGATTTATAAATAATCATACTTTTTATTAAGACCATTAGTATTATCCTAAATTTTTTTTCATGTTTGTTAATAATCCCAATTTATTTGAAGAATAATTATAACATATCACAAAAAAATGTACAAATGTATTCACAAAATATTTAATTTAACAAATTTATAAAGAAATAAGGGTAACATGTGAATAAAAATGGATTAAATATAAACTAATAGTGTTTATATGTGGTATATAGAGAATAATATTGGATATTAATTCTTAAAAACATTTATTTATAATACTTATAAATAAGATTTGATTTGAGTATTTTTTTATACATTGTAATGTTTATCAAGAAATTCAACAATACAAGGTATAAGATACTTATTTCCTATATTGATATAACTGAGATCTCTATAATTGATGAAAATATGTGTTGACTCATCCATATTCATCATAAAGAGGCATGGTAAACCAATAAGTGATGCATGAGGGAATATAATTTTCTTTCAAAAATCCCTTTCAGTTACATCATTAATTCCTCTTGTTATATTATGAATATTATATAAGGGATATTTTATAAAAGTATATCACCTATAATACATTTTTTAAATAAATATTCTTATTAATCTAGTGGATGTCATTCAAATAATTTTATGAAATAAAAGATATATTCCATTATTGATTAGAATGTATTCATGGAGGAAATTTTTATGTTCTTCAACATTTTTATACAATATTATCATTTATTATGGATAAACTCCCACACATGTGAGAAATTTTCTAAATAGGATTCATAAACATCCATATGATATATAAGATCAAGTAATGGTTTAATATGTGGTATGTGATTTATAATCTCTATAAATTGAAATTACCACTATATAAATATGTGCAATCCATTCTCAATATAGAATCAAATTACACAAAAGGAAATGTGTAACATCACAGGTAAATAATAAAATAATACAGTTTCATTTTTATTAATATATGGGAATTAAATATTAATAATATTTTAAATTAGATGATATGTTTGATAGCATACCCGAAACACAACAAAAGGTTTCTTTGAAATCTTACGCTGCGCACTAATAATATAATATTATTATTTTAAATGGTTGTTAATGCCTAGTAATTATATTGGATAGAATGAATAGAACTAATTACAATATTATTATACAGGTTTCTTAAATGTTTTTACTTTTTTCCTCTAAATGTTATAGGCTTAAAATAAGAAAAAAATACATTTTAAGCATAAATACTCTAATATTCTCTAAAAGGTTGATTTACCGCCTTTTTGATAGTGAACCCTATTTAAATCTAGTTTGGATAACTTTTATATGTTTTATTTGACCAAATAAAATTCTAATTTAGAATCAGGACATCTAAATTTAAATTGGGTAAAATTTTGGTATTTTTCTAATAAAATTCATTTTTTAATGAATAATGAAAAATACTGTATTTTAATTAAAATATACCTTTTATTATAATTTCTTTATAGGGTTATATTATATTTTAATATATTTTAAATTTTAATTAGATTATATTTTTATCATTTAATCCAATGGTGGTCATTGGAATTAATTTCATTCTGAAATTGGATATAAACTAGTGTCAATATTTTGATAGATATTGTTTCTTAAAAACATTCTATTTGTTTTGATAAAGGGAATTAATTTTAATTTAATTTATTCAACTTATATGTTTTTAATTTCTTAAAATAGACATTATTTTTGAATTTAGAATATCAAATATAGATTAGGATGAATTTTTTGTATTTTTCTGAAAAACATCAATTTTTGATGAATAGTGAAACCACTAAGTAGTAGTTAAAAAACTGATTTTTCATTTAAATGAAATTTTAATGATTTTGTAAATTGAATTTTAAAAATCCGACATACATTTTTGTTATTAATAAGTAAAATGTGGTTCAATAATATGAAAGTAATTTTTGGTGAAAAATAACTTTTGACTTTTATTTACCGTAGTTAAAGGAAAATATGGTAATTCAAGGTAAAAAGAATATAATAATATTTCAAAATTACCTTAACACTTGTAATAAACTTATTATATGAGTCATGGACGACCATGGTCATTCTTGGGTCTATTTTGGGACCCCATGGAGCTACATGGGAATGATAATGACACTTTAGATAAATTAATTTAAATTAAAAGAAAAAATGACAAACATTTATCTTTTAGTTAAGTAATTTTTTAATGGGGTTATATAAGTTATAATTTAGACTATAAATATTAATTGTAAATATAAAACAATTATCTAAATTATGGTATTTTATTATTAATTTTTAGACATCATATAAATAAAATTATTTATGACACAATAATGATGTAGTGTTTACCTAATTAATAAAGGATTTAAATAAATAAGATTATAATTAATAAAATCATATAAAAAACCTGTCCATTTCTTATTGGATGATTTTATTTTCTAACATGAGTCATATTATCTTCAACTTTAATGATTTTTGGATCTTTTGAAACTGAAGATATGTTTATAATAAAATAATTGTTTCAAACTTTCCTAAAGAGCCCCTCCCCCCTTATAAAAAGATCTCAATTCCATCCAATTCCTCACACCTCTCAAGGTTTTTTGAACATCCAACCTCTACATAGTTAATCTCCCTACATACCTCGCCTCCTTTTAAATGCCTTACCTTAGGCATAAGTCACTTAAAGATGTCCTTTTGGCTCAAACCAAAGGGAGTTACCCAAATTAAAGATAACAGTTTTCCTTAAATTCATTTCTTTTATTTTACTTATCCAACCCCCTAAAAAAATTTTATTACTTTATTTTATAACAACACCAATATCATAAATATAATAGGATGTTTTTATAAGAAATATTATAACTACACTTACACACACCTTCATCTAATGGGTAAAGAACATAATGTTTCTGTGGATAGCAAACAAACGCCTCACGAAATGATGATTGTTCAATTATCTTCTACCGCCTCTCATGGTGGCCATTATGATGACACAATATTTATATATGATATATATTATGTTTATGTTTTCTTCATGATTTTTTATTTTTCTTTTATATCATACCTTTATGGTTTCCACTATCGATAAATGCTATAATTTCATTTTCAGAAGTGCGGACAACCGCCCCCTCAATGTGATATGACTCGTTAATGACTTATGTGGGATGTATAAAGGATGGAGTAAATGATATTATATATGATATTATACTATAATTAAAATATACCTATGTATCATTATGTATTAATTCTATTAAAATAAGAAATAGAAATGAAATTAGCGTTCATGCGTACGTACGGCTTACCGTCTCCCTGAATGGTGCCTTTCATTTCTAATGTCCAAATGTTATGTACTATTATAAATAAATAAATATACTAGATATATATGATATATATGATATCTAAATCATTAATATCATTCTTAAGATAATGGATATTTTACCACATGAACAACTTGTAATTATAAGGTGTTCATTTTTTACTCAAGTACCAAATGACCGTTATTAACATAAATGATTACATAATGTTTATAACGGGGTAATAAGTGATATAAAAGGAATAATAAACATGAAAAATATTATTAAGCAAGTAAAAATTAACATTAGTTTATTATTCTAGAGATTAAAGAATAAAAGGGTCAATTCAGACATGAGTTAAGGGACTTCATCTCAATCTTCTTTCATTAAGGCATATTTTGTTTTAATACATGACTTTCTTTGACTTTTAATTTCATTTAATGGGAATATAATTCTACGAAGCATTTTACTAAAGGACAAAAATTGTTCTTAAAAAATAAGCGGTGACAACAACCTTTCCGCCTCCACGAGTATTATTTGATCTATGGCTTCTTTAACAATCCATAATGTTTTTAAAAGAAAAATAAATACCATATACTCTTTTTAATTAATATGGTATTGAAGATGGTTTTAAGAATGGATTTATTATTTCAATATCTTGAAATAATATATTTTTATTTCAATGTGGGAATTTTATCTTTCCATTATGCTTATTTTATGTGTTATGATTATGTTGTGGTTCTTGGACATTGTTTACATATACGAGTGTTTCTGTGATAAACCAAGGGCGGGTGAGCCCAAGATAGCTCTCCAATGCATTTGGTAATGTTACAGAGGTAAACGTGAATGTTTCTTCTAATATATTTAGTGAATATTCTTTGATGGGTATTCAAAATATAACACCCTACGTAGCTGTGATAGCTACAATGTAAGTACGATATGGATGCCCTAAGTTACCTTTATGATTTTTGTTTTTTATGTGTTATTCCTAAATCTTATGATTTCTTGAGTTATGTTAAAAATATTATGTGATGTATGTAATGATGAACTAATGTTTTCTTTCTTTGTTTTATAACCATTACTGAGATTTTTATGCTCATACCATGTTTTGAAATGTTATTCATAGGACATAAAGATGAATAGGGTCAAGGATGTGATCTAGGAAAAGTCATGATTTCTAAAACATGGAACTAGACATGATTCTGTTTTTCAAGAGTTTTTAATTTTGTGAAAAAATAGGAACTGAGTAGAAGGGTCTACATTGTAACTTTTGAGATGAAATTTAATAGTTATGACCTAATTATCTAAAACTCTAAACCTGAAAATATCCTCAAAGTGAAATATTCATTTAATTCAATATTATGTAATGGTTTAAGGTCGAGTCCATATAGTTGGTATGAGAGGCCGGTTTAGAAAGCTTTGGGAGTTAGGGTACTATTAAATTAATTTATGATATGATTGAAATGATATATCATTTACAAATTACCATGTTTCTTCACCTAAGATATTTTAATGTTTAGAATGGTTTTTCGTAGAGGAAACAAGGCAGTTGTAATGGGACAACATACAGAAGGAAATGACCTTCTAAATCAGCACCTTAAGGTGGTTAAAAATTAGAATTAAATAGTTTTTTGTAGTGATGGATCAGTAGATTCAGGTGATAAATGGTGGTCATGTTTATTGATGATATTTTGATTTATTCTAAATGTAAAGAGGAGCATGGATGTCATTGAAGGGTTTTCTTTCAAACCTTAATAGAAAAAAAACTATTTGGGAAATTCATCAAGTGTGAATTTTGGTTACAAAAAATTTCTTTCTTTGGTCACATTGTTACAAAAAATGGAATAACTATTGATCCTGCTAAAACAAATGTTGTTGAATAATGTCCAAGACCCAAAAATATAATAAAGATCCATAGTTTTCTTGGTTTGGCAGGTTATTAATGGAGTTTTTTTAGAATTTTTCAGGATTATCTAGTCCAATGACTAAGTTAACTCGAAAAGGTGTTAAGTTTATTTGGACAAAAGTATGTGTTGATTGTTTTTAGAAATTGAAAATAAGATTGGTGAATGCTCCAGTTTTGGCACTGCCTACTAGAAATGGTGAGTTTGTTATTTACAGTGATGTTTTGTTGAAAGGACATGGCTTTGTCCTTATGCAGAATGATCAATTAATTGCCAATTCTTCACAATAGTTGAAACCTCATGACTTAAATTACCCTATATATGATTTATAATTATCCTCTATTGTTTTTTATTTAAAAATTTGGAGGCATCATTTGTATGGAGTAAAATATGAAATATATATAGATCACAGAAGTTTGAAGTATATATTCACTCAGATTGAATTGAACATGATAGAAAAGAGATGGTTGGAATTAATCATGGATTATGATTATGCGATACATTACCATTCTAGAAAATCAAATAAATTGGTTTATGCTTTGAGTCGAAAAAGTAATACTTCATTAACTATGGTACGTTTGGAATGAGATCCTTTGGTTTTTGATTTGATGAACATTGGCATAGATGTTTTTGGTGTAGGAAATTTCACTATGTTGTTTTAGGTGTTAGTGGAATCATCTTTATCAGAAAAAATTAAAAAATCATAGAAATAAGACAGTGAGTTATTGAAAAAGGTAGAGTTAGTTTAGAAGGGTATGTTTCCTAATTTTAACATTGATAATGACTGTGTATTGAGGTTTGGAAAGAGATTATATGTAAGAACCCGGTTCTTATTTCTGAGGTACGAGTTTCTTATTTTTGTTTTTCCTTAAGTTTTTTTTGAGAAAATAAGGAAAATGGGGAAAATCCCATTTTTTTTGAAAGTACACGCCATGTACTTTTCCACATGCCGTGTACTTTTGTCCGTGTGGGATGAGTACACGGGGTGTGTGGCCATGTCAGCAATAAAGGGTGTAGAAACCGACTACATGCCGTGTAGTGGTCCTTTACATGCCGTGTAGTTAGTCGGCGGGAAAATAGTATGGCAGTGGCCAGCTGGGCGATAGAACACGCCGTGTACTTAAGAAGACATGCCGTATAGTCATGTCGGCAGATGAACAGTGCCACGCTGGTGGGAAACCGCCATATGAACAGTTAAATGAAGGAAGTACACGTTGTGTACTCGGAATTACACGCCGTGTAATTTGTTTTTTTCGCTTAAAATGGGCATTAGCCTCCCCTGTTCACAGGGAAGGCTTAGAATGGGAAGGAGGAGTGGAAGAGGGAGGCCGGAGCTTTTGAGATCTTCCAGGCGCACGTCGGGAATCCGTTTCCGCCTCAGACGATCTCATTTGAACCGCACGGGTAAGCCCTCCACTCTTCTAATGCCGTTCTTTCCAATTATTCCTCTATGGGAAGTTATTTAAGTTTAAACGAAGTTTCCTCTACATCAGATCTATGTTGTTATTGGGCGTTTCTGGAGGCGACGTTCACGTATATCATTCGTGGGGGTTAAAGATAGGTGGCTTGGTGTTTATTTTCCAACTTCTGTGCATTTTGTGTATTTTTTGTGCCACGAACCCATGATAGAGTGTCGTGTGGATGAGTCCATAACTGTTTAAATACCTAGAATTGTATAGGTAATTAAATGTGATATTAAAATGCTGTTTGGGATCACTGCTTGGATCCAGGACCACCCCAAGGGTGCGTTCCTCTATTTAGCCGTTTGGCCAGGATACCCGAGGGTATGCCATATTTATTTTGCGCAATACTTTTTCCTTGAGAGTAATTGTATGTGAACTTCTTATTTACATGATGGACATGGACCGGTTACTTATGCCTGAGGGAAATGTTTTACTATAGCCTGAGGGAGTGACTGTATTAGCCTGAGGGCAATGTTCTCTTAGCCTGAGGGAAACTTCTTCTGTGCTTATGGGAAATAGACTCTGTGCCTGAGGGCGACACTTTTTTACGCCCGAGGGAAATATCCATATGACTGTGGGCAGATTCTTGTGTTTGGATTCTCTTTACCTGAGGGTAGGGGTTTACATGTCTGAGGACATTGGCTGTTTACTTAGAATATTCACTGTGGTGATATTTTAAATAAAATGATTAAATGGATATTAAAATGGCAATATAACTGGTAAGTTAGTTACTTTTGAGTACTTCTTAGTTTACTGCATTAACTTTTGCACACTATTGTTGCATGTTTACACAGAGTTGATCACGAGCCTTTGGTGGGTGCCTACTGAGATTATTTCTCACACCCTGTTTGGGTCATGCTTTTTGGCCCAAGCAGATTATGTTTCTGTATGTGTGAATAAGGGAAAGGGTTCTTATATAGGTACTTGATTGCTACTGAGGAGTAAGGGAGCATGGGACCGAGCTTAGGCTCGCAATGCTACTGACTATTTTGTTCTGTTTTGTCTTGATGTACTTGTAATGTACTGTATTTTTGTGTAACATGTTCTGGCTGCTTTACTTATAATTTGAGGCTTTTTGCACCATTATTTATACACTGATTGGTTATTTATACTATAGTTATTTAATTTAAATGTTTATGGTTTATTTCTTCCACTGTTGTATGTTTTATCTTGTATTCCGATGTTCTACACTTTGAAAAATGAGAGCATAGTTTCCCCACTATCAAACCTGGGTCCTCACTGCTAGTTGGCAGCCTCTGGAGTTTAGGGAAATGCGCTTGAGGTCACGTGGCGAACCAAGTTCGGGGCACCCGTTGAGTGGCACCCGGAACTGGGACGTTAAAAAGTGGTATCAACGGGGTTCTTTTCTTTGACTTACTATTTGGAGCCTTAGTCAGGGATAGGACGGGAATGGTAGTTGGTAATAAGCTGTGCCTGGGAGTAGTTAACTCGTGTTCATGGAAAATCCAATTTACCTCGTATTTCAATTTTACTGATTTTGCAATTTACAGTTGATATGATTTCACCGTTGGGTGACGCACTTGTGGTGTGCTGTTATATTTTATCCTTGGGTTCTATTTAGTTGCAACCCGATGAGATGAGGGTATGCCATCTCATACATCATTTAGGCATATGCTAGAAATCACATGCCATGTATAGTTCCATGCCATGTAGGTGCATTAGAAATTGCATGTTTTTGTGATAGTTATTGTGCTATTAAAGCATGATATTGTGATATCTGCTTTATAAATACCTACTATGTGATAGGGTATTTTTGGTATGAGCCGGTTTATTGAATGGATGCCAAACTTCGGTTTTTGGAGAGTATGGGCCCCCATTTACTTGAATTTGGTGGATCATTGACTTTTAATCTTATTATAACACATATAAGATGTAAAACTTTGATTCGTGGGGAGTATGGGCACTCACGGATCGGAATTTGACACTTATGTGTTATTTTTAAGTGTTTTCTGGGTTCCAAAGAAGTTTTTGAGGCATACTGTCAGGAAACCCAGTATACACGCCGTGTATTACTTAACACGCCACGTATGTTCTTCTATTCAGGATGAAAAGAAAACTTTTTGAGTACACGCCGTGTACCCTGAGTACACGCCGTGTAGTCTCTTCCCATGTCACAAACCATGTGGGCGGCGACACAGGGAAGGGGAGAGCTTGGGGAAAACATTCCGTGTAGCTTCTGTACACGCCGTGTAGTATTGACCCAGAGACCCGGCCGTGTAACTAACAAACACGGGCCAGTGTAATCGTTTCTTGAACACACCATGTCAATGAAGAACGTGCTGTGTAGTGTGACCTGGGGACCCGACCGTGTAACTAACAACACGGGCCGGGGTACCTATTTCGTGTACATGTCGTGTGTATATAGAACATGCCATGTAGGTTGGGCCATGTATCTGGCCATGTAACTAACAACACGGGTCGGCAAAGCTCGTCTAGTACACGCCGTGTACCTGTGGGACACGCCGTGTAGTCTTGCCTGAGGATAGACCGTGTGGAGTTAGCCGCGTGGCTGGGAAATGGGGTTGTTTACATGCCATTTGCGGGTGTAACATGCCGTTTAGTATCAAGCCGAGTAATCGGCCGTGTCACAAAAAATACGGGCAGTTAGAAAATTACACCATAGACACCGTGTAGATGAAATAAACGCCGTGTAGTTTTGTTCAACAGGAACTGTGTGGCTCAGTCGTGTAGAAGGAACCGGGCCAGGAAAGGGAAGTCAAGTACACGACGTGTAGTCAGTATACACACCGTGTAGTCTTGTTTTTCAAATTTTAAATACCTTCTTCCTCTTGTTCCTTTTTGGGTTTCTATGTTTTCAGTCTTTAATAATCTTGTTCTAAGGTGTGCATTTTACCTTGTAGTGTCATGCCACCGAGAGGACCACGCGTTGTTCGCCGAGAGAGAGGAAACGGGTATACTCTTGAAATGGTGGGCCATGGGATACCGGTGGATCCTTCAGCAGAGCTAGATGCGGCACCGGCTATTATACCGGACACAAGTGTGGAGGCGCAGTTCCGTGAAGGTTTTATGCGGTTCATGAAGACCTTTCAGGGAGCACCGCCGGCTGCCACATATATGGATGAGCTTACTCATATCTTTCAGCAGCACCATCCACCTACATTTTTAGGGGATGGAGGACCACAGGCTGCAGAGTCTTGGATAGGATCGATGCAGACTATTTTCAAGCATTTTGAGATGCCTCCAGGGTGGAGGGTCAAGCTCGCGACATATATGCTGTGTGATTCCACCAAGAGGTGGTGGGATGTTACCACCCAGTCAAAGCATCAAAGATACATGGCGTGGGAAGGTTTTTAGGCAGTCTTCTATGACTTCTTCTTCCCAGAGACACTGAGGGCAGATAGATCTCAAGAGTTCATGAATCTACAGCAGGGCGCTATGTCGGTGATGGACTATTCTACTCATTCCACCGAGCTTCAGTGTTTTGCACCCGTTCTGGTGGGAGATGAGACGCTGAGAGCCAGACGCTTTGAGGATGGTCTTCATTATGAAATCTAAGCACTGGTGAATGTTTTTAGGTTGCCTTCAGTACATGCTATTATGAACTAGGCACTGATTACAGAGAGGAACCTTTGGGAAGATAGTGGTGTGGGCCAGGGCGGTTCAACACCTGTTTTTGGTACTATTTCTACTGGTAAGAGGAGGAGACAGATGGACTTCTCTCAGGGTAGCAGTACTATCCGGAAGAATGCTTCAAGTGGCCAGGTCATGTACTAGCAGTGTGGTAGAGAGGGGAACAAGAGTACACAGTGTCTACGAGACCTAGTGGAGTGCCGAGATTGCGAGAAGATGGATCGTATGAAGCACTTTTGCTGGGTGTTTCCACAAGTGGCTAGTGAGAGGAGTTCTGTGTAGACTCCGCATGCGGGAGTAGGAGCAGCAGCCTCTTACTAGTCAGGGAACTCGAATACATCAGGGTATGCAGGAAGAGATGGTGTTTGTGGCCGTGGTAGCCAGACACCAGGATCTCAGAGGCAACATGGCAGGATATCTCAGGGTAGTCAGGCTGTGTCACAGAGTCACGACACTAGGCAAGCTTGTGCAGTGCAACAGACCCAGCAAGAGCAGAATCCCGGACCTTCTACAGTCATAGGTACTATTCTAGTAGCTTATGTCTTATCTTCAGTACTTTTCGATACGGGTGCTACACATAGTTATATTTATGTGCCTGTTGTGGAGAGCCTTGCACTCTGTGTTTCTACTTCTTCTGATATCATAACGCTAGACACTCTGTTGGGGACTAGGACGGCTGGTGTGCGTCAGTGCAAGGAGTGCCCCCTTGAGGTTGGTGGGTGTCACTTCCTTTGGGACCTCTATGTATTAGAGATGACAGATTATGACGTCATTATCGGGATGGACTAGTTGGTTCCCTTTCGATCCTTTGTAGACTGCTATCGTCATAGGGTGCATTTCACATCACCAGAGGGAAAAGAGTTTCTATAAAAGTGCGAATGGGATGTTCAGGCGAGTCGAGTTGGACCAGAGCATCATGGGCGAGGTGGTATCACAACCCAAATCGCGAGTTTGTATCTGGACGACTAGGGGACTTGTCAGAAGGATTTCCCTCTAGTGGTTGATCATTTCAGGGATGTCTTCCAGTTCGACTTTTCAGGTCTACCTCTGGAGCGTGAGGTGGGTTTCTCTATCGATCTTGTTCCAGGAGCAGCACCGGTGTCCATTCCTCCTTATAGGATGGCTATGCCTGAGTTTTAGGAGCTCAATAGGCAGTTAGAGGAGTTACAGTCAAAGGGTTTTATCCAACCAAGTACTTCTCCTTGGGGTTATCTAGTCCTCTTTGCGAAGAAAGTGGATGGTACTCTCAGACTCTGTGTGGATTATCGGAAGTTGAACCAGTTGACGGTTAAGAAATGATATCCTTTTCCAAGGATTTATGATCTTTTCGATCAACTTTGTGGATCACGAGTGTTCTCGAAGATTGACCTGAGATTTGGATATCATCAGCTGCATTTGAGACCATCGGATAATCCGCTTACGACTTTTAGGAGCAGGTATGGTCTATACGAGTATACGGTTATGCCTTTCGGACTCACGAATGCGCCAACAGTTTTCATGGATCTGATGAATCGTGTGTTCCATCCCTATTTGTATTCTTTTGTGGTAGTATTCGTGGACGATATATTGGTGTACTCTCACACTCGACCCGACCATACCACCAATCTTGAGATCGTATTGAGTACACTGAGAGAGCATCGACTATATGCTAAGCTCTCAAAGTTCCATTTTTTGGATGGAACAAATTCACTTCCTGGGTCATATCATCTCAGAGGTAGGAGTTTCAGTAGACCCTGAGAAGGTGAGAGCAGTAGTTTCCTGGGAGCAGCCTAAGAACTTGTTTGAGATACAAAGTTTCTTAAGAATGGATGGTTACTACAGACGCTTCATCCAGGACTTCTCCCGCTTAGCAGTGCTGTTGATGGGTTTGACTAAGAAGGGTGTGAAGTTCGTTTGGACAGAAGCTTGTGAGACAGCCTTTCAGGATCTGAAAGGAAGGTTGACATCATCACCAGTTATGATACTTCGAGAGCAAGGGAAGATCTATACAGTTTACTGTGACGCATCAGGTATTGGGATAATAACTGTGTTGATGCAGGGCGATTGAGTTGTTGCGTACAATTCTCGGTAGTTGAGGCCACATGAGAATAATTACCCGACGCATGATCTTGATTTAGTTGCAGTTGTTCATGCGTTGCGCTGTTGGAGACATTATCTATTGGGAGAACGTTTTGTGGTATTCACCAACCACAGCGTGACATGAATCTGAGGCAATGAAGGTGGGTCAAATAACTTTAGTCCTTCGATTTTGAGCTTGCCTATACACCTGGAAAAGGTAATGCAGTAGCTGATGCACTGAGCAGGAAGACTCAGATACAGGAAGTGCAGGAGGCCAGTGGTGAATGGAAGCTTATGGCCTTGTTCTCTGAGATTCATTTGGAGATGCATGACAGTCAGGGGCAGAATTATCTTTCCTATTTAGCTGTGACTTATACCCACCTGGATAGAGTGAGGATGAGATAACTATCTGATTCAGAAGGCCTATTTCTACAGGAGTCAGTGGAAGGTGAGGACCCTCCTCCTGGTTGGACGATAGGTGATGATGAAATTCTGCGTTTCCATGGATGAGTGTGGGTTCCAAGGGATATATGCGAAGAGCTAATGTGGGAGTTTCATACTTCATCTTGGGAAGTTCATATCGGGGTTACCAAGATGTACCGTGACTTGAGACGTCAGTACTGGTGGCCGGGTATGAAGAGAGATGTAGCTGGTTTGGTTACGAGGTGTTCCACCTGTCAGCAGGTGAAGGCAGAGCATCAAAGGATAGTCGGACTGTTACAGAAGTTACCCATTCCGGAGTGGAAATGGGATGATGTCGTGATGGACTTTGTGACTGGGTTACCAAGGTCACCTCGAGGCAATGATGTCGTGTGGGTTGTTGTGGACATACTCACAAAGGTAGCTCACTTTTTTCTGATCAAAGAGACTTTCAGAGTTGATGATCTCGGAAGTTTGTATATCCGAGAGATCGTACGTCTTCATGGGGTGCCTCGTTCTATTGTTTCAGATAGGGATTCCCGTTTTACATCTTGTTTCTGGAAGATTTTTCAGAGGGCACCGGGTACACAGGTGCTTCTGAGCACAACTTACCACCCTTAGACCGATGATCAGTCAGAGCATACGATACAGGTGCTTGAGGACATGCTGCATGCATGCATCCTAAACTTTGGGGGCTCTTGGGAGAAGCATATACCCCTATTCAAGTTTTCCTATAATAACAGATTTCAGGAAACTATTGAGATGGCACCATACGAGGCTTTATATGGTAGTCCATGCCGATCACCCTTGTGCTGGTTAAGCCAGGTGAGGCAGCTTTACTGGGACCACATCTCATGCATAAGACTTCTGAGCTGGTCCAGTTGATTCAGAAGTAGATGGCTATCACATAGTATCATCAGAAATCTTATGCTGATCGTCGTAGACGATCTTTAGAGTTCGTGGTCGGGGATCAGGTTTTATTGTGTGTTTTGCCGAGGTTGAGACACATGCAGATAAGGAGACAGGGTAAGATCTCACCAAGGTATGTGGGGCCATTTGAGATTATGGAGAGAGTCGGGCCGGTTGCTTATCGGTTGTAGTTACCTCAGAGGTACTGGGCCATGCATGACGTCTTCCATGTATCTCAGTTGCACCACTATCATTCAAACCCGTCTCACATCTTTTAGCCCAAGGAGTTTGAGCTTCAGGAAGATGCGTCCTTTGAGGAGCATCCGATCCATATCGTTGACAGGAGCACAAAGATTCTCCGAGGCCGGTCAGTTCCTCTCATACGGGTGCTATGGCAGCATGGTCGAGTGCAGGATGAATCCTGGGAGTGAGAGACTGATGTACGTGCTCAGTGGCCGGAGTTATTCATGGCTATATCTTCACCACCCTTGGGAGGGAAATTCGGGGACGAAATTCTTTAAGGGGGGAAGTTTGTAAGAACCCAGTTCTTATTTCTAAGGTACAGGTTTCTTCTTTTCGTTTTTACTTAAGTGTTTTTGTGAAAATAAGGAAAATGGGGGAAATCCCAATTTTTTTGGAAAGTACACGCCGTGTACTTTTCCACACGCCGTGTAATTTTGGCCGTGTGGGATGAGCACACGGGGTGTGTGGCCATGTCGGCGATAAAGGGTGTAGAAACCGACTACACACTATTTAGTGGTCCTTTACATGTCGTGCAGTCAGTCAGAAGGAAAATAGTAAGGCAGTGGCCAGCTGTGCGACAGAACACGCCATGTACTCAAGAATACATGCCGTGTAGTCATGTCGGTAGATGAACAATGTCACGCTGGTGGGAAACCGCCAAATGAACAGTTAAATAAAGGAAGTACACGCCGTGTACTTTGTTTTTATTCGATTAAAATGGGCAGTAGCCTCCCCTGTTCATAGGTAAGGCTTAGAACAAGAAGGAGGAGTGGAAGAGGGAGGCTGGAGCTTTGGAGATCCTCCAGGCGCACGTTGGGAATCCGTTTCCACCTCGGATGATCTCGTTTGAACTGCATGGGTAATCCCTCTACTCTTCTAAAGCCATTATTGCCAATTCTTCTTCTATGGGAAGTTATTTAAGTTTAAACAAATTTTACTCTATGTTAGATCTACGTTGTTCTTGGGAGTTTCTGGAGGTGACGTTTGCGTATATCATTCGTGGGTGTTAAAAATAGGTGGCTTGGTGTTTATTTTCCAACTGCTGTGCATTTTGTGTATTTTTTGTGCCACGAACCTATATTGGAGTGTCGTGTGGCTGAGGCCGTAGCTGTTTAAATACCTATAATTGTATAGGTAATTAAATGTGATATTAAAATGCTGTTTGGGATCGCTGCTTGGATCCAGGACCACCCCAGGGGTGCGTTCCTCTGTTTAGCCGTTTGGCCAAGATACCCGAGGGTATGCCTTATTTATTTTGCACAATACTTTTTCCTTGAGAGGAATTGTATGTGAACTACTTATTTACATGTTGGTCATGGCCCGATTACTTGTTCTTGAGGGCAGTGTTTTACTATAGCCTAAGGTCATGACTGTATTAGCCCGAGGGCAACTTCTTCCGTGCCTATGGGCAATAGACTCTGTACCTGAGGGCGACACTTTTGTACGCCCGAGGGAAATATTCGTATGCCTGTGGGAATATTCTTGTGTTTGGATTCTCTTTACCTGATGGTAGGGGTTTACATGTCTGAGGACGTTGGCTGTTTACTTAGAATATTCACTATGGTGATATTTTAAATTAAATGATTAAATGGATATTAAAATTGCAATATAACTAGTAAGTTAGTTACTTTTGAGTACCGCTTAGTTTATTGCATTTAATTTTGCACATTGTTGTTTCATGTTTACACACAATTGAGCACGTGCCTTTGGTGGGTGCCTACTGAGATTATTTCTCACACCCTATTTGGGTCATTCTTTTCGGCCCAAGAAGATTACATTTATGTAGGTGTGGATAAGGGAAAGGGTTCTTATATAGGTACTTGATTTCTACTGAGGAGTAGGGGAGCATGGGACCGGGCTTAGGCTCGCGATGCTACCATCTATTTTGTTTTGTTATGTCTTCCTGTACTTGTACTGTACTGTATTGTTGTGTAACATGTTCTGGATGCTTTTCTTAGAATTTGAGGCATGTTGCACCATTATTTATACACTGATTGGTTATTTCTACACTAGTTGTTTAATTTAAATGTGTATGGTTTATTTCTTCCACCGTTGTATGTTTTATCTTGTATTCCACTATGCTACACTTTGACAAATGAGGGCATAGTTTTCCCACTATCAGACCTGGGCCCTCGCTACTAGTCGGCAGCCTTTGGCGTTTGGGGAAATTCTCTTGAGGTCACGCGGTGAATCAGGTTTGGGGCACCCGTTGAGTGGCACCCTGAACTGGGATGTTACATTATATGTTCCTTGTGATTCACAGTTGAACAATGAGTTGTTATATGAAGCTCATAGTTCCCTATTTTCAGTTCATACTAGAATTAATAAGATGTACAAAGATCGTTGGGAGTATCACTGGTGGGATGGAATGAAATGAGATATTGATGATTTTATTGTGAAGTGTTTGACTTGTCAGAAGATTAAAGCATAGCGGTAGTCACAGAAAGGGATGCTTCAGTCTTTACCGGCGACAGAGTGGAAATGGGAAAATATATCCATGGACTTCATTTTGGGATTAATAAAGACATCTCAAGGTAATAATACAATCTGGTTTATTATTGATCGATTGACTAAATTTGCTCATTTCCTTCCTATTAGTGATACTTTGTCTCTAGATCAACATTCTCAGTTGTATGTTAAAGATACAATTAGGTTGCATGGGGTTCCCCTCTCCATTGTATCTGATCGTGATCACCGATATAATTCTATCTTTTAGAAAGGCTTTCAGAAGTCATTGGGTACTGAATTAAATTTGAGTACAGTTTTTCATCCTCAATCAGATGGGCAGTCAGAACAAACAATTCAGACCTAGGAGGAAATGCTACGTTCTTGTTCACTAGATTACCAGGGAATTTGGGACAAGCATATTTCTTTGGTTTAATTTTCTTATAATAATAGTTTTCATTCCATTATACATATGGCTCCATTTTTGGCATTATATGGGAAGCGGTGTCGAACTCCAACTTTTTGGGATGATGTAGATGAACGGAAGTTGATGGGACCAGATTTGGTAGATGATATGGAAGAAAAAGTTCAGTTGATTCAGAAGAACATGAGAATAGCTCAAAGCAGATAAGAAAATTTATGTAAATAACCAGATGAAGGATCTTTCTTTCGAGGTAGGTGATCATTTATTTCTCTATGTTTTTCCATGGAAGAGTGTGATGCATTTTGGTAAAAAGGGAAAGTCGAGTCTAATGTTTATTGCATCCTATGAAATCCTAGATAATGTTGGATTAGTTGTATACCGAGTGGCTTTACCACTTTGTTTATTCGAGGTACACAATGTTTTTCATGATTCAATGTTGAGAAAGTATATGCAAGATCCATCACATGTTTTGAGCCCAGAGGTAGTTCAGTTGGAATATAATCTCTCATATGAGGAACAACTAGTCTAGATTCTTGACCGTAAAGAGAAAGTGTTGCAGAATAAGGTAATTCAATAGGTAATGGTTTTGTGGGAAAACCATACGGTTGATGTGGAAACATTGGAATCTGAAAATGCTATGAGGGATAAATACCGCCATTTATTTGACAAGTGAATAAAATTGTGAGGACACAATTTCCAAAAGGGGGGAAGGATGTAACATCCCCGGTAAATAAATAAATAATACATTTTCATTTTTATTAATATTTTTAATTAAATATTAATTTCACAATAAATGGGATGGTATGATTGATAGCTTACCCAATACGCAACAACAAGTTTCTTTAAAATCACACGTTGTAGACTAATAATATAATATTAATATTTTAAATGGAATTTAACGCCTAGCTATTGTAATGGTGGGAAAGAATAAAAATAACTAAAATGTGATTATACATGATTCTTAAATGCTTTTACTTTTATCCAATAAAATATAGAGGCTTAAAATGAGAAAAGAATTCAAATTTAGGCATAAAAACTGTAATATTTACTAAAAGGTCGACTTACCACCTTTTGATGGAGAATCCTCTTTAAATCTAGTTTTGGTCACTTTTATATGTTCTATTTGACCAAATAAAATTTTTCTTTAGAATAGGGACATCAATATTTACTTTGGGTAAACTTTTGGTATTTTTTCTGATAAAATTCATTTTTTAATGAATAGTGAAATATACTGTATTTTAAATCACATCTACTTTTTAATCTAATTTATTTATATTTTTAGATTATTATTTTTAATTGTGTTTAAAGTGTAATTAGATTCTACTTTTACAATTTAAACTAATGGTGGTCATTGTAATTAATTTCACTCTGAAATTGGACATAACAAAGTGTCAATCTGTTGATATATATTGTTTCTTAACAACACACTATTTGTTTTGAGAATGGAAATTAATTTTCATTTAATTAATTAAAATTATATGTATTAAATTTTGTAAAATATACATATTTTATGAATGTGGAATATCAAATATAGATTAGGCTGAATTTTTGTTATTTTTCTAAAAAACATCAATTTTTGATGAATAGTGAAACCACTAAGGAGTAGTTAAAAAAACTGACTTTTTCATTTAAATGAAATTTTACCACTTATGTTAATTGAATTTCAAAAATCAAACATACATGGTTGTTATTAATAATTAAAATGTGGTTCAATAAGATGAAAATAATTTATTTTGAATATTAACTTTTAACTTTTATTTACCGCGGTTAAAGGTAAATTGTGTAATTCAAGGTAAAAAGAATAACATAATAACTCAAAATTACCTTAACACTTGTCCTAAACTTATTGAATGAGTCAAAACTGACCATGGGAATCCTTGGGTCTATTTTGGGACCCCATAGAGCCACTTGAGAGTGATAATGACACTTTAAATTAATTAATTTAAAATAAAGACAAAAATGACACAAACATATATCTTTTTGTAATGTAATTTTTACATGGGGTTATATAAGTTATATTTTAATCTATAAATATTAATTGGAAATATAAAAATATTTCCTACATTATGGTATTTTTTTTATAATTTTGAGACATCAAATAAATAAATGTATTTATGGCACCATAATGATGCGGTGTTTACCTCATTAATAAAAGATTTAAATAAATAAGATTATAATTATTAAAATAATATCCCAAAACTATCCAATTCTTATTGGATGATTTTATTTTGACCATTATTCATATTATCTTTGACTGTAATGATTTTTGGACTTTTTGAAACTGAATATAAGTTTATAATAAAATAATTGTTTCAAACATTCCTAAAGAGACCCTCCCCCCATATAAAAAGCCCTCACTTCTATCCAATGCCTCACAACTCTAAATCCTATTAGCTCATCCAGCATATGTTCAATTAAGCGCCCTACATCCCTCCCCTCCTCCTAGAATCCTTACCTTAAGCATAAAGCACTTCAATAAATCCCTTTGGTTCAAACCTAAGGGAGTTACCCAAATTAAAGGTAATAGTTTCTCTTAAACTCATTTCGTTTATTTTACTCCTCCAACCCCCTAAACTATTTTTATTCCATTATTTTATAAAAACACCAATATACTAAATATACTAGGATATTTTTATGATATGTATCCAAACTACACTTACAGACACCTCCATCTAATGGGTAAAGAACTTAATGTTTCTGTGGATGGAAACAAACGACTTACGAAACAATGATTGTTCAATTATCTCCTACCACCTATCATGGTGGCCATTATGATGAAACTGTATTTATATATGATATATATTATGTTTATTTTTTCTTCATGTTTCTTTATTATTCATTTATATCATACCTTTATAGTTTACATTATGGGTAAACATGATAATTTCATTTTAGGAAGTGTGGACTACTTCCCCCTCAAAGTGATATCACTCGTTAATGCCTTATGTGAGACGTATAAAGGATGAATTTAATAATATTATATATGATATTATACTGGAATTATAATATACATATGTATAATTATTTTTTAAATCCATTAAAAAAAGAAATAGAAATGAATGTAGCCTTCATGTGTACGTACGACTTACCGTATCCATGAACGGTGCATTTCATTTCATATCTCCAAATGTAATGTACTATTATAAATACATACATATATTGGATATATATTATATATACATCATGAATATCATTCTGAATATAATTGATATTTTACCACATGAACAATTTGTAATTATAAGGTGTTCATTTTTGACTCATGTACCAAATATCGACAAAACAACCGTTAATAACTTAAATGATTACATAATGTTTAAAGCATGGTAATAAGTGATATAAATGGAATAATAATCTTGAAAAAGTTTCTTAATCAAGTATAAATTAACTTTATTTTCTTATTTAGGAGATTAAAGAATGAACGGGTCATGTCAGACACGAGGTAATGGACTTCGTTTCAATCTCTTTTCATTGAGGCATATTTTGTTTTAATACATGGATTTCTTTGACTTCTCATTTAATTTAAAGGGAATATTTTTCTATCAAGAATTTTACAAAATAACAAAAAATTCTTTAAACGTAAGAAGTTACAATGACCTTTCCGCCACCATGAGCATTATTTGATCTATGGATTTCTTAACAAGCCATAATGTTTTTAACAGAAAAATAAATACCATATAGTCTCTTTACGTAATTTGGTATTGAAAATGGTTTTGAGAATGAATTTATTATTCCAATATCTTGAAATAATATATTTTCCTTTCAATGTGGGAATTTTAGCTTTCTTTTATGCTTATGTTATGTGTTTTGATTATGTTGTGGTTCTTGGGAATTGCTTACGTATACGGGTCCGTGATAAACCTATGGAAGGTGAGCCTGAGACAGCTCTATAATGAATTGGGTAACATGACAGAGGTAAATGTTAATGTTTCTCCTAAGATATTTAGGTAATATATTGTGATGTATTTTCCAAATTTAACTCCCTACATAGTTGTGATATCTAATATGTATTAATGATATGGATGCCACAAGTTATCTTAATGATTTATGTTTTCTATGTGTTATTCCTAAATATTATGATTTCATAAGGTATGTTAAAGTGATTATGTGATGTATGTAATGAGGAAATAATGTTTTATTCCTTTGTTTAATAACCCTATTTGAGCTTTTTATGCTCATCCAAAGTTTTGGAATTTTTATCACAGGACTTAAAAGTTGAATTGGGTCAAGGATGGGATCAAGGAAAAGTCATGCTATCTAAAACATAGAACTAGACATGAATATTTTTTTCAGGAGTTTTTATTTTGTGAAAAAATGGTAACTGAGTAGAAGTGTCTACTTTGTAACTTTTTTGATAAAATGTAATAGTTATGACCTAATTATCTAAAACTCTAAACTATAAAAGATCCTTAATATGAATTATTCAGTTAATTAAACATTATGTAATGCTTTAGTGCCGAGTCCTTATAAAAAGTGTGAGAATTTATAGAAAAATATTCCCATAAATATTAATTATGTAAAATAGGAAAACAAGAGATGAAATAAATGAACCATTATTTGGTTAATCATATATATCAACTCCATTTTATCAAGGATACAATTAAATATATTTATAAAAATAGATATATAGGAAGGAATTTGTTGAATCAAAATTCACAAAAAGTTTCTAAATTTGGTTGGAATTTTAAGTAATGCTTAGAAATATTAATTTTTTACTCCACCTCATCATTGGTGATATAATAATGTGTTCATCAATCTAAAGAATTATTTTTTATTGGTATAAATTAATATCCCAAACCCTTTTATTTTTCCATTTTCTTGTATGATGACCATGCACATTGGATTTGAAACATTGAACCATGTATTTTCCATTTGTTGTAATTTTCTATAGATATATTGTATTGAGTGTAATTTTTATATCCCTTCAGTAATATTGATCATTATTTCCCCCACTTTCACAATTTAGAAATTTCACAGTTACATAAAGGAAGTTTTAGGGGTGCTTTTTTCCACTTTCTGGACATATGGGTAGTTAGATCATTATGCCAGCATGTATTTTATCATTTTATCATCAAATAAATAAATCTATCACTATTATCTCATCTCAATTTCCAAAAAATATTTCTATACTATCTTTATTGGATTTATTAATGTTTGAATAACATATTCCTGACTCCCAAAGTCGTTAATAGTGTATATTTATAAAGGTGTTTTTTATCACACAGAATAATTTATCAATTCTGTTAGCAATTATGATAATAAAAAATTGGAATACATTAGAATATTTATAAAATTTAAATCACAATGTACAATATAATTATTTTAATTTTTCTTAAGATTTAGAAATCAAATTTCTATAATGCCCTTAAGAATTATTATAAAATACTTAATAATGAATATGTCTTAATATCTTTAATATATTTTAATTTAATTTAATCATTTATCATTATTATCCACAAAAATATCAACTAGTAATCATCTTATCCATTATTATTCCACACAGCCAATATATCACCCCCTTTATATGAATAATAAATAACCTTGAATATTTTTTCTAAGGTTTTGATGATTCATTTTTAATAGTAAAATATAATGAACATATAAATAAGGATTGTAATTACATTATGTGGGGATTAATGAGAAAATTATAATTATTTTTTTTAAAGTAGAATGCCCAATTGTTTCATGATATTATTCACAAAAGATATATATATATATATATCTATGAGGTTTTAACCTACAACACTATTTTTTGTTAGGAATTCCATTTATTTAATAATTTCATTAACCATTAGATGGGTTGTAAGGTTAGTTTCACTTTGTTCAAATCATTTATTAAAATAGATAATTATTACATAGATAATAAATTAATAATACATTGATAAAAAACTAAACCATTTTAGTAAATAATTGTTCATATCTAATGTACATGAATGATAAATTCAGCATTTCATATTACAATAAAAATAAATTCAAAAATAAACTAAACCATTCTTGGAATGTAATTACATTTACGCAGAAATTAATTTCATAAATATAAAAATACATTTAATTTAATCATATATAATATTTTACAACAAAAAATTAGTCGTATTATTTTCCAAGAAAATTATGTTATTGTAAAATAAATAAACATTAAATATTTTTTTTAATCTTCTATAAAGTCAAACAATAAGGTATAAAAATAAATATATTACATATACATTGTAAGTATCAGGAATAATGTTTTTCTGAAATTCTAGTAATGGGAGGAATATGAGAAATGAAATGAAAATACAAATCCACATCACAAAATGAGAGATTAAAATACTCATTATAATATTATTGAATAATATCATCATCATTAGTATATATGAATCAAATATAGGAATAATATAATGTTAAACATGTATTAAAATGAACAATTATAAGAACATGTCTATAATTACTCCAAAAAAACATGAAATATCTATGTTAGGCTCCTTGGTTGTGTCCCATACATAGTTTCACATGTGATATATATATTATTCACTAAATAATGGAGTTAAATAATTTATTTACTATCCATAACATCATAATATATTTATAATCATATTTGAGATATATATATATATATAATTGATACCATTATGATATATAAATTGATATGGGTATCTTGGATTAACAATGATTAAAATTGAAATGAATTTAAAAATAAACACATACAAAATTTATTTTAATATTGAATAAAGTGATAATTAGAATTAGGGGTAAGTAAAATTTATGGCATACATATCGGTCATAAAATGAATTTGGAATCAATTTGAGTAGACATTCCACCAATTGGGTAAATAGACCATTAATTTCAAATGGGAAGAAGTGGAGATAAGGATTGAAATGAGTAAATTCCATATTTTTCATCACTTATAAAAGTTAAATAACTACATAGAGAGAATAGGTCAATAAAATATAAATACCTATAAAATAAAACAAAAAAATTATTGATATACTGATGAAAATACATGTAATTCCTCTAAAAAATTATTTAGAAAATCAATGTGTTTTGGACACTAGAAAAAAGGATATTTTAATAAAATATAATATAAAAAAGGATATTAGAAAAAATGATATCCCAAAAATAGTTGAAAATATATTTCAAAAAATTAATATGGTTGATGAAATTGAATAAAATAAGAATGGGTAATAAAGAAACCTTTAATATCTAATAACATGATAATTGGTTTGGAATCCCCTTACATTTGGTCCAATATGACATTGTTATGTTAAAACATATTGTATTAAAAAATTTATCTACTAAAAGCGTATTCTTCATGTTTTTTAAATTATTTATATTACATTTTATCATTAAGTATCACTGTAAACTTTTTTTACCTTTTGAAAAAGATATAAAGGAAAAATGGCATGTTTTTCTAAATTATTTTCTCTTTTATTCAATATTATCGCATTTATAATTATTATCACTCTACCAATTCAATTACATCTTGAAAATAGATAGTCTATAATCAGATATGCAATAATAATATTTTTCATTTATGTACATAAAAGTGTAACACCTCACTTATAGAAGATGAAAAAATGTAGTAAAAAAGGATATTCATAAAAAGAAAAAGTAACAACAACATATAACAAAAAATAAATGGATGTTGAAGAACAAGTAATATAATTTTTTAATGATACATTTATATTATGATTAAATACTAGTTAATTATTCATAATTTCTATGTATTACTATCAATAATGGTCATCAGTATTCAAATACTACTTAAAAACCAAAGGGTCTTCGATTAAATATACAATTTACTTTACCCTAATAGACATTTTAAAAACTAACTCATTTTACATTGAAATGTTTTATATAGAGATTTTTTTTTCAAATTAAGATTAATTCATTTTTGAATGCTTCTTTTAAAATATATTTGAATTATTTTTGAAATTTGCATCATTTTTCATTACAAATAAACAATGAAGACCATGGATCACCTTTATATAATATAATATTATAATATAATAAATATCAAATATTTTAATTTCTATTAATATTACTGCATCATATTGAACCAAATTATCCTCTATATAAATTAAGGTAATGTATAATTATCGTATAAGTGAAATATATTTAACGGTAGATATATAAACGATGGTACACTCCAGAGTATAATATAAATTAAATGAGTTATATTTCTTTTCATGATAAATAATTAATCCATATGAATAAGAATGATTTTTCCTTTTTTAGTGTCATAAAGAGTAAAAGTGAAAAACTTTTTCATTAATAAGTGAAACTATTATTTGGGAAGAAAACCCATCATCATTCACATAATATTTTTCCATAGTTCTACACCAACAATATAAATATAACTATAACCAATAACTTATAGAAAGTATTCATTATCAATTTTAATTTCTAACTATTGTTAAGAAATAAAGAAATTGTAGGAGAAACATACATCACTAAAACCTATATCACAATCCAAATTATTATCACCCATATAGGTATCTTCACATATAAAAAGACAATATATAGTATATATGTAAAAATTATTACCAATAGTCTCTTTGGTATAATGAATGAATTCTATATTTTAATCATTTTTATCATCCATATTCCCACATGAATAGAACATTGTGTATATAAATATTTTTCAATTTCTATTGAATCCCAAATAACCCATAGCTAAAGAAAATGGGATTGTCCTTTGGAAACAATGAATTAATAGATAACCCATCAGTTATTTGGTATTATAAAAACATCTCAATGTCTCTTATGTTGATTCATTAATACATATAAATATATAATTATTATCAATTGCCTCTTTGTTATAAACTCTAAAGTGAATCCCACAGCCTATTTTAATTATAATTAGATTACACCAATGATATCATTTGTTGAAACAATGAGGACCCCATAGAGGAATCCCGAATTGCATCATCTTATTCCTTATTTATTATTTCATCCCATGTATTATTCATCTAGAGGGAGGCTACTATAATATAATATGTTTGGACTTAAAAAGAAATAAATCCTTATATTTTTGTGACAGATCAATTACTAAGTCCCTTTAAAATCATCTTGTTCATCCACATTCCATTTTTGTAAATAAAATTTGGATAAATATTTACAAAGTATTTAAATTTAATGAAACATTTTGTAAGGCCCTAATTGTGTATTCATTTAAGTATGCTTCCATTTTTACACTCTATCCAAACTTGATATGAAAAACCGAATACATGATGACTAATAAAGATTAAATGATATCATAATTTGTGAGTGGGATTTATAAATAATGTATCAAATCTGCATTGTTAGTTCTGTGAACTGTAGATATCCGTTATAAATTATTATCAAATGAGATGAAGTGGAAAAATGACAAAATTATCCCATATTATCATTAGTGATGATTCACTAACATAAAAAGGATACAAGACCATTTATAAACAACCAAGATGATAAAATTTACATTATAGAACTTTGACCTTCATCATAAAGAGTGTTATTCCCAATCTATACATTTATGCGAAGCTCTATTGGCAACATAATGATTAATAATATTTTTCAACAAAGAGTATTACATCATTTATGTGAAAAATCATATCAATGTTTCATTCTAAATCATCAATAATTAATCCATTATCATTCAAAAATCAACTTCCAAAACTAAATTGCGCTTCTCATAAAATGAAACTACCAAAATTCCATGGTATTTCAAAAGGGTTGAAAAGGGTATAATTTCTTTAATAGGGATTAATTAACATCATATTCATCAAATATATATACCATACAATAATTACCATAATCACACAAGAATTTATATTTCATGTCCATTAATCAATTATATATATATATAAAATATAATCCATAATAAATATCCATATAGCTTTTGATAAATAAATAAATTTAATATTCTTATTCTTTATATAAACTAACTTGTAAAAATACATGAAATTATGCTCAAGGGAAATTTGAAAGTATATATAAAAATTATTTAATATTAATAAGTTATTATTATAATAAAATTAATAACTTATTAATATATTTAATAATTTTAAGTGGGTTTTTTTAAATGATAGCAATTGAAAATTATGAATTTGAAATGAAAATTTAAAATGGTATGAATTTATTTTGATCATGTTCATTAGGATTAAAAATTTTATAAAGGCCATATTTCATTAATGAATAGAGTGGGGGTGACACTCAAAAAATCTTAAGAAACACCCATGGTGAATGATGAGGTATATAACAAGTCAACAGAATGGAGATCAATTTTTTGAATTAATTTTCTAATTGGATGGGAATGGATATTTATAGTTTGAGGTAAAAAGATTTTTTATTATAATATTTAATATATAATTAATGGAAAATACATGATATTGTTGTATTATATGTTATAACGAGTCATTTTTAGTTCCAATTTATCCAATCCAAAAACATTATTAGATATTGGGTATCATTTTTTGGTAATGATGTCTTCATAAAATCATTATTACATCGTATCTACCAATTTTCTATGATGAAATTTTTATTCAAAACAAACATATTTTGACCTAAGAATAATATAAAATTAATATGGAAATAATTGAATTTAATTTCTGATAGTACATTTCAAACTATTTGAAAACCATTTTTTAAAAAATTCCTAATATTTTAAAAATAGTGTTTTTTACATAATTTTTTTTAAATCCTGTTAAAAAACACTTAGATTAATAAATTACATAATATTATTTAATGATGAAATTTAATAATTTAATATTATTTATTTATTTAATAAATCTTAATTATATCATTTATAAAATATAATAACATATATTAAAGAAGTTATGTAATGGCCCGGGCCTCTTCAGTCCATTCCTTTGTAAAAATGTGGGGAAAGAGGTGTTTCAGGAAATCAAGGTGACTTGGGGGTGCGTTTGGGTGGACTTTTAAGGAGAGCTAAAGGGGAATAGCTTTCGCACGGTTAGCGCACAGTTTGGCTAAACCGTGCGGCCAAACCATGCAAGGTTGGTGTTGGAGGTAGTGGATAACGCACGGTTAGTGCACGGTTTGGCTAACCATGCGGACTAACCATGCGAGGAGTGTTTGGAGGGGCAGAAGCCAATGCACGGTTAGCGCACAGTTTGCTAAACCGTGCAGACTAACCATGCAGACACTTAAAGTTAGATCCTAAGATTGTGGATCTGAAGTATTTTGCCTCTAAATGGTTTGTTTAAGCCCCTAAGCAGCCATAACTCAGGATTACCCTTCCTTGGAGGTAGAAGAACCTATCCCAAGTGTTTTGGAGGCGATCTAGAGGCTTCTCTTCGCAAATCAAAGCCGGTTTCTCAAGGTATGTGATTGTTCTTGTTGGGGTTCTTAGATCTTCTTAGATCTAATCCTCCTCTTCCCTCGGTTTCTTAAATCTACGCCCGTTATGGGTAGATCAAAGTATGTGGATGTAGAATATGATGAGTCCTGGTCTTGATATTTCTAGGAGGAGAGATCTAAGGTGGGGTTTCGGAGAATCGACCCGGGTTCCTTGAGCGTTCCTTGACCATTGTGGTTTTCATAAAAAACCTTTGAGGTAGGGATCCTACCTTCGTCTCTCTATTTGTGCATAATGCGGGGTGGGTATCCTCTTGTTTTCATGAGATACGGTTGAAACAATAAATAAAGATAATAACCAGTTAATGAATGGGTTTGGGGAAATTCTGTTGATATTTTTGTTTTATTTTTTCCATCAATTCTTATCCTTTGTTAAGTTGTGAATTGAATAGGCTTATGCCTACTGAAAATCATGATCATTGGGGCCTTTTCTTGCACAATTAAATGTTTCCCTATCTTTCTAGACCGTTTTTGTGGATGGGAACTTTGTGGAATATGGAAATTGGTTAATCACGTAATGTTGTCTGATTAAATGAATATCCGGAACCCTTATGTGATCACCCCAGTTGAACCAAATGGAATAATGAAAATGTGGGTGTTGGTTTGGTTACGCAGTATGTGAAGGGGGGGGGGGGGGGGTGAATCTTGGGTTTTTACAAAGAGGATGGGCAGCATGGCTACGGTAAATGATCTTAAAGGGGTAATGATGTGGCGCGAGCCTTGTTTTGTGATACGGTTGTGGAGATGTGGTTATAGTGGCATAAGGGCTGTAGTAATGGGTTGTGATATTAAAAGAAAGTGGAAAGTTGATAAACAAACTATGGGGAACGATAATGAATTAAATGCAGGAAAAAATAAATGTGGATTGATTGATGATAAAAGGGTTGGTTTTGTGTTTCTTGTGTTCTATCTAACATGATTTGTGGTTGGCAGGGTTTTTCTACGAAATGCTTGATATGGTTTGGTTGTGGTTAGTTGCCCAGTAGTTAAGGAACTAATAAACTAATACTATTGAAACATGAAATCCTAAATGGGGTTGGGTTTATTTGTTGTATGCATGCTTCGTAGTAGAAGTTCCGAGGTATGTGCTCAGGTTCTCTGTTTAGAAGCCATTGGTTGGGCTGTGTGTTTGGTATACTTATATGTATCTGTATCTTTGTGTTTTTTCGCACCCCACCCATGTTGAGAACCTAGTTCCGAACACTCCCATTTCATGGGAGAGGGTGTTTTCCCCTTAGTTACTAGCTCCTTCGTGATCTTTCTTCCATAGAATGTGATGGATTGAGGTGACATTACACCCAAGACTCTTCGGGTAGGTTTCGATTGGTGTGATTTTAGCACAAGACTCTTCGGGTAGGTTTACTCTTCCCAATAATCTTCGGGATGAGGCCCAGGTGTGTTCCGGCGGGGATGTGATTGTGGTTTGTGACGCCCAGGTGTGTGTGGGCAGGATTTGTGGTTTGTGAGGCACAGGTGTGTACGGGCGGGATATGTGGTTTGTGAGGCCCAGGTGTGTGCGGGCGAGATATGTGGTTTGTGAGGCACGAGTGTGTGCGGGCGGGATATGTGGTTTGGGAGGCCCAGAAGTGTGCGGGCGGGATATGTGGTTTGTGAGGCCCAGGTGTGTGTGGGTGGGATATGTGGTTTGTGAGGCGCAGGTGTGTGCGGGCGGGATATGTGGTTTGTGAGGCCCTGGTGTGTGTGGGTAGGAAGAGTGTGGTAGCGTCAGGATGTTCATCGTTAGGAAGAGCAGCTAGATAGTTGGGGGAAATGGTGCAGGGTACCCAATACTCTTGTTCTTATATACTCCTACCTGTTGTTTTTTGTTTTTGGTGAGCGTGGATGGTGAGGTTGGGTGGATATAATTCCTTGCTAGGTTTGTTTTCTTCTGTTGTTCTCATGGGACATTAGGATGTCTCCCCACCTGTGCAATAGAGCTTTATGTTTCCCTACTGAGTATACTTGTATGCTCACCCTACGTTTACTTTCAGGTTTCCAGGAGGACAACCAGGGCCGTGCGAGACCCTACTAGTCGAGATAGTTGGATTTGTTGCAGTTGTTGTACTCTTATTTCTTTTGGTATAACACTTTTGAGTTTTCTTATACTTGTACTTTGTTTCAAAATTGTTTAAACATGCATGTGAGATTGGTTTGGGTTTATTTACATTTACTTGTTCCTTTTTCCTTTGGTGTTTGACTCATCCTATTTCCTAATCTTAATTAATAAAAGGTTAATGGCTCCCATATTTGTAAAAACTAATACCCTTGGTGCTATTCGCCACTCCAGGGCCTACTGGAGGTGGGACTCAGGGGTCATTATCTCCCTTTCACCATTGCTAGCTCAGAAGGGGCGTCTTTGGTGGGAGGGGGTCGTGACAGAATGGTATCAAAGGCAGGTTGGTTGAGAGATATGATGGAGTTTGGAGTTAGGCATAGTGAGGATTGCATTGGATGGTAGGGAAACAATGTTAGGTAATCTTGGTGCATGACATAGGCTAGGGAAGATCGGCTAGGACACAGAATTTTAGCCCCCCCCGTGATATGATGCAAGGACCCTAAGCCTATTGAACGACCAAGTGTAACTACATTGATTGCAGGGTAGAGACCCTAGGGAAGGTACATGCATCATCATGTTTGTGTTTTACTTGATTTGGGTGTTTTGGTAAAGAAATTGAAATAAAGTGATAAAATGAAACCTTGATAAATTTCCTTACTACTTTGTCTTAGGCGATCTTTGTTTACCGTACAACTATGGCACTTGGACATCATCCCTGGGTGACTCAGACAGTCAAGGAATAACGGATTCAGGAGGTCGATCAGATGAGGATTGACCGAGATGAGGAAGATGACCAGTGGCAGAAGACTCTCCTTTCTTTCCAGTGACAAACCCTCAAGAAGTATGAGGGTAGTACTTTGGACATGGAGACGGAGGGGTGGATTTAGGAGCTACGAATCGCTTTGACTTTGATCCATGCTCCGAGGGTGTACTGGGTTCCCCTAGTAGTCAGTCAGCTGAGTGGTGCGGCGTGTCAGTTGTGGACGCTCTACCTCGGGGAGAGGTCAGAGGCAGAGGTTCCGTGGGCTGACTTTGAGAAGGAGTTACGAGAGGAATTCCTTTCTTCCATGATCAAGGCAGAGAAGCGGCAGGAGTTACTCTCCCTCCAGTAGGGGAGTATGTCAGTATGAGAATTAGGGATCAAGATCAAGGGTCTCCTACGCTTTACTCTGGATCTCTTTCCGGATGAGGAGTCTCGGGCGAGACGTTTGGAGGAGGCGCTTCGTCCTTCTCTCCAGCATGCTGTCACCCCCTTCACACTTCCGACATACTTGGAAGTACAGAAGAAGGCAGAGGTTGTAGAGAGGATGCAATCACAGGGAGGTGCACCATGTGAGGGGATCTAGCCGGGTTCATCGAAGGGGAAGGAAGTCAGCAGTAGGTCTCCTGCGAGAGGACCTTCCGGATTCAGGCCACTAGGGAGCAGGCCCCAGTAGTTCCAGTTCAGATCTTCGGGTCCTCGTCCCTTTTTCATGAGCCCAGAACTAAAGTGTTTCTCTTGCGGAGTTCTCGGGCACATTCAGAGTCAGTTCCCGACCCGAGCTCAGTACAGTGGAGGTGGATAGGTTCAGCGCTCGCCTCAGCAGCACCAGTTACCAGCGAGGCCCTTCCAGTAGCAGCAGGACCCTGCTCCTCCGAGGGAAGACTTTTCAGGAGGAGGATGACCTCAGGGACCTCAACCAGGGCGTGGTCGGGGAGGTGGTCGACATCAGAGAGGCAGAGGAGCTGGGTGTGGATAGTTTCACGCAACAGAGTTGGCATCTCCTGCATGACTAGAGGTGGTGCAAGGTATGATTTGTTTGTTCATCAATCTTGTTTATTCTTTGTTCGATTTGGTAGATTCGCACTCCTTTGTTGTACCCGGTCTAGCCCATGCTTTGGGTCTAGACGTAGAGAGAATTTTCGTACCCCTGGTGAAGAGTACACCATTTTGAGGTCATACTAGCGTATCTTGTGTTTTCTAGGGATGTGGGCTGATTTTGGGACCACATTGATCTAGTGGGGATCTTCTTTTGCTACAGATGCATCCATACGATGTCATCCTAGGCATTGACTGGTTGTTTTCTGTTAGTTCTGTTATCGACTGCTTTCGAAGAAGAGTCGTGTTCTCCGACGTGGATGGGCAGCATGTAGCTTTTGTTGGCGAGAGGAGCTACCAGGTATGAAGCCAGAATGTGAAGCCCCCCTTTCCTTGTTAGGCGGGTTATCAGCGGTTTCAGCTGATACAAATATGATGAATGTTCCAGAGGTTGTTGGGGAGTTCCTCGATGTTTTTCTCGAGGAGGTTGTGACTCTACCCCCCTGACATGACGTCGAGTTCGGGATAGACTTACAGCCTGGTGCCCGTCCGATTTCGATGGCCCCTTATCAGATGGCACCTTCGGAGTTGCGGGAGTTGCAAATTCAGATTGATGATCTGATGGAGAAGGGTTTTATTTGCTTCAGTGTGTCTCCATGGGGTTCTCCAGTTTTGTTCGTGAAGATGGCAGATGGTGGTCTCAGGCTATGCATAGACTACCGAAGGTTGAATCAGGTAACGGTCAAGAACCGTTACCCCCTTCCAAGGATAGATGATCTCTTCGACTAGCTGAGGGAAGCACTTTGGTTTTCTAAGATTGATCTACAATCTGGATATCATCAGCTGAGGGTAAAGGATAGTGAAATCTTGAAGACGACTTTCAAGTGTAGGTATGGGCACTTCGAGTTTGTAGTGATGTCGTTTAGAGTTACGAATGCACCAGCTGTGTTCATGGGACTTATGAACTTTGTCTTCCGAGAGTTTCTGGACCGGTTCGTCTTTGTTTTTATCGATGACATCCTGATCTACTCAAGATCAGTAGAGGAGAACTTTGAGCATCTCAGGGCAGTCTTGGAAGTCCTTCGACACCACCAGCTTTATGGGAAATTGTCGAAGTGTAAGTTCTTGACGCAACGCGTACACTTCCTTGGGCACATGGCGTCTCAGCATGGAGTGTCAGTGGACCCATCGAAGGTGGTGGCGTTTTTTTCTTGGGAGGCACCCAAGAGCGTGGTAGAAGTTCATAGTTTCCTGAGGTTGGCAGGTTATTATCGGAGGTTCATTTCAGGCTTCTCTCGAGTTGCCGCTCCATTGACAGCTTTGACTAGGAAGAACCAGGTCTTCTTATGGAGCGAGCAGTGCCAAAAAGATTTTGACTACCTGAAGGATAAGTTGGTCAGTGCTCTAGTACTCAGATTCCCAGAGGAAGGGTTGTTGTATGAGGTGTTTTTTGATGCTTCTGGCCTTGGTTTGGGGTGTGTACTGATGCAGAAGAAGGGTGTGATCTGTTATGGGTCTAGGTAGTTGCGCCCTCATGAGCGTAACTATGCCACCCATGACCTAGAGCTTGCAGCAGTAGTGTTCATACAGAAGTTGTGGAAACATTACCTCTTTGGGGAGCACTTCATGGTCTTCTCAGATCACAAGAGCTTACGTTATATCTTCTCCCAGCGTGACCATAACTTATGGCAGCAAAGATGGGTTGAGTTTCTCCAAGACTATAACTTCGATATCTCTTACACTGAAGGTAAGGGAAATGTTGTGGCTGATGCCCTAAGCAGGAAGTCGCATAAGGAAGTGGTTCAGGAATCCGCTGATGCTTGGAAAGCAATGGGAGAGTTGGCTGCCTTGCACTTGGATGCAAGGGAAGAGGGTGTTAGAGGCTGTTTGTTTTAGATGACGGTGCAGTCCTCCTTGTTGCAGCATGTGGAAGAGTCTCAGTGGGGAGTCTTTGAGGCAGAAGTAATGTGGGATCGTATCGATCAGGGAAATGCTCCAGAAGGATGGTCAGAGGACAACCGACATCAGATTCTTTTTCATGGAAGGTTGTTTGTTCCGGAGGGGATGTGTGAGGGAGTTATACATGAGTTCCATATCTCAGCCTTGGCGGTACATCCAGGAGTTTCAAAAATGTACCGAGGCCTGAGGAAATAGTTTTTGTGGCCTAGGGTGAAATGGGAAGTGGCAGAGTTTGTGGATAGGTGCCTAGTGTGTCAGTAAGTAATGACTGAACACCGTGTCCCCAGTGATTTGTTGCATCCTTTAGATGTCCCCGAGTGGAAATAGGATGACATCTTAATGGAATTTGTCACGGGACTACCTAGAGCTCAGGGTGGTTATGATGCTATCTGGGTAGTGGTGGATCGACTGATGAAATCAGCTCACTTATTAGCAATTAAGGAGTTGGGCACGGTGAGTACCTTAGCACAGAGGTACGTAGACGAGTTGGTGTGTTTGCATGGAGTTCCGAAGACGATCGTCTCAGATCGGGATACTCAGTTTACCTCACAAGTCTGAAAGGGGTTATAACATGCTTTTGGCACCCAGCTACACCTTAGCACTGCTTTCCACCCTCAGACCGATGGGCAGACAGAGTGGACTATCCAGACATTGGAGGGCATGCTGCAAGAATGCGTTCAGGATTTTGGAGGATCATGGGTGTGACACTTGCCTTTAGTAGAGTTTTCCTACAAAAACAGCTTCCACTCTACTATTGGCATGGCACCGTTTGAGGCTTTGTATAGAAGACCATGTCGTTCACCCATTTGCTGGGCAGAGGTTGGTGAGATAGGTTCTCTTGGGCCAAAGGTAGTACAGAGCACCACAGAGAATGTCCAGCTTGTGCGTGAGAGGATGAAAGCAGCTCAGGACTGACAGAAGTCTTATGCTGATCGTAGGAGGAGTCCCTTGGAGTTTGAGGTGGGATGTCATGTGTTCTTGAAGGTTTCCCCTCTACAGGGGAAACAAAGGTTTGGGAATGGGAGTAAGCTCTCCCCTAGGTTCATCGGACCTTTCGAGGTGCTGAAGCGAGTCGGTGAGGTGGCATATCAGCTGGCCCTGCCACCTCAGTTGGAGAAGGTTCATGACGTCTTCCACGTCTCCCAGCTTCGTCGATACTTACACGATGACTCTCATGTTATCTACTGGGGAGACTTAGATATGGGAGACGACGTTACATTCATGGAGAAACTAGTGATTATCGAAGGTCATGAAGAGAAAGTGCTTCGTGGATGAACCATTCCTTTGGTTCGTGTGTTGTGGAGACATGGTGGGCTTGAGGAAAGTACCTAGGAGCGAGAGACGCAGATGCATGCTCAGTACCCAGAGTTGTTTTGACTTGTGTTTTGATTTGTTATTCTGAGATTTGTTTTGATGTTATGATATGTACCTTTGATATATGTGATTCTTGGCTTGTCAGTTGTGAGACATTTTTTCCTTGTTCTCTGGAAATGTGTAACATGTACGGATGTGTGGGGAAAGGAAAAAACCTGATCTTTAATCGAGACACATTAATGCGGATGCGATTGAACCCATGCGAGTGAGACAGTGCTGCCTAAAGCGAATAATATCTTGACATAAGAGAAGGAATTTCCCTGACTCATATAATTAGGATAGTGGTTGGTTTCCGTTATGTTGAGAGCCCTGAGAGGTATCTTGAGGGGTGGTTGTTTGGACCTTTCCACTTTTTAAGGGTTGGTTTTTAATTCTCAAGGACGATAATGTTTTGAGAGGTATCTGATGTAATGGCCCGGACCTCTCTGGTCCATTACTTTGTGAAAATGTGGGGCTAGAGGTGTTTCGGGAAATCAAGGTGACTTGGGGGTGCATTTGGGTGGACTTTTAAGTAGAGTTAAAGGGTAATAGCTTTCGCACAGTTAGCGCATGGTTTGGCTAAACCGTTTGGCCAAACCGTGCAAGGATGGTGTTGGAGGCAGTGGCTAATGCACAGTTAGTGCACGGTTTAGCTAACAGTGCGGACTAACCGTGCAAGGAGTGTTTGGCGAGGCAGAAGATAACGCACGGTTAGAGCATGGTTTTCTAAACCGTGTGGACTAACCATGAAGGCACTTAAAGTTAGATCCTAAAATTGTGGATCTGAACTATTTTTCCTCTAAATGGTTTGTTTAAGCCCCTAAGCGGCCATAACTCATGATTACCCTTCCTTGGAGGTAGAACAACCTCTCCCAAGCGTTTTGGAGGAGATCTGGAGGCTTATCTTCACAAATCAAAGCCGGTTTCTCAAGGTTTGTGATCGTTCTTGTTGGGTTCTTAGATCTTCTTAGATCTACTCCTCCTCTTCTCTTGGTTTCTTAAATCTAAGCCTTTTATGGGTAGATCTAAGTGTGTGGATTTAGAATATGATGAGTCGTGGTCTTGATCTTGCTAGGAGGAGAGATCTAATGCGGGGTTTCAGAGAATCGACCCGGGTTCCTTGAGCATTCCTTGACCGTTGTGGTTTCCATCAAAAACCTTTGAGGTAGGGATATTAAATTCGTATCTCTATTTGTGTATCATGCGGGGTGGGTATCCTCTTTTTTTATGAGATACGGTTGAAACAATAAATAAAGATAATAACCGGTTAAAGAATGGGTTTGGGGAAATTCTGTTGATATTGTTGTTTTATTTTTTCCATCAATGCTTACCCTTTGTTATGTTGTGAATTGAATAGGATTATGCCTACTAAAAATCACGACCGTTGGGGGACTTTTCATGCACAATTAAATGTTTCCCTATCTTTCTAGATTGTTTTTTTTGATGGGAACTTTGTGGAATATGGAAATTGGTTTATCACGTAAAGTTGGTAGATTAAATGAATATCTGGAAGCCTTATGTGATCACCCCGGTTGAACCAAATTGAATAATGAAAATGTGGGTGTTGTTTTGGTTACATGGTGTGTGAAAACGGGGGGTGAATCCTGGGGTTTTAAGAATAGGATGGGTAGTGGGGCTGTGGTAAATGATATTAAAGGGGAAATGATGTGGCACGAGCCTTGTTTTGTGATACAGTTGTGGAGATGTGGTTATAGTGGCAGCATGGCTGCAGTAATGGGTTGTGATATTAAAAGAAAGTGGAAAGTTGATAAATTAACTATGGGGAATGATAATGAATTAAATACGGGAAACAATCAATGGATATTGATTAATGATAAAAGGGTTGGTTTTGTGTTTCTTGTGTTCTATCTAACTTGATTTGTGGTTGGCAGGGTTTTTCTAAGAAATGCTTGATATGGTTTGGTTGTGGTTAGTTTCCTAGTAGTTAAAGAACTAATAAACTAATACTGTTGAAACATGAAAACCTAAATTGGGTTGGGTTTGTTTGTTATATGCATGCTTCGTAGTAGTAGTGCTGAGGCACGTGCTCAGGTTCTCTGTTTAGAAGCCATAGGTTGGGATATGTGTTTGGTATACTTACATCTACTTGTGTCTTTGTGTTTTGTCGGACCCCACCCATGTTGAGCACCTAGTGCCGAATAATCCCATTTCATGGGAGAGGGTGTTTTCCCCTTAGTTACTAGATCCTTCCTGCTCCTTCTTCCATAGGTTGTGATGGCTTGAGGCGACCTTACACCCAATACTCTTCGAGTAGGTTTAAATTGGTGTGATTTTAGACCAAGACTCTTCGGGTAGGTTTACTCTTCCCAAGAATCTTCTAGATGAGGCCCAGGTGTGTTCGGGCGGGGATGTGATTGCGGTTTGTGAGGACCAGGTGTGTGTGGGTGAGATTTGTGGTTTGCGAGGCCCAAGTGTGTGCATGCGGGACATGTGGTTTGTGAGGCCCTGGTGTGTGCGGGCGGGATATGTGGTTTGTGAGTCCCAGGTGTGTGTGGGCAGGATATGTGGTTTGTGAGGCCTTGGTGTGTGTGGGCAGGAAGAGTGTGGTAGCGTCAGGACGTTCGCCGTTAGGAAGAGCAGATTGATAGTGGGGGGAAATGGTGCAGGGTACCCAATACTCTTGTTCTTATATACTAATACCTGTTGTTTTGTGTTTTTGTTGAGTGTGGCTGGTGAGGTTGGGTGGATAGAATTCCTTGCTAGATTTGGTTTCTTTTGTTGTTCACATGGGACATTAGGATGTCTCCCCACCTGTGCATGAGAGCTTTAGGTTTCCCTACTGAGTATACTTGTATGCTCACCCTAAGTTTACTTTTAGGTTTCTAGGAGGACTACTAGGGACGTGCGGGACCCTACTAGTCAGGACAGTTGGAGTTGTTGCAATTGTTGTACTCTTGTTTCTTTTGGTATTGCACTTTTGAGTTTTCTTGTACTTGTACTTTGTTTCAGAATTTTTTAAACATGCATGTGGGATTGGTTTAGGTTTATTTCCATTTACTTGTTCCTTTTTCCTTTGGTGTTTGACTCATCCTATTTCCAGATCTTAATTAATAAAAGGGCAATGCCTCCCATATTTTCAAAAACTAATACCCTTGGTTTTAGTCACAACTCTGGGGCCTACTAGAGGCAGGACTCGGGGGTCATTATCTCCCTTTCACCATTGCCAGCTCAGAAGGGGCATCTTTGGTGGGAGGGGGTTGTGACAACTTATTTTTAAATTTAGGTAAAAATTTAAATATTCTAGAAACTTTCCAAAAAATAACCCATGAAAAAACTAAATAAAAATTTAAAATTTATTATCCACATTATACAATTTACTCTTTTCATCATTAAATTGAATATTTATTATGTAATTTTAATTCTATGGTTATAGAAAAAAATATAAAATATATTACCAAAAATTTATATTATTTCTCTTATATGATTTCAATTAATATATTTATTACTTGAAAATGTAATTTATTATATTATAATATTTTTTATAATAATTATTTAATTGTATGACTATTTAAATAATTACCATCATTGATTTATTTTCTACAAATGGTTAGGATATAGTTTTAATTGCTATGTAATTATTCTAATGGAAATAGTTTTAATGCTCTTACTGGCATTCAAAATGCTATATGTACCAAATTATTAATATTAATTTTGTTGAACTACTTATAATTTTAGGTAATAAATACTTATTAAATACATATAATTATTTTAATTATTATCTTTCTAATTACATCAGTGTTTATAGCATTGATATTCAATTTCGGCAATGAACAATTGGATTTCAAAATTACAGTTACATTTGAATTTTCATTATTATTCACATTTTCTTATTTAAATTTCATTAAATGTTCTAACTGTTCATGTTTTATTTTCTATATTGAAGGAATATTAGTGGTTATTTTTGTGTGTGTCATGTTATTTATTTATACTATTATTTATACAATCATCATTTAAAAATTTCTCTATATATGATGCATATATATATATATTCATGTTATGAAATATAATATTAAATAATGTATTCTACATCATTATAATTTTCTCCTTTGTGGGATTAGTTTATAAATTATAAAAAATATACATTTCCTGAGGTAGTAATATTACTGTGTTTTGTTGAAATCATATCTGAATCCCAGGAATGAATTTATAAAACATAGAGAAAGATAACAGAGAATGAAAGGGATAATATTAGTACACCCTTTCATGACTAGTTATGATATAATCATTTAGATCAACTTCCATGTAATTTAAAATTACTATATTGGTATCCCTTATTTTTAAAATCACAATAGACTTAACTGAATTTTATTTGTCATGTGATTTTCCATTTCTATTATAACTTTGACGTACATAACCAATGATTAATTATGCCATAAAGAAGTAAAGTTATCAATTAGGGATAAATGATGAGAATATTATCCATGAAATGTATAGAACCTCGAGAAGTAACATTATATTTTTTTAATAATTGTTGATTTTATTTTGATACTTTTATAACAAAATATGCAGATCATTGATTTTAACATTATATGTCTATCATAATGACTTTGATAAATTGGAATATGACTTAGAGGAATAAAACCAACTACGTGATACTAAATAACTTTTAATCATTAATTTCATAATCATGCCACCACTCATAAGAGTATCAACATGTATTAATTTGTTGTGTGACCGCTATAAATATTGCATTCTAGGATGTTTCATTATAAAATCAATTTTCCTTTTTTAATGTACTAGTTTCTTCCAATATTCATGATGGAAATGGTTATAGTATAATGAATAAGGGTTTCAATAACTCTTTGATTTCAGTAAGTATTTGATTATATGATCCGTCATGCTTTAAAACTATAAAGTTTGAAGAACATGATGGTTCTGTAGTATTTATCAATCATTATATTCGAAAAATATTGTGGTAATAAAGCTAGTAAATTACAATGTATTTCTCAATGATCATCCTTGTTCAAAAAATATAGCTCAAAACATGGTTAGTTGATGATGTACATGTGGTTGGGGTTCGATACCTTTCTTCGAGTTACCAAACCTCCTAAACCTTTTGGTAAAATCCAATAATTATCTGAATTCAAAATATTGATAAATAATATATGTTAAATAGTATTTATATTATAATAATTTAAAATATGTTTTTTACAAATATATTTTTAAATATAAATTATTTTGCATCTATGTTAATTTTATAAAATTTGTGAATTTTTTTTGTGTCATATATTAAATTTTACTACTTGGATATTTCTAGGGATTATAAATCATTAAATACATACTATATTTTGTGGGAAAATTGTATTCTTGATTATGGTTCAATTCACCCACCCCCTATTGGATCTATTTGAACATATGTTATTGAAGGTAAATTATATAAGATAAATAATCTACAAATATTTTTAGATAAAAACAATATAATTTACAAATTTATATTTATATTTTTTTATCCTATCAATGTTGTGGAGGAATGATCATAAATTCTTTCTCAAATATTTTTTATTCCAGTCAAAATCATAGAGAATCAAGATATGATAAATGTGATACCCCAAGGTTTTAAAAATAAATTGAGAATAATGAATTAACAAGTCTCTACATAATGAATCTTTATCTTAAGAGTATAGTTCAATACTAGCTGTTAATAATAATATTTCTTCTTCTATGATTTGAATTTCAAAAAACAGATATATATGGTTACTATCATTAAGTTACTTAAAGTCTATAAAACCAACTTGTTTTTTGGTGAACAGTTACACACCCTTATGAATAGTACTATGAATAGTAATATTACCCTTCCCAATAGTAAATCATATTATTGTTTTAATTAATTAATGTTAAAAAATAATGGGACCTTGATTAATATTTAGAGGTGATATAAAATGAATTATAGCATTTAAATTGTTATTTTTGGAATAAATTGTGATTTTATTTAAATATAAATTTTATAACATTTATAAAATTATTTTGATAAAATGGATTTAATTTTTTAATTCTATACATTGAAATATGTTTAGGGTGAATTTATGGTATTTCTCTAGAATACTCAAATGTTTTATGAATAGTGAAATACAGTAAATTGCCATATATATACATTATATGTTAAATAAAATATCCCCTGAATCATAGTTGATATAATAACACATGTTTCTAAATCACATGATCTATTTACTATTTTTGGTCAAATTAATCAATATTATTCATAGTATTGAGAAAATATTTTAAACTAATGATTAAAATAATGGAAACCACTCCTCTCATCCACTATAAATACCAAACTCACCACCCTCTTCCTCTCATACCTCTCAAGATTTGAGAATTATCTAATTTTTTTCAAATCCACATAATAAGGATTTTCCCCACCTCTAAAACCTACTAGTATCACCAAAAGTCCAAAACCATAATCTTTAAAGAGGTTTAAAAGTATAAGAGATCAAGAAATAAAAATTATCTTTCATTTTCTTATGTTTTATTTTCAATTAATTTATTTTCTTATAATCTCTTCACATCACCTTTTCCAAGAGGTATTAATGATCTAGTATTACATATAATATCGATTGTTATCTTGTTTATAATAAAATTTATCATCATTCATTCTCTCACCTTTATGTTATTTTAAAAACAAAAATATTGTCCATGATGTGTCAATTTACCCACATCATAGACGATGTGTCTTCAATTTACATTTCAACATGAAAAGATGATTGTAAAACCATTGTAATGGTTGAAAAAAATATTAAATTATATTATATTAACTAAATTATGTTTTGTATTCAACATATATGTATAATATTAAAGGTATATGATGAAAAAAGTTTGTGATTATTGAAGAACCGCCAAAATGATCTAAAAAAATATTAGTAAAGATTCATCTAATGATTCATAATCATATAATTTAACAAAAATGATTTATGGAATCATTGAATATTTTTGAAATATATTAAAACCATTTAATTCTACTTTTAGAGTTTCACAACCATTCAACAAGAAAATCATTTATGAACCAACAATTGAAATCATTTAAAGCATGAACCTAAAACAATGTAAATGAAAAAATATCATTAATAAATGGGTATAATAATGTTATATATTTATATTATATTGTTTTTTAAACAACTTTATTCTTTGGTAAAATTTTAATTGCACCCTTTAACCATTATACTTGTGGTTTAGAAAAAGTTTTATGTTAGACGAACCTGTGGAAAGGGACTACTTAGCCCAATTTATGTTCATTGGGATACCATTATATTTCATTTATTATGTGGTATTAAGATTATTTTTATGATTAAATTATATTTATATTATCTTTAATTATGCGTATTTATAGTTTATTCACATATTCCTCTCATTATATTAATTTATCACATATTTTATTATATTTTTAAGGAACTTTATTTTAAAAATTCTCTTTTAAAATCATATTTTATGAAATTAAAAAGTTATGCGTTTAGGAAATTATTCAGGTTTTATGATTATATACTAGTTCTTGGTAATTTCTACTGATAAAAGGTGGTCCCTTTATCTCCCTACAATGCATTGAGTATGTGTATGTTGTAGGTTGACAATATGGTTACTCCAAGTGTAACTATAATGGTTACACCATAAAGAGTCCATGAGGGTAACATTATGAGGTATCCATGAGGGTTAAAAATATTAAGGCATCTATGAGGGTTACAATATAAGTATTGAATTCCCTGAGATACCATATTGGTTTTATAAATTTTCTATAATGTTTTTTGGAAATATCATGTTTTACAATGTATGTATATGCGGGTGGGAAGTATGTCTTTGTGAAAATAATTTCATGTGTTTAAAAATTATTCATGGACTAATGGTTTATTTCCTTATTTTTATATCCCTAAATGATAATTTTATTCTCATACCATGTTTTTAAATGTTTTTCATAGGTTATATGTATGTTTATTACAAAAAATGAAGTCGTGTTAAATGTTATGAATTTTTTTCAAATAAATCAATTGTTTTTTTGTGTTAAAATTTTATGTTTTAGAAGAAATGGATACTATTTTAATGGAAACAACATATTATGGTTTTGGGATGATACTTATATGTTATTACCTAACATTATACAACTATAACCCTAATAGATCAATGGGAATATAAATAAGTGAAATCTAGTTAAAATATCTAGATTATGAAATGTTTAAGACCAGGTCCTTATAGATGGTATTCATGCATGGTTTAGAAAACTTTTTAAATTATAAAATGTTAACAAAATAACATAAATGGTTTTTACCTTATGTTTATGTGGAAATGATTTAGATTTTAAATATTACCATGTTTCTTCTTCTATGATATGTATGTTTAGAATGGTTTTCCCATGAAGAAATAGGGATGCTATTGTTGGAAAGATCTAAGAGGCTAATATATTTTTGAATCCACAACTAGGAATGATTGGTATTAGAACAGGGAAGTTTCTGACAACAATGGATCAGCTAAAATAGGAAATATATGGAAGTTGAGACCATGAAAGAAAACCACTAGAGCTACGACAAATGAAACATGACGATAGTGGAATATTTTATAAGGATACTCCCTATTATTTTAAGTGGATCATACAACCTAGTAGCGACTGAAGGATAGATTAAATCCCTAGAAAAGATATTTTATGTTACGTTAGGTTTAGATAATCAAACAGTTAGTCTTTACATATATCATTTCTAAGGTTAAGATAATCAGTGGTGGTCAATGGTTAAGCATATTAGGGAATGGGAGGAGATTGAAACCTTTGAGTGGGATGAATTTAAAAGTATTTTCCTTGAAAAATATTTTCTTAATGAGGTTTTAATTTGGATGAAGAATAATTTCCATGAATTGAGAGAAATTTTGGAAGATTATGTGTTCATTTATGAAGCAAACATCACCCAACTAGAATGGTATGCTCCAAATATTATTACAAGCCTTGATAGAAAAATAAAATTCTTTTAATCGAGATTGAATCCATGATATTGATGGGCTGTGTCCATTAGTTAATTCAAAAGTAATGAGAAACATGCCCAATGTGGTGGTAGGGTAGAATTTTTGTGTTCTTATGATCACTTGTACGTTGAAAAAAGAAGAAGATGTATAGAAGGAATGTTATGGGTAAGAATCAATCAAGGAAATCTGATGGTAAGAATGTTTGTTTTCTAGTTTTTGAAAATTGTGGTAAAAAGAACCATATGGAATGTATTACAAAAACTCAGAAGTGTTTTCATTGTAATGTATTTGGTAATATGGACCCTTATTGTAATGTAAATGATCCTCATATCAATTATGATAAGAAAACAATATTTTGTTTCAAATGTGGTGAAATGGGTCATCATGAAAATGCCTTCCCAATGAAAGATATGATTGGTGTAATGAATCCAGACTATAATAAGAAAGGTGTAGTGATATCATTTGTGACTATGTCCATAGAGGTTGGTCTATCCAATTATGTGGTGTCTGTTACATAGTTTATTTACTAAAATTTTCCATGAGTCATGTTTGTTATATGGTCCACGCATTCATTTATTACTGATAAATGTTTTGGTAAATTTTAAGTATCCCCTCAAAATATGAGACCAGAACATATTGTTAAAACACAAGGGGGAAAATGTTACAAAAATGAATTTTAAGAATCTTCCTATTTTATTATGTGGAAATACATTACCTTCAAACCTTATTTTTTCACTTCGTAGAGTTCGATTTCATTATGGGTTTGAATTTTCATTTTGTATATTATTCTGAGATTGACTATAGAGCTAAATAAGTGGGTTTTCAAGAAGAGACTCATTTTGTATACAAGAAAAAATTCATAAAATTGAAAAAATATCATGATTTTGTGAAACTATTGAATTATGAAATGAAAATCATTCCTCTCATATTGTGAAAAAAGGAGCTATTTGGATTAGTGATGTACTCATGGTAAATGAGTACCTTGATGTTTTTCATAATGAGTTACTCGGTTTTATACCTTCCTAAGAAGTTGAATTTAAAATTAACACAGTTCCTGATTTTAATCCAATTTCAAAGGCCCCTTATTGAATAAAACAAAACAAACTTCTTTAATTGACAAATAAAATGTAGGAGTTTCATAAAAAAATATTCATTTGTCCAAGAACTTCACCATGGGGATTTCTTGTTTTGTTCGTTAAAAAGAAATATGGTTCCATGAAAAATTGCATTGATTATAGATCTTTGATTAACATTACTATTAAGAATAAATATCATTTTACACACATGGATGACTTGTTTGATCAGCTCCAGGGAGCTTAGTGTTTTTTCATGATTGACTTGAGATCCAGGTACCCTCATCTGAATTTTAAGGAATATGACATTCCAAAAATAGCTTTTCGAACTAGATATGGTCATTGTGAAATTTTCATTCTATTTGGGTTAACTAATTCACCTGTTGTCTTCGTGGATCTTAGGAATATAATATTTCATGAGTTATTAGATATGTTTGTGGTTTTTTTATTGATAACATTCTGGTATATTCTTGAGGTAATGAGGAGAATGAAAACATCAAAGGGTTGTTTGAAAAACACAAAAGAAATGAATCACTAAGGAAGATTTATAAATTTTGAATTTTGGTTGTAACAAATTTAATCCCATGGCCACAATGTTTTTGAACATGGAATATATATTGATCCTGCTAAAACAAATGTTTTGGATGAATAGAAAAGATTGATAAATATAACCTAAATTCATAGTTTTCTTGAATTGGTAAGATATTGCATGAGTTTTTTAGAAAACATTTCATGATTATATAGTCCACTAACTATGTTAACTCAAAAAGAAGTTAAATTAACATATAATAATTAATGTGATGATTATTTTATTGAATTGAAATAATGATTGATGAATTCTCTAGTTCTTACCCTACCATTAAGAAATAGAGATTTTGACATCTATAATGATGGTTAATTAAAACAAATTGGATTTTTTGATAAATAATGATCAATTAATCACTTATGAATTATGAAAAATAAAACCCCATGAGTTAAAATTTTTCGCACATTATTTATAATTAGCTTTTGTGGTCTTCCCTTTAAAAATATGGAGGCATCATTTATACGGAGTAAAATGTGAAATATATACTAACTAAAAAATTATTAAGATTATATTCACTCCAAATGAATTAAACATGAGGCATAGATGATGTACTAAGTTGCTAAATGTGTATGATTTCATGATCAACTACCATCCTAGAAAAGGAAACAATGTGAAATATGCATTGAGTCAAAAGCATCATGAATCATTAACTAGGTAAAATCTAGAACAAGACCCATTGATTAATGATTTAATGATTTTTGGATTAGATGTTTTTGGTGATGGAAATTACTCTATTTTGTTTCATATTTTAGTGAATTCATATTTGTCATAGATAATTAATAAAGAATAGAAGGAAGACAGGGAGTTACAGAAAAAGGTATAATTGGTTTAAATGGGTATGATTCCAAAATTTAACATTGATTAAGATTGTGTTATATGACATTGAAGGAGATTATGCATTATTTGTGACTCTATAATAATGTAAGAGTGGTTTTTTGAATCTTATAGATATCAGTTTTCAGGTTATCTTGGAAGCACAAAGATGTACAAAGACCTTCAAGAGTATTTCTAGTGGGTTAGAATGAAAAGAAATATTGTATATTTTACTGAAAAATGTATGAAATGTCAAAATGTCAAACAAGAGTGGTTGTTACTATTGTGTATATTTACTCCTTTATGAGTTTTAGAGTGAAAATGGGAATATATATCCATTGAATTTGTTGGGGGAATTCCAAAGACATCTTGATGTAATAATTCAATCTGGGTTATTATTGATCGATGGACTAAATTTGATCATTTCCTTATGATTATAGATACTATGTCTTTATATTGTATTTCTCGACAATACATTAAAAAGATTTTTAGATTAAAGAGTTCCTCTCTCCATTGTATCTAATGATGATACCAATTTTACTTCTCACTTTTTGAAAAGACTTTAGAAGTCATAGGGAATAGAATTAAATTTTATTATAACTTTTTATCATCAATCAAATAGTTATTCCAAATAGACAATTTAGACTCTAGATGATATGATTCAAGATTGTTCAATGGATTACTAGGGAAGTTGGGATCATCCCAATTCTTTAGTTTAATTTTCATATAATAATTATTTTCATTTGACTATATAGAATACAAATTTTGGGGAATTATATGGGAAGTTGTGTATAACTCCATCTTTTTGGGATGATGAAAGGGAAATAAAGTTTATGGAACCATAATTAGTAGGTTATGTGGATGAGAAAGTGAAGATGATCCAATAACACATGAGGAAAACTTGAAGTGGGAAATATTTTATATTGATAATAGGAGGAAAGAATTTTCTATTGTGGTTGGTGATCATGTTTTTCTTAGAATCTCAATATGGAAAACTGTTATGTGTTTCTGAAATAAAGGAATGATGAGTCCACAGTTCTTTAAACCTTATGAAATATAAGAGAAATTTGGATCGGATGCCTAATGAGTAGTTTTTCCTCTGAGTTTATCTCAGGTAGACAATTTTTTTTCATGATTCAATGTTGAGAAGGTATGTTCCAGATTCATCTCATATTTTGATCTTAGAAGCAATTCAACAAGAAGGGAAACTTTTTTATGAAGAGAAACCTATTTTGATTTATGATCAAAGAGAACAAGTATTGTGGAATATGGTAATCCACCAGGTAATGGTTTTTTGAAGAAGATAAATGATTAAGAAATCAAATTAGGAATATGAAAATGCTATGATGGAAGGGTACCCTCACTTGTTTAATAAGTAAATAAATTTTCAAGGACGCATTTACTAGAAGGTTGATAGAATGTAACACCCCAAGGATTTAAAAATAAATTAAAATGCATGACCTAATGAATCTCTACATAATGAAAGTTATTTTGGTATATATTTAAAAATATTTCATTAAACATAATTTTTCTTCTTCTATGATTTCAATTTTTTTAAAAACTATATATTTATGTTTGTGATCAGTAAGTTATTTTGAGTCTTACCAAACCAACTTTATTTTTTGGTGAATAGTAACAAACCATTAGAAATAGTAATATCAATATTTATATCACCATTATGAATAGTAAATCATATTATTATTTTATTATATTAATGTTATAAGATAATGAGATTATGATTAATTTTTCAATGTGATATAAAAATGAGATATATTTGTCAAATTGTAATTTTTTGAAAAAATTAGGATTTTATTTATAAATTATTTTTCACATATTTAGAAAAATATTTTGATAAAATGAAGTGCATTTTTAAACTCTACACATTGAATTATTGTTAGGGTAAATCTTTGGAATTTTACAAAAATGCTCAAAATTTTTAGGAATAGGGAAATACGATAAATTACAATATATATACAATGTATAATAAATAAAATATTACAAGAATAATGGATGATGTAAGAAAACTTTGTTCAAATTCAAATTCTGTATTTAATATTTTGAGTCACATGAATAATTATTATTCATTGTCTTGAGAAAAAATATTAAACTAATGATTGAAATAATTGAAAACCCCTCCTCTACTCAACTATAAATACCACCCTCACTCTGATCTTCCTCTCACACATCTCGATATTTGAGAATTGTCTAAATTCTAAAAAATTTTCTTCCAAAGGATAATCTCCACATCTTGGACCTAATGGTCTCACCAAAAGGCCAAAACCAAAGGCCTTATTGATGATCTCAATGAGAAGATATCAAGAGGTAAAAATCCTCTTTAATTTTCTTGTGTTTTATTTTCAATTATTTTCTATTCTTATACTATCATCACCAAAACATATCCAAGAGGAATGAAAAATATTTTATTATATATATTCATAATTTTTACTAGTATTATTGCAATATTTTTCATCATACTTCCACTTTTCTTCCTCTTATTCAAAAAATAAAAATAAGATCTGTGATGTGTCGATTAAACGTCATCATGGATGATGTGTCTTAAATTTCATTTAATTTACTTAAATATTGTTGTAAAACCATTTTAATGGTTGAAATATATTTTAATTTTTATTATATTACCTCTATTATTTTCTTTAATTAAATTATATGTATAATATTAAAGGTATATGGAGAAATAAGTTTGTGATTATCGAAGAACCACCAAAATGATCCAAACGATTATCACTGGTGATTCATACTCATATCAAAAAACCAATTTTTTTATGAAATAATTTAGTATTCTAGAAATAATTTAACACCATTTTTTCCACTTCTATATTTTCTATTAAATTAAAAAATAAAATCCTTTATGAACTAACAATTGAAATCATATAAAGTAAACACACGAAACAACGAAAATAACAAAAATATAATTAAAAAATGGGTCGATTTATGTTACAGAATGATCAAATAAAGTTCTATAAAGAAGATTATTATTTTTTAAAATATTAATAACACCATTATAACCATTATAAATGTGTTTTAAATAAGGTTTACATAATTCAAACCTGACGTAAGGGAATTCTTAACCCCATTTCCATTCTTTGGGTTAACATATTATTTCAATGATTATGTGGTATTAAAATTCTCTATGTGATGAATTTTTGTTTATATTATGTTGTATTATGTTTATTTATAGTTTTTATATATATTAATTTCATTATATTAACTTATCGCATTAATTAAATGATATTTGTAAGGGACTTCCCTTTAAATATCCTATTTTAAAATTATATTTTAAGAAATTCAAAAGAAATTTTTTTATGAAATTATTCATCTTTAATGTTTATGTTTTGGATATTGGGAATTATTTACGATTAAGGGTGAGACCTATATCTCCCTCCAATTCATTGGTTATGCATAATTTAGAGGTCAGTTGTATGGTTACTCTAGGTGTAACTGCGACGGTTACACAATAAGGTAGTCGTGAGGGTTACAAATAGTAGGTAGCCCTGAGGGATAAAATATAAGTATATAATTCCCCAATATACCCTAATGGTTTTATATATGTTCTTTAATGTTTGTTGAAATGCCATGTTCCAAAAAGTAATTATATATGGGTGATATGTTTCTCTTATGGAGAATTTTTTCATTTTTTAATAAGTATTCTAGGACTTAAAATTTCTTTCCTTCTATTTATACCACTTACATTGATTTTTATACTCATACCATGATTTTAATTAAATAGTTATATGGATTTTTTCATAAATAAGTAAAACATGTTAATGATTATGAATATTTGTCAAAGAATTCATGTTTTTTGAGATAAAAATTTTATGTTTTCGAAGACATGGATACTATTTTAATGGTACCCAATTTGAACTCTTTTCGGTTGATTTGTATAATTTATTCCCTGAAATTTTAAAACTATAAACCTAAATGATCTTTTGGAATGTAAATAAGTAGAATATTGTTGTAATAATTTGATTATGTAAGGTTTATGGTCAGTTATATATATTAAATCCCATAACCTATGAAGGTGCGTAATAAGATTTATTGAAATAACTAACAGAAATTTATCTTTTAAATTTTACTGTTCAAAATATTTTTATATTTGTTACTGTTTACATGATTCCATATAAAAAAATTATAATATCAATATTAAAGTGAATGTTAAATTTCATCTAATTTTATGTGTTTGGATGATGATGCTGCGTGTTAATCAATGGAATATTTATTTTTACATACCCTTATTTTTAACATCTTGTGAAATTTAAATGAATCATGAATGGATTTATTCAAAAATAGTAAAATAATTTAAAAAAACTATTATGATTAGAAAATATAATCTATTATTCTAATTTCATCCAAATGAATATGTTTTGAAACTGAACCAATGATTTATATCCACTGATAATATCAGATAATAACCATGGGAATGTGGGATTATATATAATTGATTTCTAAAATTATTATCTATATTTGATGAGTTGAATAGGAATCATATTGAAATTATATTGATGATAACAAGTCAATTACTAATATTTGAAAATGTGATTTAATTCCAAAAATAATTTATATTGATAGTTGTGTTAAAGAAAATATTGTAAAAGATAAGAATATGATGAATGGTATAGTGTTTTATAAAGCATTAAAAACATCAATATCCAGTTATGATACTTATATCCTTGTAAATATAAAATAAATTATCAACTGAAATATGATAGTAGTGGTACTAAAATAATTGAATGATGTTTTTTCTAATATGGTGACAAAAAACCTCAAAATCATAACATATAAATGGATTAATGAAAATAAAGAATACTAGACATGATAAAATTAATTCAAGATAACCTATCATTTAAAAATATATGACATTAAGAAACATTATATTAGATTATGTAAAATCAAAAGGAATGGGTGATATCATATAAGAATATAGAATATGAATGGAAATCATGTGTTTATGTCTATAGAACCTCAACTGTTTGAAGAATATAATAATTATACTATGAAAATTGATTACTCATAAAAAAGAATAATTATGTTCTATATTGAACATTAAAATATGTTTGCCAGGAAGATGACTAAGATGGAAAGTATAAGTGTAATATTTATAGAAACATATAAGAATATACTAGTATTAATTATCAGTTTAGTTATCCACTTATAAATGAAACAATATTAATATAAAGATAGATATAGGAATAATGAAAATTATTATTTTACTATTTACCATTGATTTTTTAGTAGAAAATGGAAGATCACAATTTTATAATAATTGCATTGTTTGAAAATTTTAAATATTATATATGAACTGTAAAAGTGGTGTGCAATAGAGAATTATTTTTTATTGAATGATGTATAAAATTTTACAGATTACATAGAATTTATCTAAAATAAATTTTTGATAGTCTAACCAAGGATAAATAAAGAAATTATATACCTAATAATTTTTTATATATATATTTTGATAAAACATAGTCTCATTATAAAAAATATATTTTTTGTTCAAATAATTATTTTTTATATATTTAAATAAAAAACAATATTCTTTATTCTTATTTTTTCATTTAAATCGTCATCATTTATATATTATTAGTTTAGTTTTAAATTTAAATTTTCATTATTTTATATAAGATTGTTGGATTATATGGGATTTTTTATATTTTAATTTCATTACATAATATTTTTATTTACACCTTTATAATGTGTGAAAAAATTCACTAACCTTCATGCTGGAAGTGCTTACATGTTTTAGGATCTTTAAAAGAGGAAAATAAATCATCTAGATTGATTTTTTTAAAAACATAATTGAATAAAAATACTTATAATTGAATTAGAATATATTTTCCAAGAGGTTTTTTGTTTAATATTTTTATCTTTTAAAAATTTAATTTATTATAAAACCATTTAGTTTATGCGGATAAATCTGTTTATATTTTTAAGTGTTAGTAATCAAATGACAAGATTTTTAAAAAATATAGAATTTATATCATTATGATATTTATATATTTGTTTTCTTATTATATTTAGATTATCAACATATAATTTATAAGTAGTTATGGAATTAAAATATATAAAAATTATAGACCCCCAAAAGTGGAGAAATCATCTATTAAATTCCTCCACTAGTTATGAGTGAAAAAATATTTATTATTCTCTATAATTTATGTTTTTTAATGTATTAATACAAATAAATTTAAATGAGGTAAATAATTCATTAAAATAAAATTGAAACAATTTGGTATGAAAATTTTTATTCATTATTAAAAATAGTTACAAGATTCCAAGAATGGGAGTAGATTTTTGGTATTATATAAAAAAATTAGTTCATTTATATTCAGATGGTTAAATTTTTTTCTCTCTCTATATATTTTTAAGTCTTATGAAGATAATAATTTTATGTTCACATTTAGAGAGAATAAATTCGTGATAACTTTGGAAATTTTTTGAGATTTCATCAAATAACCAATTGATGGTGAGTCCGTGTTTATTTCTCAAAATCATTCAAAATTAATTATAACAATAAATAGAGAAGTTGTTATGGATGGATAATTAATGTACAAAAAGAATGCAAAAAATATAACTCATGTGGATTATGATGATATAATAGTGTTTAATTGGATACATGTTATTTTATTTAATTGAATGTTGATAAAGAAACCATGAATATTCATTATTTTGACGTATTTTATTTCCACTGTCTTAAACAAATGTTTATCCTTGTAAAAGTTATATAAGAAAAAATTAAGTCTTTATGGTCCATAATAATTTATCAAAATTTTATTCAACAACCATGAACATTGAAATGATTTTTCGTTAAAATATTACAGAATCAAGGAGTAAATAATTATATAACTCTAGAGATAGTTACAAAGAATTCATTGAATAATGATACCATCAAAATAACAATGCTTCTCATTAATTATAATGATCATTAATTTATTATGATAATGATTTTTAGGATTCATATATTTGATAAATATGGTAATAATATGAAATTTATAGTGTGTTATGAAAATAAAATAATGTCAGGGAAAAAAAGTTTATTGTTTCTTTTGAATATTTCAATTCAAATACGATTCTCGAAAAGCATGAGAAATGAATGAATCATAATCACAGAATTTATAATTTATAGAAACACTCACATAAGTATATGAAATAAAAAATCATATCCATGTATGAATAAGATGTTAACTAATATAGACATTAGGAGAATATCGGGCTAAGAGGATAATGAAGTATGTGTAATATATGATTAAAATATGTTACAGAATCCTTATTTACATTTCAAAAAATTGGGGTATAATGAAAAAATATATTTATGGATCATCATTATGACAGTATAAACTTTTTATAGTCTTCATTAACATTGAAATAGTTAATTATTAATCTTCCCTGAATTAACCATATAGAGACACCTGAAAATGACCACTTGAATCTGATGAAATATTTAGGATTATGAAAATATAATTCTAGGAATGGGAAAGTAAAAATAAACTTGGTAATTTTTTACTCATAATCCAATTCACCTACACCTTTGGGGAATGATGAATTTGAATCTCAAAAATATATTATATAATCTATAATTGATGCTCACAAAAATGAATCTATTCCCGAAGAATATTTGATCATAATAACATCTAGATTTTATTATCTAACTTTTAGTTAATCAATCTTGTAATATACATATAATAGTTTCCATAGGATAATGACAACATACAAATTGAACTAAAAATTTAATGAAATCATTTTTTGGATAATGTTCTTAACATGGAGAAATAATAAGATCATCCTAGAGAGTAACTTAAGAAATTATTAGAAATTAAAAACACAAATGAGATGGATGTTGATAAAGTGTATAATGTTAAATACAATCATCATGATGATTTTAAAAATTTAACACTATTGAAGAAAGATAATTTTTAATTTATTTTGGAAAGTTATTGTGATATAGTTGAATCTGAGTAAGGTGATCCTAATCCTATCATAGCTTAATGATGGAAAGAGTTGATTTTTTTTTCATTCAGATTTATTCAATTATTAACGTGTTATGTTCATTAGTCATTGGATGAAATAGATACCATTATTTTGTATATTACTAGTGAGAAGAAACATGAATCTATACATATCAAAATAAATGAATACATCATCATTTTGAATTGAAAACTAATTTATTTAACTTCGAGGAAGATAATGATACAATATTATCTAACATAAAATATATAGAAAAAATTATCAATTATAATAACTTTTATTTATATCAGTTGTAATACCATAATTTCACAGTGAAAATTGAATGCATGGAGTTTCATAATCATTTAGTAGAAAAATATATGAACTAAAAAAGTAGAATTTTATGTTATGGGTGTATAAAATGAGGACTAATGATATGGAATATTGAATAAAGTTGTTAAAAAATGTTATCACCCAATATATTATGAATGAATAAATTTCATATTAACTATTTTTATTTATGTATTAAAATATAGATTTTTTTATGATTAACTGAATATTCCTTTTTTGATTGTGTTATATTTTATAAAATAATTTATTTATATAATAATTTATTCATATGCCATATGTTAGTAATTATTAATATTGAAGATAATACTATTTCAAGAATTATTATTTAGGTTTTTATTTTTGTAAATTATTTTATAATCCTATTGGGGGACAATGGTTTTATGTTTTATTATAATGATTTTTCAATATAGGTTAATTAGTATTCCAAGGGGATATACTAATGAGAAATTTGTATGAAATCATGGGGAAGAAATTTATGAGCATTCACATCATATAACGAGGGTTAGTAAGTTTCACATAACATATATAAAATTTTCTTTATTCCCTCATTTCATTTTAAATCACTGATTTTAACAACCATACATTATTTTATAATATATTTCATTAAATCAAAAATATTTTTCTATTTTGTGTTTCAATTTTCAAAAATAAAAAATGGGGTTAAATTTATGAAACCCTATTTGTTACATTGGTTATTAAAATATATTTAATATTTTAGTTCTTCTCGAAAGAGGATTTATTAATTTTTTAAATATTGTACTCATATAGAGTATAAGCTGATGTTATTTGATGTTTCGTACATTTACATTTTGTCAAAAATGAAAATTTAATATCTAGCATGTGATTGATAATAAATAAAATATTGTTTTCAATGTAATACATTGTTATCCATTGTTTATAAAATAATAATACACTTCATTGAAATATAATTAACATGAGATTATTTTTTATGTTATGGGTCTAAAAAACATAACTTTTGTTTTTAAAATTCCAAAGAAAAACGGTGATCTATTATGTTTTGATGAGTGAATTGAGAGATGAAATTTCATAAAAAAAGTGAATTCATAGTTAAAATTTAAACAAAATACATATATTTTAATGTTTTAGTTATATCTAAACATAAATATAATGACTGATATAATTGGATGTTTGTTGCAACATTATATATAAGCTAGTCTAAGTATTTAATGAAAGAAACATACTATAGGATATATAATGTCTATCAATTTTTATGTTATAAATCATCTTTCTTATTATGATTTCTTCATCTTGTATTTCATTTGACTTTTATTTGATTAAAAAATTTATTGTGTGAGAATTCACCATAAAATTAATGAGCCTTTATAGTTTTAATCATTGCTTATTTTATTGGTGATCAGAGATATTTTATGGACAGAAATATTTGTTTCTATCCATATATGATATTAACTAGTTTATGGGGATATTAACCTACATATTTTAGAACTATTTATTTTGATAAATTCTTGGATGTCGTATATGTTCCAATCATAATATTTTAAGACGATCATGACGATCAAGCATAAAACATAAGATTGGTATGTCAATGACGTTCTAGGTTTTTATGGTGTACCATTTAATTGGGATAGTTAACAATGATCCAATTATTGATCTTGTAAACCTAGGTTTAGGATACAAAACCCCCCCATCACATTTTTATGATAATGTTTTAAATTAATTAAACCATTTATAAATAATATTCAATAATAGAATAATTTTATTATTATTCATTAATTAATGATTTTTAATAGGATTTTGTATATATTCCAATCTGTTTGTATCATGGCCATTTTCATAACATCTGATTGAATGAATTTCTTCTAAACACATTACACAATTGTACTCTAATTTTTTTAAAGTTTATATCTTTAAGATATCATACACCCTTGAGATAAAAAAATACATGTTTGATAAATTTCTTTAATTCACCCCAATTGAAGCTTCAATAGTATGTAATTTTGTTTTTAAAATATCCGATTCAATATAGAATAATATATAGGAACACATGGGATTTGGTTACTTTATATCCATCCATAGATAGTGATGTGATTACTAATATATGAGGGGTTATATCATTAAAATGTAGTAATTCATCATATTATAAAAAAATCACTTTAGAACCACTAATATTATACTACCCTTTAATTAACATCTGATGTGACCATCGTAATCTATGTAGAAAAACATCAAAACCCCTTTGATAGGGTAAATGATTATTTTCTCTTTTCATGCTAATAAATATTCCAATGGACATAAAATATTGTTCTCATGATTTAAAGTCACCACCCACTAAAATATCAACCCATATCCACATCTAATTTAATGTTTCATGTCCTTTCATCCAATAAAAATACTTCTAAAACATCATTTTATTTATAATAAAAGCATATATAAATTCATTTTCCAAATTTAAATTATATAATTTCAAAATGTATCCATCTCTATTTACACTAGAGGATAATCCTTTCCAATAACCATTGATTCTCGATAGTGTATATACATACAACATTAATATATAATATATATGTATCATCATTGATTATCCAATATTATATACTTATTTTTTCATATGAAATATTCATAAAACTATAAACCAATTTACAAAATTATAATAGGAAATAAATAAAATAATTAATTTAAAAACTAGACATTGTATGTAAATTATCATTTTAATGGGTAAATTTGTTTTACAAATTTACTTAATTCATGTTTGAATGCATTTCCATTATTCAATAAGTAATCATAATTTTTTAAATTTAAATGATTTTATGGTAACAAAAAATGATAATTTGATTATGTAAAATGATAGTAAGAATGATTGTTCTCAATGATTATTTTTTATTTGAATGTTTTAGTTATTCAAATCGCATGAAACTGTCAAATACTACGTAGCCAGGTAACCACTCATTCACCAAGGGTGATTTCATTGGGACAATTTTTTAGATGATAGGATGGGAGGTTGTCTCATCTTATTAAGGATCAAATTTCTTAGTCCTTGTAAGCCATATGTATTTATGTTATTGTTTTCAAATCCTTAAAAATAAAAAATCTTGGTTCCATAATCATTAAAGAGATTAATGAATAATAATTTTATAAAATGACTACCTTTTTAGGGAATTATACTTTATTTCATTTGATCAAAATTTATTATTATTAAAATTTTAAATCTATACATTCATGTTCTATGAATTTTACTTCAATACATAGTGGGGGTAAAAATTATTGTAGAGAGATTACACTCATTAAATTAGACTCCTATGTATCCCTATTATGGTAATCACAACCAATATTGTTTGGTTCAACTTAGCATGACACATTTTATATTCTTACCTTTTGGTGACAATGTCAAATGTGGATATTCTTATGTTCTTGAATATAGGATCAATGCTATTCCTTTTATGGATACAATATTGTGACCAATTGTTTGACTTTATAAATATTTCTTCTAAGACCTTTTCCAAGTAGTTTGAAGTCTTTGATTGTGTAATTATATGTGAAATGTACCATGAAACTGATTTGGTGGGTTTATGCCATGAAAAAACATCTATAGATTAACATAATAATTTAGATAAGTTAATGAATTTTTGGCTACCAATTGGAGAATATGGTATCATGATGTTGTTGGAACCAACATAAGTCTCTCAACTCATGGGTGTTTTGAAAATAAGAGGTGTATATCGAATCAATGCATTTTAAGAAACAAATAAGAGTATCACCCCATAGGTAGTTATTGGTAATACTAAGAGGAGGTTCTCAGGAGATTATTTTTTAGCAACAAATAATGGTATGTCATCTCAATGAATATGAGTAAACCATGAGGATATTTAAAGATTATCAAAGTTTAAATCAAAAGAGATCTATTTAAACATAGGAACTGGAGTATGTAAACTCCTAGAATCAGTGAAACCTATATGAGTATATTAACTCTTGGAATTTGAGGAAACTAATGGGATTACTTAAAATCAATTTGATTCGGAAATGAATAAGAGCATCTCAACTCATGTTATTTTTTAAAGAATGCTAATGATTAATGGTATCATAACTTGATTCCTATTTTACCCTACCAAAAAAATAAACTATCTGGGGGTCAATATCTAATGATTAAGAATTAGGTATAATTCTCAAGAATTCAACTAAAAATATATTCTGATATATTGGATATGGATATATACAACAAAGTATGGACTAGTTTAGCAATTTCAGGAAGTAATACAAGTGGATAGAGGTCATGAAAAATAATTCTTTCTTCTATTGATTTCATCACATATAGTAGTTTATCCATAATGTTAATATCATGGGATATATGTTATATTTCATTGGGAATAGACTCAAATTTGATTTCTTTGAAGACATCTACTTTAGTGTAATTGAATAGTAATGGATCTATATAGGTATTGTGTCCACTTAGGAAGACTCTGGTAACCCTCGAGATATACCATGAATTTATAGAGGTAATCCTTAATACGAGTAAATTACCCTATCATAGTGGATTTCATGGGATTAGTGACCATATAATTACATTACCTCAATTTTTTATTCTAAAATCACGTGTTGAAGTGTTCTGAAATTTTTTTTTGTTTAAGATTATTCTCTTCATTGTAGATTCCCTTAGTTTGAACCCACTTTTTATGTGTGATGAATGATAATCCTTTTGTAGGAATATTAATCCAAGAAACCAAGGTGATCTATCATAATGACTTCAGAACCCATGTTTTTATGGGGGTCCTCATTTATACTTTATATATGATCATTCATGTATCATCTTATAAGAATATATTTGAATTAATTTTGTCCTCATCATGGGGAAGAAATGGATGAATAAATTTTTGATCATCACCTCATATCAGGTATAGAGTTATATTAGGATAACTAATGGATTCTAGTTGGGAACCTTCATCGATGACCAACTTCTTTCATATGAGGTATTCATTGGGTAGAGTGACAAGGAGTGAATGATATGGAATTAATGTACAGTTTAGTAAGGTGGATGTGTAGAGTTGTGCGGGGATCATGCATGTGATTTTTTAGGAACACATACATTGTTATATTGGGCTAATGTGCACTCATTGTTGGGGTCCATGTTCTAGTTGTATTAGGGTTCATTCAGATAATTTTTTTACAAATTTCTTTCATTAGATTCCCAACCTAAAAATGATCATTTTTTTTGAGTTTTTGTACTTATCTCATAAGATTTCAAACCAAATATTTTGTAATGAACAAAACATGTAGTTAAAATTTTACTATTATAATATTTTTCATTGATAAAATGGATCTATTATGCCAATTAATTTGATTTTATTATTCCAAATTAAATTATTAAAAATAGGATAAAATCCAAAACCTACTCCATATATATTGTGAAAAAACATCAATATATTGGTAAATAAAATTCAATCATCTTAATCACCCAGTAGGTAAATAGTTATTAAAATAAGGATATCCCATTTATACCATCATTTTTTAGTGTGATATTCCATTCTCATCAAGTTAAATTATTTAATTTAAGTTAGTGTCTATTTATATTACCATATTAAATTTCATGAAATAATATTTCGGAACCAGTAATAGTCAATTTTTATATTAAAAAATTAACTGTTACAATATCAATGACTAAGGTATACAAAATTGAATTACTAAAAATAAGAAATTATTTATCTATAGATAACATTGCTTAATTTATAAATTACAATAAATGAATCTTCACTTATTATCTAAATGATTAATCCTTTATATTAGTCATTTCTTTCATCTTTGAATTATTTTTTAGGAGAAAACATTCCATTCTTTGAATATTTATATAAATTTGGGGAAACATTTTATAGAGAAACTAATTTACCTCAATGAAATTTTAAAAAAATTTGTTTGTATTTAAAAAATAGATAGTTTTCTCAAATTTTTTTTTCTTGTTCTCAAACAATAATTTTTTAATTAATTAAACTATTCTATAATCCTATATCCATATCTTCTATACATCAAACAAAAAACCTTCATTCCCTATAATCATCTATATATTATTAAATATATTTAATATATTTAGAAGGTTAATATAAAGTAAGTATTTTATTATGATCTAAAAATTTTCTATATCAACAAAATATTATAATATAATTAATAATTTCATCTGTAGAGGGTATATAAACTGGATGGATTTTAGTTTCACTTCCACTTCTATATAGAGTATATAAGTATTTAATTTTTTATTCATTTTTAATTTCTAAACAATGTTAATCTCTTTATTTATATAGTTATATAGATTCCTGATTATAATAATTTCAGTTGATAATATAATATGAGTTGTCTTTATAAAATATATCATGAAATTAACTCAATTAGAAATAAACTATTTATGTGAATCCGGAATGGAAAAATTAAAACTTTTATTTTTTCCCTTTCAGTGTTGTACAAACTAATATATAAATATTTAAAAGTATTTATTATTATTTTCCAACTGAGACTTCACTAAAATACTCTTCTAGATTTCCCATAGACTTATTTTATTTAAACATTCCATCATTATATATAGAAAAATACAAATTTTGAGATGGGTATCATTGTTGAATCAGATAAGGTCTTAATATCACCTTAACATCATATATTGTAGAATATTTTGGATTCATAAGATGATTTTTAAGTTAGAATATCTTAATGGGTTTTCATGTTATGAATATCATGATTTTTTTAGCACATGATGATTTTATATAAGGAGTAATTTTTTTATCATTTCTGTTTTTCATGTGAATAAAATCACTTATGGACCTAGATAGAGTTACAATTTAAAAATAAAACCTTAAACTTGAAAATGTGACTCCCTAATACCTAATTTGGTCTTCTCAAGATCCATTAGTAAGATATGGATATTGATTTGTATTCATAATATTGGAACAAAATTTTTAATGGGTGGGGTCCCACATTTACTTTATATAGAATAAGGTGTTTTAATCTGAGATGATTATGAACACTTGAATTATATAGGATCTCATCAAGGTGTTGAACAGGTAAATAAGAAACATAAAACACCATTTTAAAACATCATCATGATTACATCAGAAATCTCTTATTGGTAGTAAAGGGAGATATCCATATAGATAAAACAAGTGTAAGATGGTTAATAGTAGAGATATTTATTATAATTATGTGATATATTTGTTCACAATGTATTGACATTCTGTTTTTTAATGCTTTCTAATTTTCATGTTTATTTTTAAAATCATGGATTTTAGGGTTCCCACTAAATGAATTAATAAATGTTTTCATTATCAAAATAAAAATAATAATTAGTGTATGAGGTGTTATTTCGTAATTGTTTCATTAATAGTTTATATATTATATTGGAAGAGAAATTATAATTAATAAATATTTCTCAACACTTTTATCTAAAAAGAAATTTTAATTCACTACTCTTTTCCATTTGTAATGAAACAAAACAAATTCTAAAATATATTCTAATTGATTATGTATGATGATGGATTATAAATCTCAAGATAACTATTGATTGTAGTTATAAAATTTTATGAAATATACATCTGACTTATTGTCTCATCATTGATCAAAGATTTGTGTATGAATATTATCTCTAGAAACTTAATTTTATTCTTCTTCATGTTATGTTTATTTCTCATCAACTAGAATAACCATTTATAAGGAATATTATTTATCTTTCCATATATGGTATATATTATTGTAAGGAATAAAAATAAAAAATATGATATATTTAAATGTTCCATACATATTATTTAATCCATAGTAAATATATCATCAAATATATTAATCTCAATACCTCCATTTTATATAACTAGTAATGTGTGAACGCATTATTATATTATATTATTTAAAAAAATATGTTTTTCATTTTATACAATGGGTTTGAAATAGAAAATAAATTTTGATTCTAATTATCCTTCGATTAATACCTTCTTATATTCATATGCTTCACTGATATATCTAAGGATTATCAATAAATTTTAATTCAAAAAGGAAAGGATTTTTTTTAAATAAAAAATAATATTATATCATTTTTCTCTAAATACATCATCCATAACATATCTTTCTATTTCATTTTTAATTATGCAATGAGAATCTATAAATATATGATGTTGTTATGGAAATGGATTCGTTTGAAATATAGTGGGATTTATCCAATAATGATATTAAATAAAATAATTTCAAATAAATGAATAGATTTAATTCCACTAGTTTTATTTTAGAAATCCATGTTCTCATTCATGGAATAATACCAAACAACTTATTGTTTTAAAAGTAGACAGAATTAGATTAAACACATGTGAGTATTGTACAAAATGTTTTTATAAAACATGAAATGTAAGGGTTGTGGAATCCTAAAGAGAAAATATTTTTATAAATATGGATTTAATGTATCAAACATGAAGAATAATTGAGAATCACTATGATTAATGGACTATTTGTATATTAAGGTTTACTCCGAGATAGTCATTGGTCTAAATATAAATATTATATCATACCTCAATCACTTATACTAATTATAGTACAAAAATTATCATATATTTTACAATAGATATTTTATTCAAATATATAACATGAGATACAAAAATGAATATATATTTTTGAAATTTATTTGAATTTTATTATGTGAAACATATATTAATTAGATTTTCATTTCTAACTCATGGGTATATTTATTATATTATGAACATTTATTACATTTTGATAGTTTTTTCTACATTAATAGATATTAATATTATATTATTTTCATGTTCGTGAAATCATATAGTTGTATATATTCAAAACATATGTACAACCATTATTAGGATAATTGATTCAACAAACTAGTTACAAATCACATGAAATGATCTACGTGTACACTATATTTAAAAATTCACTAAAATCACAAAATAATAAATTTTAATGAGAGGGAAATAAAAATAAACTCTATTTATATACATTATGAAAATTGATTCATATTATATGGGATATAATTCATTAAAATTAAATCCTATAAATAATTTCAAATATTTTAGAATAATTGAATGAAAATATGGTGAAAAAAATGTACATAACATGATTCACTCCCAATTTACACCTACATTCTTAGAATGATCATTTAAGATCAATTTAACTATTGAAAATGGTGAAAATATATATAAAATAAGACATCATTTGAAAAATAGTAATAGATATCAATATCTTTATTTTCATGTAATGATATGTAATGCATGAATAAATATTTAAGAGAAATATAATCTATAACTAACTCAATTTGAATCCACCAAAAATAAAAGTACTCAAATAATTATTAAAAAATATATATACCAAAAATCAAAGGTAATATTTTAAAATAATTGTAGATCCGTGTTATACATTTTACAATTCATAGTATAACTTTTAAATGAAAATGATACCCTATAATTTTATGAATAAATAATATATAGTGGAATTTTTTCATAGCATTGTCTCACAATATGAGATGTAAAATTTCACCACTCAGATTTATCAAGAAATTATTATTCACATAAATAATATGTATAGAAATAATCTCATAAAAATCATGTCTTCTTCAGTTTTTATTTAATAATATCCTATTAGAAATCATAAAAATAAAGAAGATACCTTATAATAAAGTGGGAAATTATTGAGAAACTTTATTATTATATCGGTTTCTGTAAAGATTGATGATTTAAAATAATATAGTAATAAAGAATCATATTATAATAATAATAATTGGGAATGTATGTCATGGGTAAAGGTGTCCTAACACAAAGAAATACGTGATTATAAAATAGTTCATAATGGTGTATAAAAAATAAAATGATGAATTAAAAATGGTTAGAAACATATTTTTCAAAAACATAGAGTAAAATGATTATTTTTCCAATGATCATTCAGAGAGATATAAATACATATTTTTTTGAGAATATAAAATCTAAATTATTAAAACAATTAATAATCACATTTATAGTGGTTTTGTGTTTTATAACATGTGTTCAAAGGTAGAATCCCAGAAAACGTTCTAGTGTCAAATAAATAAATTTATACAAAAAAATATTAAGTATTTCTATAATGGAATACAAATAATATAAAATTTTATTTAGTCCAAAAAGTTATGAAGGTAAGTGATCTTAAATCCCCATCTTGAAAATAAAAATTAATAACCAACAAATCCATTTATTGTTCCTACATTATCTCTACTGGTATGGGCATATATTTTATATTCCTAAAAATTTAATAAATTATTTAATTAAATAGAATTAGTCTTAATTTTTTTTATAATCATTGGTATATATAAAATTGAAATAGACTATCCTAGATTAAATAGTATATACAATGAAAATAATTTAGTATTAATATGTTTTTACATACATTGGAGATAAAATTATTGTCAATCTAAATGCATACTTTATATCACAATAGATATCAATTTTTAACTATCATAATTACAGTTCAATAATTGAAAATTTTAACTAATTTAATTATAAGTCACACTCTCTCAAGAATATATACTCATTAATTTTAGTTAAATGTTAAACAACCATATTTTTATTTTTTATGATATCATACATTTACTTGTAGTAAATACATAACCAATGATAGATTATTTTTTATCAATACTTACACCATAATAAAACACTAAATAACCTATATAATTTTGTCCAGTATAACTTTATTCACAATAATATTCACATATATTAGTGGATATATATATATATATTTTACACAATATTATACTGATAGTTTATATTTATTTTTAAAACATTCAATAGTGTATAAAAAAATTAAATACTTATACTCAAACATGGAATAAGATACATGACACTCCAGACATAGTTAACACGTGTAATTACAATTATATAATACAATTATAATTATTTAATATAATTTTATATGTAAAATTTTAAATATTTTCCCTATAATATTTTTGGTGGATTCAAATATTTTAAAAAATTCACACTAGTATTTTATTTAAATAAGAATGTTTTGATAATAATTTTTGATGTTTCCTATATCTAATTTTTTTTATTCAAATGATTTTTTTAAAAACATTCTAACTTACTTTATTTGAAAAATATATTAAAATGGATACAATATGTTTAAATAATCCCATGTTCATGAAATTACTAATAATGAATCTTTATATAACAAAAAATTACATTATATCAAAATTTACCACAACTAAAATATACAGATGCATCAAATTTGTTATTGTTAAATAAATTCCCATATATAAATGAATTTAATTTTTGGAAAATATTTATAAATGATTAATTTTAAATATATACTTATATAATTAAATTTAGATACATGAATTTTGTTTAATCATACTAGAACATTCCTTTCGATGGACTATATAGACTATATAATCATTCTCAATAAGATAGAATGATTTTATTGATATGAAATTATAAAAACTGTAAATAATTATATTATATAATTGATTTAAAAAAATTAAATGATTATTAACAAAATTTATTTAAATATTGTGATAAATATTATATTTTTTTGGACTAATCTATTAAAAATGATTCAAAATATGGGTCTAGTTTCCAATTTCTAGACTTTATATACATTTTTTACTATATATTCACTTACACATAAAACTTTCAGTATCATTTAGATTATGAAACATAGTTATGGTTATATTTTTTTTATATGGAAACTTTTTTTAGGGTAATAATAATATTCTTTCATTCCCTAAACATAATTAATTAATTACATGTTTTTGTTTCATTATTAATTAAATCATATGTAATGTTAAAATAAAAGGTGCATACCTGAACATTGGTGTAGAAGACCAACCCTAGAATCCCATAACCATTATCTACTAGAATTAAATTAGAATGATTATATGGAATCAAATATAGAAGGAGTAATGATTTTATTAGTATTGGTAAACTAGATACATACGATAGTTTTATTTTACAAAGTAATACACTAATTACAATAGAATTTTTTGTAATAACTTTATTACATCTAATATATCCATGAATAATTTTCATATTATAATTATTGGATTCACGGGGAAAGAAAAAAAATAACGGTCAGCTTAAATGATAATTTTGTGTTATCTATAACAGTAGAAATAATTAATCAATAAGAATAATCTTATAGGCACGGTAAATTACTAAACACACATGCTGTGAAATCAATAATCTGTGAAGGAAGTGCATAAAAAATATGGAAAGGTAAATTAATAAAAACTAATGTCATGTAATCTATTACTTCCATACCTTATTTTAAATTCATTTTTCTTTTAATTTCCATCCTTGCTTTATTATTGGGGTTTTTCGTGTATTTTGGTGGTAATGGTGGGTTTTCAAAATTTGGGCCAAACCCTAAGCCCATTTCTAGATTTAAAACTAATATTTTTCTTTTATAACACCTTCATGTTTCAACATTTTACACCCATTCCACTTTCCAATTAAAATACAATTGTATATTAAAACCACTATATATATTTGGACATTATATAAATCCATAGTAATGATCGATTTGGGTTTTTTATTAATGTTTTGGGCCATCCCAAAAGCCCATTTCCTGCATTAAATAATTATTTTTTAATTCTTTAATATCTCATTCAATTTTTATGTTTGTTCGGTGATTCCAACTCTCACTCGATCTAACATGCCCAAGGCGCACCCTCATGCTATCCTCCTCCAATTTGGAGCTCAATTGAATCGCGAATTTGGGCGAGTTGACTCTATATTTCACAAATATCATAGATTTGAAATGGTAAATTGATCGTATCATAACTCATATTTTTAATCATTTTATCCTGTTATTAATCCTACATGACCTACTGATCCTTATTACAACCTCACATTCATTTATGGTTGTTTGGAAATTCAGATACATATGTATTTGGGACATTTTATTAATGATTTATTTGGACATGTGTTTCTCTCTAAACTTCCTTCCTTATCATTAGATTTTCCTCCTACTTTCATTAATTTATAGAGTGTCCAGAATTTAGGGTTCGTACATAGGGTATGATTTCTTGGATAGTTGGTTAAATATTTTGGTTTATAGTTCATTTTCACTTCCTTGTGGTGTGGTAGAGGTACTTTATAGGTTTCACACCAAGGTTCAAGGGGTTTGATTCAAAAGGCTGGTTTTTTCATGTGTAAGAAATTTTTGGTGAGTTAGATTTATTGATTTACTAGTTTTAATGTTCTTCATATGTTTTTTGTGGTGTGAAAATAATTTTTATGTATTTTTTTAAGCATTTAATTTTATAGTTTCATTATGGATTGAAATTTGGTGCTTTTCATGGGTGACTCTTAGAGTAATGTTTGAGTGTGTTTTATAACACATGAAAGTGACTTATTGGTGTTTAAAGGGGCTTCAAATTCTGTTTTTTAATCCTTGGTATCATGTTGGCCTTAAAATTATATTTTTCATTAGTTTAATGGTGTAAAACCATGTTGTACTTCTTCAAAGCGATTTATGAAAACGTGTGTTCTTCATGTATGTATTTTGTGGTGTTAATTAAGGTATTTTTATAACACTTGGGGGTAGTTTATTGAATGTTGTTAGGGATTATAATTCTATTATCGATTGGAATTGGTATGCATTTGGAATTGAATGAGGGATTTGAAATGGGTCTTTTCTGTGAAGCATAGTTACACCCCTTGGGTATGTTTTATGAAAATTGAAAATGTTTAGTTTGGTTAAACAAAGTGGGAAAAAATGGTGTATATATACATTCTGGTAGGTGTGTTCACCTAATATGGTTTTCTAAAAGGATAGGTGGTTATTTAAGAAACAAATATTTTTTATAATATTTCAGAAACTGCTGAAATGTTTTAGCAAATGGAAAGAGAGATGTGAAACATGATTGTGGGATGTTTTGTGTGAGTGTGTTGTGCGAAACGAATTTTGTTGATGAAATAAGTATTACATGATATATGAGTGGGATTTTATGTGAGTTATAATGTTTTGGAATAGTTTTATAAAATTGTTTAATGGATTTTTGTAAGTGTTAAAGAAATGTGAAAAGTGTTGTGGGCTATTTTTGGTGTGTGTGTGATATCAAAATGCATTTGAATGAAAGTGGATTTTGTCACTTGTGTGATGTACATGTTGGATTTTTGGTGAAATTGTGTTATAGAAATGATATTTGAATGTGAAAAGTATATTTCTTAACTTGTTGCACTCGATTGAGTAAAAGGGGAAACCCGAGTATCAAGGTTGGTGGACATGTATTAGAAAGCAAGTGAATTTGTTGGGTTAGGCATAAGTTTCACGTAGCATTATTGACGCTTACAATACTAACTAAAATATAATTATGATGATTGTGGACCACTAGGTAATGGGTATGTTCCCTACTAGTGTCTCATGCATGAGAACAGATATTGTGATGGCTGCTCTCACCAAGATATGAGGTACCTGTAACCCACAAAGAGCTAGTTCCTAAGGGTTATATCCGATTGATTATGCTCATTGGTCACATTATGCTTACCGTTTGCATATGGTATGGTTTTCTATAAAATTATATAGTGTTGAAATTATTTTAAAAGTGTTGACTCTTAATGATAGCCTACTTCAAAACTGTTTTAATTTTTATGTTGCATCTTTTAGAAATTGTAACTAGCATTTCATGTTTATGAAAACATGCAATATTTTTGTCATTGAATGTTAAAAAAATGGAATATCTTAGTGGTGGTATCCTAATGAGAATTTTATCACACCTTAATTACACCATTGGGTGTAAGTAAACTTGGTTATTTTTTTTGTTGCAGGTTGGGTACAGTTTTTAGTGCCAATGGTTCTGGTTTCTTGCAGGTCCATGGTGTTGAAGTCTTATGGAGATGGCTTGAGGGACATTCCCCTTTCTATGAGGGTTCATGGCCTGATTCCTCTTGGTTTTGTACCTTTTTATAGTCTTGGTGACTTATTTTTAAACTATGAAATTCATTTCTGAATTTTGGTAAAAGATTGTTTGGTTTGAAAAATCCAGATTCGTTTTATTGGATTCATTTGTTGTTTTATGTTTTTAAAATTGGGTAAATCATTTAAAATTCTCATTTTATGAAACCTGAGAAGATGTTCCAGCCCATGGATAATGGGAACACCTTTCAGGCCTTATCACAGGCCAGGCTTGGCACTGGTTTTGGTGGTGAGTAGATTTGGATTGGGAAAAAATGGAATCAATGGAGGTTTAGGTTAACTCTTTGGGTCATGTTATTTAGGGAAGATTCGGGATAGTCTAATGTTAGGATTTTCCAGACATGGTATTCCAATTATGGGTAGTGTTCCTGAACACCACACCCCATGATGGGATTCACGTTTCTAGGGGAAGTCGGGATTTATCTATGTCTTTTGGTTTTCTTAATTTGATGATGATGGGGGGAAATGAAAAGAGAGTTGGGTCAATGGTCTACTGAGATTGCAGGGCCTGGAAAGCCATGTAGAGCCTAGGATGTTCCCTAGAACACACTCTATGATGGTGAAGTTATTAGAATATGGCGTCCAACCATATATCCAAGTCACCGACTAAAACTAGTTTCCTCTATCATTATCTTGTGTTCTTTAGTTTTTAAATATTTGAACTTTGGTTTTAAAGTGACTTGGATTTAAGAAGTGTAATGTTTTTGTGAAATGTTTTTCGAACAAAGAGGGAATGGATTGAATTATGAAATGGTGGAACTAAATTTTCAGAATTATTTTGAAATGGAAAATGGTGTGCCTATACCTCTTTTGAAAGGAGGAACTATATTGATGTTGGTTTTGAAAAAGTGTTTCAAATAGAGTTTTATAAAAAATCAATGGGTGTTTTAATGGGATGAGATGTTTTGAAATTGATGTGAATAACATGAAAGTGAGTTCTTATCAAAATGATTGTGTCTTTCTGAAATGTTTTGCAAGATGTGAATTTGGATTTTGATCTCGTGGTTAGCGGTTTTGAGAAAAAGAATGTGTTGGTTTTCCGCTTTGGTTTTAAATAGTGGAATGAAGTTTTTGTAAAATTCAGTATTTCTGTGAGTGACCACATTCATGGGGTTGTATGGGATGATGGATGGTTTATGGAATGACCAGATGAGTGTTGGGACAGATATGATGAGGGTGCCTGGTGTGGCATAGAAACATGCATGTGTGAGGCTCATGGGGTACCATTAGTGGAAATGCTAATCACTAAAACATTTGTTTTCAAAATGAGGTTTTTAATAGAAAACATAATGTCTTGATGAATTTTTTGGGAGGGTGTATATAATGTGTCTTTGGAAAATGATAATTTTTTGGTATGTTTTGAGTCCAGGAACCCCCCTATTTGAACAGTGTTTTGGGTTTGTGTTTGGTCGATAAGCTGGGTAGAAGGACCGGTTAGTAGTCTCTTCTAAGATATGATTCAGGACACCTGTATTGTGGTTACCATCATGTGTTTGGATCTGTATTGTGGCATGTTTTGACAAAAGGACCAGTTTGGTTGGGTCCTTGGGTTCTCCCGTTGGATAAGTTACTCCCCCATTAATGGTTAATGCACAACTAAAGTGCAACCTGGATAGTTTTGCAGTTAGAAAATCCTCTACATGATCAATATAAGGAATATTTTATCAATCTTTGTTTATTGAGTATACAACCATTCCTTTCATTGATTTTTGGATCCTTTTGTAGTGTGATAGTGCTCGTGGAAGGTTGGAAGAGACCTTTGTATCTTAAGTTTCCTGATTCGTCGATGGTTGAAGTGGTTTGGGGTTGTTAATGGGGATGTGGGTCGCAATGGTGTCTATGAGGTCCTCTCGGTTCTTCATTGTTTCATTGAAGTATGAGTTCATGTTAAACCACCAGTATTGGTAATCTGTTCATGAGAGGATATTGGGGCCACTTACTGGACTTGTTTTTTGTTTATAGACTTGGTATAATGTCTCGTTGCATGTACTATTTCTATAATTCAAAATGGTCATGTTCGGTGACAACATCTGATATGATGTGCTCGTTTGACTGTAGAGGTGATGTTTGTGAAATCCTATGAGTGTCTCTGTTATGTTGGGAGTATGTATCCCATGGAAATATGTTAAAATCCTTTGTTTCAGAGAAATATTTTTATAGGCGTCCTTTCCTTTGGTTGTTTATCACCCAAAGAAACACGGTGTGACCTGTGTGCATCTTCTAAGGCCTTGGTTTAATGAAATGTTGGGTTAGGGTATAGTGATTTTGGAATGTGTTATGTCTTGGTAAAATTATCATGGATTGTGGTGTTGTTGTTTGTATCAATGGAAGAAGATGTTCTCTTCAGGTGGTTTCCAAAGCCTAACTATGTGGCCAAAGATGCTTCAATTATTTGATCTCCAGCCATAGATCTCAGAGAGAAGCTGGCATGTACTCTGGGGAAATTTAATAGTCGTTAAAACCATTGTAAAAAAATACTATCCTTAGTATGAATGATAGGATGATTTTAAACCTCTAGTGTCGTCATCTTGTTCTATTTGTTCCCATTGGGTGGTAGAGGTGCGAGGACCATATTTCCCTATTGTAGCCTAAGTTCATACTTTCCTACTTTGATTTCAACTAGGTATTTGGAGAAAGGTTTGATGTTTGGATAGATAGGTTGAGCGCACATTTTTTGCATGGTTAGTAGTGACCATGCCCCAAAAACTATGTAGATAGATGGATCCCCATGGGTAGTGCATGGTTTTCCAAACCGTGCGGACTAACCATGTGGTTGTCCCAAGTATTTAAAACTTTGGGTATTTCGGTACCAGCTCGTGCTGGTCAGTTAAGATGGTTGGTTCTTATGGTGGTGATACCCACTATGAGTCTTATATAAATTATTTTATAAAGTTCTGATGGATTTCTACCCCATGAACTAGGTAGTCCGTTCAGGTCTCCCCCTATTGGTGTCATGAATCAGTATCGAGAGAATATATGGTGTTTCTTATGGTGGGGGATCATTTGTGTCTCTACATACCCATAACTCAGAATGTTCCTTGGTCATGGCCTGGTAAGAGGTGGTCTTGTTTAGAGCTCTGTAACTTCCAACATCTTTCTGGAGTAAATGTTGGGATTGGAGAGCGGCCAACGGTTTAGTTAAAGCAATGTAAGTGTCACCTTGTTTTTTGTTGGTGTTCATCTGGGTAAACTACTTGAGTCTTGTTCATAGAGTGTTTTAGGAGTTTCCTTTTGGGGATAATATCTAAATGTTATTTATAAATTCAGTAAATTGATGTATGATTTGTTTTTGAGAGTATTCCTTCCTTAATTGATCAGTAGAGGTGTTTTGGCATTTCGAGTCGGACCGAACATGGCGAAGCAGTGAATTTCTGGTCTATCTGTTGGGTTTTGTTTTTATTGATGGCCTTTTTGTGGCTCTCCAGGGGTGGAATGTTTTATGGCGGGGATAATTGTCTCATCCATGACTTATTTTAAAGGATTTTTTCATTTAATTTCCATCCTTGCTTTGTTATGTGTGTTTTCCATCCATTTTGGTGGAAATGGAGGTTTTTCAAAATTTGGGTCAACTCGTGAGCCCATTTTTATATTTAAAAATAAATTTTATTTAATTTATAACTCCTTCATTTTCAACATTTTATACCCATTCCACTTCCCAATTGGAATACCCTGGTATATTAAAACGTCCATATCCATTTGAACCTCATATAAATCCATAATAATGATCGATTTGGGTTTCTTATTATGGTGTTGGGCCATACAGAAATCCCGTTTCTTTCTTTAAATATTTTTTTAAATTCATTAATATCTCATTCAATTTTTATGTTGTTTTGGCGATTACAACTCTCACCTGAGCCCACTTACCCAAGTCGCGCCCCCATCATCTCATCCTCAAATTTGGAGCTCTATTGAATTGCGAATGTGGGAGATTCTTCGATGGATTTCAAAAATCTCCCAGATTTGAATAGGTAAATTGATCCTTTCATAACTCATTCTATTTTTACTATTTTTCTCCCATTCCTATTCCTACATAAACTCCTCAGCCATATTCGAACCTCACGTTCATTTATGGTTGTTTTGAAATTCAGATACAGGTGTGTTTGGGTTGTTTTCTTCAAGATTTATTTGATTAAGTGTTTCTCTCTTCATTTACTTCCTCCTCCTTAGGGTTAGCTCCCTCCTTCATGAATTTATACAGTTTCTAGAATTTAGGGTTCATACCTAGGGTTTGATTTAGGGTATTTATGATGAAATCATATGGTTTAGGGTTCATTTTCACTTCTTTGTAGTGCAGCGGATGTGCTGTTGAGGTTTTGCACCAAGATTCAAGGGTTTTGACTCAAAAGTTATGTGGTTACTTTTGTAATCAATTTTTTATGAGTTAGCTTTGGTTATTTATAGGTTTTAATGTTCCTCATATGCTTCTTCTAGTGAAAAAACCGTTTTTGATGTATTTTCTTATGCATTTAAATTTATAGTTGCATTAAGGCTTGAAATTGGGTGCTTTTAATGGGAGAATCTTGGTGTAATGTTTGGGTTTATTTTATAACACATTAAAGTGACTTATTAGTGTTTAAAGGGGATTAAAATTGTGGTTTCATAATTTATTAGTGTCATGTGGGCCTTTAAATTGGTTTTTTGATTGGGTTCAATGCGTAAAACCATGTTGTACTTCTTGGAAGTGATTTAATAAAACATGTGTTTTTCATGTGTGTCTTTTGGTGTGTTAATTGAGGTATTTTTATAAAACATGGGGGTAGTTTAATAAATTTTGTAAGAGATGAAAATTCTGTTATGGATTTGTATTGGTATGATTTTGGAATTTAATGAGGTATTTTAAATGGGTTTTATGTGCAAAGCATAGTTACAACCCTTGGGTTTGTTTATTAAAAATTGTTAATGTTTTGTTTTGTTAAAAAAAGTGGGAAAAGGGTATATATGTACTGTTTGGTGGGTGTGTTCACCTAATATGGGGTTTTAAAAGGTAATGTGGTTATTTAATATGTCAAATATTTTTTTATAATGTCTTATAAAGTGATGAAATATTTTAGAAAATGGAAAGAGAGCTCTGAAACATGGTTATGGGATATTTTGTGTGAGTGTGTTGTGAAAAACAATTTTCGTTGATGAAATAAGTATTATATGATATTTGAGTGAGATTTTAGGTCAGTTATAATCTATTTGAATGGTTTTATAAAAACTTTTAATGGATTTTTGGATGTTTTTAAGAAAATTGAAAAGTGTTGGGGTCTATTTTTTGTGTGAGTATGATTTCAAAATGCATTTGAATGAAATAGTTGATTTTGTGACTTGAGTGATGTACATGTGGGATTCTTGGAAAACATGTGATGTGGAAATGATATTTGAATTTGAAAATTATATTTCTTAACTTGTTTGACTTGTTTGAGAACAAGTGGAAACCCGTGTATCTAGGTGGGTGGACATGTACTAGTATGCTAGTGAATCCTTGGGGTTTGGCCTCTGTTTCACGTAGAATGATTGATGCTTACAACAATAACTAAACCACAATTATGATGATTGGGGACCCGTAGGTTATGATTATATTTCCTACTAGTGGATCGTGCATGAGAATAGATATTGTGATGGTTAATCTCACCGAGATACGAGTTACCTGGGACCCACAATGAGCAAGTGTCTAGGGGTTATTTCCTATTGCTTGTGATCATTAGTTACTTTGTGCTTTCCATCAACATATAGTATGGTAGGATGGAAAATTAAGTAGTGTTGAAATTATTTTTAAAAGTGTGTATTCTTAATGATAGCCCACTTGAAAACAGTTTTAATTTTTATGTTGCATCTTTTAGAAATTATAACAAGCATTTCTTGTTTATGAAAACTTGAAAGATTTTCATCTTTGAATGTTTATCACATGAAATCTATTAGTGGTGGTATCGTACTGATCATTGTCTCACACCCTACTTACACCCTTGTGTGTAAGTATACTATGTTATTTTTTTCATAGGTTGGGTACAGTTTTTAGTGCCAATGGTTATTATTTCGAGCAGGTCCTCAGTGGTGAAGTCTTATGGAGATGGATTGAGGGACGTTACCCTTATCATGAGGGTTCTTGGGCTATTTCATCTTGGATTGTACCTTTGTTATAGCCTTGGTGAGTTTTCTTAAACTATGTAATTCACTTCTGATTTTTTGTAAAATATTGTTTGGTTTGAAAAATCCAAATTCATTTAATTGGATTCATTTAATGTTTTAAGTTTATAAGATCGTGTAAATCGTTCCCAATTCCCATTTTATTATACCTTACACTTCTTCCAGACCGTGGGGATTAGGAACGCCCTTCGGGCCTTGTCACGGGCCAGGTTTTCCGCTAGTTTCAGTGGCGACCATATTTGGTTTGTGAAAAAATCAATTAAAATTGGGGTAGTACATAAAAATTATGGATAGGTAAATAACAGAATACATATTACATTTGAAATATCTCAAGAAGGAACAATAAATATTACACGTAAAATATCAAAAAACCATGACATTTTATCAAAAAACATAGAATTAAAGGCATCCAAATATTTTTTTCATGCTGAAAATATCATGGATAATAATAACAGAATCAATATGAATTAAATTATTCAGTATTGGATGTCATTATCCCCAAACACATGATACATTTACCATCAATAAATAATCTCAATATTGTAAAAACTGTTGTGTATAAACTTATCTATTCTTATTTGAAACAAAATGAAAATATTTTTTTTCAACTCCTCTCACCTCATAAGTCTACATAAGCATCATGGAGATTTTATTAACCAATCCCCAAACTAAATGTCTTTAATTAAGTGATCCCCAACCCATGACATTCATGTCCACAAAATTACTTATATATCTAATAATTAATATAAATTCAAAAACCCTGTTCCTTACCAAATATCTATATTGAGTAAAGGATACAGATTTATCAAATTTTCCCAATTATATAAAATAACTTTCAATGTAAAATCCATATTTAAAACTGATATAGGGTTTAGTAAATTAAAATATCAATGAAACATTATATTGATAATTAAGGGTAATTCAATTTTCAATGATCATAATAAATTTTAATTTTCATGGTGTCTAAAAATAGAATCAAGGTAGTCAATTTCTGTAATATCATAAATAAAATGAATAAAAAACCATCCAAAGGAATAATAAATATTATATAAATAATTCGTATTCCATGTAGAATGAAATAAATGGTAGTTTTCATTTATGAATAAAAATACATTAAAATGATATTTTAAAATCATTCTTTATGAAAATATCCTTTAATTTTGAAAATCATTTCCAAAATACATCTCATTAAAATCAATTTATTTAAACATATAGATTAAAAATTATCCTTTTAATCTTATAATGAAATCCTAAATCAAATTACATTGAATAACTTCATACATATCGTATAAGGTAAAATGAACATTCTGTTAGTAAGGTTAATGGTTATTAAAGTGCCTTGTCTGGAAAGGGTCATGAAAATATCATTAAAAAAATAGTAAAAGAAAAAAAGGGTTAAAATATCTCCAATAATTAATTTTTTTAAATTTATATCAATTTTTAAAACATTTTTCAAAAACATGGGTTTTATAAGAAAACATGTTCTCTGACTAAAGAGATAAATATTGTTAGGTTTTCATGAAAAACTTATCTAAAACACTTTAGGTAAAAAAGTTATAAAATAAAAATAATACATTAAAAATTTCATGAATAAACATTTGAGAATAAAAATAAATGGTTAATTAAATAATTATCAAATTATTTCCAAAAATGTATATTCAATTATAAAAAATCCTAAGCAAATTGAGATTGTGAAGTAAAACACTGAAAGGACATTAATGATAATGTGGGAAACAATAAAAGAATAGATTATGTGTGTCAAATAAAAATATAAATGAAACCATTAGAAATAAAAAATTGTATATATTAATGAATTTATTACAAACATAATTTTATAATTTAAGAAACAATAAAGAAATAGTAGAAACCAATGAAAAGTAATAACACACTAAATTTGTTTATCACTTTGTTTTATTAAACACTAATCCCCTTGGAAAATTTATTTAGAATTTAATCTCAATATATGATGAAAATAAAAAAATAATGATAAAATATATCAAAATGGTATATAGATACACCACATAAAATATATAAGTGGTCAATATGACATTTATCTCACAGATGTAAAATGTGAGATGCCAATCTCATACCTTGTGTTTCCTTTCAAGTGAACATTCATTAACCTCATGTATAATAGTTTTAATCATTTTATTAACATATACCACAATAAAAGGTATATTTTAAATATTATATATTAACTTTTTATAATATCTCACTCCTCGATTGTTAATAATCGTTAATAATTTTTGCTATTTCGGGAGTTAATTGCATAATTTTTTGAAATACATTAAAAATTGTTACATGTTTTGAGTATTTAACAAATCCAGATTTATTTATATAAATAATTCAAACCATGATTTAAATATCATATATATTCAGTATATTTTTATTCAAATTAATCCATACAATTTGAAGATAGGGGATGAAATTCACCGTTCATGGAGATAATAGGTCATATGTACGTGTGAACGCTACATTAATTTCCTTTACATAATTAAAATATTTAAATTTAAATGATATATATTAATATTATAATTATGGTATCATATATAGGTTGTATTTACCACATATAGTTATTAAAACAATCTTTTATACATTCCAAATATAGTGTGAACTAATCACATCACTTTTAGGAGGCGGTAGTCCACATTTCCAAACATGATGTTATCATATTTACAAATAATGTAAAGAAAGAATTTATGTGTTATATAAAAAATAAAATAAGTTATAATGAAACTTATAATTCATATAAAAACATTTTTTCCATCATAGTTACCAACAATTAGAAGTGGCAATGAGAAATGAAGAACATTTTTTCATGAGGTGGTAGTTCACCATACACTAATTGACATGTTCATTACATATATAAAGGAAATATATGTATGTTTAGGTTGAAACCATAGATCCAAAAAACTTAGTATAGTGAGGATACTTATTTTACTATTTAATAATATAGTAATAATAATTAATGGATTGTAGAAATAAATAAAACTAATGTGATCATTTAATAATGATATATATTATTCGAGGAGCACTTATTAGGTAAAACCAAAATACTCACATGGTTGGAATGTTGACCAAGGCTAGGATTATATTTTTTTTGGGCCCAATGTTTACGGTTTAGTCCCTTATTTTGCTAATTATTCTCTTAATCATTGTAATTAATTTTTATATGATTCAACAATATTTTTTGTCAAAAAATATATTGAAAATATTGAAATTAATTTATTATGATTATTGAAAATAATTAATCTATTTTTAAAAATTAAAATCACAGAAGTGGGACAAATTAATTTAAATTTAGTTTCATAAACGGTGTGACAATGCATGTATTTAATGTAAAAATGTTCAAAATCATTAGATTTTTTATATCAAATATAAAAATTTCCATTATTAAAATAATGTAAATTTTATTAGAATATGTATAATTTATATAATAAGTACTTAAAAACAATAAAAATGTAATTTGAAACTATAAATAAATTAGATGAATGTGTAGTTTTTAATTAAAATTTAATATTTTTCATTATTGATTAAAAAACAAAACATCACTAAAAAATACCCATAATTTACCATTACCTAATATTTATGTTTTTTTTTCAAATATGATGTTTATTATTCCATAATAAATTTAATTTTTGTAAATTCATGTGTAATGTAGTTTTCTCCATCGAATGGTGTTAAAATAATTATTATAAAAATATAGCTTTTGTATGTAAAATTATGTTTCTTCTCATATTCGGACTATAAAACCTATTGGATAAATATAAAAAAAGTCATCAGATATATAAAATATATATTTTATTAATATAATTCACTAATTTTAATTAATTTTATTCATTAATATAACTATACTTCTGGAGTTGAAAAAGATTTCCTTTATACTCAATCAGTTTATATTTTCATTTCAAACTAATTGGTGACCAATGAATTCATATTATATACTTATAGGCCACATGTTTTCATAAGATAGTGAATTGTATTCAAACCCCATAATTTAGTGGATAGATTATATCTTATAATTTTACACAATAATGTTTCATTAATATATTGATGTTTAATATAACTTTCTCTTGTGTATAACCTAATTTATCAAAGAATTTTGGTTTCTCATGGAATACAAGATAAATCAGTACTCATTTCATTGAAATTTATTTAATAGATTTAATATATATATATAATAATGAATATATTATAATATATCAGGATATTATATTCCCTTACATTCTTAGGGTTCTGTTTCATACATTCTATTGATAATAATGTTCTTAAATAATAATTTTTGGGAATTACATTTGCTCAACCTTACCTAAATTACATTGTAACAATTTAAACGTGGTATTGGTAATATATTTTTTTCATATTTACTATGTTTACATCCCAAATTTTATAATATTTTATAAAATATCCTCTTAATAAAAGTGAATGATATGTACAAAAGTCACATGGAATAACATATACCTAGGATTCCATATAGAAAAACATTAGTGGAAAGTGGATATATGGACATGAAAGAAAAAGCGTAAATAATCTTTTAGAGTAATTGAGGTCCTAAAACATAAACAAGTGAATTTTTAATAAAATGTTGAGTCCCTCAAAGACACAAACCCGTGGTCATTTAGAAGACCAACATTTCAACAAAAAATATGTTCTCATGATAACTTTTTTTTAAGATCATATTCTAATGTCGAAGAATTTTTTTATTGAAAAATAATTTACATAAATGATATGTTTTAAATTCATATTAATAATTTCATATTTTTTTCTATCAAATTCTAATTCATCGATTTACCATATAAATGAATTTAAAAAAATATACTATTTCCCATAAAATAATAATCTAATTTTATAATTGTTACAATGTAAACTATGATAATAATAATGATAAAGGGAATCAACACCTATAAAATATTATATGTAAAATAAAAGGGAGTTATTTATATCAACCTTATCCTTTTTCACAAAACATTACATGATTTTATACATAATTATACATTAAAAAAATCTAAGGATCGTGAATTCTAGTGTCTCCAAAAACTAGGTATATAAAATTGAAAACATGGGACTAGAAAACAATTCTTAATTTAATATTAATAATGAGTTCCTAACTTACTTTCAGCCCTATCATCTAAATAGGGTACCCAGGGTATCACATGAATGATGGGATGAGCTAAAGGCCTAGTAAGGGAAACGTTATAGTAATAAAACATCAACACATGGTCTAGAAGGCATGGCATAATGAAAATAAATGTCATGGAACACACGGAATCATAACACATAAACAAGGGATCATATAAAGAGGAATTAATAGTAATGTAGAAGAAACATAAATCACGACTTTAACATGATTCAAGTCTCATTACAGATAGAGGATAACAAGTCAAGGTTAACCACCAAGACCGTTTCACATGGTAGTACAAGTCAATGCTAACTTTGAAGACTTTTGCACATAATGTTTGACAAGACTAAACTTTAACAAATGCATTGTAGTGCTATATGGGAACACCCATCTTAACATTATCATAAATATTCTTTCCACATATAGAACCATACATAAACAATCATAAACATAATTGCATCCAGGGAAAGAAATGGGTATCAAAATCATGTCATAAAGAAAAATTAATGGGCATGTGATAAAAGTGTCCATGAAATGAAGATATTAGAACATAAATGGACATTCATAAGGTAAAATAGTCATATATCATTGTATGTGATTTCAAACAGAAGTGAAAAAAAGTCAACATAGTATTTAATAATTTGAATCATTAAAATTTTTTATTAGGGCTTTAAGGAAAACAATAAAAAAAATTTAAAATAAAAAAAAGGGAATAATATTTTTTAGAAAAAAAAGTGATCGAAAAAGGGTTTTATAATAAAAATAATAGTTTTATAAAAAAAATTTGTAGCTTAATACATTTTTTAGAGTGCACGTAAAATTGGGTCTGGATTTAGGAAGTTCCCTTAAAACGGGTTTGCTAATCCGAAAGATTTGAGGAGGGAATCACATAAAATAATGTTTATCCCCATAGAAGAAAGATTCATGGATCTTGATAGATGATTTTTGACATACAAATAGAAATTATAACATATTCATAAGTATAAAATATGATTTTATTTTGGTAAAAAGAGAATGAGAATAAGCTGAAGTAATAACAGGGGTTGGGGTGGAATATCCACATGGTACCAGGTGAACATAAGAGTGCTTAATAAGAGAGAAAGGGGTTTATCATATTTTCTAAATAATAAAAGAATTATGGGGGATTTTTGAAATCGAACACCATCAATATAAACTACACATAAAAGGACATAACATAGAGGATATTCTTGAGTAATTGTGAAAAAGAGAGGATCACATACCTTAAGTTTGATGGTGTTATTTGTATGATCTTAATTATATGAATAATCAAATTAGGTTCATTAATTAATAATTATGGAACCTTCAGTATATGTTATTTATTTATTATAACCTTATTCTTTTCATGCATGTCCCTTTTTGATGATTTAAGAGGTTCAATTTCACTATTTTGAAACATTTGTATCCTTTGTTTTAATGATCTGTTCACTTATATTCATGTTTATATAAACATGTATGATGAGCATGGTTATCTAGAATTGAAGTTAAATGGAATTGGTAAAAAAAAAGAAAATTTAATGGTTATAAAATTAATTTTTTTTATTTTTAGTGATGGTGAATCACTATACAAAAAAGTAATGATAAACACATGGATTAATATGGTGATTTTTCTCATATTTGACTTGTTTTGTATTATTATTTTAAATCATGTGAGAAATAGGATTATAGAACATAACATAAGATAAAATACATATTTAATAGTCTGGTTAAACCATAAAAATAGTTTTAATACCATAATTGAAAATTTTAATAGAAATAGATAACCTGTCGTCCTTGAATGTTATAAATTAACACATCTCAGATGGTGTTTTAATTTCATTAGTATAAAATAAGGGGAAAAGAGAGATGATAATTTATTATCCCATTAGCATAAGAAAATTCTAGTACATGTATGGCACTATATTTTTCATACCATTTGGATGAGGATATGTTTGGAATGAAAATAGAATAAAGGATCCCAAAAATAAAATAAAAGAGAGAAAATATGAGTTTAACTCTTGATTTAATGTTACTTAAGAGCCTCTTAAGGGGAGAGTATTTGGTATTTTGAGGAGACAAAAGGCTGATAAACCTGTGGGAGGTTCATGGGGAGATATTTTTTCAGAATTTAGGGAATGAACAAGGATTGAGAGGAGTGGATAGTAGAGTGAAGTGTGAGTGGGTTTTATAGTAGAGGTGAGGAGCGTTTTTATAATATTATAATCATTAGTTTATTATCATTCCATAGGAAATGAAATAATTATGATTAATTTGAACAAAAATTATAATATGAGAAAGTTAATTCAAACCAATGGTCATTTACACCATGCATTAATGACTCATGCATGATGCAGAAATTCAGGTTTTAGCATTTATAAAAAATTATCATATTTTATTATTCATAAAAAATCATGTATTTTAGAAAAAAACAAAAATTTCACCCTAACTATTTTCTGACCTCAAGAATCCTAATATTACCTGAATTTTTTAAAAATAATTTTCTAAATATTAATAAGTTAATTTTTTTATTAAAATTCTAATTTACTTTAGAAATACAGATTCTAAAACTATAAGTGATTTTATAATTCCTTCAAAAATTAAATATGATCTTATAAAATTATATTAAAACCAGAATAACTAAAAATGTTAATTTATGAACACCATTTAGGAAAAAAAATTATTTTAAGTTAATTTATTAATTGTAATTATTTATCTATGACTTCCAAAAATACCAGTACTTGTAATATGGTTATATTATTAATTATAAGATGAGTAAATATTATTTATACATTTATTGGTGAGGTTACTAATATTTTGGATGGGTTACTATTCATAAGGGTCATATTACTATTCATGAAGGTCATATTACTATTTATAAGGGTGGGTTACTATTCACAATAAAACCATGTTTGTCTTATCGAACACCAAACATCATACTAATTGCAACTGTGTATGTCAGATTTTGGATATTCAAAATAGAAAAGATAAAATTTTATGTTTAATGGTCACATAGTATATAATAGTTCATCATGTTGTGATTTAATGTGATTATATGACATAATTATAAGACAGTAATTTCCACTGATAAAACTTTTGGTCTTTACATTATTCCCCCCTTATAGAATTTCTCCCTCGATTGTTTTTACATTCAAAGCCATAAACATGCTCCAGTTAATTTCTATTATTTCCTCCTATAGTTATTATATTTCCACTTCGTACTTATGGTTCCTCCATAGTTCATTGACAAAGTAAGAAGTCTTATAACATAGAATTTTATCAGTATATTCCAAGATCTTTACTGGCTGCTCCTCGTAAGAAAGATCATTGTCCAACTGTACCACCTCTAAAGAGAGTACATGTGAAGGGTTTGGTATGTACTTTGTTAATAGGGATATATGATAGACATCATGTACATTGGATATGATAGGTGGAAGTGTTAATCAATAGTCCACAACCTGAACATGATCTAGAATATCGATGGGGATGTTGTACTAAGGGCATAACATTCATTTCTTCAAAAACTCATCGCCTTATTCCATGGATATAGGCGTAGAAATACAATGTCTCAAACTTTGAACTCAAGGTATCACTGATGATTGTTTTCAAAACTATTTTTTTATCTTTTGGATGCCTTGATGTGTTACTGAATGGTTTTCACATTCTCCACCATTTCTTCGACCATTTCAGGTCTTAGTAGCTTACACTCATAGATTTCATCCAAACACACTGGTGTTCTTCACCTTTTATCATGAAAGGATTATTATAGTTCCATTCGAATGCTCGAGTGGAAACTATTGTTGTAGAATAAATTGAAAAATGGTATATGTTGGTGTGATCCTTTTTTGATTTACATATAACATGATCTCAACATATCTTCTTGGGTCTAAATAGTTCACTATGATTGGACATCAGTTCGAGGATGCTCGGTCGTACTGATGTTCAATTCAGTCTTAGAGAATATTGGAATCTTTTTCAGAACCTCAAGGTGAATCTCAGATATCAATTGGATATAATGAATAATAGCACTCCATGCATCCTTAACACTTCTTTTATAATATTTTTCAAGTTTATCCAATGATAAGTTCTCTCACATTGTGATACATTGGGTTGTCTTTGTAAGACAATCCACACTGACCCATATAGAATTTTTTCCTCTAGATGTCCTTGTAAGTCAATTGAAAAAGTCCATAGTAATGTTCTCCCACATCAATTTTGGTATGGGTAGTGGTTTCATCATCCCTTTATATTTTTTTCATTCATCCTCCGCTTGTTGACATACTTGGAACATTGATGTATACTCAACAATCCCATTCATCATATTTTACCACCAAAACATCACTCGGAGATCTCAATACACCATTGTGCTCCATGGGTAAATACAGAAGGTTAAGCTATGTACATCATTCAAAATATCCTAATTTATATCTGGATCAGATGGTATACATAATTGTGACCCAAATCTTACAACCCCTTCCTCTTCAATCATAAACTCATAGGATTTCCCTTTTTTGATGGCTTCCAACCTTTTCTATATTGCCACATATTTTCTATAAGCATCCTTTATTTCTTCCATGAGAGTTGGTTGAGTTATCATTTGATAACTTATTTATGTTTCTTCCATTAATGATTCCATGTTACATCCACATCAAATATAGGAATATTTGATCCTTTTCAATTATCATCACTGAGAAAAATGCATGAACCTTTCTACTTGGAGAATCTTCCAACTTTTCTACCTTACCAGGATGGTAGTGGATTCAGTTGTCATAAACCATGATTATCTCTATCCATATTCAATGGTACATATTAAGCTATTTTTGAGTTAATATATATTTGAGACTCTTATGATTATTATATATCTCACACATATCCCCATATAGATTATACTGCCAGATATTCAATGTAAAGATCACAACTTCCAAGTACACATCATGCATAGGATATTTTTGCTCATTGATTTTTAGCTTCCTTGATTCATATGATATCAATTTATCATTTCTCATCAACACATAGCCTATTCCCTTATTTTAAGCATCAATGTACACCACATATAGTTCTACAATTGGTGGGAGTGTTAGTATTGGAGCAATGATAACCCTCTTTTTCAACTCCTTAAACGAGTCTTCACATTCTTAAGTCTAGACAAAAATCACTCCCTTATTTTTAAGAGAGTTTATTGGGTTTTTAATTCAGGAAAAATTATTCACAAATCATCGATAATACCCACATAGACCCATAATGTTGAGGATCTTTGTTACAGATATTGGATTGGGCCACTCATCAATTTCCATTATCATGGAAGGGTACACAGATATCCCTTTAATGGTGATAAGAAGCCCCTTGAATCAAAATTCCCCCATGGAAAAAACCAATTTACCTTACTTTCATAAAACTTATCCATTCAAAAATTCATTAACACAGTATTCAAATTCGACTAATCTTTTTCCCCGATCATGGAGTATATCAGATTATCATTGATAAAGACTATCACAAATTTTTCCAGGTAATCTCTAAAGACTATATCCATTAAATCCATGAAACTTATTGTAGAATTAGTGAGTCCAACAGAAATCTCTATGAACTCATTGTGTCTATATCTCATTTGAAAGCCAGTCTTGGGAATATCTTCCTTTCATACATTTAATTAGTGATTTCTAGACCAAAGGTCCACCAAAGAGAAATAACTGGCCCCACGAAGATGATCAAACAATTCATCTTTCAGTGGCCTAGGATACTTGTTCCATATCACTATTTTATTGATATAATTATAATAAATACATATTAACATTGATACATCCTTCTTCTTGATGAAGAGTAATGGAAAACCCCTTGTTGAAGCACTCGGGAATATAAAACCCTTCTCCAAATTCTCTTATAACTAATTCGTTATCTCATCCATATCTAGAGTGATCATTATATAAGGTGTCTTTGATATATGAATAGATCCACGAATATGTTCTGTTGAGAACTCAACATCTCAGTCAAGAGGAATACCATGAAACTCTTTGGGAAATACATCAGTGTAATCACTCATGATTGGAATATCTTCAAGTGAGATTCTCTCCATTGTATCAATATTTTGGGTTGTATATTCTTTCTCAAAAGGCATTAATATCAATACTTGGGATGATAATTATGATATAGATTTAGATTTATCCTTACACTTTAAAGAATTAGATGATTCTTCAGGATGTGAAGGGTGATATCCTTTTCTAGGAATTTGATGTTGGCTTTGTATAATTATATCCAATCCATTCCCAATATAACATTGAACTCCACTAAAGGAGGTATGATGAGATTTTCTGGGAGGTATAGTCCACAAAAATTTTCTATGGAGGATTTATAAACCTTGGATGCAATAATTTCCCCATTCGCTGCCCTTACAGATATCGTATCCTCAAAATTTTGAGTTGGTGCTAGAACTATTCAATTAAACATGCAAGATATAAATGAATGCGTAGAACTAGAATCAAAAAATTATGTACTCTATTATTGAATGAATAACTATCATACCTTTCACCACATATTTTTTCAAATATGACTCAGTAGTAGTGATAACATAATCCCTTCCTTTTCCTTAGAGGCTGTTGTCAATTGCCTCTGACAACCACCATCTTAGGGAAATTTTTCGATTAAAAAATATGATCCTTGTAATTGTAACACATCACTACAAGATGAGTGTTGTTATAAACCTCACATTATTATTCCACATTTGTGGGATTTTTTATATTTCTTCTTCATTTTTTAGCTTCATGTCCCAAATTTACACATTTGAAGAAACTCTTAGTTACCTTTAGATAGTTCTCAGGATTCTTCTACCAACAATTTTTACATGTGGGATGATCGTTCTTATTTCCATCATGGAATTTATTTATGTAACTATCCATATTAGATTCCATTTTCCTCTTTTAGTTGTTGGGACAATGATACCACTAAGATTCTTTGATCACCATTTCAACCATAAGGGGACAATATACAATCTTCTCATAGTTTTCAAAGTCACGAGTCACCAAATCATTTCATACACTCATCTTTAGTCTTCTAAATAAGAGATCCACCTTTTTTTCAGTGATCATGAAAATTCCAAAGTTGTACCTTGAAAGCCTTGTAAAGGTTTCTCCATATTCCCTTATTGACTCATCTTCATTCTTCATCAGTTTGAGGAACTCTCTTTACATCATGAGATGGAGGGTTCGAGAAAATATTTTTAGAAAAACAATATCTTAAATTCCTTTAAATCCATGGAATCAATTTCCTCATAGGGATTCAAATTCATTATCAGTTTACAACTCTGATCAGGCTCCCCATCAAAATGGTATACCACTAATACTACATTCTCTTCATCTTAGCACTGGAGGACAGAGAATATATTTTCATTGGATTTAATCTATTGTTCCACATGGAGGGGATCATAATATATACTAATCATGGGAGAAAATTTCCACATAAATGATTATATGAAATCTTTCTCATTTTGTGGAAGAGAATGGAATTCCACATGATTCGTGTTATTATTTATGACTTGAGAAAGATGAGCTAGTAATATCATGAAATTCTGAGAACCTATTCCTATCATATCAGGCATATCATTAAGAAAATATTAAAATTCCCAATCACAATGGCTATGGACACATGTTCTTCTATTTCTCACCATTAACTAATAAAAAGAACGTACAACTATAGGGATTGAATAATTAGCTATTGGGAATAAAATCAAAACATTGAATATAACATAAAAAACTTGTAGAGAAGAGGTATATCCTATCTAGTGATTCTTTATGTTTCAATCTATTTTATCCTTGATCCATTTTTTATCTTATATACTTATTGGATTTTTTTTCATTCCATTAATATTGGTTTGTACCAAGATCATGATGTTACCAAAGCTTATCCCCTCTGAGTGTCAAACCAAGAGTGAACCAAGAACCGTTGTCATGAACCAGTTCCAGTTCGACTCTAGATAAAAGTGGTGTTTTGAGGTTTTATCTCAAGATACATCTATTAATGATCCATATATACATATTTGTATCTAGAATGGATGTAATTTATTTATATTACACTTACTCTATAGTAACCAAAAATTAGGGATGTTTTCTTATACTTAGTCTCACACTTAAGGTTCTTAGTATAGTTTTTTATTACTAATCTCTAGAAATAACTATACCAAACTCTAATACCAACTATAGTGACCCTATAATTTTACACAAAACATTACATGATTTTAAGAAAAACTATTCATCAAAAAACAAGACTAAGATCTTGAATTATTGTGTCTTTGAATACAAGGTACATAAAATTGAAAACATGGGACTAAAAAAATAGTTCATTATTTAAGCTTCATAAAGATATCACAACATCTTTCAGCCCTTACATATGTAAAGGTTGCACTAGGGATCACTTGAAAAATTGGATGAGCTAAAATACCATTAATGGAAAGAAGCATAGTAATAAAACCTTAATACATGGGTTCGAAGGCACAACGTAATGAAAATAAAAGGCAATGAACACATGGAATCATAATAAATAAACATGGGATCATATAAAAATGAAAAAATAGTAATTTTTAAGCAACAAAAAATGGGGACTTTAGCATGAGTCAATGAATTTTTCACAAAGAGGAACACAATTCAAGGATAACCACTAAGACCATTGCACATGGTAGCACGGGTCAAGGCTAACCGCTAAGACCGTTGCACATAACATCTTACAAGACTAAACATTACCCAATTAACTAGAGAAATATCTTATAGAACCCATCTTAACATGTTCATGAATAAGATTTACATATAGAGAATCATATATAAACAATCATTAACATAAGAGCACCCCTAGAATGAAATGGGTAGTATAATCATTCCAGAAAGTACAATGAATGGGAATATCCTATAATTTTCCATGAAATAAATGAATTAGAATATACATATAAATTCAAAAATTAAAAAAAGTCATATATCATGGAATGATATTTCATACATAATTAAAAACATTGGAAAATATATTTTAATACTTTTTAGAATTAATACAATTTAGTGTAGTTTTAAGGGAAACACTAACAAGAATTTGAAGTACAGAAACAGAATAAACAATTGAAAAATAATATTAGTGATCCAAGAAGGTTTTCATAAAAAAACATTGGTTTTATAAAAAAATGGTGGCTTTAAACATATGGTACAGTTCACATCAAATTGGGAACGTATTCGTGAAGTTCTATTAAAACCAGATTGCTTATCAGAAATTATTGAGGAGGGAATTACTTAAAATAATGTATATCCCCAAAATAGAATGATTAATGGATCATGATACATGATTTTTAAAATAAAAAAACAATTAGAATAGTACATAAGTAGAACATAGAATTTGATTTTTTCTAAAAGAGAATAATAATAACCCGAATGAATAATGGGGGTTTATGTAGAATATCGTCATTATATTAGGTATACCTAAGGGGACATAATGAGAGAGAAATGTGTTTCCTTTCATTTATACATACTTAAGGGTGTATGGGGGAGGTGAGATATCATATCTTGTTATATTTAACTAGACATAAAAGGACATAACCTAGAGGAGATTCTTGAGTAAATGTGAGAAATAGAGGATCCATTACATTAAGTCTGATGGTGTTATTCAATTGATCGTAATGACATGAATAATAAAATTAGGATTATTAATTAATAATTACAAAACCATAAATATATGTTATTGATTTACTATATTTTATTATTTCTATCCACGTCCCTTTTTGATGAGTTATTTGGTTCAATTTCATTGTTTGGGAGTGTTTGCTTCCTTGGTTTTAATGATCGGTTCACTTATATTAATGTTCGGATAAACATGTACGATGAGAATGTCTGTCTATAATTTAATTTATATTAAATTAGTGAATATACATAAGATTACATGGCTAATAAAATCATTTAGTTATTTTAATTTTATTTGAACCATTATATAAAACATTAATGATAAATTATTTGATTAATTTTGGTGATTTTGCGCGTATTTAACTTCTTTTGTATTATTATTTAACATCATGTGAGAAAAAATAATTCAATAACATCACATTAGATCAAATAAATATTTAATATTATATTTCAACAATAAAAATTGATCAAATACTAGAATTTAATATGATAATAGAAAATGATAACCTGTCATCCTTGAATATGATAAAATAACACATCTCAGATATTGTTTTTTCATTCGTACAAAAGATGGGGGAAGGATAGATTATAATGAATTATCCCATTAGAATAATAAAATTACAGTACATGTATGGTGATATAGTTGTAATACCATTTGGATGAGGAGAGATTAGAAATGAAAAAAGAACAGATGAACATGAAAAAATGAATGAAGTAAAAGAAGAGTTTACCTCTTGATTTAATCTTCCTTAAGAGCATGTTAAGGGGAAAGAACTGGTCTTTTGAGGAGGCCAAAGGGTTATGGAAGTGGGGAGGATCTTGGGGAGGTATTTGGGTAGAAATTATGGAATCAACAAGTCCTGATAGAGTGTAGAGAAGAGGGGAGTGTGGCTAGTTTTTATAGTTGAGGGGATGTGAGTTTTCTTAATATTTTAATCATTAATTTATTATTTTTCCATAAGACAAGAAATATTAATGAATATTGTTACCAAAAATAGTAATATTCATATGTGAGTTCGAAACAATGGCTATTTACATCATCTATGAGTCATGCATGATGTAGAAATTCAGGTTTTAGCATTTATTGAGAATTATTATATTTTACTAATAATAAAAAAATCATGTATTTTAGAAAAATCCCAAAATTTCAACCTAACCATTTATCAATTCCTAGAATTAATAAATGAAATCCATTTTCCAAAAATAATTTTCTTAATTTTTTGAATTTAATTTTTAATTAAAGTCCTAATTTATTAGAAAAATAGATATTTTAAAACTATAAATGATTTTATAATTCATTAAAAAATAACATAAGGTCTTATAAAATTATCTTAAAATTAGAATACTTAAAGTTGTAAATTTATGAACACATTTTAGAAAAATAAATTTTCTTTTATATTAGTTATTTAATTTTAATTAATTATTTATGACTTGAAAAAATACCAATACATTTACTATGGTCATATTGTCATTTATAAGATGCCAAACATTTATTTATACATTCTCTCATGAGGTTACTATTCTTTTGGATTATTTACTATTCATAAGGGTCATATTACTATTCATGAGGGTAGTTTAGTATTCACCAATAAATTAAGTTTGTCTTATCGGACTCTGAACATCTTACTAAACCCAACAATGTATGTCAGATTTTTTAAATTCAAATCATTGAAGTGACAGTTTAAAATTTAAAGGTTACATAATACATAGTAGTTCATTTTGTTGTGATTTTATGTTATTATATGACATAATTATTAGAAGGTAATTTCTATGGATAAAAAATTGGATAATTAAATCATTCCTAAAATATTTTTTTCACTAGAACATATATATTCCATAAATTTTTCAAAAATATTATTAATTATGGAAGGCTCTCATTATATAAAATCTAAAAGATATTTTTAGGACATAGAAGTACTATTGGCTTGAACCTTTCTATTACATTACGTTGTGGGATGTTTGGTGTTTGAGTTGTTAAAGAATGTCAATATGAATTCTTTAAAAACATTAAATATTTCTCGGTTTTCTATGTTTCCTAATGGCACATCATCCCAATGGAAGCTCATGTTAATGGTTTCTCAACCTAGAGGATTCACAATTGCAGTTTCACCCCAGTGGTGTCACCCTAGTGATGTCACCATTATGGTGTCACCCTGGTGGTGTCTCACCATTGTAGTGTCACCCTAGAGGTATATCACACTACAATTGTCTCACCCCGGTAGTAGCACACTCCCAGTGGCTCACTATAGGTCTCTAGCTTGGGGTGGCTCATCGGTGGTGGCTCATCAATCGGTTCCTCATCCAGTGGTGTCTCGCCAAGTAGTGACTCACTAATGGTGGTATGAAGTTCCCCTTAGCGGTGCCTCATATAGTGGTGGCTCATCCAGTCACACCTTGTTCAATGATACCTCATCTAGTGGTGACATTTCTGTCATTGCTTCACTGGAAGTGCCTCATATGGCAATTTCCTATGAACAATGTTTCTAGTTTTCCCATTTTTTCCTTTTGAAATCTTTTGTTGATGTAAAATTAGTTAAACGTCTTATTTAAATGATATTGTTACCTATTAAAAAGACATAAATTTTATCCTATATTCCCCAAGGGTCCTCAAAGTTTTAAATGTTTAAACCTAGCAGTTTTGACCATATCCTCTTTTATTATAAAATCAAAATTGTATCTAAACCCATGGATAAGATTCGATCATTCTAAAGATAATGTATCTTTTCCCTTGTTCTTAATTATTTATTTCTCTTAATATGGGATGAACCAAATACTTATTCCCATAGTATTCAAATAAAATACTACATTATTTAGTTCATGTTTCCTTGGAGATTTCCTTTTTGCACATGCAACCATGTTTTTTGTTCAACCTGGAATTACAAATTGTTCATATTCCAATTAGGTTTTCATCCATCTATCTTAATTGTGTATCAAGAAGGATGGGTATATACATGTTTTACATAGTAAAAATATTTGATCCCTGATTAATGAAGATAATTTAATAGGTTTAAACAAATACTCATGGGTTTGGGGATGTGACACATGATCTTGTTTTGTTATAATTTTTTTGATATTTCTTTTCATCTAGGCCAGAAAACCACTGAAAATGGATGCCAATGTAGGTCATCATTTTCTCATAGGATAGTTTGTGGAATGCTTTATTTTTTTTTGTTGAATTTCTATTTACTAAGAATAGTTAACCATGTATATTAAGCTAATAATTGGATGTCCAAGTATCATACTATTTCTATGAGAACCCCAAAAATATATAAGTGAATTAAATAAGTGATGCCCTATTATATCATAAATTTTTTCCCATTGTATGAGAGGTGATGTGATGTGTGGAATTTCAATAGTTTGTGTTTTTTGTGGGAAGTGTATGACATGTGGATATTTAATTGGGTTATGATGGGTTTGGTGTAGTCCTGCAGCAGGGATAATGTTTTTTGTAGTGCTTTGGTGTGTCACTAGCTGTGTTTCTGAGTTGGGGGTTTATTCTATTACTATGACGAGTTGGGTATATGAGTTTGAATAAGTAATGAAATTATAGTTAACAGTGATCTCCGTTGATAATATGCACAATGGTTCAACACATATCTTGAGGTTGTGGTACGATGTGTCTTTAATTTTATGTGTGTTAATTTACTATTACTATTACTATGTTTCTTATTGTGTTTCATTCCAACTTGTTTCCTGGGTAGTGATAAAATAAATAAATAATTTTTTGATAATGTTTGGAATGACTTGGGATAGTTTGATTAAAGATACGGAAGTGGTTAATGAAATATTAAAACAATGGTTGTATGCTTAATTATGTTTGTATCTAAATGATGAAATTAATGGGTGTTACACATAGAGGTAATGTGAAAACCCGGTAATTTATAATGACTCTTCACCTTATGAAATGACTATTGGAATTATTAATAAATTCATTTGAAGGTATCCATAAAGGAGACATAGTTGTGAGTTTGTGGATTGTTTGAGAACCCATACATTAGGATTGAGTGTTTGATATTATATAAATACTTTTATATTATTGTAACGTCTATACACACCGTACATATGTTGAGAAACATGTTCTGAAAACTCACATCATATCACAATTTCTGTTTTTTCCAACATCTAGTATGGAGTACAGATGGAAGGGTACCCTCTCTTTTCCCCTCTATATTCCATGTGAGATAGCCATGGAACATGTTGTGATAGAGGGATGACTATTAGAGCTTTATGTTGTGGTTGTGATGGACCAGGGGTATTCAGGGGAGATTTGATGGACCAAGTGTTATCATGAAAGGTGATTTGGATGGTCCAAGTGTCCTAGAGATAGAAGTGATAGCTTAGGTGTTTGTGGGTGAGGTGATTTGTGTTATCCCATGTGTCTTTGGGATTAAAAACGATGTTCATCCCAAGTGTATTCAGAATGATAGATGATGTGGTGTGTTTTGTGGCCCAAGGATGTGCGGGAATGATGTGTTGTGAGGACCATGTGTGTGTTGGCAAGATGTGATGTGGTATAAGAAGGGATGAGAGAGCTAAGATGTATGACATTGGGGGAGAGCATCATACCACTGGGAAAGTGGTGTGGGTTTCCCTATAACTGATGTGGTTAATATAATATTATATTACATGACATATGTTACTTGTTGAGTTCGCCTTTTTGAGGTTGGAATTGTTAGTGTACTTGTTTAGCTGTTTTTTGGTTCTATTTTTTTTCTCTCACAGAATCAATAGTATGCTTCATTCACATGCGCATGAGAGACTTTGGTTTTCCTACTGACTATACATTTATTATCACCATATGTATATAAATATTCCTTCCAGTTTCCATGAGTATTTCGTGGTCCATTATTAGCTCTACTAGCTCAGACCTTTGGATAGTTGATGTGTTGTAACATAGCTTTACCTTTGTGTATTTTCATTAGAGGCTTTTATCGCATCAGTTCAACTTTTCCTTAAATATGGGGGATGGTTTTTGGATTTCACATTTGGATTATGGATTGGAGTTTTTGTTCTTTATTCGTCTTATCTTTTTACTGTGTTTTTATAATAGTGAAATGCCTCCAATATTGTATGATTTGTAAACCCTTAGTTCTAGTTTCTACCCTGATTCCTACTATAGGTGGGACTTAGGGGGGTTATTATACCTCTCCACTCATTGTGGTATCTTTAGAGGGAGGGTTTCATGATAGAGTGGTATCATAGGCTGATGTTTGAGAGATAATATGGATTTTGGAGTTAGAAAAAGTTAGGATTTCATGGGGTGGTATGGAAACAATTCATATTGTCACTAGAGCTTGATATAGTCCTAGGAGACTGGATAAGACACTGGATTTTATGGACCCCCGTGATCCAGTGCATATAATTTGATCTTATAGAATGGAAAAGTGAGATGGACCTTCTTGAAGGGTAGATACCTAAGATAATTACATTAATCATAATTACTTTTTTTTGAATTAGGTTGTTTTGGGAAAGTTGATATGGATAAGAAAATGAATTAAATGAGTTAAAATAAATATAAAATAATTTAAATACTACAAGGGATTAGGAAATCCTTGTTTCCATTTTAGTTATGGATCCTAGTAATTGACCTCATGTGGATCTGGAAATTGACGTTCAGTAGGATAATCTAGTTGATCATCGAAGGTTGATCAAGTTGGGGAGGAGGATTAGTGGAAGAGGATGTTGTGCACTTTACAACAAAGAAATTTGGGGGATTATGAGGGAAGTGTTTCATATATGGAAAAAAGAATTATATTGGAGATAAAAATTTATTTTAGTTTGATACTTGATCTGATAGGGTACTCAGTCCGTTTGGAAGTTATTCAGATGTGGGGAGCTCCAGGTCAGTGGTGGATGTGGTTTATAGGAAAGTGTAAGGAGGAAAAAAATTTGCGTTGACTTCCAAATATAGTTTCAGGCAGAGTTATTTCATCTACCATGAAGGTCGAGAAGAGGAAAGATCTATTCTCCCATTAGTAAGGGAGTATGTTAGTGCGATAGTGAGGGATCAATTTCAACAGCCTTATGTGTTTTCTCCTAACTCTTTTTCTAGATGAGGAGTCTTGTGAAAGGAATATTGAGGAGGTACTCTATACTTATATATAGTATTTTTTTACTCCTTTTATGTTTCCAACATATTTGAATATACATAAGAAGGATTAAGTGATCGAGCGTATGCACTCTTGGGGAGGTCTATCATGAGAGGGGAGTAAGAATGGTTCGTCTAGAGGAAGAGTTGTTAGTGTCACATATCAGGCACCATGACAATCTAGGATTCAACTAGATGGGATTCAACCTTGGAAGATCCATTCTAGACTTCTAGGGATAGTGGTTTTTGTGTTTTTCCTATGATCTATGCACTGTGGTTTTTGGATTGTGGGTTTTGTGTCTATCGCCAGAGCTAGTTCCATGTAGTTCCCTGAGCACAATTTAGTGGGGATGGACATGTTTTGTGCTATCCTTTAAATCAGTTTTGAGTGAGACTATTTTAACATCATGTAAAGAAGGATTTCACTACTCTATAGGGATATATATTAGATATAGGATGACCTTAAGAGTTTCCTCGTATTCAGGGACCATTCCCTACATGTCACCATGGAGGTGGTTATCAACAAAGAGGTATAAGAGTGGCGTGTGGTTAGTTTCATGCAGTGGAAGCAGCAGTTCCATAGGGTCCATAGATCATCATAGGTATGATCTCATTGTTTAGTAACCCTGTTTGCGTGATGTTTGATTCAGGGAATTTTCACTCTTTTTCTTCAACAACTCCATTTACTATCAGAGTTTATGTAGAGAGTGTTCTTATACCCATGGTGTGAACTATGATAGTTAGAGGCCAGACGAGCTTGTTTGATGTGTTCTTGGGGTATAGAATGATGATGGGAATACATGAGTCCCAATGGGGAGATGTTTTTACTACATATGAAGCCATAAAATGTCATTCTTATCATCAAATGGTTTTATTCCATACTTGTTATTATTGGATGCTTCTGGAGGATTGTTTTTTTTTCAAATGTGGACGGAGATTGTGTGGTTTCCATCGACGAATGTAGTTTTTAGGTTGAAAATCACCATGTAGATCCCTTTATATCTATACTGACTGAGTTGAGGTTGGAATCAATGGAAACTATGATAGAGGAGGTTCCCAGGATCCTTGGGGATTTCCTCGATGTTTTCCCTAAAGAGGTTGTGAGGCTACCCTCTCTATATGACGATGAGTTTGCGAAAAAGTTTCATCCTAGTGTTTCTTTGTATTTGAATTCCCCTTATTAGGATGGAAACTTGTGAGTTGCGGGAGTTTAGTATTTAGAAAGAAGATCTAATGAAGAAGGGTTTTATCTAGCCAAGTGTATCGCCAAGGGGTGACCTCGTGTTATTCTCAAGAATGAAAACAATGGTATGAGGTTGTGTATATAATTCTAGAGGTTTAATCATGTGATGATCAATAATTGTTACCCTCTTTCGAGAATAGATGATCACTTCAACTAGCTGATAAGGGAGATTTGGTTTTTAATATTTATTTGTGGTCTGGATATCACTACATAAGTGTAATGGAGTGTGATATCTATAAGAATTCAATATCATTACAATACGGGAACTTTTAGTATGTAGTCATTCGATTTGGTGTTTTGAATTCACCATCCATGTTCATGGGGATCATGTACTGCATCTTCTATGAGTTCCTTGACAAGTTCCTATTTGTATTCATCAATTATATCTTAATCTAAACAGAGTTGAAGTATGATCACTCTAAGAATTTTATAATTTTCTTGTAGGTTCTTCAATGCCACCATTATTATGGAATGTTTTTCATGTGAAAGTTATACACATGAGAGGTCCATTTTCTTAGACATGTGTTTTCTCACCAAGGTGAATCAATAGACGCATTGAATTTTAAAGGAGTCATTTCTTGGAAATCCCCTAATAACATGGTATAAGTTCGTAGTTTTCCTAGTCTTACATGATATTATTGGAAGATTTTCTCGATTTCTCTCAATTTTTAGCCCCACATAAAAATATAACTAGGAAATATCAAGATTCTGTGTGTATTTATTAGTGCCAGAAATCATTCAGTTACCTGAAGGTGATTTTCTTTGAGTTCCACACTACTAGGGTTTCTTGAGGAAGGTATAATGTTTGAGGTGTTTTGTGACACTTCCCATTTTTTCTTGGGATGTGTGATGATGAAGCAAATATATATTTTCTCTTATGGGTCTTTGATGTTACATCCTCATGAGCGTATCTATGCCACCCATGATCCGGATCTTGTAGTGGTGGGGTTTTCACTAATTTTTTGGTGTCATTACCTCATTGAGTAGCACATTATGGTCTTCAATGATCACAAGAGCTTGATATATAATATTTACATGCCTGACCTAAATCTACAACAATAAAGGTGGATGGATTATCTTATGGACTATGATTTTTAGATCTCCTACACATTTGGAAAGGGGATTGTCTTGGCTTATTAATTAGGTAGAATTTTTCAAAATGATGTTGTTTAGGAATATGTGGATTCCTAGAGAGAGATGGAGGAGTTAGAATCCTTTCACTTAGATTCATGAGTAGAAGGTGTTAAAGGATATTTGTCTTAGATGACGATTTATTCTTCTCTAGTGAAACAAGTGGATAATTCATACGGGGAGACATAAGGGAAGAGTCGATGTGCGATTATGTTGCCATGGTGATTCTCTATAGTGATTTTTGGAATATGATAAAATCTGAATGTATTTTTAATGAAGGATATTGGATCTAGTTTGAGAACATGATGTAGTTCTTCCTGAGTATCATAACATACCTTTGAAGGGAAAACCAAGATTTCCCAATATTTATAGTGTCATAAAGACACTATTTTGGTGGTTTGGGATGAAATGGATATTGGTGGATTTTATGGTGATGTGCTCGGTTTTCCAATAGCTAAAGATTATGAATCGTGTTCTTTAAGGTTTATTAAAGCCCTTGAATGTTTATAAGTGTAAATGGGATGACATCTTGATGTATTTCATCACAGGGTTACCCAGATATCTAGGATGTTGTGATGTTATCAGGGTGATCATAGATTGGTTGAAAAAGGAATCTAACATTATTTTGAAAATTGAATCGAGAAAAATAGGATGATTTGGTTATGTGGTACATGGATGAGGTGGTGAATTGTTTTGGATATATGAGTTATATTTTCTTTGATTAAGATGCATGGTTTACCTAAAGAGTTAGTATGGGATTGAAGCATTTTTTAAAACTCATTTACACCTCGGTACTTCTTTCCACCCTTAGACAGAATGGAAAATCCAAACGTTGGAGTATATAATTCAAGCATTCATCTTAGACTTTGGTATAATTTGGGTATGGAACCTTCCCATTATAGACTTTTCATAAAATAATATTTATCACTCTTCCATTTCCATGGCCCTGTTTTAGGATTTGTGAAGGATTCCAGGTCATTATCTGTTGCACTGGATGGAAATTGTCGAGATTTTTTTTCTTGGTCCTAATGTGGTGCATAACATGATAGAATAGGTTAATTTTTTGTGAGAGGATGAAAGTAGTAATGAAGTGGAAGATATATTATAATGATCTTAGTAGGTTGTCATTATTGTTTGAGGCTGGGGACCATATGTTCTAGAAGGTTTCCCATCGATGTGGGTAGTAGAGGTGTTGAAGAGCAATTAATCTTTCTCCCATGATTGTTGGGCCTTTTGAGGGTTTTAGGCAAGTTTGAAAGGTGTCATACTTGTTGGTGTTTCCACCGTAGTTAGAGAGGATCTGGGATATCGTTCATGTCTCTCAACTTCACGAGTATCTTCATGATGTCCCCTGTTTCATTGATTGGGTAGAGTTAAATATCAGGGATGGTGTGAAATTTTTGGAGTGGCTAATAGAAATCTTGGATCACTGAGAGAATGTGTCATGTGGATGTACCATTCTGTTGTTTTGAGTTTTGTGGAGGAATGATGGACAAGAGGAGAGTAAATGGGAGTATGTGATGCAAATCTGTGCTCAATACCTGAATATTTTTTAAGATTTTTATTAATGTGTTTTTCTTTTTAATTTGATTTTTGAAAACTATTTTTATGATATGTGTGGTTTTCTGTTGGTTTGTGTTGTGTGATAAATTCCTGACATATGAAAAGTTGAGGACAATACTCCTAATCAATATGCATTAAAATTTATGTGATTAAACTCATGTGGGTGAGTCAGTTCCCCTTATAAGAGATAGTATCATGACATGGGAGATGGAATTTCATGATTTGTGTGTCTAGGATGGTGTGGTTATTATGATTATGTAGTGTGATTGGTGATATTTTATGATGAAGTTTCAAAAACTATAATGATAAGGCATGGTTTGTAGACATTGGAAGAGGTGTTCATGGGTGTAGAGTTTTCCACTCATTATTTTAAAAAATAAAGGGTTTGATATCATTGAAATTTGATTTTTTAGTTTATTATAGTGTTTCAATTGTGATGGGATCCTTTATAAGAAACTCTAGGGATGATTTCTCATACCATTCATGTATTTAACTTTTGGTTGGTTTTGAATTCTCGAGGGAGTGAATTGTTTTATAGAAATTCGATGTAATGGCCCTGAATATTATAGTCCATTACATTGTGGGAAATCTTGTGTTTTAGGTGTTCTGGTTAATGAAGTGGGAAATTTTCAAAACATTTAATAATTCCTTGTTTTCCAAAGGTGCCTTGTCCCAGTGGCTGTATCACCCCGGGATTTTATGAGATATATAAATTTTAATTTCTTTGATGTCTTCTATTATACACTACACCAAGATTATCTTGTACTATACGCAACACCAAACGGAGCTTTCACTACACGCAACCCTGACTTGGCTTGATTTACACACAATCGTGACCTTCCACGATAGTGTGTGTTGTATGCAATACCTAGTTTCACTAAACAAAGATATGTTATTAAAATATTATATAAACTAGCTGTTATGAATAGTAATACCCACTTTTTGAAATTTTATAAATATTATTTTTCAAAATGGAATTCATTTTTGGATTCAGAATATCGAAATTATCCTAGGGTGAATTTTTGGTATTTTTCTGAAAACATTCAATTTTTGATGAATAGCGAAAAACACTGAGTTATAGTTTAAAACCAAATTTTTATTTAAAAAATTATTTATTTTATTTAAATTTGTTTTAGTTCAAGATTGATACATAATATGTATATAAGTTCAATGTAATTCATTTGAGTTATTTTATAATAATTTTAGATATATAAAAATTTTATTGAACTTTTCACCGTCTTTTACCCACCTCCTAGGAGAATTTGAAAATTTACATAAAACATAATTTTACCGCTTCTGTGAGTGGAATTTAGAAACTCCAAGAGACACGGTTTATATCAAGGAGTAAAATGTGGTTCAATAAGATAAAAATAATTTTTGGTGAATAGTAACTTTTTACTTTTATTTACCACGGTAAAAAGTAAATAAGGTAATTAAGGGTAAAAATGATATTATTATTACCCTAAAACATGTAATAATTCTATTGGATAAGTTTAATTCGACCAAAAACAACCTTAGGAATAAAATATCACCCTTTAGGACCACTTGGAATAGATTAGGACACTTATTATTATTTTATTTAAAGAAGAGTTAAAATAGTTAAAATCAAAGTTTAATAAATAAAACATTTTTAATATAGGGTTATACATAATATAAAATAGAGTATAAATATTCATTAAAAATATAAAAATATTTCCTACATAATGGTATTTTATTTATAATTTTTAGACATTAATAACTTAATTTATTTATGACACAATGATGATGCAATAATTACCTTATTAATGAAATATTAACATAATTGATATTATAAATACCCAAATAAATGTAATTTTAGAGTTTTTATGAATTCCACTATTTTTTAGGTCAATATGACATGTTAGTATTGATTTGATTAATTTCTTTCTAACTAATCATGCTATTATGATTTTCACAAAAATCAATTACCGAATAGTGTCAAAATTGACATAAAATAGTTTAAAAAAAAATATTATATTATTTACTGTTATTCTATTTCTAAAAATATAAGGTTAGGAAAAATGATTTATATAAGGTTATATATATTAATAATGAACGACTTGTGGTTCGTTTGGCTTTTTATAGTAAGTTTATTAACTATATATTTTAAGAAAACAAGAAGACATGGTAAAAGTTAAATTATTTAACTTAGAGTTAAATCTAAATGATAAGGTTAAAATAGTAACATAAACTTGTCTAAAACCTATTGGTTGAGAGGATTTCTACCCATACCCACTTTTTTATCGAAATAAATCAATTTGGAGCTGTTATAAATCGAATATGACTTTATTATAAAATAATATTTTAAGTTTTTCCAAAGGTGCCCCTCTCCTCCCTTATAAAAAGGGCACCGCTTCCCTATTCTCTTCACACCCTTTTCAGCCTTGAAGATCAGCCAAACCATTAGAATTACTCTTCTAAAAATCTCTAGTTATATCATAGAGGTTCTGGTCTTCTAAAAATACCAACTCTAGTTCCCAAATAAGAAGTTTAAAGGAGGTACGTCGAAGAAGAGATAATCTCTTCTACCGATTCTTTCAAGTTTCTTTCCTCTTCAACTTCTTCTTCTTTATTTGTTTCATCATAAATTAATAACATCAGTATGAATAATATACTGAAATGTTATTATAAATATGAAACAACCCTATTTAACCTTCTATCCATCCTACATAAAATGAAATCACCGCGCGTGCGTACGTACGAAATACCGTCTCCACGCCGTGGTGTAATATGTTTTTCCACCACCACCTTACTTGGATGGGTATAATGGTGTAAAGAATAACTATATATGGTTATTATAACATCATACTAATTCTGAGATATTATATCATCCACTCTAATTCCATTCAATAATTATGGGAACGATATCATCGCCCGTGCGTACGTACGGATTACCATCTCCACGACGCGATGAGATTCATTCTCCATGTTAACCATTCAAGAATGATTATAAATTATATATAATGAGTAATAATGAGATATATGAAATTATAAAGCTACTGGATTTATATATATATATATATATATGTCATCTAATTACTTCCATTCAAGTCAATAAGGAAAAGAAAACAACGTTCATGCGTACGTACGGACTACCGTCTCCATGAACAGTGTATTTCATTTAATTTATCTATCTATTATATATATATATACTGAATATATATCATATATAAATCATTATTTACATTCTGTAAGTAATTAAATCATGATATAAGTAATAATTATATCAAGAACAACAAGTCCAAACATGTACGACAAATAAAACGATTTTACCCAAAACGTTGCTTTAACATGGAATTTACAAAAGAACGGGTAATATAAAGTCATAAGCGAACCATATATGATATCATAACAATGAATATGATTCAGTAATAAGTCAATGGCATTATTTAAATAATTATACAGGAGGTTCGTAGATGTACGAAGTATATCAAACCTAAGGTAAGGGATAGTTATTCCAATCTCATTCTTATTCGAGATTGTTTATTCGTAAGTATTTACTGGGGTTATGTTTATTTTCCATGTCCATATGTTCTCAAAATGTTTTCATAAAATGTTTACTTTTCTTCCATGAATGTTTAAAGTCATTTTTACCATTTTTTTTACTTTTACCACATCATGTGGAATGAATCTTTCTTTTGTTTACCATACGAGGTACTTTTTGACTTTTCCGGCAAAAGTACGAGAAGAATGTTTTTTTAACTTATACGAAATGAACAGATTTTTACGGTTTCATAATGCCATATTGTCATGAAGCTTACTCTACAAGATTTAATGACTATTTTCAACAAAATACCTTTCTTTTAAAATTTCATGGCATTTTGTGAAAGGAAAATTGATTTTGAAGAAGAAAGGATACTTTCCTCAAGAATTTCATTTCAAGTGTTTTATCAAAACCATTTTCCATATAAGATGAAATTATTTCATATGTGTATGTTTCAAGTATAATGTCTCTATGATTTACATGGTTTCACTTTTCATATGATGAAATGATATCCATTTGTTTTATATGGATTATGTTATGATGGGATGATGTTTATGAAACCCATTTTATTCTTTGGGTTATGAAGAATGATTTATGTTTATGTTGTGGCACACGTAAGAATGATTTCATTATGAGATGGGTGGGACCTATATCTCCCTATAATGCATTGGGTAAATATTTATATCTCATAAGATATACATGGCTAGAACATCAAGTTAATCCAGTTCAGTGATACTGGACTGGAACGAGGAGTGAACTCGGTTTAATAAGGGACTTTTTCCACTAAGATGGTCTTGGCGGCAATGACTTGGATACTATGAAAATCCTATCATGAGATTAATGTTTTTACACAATTAAAAGTTTTATTTCCAAGCTATTTTATCATGATTGACGTTCCATTATGATCTACTCCTTACGTACTTCCATGTTTTATGTCATTGCTCAAGATTTTGATGTTTAAATATTATGTTCATGTTTTGAAGTTCAAATATATATGGTTTGTTTTATTTTCTCCATGATTACCCTTACTGAGCATTTGATCTCACCCTTTATATGTTTTCTTTTCCCCAGAATATAAATAAAGGTTCTAGGTAATAAAAAAAGGAAGATCTTTATGGGAGATTTTGAAGAGCTTTCACCAAGATTAGAAGATTATATTCCGAGTTTCCAAAGACACTAAGCTATTATGGTCCTTTGGTGTCTGTTTTTGTTATGTATTAGGTATTCCACAAAAGTAATGTAATTTTCATGTACATCAAGATTTGGGTCTCTACAATTGGTATCCGAGGAAAGGTTTAGTTAACCTTTGGAAACTAGGATGCGAAAACTTTAGTGAGATCTCTAGAGATATTTCTAAGGTATGTCTAGGGATGTCCATAAGGTTAAGTATAAGTATAGGTTATATTCCTAGAATTATGGTAACGATCTTAGAATTTAACCTAATATGTTATAAATTGAAGGTACTCCCCCTTGAATATGATTTTTTGCCTCACACAATATTCTTTTTGGGTTTTAGAAAATGGATGGAAATATGAAGATTTACGATAATGGAGGATATGATGGACAATGGAATGATATTCTTCATGAGAGACCAAATGAAACGGGATTTTGAAGTTTAAACATCGTTATAATGCCTAATCAGAAATCTCATAATATGATCAATAATCTCAAATTTGGTAATTTTCCTGACTCATTTAATAAGAGAAAGATGGAGTTTCATGATGATCATAGAGGAAAGAAAGTTCAATTTCCCCCATGTAAATAATGTGGGAAGAGGCATAAAGGATAATGTTTCAAAGGAACTCAAAGATGATTTGGGTGTGGAAAAGGACACAAAGCCAGCAATTGCGAAGGAAAAGGTCTTGTTAACACCATGGACAAGGATAATGGTATTGCTAAGACATCAACAATGGTTAAATGTTTTAAATGTGGAATTTACGGGAATTATGCAAACCAATTCCATAAGGGAAAGTCTCATGAAGAGATTCATCATGGTCGTATGGGTAGTATTCATGTTGATGAATAAAGAGACTACAAATGATATGTGAGATGAAAGAATTTTTGAATCTCGGTCAATGGTTTAAGAAGGCAGTGGAATGATTACATGTTTATCAAGAGTAATGCTGTATAAGTAATCTCATGGTACTATGGAATAAAGAGACATCTAAGGATTGTTACACTATTTTTTCCCTTATGTTTTTGAAAGTATATGTTGAATGGTACCGGTAACCATGAAATTTTATTCAGATATTTTTGGAAAGCACCTAATATGCGCATAAATAAGGGATAAGGAGAAAATGAAATGTTTGATAGTATTCATGAGATCATGACTGATATAAGGACAAAGTGATATTATGGTTTGATTATATAGAAATTATTGGATTTTGGTATGTGGAAAGAGTTAACTTTTGACAACATTCATGTTTTCACTAAGGTTCTATGGTAGTTCATGTTTCAATAGAATACATGATTAAGTTATTCACATGTTTGGAATGTGATCAACAAGATATATCTTATGATATATGGGGGATAAATGATGGTATTCACGTGCTTGTTATGTGACCTTTCAAGTAATAGTTTTCTTTATACTATGATATTGGACAGATGTATTTTGGATAAGCCTAAAGTTTGGAATGGATTATGTTGGACATCAGATAGTTTTATTTAAGGATAGAACTTGTTTTTCAATATTATTTCTGGAATTTTATAATAGTATAGTTTTAGAAAAAGGACAACTCATAGGATGGCCGACAACCCGTCGCGTCGGACAAGGCTGTGGGAATCGAACCTACAACTGAATTACGACAAGCCTTTATCACCTACGACTGTCCTACAGGAAGTCCCTGGTTAGTAGAAACTATTTTTATTATATTAAGCAGTATGATATATGAAGTATAAGTCCTTTTTAGGAACCATATATGATTAATCTCACTATAGATGGACTTATGTATATTTGATAATGTTTTCTAAACTTTTGTTTGAGACAGATGGAATGACCCATCATTCTATCACATGATCTGCTAACACTTCACAAATGACAAATTCAACTTCATTTCTTTAAGATATGAAGTGTAAATTGTTCAAGGCATGAACAACGGTGAGATTGTACCAAAATCAAGTAAGTATTTCTTTTAATTCATCAATTCTTCAGCATTAGAGAAATGATCATGACAACTAAAAATGTTGTCCTAGTGTCCTTATATCCGATGAATCAGATGGTACCTTAAATCACCACAAATTTATGGCTTTGTGATTATTGAATTTATTCATAGACATGTCCTCTACCGCTCTTCATCAGAAGTTGATGGTTATATTTTTCTTCCATATCCATATTTTCACCTATGTCCTCTTATGTGGAAACCCAGTGATAAGTTAATTTGGGTAACCGTTGTGTTTCATAATTCACTTTTTAAAATAAAGTATTAGTATTCCCTTTTATGATGTGGGTTTCTATGAAAGAAACTTTCAAGTAGTAAACGATTTATAACCCTGATGAATTTTGAGGGAGAAATTCATTTTAAGGGGGGTAGAATGTAACACCCCGAGATTTTATGAGATATATTATTTTTAATTTCTTTGATGTCTTCGATTATACACTACACCAAGAATAGCTTGTACTAAACGCAACACCAAAAGAAGATTTCACTACACACAACCCTGAATTTTATTGATTTACACGCAATCGCGACCTTCCACGATAGCGTGTGTTGTACGCAATACCTAGTTTCACTAAACAAAGATATATTATTAAAATATTATATAAACTAGCCGTTATGAATAGTAATACCCACTTTTTGGAATTTTATAAATTTTATTTTTCAAAATGGACTTCATTTTTGGATTCGTAATATCGAAATTAGCCTAGGGTGATTTTTTGGTATTTTTCTAAAAACATTCAATTTTTGATGAATAGTGAAAAACACTGAGTTATAGTTTAAAACCGAATTTTTATTTAAATAATTATTTATTTTATTTAAATTTATTTTATATCAAAATTTATACATAATACCTATATAAGTTTAATTTAATTCATTTGAGTCATTTTATAATAATTTTTGATATATAAAAATTTTATTGAACTTTTCACCGTCTTTTACCCACCTCCTAGGAGAATTTGAAAATTTACATAAAACTTAATTTTACCACTTCTGTTAGTGGAATTTCTAAACTCCGAGAGACACGGTTAATATCAAGGAGTAAAATTTGGTTCAATAAGATAAAAATATTTTTTTTGTGAATAGTAACTTTTTACTTTTATTTACCACGGTAAAAAGTAAATAGGGTAATTAAGGGTAAAAATGATATTATTATTACCATAACACATGTACTAATTCTATTAGATAAGTTTAATTCGACCAAAAACAACCTTAGGAATAAAATAGTACCCTTTAGGTCTACTTGGATTAGATTAGGACACTTATTATTATTTTATTTAAAGAAGAGTTAAAATAGTTAAAATCAATGTTTAATAAATAAAACATTTTTAATATAGGTTTATACATAATATAATTCGACTATAAATATTCATTAGAAATATAAAAATATTTCCTACATAATGGTATTTTATTTATAATTTTTAGACATTAATAATTTAATTTATTTATGACACAATAATGATGCAGTTTTTACCTTATTAATGAAATATTAACATAATTGATGTTATAAATACCCAAATAAATGCAATTTGAGACTTTTTATGAATTCCAATAATTTTATAGGTCAATATGACATGTTAGTATTGATTTAATTAATTTTTTTCGAACTAATGATGCTGTTATGATTTTTACAAAAATCAATTACCAAGTAGTTTAAAAATTGACATAAAATAGTTTTTAAAACAAATATTATATTATTAACTGTTATTATATTCCTAAAAATCTAAGGTTATAAAACATGACTTAGATAAGGTTATATATATTAATAATGAACCACTTGGGGTTCTTTTTCCTTGTTATAGTATGTTTATTAACCATATAGTGTAAGAAAACAAGAAGACACGGTAAAAGTTAAATTATTTAACTTAGAGTTAAATCTAAATGATAAGTTTAAAATAGTAACATAAACTTTTCTAAAACCTATTGGTTGAGAGGATTAAGACTCATCCCCACTTTAGCTTTGAAATAAATCAATTTTTATCTATTATAAACCGAATATGACTTTATTATAAAATAATATTTTAGGTTTTTCCAAAGGTGCCCCTCTCCTCCCTTATAAAAAGGGCACCCCTTCCCTCTTCTCTTCACACCCTTTTGAGCCTTGAAGCTCAGAAAAAACCTTACAATTCCTCTTCTAAACATCTATAGTTATATCATAGAGGTTCTTGTCTTCTCAAAAGACCAACTATAGTGCCCTAAGAAGAAGTTTAAAGGAGGTGCGTTGAAGAAGAGGTAATCTCTTCTACCGATTCTTTCAAATTTCTTTCTTCTTAAACTTCTTCTTCATTATTTGTTTTATCATAAATTAATAACATCAGTATGACTCATATAATTATATGTTATTATAATATTAAACAACATTATTTCATCTTCTATCCATCCTACGAAAAATGAAATCACCACGCGTGCGTACGTACAGAATATCGTCTCCACGCCGGGGTGTAATATGTTTTTCCACCACCACCTTACTTGGATGGGTATAATGGTGTAAATAATAACTATATAAGGTTATTATAACATCATACTGATTCTAAGATATTATATCATCCACTCCAATTCCATTCAATAATTATGGGAATGATATCATCGCTCGTGCATCCGTACAGATTACCGTCTCTATGACACAATGAGATTCATTCTCCATGTTAACCATTCAAGAATGATTATAAAGTATATATAATGAATAATAATGAAATATATGACATGATAAAGCTAATGGATTTATGTTTATATATATTTCATCTAATTACTTCCATTCAAGTCAATAAGGAAAAGAAAACAGCGTTCATGCGTACGTACAACCTACCGTCTCCATGAACGGTGTATTTCATTTCATTTATCTATCTATTATATATATATATATACTGAATATATATGATATATAAATCATGATTTAAATTCTGGATGTAATTAAATCATGATATAAGTAATAATAATATCAAGAACAACAAGTCCAAACACGTACGACAAATAAAATGATTTTACCCAAAATGATGCTTTAACACGGAATTTACAAAAGAATGGGCTATATAAAGTAATAAGTGAACCATATATGATATAAGAACAATGAATATGATTCTCTAATAAGTCAATGACATTATTTTAATCATTATATAGGAGGTTTAGATACGTATGAAGCATATCGGACCTAAGGTAAGGGATAATTATTCTAATCTCATTCTTATCCAAGATTGTTTATTTGTAAGTGTTTACTGGGGTTATGTTTATTATCCATGTCCATAAATTATCAAAATGTTTTCATAAAATGTTTACTTTTCATCCATTTATTTTTAAAGTCATTTTTACCCTTTTTTTACTTTTACCACATCGTATAGAAGGAATCTTTTTTTATTTACCATACAAGGTACTTTTTGACTTCTCCAGTAAATGTACGAGAAGAATGTTTTTTTAACTTATAAGGAATGAACAAATTTTTACAGTTTTATAACGCCATATTTTCATGAATCTTACTCTACAAGATTTAATTTCTATTTTAAACAAAATCATTTTCTTTTAAAATTGCATGGCATTTTGTGAAAAGAAAATGGATTTTGAAGAATAAAGGATATTTTCCTAAAGAATTTCATTTCAAGTGTTTTATCAAAACCATTTTCCATCTAAGATTACATTATTTTATATGTGTATGTTTCAAGTATAATGTCTCTATGATATACATGATTTCACTTTTCTTATGATGAAATGATATCCATTTGTTTTTATAAGGCCCCAGCCTTAAACCTTACTTAATCTTGAGTTATTACAAGATTACACATTGAGGATCTTTTCAGGTTTAGAGTTTTAGAGAATTAGATCATGAAACTTGCATTAAAATCCACATTTAAACAAAGTGGTTACATAAAAGATAGTATTCATTCTTCCCATCAACGGAAACATATTTAAAATATAACACAGATTCTTTCTTAACACATCCTTGACACTATCATCACATCATATACCTTTCCCTTGACCTGTGAAAAACATTTCAAAAACATGGGATGAGCATAAAAATCTCAGTAAGGGTTATAAAAATATGGAAAGGAAACATGAGTTCATATATACATAAGAATGAAATCATAATTTACCCATAAAACATAGGCACTTTAACATACCTCATCAAACCATGAATAAATCATCAAAAACATAAGACATAAAGGTAACTTGAGGCATTCATAACATTCTTACGTAGGGAGTAACCCTCTTGGTTACGTTTGGAATACCCATCACAGTATATTCCCTAAATCTCTTCGGAGAAACCTTAACGTTTCATTCCTTCGCGTTACCCAATGCATTGGAGAGCTATATCGGGCTCACCCGCCCTTAGTTTATCACGGAACCACCCGTTCTTCATAACAATGCCCAAGAACCATAACATAATCGTATCACATAAAACATGAATAAAGGAAACATAAAATTTCCATATTTCAATCACAATATAACATTTTAGGATATTCAAATAATGAATCCATTAAAAAACCATTTCAAAACCATTTAAAACATTTAATAAAGAGATTTTTGAATCAAAGTGTCCCATACCACCTTGAAGCTTAAAATTTTAAACCATTAATATCCATATAAATAAATCCTTAAAACCATTTTTAAAACATGGATATTAATAAGAAAAAATAATTAAAACATTTAAAAAGATATTTTGGTTAAAGGGGTTTTACCAAAATTAAAGACACTTGAATACAATAATTGAGGAATAACATTTGTTCAGAACTTTATAATATCATGAGAATAAATGGATTCATGATATAATACTCCAAAGGACAGTATATACACCATATAATAGTGAATTGGTGCATAACAACAATGAACCCTCAATAGAAATGTCAAATGTGGTGAAATCCCTTATAAAGAAGGTATCCTTAAATTAAGGACAAATCAATCACAAAAATATGTGTGACAAACATAAATACACCCAATATAAGTGGATATTAAGTGTAAAACAACAAAAGGTCATTCACACATATTCAATGGATGACATATTCAATGACTACATGTTGAACCCAATGAAATCGAAATTGGGTTAAAAAGTTCCCTTGACAGCCTAACGACATCGCATCAAAATGAGTTTATGAGGGATAAAAAGTGTATCTCATCACTTGGACATAAAATTTAAATCAATAAGGATATATTAGAACATATCCCAACATAACAATCTGTAAATTAAAAGACCCAACAAAAGAAGTCTTTTAAAAAAGAGGAGGGTGAAAGGTTCCCTTACCGACTTGGGTATCTTTCAAAACATACACCCCATGAAAGAAGGAAAATAGATAATTGATGTAAATACTCATAAAAGAAATTATATTACACAAAGAGTAGAATAATGGGAAGTACATACACCACTCAATGGAATTTGTGGAAAATGTAGCATAAATCTCATGGGAATAAAAGTGAGATGAAAAATCCCTTACGAAAACTCGGCAGCCTAACGACGCCACATAAAACTTCTGAATATGGATTGATGAGATAAAATATGGTATCTCATCACATTACAATAAAATTTACAGCAAGAGTAATATAAAAGTACATCCCCCAACATTACAAAGAGGAGCTTAAAAGAAGTGACATAAAGGAGAGTACTTAAAAAGAAAGAGAGAGGTTAGATCTCTTATGAAAGTTCGGCAGCCTAACAGCGCCACTCAAAACTTCCAAAATGGATTGATGAGAGAGAATAGGGTCTCTCATCACATTAAAACAAAAATTACAGTAAGTTTAATATAAAATATCATCCCAATAACAATAAATATGAGCTTTAAAAGGAATGACATAAAAGTGTGTACTTAAAAAGAAAGAGAGGAGTAAGATCCCTTACCTCGGGTCCGACTTGACTCGATCGTTCTTTAACGTCCTGAATAATAAACTTGAGTTAATTTCTACTTCCTTAAGAACCTTTTTCAATTTCAATATTCCTTTTATATAACTTATTACCATGTTATAAACACTATGTAATCATTAAGTTAATAATGATTGTTTTGTCGATATTTGGTTCTTAAGTCGAAAGTGGACTTCTTACAATTACATGTTGTTCATGTGGCCAAATGTTTATTATATCCAGTATTGTATTCATGATTTAGATATAATATATGTCATATATATCCTGTACATGCATGCATTTATAACATTACATAATCATTTAGAGGTAAGAAATGAAATGCACCGTTCATGGAGACGGTAAGCCGTACGTACGCATGAACACTACTTTCATTTCTATTTCGTATTTTATAGAATGGAATAATAATGATATAAAGATATATTATAATTCCAGTATAATATCATATATAATATCATAGTTCCATCCTTTATACGTCCCACATATGGTATTTAACGAATCAAATCACTTTGAGGGAGCGGTAGTCCGCACTTCCTTAAATGAAGATATCGCGTTTACCCATAATGGAAACCGTAAAGGTATGCCCAAAATGAAAAAAACAGAAGCTTAAGGAAAAAATAAACATATTATATATCATATATAAAAATAGTGACATCATAATGGCCACCTTTGAAGGTGTTAGATGAGTATTGAACAATCATCATTTCGGGAGGCAGAATTTCGCCATCCACAGAAACCGTATGTTCTTTAACCATTTGATGTAGTTGTGTGAGAGTGTAGCTTGAATAAATATTATAACAACATCCTAGTATATTGAAGATACTGGTGTTGTTAAAAAATAAATAAATAAAAAGAGTTTAGGGGGTTGGAGAAGCAAAATAAAACAAATGAACATGAGAGAATGAATTACCTTTAAAAGTGTAACTCCTTTTGATTTGAGCCTAAAGGCTTTCTTTGAAAGGATTCTGCCCAAAGGGAATCATCTAGGATGAGTAGAGGGATGTGTAGAGAGTAAATGGGCAGGGGTTGGCCGAGCCAAAGGCTTGAGGAGTGTGTGATATGAGTTAGAGGTGGGGGCCTTTTATAAGAGGAGGGGAGGGGCACTTTTGGAAAGTAAAGAAATATTACTTTATTTGAAAATGTGTTTCGGTTTCAAAAGGTCCCACATTGATATAATTCGTGGATAAGGTTATAAGTCTTCGAAATCCACTCATAAAATAAGTTTTTGACATGTGTAGTTCATAGAGTTTACATTATCTTTCCATTTTATTTAAATCGTCAAATAATGATGTCATCGCTGCATCATTATTATGTCATAAATAATTTAATTTATTTAATGTCTAAAAATTATAAAACAAATACTATTATGTAGGAAATCTCTTTATATTTCCAATGAATATTTATAATCAAAAATATGACTTGTATAACCCCACTTAAAAATTGTTTTAGTAAAACATATCATGTTTGTGTCAATTTTACTTTTACATTAAATAAAATGTTATTTATGTCATTTCCCAACCAAAGTGGATCCATGGGGTCCCCAAGTTGACCCATGGCTTGTCTTGGTCGGACATGATACAACCAATTAGGTTAGGACATGTGTAAAGCTCATCTTATTCCATTAAAACATTATTTTTACCTTAAACTACACTAATTACCACTAATCGCGATTAAAAACTTAATAAGTTACTATTCACCAAAAAATTATTTTAATCTCATTGAACCACATTTTACTTCTTAATGACAACCATGTATGTCGGATTTTTGAAAATCAAAACACAATGATGGAAAAATTTCATTTAAACGGAAAATCAGTTTTTATAAGTACCACTTAGTGGTTTCACTATTCATCAAAAATTGAAGTTTTTCAGAAAAATCCCAAAAATTCACCCTAAGCTATATTTGATATTATGAATTCAAAAATGAAGTCCGTTTAACAAAATTCAAAACATATAAGTCACATTAATTAATTTAATAATTAATTCCTGCTGTCATGACAAATAGCGTGTTTTATGAAACAATAAGTATCAAAAGATTGACACTAGTTTAAGTCTGATTTCAAAGTGAAATTGATTCCAACGACCACTATTGGATTTAATGGTAAAAATATTTTCTAATTTCACTTTAAAACCCATTAAAAATATAATCTAATAATATAAATAAATTAGATTAAAAAGAGGTTTTGAATTAAAACACAACATTTTATACTATTCATTAAAAAATGATCTTTATCGGAAAAATACCAAAAAATTACGCAAAGTAAAATTTGATGTCCCGATTCTTAATAAGAGTTTTATTTGGTCCAAAATAATGTATAAGAGTGATGAAAACTATATTTAATGACGGTTCGTCATCAAAAGGCGACAAGTGAACCTTTAGGGAAAACTAGGGCATATACGCCTAAAATTGAATTCTTTCCGTATTTTAAGCCTTTATCTTTTATTGTATAAATGTAAAAACATTTAAAAACATATATAATCATATTTTAGTTATTTCTATCCATTCCCACCATTACAACGGCTACATGTCAACTACCATTTAAAATAATATTATTTTATCATTAGAGTGCAACGTAAGATTCCCAAGAAACTCGTTGTTGCGTGTTGGGTACGCCATCGAGCATAGAGTCCCCATTAAAGTCATATCAATATTTTATTCACAAATATGGATAAATATGAAAATGTCATATTCTTTATTTACTTGGGGTGTTACATCCTTCCCCCCTTTTGGGAATTGCGTCCTCGCAATTTTAAAATTGCGCTTGGAAACATCCTTGAAAGTCCCACATCGGAACAAGAGTCGGTAAAACAACCACTTTAAAATAAAGGAAGATAAGTACAAAGGTCACCCGAGTTAACCCATACTAGGACTCCATGTAGGAAAACATGGACATGGAGGAGAAAACATAGGGTCATGTTCTGATGGAGAGTGATAGAAAACATGTTTAGGAGAAAGTTAACAATGAGAAAATCACAAACCTGTGATGGGTTAAACGGTGTTGGGTTCCCCAGTAGGAAAAGTTAATAGACAACATTTTTGTTTTAAGTTACTTTTTTATTGAGGAATTTATTCATAAGGAAACATAATCACTTATCATGTTGACTTTCAACTTTTACTAGATTCCTTAATCAAACTCATATTTTTTCCAAAAGACGAGTATTTAGGGAGACTTGTTCGCATTAAGAGTACTATAATCAACTTCTAGAGAATCACCTAATCCCAAAAAGAGAACTATATAAATCCCATGTATTTAGGCTTTAACCAAAACCAAAACCAAAAAGGTTAGTACAAGATCAGATAATCTAGAAAAGGATAACCCCTTATAAAAATAAAATCTATTCTTAATCTCCAAAATTTGTCCAAAAAAACCCAAAGTTCAACGAGGACCATTCTATAATAAATTTGTCCATAAAATTCTTTAAAGTAAACCAAACTAAGATTGAAACCCAAATATTTGAAGGATTTAGTCACATAGTCTTCCAAGTTAAATCGTAACATTTATCTCCAAACAACATCAGTTTCTCCTAAAGTCTCGTATTGGAAAGTAATTAACCTAATCACATATCCTCTATGATAGGTTAATCATTTTCATAAATAAACCAAAATCAACTTAATCTTAATTCATAAAATCATATAACTAAAAAGAATCAGTCAAACTAACCAGGGACTTCACGTAGTCCAGTGGTAGGCGATAAATACTAGTCGCACTTTGGTTGTGGGTTCGATTCCCGCAGCTTTGTCCGACGCGACGGGTTGTCACACGGTCTGCGTGTTGTCCTTTTTCCAAAACTAAATAATTCTTAAAACATTCCCCAAAAGAGATAAAATCATCAAAAATAACCATAACATAATTTAACCTCAATTTTATCTCATGCCTTTCACTTCAATCATAACATATGGTAACCCATAATTATCTCAAAAGTAAGGATCATAGAAACCCAAATGGTTCTTTATAACTATGTCCACAAAAGAAAAGATAACAATTACTTGAATAAAATTTGCCTATATTTAACATCAGGGTTACACATAATATAAAAAGTCTTCTAATGTAACCCCATCATCAAAAGAGAATTAATACTCTTAAGAATTTCACTCTAACTCTTGAAGCCCTTATATGTTGACATCTTACTCATTCCACATTCTTCATGATCCATTATCCATTACTTTCCAACTTATTCCGAAATACCTCTTTCCTACAAACAAAATCATGAATCATATCCTAAGATTCCAAAATAAGAAAACAATAGTCATGAAATAGTACATACCTTTGATTGGTCATTGTCAGTTTCTTCATCCTCAATCGGAATGGCATTAGGTATTGGTAAATTAATATTGGTACGCTCTTGGTGACCCCATTCACGAAACTTCTTCATAGGACATGTGTTTTCATAATGACCATGCACACCACATTTAAAACATTCAATTGATCCCTCAGAAAGAACTTCTTTCCCTTTCCTCGAGTCAACTGGATGCTTCCTTTTTCCATGGAAGGTTCTTGCTTTATGACCTTCATTTCCACATCTATAGCATATTTCTATCCCTTTGAAACATTTTCCTAGGTGTTTCTTTCCACATCTTTGACACATAGGTTTTTTAACACACTTACCTTTATGATTATTACCTGTACTTCCGTAGGGATTTGTTTCTTGCATATATGATTCCTTAGAGAAATCCCCAAGGTTTAGGTGGTCAATCATGACTCCAGATAGTTGGTTGAGGATAATCAAAAGAGTTCTCATTGAAGATCCCATATCATTCAGTTGCTTTCTCAAAAAACTGTCACAGTTTCCTTCACATCCACTGCTACTTTGGTGCCTGCTAGATCCCGCCATTTACTAAGACCAAAAAAGGTCAGTGTGAGTATATCAACAAAACCATCATGTACTAATGAGTAATATAGACAATAAGATATACTTACTCATTCACTTTATCTGAAACTAAGACTCTTTCTGAAATCCTAACCATTATGGTAATTGTCACTTATGCTTAAAGAATACCCTAACCTCTAAAGTTATCTAAACCTACCTTTGATACCAACTATAAGGCCCCAGCCTTAAACCTTACTTAATCTTGAGTTATTACAAGATTACACATTGAGGATATTTTCAGGTTTAGAGTTTTAGAGAATTAGATCATGAAACTTGCATTACATTCCACATTTAAACAAAGTGGTTACATAAAAGACAGTATTCATTCTTCCCATCAACGGAAACATATTTAAAATATAACACGGATTCTTTCTTGACACATCCTTGACACTATCATCACATCATGTACCTTTCCCTTGACCTGTGAAAAACATTTCAAAAACATGGGATGAGCATAAAAAGCTCAGTAAGGGTTATAAAAATATGGAAAGGAAACATGAGTTCATATATACATAAGAATGAAATCATAATTTACCCATAAAACATAGGCACTTTAACATAACTCATCAAACCATGAATAAATCATCGAAAACATAAGACATAAAGGTAACTTGAGGAATTCATAACATTCTTACGTAGGGAGTAACCCTCTTGGTTACGTTTGGAATACCCATCACAGTATATTCCCTAAATCTCTTCGGAGAAACCTTAACTTTTCACTCCTTCGCGTTACCCAATGCATTGGAGAGCTATATCGGGCTCACCCGCCCTTAGTTTATCACGGAACCACCCGTTCTTCATAACAATGCCCAAGAACCATAACATAATCGTATCACATAAAACATGAATAAAGGAAACATAACATTTCCATATTTCAATCACAATATAACATTTTAGGATATTCAAATAATGAATCCATTAAAAAACCATTTCAAAACCATTTAAAACATTTAATAAAGAGATTTTTGAATCAAAGTGTCCCATACCACCTTGAAGATTAAAATTTTAAACCATTAATATCCATATAAATAAATCCTTAAAACCATTTTTAAAACATGGATATTAATAAGAAAAGATAATTAAAACATTTAAAAAGATATTTTGGTTAAAGGGGTTTTACCAAAATTAAAGACACTTGAATACAATAATTGAGGAATAACATTTGTTCAGAACTTTATAATATCATGAGAATAAATGGATTCATGATATAATACTCCAAAGGATAGTATATACACCATATAAGAGTGAATTTGTGCATAACAACAATGAACCCTCAATAGAAATGTCAAATGTGGTGAAATCCCTTATAAAGAAGGTATCCTTAAATTAAGGACAAATCAATCACAAAAATATGTGTGAAAAACATAAATACACCAAATATAAGTGGATATTAAGTGTAAAACAACAAAAGTTCATTCACACATATTCAATGGATGACATATTCAATGACTACATGTTGAACCCAATGAAATCGAAATTGGGTTAAAAAGTTCCCTTGACAGCCTAACGACATCACATCAAAACGAGTTTATGAGAGATAAAAAGTGTATCTCATCACTTGGACATAAAATTAAAATCAATAAGGATATATTATAACATATCCCAACATAAAAATATGTAAATTAAAAGACCCACCAAAAGAAGTCTTTTAAAAAAGAGGAGGGTGAAAGGTTCCCTTACCGACTTGGGTATCTTTCAGAACATACACCCCATGAAAGAAGGAAAATAGATAATTGATGTAAATACTCATAAAATAAAGTATATTACACAAAGAGTAGAATAATGGGCAGTACATACACCACTCAATGGAATTTGTGGAAAATGTAGCATAAATCTCACGGGAATAAAAGTGAGATGAAAAATCCCTTACGAAAACTCGGCAGCCTAACGACGCCACATAAAACTTCTGAATATGGATTGATGAGATCAAATATGGTATCTCATCACATTAAAATAAAATTTATAGAAAGAGGAATATAAAAGTACATCCCCCAACATTACAAAGAGGAGCTTAAAAGAAGTGACATAAAGGAGAGTACTTAAAAAGAAAGAGAGAGGTTAGATCTCTTATGAAAGTTCGGCAGCCTAACAGCGCCACTCAAAACTTCCAAAATGGATTGATGAGAGAGAATAGGGTCTCTCATCACATTAAAAAAAAATTAAAGTAAGTTTAATATAAAATATCATCCCAATAACAATAAAGATGAGCTTTAAAAGGAATGACATAAAAGTGTGTACTTAAAAAGAAAGAGAGGAGTAGGATCCCTTACCTCGGGTCCGACTTGACTCGATCGTTCTTTAACGTCCTGAATAATAAACTTGAGTTAATTTCTACTTCCTTAAGAACCTTTTTAAATTTCAGTATTCCTTTTATATCACTTATTACCATGTTATAAACACTATGTAATCATTAAGTTAATAATGATTGTTTTGTCGATATTTGGTTCTTAAGTCGAAAGTGGACTTCTTACAATTACATGTTGTTCGTGTGGCCAAATGTTTATTATATCCAGTATTGTATTAATGATTTAGATATAATATATGTCATATATATCCTGTACATGCATGCATTTATAACATTACATAATCATTTAGAGGTAAGAAATGAAATGCACCGTTCATGGAGACGGTAATCCGTACGTACGCATGAACACTACTTTCATTTCTATTTCGTATTTTATAGAATGGAATAATAATGATATAAAGATATATTATAATTCCAGTATAATATCATATATAATATCATAGTTCCATCCTTTATACGTCCCACATATGGTATTTAACGAATCAAATCACTTTGAGGGAGCGGTAGTCCGCACTTCCTTAAATGAAGATATCGCGTTTACCCATAATGGAAACCATAAAGGTATGCCCAAAATGAAAAAAACAGAAGCTTAAGGAAAAAATAAACATATTATATATCATATATAAAAATAGTGACATCATAATGGCCACCTTTGAAGGTGTTAGATGAGTATTGAACAATCATCGTTTCGGGAGGCAGAATTTCGCCATCCACAGAAACCGTATGTTCTTTAACCATTTGATGTAGTTGTGTGAGAGTGTAGCTTGAATAAATATTATAACAACATCCTAGTATATTGAAGATACTGGTGTTGTTACACAATAAATAAATAAAAAGAGTTTAGGGGGTTGGAGAAGCAAAATAAAACAAATGAACATGAGAGAATGAATTACCTTTAAAAGTGTAACTCCTTTTGATTTAAGCCTAAAGGCTTTCTTTGAAAGGATTCTGCCCAAAGGGAATCCTCTAGGATGAGTATAGGGATGTGGAGAGAGTAAATGGGCAGGGGTTTGCCGAGCCAAAGGCTTGAGGAGTGTGTGATATGAGTTAGAGGTGGGGGCCTTTTATAAGAGGAGGGGAGGGGCACTTTTGGAAAGTAAAGAAATATTACTTTATTTGAAAATGTTTTTCGGTTTCAAAAGGTCCCACATTGATATAATTCGTGGATAAGGTGATAAGGCTTCGAAATACACTCATAAAATAAGTTTTGGACATGTTTAGTTCATAGAGTTTACATTATCTTTCCATTTTATTTAAATCGTCAAATAATGATGTCATCGCTGCATCATTATTATGTCATAAATAATTTAATTTATTTAATGTCTAAAAATTATAAAAAAATACTATGATTTAGGAAATCTCTTTATCTTTCCAATGAATATTTATAATCAAAATGATGACTTGTATAACCCCACTGAAAAATTGTTTTAGTAAAACATATCATGTTTGTGTCAATTTTACTTTTACATTAAATAAAATGTTATTTATGTCATTTCCCAACCAAAGTGGATCCATGGGGTCCCCAAGTTGACCCATGGCTTGTCTTGGTCGGCCATGACACAACCAATTAGGTTAGTACATGTTTAAAGCTCATCTTATTCCATTAAAGCATTATTTTTATCTTAAACTACACTAATTACCACTAATCGCGATTAAAAACTTAATAAGTTACTATTCACCAAAAAATTATTTTAATCTCATTGAATCACATTTTAATTATTAATGAAAACCATGTATGTCGGATTTTTGAAAATCAAAACACAATGATGGCAAAATTTCATTTAAACGGAAAATCAGTTTTTATAAGTACCACTTAGTGGTTTCACTATTCATCAAAAATTGAAGTTTTTCAGAAAAATCCCAAAAATTCACCCTAAGCTATATTTGATATTCTGAATTAAAAAATGAAGTCCGTTTTACAAAATTCAAAACATATAAGTCACATTAATTAATTTAATAATTAATTCCCGCTGTCATGACAAATAGCGTGTTTTATGAAACAATAAGTATCAAAAGATTGACACTAGTTTAAGTCTGATTTCAAAGTGAAATTGATTCCAACGACCACTATTGGATTTAATGGTAAAAATATTTTCTAATTTAACTTTAAAACCCATTAAAAATATAATCTAATAATATAAATAAATTAGATTAAAAAAAGGTTTTGAATTAAAACACAACATTTTACACTATTCATTAAAAAATGATCTTTATTGGAAAAATACCAAAAAATTACACAAAGTAAAATTTGATGTCCTGATTCTTAATAAGAGTTTTATTTGGTCCAAAATAATGTATAAGAGTGATGAAAACTATATTTAATGACGGTTCGTCATCAAAAGGCGACAAGTGAACCTTTAGGGAAAACTAGGGCATATACGCCTAAAATTGAATTCTTTCCGTATTTTAAGCCTTTATCTTTTATTGTATAAATGTAAAAACATTTAAAAACATATATAATCATATTTTAGTTATTTCTATCCATTCCCACCATTACAACGGCTACATGTTAACTACCATTTAAAATAATATTATGTTATCATTAGAGTGCAACGTAAGATTCCCAAGAAACTCGTTGTTGCGTGTTGGGTACACCATCGAGCATAGAGTCCCCTTTAAAGTCATATCAATATTTTATTCACAAATATGGATAAATATGAAAATTTCATATTCTTTATTTACCTGGGGTGTTACAGTTTTATATGGATTATGTTATGATGGGATGATGTTTATGAAACCCATTTTATTCTTTGGGTTATGAAGAATGATTTATGTTTATGTTATGGCACACATAAGAATGATTTAATTACGAGATGGGTGGGACCTATATCTCCCTCAAATGCATTTGGTAAATATTTGTATCTCATGAGATAGACATGGCTGGAATGGAAAGTTAATCCGGTTCAGTGATACATGACTGGAACGAGGAGTGAACTCGGTTCAGTAAGGGATATTGTCCACTAAGATGGTCTTGACAACAATAACTTGGCTACTATAGAAATAATATCATGTGCTTAATGTTTTTCCACAATTACAAGTTTTATTTCCAAGCTATTTTGTCATGATTGATGTTCCATTATGATCTATGCCTTACGTACTACCATGTTTTATGTCATTACTCAAGATTTTGATGTTTAAATATTATGTTTCATTTTTGAAGTTCAAATGTATATGGTTTGTTTTATTTTCTCCATACTTTCCCTTACTGAGCATTTGTTCTAACCCTTTATACGTTTTATTTTCCCCCAGATATAAAGAAAGGTTTTAGGTAAGAAAAACAAGGAAGATCATTATGGGATATGTTGAAGATCTTTCACCAAGATTAGAAGATTATACCCCGAGTTTCCAAAGACACTAAAATATTACGGTCCTTTGGTGTCTATTTTTGTTATGTATTAGGTATTCTGTAAAATTAATGTAATTTACATGTACGTCAAGCTTTAGGTCTCTATTGTGGCAGCTCAAGCCAATAATGTATTGCCCTAATGGTGTCACCCTATTGTTGTCTGATCCTAGCAGTGTCACTCAGGATGTGTTTAACCCTAGTAGTGTCACCCTTTTAGCATCTCACCATGGAGATGTCTCACCCTAGTGGTGGCTCACTGGAATTGCTTCGCTAGTTATCACATGTTGGTGGTGGATCACTGGTGGTCACTCATTTAGTGGTGCGTCATCTAGTAGTGTCTCGCCTGGAGGTGACTCACTGAAAGTGGCAATCAGTTCATCCTGATGGTGCATCATCCTACGGTGCCTTATATAGTGGTTCATCATCCAATAGTGCCTTGTCTAATGGTTCCTCATTTAATGGTGCCTCATCTGATAGTGCCTCATCTGGAGGTGCCTTTCTGGTAGTGACACGTCTGGTTATGTCTCATGAATAGTGTTTCCAGTTCTTCTAGTTTTCACTTTTGACATCGTTATTTGACGTAAAAAAAGTTTAATTCCATGTATAAAATGGTTTATGACTGATTGAATGGCCGGAAATTTTATCTTTAATTCCATAAGGGTTTTGAGACATTAAATTAGTCAAACCATGTAATATTGACAAGTCCTTATTTTTTATAAAATTAAAATGGTATGTAAAAATGTGGCTCTATTTTGATCATCCTATTGTTGATATTTATTTACCCTTGTTCTCCCATATCTTTTTTCCTTGATATAAAATTTCCTAAATCCCTATTCTCATAGGATTTGAGTAAACTGTTGCAGTAATTTGTTCGTGTTTCCCTAGAGATTTCTCTATTTCACACGAGCCCCTATATTCTGTACAACTAGGATGTAAATATCATTCTTATTACAAGTAGTATTTTCTTCATCATTCTTAAATATTCATCATGCAATATGGGTATATAGATGTTATCATTTTTAAATATAGTTGATTCAAAATTAAGGAAGGTAATATAATTAGTTTAAAAATAAATATGGTGGGGGCTAGGAAACTGATTCATGATCATGTTGCCTTATTATTCTGTTGATATAGTTTATTATGGGCTAATAACCCACTAAAAATAATGTCTATTGAGGGGACTTGTTTGTGTATAGTATAGTTTGTAGAATACTTTCTGTTTTGTTTCATAACCATTATATAAAAAAGATAGTTAACCATGTATATTCAATAAATAAATAGACATACCATGATCGAATGATTTCTATGATAACCCGAAAGAATTTTACATGTAATTTAATAAGTTTTTCATTATTAAATATGAAAATGTTTTTCCTTGGTATGTGGGGTGATGTAATTTGTGTAGTTTATGTGGTTTGTGTGTATGGGGGGAATTGAATGACATATGGTTGTGTAGTTTGGTTGGGATGTGTCTGCTGTGTTTTTTCATAGGGTTGTGGGTGTTGGTTGTTCATTGATGTATTGATGGATATGGTTCTGAATTAGGGGTTGGTTATATTAATATGATGAGATTTGAATAAGGAAAGTAGTGATTTGTATGGGTGTATCACCATTGAGAACATGCAGAAATCTTAACACCGTATCTAGAGGTCGTGGTATGATGTTTTTTAATGTGAAGTTCATTAATTTAACATGACCATTATGGTATTTATTCTTGTGTGTCACACCTTCTTGTTTCCCGAGCTATTATGGAATAAATAAATAATTGTTTGATAAAATTGGGAGTGACTTGGGTTCATCTGATTAAAGAGAAAAAAGTTGTTAATGAAATATTAAAATTATTTTTGTGTAATTAGATCTGGTTTTTTATTAATGATTAAATGAATGGGAGTTGAACATATATATAATGTGTAAATATATTAATTTATCAGGTCTCTTCACCTTCTTAAATGACCATTACAGTCTTTAATTAATGCATTTAAAGGTGAAAACAAAGAAGATAGTGTTGTGGGTTGGTTTTTCATATGGGAACCCATAGGTTGGGAAAGGGTTTTTGATAATATAAATATTATTTTATATTCTTGTGATTTATATACCAAAAAAACCCATTTGTTAGGATATTGTTCCGAACACCTACATCGTCATTCAAGGTGTGTTTTTTTCACTATCAGGTAAACAGTATGAATGGTTGTGTACCCACACTTTTCCACTATATCTTCCAAGATAGATAGGTATGGTACAAGATGTGGTGTCTAGAGGTCTTTTAGTTCTTTATATAGTGGTTTAATGGCCCAAGTTTCTTTTGGTGAAATTTGATACCATAATTGTTTGCAGACATGGTGATTTTTTATGGCTCATGTGTCTTTAGAAGAGATGTGATAGCCTAAGTGTTTTTAGATGAGGCGATTTGTGTTGTCACATGTTTCTTTGGGATAAGTTGTGATGTTCTTTTCTAGGTTCTTCAGAATGATATATGATGTGATGTGATGTTTTTCCCATGAGTGTGCAGTCATGATTTTTTGTGTGGCCCAGGTGTCTGCGGGTAGGATGTGATGTGGTATACGGAATGTAAGAGACTTTTAGGACTTATGAAATTGGGAGAGAGTGGTATATTAGTGATAAAGTGGTGTGGGTTAAAATATAAACTATGTTATTTATAACATATTATATCACCGGAGATGGGTTTATTGGTGAGTATTCCATTGTTTATATGGAATTGTTAGTTTTCATGTTCATCTATTTTTTGGTTCGGCTAATTTCTTAGATGAGCATTAGTATTATTCTTTCACATGTGTCTGAGATACTTTGGATTTCCTACTAAGAATAATTTTATGAAAAACATATGTATATAAAACTAATTTTATGTTTTGTCAATGATTTCATGGACTATGTTGGGCACTACTAGATCGGGCCTTTAGATAGTTGATGTTCTGCTAGTTATATTTACCTTTGGGTATTTACATTGGAGACTTATTTTATCAGCTCAACTTTTTTCATGCATGTGGTATGGTTTTTGGATTTCTCTTTCATATTATTCCTTGGAGTTTTTTTGATGGTTATCCTTATCTACCAATCTTTTTTCTTATAATATGGTTATTCCTCCAATATTTTTTGATTTTTACACCATTGGTTTTATACGTCAACCTCAGGACTAATGGAGGCAGGACTCAAGGGTTATTATATCTCACCCATCACTATGGTATCATTGGTGGGAGGGTGTCTTGATAGAACTTATGATAAAACTCAATCTCATACTCTAATCATGGTATCCATCACTCTTAACATACAGAATATATATGTGCTTCAAATATTTTAAACAACCCTATGATGTTTCATGATTATTATAAATAATATATTATTGGTAAAAATACTTCTACAAATAAATTCTAGATTCCCAGTAAATAAACTAACCATTTTGTTTCAACATCAGTTGTTCCATGGTATAATAATTAACAAAGGTAATTTATTTTCATTATCTGTTCAAAACCTTTATAATGTGTTTTAATGAAAATTTTAATTATCATCTGAATATCCCTCGATACTATCAATCCTTCCACACAGTAAGGTCTATTTTCATGTACATAATTACACGCAAGTCAAACCTGACACACCATTTTAGAGTTGTTACCCCTTGGTAAATCTGTGTGATAAAACCATCGACTTGTAATATCTAGACATCAATGTATTCATCTAAAGACCCACATAATCTACACCTTACCAAAATTCAAGGATATTATTCTATACTTATCTGCAAATTCATCATTAGGACTAGGTTATCTAATATTTGTTTTCTTAAATCTAGTTCCAAAGGTTTCTCGTAATCATTATTTGATACCAAACATAGGGACTCACCCTCATAAACCCATGGGCAATGTCTAATACCATTATATTATAGTAATTAAACGAACTCAAATCCTAATGGATAGATGAGTTTAGTATTCTTGGTAAATTAGATTCATAAATGAGTCAAGTTATACAAAATAAAAAACTAATTAAAACATAATTTTTTCATATTTAGATAATAAATTTATTCCATATAATTTATCATTTTCTATCATTCTTACTAGACTTATTTGAGTCCTTGTGAATGTAATCAAAAATGGGTGATCAGAAATGCTGAATAATGGTTAGGTATGGAGGATGAAATAATAAATCATAGATTATAATCATTATGGCATGACAAATATATGAATAAAAATTCCATAAATCAATAAACTGAGATGGGTGAAGATAAACTATTTGTCAAGGTAAATGACTGAAACAATTGAATTTAATCAATAAAATAAGAGGGTGTCCATAAATAATAAGAGAATGAAAATATCTGAGTACACATGACATTTAAAATAACTATATAATCAATAATAAATATGGTATGATAAATAACTAAAAACCATTCCATTTAATCAACAAAATGAGAATGAGATGTGTCAACTGATATTTTTCCTAGTGAAAATATCATGGATAATAATAATTGAATCAAAATGATGGAATTTAATAATTATCAGACATAATTTTTCCATTGAAAAATATACCATTAATATCAGCAGCTCATCTGAATAAAAATTATATTTTTAGGTAGGACACAGTCTATTATTTTTGAAAAAAAAACACTCAATGTGTTTTTCACCAATAAATTTTATCTAATGAGACTACCAATGCATCATGATGAATTCACTAACCAATCCTTAAAATATAGGTTTTGTGTTAAATGGTCCCCTAACCCATGTTTTTCATATCCATAATATTCCTTATATGTCAAATGATTGATATAAATTAGAAAAATGATGCTGATCAAATATCAATATCGAGTAATGGATTTGTATTTATCATTGTTTCACTGGTATGTCAACTAAATTTTCAAGTAAGAAAAGTATATAAATATGATATATGGGTTTAGAAGTGAATATATCGATGATCAATTATACTGATATTTATCATAAATTAAATGATCAATTATCATAGTAAATTTTTTATTTTAAGGGGTGAAACCATGAAATCAATATTGTGAATTTCAATACTATCTTTGGTCAATGGAATCATAAACCATAATGTTAAAGAATAAGTATTGTAATAATACAGAATATCCCATTTTTAGCAAAATAAAGTATTTTTTATTGATGAAGGAAAATATAAAAAAATGATCATTTAAAATATTCATGAGGAAAATTTTCTTACAATTTGAAAAAATTGAAATTAATTTTCAATAAAATATATTTTTTTAAAAAATGCATTTTAAATATATCCTTATAAATTTAAGAAGGAATATTCAATGAATTGATGGTAGGTTATTTTGTAGATGTCATTTGAGGAATAAAGAACATTCTTTTTTTACGGTAAACAGTTATAAAAGTGCATAGTTTAGAATGTGACGAGAATATTATTTAAAAAAATTAAAAGACATAAGGGTTAAAATTTTCATTAGTAAATTAGTTTTTAATGGTTAGAAATTTTTTAAAACATTTTTATAAAATATGGGTTTTAGAGTAATACAAGCCCACAGACTAAAGGAAAAAATGATGTCGTCTTTTCCGAATAACATTTTCTAAAAAAAATTGGTATCTAAAAGTGGGAAAGTTGTACAATAATAGGAAAATGGTCATGAAAAAATAGTGTAGAATAAAATGAAAAGTTAGTTTAAATAATGATCAAATATTTTCCTCCAATGTTAAATCAATTGTAAAAAATACTAAACAAAATGAGAATATGAAGTAAACCATTAAAAGGCCATAACATTGAATTGAGAGTCATTCAATGAATGGATTATGTGTGTAAACTATAAATACAAATGAAAAAATTGGATATAAAAAAAATTTATTAAAAATTTATTATACACATAAACATAAAATATTAATAACAAAAAAGAAGTAATATATCACAATCAATAGTTTTGGTTTCTGAAATCCATTAACACGTAGTCACAATTAACTAAAATCCCCTTAGAATATATAGTTCAAATTGAAACTCAAAATAACATGATGATAAAATTATTAATGATATAATATATTATTATGGATATTATAAACACCACAAAAAATATTTATGTGGTTAATATGACATTTATCTCACATATGTAAAAAGCGATATGAAAATATATTACCTTTCATTTCCATCAGAGTGAAAATAAATTATCCTATATTATAATGGTTTTAATGAGGTTATAATTTATTCCATAAAAGTATTTATTTTTATGACATGTTATATTAACTTCATATAATATCATATTACTTTTTTATAATCTTTCATTAGTTTTTCTATTTCTGGTGTCGATGGCCTAGTTTTTCGAGCATTTTTTGACATATCACTTGATGTTCCTATTACAGATATCATGGTTTTATAATCTCCATAATGTCTAAAAAAATTTCATTATCATATATATTTAATATATATTTATTTATAATAATCCATAATATTTTGAGATATTATATTAAATGCACAGTTCATGGAGACGGTAGGTCGTATGTATTCATGAATTCTTTTTTTAGTTATATACCATATTTTAAAGAATGAATACTAATTGAAATATATTTATATTATAATTATAGTATGATATCTATGTTATATATGTCACATTTTTTGTAAAAATATCCTTTATATGATCTATGAATAGTGTGAACAAGTCAAATCACCTTGAAGAGTTGGTAGTCCATACTTCCACAAACGATGTTATCGTATATACACAAATTGGAATGAATGAAGATATATTTTACATAAATTAAATAAGTATTAAAAAACATATATATAATATAAAAATAGTGTATCTATCATAATTTTTCACCATTTTAGGTTGTAATGGAAAAAGGAACAATATTTCGTGATCTGATAGCTCACAGTACGCAAATAATTAATTTCATTACTCATTAGATGGATGTGTTTATTAGTGAAGAAATTCCATTTGGAAGAAAAAATATTAGTAAATTAAAGATAAATAGTTTTTTTAGGAATGGAATATTAATTGAAGTATTAGAGAAATAAATAAATCTAAAGTGATCATTAAAGAAGCTTACCTCTTATTTGGCTAACACGTTTTGTTTTATACAAAAAGACATACTTGGATGGATATCTGCCCAAGTTTAGTATTATATTATGATATGATGAATGATTAGATATTATCTTAAATGTTTTCATTCATTCCAAATTTCTTGATAGGGGTGAGTAAATGGAAGTGTAATCCCCCATTTTTAAGATTCTATAATCTTGAATTATGTTAATATTTCACATTTAGGATCTTTTTATGTTTATAGATTTAGATAATTAATCAATAAATTATACATGACAAAATTATTATTAAAAATTAGAAACTTCTACTCACTATCCATTTTCACTCATAAAACAAAAACTTTAAAAAACAAAACATGTTTAGTTCATTGTTTTTGACAGCATGATTTTTTATCCCATCCTTGAACCGATTCATCTTTATGTCATGTGAAAAACATTTCAAAACGTTTGATGAGCATAAAAAAGCCCTGTAAGGGATAAATAAAGAACAAAAACTATTAGTTTTTCAAAACCACAAGTAAACTAGGAATAATTTATCAAAAAGTAACAACTTTCACCTTTAAGAAGTAGCAAAATCAATCCACTGAATATAAGTTCATTGCATACCCTTTTGTAACTAATATATTACTATAAAACCCTTAGAAAGCACAAATAACATATAAATGGTAAACCTGGGACATAATCATACTTAAATGGGATAAAAATATAGTCATCGTACACAAATAATTCTTAAAAATGGAATATCCATACGAAAAAATTCCATAACCAATGTATTGGAGGTTATAACGAAACCGCACATCCTTGGTTTATAAAAGAACCACCAGTCATTTGGTTTATCACGTAACCACAAGTCAAATGTTCAAGTATGATTACATAAACATAAGACATAAAATATTTCAAGCATCAAAATTTCAATAATAAAATTAAATTTTCATTCACAAGATATCATTTCATGATATTGAAATACTCAATCCATTTCTGAAACCATTTTCAATACCAAATCACCCAAAAAGGAATAAAGGATCTTTATTCATTTTAAAAACATTTAGGCTTATAGGGACATCCAAATAACGATTACATCAGTAGAGAGGTCATTGTTGTTTCATAGGTTAAAAAAATTCCATTTACATATTAGTAAAACACTTCATAAAAAAAATTCACTTTTAATTAAAGTAAAAGTCAAAGGTTTTTCTTATACGCTGTATAAAAGAAGAAGTTATATATTATCAAAATATGCCTCAATGAAAGGAGATTGAGATGAAGTCCCTTTAAAAGACTATTTGTTAAATAAAATAGATCGATTATGTGTATTAACTATAAGTAGAAATAAATCATGTAAAAATACAATATATGATATCAAAATTTATATCTCACATAATCATAGTATGGAATAATCACTAAGTAGAATCTTTACCCAATGAATGGAAATTGAGTTAAGAAGTTCCCTTACCGTGATTCTAAATTGTCACATATGTTCCATGTTCTTCATGAATAATAAACATAATTTAATTTATACTTGATTAGAACCCTTTTTCAAGTTTATTATTCCTTTTATATAACTTATTAACTTATTTATAAAAATTATATAATTGTTCATGTTCTTGTCTGTCATTTTCTTAATGCTTAGTACATGAGTAAAAAATGAACTTGTTATAATTACAAATTATCCATTTGGTAAAAGGTGCATTATCTCCAGAATGATATTCATGATATGGATATCATATATTTCATATATATCTAGTATATATGTATTTAGAATATTCCATATCATTTATATATATATATAATTTAATTCACCATTCATGGAGACGGTAATCCATACGTACGCATGAACTCTACTTTCATTTCCCTTTCATATTTAAAGGAATGATAACTAAATGTTATATAGGTATATTATAAATCCATTATAATATATTTTTTTATATATGTTATATAAGTTCATTAATTCCATCTTTTAAACATTCCATATATAGAATGAATGAGTCATATCACTTTGAGGGGGTGATAGTCCACACTTCCTCAAATGAAATTATTGTATTTATACAACATGAAAAACATAAACATATTTTCAAAATGATAATTAAAAAATAATTGAGATAAAATAAATATCATATACAGTTCCATCATAATGGACATCATAAGAGGTTGTAGGAGAATATTGAACAATTGTTGTTTCATGAGGCAGTAGTTTGCCGTCCACAGAAACAATATGTTCAATAACCATTAGACGGAGGTATTTGTCAATGTAGTTATTATAATTCTCTTAAAAACCTAGTAAATTGGAAATAATTTTTAAATTTTTTTTGAATAAAGATAGTTTATGGCTTTGGAGAAGTAAAATAAAAGAAAACATCTCGGGAGAATACATTGCCTCAAATCGGGTAACTTGTTTTGATTTAATCTAAACAGGATTCTTTAATTTCCTTCTACCCAATTTGAGGATTCTAGGAGGAATAGAGGGATGTTGAGAGATTATTTGTGATGATTTTAGATGGGAAAGGGGGATTTAGAGGTGTGAGTAAGGGTTTTAGGTGGTGTCCTTTTATAAGAGGGAGGATGGGAACATTAGGAATGTTTGAACGTATTATTTTATTATTAATGTTTTTTGAATTTTATTAACAAAAAAGTTATATATTTTGAATATAAGATTTGTATTGGCATAAATCATCCCATACATTGGGTTTTAGAAAATTTTAGTTCACAAATATATTCTTATCTTTAATAATTAACACTTTGTTAATTACTTTATCTTTTACCATGTCTTGTGGTATATTCATACTATATGGTTAATATATTTACAATAAAATTACAATAAAAAACAAGTGGTCAATTAATTAAATTTTAAACATTATAAAAGTAATTTGGTAAAATATTAGATTTTTAAGACAATTGTTTCATTTAATAAAATTTTATATATATTAAAACTCATTTATGTCAATTTTTAATACTATTCATATCATGACTTTTAATAATCCTTAACAACTTGATTCTATCTAAAAATATCATTAATTCAAAAATAATCAGTAATAATCATACATAAAATTAGTGGATGGAATAAAAATTTTCAAAATAAATTTATTTTCATATTTATAATCTCATTTATTTAAATCCTTCATTAATAAGGTAATCACTACATCACCATTTTTTCATAAATAAATTTTTTATATGATATCTTAAAATTATATATAAAATACCATGATGTAGGAAATATTTTTATATTTCTAATTATTATTTATAGTATAAAATATAACTTATATAACCCCATATAAAAATTGTTTTACTAAAAGATACATGATTCAGTTATATATTCCTTAACATTAAATTAAAAGTAATTAAAAGTCATTTTTACACGAAAGTGGCTCAATGGTGTCCTAAAATTGACCCAAGGATGACCATGTTTGGAAATATCTCATCCAATTGATTTGGTTCATGTGTTTGGGTAATTTAATATTATTATAATATTAATTTTTACCCCTATTTACCATATTTACCCATTAGACACGGTAAATATAATTTTTACTAAAGTTACGACACAAAATTTCTAAAAACAAACGTTACTTATTTACACAATTTAGAACTCCTGATTAAAAATACAAATTCTATTTATCAAATTCAAAACACAGAAGTTGCAGAAATTAATTTAAAATTAATTCCTGTTGTCAAAACCAAAAAGCGTGTTTTTATGAAATAATAACTATCAAAACATTGACATGTATTTATATCTAATTAAGAAGTTAAATTACTTTAAATAAACAAAGTTTAATTAAATAATGAAAATAATATCCAATTACACATTAAAAAAAAGTTAAAATTACAATATAATCATATAAATAAATTCAATTAAAACTCAATTTTAAATTAAAATGCAGTATTTTTCACTATTCATTAAAAACGAACATTAGTAGAAAAATAACAAAATTTCATCCAAATTAAAATTTGATGTTCCACTCTTAAATAAAAAGTTTATTTTTCCAAATAAAACATATAAATTTCTCAAAAACAAGATTTAAAAATGGTTCTCCATCAAAAGGTGGTAAAATTGCATTTTAAGAAAAATACTTCTTTTATCGGAAAAAAAGAATTTATTCTTATATCATATCTTGAAAGCGTATAAGATTAATTTAAATCAATACATTGAATATATACCATATATTTTTTGTTAAATAAAAATCCATAAAGAGTGATATGAAAATGCAATTATTCTCTTTTAAATAGGTTTTCATAAAAATAGATCCATTATATTCAATTGGTTTTTATTTCCATTTACAATAAATTTGGTAATCAATGAATCATCATTTAAGCATGTTTAAACAATATTTCAAAATTCACCATTCCAATGGCTACACATTAACTATCATTTAAAATTATAATAATATTTTATGTATTATTTTTTACTATAACTCAATGTTGTGTGCAATGTCAGATTTTAGAGAAGCCCATTATTTTGTGTTGAGTACTCTACCAGAAAAAGAGTTCCCTTTAACATAAAATTAATATCTTATTATTATTTATTAATATAAATAAAAAAATTCTTTTTCTATAAATACGTTGGTCATTACAATGATCCCCCCTTTTCGAAATTGTATCCTCACAATTTTGAAATTGGGCTCAGAAACTTCATTGAATGTCACAAATCGGAAAATGTGTCAATAAAAATATCAATTTAAATGAAAGAAGGATAAAAACAAAGGTCACCTGAGATAACACTTACTAGTATTCCATAAAAACATGGTTATGGAAGAAAAATAATCATCGTCTTTTGATGAAGAGTGATAGAAAAAATGATTGAGACAAATTTAACAATAAGAAAACCACAAACCAGGGATGTGTTAAACGATCTCTGATTCCCCAGTAGAAAAATTAAATAGAAAACATTTTTTTAAGTTCATTTTCATAAATTTGAGGAATTAATTAACTACATATAATAATAACATAAGAAAATATACTTACCATTCATATAGAGTTTCATCCTTTAATAACTTTCTTCTACAAACTCATCTTTTCTCCAAACGATGTGTATTCCTTATGACATGGTCACACCTGAAGAACTAGAATCAAATTCTATAGAATCACATTATCCACAAAAGATAAACTACATATTAACCAAAAACAAAATAGTTAGTACGAGATCAGATAATCCCAAAAAGGTTAATCCTTAATAAAAATAAATACTACTCTTAATCTCCAAAATTCAACAAACAATACCCAATGTTAAATAAAGACCACTAAATACTCAATTGTCCTTAAAAATATTCAAAATAATCCATACTATGTTTGAAACCCAAAATGCAGAAGGATTTGATCACACAATCTTCCAAAAAATCATAATATTTATCTCCAAATAAAATCAACTACTCCTAAAATCCCATACTGAAAAGTAGTTAACCTAGTCACATATTCTCTTTGATAGGTTAATCATTTATATAAATAACGAAAAGCACCATATGTCCACAATAAGAACATAGATTCTTCAAAAATAAAATTCCACTATTACTCCTCAAATTAAATCCCACTATATTTTATTTTCCTTAGGAATATAGTGTTCACCAAAGAGAGAACATCTTCCAAAATAACCTTTATCACTTAATCACCAAATCATTTTCATATTCTATGGATATCCATTTGACAAAACATAAGGTCCCAAATCAATTTATTCGTAAACAATAAAATAATTTAATAAAAAAATAATAAGTCATACAGACCATGGACTTCACTTCTTCAAATGGTAGGTGATGTACCCTTGTCTCCTTTCAATTGTGGGTTCGATTCCCAAGGAATTTCCGGATACTGCGGGTTGTCACCAAAACTACAAGTTTTACTTTTTCTAAAACCATATCATTCATATAATATCACTACTATAATTTTTAGCTTTCGAGACATGGGACTTTTAGAAGCCTCCATTTGGCGGCAGCTAATACTATCAACAGCAACCGCCAAATTGCGGCCGATGCATTTTAATACAACAAAAAACCTAATTTTCCCCTCCTGACCCCACGACCCCATTTTCCTCTCCCTGACCCTGTGACCCACCCCACCTCGACCCCATGAATCTGACCCTCAGCGACCCCAACCTGACCCCCAGTGACCCGTCCCCGACCCCTGGAGACCTCGACCCCTGACCTCCGGTGACCCCGATCCCCGGCGACCACCGACCCCAGGTGATTCCCGGTGACCCTGGTAACCCCCAGTGACCCTAACCTCCGGTGAACCCCACCCCTGGCGACCCCCACCCCCTTGACTCTATGTTGTGCCACCCGCAACCCCGGCGACCCCCACCGCCTGGCCTCTGCCCTGCGCCCCCCATGACCCTGACACCCCTACGACCTAGCAACCCCACCCCTACCTCAATGCTGCACCTTTGGATAGTCCCACCACCGTCGTCCCATCCTGGCCCTACTTCATCCCTCTGTAAAGTCCTCCTACCTCCATTGGACCATCCTGGTCTATTGTGCCCCGCCGTGTAGAAACCTCCCACGCTTCGTCCAACAGTTTTCCCCCTTTTGAGTCCGACCGTCTAACCTGTGTCGTCAATTCGTTGCGTCATCATGGATTTTCAATCGAGTCACACCCCGTTACCCATGGTCGAGTCCTCTATAGGTAATGTTTTTTATCCTTTAAATTTGGTTTTTAAATTTTAATTATATGTGTTTTTTTAGAATTTAAATAAGATATTTCACTTTTGATTTCTATTAAATTACTAATATGGATAGGAGCTAGATTGATATGAAAGATAGGTTTTCAACTGAATATTATGAGGGGATTAAGTGATTTATGGATTTCACCAACATATTTCCATGTGATATGATTAGTTGTCCATGCAAAAAATGTGAAAATAGATATCTCTTCAAATGAGATAGTGTTAGAGAACATTTTTTTGAATGGGTTTTTGAAAAACTATAAGACATGGACACATCATAGAGAATATTCTGTTTCATGTCATCACTCAAAAAGTATTCATATGAATCTTGATTCGATAATAGTTGATCTGATGAACATATTGCTTAATGATATGATGCGTCAGTTTCAACCAGAAGATAGTAATGTCGTAAATGATGACATTGGATTGAGTAATCTTCATTCTTCTATAGATGGAGAAGCATTGAAATTCTTTGAAATTCTTATTGATGCACATACTGAATTATATCCTGGATTTACTAAATTTAGTAAACTATCATTCATCGTTGAATTATAACACTTGAAGGCCTTGAACCAGTGGTTAGAAACCTTATTCGACAAGTTGTTGGTATTATTGAAGAAGGTACTCCCTGCTAGAGCAAAGATTACAGAGTCATTCTATCATGCTTGAAAGTTGACCAATGATCTTGGTTTTACATATGATACAACTGATGCATGTCGCAATAATTGTATGTTGTTCATAAAAGATAATGTGCAATTAAATATTTGTACTGTTTGCTATACATCCAGGTGGAAGACCAATGAGATTAATCAATGTAGTAATATTCTTCCTGGGAGAGTTTTGAATCAAGGGAAACAAGTTGCTTCTAAACAGATGTGTTCGTTCCTACTAAAACTTAGACTGAAGAGATTCTTCTTGTCCACTAAAATTTCTAAATTGATGACTTGGAATTCATAGAGAAAGAAAGAGGTTGAAAAATTAACTCACCCAACAGATTCTTTGGCATGGAAAGAGTTTGATCAAAGACACCCAGACTTTTCCCGAGATGATCGTAATATATGACTGGGTTTGGTAGTAGATGTTTTTAACCCATTTAGGTCCATGGTTGGTGTGACACATAGTACATGGATAGTGGTGTTGGTTCCATACAACATTCCCCCATGAGTATGTATGAATAAAACTTTTTTGTTACTGTCAATTCTAATTGATGGACCAAGAGGATCTGGTGATAAAATCGATGTTAATATGAAACCATTGATTGATGAGATGTAAGAATTTTGGGCCGATTGTGTAATAAATTTTGACTCAGTAGCTAATGAAATGTTTAGACTTTGAGCCACTTTGTTATGGACTATTAATGATTTCCCAGCGTATGGTAACTTATCAGGTTGGAGTACAAAAGGAGAATTTGCTTGCCCTTGTTGTAATAATAGTAAGAAATATAAATGGCTTAAGTACTATAGAAAGTGGGAATATCTTGGTCACATATGCTTTCTTCCTCCATTGCAAAGGTTCAGAAAAGACCGTGTATCGTTTGATGGGAATAGAGTGTATGACCCATCACCACAAATACTGTCTGGGGTTGAAATTTGTGCACAACATTATCACGAAAACATCCGTACAATGTATGATTTTCAAGATTTATTGGTTCCTACATTTCCTTTTATTCCTGCTGAAAATATACAGCAAAGTCATAATTGGATGAAATGAAGTATTTTTTTGAATTGCCTTATTGGAAATATAATATTTTAAGGCAAAATTTGGATGTGATGCACATTGAAAAAAATGTATGTGATAATATATTGTGCACCATTTTAGGTGTAAAGGGGAAATCAAATTACAATGATAATGGTAAACATGATTTGCAAGAAATGGGATAAAGAAAACCTTTACATTTACACCTGGGTGAAGGTAATTGGGAATACATGCCTGCTGCACAATACACAATGAGTAAAAAAGAGAAACAAACATTTATTTCAATTTTGAAGACTGTTAAGTCGCTGAATTTTTATTGCTCTAATATTTCGAAGCATGTGAATATGAAGATCATGACATTACAGTGTTTGAAAAGTCACAATAATCATATTCTACTTCAACAGTTAATTCCTTTAGAAATTCTTGATTGCTTACCTACCTAGGTTGTTGAGCCGTTTATTGGAGTTTCTAATTTTTTCCGACAGCTCAGTTCTAGGAATCATCGCATGAGTGATTTGAAAAAGATGTAGGATATGATTGTACTTGCACTATATCACCTAGAAAAACTATTTTAGCTGTCTTTTTTTGATGTGATGGTTCACTTGACCGTGTATTTAACTGGTGAAGTCATTTCTGGCGGTCCCATGCAATTTAGGTGGATGTATCCAAATAGAACGATACTTAAATACATTGAATCGATATGTGTGCAACAAAGCTCATCCGGTAGCCTCAATTGCCAAGGGTTATGTAATCGATGAGTGTACTAATTTATGTGCTTCAAATATTGATGAGGTTGAAACAAAGATAGATAAACCGTCCTAGAATGACGAGGGTCCAATTGGAGAAGGAATAACATTTGATATGCAGAACGACGAGTGAGTTCAAGCTCATCTATATGTGTTGTTCAACACTACATCAGTTATGCCATTGATATAGTAAGTTTCATAGTTGATGTGTATTTTGTTTTTATATTTATTTTATTTATTACCTTATATTGTGTTGTGATTTAGGATTCATATCGTTTAGTTGAAACGTGAAAGGCCCCATGCAACTGACTATAAAATCCAAAAACATCATTTCAACACATTTCATGAGTGTTTCAAGACTCATGTATGTATAATTGATTTAATATTTTTATAGTGAAATTTAGTTGTATTTTCACAATCCTTTATCCCATAAACTATATATGTGAAATTTGAATATTCAAAAGTTACATGATTTAACCCAGCATGTGAGCGAAGAACTCAACCAACTAGCTGATGGTCCATTTACTACAACTCGTCGCTACAAGTTTCTAGATGCTAACAAATTCCGATTTCATATTAGAAATGTTGACATGAATCGAGCCACATAAAATAGTGGTGTTGGTTTTTCTTTTGTTGGTGAAGGTTATTATTATGGATTGCTGAGAGATATTATTGATTTTATTTATGGTCTTTTCTTAAAACACATATTCTTAAGTTGTGATTGGGTCGATCTGGTTTGTGGAATGAAAGTTGATAACTTCTAATTTACATTAATAAACTTTAACAATATGCTATATAAAGATGACCGACTAAGCAATAAGACCTTCATACTGACATCGCAGGCAGAACAAGTTTACTTTGTCGGTATTGATTCTGATTATAAAGTTGTGGTGAAAATGTCTAGAAGAGGGGTTTTTCTGATTGACCAAGAGGAGCCTAAAGTTGTCTTATTTCATGATCAAACACTTGACCAAAAAACAGTAGCTGTACGAGATGAAGATATTCAATGGGCCAGAGAGACAGTTGAAAGAGATATGATAGACTTGCATGATTAGTGAAAATTGTAATTATATCCCCAGTTATTGTTTTTAAAAATAATTATGAGTTATATATGTATAAAAATTGCGTGATTTAACTATAATTTCTTTTAATGTAGGTATGTCACAGGGTGGTCAAAGTGGTTCACCTGATGTTGTCGGTATGTATGTTTTCATTGTTCTAAATTAATTGATTGAAATTTTCTGTGTATATTTCCCTAACTGTTTCTAATCATTAATTTATATTGTAATTGAATTATGAATTTATGTTTATCAGGATCTAGCGAGTCTTCTAGAAGACGCAGGGGTCCTGGCAGAGGGGTTTGATCCTGGAACTCTGGATCCCGATTGGATGTGTTATTTGATGACACATTTCATCCAGTTGGATAAGGTGCTACTGTATTGAATCATTAGTTTGGGCATATGATACGAGACTCACACAGATTCCCTCTGACAACTCATGAATGGAGTTCTTTCCCCCAGGATACGATGGAAAAATTCTGGAGGAAGGTTGAGGTAAATTCAATGTTTAATTTTTCATGATATTATTATTATTATTGTCCCATCTACTGACAATTTTTTAATAGGATAATTTGACATCCTGTCCAGATGAGTTTTGGGCTGTTTATATGTCCCAATGCTGAAAATTATGGAAGTATTACAAGTCAAGGGTGAAGAGAGATCACTGGACACCATTTGCGGGTGTGCCAAACATTCTAGAGCGAGTCCCTCTAGGAATTCTTCCTGCACAGTGGCAGGATTTAGTTGCGTTTTGGTTGAGTGAGGTGGTGATGGTAAGATTTATTACTTTTAATCTATAAATGACTGATTTTCAAATTTCTATTAAGTAAATACATTGAAATTAGACCGAGTTTTCTCGTCATTCACATAATCGGGCGATGTAGGGCACACCTTCCAGACTTGGCACTCGACATTTGTCACAGCTGAGATATGATGTTATTTTATAATTCACTATTCATTTATATTTTAAAATATTGTAGTATAACATGGTGAACCCATTTATTATAGTAACACCAATGCGGCGAGCCGATCGATCAGATGTCTATATGGGTGAGGACGCGTAGGGAGGGTGATCCCGATGTTGTCGGTGTCATAGTAAGAAAATTATTTACTAATAAATATATTTTCATTTTATATAAATTATTCATATTTGTTCATTGATTCATTATATGATAAAATCCCATTTTTATGCTCAGTTAGTAGAGTTTCTAGAGGAGAAACATCATAGTATTGTGCGAAGAGATGAAATATTTCACCATGTCATGGGGCGTGACGATCATAGTTATTCTTTGACTTAGGGAAGTGGTGTCCCACGATGTGAAGTTGTTAGAGAATATGTGATGGGTGCATGAAGAGAGTCAGGGATGTGCACAAATATTGAGATAAATGCTTCCATGCTGGATATGCGGTGCAATTTTGATGCAAAGTTTCAGTAGTAACGTGCAGAGTATGAGGAGAGGTTGTCACGGATGTCATAACGTATCGATGAAATGGCAATGCAACAAGTGGAGCCACAGGTAAACAATAAAACAAACCAGACTCAGATTGACTTTTATTGATATGTTTAAGATATATAATATTGATATATATTTTTGGATCCGAATACAGCTGGTGGACATCGCAGTGATATTGGTGATCCAGATGAGAATGAACCCCATGCATGAGGTAATTTCATATGTGTTGATTAATTATCAAGATGTTTTTATATCCTTGATGAATATAATCTTCCATTTTTACCTAGATTAGTTTGTTTTAGTATTTTTGGATGACATCTTCGTGAACTCCAAGACTGATGATGATCATACCCAATATCTTGACATCATCCAGATTACACTTATAAAGCATCGACTATACGCCAAGCTATATATATGTCATTTTTGTATTGATTAGGTATAATTATTGGTCAAATAATCTCAGAGGAAGGTGTGTTAGTGGGTGGAGAGAAACGTCAGGCAATTGTTTCTTGGGAGAAGACCAAGAACTCTTCCGATATATGTAGCTTTCTAGGGTGAGTGAGTTGTGAAGTGGTCGTGCATACGACACGTCAATCGGACGTGCGGTTTGCGCGGTACGACTCAATATGAAATTTGTCAAGTGTTGGGCACACTTCATAAACGCATGTGGGGGGGGGGGGGGGTCCAAATAAGAAGAACAATGTCGTAATGGCCTCAAATCAGATGACAACAATGGTTGAGTGAATTGTGAAGTGGTTGCACAGACGACAGGTTAGTCGAACGTGCGGTTTGCACAGTACGGCTCAATATGCATTTCTTTAAGTATTGGGGACACTCATAAATTCATGTGGGGGGTCCAAATGGTTTGAAAGAAGTCATATTGGCCTGAAATCAGACGAAAACAATGGGTGAGTGAGTTGTGAAGTGTTCGAGTAGATGACACATCAATCAGAGGTGTCGTGTGCCCGCGGTGACCGAGAACGCACTTCTGGTGTTATAAACGGCTAAAACGGGTGTTTAACGGTAAAATTCATATTTTATGACATAGGATTGACCTAAAATCACAGGGAAACAATATAATTATTATTTATGACATTTTCTTGTAGACGGCACGTCAATAGGACGTGCAGTTTGCGCGGTACGACTCAATATGTGTTAAGTGTTGTGTGTGCTCCATAAACGCGTGTGTGTGTGTGTGTGGGGGGGGGGGGGGTCCAAATAGGACGAAAGAATTCAGAATGGACTGAAATCAGACTAAAACAATGAGTGAGTGAATTTTGAAGTGTTCGAGTAGACGACACATCAATCGAAGGTGCCGTGTGCCCGCGGTGACCGAGAATGCAGTTCTGGTGTCATAAACGGCCAAAACGGGCGTTTAACAGTCAAATTCATAGAGGAAGACATTTTATTGGCCTCAAATCAGATGGAAACAATCAAATTATTATTCGTGATGTGTGCGCGTAGACGTCATGTCAATCAGACGTGCAGTTTGTGCGGTACAGCTCAATATGCTTTTTTAAGTGTTGGGCGCCCTTCATAAACACACGTGGGGGGGGGGGGGTCCAAAAAGGTTGAATGAAGTTAGAATGGACTGAAATTATAAAAAAACAATGGGTGAGTGAATTGTGTAGTGGTCGAGAAGACATCACATCAATCGGAGTTACTGTGTGCCTGCAGTGATTGAAAACACAGTTCTGGTGTCATAAACGACCAAAACGGGTGTTTAACAATCAAATTCATAGCAGATGATATGGTATTGACTTGAAATCATAGGGGAACAATATAATTATTTTTCTTGACGTGTATGCACAGACGACACATCAATCAGACATGCGGTTTGCGCGGTATGGCTCAATATGAATTTTTTAAGTGTTGGGCGTGCTTTATAAATGCGTGGGGGGGGGGGGGGGGGGGGGGGTCCAAATGAGCCGAACGAAGTCAGAATGGTCTGAAATCAGATGAAAACAAAATATGAGTGCATTGTGAAGTGGTCTAGTAGACAACACGTCAATCGGAGGTGTCGTGTGCCCGCGATGACCAAGAACGCAGTTCTGCTGTCACAAACGGCCAAAACGGGCATTTAATGGTCATATTCATAGCAGACGACATTGGATTGACCTAAAATCATAGGGAAACAATATATTTATTATTCATGATGTGTATGATCAGACGACACATCAATCGTACCTGTGGTTTTCACGGTACAACTCAATATGCATTTTTTAAGTGTTGGGTGGGTTTCATAAACACGCGTGGGGGGTCCAAATGGGCCAAATAAAGTTGGAATGGCCTGAAATTAGATAAAAACAATAGGTGAGTGAATTGTGAAGTGTTAAATTAGACGACATGTCAATCAGAGGTGTCATGTGCCCGTGGTGACTGAGAACGCAGTTATGGCATCATAAACGGCCAAAACGGGGGTTTAATGGTCAAATTCATAGCAGACGGCATCAGATTGAACTGAAATCACAGGGAAAAAATATAATTATTATTCTTTATGTTTACTCATAGATGACACATCAATAGGACGTGTATTTTGCACGATACAACTCAATATGCATTTTTTAAGTGTTTGGCGCGCTTCACAAACGCACGTGGGGGGTTCCAAATGGGCGGAATGATGTCGGAATGGCCTGAAATCAGACGACAAAAATGGGTGAGTTGATTGTGAAGTGTTTTATTAGACGGAACATCAATTGGAGGTTCCGTGTGCCCGCGGTGACCAAGAACGTAGTTCTGGTGTCATAAACAGCCAAAACGGGCGTTTAACGGTCAAATTCATAGAGGACGACATCAGAATGACCTAAAATCACTGGGAAACAACATAATTATTAATTTTTATGTGTACACGTTGATGGCATGTCAATCGGACGTGCGGTTTGTGCGTCACGACTCAATATACATTTTGTAAGTGTTAGATGAGCTTCATAAACCCGCGTGGAGGGGGGGGGGGGGGTCCAAACAGGCCGAATGAACTCGGAATGACCTAAAGTCAGACTGAAACAATGGGTGAGTGAATTTTAAAGTTTTCGAGCAGACGAAACATCAATCGGAGGTGCCTTGTGCCCGTGGTGACTGAGAACGCAGTTCTGGTGTCAAAAATGACCAAAACAAGCGTTTAACGGTCAAATTCATATCGGATGACATTATATTGACCTGAAATCATATCGAAACAATATAATTATTATTCTTATTGTCTACGAGGAGAGGTCATGTCAATAAGACGTGTGGTTTGTGAGGTACGGATCAATATGCTTTTTTTAAGTGTTGGGCATGTTTCATAAACACGCGTGGGGGGGGGGGGGGGGTCCAAATGGGCTGAATGATGTAATAATGGCCTGAAATCAGACGAAAACATTGGGTGAGTGAATTTTAAAGTGGTCGAGTAGACGGAACATCAATTGGAGGTGTCGTGTGCTCGTAGTGACTAAGAACACAGTTCTGGTGTCATAAATGGCCAAAACGGGCGTTTAACGTTCAAATTCATAGTGGACGACATCAGATTGACCTGAAATCATAGGAAAACTATTTAATTATTATTCGTGATGTGTAAGAGGAGACTACATGTCAATCTGACGTGCAGTTTGTGCGGTACAACTCAATATGCATTTTTAAGTGTTGGGCGCGCTTCATAAATGCGTGTGGGGGGGGGGGGGGTCTAAACGGGCCGAATGATGTCAGAATGGCCTGAAATCAGATGAAAACTATGGGTGAGTGAATTTTGAATTGGTCGCGTAGACAGAACATCAATCAGACCTGTGGTTTGTGATGTACGACTCAATATGAGTTTTTTTAAGTGTTGGGCGCACATCATAAACGCGCGTGGGGGGTCCAAACGGGCCGAACAAAGTCAGAATTTCCTGAAATCAGATGAAAAAATAGGTGAGTGATGTTTGAAGTGGTCGGGTAGACGACACATCAATCGGAGGTTCCGTGTTCCCGCGGTGACCGAGAATGCTGTTATGGTGTCAAAAACAGCCAAAATGGGCATTTAACGGTCAAATTCATAGCACATGACATTGGATTGACCTAAAATCACAGGGAAACAATCTAATTATTATTTGTGACATTTATGCATAGACGTCACGTCAATCGGACAAGCGGTTTGCGCGGTACGACTCAATATGCATTTTTTTAAGTGTTGGGTGCGCTTCATAAACGCGCATGGGGGGGGGGGGGGTCCAAACAGGCCGAACGATGTCAGAATGGCCTGAAATCAGATGAAAACAACGGGTGAGTGAATTTTGAATTGGTCAACCCGATGACATGTCAATTGGAGGTGTCGTGTGCCCGTGGTGACTAAGAATGCAGGTCTGGTGTCATAAACGGCCAAAAAAGGCGTTTAATGGTCAAATTCATAGCGGACGACATCAGATTGACCTAAAATCATAGGGCAACAATATAATTAGAACCATTGAATTATTTATTTTAAAATTTTAAAATGGTAATCAAAATAATGAATATATTTTGAAAATTAAATACCTTTGATCTGTTGCAGTTAGTTTGAATTGAAATATGTTAATTTGTTTCAATTATTTGTTTATAGGATTTATTCGGTACTAATTTTGTTATTAAATTTTGTCATACATTTCTATTCGATGAGGGATGTGGATCTTGGAAGATGACTAATTAGATTTATGTGAGTATATTTTATTGTGTAATTGATATTTTTTTAAAAGAAATTTAAAAACCTAGAGCGACCGCCATTTGGTGGCCGCTTTATGTGTTTTCATCGCCGCATGTAGCGGCCCCCATTGGGCGGCCGCTATATCTCTGGGCAACAACGACCACCATTTGGCGGCCTCTCTAGCCCATTCCAGCTTTCCTACAGTGGCCGTGAAATGGTGGTCGCTGATAGCAACTGTGACGGGCCAAAAGCAGCCGCCGATTGGCGGAAGCTAGGTGGCTACTATAGACCTTTAGCGACGGATTTTGGCGGCCGCTAAAGGTCATGATTGTACTATTGAGTTATAAAAAGTAATATAATTTCCTAAATATTAACCATAAACTATTTTATCCTCAAATATTATCTAATACCATTCATTTTTCATCCCAAAATGTAATAACCATTTATCCCCCCAAAAACAAAAGATCATATGAACCATTAAGGTTATCCACTATCTCCACACATGAAAAGACAATTATTTATTGAATAAACTTTTCACATATCAAAGATTAGGGTTACACATACTAGAAAAATTATTCCAATGTAATCCCATCATCAAAAGAGCCTTAATACTTTTAAGTATTTCATCATCATAAAATCTTTCATAACTCTTGAATCCCTTATATATTGACTTACTACTCATTCAACGTTCTTTACGATCCATTAACCGTTATTTTCCAACTTATTCTCTATTATATCTTTCTTATAAACAAAATAATGAATCATATCCTAAGATTCAATAATGACAAAATTTTAGCTAAGAAATAATACATATTATTCATTGTTCATTGTAAGTTTCCTCATCCTCAATTGGAATGGTATTAAGATTTGGTAAACATATATTTGAACGTTCATGTGGATCTCATTCTTGAAACTTCTTTGTAGGACTTATATTTGTATAAAGACCATGAAAACCACATTTAAAACAGTCAATTGATCCCTCCAAAAGAATTTATTTACCTTTCCTGAAGTCAACACAATGCTTCATTTTTCAATGACAGGTTCTTTTTTGACCTCAATTACCACATCTATAGCATCGTCCCATCCCTTGGATGATTTTTTAGGTAGTTCTTTCTACATCCTTAGCACATATGTATTTCAATATACATACCTGTATGATTATTAACTAAACATACTTAGATATTTGTTTCTCACGTATACAATGCCTTATTAATATAACCAAGGTTTAGGTGGTCAATCATTACTACAAATAGTTGGATAAGAATATCCACAAGAGTACTCATTGCAGCTCTGAGTTCATTCAGTTTCTTATTCAGAACACCGTCATAGTTTTCTTCACATCCATTGTTACTTTGGTGCCTTCTATATCCAACCATTTACTAAAACCAAAAAGGTTAGTGTGAGTATATCAGTAAAATTATCATATAATATTTGTTTAGGTGGGAAAAAACTAATATATACGTATTCATGTTCTTTTAAACTCTTTCAATTTATATTAAAGAACTATTAATCATTCTAATATTCTAACCATTATGGTTATGTCACTTATTCTTAAAGAACACCCTAACCTTTAATGTTATCTAAATAAACCTCTGATACTAACTATAAGGATCCATGCCTTAACATTTCATAATCATAAATTATGTTAATAATTAACATTCAATATATTTTCAGGTTTAGATATTTAAGGAATTATCTAATAACTTATACATAATAGTTTTATTATTACAAATTAGACACTTCTACTCACTATCCATTTTCACTCATAAAACCAAAACATTTAAAAAGAAGCAAGTCTAGTTCTAGGTTTTAGACAACATGAATTTTCATTGATCCCATACATGACTCTATTAATATTTAAGTCATGTGAAAAACATTTAAAAACATGTAATGAGCATAAAAAGCTCAGTAAGGGAAACATAAAGATAGAAAACTGTTAGTTTTCCAAAAAAAAAACAATGAATAATTTATCATAAAGTAATACCTTTAACCTTTATGATGTATAAAAAAAAATTCACTAAATATATGCTCATTTCTTACCCTTTTGAAACAAAAAGATTATCATAAAACCCATAGAAACCACACATAACATATAAAAGGTAAACTTGAGACATAATCATACTTAAATGGAATACTATTCTGTCGACTTCCAAAAACATTCTTAAAATTTGAATATCCATATGGCCAACTTCCATACCAAATGAATTGGAGGTTATCACATAACCACCCATCAAATATCTATGTACCTTTATATAATCATAACAAATAAAATATTGCAAATATAAACATTTCAGTAATAAATTTTAATTTTTAATCACAAGATATCATTTCAGGATATTGAAATACTAAGTCCATTTAAAAAACCATTTTCAATACAATGACACACAAAATTAGAATAATGTATTTCTTTTCCTTTTAAAAACATTAATTCTTATAGAGGAAGCTGAATAACGATTACGATGGTGCATAGGTCATTATCACTGCATACGTTAAAAACATCACTTTTCTCATTTAGTAAAATGTTTTTTATAAAAATTATTACCTTTGAATGAAAGTAAAATTGAATCGTTTTTATTATAAACTTTATTAAATAAGAAGGTATATATTATCAAAATATTCCTCGATGAAAGAATATTGAGACGAAGTCCCTTGCAAAGATAATTTTGTAAATAAAATTGATTGATTATGTTTACTAACAATAAGTACATATAAATACTGTATAAATACAAGAGAGTATTTCAAAAGTTATATTTCACATAATCATATCACTACATAATCATGAAGTAGAAGTTTAACCAAATTAATGGAAATTTAGTTATGAGGTTTCCTTACATAGAGTCTGAATCATCACTTATGTTCTTTGTTCTTCCTAAATAATAAACATAAGTCTATTTATACTTCATTAAAAACCTTTTTACATTTATTATTACTTTTATACCACTTATTTACTTTCTATAACAATCATATAATTATTCATGTTCATATCGGGCATTTAGTCGATTCTCGGTACTTTAGTCAAAAATTTACTTGTTAAAATTACAAATTTTCCATCCAGTCAAAATTAAATTATCTCCATATGATATTCAGGATTTAGATATCATATATATAACATATATCCATTATATGTGTATTTATAATATTACATTGAATTTGGATATATGAAATGAAATGCAGGGTTCATGGGGACGACAAGCTGTACGTACGCCTGAACACTACTTTGATTTCATTTTCTTATTTAGAGGAATGAAAAATAAATGATAAATAGCTATATTATAAATAAAGTATAATAAATATGTTATATATGTTACATAATTTCATTAATTCAATCCTTTATGCATTCCATTTATATCATGAACGAGTCTTATCACTTTGAGGGGGTGGTAGTCCGCACTTCCTCAAATGAAATTACCGTATTTATGCAACATGAAAAGCATTAAGGTATGTTCTGAATTAGAATTAACAAAACATAGAAATAAAATAAATATCATAAATATCATATATAGTTACAGTTCCATCATAATTGTCACCTTAAGAGGTGGTAGGAGAATATTGATCAATCGTTGTTTCGTGGGGTAGTAGTTCACCGTCCATAGAAACAATGTGTTCTATACCCATTTGATGGAAGTGTGTGTATGTTTAGTTCCAATAATTCTAATAACCATGACCTAATATATTATAGATACATTTTTTAATAAAATAATTGATTAAATAGATATTTTGTGGATGGATATGGAAAATAAAAGAAAGAATCTTGAGAGAAGACATTACCTCAAATCAGGAAACTCCTTTTGATTTAAGCTAAATGGCCTTATTTAATTTCATAATGCCCAATTTAAGGATTATAAAAGGAATAGAATGATGTTGAATGCTTATTTGGTTAGATTTTAGACAATTAAATGGGGCTTTAAGGGTATGAATAATGGTTAGATGTGGTACACCTTTATAAGAGGGATGAGGCGCACTTTAGGAATGTTTGAAAGTGTTATCTTATTATTAATTGATTTTAGAATTATAATAACTAAAAGTGATATATTTATAAGATAATATGATTATGGTTCTAAATAAACTCATACAATGGGTTTTAGACAATTTTAGGTCACAAATTAAATCGTATCGTTTAACTTTAACCATTAGTTAACTAATTTAACTTTTACCATGTCTTCTAATATATTCGTACTATATGGTTAATATATTTACAATAAAATTAAAAATGAACCACAACTGGTTTATTAATGAAAATATAAACATTATATGACTCATTTTTCAAAATATTATAATTTTAAGACAATTATGTCATTTAATAAAGAAGTTTTTATTTTAAAACCTCCTTTATGTAAATATTTAATACTATTCATATCATGACTTTTTAAAAATCCATAACAATTTGATTAATGATAAAAAACATAATTAATTAAAATATTACAATTAATAGTCATACTTAAAATTCTTTGATTTCATCAAAATTTTCAAAATAAATTTACATTAATATTTGAAATCTCATTTATTTAAATCCTTCATTAATAAGGTAATCACTACATCTACATTGAGTAGAAAATAAATTTATTTATTTGATGTCTAAAAATTATAAATAAAATACAATGACATAAGAAATATTTTTATCATTATAATTAATATTTATTTTCACAATGATAACTTATATAACCCAAAATAATTCTTTTTACTAAAATATACATGTTTAGGTTATATTTTATATAACATTAAATTAAAAGTAATTAAATATCATTTTTTACACACATGTGGCACCATGGGGTCCTAAAATAGACCCAATAAAGACCATGGTTGGACATATCTCATCAAATTGGGTTAGAACATGTAATAATGTAATTTAATATTATTTTTTTTACCCCTATATACTAGATTTACCCTTTAACGATGGTAAATAAAATATTTACTGAAGATGCAATTCTTAATGTCTAAAAGGAAAAGTTACCTATTTACAAAATTTGGATCTCTCGATTCCAAATTTGGAATCCATTTTTCCAAATTCAAAACAAATAAGTTTTAGAAATTAACATAAAAATAATTCCAGTTGTTAAAACCAAATATTGTGTTTTTAATAAATAATAACTATCAAAATATTGAAAGGTTTTTAGGTTTATTTAAAAAGATAAATTATGGAAAATAACCAATATTATGTTAAATGATAAAAATATAAACCATTTAAAATTTAAAAATAATTAAAAGTATAATCTAACTGTATAAATAGATTAGATTATAAGGTAGTTTTGAATTAAAATGCAGTATTTTTTCAATATTCATTAAAAAATAACCATTAGTAGGAAAATACCAAAATTTCTTAGTAGGAAAATTATGATGTTAAGCTTCTAAATAAGAAGTTTATTATTTCAAATAAAATATATAAAGGTTTCAAAAACAATATTTAAAAAGGGTTCCCCATCAAAAGCTGGTAAAACAACATTTTTAAAAAAATACTTCTTTTAAAAAAAAATGAATTTATTCTTATAACATATCTAGAAAAAATAAAAGATGAATTTAAAACATTACATTGAATATATATCATAAAATTTTCATAAAATAAAAATCCAAAATTGTGATATGAAAACACAATTATTCTCTTTTAAATAGGTTCTCATAAAAACACATCCATTATTTTCAATTGGTTTTCATTTCCATTTAAAAAAATTTGGTAATCAATGAATCATCATTTAAACATGTGTAAACCATTTTTCAAAATTCGCTTTATACTTATTCATTATCTCCATTCCAACGGCTTGGCATTAACTACCATTTAAAATAATACTATAATTATTGTGATATTTGTCAGTATAACTCAATGTTGTGTGCAATGTAGGATTTCAGAGAAGCCTATTGTTGCGCGTTGACTATAAAATAAGAAAAATTTTCCTCCTAAACTTAAAATTAATATATTATTAATAAATATTAATAAAAATAAAAAAAAATCATTCAATAAATAACTGGTTTGTTATAGGTAGGGTGGAGTTCCTTTCTATATTGGAGGAGGAGTTCCATTTTTAAAAAAAGTTAAATGGTAATTCCACCAACGTTTTTCCCATGTCATATTGATAAAATAATTGAAAAATTATATACAAGGTAGGATAGAGTCTATATATGATCATATGATGGATTTTGGACAAGCGCGTGAGCATCATAGGCCTTATGTTTAAGGATTAGTCCATTACGAAGCTAATTTTCACTTTATTACAATAATTAAGTTTTTTTATCATTCACTAATATTTTTGGACAAAAACTATGTTGAAATTATTATAAAATAAATATTATTATAAAATAAATATTATTAAAAATATATATATGGAAAGAATTTTTAATAATTCCAATCATATAAGTTGATGAAATCTATTGAAATTTAATCCCGAAGACGAGAGGAAAGTAAATGTTTATAATGAAAAAATTCTCAAAATATTGAGATGTTTTTATATCCAATCAAAATGTGATATATATTACAATAACCTAAATTTAATTAATATATATAAATTTTATCCTATTATTATTTTAAACCAATATTAAAATTTATTTTATAATCATAAATATATTATAATAAATATCAATTTTGAATTAAAATTTAGTATATTTCAATATACATAAAAAATGATTCTGTACAAAAAAATACCTGAAAATAAGCCTAATATAATTTGGAAATTTATAATTAAAAATGAATTTAATTTTGTAATATTAAATTTATAATAGTTTCAAAAATCTGATTTAATGTAGGTCTTCCATTGAAAGGCGATAAAACTATCTTGAGAAAAATACTGGTCTTCGTGGGTAAATTTAGGGTTGTTATGATATTAGCTCAAAAAAATATTTTGGATGATTATGAAAAAATTTATGATTGAATATATATCATATAAATATAATTAATATCAATAAATATTTCTAATTAATTAACTTTTTTTATGATAAGACACCATTGGGAGCATAAAAATATTTTCTTTAAATTCAAACAATTTATATTATCATTTCTAATTAATTGGTATCCAATGAATTCATCATATATTTTGATAGACCATATATTTTCATAATATAGTTAATAATATTCATAATCTACAATTTAATGGATAGGTTATATCTTGTTACATTAAGTAAATATTTTTATTAATATATTGTTATTTGGTAAAACTTGGTCTTTTATGAAAGTAATTATTGTGTGAGATCTAATCTAACTCAGTATTTCATGAATTAAAAGATATATAATAGATTGAAATTACCTAAAATATCATATATGTTATAATTTATATGTATTTATAATCCATGATGTTCATGGTTTTATGTGTCATCCACTCTATTGAATACAATATGGTTACATTTGAATTTTGTGGTGTTACAATGGGTGTGTAAGAAATGTTCTTTAATTAACGTTATATATATTTCTAATGTGACCATGTAACCATTAAAATGAACCAAAATCATTTCCACATTATTTGGATTCATATTTATTTTATTGTCATGTTGGAGTCTGATTAATAAAAATTTGAGACACTATATTGGGGTTTACTCAACTGTAACACCCTCTCGTTGAGGTGAACATAGATTTATATGCATAGTTTTCTTAGTCTATTACAATATAGAACCGTTAAATTAAATATTGAGGTTGATTAAACCCTTTTAGAAATATATATTATCAATCGGTATTTTAAATACCATTTTATCCATTGTACAACCAATACAAATAAAATTAAGATCTAGCATATTAACCATGACACTTTTATTATGTATGTATACATTGAACCAAAAATATTTACAATTTATAAGGTGGATAGTATATTATTATAACTTTCATATATAAATTTACCCAAATTGGTGTATATTAATAGTATCTCCTAAAATTAACTATTGTAGTGGAATAATTAATGTATAATGATTAAAAACATATACAGTAGGAAAATATACTTCATGGTTTTTCTATAATGGTTCACTTCATCCTCTCAATTAAATTAAAATAAAGATAGATATTTTTAATAGTTATATACGTCACAATAAATTGGTATTGTAAAATTGAATAAACTCATGCGATATATATGCCAATAAATTATCAATCAAAATAGACTGAATCATAATATTTAATAATTTTCAAAAATATTTTTAAAATAATTAATTTGTTTATAGGTTCATTAATTTTTTATGTTTATAAAACACCCTTGTAGAATTAACTAATAATGATGGTAATGTGATAAAAACTACACTATGATATTTGATTTATAATTACCCCAAAAATAAAAGTATAAATTCTAATTAGAATGAATTAAAAAAAATTAAATATAGAAAACACTATAATTTTAAACAGTCCAAATACTCATTATTCAAATAAAATAATATTATCTAAAACATATCATTATTAAATATATATTTTTATAATAAATTTAATCACATAAAAAAAATATATTCAGAATATGTATTTCATACTAAATTTTACCCTTAACCATTTTATAAATATTAATTAGTTTTTTTATAATAGGAATTTTTAATGAATGAATATTATCAATTTATGAAAGATTATATCACAACCATAACATAAACTTATGAAATACCATGTTAAGTGTTTTTGTATCTAATGTAATAACTTTTCTGGTCATAGATGCCAAATTATATAAGATTTATTTTTAATATGGATATATTCAAATCTAAATTTTAAATTTTAATGCCGCTACCATGAATAATGAAAGATGATTATATGAATCTAAGTCTCACATATTTTGATAATGAAATAATCTAAATAAAATTTCTGAACTCGGTACGTTAACTACTATGACCATACTCAATTTTGAAATATTTTAATAATTATGAATATTACTAAAGGCTGGAGTAAATATAGTTTTATTATGGTCAGTTTTGTTTCTAGTACATAAATCACATTCAAACATTCCTGAAATAATTGTTTTTTGATAGTGGATAGTGGTTAATGATTTTACTATGATATTATTCTATTTTCAATGTCATAATGTTTGAACTGAATTGTGATGGAAATACTTAAAAGGTATATTTATAATTTTTCATAGTGTATACTAGTGTACAATATTATTAACTATAAAACCATGTATTAATCATTGTATTGTGTATTTTCCAAAAGGAATTGAATGATATTATGGAACAGACATTTAATTTTACCTTTATAATTCATTTAAATATCATTTGATTTTATATTAATTTAAGAAATTTTATTGGATAAGAGGTTCATATAATACCTTCATAAGGTAGAGTGGCACATCATAAATTACACTAAACACGTAATAGGGTATAATGTATCATCATTAGGTACATTTGACAATTTAGGTCACCATGAGAGATCATTTTTATAATTAATGCTTTGATGAATCGAACTAACATATATACTAAGATAAATATAATGATTTTTAAAAAGAAATTAACCCAACACACTTCATATGATACATGTATATCATAGTCTAGAAAGATATATTTCATTTTAAAAAAAATGGGAATTGCATTATTATTATTTGGAAGATAATTTTATTATATAATTATAATTATTATTAAATAGTTTTTAAAATTAATAAAAATATGCTGTGGGATTTGAGGAAAGGGAAAACCAAATTTATTGGTTCAATATAGTAGTTTTCAAAATAGTAGAAGCAATTACTATTAAAAAAACATGGTCTCCCTGTATCCATTTCTACAATTTAGGGAGACCAAAAATTAAATAGAACAAGAAAAAAAATTAAATGAAGTGGAATACAATTAAAATTGTTAGAATAATTAACAGATTCTATTTGAATTTTGAATTTGATTAGAGATGATATTTAATTTTTTAATATCTGTTATTATATAAACAGTTATTGAAAAAAATTTCTATAGTGCTGCTCTCAAATATATTTTTTGAGAATATTTTTATGAATAAAAATTAGAATATAATTTTTTATAGTTCTCATTGAGATAAGGAAAGGAACATATGATTTTAAATATTGAATAAGTTGAACAATAACCACCATAAAACTATTAAGAATTATAATTCTCATAAAGTATTTCTTGTTTATGAAAAATTATTATATATCATTGTAAAAATGAGGGAGCACTAAACACTTTCAAGTGATATGTGTCACATGTGTATTAGGATATTCAATTATTGTTTGTAAAGAAAGCATTTTTATTCTATTGGTTCATGGTTTTTTCTACGAAATATTGATCTTTCGATCTATTATCCTTATTTTTTGATAGGTAATCTTGTTAAATATGTTTTTTCCAATTATGTGTTTCTATGTTTTACAATTATATAATATTATATTAATATATGGTGATGTTTATGTTACATGAAACAAATGAATGAATTTATTATATTTGGCTCACCCTTATATATTATTTCACAAATAGTGATGGTCATCTCACATGGTACCAGGGATATATTGATATTTTTTATCATATATTTAGTGTTTTAGGTATGATTTTTTTCCAGTGATTATTATTAAATAATATATTTAGGTTTAATTTAATAGATAATTATTATTCAATAAAAAAAAGTTGACTCCAACATCGGGAATGTAATAATTTATGGGATAAAAAAAATATATTTTTACCAGTTTTCTATAAGTTACAATACCCTAAAACCTAAACATAATTAATTAAACCCTATAAAAAGGTGCTTACATGACAGTGGAAAAAATTTAAACTATGATAATTTAGTAAGTTAAATGAATTTTATAATATAATACATTTAAAAGTATTAATTTCTATAAATTTAAAAAATCAAAAAAGAAAAAATCATCTTAGTTATGTTGGAAAATAATAATGAAGGTAATGCCAAATTAAAAGTGAAAAAGTTTTAGATATAGACGTTAATGTATTGATAACTTATGATTCATGATGATGAAAAAATATATAGTTAATTTTGAGTTTTTTATAAGGATATGAGAGTTGTATATAGATTCTATTAGAATCATGGAGACTCTTTAATTATTTATAGGATCTTAAAAATGCAACATGAAATTTTTTATTATAAAGTCTATTATTTTAAATTAAATAATTATGAACTATTTCTTTTACTTAATAACAATTTTTTTTAGATTATGAGATGATAATAGATAAAGTTGATAAGAAAAATGGGAAGTATAAAATAATTATTTTCTTTTAATCATAATAACTTGTGAATTATAATATTATGGATGATTAAGATAAGTATGAATATCTAGATTAAGACTAATATTTAAATATAATTTTTGTTAAAATGTTGTCTCTTATCTCTCAAAAATTTATACGAGGAGTTAAAATGTTCAATGAAAAACATCCACACAAATGAATAGTTTATGGATGAAATTGTTTCTTTGATTTAAATGATTGAATATTGAATGAATCCATTAATTATGAATATTTGTGACCAAATTTATTTTAATGGATATTGAAACAATGACTATATATAAAATAAATGATAATTATAGGGGAAAATTACTCTATATATATAGATAATTTTTCTATGCTTTTGTAATGAAAATGATGGTAGTAATCATGGTGGGGAAATTCATACTTCTATTGATGTAATTGAGTAACATTTATTTTCTTATGTGTATGAAGAATAATTTACTATTTATAAAAATGTATACAATTATTTTTTGAGGTAATTTATATTAAAGTGAAAATTAATGTAGTTTCTTTCAATTATCTCAAATTATATATATATATATATTATAATTTATAAGAAAAATATTCAATATTATAGAATAATGTTATCTTCTTATATAATACAATAAAAAATTATGAATTAAATAGATTATTTTTTGTGATAACATGATGATGAAAATTCATCAAAATTTAATATTGTAGAATTAATGAATTAAAAGGCAATAGAGAAATAATTTCATCAAAGAATATTTCTAGAGTAAGAAAAGGATGTGAAGAATCTCATATTCAAAATAAAAAGTTTTCTTCTCAACGATTGAGAAATATTTATAAAAATATTTTTTTAAGAATATTTAAATGAATTTTTAGAAGAACTATGATATGGAAATGTCATATAAAATGTTCATAAAAGGACATGCAAATCCAAATTTTGAGCCAAAGTGGATGAATAATTAAAAAAGACCATATTTTTTTTCCATATCTTGTGAATATCAAAAACATGGAATTTTCTGAAGGTTAAACTATAACTAAATACTATAATAGTTTTAAATTCGTTAAATGATAAGAAAAATCCTACATTGAATTAGAATATGATAGTATTAATTTACATAATATTTTTTTAAATAAAGATAAAAAACGGGAAACTCAAAAAAGTTATAAAATTCATTACATAATGTTTCATACAATGGATGGTATGTTGTTTATATATTTAGGTGGTATTATAGAGGTTTGAAGCATACTAAATTGTTGTTTAGTTTAATTATCAATAATAAAAAGATACTATTTATTTTTTGGGCAATGTTTTAGGGTTAGTGTTTAACCCTCTCAAAAGGGTAATATGTAGATACATATTGTAATTTTTTGAGAGAAAATATATTATATCATTCATGTTGTTCATTATTTATTTGGAATTTGTGACTATCCATGTAACTGTGAAAAGAAATGTTTTATCCTTTAAAAAACCATTAAGTATATTAGTTTCATTACTCCATATGAATTTATTATTTACGTTAAATGGAATGATAGATAATGTTTTGTGTCAATATCACCTAATTAACTAAAAGGGGATAATCTATATAATATTAATTTTTGATGTCCCTCTCTCCATAAAATGAATTTAAAACTCAAAAAGATTGTTGAAAAGTTAAAATAAGTATAGTGACCCTGGTAATGATTGTTCACCCAAAATAAAAGATGTTGGAATATTTATAATTCATAAATATTAATAAAAATTAAATATTAGTATATTTTCTGAAGGACCAAAACACAATATCCTTAGTTTGTCACAGTTATGTGATAAATAAAATGATTTTATCATTGAAGTGTATTTATTTATTAAAAATATATTGATTTATTGATTTATTTTTATTTAAATATAGTATAACATGTGAAATATATTTCAATTAGGTGATACTATAAATATAGGTTTTTTTATAATAAAATTTTAAGAAAAACTAGGAAATAATAATATTACTCATTTGTATGAAAAATAGGAATGAAAACCCTACAAGATAGTATTATTTTATATGATTATTTTAAAATAGTAATTAAATTTTATGTTCTATGTTATAGAAAAGTCAAATATTGGTAATTGTTTCACATAAAAAGATAAATATTTAATCCAATAACGATTTCTAATTAACAACTATGTATTCGTGTGGCGCTGAGTATAAAATCAATATGTGATGAATATTTTATGTTATGTTTATTGATGGTTTTAATATAATTAATTTTCCAATTTTTATAAAAAAGAAGATATATTATCATAATAGTTCAACAATGTAACACCTCAAGTTTTTGTTATATGTTTCATTTTAGTGAAATTTTATTTCTTTTAAATCTTATATTATAGACAATACTGAGATTAAACAAACCTTAATAGATTATTAAATATTATTATTTCAACACAAGCCATTAAGTTTGTGATTGTGAATAGAATTGAATAAATTATGAAAATATGTTTTACCCATGTTTCTATAGTGAGTTAATTTGTTACCAATTAATTGTGAATGAAAATAAATAGCAATGAATATAAATTATGTGCTTTTATTAAAAAAATACTTTATACACCCAATAGAATTCTATCATAATAAATTAAATTAATAACAAATAGAGAAATATATATATGATATATATATATGTTACACATGAAAAAGTATTTTGTAAAATTTTTCCAATATGATTGATAGGCTTTATATAAGAACAAAACCAATTTAAAGCATAAAAGGTTATACTTTTCTATAAAAAATGTTTTTACTATTTTTGATCGCACACATGTTTTAAATATAGTTTTTAAAACTTTTATAAATTAAATTTATAAAATTAATATTCTTATTTCATAGATTGATAACAAAATTTAGTTTGGTTAAATTTTTGGAATTTCTATGATAAGTTTAATTTATTCATCAAAATAATATATATTGTTAAATTGTCATTTTTTGGTATTAATGTATAAATAGACAATTTTTTATTATTAAATATAATTTTGGTGAATTTAATCTATTTCATATTGAATTGGGATATATAATCATTTCAATCTTTTGAAATTATTCTCTTTGAAAACATGTTTTCTCATTCCCTTAATGGGATTAATTTTGAATTAATTTCTAAAACATACTTGTTTCTAATATCAAAAAATGGATTCAATATATAGAATAAGGGGTTTAATATTATGTATATAGGTTTATTTTATTTTAGAATATTATTAATAATAAATTTAGTAAATTTTAGTTAATGCGGTTAAAGGTTAATCTTATAATTAAGGGTAAAAATAATATTATAAAAATAGAAAAGTACTATAAAACATGTCAAAATTTCATTAGACCAGTGGGTGTGGAACTAAATAATCATTAGTATGATATTATAAACATTGTAATCCACTTGGATTTGAGTATTATATTTATTATATTTTATTTAACAAAAAGTTAAAAGATGTCCTACTCATATTTTTAATAACTATATCATATTTATATAACTTAATAAATAGGATAAACTCGACTATAAGTATTATTTTGAAATATTATATTGTTATCTTCTCTATAATAATTAATTTTTAATTATTAAGAAATATATAATTAACTTAATGTATTACATTATAATAATTCAGAAATTATTTAATTAATGGGAATATTAAATAAATATTTATAAAATTATTTAAATAAACAAAATTTGACATGATAAATGGAATAAATTAATTTTATAGATATATATTTCTTTTTAAGTAAATATTAGAATAGTTTTTTCTAACTTATCATGTTCAATTTATATTCTAGAATGCCAATGTAGTGAATGATATAAGAATTATAATTAATGTTAAATTTAAATAAATTATAATTTATTAAATTATATAAAATTTATTTAAATATAAATCCTTGTAAAGTTATTGGGATAATGTTTACAGTTTCATCCATGACTCATTTATGGGTTTTTATGCATTTTATTGCAACTATATTAACATTTAATTAGTAAAACACTTGTTACCAATATAAAAGATAAAGAGAAGAAACAATTGTTAAAATCAAACATTAAGGGTATTAAAGATACATAATATTATACAGAAATTAACATTTTTCTACTATTTATACTAATGAAAATCTGATATTTGAAATAACTCAATTTTTAACTATTTCTAATAGTAAATTAATTTATATTGGTAAAATATTTTGAGATTTTCCAAAAGTGTCCCTTAACTCAATTATAAAAGGGATCATCCTCCCCCACATCAACACAAGACATTGATCCATGTAGCATGAAGAAACCCTTCACTTTCACCTCCCAAATTGTATATCAATTTTTAAGAGAACCTAGTCTTGAAAAAGACAAACCCTAGATCCCTTGATAAGATATCTATAGGGGGCCTGTCAAAGAATAGTTAATCATTTTTGGCAACTCATCCAAGGTCATTTATTCTTGTACATATTATTCATGAGTTGTTTCCATGATATTGTTATTAATACATAAAAATATATAATTTTTTAATGATTATTTTCAACCACATTCCTTTATTATACATCCTTTGAAAATCGAAAGCACCACATAGTTGAACGTATGATTTACCATCCCCACAACATGGTGTAATTTTTTTCATCAACACATTACATAGACGGATATAATGATAGAAAAAATGGATTTATATAATTCTTGTGACATAATATTGAATTTTAATCTTTAAAATAATATAAAATTGGATTCTATTTTACCAATTGGGGAATGATATCACCCCTCTTATGTATGTATTGTCTACCATCTCCACGATGTGGTGGGATTTATTTACTTTTTTAAATTATAATGAATTATTATAGAAATTTATATGGAGGGTAAATAAATATCTTTTATCTTAATATAATTCTATATATGAAATAAATAAATCCCATTCTTAAGAATAAGGAATTACATGAAAAAACATGTATAAAATTGAAGCAGTTAAAAGTAGTGACAACGATAATAATGAAATATTATTAAAAAATGACATAAAAATATCACATATGATATAATAAATTTTTATATAGATCTATTATAAATTAATAACATTCTTTATGTAATTATAAAAAAATTTAATGAAAATTCAAATAATGGAAATTACATGGTAAGGGTTATTTCATAATATCAGTATTATTCGGGATTGTTTATATATATATATATATATATATTTCAGAATGGGAATATTTTATTACATTTCCATGTTTTATAAATATGTTTTCAACATTATTTTTACTATTATACTATTATTTTTAAAATTCATTTTTAAACATTATTTATATTCTATATAATGGTTTGAAATGATTTTTTTTATTTTTCAAACAAGGTACTTTAAAAACATTTCTACAAAAAATAATGAATGGATATTTGTTAGATAAATCTGAATGAATATATTCTACCACATTCATGATTCCAAAATGTTTTAATACTGCCTTTACATGAACACATGATTCATTTCAACATCCTTTGAATAAATTATTTCAATATAAAAATTGTATTTCTCTCAAGAATGTTTTAATTATTTTGTTAGTGTATTTTCATCCATATAAATATCCTTAGATGGATCTTATGATTAATTGAGTTTGAACCCTTGCTATGACTTCTACCATATTTTATATTGGGTTTTAGTACCAATTTCACTATACATATTCTATTTGGATTCCATTTATTGTTTATGTTTAAAGTATTTTTATTTCGTATACTAGACTGTTTATATTTCTTTATTCACTATTTAAACATGAAGAATGAATTGTCATATTATGTGATGGGTGGGGCCTACTATAGACCCTTAATGCATTAGGTGGTCTGATAAGACAAACAACTTTGGGTATAGGCTGAGTCCTTACATATTTTTATACGTTGTCTTGTATGCAGCCTCAGAAATATGATTAAGATGTGTGATGTTATTCATTCCCTCTATATGAGATGAGTTATTTATATTCCATGTGATTATTTTATTAGTTGAATATCCATGTGATTATTAATAAGTAGTTATTATTTTTATTTATTATTTCAATATTATGTTCAACATAATGTTTAAATTGCTTGTGTTTGAGTTATATTTCCTGAAATAACGTTTATTCTTATTTGTTTATAATAACATCTATTGTATGCTTTCCCTTACTGATCATATGAATTCACCCATTACTTATTATTTATTTTTATAGGATTATAATATGTATATTATGGTTGATATGAAAGTTAAAGCTAAGAGTATATTAGTTCCCTCAAATGATTGAATTTATTGTATTAAACAAGGTCAAATTTAATCAATGGTTCAAGTAGGTAATATGGTTTCCAAAACTATTTAACTGAATGGTCATTTGGGATCCGTTTCTTGTATCTATTCCCATGTAATAATGTAAGGCAACAAATCTATGGTATACGAGTTAGGGTCGATACAATTGGTATAGAAAAATTATAGTAGAAACCTTGTGAACTAGATAGTTTATAGAATAATACACAATTATAGATATTATAAATATATCATAATATACTAAGAATATGCTTTTGATATTATTTATACCTAAATATTCAATTTATGTTATGTGATCCCGATGATTTTGATATTATAAATTCTATTTCATAATGTAATGATATAATATAGAGTATTCCATTATTTAGAAATGGTACTTAGTCGAATGAATGGAAACTATATAAAAGAATGTAATCCATATGGGGATTCACATTTGACACTATATAATGATTTTGGAGCTGGAGATGAAACTGGTGATGAATAACTTAAAACCGTATTAGTAAAAATTAATAAATTTATGTACAAAAACCATACCCATATGGATCATCTTCATCTACAATAGAGAGGAACAATTTTATAAAGCTTCATGAGACAAAAGGCTCCATAATTCCATGGGAATATAATTCCATTTGTAGTTGAAAAATAGATAACTTCCATAGAGAATATATTTCATTCATTAAGAAGTAGTAAAAGGTAAAAGGTGGTCAAGGCTGGTTATCAACTCTTGGAAGATGAATATTAATGGTAGTCATTGATTCAATAAAATAATGATGAAGATTAAATAGAAAAATTGGAATGAAAGGGATTCTAAATAAATTTTCACAAAAAAGTGTTTTCATCGCATTTAGTGACAAGCTATAGAGAGGCATTTTATGAGTCTATGAAAAAAGGAGGACGATAATTTTTCTATTTATGAATCCAAATTTACAATATTATAAATGCATTAGGCAGAATACATATGCAACCTAATGAGTATTATTGACTACTTAATTGATGGGTAAAATCCATTTCTATGAAAGGCACTACTCTCCCAAACATTTTCATCATATGATGATATAGTATAATGTGTTATCTAGATAGTGAAGGAATAATCTACGTCTTATGACAGCAAGGGAAGGTAAGAGAATATGATAATGAAATATAAAGATATGTAAATGGGGAAATGGTAAAGACATATTTTCCCACACAAGATATTTGTGGAAAGAAACACCCTAATGCATTCCTTATTGAAATAGGTGTTCGTCACATATATGTTGGTAATAGTCACAACGATCATGATTTTAAGGTAATGAATGAAGCTTTCAGTGCGAAATGTTTCAACTATTAAAATATTAGGCACTATGTAACTGAATGTCCCCAGCATTAAGGAAATACATCATTGAAAACGAAAATGGTCAAAGAAAATTTTATGTTGTTACTGTAGTCGAAGTGGAATAATTATTGTTTTTGTGTTTTTTTATTCAATATTTATGTTATGATAATATAATTATAAGAATCATAAGATATATAACAATTCTACTACAACAATTATTAATTAAGGATTTGGTAGCATGAGTCTTTTCATTAATGTTTAACATTTATCTAGTTATTCATATATTTTGTATGTGATTAAAATATCTATATTCTATTATCTAGGTAAAATATGATGTTATGTTGATTTTGGTAATTTAGTGACCTTTCATATAAAAAGTGTGACTCTGAATTAGAACATATGTACTTTGGATGTGTCTTATGGTTGGAATCGAATATTTTAAACATTGGATATTATTTCTTTTGGTTAAAGAATGATTTATCATATTGGCTATCGTATGCTAACCATTTTGGTATTGATAACATTTAAAGGTCGAATTAATGACTCATTGAACATATGAATGAAAACCATTCTTATGGTGTAAAAAATACATTTTAACACTCTTTTCTAGTTACAGGGGATGATATAAAAATTGATCGATTCAAAACTATATAATGGGATTATGCTTATTACATGGAATGAAATCATGTGATATTATTTAATCATGATTTTAACTTCCTAGTAAAAAAATCCCCTCAACCCTTGCAATGGAAATTTGAATGAAAAATGAAATTCATTTATGTAATTTCATGGAAATTATGTATATTTTTTTTAATTATATGGAATTATTTTGAGACCATTAAATATGGCAGCGCGCGATTTCGAGTCCCAGAGTGGCCGGAATGATCCGTCGAAGTTTGGATGAATTTAAATTAGCATGCATAAATAGTTTTCATGAAAAAGTATAATAAATATTAAATGGTAACTCAGATTCGAAATCTGAGGGCACCATTGTGTTTAGGATGGTGGGTTTACCCTAGGCGCGACTTATGTTTAGTCGGTGCGAGCCTCCTATGAGAAAACCCAAAAATGGTATAACTGTAAATAAAATAATTAAATAAATTATTTTATTTTTCAAATGTTTATAATCCACCAATGGTAGCTAAGATTTAAAATCCAGGACCATTGCTGAAATTGTGAGGTTATTCGCTCTTTAGACAGATACTAACATTGGTTGGCGTGGGCCACCAGTAATTGTTAGTTTTTGGTCATGAATAAAATATTTAAGAGACAATTATTTTATTATAATATCCATAAAATTTAAATGGTAACTCAGATAAGAAATCTGAGATTAATTTTGGGTTTTCTGGGGTGTGTTTCCCTTAGGGAAGTCTTAATATTGACTGGCATGGGATGAGGGTTAGTGTAAATAATTTTCCAAACTTTTTTTTTCAGGTACGTTCAGTAAACGCGCAAGCGGAGTTTTATAACTTTTGAACCAGTGCTTGGAATTGAAATATGAGGGCACCGTTGAACTTATTGTGCTGATATTCTCTTAAGGATACCTTCACCTTGACCGCAGTAGGTCTAAGGTGAAAGTTATTTTTTTTTGAATTTTGTGGGAGAGATAAAATAATAAAAATAAAATAAAAAACAACTTTTATTTCATTTTTAACACCTCCCAATTTGTATGTACTGTGGTGAGGACCACTCGACGCCCCTGAACACCCTCTTTAATGTGAGTTAACTCTTGGTTTCTCCCCCAAATTAATGTGCCAACAATTAATTGAGTTAATAGACTTGACTCAATTAAAATTGGTTCATCATCCTTTTGTTGGAGATCTTTGGAAAAGGAGATTTGGGAGAGCCTTGGGGAATTGGGAAGAACATCATCCAAACGAAAAAGATCCACCCACGAAGAAAAACCTCCGAATGAGGAATGGGGAACCAACATTCAAGAAGCGCTGACGCATCATCTTCCTCATCACACCACCTACAACGAGTAAACGAGGTAGGGGGTTATTTTGAAATATTATAATTATCCTTTTGTTGATTTTTCATATTCTGGATTATCAGCGATGATGGCCAAACCAACACGGCCATCGATCCGCCCAAATAATGTGATCTTTTCTCTTCCTTCTTCCTATGTTCTTAGATGATAATAATTAAGTGCTCTATAAACACAATGTTTCATTGATCACGACATATGGACCCAAAGGTCTCGACCTAAGGATCGCGAATATGTGATTGACATATTGTTTTGGTCTAGAATGAAGATGCAGTGTCTCACAAAGGGGAAATATAGAGGGGCAATTTTAGTGTGTCTTTGGGGCATAGTTATGGGTGAGATAGGTGATGTGACGATGGACTGTGTGGAGAGATGTGTCGTCTAGGGGCTATCCAAACAACTGAGCGATGAGGTAGAGCGAGGCGGTTCGGTGCGGCTGGTGCAGGTGGAACGGCGGCCAGACGAACAGGGGTGCAATTTTTCCGATTTGTGGGTGAAAATCATGGAAGAAGAAAGTAATTGGAGAGAGAAAAGGGTTAAGAAAATAAAATTAAAATATAAATAAATAATAAAGATAAAATGGGAGGCTCCATGTGGAATCCTCCTAAACAAAAGGGATACCCCTGTGAAACTCAATTTGAGTTTGGAATTAAGGTTAAATAAATAATCAATTAATAATAATAATAATAAAATTTATTATTATTTTTGTTGATAAAACAGTTATTCGTCTGTAACTTATCTGTTCGACCTCGTTTTTACAAACCATCAATGGTTGTACGACCCTGACTTCGAGACGGAAATTATGGGTCCAATATTGGATTTCTTTTTCGGGTTTTTGAATAGGGTACCCAAAACACTCATGAATTAATAGATTTAATATTATTATTAAATCATCAACCCACCATAACTCTTCCATGTGACGTCCAATTGACTTTCTATTAGTGGTGTTGTGATCCTACCATTAATATGGTTGATTCAAGTCTAATGTTGGATACTAAATTCTGGTTTGTGGCTCGGTTCCATGAAACACCCAATAATAATAATTATATTATTATTATTACAAGATCATGTAACCGACATATCTCTTTCATACGATGTCAGAGTGACAAACCGTCTGTGACATTTTTACCCTAAAATTAAGATGGATGTTTCAAGACCAATTTTGGATATTTAAGTCGAGATCAAGGCTCGGGCCCCATGAGGCCTGGTTCGCGCATGTTGCAGTGAAATGCATCTTTATCACCAAGTAACCATTTTGAAAAAATGGGTAGTCCATATCGTGTGTTTTTTCCTATGAATCGTAATAATGAAACATGTTTGGTTATCTGGTTCCTTTTGAAGTATGACTCGTTTGGATCGATCACAAATCCAATTGGGCCCTCGAGACTAAAATGCTAATAACTTACAAGCCGGGTGTCTGATTGATGCACCATCTGTTGCGTTGATACCCGTTTTACATGGCGGTCCTTTGGGATACTTATTAATGGGATTTAATGGCAGTTAGAGTATAGACCAGTAGATTTCGGGGTGGACTCTTTTGGATACGAGAAAGCTTAGTGCGGGTACCCTGTAGCTAGCTGTGACGATGTACTAGGATCCTGTGTGGGTTTGACAATGTGCTAACGATGTACTAGGATCCTGTGTGGGTATGACGATGTATTTTTATGTACTAGAATCATCTGTGGGTCTAACGATGTACTGACGATGTACTCGGATCCGTTGTGGGTCTAACGATGTAATGACGATGTACTAGGGTCTAGTGTGGGTCTGACGATGTAATGATGATGTACTAGGATCCTGTGTGGGTTTGACGATGTACTGAAGTTGTACTAGGATCCTGTGTGTGTCTGAGGATGTACTGATGATGTACTAGGATCCTGTGTGGGTCTGACGACGTACTGGGATCCAGTGTGGTTCTGCAATTTGGGATCCTTCGTGGGTCTGCCTCTTAACATAGTAAGATTATTCAGTAGTTACATCTAATCATCTATACTACTATACCTAAGTTATAAATGGTGTGAGCTGAGTTCATACCTGTATGGTACTTTCATGTGTGGTAATACCTTTGTTGTATTATCCTATGTGGTGTGTGGCGTACCTATGTGGTACTTACCTTTGTGGTTTTCCTTCCTTGGTGGAACATTTGAGATTTGGGATTTTGGGTTGGACCCTGTGTTTCCTCATGATTGAGGTGGGTATACTTGAAAACTTAGGTATATGTATGGGCATATACCTAAGTAGGGTTGTCAGTTGATTTCTTCTTTTTTGGTTTATCCTTTGTTGATTTTGTGAGACCTTGAGGGTCTCGAGGTCCCTACTGAATATCATTATACTCACCCCTGTACTGGCTATGCCCACACCCTGTTGTGTTTGGTGTAGACGACGGACATCACTGACTATGGATGAGGGTATCAGGACTGGAGGTAGCTCGTAGGTTGACCTAGATGAGGCGTACTACAGATACAGCCATTTGAGATTTGTACCTACCCTTTAGCTAGGATCCTTGGGGGGTGTTCACAGGAGTTGTTCCAGTTTACTTGTACTTTTTTGTTTTCCTGTACTTTCTAGTTGGGCTTGTATTCTGGCCCCTTTTTCTTTCTGTACTCTCACTATTACTATACATTTTACTTGTGTTCGTATCGTGTTGTGTTCTTGGTTGTGTGTATTTACAGGATATAATGGAAATTCCTTCCCGATTTTAGGGAATACGCCTTTCGGTGCTAGTCGCCAGCCACTAGCCTATGGAATGCGGGATTGGGGTAGTCACGACATGGGCCCCGGGGGATGGGTCATGAAAAATGTGTATCAGAGGAGTCGTTTATACCATATAGAATTATAATCCGATGTTTTTAACGGAAATAGTGTTAAGTTTAATGAGCGTGGTTATCAGTTTAAGGAATACAGTGTTGGTGTGGTGGCCGATGTATCCATACATCAGTAACCTGAATTCTGATTTCTGGCTGGGTTCAAGAAAACACTGATTGTTGTGTGTTTTGAAATGTTTTCTTCTGTTTTCTTGAGTCATCTCACCAGGTATAACTTAATGACCATGGAACACATATTCCTTCTTAGGATGTCACTGCGTAGACAACCAGCTAAGATTCCTGAGAGAGTAAATGATGACGGCCCACCGAGCAATGAGGCTCCAGTGCAGGGCCCTCTAACTATGTTAGAACCTTCAGGTGGTGTACCAACAACACCACTAACCATTGGTCATCAGATACCAACAGCCACACTAGTGGATAGTGCACGCTGACTGAGTACATTGCACAAGTTTCAGCAGTAGTGTTTTCTACCTAGTTGAGACACCAGTAGTGTAGATGGTGATCTTAGAGACTAGTCTTTTCCTATGAGTGACCATGAGGATGGGATGCTTGGTGATTTGGCTTCGTTACTTTGACTGTTGCCCAAGATGGTACCTTCGGGTAGCGTATCAGCTATATCACTTCTCGTTGGTCAGTAGTTACAACCGGAGGTACTGGTAGAAGACTCATATAGGATTAGTGCCTTATGCATTATTCAACATTTGATACCCCTTAGGTTCTGAGGCAATCCAGACTCACAGGCAGCTGAGGACTCGCTTGAGGAAGTGGCTGAGAGTTCTCCAGAGCTTCTACATCTCGGTAGGATGACAAGTCAGTAGCTGATTATTCATCAAGGCATACTGATCCTTCCTGGTACTCGATGAATACGATACAATCATTGATTCAGGGCTCAGACTTTCGAGTGCAGTGTGTTTAAGGACCTCCAAGACAACACTATTCCTCTTTGCATTCCTACATATGTTGGGGTGATAGAGAGTACCATTATGGTTGAATGTTCTTTGGCTAAGAGGATATATCCAGTGAATGTTAGTAGTAGGAAAACAGGAAACTGGCACCAGTCCCAGAGACTTGGGTGTGTAAAAATGTTTCGGGAAGATGAAGTGTTAGGGACAGAAGAATCTGTAGGGCTACAGACATGGAACAGAGCTAGGTGAGCAGCATGAGGTGGTTTACATTTCATCATGATAAAACCACCATTCATTATAGTCCCCGCCAAGCTCAGGGAGCTGGAGGATAGGGTAAGAAAGTAGCTGCATACGATCAAGGAGTGTGACCCAAGGGCTCTAGGAATGATTTGAGGTACTATTTGTGTCTACTACTAGTGTTTGTGTCAATAGATATATGTACCAATAATTCCTTCCTTCCAGGACTCTTTTCCAAGACCTAGAGTTTCTGGTTAAACCATTGACTTCTCCCTCACATCTGGAGATACCTTTGGGAGGAGACTTGATAATCACACTTACGCCGACAATGTTATCTGACCCTTGAGGTGAGAGTTTCAGTTGTATCCTCTTGGTGGTAGCATCAAGGCCTTACGGCGTTAGTTTGGGTATGACTAGACATTCACAATTCAAACTCAAATTGATTGTATTAGACAAAAATGTTGTGGTTTATCAACAACTTGGGGATGAGGTTTACCTTAGTCAGTGAAAAATGAAACCCAGGTTGCACAGGTTAAAATCATGTATAAGAGGGTGCAGCCGATCACTCTTGAGTTAGCCAGCCTTACCCTCATGGCAGTAGGTGTTTTTAGTTTTCATGTTCCCAATGGGAGTGGCTGGAGTTCCTATAGGACTACGTATTTTAGATAGTCTATACTCCTGGGAAGGGGAGTGTAGTAGCAGATGCACTCAATAGGTGGTCTGGCTTGCCGCTGTTGAGTGAGGCGACAGAGTAGCTAGAAACTTTACAGATATCCTATGTGGATCAAAATGCATTAGTTTATCTCTAGTCTCTGACAGTAACTCCCCCACTTCTTCATCGAGTAAGGGAGGCATAGTGTGGGGACACTAACTGTGAGGCTCGATGTGTTCTGATATCCTCAGGGCAGACACCTGATGGATTTTATGAAGGTGGGGGGCATGTTATCCTCTTTATAGGATGTACCATGGTACCAGTAGGGCTATTGGAGGAGGTGTTGAGGGAGTCCCATACTTCCCCTTTGATGGTACATCCTGGTGTGGTGAAGATTTATTAGGATCTCTGACGTCAGTAATGATGACCCGAGATGAATGAAGTAGTGAAAGAGTTTGTATCATGATGTCTCACTTTTCAGCAAGGGAAGACTACACAGAGTTGGCAGAATTCCTATGCCGACTAGATACAGAGACCTATGGAGTTCGACGATGGTGACCACGTCTTTCTATGGGTCTCATCTCAATGAGGTTTGTGGGGATTTGGTCGGGGTAGAAAGTTTTCTCCAAGGTTAATCGGACCCTTTCACATCTTTAGTAGAGTTTGCGATGTAGAATACCACCTAGACCTTCCTCTACAATTGAATAAGGTGCACGATGTCTTCCACATATTCCAGTTGAGGAGATACATGCATGAACCATCTCACGTCATCGTCCAAGGAGACCTGGACATCGAGGATGGGGCGACATTTTTGGAGGATCCAGTGGAGACTGTGGATTGACAGGAGAGAGATATTTATGGGTGATCGATGCCTTTGGTGCGTGTACGTTGGAATCATAGAAACCTCCAGGAGAGCACATGGGAGTAAGAGGCTCATATTCGTGCTCAGTACCCTCTTTTGGTTGTTTTTTCCTTTGTTGTGGCTTTTGAGGACGTAAAGCCCTGTGGTGGGGAGAATGTAAGGTCTCGTAAATTCTGTATAATATGTTTCTTAATTATATGGCATTATTTTGAGATCGTGAAATCTAACAGCGCGTGATTCAGAGGCCTGTAGTTCCCGGAATGATCTATCGATGTTTGGTTGAGTTTAAATTAGTGTGCGTTAATAGGTTTCCTGAAAAATAGGAATAACACATAAACGGTAACTCGGATAAGAAATCTGAGGGCACCATTGTGTTCACGATGGCGGGTTTACCCTAGGTGCAACTTATGTTTAGTCGGCGTAGGCCTCCTGTGAGAAAATACAAAAATGTCATAACCATAAATAAATAATTGAATAAATTATTTTATTTTTTAAATTCTTATAACTCACTAACGGTAGTTCAGATTGAAAATTTGAAACCACCATGGAAATTGTGAGGGTATTATCTCTTTAGGAAGATTCTAATATTGGTCGGCATGGGTCCCCAGTGAAAGTTAGTTTTTGGCCGTAAATAAAATAATTATGTGAAAAATATTTTATTGTAAACTCCATAACATTAAACGGTAACTCAGAGTGGAAATACGAGAGTACCGTTGGGTTCGTTGGCACGTGTTTCAATTAGTCAGGGCCTAACCTCAACTGGTGTGGGTCGAGGGTGACTGTAAATAATTTTCAAAACTTTTTTTTGGGTACGTTCAGTAAACGTGCAAGCGGCATTTTATAAATATTTCCCACCGGTGCTCAGAATTGAAATCTGAGAGCACCGTTGAACTCGCAGTTCCGATATTCTCTTAAGGAGATCATCACCTTGACCTCTCTTGGTCTAGGGTAAAAGTTAGTTTTTGTGAATTTGGTGGAAGAGTTAAAATAATAAAAATAAAACAAATAACAAATTTTATTTTATTTTTAACACCTTCCAATTTTTATGTGCAGTGGTGGGGACCACCTGATCGCCATGAACTCCCTCTTTAATGTGAGTTAACTCTTGTTTTCTCCCCCAAATTAATGTGACAACAATTAATTGAGTTAATAGACTTAACTCAATTAAAATTGGCTCCTCATCCTTTTTGTGGAGATCCTAGGCAAAGGAGATTTGGGAGATCCTTGGAGAACTGGGAAGAAGATCCTCCAAATGAAGAAGATCCTCCAACGATGAATGACCTCTGAACGAGGAATGAGGAACCAACATTCGAGAAGCGTCGACGCATCATCTTCCTCCTCACGCCACCTCCAACGACCTAATGAGGTTGGGTGGTAATTCTGAAATATGATAATTATCCTTTTGTTTATTATTCATATTTTGGATTATTAGCGATGTTGTCCACACAAACACGGCCATCAATCCACCCAAGTACTACGATATTTTCCCTTTGTTCTTCATGCATTCGTCTTGCGTTCTTCAATGCCAATAATTAAGCGCACTAAAAACACAATGTTTCATTGAGCATGACATATGGACGTGGAGGTCTCGACCCAAGGATCGTGAATATGTGATTGAAATATTTTTAAGGTTTAGAACGAAGATGTAGTGGCTCGCGGAAGGGAAAACATGGAGGGGTAATTCTGGCGTGTCTTTGGGGAGAGTTCCGGGTAAGATAGGTGGTGCGACGGTAGTCCATGATGAAAGTCGAGTTATCTAGGGGCAGTCCGGATAGCGGAGCGACGAGGTAGAGTTAGGTGGTCTGGTGGGGATGGTGTAGGCGGCACGGTGGCCTGGCGGACAAGGGGTGCAGTTTTTCTGATTCATGGGTGCAAAATCATGCAAGAAGAAAGTGATTGGAGAGAGGGAAGTGTTATGAAAATAAAATTAAAATAGAAATAAATAATAATGATAATAGGGGAAGCACCATGTGGAATCCACATAAACAAAAGTGATACCCCGTGAAACTCAATTTGATTTTGTAATTAAGGTTAAATAAATAATCAATTAATAATAATAATAAAATATTGTCATTAATATTTTTGTTGATAAAACACTTATTCATCCATACTTTATCCATGTGACCTCAGTTTCACAAACCACCAGAGGTAGTATGACCCTAACTTCAAGATGAAAATTATGAGTCCAATATTGGATGTATTTTTGTGTTTTTGGATCGGGGACCCGAAACACTCGTGAATTAATATATTTAATATTATTAGTAAATCTTCGACCCGCCATAACTTTTGCGTACGACGTCCGATTGGCTTTCTATTAGTGGAAATTTGATCTTGTCATTAATATGGTTGATTCAAGTTAAATGTTGGATACTAAATTCTGGTTTGTGGCTCGAGTCCACGAAACACCCAATTATAATAATAATATTATTATTACGAGATCTTGTAACCGACATATCTCTCTCATACGGTGTCAGAGTGAAAAACTGTCTATGACGTTGCGACCCTGAAATTAAGATGTATTTTTCAAGACCAATTTTGGATATTTAAGTTGAGGTCGAGGCATGGGCCCCACAAGGCCCGGTTCACGCGTGTTGTAGTGAAATGAAACCTTTTCACCGGTTATCTGTTTTGGACAAATGGGTACTCCATCTTGTGTGTTTTTCCCTTTAAATCATAACGGTGTGACCCGTTAGGTTATCCAGTGCCATTTGAAGTACAACTGGGTTGGATCGAAGATGAATCCAACCAGGACCTTGGGACTAAAAGGCCAATAACTTTCAGACCGGGTGTCTGATTGATGCACCGTCTGTTGCGTTGATACCCCTTTTACGTTGCGGTATTTTGGGATACATCTTTGTGGGACTTAGTGGTAGTTGGAGTATCGACCAGTAGCTTGAGGAGCAGACTCTACGGGAGATAAGAAAGCTTAGTGTGGGTACCATGTAGCTGGTTGCGACGTTGTATTAGCATCCTGTGTGGGTCTAACGATGTACTTATGATGTACTAGGATCCTCTGACGATGTACTGATGATGTACTAAGATCCTGTGTGGGTGGGATGATGTAATGACAATGTACTAGGATCCTATGTGGGTCTGACGATGTACTGATGATGTACTAAGATCCTGTGTGGGTCTGACGATGTACTGACGATGTACTAGGATCCTGTGTGTGTCTGACGATGTACTGATGATGTACGAGGATCCTGTGTGGGTATGATGATGTACTGACGATGTACTAGGATCCTGTGTGGGTCTGACGATGTACTGACGATGTACTAGGATCTTGTGTGGGTCTGACGACTTACTAGGATCCTGTTTGGGACTGCAATTTGGGATCCTTCGTGTGTCTACATCTTAACATAGTAAGTTGATTCTGTAGTTACATCTAATCATCTCTACTATTGTACCTAATTTATACCTGGTGTGAGTTGCGTTCATACCTGGGTTGTACTTTCCTTCATGGTAATACCTTGGTGGTACTCTCATGTGTGGCATACCTATGTGGTACTTGCTTTTGTGGTTTTCTATTCTTTTTGGAACAGTTGAGCTTTGGGCATTTGGGTTGGACCCTGGGTTTCCTCATGATTGAGGTGGGTGTACTTGATAACTTAGGTATATGTGTGGGAATATACATAGGTAGGGTTGTTAGTTGATTTCGTGCTTTGTGGTTTATCCTTTGTGGATTTTGTGAGACCTTGATGGTCTCGGGGTCCCTACTGAGTATCGTTATACTCACCCCTACACTGGCTATGCCCGAACCCTATTGTGTTTGGTGCAGACGACAGACATCGCTTACTGTGGATGAGGGTACTAGAACTGGAGGTATCTCGTAGGTGGACCTAGATGAGGATTACTATAGAGACAACCATTTGAGAGTTTTACCTACCCTTCAGGTAGAATCCTTGGCGGGTGTTCACAAGAGATGTTCAAGTTTACTTGTACTTTCCAGTTTTCCCGTACTTTCTAGTTATGCTTGTATTCTGGCCCCTTCTGCTTATTATATTCACACTTTTACAATACATTTTACTTGTGTTTGTATCTTTATGTGTGCTTGGTTGTATGTGTTTTTAGGATATAAAGGCAATGTCGTCCTGTTTTAGGGAATACGCCTTTCGGTGCTAGTTGCTAGCCCCTGGCCTATGGAAGGCGGGCTTGGGGAAGTTACGACACGGGCCCCGAGGGACAGGTTGTGACAATTTAATTTTATTATAATTAAATCAGTTTTCACATTAACCCATAAATTTTTTTGGGTTATGTGATGTTAGACGTTTAGATAACCATATTCTATATCACTCTACGTTAGAACATGATAGTTTGATTTCTCTTTAATGTCCTGATTTTCACTTTTGGCTAATTGTTCACTTATTAAAAAACCTAAATATCTTGAAACCTTTTCATTTTCATTTCCATCTTATTAATAGGATGGTTTATTGACCCAAAATATGACGTGGGTATCCCATAAATAAAATTTCAAGTAATAACCATTTAGTTTTGAAGTGAAATTTCATATTACAATGAAAATATTAATTGAATTAAGGGAGAATGTAACACAACTTGATTTATTAATATTTATCTTTTAAAATAAATTTAATTTTATTGATATCATAATTTACACATAAAACTGAACATAAAGGAACATCGATATACTGTTATGTTTTATTATTTTAACAATAAGAGTTATGTTAGAGGTTTTGAATTTCAATAACTGAATTATGAAAATAGTTTTAAAACACATTTATAAATTGAATTAATTGATTAAAAATTATAACATCTTGATTTTTACAATAATCATAATGCCCTATTTGTATAAATTATTATGTCGAGAAAAATAAATTTTTAGAACAAAATCTTGGTTCTTTTTCAAATGAATTGTTGAAGGATAAAAGTCCCAGTTAACACTCTAGAAAATTCAATTGAAAATTTCCATAGTAAAACACTGAGTTAGTTTAAGTTTTTGTGGTTAGAAAAAACCTCATGGAATACAAAATAAAAATATTCAAAATATTATTTTCAGTGAGGTCAATTTATTCAAAATAACTGAATAACTCCAAAAACGAACATCTTATGATAAAAATGAGACTATTGTTAGGTCCGAATTGTAGTTTTTACCCTAGGATGGATATAACATTCAAAGAATTTTGATGTTTTGATACCTCACACATGATATACATTTATTAAATAATAATAAATATATTATTTAATTTAATGTAATTAAATATCTCCCAAACTATGTGTCGTTTGGGAAATATGAGACCACTGATTGGTCTAAGATGCAGTGTTTACCCTAGGTGGGGTAAAACATTTGTAAGCTTTGGATGTTTGAAAGTTCGATCAAAAGAATTTTCCTTTTTATTTTATTTATTTATTGATTCCATTTTTTGACTATTAAATAATCAATATCCCTCAAATGGTGCACATATTGAGAAATACGAGAACACCGTTTAGTCTGAAAGATGGTGTTTACCTGATGTAGGTTATAATTTTTATGAGTAATATGGATTTGGTGTTATTTAATTTTCTTGTTATATAATTAATTTGTTTTTAATATAATGATAAATCAAATTTTAATAAAATAAAATGAAAAAAACCTTTTTTGGGTCTCTTCTTCTTCAATGTGACTTCCACCATTGATGAAAACAGAAGGATTTCCAACCTCCATTTTAATTCATTTCAATACTATTGAAAATTGGTAAATCATTATTAAGTGGAAATCAAAAACTTTGTATTGATTTCTTGGTTGAGTGACATTCTAAAATTGGGTATTTAAATACATGAATTTATAAACACAGGACTTGGGGTTTTCCTTAAAACTAAACATATCGTTATGGTTTCTGTTGAATATGGTTGAGTATGAATGACCTTAGGTATCTGTTTCATGGGTACGGTGATGGTGTCCCTTGTTTTTCATTTTATCGATCTAGGTGAAGCATGAATTCCCTGTAGAAGATGAGAAAATGGTGAGATATTTTGTTTTCCTTTATTTATTTTATTATTTCCATAAATAAGTTTCTAGTAAAAAATTAAAATAATATATAAATATATAATTATCGGCAATTTTTCTATAGAATTATCTATGATAACATCTTTCTAAAAAACTATCTAGTGTAATTAATAAATTTTTAATGGATACATGGTGGGGTTTTTTAGATAATAAAATAATATTATAAAATTATAATTTAATAGGAAATAATATACATTGATTATCAATGTAAAATTAATGAATTTATGAAGTGATAATTTATCATCAAATAATAATTGAATGAAATTATTAAGCGATGGTTATTTATAAATTATCAAGGGATATATTGTTAGAGATTATCAAAATATAGTTTAGAATTTTTTCTTAAGGATAATTGTGAGAAATTTTCGATGAATAATTTAATGAAATTATCAATAATATATTCAGACAAATTATATAAGGATAATGAAGAATAATTATCAAGTGAAAATAATAGTGTATTGTTTCATAATTTTATTCGGAAGCGTTTTATTCAAAATTTGAAATTATAATTAGGATGCGATTATGAGAAGACAAGGTTATCAAAACAATCAAAGTAAGATCATTTTAATAATAAAATGATAATTATAGTTATTTATTGAAGATAATTTATAAAAATTAAAAATATATATATCAGTGTGGATATATATAAACACACATATGTGTATATATATAAGTGGATATGTTTTTAAAAAAATTTCCATTCTATAATTGTAATGAAAATTTGAATTTATAATTATCAAACACATATGATAATTAAGGATAAATTCAAAATTATGATTATCAACAAACATGAAAATTTATTTGTAATTATATGTTATAATTATCAATGCATATGATATTTCAATGATAATAATTGTAATTATCCTTAAAAATGATGACTTATAGGATAATTTTAAAATTATAATTATCATTCCATGTGACAAAATAATTATTTAAATATTCAATGCATGTGATAGAACTTTATAATTTTATGTGACCATTTTTTTAAAATTATAAATTAATGTTTTAAACTATAAACACAAGTGATAAAAAAATTTCATTTTATGTAATATTTTGGAAATGATAAGTTTATAATTTAATTTATCAGCCCATGAAATAATATTAAAATAAAAGTAAGAAATTATCATTTCATGTTATATTTAAGAAGTGATAAAATAAAAATTTTATTTATCAGTTCAAGTGATAGAATTAATTTAAAATTGATAAACTATCAATTCATGTGATATTTTTAGAAATGATAAAATAAAAATTTATCTTATCAGTGAATGTGATAAATTTAAATTAAAAGGTAGGAATTGTCATTTCATGTGACCTATTAATGGGTAAAGTTTTATTTAAAATATATCAGTGCATAAGATAAATTTAAGGATAAATTGAGAATTATTCGAGAAAGAGAAAGAATTATTACATGTAATGTTTTATCTCTTTTAAATAAAAAAATGTTATGATTTTAGGAAAACCTCTGCTATACCTCAAGCACCAACATGCTGACAGCTAGAGACATTGACGTGCCGCTCAAACATTTAGAAAAACTATGAGATTATTTCCCAAAAACTTGGGTAGGATGTTCTATTACTTCATTGATGTATAAAAAATGATTTTTATTAATAAGATTATGCACAAACATGTTTAAATAGTGAATGAATTTGGGAATTCCATGAGTAATTTGTTTACACTTATTTATGATTACGTGTACACTATGTGCTACTCACTCACGATGATGGGATTATTCATGAACACACACACACACACACAGATATATATATATATATATATATATATATTCGTCCATGGGATGTATACCTCATTATTATTTTTATAACCATGACCGGTGGACCCATGACTTATGTAATCCTTTGGAGGAGGGATTAAAATGACTAAATATGAGGTTATAATTCCTGGGGTAGGAACATGACAATGACTTAGGGAATCCATAGATAGGGCTATTGTGAATTGTGTTATCCTATGTAGGGGGGATGTGCAAGACTCATGAAAAGGGTTCAATACATGTGTAAGGAATACAATGATGCCTTGGGATGTGCATGTGTGACAATGAGGGATATGCTGATTACTTGGGAGTATCGTGTAACGAATTATCACCACCTGTGTTATCCTTTGGAGGAGGGATGTGCATGATTGACAACGAGGGTTCAATTCTTGAGTAGGGCATGAGATTATTCTTTTGTATGCACTCAATGATGATGGGACTCACTAACTCTCAGTATTTAGTATGAATTCTCGATAGTGTGCTTCGATGAAATATCACTAGTGATAATTTCTCTTAGAAATTATGACAACTTCACACTATATGATATCATATTCAATAACTTGTAAACCATATCCAAAATCTATTTTCAATATCCATCAAAACTCGTTTTGATATTATATTACATAATTATCATTATTTTGTAAATATTAATATAATAAAAAATACCTTTTGATATAAAAATATTATAATCAATGTAAACCTATTTAACATTGAAAATGATTTTTAAATTCAAAAATCATAATGAAAAAATAGTTTCCTTCATCAAAGAATTTGTGATACTTATGTTTTAAAGTGGTTTATTATGATATCTATAATAACCCTGACCCAAGTAGCCCAGACTCGATGCCTTACATTGGAATATATACAGTAATCGAATCCAAAAGGACTTATCAGTTTATAATTTTTTATGCTAGATTACATACATAAGATCTGGATTATATGTTTAAATGAAAAAACATTTCAACTCCTTCAAAAAAACTACCATTTCTATTTATTATCCCAAAAATTCAATCATAATATACATATTTTCATCAGGGGGAATATATTGTAAGAAAGGGGTGAGCTCATATGCTCATTAATAGTAAACAATACAGAAGAAACTATCATAAATAAAAATATACAATAAGTCAAGGTGATCAACTAAAAGGCCTGCCATTAAAACATAATCTTGAGCATAATTTGATTGGGATATATGATGATCAAATAAATACATATAGATATCCACATGAGAAATATATATAACAATATATATTCTACTCGTATGATAAAAAAATTTATATCAATAACTACTCTCATAATGAGGGAATGCATAATGACACTAATTATAAACATAATGTCGATGCTCTGGCCAAGACAATATACCTAATCGAGTAATAATTCACCCAATAAGAAATCTAGTTTTTCTAGTGAATCCTACCGATGCTTCATGGGGCTATAGTTGGAACTGCCTTTCAGTTACTAATTTCAATATATTCTTTTTATGAAAAGTTTCAAGCATAACCATCATAAACATATGTATTAAAACTAGTATATGAAGCAAAGGTCATAAAGTTCCTCATTTGTAAAATGAGAAAAAAATATTCCTTTCAGAACATTTCATAAAAAGTCTATTGTGGTTAAAAATTAATTAAAAAAATTTATAATAATAATATGTATATTTTGATATACATTTTTAAGAAACATGTACATGGATAATAATTATGTCCATGTAAATACTTACATATAAACAATCCCTGATAATAATGAGATTGATAAATTTACCCATACCTATTACATTACTTTAGTTTAGGATGTGTTAAAATATTTTATAATGGGTAAATAATGTTATTAAATTTTACTATAACCATATCGATATTTATGATATCATATATAATCTTATTGTATTATTTTTTAATAATATTTTATTTTTTCCCTTGTCTATGTTCTAACAATTTCATTTTCCTATGCATGTTTTCTCATGTAATTAAGGTTTCCAATGCACAGAATATATTTTCAACATATACAGAAATCATATTATGTTAATAATTATTATATTTATTCATAATTTAAATCTTCATAATCATTCTTAAATGGTTATCATGGATGATGAATCTCATCATGTCACAAAGATTTTATGTCATACGTATGCATCAGTGATAATATCATCCTGTAATGGAAAATGGGTATATGAAATAATGATATATTAATTATAAAACATAAATATCTTGTCATAATTATTACATTTATCCTTTATATTTATCATTATAACCATCCAAATAAAATTGTGATGGGAATCAACTTACACCACAACATGGAGATGATAACTCATACGTACACACGCATGGTGATAATTGTTTTCATATAATAGATAAACGTGGAATATAGTTTTCGTATAATCATAATAAAATATATTAATATATAAGATACTTTATTTATTATATTAGTATAGAAAAAACATAGTAATATGAAGTAGAAGAAGAAAATAAATTGAATGAGTTTGTAAAATAATTGCATCTTCTTCGAGGGACATCTATTGGGTCTCCTATTAGGGACACTAGGAGTGGTATTTTTATAAGACTAGTACCTCCAAATGTTATCTATGAATGTTGATATAATAAATTGATAGGGTTTTTTGAGATATAAATCCAAATGTGGGGTGATTTTGTGAGGTAGGGGTTTCTTTATTATAAGAGCGGGGAGGGGCACTCTTCTAATCCTTTAAAATAGTAATTTCATATGGATTGATTTTCGATTAAAAATTATTATAAAGAGGGGTATTTAGAATATAATATAATTTTAGATTGAAATAATGTAAAAAAATAATTTGTAAAATGGTTTATGTCATATTATTAATTTTATATTTTGTCTTTAACCCATAGTTAAACATTGTAACTATTAACGTGAAAACTCGGATTTATACTCTTTATGGTTAATATATTTAGTATAAAATTCCAAAAGAACACAAAATGAATAATTAATGACATATTTAACTATATAACAGTTATTTGGAATACATTTCTATTTTTATGTGTTTTATATCATATAATAAATTATTTTTCATTTTAATGTATCATTTATTTTAATTTTTAGACTATTATTTATTTATTTTTTAAAATATCATAAAAACATTAAACATAAAAAATTTTAATATATCACTAACATGTTTATGTTATCTATAAAATTCGTTTATGGAATTAATTATTTCAACTTATATATATTTTATTATTTTTTAATACATTTATTTGATATTTTAATTGATTAAACAATTACTGCATCATTATTATGAAATTAGTTAATTAAATTATTTCTTCTATAAAAATAAAAAAATTCATGATTATGATAAATTTATTATATTTCAACATAATATTCATAGATTAATTTATATTCTATTTTATGATGTATTAAAAATGTAATACATATTAGAAACATGAGTAAGACATTTTTAACATATCATTAAATAAAATATTATAAAATTTCATATTTTTAGCCAAGATGCATAAAAAAGATAAAATATCATAATAAGGATGATTTTAGTCTAACCCCACTCTACTAAAGAAATTAGGACAACTATTAGTGTAACTTTATAATATTATAATATTATTCTTTCCTTTTATTACTTTATTTACCCTTAACTATGACAAATAAAACTTTACTAAGGTTACATATAACAAAAAAACATGTTCATACTATGATAAACAAAATATAAATCTAATAATAATCATGTGTTTTTGTTTTTCCAATATTATTTTACAAATCTTGGAAAATTAGTTTAAACATTAATCTCACATATGCGGTGAGAAGGTGGGTAAAAAAGATGTTCAAAATATCAATAATTTATTATATCAAATTTTATTATAAAATTTATTTATAACACATAAATCAGATTAATATTTGTATTATTGATCTATTATCACATTGAAAATCATTTTAAAATGATTTAAAATAATAATTCAGTATTCAACTACAATGAAATATATTTCACAGTTTACCTAAAAATATACCCCATCCTAAAAATAAAAAAATTCACCCTCAAGTAATTTTTATATTCCTAATTTAAAAATTATGTCTCCTATGATAAAAACAATATCAAAAATATCTAAAATTTAGTTTTAAAATAGGCGTTCCATTAAAAGGTGATAAAATTTCCATTTAAAAAAAGTATTTTTTTGAAAAAAATCATGTTTTTTCTTATATAATTAACTGAAAAGAATTACTTAAAATATACATAAATTTCTTAATGTAGATAATATTTTTCATAACCATATATTTATATGACTTGGGTAATAGATCGTGGTGCAATTGAACTCAGTGTTTCTTGTGACACAAGATATTTAATTTATTTAAAAATATAATGTACCATGAAATCATAGGTAAAATTCGTCCCTCCTTCAAAACAATTTTCCTCAAAGTTTCCAAGATATCACTGCATAAAATTATCTATGTGGTTATTCATCATAGATTCATTTTTTCCCATGTCGCCTCTTTCATTTTATGGTTTCTCAAAAGAACCCTTACCAGTAGAGTCATCTGATTCGTGAACACTTGTTCTCTAATATGAAGAATCTCAATAGACTTTGCACAATAATAAATATCAATTTCCAGTTCAATTTCATCCTTGGTGTGTACATGTGTTTTTTATACTTTATTTACTTAACTTTGAGACATGGAATGCATAATTATTATTAGAGGGACATGGTGGAATTACTAAACACTATTCTTCAGTTCCAATTCATTTGATAATTTTGAAAGGTCTGGAATACTTATGATTTAATATTCATTTCTTACAGAATATTATAAGACCCTTACATGGATATAACTTATAGAAAGAATGATCTCCCATTTTAAATTCCAACCACTTCCATTGGTTATTAGCATAGATCTTTTTGTGACATTGAGATTCTTATATATGTATTTGAATAATATTCACCATTTATATTGTTTTCTAAAAAAATCAGGGCTATATGTTTTCTTTCACCAACATCTTCCCAACAAGACAGTGTACGACATATCCTCCCATATAACATTTCTTATAGTTCCATTTTAATACTCAATTAAAGTATTATAATAGGAAAATTTTAACAAAGATAAATACAGATCCCACATACCATAATTTTCATGTGAGAAAGATATCAACATGTCTACTAATGTTTTAATAGTCCTTTCTGATTGTCCATCAGCGTGACGATGGTATGAAGTGCCCAAATGAATCCAAGTATATGGTTCCTTTTGAATAATTTTCAATAATTTTGATGTAAAATTAAGATCATGATTAGAAAAAATTGATATAGGTACACCATGATGTCTAACAAAATCATTAATATATAGCCTTGTGAGGCACTCAAGAGGTAGGTCTTCTCTTATAGAAAAAAATTGTCTTGATCTAGTAAGATGATCATCAACAACCCATACTACCTCATTCCTACTAAGATAAATTGGTATCCCCATGCTGAAAAATTGTAGTATGAGTTTGCATGATTCCTATAGGATGATATTTTTCAGCCTTCACAAGCTGAAAAAACACACAATTAGCAATTTCCTGCATCATATTATCCCACAAAAGAATTTATTCCATTATTTATAAATCTTAGTGCTACCAGGGTGTATAGTGAAATTTGAGATATTAGAATAATCCAATACTTATATTTTTACTTGGTTATATATGGAAGACAAATCTGCTTCCAAAATATCAAAATTCAATACTCATAAACAAATTCTTCTAATTTTACATCATTCTATCTTTTAATCATCTTATAGAATTCCTCATCATAAGATTGAGAATTATTTATCTTCTCTGTTAAATATTCTTCTCCATAAATTTGAAACATTGTTGATGAATCACCTTCCTTTGAAATTCCCATATCAATCTTTAATATACTCATAATCATAGGATCCTTCTCAATCCTAATTTTTTTCAGAACTATATGATCCTTCCTAATCAATCCATATTTTAACTTATTTTCATTTCGTAGGGATTTATTGTATTGAGAAATCATAATAATTGAGTAGCTTAACCCATCACCTCTCTCTCATGTGGTGCTCTTTATATAAGAATATGTATTTTAGTATTTTATGATCTGTGTATATCTCACATCATTCACCATAAAGATAATGTATCAATATTTTCAAAGAGACGATTATATCCACTTACCCCAGATCATGGTTTGGATAGTCATTTTCATTATTCATCAATTTCCTTTATGCATATGTGATAACATTATAATTTATCATTAGGAAACAACCAAGTGACCTCTATGATGCATCACTATATATGAAAAACCTATTAGTTTCTAATTGTAGATTCTAAATCATAGATTTGAATAATCTTCTCATTATATCATAAATACAATCCTAACATTCCCTTTTACATAATATAACAAACCCCATTACATGTATGATAGGGTAAATGGTTATCCAATTGGTGAGAATTCTTAATTAACATCTGATAATAACCTACCAAACCAACGAGTCTACGTATGTCAGTTATGTTTTTTTTGTATATGAAATTCTCTAAATGACTTTTTCTTTCTAGGATCAACTAATTTTCCATCCATGGGAGAACTATATCCATGAAAATGAACATATTTTAGCCTGAAATAATACATACCAATTTTCTTAAATAGATCATCCCTTATAAGACTCTTAATAATAATCCTCTTGTGATTATTATGATCTTCATATATTTTAGAATACACTATAATATCATAAATTTATAACAACACAAAATCATCAATATATTCCTTGAATAATTTGTTCATTAGATCCAAAAAACTAACCATCCATTAACCGTTCCAAATGGCATTACTTAAACATGTAATGTTCATACCTCATCAAAAAATTGTTCTTTAGAATGTGATCCTTATTTAATTGATATCGTTGACACCCAAAAATAAAGAACAATCTTTGAGTAATACTGGGAAACAGAATTTTGATCAAAAAATTCATCAATGGGAGGTAGAAGAGAATTTTTCTTTATTATAATTGTGTTTAATTATCTATAATCAATGCACGACCTCATATATTAGTCATTCTTTTTAATGAAGTGAATAAGTGATCACCATGGTGAAAAATTGGGGATATTAAATCCCATATAACCCAAATCCTATAGTTCTTTTATTCAAATCCACTAATTTCACCTGGGGCCATAATATATGGAGTCTTTTATATTTCCCTTTCTTTAGTGTTTAAATTAATGGAAAATTCATTTTCACACTAGGGGATGACTAGGTAAATCCTCTGGAAATACATCAATATATTCACACACAATTAGAACAACCTCAATTTGATGATTATAATATTCATATGAAGATGTGGATTTATATTCCACCCCATGATTTTCATTTTGTAGAGCTATTAGTGGTGGATATAAATAAGAATCAGGTGATGATGTTTCTACTTTGAAGATAAAAGATTCTTATCCATCCTCACTAATTGTAATTTCCATCTTATTTCAATAAATATTCACATAATATTTAGATATAAAATAAATATCATGGATTAACTCAAATTAAATCATAGTTATGAAGAAAATTTCATCAAATAAAGTATGTTTATGAGTTCTAATGAGGATTACTAGACATAAAATTATTGAAAATGAGACTTCCTTTATGATTTTTGACTAAAAACACCTCTGTGAAATCAAAATGGAAATGACTACATTTCATGGAAAGCTGTGAAGATATAATAGAATATGATGATTTAGAAAAAGATGAATCATTGGATAAGATTGAGGAGTCATTTAATGTACCAACCACCAAATCATTAAGAACATCACTGTTAGAAGTTTCGATTGATAATCTTGACCTTCCTCTCATTTCTTTTTAGGGTGAATTTTTTTTGACACATAGGATAATTATTTTAATACTATTAAATTTCATTACAATTGTAGCAATTAGAATTTGTTTCTTCTTTATTTCCCTTACAATCATGGTCATTGTGTCCTTTTTCTCCAATTTTTTAACATATTCTCATTCCCTTCAGGAATGTACCAGGTTGTTTCATACAAAAATTATTATAGAATAGAATTTAAGCTAGAATATTCTTATACTTTTCCTTATTTACTTTTTATAGTGTTCAACATCCATATTATTCTCTTGATTTCCTTTAATATCGAAAGACTTTGAGTAGTACTTTTTTTTAATTTATTGCAGATTAGACCATATCATTGCATGATAAAAATAATTGGGAGACCAGTTTCTATCAAATTAATGATTTTAACCCATCAGATAATCAATAAATACTACTTCTTAGATAACATAGGTAATCCATACCATGTATTTATATCCTTGTGATGTTAGCTTTAGACATTGTAACATTCTCATCCTTCTTTCTTCCAGATAGTGAAATTGTTACTCTGTATATGTTCAATGTTAATGAGGAAAATATTTTTCTATGAAATGTTCATTAAATTACCTCCTTTAAATGTTTGAAATTTATTCATCATACCTTTTTTTTGAATAAATGACCATCATAGATCTACATCTCCTGAGAGTTGATAAATCTCCAAGACAATCATATCCCTTTAGTTTTTTCCTAAAACGAGAAAATTTTCGCTAAGGATACTTTCCTTTCCTTATATTCAAAAGGATTTTAATTTGGGGATCTAAAAGTATTTTTGGGTCTAAATAGGGAGGTGATAGTTGTTATTTAATGTTAAGGATAGGTGGGTTTCAATGATTATTTTATAGATTATTTTATATTAAAAGCTAACTTTATAGAGGTGGAATTAATTTCCACAAAAATGGTTTGTAATTAATGTTTTATATAATGTTTATAGTTTATCCACTCCTAATACACCATTTTAATTCTTATTTTTAGGTTTGTTAAGATTTTAGCTTTTAACATTTACTCTTTTCAAAATTTTACTTTTAGTAAGGTAAATAATAGTTTTTTTTACCATGGTAACTTTTTATTCCTAAAAATGAAATTAACCTAAGGACCTAATTTTGACCATCTAATTCAAAATATGAAATCCATTTTACCTAATTCAGTACAAATTATTGGGAATGTTATGTTTAAAATTAATTCTCTAGAATAAACTAAATCAGGTTTTTAAAAGTGTTACATTCAAAACATTGAAATGATTTTATATCTAATATCAGTTTAAAATTGATTACAATGAACAAAATTGGATTAAATGATAAAACATTTATCTAAATATACTTTAAATACTATTAAACTCATTTTTACAGATATAAATACATTATATGAAAATCATGTTTGGAATTAAATCCCATTGTTTTTTAATAATCATTAAAATATGACTTTTATCATAAAAATAAAAAAACGTTATCCAAACAAAATATGATTTTCTAAATACAAATCCTAAGTTTATTTGGTCAAATATAAATTAATAATATGTCAACAAATATATTTAAAATGGGTTCACCATCAAAATGTGGAAAAACTGCATTTTTCTTAAAAATATTTCTTTTATCCAAAAAATTAAAATTTTCTTATATAATCTCTATAAAAAATTGGAATTTTAAACATTAAATATAAAATATAACATATATATTTAGTTAATAAAATCCATAATTAGTGATTTTAGTACTTAATAAACTCAATTATTTTAATATAAATATTTTTTTAGTAAAGCACATCCCTTATAGTCAATTATTTTTTATCTAATTTCCAAATTAATTTCGTAAACAATGAATCGTTGTATAAAAATTGTGTAAAAACTATTTTAATAATTTCATTAATCCATTTCATTCCCACAAATCTAAAGTATTTTTGATAATAATCAAATAAAATAATAATAATTTTCATTTGAGATAAAAGTGGCATTCCATGTATGTTATCGAACCTATATATTATTTTTAAAAATACAAAGGATGTTATATTCTACCCCACCCCCCAATTTTTGGAATTGAATACTTCAAATTATTATTTTGGTTTGGTAACTATGGTTTGAATTTTTAAAATACCATCTTATTAATCCCATATCGAAAAAGGATTAACATAACTTCAACTTTAATATGAAGGAAGGAAAGTACCAAGTAAAACTAATATAACACCTAATAGGTTTCCATATAGAAAAATATTGATATGGAAGTGAAAAAATGATCATTTTATGATGGATACTAATATAAAAAATTGTTAAGAAGAAGTTAACAATCATAAGGCTATAAATTTGTGACGGGTTAATCAGTTTGTTCACTTCATAGTAGGAAATGTAAATAATTTTTTTTACTATATTTTTCATAAATTTGTGGAAATTATTTATGAACATGACTAAGAATATAAGGAAACATGCTTAATTATAAATTCGGGTTTAGTTATTTAATAAATATCCACCAAAACTCATCTTTTCTTTAAATGATGAGTATTAATTATGATTTTTTCATGCCTGAAACACCAGTATCAATTCTAGATGATCACATAATCCAGAATATATTAACTGTCTATTCATCTTATCTTGAAACATTATTCAAAAACAAAAATTTTAGGATAGGATCATATAATTACCCCAAAAGAATAAACCATTGTATTATTAAAAATTACTTTTAATCTCCAAAAACAAAAAGTAATATCCAATGTTCATCATATACCATTTAATAAATATTTTTCCATAAAATTTCTTAAAACAATCAAAACAAATATTGAAATCCAAAAATTATAAGGATTTGATCAAATCGTCTTCTATGGTAAATTTTAATATTTATCTTTAAAATACATCAATCACACTTAATGTCTCATATCTAAAATTTAATTTCAAAAATCACTTATTCACTATGATAGGTTAATCATTTCAAAAAATAACTTGAATCATCATAAGTCCACAATAAAAACATAGATTCTTCAAAAATAAAATTCAACCATTATTCCTCAAATAAAAATCCATATAATTATAATTTCCTTAGGAATATAGGGTTCCTAAATAGTTATTGTCTTCCAAAATGAAAATTTTCAATTAAAAACCAAATCATTTTCAAATTCCAAGGATATAAATTTGATTTAAAATAAGTTCCCAAAATAAAATTCTTCATATTACATAGACACATTTAACTAAAAAGAAAAATCCATTCTAACCATATACTTTACATAGACTAGTTGTAGGTGATGTGCCCTTGTCACCCTTCAATTGAAGGTTCTATTATTGTGGCCTTGATAGATATGACATATTTTCACCCATACAATGGGTTATCCTTTTTCTAAAACAATATAATTTGTAAAAAATTTCCAAAATGAGATGAAATGTTAAAAATATCTATAACATATTTTAATCTCTAATTTTATTTAATGCCATTCATTTTGTGTCTCAAAACTTTTTATCTCATAATTATCTCATAATTAGAGATCATTGAAATCCTAAAGGTTATTCATACCTTAATAATTATGTCCACACAAGAAGTTATAATTCTTAATTGAATAAAATTATAACATAACAAACTTCAAGGTTACACAAACTAGAAAAATTCTTCCAATGTAATCCCATCATAAAAATATAATTAATACTTTTATGGATTTAATCATCCATAAGTAAAACATTACTCTCAAATACATTATATGTAGAATTCTTAATAATTATGTATTCCTCATGTTCCCATGACCACATTTTTCCATATTAATAATTAATACTTATTTCATACAAAAAACATGATTCATGCCATAAGATTCAATAATTTCAAAACACGAGTCAAAAAATAATCCATACCTTTCATATGTAATTTTTAGTGTCCTCGTATACAATTAGAATAGAAATGGATATTTTTAAATGTATTTTTGTACTATCCTACTGATCCCATTCCTAAACCTTCTTTATAGGACATCTATTTTCTTAATAAACATACTATCAACATTTAAAACATTCATGGGATAAATTGAAAATAGCATATTTCCCTTTACTAAAATCAATTAAATGCTTATTTTTTTCCATAGAAGGCTTTTTTTATGACCATCATTTCCACATCTATAACACCATCCATTCTCATTAAAACATTTTACTAGGTGATTCTTTCCACATCCTTGAAACACATTTTGATGAATATGAATACATTTATCATCATTATTACCTCAATAGACACACAAATTCATTTCTCACATATACGAGGCATCAAAAAAACACTATCATTCATATAGCTAATCATTACTTCTGATATTCGGTTTAGAATAAACCCCAGAGTTACCATCATAGATCCTGTTACATTTATTTTTTTATTCCTGGAACTACCACAAATTCCTTCAAATCCATTATTACATTGGTTTATACCAGATCCATCCATTTACTACAACCAAAAAGGAAAATTTGAGTATATCAATAAAACCAACATGCACTATCTTATAATTAATATAAAAACACACACACACACACACACACACACACACACACATATATATATATATTTATTTATGTTATTTCAAAGTCATTAAAATTATGTAAAATAAATATGACTCTTTTTATTATTCTAACCATTGGGGTTATATATAACTTGAAATATATGCTTAAAAATCACTCCAACCTCTAAATTTGTCTAAACCATCCTTTGATACCAAATAAAAGGCATTTTCCTTAAAGATTACTTAATCTTGAGTTAAGTAAACAATTTGAATTTATTTCACATTGAGGATCTTTTCATGTTTAGAGGTTTATAAAATTAGAACATAACTCATATATAAAAAATTAAATATTAAAAAATAGTCACTTTTACTCACTATCCATTTTTTATAAAAAATAAACGATTAAAAAGAAATATGGTTGTGTTTCATGTCTAGACTTCATATATTTTCCTTGATCCCATCCTTGACTCGATTCTTTTTGAAATCCTATGGTAAAAGTTTCAAAACATTGTATGAGTATAAAAATATCAATAAGGGATATACAAATAAAGAAAACTATTATTCTTTCAAAATCATGTAATCCATTAATACTTTATCATTATGTAATACTTTTCTCCATTAAGAAGTAGTAAATATTATTTACTGAATATAATCCTCTTGCATACATTTTTTGAAATCATAATTTTACCTTAAAATCAATAGAAAGAAACATGTAACATATAAAGGTAGCATGAGACATAATCATAATTAAATGGAAAAACCATACAACTGACTTCCAAAAATTTCACTAAATGGAATAATCGTATGGCTGACTTCTATACTTAATTCATTTTAGGTTATAACATAGCCACCTTCCTTGGTTTATCATGGAACCACATGTATTTTGTTTATCATGTAACCAACCTTATTTAGTTTATCATGTAACCACCCATCTAAAGTCCAAGAACCATTATATAATCATATTATAGAAAATATTCAAATTATCAACATTTCTATAATTGAATTTCATTTGAAATCACAAAAAATAATTTCAAGATATTGAAATGGTTAATCCTCTTTTAAAAAAATTACCCATACCAAAACACCCAAAAATTTATCAGCTATTTCTTTTCCTTTTCAAAAAATTAACGCTTATATAGGAATCCAAAGATCAGATAATGGTTATGCCGATGGAGAAGTCATTGTTTCCACATACATTGAAAAACATTCCTTTTTTATTTTTGTAATGAATGTGAAACAATTCATATAAAAATATTAATTTTAAAATCCTTTAAAATATAGAAAAAAATTCATTTATAATACTTTTATATCCATATAAATAAATATGTGAAAATTTTCATGAAGAAAAGATATGATAATGTAATCTATCAATATTCAAGGTGTCTCATACAACTTTGAACATTTAAATCCTAATATCCAAAGGTTATTATATTTACCAAAACATTAAATAACATTATTATTGATAAAATATGGATATTAAATGTCATATTGGTTGTATATACACCAAATAAAATAATTAAGATGCATATTATAAAGAAAAGAAATAATTATAGAAGATTGAGATGAAGTCCCTTACCTTGAGTTCGATGCATCATGTATGTTATGTGTTCTTCCAATATAATAAGAATATTTTAATTTTTACATTTCTAAAAATCATTTGATCTTTATTATTAGTTTTATATTATTAATTATCATGTCATAATAAATTCTTAATTATTTTGCCTCTGTTAGTTGTTTTGTTGATATTTGGTACTTGAGTTGAAAATGAACATTGTTTGATGTAACTAGTCTTTGCGGTCATAACTCCATAATTCAAAGAATATAAAACATTATATATATATATTTTATATTAATTTTATAATTATTTATAAATATTTTTGAATATAATTTTACACCACTGTTCATTGAGATGGTAGGCCATATGTACGCATGAATACTATTTTTCACTATCATATTGAAAGAATGAAATTAAATGAAATGTATGTATATATATAATATAATTATAGTATCATTGATATTTAATTTATACCACATATGTTTACTAAAACAATCCTTAACAAATCAAAGTGGTGTGTGAACAGATCAAATCACTTTGAGGAAGCTGAAGTCTACACGTCCATAAACGATGTTTCCAAATAACCACAATATTGAAATCATTAAGGTATGATTAATATAACATTTAATGAATATTTAACAGATAATAATATAAATATTAAAATATTATTTGACCATAACAATATTTTTATGACCTTCCATGAATTCACTAATGGAAAAAAATGAAAACATTATTCACGGAGGCGATTCACCAACATAGCGTTGAAAATATTTTCATTTATATGAATATGAGGAGGTGATAAATGAAGTAGAAATGAGATATTCAATTTGAAAAAGGGAAAATAAATTATATAAACTAATTTTTAGTAATCATTATTTGATATATTAAGGAGGTGAGGAGAACATAGAAAATGAAAAGAAATTAAGAGAGGTACTTTAAGAAAATTTCCTCTTCAAATATCCCCTCCAGGAAAGACCCTTGAGAACATTGAATTTTGTAATTTGGTGAGGCCAGTAGCACGTGAACCTGAGGAGATTTAGAAAGAGAGGATTGATTAGATAATTGAAGAGATATGAGAATTTTTTGGAAGAATGGGGAAGTGACTGTTGTTATTTATACCTGAGGAGAGGTGGGTCCATGTTATTGATAGATTGATAATTCTATATTAAAAGATAAACAAAGAAAGGTGGAATTAAATTAAACAATATTTTATTTTAACTAATATTATATAGGATGGTTAGGGTCAATCAAAACCTTAACCAACCTTTAAATTTTTTAGGTTTTAGATGTTTTATGATTATAAATTTTAACTTCATCCCTTGTCAAAATTTTACTTTTACTATGGTAAATAATAATTTTTTTACAAGGTAAATATTTTATACCTAAAAACATTTGACCTTACAACCTATTTTGTACCTTATTATTAAAATTATGGAATGAAATTTACCTATTTAAATTTATATAATTGGGAAATTTATATTTAATTATAATTCTGAAGATAAAATTAAAAAGCTGGTTTTTAATTGAAATGTTCAAAATTTAGAAATGTTTTATATCTAATATCAATTTGAAATTGAATTATGTGACCAAAATTGTATTAAATGATAAAAAATTTATTTATAAAAAAATGAAACCTATTAAAAATATTATCTATCACTAGAAATAAATTATATGAAATTTTTTTTGAATTAAAACACATTATTTTTCCATATTCATTAAAATATGTATTTTATTAGAAAAAGACAAAAATATATACAAAATAAATTTATATTTCACTATTCCAAATGAAATTATTATTTATTCATATATATAACTTATTAATGCCTCAAAAACTATATTTATAATTTTTTCTCCATCAAATATAGACAAAAATGTACTTTTTAAATATACATCTTTTAACCAAAAAAGGAATTTGTTCTTGTAACATGTCTAGAAAACATATAAGTTAAATTTTCAACATTATATTGAACATATTATATACATATATTTCATTAATAAAATCCATAATTAATGATTTTATTATTTTATAAACTCGCTTATTTTCATTTAAGTGGTTTTTTAGAAATACACATTCTTTTATATTAAATTGGATTTTATTTAATTTTCTAATTAATTTGGTAAACAATGAATCATTATTTGAAAAATTTTAAATCATATTTTCATAATTATTTTTATTCATTAAATTACAATCGTTCTAATTTATATGTGTTAACTATCATATTGAATAATAAAATTTAATTTTTTATTTAAACTAAATGTGGCATTTTATGTATGCAATCATATATAGTGTTTCTTTTTAAAAAACTAGGAATGTTACATTTTATGACCTATTTTCAGGAATTTATAACATTTGAAAGTTTTTACTACTGATATCAAGTGACTACACGGTATTCATGGCATTTTACCCCATGAAATAGGATCATTAGTGGGTCATGATAGTGAAGATGAGGTTCATATACATATGGATGTGGTATAATATCCATGTTAACCTACCTGAGGATGAGATATTAGAAGATGGACTTGGGACTAACCCATGACTAAAATAGTTTACAATGACCTTCTATCCAAACTAATGATAATTAGTGAATATGATGTCCTTGTAGCCCGACCTGGGCTTGTAATCCTTATGTCTAATTAGAGATATAGAGTGGCCCTATATCTGACCCATGATCAAATATTCCATTATGAACATTCTCTAATCGTGGATTAAAAATATTTTGGACTAGGATTCATTTTGGATTAGTCCACACACAATCACTTAGAACATGATTTACTATTACATTCATGAATATTTATTTCATATCATTGAATATATCTCAAATGTATGTTCACTTTGGATTTGGATTTATTGGTGGTGTCACACTATATTTATTATCAAACCATGCATGAGAATGTCAATGACTGTGATGAATTCATGAAAAATTATCTATGAAAAATCCATGGCCCTATGACTAAGAGATATGTAGGGAGATCATTGTGTTTGGAGTTTACTCTTATACATAATCTATAGTTATGTAATTGGGTTCTTATTTTTTTGACTTGTACTTTGTATACTCTAGTTTTAAATTACTCAATGTGTAACATTTGATTATTACATAGTATGTCTCTATGATATCAGTCATGTCATATAGTATATAATTTTTTATTGTTTTCTATTTTGTATGTTCATTTTGTTATTAATGCTTTCATGATATGATTTTGGTGTATTTAATTATATACAAAACCTATAGTATCCCCAATATACTCTTCAAACACTCATGACTAGTTTACATCATATTTCATTATGGGGAGACACATATTAGGCCGTATAATTCACTAGATCATATTGGGAATTTCAAGTCTTGGTGTAGCATTAATAACTCTATATAACATATTTTTAATATTTATTATATCTTTTACTACACATTCCCAGTTGTTTTATTTCTCTATAAAGGAATTTTTTTAATAATAACATGATATGTATTCACTAATTTTTCTATGAATTTCATTCCTCCAAGAACCATATTATTTTCATACTCATTAGTGTAATCACTACATTGACCATAGGTTCTCATTCCATTAATTTCACTAGCTATTATTCCAAATTGTAAAATGTCACTTAGTTAGCACAAAGTCATTATGTATATTGAGAAACATAAAAACCATTAAATTTTTTTTTCATATAATCAATGGGAAAATCATTAAACTTATGATATCAGTGTTGATAAAAAATATAGTACCCAATATTCCAACTAAACATCATTTTCTAAAAATGAAGAAATCCTAAATCTATTATCATAGTTATATTGTTTTCATTATTATATTACAAAAAAATATTGGGGATTACCCCATAAAGAACAATTAAGTTGTAAATATTAGATTACTAGATACATATATGATTATGAAAATATATTTGAACAAAATGGATGATTTAATGAAAAATTTGTTTTTCTACCTTAAATATTATTTCCTGATTCCTTTTTAACATATTTATGAAAGGTAAAAAATAAAGGGATATCTTAGATATTTTGAATGAGAACACATAAAATGGATGCAGTCATGAAAGTGTAAGATATAAAAAATATATAACAGAAATAATCAATTCATATTCTATATAATCAATAAATTTATATTCAAAATATGATCATGGAGACAAACAAATAACTAAGAATATAAAAACTAGAATTTTAACGAAGGAAATGTATAATGTCAGGAATTCCTAGAATCACCATCACTGGCTCTCAAACAAGAAATATTAAATATTTTAAAGGACTCTGAATCAATATGTCAAACATAATTTCTTAGGAACTAGTTATAAAAATTAAATAATCTTTTTTTAACTATAATTAACATTTTAGAATCCTTTCAGTTTATTGTTATATAGAATTAAGAAAATATCTTGAAATGTAAACCATACATTACAATTAGAAAATTATACTTAGTATCCATTTATTTACACCAAAGGAAAATCTTTTAAAATAAATCTTGGATTCTCCTTATGAAAAATCATCAAAATTACTCATTTGGTATCATGGTATTGTTTATTCCCCCATAAATCCCTTGGCAAATATTTAAAACATGGGATAATCACAAAATCTAAATAAGGGACATAAATAAAGGAAACTGTTATTTCAATGATAAAATGGGAACCCAAAACAATATTTTCATTAAAACACATTATCAACATTAGAAAAATCACTTATGTTCCTTAGGACATCATTACTATATACCTCTTACAATAACCATTTCAAATGAAAAACCCATATGTTCTACTCCCATATCCTATGTAAATAACTCATTGAAGAGATATATTGGGGATCATCTTTTGTATAAATTGTATCAGGCTCACTAGTTTATAATTAGCTATAATAGGGCATGACCCTTCATATAAGATATATCAGTCACAATATAAACCCTTCTTGTATAATATAAAAAGACTAGATAATGAATAAAACCACAAAAATATGCTTTAATCCCATGTTTGAAATGCATTTTGATATCAAAATACCATTTTCTTATATAAATAATTTTTAAAATTTGAAATATTCACACATAATAACGAAACCATTTTCAATGGAATAAAATATTTAAACTAATAAACGAAAATTTAAATAATTAATGCTTTATGAATTTATGAAATTTCATTCATTTTGTTTTGGAAAAAAATTATTTCGACCATTGTAAAATGTTCTCAAAGAGATTATTTAAGAGTATTTTTAAATGAAAACCCTTTACATAAAACATTAAAAAGATCACATTTTGAGAAATTTCGAGTTAAATTATAAAATAACCATTTTAATCAATTTATGAACATATGAATAAATTTATAAAAATTATTTTTAAAACATCAAAATTAGATTGAATTAATTAGGAAATAAAACATTAAAACATTTAAAATAAGATTTATTTATTTTAAAAGTACCTTATCAGGAGTCTAAATATTCATGTACAATATTTATATTTCTAAATAATAAAAATAATTAAATAATTCACTTTCCTAACAACCAATTAAATGTTTATTTTTCCTTTTATAAAGCTTATTATTGTGTTACCATAATTAAAAAATTATTGAAGTTCATGTGAGACTTTTTTTAAATATACAATACTTGATTCCAAAATGAACATGGTATGATTTCAATAGTCATTGTTGTCATAAGTCATACATCTCTATAATAATATTCATGAATTAATCATCAAATTTATATATAAATACTTTATTCAATACCAATCATGGATGCTGTTTAACTAAAATAGACCAATGACATGATATTAGAGACATCACATCATACATTCCCGAGAGTAATGTTTTCATATTTCAATGATAATTAGTAAATAATGTTTGTATTATTTTATCTTAAATTATCATTATATAAGTAATCTCAAATTTTTTATTAAAATATAAATATATATATCATCAATATTATTTGGTGATGAAAAATGAACCGCATCGCTTCATGGATGTCATAGTTCACTAGTACACAGAAACGATGTAATCATTTTTATGGGAATGGTTAGGTAATAAAAAAAATGATATTCTAAAATATTTTTAATTAATAATATTTCATTAAAATAATATAAAAAAATTAATTCCATCATTATAAATATTATATTGGGACGATTATGTAAAATGAAAAATATCAGTTCGTGATTGGGTAGTATGTCTCACACATGATTGATTAATTCATTTCCCATTTAATGGAAGTGGAAATAGATTTATGTGATGATAGGAACATCATAACATATCATCATATTTAGGTCTCTATATTTATTAATTCATCACGAAGGAATAATATTTCCTGTAAGTGGGAGAATAAACGAAACAAAAACACTTAATTAATAAAATAACTTTTCTTCTTACAATATCTATTGATTAACACCATAACATCTCTATGGTGAGATTTACCCATAAAATAAGAGTTATATATAATGTGTAGGTATTTTAGTAAGGGATTTGGTTATATATTTTCCAAAAAATAGGGATTTTTGGTGTGAAGATAATAGAATAATGTGTTCCCTTTATATGAGAGGGGAGGGGTACTCTTAGAATTCCTAAAATTATTAAATAAATGTAATTTAATTTTATATTCCAAAATTCTGAAAAATTATTTAGTTGTAAGATAAAATTAAAATGGGTTTGAATCCATTCATACAATTAAAATTAGGTAATATTTTCTTACTGTTTAATTCTTATTTTTTTTGTTTTAACCCTTATTCATTCTTTTTAACTTATAACAAGATACCATGTTATTTAAATATTGAGGGATACTATTGTGACTATAAAATATCCAAAAAAGAAAAGATGTTTCATGGGTGAAATGTATGACATTATAAAAATAATTTGGATAAATTATGTATTTTTATGTTTTTTATATCATTTAATAAATTATTAATTATATTAAAATATCATTAATGTTAATTTTGACATTATTTGTTACACGACTTTATAAAAATATCATAAAAACAACATATCATTGAAAAATATATACTAAATAATACATAAAATTTAAAATTCATCTATACATTTTTGTATTACATTAAGTATATAAAATTTTATTTATTATAAAAATTTAATAAGATTTATATGTTATTTTTCTAAACTAATCAATTATTGCATCATCATTGTAAAATCCATTAATTTTCCTGTTTCTTCTCGAATATTTTTACAAAAATTATCATGATGGATATAATAATTTTAAATTTCAAAATAATATTCAAATACAAATATTTCCCTTCTATTAAACCGTATTAAAAATATTTCACTTATTAGAAACAAAAACTAAGGAAAAAAATTTTTTCATTGAAAAATAGAGTATAAATGGATTAATGACATCCATGTGGAACCATAAGCTCATAAAATCATCCCAAGAATGATTTTGGTCAAATATAGCTCTTCTTATAAAATTATAAGAAATTTTAATGTAATATTCTAATATTTATAGTATTTTTTTCCTAAATTATTCAATTTACACATAATCATGGAAAAAATAACTAAAGTTACTATTCATATTAATCCAAAATAAAATGGTCTTATATAAAATAAATTTTCCATATAATTGAAAATTTGAAAAAAATTATATTTAAAAACCAATAAATGAATATAATTAATATAAAATTAATCTTATTGATGGGGTATGAAAATGGTATATTAAAGTGAAATCATTCCAAAGAATGAGATGTTTTTTTTAATTTAAATTATAAATTTATTAGAATTACTATATTTAGAATAAATGATAAAAATATAATATAATTATAATTTAAAACCAACAAAAAACACAATATGACACTATCAATTATATAGAAAAAATTTTCAATAAAATTCAGTTTTTCTCTATTCACAAAAATATGAAACTTATATATATAATACAAATAAATTATCCAAAGAAATTTTTTTATATTTTTCAATACAATATTATGTTCATTTTATTAGAAAAATAATTTATAAATGTTTCAAATCTATATTTAAAATAATCTCTCGATTAAAAGGTAGGAAAACATCCATTTTGGAAAGTATTTCTTTTAAGAGTAAAATCTTATTTTTCATATAAATATCTATAAAACAAATTAAATTAATTTTAAAAATATTATTTAATATATTATATTAATTTATTTAATATAATCTAACTATATTTATTTATTTATTGATTTATATGAACCACACATTTTCACATATAAATCATTTTTTAGAAAAACATATCCCATAATTTTAAAATGGTTTTAAAATTCATGTATAATTAATTTGTTAAATAACTAATTACAAATGTGTAAAAAATATTTTCCTATTTTATTTAATCTTGTTCATACCCACTATTATAACATATAAGTTATAACAGTGACATTTAAAAAATAATATTTAGTCATTTGTTTCAGTCAACATGGTGTATCATGTTTGTTATCAAAAATAGTATTACTTTTTTATAAACAAGGGATAATGCATTATCCCCCAATTTTATAAAATTTCATCCCTGAAATTTTCAACTCTGATGTGGTAACTATTTTAAGAATTTTTAAAATACCATTATTTAAATCTCACATCATAATAAGGTTCAATAACACATCCACATTGAAAGATTGAAGGGGAAGTACAATGGTCACCCGAGATAACACATACTAGGGTTCCATGTAGTAAAATAATTAAATGGAAGAAAAAAATAATTATCTTGTTCTTATGGATAGTGATTGAGAACATGAATATGATAATGTTAACAACCACAAAAAAGTAAGTCTATAATGGGACACATATTCATAAATATCATTGTAAGAAAAGTAAAATGGTAATATTTTTTAGATCATTTTCATAGAGTTGAGGAATTATTTTACTTCATGAATTATGATAATAATGAAACATGCATATTTGAGAAGTATAGATCCTTCCATTAATCAAATTATACAAAAAACTCATCTTTTTCTCCAAATTTTTTCAATTCACATTGAATTTTCATTCCTGAACGAAATGAATCATCTTCATGATGATCAAAAAATCCAAAAAATATTTACTTTATGTTTCTCCTATCTTTATACATTAACCAAAACCAAAATGGATAGTATAAGATAAGATAATTCACCATTAATAATAAATCTTATCGGTTGAAAACCAACATAAATCCCCAAAATTCAATAGTAATGACCATAGTTCAACATAGAGAATTCATCAAATAACATTCATAAAATTTCAAGAATATAATCCAAACTAATACAGAAATGATAAATTTAGAATTATTTGATAACATATTCACCCATAATAAATTTAACTTTTATCTAAAAATAATATCAATCACTCTTAATGTCAGGTACTAAAAATATAATTTCATAAATTACATAATCATTAAGGTATAATAATTATTTCCATTAATAACTATAATAAACATAATCCCATATTAATATAATATATTATTACAAAATAAAATTTCACAATTATTCTATAATAAAATACCCTATTATAATATTTACCTTAATCATAGAGGGTTCCCAAAATAAATAATGTCTTCCGAAGTAACATTAATCACCTAATAAAAAAATCATTTTAAAATCCTATGGTAATCTATTTTATAAAATACTTATTCAAAAAAATAAACCTTTTAGACATCTATTAAATCTTTTAAATAATCTTTTCCCCTAACAGGGTTATTAAGTTGGCCTGTGATAGGAGATGCACCCTTATTTGGCTTCGGTTGTAGAATAAATTTCCACGTCCTTTTGAGACATGTGGGTTATCACCCATACTGCGGGTTGTCCTATTTATAAAATGATATAATTCTTATTGAATTCCCATTACATAATAAAATCCTAAAAAAATAACCACAAAACGTTTTAACCACAAATGTTATCATACACCCCTAGTTTTTCATTCCAAAATGAAATAACACATAATTACCTCAAAAATGAATTTCGCATGAAAAATATCATTAGTCATCATAATATTTCATAAAATAATTACTAAAATTGGTATTGTAAGTAATAAAATTATGATCAACCTTGAAACTTTATACCTCTGATGATATCAAAATCACTTTATATAAAATCATAATCTATAATATTTTGTAAACCATCATTTCATACCAACTATAAGGAACAATCCCTAAAAATTAAGTAATATAGTGTTTTAAAAATAGAATTAACATTTTAGGATGATTTCAAATTATAATATTTTATAATTATTATATTATCATAAAATTTGAACCCATACATCACATGTGGTCAATTATACTCGGTTTCCATTTTGTCCACCAATGAAAACCCTCTTAATATAAAACAAGGTTTCTATTTATGAAAAATCCACCCAATTATCCCCATGTTCTCACACTTGTCTCTATTAACCCTTAAATTATATGAAAAATATTTTCAAAAATGTGATGAGACAAAATCTCACTAAGGTACAAAAATAATGATAATCTTTTATCTAGTGAAAACATTTTAAGCCATTAATTTTTTTTCCATGAGAACACATTAAAAAGAAATAAAAACTCACAGATGTGCATTAGGAAAACATTAAAATATTAGTCTTACATTGAAAATTTCAATTGTAATGACCATACCATTAGCTTTAATCTTTAGATTAATTAATTCATATGAGAGTTATAATGGGCTTAACCCTTCTTATAAGCTATATCATGCTCACTGATTTCTCATTAGCTAAAATGGTGAGAAACCATTTTTATAAGCTATATTGGGCTCAACCATTAGATATAATGGTGTTCATATCATCATTTATAATTTTGACTCACTAAATCATGAATAATTCTAATGAAAACTATTTTATACTCATGTGTTAAATACCTTTAGATATCAACATTCCATTTTCATGTAAAAAACGTTTTTAAATAAAATAATTATCCTTATTATAATGAAACCATTTTCATTGGATTGGATTATATAATTTTATAAATTAAATAGTTTTCCATTACATCAATAAGAAATGATGAAATTTATTTCATGCCTTATAGGAGAATAAAAATTTATTTTGATATTTGTAAAAATATATTAAAGATATTCATTAAAAGAGGATTTCTAAAATAAAGTCCTTATAATAGATACATCAAAATATTCCTCTTCAAAACATTTTATAGAGATTAAAAGATAATAAATTTAAAATATTTATATCTATATAAGTACAATAACTAAAATCATTTTGAAATAAATCAACATGAAAGAGGAATATTTAGAAAATGAATCATAAAAACACTTAAAATAAGGTTTACTGTGTAAAAAAGTCACTTTCCTTGAAAGTGACTCATCACATACAACATTTACCTTATTGAGTAATAAAAGTATTTTAATTATTCTAATTTTTATCCTTTTTGTTATTAATATTGATCTTATATTAATTTTTATCAAGTTATAAAAAATATCTAATTATTTTAGTTAACGTTGGAATTTTTTTTGATATTCAGCACATGAGTCCAAAATGAACTTGGTTTGATGTCAATAATAAAAGTGGTCATTTGTCCATCATATATAAAATAACGTTCCTGACATAATAATAGAATTTATATATGAATAATATTTTATAAAAAAAAATCAGGGATTATTGTTATGAAAAATAAACCAACATTACGATCCCAGAGATGGTAGGTCGTACGTACTAATGAGTAACATTCCCATATTTAAATTATTATTATAGAAATATAGAAAGTTTTATCATATATTCACTAAATGATATTAATATAATTATTTTAAAGTTTATAATTTAAATATACATATATATATATATCATCCATGTGATGTGTTGAGGTCAAACGAATCACGTCGCTTTGTTAAGGTGACAGTTCAGACGTACCCACGAACGACATTATAATTTACATGTTCATGGAAAGTGAAGATAAAAATGATATATTATCTATATATAATAATATATATATGACATGAATTTCCTATATAAATATTAATTCCATCATTATAACCAGTCTTGAGATATTGTGATGGAAAACAACTCATATCAGTTCATGAGGTGGTAGTATGTTGTACGCATGAGCGATTATTTATTTTCCCATTCAATGAAAGTGGGATAGGATTTAGAAGATAATATTAACATAATATTAACATAATAATATCTCATTATATTTATTATAATTAATATATTACATCATCATGATTGAATAATATATTAAGGATGTGGAAAAGGAAATGAATAAGAACACTTAATAAAAAACAAAACATTTTCTTTGGACAATCTCCTTTGGTGAACACGACAAAACATATCACGTTAGTGTTAATTTTAAAAATAGAGTTATCAAATTGGTGTAGGAATTCTATGATGGTATTTTTGTAGATATTTGGATGATGAAATATATTTTTTGGTGTGAAGAAAAGAGAAGAATGGGTACCCTATTATAGGAGAGTAGAGGGGAACTTTTATAATTCTTCAAATTATTAATGTAATATATATTAAAATTATTTTAAATATTTATAAAAACTAATTTATTTATAATATAGGATGATTATGTATATATATAAATTAATAAAATTAAAATTATACACTTTTTTATTATTTTATAATCCAAATAATTTTATTTAAATTTTTATTTAACACTTTTAACGCATATCGTGATGTCAAATAATTTACACATTGAGGGTTTATATTGATACTATAAAATGTACATATATAAAAAATGGGTAATTGGTAATATTTTAAACCTCATACAAATAATATGGATGAATTTTATATTTTTATGAATTTTTTCAAAATTTAATAATATACTAATTATTTTAAATTATCGTTGTTGTCAGTTTTCATACTATTCTTTACATAAATTTTTAATAATAAAATAACAACATGATATATTAAAATAAATATTTTTAACTAATCACTAACATCTCAAATGAATTTTTAAAATTATTTTATGAAATTAATAATACAAAAATATTTTTATTTTAATATTTCTAATAATATTTATTTGATAGTTTCATTAAGTAAACAATTATTACACAAGTATTATCTGAGCCTTTTATTTCATTATTTATTCCCAAAAAATTAAAAATAAATTATCATGATTTCTATATTCATATTACCATTCTAATAAATATTTATAGTTTAATATATCCAATATATAACCCCCTAGTAAAATATTTATTTCATAAAAATATGATTATCAAAACATAGATTTTTTAATAACATATTATAAATAGATTAAAGTAATAATATTGGATCCAGGATCTCAATAAATATCTATATGTATTACTTTTGATGAAAATAACTCATATAATAATTTTAGTTATAGTATTAGGGTAATTTTGTAATAATTATAATATTATTTTTACCCTTAATCACTCCATTTTCCTTTAAGAGTTGTAATAAAAATTATAAAAGATTGTATTATTATTTTACAAAAATAAAAGGGATAAATTTAGTAAATATAGGCCATGTGATTAAAACTATGGAATACATTAATCATGATTCAAAACCTAGCATTATCAAAAATTGATTTAAAATAAATCTCATTGACAGGGTGAGAAAACAGGTAATTAAATTGAAAGCATTCAAAAGATTGAATTTTTTTAAATAATATCAATGAACAATAGATTAAAATGGGAAAAATTATATTAAATGATATTAAGATTATCTTATTATAATTTAGAACTAATAAATAATTAACACTACAAATTATTGAGATGAAAAAGTTTCACTCAATTAAATTTTGTATTTTTAACTATTCATAAAAACATTAAAATTATATGTAAAATATAAAAATATACTCCAAATTAAATTTTGGTATGTATCCTTACAGTAAGAATATTTTTTTGAAATATTATTTATAAAATAGTGATAACCTATATTTAGAACAAGTTTTCTTTCAAAGGGTGACAAAACAGCCTTTTTGAAAAATATTTATTTTATATGAAAAATAGGATTTTCCATTATATCATGTCAAAAAAACACATAAGATGAACTTTAAACATTATATTGAATATATTATATATATATATTCATTTAATATAATCCAACAAAAGTTATTTGTTTATTTATTTTCATAAAACACATTTGTACACATTTAAATAATATTCCATAAAAATATTTCCTTTTATTTTGAAACAGGTTTTACATTAATTTATAATTAACTCGTAAAAGAATTATATATACAGGAGTATAAAATATTTTCATAATTTATTTAAACATTTTATAACCTCTATTCTACAATCTTGTTTATAGAGATGACTTTTAAATAACTATATTTTTTCTATTTATGCTTAATGTGTGTATTATGTACACTGTAGAACATAGTATTTATTTTATAAAAACTCAGGATGTTACCTAAATTAAATCATCATAAATAAAATAACCAACTATTATGACATGATCTTGCATCCTTGATATCATTTTTTATTGGCCTGTCTCATGAGTCCCGTTGATGCATTAATATGCTATCTATAAGTCAGTCCACCGATCACATTCACATGTTATGCAATACTCATATATTGAAATATTAATTATATTTATTAAAAACACCGTAAAAACAATTATTTATCTATATTTATTAAAGAATTAATATAATTACCCACAAAATGAAATATAATTATTAAAAATATTACATAAAATGATGCTATAAATAAAAATGATTTTTGTTAATGTAAACTTCAAGGTAAATGTAAATCACTCCATTTAAATCTATGATACTAAAAATATTGACATGTCATATAGAATAATTCCCATTGAAACTTTTGAGAGTAATTTGGATTGTGATCATGAAAAAATAATGATATTACAACCATTAATCAGTAATGGATGAAATAAGACATCAAATCACTATAACATTTATCATGGAAAATTAAATCAATTTAATGAATATTTTAACATCAAATAATAAAAACCCATCCATTAAAATATCATATAAGGTATCATTATTTATTATCACCAATAAATCATAAGAAATACCAATGGACGTTTACATATATTAAAAAATCCATATGGAGAACATTTAAATTGATTTTAAAAAAAATATGGTAAATATCATATTCATTTTTTATCAATAAAAAATTTCATTAATACTGTGTGAAAGAGTTTCATTGAAAATAAAAATATAAACATTAAATCAAGATTCAATGAAATTAACATCACTAAAGGCTTAGAAATTTGGCCATTTAATAAATGTCTAAACACTAATTCCTTTAAAACTTTTTATAAACACTACAAAAGTACATCATTTTTAAAACCACAAGTATTTTCATTTAAAAAAAGTGAATAAAAATAAAATTTGGATGATTATCGATTCAAATAATCATTTTCTCCCTAAACATAACATTCATGAAATCATTTTAAGGAATATGGACATAGATGATATACAATATCATCAAAAGGGTAAATAAGTGTAACTTTTCTTGAAAATAATTTATTAATCATATTAAGTACTAATGACTAAAAATACTAGATGAAAAAAATGATACCATATAAATAATAATAATATATTAAAATATATGTTTTTAAGAATATAATATATAATTAAATTTCATTATCCAAAATTTAAACATAAACAACCTTGATTTAAAATGATATTATGAAATTAATCAATACTAATTTGGATGATTTAGTAGAAAACCCTCTTAAAAGATAAATAGTAAATAAAAACATTTAATATTAAAAATAAATAGTAATTCATGAAATTACATACCCCATTGGATTTATTTTAAAATATTTAATAAAATTACATGAAAAATGTAAAATATTTCTCATTGCGGTGGAAATGAGAGGAAATTACCCTAACCCCAAGTCTAACATACATCAAATGAACTCTTAACCTCCCATATAATAAAATTAGATAAATTATAAATAAATTAATTATGTATTTTAATATATTTCATAGAATATATGATTTTCTAATAATATTATATATTTTTTTATTAATAATTCACTATTTAGATCATTATCTCGTGTGTTTACTTTTTCTTAAGGTTTGTTTTGGTTCGATTGATTCTGTACTTATAACATGATGACGATTTAATTTTTTATATATTCATTATAATAAGATAATTATCAAATTAATATAGTAAAAAAATAATCATCTAAAAAATGCGGACATGAAAAAAACTTATATCGCTTTGTGGATGTGGTAGTTTGGATATCTTCACGAGGGATGTTATTATTTTAAAATAGAATGAAGGGTAAGTTAGAATATAATTTAATATATTATATAATAAAAATTGTTTCTTGAATATAAAATATACTCATTAAATCTATCATAAAAATAATGTTTTCTCAATACTGTGGAAAAACAAAATACAATGCTTTATTGATGTGGTACTCCACAATTTTTCATGAATGTTGTTTTCCATTCACATACTATTGAATAGTAATTGAATAATTATTATTGAATAATTACATTGAAAATAAAAAATATATTTATATATGTGTGTTATATATTTTATATCATAACCTGTCCCCCGGGGCTCGCATTGTGACTACCCCAAGCCCGCCTTCCATAGGCCAGGTGCTGGCGACTAGCACCAAAGGCGCAATTCCCTAAAACTGGAAAGGAATTGCCTTTATAAATCGTAAACACTCACTAACAGAGTACAAGCAGAAGCAAGCACTAAGTAAAAGCTGCATAACAAGTGTATTGAAAGTAAAGGGGGCCAGAATACAAGACCAACTGTAAAGTACAAAGGAAAGAAAGAACAGGTACAACTAAAAGACAAACAACTGGAATGTGTCTAGAAGCTCCTCATTCATCCACTATGGATCCTACCTGAAGGGTAGGTACATATAAAATCATCAACGCTCCACGTCAGTTCGTCTCCTTCGGGCACCATCTTGTTGTGAGGTCCACCTCCAGGTATCGTCTAGTCCTCGCACATTCTGCCTCGATCAGCGCTGTCTGTCGTCTGCATCCAACACAACGAGGTGCGAGCATAGCCCGTGCACTAGTGAGTATAACGATACTCAGTAGGGACCCCGAGACTTTTAAGGTCTCACAAAATCCAACAAAGATAAACCACAAAGTATGAATCAACTAATAACCATTACGTAGGTATATGCCCATACATATAAATAAGTTTTATAGTAACCCATATCAATCATGAGGAAAACACAAAGGTCACTGACTCAGATCAAACAAGTATTTTCATTATCAAAACCACGGCTGCTGGAGAACTCCTCCTCTGTCGTGTACAGTGGGATTGTCATGAAACCAAGGCTCTTCAATGTAAATACCCTGAATTTCCATGGAAAATTTGTTTTTATTAATTAATTGGGAATTTTAGGAGTATGCGGTTTCTGACAGCGCGCAATTCTGGGGCTCGGAGTGCTCGGAATAATCCGTCGAAGTTTTGGTTAACTTAATTTAACGCGCGTATGCATTTTTTTCTGAAAAAGTGGAATAAATCTTAAACAGTTACTCGGATCAGAAATATAAGGCCACCTTTTCGCTAAGGATGGTGGGTTTACTCTAGGCGTGACTTAAGTTTAGTCGGCACAGGCCTCCTGTGAGAAAACCCGAAAATGGCATATACATAAATAAAATAATTGAATAAAGTTATTTTATTTTTTAAATGCTTATAACTCAGAAACAGTAACTCGGACTAAAAATAAGATACCACCACTGAACTTGTGAGGTTATGCTTTCTTTAAGAAGATACTAACTTGGGTCGGTGTGGTCCACTAGAGAAATTTAGTTTTTGGCCGCAAATAAAATAGTTAAGTGACAATTATTTTATTATAAAATTCATAAATTTTAAACAGTAAGTCGGATTTGAAATCTGAGGGTACTGTTGGGTTCGTTGGGGTGTTTTTCACCTAGGTAGAGCCTAACCTCGACTGCGGTGGGTCGAGGGTGTCTGTTAGTAATTTTCCGAACTTTTTTTCAGGTATGTTCTGTAAACGTGCGAGCGGCGTTTCATTTATTTTGAATCGGTGCATGGAATTAAAATCCGAGGACAACGTTGAACTCGCATTTCCGGTATTCGCTTAAGGATAACTTTACCACAGTTTCGTTTTTTCGAGATTGGAAGTTATTTTTTGGGGGTTTCTAAATAAATTAAATAAAAATATGTGTAACATATTTTTATTTTGTGGCGGTTTAATCCTACAAGGGGTGGTTGGAGGGGGGGACCACCCACGCATAACCTCCCTTGGGAGGATATTATGTGATGGTACCCACATGAGCTCAAACCCCCCTTAACCCCCCTTTTTAACCCTTGAGCTTCCCATTAATGGGGGAAACACTTGAAACCTTCCACCTTCCCCCATAATGGTGCCGATTCACCAATTAATGAAGTGAGGTAGATTATTTTAATTAAACTCGTCATATCCTCTAAATTTGAATTTGAACTATCCCTTAGCATTAATTAAATGATTTTCCTCATTTAATTAAACACATCTTTGTGTTGTCGTGGGAAGGAATTAAAAGAGGCCATCCTTTGTCATTTTTGGGGTTGGCATAATCCTTTGGAAAGCTTGAGAGGGAAGAGCTTCATCCTTCTAATGAAGAACCACTAAAGAACTCCATTCTTTCCACGAAGAACATAAAGAACCCTCCTCATATTCAAAAAACGTGAAGCATCATCTTCTTCATTCTTTAACCGGAGCAAGGAAGTGAAGCACCACCGCTCACGAAGTACACCGAGGGTGTCATATCGACTTGTCTCCACTAAGCTCCACCTCCTCTGACATTGATGGAATGATGTCCATCTTTCACGACGTTCATATTCCAAGACTCATCAACGTAAAAAGGCAATGCCTTTCAAGTTTAGGGATTTATGCCTTTGGTGCTAGTCGCCAGCCCCTGGCCTATGGAAGGTTGGCTTGGGGTAGTCACGATACGGGCCCCAGGGGATGGGTCGTGACAAATTGGTATCAGAGGGAGGTTCTACCGCAGAACCTAGGACTCTGATCTGTCTTACTGTGAAGCAATAGTGTTAAGGTTACCAAGTGTGGTTTCAGTTCAGGGAGTCCAGTGTTGGTGCATCGGCCAACGAATCCACACACCAGGACCTTTACTTATAATTTCCAACTCAGTGCACAAAAACACTGTTTGCGTGTGTGTTTTCAAAATTTTTCTTTGAGTCAGCTCACCAGGTATAATTATTGACCATTATGTACCTATCCCTAATTAGGATTCCACTACGTAGACAACCATCTAGGGTTCTGAGAGATTACAGGATGATGGCCCACTGAGCGACGAGGCTTCGGTTTAGGGCCTCTTTCTTTGTTGTCATCATCAGGTGGTGTACCAGCAGTACCACCACCTGTTGGGTAGTAGATACCCCCAGCCGCACTAGCAGATGGTGCACGCTGACTGAGCGCATTTTACGAGTTCCAGTGTCAGAGGCCTCTAAGGGTTCAAGGCGAGACAGATTCCCAGGCAGTAGAGGACTAGATGGAGGCGATTGCTGGAGTGTTCCACAAAGTTGAGACTTTAGTTGAGAAGATGTTGATCTTAGCTACTAATCTTTTTCCGTGAGTGACCGTGAGGATGTTCCGCATAGTGATGAGGTTTTGGTACTTGGACCATTTTCTGAGATGGTACCTTCGGGCAGTGTGCCAACTATATCATTGCATGTTTGTGCGCAAACACTACCGGTGGTACCAGTAGAGGATATTTGTAGGCTTAGTGCCTTACATGTGTTTCAGCACCAGATCTCCCTCATGTTCCGAGGTGAGCCCGACCCACAGGCATATGAGGAATGTCTTGAGGAGGTGGCTGAGAGTTTTCTAGAGCTTATACAGCTTTGGCAAGACGACGTGTCGGTAGTTGAGTATTCATCGAGGCATACCGATCATTCCAGATACTCGATGAATATGATACGATCAGTACTTTAGAGCTCGAACTTATGAGTGAGGTGTGTTTAAGGATATCCGAGCCACCACTTTTTTCCTCTTTGCATTCCTAGTTATGCTAGGGTGCAAGAGAGAACCCTTGTGGTTGAATGTTCATTGGCTAAGAGGATACAACTGGTGAATGTTAGAAGTTGGAAAGCATGAAACTGGTGCCAGTCTTAGAAACTTGAGCGTGTAAAATGTTTCAAGAAGAGGAAGTGTTAAGGACAGATGAATCTACACGGTAGTAGACATGGAAGCAGATCTAGGAGAGAAGCATGAGTTGGTGAACATTTTGACATGTTACAACCACCCACCTTATAGTCCCCATCAGGCTTAGGGAGCTAGAGGGAAGAGAAAGAGAGTTTCTGCATGTGGTTATGGAGTGTGGCCCAAGGGCCGTAGGAATGATTCGAGGTACGATCTGTGTCTACTACTAGTTTTCGTATCAGTAGACATAGATACAAATCATTCCTTCCTTCCATGAATCTTGTCCCAGACCTAGATTTTTTAGTTATGCCGTTGACTTGACCCTAACATCTGGAGATACATTTGGGATGAGACTCGATAATCACACTTATGCCGATGGTGTGATATGACCCTTGAGGTGAGAGTTTCGGTTGGAACCTCTTGGTGGCCGCATCGAGGCCTTACGACGTTAGTTTGGGTATAGACTGGGCAACCACAGTTCATACACAGATTGACTGTATTAGGAAAAAATTATGTGGTTTATCTAAAACGTTGGGATGGGGTTTTACTTAGTTGGTGAAAAAGGAAACCCCGGTAGAATATGTTAAACTCATGCATAGGAGGGTGCAAGCGATTACTCTTGAATCAGCTAGCCTTACCCTCGTGGCAGTAGGAACTCTGAGTTTCCAGTTCCAAACAGGAGTGACAATACATGGGGACATCTTTTCAAAATATGTTTCCAGGATTACCCACCAAAGGAGGGAGGGATGTCTGCTTTGGATAGATACTATCGGAAATTTGTGCCAGACTTCTCCAGAATTGCAGCACCAATTTCAGCTTTGACGACGAAGGGGAAACCCTTCGTGTGGTAAGAGAGATTCCAACAGAGCTTTTAGAAGCTAAGGCAGAGGTTGACTAGTGCGACCATCTTGAGGCTACCGGAGGAGGTCGTTGGGTACATAGTTTACTGCGACGCCTCAGGGATCAGACTTGGGTGTGTCCTGATGCAGGAGCAAACAGTGATCATGTATGGATATCGGCAGTTGAGACAACACGAGCAGACCTATGCTACCCATGAGCTGTAGTTAGCAGAAGTGGTTTTCGCCTTGAAGATGTGGCAGTACTATCCGATGGGAGATCGCTTTACAGTCTACTCTAACCACCAGAGTCTCAAGTATATCTTCTCGCAGAAGGACCTGAACCTCAGACAACGAAGATGGCTCGAGTTCCTCCAGGACTATGACTTCAAGATAGTCTATACTCTTGGTAATGAGAACGTTGTAGCAGATTCTCTTAGAAGGAGGTCAGGAATTCAGATACTAGGAGAGGCGATGGAGTATCTGGCCGCGTTGCAGATATCCTTTGTGGATAGAGATGAATCAACCTTTCTGTAGTCTCTCACAGTCACTCCTCCACCTCTCCAGCGAGTCAAGGAGGAAAAACATGGGGACGTTGACTGTAAGATGTGACGTGCTTAGATATCCACAGGGCAGGCACTTGATTGATTTTCTGAAGGTGGGGAGCACATTATTCTTCTCAGAGGACGTACCATGGTACCAGTTGCACTTTAGGAGGAAGTGTTGAGGGAGTTCGACACATCTCCTTTAGCGGTACATCCAGGAGTGGTGAAGATGTATCAGGACCTCCGATGATAGCACTAGTGGCCAGGCATTAAGAAAGAAGTGGTAGAGTTTCTCTCACGATGCCTCACTTGTTAGCAAGTGAAGGCGGAACAACTAGTACCAGCAGGCTTGATTCAGCCTTTGGAGGTCCTAGAGTGGTGGTAGTGTATGATATCCATGGACTTCGTGACAGGTCTTCCATGTACATCCAAGAGATGGAGACCTCTAGAGTTTGAGGATGGTGACCATGTCTTTCTACGGGTCTCACCTCGATGAGGTCTACGGAGATTTGGCTGAGGCGGTAAGTTATCTCCATGTTCATCGAACCTTTTCAAGTCATTAGGAGAGTAGGAGAGGTGGCTTACCTCTTGGCTCTTCATCCTCAGTTGCACTGGGTGCATGATGTCTTTCATGTATCCTAGTTGAGTAGTTACGTGCACGACCCTTCCCATATCATCGCCCATAGCGAGTTGGACATTGACGACGAGGTGACTTTCATGGAGGTTCGAGTAGAGATTGAGGATCAACAGTAGCGGGTCCTATGCGTATGGTCGATACCTCTGGTGTGAGCTCGTTGGTAGCACAGAAACCTCTAGGATATCACATGGGAGTGGGAGGCTCATATGAATGCTCAGTACGCTATTTGGTTCCCTTGATTCGAGTTATAGCTTATGGGGTCGAAAATCCCTAAGGTGGGGAGAATTTAAAGACCCGAAATTTCTGTGAATTTTTTTTCATAAATAATTGGGAATTTTACGAGTCTGCAGTTACTAACGGCGCACAATTCCAAGGCCCAGAGTGCCCGAAATGATCCGTCGAAGTTTTGTTAAACTTAATTTAACACGCCTATGCAGTTTTCTTGAAAATGTGGTATAAAACTTAAAAGGTTACTTCGATTATAAATCTGAGACCACCGTTGCGCTCAGGATGGCAGGTTTACCCTAGGCGTGACTTATGTTTATTCGGCATGGGCCTCCAGTGAGAAAACCCGAAAATGGAATATCCATAAATAAAATAATTGAATAAAGTTATTTTATTTTTCAAAATATTATAACTCACAAACAGTAACTAGAATTTAAAATCTGAGACCACTGCTAAAATCATGAGGGTATGCTTTCTTTAACCCGATACTAACTTGGGTCGGTGAGGGCCACCAGAGAAAGTTAGTTTTTGGCCGCAAATAAAATTGTTAAGTGACAATTATATTATTGTAAAATTAATAACTTTTAAACGGTAAATCGGATTGGAAATCTAAGGGTACCGTTGGGTTCGTTGGGGCATGTTTCACCTGGGCAGAGCCTAACCTCGACCGCAGTGGGTAGAGGGTGGCTGCTAATAAATTTTCGAACTTTTTTTCATGTACATTTGGAAAACGTGTGAGCAGAGTTTCATATCTTTTGAACCGTTGCACAGAATTGAAATCCGAGGACACCGTTGAACTCACAACGCCGATATTCACTTAAGGAGACCTTTACCGCAGTTGCGTTTTATTGAGATTGGAAGTTAATTTTTTGGGGGTTTCTAAATAAATTAAATAAAAATATGTGAAACATAATTTTATTTTGTGGAAATTTAATCCTCCAAGGGGTGGTTGGAGGTGGGGCCCACCCACGCATAACCTCCCTTGGTAGGATATTATGTGGTGGGGAACACACGAGCTCAAACCCCCCTTAACCCCCCATTTAAACCCTTGAGCTCCCCATTAATTGGGGAAACTCTTGAAACCTTCCACCTTCCCCCATAATAGTTGCAATTCACCAATTAATGAAGTGAGGTAGCTTATTTTAATTAAACTCTTCACCTCCTCTAAATTTGAATTTGAACCATCACTTAGCATCAATTAAATGAGTTGACTCATTTAATTAAACACATGTTTGTGTTGTTGTGGGAAAGAATTAAAAGATTCCATCCTTTTTCATTTTTGGGGTTGGCATAATCCTTTAGAAATCTTGAGAGAGAAGAGCTTCGTCCTTCCAATGAAGAACCACCGAACAACTCCATTCATTCTAGGAAGAACTTAAAGAATTCTCCTCGTCTCCGAAGAATGTGAATCATCATCTTCTTCCTTCTTCAACCAGATAAAGGAAGGGAACCATCTCCACTCACAAAGTACACCGAGGGTGTCGTCTCGACTCGTCTTCACCGAGCTCTACCTCCTCTGACGTTGACGGAACGACGTCCGTCTTCCGCGACGTCTGTCTTCCGAGACGTCTATCTTCCATGAATCGTCAACATACAACGAAAAATACGAATTAGGGGGAATTTGGAATATTTTTATGTATGAGTTATACTCTCCTTTCCCCATTGTGTGTTGTGAACTTGATGCCGAATGTTAACAATGTAACGAGGAGGGCCTGGACCGCACAAACACGATCTGAACCTCCCCCTGTTTTTGTTCTCATTGTGTTGATGATGGAGGCAGATCATAGGAGAGGCAGGTGGCACAAGGGTCATCATCGCACCATGAAAAGAAAAGTCGCGGCCATGCAGGCCGCAACGGAGCCGGAAGGGCGCGGTGCCGTCACACCGCGCTGTAGGAGGGCCGCAGCCAGGGCGAGCTGCGGTAGAGGAAGCACAATGCCATCGTGCCATGTCGGTGATGTGGAGCGGTGGCCAGGCCGGACCACAGCGGAGGGCGCGATGCCGTCACGCCGTGTCGATGACGGGGAACGGCTGGCTCGAGCAGCCAGCCGGGAGGTGCGAGACCCATTCGGGTCCCGTGTGGGCTGGACCGGCGCCACCGGGTTCCAGATCAGTTCTACCCGAACCGCTAAGCCGTTCGGGTGCCAGGGGGCACACAGTTCTCCCCCACCCCCGCGCGGCCAGGCCAGGCTTACTTCGGCCGGGTCACCCTCAGCTGGGCCGCCACAGGCCGAGATTCCCTCAGTCGTGACACCCCTGAGCTGGGCCGCCCTCGGCCAGGCCACCGTCGGCCGAGCTGCCCATGGCCAGGCCGCCCCTTGGCTGGTCACCATCGGTCGGGCCAGGCCGCCCTCAGGCCGGGCCGCCCATCGGGTCGTGCCATCTTTTGGGGTCGGGTCGTCCCCTCAGCTCAGGTCACTTCCTCAGACCGGGTCGGACCCACAAACCATGTTAGACCCCAGTTCAGACCGGGTCGGGCCGAGTCAGTCCGACTGGGTCAGACCAGACCTGGACCCGCTATGGCCGTTTACACCTTTTAGCCCGCATCTTGGGTTACAGGTGTCTGAACAACAAACCGTCTTGGGTCATTGAAATATTAGAGCGAGAAAATTCTTTTGGAATACCCCACTTGAGGTTTGGAATAGTTGGGGTACGGTCGGGTTGGTTTGAACCTAAAAACCAATCAGGCCCTTGGAACAGAAATTCCAATAACTCACTGACCATGAATCCGATTGACGCACAGTCTGTCGCGTTGGGTTCCTTATGATGAGTCGGATCTACGAGATACATCAAATTAGGACTTCGTGATAGTTGATGTATTGATACTTGGATCATGTAGCGAACCCTCCAGGAATTGAGCGTGCTGTGTACAGGAACCCTAGGGCTGGCTGTGACTGTGATGAATTCTGTACCAGAATCCTCCGTGGGTTTGACAGTGAAGACTTCTATACCGGAATCCTCCTTGCGGTTTGACAGTGATGACTACTATACCGGAATCCTCCGTGGGTTCGACAGTGATGACTACTGTACCGAGATCCTTTGTTGTTCTGAAAGTTCTGACTTCTATTCTTGGATCCTGTGTGAGTCTGACAGAATAGCTGGTCCTGTATCCCGTGTGGGTTTGACAGCTTAGCTGCTCCTGTATCTTGTGTGGGTCTGATAGCTTAGATGAGTAAATAGCTGGTCCTGTATCATGTGTGGGTCTGAAAACTTATCTAGTCATGTGTCCTGTGTGGGTCCGACAACTTAGAAGAATCAGTGACTACATCTGATCATCTCTATCACTCTACAAAATATGTATACCTATGTGAGCTGAGTCATGTCATTCAACCATTATCATCGTGGTGATTGACTTTACTTCCCTTGTGAAATGGTTTGTTCTTTGGATCAAGAGTTGGAGCCAGACTGTGGTTGATAACTTAGGTATATGTATGGGCATATACCTAAGTAGGGTTGGTTGATACTTCGTGATCATATCTTTCTTCTGTGGTTTATCCTTGTTGGACTTATTGAGACCTTGAGGGTCTCGGGGTCCCTATTGAGTATCCTTATAGTCACCCCTGCACGGGCTATACCCGCACCTCTTTGTGTTCGATGTAGACGAAGAACAACGCTGATAGAGGTGGAGTGTACGAGGACTGGATGGTACCCGGAGGTGGACCACACGACTAGTCGGTACCCAGAGGTCACGACCCGCCCTCGGGGCCCGTGTCGTGACTACCTCAAACCCGCCTTCCATAGGCCAGGGGCTGGCGACTAGTACCAAAGGTGTGAATCCATAAGCTGGGAAGACATTTCCTTTATTAAAGTAAACAAAAACAATAGAGTACACAATGGGAAGTAAACCACTAAGTGAAACTGTATACAAAAGAGGGTGTTGAAGGTAATGGGGGATAGAAATACAAGCCCAACAGTAAAGAACGATACAACTGAAAAGCTAGTACAACTGTAGTAAAGTAAAACAGCAACTACTGAGTCATCCTCCGGGATTCCCACCTGACGGGTGGGTACAGATAGCCTCCTTAGCACCACAAGTCTGTCTGTCTGCTCTGTGTGCGTCTCAACAAGTGGTCCACCTCCGGGTACCGTCCAGCTCTACAACTCTCTACCTCAATCAGTGATGTACGTCATCTGCAACCAACACAACGACGTGCGGACATAGACTGTGTAGGGGTGAGTATAACGATACTCAGTAGGGATCCCAAGACCCTCAAGGTCTCACAATATCCAACCAGGATAAACCACAAAGAAAGATACAATCACGAAAAATCAACCAACCCTACTTAGGTATATGCCCATATATATACCTAGATTATCAATCACAGTCCGTCTCCAACTCTCGAGCCCAAGCACAAACCATTCCACAAATGAAGTAAATTCAATCACCACGATGATAATGGTTGAAAGTCATGACTTATCTCACACATGTATAAATATTTTTTAGAGTGATAGAGATGATCAGATGTAGTCACTAATTCATCTAAGCTGTTCGACCCACATAGGATACAGGACCAGCTAAGCTGTCGGACCCACACATGATATAGGACCTGCTAAGCAGTCGGACCCAAACAGGATACAGGACCAACTATGATGTCGAACCCACACAAGATCCAGGAATAGGAGTCAAAATTGTCAGACCAACAGACGATCCCGATATAGTAGTCATCACTGTCGAACCAACAAAGGATTATAGTACAATAGTCAACATTGTCGAACCCATAGAGGATTATGGTATAGAAGTCTTCACAGTCGAACCCACGGGGGATTTTGGTACAGAAGTCATCACAGTCGCAGCCAGCCCTAGGTTTCCCGCACACAACACGCTCTATTTCGGGAGGGTCCGCTCCTCGAGCCAAGTGTCAATACATCAACTATCACAAAGTCCTGAGTTGATGTATCTTGTAGTTCTGTCTCATCATAAGGAACCCAATGTGACAGACGGCGCGTTAATCAGATGCCCGGTCTGTGAGTTATTGACATTTCTATTCCAGGAGCCCGGTTGAGTTTTAGGTTCAAACCAAGCCCACCATACCCCAATTGCGTCCAAGCCTCAAGAAGGGTATGCCAAAAGAATTTTCTCGCTGCAAGAATTCCATCACCACAGACAGTTTGTCTTTCGGACACCCGTAACCCAAGATGCGGGCTAAAAGGTGTAAACGACCATAGTAGGTCCGTGTTTGGTCCGACCCAGTCGGACTGACCCATCCCGACCCGGTCTAAACTGGGGTTTGACCTGGTCTGTGGGTCCGACCCGGTCTGAGGAAGCGACATGAGCTGAGGGGATGGTTCGGCCCAGCCCGACGGGCGGCCCGACCCGAGGACGACCCGGCCAGAGGGCGTCCCGACCAAGGGGGGTCCTGGCCATGGGTGGCCCGGCTGAGGGCGTCCCAGCTTGGGGGCGGCCCAGTCGAAGATATCCCGACCCATGGTGGCCCAAGCTAGGGTGGCCCGGCCGAAGACGGCCCGGCTTGACCGCGCGAGGGGGGGAAGCGTGCGCCCCCTGACCCCTGAACGACTTAGCCATTCGGGTAGAACCAAACCGGTGCCCGGTGGCGCTGGTCCTACCCTCACAAAACCCGACGGGGTCCCACACCTCCTGGATGGCTGCTCGAGCCAGCCACTCCACGTCACCGGCGCGGCGTGACAAATGCCATGCCCTCCGCCGCGGCTCGGCCTGGCCGCGGCTCCGCATCACCGGCATGGCACGACGGAGCCGTGCTTCTTCCACCGTAGTCTGCGGTGGTCGTGGCCCTCCTCTGGCACAGTGCAATGACACTGTTCCCTTACAGCTCCACTATGTCCTGCTTGGCCATGGATTTTATTTGCATGGTGTGATGATGACCATTGCGCCACTGGCCTCTTCCGTGACCCGCCTCCATCCTCAACACAATGAGAACAACAACAAGGGGGGGGGGAAGGGTCGGACCTTGTTCGTGCGGTCTGATCCCTCCTCGTTACGTTGTTATCATTCAGCATCAAGAGCACAACATGTGATGAGGAAAGGAGAGTATAACTCATACATAAAAATAATCCAATTTCCCCTACCTCGTATTTGTCATTGTACGTTGACGAGTTGCGGAAGACGGACGTCGCAGAAGATGGACGTCGTTCCGCCAACGTCGAAGGAGGTAGAGCTCGATGAAGATGAGTTGATACGACACCCTCGGTGTACATCGTGAGCGGTGGTGCTTCCCTTACTTTATCTAGTTGAAGAAGGAAGAAGATGATGATTCACATTCTTTGGAGACCAGGAGCGATCTTTAAGTTCTTTGTGGAAATAATGGAGTTCTTCGGTGGTTCTTCGTTGGAAGGATGAAGTTCTTCTCTCTCAGGCTTTCCAAAGGAATATGCCAACCCCCAAAATGAAAAAGGATGGCCTCTTTTAATTCTTTTCACAACAACACAAAGATGGGTTTAATTAAATGAGGCAACTCATTTAATTAACGCTAAGGGATGGTTAAAATTCAACTTTACAGAAGGTGAAGAGTTTAATTAAAATAAGCTACCTCACTTCATTAATGGGTGAATTGGCACCATTATGGGGGAAGGTGGAAGGTTTCAAGAGTTTCCCCCATTAATGGGGAGCTCAAAGGGTTAAAAGGAGGGTTAAGGGGGGTTTGAGGTCGTGTGGACCCCACTACATAATATCCTCCCAAGGGAGGTTATGCGCGGGTGGGACCCACCTCCAACCACCCCTTGGAGGATTAAACTGCCAGAAAATAAAAATATGTTACACATATTTTTATTTAATTTATTTAGAAACCCCCAAAAATTAACTTCCAAGCTTGATAAAATGGAACTGTGGTAAAGGTTTCCTTAAGAGAATACCAGCACTGCGAGTTCAACGGTATCCTTGGATTTCAATTCCGAGCACCAGTTCAAAAGATATGAAACGCTGCTCGCACGTTTACAGAACTAACCTGAAAAAAAGTTCGGAAAATTTTAAACAGCCACCCTCGACCCACTGTGGTCAAGGTTAAGCTCTGCCTAGGTGAACGATGCCCCAACGAACCCAACAGTACCCTCCGATTTCCAATCCGAGTTACTATTTAAAAGTTATTAATTTTACAATAAAATAATTGTCACTTAATTATTTTATTCGCAACCAAAAACTAACTTTCTCTAGTGGCCCTCACCAACCCAAGTTAGTATCTACTGAAAAGAACGAATACCCTCATGAGTTTAGCGGTGGTCTCAGATTTTTAATCTGAGTTACCATTTGTGAGTTATAAGCATTTGAAAAATATAACTTTATTCAATTATTTTATTTACGGTTATGCCATTTTCGGGTTTTCTCATAGGAGGCCCGCGCCGACTAAACATAAGTCACTCCCTAGGTAAACCCGCCATCCTGAGCACAATGGTGGCCTTTGATTTTTGATCCCAGTAACCGTTTAAGAGTTATTATAGTTTTTCAGGAAAACTGCATATGCATGTAAATTTAAGTTTAACAAAACTCTGACGGATCATTCCAGGCACTCTGGGCCTTAGAATTGCACGCCGTCAGAAACTACGGACTAGTAAAATTCCCAAGTATTTAAGAAAAAAAAAATTCCTGGAAATTCCTGGTCATTAAATTCTCCCCACCTCAGGGCTTTACGTCCCCGTAAGTTATAACTCAAACCAAGGGAACAAAAGGGGTACTGAGAACCCATCTTAGCCTCCCGCTCCCATGTGATCTCCTAGAGGTTCTCATGCTACCAATTAACATGCACTAGAGGTATCGACCGTCCATATAGGAACTGCTGCTGTCGATCCTCAATATCTGTTGGAACCTCCGTGAAAGTCACCCCATCGTCAATGTCTAACTCACCATGGGCGATGATGTGGGAAGGGTCGTGCATATATCTCCTCAGCTAGGATACACAGAAGACGTCGTGCACCTAGTGCAACTGAGGTGGAAGATCCAAGTGGTAAGACAGCTCACTTACTCTGCTGAGGACCTAAAAAGGTCTGATGAATGCGGAGATAACTTGCTGCCTCTGCCAAATCTCTGTAGACATCGTCGAGTTGAGACCCATAGAAAGACATGATCGCCATACTCAAACTCTAGAGGTCTCCGTCTCCTGGATGTACGTGGATGACCCATCACGATGTCCATGGATATCTGATCCTACTTCCACTCTAGGACCTCCAAAGGATGAATCAAGCCTACTGGTACCTGTTGTCCTGCATTCACTTACTGAAAAGTGAGGCATCGTGAGAGAAACTCTACCAATGATTTCTTCATGCCTGGCCACCAGTTCTGTCATAGGAGGTCCTGATACATCTTTTCCACTCATGGATGTTCCTCTAAATCAGATGTGTGGAACTCCCTCAACACTTCCTCCTGAAGTGCAACAGGTACCATGGTACGTCCTCTGAAAAGAATGACGTGCTCTCCACCTTCTGAAAATCCATCAGATGCCTTCCCTGTGGATATATAAGAACTTCACATCTCACAGTCAATATCCCCACGCTGTGCCTCCTTGACTTGCTGAAGAGGTAGAGGAGTGACTGCAGAAAGGATGATCCATCTATATCCACAAAAGATATCTGCAACACGGCCAGCTGCTCTGTCACCTCTCATAGCAACTGAATGCCTGATCTCCTACTGAGAGCATCTGCTACAATGTTCCCCTTCCCAAGAGTATAGAATATCTCAAAATCATATTCTTGGAGAACTCTAGCCATCATCGCTATCTCAGGTTCAGGTCCTTCTACGAGAAGATGTACCAGAGACTTTGGTGGTCAGAGTAGACTGCAACATGTTCTCTCATAAGATAGTGCCGCCACATCTTCAAGGTGAAGACCACTGCTGCTAACTCCAGGTCATGGGTAGCGTAGTTATGCTAATGCTGTCTCAACTTCTGAGAACTATAAGTGATAACTACTCACTCCTACATCAGGACACACCCAAGTCCAGTCCCTATTGCATCACAATAGACTACGCACCCAACACCTTCCTCTGGAAGCCTCAAGATTTGGGGCACTAGCCAGCCTCTGTCTTAGATTCTGAAAGATCTGCTGGCATATCTCTGACCACACGGAGGGTTTCCCCTTTCTCGCCAAAGCTTATAGTGGTTCTGCAACTCTGGAGAAGTTTGGAACAAAGGTATGTCTGGCCGACTCAGGAGTGATTGACTGCACCCTCTTATGCATGATTGCATCATGTGCTGCCTAGGTTTTCCTTTTCACTGACCAAGGAAAACCCCATCCCAATGTTGTAGATAAACCACAACCTTTTTTCCTAATACATCCAATCTGTGTATGAACTGTGGTTGCCCAGTCCATACCCAAACTAACGTAGTAAGGCCTCAACACTGCCACCAAGAGGTTCCAACCAAAACTCTCTCCTCAAGGGTCAGATCACATCATCGGCATAAGTTTGATTATCGAGTCTCCTACCAAATGTATCTATAGACATGAGGGTCAAGTCAATGGTTTAACTGGAAACTCTAGGTTTGGGACAAGATTTGTGGAAGGAAAGAATGATTGGTACCTATGTCTATTGATACAGAAGCTAGTAATAGACACAATCCATACCTCAAACCATTCCTAGATCCCTTGGGTCACACTCCTTGACCGCATGCAGCTACTCTCTTCCTCTTCCCTCCAGCTCCCTAAGCCTAGTGGGGAATACAATGGCGGGTGGTTGTGACATGTCTAAATGTTCACCACCTCATGCTGCTCTCCTAGCTCGGCTTCCAGTTTGCTGCCCTGCAGATTCATTTGTCCTTAACACTTCCTATTCCTGAAACATCTCACACGCCCGTGTCTCTGAGACTGACTCAAGTTCGTAGCTTCCCACTGCTAACATTCACTAGTTGTATCCGCTCATCTGAAGAACATTCAACCAAAAAGGTTCTCTCTAGCACCCTAACATAAGTAGGAGTGCATAGAAGAAAAATTGATGGCTCAGGTTTCCTTAAACACACCTCGCTCAAAGGTTCGTGCTCTAAAGAACAACTCACATCGTATTCATCGAGTACTAGGAATGGTTGGTACACTTCGATGAATACTCAACTATCGACATGTCATCCTGCCAAAACTGCATAACCTCTAGAAAAATCTCAGCCACCTCCTCAAGCCAGTCCTCAGCCGCCTGTGGGTCCGGATCACCATAGAATTTGAGGGATATCTGGTGTTGAAACACATGTAAGGCACTAATCCTATAATTTTCCTCTACCGGTACAGTCGATAGTGTCTGCTAACCAACGAGTAGTGATATAGTTAGCACACTGCCCGAAGGTACCATCTCGGAAAACGGTCCAAGTACTGAAACCTCATCACTATGTAGACCATCCTCAATGTCACCCAATGGAAAATATTATTAGCTAATATAAACATCTGCTCTACTAGTGTATCAACTAGGCGGAAAACTCCAGCAATCGCCTCCATCTAGTCCACTACTGCTTGGGAATATGTCTCTCCTTGAAACCATGGAGGCCTCTACCGCTGGAACTCGTAAATCACACTCAGTCAGCGTGCACAATCCGCCAGTGCGGCTGTGGGTATCTGCTGCCGTACGTGTGGTGGTGGTGCTGGTACGTCACTCGATGGTGCCAACAAAGAAAGAGGGCCCAAAACTGGAGCCTCATCCCTCGGTGGGCCATCATTGTATACTCTCTCGGAAACCCTATTTGGTTGTCTATGCAGCGACATCCTGATAAGGAATAGGTGCGCCATGGTCAAAATAGTATACCTGGTGAGCTGACAAAAAGAAATCATGATGACAACTTTTTTAAAGGAAACACACATGCAATCAATGTTTTCGTGCACTGATTCGGAGATCAGAAGTCAGAGTACTAGTGTATGGATACATCTGCAGCCGCACCAACAACAATTTCCCTAAACTAATAACCACACCCAAAACACTTAACACGATTTCCATTAAAAGAATCAGAGTCTATGTTTTTCAGTAGAACCTAATACTCTGATACCAATTTGTCACAACCCGTCCTCGGGGCCCATGCCGTGACTACCCCAAGCCCACCTTCCATAGGACAGGGGCTGGCGACTAGCACCAAAGGCATAAATCCCTAAGCTAAGAAGGAATTTCCTTTATAGAAGTAACCAAAAACAACAGAGTATGCAATGGGAAGTAAAACACTAAGTGAAACTGTATACAAAAGAGTGTGATGAAAGTAAAGGGGGCCATAAATTTAAACCCAATAGTAAAGTACAATAAAATAGAAAAGCTAGTACAACTGCAGTAAAGTAAAACATCAACAACTAAGTCGTCCTCTAGGATTCCCACATGAAGTGTGGGTATAGATGGCCTCTTCAGCACCCAAAGTCTGTCCGTCCGCTCCGTGTAAGTATCGCCATTTGGTCCACATCCAGGTACCGTCCAGCTCTATAACTCTCTACTTCGATCAATGATTTCCATCATTTGAAACCAACATAATGAGGTGTGAGCATATCTCGTGCAGCAGTGAGTATAACGATACTCAGTAGGGACCCCAAGACCCTCAAGTTCTCACAATATCCAACCAGGATAAACCACAAAGAAAGATACAATAACGAAGTATCAACCAACCCTACTTAGGTATATGAACATTCATATACCTAGGTTATCAATCACAGTCTGTCTCCAACTATCGAGCCCAAGCACAAACCATTCCAAAAATGAAGTAAAGTCAATCACCAGGATGATAACGGTTGAAATACATGACTCATCTCACACAGGTATACATCTTTTGTAGGGTGATAGAGATGATCAGATGTAGTCGCTGATTCATCTAAGCTGTCGGACCCACATAGGATACAAGAACAACTATTCACTCATCTTAGCTATCAGACCCACACAGGATACAGGACCAGCTAAGCTATTGGACCCACACCGAATACATGACCAACTATTCTGTAGGACCCACACAGTATCCACGAATAGAAGTCCGAACTGTTAGACCCATGGAGGATCCCTGTACAGTAGTCATCACTATCGAACCCATGGAGGATTCAGGTACATTAGTCATCGCTGTCGAACCCATGAAGGATTCCAGTACAGAAGTCTTCACTGTCGAATCCACAGAGGATTCTGGTATAGAAGTCATCACAGTCGCAGCCAGCCCTAGGGTCCCCGCACACAAGACGCTCAATTCTAGGAGGGTCATCTCCTTGAGCCAAGTTTCGATACATCTAATATCACAAAGTCCTGCATTGATGTATCTTGTAGTTCTGTCTCATTATAAGGAACCCAATGCGATAGACGGTGTGTCAGTGGGACGCCCGGTCTCTGAGTTATTGGCATTTTCGTTCCAGGGTCCCGATTGGTTTTTAGGTTCAAACCAACCCTACCATACCCCAATTGCGTCCAAAATTCAAGAGGGATATGACAAAAGAATCATATCACTCCAAGAATTCCATCACCGTAGACAGTTTGTCGTTCAGACACCCATAACCCAAGATGACGGCTAAAAGGTGTAAACTGCCATAGCGGGTACAGGTCTGGTCTGAACCATTCAGACTGACCTAACCCAACCCGGTCTGAACCGGGGTCTGACCCGGTCCGCAGTTCCAACCCGATCTAAGGAAGCGACTCGAGCCGAGGGGACGACTCAACCTCAAAGGACGGCCCAGCCCAACGGGCAGCCCGGCCTGAGGGCGGCCCGACCCAACCAAGGGGCGGCCCAGACGTGGGTGGCCTGGTCGAGGGCGGCCAGGCCGAGGGCGGCCTGGCTCAGGGGTGGCCCAAACCATGGAATCTCGACCCATGGCGGCCCGGCCGAGGGTGGCCCCGCCAAAGGCGGCCTGGCCTGGCCGCTCCAGGAGGGGGAAGGGTGCTCCCCTGGCACCCGAACGACTTAGCCATTCTCGTAGAACCGAACTGGTGCCCAGTGGTACCGGTCAAACCCTATTTTTCATGACACGTCCCTCGGGGTCTTTACCGTGACTACCCCAAGCCCACCTTCCATTGGCCAGGGGCTGGTAACTAGCAGCAAAGGCGTAAATCTCTAAAACTGGGAAGACATTGCCTTTTAAAAAATATAAACACACACAACAGAGTAAGATAAAAGCAAAACACTAAGTAAAACTATATAAAAATGAGTGTTGAAAAGTAAAGCATCCATAAATATAAGCCCAACTGTAAAGTATAAGGAAACTGAAAAAAAAATTACAAGTGAAGAAAGGTAAACAGTTGTCGGATCATCCACTGGGAAGTCCTACCAAAAGGGTAGGTACAGAAAGTCTCCACAAAACTCCACGTCCGTCCATCTCCTCCATGTACCATCACTCTGTGGCATCCACCTCTAGGTACCATCCAGTCATATCCACTCAGCCTCGGTCAGTGCTGTCCGTCGTCTGCAACCAACACAACGAGGTGCGGGAAAAGCCCGGGAAGGGGTGAGTATAAAGATACTCAGAAGGGACCCCAAGACCCTCAAGGTCTCACAGAATCCAACAAAGTTTAACCAAAAATTATTAAATCAACAAATAACTCCACTTAGGTATATGCCCATACATATACCTTGGTTATCATGTAATCCATCTCAATCATGAGGTAAACACAAAAGTTGCTGACTTAGCTCAAAATAGGATTTTAATCTAGGGGTAGTATAAAATAACATCCCAGTCACAATGTCGAAACCTCCACTACTGGAGAACTCAGTAGTTGGGTAACCCACTACCCAGCCCAGCTGGAGGGTAAACCCTAAGAGTCAACGGGTAACCCACTGCCTAGCCTAGCTGGAGGGTAAACCCTAAGAGTCAACGGGTCACCCACTGCCCAACCCAGCTCGAGGGTAAACCCTAAGAGTCAACGAGTAACCCACTGCCCAACCGAGCTAGAGGGTAAACCCTAAGAGGTCATTGGGTAACCCACTGCCCAGCCCAGCTAGAGGGTAAACCCATAGAGTCAACGGGTAACCCACTGACCAGCCCAGCTAGAGGGTACACCCTAAGAGGTCGTCCGGTAACCCACTACCTAGCCTAGTTGGAGGCTAAACCCAGAACTGGTCTGATAACTCTGCAGTTATGCTCGTTCGTCTCTGAGAGGATCCACTCCATGAGCTACAGGTTGATTCTCTAACTGTCACAAAGTCCCACGTAGAAGTATCTCAAAGGTCTGCCTCATCATAGGGGTCTCAACACAACCGACGACGCGTCAATCAAACGCCTGGTCTGTGAGTTATTAGCCTTTTAGTCCCGGAATCCAAGTTAGATTCGTGTACGTTCCGACCTTACCATACCTCAACATTACCCCGAACTCCAATGAGGTATACTCAATGGGACGTCTACGTTCCAAGATTACCAGTGCCGCTGATAGTTTATCAAACGGTCGGCCGGTGCCAAAGATATGGCCAAAAGTAAATATCAGGGTTGGTAATGGGCCTCGGCCCAGTCCGACCCGGTCAGACCAAGTCGGCCTAACCCAGACTGGGCCATCCCAGTCTGGGTTGACCCGGTCAGCCCGCTATGTTTGGGCTGGTCGGCTGGGCCTGGCCCAGCTGACTGCAAGGGCGGTTCGGCCCAAAGGTCGCCACGTAGGTGACTCAGCCCGAAATCCTAGGGCGGTTCAGCCAGTGCCGTGAGGGGCACAACTTGGGTGACTCGGCCCGAGAGGTCAGTCAGCTGGGAGGCCAGCGGCCAGAGTGCGTGGGGCGTAGCCAGGCCTGCTGAATTCCAGACAGGTCGTGGGTACGCCAGGTAGGGCGTTCGAAGGGGCCAAGCATGCCGTGGGGATGCCGATAAGGTGTCAGGCAGGCCGTAGGGCCACCGGGCAGGCCGCGGGGGCACCGGCAGGGCGCAGGGTAGGGCGCAGGGGCACAGGAAGGGCACGACAGTGGCCGGGCAGGCCGCGGGGGCGCTGGGAGGCCGCAGGTAGGCGGGCCGGGCGCCGCTTGGGTCAGCGGTGTTCGTCCGAAAGCTTCGGTGCGCCATAGGGGGCGGTGTGATTCGCGGAGGCCGCGAGTAGCGTGACCTTTTTCGTTGCCGCCTTCGTCGTCGTCACCAAATTGCCTTGCCGTAGAACTTCACCACAAGGAAAAAAACAGACGGAGGGTGTCAGGCCATGTTAGGTTGGCATGCACCCTCCGCGTTCAGGGAGGTATCATTTAGCTCATCATGAAAAGTAGATGATCAATAACACATACTCAATAATATCTTTTTATCCTATGAATAAGATAAGAATATGGTATAATAATATCAAGCAATAAGCCCCTTCCTTGCTTGTAGTTGGTTTAAGTTTTCTCTAAAAGGTGGACGTCATTCGTTGACAGAGTCGCAGAAGAATACGTAGAGGATCGTCATTCTTCGTGTCTGCCAAGCACTTCCAAACCCGAGTTGTGTCGGCTCATTGACGACACTCCATGTCGGTAGGTGTCCGAGGAAGAAGTCGAAGAAGGCCAGCGTTCTTCGTTCTTCGTTAGAGAAGGCATAATCCTCCAAGTGTTGGGTGTCGCGTCACTTTTCCAGTGTTTCGTCGCTTGGTAAAGCCATCCCAAAACCTCCTCCCAAGATCTATATAGATAAGAGAGGAGGAGAGGTATGTAACCATCATGTAATTTATGAATATTAATTTATTATGAACCTCCCTAAATTCTAGTGATGCTGTTACTTAATTTAAAGGGGGGGGGGGTCAAGTGAATTAAATAGCGTTGGCGCAATTTAAGAGTTGTGTTGGCTTAATTATTGGGTGGATTCTAAGAGGCTTCTCCCACATAGCCTACATCAAAACAAAAGATAGGTTTAACGCACATGTCAGAGGATTAAAACCTCCCTCTAATTCCCATTGGTCACGACCCGTCCTCAAGGCCCGTGTCGTTACTACCCCAAACCCGCCTTCCATAGGCCAGAGGCTGGCGACTAGTACCAAAGGCATAAATCCCAAAGCTGGGAATTCATTAACATTATAAAATTAAACACACACAATAGAGTACAAAACTGGAAGCAAAACACTAAGTAGGAACTGTATACAAAAGACGTGCTGGAAAGTAAAAGGGGCCGGAAATACAAGCCCAACAGTAAAGTACAAGGAAAAGACAAACATTTGGAAGGTGTCTAGCAGCTCCTGGAATGTCCACCACAGATCCTACATAAATGGTATGTATAGATAGCCTCCTTAGTGCTTCACGTCCATCCATCTCCTCTGGGTACTGACTCGTTGTGAGGTCCACCTCTGGGTACCGTCTAGTTCTCGTACACTCCGCCTCGGTCAGCGTTGTCCTTCGTCTGCATCCAACACAACGAGGTGCGGGCATAGCCCATGCATGGGTGAGTATAACGATACTCAGTAGGGACCCTTAGACCCTCAAGGTCTCACAAAATTCACTAAGGATAAACCAAATAATTAAGATACAAACACGAAGTATCAACTAACCTTACTTAGGTATATGCCCATACATATACCTAAGTTACCAATCACAGTCCGACTCCAACTCTCAAGCCCAAGCACAACCCAGTCCACAAAGGAAGTAAAGTCAATCATCTCATTGATAACAACTAAAAGAAAAGACTCATATCACATAGGTATACATCTTTAGTAGAGAGATAGAGATGATCAGATGTAGTCACTGAATAATCTAAGCTATCAGACCCACACAGGATACAAGACCAGCTATTTTCATCTGAGCTGTGAGACCCACGCAGGATACATGACTAGATATTTTCATTTGAGATGTCGGACCCACACGGGATACAGGACCAGCTAAGCTTTCAGACCCACACAGGATACTAGACCAGCTATTCTGTCAAACCCACACAGGATCCGGGAACAGAAGTCAGAACTGTAAAACCCACGGAGGATTCCGGTACAGAAGTCATCACTGTCAAACCCACGGAGGATTCCCATACAGAAGTCATCACTGTCGAACCCACGGAGGATTATAGTATATAAGTCATCACTATCGAACCTACGGAGGATTATAGTATATAATTCATCACTGTCGAACCCACGGAGGATTCTGGTACTCTCAGTCGCAGCCAGCCCTAGGGTTCCTGCACACAGCACGCTCGATTCTGGGAGGGTCTGCTCCTCGATCCAAGTGTCAATACATCAAATACCATGAAGTCTCGAGTATATGTAACATGTATTTCCGTCTCATCATAATTAACCCAATGCGATAGACGACGCGTCAATCGGACGCCCGGTCACGACCCGTCCTCAGGGCTCGTGCCGTGACTACCCTAAGCCCACATTCCATAGGCCAAGGGCTGGAAACTTTCACCAAAGTTGTAAATCCCTAAGATGGGAAGAAATTTCCCTTATAAAAGTAAACACACACAATAGAGTACACAACTAGAAGCAAAAAACTAAGTAGGAACTGTATACAAAAGACGTGCTGGAAAGTAAAAGGGGCCAGAAATACAATCCCAATAGTAAAGTACAAGGAAAAGACAAATAGCTAGAAGGTGTCTAGAAGCTCTTGGATCATCCACCATGGATCTTACCTGAAGGTTAGGTACAAATATACTCCTTATTAATTCACGTCCGTCCGTCTCCTCCGGGTACCGACTCGTGGTGAGGTCCACCTCCGGACACCATCCGGTTCTCGTACACTCTGCCTCAGTCAGCGCCGTCTGTCATCGGCATCCAAAACGATGAAGTGCGGGCATAGACCGTGTAGGGGTGAGTATAAGATACTCAGTAGGGACCCCAAGAACCTCAAGGTATCACAAAATCCACTAAGGATAAACCAAAGAACTAATATACAAACACGAAGTATCAACCAACCTTACTTAGGTATATTCCCATACATATACCTAAGTAACCAATCACAGTCCGACTCCAACTCTCGAGCCCAAGAACAACCCAGTCCACAAGGGAAGTAAAGTAAATCATCTCATTGATAACAACTTAAACACACGACTCAACTCAAAAGGGTATATATATTTAGGAGAGAGATAGAGATGATCAGATGTAGTCACTGATTCATCTAAGCTATTAGACCCACACATGATACATGACCAGCTATTTTCATCTGAGCTATCAGACCCACATAGGATACATGACTGACTATTTTCATCTGAGTTGTTGGACCCACACATGATACAAGACCAGCTAAGCATTCAGACCCACACAGGATACAAGACCAGCTATTCTGTCGGACCCACACAGCATCCAGGAATAAAAGTCAGAACTGTCGAACCCACGGAGGATTCCGGTACAGAAGTCGTCACTGTCGAACCCATGGAGGATTCCAGTACAGAAGTCATCACTTTTGAACCCACGAAGGATTCTGGTACAGAATTGATCACTATCGAACCCATAGAGGATTTTGGTACAGAAGTCATCACTATCGAACCCACGGAGGATTCTGGTACTCTCAGTCGCAACTAGCCCTAGGGTTCCCGCACACATCACGCTCGATTTTGGGAGGGTCCTATCCTCAAGCCAAGTGTTGATACATCAACTACCAAGAAGTATCAAGTTGATGTATCTCGTAGTTCCGTCTCATCATAAGTAACCCAACGCGACAAACAGTGTGTCAATCAGATGCCTGGTCTGAGAGTTATTGGCATTTCCGTTCCAGGGGCCCGGTTGGATTTACGCACGATCCAAACCTGGCTATTTTCCAAATTTGTCCAAAACTCACTTAGAGTATCCCAAAATCTTTTCCCCATCATGAGGGTCCCAGTTCCATAGACGACGCGTCAATCAGACGTGCGGTCTAAGAGTTATTCGCATTTAAGCAAAGACGGGACCGACCCGTCAAGCCCAGTGGGATAGCGGGTCGGCCCGACCCATCTCAATGGGTCTAAACCAGTTGGGGGTCAGCCTGGCCAAGTGGGGAGTTTCCCACCTATGGATTCAGCCCGCGCTATGAGCTGGTCTGGTTCGCCCTGCGGCACCACGCGGTGCCGCCTCTTCCTCCGCCCCGGCAGGCCGTAGCCTGCCGGTTCGGCCCAACGCACAAGGCTTGTGCTGTGGGCCACTGTTCTCCCCACTCGGTGCCTATGGGCACCGTGGTTCTCCAGCCTGGCTGGCATGCGGCCGGCCGGTTCACCCAGCCGAGCGGCCCGCGGGCGCGGGCCACGTCCTCCTCCACGCGGAGCCTTGTGCGTCGCGTTCCTCCAGCGGCCCGACCTGGCGAAGATGCTAGAAACCTTCCAGTTGTTTGTCTTTTTAGTTGTACCTATTTGTACTTTCCTTGTACTTTACTGTTGGGCTTGTATTTTTGGACCCTTTACTTTCAGCATACTTTTTATGCAGTATTTACTTAGTGTTTTCTTCCGCTTTTACTCTGGTTGTTTTGTTTACAGTTATAAAGGCAATGCCTTCCTAGTATTAGGGATTTACGCTTTTGGTGCTAGTCACCAGCCCGTAGTCTATGGAATGCGGGCTTGGGGTAGTCACGATACGAACCCCGGGGGAAGAGTCGTGACAAATTGGTATCAGAGGAGTCAGTTATACCGTAGAACATAAGACTCTGATATTTCTTTTCTATGAAGAAATAGTGTAAAGGGTACTGAGTGTGGTTTTCAGTTTAGGGAGTCTAGTGTTGGTGCGGTGACCGATGTATCCATACACCAGAACTCTGACTACTGATTTACGACTTAGTACACAAAACACTGATTGCGTGTGTGTTTTCAAAAGTTTTCTTTAAGTCAACTCAAACTAGGTCATCTCACCAGGTATAGTCTTTTGACCGTGTTGCATCTGTTCAGGATTCCTCTTCACAGACAACCAGTTAGAGTTATGAGAGAGTACACGATGACAACCCACCAAGCGATGAGGCTCCGGTGAAGGTCCCTCTTCTATGTTGGAACATTCGGGTGGTGTACCAGCAGCACCACCACCTGTTGGGCACCAGATGCCACCAACTGCACTGGCGGATAGTGCACGCCGACTGAGCGTGTTTCTTGAGTTCCAGCGATAGAGGCATCTGAGGTTACAAGGCAAGAGAGATTCCTAGGTAGTATAGGACTGGATGGAGGTGATTACTGGAGTTTTCTGCCTAGTTGAGACACTAGTAAAAATATTTTGATCTTAGCTACTAGTATTTTTCAGTGAGTGACCATGAGGATGGTCCACATAGTGATGAGGTTTCGGTACTTGGACCATTTTTTGAGATGGTACCTTCAGGCAGTGTGCCAACTATATCATTGTCCATTGGCCAGCAGACACTACCAGCGGTACTGGTAGAGGAAACTTATAGGCTTATTGCCTTACATGTGTCTTAGCATCAAATACCCCTCATGTTCTGAGGTGATCCCGACTCACAGGTGGCTGAGGACTGTCTTGAGGAGGTGGTTGAGAGTTCCCTTTAGCTTGTACAGTTTTGACAGGATGACATGTCGGTAGCTGAGTATTCATTAAGGCGTACCGCTCTTTCCTGGTACTCAATGAATACGATACAATCAGTTCTTTGGAGCTTAGACCTCCGAGTGAGGGGTGTTTAGGGACATCTGAGCCAACACATTTTCCCTGTGCATTCCTACCTATGTTAGGATGTTAGAGAAAACCTTTTTAGTTGAATGTTCTTTGGTTGAGTGGATACAACCAGTGAATGTTAGTAGTGGGAATGCAGGAAACTAGCACTCGTCTCAGAGACTTGGGAATCTAAACTATTTTAGAAAGAGGAAGTATTAGGGAAAGATGAATCTCCAGAGTAGCAGACGTGGAAGCAGAGCCATGAGAGCATCATGAGGTGGTGTACATTTCGACATGTTACAACCACCCACCTTTGTAGTCCCCGCCAGGCTTAGGGAACTGGAGGGCAGAGGAAGAGAATAGATTCATGCGGTCAAGGAGTGTGACTCAAGGGCTCTAGGAATGATTCGAGGTACAGACTGTGCCTACTACTAGCTCCCATATCAATATACATAGGAACCAATCATTCCTTCCTTCTATGAATCTTGTCCCAGACCAAGAGTTTCTGGTTAAACCATTGACTTGACCCTCACATCTTGAGATACCATTGGGAGGAGACTTGATAATCACACTTACACCGATGGTGAGATCTGACCCTTGAGGTGAGAGTTTCGATTGGAATCTCCTGGTGGCAGCATCAAGGCCTTACGATTTTAGTTTGGGTATGGAATGGGAAAACAAAGTTCATACACAGATTGACTATATTAGGCAAAAAGGTTGTGGTTCATCTACAACATTGAGATGAGGTTTTCCTTAGTCATTGAAAAAGGAAACCCAGGCACACAAGTTAAACTCATGAATAAGAGGGTGTAGTGGATCACTCTTGAGTCGGACAACATTACCCTTGTGGTAGTAGGAGTTTTCAGTTTTCAGTTCCTCTAGGACTATGACTTAGAGATATTCTATACTCCTAAGAAGGGGAATGTTGTTGCGGATGCGCTCAGTAGGAGGACTGGTATACAACTGCTAGGCGTGGTTATAGAGCAGCCGGCTGCCTTACAAATATCCTTTGTGGATATGGATGGAGGAACCTTTCTACAGTCTCTTATAGTCACTCCCCCACTTCATTAGTGAGTAAGGGAGACACATCGTGGAGACGTTGACTGAAAGACACGACGTGATCAGATACCAACAGGGCAGGCACCTGATGGATTTTCTGAAGGTGGGGAGCACGTCATCCTCTTCAGAGGACGAACCATGGTACTGGTTTCACTTCAGGATGAAGTGTTGAGGGAGTTCCATACATCCCCTCTAACGGTACATCCAGGTGTGGCGAAGATGTACCATGACCTTCGATGACAACACTGGTGGCCAGGTATGAAGAAGGCGGTAGCGGAGTTTGTCTCTCGATGCCTCACTTGTCAACAAGTGAAGGTGGAGCATCAGGTACCAGCAGACTTGGTTTAGCCTTTAAAGGTCCCAAAGTGGAAGAGGGATGAGATATCCATGGACATCGTGACGGGTCTTCCACACACGTCCAAGGGACATGACTCTATTTGGGTGATCATTGACCGACTAACCAAGTCGCCCCACTTCCTACTGACTAGAGATGGTACGAGATACCACAGAGAAGGTGCAAGTCTTCTAGGAGTGGATGAAGACTGCACAGAGCAGACATAAGTCATATGCTGACAGGATATGGGGACCTCTTGAGTTTGAGGATGGTGACCACGTCTTGCTATGGGTCTCACCTCGACGAGGTCTATGGATATTTGGCCAAGGCGACAAGTTATCTATGAGATTCATCAGACCTTTTAGGTCCTCAGCAGGGTTGGCAAGGTGGCATACCACTTAGATCTTCCACCTCAGTTGCACCGGGTGCATGACGTATTCCACGTATCTCAGCTGAGGAGATACGTACACGACCCTTGGTGTTTTGATACGTCGGCCGCCACAACAAAACTGGACTCCCTGAACTGAAAACCACACTTGGTACCCTTAACGCCATTGCTTCACAAAAAATAAGTATCAGAGTCCTATGTTTTGTGATAGAATCTCCTTCTGATACCAATTTTTCACGACCCGTCCCCCGGGGCCCGCATCGGGACTACCCCAATCCCATCTTCCATAGAGCCCTGAGGTGGGGAGAATGTAAAGACCCAGAATTTCTATGTAATTTTTTTTATTAAATGGGAATTTTAAGAGTTTACAGTTTTTGAAGGTGCATGATTCCGAGGCCCGGTGTGCCTGGAATCAATTTCTGAAGTTTTTGTTAAGGTCAAGTTAACGCGCGTAAGCAGTATTCATGAAAAAATAGAATAAATCTTAAATGGTAACTCAGATTAGAATTCTGAGGGCACCATTGCACTCAGGATGGTGAGTTTACCCTAGGCACAACTTAAGTTTAATCGGCACAGACCTCCTATGAAAAATCCCAAAATGGCATAACCATGAATAAAATAATTAAATAAATTATTTTACTTTTCAAATGATTATAACTCACAAACAGTATCTCAGATTAAAAATTCGAGACCACCACTAAAATCGTGAGGGCATTATTTATTTAAGAAGATACTAACTTTGGCCGAAGTGGGCCACCAAAGAATGTTAGTTTTTGGCCGCAAATAAAATAATTAAGTTACAATTATTTTATTGTAAAATTAATAACATCTAAAAGGTAACTCAGATTGAAAATACGAGAGTACCGTTGGGTTTTTTGGGGATTGTTACACCTAGGAAGAGCCTAACCTTGACTGTAGTGGGTTGAGGGTGACTGATAATAATTTTTTGAACTTTGTTTCAAGTACGTTCAGTAAACGTTCGAGCGGCGTTTTATAACTTTTGAACCAGTGCTAAGAATTGAAACTTGAGGGCACCGTTGAACTCACATCATCGAAAATTTATTATTGACGTCTTCACCACAGTTGGGTTTTGACAAGTTTGGAAGTTAGTTTTTTACCTTTTATTAATGAAAATAATAATAAAATAAAGTACAATACTTTATTTTATTTTTAAGCTGCCATGTGTTGTGTGTGCGGTTAGTTGGAACCTTCCATTGGAAGTTGGGGGTGGGACCACCACACCCTAACCTCCCGCGAGAGGTTATGACATGGGGACCACTCGAGCATAACCTCTCAATTAAATGATATGGGTGAGGACCACCCCAACCCCTATTGATGGTGGAAGATAAAACCTCCCACCTCTTCCTCGTTAATGATGGAGAGCCTCTTTCCAATCCACCAAATTAAATGTGATACCTCTCACAAATTTAATTAGGTGGGGACCACTCTTTTAATTCACCAAATTTGAATTACGTGCCAACATAATTTTAGACAAACCCTCCCTCTCCTATATAATGGAATCTTGGGGGAAGGTTTTGGGATGGCTTCTTTAAGCGGCGAAACGCTGGCAAAGAGATGCGAGACCCAACCCTTGGAGAATTATTCCTCCAACGAAGAACCGTTGCCCATGAAGAACAAAGAATAGTGAACGTCGTCTTCAACCTTCTTTAACCAGGGCAAGAAAGGGAATCACTGTCTCCCCTGAAGAATGATGACGACATCATCTCAACTTGTCTTCTTCGAGCTCTTCTTCCTCTGACTTTGACGGAATGACACCGCCATCCCATGACTCTGACGTTGATGATCGTTAAAACATGAGGTATGGGTTTTATTTCATGAAGATTTTATAATTTTTCTTATCCCCTTCATCAGATAGAAAGGGTTTGTTGTGGGTGTGTTAAAGATAAACTGGTTATCTTATTGAGCCATTTGATTCTCCTCTAAACGCGGAGGATGCATGCCAACCTAACATGGCCTGACATCCTCCGTCATTATAATTTCTTGTGATGTCATACGACATGGAGATGAAGCGACGATGATGAAGGTGACACCAATGAAGGCCGCGCTACCGACGACCTCTGAGAATCGCACCACACCCGCGACACCCAGATGCCCCAGTCCAAATACCACCGTGCTACCCGTGGCTTGCCAGGCGCACTGCCCGACCCCACCACAGCCAGCCCGGCGCCCCCGGTGCGCTTCCCAGCAATTCTTGCGCCCCTTCGGTGCACTACCCGGCCAGACCGGCACTCCCCAGCGCGCTGCCCGGCCTGCCCGGCGCCCCGCACCCGTGACAGTGACCTGCCCGACGCACCGCGCCCCTGTCGGTGGCCTGCCCGACACCCCCACGCTCTACCGGCGGCCTTCCCGGCCCCTACCTCCAGCCCACCCGGCACCCCGGTGCTTTTCCCGGTGCACCCACAGCCTGCTAGTGACCAGGTGGCCTGCCCGCGCCCCACACAGCCTACCGGTTGGCCTCCCGAGACGACCCGCAGCGGCCCTGCGGTGTTACTGGTCGAACCAGATCGGTCTCCCGGGCTGAGTTACCGAGCCGCCTACATGGCGACTATCGGACCGAACCGCCCTCCCGGTCCGCTGGACCGGGCCCAGCGGACAGGGTCAAACCTTAGCGGGATGGCCTGCCCAATGGGCCGGATTAGGGCCAACGGGTCTGACCCAGTCGACCCAGACCGGGTTGGCCCAGACATGGTCGGGCCGAGTCGGTCCGACCGGGTCGGACCGAACCTGGGCCCATTACTGACCCATTACCTTCTTGGGCCATATCTTTGGCACCAGACATCCGTTTGATGAACCGTCTACAGCGCCAGTTTTCATGGAGCATAGCCGTCCCTTTGAGAATACCCCATGGGAGTTTGAGGTATACTTGAGATACAGTCAGGTTGGTTCGTACATGAAACTAACCAGGCCCTCGGGACTAAAAGGCTGATAACTCACAGACCGGGCATCCGATTGATGCGCCGTCTATTGCATTGAGACCCCTATGATGTGGCGGTCCCTTGACATACTTCCACGTGAGACTTCATGACACTTGGAGTATCAAACAGTAGCTCATGGAGTGGATCCTCCCCGAGATGAGCATACAGAGTGCAGAGACCTAGTAGCTGTAGACCTGATGACTGCTTGACCGATTCGACTCGGAGTGATTTGATTAGCCCAATGGACGGAGTGCCTGGTTTGGTGGCAGACCCATGGTGGACAGAGCACCTCGTTTGGTAGCAGACTCACAGTACTCTACAGGAGGAGTACCCCTGATGGCTATAGGGGGAGCGCCCGATTTGGCAGTAGACCCATAAGGGACAGAGCGCCTGGTTTGGCAGCAGACCCACATTACTTGACAAGAGAAGTACCTCAGTAGTCTAAGATTAGTGAGAAGTGCCTCGGTGCCACAATAGGCTCACTGTACATGATATATGAGGAGTTCTACAGTAGATGTGGTTTCGATAATGAAAATCCTGGTTTGAGCTGAGTCAATGACCTTTGTGTTTTCCTCATGATTGATATGAGTTACTAGATAACTTAGGTATAGGTATGAGCATATACCTAAGTAATGGTTATCTATTCATTCATACTTTGTGGTTTATCCTTGTTGGATTTTGTGAGACCTTGAGGGTCTCGGGGTCCTTACTGAGTATCGTTACTCACCCCTGCACGGGCTATGCTCACACATCGTTTTGTTGGATGCAGACAACAGACATCGCTGGATGAGGTGGAGTGTGCAAGGACTGGATGGTACCTGGAGGCGGACTTCACGACAAGACGATACCCAGAGGAGACAGATGGATGTGGAGTGCAGAGGAGGCTATCTGTACCTACCCTTCAGGTAGGATCCATGGTGGATGATCTAGGAGCTGTTAGACACCTTCTAGCTGTTTGTCTTTTAGTTGTACATGTTTTGTGTTTTCTTTGTACTTTATAGTTGGTCTTGTATTCTGGCCCCCTTTACTTTCTGTACAATTTTTATATTGCTTTTACTTATTGTTTGCTTCCTCTTGTACTCTAGTTGTGTGTTTTTATGATTTATAAAGGCAATTCCTTCCTAGTTTTAGGGAATTACCCCTTTGGTGCTAATCGACATCCACTGGCCTATGGAAGGCTGGCTTGGGGTAGTCACGATGTGGGACTCAGGGGACGAGTCATGGAAAAAAAAATATGGGAATTTTACAAGTCTACAGTTTCTAACGGCGCGTGATTCCATGGCCCGAAGTGTCCAGAATGATCCATCGAAGTTTTGTTAAGCTTAAATTAACACGCATAAGCTATTTTCCTAAAAAAGTGGAATAAATCTTAAATGGTTACATGAATCATAAATCTGAGGGCACCGTTGCACTCAGGATGATGGTTTTACCCTAGGAGTGAGTTAATTTTAGTTAGCATGGGTCTCCTATGAGAAATCCCAAAAATGGAATAACCATAAATAAAATAATTAGACGAAGTTATTTTATTTTTCAAATTCTTATTACTCACAAATGGTAGCTCAGATTAAAAATTGGAGACCACCACTGAACTCTTGAGGACCTTCTTTATTTATGCAGATACTAACTTTGGCCGGCGCAGGCCACTAGAAGAAGTTAGATTTTGTCCGCATATAAAATAATTAACTAAAAATTATTTTATTGTTAAATTCATAACTTCTAAAAGGTAACTTGGTTTGAAAGTCTGAGAGTACCGTTGGGTTCGTTGGTGTATGTTTCACCTAGGAAGAGCCTATCCTTGACCACACTGGGTCAAGGATGACTGTTAATAATTCTATGAAATTTTTTTTGGGTACATTTAGTAAACGTGCAAGTGGCATTTTATAACTTTTGAACTGGTGCTCGTGTTGTAACTACCCCAAACCCACCTTCCATAGGCCAGGGGCTGGCGACTAGCACCAAATGCGTAAATATCTATAACCAGGAAGGAATTTTTTTTATTATACTTAAACACACACAACATGAGTAAAAACAGAAGCAAACACTATGTAAAAACTGTATAACAAAAGATGTGATGGAAAGTAAAAGGGGCCGAAAATACAAGCCCAACAGTAAAGTACATGAAAATGAAAAAATAGGTACAACTAAAAGTCAAACAGCTGGAAGGTGTCTAGTAACTCCTGGATCGCCCACCACGGATCCTACCTGAAGGGTCGGTACAGATAGCCTCCTCAGTGCTCCACATCCTTCCTTATCCTCTGGGTACCGTCTCTTCATGTGGTCCACCTCCAGGTACCGTCCAGTCCTCGCACACTCCACCTCGGTCAGCGTTGTTCGTCGTCTGCATCCAACACAATGAGGTGTGGGAATAACCTTTGTAGGGGTGAGTGTAACGATACTATGTAGGGACCCTAAGACCCTCAAGGTCTCACAAAATCCCACAAGGATAAACCAAAAAGTAGGAATCAACAGTTAACCATTACTTAGGTACATGCCCATACATATACCTATGTTATCTAGTAACCCATCACAATCCTGAGGAAAACCCAAAGGTCATTGAATCAGATCAAAGCAGGATTTTTATTAAAGAAACCATGACTACTGGAGAACTCCTCCTCTGTCAAGTATAGTGTCCATGTTGTGACTCCGAGGAACTACTCACTAACCTTAGACTGCTGAGGTACTCCCCCTGTCGAGTACCACGGGTCTACTGCCAAACCGGGTGCTCTGTCCGCTGTGGTTCTGCTGCTAAACCGGTCCCTCCCCCTAATAGCCTATAGAGGTACTCCTCCTTTCCATTATCGCGGGTCTCCTGCCAACTACCAGGCACTCCGTCCTCCATGGGTCTGCCACCAAACCGGGCGCTCTATTCACAGGGCTAGTCGAATTACTCTGAGTCGAATCGGTCAAGTAGTCGCCAGGTCTACAACTACTAGGTCTCCACTCTCTGTCTACTCATCTCTTGGAGGTTCCACTCCATGAGCTACTGGTCGATAATCCAAGTGTCACAAGGTCTCATGTGGAAGTATCTCAAAGGACCGCCACGTCATAGGGGTCTCAACGCAATAGATGACGCATCAATTAGACGCCCGGTCTGTGAGTTATTTTCATTTTAGTCCCGGGGCCCCGGTTGGATTTGTGTACAGAAAAACCTGACCGTGACTCAACTATACCCCGAACTCTAGTGGGGTATACTCAAAGGGATGACTATGCTCCAAGAAAACAGGCGTCGCTGACAGTTCGTTAAACGGACGTCCGGTGCCAATGATATGGCCAAAGAAGGTAATGGGTCAGTAATGGGTCTGGATCCGATTTGACCTGGTCGGACCGACTCGGCCCAACCCAGTCTGGGCCGACCCAGTTTGGGTCGACCTGGTCAGACTTGCTGGGTCTGACCTGGCCCATTGGGCGGGTCATCCCACTATGTTTTGACCTGGTCCGATGGGTCCGGCCCAGCGGACCGTGAGGGCGGTTCGACCCGATAGTCGCGACGTAGGAAGCTCGGCTCGAAGGTCGGGGCCGGTTCAGCCAGTGCCGTGAGGAACACGGCTCGAGAGGTAGGTAGCCGGGAGGCCAGCGGGTAGGCTGTGCGAGGTGCAGGTAGGCTAGCTAGACACCGGGCAGGCCGCAGGTGCATGGGGGGGGGGGGGGGGGTAGGCCGCGGGGGCACTGGGCAGGGCAAGATAGGGCGCGGGGGTCCTGGGCAGGCCTCTGACAGGGTGAGGGGGTGCCGGGCAGGCTGCCAGTAGGGCGCGTGGGAACCGGGCAGGGCGCCGACGGTGTCAGGCAGCGTGCTGGGGCGTGGGCAGCGCGCCGGGGGCGCCGGGCAGGCCATTGCAGGGGGCCGCAGGGAGGCTGGGCAGGGGCGCTAGTGGAGCCGGGCCACGCACTGGGGAGCGGGCAAGCGACGCGGGGCACATCAGTGCACAGGCAGGCGGCGCGGGGCGCGACGACGCACAGGCAGGCGGTGCCACGAGGGCGACGCGATCTGCAGAGGCCACTGGTAGTGCAACCATTTTCTCTGTCTTCTTCATCGTTGCTTTATTGTCATGCTGTCATGGAGTCTTCACAAAAAGAACAACGGAGGGGTCGGGCCATGTTGGTTTGGCCCGCACCATCCGCGTTTAGGGTGGTAGCAAAAGGTTCTCAAGAACGGAACACAACACCCCACCCGTAAAAGGTAAACAACAATGTTCTTCATTTATGGAAGGAAAAACATGGTACATTAAAGGAAACAACACCTACCTTGTTCGTAGTTGGTTGACGTTGGCGCAAAAAGGAGAACATGGTTAATTGAAGGAGTCGCGAAAGAATACGTAGAGGATCGTCATTCGTCGCTTCCGCTAAGCACTTCTAAACTCGAGTTCCGTCGTCTTGTTGACGACGCTCCACATCGGTAGGTGTCTGAGGAAGAAGTCAAAAAAAGTCTCCATTCTTCATTCTTCATTGGAGAAGACGTAATCCTCCAAGTGTTGGGCATTGTGTCACTTTGCTAGCATTTCGTTGCTTGGTGAAGCCATCCCAAAACCTCCTCCCAAGTTCCCTATATATAGGAGAGGGGGAGAGGTATGTAACAATCATGGAATTTATGACGGTTCATTTATTAGGAACCTTCCTAAATTCCAGCAATGAGGTTACTTAATTTAAAAGGGGGATCAAGAAAATTACAAAGCATTAGAACAATTTAAGAGGTTCATTGGCTTAATTATTGGGAGGATTCCAAGAGGCCTCCCCCACATAGCCTACATCAAAACAAAAGATAGGATTTAATTTTATGTTGACACATACAATTAATTTGACAGCAATTGATTTTATGTTGACACATAAAATTAATTGGAAGCATTTAATTTCATGTTGACACATAAAATTAATTTGACAGCAATTAATTTTATGTTGACACCTAAAATTAAACTGGAAGCAATTAATTTTACGTCGACACATAAAATTAATTGAGGAGGTTGAGAGGTTTCCTCTCCCTCCCCATTAATTGGGGGGTTAAGTGTCATGTGGTCCTGACGTCATAAACTCTCACACGAGGTTATTCTTGGGTGAGCCCCACCACCATAACCTCTCAGGGGATCTAAGGGTGTGGCGGTCCCACCTCCAACTCCCAAGTGGAGGTTCTAACCAACAAACACTCCACATGATGGCTAAAAATAAAATAAACTGTTAGCTCACATTATTTTTTTAATTTTTTTTAAAAAAACCCAAAATCTAACTTCTACTCTCTACCAACTGCCGTCTAGGTGAACCTATCCTTAAGCAAATACCGGAGCTTCTATCTCAACGGTGCCCTCAGATTTCAATTCCAACCACCAGTTCAAAAGTTACAAAACACTGCTCGCGGGTTTACTAAACGTACCCGAAAAAAAGTTCAGAAAATTATTATCAGTAACCCTCGACCCACTACGGTCGAGGTTAGGCTCTTCCTAGGAGAAACACACCCCAAAGAACCCAACGGTTCTCTCAGATTTTCAATATGAGTTACCGTTTAGATGTTATGAATTTTACAATAAAATAATTGTCAATTAATTATTTTATTTGCGGCCAAAAAGTATCTTTTTCATGTGGCCCGTGCCGGCCAATGTTAGCATCTTCTTAAATAAAGCATGTCCTCATGAGTTTATCGGTGGTCTCATATTTTTAGTCCGAGCTACCGTTTTTGAGTTATAAGCATTTGAAAAATAAAATAACTTTATTTAATTGTTTTATTTACGATTATGCCATTTTTTGGTTTCCTCACAGGGGGCCCGCACTGACTAATCATAAGTCGTGCCAGGGGTAAACCCACCATCTTGAGCACAGTGGTGCCCTCAGATTTCCGATCCAAGTTACCACTTAAGAGTTATTCCACTTTTTTCTGGAAAACTACTTAGGCGCATTAACTTAAGCTTAACAAAAACCTCGACGGATCATTCCGAGCACTTATGGCCTCAGAATCACGCACTGTCAGATTTTGCAGACTTGAAAAATTCCCATTTAATTAAAAAAATTACATGGAAATTCCGGGTATTTACATTCTCCCTTCCTCGGGGATCTGTGTTCCAGTAAGCCATAACTCACAACTAAGGGAACAAGTGGCGGTATTGAGCATGCATATGAGCCTCCCGCTCCCCATGTGCTCTCGTGGAGGTTCCCGTGCTGCCAATGAACACGCACCAGAGGTATCAACCATCCACAAAGGACCCACTTCTATCGATCCTTAATCTATACTAGAACCTCCATGATAGTTTCCCCATCGTCAACGTCCAGCTCGCCATGGTCGATGATCTGGGAAGGGTCGTGCATGTATCTCCTCAGCTGGGATACATGGAAGAAGTTGTGCACCCAGTGCAACTGAGGTGGAAGAGCTAAGTAGTATGCCACCTTGCCAACTCTGTTGAGGACATGAAAAGGTCCGATGAACCATGGAGATAACTTGCCTCCTCAGAAAAAGCTTCGTAGACATCGTCAAAGTGAGACCCGTAGAAAGACGTGGTCGTTATCCTCAAACTCCAGATGTCTTTGTCTCCTTCAGCATACGACTTCTGTCTACTATGTACAGTCTTCCTCCACTTTTGGATGACTTGAACCTTCTCTATGGTAGCTCATACCATCTCTGGTCAGTAGGAAGTAGGCCGACTTGGTGAGTTGGTCGATGATCACCCAAATAGAGTCATGTCCCCTAGATGTGCGTGGAAGACCCATCACAAAGTCCATGGATATCTCATCCCTCTTCCACTTTGGGACCTCTAAAGGCTGAAACAAGGCTACTGGTACCTGATTCTCCGCCTTCACTTGCTGAAAAGTGAGGCATCGAGAGAAAAACTCCACTGTCTCCTTCTTCATACCTGGCCATCAGTGTTGTCGTCGAAGGTCCTGGTACATCTTCACCACACTTGGATGCACCTATAGAGGGGATGTGTGGAACTCCCTCAAAACTTCCTCATGAAGTGCTAATGGTACTATGGTACGTCCTCTGAAGAGAATTACATGCTCCCCACCTTCAGAAAATCCTTCAGGTGCCTGCCCTATGGATATCTGAGCACGTCGTGTCACAAAGTCAGTGTCCCTAGGCTGTTCCACCCTGACTTGCTGAAAAAGTCAGGGAGTGAACATAAGAGACTACAAGAATGTTGCTCCATCTCTATCCACAAAGGATAACTCTAAAGCATCTAGCTACTCTGTCGCCTCTCCTAGCAGCAGTATACCACTCCTCCTGCTGAGCACATCTGCAAAATATTTTCCCTTCCCAGAAGTATAGACTATCTCAATGTCATAGTTCTAGAAGAACTAAAAACTGAAAACTCCTGCTGCCATGAGGGTAAGGCGGGCCGACTCAAGAGTGATCAGCTGCACCCTCCTGTGCATGAGTTTAACCTGTGCTGCCTGAGTTTCCTTTTTTTTCTGACTAAGGAAAACCTCATCCCAAAGTTTTAGATAAACCACCAACTTTTTCCTAATACAGTCAATCTGTGTATGAAATGTGGTTACCCAGTCTATACCCAAACTAAAGTCATAAGGCCACGACGCTGCCACCAAGAGGTTCAACTGAAACTCTAGCCTCAAGGGTCAGATCACACCATTGACGTAAGTGTGATTATCGAGTATCCTCCCAATGGTATATCCAGACATGAGGGTCAAGTCAACGGTTTAACCAAAAACTCTAGTTCTGGGGCAAGATTCATGGAAGGAAGGAATGATTGGTACCTATGTTTATTGATACGGAATCTAGTAGTAGACACAGAATGTAACTTGAATCATTCCTAGAGCCCTAGGGTCACACTCTATGACCACTTACAGCTATTTTATTCCTATTCCATTCAGTTCCATGAGCCTTGCAGGGACAACAAAGGTGGGTGGTTGTAACATGTCAAAATTTACAACACCTCATGTTACTCTCTTTGATCTGCTTCCACGTCTACCGCCCTGCAGATTTATCAGTCCCTGTTACATCCTCTTTCTGAAATATTTTACATGCTGAAGTCTCTAAGACTGGCACTAGTTTCCTGATTTCCCACTACTAACATTCAGTGGCTGTATCTGCTCAACCAAAGAACATAAAACCGCAATGGTTTTCTCTAGCATCCTAACATAGCTAGGAATGCACAGAGGAAAAAGAAAGTTTTGGATCAGATGTCCTAAAAAACACCTCGTTCGGTAGTCTGAGCCCCAAAGTACTAATCGTATCGTATTCATCAAGTACCAGGAACGATCGGTACACCTTTATGAAAACTCAGCTACTGACATGTCGTCCTACCGAAGCTGTAGAAGTTCTAGAGAACTCTCATCCACCTCCTCAGGCTAGTTCTTAGCTTCCTATAAGTCGGGATTTCCTCAGAACCTGAGGGGTATCTGAGGCTGAAACACGTGTAAGGAACTAAGCCTACATGTTTCATGAACCGGTACTGCCAGTTTAAACTCCTGACCAACATGCAGTGATATAGCTGACTCACTACCTGAAGGTACAATCTCAGGCAAAGGTCCACATAACCAAGACTCATCACTATGCAGACCAACCTCATGGTCATTCAATAGGAAACACTAGTAGCTAAGATCACCATCTGCTCTACTGGTGTCTCAACTAAGCGGAGAACTCAAGCAATCGCCTCCAATCAGTCCTATTCTACCTGGGAATTTATCTCGCCACGTAAAAGTGATACTTAAAGGGCTAAATGTTACTACCTCCATCTGCTCCATGTACCTCAGCAAGAATTCCAAGAATAACATCACTGAAGATGGTTCGTCGTTTGGCCTCTGATACCAAGTTTTCACGACCCGTCCCCCGGGGCCCGCATCGTGACTACCCCAAACCCGCCTTCCAATGGCCAGGGGCTGGTGACTAGCACTGAAAGCTTAATTCCCTAAAATTGGGAAGGCATTGCCTTTATAAATCGTAAACACACACAACCAGAGTACAATTGGAAGCACACACTTTGTAAAAGCTGTAGAACAAGTGTACTGAAAGTAAAGGGGGCCGGAATACAAGCCCAACTGTAAAGTACAAAGATAAGACAAAATAGGTAAAACTAAAATAAAAATAGTTGGAAGGTGTCTAGAAGCTCCGGGGTCTTCCACCATGGATCCTACCTGAAGGGTAGGTACAAATATCCTCCTCAGCGCTCCACGTCTGTCTGTCTCCTCCGAGTATTGTCTTGTCGCGAGGTCCACCTTCTGGTACCGTCTATTCGTCGCACACTCCACATCGGTGAGAACTGCCTGTGCAGGGGTGGGTATAATAATACTTAGTAGGGACCCCGAGACCCTCAAGGTATCACAAAATCTAACAAGGATAAACCAAAAAGTATGAATCAACAGATAACCATTACTTAGGTATCTGCTCATACATATACCTAAGTTATCTAGTAACCTATCTCAATCATGTGAAAAACACAAAGGTCATTGACTCAAATCAAACTTGGATTTTCATTATCGAAACCACGACTACTGGAGAACTCTTCCTCTATCATGTATAGTGGGATTGTCGCGACACCGAGACGCTTCTCACTAACCTTAGACTGTTGAGGTACTCCTCCTGTCGAGTACCAAAAGTCTGCTGCCAAACCGAGCGCTCCGTCCACTATGGGTCTGCTACCATACTGTGCGCTCCCCCTATAGCCGTCAGATGTACTCCTCTTGTCGAGTACTGTGGGTCTACTGCCAAACCAAGCACTTTGTCCACCGTGGGTCTGCCGCCAAAACGGGCGCTCCGTCCACTGGGCTAATCGAGTCACTCCGAGTCGAATCGGTCACACAGTCAACAGGTCTACAGCTACGAGGTCTCCACACTATGTATGCTCGTCTCTGGGAGGATCCGATCCACAAGCTAATGGTCGATACTCCAAGTGTCACGAAGTCTCATGTGGAAGTATCTCAAAGGACCGCCACGTCATAAGAGTCTCAACGCAATAGACGGTGTGTCAATCAGATGCTCAGTCTGTGAGTTATCAGCCTTTTAGTCCCAAGGGCCCAGTTGGTTTCCTGTATGAAGAAACCTGTTTATATATCAACTATACCAAAAACTCCCGTGGGGTATTCTCAAAGGTACGACTATGCTCGAAGAAAACTGGCACCGCAGACGGTTTGTCAAACGGTCATCCGGTGCCAAAGATATGACCCAAGAAGTTAATGGGTCAGCAATGGGCCCAGGTCCGGTCCGACCCGGTCGGACCAACTCAGCCCAACCCAGTCCGGGCCGACTAGGTCTGGGTCGACTCGGTCATACTCACTAGACCTGACCCGACCCATTGGGCGGGTTAGCCTGCTCTGTTTTGACCCGGTCCACCTGGCCCGGCCAGCGGACCGCAAGGGTGGTTCGACCCGATAGTCGCCATGTAGGCGGCTCTATAACTCACCCCGGGAGACCGGGCCGGTTCGACCAGTGACACCACGGGGGTTTAACGGGTCATCTCGGGAGGCCAGTGTTTGGGAGGCCAGTAGGCAGACCGCGCGGGGCACGAGCAGGCTGATAGGTCACCGGTATGCTGCGGGGGCATCGATCTGGGCGCCGGGGTGCCGGGCAGGCCTCCAATAAGGGCCAGGTAGGGATCGGGGGCGTCGGGATGCTTCTGGAAGGGCACGGGGGCTCCGGGCAGGCCGCCGGTAGGGGCACGGGGCACCGGGCAGGCCGCCGACATGAGCGTGAGGCGCGGGGCAGGCCGGTCAGTGTGTCAGAGAGGCGCCAGGACGGCCGGGCAACACGTATGGGGGAGGGGGGGGGGGGGGGCGCCTGGCTAGCTGGGCAGTTCCCCCAGGGGTGCGGGGTTGGCCGGGCAGTGCACCATAGGGGTGCCGGGCTGGCGGGGCAGCGCGTCGGGGGTGCCGGGCTGGCTATGGCGGGGCCGTGTGGCGCACCGGGCAAGCTGCGGGTAGTGCGGCGGTATTCAGCCTGGGGCATCGGTGCACCATGGGTGTGGCGCGACTCTCGGAGGCCGCGAGTAGTGATACCTTCCTTGTTGTCGTGTTCCTCACTGTCACTTCATCGCCATACTGTAAGACGTCACAAGAAAGTAGAACGACGGCGGATGTCGGGCCCTGTAGGGTTGGCCTGCATCCTCCGCGTTTAGAGGAGAATCAAATGGATTAACGAGATAAGCAGTTGATCATTAACACGCCCACAAAAAAACCTTTCTATCTGATGAAGGGGATAAGAAAAATTATAACATATTCTTGAAATAAACCCTCTACCTCATGTTTTGACGATCGTCGACGTCGGAGTCGTGGAAATGCGGCGTCGTTTCGTCAAAGTCAGAGGAAGAAGATATTGAAAAAGACGAGTCGAGATGACGTTGTCAGCGTTCTTTGTGGGCGAAAGTGCTTCCCTTTCTTGCCCCAGTTGAAGAAGGTTAAAGACTACGTTCGTCGTTCTTCGTTCTTTGTGGGCGACGATTCATAGTTTGAGGAATAATTCTCCAAGGGTTGGACGTTACGTCTCTTTGCCAGCGTTTCACCGCTTGAAGAAGCCATCCCAAAACCTTCCCCCAAGCTTCCTTTATATAGGGGAGGGAGGGTTTGTCTAAAATTACGTTGGCACGTAATTAGAATTTGGTGAATTAAAAGAGTGGTCCCCAAATAATTAAATTCATGATAGGTGTCACATTTAATTAGGTGGATTGGCAAGAGGCGCTCCCTCATTAAAGAGGGAGAGGTGGGATGTTTTATCCTCCACCATCAATAGGGGTTGGGTGGTCCCCACCCCTATCATTTAATTCATAGGTTATGCTCGAGTGGTCCCCATGTCGTAACCTCTTGCGGGAGGTTAGGGTGTGGTGATCCCACCCCCAAATTGCAATGGGAGGTTCCAACTAACCGCACACACAAAATATGGCAGCTTAAAAATAAAATAAATTATTGTACTTTATTTTATTATTATTTTCTTTAATAAAATTCCAAAAATGAACTTCCAAAATCATCAGAATGCAACTATGGTGAAGGTCTCACTAAGAAATTACCGACACTGTGAGTTCAACAGTGTCCTTAGATTTCAATTTCGAGCACCGATTCAAAAGTTATAAAACGCTGCTCACATATTTACTGAACGTAACTGAAAAAAATTTCGGAAAAATTATTATCATTCACCCTCGACCCACTGCAGTCAAGGTTAGGATCTGCCTAGGTGAAACAATCCCCAACGAACCCAACGATACACTTGGATTTTCAATCCGAGTTACCATTTAGAAGTTATGAATTTTACAATAAAATAATTTTCACTTAATTATTTTATTTGCGGCCAAAAACTAACTTTTTCTGGTGGCCTACGCCGACCAAAGGTAGTATCTGCTTAAATAAATCATGCCCTCAAAAGTTCACTGGTGGTCTCAGATTTTTAATCCGAGTTACCATTTGTGAGTTATAAGCATTTGAAAAATAAAATAATTTATTTAATTATTTTATTCACGGTTACACCATTTTTGGGATTTTTCACAGGAGGCACGCACCGAATAAAATTAAGTTGCACCTAGGGTAAACTCTCCATCTTGAGCACAATGGTGCTCTTGGATTTTTGATATGCATTACTGTTTAAGAGTTATTCCACTTTTTCAGGAAAACTACTTACGTGCTTTAACTTAAGCTTAACAAAAACTACAAAAATTGATTTCGGGCACACCAGGCCTCAGAATCATGCGCTGTCAGAAATTACGAACTCGTAAAATTCCCATTTAATTAAATAAAATTACATGGAAATTCAGGGTCTTTACATTATCCCCACCTTAGGTCTCTACGTCCCCGTAATCCACGACTCACAACTAAGGGAACAAGTGGGGGGTACTGAGAACTCATATGAGCCTCCTGCTCCCCATGTGCTCTCCTAGAGGTTCCCAAGATGCCAGTGAACATGCACCAATGGTATAAACCATCCATGAAGGACCCGCTTTTTTCAATCCTCAATCTCTACTGGAACCTCCGTAAAAGTTTCCACATCGTCAATGTCCAGCTCACCATGGTCGATGATGTGGGAACGGTCGTGCACATATCTCCTCAGCTGGGATATGTGGAAGACGTCGCACACCTGGTGTAACTGAGGTGGAAGAGCTAAGTAGTATGCCACCTCACCAACTCTGTTGAGGACCTGAAAAGGTCCGATGAACCTCAGAGATAACATTCCTCCTCATCAAAATCTCTGTAGACCACGTCGAGCTGAGACCCCTAGAAAGACGTGGTCGCCATCTTCAAACTCCAGAGGTCTCCATCTCCTGTCAGCATATGACTTCTGTCTGCTCTTTACAGTCTTTATCCGCTCCTGTATTACCTTCACCTTCTCCGTGGTAGCTCATACCATCTCTGGTCAGAAGGAAGTGGGACGACTTGGTGAGTCGATCGATGATCACCCAAATAGATTCATGTCCCCTAGACGTACGTGGAATACCTGTCATGAAGTACATGGATATCTCATCCCTCTTACACTTTGGGACCTCTAAAGGCTGAACCAAGCCTGAAGGTACTTGATGCTCCGCCTTCACTTGATGGAAAGTGAGGCATCAGGAGACAAACTACGCTACCACCTTCTTCATACCTGGCCACCAGTGCTGTTGTCGATGGTCCTGGTACATCTTCGCCACACCGGGATGTACCTCTAGAGGGGATGTGTGGAACTCCTTCAACACTTCGTCCTGAAGTGAAACTGGTATCATGGTACGTCCTCTGAAAAGGATGACGTGCTCCCCACCTTCAGAAAATCCATCAAGTGCCTGCCCTGTGGGTATCTGAGCACGTCATGTATTGCAGTCAGCGTCTCTACAATGTGCCTACCTGACTCGCTGATGAAGTGGGGGAGTGACTATAAGAGACTGTAGAAAGGCTGCTCTATCCCTATCCACAAAGGATATCTGTAAGACAACCAACAGATCTATCGCCACACCCTGAAGCTGTATACCAGTCCTCCTGCTGAGCACATCCGCAATAACGTTCCCCTTCCCAGGAGTATATACTATCTCAGAGTCATAGTCCTGGAGGAATTGAAAACTGAAAACTCTTGCTGCCATGAGGGTAAGGCTGGCTAACTCAAGAGTGATTTGAGACACCCTTATATGCATGAGTTTAACCTATGCTTCCTGGGTTTCCTTTTTAACCAACTAAGGAAAACCTCATCTCAACATTGTAGATAAACCACAACCTTTTTTCCTAATACAGTCAATCTGTGTATGAACTGTGGTTTCTCAGTCCATACCCAAACTAACGTCGTAAGGCCTTGACGCTGCCACCATGAGGTTCCAACTGAAACTCTCACCTCAAGGGTTAGATCACACCGTCGGTGTAAGTGTGATTATCAATTCTCCTCCCAAAGGTATCTCCAGATGTGAGGGTCAAGTCAACGGTTTAACCGGAAACTCAAGGTATGGGACAAGATTCGTTGAAGGAAGGAATGATTGGTACCTATGTCTGTTGATACAACAAATAGTAGTAGAAACATTCTATACCTCGAATCATTCCTAGAGCCCTTGGGTCTCACTCCTTGATCACATACAGTTACTCTCTTTCCCCACCCTCCAACTCCCTGAGCCTGGTGGAATCCACAAAAGGGGTGGTTGTAACATGTTGAAATGTACACCACCTCATGTTATTCTCATGGATCTGCTTCCATGTCTACTGCTATATAGATTCATATATCCTTAATACTTCCTCTCTCTGAAATATTTTACATGCCCAAGTCTCTGAGACTAGCACTAGTGTCCTGCTTTCCCACTACTAACATTCACTGGCTGTATCTGCTCCGATAAAGAACATTCAATCGCAAAGGTTCTATCTATCATCTTAAAATAGGTTGGAATGAATAGAGGAAAAAGAAAGTGTTGGCTCGGATTTATCTAAACACATCTCAATCAGAGGTCCAAGCTCCGAAGCACTGATCGTATCGTATGCATCGAGTACTGGGAACGATCGGTACGGCTCGATGAATACTCAACTACCGACATGTCATCCTGCCGAAGCTGTAGAAGCTCTAGGGAACTCTCATCCACCTCCTCAGGCATAAACGTGTTATCTATAGGTATCACCGGCTTAATATCCAAAACAATAGGTAGTGATATAGTTGACACACTACCTGAAGGTACAATCTGGTAAAATGGTCCATGTACTGAAACCTTATCACTATGCGGACTAACCTCATGGTCACTCACTGGGAAACACTAGTAGATAAGATCACCATCTACTCTACTGGTGTCTCAACTAGGTGGAGAACTCTAGAAATCTCCTCAATTCAGTCCTATGCTGCCTGGGAATCTATCTCTCCTCGTAACATAGATGGCCTTTGTCGCTGGAACTCATGCAATGCGCTCAGTCAGCATGCACCATCTGCCAGTGCGGCTGGTGGAATCTGCTGCCCAATGGGTGGTGGTGCTGCTGGTACACCACCCGAATGTGCCAACATAGAAGAGGGTCTTACACCGCAGTCTCGTCGCTCGGTGGGCTACCATCATGTACTCTCTTGGAACTCTAACTGGCTGTCTGCGTGGAGGCATCCTAAACAGATGTGACATGGTCAAAAGACTATACCAGGTGAGTTGACCTGGTTTGAGCTGACTTAAAGAAATTTTTTTAAAACACACACTCAATCAGTGTTTTCGTGTATTCAGTTGGAAATCAGTAGTCAGGATCCATGTGTATGGATACGTCGGCCGCCGCACCAACACTAGACTCCATGAACTGAAAACCACACTCAGTACCCTTAACACTATTGCTTCGCAGAAAAGAAATACTAAATTCCTATGTTCTACGGTATAACTGACTCCTCTGATACCAATTTGTCACGACCTATCCCCCGGGGGATGCATCCTGACTACCCCAAGCCCGCCTTCCATAGGCCAGGGGCTGGCAACTAGCACCAAAGGCGTAATTCTCTAAAACTGGGAAGACATTGCCTTTATAAATCGTAAACACACACAACCAGAGTACAAGATAAAGAAAACACTAAGTAAAAGTTGTAAACAAGTGTAATGAAAGTAAAGGGGGCTAGAATACAAGCCCAACTGTAAAGTATAAAGAAAAGACAAAACAGGTACACCTAAAAGACAAATAGCTGGAAGGTGTATAGCATCTCCTGGATCATCCACCACAGATCTTACGTGAAGGGTTGGTACAGATAGCCTCCTCAGCACTCCATGTCTGACCATCTCCTCCGGGTACCGTCTCGTTGTGAGGTCCACCTCCGGGTATAGTCCAGTCCTCGCACACTCTACCTCAGTCAGCGATGTCTATCATCTGCATCCAACACAACGAGGTGCTAGCATAGCCTATGGAGGGGTGAGTATAACGATACTCAGTAGGGACCCCGAGACCCTAAAGGTCTCACAAAATCCAACAAGGATAAACCACAAAGTATGAATCAACGAATAACCATTACTTAGGTATATGCCCATACATATACATAAGTGATCTAGTAACCCATCTCAATCATGAAAAAACACAAAGGTCATTGACTCAACTCAAACCAGGATTTTCATTATCAAAACCACAACTGCAGGAGAACTCCTCCTCTGTCATGTACAGTGGGCTTGTCGTGACACCGAGACACTTCTCACTAACCTTATACTGCTGAGGTACTCATCCTGTCGGGTACCACAGGTCTGCTACCAAACTGGGCACTCTGTTCGCTATGGGTCTGCCGCCAAACCAGGTGCCCCCCCTAGAGCCGTCATAGGTACTCCTCCTGTCGAGTACCGTGAGTCTGCTTCCAAACCAGGTGCTCCATCCTCCGTGGGTTTGCCACCAAACCGGGCGCTCCATCCACTGGCCTAATCGAATCACTCTGAGTCGAATTGGTCAAGTAGTCGTCAGGTCTACAACTAATAGGTCTCCGCACTCTATATGCTCATATCTAGGAGGATCTACTCCATGAGATACTTTTTGATACTCCATGTGTCACGAAGTCTCACATGGAAGTATCTCAAAGGATAGCCACATCATAGGGGTCTCAACGCAATAGACGATGTGTCAATCGGACGCCCGGTCTGTGAGTTATCAGCCTTTTAGTCCCGAGGGCCCGGGTTGTTTTGTGTATGAACCAACCTTACTGTATCTCAACTATACCCCGAACTCTCGTGGGGTATTATCAAAGGGATGCCAATGCTACAAGAAAACTGGCACCAAAGACGGTACCTAAAATGGACGTCTGGTGCCAACGATATGGCCCAAGAAGGAATTGGGTCAGCAATGGTCCTGGGTCCGGTCCGACCCGGTCAGACCGACTCGGTCCAAGCCAGTCTGGGCTGACCCAGTCAGACTCGCTGGGCCTGACCCGACCCATTAGGAAGGTCATCCCGCTATGTTTTGACACGGTCCGCTGGGCCCAGCCCAGCGGACAGTGAGGGCGGTTCGGCCTGATAGTCGCCATGTAGGTGGCTTGGTAACTCAGCCCAAGAGACCAGGCCTGTTCTGCCAGTGACACCGTCAGGGCGCTATGGGTCGGCTCGGGAGGCCAGTGGCCGGGAGTCTAGCGGGCAGGCTGCGTGGGGCGCGGGCAGGACGGCTGGTTACTGGCAGGCTACGGGTGCACCAGGCAAGGCACCGGGGTGTCATGTAGGCCGTCGGTAGGGGTCAGGTAGGCCGTCGGCAGGGCGCGGGGGCACCGGTCAGGGTGCGAGGTTGCCGAGTAGGCCGATGACAGGGCATGGGGGTGCCGGCCTAGCTGCTGATAGGGGCGCGGGGCACCGGGCAGGCCGCTGGCATGGGAACGGGGCGCCGGGCAGCGCGCCGGGGGGGGGGGGGGGGGGGGTGCTGGGCGGGCTGGGCAGCGCGCCGGGGGGTGCCGGGCTGGCGAGGCAGCCCGCCGGGGGGGCGCTGGGCAGGTATGGCAGCGCGGCGGGGGTGCCAAGCCGGCTTTGGCTGGGCCGGGCAAGCCGCAGGCAGCGTGGTAGTGTGCGGCCTGGGGAATTGGTGCATCGTGGGTGCGATGCGATTCTCAGAGGCCACGACTAGCACGAACTTCATTGTTGCTGCCTTTGTCGCCATCACTTCATCGCCATGCCGTAAGACGTCACAAGAAAGTAGAACGACGGAGGTTGTCAGACCATGTTAGGTTGGCCCGCATCCTCCGCGTTTAGAGGAGAATCAAATGTCTCAACGAGATAAGTAGTTGATCATTAACACGCCCGCGAAAAACCCTTTCCATTCGATGAAGGGGATACGAAAAAGTATAACATCTTCATGAAAAAAACCCTACCTCGTGTTTTGATGATCGTCGACGTCGGAGTTGTAGGAAGGCGATGGCATTCCATCAAAGTCAGAGGAAGAAGAGCTCGAAGAAGTCGAGTTGAGATGAAATCGTCGGTGTTCTTTGTGGGTGACAGTGCTTCCCTTTCTTGCCCCAGTTGAAGAAGGTTGGAGTCAACGTTCGTCGTTCGTTGCTCTTCATGGGCGACAGTTCTTCATTGGAGGAATAATTCCCCAAGGGTTGGGTATCACATCTCTTACCCAGCGTTTCTCCGCTTGAAGAAGCTGTCCCAAAACCTTCCCCCACGCTTCCTTTATATAGGAGAGGGAGGGTTTGTCTAAAATTACATTGGCACGTAATTCAAATTTGGTGAATTAAAAGAGTGGGCCCCACCTAATTAAAATTTTGATTGGTGTCACATTTAATTATGTGGATTGGAAAGAGGCTCTCCCTCATTAAAGAGGGAGAGGTGGGAGGTTTTATCCTCCACCATCAATAAGGGTCGGGTGGTCCCCACCCCTATCATTTAATTGAGAGGTAATGCTCGGGTGGTCCCCACGTCGTAACCACTCACAGGAGGTTAGGGTGTGGTGGTCTCATCCCCAACTTCCAATGGGAGGTTCCAAATAACCGCACACAAAACACATGACAACTTAAAAATAAAATAAAGTATTGTACTTTATTTTATTATTATTTTCTTTAATAGAAAGCCAAAAACTAACTTCAAAACTCGTTAGAACACAACTGCAGTGAAGGTCTCACTAAAAAATTACTGATGTTGCGAGTTCAATGGTGCCCTCAGATTTCAATTCCAAGCACCATTTCAAAAGTTATAAAACACTGCTCGCACGTTTATTGGACGTACCTGAAAAAAAGTTCGGAAAAATTATTATCAGTCACCCTCGACCCACTGCGGTCGAGGTTATGATCTGTCTAGGTAAAAAATTCCCCAAAGAACCCAATGGTACTCTCAGATTTTCAATCCTAGTTACCATTTAGAAGTTATGAATTTTATAATAAATTAATTGTCACTTAATTATTTTATTTGCGTCCAAAAAATAACTTTTTCTAGTGGCCTGCGCTGGACAAAGTTATTATCTTCTTAAATAAATCATGACCTCACAATTTCATCTGTGGTGTCAGATTTTTAATCAGAGCTACCATTTGTGAGTTATAAGCATTTGAAAAATAAAATAATTTATTTAATTATTTTATTCACGGTTACGCCATTTTTGGGATTTTTCACAGGAGACCCACGCCGACTATACTTAAGTCGTACCTAGGGTAAACTCTCCATCCTGACTGAAACGTTTACCTTGGATTTTTTATCTGAGTTACCGTTTATGAGTTATTCCTCTTTTTTAGGAAAACTGCTTACGTGCTAACTTAAGCTTAACAAAAACTTCATAAATTGATTCCAAGGACAACGGGCCTCAGAATTATGCGCTGTCGGAAACTACAGACTCGTAAAATTCCAATTTAATTAAAAAAATTACATAGAAATTCTGGTTCTTTACATTTTATTATATCATTTTTTATGGAATGCAATTAAAGGAATGGAAGAAAAAAAATTAATCGACTCGATTAAGAGTTACAATTATTATTTAGAAATAAACATTTAGGTAAAAAATTATTCCTTCATAGGATGGTAACAGGTGATGTAAAATTGATATTAGAAGAGATTAGTGTTTATAGAAATATATTTTGGTTTAAAATGAAAAAATTAAATTGGTCATGATGTGGGCATAATATTAGGTTGGTGTATCCCTTTTATATGTGAGGTAGGTTGAACACTACTAATTATTTTAAACAATTAAATAATTTAATATTACTTTCATAGAAAATTTCCTCCATATTGGATCCATTTATAATGTGAATTAGATAGTTTAGAAATAATTTCAACCAATATGATTTTGATATGTTTATAGTTTATTTTTGTTCTTATATCCAAAGTGTAAACAACCAACATCATATTTTAATCATTACCATATTTACAACATACATTGTATTTGGGGTTCAATAAATAAATTAAAAAAGAAAAAGTTGGTAATAAGTGTAAAATGGTGGATATTATTGACAAATTACAATTAAATTTCCTAATATAATTATTTATTATTTAAAAATAATTATATAAACTTCTTTAAATGAAATATTGTAAAAGTAATTTTCAATAAATTTCAACAAATTTTACATTAAAACCATAAATATGCCCATATTTTGACAATATTAATATTTTAGAACTTAATTACCATTTTTATCATGAAAATCATGATTGTACTTTTTTATTATCAAAAACTAGTCACATATTTTTTTAAATCTTTACATTGTTTTTACCCACTTACACAAGCATTGCATAATTGATGAGTAATAATTTTATTTCATAATACCAATACAAAAAACAATAAAAACTAATATCATAAAAATAAGTCCATCATAATCATAATTACAATTTATCCCAACATATGTATTATTTCCATTTCTATAAAAATATTATTAATATTAATAGAATGAGAGGGAAATTTTTTATTTATTCTTTAAATAAACTAATATAAATTTCATTATCAAAAGAAAATGGAAGTTAAATTCAATATATTTGAATAAAATATGAGGTTAAGATCATAAAATAAAATAAAGGAAAATATTATAGTTTTCCTGAGGAATTAATTCCTTATGTTAAATTATATTTCCATATTATAGTTTACCAGATTAATATTTTCCAAATTTATGAAAATTAATATGAAATATATTTTTTGGTATTAAATTAAAAAATAAATTTATTAATTTTATTTGAATATTATTTCAGAAAATGATTTTAAAATTATATTTCTTGAAAACATACATTTGAAACATCAAAATTATTTTTCAAAAAAATATAATATGATGTTGATTCCCATGAAAATATATAGGTTATTTTTTGTCAAATTATAATTATTTACTTCCTATCAAATCAGTAAAAAATAAATATATTCATTAGTTAAAATAAAAATTTATGGTTATTTCTTAAAATTATATTTTTCACAATTCAACTTAAAATAAATATATTCAGTAAAATTAAAATAATTTTCGTAATATAATTTGAATGGGTATTTACAATATTATTCTAATTTATCTAAATAAATTTATAAAATTTATAGAAATTAGTTTTAATTCATCATAAAATAATACCATTTTTAGTGGAAAATAATTTTTTCAATCCTAAAATGAAATTATTTTTAATTATTTCATAGTATCACAATATGAATAGTTTTTAAGTTTGATGATGGAATTATATATTTCTATTAATTAAAGAAACACTTATATATAATTCATATTGTTTTTATTGAAATTCATACCCAGTAACCTAATGACAAGTTTATAACTATCATATTTAAATATTATTACTTCATTGTTCATTTATGGTTCAGGTTCATTATGGTGTACGTTATTCGCAATAATTTTCATTTAAATGAAATTATAAAAAATCACATAATTATATTATAATATATACTCACTCTCACTATATATAATAAAAACAAGAATGACCATGATTCTGATCCCATATCTAAATAGTTAATGCTCTGATAATAATGTTAGAGAATTTATACTAAGAAACCAATTTAATTCTATGAGATATATTTTTAATGGCATCAGAATAAGTCTTCCATTCTTGAAAACTCAATAAAAAAACATTGTAAAAAGATAAGGCATGCCACAAAGAGTCCTACAAAAATATATCTTCTTTGATATACATTGAGCCAATTTTTATCTTTAAAAGAAGACAAAATCGTTTGGAAATATCACATGGAAACAAAATATAATTTTAAAAATGAGGAAAATGGGGAATTATTACTCTATTATTATACTAGATACCCCACACCATTGAGACCCAACATATTAATTATATTATACTATTGTAATATGGAAACTGACATGAACACAATATCGAATATATACAAATGACTGGGATTAAAATTTATTAAAACCAAAAAATGAAGGATCAATTTCATATCTCATGTGAACTAAAAAATTAATTGTAATCTAAAAACCCACAGGGGAATAAAATGGTATCTATTGAGATAATATATTATCTATGTATTGGATACTAGAATCTCTCATGTTCCCTCTTAAAAAAGGGAGAATACTAAGACAACCTTTTACTTTTAAAAAATTGAAAATGGAGAAGTTTCTACATGACCTTACTGTTATGGAATAATACCTCAATACATAGTTAGTTTTTGGAATGAAAACTAATTTCATTTCACATATCCACAACCAATATATCTAGAAAACGTCTCATTCTCTCATGTACATCATGATATATCACTTCAGAGAATAACCAATGAACTATGGGAATCCCAGTACTCATAAAATATACCTTTTTTATAGTCCATACACATTTGGTAATTTATGAAAGAATCCACTTGTGAATTACATATGGAAAAACAAATTATCTATTACATGACATTCCATGCTTCAAAGATTATAAAATTACAATTCCCATATTTCATACCACAAAACCCATTTTTACTACATGATATATATCATACATAAGAATAATTCCCCCTAAAACACTTGGACATGGGGTGGTTTAATCATCCATGGAGGAATCCACACTCTAGACAATATAAACAATCTTATTTATTTTAAAGACTCATAATATTTATAAATAACTCCTTAATATAGTCAACTTATTAATAATTTAAAGACCCATAAATTTCAAGAAATTTTTTTTCTTAAATTCCTTGGAATTTTAGTAGTCTATGGATTCTGACGAAACGTGATTCCGAGGCCCGGTGTGCCCGGAATCAATTTCCGAAGTTTAGCTCAGGTACGTTCAGTAGACGAACGAGCGAGTTTTTATATCTTTTCAACCGGTGCTCGGAATTGAAATCTGAGGACACCGATGAATTCACAGCGCCAGTATTCACTTAAGGGGACTTTCACCGCAGTTTCATTTTATGCGGGTCAAAAGTTAATTTTTGGGAATCTAGAATTAAATAAATAAAATTGGCGTGTACAATTTTATTTATATCTTTGGTAGTTTTATCCTACAAAAGGGGAGTTAAGGGTGGAACCTAACTACCCATGTGTTTATATATGAGAGGTGGTGCCCACACGAGCCATAACCCTTCATCTCCCTTGAAACCCCCCTTAAACTCCCCTTACATTTATTTCTTTTCCAAATCTTCCATTAATTATGTGAACCCTTTCACCTTCCTCTCTCTCATTTAATATTCCAAAAATAAAAGTTAATTAATCACCCACAATTAATTAATTAATTGTGTGTCATGAATTCAGTTTGAATAATTTTGTGTTGCATGGCACTTTTTTAAATGGGAGAAGTCTTTTGTAATATTTGCGATAGAAAATATTTCAGCGGGGAACCTCTGGAGGATTAGAAAGAGAGGTTTTCTGCCTCTGACGAAGAACGCGAAGTCACCAACGACTTACCTTCTCTTCTTCTTCCTCCGCATCAAGGGAGGAGACACCGCTGTGGGGAACGTCGCCAACGACGACGACTGTACCTCCGACGTCAACGGAATCGACACCATTCTTCCGCGACGTCCGACTATCGGGACATTCGTCTTTTGCAGTTTGACAACGTGTGATGTCTTTGCGAGGTAGGGTTTATGTTAAATTTTAATGGATTCCTTACCCCAGTTTAAATTTCTCATGATGAACGTGAATTAAATAAATTAATTCGCGGATCAATAAACAATTGATTGAATTAATTTTCTTCTTGTTTATCTTGAATTTGAAATTCTTGAAGCATGATAAATATTTAATTTCCAATTCCCCATGGTCTTGATTCTCGAAAACTATGGATAAACTAACAAGGCTATCGATAAGCACTTTGAACGTGATCTTTCCTTATTCATTGTCCGCACATTTTTCATGTTTTCTTCATCGCCAAACAATTAAGCGTGCTGGAAACTCAAATTTTCCTTCAGCGCGACATACAGACGCGAAGATCTTGACCCGAGGATCATGGATATGCATTTGTATATTTTTTTCGAGTTAAATCGAAGAAGGAATAGAGTGCGGAAGGAGGAATCTATGGGTGCATGCCGTGTGGAGAAGTCGTGTGAGGAATCAGGTGATACGAGAGTGGGCGCATCAGGGTTTTACAGCGAAGACAGAAGCATCACGACAGGCTGAAGGCAGCCGCGACGGTTCTGGCGAACGCAACAGGTGCGAAAGGTTAACCACTAGGGTTCACAGGAGAGGCAGCGTGAAATCGTGAATGAATAATTTTTGTGATTGGAGAGAGAATATGGGATTGAAAGGATATAAAATAAAAACAAAATAAATGGAAAAAGAGTAAAGTGGGGAGGTGCTGTGTGGAAGCCGCATATAGAAAATGGATGCCCATGCATTGATTGAATCTGGAGTTAAGGAAAAACAAATAAATAAGTATTAATAATAATAAAATATTGTTATTATTACTTTTGTTGATAAAACAATTTTTATGCCATAACTTATTCGTGCAATCTCGGTTTCACGAACCGTTAGTGGCAGTGCGACCCTGACTCCGAGACGGACATTTCAAGTCCAATATTGGATGTCTTTTTCGAGTTTTTGTAATGGGTACCCGAAGCGCTCGTGAAATAATTGATTTAATATTATTATTAAATCTTCAACTCGCCATAACCTCTGCGTGCGAGGTCCGATTGACTTGATTTCAGTGGTGATGTAATCCTGTATCTAAGACGGTCGATTCAAGTCTTTTGTTCGATACTAAATTCTGGTTCATGGCTCCGACCCATGAAACACCGAATAATTATAATATTATTATTAATACGGAATCTTGTATCTAACATATCTCTCTCATACAGTGTCAGAATGACGAACCGTCTACGACGTTGTGACCCTAGAATTAAGACGGATGTTTCAAGACCAATTTTGGATATTTTAGTCGAGGTCGAGGAATGGGACCCATGAGGCCTGGTTCTCACATGTTGCGGTGAAATGTGACTTTTTCACCGGCTATCCCTTTTGGACCAATGGGTAGTCTATCTCATGTGTTTTTCAGTATGGATCACAATGGTATGATCGGTTTGGTTAACCGGTGTCTTTTGAAGTACGACTGGGTTGGGTCGAACATGAATCCAACCGGGCCCTCGGTAATAAAACACCTATAACTTAAGGACCAGACGCCCATTTGTCGAACCGTTAGTGGCACTGGTATTCACATTAAGAAACACTTCCTTTGAGGATACCCCATGGGAGTTTAGGGTACAGTTGAGATATGGTCGGGTTGGTTCGTACACGAAACCAATAGGGCCCCTGGGATTAAAATGATAATAACTCATAGATCGGGTGTCCGATTGATGCGCCGTCTGTTGCATTGAGACCCCATCGACGAGAAAGTTCTTTTGGGATACTCTAAGTGAGTTTTGGATGAACATGGATATCTGTTGGGTTGGAAAGAAGTGTATTTCTAACCGGGCCCCTGGAACGGAAAAGCCTTTATCGCTCAGACCGGGCGTCTGATTGACGCGCCGTCTATCACGTTGTGTTACTTTTGGCGAGACAGAACTTTGGGATACATCAACTCTGGACTTTTTTAAAGTTGATGTATCGACCCTCTTGGATCGTGGAGCAGACCCTCCTGGAAGCAAGCGTGTTGTGTGCGAGAACCCTAGAGCTGGCTGTGACTGCGACAACGATGATGACTATACTTGGATCCTCCGTGGGTTTGGCAGCGATGACGACTGTACTTGGATCCTCTGTGGGTTCGACAATAATGACGACTGTACTTGGATCCTACGTGGGTTCGGCATGGATGGTTACTGTACTTGGATCCTACGTGGGTTCGGCAATGATGGTTACTGTACTTGGATCCTACGTTGGTTCGACAACGACAACTTCTGCACTTAGATCCTACGTGGGTTCGGAAGAGGAGATGATTCAGAGGCTACATCTAATCATCTCCACCCCTCATCATGAGAAGTATAACTGTGTGATCTGGTTCTTAACTTTCAATCATTATCTTTTTTATGATTGATTTCTTTCCTGTGTGGACTGGTTGTGCCTGGGCTAGGAAATTGGAGCCGTATTGAGATTGTTGACTTAGGAATATGTATGGGCATATACCTAAGTAGAGTTGGTTGATACTTTGTGTTTGTATCTTTCCTTTTTGGATTTTCCTTTTTGGATTCTGGGATACCTTCAAGGGTCATGGGGTCCCTACTGATTATCGTATACTCACCCCTACACGGGAAATGCCCGCACTACGTTGTGTTAGTTGTAGATGACGGACAACACTGATCGTGGTCGAGGCTTGTGGAGCTGGACGGTATCCGGAGGTGGACCACCTGGCGGGACGTACACAGAGCAGACAGATAGACCCGAGGTACCGACGAGACTATCTATACCCACCCTTTAGGTGGGATTTTTGGAGGACGACCCGGTGGTTGCTGTTTTACTTTTCAGCTATTGTACTTTCTTTCTCAGTTGTACTATACTTTCAGTTGGGTTTGTATATCGGCCCATTTACTTTCCAGCACTTACTTTTCTAATCAGTTTACTTGTGTTTACTCCAGATTGCGTACTATGTTGTGTTTTTTTACTTATATAAAGGAAATTCCTTCCCTTTTATCGTGAATTACGCCTTTGGTGTTAGTCGCCAGCGCCTGGCACATGGAAGGTGGGCTTGGGGTAGTCATGGCACAGGCCCCGAGGACGGTCCGTGACAAATAAAATCTCAATGAGTCCTCCAAAATGATAAAACCAATAAAAAACATATCATATATATGTATCAATACTCTGAATTCATGGGTAATCTGAAATTACCAAAGATTCATCCACCAAATTTTAGAAATTAAAATTTCCTGAAAATTTTACCAATCTATAATTCTGATTTTAATTTAAAACTCCCCACCATGGGGATTCTAATATAAAAAATTCAATGTTTATGGTGCCAAAAAAATATGATGGTCATTTTTTGAAAATTTTGATGTAGGATACCATGTATTTATAGAATAATACTTTATCATATCTATTAATATTTATGAATAAGATATTAATTTTACATTAAATACGAAACTTTGTTTTATAGCATACTCAACACACAATAACAGGTTTTTTTTCAAAATCTTATGTTGCACACAACATTGAGTTATAACAGAAATTGATATAATAATATAATTAATTTAAATGGTAGTTAATTCATAATAATTGTATTAAAGGTAATAAACATAAATAACTACATTATTATTTAACATGTTTGTTAAATTAATTTACATTTATCCAATAAATTATATAGGCTTAAAATGAGAAAGAATCTGATTTTAGGCATTAAATACTATAAAATTTTCAAAAGGAAATTTTACCACCCAAGGAGAACCATTTATAAATCTATTTTTGCCACTTTTATATGTTCTATTTAACAAAATAATCATATTATATTAAAGAGAGACATACAAATTTAATTTTGTTAATTTTTTGATAATTTTCTTTTTTTAATGAATAGTGAAGAAGACAACATTTTAATTCTAAACTACATTTTAATATTATTTATTTATATAGTTAGATTATCCTTTTAATTATTTTTAAAGTTTAATTGGATTAATTTTTAACATTTAATACAATTTTGGTCATTGTACGTAATTTTAATTTTAATTGGGACATAAACCTATGTCAATCTTTTGGTAGTTTTTACTTCTCAAAAACATGATTTTTGGTTTTGAAAACCTGAATTAATTTGAAATTAATTTAATGAAATTAAAAATTTTTCATTTCGAAAAATGGATTCCTAATTTGGAATCAGAAGGTCCAAATTTTGTAAATAACTACCTTTTATATTTTGGCATTATGAATTGTAACATCAGTAATTATTTTTATTTACCTTGGTTAATGTGTAAATCAAGGAAATAAGGGTATAAAATAATATTATAATAATATACCACTATACTAAAACATGTCCTAATACTATTCAATGATAAATTTGATACCATGGGAATCTTTAAGTTGATTTTTTTTTCATTTGGGAGCCACTTGTGTGTGAAAATGAAATTTTATAAGAATTAATTTAAAGTAAAGTTAAATATAACAAAAACATGTATCTTTTACTAAGATAATTTTTATATGGGGTTATATAACTGATATATTTTACTATAAATAGTCATTATAAATATAATAATAATTCCTATATCATGGTAGTTTATTTATAATATTTAATCATTATATAAATAAATTTTATTACGACACAATGATGATGTAGTGATTACATCATTAATGAAAGACTCAAATTAATGATATTATAAATTTTAATATAATTTTAATTTTAATATTTTGATTCCATCCACCAATTTTAAGGATGATTTTGACATATTATCTATGAATTAATGCCTTTTTTTAAAGGAATCAAGTTTTCACGACTTTAACAAAAAATCAATTCCTTTATAGTGTCAAAATTGCCATAAATTAGTTTAAAAAAAATACTATTTTATTAAATGTGATAATAGTCCTAAAAATCAATGATTCAGAAAAATGACTTATATAATGTTAAAATTTTTATTAATTATCCGCATATGTTTCTCTTGTAATTTTATATTAAATATAGTTTTCATATATTATGAAAATGCAAGAAGACATGGTAAGAGTTAATGTTTTTAACTAAGGGTTAATGATAAAATACAACATTAATTTTGGGACCTAAACTTGTCTAAAACCCATTGCATGAGAGGTTTTCGATCCAAAAACATATTATCTTGGAAATAAATGAGTTTGGTACCATTTGAAACCAAAAATCAATTAATAATAAAATAATAATTCAAGACCTTCATAAAGTTCCCCTCCTTCCTCTTATAAAAGGCCTCTATATCTACCAACATATTCACACCTCTAAAGCCCCTTGGATCATCCAAATTCTACTCATATAAGCTGAAAATATCCATCCATTCCTCCTATAATCCTTACTATGGGAAAAAGAAAACCCATGATACCCATTTGGCTTAAATCAAAAGAAGTTTCCCAATTTAGATATAACGCCTTTTCTCAAGCTCTTTTCCATTATTTTTCTTCTCCCTACATATGATCTTATTATTCGTTGATTATATAACAAAACCATTATACTAAAAATTATGGGATGTTTTTTGGATAATTTGTCTAACTACACTTACAAACCTCCATCAAATGGATACGAACATACTGTTTCTCTGGATGGTGAACTACTACCTCACGAAACAATGATTGTTCAATTTTCTGTTACCACCACTCATGGTGGCCATTATGATCACACTATATTTATATATGATATATATTATATTTATATTGTCTATATTTTTCTGTTTTTTCATTAACATCATACCTTTATGCATTCCATAATATTTAAATATGATAGTTTCATTTGATGAAGTGTGGACTATCACCCCCTCAATGTGATATTACTCATTCATGCCATAAAAGAAATGTATAAATGAAGAAGTTTGTAACACCCCGAGATTTTATGAAAAACATTCTTTTTAATTTCATTAATTTCTTGTGTTGTATGCTACACCAAAATGAGCTTTCACAGCACGTATCCTTGACTTGACTTACATTACACGCAATCACGACCTTCCTCGATAGCGTGTGTAGTACGCAATACCGAATTTCCCTAAACAACGATATGCTATTAAAATATTATTAAAACTAGCCGTTATGAATAGTAATAAACACTTTTTGAAATTTTGTAAATTTTATTTTTCAAAATGGACTTCATTTTTGGATTCGGAATATTAAAATTATATTAGGGTGAAATTTTGGTACTTTTCGGATAACTTTCATATTCTGATGAATAGTGAAAATTACTAAATTTTAATTAAAAACAACTTTTTAAATAGAAATAATTAAAAGTGATAAATTATTAATTTGAGTGGTTTTAAAGTATATTTAGAATATATTTTTACAATTTAATACAATGTTGGTCATTGGATGTAATTTCACATTTAAACCAGACATAAACAAGTGTCAATATTTTGATAGTTATTATCTCTCAAAATCACGCTATTTGTTTTGACGACGGGAATTAATTTTTAAATTAGTTGATGTAACTGATATGTTTTTAATTTGGTAAAATAGACATCATCTTTGAGTTCATAATATCAAATATAGCTTCGGCCTAATTTTTTGTATTTTTCTGGAAACTTTCATTTTTTGATGAATAGTGAAACCACTAAGTGGTAGTTAAAAAACTGAATTTTTCATAAAACTTAATTTTACCGCTTATGTGAGTGGAATTTCAAAAATCCGAGAGACACAGTTGATGTTAGTAAGTAAAATATGGTTCAACGAGATGAAAATAATTTTTGGTGAATAGTAACTTTTTACTTTTTTTTACCATGGTTAAAAGTAAATAGGGTAATTAAGGGTAAAAATGTTATTATTATTACCCTAACACATGCCCTAATTCTATTGGATAATTTTAATTCGACCAAAAACAACCTTAGGAATAAAATATGAGCATTTAGGCCCACTTGGATTAGATTAGAACATTTATTATTAATTTATTTAAAGAAGGGTTAAAATAGTTAAAATCAAAGTTTAATAAGTAAATCATTTTTAATATGGGGTTATACATAAGATAAATTAGACTATAAATATTCATTAGAAATATAAAAAGATTTCCTACATAATGGTAGTTTATTTGTAATTTTTAGACATTAAATAATTTAAATTATTTATGACACAACGATGATGCAGTAATTACCTTATTAATGAAATATTGACATAATTGATGTTATAAATACCCAAATAAATATAATTTGAGACTTTTTATGACTTACAATAATTTTATAGGTTAATATTCCATGTTATTGTTGATTTAAGTAACTTGGTTCTAACTTATCATTCTGTTATAAATTACATAAAAATCATGTAACAAATAGTGTCAAAATTGACATAAATTAGTTTTTAAAAAAAATAATATATTATTAATTGTTATTTTATTCCTAAAAATCTAAGGTTCGGCCAAATGACTTAGATAAGGTTATATATATTAATAATAAACAACTTGGGGTTCGTTTGGCTTGATATAGTAAGTTTATTAACCTTATAGTATAAGAACACAAAAAGACACGGTAAAAGTAAAATTATTTATCTTAATGTTAAATCTAAATGATAAGGTTAAAATAGGAACCTAAACTTGTCTAAATTCTATTTGATGAGACTATTTCGACCCATCCCCACCTTAGCTTCGAAATAAATAAATTTGGAGCTATTTAAAACCGAATTTGACTTTATAATAAAATAATAGTTTTCGTTATTCCAAAGGTACCCCTCTCCTCCCTTATAAAAGGTCACCTCCTCCCCCTCTTCCTCACACCACTTTGAGCCTTCAAGCTCGGCCAAACCCTGCCAAATTCACTTCTCCACTTCCATAGAAACATCCTAGAGGTTCTGGTCTTCCTCAGAGACCAATTTTAGTGCCCTAAAAGGAGATATCAAAGAGGTGCTTCAAAGAAGAGGTAATGTCTGTTACCGATTCTTTCAACTTTATTTCTTCTTCCACTTCTTATTCTTAGGTTGTTTCATTATGAAGTAATAACATCAGTATCACTCATATACCGATATGTTATTATAAGTATTAAAATAACCCTATTTAACCATCTATCCATCCTACGGAAAATGAAATCACCGCGCGTGCGTACGTACGGAATACCGTCTCCACGCCGTGGTGTAATCTATTTTCCACCACCACCTTACTTGGATGGGTATAATGGTGTACATAATAACTATATATGATTATTGTAAAGTGATATTTATTCTCAAATAGTATACATACACTTCAATACAATTCCATGATCATGAGAACGATATCATCGCTCGTGCGTACGTACAGACTACCGTCTCCACGACGCGATGAGATTCCTTCTCCACGTTAACCATTTAAGAATGATTATAAAGTATATACAAGCAATAATAATGAAATATATGACATTATAAAGCTACTGGATTTATGTATATATGTATTTCATCTACTTACTTCCATTCAAGACAATAAGGAAAGGAAAACAACATTCATGCGTACGTACGGACTACCGTCTCCATGAACGGTGTGTTTCATTTCATTTATCTATCTATTATATATATATATATACTGAATATATATGATATATAAATCATGTTTTATATTTTGGAAGTAAGTAAATCATGATATAAGTAATAATAATGTCAAGAACAACAATTCCAAATACCTACGATAAATGAAACGATTTTACCCAAAACGCTTCTTTAACATGGAATTTACAAAAGAACGGGTAATATAAAGTCATAAATGAACCATATATGATATCATAAAAATTAATACGATTTTGTAATAATTTAATGACATTATTTAAATCATTATACCTAAGGTTCGTATACGTACAAAGCATATCAGACATAAGGTAAGGGAAAATCTCACAATCTCAATTTTTATCCGAGATTGTTTATACTTCAGAATTCACTGGGGAATATTTATCATCCACATCTATGTTTACTAAATATTTAATGTTATTTAAGTCCTCATACAATTGTTTAAATCAAATTTTACCCTTTGGTGAGTTTTTGGTAAAAGATATGAAAGGAATCTTTTGTCGTTTTTCGTACGAGGTACTTTTTGACTTTTCAGACAAAAGTACGAGAAGAATGTTTTTTTAACTTATATGTAATGAATGTAATTTGAAAACATTATTTACAAGAAGCTTCCTTTACAATTTTTCAAGTTTATTTTTAATCAACTTCTTTTAGTTTAAAATTGTATGACATGTTAAGAAAGGAAAAGTGTTTTTGAAGTAGAAAGGATATTTTCCTCAAGAATGGAGTTCAAATGTTTTATCAAAATTATTTTCCATCTAAGATATTATAGGGTTCTATTTTTATCCCTATTATTACATTGATTTTATTATGTTGTGATGGAATTATTTTTATGAAGTCATTTACCGTATATGATGTGTTTTATGATGTCATGATGTTTCAAGAATCCCGTTTTTGTTACATGTGTTATGCAATGATGTATGATTTATGATTATGTGGCACACATAAGAAAGGATTAATTATGAGATGGGTGGGACCTATATCTCCCTCCAATGAATTGGGTAAAGATTTTATATCTCATGAGATAGACATGGCTGGAATGGTAGGTTATACCGGTTCAGTGAAACAGGACTGAAACGAGGGTGACTCGGTTCAGAAATGGACTTTGTCCACTAAGATAGTCTTGGAAATGAGTCTTGACTAACAAGAAATGATTCTCTATGATTATGTAAGTATGCCACAAAGTTTCATGTTTTAAGTTATGATTATTGGGATTTCATTTCACTACTATGATTTATCCCATGATATGAAATTATGCTCTCTTTTGCAGGTTAAGATTTCCAAAATGTTATGTTCTTATGAATATGATGTGATTGGTATTTCTTTTGTTTACCCTTACTGAGCATTTGAGCTCACCCTTTTATGTTTTCATTTCCCCAGGAAATAAAGAAAGGTTTTAGGTATAAAAAAAGAAGATATTTATGGGAGATGTTGAAGACCTTTCACCACGATTAGAAGATTATATTCCGAGTTTCCAAAGACACTAAACTAATAAGATCCTTGTGTGTGTGTTTTTGTTATGTACTAAGTATTCCGAAAAAGTAATATAATGTCCATGTACGTCAACCTTCGGGTCTCTACAGTTGGTATCAGAGGAAAGGTTTAGTCAACCTTTGGAAACTAGGATGCGAAAACGTTAGTGAGATCCCTAGAGATATTTCTAAGGTATGTCTAGGGATGTCTCTAAGGTTAAGTATACGTATAGGTTATAGTCCTATATTTGCGCTAACAATCTTAGAATTTAACCTAAGATGTTAGATATTAAGGGTACTCCCCCTTTTATTATGTTTGTTCCCTAGCATGATTTTTTCCTCTCACACTATTCTTTTTGGGTTTTAGACCATGGCTGGAACCTGAAGGAACCGTGTTGATCAATGCAATGGACAATGCAATGATTGTCCTCCTGAACAAACAAATGTTATGGGAGATGGAGTGAGAAATCTTATTTCTATACTTACACAAGCTATGAATCATTCTGGACTTCCAAATGAGCAGAGAAGGGAACAATATTCTATTGAGTCCTTCATGAGGCAACTTCCACCTTCTTTTAGTGGGTCTTCCGATCCACTTGTTGCTGAACAATGGATCAATACCACTGAAAAGATATTTTCAGTTCTTCAATGTTCTGAACATGATAAATTCATCTTAGCAGTATATCGTTTGGAAGGTGAAGCTGATCAATGGTGGAATCTTATCAAGAATACGAGGCCAATAGATGAAATTGAGTCCATGGAATGGGAAGAGTTCAAGAACTTGTTTTTCAGTAAGTACTTCCCTCGTATTCTTCGAACAAAGATGGAAAAGGAGTTTCTTGAGCTGAAGCAGAAGGATGATGAATCTATTGGTATATACGAAGCGAATTTTACAAGACTTTCAAGGTATGCATCTGACATTATCATCCAACCTGAAAGTAAAGTTGATCGATTTTTCAGTGTCTTAAAACCAAGTCTTCGAAGGGATTAGCAATAAGAGACTTCAGTAGCTATGAAGAAATTGTACGTTGTGCTATCAAGGTAGAAATGGAAGTTGGTGTTACATATCCATCTCATGGTTTTGACATGAAACGAAAGATGGAGTTCAAGGAGAAATCTCAGAATAATGGTGAACAGAAGATGAATGTTTCCTTATGCACAAAGTGTGGAAAGAAGCATGGTGTAGATTGTCTTAAAGGGACTAGAAAATGTTTTAAGTGTGGAAAAGAAGGTCATCGAGCAGCTGAGTGTCGAAGTAATGGAAAAAGGATTTCTAATGATGTGAATAAAGCAAAGACTACAGAGAACGCACCACCAACACTTCAATGCTTCAAGTGCAAGGAAATGGGGCATTATGCTAATAAATGCCCTAATCCAAGGGTTAGTGATGATCAACCTGAGCAACCGCTTAAGACAAAGGACAAAGAGAAGTCACATGCGATCACCATTGTTGATGTTGAATATGATAACGATGTGGTGGAATGATTAAGTGTTTATGTAATGGGATTCCAAAATAATGTTGTATCATAAAGTATTGGAATATTAATGTATTGGTCTAATGTGGTATTCAAAGTGATTGAGATATTTTTGGATAAAAGATGATATGTGCATAATGAAGGGAAAAAGAGAAAATAAAATATTTTACAGTATTCATGAGCTCATGATTGATATAAGGACTAAGTGATATCATGGTTTGAGTATATAGAATTTTGAGGATTTTGGTATATGGAAAGTGTTAACTTTTAACTGCGTTAATGTTTTCACTAAGGTTCAATGGGTATTCAAGAGAATACATGATTAAGGCCTTTGAATGTTTGGAATGTGACCAATAATATATATCTTATGATATATGGGGATCAAAGATGGTAATAATTCTCTGAGAGTGGACTGCAGTATTATGGATAAGCTTAAAGATTGGAATAGGATTATGTTGGACATAAGTTAGTATTGTTTGTTTTTCGATATTATTGATGGGATGTTATAGTAATATAGTTTTAGAAAAAGGACAAACTGCAGGACGGGCGACTGCCCATCGCGTCGGACAAGGCTGTGGGTATCGAACCCACAACCGAAGTGCGACTGGCCTTTATCGCCTACCACTGACCTACAGGAAGTCCCTAGTTAGTAGAAACTAGTTTTATTTTATTACGCGGTATGATATATGAAGTATAAGTTCAATTTTGGAATCGTATACGACTAACCTCACCATAGATGGAAATTGTTCAAAGCACGAACAATAGTGAAATTGTACCAAAATCATGTAAGTATTTCTTTTAATTCATCAACTTTAGGCACACTATCTTGAAAACCAAAAATGTTGTCCTAGTGCTCTTATATCTGATGAATCAGATGGTACCATAGATCGTCACAAATTTATGGCTTTGTGATTGCTAGTTTTTCCATAGCAATGTTCTCTACCACTCTCCATCAGAACATGATGGTTAGATTTCTCTTCCATATCCATATTTTAACCTATGTGGAAACCCAGTGATTAGTTTATTTGGGCAACCGTTACGTTTCCTAATTTTGTTTTTAAAGATTGGTTTTGGTATTCCTTTTTACGATGTGGGTTTCTATTAATGAAACTTTTGAATAGTAAACCATTTATAACCCCGACGAATTTCGAGGGCGAAATTCATTTTAAGGGGGGTAGAATGTAACACCCTGAGATTTTATGAAAAATATTCTTTTTAATTTCATTAATGTCTTGTGTTGTATGCTACACCAAAAGGAGCTTGCAGAACACGCATCCTTGACTTTCCTTACATTACACGCAATCGCGACCTTTCTCGATAGCGTGTGTAGTACGCAATACCGAGTTTCCCTAAACAACGATATGCTATAAAAATGTTATTAAAACTAGCCGTTATGAATAGTAATAAACACTTTTTGAAATTTTGTAAATTTTATTTTTCAAAATGTACTTCATTTTTGGATTCGGAATATTAAAATTAGCTTAGGGTGAAATTTTGGTACTTTTCGGATAACTTTCATATTCTGATGAATAGTGAAAATTACTAAATTTTAATTAAAAACAACTTTTTTAATAGAAATAATTAATAGTGATAACTTATTAATTTGAGTGGTTTTAAAGTATATTTAGAATATATTTTAACAATTTAATACAATGTTGGTCATTGGATGTAATTTCACATTTAAACCAGACATAAACAAGTGTCAATCTTCTGATAGTTATTATCTCTCAAAAACACGCTATTTGTTTTGACGACGAGAATTAGTTTTTAAATAAGTTAATGCAACTGATATGTTTTGAATTTGGTAAAATAGACATCATTTTTTAGTTCATAAAATCAAATATAGCTTAGGCCTAATTTTTGGTATTTTTCTGGAAACTTTCATTTTTTGTTGAATAGTGAAACCACTAAGTGGTAGTTAAAAAACTGAATTTTTCATAAAACTTAATTTTACCGCTTCTGTGAGTGGAATTTCGAAAATCCGAGAGACACGGTTGATGTTAGTAAGTTAAATGTGGTTCAATGAGATGAAAATAATTTTTGGTGAATAGTGACTTTTTACTTTTTTTACCACAGTTAAAAGTAAATAGGGTAATTAAGGGTAAAAATGTTATTATTATTACCCTAAAACATGTCCTAATTCTATTGGATAAGTGTAATTCGACCATAAACAACCTTAGGAATAAAATATGATCATTTAGGCCCACTTGGATTAGATTAGTACATTTATTATTAATTTATTTAAAGAAGGGTTAAAATAGTTAAAATCAAAGTTTAATAAGTAAATCATTTTTAATATGGGGTTATACATAAGATAAATTTGACTATAAATATTCATTAAAAAGATAAAACTATTTCCTACATAATGGTATTTTATTTGTAATTTTTAGACATTAAATAATTTAAATTATTTATGACACAACGATGATGCAGTAATTACCTTATTAATGAAATATTGAAATAATTGATGTTATAAATACCCAAATAAATATAATTTGAGACTTTTTATGACTTAAACTAATTTTATAGGTTACTATGAGATGTTATTGTTGATTTAAGTTACCTGGTTTGAACTTATAATTCTGTTATGAATTTCATAAAAATCATGTACCAAATAGTGTCAAAATTGACATAAATTAGTTTTTAAAACAAATATTATATTATTAATTGTTATTTTATTCCTAAAAATCTAAGGTTCGGACAAATGACTTAGATAAGGTTATATATATTAATAATAAACAACTTGGGGTTCGTTTGGCTTGATATAGTAAGTTTATTAACCTTATAGTATAAGAACACAAAAAGACACGGTAAAAGTAAAATTATTTAACTTAATGTTAAATCTAAATGATAAGGTTAAAATAGGAACCTAAACTTGTCTAAATTCTATTTGATATGAGGATTTAGACCCATCCCCACCTTAGCTTCGAAATAAATCAATTTGGATCTATTTAAAACTGAATTTGACTTTATAATAAAATAATAGTTTTCGTTATTCCGAAGGTACCCCTCTCCTCCCTTATAAAAGGGCACCTCATCCCCCTCTTCCTCACACCACTTTGAGCCTTCAAGATCGTCCAACCCCTGCCCAATTCTCTTCTCCACTTCCATATAAACATCTTAGAGGTTCTGGTCTTCCTCAAAGACCAATTTTAGTTCCCTAAAAGGAGATATCAAAGAGGCGCTTCAAAGAAGAGGTAATGTCCGTTACCGATTCTTTCAACTTTATTTCTTCTTCCACTTCTTCTTCTTAGGTTGTTTCATTATTAAGTAATAACATAAGTATCACTAATATACTGATATGTTATTATAAGTATTAAACAGCCCTATAGCACCATCTATCTATTCTATGGAAAATGAAATCACCGCGCGTGCGTACGTACGGAATACCGTCTCCACGCCATGGTGTAATCTATTTTCCACCACCACCTTACTTGGATGGGTATAATGGTGTACATAATAACTATATATGATTATTGTAAAGTTATATTGATTCTGAAATAGTATACATACACTTCAATACAATTCCATGATCATGAGAACGATATCATCGCTCGTGCGTACGTACGGACTACCATCTCCACAACGCGATGAGATTCATTCTCCACGTGAACCATTTAAGAATGATTATAAATTATATATAAGCAATAATAATGAAATATATGACATTATAAAGCTACTGGATTTATGTATATATGTTGTCGTCTACTTACTTTCATTCAAGACAATAAGGAAAGGAAAACAACGTTCATGCGTACGTACGGACTACCGTCTCCATGAACGGTGTGTTTCATTTCATTTATCTATCTATTATATATATATATACTGAATATATATGATATATAATAATGTTTATATTCTGGAAGTAATTAAATCATGATATAAGTAATAATAATGTCATGAACAACAAGTCCAAATACCTACGATAAATGAAACGATTTTACCCAAAACGCTTCTTTAACATGGAATTTACAAAATAACGGGTAATATAAAGTCATAAATGAACCATATATGATATCATAAAAATTAATATGATTCTGTAATAAGTTAATGACATTATTTAAATCATTATACAGGAGGTTCGTATACGTACAAAGCATATCGGACATAAGGTAAGGGAAAATCCCACAATCTCAATTTTTATCCGAGATTGTTTATACTTCAGAATTCACTGGGGAATATTTATCATCCACATATATGTTTACTAAATATGTAATGTTATTTATGTCCTCCTACAATTGTTTAAATCAAATTTTACCCTTTGGTGAGTTTTTGGTAAAAGATATGAAAGGAATCTTTTGTCGTTTTTCGTACGAGGTATTTTTGACTTTTCTGACAAAAGTACGAGAAGAATGTTTTTTTTAACTTATATGGAATGAATGGATTTTTAAAACATTATTTCCAAGAAGCTTCCTTTAAAAGTTTCCAAGTTTATTTTTAATCAACTTATTTTAGTTTAAAATTGTATGACATGTTAAGAAAGGAAAAGTGTTTTTGAAGTAGAAAGGATATTTTCCTCAAGAATGGAGTTCAAATGTTTTATCAAAATTATTTTCCATCTAAGATATTATAGGGTTATATTTTTATCCCTATTATTAAATTGATTTGATTATGTTGTGATGGAATTATTTTTATGAAGTCATTTACCGTATATGATTTTTTTTATGATGTCATGATGTTTCAAGAATCCGATTTTTGTTACATGTGTTATGCGATGATGTATGATTTATGATTATGTGGCACACATAAGAAAGGATTCATTATGATATGGGTGGGACCTATATCTCCCTCCAATGCATTGGGTAAAGATTTTATATCTCATGAGATAGACATGGCTGGAATGGTAGGTTATACCGGTTCAGTGAAACAGGACTGAAACGAGGGTGACTCGGTTCAGAAATGGACTTTGTCCACTAAGATAGTCTTGGCAATGAGTCTTGACTAAAAAGAAATGATTCTCTATGATTATGTGTGTATGCCACAAAGTTTCATGTTATATGTTGTGATTATTGGGATTTCATTTCACTACTATGATTTAACCCATGTTATGAAATTATGCTCTCTTTTGCAGGTTAAGATTTCCAAAATGTTATGTTCTTATGAATATGATGTGATTGGTATTTCTTTTGTTTACCCTTACTAAGAATTTGAGCTCACCCTTTTATGTTTTCATTTCCCCAGGAAATAAATAAAGGTGTTAGGCATAAAAAGAAGAAGATATTTATGGGAGATGTTGAAGACCTTTCACCACGATTAGAAGATTATATTCCGAGTTTCCAAAGACACTAAACTATTACGATCCTTGTGTGTGTGTTTTTGTTATGTACTAAGTATTCTGCAAATGTAATGTAATGTCCATGTACGTTAAGCTTCGGGTCTCTACAGAGTTCATGAAGATATGTAACTTAGATAAAATATTATATTATACTAGAATTATAATATACATATGTTTCACATTTCTATCATTCCTTTAAATATGAAAAAAAATGAAAGTAGCGTTCAAGCGTACGTACGACTTACCGTCTCCATGAATGGCGCATTTCATTTCTTACCTCCAAATATTATGGTATATTATAAATACATATATACTGAATATTAATAAATATAATATATATATATATATATATATATATATGATACTTAAATCATGAATAATATTTTGATGATGATGACTTTTGACTATATGGACAATTTACATCAAAACAAGTTCATTTTTGACTCTAGTATGGAATAGAAAAAAATGACCAATATGAACTCAAATAATTATGTAATTTTTATAAAATGATGATAATAAATATAAAATTAATAATAAACATAAAAAATCTCTTAATATAGTTTAAACTAACTTATGTCTATTATTCAGGAATATAAAGAATGAACGAGACAAGTCAGACTCAATGTAAGGGACTTCATCCCAATCTCCATTCGTTTATGCATATTTTGGTTTATACATGACATTATTTTATACAGTGTATAAATATAAAAATTTTCTTTTAATTTTAGACAATTTTATTTAAAACTAATCTTTTCCAATGAATAATTTTACTAATCAACAAAAGGAATGTTTCTTTTTAACATATGCGGTGACAAAACCCTTTCCGCCGCTAGGAGCATTATTTGATATTTGGCATCCATAACAAGTTGTAATGTTTTTAAAAGGAAAATAAATACCACATACCCTTTTTACGTATTTTGGTATTGAAAATTCTTCTGATAATGGATTGATAATGTCAATATATTGAAAAGATATATTTTTATTGCAATGTGGAAATGTTAGCTTTATTTTATTCTTGTTTTATGTGTTATGAATATGTTACAGTTCTTGGGAATTGTTTAGGTATATTTGTGGTTTTTTAATAAACCAAGGATGGGTGAGCCTGAGTAGCTCTCCAATGAATTGGGTAACATGATAGAGGGAAATATTAATATTTCTCTTAATAGATTTTGGGAATATAATGTGATGTGTATTCCAAATGTAACTCCATATAGAGCTCTAAAAGCTACAATGTAAGTATGTTATGGATTCCACAAGTTACCTTAATGATTTATGATTTCTATATTTTATTAATAAATATTATGATTTTATAAGGTATGTTAAAGGGCTTATGTTTTGTGATTAAAAAGAATGATTTCTTAGTTTGTATGTATTCATAGACTAATATTTTATTTCCTTATTTTACATTCCTTACTATTATTATTATTCATATCCCATGTTTTGGAAATGTTTTTTATAGGGAATAAAGAAGGGTTATAGAATGGAATAATTCATAATGTTTTTCATCTAGAAAATAACTCATGTTTTTCATAAAGTAGATTTATTTTTGTGAAAAAAATTGGAATGATTAGAAGTGTCTACATTGTAATAATTGAGATGTAATGTAATGGTTATGGCCTAATTTTCTAAAACTCATAATATTAAAAGATATTAAATGCGAATTCCTAATATAACTCAACATTATGTATTTTTTATGGTTGGGGACTTATAGTAGGTATCATAGGCCGGTTTAGATAACTTTAGGAGTTTGGATTTTGTTTATTTAATATCCATATTATATTTTTAATTTATGGTAAGAATGAAATGATATATCATTTGAATATAACCTTGTTTATTTTTCTAAGATATGTCTATGTTTAATATGGATTTTTGTAAAAGAAACATGGTAGCTATTCTGGGATGATATAAAGAGGAAACCAACCTACAAAATTAGTAACCAGAAATGGTTGGAATTAGAACTGAATAGTTTGTTATAGTGATGGAATAGTTCAGTCAGTATATAACTAGTGGTGTAATCCATGCACAAGATCAGTCAGATCAACCACAAAAAAATTTCAGTAGTGGACCATTTCATGAGGAACCCCCCGTCATTTAAAGGATCATCTGACATTGTGCAAGCTGAAGGGAAGAATAAATAACTGGAAAATATTTTTGGTGTCTTGGGGTTTTCATAACAATAAAACGTTAATCTGTATATTTACATTTTTTTAATGTGAATCTAATCAGTGGTGTTCGGTGGTTAAAAATATCACGAATAGTAAGAAGATTGATTCTCTTGATTATAATTAATTCAAGGGTATGTTCCTTTTACTAAGGAAGTTTCACTTAGGATGGAAAAATAATTCTATGAATTTAGGTAAGAGGATGACTCATTGTATGGTTATAAATAAAAATTCACTTGATTGGTATGTTATGCTATAAATTTTAAAAATGACACTTACTGTAAAATAATTTATTGTTTACTTCGTAATAAATCGAATGTATCAAATGGAATTAGCTTCTTGTGAGTTAAAAATTTATGAAAATGTTTTCCAATGTGCAGAGATGGTGAAAATGGGGTTTTCCAACGATCAGTGATTCTTTGAAAAAAAATAAGAGTCCAAGGTGACAGATTAAAGGGAATAACTCTTCAAAAAAGTTTTATGGTAGGAAACTTATGTTTATAGTTTGTGAAAATTGTAGTATAAAGCACACTGGGGAATGCCTTTTGAATTTTGGTATGTTCTTTCGATGTAGTAGAATTGGACAAAAGCCTCACAATTTCACTAAAAAGATCATTGTAATGGTAAGAAAAAATATGATTTACTGTTAGCAAAATGTTTTAAGTGCAACTGAATCGGTCATTATGAAAATTAGTGTCCAATGAATGTATCTAATGATGGAAAGAATTCGGACTACAAGAAGAATGTTGTTGTAAAATACTTTTCAACTACTTCTTGGGCCATCAAATGAAGTAGTATCAGGTACATTGTTTGTTTATTAGTATTATGCCAATGTGTTGTTTGATTCCAGGTCAACACATTCTTTCATTTATAAGAAATTATCTAGTAAAGTGGGAATTCAATCTCAAGATATAAATCATGAACTTTTCATAAAAACAACTAGAGGCAACATTGAGATAAAAAAAATAAGAACCTTCATGTCCTTGTGTGAAGAAAGAATCAACCTAAAAACCATATAGTTTTTTCTCTAGTAGAGTGGGATGTTATTTTGGGTATGGATTGGATTTATTCTTGTCATGATAAGATTAACTAGAGATATAAAGTGGTTTTTTTTCAAAAAGAATTTTAGTTTTGTACGAGAATGACACCTTACATTTGATAAAATATCATGATGTTGAGAAACTAGTAAATGATGGAAATGAATCCTACCTAGAATATATTATTGAAAATAAAGTAATTGATCAAATTAATGATGTACCAGTGGTCAATGAGAATCTTGATGTTTTTTCAAATGAGTTTCCTAGTATAATACTTAACGAGGAAGTTAAAATTCAAATTGACTTGGTTCTTGATTTTAAGACAATTTAAAAACAACCATATCAATTGGATCAAATTGAGCTTTTAATGTTAAAGAATCAATTGAAGGAGTTATTAGAGAAATGTTTCATTTGACCAAGAACATCACCATAGAGTGATCCATCTCTGTTTTTAAAAAGGAATGTCTTTTCAATGCGACTTTTCATTGATTATAGAGAAAGAACAACATCACTTTTAAAAAAAAGTATCATTTTCCTCATGTCGATGATTTGATTGATCTGCTCTAAGGAGATTGTTATTTTTCAAAGAATGGCACAAGGTTGTGGTACCATCAGTTGAAAGTAAAGGAATTAGACATTCTAGAGACTGTGTTTCATACCAGATATGGCCATTATAAATTTTTCGTTATGACTTTTTTGGTTAAACGTTGAACCTCTTGTGTTCATAGATCTTAGGAATATAATTTTTTGTGAGTTCTTGGATAAGTTTGTGGTTGTTATTATTTATGATTTTTTGGTATATTCTAAAATTAAATAGGAGCATGAAAATAATTTAAGGGTTATCTGGAAAACATTAAAATAAAATAAACCATATGGGAAATTTAACAAGTCTATGTTTTGGTTACTACAACTTTTATTCCTTGGTCACATTGTTCCTAAATATGGTATAACTATTGATCCTTGTAAAACAAAAGTTGTTGAATAGTGGACAACACCTATAAATATAACTTAGATTCATAGTTTTTTTATAAGTTTATTAAAAGAGATTTGGTGAAAATGTTTCAAGGTTATGTAGACCACTGACTATGTTAACTCGAAGAGGTGTTAAGTTTATCTGTACAAAAGAATGTGATGAATGTTTTAATGAATTGTAAAGTAGATTTGTGAATTCTCCAATTTAGGCCCTACCTTCTAGAAGAGGTAAATTTTTTATCAATAGCGATTCTTCATTGAAAGGACTTGGATGTTTCTTAATGAATAATGATCTGGTAATTGCCTATACTTCACGACAATTGAAAACTCCTAAGTTAAATTTTCCTACACATTATTTGGAAGTAGCTATTATTGTGTTTTATTTAAAAAATTGAAGGCATAATTTATATAGAGTAAAATTTTAAATATATTATGATAAAAAAATATTGATGTATATATTCACATAGAATGAATTAAACATGATACATATGAGATGGTTTGAATTTATCAAATACCATGATTCAAAAATTCATTACCATCCAGGAAAAGTAAACAAAGTGGATGATGCTTTGAGTCAGAAAAGTAATTCTATATTAACCATGTTACATTAGGAATGTGACCCTTTGATTAATTATTTGATGAAATTATTAATGGAACTTGTTGGTGCACACACCTACTCTATTTTTTCAGGTTTCAGTATAATCATCTCTCACAGACAAAATAAACTATGTGCAAAAAAAAAGATAGTGAGTTTCAAGAAAGAGGTAGAATTGTTTTAGAAGGGTTTGTTAACTGAATTTAACGTTGATAAAGACTGTGTTTTGAGTTTTGGAAGGAGCTTATGTGTGCATTGCGATTCAAAATTTATGAAAGACTTATTATGTGAAGCTTATAGTTCTCTATTTTCTGTTCATCCTAGCAGTACTAAGATGTATAGAGATCATTGGGAGTATTATTGGTGGGATGGAATGAGAATATATATTTCTAACTATACCATGAGATATTTTATTTTTCAATAGGTTAAAGTAGAGGGGTAGTTACCGAAAGCGATGCTTCATCATTTTTCAATTCCAGAGTGGAAATGGGAAAATATTTCCTTTGACTTTGTAGTGCGGTTACCAAAGACATCTTGATGTAACAATGAAATCTATGTTATTATTTATTGATTGAATAAATCTACTCATTTTATTTATTTTCAAGATACTCTGTCTCTATATTGACATTATTGATTGTATATTAAAGATATATTCAGGTTACATGGTGTTTCCATCACTATTGTATCTGGTTGTGAACCTAGGTTCACATCTAACTTTTAAAAAGTCCTTCAAAAGTCGTTGGGTACTGAATTTACTTTTAGTATAGATTTTCATGCACAATCCGATGGGCAGTTAGAATGAACAATTCAGACATTAGAAGATATGATACATGCTTGTTTAATGGATTACAAAGGAAGTTGTGACCAACATCTTTCATTTTTTTAGTTTTTTTTATAAAAAATATTTTCATTAATGAATAAAGATGGAACCATTCGAGGAATTATATGGTAAGTGGGGTCAAACTACCAATTTTTGGACAATGTATGCGAAAGGAAGTTGATGAGACCAGAATTGGTAAAAGATATGGCAGAAAAAGATCCATTACTTTCGAATCACATGATAATAACTCAGAGTAGGAAGAAAAATTATTCGGATAATCGGAGGAAGAATCTTTCATTTGAGGTAGGTAATAATGGATTTCTCAATGTTTCTCCATAGAAAAGTATGATGCATTTCGGTAAAAATGGAATGTTATGTCTGAGGTTCTTTGGACCCTATAAAAATCCTATTGAATGATTGATCATATGTCTACATAGTCACTTTACATCTCTATTTATCCCAGGTACACAATTTTTTCATTCTTCAATGTTAAGAATGTATATTCAAGATCCATACCATGTTTTGAGTCCATAGGTAGTTTAGTTGGAAGAGAATTATTCCTATGAGTAAAAAATAGTTCATATTCTTGAATGTAGAGAGTGAGTGCTACCGAATAAGGTAAATCTTCAGGTTAAGGTTTTTTTTGGAAAAACTATATGGTTGAAGAGGAAATATGGGAATATTATAATTCTATGAGGGATAAATACCTCTACTAATTTGATAAGTAAATAAAATTACAGGGACACAATTTCCAAAAGGGGTCAATGAAGTGGTATCCCAAGTCTTTATAGAATAATAATTTTCCATATCTGTTTATACTTAAGAATAAGAAATCAATTTTAAATTAAGGGGGATATTTTTTCTAATAGCATACTCAACACATAATAATTAGTTCCTTCGAAATATTACATTTCACACAACATTGAGTTATACTGAAAAGTATAATAATAATATTATTTTAAATGGTATTTAACACATAGTAATTGTATTGGAAATAATGAACATTACTAACTAAAATATGACTAAAAATGTTGGTTAAATGTTTTTATGTTTATCCAATTAATTTTAGAGGTTTAAAATAAGACCCACTTAAATTTTAAGCATGATATATTATAATATTTACAAATGGTAGTTTTATCACCTTTTGAAGGAGAACCCTTTTTAAATCTAGTTTTTTGTCACTTTTATATCTTCTATTTGAAAAAATAAACTTCTACAGTTTATCTAGGACATCAAATTTTACTTTGGGTAATGTTTTTGGTAATTTTCTGATAATGTACAGTTTTTAATGAACAGTGACAAATGCAGCATTTTAATTCAAAACTGCCTTTCTGTCTAATTTATTTATATGTATAGATTTTCATTTCAAATGGTTCTAATGTGTAATTGGAATATTTTATTTATCGTTTCATCCATTTTTTTCATTATATGTAATTTCAATCATAATTAGGGCATAAACACATGTCAATCCTTTGGTAGTTTTTCTTCTTAAAAACACAATTTTTTTTTTCACATTAGAAATTTATTTTAAATTAATTTGTCAAAACTCATTGTTTTGAACCTAAAAAAATAGATTCCATATTTGGAATCATAAGGTCCAAATTTTTTAATTAAGTGACTTTTATTTTTGGACAATATTAAAAGTAACATCATTAATTATTTTTATTTACCTTCCTTAAAGGGTAAATCTATTAAATAAAGGTAAAAAATAATATTATAATTATATAAAACTACAGTAAAATTTTTCTTAATCATATTGGATGATATATTTATGACCATTATAATCCTTAGGATTATATTTTGTCATTTTGGTGCCACATGTGTTAGAAAATGACATTTTATAAGAGATAATTTAAAGTAAAGAGAAATATAACATAAACATGTATCTTTTACTAATTTTTTTTATATCGGGTTATATAATTTATAACTTTTCATATAAATATTAATTATAAATATAATAATATTTCCTAACTCATGGAAATTTATTTTTAATTATTTTACATTAACTAAATAAATTTAATTAAGACACAATGATGATGTTTTAATTGCATTATTAATGAATGATTCAAATAAATGATACTAAAAATATTAAAATAAATTTAATTTGAATATTTTGATGTCATATAATATTTTTTTTTCATGATATCGACATATTATATTTGATTTAATTCCTTTGTTTAGAAATAATAAAGTTGTTATGAATTTAACAAAAATAAATTACTTTATAGCGTCAAAATTAACAAAAATTAGTTTAAAAAAATACTATTTTATTAAATGATATAATAGTCCTAAAAATATATGATTCAGAAAAATGAATTATATAATGTAAAAAATCTCATTAATGATCCACTTATGGTTGTCTTATCATTTTATAGAAAATATAGTTAGCATGTATTATGAAAATTCAAGATACATGTTAAAAGTTAATATTTTTAACTATGGGTTGAAGATAAAATATAAGGTCACTTTTGTAACCAAATTGTGTCTAAAATATATTTCAAGAAAATCCAATAGTGCCCCTCCTCCTTCTTATAAAAGGCCACCAAATCTGCCAACTTACTCACACCTCTCAATCCCCTTGGTTCATCTAAATTAGGATCAAATAACCATCCAATATCCCTGAGTCTTCTCTAGAAGCCTTCCTTGGGAATAAGTAACTTCAAGAAATACCTTTATCTCAAATCAAAAGTGGTTTCCCGATTTATAGGTAACATCTTCTCTCAAGTTCCTTTTCACTTTATTCCATCTACAATACCAATGATCATTTTATACATTTTTTTTAAAGGTTAGGGCCAAAGCATCAATTTATCATTTAAATCAAAGACCTATTTAGAGGGTAGAGGGAGACCTAATACATAGCCCGAAGGCCCAAGGCCAAGTGGCCTGAATACAAGGCTTGAAAGCCCAATTTTTGGCCCAAAGGACCCTCTGTGAACAGTACTGCTACAGTACCTGTGCAGCTACAGTACCTGCTACAGTACCCGCCGCCGCTACAGTATTCTGTAACAGTTCCTCCGCTGCTACAGTGCCCCACTACAGTGCCCTACTACAGTACCCTGCTATAGTACCAGAAATTCATCTCTACCCAGTTTTGAACCCGGGTCTTTTGGATGTCAAGTCGGATCCTGTACCACTTGGGTACAGGCTCGTTGGCATCTTATTATACATTGATTATATTACAACAACAGTATCTTAAATATACTTGTATATTCATTTGAGAAGTACTCAAACTAAACTTAAACAAACCTCCATCTAATGGATACACACATACTGTTTCTGTGGATGATGAACTACTACCTCATGAAACAATGATTGTTCAATTTTCCCATACCACCTCTCATAGTGTCCATTACGATAGAACTATATTTATATATGATATATATTATATTTATATAGTATTTATGATAATTTATTTTTCATTTAATTAATACCTTTATGCATTCCATAATGTGTAAATACTATAATTTCATTTGAGGAAGTGCGGATTACCACCCCCTCAAAGTGATATCACTTGTTCATGATATACATGGAACGTATAATTGACAACATCAATGATATTATGTAATTTATACAGAATATGATATTATAATTTAATTATAGTATACCTATGTATCACTTTTTTCATTCCTTTAAATATGAAAAAGAAATGAAAATAGTGTTCCTGCGTACGTATGGCATAACCTCTACATGAACGGTGCATTTTATTTCTTATCTCCAAATGTTTTGAACAATTATAAATACAAATATACTAGATATAAATACATATATAATATATTTATATTATATTTAAATCATGAATAATATTCTGGTGATGGACTTTTGACTACATGGACAATTTATATCAAAATAATTTAATTTTCGACTCCAATACCGAATATTTACAAAATGACTGATATGAACTAAAATTGTTATGTAATTTTTATAACATGATGATAAGTAATATAAAATGAATAATAAACATTAAAAAGGTTCTGAAGCAATTAGAAATTAACCCATGTTTATTATTCCAGAATATAATGAACGAACAAGACAAGTCAGACTCAAGGTAAGTAACTTCATCGAAATCTCCATTCATTGTGGAATATTTTAGTTTATACATGGAATTCATTTATACAGTGTATAATTATAGCCTTTAGATTTTAATTTAATTTAACTATATCTAAACGTAATCTTTTTCTACGAATAATTTTACTAAATGAAAAAAGGAATGTATATTTTTAACGTACGTGTTGACAATGACCTTTCCGGCTCTGCGAGCCTTATTTGATATTTGGATTACATAACAAGTTGTAAGGTTATTAGATGAAAAATAAATTCCATATACCATTTTTATAAATTTGGGTATTGAAAATGGTTTTGATAATGGATTGATAAAGTCAATATATTGAAATGATATATTGTGATTGAAATGTGAAACTGTTATCTTACATTTTTGCTTGTTTTATGTGTTATGAATATATTGTGGTTCCTCGGAATTGTTAATGTACATGGGAGGTTTCATGATAATCCAAGGGTGTGTGAGCCCGAGATAGCTCTCCAATGTACAGGGTAACATGAAAAAGGTAAACATTTCTATTTTTTAAATAATATTTAGGGAATATATTGTGATGGGTATTCCAAACATAACTCTTTGTAAGTGTGAATGATAAAATGTAAGTATGTTATAGATGCGACAGGTTACCTTTTGATTTATAAATTCAATGTGTTATTTAAAAATTTTATGATTTCATGAGGTATGTTAAATAGAAAATGATTTATTATTGAAAATAATAATTTCTTTGACTTTTATGTATTCATGGACTAATGTTTTATTTCATTATTTTATATCCCTTATAGACCATTTTATGCTCATCCAATGTTTTTGAAATATTTTTCACAGTCCATATGGAAGGGTAAGAGAAAAGAAGAATTATAGAATAATTTTATCAGGTAAATTCTTTTTTTTATTTGAGGAGTTTTATTTTTTTGAAAAAATTGGACAGAGTATAAGTGTATACTTAGAAATATTTGAGATGTAATGTAATATTTAAGGCCTAATATTCTAAAACTATAAACCCAAAATGATCCTCAATTTGAATTCTTGACTTACATCATGATTATGTAATGTTTAAGGCTGGGTCCTTATAGTAGAATCACACCCAATTCCAACTGATTAGAGCGCCATGACAAATATTTGAAACCAAAACCCACCAGATTATCAATGAAGACACCAATTCTGATTTCAAATATAAAATAGTGAAAATATAGATAAAATAACCTATAACAACTGTAATTTCTTAATGATATATTCATATATATAAATTTTTTCTTCCATTAATATCTTATTTTATACAAAATACAGTGTGTAAACGAGGCGTGATATACTATTAACCCATTACTATTTAATTTGAATTTTATATCCTAGTCATTTTATTTATGGTTATGAATATCAATAAAAAATTTATTAATTATTTTTAAAATTTTTAAAAATTATTTCATTATTTCTCTATTAATTAAAAATGAGAATGAAAATCATTTTAAAATAAATTTTATATTTCTTTGAAAAATGGGTTTCCTATGTGAAATTTGTTTTTTCATAACAATTTATAATAATCACTACTTTTGAAATTTTTTAATGAAATTAATATATTATATATTCAATAAAACTATTTCATATTCTTATACATATTTTCAAGAGATGGGATTATAATAACAAAATTATATGCTTACTGATGTAATTTGTTTAGAAATAGTTTTTCATTTTGTTTTTCAAACATAGATTAAAATGAATTTAAACCACATATAGAAACTAAATTGTGATGAAGGGATTAAATATATTGAACTATTAGATGTATTTTTTTTCATCATTTAGCTTTTATATTTAAGAAATATGAATAATATCTTTTACAAAATTCATCATCTCAGTACAGGGTAAATCTGGTAGACCTAGTTCAAAACAAAATGTTATAGTCATAATTTATCATAACAACTAATATGGGATGAAGTTAAATTAACAGTTATCAAATTACTATATGAATTTTTTTGGGACACCATTCCACAAAAATACCCTATATTGTATTTAATATAATTTAAAATACAAAATTTCATTCTCTTTATTTTAAATAACATGTTGATGTTTACAATGGAACAATATTATATTGTGAATGAATTATAATGGTTATTTATAGAGAAATTGAATTTTTTCTTGATGAAAATTTATTTCTATTTATTAATTATTTAATTTCATAAAATCCAAACACAACAACAACATAATATTTCTTAAATGAATTGAAATAAAAAATAAATTATTTTAAAATTATTTAATGTAATATTGATTGACATATTTATTGTTTTTCACTAATTTTATAGATTACTATATCATATTAGTGTATTTTTAAAGTATTATATTATTATACATGATTTTTTTCTATAGGGAAAAATGAAATGAATAGTTTCAAATGTGAGATTAATGTGATTTATTGAAAATGTTATTTTATATAATTATTTAAAATAATAAAATTACTGGACGAAGAAATGGTGGATAACATATGGTATAAAATTTCATTACATTTACATAAAACATCCCATTATATACTTATAATTAAAATTATAGGACATTAATTGTGAAAAAAATATTTTCATGGTTATGGATAAAATAGGTTAACTATGGAGGAAAACCAAAATATTTGGTTTAAAGAACAATATAAAATTGTTAAAATATTCTTTTTAAAGTTATTTCAACCTAATATTATTGTATCTTAAAATATATGTAAATTTGTAATTATTATTTGGGAGAATGTGTTTTTTATATTTTAATTTTTTTAGAAAATCCAAGTGTTACCCTTTACTCAATCATAGAAGGTCATCTCTACCATATCTTCTTCAAAAAAATTGAGCCTTCTTTTTCAGAAAAACCCTACTTTTTCCTTTCAAAATAGATATTCATATTATAAAGGATATGGGATATAAAAATTCCAAAACTATGAACCATAAAAGGATATCTAAAATATATTTTTTCAAATGATAGATGATCACCTAGACTTTTTGCTTTCTTTGTTACCTTTTTACATAAAATATACATTTTTTATTTAACATAAATTAATAAATTCAGTATTGTAGGTATATTAAAATATTATTTTTATTACAAAACAACTATTATCTAGCCTCCCTCCCATCTAATGTGAATTGAATGTATTTCTCATTTAGATGTTCGAATTATAGTATCCAAATACTGATAAAATTATTTTCTCATCACAAACTTTTATATATGTATTTTAAGATTTATTAAATGATTATATATGATATTTATGACATATTTATTCTTTTATAATGATAATATCATATCAAATTATTACCTTCCAATCTAACAGGAAAAATAAAACGTAAGTTTCACATAGGTGTTCATGACTTCATCCACAAATTGTTGTGATTTGTTTTTATTCAAACAACAAAAATGTAAATAAGGATGAATTAGATGAATATTTATTATTTATATTATATTTTTATGATTCTATAATGCCGGATTATAATTATATTTATTTCTATCCACTCTACAAAAATTTGAAATGATGACCAGGATTACGTACGACCTACCCTCTCCATGAATAGTTTAATTCATTATATATATATATACGTTTATAGATGGATAAAAATGTGTATATAATGAATATATATGATATTAATGAAATTATTTATATTTTTTAGATGGTTTAACGATGATAAATTTTAATGTACTAAAACTAATGAATTGAAATTCTCATAAATATGAGTCTATTAACACATGTAATCAATGATTTAAATAAGGAGTTACTAATAAATAACGGTTAATATGATATAAATGGATAGTATAAGTAGTTATAATTCTATAAATTATTATTTTATTTATTTATAATAATTTAAATTTATTATTAAATATTATATAGTTCTTTCTATATAAGTGTAACTCAAGGTAAATGTATTATGTTAAAATCTCATTGTTTACTAGGATTTTTCATGATTATGATTTTGGTGAGGAAATTAGATAATATATATCCCAATAATTTCATTAATTTTAATATATATTCTGGTTATTTTGATATATTACACATTTTTCATTCATTTTAAAGTTCCTAAATACTCAAGATACTGATATAATTGTTTTTTGAAAACTGACATTATTAATCTCTTCCATCGAAAACCCTTTTTCAACCTTACCCATATTTTCTAAAAATGTTTCTAAAAATTTAATTAATATTTCAATGTGATTTATGAAATTTTTTTAAACCTTTATTATAATTTTACAATTAATTTAAATTAAATTTCATTGTAATTTGTCAATGGAAGTAATTTTTGACATTTATTGTAGAAATAGGAAATGAATATTTTCATGAAACATAAATGGAGTGAATTTAATTTTAATCCTTTATGACCAATAAATAATTTTAATATTACTTTTTAATTTTTTATGATATGTTTAAAATAAAATATTATCCTTATTATTTGGTATTTCTTAATTTTTATAAGTGTTTTCAAGGTGATAATTGTATTTTTTTCATGATATTCTTCAATGGTAGTGATATGATGAGTGTTTTATGGTATTCTATCACACATATTTATTATTTTCAGTATGATATGTTTGGGACTATAATTATATATAACATCAATGAATTATCTAATGATGGATGTCTTATTAGATATAAACCACTGTAATGTGGTGTGAAATCAGTTAAGTAAGGGAATTATTCTACTATGATTGTAATGGAAATGAACAAAATCTACTACGATGGAATATGGATTGAACCCTATCAACTATGATGTTCTTGGAATTGAAATTTGAATAGTATGAAAATTATTTTATATTCTTAATTGTATTATATAAATATATGACTTATTCTAACATACTCTCTAATGTCTCATGTATATTGATTCCATTATGACTCATGTCTTATGATCTTACCTAATTTATGAAATTAATCATCATTATTATCATTAATATGTTGTTTATGGATTTCAAATTTTAATGTTACGTTATCATAACCTTATTCTAATGTTACATTTATGTTATCATTGAGGTAATAATTTTTTACCCACACCAAGCATGTTATATCAATCTTTTACATGTTTCATTACTCCAGGTTATGAAGATTTGTTTTATATATGATATTACTAAGATGTGGGATAGTTATTTAGAACTAAATGGAATAAAATGTATATATATTATAAAAAATTCTCTTATGTTTCCAAGATTCAATATAAACTAGACCAATAAGATTATAACATAGATATTTATGTTATATAATGAATATTTATCTAATTAAATGTAATATCAATATATATAATTCATGGGTTACTATAGTTAGCATCACAAACTCATAGTAATGGTCCCTGATGACCTAGGTAAAATGTAATATGTCATATAATAATTGGAGTTCTATTAGACACAAAAAAGTTTTTTTTCATGATTTTTTGGTTTCCCACAATGATTATTATCCCATAGTTATTTCGTGATTTTTATAATGGATAGATCCTAATGGAATCATGTAAATGATAAAATTAATGTATAATGAAGTGATTTTTCATTTGAGAAACTTAGTGTTACAGGAGATGGAAAAAAATATTATTTATCTTCTTACAAAACATTATCAAGCTATAATCAGATTGTCTTCCATAATAAGAAAATATATGAACACTATTATGTTACATAAATCATATGGTAACATCTAGATTTGTTTTGTGGGCCTTCTAATTCAGTAGTTATTGTGAAATGGATCATTTCATTTGAAAAGATATTTTATATTCTATAGTGGTTAGGGAATGAAGAAATCATTTTAGATGTCTATCATTTAGAATCTATAAAACATAAATGGTGTAATCGTATATAAAACATGAGGAAATAATACGAAAATGACTCCATCGTTTGGGAGGATTCCAAGAGATTATTTTTCAATAACTAATTTCTTTATAATATTTATGTAAAATTAGATAATAATTACTTGAGATAATGTATAATGGGGAGGAATCCATCAATACCTAGGTAGAAAAATTTACATTTATTGTGAGGTATTCTTATAGTATTATCATCCAACCTAAATGTAATTATAATAAATTTTTTAGCCTTAAAAACCATGTGTTTGTACGAAATTAGTAGTAATAGATATTATCATCTACAATGAAATCATTAAATGTGCTATAAATATTTGAATAGAGATTTCTGTTTTATATTAACTGTACGATTTAAATAAGAAATGAAATTTGGAATTCAAAAGAAGCACTCAAAATCAGGGAGATAATAATATGATAATTCACTTATGCTTAATGTGTGGATAGAGATGTGGATAAAATTTCATTAAGGGTACTGGTAAATGTTTTCTATAAATAAAGGATGGAAAATAGAAAATTACCTTATGATTTAATGGGAATAAGTATTTATCTAATTATTGAGAAAATCAACCCCAAAATAAAACTCCCACAATCCATCATTTCTAATTAAAAGAGTATGAGAATTATGATATCCATTACTCACATCTGATGGATAATTATAATGATCGAAATTAGAGACATCACATTCCCATATGGGACATATCATGAAATCACCATTGATGACATGGATAATTATGTGGAGAAATTTACACTTATAATAAACTATATAAATATTTTCATTTAATTTTAATAGGGACATATACACACTTTTATATCTGAAAAATTTACTAAAGGTATCACTATACCACCACACCAATTAGATGTTGTGGTTTTAGAGAAAACCACTATTTCTATGGTGATCACATCAAAGGTTTATGAATCATATCCAAATGGTTTTTTAATGTGATTATTGAAATTCTCATCATTCTCCCACTATTTGAATTTGATGTTATTTTGGGATTGTATTGTGTTTCCTTACATATACCTAAAAAAAATTAAGATGATGAGATGTAATATTTGATAATCTAGACAAACCAATGATATTCTATTAGTGTTATGAAAAAAAAATGAATTTGAAATAGAAATTCCATCCCTTAAATTAGTCTTTATCATATTCAAAATGAATCTTTATCACATATGGTTTTGGAGACCCTAAAATTTACGATATTCCTATTTTACAGATTTTATTGATGGATTTTCATAATAGATTTCATTTCTTCTACCAAATCATTATGTTGAGTTCATAATTAAACAGATACATGGTGCTATATAAATTTTAGATACTATATATTGAATGGATCCTATTGAGTTTTAGGAACTTATGTAGAAACTCGAAGAGAATTATGATAAGAGATTTATTAGGCCACATGAAACACCTTGGTGTGAACAAGTTTTGTTTTTATGGATAATGATGGATAAATGAGGCTCAACATTGTTTATAAAGAATATAAAAAATATCACTATAAAAAATAATTATCCACAACCATTTATTGACTAATTTTTTGATCAACTATTTGAAGGTCAATACTTTCCCATGATTAATCCTCATTCAAGATACCATCAATGGAGGATCCTAAAAGTGGATTTACATAAGACAAAATCCCATAAAATTAATGGAAATTATGAATTAATATTATTCCATTTGGACTTAATAATTCCCTTCTATCTTGATGGACATAATTATTATAGTCATCATAGACTACCTTGATCAATTTTTTGTATTCATTATAGACGATTCTTTTGGGTATTCAAAGGGAATAGAAGAACATGAATATCATTTGTGTATTCTTCTAAAGAACCTATTTAAAATTAATATTTGTGGAATGATCTATCTTCATGAATGTTATCTTGAAAATGTTTCATTTGTGTGTAACATAATTTCAACCAATGGTATATCAGTAGATTCACCATGTCCCAAAAACCTCCCCCCAATGTGTACCCCTATTGGGCTAGCAATGTGAGAAGGGAGATTGTGACCCCCTGAGTCCCACCATCAATAGGCCCCGGGTTGTCGACTAGCACCGAGGGTACAATAAACACACAAATGAGAGGAATTAACCTCTAAGGGAACACATGCGAAAGGCATAGATATGGCAGAAACCAACCAAACCCAAATCAGACTGAAAAATAAGAGAAAAACTATGTAAAAATTGTAATGTCATCTAAGAACTACTATAACTAAAAGGTAAAATATCATGTACGAAAAGAAAATAAAAATGGCTATGACCACAAATCCTGAACAGCTCCTGTAACCCCAAGAAAGTAGTAACCAGAATGATTTCCAACCTACTCCAAGTATCCTGAAAATAATTTATATATACATAGGGTGAGTATAAAAGTATATTTAGTACGATCCTCCCCATACCCTCTCATGAAATATGTAAAGAAATCCTGCTAAATAACAGTGAAAAAAAATTGTTACTAACTTGTATGATAAAAAATTTTACTATGTTCCCAGCCTCACCATGGATACTCTCACCATGTATGTCATAAAAGAGTTTATAATATAATAAAGAAGATCAAGGGTACGCCAATACCACTTCCCCACTAGTTTGCTGCTTTTCCCCTACATCACACATCCTAAGAATCTCTCCCCAAAAAGACATGCCCACAGACACCTGGGAAAAGAACCCAAATTTGAACCACGTGCAACACAACCACTATGTACATGTAACCAAAGTATCCAGGTAGTTTTCAAGATCCACCACTACACTCATAATGTATATCATACATCGAGCAATATACCTCAATCCATTACAGCCGATACACTGAGTAAATATCCTCAAGCCATCATAGCCATTACACATTACACCTATAGTAGTCCATATGAAACTATATCCAGAATAAATGTTTGTGAATAACAAGAATCCATTACATCCCTCTACACACATATATAGGGAAAACGAACCAATGTGCCTTCCTACACATGTAACTATCACTAGAAGATAGAAGGGCCAAATGAGATACTCAACCATCCATCCTACCACCGAAATATCAAGGAAAACAGCCCCCAGGGCACAAAATCCATTGGGTGTCAGTTTCCCTAATGATGAGTGGAATTAGTATATAGAAGCATAAAACATTACAGAATATACTATATCTCACAAAAACTCTGGGAGAATAACCTATTCTCTAACTAAAATTCATCTAACATCTCTCAGACTCTGGGCTGCCACTGCTAAGACTGGGTATCATATAAGAAAAAAATAATTTTAAGTGATTTATTACATTACTTCATTCCCTTTTTATTAGTTTCAATTCATGTTAATTAATTCCTCAAAAATTAATTAACCATTATTAATTCAACATTATATTTCATTAGAAACACATCAAAGTTGCATGCCCCATAGGCTTAACCACCCCATGTCCAATGATTCTCAGAAATATTACCTTAGCATTGAAGCCCAGAAAACTCCAAACCCATGGGCTAACATCATTTATTCAATCATTTACTAACCACATTAATACTTTCCCATTTTCCTAAGAATTATACAAAAAAACATTATAAGATATTGAACACAAGAGGGCTCAACCCGGTGAGTAGATGAACTACCCATAAAGTCTTTTCAACCCATGACAGTAGTGTAGAGCCGTACTCCCTTGAGAATATAAACACAAAATGAACGTGGAATACCCCATGTGTCTTCTCCCCTTTTAGATGAAGGGTAAGTAATAAAATATAGCTTCCGTAGTGGGTAAAGTAATGCAGATAAAAAATCAACAAGATTCAGAAAACATCCAATCATTCACATCCAACCCGTTTCATCATCTCTAGTGTCCTCCCTGATACCCACATGCATAAACTATTGTATCTTTCCACTATAGGCGTAATATATTCCCACAAACAATGGTATCCCCTATGCTCATATCTAAAAACATCCATCTAGACTAATAACACATCACAAGTAGTAGGAAACAAACATTATATCAAATGCACTCTTATCCCATAAACAAGGATTTTTTCCCTTACAAGCATTGAGATCTCATAGCTCCATGAATATGGATCTTTGTCCCTTACAAGAAATACGATAACTCAAAACCAAACCATGCATTATCTTTTATCAATAAAACAGTTCTTTAATCCATATTTAATTAACTGATTCGTTGATAGTATGTTTTAACTATGGGAAAACAAAACTGCGAGCTATTATAACTACCAAAAATTGATTAAAAATGATTACTACATCAATTTGATTAACATAAAATTTCAATAGCATCAACTAGTTTCATGTACATGAATCTTTATAATATTCCATTTAATTATCAATAAATTATATATTTTCATTCTTTAAAAATTTCATCTAGAACAACATGCTAACATGAAAATCATTGATATCACACTATCTAGTAAATCAAGAGGCAAAACATTATCATGGTGGAGGGAAACAATATGTGATAAAGAAATTCTTTTAATATAGTTAAAGTATTTAATTTGGTCAATTACAAGGAAATCCAAAGGGCTAAATCATGCTAACTCTATGATTACATGTAAATAACAAGAGAAGTATCCAATCCCCTACCTAAAATGGTTTTTTACGTTCTTTTATCGAGAATGGATCAAAGCTATAGCTCACGATAGCCTTTCCCAAAACAAATGTATCCACCTGAGGATGTCACATCACAAACGTATCAACAACAACCAAATGAACTCCCAAAGAACCATAGAGATCAAGCTCCATAGAATGAAAAATAGAAATCGGATAAAACAGATTGATGTAACCCCAAATAATTGTGGTATATATAACCACTAATTGAATACATATTGAATAAGGTATTGGGGAACCAATCCAAAATGAAAGAATCCCAAAAGGTTGGAGATGGAGGCGTCTGGGTCTTCTGGGGTTGAGAGAGGGTGCGCTCAAGCCATTGGGTTTGAAAAACCTGAGCAATTGCAAGTCTATAAAACACCTAGCGGTGGGATAATACATGATGTGTACCTCCTATTCACATCTTGTTACAACTCTAGGAGACTTATTCTGAAAAACACATTTCCTCGATGATTTGTTTTAATTTTATGAAACCCGAATGGTACACACCCTGTCCCCATTGGTCACATTGTGTACCCCCTTATTTCCAGCTTCTCCTGACCAAAATCCACCAGACATCCTTAGATCACACTTAGAGAACCTCTGTTATCAAGAATAAGAAAATGTTCAATCCGAACAGATCCTAGACCTTACAATAGATACCTTTCAAAAACATTTTCATCCTCAATAATTCAAAACAAACCCATATATGAATCAAAAAATGGGTTTTCTGAACCATCACCCCATGAGATTCTTCTCGAGGCTCCCACCACCAAAAGAGCTTAACCACGTAAAAAGAACAACGCAACACCTCACGATAACCATAGCTATCACTTAAACACTCTCTCTCGAGAGATACCACTCAAAAGTGAGAAAGACTCAATAAAAACAATAGGAATCCATCTAATAAATAGGAATAGACTACAAACACAAGGTGAATATAATTACAAGGAAAAAGCTAAACATTAAACAACTCGGGAAACATATAACGTATATGTGAATCACATTCCCGTGTACTCTCCTCTATGCCACTTTTTCGCCACATGACACAAACCATGTGAATATAACACTGATGAAACACCTTATCCATGTGGTCCTAGATGTCCACATGCATATCCATGAAGGTCGTATCACCATCAACATCGATACCCCCCTAATTTATAAAGAGAGATTCATCATGAAGATAACAATGAAGATTCCACACATGAAAAACATCATGTATATAACTGATCTATGGAGAATTGCTACTCAATACACCATGATTCCAACCTGAGCCAACACCTAAAACGTCCCCACTAACCGGGGATAATTCTAACTCCCGTGAACAAACCTTCATTTCCCACGATGGGGAGTCAAATTCCAAAACAAGCGATGAACAAAATCAAACTCCAAAGGACCCATCCTTTGATCAAAATATGATTTTTGAGGATCTTGTGTTTCATTTATCCTCTCACAAATCTTCTAATACATCTCTATCATATTTTGTGCATGTTCTAGTCAATGAATTGCTGACTCTCTAACCCAATCCCAACATAACATAGAATGGAATGCTCATCCACAAAAGTCCTCAAATTGCAACATGTCGATGGTTGAATGAAAACATTTATTTTAAGGGAACTCTACCGAGGGTAAGTGCCTTATCCATGAATATCAAAAATCTAGGACACAAGAGCATAATATCTTGTCAATAGTTTAGGTGTCCCTCTTTGTCTAGCCATCTATATACGAATCTAAATCAGTGTTACAACATAGTTGAGAACAAAAATAGTACTGCATACCTCTACACACCCTATAGAAAAAACAAGGATCTTGATCAGAAATGATCATCCTTAGAGCTCTGTGGAGTCTCAGCACCTCCTCTAGATACTGCCTCAATAAAACAACTACTAAGATCAATTCCTTGATTGCTATAAAGTGGGATGATATTTTCGAACAATCCACTACCACCCATAAAGTATCACTACATCCTAGAACTCGATGTAAACCAATAACATAGTTCATTGAGATGTCCTCTCACCTTCACTGAGGAATATCCAATGGCTAGAGAAAACCACTTGGGACACAATGGTCAATGTTCACTTTCTGGAAGACCAAACATTGAGACACAAACACTTTAACTATATGCTTTAGCCTAGGCCACCAAAATTGACTCTTCAAGGATAAGTACATATTTTTAAATGCCAAGAAGAACCACTAAAGGTGATCTATGGAACCCTCTGAGAACTATCTCACTCATCGACAAATGAACAAAAATCCTACCCCAATACAATACTCAGTGGTTTTTTCCTCAGACCAACCATCAGGACCCTCAATATAAACAACTCAGTCTCTCCATACCTCCACCTCTATATCCCAAAACGAGGACTCTTCTACATGGTGCAACAAATATTATTGTATCATTATCTAAAAAAGGCAACCTCTACCCACCACTTCTTGCATATTGTGTCATAATGCTGAATGTTCTTCCATCACTCTCCAGGAATCACTAGATTCACGCATTACATCACTACGTAAATTCTTTCTCAGCACATCAGCTACAATATTCCCATTTATAGGTGTATATGATATAATCAATGTCATAATATTGTAATAACTCCATCCCCTAACATTGACGCAAGGTCTAGTCATGCTTGGCGAAAAATACCTCAGGCTCTTATGGTCGGTGAAAACCATAATGTTATTTCCAATGTGGTAATATCTACACAACATTAGAGAAAAGAAAACCACTACTAACCTCATGGTCCTTGGTGGAATATTTAGGTTAATGGGGATGAAATTGATGAGACCCATAAGAAACAACTAATATCTACCGCATCATAACATAGCATAAATCCAGATCTGATGTATCATAGAATACATCAAACTAAACTCCCACTACTAGAAGATAAAGATCTGGAGCACTTCCCAACTTCTCCTTTAGATACTCAAAAGCTTCATGACACTGACCAGTCAACATGAATTCCAGATCCTTTCTGTTAAATATTGTTAGGGTAGTCGAAACTCGACAGAAATCGGATATGAATCCCTTTTAGTAGCCTTTCATGCCAATGAGACTTCACTCCTCTGTCACTGTCTGGGGGGATTCCCATGAAAAAAGTGCTTCAATATTCAATGGATCGACAACTAATCCCTACTGGGACACACCATGCCCCTGGAAATAGACTTCTCGATCCCGAAATTCACACTATTACAACTTCCCTATCAAATAATGTTGATGAAGAACTCAAAAAATGTCGTGCAGATTCTCTAGATGCTCCTCCATGGATGCAGAGTACATAATGATGTCATCGATGAAAACCAAAAGGAACATATCTAGGATCTCATGGAACCTATAGTTCATCAATCCCATGAAAAAATATAGAGCATTAGTCACACCGAACAACATTACAAAAAACTTTTAATGCCCATGCCAAAAATGGAAAGCAGTCTTTGGGATATCCTTATCCTTAACACACATCTAATCATATCCTAAAAACAAGTCGATATTTGAGAACCAACATGAACACTTTAGTTGATTGAATAAATCATCAATCCATGGAAGAGGATAGTGATTCTCTACTCTAACATTGTTTAAGAAATGATAATCAATGCACCACTGTAAACTGTTGTGAACCTTCTTCATGAAAAAAACTGGTGAACCCCACGATGACACACTCAACTATACAAAATCACACTGTAACAGACTATCAAGATATATACACAACTACTGTAACTTATAAGGGGATATTCTATACAGATAAATAGATATAGGAGACACTCTTTACTGTAGCTCGATCCCAAACTCGATCTCTTGTCGAGGGGTAATGCCACAACCTCTTCAAGAAAGACATCATGGTACTCTTCTATGACCCTGGGAAACACCTAATTCTAAAACTCTAAAGATCTTATAATATTATTTTCCAACAATTATGATCATGATGGAATAGGACCCTGACCCATTAAATGGTCTCGCTCACCGGAAAACACAACTGGCTCTCTATCAGCATCAAAAAACACCACCTACCTCTTGAAAAAATCCATGTTATCCTGCACCAAATACAACCCATCCATTCCGAGGATGTCATCATATGTTTGTATCAATAAAGATAGGAAATATCCCCATGAGCGGTGCTACCACAACACTAGCTCAAATTCTCTACATACTTCAAACAAGTTAGCTCGACCTCCAACAAGTTTAGTCTTAGCCAAGGGAACTAGACGCCTATATAACTCAAGTCCCAAATAGTAGACAAGGGATATAGAAATAAAGGAGTGCGTCTCTCCTAAATCCAAAAAGGATACACCCAAATAGGAAAAAAATTAAAGGGTAACTTGAATGATGTTCGGATTGCCTTGCAGTGGCAATGCTTAAGCATGAATCTGACCACAAACTCATCCATGACATCTTTGACCCTGATAAAGACCACTAACACATACGTACTCAAATATATAATGAAGGGGAGCATCCTGGGGTGGTCCTATGCCTGCCCCATATACTCTATTCCAATCCAAATCTGGTGCAACCTTCTACTACCACGTTGGCTAGAACTGCCTCAACGGAGGAACTTGGAGTGGAAAACCTGGTGCACACTTACTAATATGAATGTTCAGACACTCTCACTGATTATTACCATGGCCTCCACATGAAATAAAACGCACATGATCCATTGGAATAGGCTTGAGAACCACAACCACATGGAAATGAGATACTAAGGGCTGGGACTTAACCTCATAAAAAAGAAACTATTCTACACTGAAACTCGTGAACCTCAGACTACAACATTTCTTCAGGAAGAATCCTGACGACTACCCTCCCGTGATTATCCAGATCTTTTGAAAATACTCTTGATGACCTCTTTCCTCACCAACACCTCAAAGATATGCCTTCAGCATCAACAGGGTGACCTAGTGCTGGATCTATCGATGCAAAGTCTATTCGAAATGCCTCTTCATGGCCTCCAAATAAGGCAATAGGTCCGAAACCTATTGTAAAGGGGTCCTAAAACGGATTCCAAACAATCACACAGTAGAGATCCCCTTTCGAAGGGTAAGAATATCCTAGAGACTGGACTCCTTCACATTCAAAGAAAGAAACTCACCTCTGAACTTATCTTGGAACTCCTATAATGAGATTGCCAACTCCTCGCGATCACCGAAGAAAAAGAACCACCACTATTTCACTACACCACCTTGGATTTTTACAACAAAAGACACTAGGTTCTCCTTCCTAGAAAGGATAAAACTAAATGATATCTCAACCTCCTTTAATTAGACTTCTATTAATTCATATATAATGGATCCCCATAATTCAATAGACTCTAGCACTGAAACTCTCAGAGTGTCATACCCCATGTGTTGTAATTGTCATCTTCTAGGAAAATTTGATGAGGACATTGAAATTAAGACATACCTTCAAAATATAAAATAGTTAGAGCTCTTAAACATGGAATATGGAATATGAAACATTAATTAATTAATTGTTTTCTTTCATTCATTTTAGGTAACCTTATACCAAGGCCTACCTATTAAATATAGGCCCAAAGAATAATGATTCATGATAAATTCCTATCTCTCTACCCTATAACCAGTATCACCTCATTTAGTATCCACTATAAAAAAGTTTTCTCTACTTCAGATCATATGGGGCCCTAAATTCCTATGTTTTAATTGGACTCAAGTGTTTACATAACTTTTTAAACTTGACTGGCACCATTTCCCTACCATCCCATGCAACCTTATATGGTCCTAACACCAGACACCATTCTATATCATAACATGACCTTTGATAACACACTATCATAACCCCCAACCCATAATGTGTACCCCTCATATGCTGGAAATGTGAGGGGATTGGGACCCTCGAGTCCCACCTCTAATAGGCCCCGGGTTGGAGACTACCATCGAGGGTATATTAAATTCAAAAATGGTAGGAATTTCCCTCCAAGAGAACACATGTGAAATAGAGAGATAAGACATACACAAAAAACACTAACTCAGACTACAATATAAAAGAAATCCCAAGTCCACATATGTTATTTCCATCAAGAACTACTTTAACTAAAAGGGAAAACTAAATGTACCCAAACGAAAATAAAAATGGCAGCGATTAGGAAGCCTAAACAGCACCTGCATCCTCAACCTAGTAGTAACCATCCTGTTCTCCGACCTGCTCCATGTAACCAAAAAATAGATTATATATACGTATTGTGACTATAACAGTATACTCAGTAGGATCATCCCCGAAGCCTCTTGTGAAAATGTAAAGAAATCATGTTAAATCACAGTGAAAAAAAGTGAAACTAAAATTTCTGCTAAATAGGTATAATATGTTTCTAGCCTCACTATGGATACTATAAAAAAGTATCACATACCAGAGAATATATAATAATATAGAGTACCAATGGTACCCCTCTAACACATCCCCATTGGTTTTTTCTTTTCCCCAACTTCCCACATACTATGTATCTCTATCAAAAAAGGTTTTCCCACAAAAAACTTGGAGAAGCACCACAACATGATCCATGTGAAACATGACCACTACGTCCACATAACCAATGTAACTTGGTAGTTTCTAGGAGCCACCACAGGTCACATAACTTGTATCATACATCGGGTAATATACCTCAAGCCATTACTGCCCATACACTGAGTAAGGATCCTCAAGCCATCAGAACCTATACTTGTTACACCTATAGTATTAAAAATAAAACTATATCCAAAATATATGTGTGTGAATAACAACAATCCATTATATCCATCTACAAAAATATATGATGAAAAATAATTGTTGTTCCTACCAGCACAAGTAACTACCTAGAGAAGAGAGTAGGGTCAAGGGGGAGAGTCAATCATCCATCCTCTCATTGGAATGTTGGGGACAATACCCCCTAGTTCTTAGAATCCCATGGGAGTCACTTTACTTTACTAACAGGTGGAGTAGCATATACAAACACAAAATAGTACAAAATATACAATAAATGAAAACCACCATATGGTAATAGTCTAGTCTCATAATCAAGTGTCTCTAACGTCTCTCAAACACCCGACTCACAGTACTAGGACATGGAATCATATAAGCACCCAACCACATGAAAAAATTTGTTACACTAATTCATTAAATTTTAATTAGTTTCAATTTATTTTAATTAATTCATTAAATATTATATCATCATTTCATCCCACCAAGCTCCAACCCCATGGGTTAAAATCATTTATTCAATCATTTTTAACAGAATTATTACATTCCCATATTCCCATGAATTCTAGAATAACATTATATGCTAATAAACACAAGGGGTATCAACTCAATGAGTAGATGAACTACCCGTCAAGTCTTCTGGACTTAAAATATGAGTGTATAACCATCTACCCTTGCGAATCAAAACATGGAAATCACATGGGATACCATGCGCATCTTCACCCTTTTTGGAAGGAGGGTAATAAAGACATGTTGCCCTGAGTAGTGGGGAAAGTAATGTAGATAAACAACAAACAAGATTCCAAAAAAATCTAATCATTCACATCCAACGCATTTCATCATCTCTGGTGTCCTCCTTGATACCCACATGCATAAACCAATGAATCTCACCACTCTAGGTGTCAACTGCTACCACAACCAATGGGCCTCCCAACCCCCACATCAAACGACATCCATCCAGGATCATAACACATTCTAAGAAGTAGGAAGAAAAAATCATATCAACTGGGCTCTTTCCCCTTAAACAAGTCATTCTTTCTTCACAAAAAATGAGTACTCAAATCTCCAAGCATAATGCTCTTTGGCCTTTACCAAAAAAGGGTAACTCATAACCCTACCATGAATTTCCTTTTATCCAACAACCAGTTCTATAATCCAAATTGTATTAACCGATTCATTATTAGTAGGTTCTAACTGTGGGAAACCTAAATAGCATGATATCAGAGCTACCACATATTATTTAAAAATCTAACTACATCAATTTGATTAACATAAAATTTCAACCACAACAACCGAAGTCATTTACATTCATATTTATCAGTAGCCATTTAAGTATCAATTAATTAAATATTTAAAATTTTTACCAGTTTTAACAAGAACAATATACTAAAAATAAAATCATTGATATCACACTGTCTAACAAATCAAGAGACAAACAACTATCACAGTGCAAGGAAACAACATGTGATAAAAAAAACTTTCAATCTGGTTCAAGTATTTAATAAAATCAATTCTATGGAAATCCCAAGGAATAAATCATGATAACTCTACGAATTCACGTAAATAATTTGAGAAGCATTTAATCCCATACCTCAAAAGGTTTTTGATGTTCTATGCTCGAGAACATATTAAAGCAATGGATGACAATATCCTTCCAAGAAATAACTGCACCCACCCTAGGTTGTTGCGGAACAACCAAATAAAAAAACAACAACAAAAACCATATAACCCTAGAGATCAAACACTATATTATGGGAAAGAGAAACTAGAGTGAACAGATTGAAGAAAACTAATGAACGAAGGTAGATCTTACCTTGGATTGAAGATAGACCAGAGAACAAAGTAGGGAACTGATTCAGGATGAAGGAATCGCTAAATGTTGAAAAGGTAAGAATCTAGATAATCTAGGGTTGAGAGACGATGTTCTCAAGCCACAGGGATTGAAAAAACCAGGTGGATGGGTGTATTTAAAACACCCAGAGGTGTTGCAGTACACAATTATTACCTCCTTGTCACATTGTATACCACCTTGAGGTGATCTATGCTGAGAAACGTATTGCCTCAATAGTTTCTTTTACTTTCTTGAAACCCGAACGGTACACGTCGTGTCCCCCTTGGTCACATCGTGTACCCCTCCATTTCCATATTCTCATTACTGACCTCCTTTAGAAATCCTCTGATCCTTCTCTAACCTCCTTGTTCTTTGATAACTCACAATGGGTCAATCCACATAGATATAGGACCCTACACATCAAATGAAATTTTCATTGATCATTAAACTGGACTAACTAGTGTTATTGAGATCAATATATTTCATGGTATTTCTATATATTATTGGTAAATCAAGGATTATTTATCATTGATGACTAATCCTCTCACTATGTTAACATATAATGGAGATATGTTTCTCCAACTAGATGAATGTGGTGAAAATCACAGAAATGGCGAGAAGTTTAATAAGCAGACATCTTATTATATTACCCTGTAGTGGGGTAGAGATTTTGATAAATAGTGATGCATCAAATAGAGGACTATTATGTGTTCTCAATAAGAATTATAGGGTAATATATTATTCATTACAATAATTTAGGGTTCATGAGAAAATTTAACCAACACATGATTTAGAGTATGATGCAGCAGTTTTTCGTTGATGATATGGAGTCGTTATCATTATGATGATAAGTGTGATATATATAATGATGAAAATATTTTAAACTATATAATTAAACTATTATAACATAAAATATTCTTCAAAATTTGGTTGAAGGAATTTAATGATTATTAATTCCTAATACATTTACACCCTAGGGAGGGAAACATCGGGAATGCTGCTATGATTTGAAAGGATCATGATATCCTGACTATGATTAGGATTAAAAAATCCAACAATTCAATATTTTAAAAGAATGGATACAAAAATACTAATGAAATAAGATTTCATATTTTTGTAAAATATTTGTTCGACCATATATCCATATAAGGATTAAAGAGGCTTAAAAAGAAGATGTGGAACTATAGATGAACATATTAAGTTTTATAAAGTTAAAATATAATTGTGATAGAATGATATTTTTCAAGAACTATGTATCTATTGAATCAAAACAGTTTTTTTTAGAATTATATATTGGATAAATAGGAATGTTCATCATAATATATTAATTCTATATGTATGGATATGTATAATATAAAGAACCAAACATTATATTTTTTGATATTACATATTTATAAATGAATAATCAATACATTATAAATTAAAATATATAAGGAAGGTAATAGTTTAGTGCCTTTTGAAAAATTCAAAAAAGTTTTATAATATGGGAAATGATTTTCAATATTTCCTAAAATGATCATACCTTTTATTACTATTCATATAAATAACCAACATAAAACGTTCTTTATAACCTTTAGAAATGAAACACTAGATATGTTGAGCTCAGTTGCTCAGAAAAGATAAAAATGTAAACACATAAATCTACTGTGTGTAAAAGTGTATCATAACATGAGAATACAAATTGAAAACCATCAACTGGATATAAATGATCATAATCATAAGTTAGGTAATAAATATTTGTACTACAAAATAAATGAATCATAATGGAATCAAAGAACACGGTCTATGAGAAAATAAAATTTTCATAAGACATGTAATTATGGTATATATATAATCATAAAAAATCATCCATAGGCTATAACACCTACTGGGCGGACAGAACATCATTATTAGTTTCAGCCTTTTTCTAATTGTAAAATGGGTTCACTACCCAAATCATAATAGAAATCAAGGTTTACTCAAATCATCATTATATAAAAAAACTCACATATTGAACTATGATCAATCCCAATTAAAATCCTATATATCTCATAAGATATTAATCATTACCAACATTATTGGTGGTGGATATAGGTCCGACATATATTTGTTTATAACCTAATAATAATTCTTTTTCAAAACAAAACCGACATCACATAATGAAAAACATATATATGGCTAACCGAATATCATAAAACATTCATCATATGATAACCCATGAAATAAAATTAGCTTCAAATATTTTTATCATATCATAACACATAAAAATTAGAATATATTCATAATGATTTCATCATTTCATAACCTGTGGACATCATGGGAGGTTTCATAAGAATATAATCATTGTATAACTATTGGATGATAAATTAGTGTCATAAACATGTTTTTACAACAAACCATTTAGAAATAGAATTATAATGGTATCCCTAAATCATATTCCTAGTATGGAATTAGTTATATCATTGGATGTCATTTTTGATGGAAAATGATTTTCATACATAAATCACATGGAATATTCCATGAGGAAAATGGAATTCCTTTCAAAATAATGTTTTTAAAAAATAAAACATTCTATAAGCATTTTTCATTATAAATAAACATGGAAACATATAATGTAATATTTAAAATTCATTTAAAACATTTCTTTTGGAAAATAAATTTTCATTGAAAAATCATTTTGTAACCAATATAACCATTTCATTAAATCAATTGTACAATAATTATCATGAATTAAAATGAAGTAATATTTAAAAAATAATGTAAAAAATGATTGATGAATTTATCATTTCCTCTTTTGAAATTACAATTAAAATTATTTATGAAAACAATTTTAGAAACCATCGTTTTGGAAGAAAATATTTCTTTCCCTTAAAAAATGAATTTCCATTAAATATTTTTTGAACAATTGGGTAAATAATGAGTAAAAAAGGGAAAACATTTATTACATTTTCTTATTCATATGATTATAAAATTCATGTGTTTCATGGGATATTGAATATAATATTTCATCATTAGAATCATTATCATAAACAATATCGATAAACTATGATATTGTAACATAATTCCCTTGCTAATTTGGAGACTTTGAATCATAATTCACAATAATAGATAAAATTAAATGAATCACAAATTATCATGAGAATAAATAAGTTTTTATATTACATGTAAAACTGATTGTATATTCACATCATAAAATATGATGGTTTCATAACATGACATAAGTCTCAATGATGAAAAATTATGAACCAAATAAATTACATGATTGATAATAATTTTAATATTAATACCCAATAAATCATAAAATAAATTGAAGCATAATTTATTATGAATATAAATATTTTTATGATATAATCTGTCAAAGGGGAAGTACAAACAAGACACAAAATTAACATGTGGTGTATTTGCATATGTCTCCCAAAAATAAAAGCATGATTAGAAACCCCATACCGATTTGTTAACATTTGAGCTACAAACCCCAATAATGAAAGATCAAAAAATGGACATTTAGATAAAAATAATTTATGATATAATATTCATAAAATAAATTTAGCAGAAGTATACACACCATATAAATTTTTTTTGGATATGGTATTTGTGTCAAGGAAAATAAATCCTAAATGTAAATCCCTTACCTTAGGTTTTGAGATACATAGTTCATGTTCAATTATAATATATAATAATTATTATTTTAATATAACCATATTACATAACCATATTTATATATATCATAACATGTAAAATATTCTTATGACATTTTATTACTCACTTTTTAAGAATTCCATGTTAAATTCCTTTTTCGAGAATGAACTGCTATATTTTTCATATATTTATTAACTTGTAAATTCATTGTCCTTTACATAGATCATGGTTTCCAAGTCCATATATTATAAAAAATGATGTTAATATCATATATATTCAGTATATATGTTTTTATAAAAAAAATTATATTTAGATATAAGAAGTGAAATACAACATTTATGGAGATGTTAGGCCAAACATACACATGATCGAGGATTCCATTTTCCCTATGAATGGAATGAATGAAAGTAACTGATATATATATATATATATATATAATACTAATAGAATAATTTTAATGTAATATAAATAATATTTTTTATTATACTTCTCTTTAATGAATTCTATATAATGTGTGAATGAATCACATTTATTCATAAGGTGGTAGTAAGTCGTACACATTAACGAATCACATCGCTTCATAAGCCTGTAGTCAGTCGTACACATGAAGGAAAATTTCAAAAACAATATGATAGAAGTGGAGATATTTATAGGTCAATAACCTTACATAAAAACATCTTAATAATTTTAATACAATGTGTTTATTATATAAACGTTGTATAATAATAATTGAAGAAGATGTTTGAAGAAACAAAACAAAACCACTTGTTGTTGAAACACTACCTCTTACATGTGAATCCTCCTTAAGATTGAATAAAAATTCCTATAGGATGGATTTATTCTAAAAATAAGTCTTCTATTATGGAACGTGTAATTTTGGGAAGTTTTTTTCATAAGTATTGTCAGTGTTAAATGTCTTGAGGTGTTTGATGAAGTTATGGGAGTGAATTCCCTTTTATAATTGAGATGGGATGGAATTTTAAAAATACTCAAAAGTATTCACTATTGGGAGGTTAATATTACCTCTAGTTCCTCTAAAATTTATAATTAATGTGGTTTAGGGATTAAACTATCAATACACAAATCTAACACATAGTAAAAACCTTTTTCACATATTTTGTTCCTTAACATCTATGTTTCTATACTTTTACCATTTTTGGTTTCTCATTATGGAAACATGTTTTCATGGTGAGGTAATTTATACACGAAGACTGAATTGAAATTATAATTATTAATAACTTAGACCATTATATTATAAATTCTAAATAAAATTAATTAAATAATAACAATACATGTGTTGAAAAATTATTTTGACACAAGTGCATGTATGTGAAAAAAACTATTTAACGTTAATCATGCTAAAATAGTTCATTACTATTTTGGCGTTATTAAATTCTATATAAATGAATAATTGTTATATTAGTGTAACATATAATATCTCTAGTAAAATTTAAAAATAAATTTAGTGATGATTTTGTTTATAGTAAATTTTAATTATTTTATAAAATAAAATTTATTATAATATTATATTAATGTCAATTTTGAGATTATTCATTTAATTTGAAGTTAAAAATATCAATAAAATAATTTAATTGTAATAAATTGAATTAAAACATGTATAACATGATATTTTTATATATAAATTAGTATAAAAAAGTAATTCAATCAATTTATTTCACTTTTTATATATTTTGTATCATTGACATTATATAGTTATTAACTTAATAATCCCCCCACGAGAATTTTTAAAGAATTTAATGTAACATTTTATTCTCTAAAAATATATAAAAAAATTTAAAGATAAATAAAATAAATTTTATTGAAAAATAATTTTATAAATGACATCTATTGTTTTCTCCTTATCGAAGATAATTTTAAATATTAGAAGTGTAAAAGTTTTCATTTTTTATTTTTCTTTACTTATACTATTATATATTTTAATTTCATATAAAACTATCCCAAAAATATATTAATATTGAAATTATGGTCATAAGGATAGAAATATGGATATAAAAAGTGTTTTGAAAAAATTGGCAGTCCATTTTATCACGTATAATCTTAGTTTGACACCCTTTGTATACCTGCATTTACCTTAATCATGGTAAATAATTTTTAATATTTTTAATCTTATTTTTTTAAAAATATTGTTTACATTATTAGATAATACAAATTATTATGATTCCAAATACGCAATCACTTTTTTGAAATTTAATTCACATAATTTAAAATTTTTAATTTCAAATTAGTCTTGCAGATGTGACGAAAATGATAGTTTTTAAGTGGGAATAATTAAAATTTTAGATAGAATTAATATCAAAATTGTATATGAAAATAATTACAATGAACTAAATTTTATTATTTTATTTATTATTGATTAATGTTTTCTTTAAATAAAATTAAAAATAAAATTTCACATTTTAAATTGTTTCAAAGAAAAATGAGTTTTTATTTAAAATTTAGTAATGTTCACTATTAATAAAAATTAAAAAATTATAAAAATAACCAAATATACAACATAAGAAAATTTTGATATTATGATTTCAAAATTGAGTTTATTTTTTAAAATAAAATTTCATAATGTTTCAAAAACTAATTTTGAACTATGACCGCAATGTGTGACTAAGATACCGATTAGGAAAAAAATTATACTAAAAAAAATTTATTTTATTTTAAAGGATAATTATTTTTTATATAATAAACAAATAACTTTTAATGTTCTATAAATTCCTTGTAATTTTTATAAATTGTTTGGGATTATCACAAGTCTGCGAAAATTGATGGCGTGTGATTCTAAGGCCTGAAACAGAATTTGGAACTTTTTTAAAGGTACGTTTAGAAAATGTACAAGCGACGTTTTCTTACTTTTAAGCTGTTGCTCAGAATTGAAATCTAAGGACACCATTGAATCTGCAGCTCTGATATTCGCTTAAGGGTTGCTTCACTTCGACCACAGTGGGTCATGTGAACAAGTTAGTTTTTCATGATTTTAAAGAAATAATAAAATAACATTATTATTATTTTATTTCTTTTTCTTTATACCACCTATTGAGTGGTGGTGGAAGGTACCACGAAGGTTTTTAGACATTTAATATAGGATATTACATGCTCTATTACACTTTGGATGTGTAACCACCCCTTTTGTAATTAATGTGGAAAATTAATTACATCAATTAGTAAACTTCATTAATTCCTCGGTTCGTTACACACCCTTTTTTCCTCTCAATTTAGGTGAGGCATAGGTTCATGTTTTTAGAAGAATTCATCACAATAGGAACCTTTGATGAAGTGACGTGATGTCTACCACCGATGAGGAATAGAAGATTTGACTTCGTTGGGGAAATCGACGACGAACACTAAAGGCTTCCACAGATAAGGATTATTCTTCCACCACAATGATGTCACCAAAAAATTGCGAGTTAGGGGTTTTGTTATTAAATTCATATGAAATTTTTTCCCATGTTCTTGAGAAAGATGATAAATCATTAAAGTAATATCATTTTTTGTTGTTGAATTAATTATCATTGTTTGATATAATGACAACGTAGAGGGTACGAGCCAAACGAACAAGGCCCGGACCCTCCGCCACTTTGTTACATGGTGCGTTCTTTGTGGGAAGATTTTAAACATGAGGGAAAGTGGAAACTAGGAGGAATGCAATGACATCAGCATTTCGAGAGGGTCGTAGACACATCCAAAAGGAAGAACAGACCATCTAATCTCATCTGGTGGTCCGTAGAAGGTCTGCTGGTGTAGTATTAGTGTGGAAGCACCAGCGACCGGTGCCGGGGGAAAAGGTAGTGGCTAGCGCTCACCAGCCATGGATCAGGGTGGTGCCGCATGGCACTGCGGTGGAATGACATGTGGACGGCTCTGCAAGATGTGGAGGTGGGAGGTGGCGCGCCGTCGCGCACAACAATGAATGAGCTGCGACTATGAATCCTCATCGAAGGCTAGGACCAGCTCCCTTTGGGTCCCAAGGGTGATGATGGGGTGCCACCTGGAGTCACCTTTTAATAAACAGGATGGTTCTTTGAACCACTCAGGAAGTGGACTACCTGACACCCATGTGGTTCGCGCCATCCAATGGGCCGGACCGCCCGGCTGGCCGCGCCAAGCCCGTAGGCCGGGCCAGTCCGTAGCTCAGCAGGCGAGGCCTACCGTAGTCCCGCCCAACCGGGCTGGCCCAGGCAGGTTCGGGATGGGCCGGGTCGGACCTAGACCTGGTCAGACCGGACCCGTACCACTATCAGGCCCAAATACGTATAAAAGGCCTTATCTTGTGAACCAGATGTTAGTTTGAAGAACCATCTGTGGGGATGGGATCCTTGGAGTGAAGTGGTCCTTTTGAGATACTCCACGATAGTTTTGTAAATTTTTTGAGTACGACTATGTTGGATCGACTCCAAATCCAATCATGCCCTTGATACTAAAATACCAATAATTTATAGACCGGGCATCCGGTTGATGTGCTGTTTGTAGCGTTAGAACCCATAAAACACAACAGATCATGCAGTAACTTCTTCATGGAACTTCATATCGGTTGAAATATGACTGATGGCTTGAGGAGCGGTTTCTACCTGAAGAAATTGTAATATGAGAGGGAATCATGTGTCTGGATAAGGCATGAGAAAAGAAAAGCTACAATGTGCGAATCAACACCCAGTGATTCTGTGTGAATCAGTGCCCAATGATTTTGTGTGAGTCAACACCCAGTGATTCGTTGTGAATCAGCACTATGTGATTATATGTGAGTCATCACCGAGCAATTCTGTGTGAATCAATACCCATCGATTCTGTGGGAATCAACACCCATCGATTCGGTGTGAATCAGCACTGATCAATCCTTTGTGGGTATTGCAGGGGTTAGTACCTATTGATCCTATGTGGGTCCAAAGTATTAACTCTTTAATGAGTAAGATGATCTAGCCTTACGACTAATTATATGTACTTCTGCACTCAGTTATACATGGTTTGATCCGTGTCTTTTGGTTTTTGATATGTGATTGAGATCATGCCTATCGTTTTCCTTTTTGGAATTCTGAGATATCTTTGGGGGTATCAGGGTTCCTACTGGGAACTGTTATACTCACCCCAGCACGGGTTTCCCCAGCACCTTGTTGTCTTTTCTGCAGATGATGAGAAACCTTTACTGAAACTCGGGATCTAGGATCTGATGGTGGACGATGGTGACAGTTTATGTGGATAGATGTGGAGACGAGTTGTACCTATCCATCAGGTAGGATCCCTAGTGGGAGATCTCAGGATATATTTTCTATTTTCAGTTGTAGTTGTATGTTTTCGGTTGGGCTTGTATTCCAGCCGCTTACATTCAGTACACACTTTTACTATAGTAGTTTTACATATTGATTGCATCTTGTTGCATTCTAATCTGTGAGTGTGTACAGGATTAAAGGAAATCTCTTCCCATTTTAGGGATACACCTTTTTAGTGCTAGTCTTCAACCCCTATCCAATGGAAGGCCGGTTTGGGGCAGTCATAGCATGGGCCCTAGGGGAAGGGTCCTGAAAAATTGTTATTAGAGGATCCAGTTCTACAGAAGAACTATGACTCTGATCTTTCTAAAGGAGAAATAGTGTTAAATGTTTTGAGTGTGGTTTTATGTTTGGTTAGTCCAGAGTTGGTGCAGAGGCTGATGTATCCATACACTTAGACCCAAAATTCAGATTTCGGCTTGATGCACAAAAACACTAATTGTGTGTGTTTTGAAAATGTTTTACTTTTTATCTCTTTTGAGTCAGCTCACCATGTATAATTTATTGACCATTGAACACCTGTTTCTTTTCAAGTTGTTTCCGCATAGACTGCTAGCTAGGATTCTTGAGGGAGTACATGATGACGACCCACCGAGGGACGAGGTGTCAGTTTAGGGCCCTCTTACTCTGTTGGCACCTTCGTGTGGTGTACCTGAAGCACCACTACCAGGAGGGAAGCAGTTTCCCCCAGACCAATAGAGAATGATGTATGATGACTTAGAATGTTGTACGAGTTCTTGTGGAAGAGGCCTCTGAGGTTTTGTGGTGAGATAGATCCCCATGAAACTGAGGACTGTCTGGAGGCGGTGGCTAGAGTTTTTCACCTAGTTTGGACACCATCATAGAAGATGTTGATCCTAGCTGCTAGTATTTTATTGGGAACAACAGTATGATAGTGGAGCCTAGATATCTATATACACGATGAGGCGACCCTCACCTAGATAGAAATTTATAGCCTCTTCAGGGAGGAGTTTGTTCCAGTGACACTACGCTTTGTCTATATCTAGGAGGTGTTGCACTTACATTAGGACATCTTTTTAGTGGCCTAGTACTCACATATATTCACATAAATCTCGCGCTACTACACTGACATGGTATGAGACCCAATCTTTAGGGGCCCAACCATTGAATTGGATCTCCGACAAGATATTAGAGCATCGATGATATCGCTGAATATCCTGAAACATGCTAGAGTGTTTGGGTGATCATTGTTTGTGGAGAGCTTTTTAGCTGAGCAGGAACCAACAGTTAGAGCCACCACTGGACTACAGGTTGCCGAGTCATCAGCATGAGGAATTAGGAAGATGATGCAGAGGTCCAAGCCGACCAAAAACTCCGAAGGGAAACTTCTATATATTGGGTTAATGGTGCAGACCTCATGAGGTAGAGCAGGTCAGTAGGGAAGAAGAATGTGCTTCACCTGTGGCGGGCAGGGCCACATGGCTTGTGACTGCCCGAACCACCATACCTACCATCAACAGATGGTCAATTAACCTCCAAGGCATCGATTGAGGTTCAAGCAATGAGGTCCGCAAGGCGGAAGATGTGGAAGAGGAGCATGTCGTGTAGTAGGCTGTTGGAAGTGAATTGATGATCTACAGCCACCACCACCAAGTGGTCCACCCCGACCACATGGAGCAGGTGGACAGGGCTGAGCACAACTACATGCAGCAAAGGCCTATGACCAATGTTCTCCAAATATGATTAGAGGTATGATATGTGTCTATTCCACCCTAGATGAAGTACTTATAGAAGCAGGATCCGGTCACTCATTCATTACCAGAACACTCGTTCAAAGCTCATAGATTCCAAGAGAACTATTGTCTCAATCCTTTATATTAAAAAATTTTATAGTGGAAGATTCTAGGATTACACACTGGTTTAGGTAGTGTGATCTCACTATAGGGGGTGAGTGTTTTGGTTGGGATCTCCTTGTAGAAGTGTTGAGTCCTTACGTCTTCATCTTGGGTATAGACATTCTATCCACAATCCATGATCAGATCAGACATTTTTGGAGCAAAGTGCATTGTGCCCATAAAGATGGGATCAATATTACCTTCATCAGGGATGTGGAAACCTTTGCAACAAACGATGTATGATCTTGGTGGAGGGTGAAGCTAATTACTCATCAGTTGGCTAGCCTCACCCTTGGATCAATTGATGTGAGGAGGATGAGTTTTCCTATAGTGGTGGACCAGTATGCCGATGTCTTTCCTGATGATGTTCCGGGACTACCTCCTCTAAAATAGGTAGATTGTCACATTGACCTAAACCTTGGGACTAAAATAATATCTACAACATCATATCAGATAGCTCCCATGGAGATTTGTGAGTTACAGGTATATCTGGAGGACTTGCAGTGGAAGTGGTACATAAGGCCTAGTGTTTCTCTATGGGCGTCACCAATTTTGTTCGCCAATAATGAAGATAGAAGTTTGAGGCTTTGCATGGACTATTGGTGTCTGAACAAGGTGTCCATGAAGAACAAGATCCACTTCTGAGAATCAATCATCTCTTCGACCAGCTGAAGGGAGCTCGATGGTTTTCAAGGATAGACCTCAGACAAGCCTATCATCAGCTTAAGGTATGGGACGAGGATGTACCGAAGACTGAATTCAGATGATGGGATGGCTATTACGAGTTCTTAGTGGTGATTTTTGGAATGAACAATGATTTAGCAGTGTTCATGGAGCTTATGAACATGATAATACATCCAAACCTCGATCGCTTCATGGTTCTCGTCATCGACGACATCTTGATATACTCGACATCAGAGGAGTAGAACGCCACACACCTGCAGATAGTTCTGGATACACTATGAGAGAACCAACATTATGGAAAGCTCTCAAAGTTCCAGTTTTGGATATAGGAAGTCCACTTCATGGGGCATGTTATCTGAGAGGCTAGAGTCGCATTGGATCCAGCAATGATAAAGGAAGTGCTTTCTTGGGAGCCGCCCAAGAGTGTGTCTAAGGTGAGGAGTTTCTTAGGTTTGGATGGATACTACCAGAGATTTGTACCTAACTTCTCCAGGGTAGTGGCTCCCTTTATAGCCTTGATGAAGAAGATGTAGCCTTACCTATGGATGGTTATGTTCCAACAGAGCTTTCAAGAGCTGAGGCAGAGACTGACGAGTGCCCTCATCTTGAGGCTACCATAAGAGGGTGTTGGGTATGTAGTCTACTATGATGCATCAGGGACCATACTAGGTTGTGTATTGATGTAGGAGAGAGTGGGGATTGCCTACTTCTCAAAGAAGTTGAGACAGCATGAGCAGAACAACACATCCCATTTCCTGGAGTTAGCAGAAATGGTGTTTGTGCTTAAGATGTGGCTGCACTACTTGATGGGTGGACAATTTTCTATTTAATGTCATCACAAGAGTATCGGGTATATCTTCTCAATGATGGACCTAAAACTGAGACAACAATTATGGATAGAGTTCCTCTATCACTATGAACTTGAGAAAGTCTATACTCTTATGTAGGGGAACTTAGTAGAAGATACTCTCAATAGGAGGTCTGGTCTCTAGTTGCTGAGTGTGGCGACAGAGCAGCTAGCCAGGTTGCAGATATCCTTTATGGATTGAGATGGGGAAGATTACCTCCAATCTATTGTTATCACTCCCCCACTTCATCAGTGATTCTCGAAGGCACAACTTGGGAACATTGACTGTGAGGCCAAACGTGCTCATATATCCTCAAGACAGGCTCTTGAAGGATTTTCTGAATTTGGGGAGCATGTCATCATATTCAAGGCACACACCATGGTACCAGTAACACTATGAGAGGATGTGTTGAGGGAGTTCCATACATCTCCTTTAGCGGTAGATCTTGGATTGGAAAAGATGTACCAGGACCTCCGGTGTCAGTATTGGTGGCTAGGGATTAAGAAAATAGTGGAAGAGTTTGTATCCCGATACCTCACTTTTCAACAAGTGAGGGTCGAGCATCAGGTACCAGCTGTCTTATATTATCCACTTGACATACTAGAGTTGAAGTGGGATGATATATCCATGGACTTTGTGACAAGGCTACCACGTACATCCATGGGACACAATTCCATCTGGGTGATCATTGACCGACTTACCTAGTTGGCCCACTTTCCTACCCATGTGATAGTAGGGATCATTAGAGAGATTGTGATGTCTCTAAGTACAGTATATTGTATGAAATAGAAGGGTGCCATCGATGATCATCTCAGATCGCTATGCACATTTTACATCGCTCTTGTGGAAGGGATTGTAGGAGGCATTTGAGACTCAGCTACCCTTGAGCACCACCTTCCATCCTTAGATAGATGGTTAGATGGAGTAGAACATATAGACACTCGAGGACATGCTTCGTGCTTGTGTCATCAATTTTGGATGTATTTGGGAGGACCACCTACCCCTAGTGAAGTTCTCATACAACAACAATGATTACTCCACTATTGGCATGGATCCTTTTGAGTCCCTGTACGGGGAACCTTGTAGATCACCCCATTGCTGGACATACCCAGGAAAGTCAGCAATCATGGGAGAAGGGTTGGAATAACCTATCACAGAGAAGGTGAAGATCATCCAGGACTAGATGAAGATGGAATAGTCATCAAAAGTCTTATGCTGACATGAGATGTAGACTCTTGTTGTTTGAGGAGGGAAACCATGTCATCCTATGGGTCTTAAGCCGATGAGGACTACCGAGGATTGGCTAGGGAAAAAAGCTATCTTTGAGGCTCATCAGACTCTTTGAGATCATCAGTAGGGTAGGCGAGGTGTCATACCATCTAGCTCTTCCCCCACAGATGAACCAGGTGAATTACATATTCCACATGTATCAAATGTGGAGGTACGTGCATGATCAATCACATGTTATCAACTGGGGCGAGCTGGACATTGATGATGGGGTGACGTTTGTGGATTTCCCCATGGAGATAGAGGATCAATGGAAGCGGGTCCTTTTGGGTGGTTAATTCCACTAGTGCGCATTTTCTGACTGCATGGAAATCTCTAGGAGAGAACATGGGAGCGGGAGGCTCAGATAAATGCTCAGTACCCCCATTTGTTCCCCTAGTTTTTTAGCTCTATGGGAAGAAAATTCCTAAGGTGGGTAGAATTTATAGACCCAAAAATTCCATGTAATTATTTTAAAAATTATTTGGAATTATTATGAGTCTATGAAAATTGACGAAGCATGATTCCGAGACCCGGTGTGCCCTGAACAGAATTTTTTACTGTTATTAAGGTACATTTTGTAAACGTACGGGTGGAATTTTATAACTTTTAAGCTAGTTCTTGTATTTGAAATACGAGGGCACTGTTGAATCTGCAGCTTTGGGATTTTCTTAAGGGAAGCTTCACGTTAACCGCTATAAGTTAGGTGATGAAGTTAGTTGTTGCAGTTTTTAAAGAAATAATAAAATAACATGATTGCTATTTTTTTATTTCTCCCACCTATTGTGTGGTGGTGGCATGGAACACGAATGTAGTCAGACATTTAATATGGGATATTAAATGCCTGATTACACTTTTTTTGTGTAACCACTCCTCCTGTAATTAATTTGGCACATAAATAATGTCAATTAATGAACTTCATTAATTCCTCGGTGCGTTACTCACCCTTTCCCCCCTCTATTTAAGTAAGGTATGGGTTTTTGTTTTTTCACGGATTCATCAAACGAGGAACCCTAGATGAAGGGATGTAACATATACCATTGATGAGGAATAGAGGCCTGGATTTCATTGGGGTAATTTTTGATGAATGTTGGCGGCTTCCACAGACAAGGATTCATCTTCCACCACTATGACGTCCACAACAACTCGTGAGGTAGGGTTTTTGTTACTAAATTTGCATGGAATGTTTATTTCCCATGTTCTTGAGAAGGATAAAAAATCGTGGAAGTAATATAGACTTTTATGGTTGAATTAATTATCCCTATTTGATATAATGCTAATACGGAAGGCGTGGGCCAAACAAACAAGGCACAAACCCTCCACCACTTTGTCTCTAGGTGCGTTCTTTGTGGGATGATTTTCAACTAAATTGAAAACAAAATCTGGGAGGCACGCAATGACGATGACATCTCAGGAGGGCTGTAGACATGTTTGGAAGGAAGAACCGACCACCGGAGCTCACTCGGTGGCCCATGGAAGGTCCGCCAGTGTGGTACTAGCATGATAGAACTGGAGACCTATGCTGATGGCAAAGGCAGATGCGGGCGCTCACCATCTATGGCTGTAGAGACCCGAAGCCTGACGTACATGGACATTACATTACTTTTGCAGAATACTTAGTACATAACAAAAACACAAACACACAAGGATCGTAATAGTTTAGTGTCTTTGGAAACTCGGAACGTAATCTTCTAATCGTGGTGAAAGATCTTCAATATCTCCCATAAAGATCTTCCATTTTTTTTACCTAAAACCTTTCTTTATATCCTGGGGAAAAGAAAACATAAAAGGGTGAGCTCAAATGCTCAGTAAGGGTAAATAAAGGAAATAAAAATCATATCATATCTTTTTGAAAATCAAAACCTGCAAAAGAGATCATAATATCTTAACATGGAATAAATCATAGAAGTGAAAATGAGATCCCCATAATCATAACATAAAACTTGAAAACTTTGTGGCATGCACACATAATCATGGAAAATCATTTCTTGTTAGTCATGACTCATTGCCAAGACTATCTTAGTGGACAAAGTCCCTTTCTGAACCGAGTTCACTCCTCGTTTCAGTCCTGTATCACTGAACAGAAATAACCTTCCGTTCCAGCCATGTCTATCTCATGAGATATAAAATCTTTACACAATGCATTGGAGGGAGATATAGGTCCCACCCATCTTATAATGAATCCTTTCTTATGTGTGCCACATAATCATAAAACATACATCATCGCATAACACATGTAACAAAAATGGGATTCTTGAAACATCATGACATCATAAATCAATTCATATAAGATAAAGGAATTCATAAAAATAATTCCATCACAACATGATCAAATCAATGTAATAATAGGGATAAAAACAGAACCCTTTATTATCTTAGATGGAAAATAATTTTGATAAAACACTTGAACTCCATTCATGAGAAAAATATCCTTTCTTCTTCAAAAACATTTTTCCTTTCATAACATGCCATATAACTTTAAAATAAAAGAAGTTGATTAAAAATAAACTTGAAAACTTGTAAAGGAAGCTTCTTGGAAATAATGTTTTAAAAATCCATTCATGCCGTATAAGTTAAAAAAAACATTCTTCTCGTACTTTTGTCGGAAAAGTTAAAAAGTACCTCGTATGAAAAACGATAAAAGATTCCTTTCATATCTTTTACTAAAAACTCACAAAAGGGTAAAATAGGTTTTAAAAAATTGTAGGTGGATGAAACTAATATTACATGTTGAGGAAACATGGATGTGGATGATAAAATACACCCCAGTAAATTTCAAAGTATAAACAATCTCGAATAAAAATGAGATTGTGATATTTCCCTTACCTTAGGTCCGATTTGCTTCGTATGTGTCCGAACCTCCTGTATAATGATTTAAATAATGTCATTGATTTATTACAGAATCATATTCATTGTTATTATATCATATATGGTTCACTTATGACATTATTTTACCCGTTCTTTTGTAAATTCCATGTTAAAGAAGCGTTTTGGGTAAAATCGTTTCATTTATCGTAGGTGTTTTGACTTGTTGTTCTTGACATTATTATTACTTATATCATGATTTACTTACATCCAGAATATAAAATATGATTTATATATCATATATATTCAGTATATATATATATATATATATAATAGATAGATAAATGAAATGAAAAACACCGTTCATGGAGACGGTAGTCCGTACGTACGCATGAACGCTGTTTTTCTTTCTTTATTGTCTTGAATGGAAGTAAGTAGATGAAATACATATATATATATACATAAATCCAGTATCATTATTATGTCATATATTTCATTAGTACTTATTATATATACTTTATAATCATTCATGAATGGTTAATCATTATGAATGAATCTCATCGCGTCGTGGAGACGGTATTCCGTACGTACGCACGAGCGATGATATCATTTCCATAATTATTGAATTGAATTAGAGTGGATTATACAATATATCAGAATCAATATGATGTTGTAATAACTATGTATAGTTATTCTTTACACCATTATACCCATCCATGTAAGGTGGTGGTGGAAAATAGATTACACCACGGCGTGGAGACGGTATTCCGTACGTACGCACGCGCGGTGATTTATTTTTCCGTAGGATGGATAGATGGTGAAATAGGGTTGTTTCATACTTATAATAAAATATCAGTATATGAGTGATACTGATGTTATTACTTCATAATGAAACAACCTAAGAAGAAGAAGTGGAAGAAGAAATAAAGATGAAAGAATTGGTAACGGTAATTACCTCTTCTTTGAAGCGCCTCTTTGAGACCTCCACTTAGGGCACTAAAATTGGTCTTTGAGGAAGACCAGAACCTCTAGGATGTTTCTAGGGAAGTGGAGAAGAGATTTTGGCAGGGTTTGGCCGATCTTGAGTGCTCAAATTGGTGTGAGGAGGAGGGGGAGGAGGTGTCCTTTTATAGGGGAGGAGAGGGGCACCTTAGGAATATCTCAAAATATTATTTTATATTAAAGTCAAAATCGGTTTATAATGGTTCCAAAGGGTCTTATTTCGAAGCTAAAGTGGGGATGGGTCGAAATCCTATCATCCAATAGAATTTAGACAAGTTTAGGATATTATTTTAACCTTATCAATTAGATTTAACTCTAAGTTAAATAATTTAACTTTTACCATGTCTTTTTGTTTTCTTTCACTATATGGTTAATAAACTTACTATAACATGCCAAAATAACCCCAAATTGTTTATTATTAATATATATATCCTTATCTAAGTCATTTTGCCGAACCTTAGATTTTTAAGAATACAATAACAATTAATAATATAATATTTGATTTAAAAACTATTTTGTGTCAATTTTGACACTATTTGATATATGATTTTTTTGAAAGTCATAACAGAATTAAATGTTCGAACCAAGTTGATTAAATCAACATTAATATATCATAGTAACCTAGAAAATTAGTGGAATTCATAAAAAATCTCAAATTAATTTTATTTTGGTGTTTATAACATCAATTATGTCAATATTTCATTAATAAGATAATTACTGCATCAACGTTGTGTCATAAATAAATTAACTTATTTTATGTCTAAAAATTACAAATAAAATACCATCATGTAGGAAATCGTTTTAGCTTTCTAATGAATATTTATAATCTAAAATACAACATATATAACCCTATGTAACAATTGTTTTTCTAAAAGATATATGCTTGTGTCATTTTTGTATTCATTTTAACTTAATTAAAATAAAGTGTCATTATCACTTACAAGTGGATCAATGGGGTCCCAAAATCGACCCAAAGATGCCCATGGTCGACCATGTATCAACCAATGGGGTTAAGACACGTTTTAGGGTAATTTAATATTATTATAATATTATTTTTTAACCCTTATTTACCGGATTTACCCTTAACCATGGTAAATAAAATATTTACCGCAGTAATTATTCAAAATGTCTAAAAATAAAAGTTATCTATTTACACAATTTGAACATCCTGATTCCAAATATGGAATCCATTTTTCTAAATTCAAAACACAGAAGTGGCAGAAATTAATTTAAAATTAATTCCAACTGTCAAAACAAAAAGCGTGTTTTTAAGAGATAATAACTATCAAAAGATTGACACTTGTTTATGTTCGGTTTAATTGCAAAATTGTGTCCAATGACCAACATTATATTATGTGGTAAAAATATATTCTAAATATACTTTAAAACCATTCAATATTATAATTTAACCACATAAGATATTACGATGAAAAAAGTTGTTTTTAATTAAAATATAGCGTGTTTTTACTATTCATTAAAATATGAAAGTTGTCGGAAAAATATCAAAACTTTATCTAATGTAAATTTTTACATCCTGATTCAAAAGAAGAATATTATTTTGTCAAATTGAACATATAAACATGTCAAAAACTATATTTAAAGTGGGTGCGCCAACAAAAGGCGGTAAAACTGCATTTTTTGAAAAATACTTATTTTACCCGAAAAATTTATTTTGTTCTTATAACATGTTCTAGAAATGTGTAAGATGAATAATAATGTTATAAAATTCAAAATTTAGTTAATACTATTCATAACGGCTAGTTCATGACAATATTATAATAATATAACATTGTTTATTAAAACCCGGTATTGCGTACAACACACGCTATCGAGGAAGGTCGCGATTGCGTGTAATGCAAGCCAAGTCAGGATTGCGTGTTGTGAAAGAATCCTTCGTTGTTTCGTATAATAGAATCCAACCATATTTCATTTATACATTTAATATATATATATATATACTCAATGTTGCGTAGAATAACTATTATAAAATTGTGTGTAACATGGTCCAAGAATAGTGTTGCGTATACTGCAAGCTAATACGGTGTTGCGTATAGCGCAAGGTAATCTTGGTGTAGAATATAGCATAAGACATTAATGAAATTAAAATAATATTTTTCATAAAATCTCGGGGTGTTACATTCTACCCCCCTTAAAATGAATTTCGCCCTCGAAATTTGTCGGGGTTATAAATGGTTTACTATTTGAAAGTTTCTTTGATAGAAACCCACATCGTAAAAAGGAATACCAAAACTTATCTTTAAAAACAAAAGTATGAAACGTAACGGTTACCCAAATAAACTAATCACTGGGTTTCCACATAGGTGAAAATATGGATATGGAATAGAAATCTAACCATCATGCTCTGATGGAGAGTGGTAGAGAACATGGCTATGGAAAAGCCAACAATCACAAATCCATAAATTTGTGACGATCTAAGGTACCATCTGATTAATCAGATATAAGGGCACTAGGACAACATTTTTGGTTTTCAAGATCATTTCCCTAAAGTTGAAGAATTTGAATTAGAATAAATACTTACTTTATTTTGGTACAATCTCACTGTTGTTCGTGCCTTGAACAATTTCCACTTCATTTCTTATATAAATGAAGTTGAATTTGTTATTCGTGAAGTGTTAGCAGATCATGTGATAGAATGACGGGTCATTCCATCTGTCTCAAACAAAAGGTTAGCAAAAATTATATACATAAGTTGATCTATAGTGAGATTAATCGTATATGGTTCCAAAAATGAACTTATACTTCATATATCATACCGCTTAATATAATAAAACTAGTTTCTACTAAACAGGGACTTCTTGTAGGCCAGTGGTAGGCGATAAAGGCCAGTCGCACTTCGGTTGTGGGTTCGATTCCCACAGCCTTGTCCGAAGCGATGGGCTGTCGCCCGTCCTGCAGGTTGTCCTTTTTCTAAAACTACATTACTATAACATCCCATCAATAATATCGAAAAAACTTTTATCCTTAAACAATACTAACTTATGTCCAACATAATCCATTCCAATCTTTAGGCTTATCCATAATACTGCAGTCCATTCTCATAACATAGTGAAAACGATTACCAGAGATTTAATACCATCGTTGATCCCCATATATCATAAGATATGTTTTGTTGGTCATATTCCAAACATTCAAAGTCCTTAATCATGTATTCTCTTGAATACCCATTGAACCTTAGTGAGAACTTGAATGCAGTTAAAAGTTAACACTTTCCACATACCAAAATCCTCAAAATTCTATATACTCAAACCATGATATCACTTAGTCCTTATATCAATCATGAGCTCATGAATACTATCAAACATTTAATTTTCTCCTTATCCCTTCATTATGCGCATATTATCTACATTCCAAAAATATCTGAATAACCTTTCATGGATACTGGTAACATTAATCAGACAACAGTGTAACAATCCTTACATGTCTCTATATTCTACAGTACCATGAGATTACTTATACAACATTACACATGATAAACATGTAATCATTCCACTACATTCTTAAACCATTGACCGAGCTTCAAAAATTCTTTCATCTCACATGTCATTTGTTGTCTCTTCATAATCATCCACATAAATACTACCCATATGACCATACTGATTCTCTTCATTAGTCTTTCCCTTAGGGCATTTGTTTGCATAATGCCCATACATTCCACATTTAAAACACTTAACCATTTTTGATGTCATAGCAATACCATTATCCTCATCCATGGTGTTAACTGACCCTTTTCCTTTACACTTACTTGCTTTGTGTCCTTCTTTTCCACACCCAAAGCATCTTCCAGTTCCCTTGAAACATTCCCCTTGATGCCTCTTCCCACATGATTTACATAGGGGAAATTGAACTTTCTTTCCTCTATGATCATCATGAAACTCCATCTTTCTCTTATTAGTCGAGTCAGGAAACTTACCAAATTTTACTTTATTGATCATATTATGAGATTGCTGATTCGGCATAATAATGATGTTTGGACTTCCAAATCCCATTTCATTATGAAGAATATCATTCCATTGTCCATCATATCCTCCATTATCGTGAATCATCTTGTTTCCAGCCATTTTCTAAAACCCAAAAAAAATAGTGTGAGAGGCAAAAATCATGCTAGGGAAAACAACATAATAAAGGGGGAGTACCTTCAATATCTAACATCTTAGGTTTAATTCTATGATCGTTAGCGTAGTTCTATTACTATAACCTATACGTATACTTAACCTTAGAGACATCCCTATACATACCTTAGAAATTTCTCTAGGGATCTCACTAACGTTTTTTCATCCTAGTTTCCAAAGGTTGACTAAACCTTTCCTCTGATACCAACTGTAGAGACCCGAAGCCTGACGTACATGGACATTACATTACTTTTGCGGAATACTTAGTACATAACAAAAACAAAAACACACAAGGATCGTAATAGTTTAGTGTCTTTGGAAACTCGGAACGTAATCTTCTAATCATGGTGAAAGATCTTCAATATCTCCCATAAAGATCTTCCATTTTTTTTTACCTAAAACCTTTCTTTATATCCTGGGGAAAAGAAAACATAAAAGGGTGAGCTCAAATGCTCAGTAAGGGTAAATAAAGGAAATAAAAATCATATCATATCTTTTTGAAAATCAAAACCTGCAAAAGAGATCATAATATCTTAACATGGAATAAATCATAGAAGTGAAAATGAGATCCCCATAATCATAACATAAAACTTGAAAACTTTGTGGCATGCACACATAATCATGGAAAATCATTTCTTGTTAGTCATGACTCATTGCCAAGACTATCTTAGTGGACAAAGTCTCTTTCTGAACCGAGTTCACTCCTCGTTTCAGTCCTGTATCACTGAACCGAAATAACCTTCCGTTCCAGCCATGTCTATCTCATGAGATATAAAATCTTTACCCAATGAATTGGAGGGAGATATAGGTCCCACCCATCTTATAATTAATCCTTTCTTATGTGTGCCACATAATCATAAAACATACATCATCGCATAACACATGTAACAAAAATGGGATTCTTGAAACATCATGACATCATAAATCAATTCATATAAGATAAAGGAATTCATAAAAATAATTCCATCACAACATGATCAAATCAATGTAATAATAGGGATAAAAACAGAACCCTTTATTATCTTAGATGGAAAATAATTTTGATAAAACACTTGAACTCCATTCTTGAGGAAAATATCCTTTCTTCTTCAAAGACATTTTTCCTTTCATAACATGTCATATAACTTTAAAATAAAAGAAGTTGATTAAAAATAAACTTGAAAACTTGTAAAGGAAGCTTCTTGGAAATAATGTTTTAAAAATCCATTCATGCCGTATAAGTTAAAAAAAACATTCTTCTCGTACTTTTGTCGGAAAAGTCAAAAAGTACCTCGTATGAAAAACGATAAAAGATTCCTTTCATATCTTTTACTAAAAACTCACCAAAGGGTAAAATAGGTTTTAAACAATTTTAGGTGGATGAAAATAATATTACATGTTGAGGAAACATGGATGTGGATGATAAAATACACCCCAGTAAATTTCAAAGTATAAACAATCTCGAATAAAAATGAGATTGTGATATTTCCCTTACCTTAGGTCCGATTTGCTTCGTATGTGTCCGAACCTCCTGTATAATGATTTAAATAATGTCATTGACTTATTAAAGAATCATATTCATTGTTATGATATCATATATGGTTCACTTATGACATTATTTTACCCGTTCTTTTGTAAATTTCATGTTAAAGAAGCGTTTTGGGTAAAATCGTTTCATTTATCGTAGGTGTTTTGACTTGTTGTTCTTGACATTATTATTACTTATATCATGATTTACTTACATCCAGAATATAAAATATGATTTATATATCATATATATTCAGTATATATATATATATATATATAATAGATAGATAAATGAAATGAAAAACACCGTTCATGGAGACGGTAGTCCGTACGTACGCATGAACGCTGTTTTTCTTTCTTTATTGTCTTGAATGGAAGTAAGTAGATGAAATACATATATATATATACATAAATCCAGTATCATTATTATTTCATATATTTCATTAGTACTTATTATATATACTTTATAATCATTCATGAATGGTTAATCATTATGAATGAATCTCATCGCGTCGTGGAGACGGTATTCCGTACGTACGCACGAGCGATGATATCATTTCCATAATTATTGAATTGAATTAGAGTGGATTATACAATTTATCAGAATCAATATGATGTTGTAATAACTATGTATAGTTATTCTTTACACCATTATACCCATCCATGTAAGGTGGTGGTGGAAAATAGATTACACCACGGCGTGGAGACGGTATTCCGTACGTACGCACGCGCGGTGATTTCTTTTTCCGTAGGATGGATAGATGGTGAAATAGGGTTGTTTCATACTTATAATAACATATCCGTATATGAGTGATACTGATTTTATTACTTCATAATGAAACAACCCAAGAAGAAGAAGTGGAAGAAGAAATAAAGATGAAAGAATTGGTAACGGTAATTACCTCTTCTTTGAAGCGCCTCTTTGAGACCTCCACTTAGGGCACTAAAATTGGTCTTTGAGGAATACCAGAACCTCTAGGATGTTTCTAGGGAAGTGGAGAAGAGATTTTGGCAGGGTTTGGCCGAGCTTGAGTGCTCAAATTGGTGTGAGGAGGAGGGGGAGGAGGTGTCCTTTTATAGGGGAGGAGAGGGGCACCTTAGGAATATCTCAAAATATTATTTTATATTAAAGTCAAAATCGGTTTATAATGGTTCCAAAGGGTCTTATTTCGAAGCTAAAGTGGGGATGGGTCGAAATCCTATCATCCAATAGAATTTAGACAAGTTTAGGATATTATTTTAACCTTATCAATTAGATTTAACTCTAAGTTAAATAATTTAACTTTTACCATGTCTTTTTGTTTTCTTTCACTATATAGTTAATAAACATACTATAACATGCCAAACTAACCCCAAATTGTTTATTATTAATATATATATCCTTATCTAAGTCATTTGGCCGAACCTTAGATTTTTAGGAATACAATAACAATTAATAATATAATATTTGATTTAAAAACTATTTTGTGTCAATTTTGACACTATTTGATATATGATTTTTGTGAAAGTCATAACAGAATTAAATGTTCGAACCAAGTTGATTAAATCAACATTAATATATCATAGTAACCTAGAAAATTAGTGGAATTCATAAAAAATCTCAAATTACATTTATATTTGTGTTTATAACATCAAATATGTCAATATTTCATTAATAAGATAATTACTGCATCATCGTTGTGTCATAAATAAATTAACTGATTTTATGTCTAAAAATTACAAATAAAATACTATCATGTAGGAAATCGTTTTAGCTTTCTAATGAATATTTATAATCTAAAATACAACATATATAACCCTATGTAACAATTGTTTTTCTAAAAGATATATGCTTGTGTCATTTTTGTATTCATTTTAACTTAATTAAAATAAAGTGTCATTATCACTTACAAGTGGATCAATGGGGTCCCAAAATCGACCCAAAGATGCCCATGGTCGACCATGTATCAACCAATGGGGTTAAGACACGTTTTAGGGTAATTTAATATTATTATAATATTATTTTTTAACCCTTATTTACCGGATTTACCCTTAACCATGGTAAATAAAATATTTACCGCAGTAATTATTCAAAATGTCTAAAAATAAAAGTTATCTATTTACATAATTTGAACATCCTGATTCAAAATATGGAATCCATTTTTCTAAATTCAAAACTCAGAAGTGGCAGAAATTAATTTAAAATTAATTCCCACTGTCAAAACAAAAAGCGTGTTTTTAAGAGATAATAACTATCAAAAGATTGACACTTGTTTATGTTCGGTTTAATTGCAAAATTGTGTCCAATGACCAACATTATATTATGTGGTAAAAATATATTCTAAATATACTTTAAAACCATTAAATATTATAACTTAAACACATAAGATATTACGATGAAAAAAGTTGTTTTTAATTAAAATATAGCGTGTTTTTACTATTCATTAAAATATGAAAGTTGTCGGAAAAATATCAAAACTTTATCTAATGTAAATTTTTACATCCTGATTCAAAAGAAGAATATTATTTTGTCAAATTGAACATATAAACATGTCAAAAACTATATTTAATGTGGGTGGGCCAATAAAAGGCGGTAAAACTGCATTTTTTGAAAAATACTTATTTTACCCGAAAAATTTATTTTGTTCTTATAACATGTTCTAGAAATGTGTAAGATGAATAATAATGTTATAAAATTCAAAATTTAGTTAATACTATTCATAACGGCTAGTTCATGACAATATTATAATAATATAATATTGTTTATTAAAACCCGGTATTGCGTACAACACACGCTATCGAGGAAGGTCGCGATTGCATGTAATGCAAGCCAAGTCAGAGTTGCGTGTTGTGAAAGAATCCTTCATTGTTTCGTATAACAGAATCCAACCATATTTCATTTATACATTTAATATATATATATATATATACTCAATGTTGCGTAGAATAACTATTATCAAAATTGTGTGTAACACGGTCCAAGAATAGTGTTGCGTATACTGCAAGCTAATACGGTGTTGCATATAGCGCAAGGTAATATTGGTGTAGAATACAGCATAAGACATTAATGAAATTAAAATATTATTTTTCATAAAATCTCGGGGTGTTACAGTGGCTGAGGGAGGCACTACGGTGGATGGACAGGTGTCCGACTCGTCTAGCCACTGATGCAGGAGGTGGCGCGCTATCACGCACCGTGATGAACTGGTCGCGGCGATGGCCAGGACCCCTCCTTATGGGTCCCACGCATGACAGGGCGATGCCACCTTGTGCTACCTATTAATACACTGGATGTATCTTCGATACGTTTGGGAGGGGGTCCACTTGACCCCCACATGGGTCACGCCAGCCAGCGCGCTGGACCAACCGGAAGACCGAGCCCGGCCAGTCCATAGCCCAGTGGGCCATGCCCGATGTGGTCCTGCCCAACTGTGTAGGCCCATGTCAGTTCGGGCCGGGCTGGGTCGGTCCAATAGGGTCAGACCAGTCCCGGACCCCTCTCAGGCCAAGAGATGCTTAAAAGGCCATATCTTGTGAGCCAGACATCTGTTGAATGAACCATATGTGAAGCTAGAATCCTTGGAGAAAGACAGTCCTTTTGAGATACACGAAGTTAGTTTTAGAGAAAGTTGGAGTACGACTAGGATGGATCGACATCGAATCCAACCGGGCTCTCGACACTAAAATGCCAATAACTTACAGAACGGGCATCCAGTTAACGTGTCGTCTGTTGCATTGTAACCCTTATAAATGTCAAATCACGAGTTAACTTCTACATGGGGCTTCGTACCAGTTTAAATAGGACAAATGGGTTGAGGAGAGGTTTTCCCCTGAAAAAAGTGTACTATGAGCGGGAATCCAATGTCTGTATGAGTAGTGAAAAATGATGAGTGATTATGTGTGAATCACCACCCAGTGATGGTGTGTGAATCAGCAACGGGAGATTCTATGTCCATTAGCACCTAGCGATTCTATCTGAATCAGCATTGATCCATTCGGTGTGATTCCCCACCCAATGAATCATGGTGAATCAGTACTTATCGATCTTGTGTGCATTTTGTGGGGGTTAGTACCTATTGATCTAGTGTGGGTCAGCATCGGTGCCTCTTAACAGAGTAAGATGATATAGCCTTACCAATAATCGTCTGTATTACTGTACTTAGGTATAACTAGTTTCAGTTGTCTCTTTTTCATTGTTCTTTGTGATTGTGATCATGCTTGTGGTTTTTATTTGTGGAATTCTGAGAGAAATTCGGGGGTCTCTCGGTCCCTACTGTGTATTGTTATTCTCACCCCTACAAGGGTTTCACCCACACCTCATTGTGTCTTGTGCAGACGATGAGAATCCTTGACTGAGACTCAAGAGCTAGGCCCTGATGATAGATGATGGTGATTATTGATGTGGAGAGATGTAGAGACGAGTCATACCCAGCCTTCAGGTAGGATCCCTAGTGGATGATCTTTGGAGTTGTTTTCTGTTTTCATTTGTAGTTTTATCATTAGAGTTGGTCATGTATTCCGACACTTTACCTTCAGTACACACTTTTACTAAAACGGTTTTACTACATGATTTCATCTAGTTACATTCTAGTATGTGTGTGTGTGTAGGTTTAACGGAAATTCCTTCTTGTTATAGGGATTCACCTTTCTGGTTCTAGTCACCAACCCCTAGCCCATGACAGGTGGGCTTGGGGAAGCCCAGGCATGGGCCCTGTGGGACAGGTTGTGACATTACTAATAAGAATAGTTAAAATAAGTATATTTATAATTCAATTAGTCATATTCATACCCATTGTCTCAATGGATAGATGATGACTATCTAATTAAATAATAATATTAATTGTATATTTTTTCCAGAAAAACACTGTCTTTTGAGTAATGCATGATAAACTTATTAGTGTGTAACCCAACTATATAAAAATATAAATAAATATAAAAAAATCATAAAATATTTGGATTTTACATTCTATTCCCCTTAAAATTATTTTTTCCCTTAAAATTCATCTCGTCCATCAAAGGTTTAACATTTTAAAATTTCTTATATGAAACTGACATCATTCAAATGAATAATAAAGTTAGTCTTAAAAGGGGAAATATGGAATCATAAAGACTACATAATGTAAAACATAAATTGGAATCTATATAGTTTAACATAGGTTGAAAATGATATTATCAACTTGGGGGAAAATAATAAATAATTACACAGAGTGATTTAAGTCATTGATCATAAGAAAGTTATAGATCAATGGAAATTAAAGGGCCAAAAAGCCACATATATATTATCATTTAAAATAACATTAGATACATCATATATGAATGTAATCTTATAGAATGTTTTCTTCATTATTATTTTCTTGATTCCAAATAATTATTTTCCATTCGAATAATATATTGAAATATAATTACTTTATATGTTTCAATTTTATAAGAAAAAATTTATCCCTCAGTTGTTCTTTAATAATGTATTAATTAACCACTTACACATTTAAATGAATATCCTAACCTTATTTTTTTGTACCTAAAAATCTAAAATTCATGTTTAATGGAGCATGAGATCCATAAAATAATTACAAGTAATTATATCTATATCAAAATATTCTAAAAAACCAATATGGTTATCAAACATTATCTAATATGCATAAACAAAATACACGATGTGGCTCTTAACCATTACATACCAGACATGTGAATTCATTCATTATGTATTCGATTGAAAAATATAAATAAAATAAAATAAAATAAAATATTATTTAAAAAAGGAATTTATCATTATTCCGGATTTAAAACACTTATTATTGGACTTATTACAAAGATCTAACACTGTTTTAAACTGAATCAATGATAACATAAACAAATTTGTCCACAAATTTTTAATGTCTTTGAAGGTCATTAACACACTCTAATTTACATTATCCAAAACCAACATATATTTCTCCCAAAATAATTATCTCAACATTATCAAGATATTAAGGTTTATCTTTATATTTATCATGGGTTTTCAAAAAATTTCACAATTCCATTAAATCATTTATAGAGGTTATAAACATAAATCTTAATATTCGTTCCATTCCTTATTGAAAAATAATACTGAAAAATCCTTAAATACTACAAAATTTAGATAACATAATTCTTGAATAAAATTAAATATATATGTCAATACATACACATAATTTATTGGAATGAAATAAATCATTCTTTTGTTGAGAATTATATTCTATGGTTATGGAATTAAGTTAGGAAATGTCTATGTTTCCCACAAATAAAAAATTGAACACTATGAATATTATTCAATATATAACCACGTTTTCCACGAATACAATGTCTTATCCTCAACAAGAGATATTCCATGGGGTCATTCTTCTATCCATATTGAAATTTATGGTGTCAAATATTGATTCCCCTAATTTCATTAAAATATAAGATTTCATAAAAGTAAATCTTTCTCTTACCTGAACTTATAGGAATCACAATGAAGATTTCATTTTTAATCATATATCATTATAGATTATTATATGTAATCATAATATTGTTCCCTCCATACATCATCTATTTTGGTTTTTCATATTCACTAAATTATCCATCAAGATAAATTATAACATGATTTCTTCTAGTTGAATCCATTTATTAAAATTAGAAATCATTGTGTGGGAGAAAATAATCCAAGGGTGGAACTACATAATATATAAAAGGATAATATAAGATATCTAAATCATAATTTATTTTATATTTATGACACCATAGTTTATATCTAGGTAATTTATAACAATCATCTATTTAATTGATTAATGGTGGTTTTTAAAATGTTTTTGAATTTCCAAATCAAATCCCATGGGTGTGTCACACTAGGTGTGAAGAAAGTCATTTTGTCTGACACCAGTTACCAATATAGTCTAGCTCAATGAAGTATATTTGATTATATTACCCCAAGGTAGATATGCGCCACAATAACATTCACTGGTAGTATTAATACTAAATTGTACATTCTAGGAAACCACTCTCTCTATCTTTTATAATATTAACAGGATAATTTATTATACTTTTAATCATCCTTAGAGTTATCAGCATAGACATCTCCAAACATATAATTAGAAATATACATGGGGATATCACTAACTTTTCCTCATCATATATTTTAATGTTTAACTAAAACATTCAAATGGTACTGACTATAAGAACCCAAGATTTGTATACATGGTTTTGACATTAATTTATATGAAAATTCAATGAATTATACAAACACACACCTAAGGACTGTAATAGTTTAGTTCCTTTGAAAAAATATAACAAAATTTTTTAATCATGTGAATGATTCTCAATATATCCCACAAATATCATCCCATTAAGTACTCTTTATATATACCCTACAAAAATCATTTATTCATAACAAATAGAAAAGATAAATAAAAATGGGTGATATAAAATTCTTATAAATGTTAAAAAAGAGAAATACACACACCTAATGTTAGGAATTGGGCATGAGAAAAAGATCATAACATTTGAAAACCACACCTTTCTTATAATATATCATAATCTACAGTAGTGGAATATATATTGGCAGGTCACAAGACATGACTCTTAAGGGAATCAATTAACACGAGCAAGGAGAGCATATAATTTTCACAATAAATGGAATTGTGGCTTACATATAATCATATCAAATAATCGATATATGTTGGGTATACCTCCTAGGTGGGATACACCACCATCCTTAGTGGAATCCCTTTTCTCATATTGGGAGGGGTTCACTACCCACACCATCATAGTGGCCAAGGTTCACTGTCATAACCATCATAGCATAAAAGGTCCCTTAATGAACCTAGTTCGCTCTCTATTATAGTCATATCTATTTAATTGGATAGAAATAATTACCCAATACATTAGGGAAATCTATATGTTTCACCCATATTGTATATAGTTAAACCAAGTGACATGTTCAACATTTAACCATCATCACATTTTGAAAATCAAACAAATGTTTTCAATATGATAATATAACATTCATCATATCATTAATCATGTAATTAAATGGGTTTCATAAATATTTAATCATGTAATAAATTATATAAAATAAGCTTGTTTCATAATCATTCCATCATAGCATAACTCTTGGAAATATAAGAGTTGGTTCCAAAATTATTTTCACTTTGTATAACCAATGAATTATAAATAAATTTCATAAACATATTGTAATTATAAACCATTAAAATAATTAAAATGAATTGTATCCTTTGTTTATATCCCCATTAATTTATTAGTTGATACAAAATATGTAATCATAGTTTGAAAATAAATTGTAATGATAAATATTTTTTAATGTTTCCGGAGGAAGATTATTTTTTATGAAAATATATTTTTTTAAAAAAATAATACATTTTTGTAATCATTTTCTTTGACAATAAAATTTAAAAAATATAATTGAATTTTTAAAAATAATTTCCAAAATTTATTGAGGAAATAACATTTCTTTTATAATCAATTTTGAAAACTGAAAATATTCTTGATAATCAATTATTGTGAAAATACCATCGATAGATTATGAAAAACTCTTCAAAAAAAAATTTAACAAAACATTATTAGGAATATATCATTTACTTCTTAAAAATTTATAATAGATTTTAAAATATTTTTTGAAACATGATTTTCAATGAAAAATATTTTTAAATTCAAAGTAATATTTTTCTTTTGATTACATTTGAAATATTGAGTGGATAAAGAGTGAATTGATGGGTGAGCATGAATTCTCATAAAATAACTACTGATAGTAAAATTGATGATTTTATTGAGATATGTATCAAGATATTTCATCATAGTAAGAATAATCCAAATCAATACTGATAAATAATGATATTGTAACATAAGACCCTTTCCAATTGGAATATATTCAATCACAGTACATAGAAAAGTATAAAATTTAATGAAACAAAAATATATTGAGAATAAATAAACTCATGACATTCCTTTTTAAAGGTGTTATATATACACCTCAAAAAAGATGGTATTCCCATAACATTTCTTTTATGTCAAAGAAGATAAATTAGGGAAAAAATCCTTTACATCATTTATAAAATTATGAATCATAATACCAAATATAGAATAAAACCATTAGAAAAATTAAATATCTTTAAAATAATTATATTAATTTTAGAACATGTCTATGGGTTTCTACATATACCCCATAAAAACAAATGAGTTTTGAATTTTCATATGTCCCCCAGAAATAAAAGAGAGATTAAAAATACATTAATGATTTTTAAATTATTAAACGATAAACCCCGTGAAAGAGGGATCATAAATTGTAGATTTAAAAATACATTATACTAGGATAATTATAATTAAATAAAATATTTTTTAGTATGTATAACATAAAAAAGAAATATGTGGTGGATATGTTATTTGTCTCACAGAAAATAATAGCGGGACATAAATCTATTACCCTAAGTCTTGAAGTCCATCATTCACATTCAATCCTCATTTATGTTAAATATATACTTATTTTATTTCTAATATTGAACCATATTGAATGATATAATTTCTTATATATTATTTTCTTATGGAATTTTAGTGCTCTCATATTAACATCACCATGTAAAAGTCACGTTTTGAAAATAACTACTTTGTTTTCACATATGATTTAACTTTTATTTTTTATTCTCTTAATTTTATCTTGTGTAAAAAACCAAAATATTGTTAACCATGATTTTAATATCATATATATATATATATATTTATTTATTTATAGTAATCTAAAAAATTTAGTAATGTGAAATCCAATTAAACCTTTCATGGAGATGGTAGGTTGTACGCAAGCCTGATAATTTTTTCTATTTTTTGTTTAATTTAATTAACGAGAGTAAATTATATATATATATTAATATTATAGAATAATATTTATTTCATTTATATCACATATGTTTCATAAACTCATCCATAATTCATTCCATGTATTTGGTGAATGAGTTACACAACTTCACGAGGGGTGGAAAGTCGTACATAGAAACCACATTATCTTATTCATAAAAAATGTAAATTATGATGCTATGTATGATATAATAATTCCATATTCATAATAAAAATAATATATATCATATGTATCACATGTAAATAATAAAATCATAATTATTCCTAGCCTTAGGAAGTGGTAATTGAGAAATGAATGACATTAGTTTTCATGGTGGTAGTATGTTGTAAACACGAATGATAATTTCAAAGACCATTTGATGGAATTGGCTATGTTTTTAGGTATTTAACATTAATATATATATAAATATATGGATAATACTATGGTTATTATATCAAAATGTAAATGTAATAAATTAACGACGTGGGTAAAGGAATGAAATAACTCTTATTGATTAATGTTACCTATTACTTGGTTATTCTCGTTATGTTTTCCAAAAAATATTTCTAAGATCACCTTATAAATAAAATAATATTCCTATGATAATAGGTTCTAGGTTTTGAATTAATTTTTGATTGGTCTAGCTGAGAAAAAATGTCCTTATGGGTGTGAATAGGTGAGCGGAGGGAGTTCCCTTATGTAATTAGGGATGGGAGGTATTTGTGTAAATAGTCAAAAACATTCACTATTGGTAGGTAAATATTACGTTATGTGGCTCCATGAATTATAATTAAATAGTATTATAGAATATATGGTCTAGAAACACCCTCAAAACATAATAAAACCCAAAATTTTATATATTCCATTTTTTAACTTCTATGTTTCCATAGATTATCATTTTGGTTTTTTACAATGGTAACTATTTTTATAACCATAGTAATTATTATATTAATAATAAATTAATGATATCCATATTAAATTATTTGTGAAAAATTATTGTAAATATGATATCAAATTTATCAAATAAAGATTATACGTGCTTTGAAAATATATTTTGACATAAGCTCGTGTACACGTAAAGACACAATTTTAACATTAACTCCACTAATAGTGTTTTTTAAATATTTAGTGGTAAATATATTCATTATAAAATATTAATGGTCCTATTAATGTAATATTGATTATCTTAATTAAAATTTAATAATAACTTTAAATAAGATTAAATTTTTCGGAATTGGAAAACATTTTATAAAATATCATTTATTTAAAATTTTATATTATTCGTTAAATTTAAATTCAAATATATCAATAAAATGATTAAATTAGAATACTTTTTTAAACCATTAAGAATTGATACATTCTTCTTAAATACTAATGCAACAAAACAATTAATTCAATTTAGTTTACTTTTAATATTTTAAGTATTATTTACCTTATTTAATTATTATCTAAATAATTATTGTGTTGCTGTTTCTTAAAAATTTAAATTATTTTTTACATATATAAAAACATAGACATGTTATCATGATAAAACTATAATTTACCATTCAAAATATTTTTTGTAACCTAAGATATGATGTCTTAACCCTATTTTAAATCATTATATATATATATAATAAAGAAGGATCCATTTTTTCTACTTCATTACATAGAATATTATATAGGAAACATTCGTGGAAATTTATCAAAAAAACCCTTGGAATATTGGATAATTATATAAGGGTATAAATATGGACAAAAAATGGGGTTTATAAAAATTCATAGGACATATTAACCCTTATATAATTTGTCTAGTCCTAGTAAACCAATTGCTTCCTTAACCATATTAAATGAATTTTATATTTTCACTAATAGTTTTTTCTAAAAAAATCAGTTGAAGTTATTGTAAAATATAATTTATGTTGATTCCAAATATTGATTTAAATTTTTAAAAATTAATTCATTGAACTGAAAAAAATTTAATTTAAAATTAGTCCCACTGACATGTCGAGAATAAAATGTTTCAAAGTAAAAATGTTAAAAATTATAAAAATATTTCAAATTAAAATTCAATATAAAAAAATAATTCAATGAAATAAATTTAATTAATTGATAAAAATTAGAACAAAAATGACTTTAAAACATATTGAAAATATTATTTATCCTTAAAAAAATTTAAATGAGAATGAAGTTTTCGATTAAAATTCATTATTTTCTAGTACTAAATTTTTTTTCAAAGATTTTAAAAAATCCTTAAACTTTATCTTAATCTAATTCTCATATTCCTATTTAAATAAATATTTTTTTTGAAATAAATACACTAAATGTGGTAAAAAATAAAATCTTTCCTCAAGGCATGAATAAGTAACAATTTAATAAAATAAATGCTTAAAAAAACAATTATTATTTTTAAATAATAATTATTTTTTCTAATAAATAGATTAATAATAACCCTGCTCATACTATAAATATTCATAAAATAGTCTATGGTATTTATACCCTCCATTAAATGGTCTATGATATGACTGTCATATTAACAAATAATATTACTGATATATTTTAGTTTTGTAAAACTCGATCTTCAATTTAACGCAACAAAACATAATGTTTCATGTAGCACAAAAAAATTAAATCCTATTAAAAAATCCTAAAATTAATTGGATGATTCGTATATGGAAATGAAATGTTATTTATTATAGGAATACGTGACATGATATGTTATAGAATATGTATATTTTTTCTTGGTATGTAAGAAAGTGAATTTTGAGAGATAGAAGTCTGAAGGGATGTTAAAATCATTTCAAATAACTAAGTAAATTTTTTTGAAAATAAAACTGGTTATTTCATTGAATTCATAGAAAGAATATAAATGACATAATTTTATATAGGTTTTTCTCAATATAATTATTAATACATCACACATCATTAATATAATACAAGATTTCTCACTTAATAGTTCTACCATATTAAGTTTCCATGGAGTGCAAAAATTTTATTGTATTTAATAAAAATATAATTATTTTCACAATGTCATTGTGAAGTATTTAGTAGAATGTACATATTGTTTAGAATTTTAATATTACTTATCCACTAAAATTTCTGGCCTATCTAAATGATACATTTAAACCCTATCAGATATGTTGTCATCATGTTCTATCGATTTTCATTGTGGTTGGGATCAACTCCTTCCTCTTGTTGTATTTTCTTACAATAATAGATATCCCTCAATCATCCATATTGATACTTATGAATAAAATAATGAAATAAACTATATAAATACAATGTACAAAGGAGAAGATGTCTAAATAATGGTATTGGAACAAGAGATAGTAAATGATGTTTAATTAGACCCGTTTAGAAACACATCAATGAATGATTATAAATTATTTTGATGATAATATCCTAATAATTGATGAAATATTGAAATAAAAAATGATGAAATGGTGTTCCTAGATATTTTTACATGGATTAATATAATATTTATAAATAATGTGATGTTTAGGCCTAGATATATGTGACACATCATAATTCATGATTTAGTATGGACTGTAGCTTACCAATTGATAGTACAACTTTACCTATCTCAAGTTCAAAATGAGTTCCAAGTATATATACTATGAAATTAAAAACCATATCTATTAAAATTAATAAACATAGAGATTATAACACATGATCATGATATTTCCATTGATGAAAAAGATATTTAAATCATGAATCATTGAGATAAAGGGAAACATAGAAAAAATAACTACTTGGTAAAAGTTATCTAGAGTGATCCAAAAATATAAGAACCAACATGGGAATAAAATACTATAATAAAATTGATTTTCCTCATTTTTACATATTAGTGTGGCTTTATTTTGATGGATGAATTCATTTTAAGTGTTAAAAATGTAACACTCAGATATTTTATGACATAGTTATTTGTAATGTTCATATTTTGATAGCCTTATCTATATAAATAACCAATTTTAAATGAATCACAATATACAATTGAAACATTATTATTAAATGCCTAGTTTGTTTACTAGTTGTTATAGTAGTGTGTGTGAACATGAATAACTAAATTATGAAATATTTGTTGTTTACATATATGGAAAATTAATTTTTTGGTTATGAATTAATTAAAAATATAAATGTAAATAATTTTAAAATAAAATAAATGTTAAAAAACTATTTAAATTAATTCAATGTTCTTATATATAAATAAATTTATTTAATCAATATTGGTTAATTATTTTGAAGAAAAATATATATTACATATTCAATGAAGTTTTTTACCATTCATCTAATTTTTTTTCTAGTTATTAGGTTAAAATAATTATAGGTTTATGATTAATACAATATTAATCTTTCATCTCATAATTTTAATTAAAATAAAAATTAATTATAACTACTTTGAGGAAAATAATTGTAATAAGGAATTACATATTTTTAATTAATCGATGAATATTTATTAAAAATATATGTTTTATTTTTAGGTATTAAGAATTGTAACCTTGGTAAAACATATCACCTTACAAAAAGGTAAATCTTGTTAAACTAGATTAAAAGTAATATTTAGTGTCACTATATTTAATCTTAATTCATATCAAATGAAGGGAATTTGAACCTACAATCATTTTACAGAAAAGTTATTTTTAATGAAAAATTATCAATGAAAATAAGCAATATAATATTTAAAGGAAAAGAAATTAAAAACGTCACTCTCTTACTTTTAAATATCTCTTAATTGTTAACATCAGGACAATTTAATGTTATGAATGAATATTAATTTTTATTTTTAACATAACAAAAATATTTTCTCAATGTAAATTATTTATATTAATTTGTAATTACGTAATTATATTACATTCTTACAAAACACCGAACATATATATCTTTATTTAAAATAAAATAAAATAAATTATATAAAAAAGAATAAATTTAATATAAATATAGTTAGTTTTATATTTTAAGGTATCTTAATGATGAATTTTAAATACTACTACTGTGTTAATAGATTATTTTCAAATTCAAAATTTTTCATAGTTTCTTTTGCCTCATATTAAATTAATAGTGTTAAAAATGAAATATGTAATATTTTATTTAAATAATGTATTATTAAATTATTTAAAACCTATAATATTATTTTAGTAGGAAAATATGGATAAATTATTTTTTAAAATTTCTTCCCTTGACAATTTATGAGACAAATTTTAATAAATAATTAAAATTATAAGCCTTAAAAATAGAAAATGATTTTACAATTGTTAAAGTTCATATATAATGACTAAGGGGACAAAGAAATCTATATGGTTTAAAACACAATAGAAACATGTAAAAGTTTTATTATTATATGGTATATCAACCTAGTAAATCATTATTAAAAATTATATTTCCATTTGTATTATTTTTTTATAGAATAACACGTTTATATTTTAATATATTATGAAATTCCTAGAGTTACACTCTCCTCAGTTATAAAAGGTAACCCATAATTTCTATTGGTTACAACAATTTGAGACATCTATTATGAAAAATGAATACTAGAATATCTTATAAACATCCTTATAAATACTCTAGATGTTATGTTATTCACAAATAATAAATTATATGATCAATTTTATGTGAAATAAACGAAATATTTTAATGAGGGGTTAATCACTATAAACACTAACTTTATTTTTTTACTTAATATTCTATCTGTTATAAATATACTGTATATATCATATTTAGAAAATTAAAAATTAAAATATATTTATTTATTTTATTTTTGTCATTAAATAACCACTATCCACCCTCTATCCTATCAAATGGAATGAGAAATTATATATCAAGTGTAATTTTGTCTTCACATCTTTATATAAACAAACAATTCAATTAATAAAACAATGATTTTTTAATATTTATTATGATGTGATTAATGCAAATGAATGATATGTTTTATAAAATTATTAATATTGAGTTATATTATCATACATACCTTTATACCTTCCATTCCATTGAAAAATGATAATGTCACTACTCTATATTTGTCGAATACCACCGCCAAAAAGAAATGTGATTCCTTTCTAATTTACTCTATAGGTGGATACTAGTATGGTTGAATTTTATTAATATATATGTGATTAATGTTATATTGAAATAAAAATATAATGGTAATTTATTAATTACCACTATTTTATCCATCAAAAATTGAAATCAAAGTTCCTTAATATGTATGACCTATCGTCTCCATTGACAGCTTCATTCATTTTTCTATTTTTAATTTCTGGGATGAATATAATTTTTTTATAATGAATATATATATAATAAATCAATCATGAATATCATTATATAGATTATGGAACCCCTAAAAATTATTTGGAGTAGAACTAACGGACATAAATTCTCAAAAAATGCAACACTGCACAATAAAAAATGATCACTTTAATAATGATTTATAATAAATGCATATTAAAATAATATAAGAGGAACATATATGATATTATATGTGTTTATATTAATTTTTTATATATTTATAATATATTCTAATTTATTATACCTAATTTTAAAATTATTTCAATGATATTGGAACTCGAGGTGTGTGTGTTGTGTTACAATCTCATTATTTTCCAATATTATACATGTTTACATTTATAATGATGAAATTTGATGTTTTACCTATTAAAGAACACATGTGTTTACTCCTTATATATTTATTTATTGGAATTTACATCTCTTTTTTCACTTTGTAGTCTTTATGTACTCAATTAACAAAAATAATATGTTAATGGAGAATCAATTTATTTCTCCATTTAGTAGAAAAAAAATTCTTCCAAATCCATGTTATCCAAAGATGTTTTCCATATATTTTTTATTTTATACCTGAACTATTTATTTTAATTTTTTTAGATTATTAAATTATTATAAAACATTCAAAATGTAATATTTATTCGATTTCATGAATTATTCTCAATTTGAATTTTCATACATATGAAAGAAACAAATGTTTTATATTAAATTATGAGACATATAAATATTTTTCATCTATAATGACCACTAAATAATTGGAATCATCAGTTATATATTTTGGAGGCACTATTAAAAAATCATTAAAATATTAGATTTCAGGATTTTAAGTGTGTGATTTCAATGAGAAATGTTTTTTTCCTCAGGAAAAGATCAATTTGAACTTATACCTGTTATTTTAATTTATGATGACATCATTTTATGTTACATAAGTTTTACAGACGCTATTATATAATGATACTATCATTATAATTTCTCTTGATGTTATATGGTTATGATGACATTATGTTTATAAAAAACAATTTACTTTTCCTTGAGTTACAAAATTACTAATTAATGAAATGTTTATGAAACCCAATTCATTTTCACATGTTATACCAAAATAAAGTGTCTATAAAAAAGTTTCATTACACATGTTATTATAAGATGAATGTTTTATAATCATTTTAATTCATATGTATGACTTTCCTTATGTGATGGGTGGGATTAGAGTTATATATCCCTACATTTTATTGGATATAGATTAATATCATAAGAGATAAATAGGATTTGAATATGGAGTAAACCCTTTCTAGTTAGTTATATATATCGACTATGATAGTCTTGGGAGTGAACATTGGATACTCTCCTAAAATTGGGAGTGAACCCAATTTATTATGATAGACTTGGAAGTAATCATTGACAACTAATGAGGTGATATTCAATTCTTATGTCTATTCATCAGGTATAGATCATATGAATTAGTTATATACTCATAGATCAATGTATTTTTTTCTTTTAAATCATATCATATCCACAATCATGATTTTTACAATAACTCAATATTTTAATATATGATCTATATTTTATGGGTTTCAAATATTAATATCATGTTACCATAAAATTATTCTGATGTTATATTTATATGATCATTGTTTTCTCCCTTATTTATCTTTATTTATAATCTGAGCTCACCCTTTATTATGTTCCATTTATAAAATTTATAATGAATTTTTTATGAATGTTTTTTCTATGAAGTGTTCTAGTAATGATGAACTATGTGGGAGAGGATGTATAAATATTTTGAAAAAGATACATATATGTACATGTTTCCAAAGACACAATACCTATAAAATTTATAGTGCTGACCATTAAGTTTTATAAATAATGTTTACCTAATAAGATTTAATATTTATGTATGACTATTAGTTACTATAAATAAAAAATCCAAAACCAACCCTTTATAAAAAAAATTCATATGACATTACCCTTTAACTCTCTATCACACATTATCCGTAAAAATAGGGCATAGCTCACCAGAATAGAAACCAAAAAACTATAATGAAATAATTCTTCATAAAGAAAATTATTGACTATATGGGTATAATCCAACCTGTTCACTAGATAGTATATTTGTTGATATTGAATGAAATAATGTTCTAAACATTCTCAAACCATATACCTAACATGAAAAAATTAAATAATGATATATGGGCTATTATGAATCACTTCTAGAATGACAATAAAAATATCAATAATGATTTTCACTTTTCTGAAATAACTACTACCCTCTATACATATTATATGTCAATCATAACCAACGATCTGTAGTGAAGGTAATCTAACCTAATGATTGAATTATCAAACATTATTTTATAATTTCATTGCCCAAATCAAAATAATAATAATACATTTAGAATACTTATATTGGGTAAATTCAATTACCATGTAAAAAATTTATTTTATCATTATGAATAAATTATAAAATAACATAAAACCATCCTTAGTACAATGTTGTAGTCCTGGTGTACACAACTAATCTCTAGATGACTATCATTTTAGGTTCCAAATTACTATCCCTTTAAATCATCAAAAGTTTTACTCAAAAATCATGTTTCACCTATATTCACTCTTTATTATCTGTCATTATGTATATAACATCATTTGTATGAGCATTAAATAATGATAAGAACATGTAATTATTATGATAATCTGGAATTATTCAGTTATTTGTATTTACTTCTCTCTACATCTCTCATAACATTAAGGGAAATATGAGAGATTCCAAGATTTGAATTTTTTTGATATTCCTTATTCTTGAGTATAATCATGACTTAAATTACAATCTTTTAATTTTCAAAATCTAGAATTGGACCCTGTAATTGAATAACCACCATTTGAAATCCTTTTATGAAATTATTTCTTAATAAAATTTTTATAAACATCCAAAATATTTTATTACTAACTTATAGTATTTTGAAATTCCATTTGATAAAATACAAATTATTAATCTTTCTTATTACTTAAATTTAGTTCAAAAAACAATATTTCCTCATATTCAAATTTATACATAAAAAATATTTTAAAACCATTAAAAATAATTTTAGTTAATTTTATTCTAAAAATTGAAAACATAAATGAGTAAATTTACATTTCATAGTTAATTATAAGATATTCATAGTCCACAATACATGCTTACCACTTTGCCTTAAAAATTATTTTATATGAAATATAAAAACATATGGATATATACCGAGATTAATACTCTAGGAACATATCGTAACAGAAATGTGTCATTCGTATAAGACATGAGTCATATCATGTGACACATCATAACACGTAAAGAAATGAGGATAAGTCATATCAACACAATTATAAATTGAACACATATAGTGTAATATAAAATGTAGTATCATGATATCTTAAAAAATGAGTTTTAATTATTTTTTATATTCTTTTTGATGATTTATCTATCCCTTTTGACTATATTTGACCTATACTATTTTTTTCACCATTTCAATGAATTTATTCAAGGCACTACTATCTAAGTTTTATGGCCAAATTTAGAATCTAAATTTAAATTATAAAATTCATGTCATGATTATTAAATCAATAACATACTACTAAAGACATACAAAACATAAGCAAACTCAAAAAATATAAAACCTTATGGTTTTTTTCATGAATCAATGATTATAATAAAATGGTACACATTGATAATGTTCTCATATCAAGGGACTAATAAAGATTTTTATTTACAATAAGAGAATTTAAACCCCAAAGATACAATGAAACTATTATAAATTTATCACTCATAATATCATATACTTGATATCATTACATGTGAACATCATTTTACATTGTATCAATTCTTATTATCACATAGAAAGTGATCATTAGACATCATTAGTGTCCTCTTAGTAAGATTCATCTCGACCATAATACATGTATATGATTAATTTCAAAGTATAGTGAGGATATTAATACTATTTTACGTACATCTAATCTATTAGAATAATAAATATTTGATGAAAATTTCCATTTAAATGGAATATAAATAACTAGTAACAATATTGTTCTATGAAATAGTCATGAATAAATAATTATATAAAAGATATGGTAATAAAAAATCGATACACATTTTGGTTCTATGAATCCTATTATTATAACACTCCCACTTCCTCTAGATCTAACGCAGTAACCAATATATTTTATAAATCACACATAATTAAAAAATTCTTCTATTGATTTTTAGCTTAACTCATTATGTTTACAACATTTTTTCAATGAATAATCTATTATCTATGATGTTACCATCAGATCTATTCTCACTAAAGTTAAGATATCCTCATATATATACCTTTTTAATCCATTTTTACCTTGAATTACACTATAGTACCAACAATGTAATAATCATTCAATATATATTATGACTACACATGATCAATTAGTTAAATTCAATGAAATTGAACCAATAATTTAATAATTAATGTCTTATTTAGTATCCTTAGAATACACAACAGATATAATATTTTTAGATATGGTTAACGCTAGATTCAATGATACCCCTTGATCATTATAATATCATGAATATAATATTAGATTAAATCGATATATCATGAAACTGGTTTTATGTCCCCTTGATGACTAGTGTTAACCCTATTCAATGTTCTAGGAACATATCACTTTTAAATTCATATTTATTGTCGGATATTTTTTCTATATTCAATATATATGTATCATAGATTTACATTTTTAATTTCAATAAAATTATGTTTAGATAATAACTATATATATGCCTTTCATAGAAAATATGATAATTTTTTCACTAATATGTAGAGCCATGTTAAATTAATTAACATCTTATTATGCCATATATATTTCATCTTGGATTTATTGAAACCATTTGAAATAAGAAACAATTATTTCATGAATTTTTTCATCTAATTTTGGTAATAACATTAATTTTAAACACTCCAGATTGGCATAAAAGAAATATTACAAGGACTTGTACTTTAATCATTATATAATAATGAGTTTTAGTGAAAAATCAAGTTTATTAAATTTAGTGGATTAGTATGTTTTATATTTTTATTAAAGTAGTTGATAAATATTAAATACTATATTAATATATTAAAAAGTTTACACCTCTACTCAGTATCAATTTTTTTTGAAATAAAACCTTTTAAATGAAACACATTTTATTTTCAGGAAATATCATCACAATGTTTTTCTTGAACAAATAAATATATGTGGTCATTATTAAAACCTATGAGAAACATTTTAACAAATGGATTGAGAAAAAAATTAAGTAACATGAAATAAAATATTAGTTAGTTTAACAATAAATATTACAACAATATGAATTTATACATTTATCATATTTTTTTATAAGAGTATATGATAAGTCATTTCTAGATGAAAAACACTAACATTTCACTCAAATAAAAACTATAAAACCAATATAGAATTATCTAACGCACCTTTTTAGGGAATGTAGTTAATTTTAATCAAAACCTAGGTGAATCTAATATGAGAAATAACTGTAACCCAATTCAATTAATAGGAGAAACTATACTAGATAATTCCCACCTTTTTATATTTCAAGGAAAGAATGTCCCCCAATGCATTGGAGAGGAGTAATGGTGATATCCAATTATATGAGATATATCATGAACAAATATTTCTAATACATAATAAACTTTTATAATATGATGAATAAGTCTTTATATTCTTATACTATTTCATTTTAAAAAACATGAAAAATTATTTTATTCCTATGAAATAATTATTTTGTGTATCCAAATACCATTTCCTTTTAAAAAAATATTCAAGCCCAAAATTACCAAAAATAGGTAAATATTTTTTTAGTTGAAGAATAAATAAATTAGTGTAATGTAATCCAAAAATCATATAATGGTTATGGTAGAAACAAATCATTATGGCACCATATACGTTAAAATATAACATTCATTTTTTTTATTTTAATAAATGTAACAACATTCATTAATTTTATTACTTTTGAAAACCATTGAATGAAGTTAAAAATAAATATAATTTGTTCATTTTAGTATAATAAATTCAATTTTCATAAGTCCATAAAATAATTTTAATAATATGAATATATAATAATACTATTTAGATAATATATCATTTAAATATTTGATATTTTGTATTAAGATAATGTATCTCACACATTGACATTGAATCAACTCATTCATTTTCAAAAATAACGAATAATGAAATTATGATAATTATTTAATTTATTAATAACAATTTTATATTTTATAATTTATTTTATATTATTCACTACGATTTTATAGTGAATTAAATAATAATTTTCATTTTTGTCCATCCTTTTGAAAATATTTATCTCATCTATTCAAAATGAATTCGGAAGGTTCATTAGGGTTAATGTGATTAGTATTACATCATTAGAATAATAATAATATTGAAATTATTTTTTTACTTAAATATCAATTAGTCTTTTTAAATCATTAATTATTGATTCATAGGACATGTGAATTTTATTATTATCATTGAGAAAATAGGTCATGAATATGGATGACTTACATTTCCATTTGTCAATTTTCATGAAGGAAAGAAGTTATGAATTATTCTATCTTTATAGAATTATCATTATATCGTTTATACCCTTTTAATTCTATAAATATACTTATATATTCCATCCATGTTATCTGGTGATAAAAAAAAGTCATATCGATTCATGGAGGTTATAATCCACATATATGTATGAACAAATTTATCATTTTTAAATGATATAAAAGGAAATAAAAAAGTTGATATATTAATTTTAAAAAATCATATAATTTTCAGTAATTTCATATATAAAAATAAAATCCATCTTTATAAATAGACATGAGTGGTGGTGATTAAAAATGAATTACATCAGTTCATGACACAATAGTCCACCTGACACAATAATGATGGTTTGATTTCCCATTAGATTGAATTGAGATGAATATAGGTTATGGAATTAACCTAAACAATATTCAAATATGGAATATATATTTTTTATTTTACATTGTTTTAATAATGAATACAATAGGTCAAAGAAGAATAAAACTAAAGCACTTTATTATGAATTATACCGCTTATTTCGATTACCACTTCAGGTTTACAAAAAAATCATTACTAGAATGGTATCCAGATCGACAATGGAATCTATTATATGGGGATGGATTTAGGAATGGGATTTGGAAATTAATTCTTTGACCCAGTAGTATTTTGAGCTTTTAATAAAATAGAGTAGGTTCCCTATTATTTGTGAGGTGAGGGGCACTTTAGGAATTTCTTAATATATTAAATTAATATAAATGAATTTTCAAATTCAAATCCATGAGAACTTATATTATTTGAATAAAATTTGATTATGAGTATAAATAATCTTCTAAAATAATGTTACGACATGTTTAGGTGGTGTTTCTGCATTAATTATATTGTTTTAACCCTTTGTAATCAAATTGGAGGATTTTGGTGACAACAATGGTTTTTATAATTTATGGGTCATGATACGTAATATAAAATAGAAATTGGAACAAAAATGGAACATGGATGATATTTTCAACCATAGACCAATATTTTTTCTTTTAGTTTGGTTTTTCTACATTTCATTACAAATTTTAAATTATTCATTTCAAAATAACATTTATGTCATTTTGAACTATTTATTTTATTTTTCATTAAAACCTACATAAACTATGTTAAAAATGAATATAATACTTTGACACAACCAAAACATGTTATATTTTTCTGAAATATTATTATAATATTCATTTATTAAAACTATATTACATTTAAAATTTTTATAATCCTTATTTTTCAAATAATTGAATAATTATTACATTGTTGTTGTTTACATATTTGGGGAAATGTTTTCATCACTAAAAAATTGATATAAATCTACATGATAAAAAAAATGAATAAATATAACAACATTGAATTTATTATCTAACAATTTTTTTATTCAAATAAAGAAAATTATAATTATTAAAATCAAGAAAGTGACATTTTAACAGTTTCTTTTATATATATATTTAAAGGGAAAATCCGACGAAATATTGAAATATATTTCAATTTTTTTAAAACATGGATGGGGATGGTGATATCCACACATAAAATTTTATAAAATAAAATGATAGGTTAATTTTTCAATCCTAACAATTTATTTTTGTCTTGAATTACACAATTTACAATATTTCAATCAAATTCTTTTACAAATGGTTCTATTCATAATGCCTAAAAATGAAACGGGTCTATTTAAAAAATAGTTAAATCCTTATTAGAAATATTAAAATCATTTTTATTTGTTGATTTTATTGATGAGTTATAATTTTTTTTTCAGTTAATCCCACAAAATAGGATGAAAATTATCTTTTCATAAAAATGGCTTTTAAGTAGAAAAATCATTTTATACAAAATTAATGTATAAAATTAATTCCAAAAAATATAAATGGATTATTTATAAAATAAATGTACTACTGAATTTTTTTAATTTATCTAGAATATATTTTGACTTTTAAATATTTTTTATTGAAAATACATTTTTCAATATAATTAATTATTTTATCTATTCATTAAATATCAATATTTTTAGAAAGTATTTAAAAATTATTCCTATGATACTTATGAAAAGATAGAATAAAAAACAATTTTAAAAAATTCTAATTCAATAATATGAAAATAATAATTTTATATAAAACCAAATAATTCTTGATATCCCATTTTTTGGAAATAAATCTCTTTCAGTTTTGACTATAAAATTAATTTATTTTTTTATATTTAATATATATATATATAATAAAATTATTTTATAATAATAATTCTTAGGAATTATTTATCTTAACTTTAAATGGGTTTTTACTTTCTCCCCCCTTCTATAAATTTCATCCCAACAATTTTAATCATTACTCAAACAAAATGAGGTTACCTTCCTTCATAGTGTATTCATATACACATATATCTTCATCAATAAGATGGATTTTTAAAAACCTTATATTTATTAATAACTTCATTAAAAAAACACCTTATTACTATTTTTATGAATATATATTGGTTATTCATCATAATAAATGTTATATTGCAACTAAATTAATTAAGGGATCTAAAAATGAGAATAATTTGGAAATTATTTTCTTAGCACTAAGAAATAAAATATGTAATTTACATGGGATAAACTAAAAGGAAAAACCACTCAGTACGAAAATTATGACGATTTATCCTGGATTTCATATGTTCTAATGACCCATGGATGTATCCTATTCTTTTTTAAATGATGCAAAACACTTCCCCATAGTGAATCTTTTAGAAAATTATTATCACCAACCTTGAAAAAATATTATTCCATTTTGTTATTGATATTTCATTTTAATATTAATCTATGAAATACATATATTATTATAAAACATAGTATCCTTCTAAAATATTTAGTCTTTTATCTATTCCCTCATAAACATTCTTTATTGTACATAATCCCTAAAAAATTTATTCTAACACCACATGTTATATAATGAATCAGAAAAAGAAATCTTCATACTCAATGAAATCCATCATTATAAGAAAACAATAATTATTATATATGATGAACTAAAAAACCCTTATAATGTATTGAATAGGAAAATATTATTCAATTCATGGTTTGAATCATTCTTTCAAACTTTTTATAAAATTGAGTATGGAATGAATTATATAAATACAATTACGTTCATATTAATATTTTAATAACTTTTCAATAATTATTATTAAACATGAGATCATAGTCAGATATAATTGGGAGAGTAAGGCAATGCAGTTTTACTATCTCCTTGAGATACAATATAAAATGATTCATTAATTAAAAAATATCATTAATGGGAATAAAATGTATTTGTTTACTTAATCAATCAACATTAATAGAAATTTCATTATTACCACATGATTTAATTGGTAACACCACCATATAATCCACAATTTTTTTGATTTCAACATTTGTATTAGAAAAGGAAAAATCGCCCCCTTTATTAATTTTTGTTGACATTAACCAAATTTAATTTAATTAAATCTTGGTAATGTTAGAAAGATATTTAATATACCCCCTCACCCATTTTAATGAGAGGAGGAAGCATGATTTACTATTCCTTAGGTGTCATCCCCACGAAACCAAATGATAGAAATAAATTATTGGTTCTCATAAACCTCGGAGGGGAAATGATTCCATTTAAGATAAAAAAATAAACTATGAAAATATAAACAATAAACCTATATGTGATGCATGAGTATAAAAATAAAACTCTAAACAAACCATGAAAAAAACCATATGAGTGTACAGTTGAAGACTAAGTGATAGAACCAAAAGAAATTCAAGGAAAACAAAACTGAAATAGAAAAAACACATCAAATCATTAATTCCAAACCTTCTCATTTCTATAAATTGAAAAACACTACTAAAATTATCATGAATAATAACTTATAAAATGAAGTACCTCTCCCTTATTGTTATCACTCTAGAGGGCTTCTCAAAATTGAAAATAGTTCCCATGTAGGGGGTGAGTCTAAATTTAGTAGGATTTCCCCCAATGACTTCTCAAGTCAGTCCAATATGAAAAATTCTATTATGAAATTTACATAAAATATTTTAAAATAGTGTAAAAAATATTATATCAATGATAATAAGTTTTCCATGGAATGAAATAAAATAATCCTTCAATATTTCTCATTCCAATTTTGGTATAAAATTCCATGATTCCACACAAAACTAAACATGAATTCCTATGTGAATGCTCCAAATTTTTTAGAGGTCTCTCATTCATCAACCAAGTCATCAATCTGTGGGAAATATCATTGTTCTTTGATGGAATACTACCCTTTTCCAATGTTATGTCTCTTGTACCACCATGTTACACACCGCTTACCCAGGATCGTGTTGAAAACATAACCTAACACCGTCCATGTATTAAAAAATTAATAAAAAAATATTTCAAGTCCATTATATTTATAAATAATTTTGATAAAAATTTCCATATATCAAAATGAATATAAAAATATCAACTATCCATTTTAAAATTATCAATAAGGAGAATTTATATAAAACCATCAAATTTCCACAATTTCCAAAATCCATTAGTAATGTGCTTTCAAACTAGAATAATCCAATCATTTAAAAATAATATCATGATTTATTTATGAACAATTCTATAATGTCCCAATAAAGTTGAGTGAGGATTTAATCCACCAAACTCATAAACATGGAGAAAATAGTGAACGACACAGTGATTCTATATATCCAATCACGAACCACATCTTATTCGATATGACCTACAATAAAAAATTACAAATCCCATCATGTAACATAGAATTATTCACAATGGATTAAGAATAAGGTTTTGATGAAGACAATGAGATGATATCCAAGAATAATATACAAGAATGAGAACATAATGATGAATCTATGCCTCCCATGAACATTGATTCACATAAATATTTATCTTGGACCAAAATTAAAAATATCCAACACGTTGGGACCAATTGAGTTCATATTATTGATGAAATTGAAGAAAATTGATGCTTAAAATATATAATTCAAATCAGATACAATAATTTAATATGGAAAACTATATATTGCATGGGTTTTCAACATGATTTGGAAAACTATATGTCAATAGTGTTATTTCTACTATCTATATACAACACCTAGAATGGTTGTCTTACCTTACTAAAGAAATCATTAAACAACAATATATGAGATACTTCCTTATGCCATCCATGCACGGTTGTGGAACATTGTAATACAAACTATTTAGAAAATATACATTTCCATACTATTTCAATATGCCAGGGTTGTCGTTGTAATACACATGGTTTGGATAAACCATACACCAACCATGTTCATTATTAGAGTAAACTATCTTCCCATTAATGTTATCATAAAACATATTCATAGTTTCAAATAAACATTCTCAAAATTTTCACCTTTAATAAATTCTGTAAATAATTCAAAAACATCTTATAGACTAATAAAACATAACATGATCATTACATGTATAATTATGATATATAAATAAATTTTCAAGTACCTGAATTTTGTGGTTCTAAATTCTCACCACCATTGGTAATTATTTCATGTGATAGAAATAATAGTTATTTTTCCTAGAAAATTTCATCCATTCGTCTAAAATTTGATTTGCATGATCCCAAATCTTCTCTTGAAATCGACCATGTTTCAATGAAATCCAAACTATACTAGTGATTTTTTCGAAAAAATACATTCTATTTCTTATAAATTTTGTTTAATGATAGTACCACTAATGTAGAATCTCTCTCTACATCAACATGATTCCTTCAAGTCAGATGGTGAGGATCTTTTGGAAACTTCATTAGCTAATACACATGAAATACATTGTACACTGAACTGAAACATAGGGGAGACCCCAACAGATATTCCAACCCATAAACTACTCCTTGTATCTCAAAATAGAATATGTATTGATGAGATAAATTAACCTGAAAACCCAAATGACAATGCTCAAGACTCAATTATATTTCATAAACACATGATTAATATCATAAAATTATAATTGTATTAGATGGTGGTATTCATATTGTTAATAAATATTTTGAGTCATCTCTATTACCTTTTTGATAAAAAATTATTTTTATTTTCTCTTGTATAAGGTTAGTCTATTCAGTAAAATCAGACCTATTTCCAATAATAATGAAAATGATTAAGACACCCATAGAATTTTTAAAATGTTTCATATGTATTGAGTCCAGATAATTTCTTATTTATGAGAACTCCACTCATGGTATGTTTGCCACTCACGAGTGTCCGAAATCCATTACAGAAGAAATAAGAATTCTCCCCTTGTTTATATAATCCTTTCATATTTTCCACCATGTTAGGGTTGATACTCCATGATCATTTTCAACTGAGTCCCAATAGATTTCTACAGTATTTCAAGATATGAGACATAAATATGGATTTATGTCTGATAAAATCTAGAATGGAAAACCAGACCTCTTCAATACATATCTGATATTGATTTTGGATAAGTCTATTATTGAATTAGTTCCATGAATATTTTTGAAATGGGATATTATTATTAATCAATCAACTTTCACCCTTATGTCACTGTGTTTCCTAACCATTCCTAGAATCTATGACACAAAATCCATGGCTATCTTCTCCCACTTCCAAATGAGAGTCAGAAAATAATACAACGTTCTATCTAGTCGTTTCTATTATAACTTGACTTGTTGAAAGGTGAGGCTTCTTAAAATATATTTTTTTACTTCCCTTTCCCTGAAAACCCAACAAAACATTTATTTCACCACTCTTTACATGTTTTAAAATCCTTGATGGACAAACCAGTTTGAGTAGTGGTATATAGGAAGAATTTTTTCTTAATATGACAAATGCATCATGATCATATTGCTAAACCACAAAACCAAACTCCCATCCATCATCGATACCTTAATGGTCACCCCATAATTTAGTTATAACATCATTAGAAAATATATAGGATGTGAAATTTGATCCTCTTTCACAAAAAATTCCAAATAAAGAACAGAAAAACATGGAAGAAATCAATGATATCACCATGGGTGGTATAATCTTAGTGAATGCATACAATAACTAATATAAGATGCCACTATTTCAGGTATACTTATCAAAATGAATATATGGAATCCTCCATAATTCATCCACCAATGAATATTCATTACTAATTGTATACATCAAGTCGTAGTGAATCATTTACAAGTATTACAACCATATTCATTGGATTATATTCACATCTATTTGTTAGAAAATATGTTTCAAGATCTTATGATCTGAAAACACATAACTTTTTCACCAATAATAAAATTATTCATGGTTTTCTATGTATGGTCTATATTAGGAAATTACAAATCATGTGTGGGTTAGTTGTATTCATGAAATCATAACACCCATGATCAATAAGAAACAACATGAACTCGATACAGAATAACACTTCCCATCCTAGATCTCGATGCATTATAGTAGACTAAATATCCTTTACAGACACTAGAAATATGAGGGTAGAAATTGAAGTATGTTCATCCTTAATCTCTTAGAAATAATGTTTACATTAATAATTAAATTGTAATGGAACATATAACCCCTTAACAGATGTCATTAGTGATTCTAAAACAGTAATTCATGTACCAAATGAATGTATTATCATTTTAATCCATGTAATATTTATATCTCAATTAAAATCTATAATGGTTTCCAAAAGATAATAGATTTTATAATTTCAGGTTCTATAGAAATTATTTTTTTTTGAAATTTCATAGATTAATAAATTTACCTCTTTCATTTAAAAATTACATTTTTATAACATGAAATACTGATGATGCTCCGAAAAAAATACCCAAAACTATATCCATTCGTCTCTCCTAATCTAACTTTTTTCTATAATAGACCAATTAATAATCCAAAAATACTAGAATAATAGAACATAGATACCATTTAAGTAGCTAATTTATCACTTCATTAATTTTTTTGTGATTTTTAAGAGTATATGGAATAACATGAAACTCTAAATGTGAATATCCTATTTTGAATATTATTTTCCGAATATCCTCTATCAAAACATGTAGCTACTAATTTCTAAAATGAAAATAATTTTCATAGAACTACTAGGATCCACTAAATTGATAAAAAATATCATTAATTTATAGTGTATGATACCAATTATCTATATAACTTTTTATAAAATAGTAATATACACAATGAAAAGGAGTTACATCCACCGTCATCAAAAATTTAATATGTATGGCCCATAAAGATGTAATCAGTTGTATGAACCATTACCTTTCTTAATCATTAAACTAATACTTAGGTTTTATCAATTATTATGGTTATATTTTATAATACGGATGGTAAATAGGACTCATCCCCGGAAGGATATAAATTGTAAACTCCTCATCTATTTTTGGTGGACACCCCTAAACATTTTTTTGGAAAAATAGAATGTTTCTGGTCCAATATGGATGAAAAATATATAATACAACTATGATATAATGATTATAATTAAAATTATATAAATTAGTAATAGATATGTCCACCCAATGGTACTATGTGTCCTTATCTACTGATAAACACTACAAAATCATCTATAATGTGACATATAACACTATCTGATTATATCAATCCCGCCATCCATGCATAATAATCAATACAGGAGTTAAGATTAGACATCCAATCTATGAAATAAATAAAACCATAGAAATAATTTTCTTTAATGGATAAACACCATACCAACATAGTCTAATCGAATTTTATATAACATGCTATAGATTTGAATTTATTACCTTTTTTTCCAAAGTTGTTTCAAGATTTAAAATATAGGGAATCATATCAACATGTACACTCATCAGATCATGAACCCAAAAATCCTCTAATGAATGGGATAAACCCATATAGAAAAATAATTAATATTTTTATAATAGAAAAGATTTGTCCCTCTCACAATCAAAGGTCCCAATTGATTATTCAAAATTGCTTGATCAACACCATAATATTTCTTCCCTACTACTCTTTTCTCTTTATTACACTGTAGAGATTCAATCAATCAAAGGGTTGTGGTATTTTTTGATTCATAGTGTCCAATTCAACTATTCTGATAAGATTTATTCTGATACACTCATCTTGATTAAGATTACCTTTCCAAATATGTATTACATGTGTTTTTAGAACCATCCATTAGAGCACTATGGAAAGAGAAATGATGATTCCACACACTATTTTTTGTTGTAACATGATGTTAGTGGTGTCATAAAATCTTGCAAAATATGGTCCTAATAATAACATTATAAAGATTCCAAGATTTTTTTTGTAGATGAGTACGATTAATCAATCCCATAGTCTGATATTGAGATATACCACCACTCTCGATGATGGAGTCCCTCTTATGCTTATTCTCGGTATAGGAGTCTATACATATTATAATAAAAATTAAAATTCTCCCTACAACCAAATTTCTTGAGATATCACCATATTTCACTAGAGATCTATTTACCATGAATGAATAATCTAGTATACAATGAATTCCAGTATTTTAGAGAATTTTGACTTTCAACACTAACTCAAAACATCGTTACAACAGGGATGTACTTGGAGAAACATCTAGTTAACATTGGTCAAAATTTAAAAATTTAGATGCACAATTTGTTACCGTGAGATTCTCTAACTTCAGACAGAATAATTACAACTTTTTATATATTTTTATCAGATGAGAATAGAATTTTTATTTTCCAATTGTTCAAAATCCTAGAATTTTATTACATGGTGAAATCTAGAATGAAATTCTAAGTAAAACCACTGGAATGCTAAGTCATAAAATTTATACATTTAAAACTTCACCTTAATCTCTTATAGTGTTAAAATTAAATCATAGATTCAATTCATACTATTTAGAAACACTTAATCATTTTCTAGCTCTGAATAACCTTAAATTATGGGTAGATTATATTTTTTTGAACTAAACTAAATGATATGTACAACACGGTACATCCATTCCATTCCCCATATTAATGAAATAAAAATACTTGAAAATATGTTGATCTATGTATTGGTTCCCCTATATATCAGGTGGAACCACATTCTCATGATTCACTTCTGGTTAGTTCTCACGATTCATAAAGAGTGAAATTTTATATCATAAAAAAAACATCATTTTGTGACACTCTCTATCTAACGAAGTCACAACTATTTCAAATTACTAGTTAAAATATTTCAACAATCATCATTATCAAAAATTAACAATTTTAACCCTTTTAAAAATTCCACCATTAATCTTTTTCAAGATCACCCTTTGAAAACATTTTCAATTATTTTTTATAAAACATAATCTTTACCATTTCCAAAATACATTAACACAATAATGAATAATGATGTCCCTATGTGAATTCATGCTATCAATTCATTCCACGAAACATGTAGTGACCCCAACCCTAGTAGCTCAGAATCATTTGTTGCTACCATTACATTTCTATAAGATATATGAAATATCATCCTAAAGGAACAAATATTTTAGTAATCACTGTAAAACAAGTACATAAATGAGTCACATATTACCATTGAATTCAAAAATTACAACATATTTTATTTTATTTTATGAGAATAAATTTATTCCATAAAACATATCCATACATATCATTCCTAGCTCACTTATTTGAAAAATTATGAAAGGAAACAAAATAATGTTGAGATCAATTCATCTATCAAAAACGTAAATATATAATCAATGAAAATAATAAAAATAGATAGGTAAATAACTATAATCACATTCCATTTAAATAATTTTAATATAATAATAAATATTTATTGTAAGAAACCATACACAAATTCCATTTAAATAAATATATAATTCACTATCAATATAGAAACATAAATAACTGATCACACTTTACATTTACATAATTTCAAAATTAATTATCAATGTTGAAATATAAATAATTGAGGGAATATTCCATTTACATTAATTGAAAAAGAATTATAATAACCTAATGTTAAATAATTGAGCATACATTCCATTTAAGAAACTGGATAAGGCATAATCATTATGGAAAGGTAAATAACTGAAAAAATACCTTTTATTAAATAGAATGAAAATAAAATTCATCCATAAATTCCATTATAATGATAATATCATGGATAATAATTGTAACTAAATTATTTATCAACGAAATGACTAATAATTGGACATCGTTTTTTGAAAATTATATATATTCCATCAATATCTATCCTCAAGATATTTTAAAACATTCAAAGTGAAACCCTATTTAACTGAGTCTAGACAAATGATTCATCCCATGAAATTATTGTTGAATCAAGGGGACTACATTAACTTGTTCCCAAATATTTTATTTAATTTAAAAATAATTATTCATATATCAAATAATTAATTTAATTCATGATAAATTTTCCTTATTGTTAAATATTTGTATTGAGTAAATGATATGGATTTATCAATATTTCCCAAGTTAATAAAATAACTGTCAATGTAAACACCATATATAAAAAAGATATATTATTTAGGAAATAAACATATCCATGATAAAAAAAATATTGTCATTTATGGGAGATATAATATAAACAAAAATGTGATTAATTTGTGAGAAAATAAATTACTACAAAAATGAACCGAGGAAGTGAATTTTAAAACCTTCCTAGGTCAATAAAAGTATAATCCATCTAGAGAAATGATAAGTACAGTATCAATATAATATAAACCCATTATAGTAATAATAAATGATAGTTTTCATTAAATAATAGTAATAAAATAGAAATATTTTTTAAAATATTTTTGAGGAAAATATCTTTTTACATTTTGAAAAACATTTTGAAAATACTTTTATTTGAAATTAACATTAATAAAAAAATTTCATTAAAAATAACCTTATAAAATTTGAAATGAATGCTCAATAAAAGTGATGATCATGATGGTTGGTAATTATATAAATGATGGAAAATTTATAAAGAACATTTCTTTTTCACATTAAAATGGTTAGGAATGTGCCTTTTCCAAAAAACAAAAATATTATTCTTTTCACATTCTCGGTAAAAGAAAAAGGGGATTTACATTGAAAAAACATACAATCAGTATGATAAATTCTATAAAAAAAGATGGGTGAAAACACCCATCTTTAATTATTTTAAAATGTTAAATAATTTTTTACATAATTTTTGGAAAACATGGTTATGGATGATGCTATATACCTGACTATATAGATAAAAAAATTTAGATTTACATAGAAACATTTTACTTAAAATTTTATCAACAATTGAGTTGGGAAATGTAGTTATTGATTAAAAAATATCATTAGTGTCCATAATTTAATCTAAATAACTATTTTATTCAAAAATTATTAAATATTTAACTTCACAAGAAATTCATGTATAAATAATATGAATTAGAATAAGATTGTGAAACAAACACTTATTATGATCGAAAAGTTGAAATGATAATTAATAAATTAAAAATATTTGTATAAAATATAAATACACATAAATATGCATAAATACCAAAACATATTTTTAAAATTAATTTTAATCAAAATAATTTGATATCACCAACAACTAAGAAGAACTATAACCTACTGAAAAGAAATTGAGTTATGAAAATTATTCCACACATTGTAACATTATGTTCAAATAAATAAGATGAAATAATTACAATTATAACATATGATACTATGAATAATTAATTATTCATATTATTACATGTCCATGGTTAAATTTATAAACCATATAAAATTCATCATGTTTGGAAATATACAATATGCCTCAATGAAATGATATTGAGGCTAAAGCCTTTTCATTATACATTATTCTGATTGAACATGATTTAAACTCTTATATAGTGATTTTAAAAAAGTTATAAACTTGTTCAAAAAATATATCAATATTTAATATATTATATATGATACATCTATGACATATTATCACTAATTTGTAACCAATCTTTCATTATTTACATAATTTCACTTGTTAGTTTCCTTGTTCTCTCAAACATGTTTTCAAATGGGGAATATCATTCATGAATATACTATATAGTTTATTCATATATAGAATAATAATAATTATATAAATATGATATTAATTTTTTATTTATGTATTCATAGTAGCCCATAATTATTATTGATAGTGAAAATAATTCAATATTCCTAGAGATGGTGGGTTGTAAGTACACATTAATATTATTTCCATTTTATTGACATAATGAAAGAAAGAAATTTAAATGATATATATTTATAATATCATTAAATTTTCATTTTTATGTCATATATATCACATTTATTTATTAAACCATTCTTAAACACATTAATGTAATTTTTCAAATATTTACATTATGTCACGAGGCGGTAGACTAACGTACACATTAACAACTTTATCATATTCAAAAAAGAGGACAACATTATTCTATGTGTGATATAATAATTCTCTAAGAAAAATAATATATATCATATATAAATATAATTTTCAATATTATTTCCATCCATGAGTGGTGGAAATGGATAAACAATCGACATCAGTTCATGAGTTGGTAGTCTACAGTACTCACAAATGATGATTTCATAAACCCATATGAAGAATATGTGTGTGGTCATAGGTAATCCACATTTTTTAATATAATCCTTGTATATTTATGATTGTTATGTCATTATATAATCAGGGTTTAATAAAATATTATAGAGTTGGAAAAATATGTAAAATAAAGACAATCATTAAAGAACCATATGTCTTCTTCAGTATCCTCAATAAGATTTCACTAATCCATGATAAGATTCATTAATATCAAATTAGGGAATATAGGATGTAGGTATGTGTTTTAGAGTGTTATTTTGGAAGATATTGATTAATCCAAGGATGTTTTATTTCTTTATGTTCTGTGGAGAGGGGGTTTCTTTTGTAAGATTGGTGAGTGGCACCGTTGTAATATTTTGGGAAGAATTAATTCTATATTGGATTAGTTCAATTAAATGAGACCCAATAATGTTATATTCTACATACTATATGTTATATTTTCAAAGTATGGCTATAAAATGTTTTTTGGAATAGTTTTTGGACCTTTTGAAACCTTATATTCAATGATTAACACCTATGAAAACTCGTATTTACCTTTTTTGCTATATTTAATTTTAAATGTTTTTACTGATCACATTTTTATAAAATTATGTTGAAATAATAATATATTATAAATTATTATTATTAAAAATATTGAATAAAATTTTCTAAATTAAATTCATATAATTGGAAAAATTATAATTAATTTTAATGCAACAGACGGGAAAAGAAATCATGTGTTTAAAAATAAAATGTTAAAAAGATTACAATGTTATTATGTAAAAATTATATATATATATATACAGTATAAATGAAATAAATTGGAATTATATAAGAATAATTTAACTATTTTGTCTCTAAAACAAAAAAGGTATAATTTAACATTCTAAATTATTTATCAAAAATTAGTTTTCACATGTAATCCATTATTTTTTACTATTCATCAAAAAATAAAACTTCCCAAAAGAGTGATAAAAATTACACAAATCTAGTTTTTTGTTTTCAAATTTAAAAAATGTTTTTTTTCATCTTTAAGTTATATTTAATCAAAATTTTCATCATTAATTTTAAATTAGTCTCACAAAGAGTGGGTAATTCTACATTAAAAAAAATATGGATGTTAAAAAATTTATTTATTGAGAATGATGGTAATTTTTATTTATAATTAATGTATAACCAATAAGTTTTTGTAAAATATATGTTTTTATTATAAATTTAATCTTAGTAATGCCTTCCATTCCAAAATCGTGTTATCAAATATTTTAATAATATTATAATTATATTTTTGTTTGGAAAAACACTATATTGCGTGTAACACATGATATCAACGAACTTTTTTTGCATATAATGGATGAAAAAATAAGTAATTCATGTATTGAAATAATTTTAAGTGATTTATAAAATATTAATAACATAGGATGTAATTTTCACTTTTATGTAAGGTTTATCATATCAAATAAACAATTAAATAAAATTTTCTTCTTCTTGAATTTCATTGTATTATATTCTCTCCAACTTGAATAAATCGAATCCCCACAATATAAAAATGATTATTATAATTAATTATTATATATTATAAATGTCTATTTATTTAATTCCCACAATATAATAATGAATATTATTAAAAAATCTTAATAAGATGGACTGTAAAGTATGATGGTCATATTGAAAAACCCATAACTAGGTTCCCATGTTGGAGAACATTAGTGGAAAGAGACGATATGGACATGGAGTAAAAGTGTAAACAAATATAGAGAGTGATTGAATTCATTTATCACAAGAATGTGATTGATCAATGTAATTATATATTACTCAAAACTAGAAACCTATGATGATTCAAAATATTATCTGATTAACCCCAAATACATGTAATATGAATTTTTTTTGTTCCAAGACCATATTCATAATGATGAGGAATTTGTTTTCAGTATAAAAATTTATGGCAATTGGCTTACTCTATATATTTCTATTTTATAAGTTCTATTTCATCCTTTGACTTTTCTTTAAGAAATTTTAAATTTATCCAAATTCTCATGTAAATTAATATACAATATGGAATTATTTATTCTTAAAGAACTAAAATTAACTTTTAGAAGATCATAATATCAATAATAGAGTGACATGTATTTCCATATTTCTCCAAATATTTTCCAAAATTAATATGTTATAAATAATATATGCAAAAAAATATTCTCTAAAAGTCAAAATTAACAATACATTTTAACCATTAATATGATGCATTAACCAGGGCATCATGTGGTCTAGGGGTACGTGGGAAACCGTTATCATTCTTCATTCATGGGTTCGAGCACCAAAAACTGGCCAAATGATATATGTTTTCATCCTGAATTTTATTTTTAATTTTTCAATATTATATTAATATTATTATTATAATACTCCCAAAAAACTATTATGGACATTTAGGGAAAAAAATTAATAATTAAATTGTCTTTTTCATTTGGGGTTTAATACAACTTATTTTTCCTCAAGGTCTAATAATATTATATAAGAATGATTACCATGTCATTAATGATAATTTTATCCCTAAAGAATACCAATAACATTTTTCTTATGTATTTAAATTTTAATATTATTATACCCCAATAACAATTTCACTAAAACATTTTCAATCAACTAATTTCTTACAATATATCCATAATCATGCTAGAATATAATCCCATGAAACCAAAACAAATATGTTCTTATGTGTTTGAACATATGAAAAATCTTAAACACATTAAATCACGATGGTATCCATAACTATTATGTTAATGAAGGGATGTATTATTCTAAAATTTAACTCAAACCTTAGATCTTTTAGTATTATTATTACATAAATACCATTGGTATAATTATTCTACATTGTAATTCATAAATCCTAGTACAATAATACTTCATTATACTAAATTACACATAGTTTCATCCATAATCTAGGGTAGCTATAGGTAATAAATTTGAATTATATATTTTAATAAATCACAATTATTTATATATAAAATTTAAATTATCCTTGGAATAATCCCTGAGAGTTTTAAACCAGGGGCGTATTAAGGCTTGTTTTGTGCACCAGGTGACACTAGAGTTAATTACCGATGTGTATTTTCAGTAGTTATTACCCCTTGGTACCTCAATCCTTTAACTAAATCAACTTTTACTACCCATATAGGTATTTAGATTAAGGGAAAACTAAATAATATCTACCATAAAAAATAATTATGATATTCATCTATACTTATCCTCAAAACATATCATAGGGTTATTTTTTATAATATATGTTTTCATAAATCTTATTCCCAAGGTTTCTACTAATCTTTTTTATACCAACTATAGGGACACCAACCCTTGTATCCTGTAGCTATTTCCTTCTATGATTTCATTGGAATAAGATAAATGAAATTTCACACCAAACGAAAAATTATTTTAGTTGTCTTAGTAAACTAAATTAATTCAAGATTCAATTATTATATTTGAAGGCACAAATTAAAAAATGGGTTTTTCTCAAGAATAATGTTATTCCATATATAATATCCTTATGTATAATTCATAGTACACTTTATGGAATCCTGGTCAAGTAAAGAAAATATTTTGTGCTTAAATGATGAATAAGGGATAAGTACAATAGATGAAATAATGAATCAATGATAATAATATATAAGGAATGGTAAATAATAAATAACACATTCAATTTAAAATATTTGAATATAACAATAAATTTTTTACATTAAATAACTAAACATGAATTCCATATAATTAACTAGATAAGTAATAATCAATATATAAAGGTAAATAACTAAACAACCTTCTATTTTTTTATCTAGATAAGGAATAAACAAAATAGAAATTTAAATATCTCAAAAATCATTCCATTTAAATTAATTGATATGGTATAATAAGAAGGGATGTCAAAAAACAAGCCTGACATTCCATTTACATAACTGGATTTGGAATAATCAATATGGAAATGTAAATAACTAAACACAAAAGCAATTCAATCAATATAATGAGAATGAAATGTATTCATATGTTTTTCTATAGTTGAAATATCATGGAAAATAATGATAACTGAACTCATAATAAAGGAAATGGTACATTATTGGATGTAATGTTTCCCAAGAACATGATAACAGTACCAACATATTCTACCCACATGACAATATATTACTTAATGGTTGAATACCCATTTAGATATAAATATCAAAAATATTCATCCCATTATACTATATATTCATATATTTGGTTACATTGACCTATCACATACCATGTATTTCATGATAATATCGAGTTCTCATAAATCTAATAATCTATTTAATTCATGATAATTATTCCATATCATTATATATTTTTATTTTGTAAAGGATATGGATTTATAAGTTTTTACCAAGTCAATAAAATTACTCTAAACGTACACACAATATATAAAAATGATATATATTAAAGGAAACAATCAAATACGTTTAATCTAGCGTTGACATTTATGGGATAATTAATGTCCACATGAAAGTGAATAATTCATTAAAACATTACTAACTGCAATGTTGAATCATTGAAGTAAATGTAAATATATTCCATGGATAAGATAATCAGAAACCATATAAATGAAGGGTAAGGATGGTATTAATATAAAAAAAATTATAGTGATAATATGATTTTCTTGTAATTGATTGATAGAAACATAAGAAAAATATATTTTACGATGTTCTTGGATAAAATATATGTTTCAAATTGAAAATAATTTTGGAAATACATTCCAATGAAATTTAACTTTAATATATTTTATTTTAAAATAATATCACAAACATGAAAAGGTATATTCAAAGGAATTTTGTGTAATTACATATATTCCTTAAAATGTAAAATATTATTTTTCCCACTGTAAAAATGATCGGAATATTCCTTGATTAGAAAATGATATGAAGATTATGTTCACATTATTTGTAAAAGAAAAATGGGATTTATTTTGAAAACAAATGATGAATTTTTATGAATTTTTTACAAAGCTGTAAATGGTTGATTTTTTTTAAACATTTTCTAAAGGAAAAAACTAAATTTTTTAAAAACATTGTTTTAAATAAAATATATTTTTTATTGAATATAGAAATGAAGTCAGATTTTTATAGAAATCATTTTTTAATTAATGTATATAGAAAATAGTGTTAAATTAGTATTATTTACTTAATATGTTAATGAAGAAATATATTATAATAAATATAAATGTTTTATAAAATAATTATCAAATAATTTTCATCAATATAAATTCATGTATTAATAATCTTGATTAGAAAGAGATTTTGAAATAAACCCAAAAATTGATTATAATAATGTGTGCGAATTAATAAAAAAAATATATACTCAAAATACATTATACATGAAATTGTATAATATCAATGACAATGTACAAGTAATATAACCAAATGAATGAAAATTGTGTTATAAAATTGTATCCCCACATGGCTTTTTTTAAAATCCCAATAGATGATATATTTTCAATTGGAAATTAATATGAAATGAAGAAGTAAATATTCATGATATTTAATTTCATATGTTGATCATAAACAACATATAAATTAATTTTGGTTCATAATCATATAATATTCCTAAATGAAAATAAATTTGGACAGAAACCATTACCTTATGCTTTTATTTTGCTGAAATTTATTTGAAATCATATATATTGGTTTAAAACAATTTATTTACTTATTAAAGGAACATATTTATATTTAATATATCATATACTATAATTTAATTACATATAATTACTCCTTAGTAAATTATCAGTTCTTATTTTTTTGGTTTTAGGGGCTAATTACACTGTTTTCTGATGCATGTTTTGTTATGAAAACTCAATTATTCAACAATTAATATTGTACTATAATATCTAAATAAACTAATAATTATATAAATATAATATATATTATTTATATATTAATCGATATTAGCTAATAATATTTAGTGTTATGAAAAAGGAATACACCATTCATGGAGAGAGAAGGTCGTTCGTGGGAATAAACATTTTTTCTTAATTATTATCAGATTGAAAGAAAAAAAATAAATATATTTATATTAAAATTCAATGTTAATTATTATTTCAAATATATATATATATATAATATTTTTTAAAAACATCTTTAAAAAATTACATGTAATGAATGAATGAATCACATCATTTGGCCCAACTGTAGTATGCCCCACACATGTGTGATGTTTTCACATTCACAAACTGGAAGGCATGATGGAATGTGTAAATAATAAATCCATAGTAACAATAATATTATAAATATAATATATTTCATGTAAAATATTTTTTTAATCATTACTCATTTCATTGATTTGTGTTAATGAAAGAACGAGAGACATCAGTTTGTGAGGCGATAGTCCGCCGTACAAAAGAATGGTGATTTCATAAACCGTTTGATGGATATGTGTGTTGTTTATATTTTAAATATTTTAAAAAATAACATTATATTGTATATTCTATTTTAATTATATAATAATGGTTTTATAATAATTTAATTAGTTGCATAAGGAAGTAAAAGAAAGATGATAATTGAATAACATTACATTTTCTTCAGGTATCCGCTTTAGGTTTGCGCTATATCAATTCTTGGTTGGCTACATTCCCTATTTATGTCTTCTAGTATGATAGTATAGTTGTTTTTTATTATAATTCTTGGTATTTTCCTATAGAATTTGTTTTTATGGTTTGAAATAAAGAGGAGAATTTGTGGCCTTTTGTAAGAGATGTGAGTTGGAAACTTGTATGTTTTTTGGATGTGTGAATTACACCATAGTTATTTCAAGTAAATTTGCCCAAATAGTGTTCCATTATTGAAACTATATTTAATATGGTCTAAATAAAACTTTAAATTGTGTTCTAGAAATTTTGTGGGTCATTTAACCCCTTATATTCTAAGTTTAACTATTTAATAATCTTATTTTTACCATATTCACTCTTTATTTTTCACTATTTTCAATCATCTCATTTGAAAAAATTATGTTAACGACATTTATGATTAGTAATTATAATGTGTCACGACCCATCCTCAGGGCCCGTGTCGTGACTACCCCAAGACCACCTTCCATAGGCCAAGGTCTGGAGACTAGCACCAAAGGCATAAATCCCAGTAGAAGGGAAAGCATTGCCTTTATAAAAGTAAACAAACACAACAGAGTACGCAAGTGAAGTAAGCACTAAGTAAAAATGAGTACGAAAGTAAGTTCTGAAAAGTAAATGGGCCAGTATACAAACCCAAATGATAGTACTGTACAAAGAAAAGAAAGTCTAACAGCAGTAAAGTAAAGCGGAAACCACTGAGTCGTCCTCCGGATATCCCACCTGATGGGTGGGTACATAAGGTCTCCTCAGCTCCTCAGGTCTGGCCATCCACCCTGTGTACGTCCCGCCAAGTGGTACACTTCCGAGAACCATCCAGCTCCACAAACCTCTACCCAGATTAGTGTTGTCCATCGTCTGCATCCAACACAAAGTAGTGCTAGCATAGACCATGCAGGGGTGAGTATATGATACTCATTAGAGACCCCAAGACCCCCAAAGGTCTCCAAAAATCCGTGAAGGATAAACCAAAAAGTAAAGATACAGTCATGAAGTATCAACCGACTTTACTTAGGTATATGCCCATACATATACCTAAGTCATCTATTCCAGTTCATCTCTAACACTCGAGCCCAAGAACAACCCAGTCCACACAGGAAAGAAGTCAATCACACCATTGGTAATGATTGCAAGCCAAGACTCAGCTCACACAGGTATACTACTCACGACGAAGGAATAAGATGATTAGATGTAGCCTCTGAATCATCTCCTCTGCTGAACCCACGTAGTATCCTAGTATAGATGTCGTCACTTCCGAACCCACGTAGGATCCAAGTATAGTAACCATCGCTGCGAACCCACGAAGGATCCAAGTATAATCGTCATCGCGTCCGAACCCACAGAGGATCCAAGTATAGTCGTCCTTGTTGTTGAACCCATGGAGGATCCAAGTACAGTCGTCATCGCTACCAAACCCATGGAGGATGGGAGTACAATCTTCCTCTTTGCCGAACCCATGAAGGATCCAAGTATAGTCGTCATTGTCGTCGAACCCACGGAGGATCCTAGCACAGTAGTCATCGCAGTTGCAGCCAGCTCTAGGGTTCCCTTATACAACACACTCGATTCCGGGAGTGTCCGCTCCTCGAGTCAAGGGGGGTCAATACATCAAATATCACAACGTCTGGAGTTGATGTATCACAAAGTTACGTTTTGTCAATAAGAACTCAACACGACAGACGACGCGTCAATCGGACGCCCGGTCTGAGAGATATTGTCTTTTCCTTTCTAGGGGCCTAGTTGGAAATATGCTCATTCCAACCCAATAATTTTTCAAACTTATCTAAAACTGACTTAGAGTATCGCCAAAGGACCAACTCATCGAAAGGGTCCCAATGCCGTAAACGGTGCATCGATCAGACGCGTGGTCTTTATGTTATTCACATTTAAGTGAAAACGGGCCCGGCCTGTTAGGCCCAGTGGGCCGACGGGTCGAGTTAACCCAGTTTTGGTGGGTCCGACCCGGAAGGGGTGTCGGACTGGCCTGAAGAATCTCGCAGCCCGGCGGGGTGTGTCCTCACTGGCTCGGCCAACATGCTGAGCAGCTCGTCTAGCTCGTCGAGCGGCTCAGCCAGAAGGCCGAGCGGTCCGAGGGGGGGTGGGGGGCGGCTGCCCGAATTGGCGGCACCAAGTTGCACCCCCTCTCTAACCGTTCGGTCTAAGCTGACCAGCCTCCTGGTGCAAGCGGCTCGCTCGGGTGGGCCGCGGTTCGTCCGGCGCAGCGCCCTACTGGCACCACGGTTTTCCTCTGCCCGGCCGGCCGACGGGCCGGCCGGTTCATCCGCCGAAGTGGCCCGTGAAGCGGCCCGCGAAGCGGGCTGTGGTTCCTTCCACACAACCGATGCAACAACACTAGCTTCCTCCACCGTGTCTTGTCTGGGCCGCGACTCCATGTTCCTGACTCGGCATGATGGCGCCATGCTTCTTCCGCCACAACCTGCTTGGTTGCGGCTTTTCTTTACGTGTACGGCGATGGCCCATGCGCCGTCGGCCTCTTCTGCGTTCTGCCTTCGGTCGGCGATTACAAAAAATAAATAAGATCCAGCAGAAGGTCTTCGGGCCATGTTCGTTCAGCCCACACCCTCCGTGTTAGGTGATAGAAATAGGCTGTGACAAACAAAGATGTTCTACGAAAAACAAGGCACAATTTTAATCCATTAAAAATGAAAATAATCCCCCTACCTCGAATATGGTTTGTTCGTCAAAGACGAGGAAAGTGATGTCGCTCTGTCAATGCCGGGAAAGAACCATCGTCGCTGGTTAGTTTCCTATGTCGGTGTCTCTTCCCCTAACACGTAGGAAGTAAAGGATGAAGAATCGTGAAGCGTTCTTCGCCGAGCCATTCTTAGTTTAAGGTGGGTGTTCTTTGTCGAAGAAGATAACCGTTCTTCGTTGAGGAGAGGAATACTTTTCTCCCTTTCTCAAGAGCTCTCTCCCAACTCTCCTTAACAAAACGAATGCCCCAAAAAATAAAATAATATGCTAATGATATTATTTTATTAACACATGCAATTTTAAATTAAAAATTAAAATAACTTTATTAATTAATTAAAGAGGTTCAATTCATTAATTATAGCATGTTGGAAAACATTAAATATGGAGATAGGGAGAGAAAGAGTCCTCATAATTAGGGGGGGGGGGTTTCATGAATTAAACATGGGAGTTTAATGGGGGATTTGAAAAGAGTTATGGGAGGTGAAAGGTTGGGGCTTGTGTGGGCCCCACCTTTCAAATATCCACAAATGGGAAGTTGGGTGGGTGTGGGCCCCACCAATAACTTCCCATGAGAGAAATTAATTTCCATAGGTATAAATAAAATCGTTGTAATAATTTTATTTAACTTCTTAATTTAACCCCAATTTTATCTTTCAACATACATAAAACACAACTACGGTAAAGGTCCTCTTAAGCAAATACTAACGCTGCGAGTTCATCGGTGCCCTCGGTTCTCAATTCTCAGCACCGCTTCAAAAGATAAAAAAACTGGCTCATTCGTTCACCGAATGTACCCGATCTAAACTTCAGAAAATTATTCCGGGCACACCGGGCCTCAGAATCAGGTGCTGTCAGAAACTACGTACTCGTAAAATTCCAAATAATTTATGAAAAAATTTTCCTTGAAATTTTGGGGTCTTTAAATTACCCCCACCTCAGGGATTTACGTCCCCGTAAAGCTACAACAAAGACTAGGGAAACAAATGAGGGTACTGGGCACGCATCTGAGCCTCCTGCTCCCATGTGCTCTCATGGAGGTTCCCGTACTACCACCGAATGAGAACCAGAGGAATCGAAAATCCATGTAGGACCCGATCCTATCGATCCTCGATCTCCACCAGGACCTCCGCAAATGTCGCCCCATCATCGATGTCCAGCTCCCCATGGTCGATGATGTGGGACGGGTCGTGCACGTATCTCCTCAGCTGAGATACGTGGAAGACGTCGTGCACCCGGTGTAACTGAGGTGGAAGGGCCAGGAGGTAAGCCACCTCACCTACCCTGCTGAGGACCAGGATGGTCCGATGAAGCATGGGGATAACTTTCCGCCCCAACCAAATCTCCATAATCCACGTCGAGGCGAGACCCGTAAGAAAACGTGGTCGCCATCCTCAAACTGCAGTGGTCTATGTATCCTATCTGCATAAGACTTATGTCTTTTCTGTGCAATCCTCATCCACTCCTGGATGATATGCACCTTCTCCGTCATAGCCTAGACCATTTATGGTCCTTCAAGTGCTGACTCCCCAGGGTCAGTCCAACACAGAGGTGATCTGCATGGTTGGTCGTACAGTGCCTCTTAAGGTGCCATACAGATGGTGGAGTGGTAGCTATTGTTGTACGCAAACTCCACTAAGGGTAGGGGATCCTCCCAGCTACGAACAAAGTCAAGGACACATGCTCGGAGCATGTCCTCGAGAGTCTGAATGATCCGCTCCGTCTGGCCATCCATCTAAGGATGAAATGTGGTGCTCAAGCGTAGCTGTATCCCAAATTCCTCCTGCAACCCCTTCCAAATCCGGGAAGTAAAGAGAGAAACTCAATTGGAGATGATAGTCTAGGTAACACCATGAAGTCATACGATCTCCTGAACGTAGGGGTGTCCCAAGATCTCTACTGAGCCAAGCTCTATGATAGGTAGGAAGTGGGCCAACTTGGTGAGTCGGTTGACGATCACCCAGATGGAGTCGTGTTACCTATAAGTACGTGGAAGTCCCATCATGAAATCAATGGATATCCTATCCCACTTCTACTCCGGAACCTCTAAGGGTTGTACCAAGCCCGCTGGTACCTGGTGCTCCAACTTCATTTACTTAAAAGCGAGGCATCATGAAATGAACTCTGCTACAACCTTCTTCATACCCGGCCACCAGTGTTGTCGTCTGAGGTCCTGTTACATATTCGCCACTCCAAGAGTTACCGCTAGATGGGAAGTGTGAAACTCCCTCAGCACTTCCTCCTATAACAAAACTTGTACCATGGTTCATCCCCTAAAGTGGATGACGTGCTATCCTCCTTCAGAAAATCCATCAGGCATCTGCCCTGTAGAAATATGAGCACGTCACGTCTCACAGTCAACGTCTCCATGTTGTGCCTCTATGACCCACCGAAGTAGTGGAGGAGTGACTGTGAGAGACTGTAGAAAGGATGCTCCATCTCTATCCATGAATGATATCTGCAAAGCGACAAACTGTTCTGTCGCCTCTCCAAGTAGCTGAATGCCCGACCTCTTGGTGAGAGCATCTGCTACCAGGTTTTCCTTTTTAAGTGTATAGACTATCTCAAAGTCATAGTCCTAGAGGAACTCGACCCATCGCCACTGTCTCAGGTTCAAGTCTTTCTACGAGAAGATATACCTAAGACTATGGTGGTCAGAGTAGACTGTAAATCACTCGCCCATAAGATAGTGTCACCACATCTTCTAGGTGATGACCACTGCTACTAACTCTAGGTCATGGGTAGCATAGTTCTACTCGTGTGTCTCAATTGCCATGTAACATAAACGATCACTGCTCACTCTGGCATTGGGAAACACCCTAGTCCGGTCCCTGATGTGCCGCAGTAAAATACGTACCATACCCCCTCCTCCGATAGCCTCAAGATGGGCGCACTGGTCAATCTCTGTCTCAGCTTCTGAAAGCTCTACTGACATCTATATGACCACATGAATGGTTTCCCCTTCTCCATCAATGTTGAAAGCGGTGATGAAACTCTGTATAAGTCTGGCACAAATCTCCGATAGTATCCAGCCAGACCTAGGAAACTCCACACCTCCGTCACACTCTTGGGTGGCTCCCAAGAAAGTACCACTACGATCTTCACTGGTCCACTACAACCCCATCCTCCAAGATGACATGTCCCAAGAAATGAACCTCTCAAATCCAGAACTGGATCTTAGAGAGATTACCATAAATCTAGTGCTCTCAGAGTGTGTCCATTAGAACCTGCAAGTGGTAGGCGTGCTCCTCCTGAGTAATCGAGTAAATCAGTATGTCCTCGATGACGACTATGACAAAAAAATCAAGGTAAGGCTGGAAGATCTTGTTCATGAGACTCATGAACACTTCTAGAGCATTGGTTACTTAGAAAGACATAACCAAGAACTCGTAGTGTCCATACGGACACCTGAAGGCCATCTACTGCACATCCTCATCTCGAACTCTGAGCTGATGATAGCCTAACCTGAGGTTTCTCTTCGAGAACCATCGTGCTCCCTTGAGCTGATCAAAGAGGTCGTCAATCCTCAAGAGTGGGTAATTGTTATTCACGATCACCTGATTTAGGCAACAGTAGTCAACACATAGTTGTAAGAATCCATCCTCCTTCTTGGAAAACAGAATCGGAGAAGCCCAGGGTGAAACACTGGGTTAGATGAATCACTTTCCCTATAAGTCCTCCAGTTGTACCCACAGCTCATGAAGCTCGGCAGGATCCATCCGATATTCTAGATTAGATATCAGTGCTATCCCGAGGTATAAGTCAATGTAGAATTCTACCTCTCTGCATGGAGGTAGTCCTGGAACGTCTTTAGGAAAAACGTCCGCATACTGATCCACCACAACAGGAAAACTCGGACTACACACATCAACTGCTCCTAGGATGAGACTAGCCAACTGATGTGTGATCGGATGCCCTCTCCTCTACATAAGTATATCCTGCCCTGCAAAGGCTCCCTTCTCGCTAGTGAAGGTGAAACTGCTCCCATCTGTGTGAACACACCACACTTTGCGCCTAATACAATTGATCTTGGCATGAACTGTAGATAACCAGTCCATACCCAAGATGATGTCGTAAGGCCTCAAAACTGCTACAAGAAGATCCCAGCTGAAGCTATCGCCTCCTAGAGTAAGCTCACACTGCCGGCACCAGTGCGTAATCACCGAGTCTGCTCCCTTATAAGTCTCTATCCATAAGGATCGATCCAACGGCTCCATCAGAATCTCCGAGCTCCGAATAAGGGCAGTGACAATAAAAGAATCACTCGCTCTTTTGTCTATAAGAACTACATCAAGGGTGGGGTAGACACAGATAGTACCTTGAATCCTATCTGGTGCACTGTGGTCGTAGGGATTGACTGCCTGGAGCTTAGGTTTCCCCTGTTTTCCAGCTTCCTATGGTCGGGGTGGTCCTCCTGGTGGTGGTGGTGGTATAGCCTCAAAGTGTCTTCCACCACCAGCTGCTCGTCCAGCTCCTCTACCTCTGCCTGGGAGGTTCCTCTACTATCTTATGCTCGTCTTCATGGTGGGTCGGGCAGTCACAATCCATGTGGCCCTGCCTGCCGCATGCATAGCACTGCCTTCCCCTCATATGGCTGACTCTGCTTTGTGTGCCCCACACATCCAAACTAGTATCCTGACGTCACCCACCTAAATTCCTGGTCCACTTGGACCTCTGCGACATCTGTCTACTGCCGGCTGTAGAAGTCTCTGTTACGTGTCGCCCTACGGTGGGTCTCACTGCTCGCGTCGACTCATCAAGAAAGCTCTCCCCAAGAAGGGATCGCTCTAGTACTCCTTCCGGCATCATAATGCTGAGGGAGATCATCGAAGCCCGGATCTCATTCCTCAGTCCCTGCCAAAGGTCTAGGACTGGTAGAATGGGTCATGTACCATGTGTGTGGAGTAGCACAAGAGGTTGGTAAATCTCGCCGAGTACTGAGCTACTGTCATAATGCCCTGCCGCAGATGAAGTAACTCCTGGATGCGCACCGCATGGAGGGTGGCTGGAACAAACTCCGAGAGGAAGAGACTCTCAAAGTCCGTCCAAATTAGAGATTCCCCATCGTGCACCTGGAGAATCAGGCTCCACCATCTACCACCTGCTACGTGCAGTAGACTCACAACAAGGATCACCATAAGGTCAGCTGGTGTCCCTACCAATATGAAGACTCTGATGATAGCCTCCAGCCAATCCTCGGATACCTGAGGGTCCGTCTTTCCAAGGAACCTGGACGACCTCTGTCTCTAAAACTTGTGCAACGCACTCAGGTGGTGTGTACTCTCTACAGATGGGGATAGTGGCATCAGTGGCTCAGTGGGTAGTGGTACCACTGGTGCCTCCGCTGTAATGGGCCCCTGCACCGAGGCCTCATCGCTCGGGGGGAAGCCATCTCACACATAACTAAGAACCCTAGTTGGCTGCATTCATGGGGCCATCCTGAAAAGAAACAAGTGAGACACATTCAAACAGTATACCTAGTTAGGTGACACAAATTAATCACAAAGAAAACTTTTGAAACACACATCAACCAATGTTTTCATGCACTGAGTCAGAAATCAAGAGTCAGGGTCCTGGTGTATGGATACGACGGTCACTGCACCAATACTGGACTCCCTGGACTGAAAACCATACTCATTACTCGTAACTCTATTGCTTCACAGTAGGGAAAGATCCGAGTCCTGAGTTTATGGTAGAACCTCCCTATGATACCAATTTGTCACGAACCGTCCACGGGGCTCGTGCCGTGACTACCCCAATCCCACCTTCCATAGGCTAGGGGATGGCGACTAGAACCAAAGGCATAAAGCCCAGTAGAAGGGAAGGAATTTCCTTTATAAAAGTAAACAAACACAACAGAGTACACAAGTGAAGTAAGCACTATGTAAAACTCATTACAAAAGTAAGTGCTGAAAAGTAAATTGGCCAGTATACAAACCCAACTGATAGTACTGTACAACTGAAAAGAATGTACAACAGCAGTAATGTAAAGTGGAAACCACTGAGTTGTTCTTCGGATATCCCACCTGAAGGGTGGGTACAGATGGTCTTCTCAGCTCCTCATGTACGGCCCTCCACCCCGTGTACATCCCGCCAAGTGGTCCACCTCTGGGAACCATCCAGGTCCACAAACCTCTACCCCGATCCATGATGTATTTCGTCTGCATCCAACACAAAGTAGTGCGGGCGTAGCCCATGCAGGGGTGAGTATACGATACTCAGTAGAGACCCCGAGAACCCCAAAGGTCTCTTAGAATCCACGAAGGATAAACCAAAAAGGAAAGATACAATCACGAAGTACCAATCGACTTTACTTAGTTATATGCCCATACATATACCTAAGTCATCAATTCCAGTTAGGCTCCAACTCTCGAGCCCAAGTACAACCCAGTCCACAAAGGAAAGAAGTCAATCACACCGTTGGTAATGATTGCAAGCCAAGACTCAACTCACATAGGTGTACTACTCACGAAGAATGGTGGAAATGTTTAGATGTAGCCTCTGAGTCATCTCCTCTGCCGAACCCACATAGGATCCTAGTACAGAAGTCATCATTGTCGAACCCACATAGGATTAAAGTACCGTAACCATCGCTGTCGAACCCATATAGGATCCAAGTACATTCTTCATCGCTGCGGAACCCACGGAGGATCCATGTACAGTCGTCCTCGCTGCTGAACCCATGGGGAATCCAAGTACAGTCGTCATCGCTGCCGAAACCACAGTGGATCCAAGTACAATCGTCCTCGCTACTGAACCCACAGAGGATCCATGTACAGTTTTCATTGTCATCGAACCCACAGAGGATCCCAACATGGTAGTCGTTGCAGTCACAGTAATCTCTAGGGTTCCTGCACACAGCACAATCGATTCCAGGAGGGTCCGATCCTCAAGTCAATGGGGGTCGATACATCAACTATCCCAATGTCCGGAGTTAATGTATCTCAACGTTCCGTCTCGTCAATAGGAACTCAACGCGATAGACGACGCGTCAATCAGATGCCCGGTCTGAGAGATATTGGCTTTTTATTTCCAGGGGCCCGGTTGGAAATATGCTCGTTCCAACCAGGCCATTTTCCAAATTTGTCCAAAACTCACTTAGAGTATCGCAAAAGGACCGCCTCGTCGAAAGGGTCCCAATGCCGTAGACAACGCGTCGATCAGACGTGCGGTCTTCATGTTATTCACGTTTAAGAGAAACCGGGCCCGGCTCGTTAAGCCCAGTGGGCCGACGGGTCGGGTTAACCCAGTATTGGTGGGTCCGACCAGGCAGGGGTGTCAGACCGGCCCGAAGAATCACGCGGCCCGAACCGATAGGGTGTGGCCCGGCGGGGCGCAACCTGACTGAGCTCGTCCCCGATGGATCGACCAGCTAGCCGAGCGGCTCGGCTTGAAGTCCAAGCGGTACGGGGGGGGGGGGGGGGGGGCTCTGCTGCCTGAACCGGTGATGCCAAGAGGCGCCACCCTCCCGAACCGGCCGACCGATCTGGCCGGCTTCCTGGTGCAAGCAGCCCGCTCGGGCGGCCCGCAGTTTGTCCGACATGGTGCCCTTCTGGTGCTGCTGCTTTCCACCACCCGGTCGGCCGACGGGCCGATCGGTTCTTTGGCCGAAGCGGGTCACGGTTCCTTCCGCACAGTCGGCGCCACGACACTGGATTACTCCACTGGGGCCTGCCCCGGCTACGGCTCCACATTCCCAGCATGGCGTGACGGTGCCACGCTTCCTCCACCGTGGCCCGCATGGCAGCGTCTTTTCTTTACGTGTGTGACGACGGCCCTGGCGCCTCCGGCCTCTTCTGCGTTCCTCCTCCAGTCGCCGATTCCAAAAATAAATAAGATTTAGTTGAAGGTCGTCGGGCCGTGTTCATTCAGCTGGTTCCCTCTGCGTTAGGAGATGCAATAGGCCGGGACAAACAAATAAGTTCAACAACAAAAGAGGCAAAATTTTAATTTATTAAAAATGAACATAATCCCAATACCTAGAATATGGTTTGTTCATCATAGGCGTGGAAAGTGATGTTGCTCCGCCAACGCCGGGAAAGAACCGTCGTTGTTGGTGGGTTTCCCACGTCGGTGTCTCTTCCCCTAACGCGGAAGAAGTTGAGGATGGAGAATCATGAAGCGTTCTTTGCCGAGTTATTCTTCATTGAAGGTGGGTGTTCTTCATCGAAGAAGAAAACTGTTCTTCATTTAGGAGAGGAATACTTTGATCCCTTTCTCAAGATCTCTCTCCCAACTCTTCTTAACATAACGAATGCCCAAAAAATAATAAAAGGTTAATGCTATTATTTTATTAACACATGCAATTTAAAATTAAAAATTCAAATCACTTAATTAATTAATTGAAGACGATCAATTCATTAATTAAGGTATGTTGGTAAACAATAAAGAGGGAGAGAGGGATAGTAAGAGTCCTCATAATTAAGGGGGGGGGGGTTGTCATGAATTAAACATGGGAGTTTAAAGGGGGTTTGAAAAGAGTTATAGGAGGTGAAAGGTTGGGGCTCATGTGGGCCCCACCTCTCAAATATCCACACATGGGAAGTTGGGTGGGTGTGGTTCCCACCAATAACTTTCAATGAGAGAAATTGACTTCCATAGATATAAATAAAATTCTTCTATCATTTTTATTGAACTTCTTAATTGAAGCCCAATTTTAACTTTCAATCCACATAAAACGCAACTACGATAATGGCCCCCTTTAGAAAATACCGGTACTGTGAGTTCATCGGTGCCCTCAGTTTTCAATTTTGAGCACCTCTTAAAAATATAAAAAAACCTGCTCGTTCGTTCACTAAACGTACCCGATCTAAAATTTAGAAAATTATTCCAGGCACACCGAGTCTCGGAATCAGGTGCAATCAGAAACTGCGTACTCATAAAATTCCAAAGAATTTAAGAAAAAAATTCCTTGAAATTTCTGTGTCTTTACATATTTATTAAAAATATTCAATCCATTTTTTCTAATTACAATCACAGAAGTGGAAATAATCTATTTAAAATTTATTCTGTAGACAGGATGAGAATTAGGGATTGTAATGATCAAATATTTAGAAGTTTTTAAAATATTAATTTAGTATTAAAATGATTAAAATGTACTAAATTTGTTTAAAATATTTATAATTGATCTATTTTTACTTTAATACAAATAATAAATATAATTCATCAATAGAAATTATTTTGATGAAATTTTTGTTTTGAATTAAAATCAAGTATTTTCACTATTCATCAAAATATTAATCAATTGAGAAAAATCCCAAAAATTCAACTTACTAATTTTCTAGTATTCAAAATTTATTAATTAGGTTTATTTTTTTAATAAATTCATAAAAAATTATATAAAATGAATTCAAAATTGTCTGTGCAATGTGTGACTAATCAATCTTTCAGAAAAATAAAAAATTTGAAAATAACATTGATATTTATATTAAATGATTTGTATAGTTACTTATAATAAATAGATATACTGTGAGTGTCTGTTAACTATATTTTTTCCAAATTTAGTTAATACTACTCATACCCTCCATTCCATATACTTGGAAATTACCTTTATAATAAAATTAAATGTTGGTTATTGTTCGGTAAAACATGATCTTTTGGGTAAAGGAATCTATTGAAGAAATAAGTTGTTGTGTGTAACACATGTTAAAGCCTCTGTTTTATTTAAAGAATGATAATGAGCATATTGAGGGTATCTTAATGTCTCAGGATTTTATATTAAATTCTATGATAGTTGATGACTATCACATATGTTGTTGAATAAAAAATTTTCTTTTATAATTTCATGTTGTTACATAACTCTCATCAGCTACGAAAGTGATGATAATGTGACATATTAAATAGGTGTGTGTAAAAACCACATATCCATGAAAACCCTGGTTATGTGAATTTAATTTTAAATTGGTTAACTATACCTTTTAATACTCTATATTTATTATTCAAATAATGCAATCTCATTGATACCCTCTTAATAGTTAGATGAATATATGAAGATTATTAAAATTTATAAAATTGGGACTGAATACAAATAATACACAAGGATAGAACTAACTAATTTCATTTGAAACAACAACCACCTATTCCCAAACCAATGGGTTTATGGAGGGTTATAACAATATCTCAAATGATTCAATCCCAATAATTTTACACTTAATGGTCTTTATAAATTTTCCTGCCTCCATGATGAATAAACAATGGGGGATAATGAACTTTAATTAATAATTACCACTTAAAATGGGAATCACAATGGAAAAATCCTTTTTGAAATCTCTAATTTCTTTATTTATCAAATTTATAATACAGAGACAAAATAGTATTAATATATTCTAAATTTTCCTGTTAATTATTATCCTCATTCTGAGAATTATTAACTATTTGTGACACTAAATATTGAAGTGACACTAGATAAAAATTAAAGGATTTTCTTTCATGCACATTTTATAATGAAAAATTCATCAAACCATAAAAAAATTGGACATGTTCTAATAATAACATGGTTAATTTATAATTAACACCAACTCGATGAATATAATTTTACTATTCATTTTAATGATGGTAATGAATCATGAATTAAAAATCGTTAATAATTTTCATCAATCTTAACTTTTTGGTTTTTATATCATTTTGAGTTAATATTTAAAAAATAATATTATGGTCTGTATATATTTCACAATATCCTCAATTAAAATTATGAGTACCTATTTATAAAGGAAACAATTACCTAATTTTATATTTTTGTAGGTTAAATTAACATATGATGCATTAATTTATTTGAATCAAAAGGCAATACATGATTAATAGTACTTATAACAAAACAAAGACGCTAAAATATAGAATAACTATACATTACAAATTCTCTATTTATAAAGGGGAATCATGAATTATGTCATAACTAATCATATTTACTATTTCTGAAAAAACTTCAACACTATTAACTAAATTAATTTAACTAATTTTAGAGTTAATATAGCAGGGGGTGTTGAAAATATAGAAAATTATTCAACCAACCAACATAAGTAATCTAGTAACCCATGAAAACTAAAAATTTCAATGATATTTATAGGCATTGGTTATTTTTTGGAAACATTATTTTTGGAAAGTTAAATATATATTCCATTATTAGATATAATATTCCCTCTAAAATAATTATGACTGAAAAAAATCATACTTGATAAATTTTCTATATAGTTTCATTTAATTTAATGTTTTAAGAATGATCTCTAGCGACCTTTTAATATCATCAGGAATTTTAGAATATACTAAAATATAATTAATAAATCCCAATAGAAACTTGCATAAATATTGATGGAACACTTTATTCCTAAATATGTGAAAACATCTTATGCTATAGGATAAACAAACATAATGAATAAAAACTCAAAATTCTAGTATCTATTCTGAAACAATGACACCACTATATCATTATACTTCACTAAAACATATGATACCATAATCTGAGATTTATTTTTGAATGATATGTCTCTCATTGTAACAATTAATATATAATTAGATGACCCAACATCTACTATATTAGCAGAATATGTATCTTTCAAAACATTCTATTTTTAGTATTGATGATTTCCACCATGAGTATCTAAATTCGATCAAAATATAGAATCATTCCCAAAATCAATAAAATTAAAAGATCATACTATTGAATTTATATTTATTACCTTATTTCAATATTTTCATGGAAAATTTTGTTTATAGTCAAGTACCTTGTGACCAAACATATCCTAGTGCTAACAATTTATAGATCTTACCAAACACTCCATAAAATCAATTTTATATCACATGGAACATTTTTGAGTCTTACCACTAACCTTATTAGTTCATTTATTCTCTATTGAATTCCAAATTAACCATTTACTAAATTTGTATACTTTGGGAAACAACTTGTTAAAAAACTCCACCATTACATTCCCATCACACCAAACAAGATTCTTATAAATTTTGAATACTCATATGACCAATTCTATTCGTAAGCATGGTTTCAATCCGACTAAATTCAAGTAATTTAACAATAAGAGACAAATATAAAATTATATATGTAAAATGTCAATATTGCAAAATAGTATTATGATAAATATATTGAATCTTTATAATATTTTATTTACTTTTATTAATTTTTTATACATATTGAGTTGCATAAACATTAGTAATTATCAATTCAAAAAAATATTCCTAAATGTATCCCATTCCATGGAATCAGGATAATGTCTCTCTCACTAAAATTTTCTATTATTTACTAAGGAATAATAACATTTATGTTCAAAGATATAAATTCCAAGAATTAGTTTTTGATGTCATGATCATCCCATGACATAAAATATCTCTTTTATAAAATTTCTCTACATTTTGGTTACTTCTAGATATAATGTTTTAGTAAATATTAGAGTTCAATGTTTCATGAAATTATCAACTATAAACATGTTCATCAGTGGTAAATATTCATCCTATCTATCATGGATTTTACAACCATTTTTACATTGAATAAACTGATACATACTTACAAATCATTATTTAGAGTCACTTACAACAAATCCAAGATACTGAACTAGAATGATACATTCTTATTTACATCATCTTATATTAACTTAATTCTTTAATATATGGAAAACCATTCTAAAAAAATTAGTTATTGACAAATAGTAATCATCATATTCAATATTATTTAAAACTAACAATATATTAAAACCTCTCAAGGGTATTTTATTAATACAATCCTAACCTCTAAATTATCAAAATAATTCCTAGGAACCCAACATTAAGGATCAAGCCTTAAATCATTACATAATCTTGAGTTTTATTCAAGATTTATTTTTCTGATATTTAAAGAATATTTATGTATTATAGTTATATAGAAATAGATCATAACACCTATATAAAAAACTCTTATAATATAATGGGGATACATCTACTATATATAAATGTTTCCAAAAATATATACCTTTTAAGAAGATGATCATATTTTTTAATGACATATCCTCAAAATATTCATCTCATGTTCATCATTAAAAATATTCATCCTAAAATCCATGTGTTTTTCCTAAAACATAGGATGAGAATAAAAATATCCGTAAGGTAAATATAAGAAGAATTCAATTAGTGAAAAAAACATGATAACCAAAGAATAATTACCATTATCACACTAATCTTCCAATATATGAAATAACTCATTTACACATGATAAAAACAAAGTAATTTCATAATAAAAACAATAAATCCCATATAAATCCATTGGATAACCCATTATAGTAAAAATAGATTATCATACTCATATCCTATGTTAATCCTGTATTAGATATAATTGTATCCCTATTAAATTCATATGAAAAACCAAATTATTTAAATCCATTAATCTTAACAACGAAGACATAGAACATTACATAATTCATTTGAGAGCTATAATGGTGATCATCCATTATATAAGTGGAATTTCCCTCATCATTTTCCCTATTATAATTCCAAATTTCCTTATCATGAATAACAAGTTATATATAATCACTTTTTCATTATCAAACCCTTGAAAACTCAAAGAAATTTGTATTCAAAATTATTTCCGGTATCAAAATACCCATTCATTTTAAAAAAAAATTTAAAAAAACATTAAATTGATGTGAAATAGGTTTTTTTAAGAAAACAAGAATTATTAAAAAGGAATAAAATAATCATATAATGTTTTGAGTGTATGAGCAATTTTTTTGATGATTTATATAATAATTGAGATATATCCTTATGCCTTTTTTAAATAAATGAAAACAAATATATAAAAATATAACTTTTGAAATCCTTTAAAGGTATGTAAAAAATTAAAATGATATTTTCTATTAAATTTTTATATTTATATGTAAATACATCGATAAAATAATTTTAAATATGTTTTCTTGTAAAAAATTATTTATACAACAAAACTTAAAATGTTTTAAAATGATGTTTTAAGTAATATGTCCCTTAACATGATTTTGAATAATTATGTACATTCTTTTTATTCCTGAATAACATAATTTTTATATTTATTTACTTTTTTATGAAAATTTTCCATGTTTATTGTTAATTTTATTTTTTTTTATTAAATTTAATATTCAATTACATTATCAATTTTTTCTTTTCATATTTTTTATGATATTCTGGTCATATGTAAAAAATAACATCAACACATGGAATATAGTCATTGAGGTTATTATGAATCATCTAAAAAATAATAATAATGAAATAATTATAATACATATACATATATTATACTTTTCAAACCAATAATGATTGATATTTGTGGTAAAATTACTATATTACAATCATATAAATTAATAGTCATACATAATGATGAGTATCATTCCTATTTTTCAATTACATGATTAAAATAATTTATCTATTATTTAATATTTATAGAATGAAAATTGTTTTATAATTAAAAAATTATTTATTTAAATATAATTATATATACTATCCATGTGATTTGGTAATTAAAAATGAAGCAGATCACATTTTTTAAATGGTAGTCCACATGTATGTCAAAACACGATTATCACTATTCAATGAATGAAATAGAGTAAAAATAGATGAAATATTACATTTATATAATTGTATGGTTTTCTTTAAAATCATATATATACATTGAATTCATCATTATAACTAGACTTGTAAGGATGTGATAGAAAATTAATTACAACTGTTAACGAGGCAGTAGACTTCCATACACACATGTTATGGGTTTGCTTCCCATTTAATGGAAGACTATATTGTTAGTTTTAATTACATTACCAATACAACAAATAATTATTTTTAATATATTTCTGTTAATATTTAATAATGATTGAGGAAGAATTTTTTGTTTTTCAATAAGAAATAATTCTAAATGATTGGTTATGAACTAATCAACTTATATGAAAACCCTCATATGGTTTCCATCAACAACATTACTAGTTTTCTTTTCTGATCAAACAAAGTAAAAGAGGACTTGCGTATGTAGGTGAGGAAAGTATTTGGGAATGAATACTCTGATCGAAAATTATTTTTATGTCTAAATTAAATAGGGGATCAAGTTCCCTTTAAAAAGTGAGGGGAGGGAACACCTGAAATATCATAAAGTATTAAATTAACCAACATCAATTTTCATATTCAAATGTATAAAACCATATTTATGTGAAATATATGATTTTGAAATTTTTATAAAATCGAATAAAATTATAATATAATATGTATATGTGAAATTTTCACCATTACCATTTAATTTAACTCTCTATTAACTTTTTTTATGATTACCATGGTATTAAGTTCTTTTTACACTGTATGGGTCATTATATTAACTATAAAATTGATATTTGAAAATAATTAGGCCATGGTTGAGATTTTATACCAAATCTAGAAAAAAATATTTTAAATATGATTTTTATGAATTTTAAATAACATATAAAAATATTATTTATTGTAAAATATTTTTAGTGTCATTTTTATAACTCTTTATTTAATTTCTCATTGAACCCAACATGAGTGCATATGAATTACATTAAAATATTATTACACACTACTTAACACGTTTTATTTATATAAAAAAATCCCATAGAAATAATTCATTCAATCTATAATGTTTTTTTTGTATTTTTAGATTATTTTTTAGTATTATACTAGTTGAATAAATAGTCTACCAGAATTTTCTAATTAGTTAAATTATCAATTTCAAATAAAAAATTTTAAAAAATACCTTAAAAATGTATTTATTAATAAAAAAATTGAAAATAAAAATAACTGTTTTTTACTTCAATAAAATATAATATATATTATAATCAGGAATTTTATATTTTTGTACTAATCTTTTACATAAATATTATAAAGGTCACACACAATGAAATATGGCACCATGTTGCTGCATTCTCATGACGTGGATGGACATGGCTAAAATCCCCTCAACAAATATGATAAACCTAAATTTTAGGGTCATTATGTAGTCCTTATAAATTTATTTTTATCATTAATTAACGGATTTACCATTATATAGGAGTGATATATTTACTAAGGTTACTATTCATAATACCCAAAAATAAAAGGGAACTATTTATAATATTTGGATCACCCAATTAAAAATGTGAAATAAAATTTTCATGATTAAATTACTATAAGTGGATGAATAAAATTTATAATTTAACCCACAAAACATGATAAATAAATGTTTTTAGTGAAATGTATTCATCAGTTTTAAACAATTTTTATAAAAAATATTAGGTATTAAAAAACATTCCAAAGACTATAATTCGATTACTTTTAAAATAATTAACTAGTTATATTTTATAAAAAATACCAAAATAGTATTTAGACTAAAAAATAATTGAAATGAAAATAAATATTGCAATAAAACCCAAATATTTTAGGATTTATCAAAAATTATTTATTTTTTTAAAATTATAAAAAAATTATTATAATTATTATTTAATTTTTAATTCAAAAATTAAACAAATTTTATCATAATAATTATGTAAAAATTGAAAACTAGTATTTTGAATAAATTCATATAATTCATGTAAACCAAATTCTGTTAGAAATGAATCTTCTTTATTTTTGAAAAATAAAATTACCCTGTTCTATTATAAATATTATTACCTAACATTGAGATAATAATTTGACAAACAAATGGTTTAATCATTTAAAAATAGTTTTTTCCTTTTAAATATTCAATTCTTTTGGGATAGTATTGAATATGTTGTTTTTCCAACAATTTACATATATTAATCATTGATAATATCTTTGTTTATCGACACCCCTATATATAATATGTATATATATATAATCTATGTAACTAGAATATAGTCTCTCACATGGATATTGATTTTGTATATTTTAAATTATTATAATATCCTTTAAAACATTAGATATAATTATTTAGGATGTAATTTGAATTTTTTCTATTGTATGTTTGTTGCTAAAATGAGATTTAACAAACACATCACACCATAAACATGAATTTTATAATATAATATAATACATTCATATTATAAATAGTATGATATCCATTGGCCATTATACCTTGAATTTAGTTATCGGTAAACATTGTTATTTGTGAAGGATGTATGAAAATGTATTAGGAATGACATAGAAGGATTATAAGATAGATCACCATACCTCCACTTAATAAATACATTATTGACATGTGTATAAGAAGCATTTAGTTAGTGAATAACTCCACTCAACATTTTATTAATAGATGAAGTCTAAGTATATATATTATTTTATGACATAACAAAAGAATATTTTTTTCTTTTACCAGAATCATTACGTGCTATAATTTTATATTACATAATTTTCTTTAAAAAATATCATTATGTATTATAGTTTACCTCAAGACTATATATAAATTAGGTGAAACATATCTTGTGGAACTTATTTTAGAAGCTTTATTTCATTATCTCCATTAATATATCAGTTTCCTTGGTTATTATACTATACAATAAATCATGTCAAATAAACTGTTTTTAATGAATAATATTATAACTATATATTTATGATATATTTACATAGACATAATTTATGTTCTAATGTACATGTTATTAGAATATTTTATTATTTAGTCATCTTTAAATTATAATCTTATAAAATTTTTATTCTAGTAGTTTAAATTATTAATATATTATAGTATAAAAAAACCTAATTAATTTTGAAACACGAAGAAAATTATAAATGTACCTATATTTAAAACTAACAAAATGTTCAAGGTAACACAAAATGCACAACAATAGTTCTCAAATTAGAGAATATTTCAACTCAACTCATGAAGATGTTATCATGTCTAGTTAATTAAATAGTTGTGTTCTCTCCCCAAGAAAATGAAACCCTTGACATTATAACTCTTTATTAAAATCCATGGATCCTTTATTTTTATACAAATATATAGGGGAAAAATTATATTCATCACCCAATAAGTAAAATAGAAATTTTATATTCAATGAAAAATACACACGAAATGAAATAATGAATTTATTTATTCTTTATAATATATTAACTTCTATTCCAATTAACAATACTACCACCTGCAATAATGATAGCCTCTTATTGGATGCTCCCCCTCTTAAAAAATGGTTTCCTAGAATGATATTGTATAAGTTTCATTAGTGTTACAATTTCAAGAAGACTTATCACAATGTTTTATGACTTTTGAACCATAAAATCGAAATATTTATCAGTCCTTAATATTTATTGCATTGGGAATATTATCAATAATATATTGATGTGATTTCAAATTATCAATCAATTTATAATTCTCATGTTGAGTCTATAAGGATATCTTATAACTTCTCCATTCATTAAGGATTTATGTTTTGAAAATCACAAACACTTTTTCTAAGTTCTGAATATTTTTTAAATTCTATATTTTTTTCTTAAGATCTGGAATTTTCATTCCATTATGATTACAATTATATCATTATGTTTTACCATTCTGTTAGACTTAAAGAATTTTTATTCCGATTTTTTCATTCAGTTTTTTTTAAAGATTTGTCATTGCGATATTCAATTCTAAATCTGGTGTATATATGATGCCGATATTCAATACCGAATCCAGTGCATATATGATGATGATATTCAATACCGAATCATGGGTACATATTATGCCAATATTCAATTCGAAATCCGGTGTATATATGATGCTGACATTCAATTACGAATCTTGTGTATATATGATATTGATTTTCAAAACCGAATCCGGTGTATATGTGATGCTGATTTTTAATACTGATTCTAGTGTATATGTGATGCTGATCTAATATACTGATTCTGGTATATAAGTGATTCCGATTTTCTGATTCCGATTCTGGAAGAAATGAGATACCTATTTCACAATCTGATTTTATGATTCTCTTTTCTTGATAATGTTATTTCTAAGAATCTGTTTTCCTGATTTCTTAAGATTACATTTTCTTGATAATGTTTGATTTGTTTAAATGTATCATTCCAATGATATTGGATTATATGTATTCTTATACTTAACATCGATTCTGTTACTTGAAACGATGTCGTACAATCTGTTATGAACTAACCGTTGTCTGTTTTCCACGTGTCCAGGTCCGTCTGAAATTTAAGGAAAATGTTACCGTTGGAGAGCAGCTGATCATTGGGAAGTTTTTTTATAAATACAATCTCATTTGAATGAGCAACGTGCTTGACAGTGAACAAGATTTTGAAGTTATTTCTAGAGAGAGAGGCTCTCACAACTCTCAGTGCTTCATGTGGATGTTGTGAAAAACTTGTCCAGGTGTGAACAACTTGTTCAAACGTACTTATTGAAGACTCTGATCGTGCTTATCATGGGCTTATGGGTTTGGAAGATAGTGGTTCCGATTTCCTTCTTAATCGAGGGCTTGCGGGGGTCGCAAGACAGATAGCAATCTTCATATTGAGGTCTTAACTGGGTTTGGGTAAGATAGACTGTCTTGAAAGTATAAATCAGAGAACCTTCATCCAAGGTTGTTGGATACCCTTCTCTTTGGGTTAATAGAAACCCATTATTACTTGATTCTTATTTCAAGTTGTTTTAATTCCATTTTATTTGTAACTTTGTTAAAGTTAGAAAGTATAACCTTCTTATACTTAGTAATTATGTTACTCTGATTATATTATAGATTCTATATACTTTAAGGTAGAATATTTCTTTTAAGAAAATATAAAATGTTTCTTTAAGAGGTCTTGTGAATATTTGTTTAACCATTTTAAAAATAACTTTATAGGTTCCAAAGGAATTTTTAAAGCATAAAATTCAGCCCACATCTTGTATATGAGCATCTCATCTTTTACATATTCAATCCTACAATTGTTATTAGTGGTTGTATACCTCATACTATGAATCAATCTAACAATTTATATCAGAGGTGGTCTCTGAAATACTTATATACACATATAAGTTTTCTTTATCATGTTTTTATTTTCATAATTTATTCATATTTGATTTTAAACACTTAATAATTATATGTTTTGTGGAAAAGACATATCTTTTTAGTATGGCAGACATTCAAGTTGGATCTCTAGATAATCTCAATCCTACAGGACCACCGCTCATCGATGAAAATGACTATGAGTACTGGAGAGACAGAATGAAGACATTTGTGATAAACAAAGGTGTAGATAACTACATTATGTTAACCAAAGAATATAGGATTCCTAATAAGGAACTTAGAACCATTACTAATCCAGAAAAGGTTGAATATCAGCTGAAATTTATGGTACATAATACATTATTATGTTCCGTGACTAGAAACATTTATAGCCATATTTCATCCCATGAAGCAGCAAATAGAATTTGAGAGAATCTTGAAGTAACTCACTTCGGGACATGCAATGTTATTGAAACTAGAAGCGCAATGATCAGGGCTCAGTTTCATGGTTTCTACTTCCCTTATGGAGAACCTATATAAAAGTTCCAACAAAGATTTATGGCTATTTTCAATAGCTTACAATCCATGGGTGAGAAAGGTTTAGATGAAGAAGTTCTTGTAGACAAGATTTTAGACATCATGCCTAACGAATGGGAATCCAAGAGGACTGATATAGATGAGAATATGAAAGTTAATCAGATTTCTCTTGATTAACAGTTTGGAACTATTCTTCAACATGAAACCATAATGAAGAGAGACAATAATAATATTAAGAAGAAGAATGGAAATGGAGGTGTTGCTTTTAAAACTACTTCAAATAATATGAAATTCAAGACTCTTTAGAGAATTACAAGATATAAATATAAGAAGGTTGTTGTTCATTCTGAATCTAGTGAAAGTGAAGCTTCAGAAAATGAGTTAGAAAATCTTGCTCAGAGGATGAACAAGATTGTTTGGCAGAAGAACATTCAATATAGATACAAGAAAAAAGATGGAAAAGATAAGAAATCTGGAGAAGTGATATGCTATGAATGTAGAATAACTGGTCATATTAGACCTGATTGTCCATTACTCAAAAACAGAGACAATAAAGACAAGAATTCTGAAAGAAACAAGAAGAAGTTATACAGATCAAAGCATAAGAAAGTCTTGAAATCCAATGACACTTGGAGTGCCAGTGGTGAAGATTCTTCGGATTAATCTATAGAATATGAATCTTCTAGGCAAAAGAATATTTGTCTATTATCCAGAGCTCCATTTCAAAATCATTGTCTTATGGCTAAGCTACAAACTGTTGAATCCTTAACCAATATATATTTAAGTGAAAATTTTCTAGATAGAGGTTTGTCTTTAGATGAAGAATATTCTTCATCATATAATGATAATGATTTTCCTTCCTATGAGGAAGTTTCTAGATTTACTAAATTTCATGAAGAGAGAAATTTTAAATTTTCTAAGAAACTTGATAAAAAAATTCTATAGAATCTATTTAAAAAAAAGAAATTTTGGATCCTTCCAAAGATCTTGATGATAAAAATGTTGTTTTAAAAAAACTTTCTGAGAAACTTGAAGAAGTTAATTCTATGAATAATAAACATTCTACGGATTTTAAGAATCTGTTTTTAGAAAAAGATGTTTTAGAGGATAAACATAACTCTAAATCTATTATTCTTGAGGATAAGAATTTAGTCCAGAGATTAAAATCCGAGATATTCTCAATGAAGAAACTTCTTTCAAATTTTACTTCTGGTAAGGAAACTTTTGACAAGATGTATTCCCAGATCTGACTTCATGGTAATAGTTAGGGTTTAAGTTATTCTCAGGAAAAAAATATTTTTAGAAATAATTACTTTGTTCCTTCTAGATCTCCTTTTTGTACTAAATTCCAAAGTGGTGGGCATTGGAAGAAAAACTTTTCTTTAAATAGGGTTAAATCCCTTAGGTTTCATAAAGCTTATTCTTACAAAAAAATATGGTTACCCAAGCTCTTATCTAACAATTCCGGATCCAAGAAAATTTGGATTTCGAATATCTAACTCTTTCTTTTTAAGGAGAATGAAGGAAGTACCAATAAACTATATTACATGGATAGTGGGTATTCCCGACACATGACTGGTAACAAAGACTATTTCAAGAAGATTTAAAAAACAAAAGGTGGAAAGGTAACATTTTGTGATAACTCTCAAGGAGAAATTGTCGGTATTTGTAACATTATTCTTCTTGGTAAGGCTATTATTTCAAATGTTCTTTTTGTAAAAGGCCTTAGGCACAAACTCATAAGCATAATCTAATTATGTGATGAAGGTTACCTTGTGAATTTTAGAAATGATAAATGTTTAGTTCACAATTCCAAGGATGAGTTTATTTTCTCTACTCTTAGGCATGAGAATATATACACTTTAAACCTAGAAGACCTTAGGAGTCAAGATCTACCTTGCCTTAGTGCATTATAAGATCAATCATGGATTTGGCATAAGATACCAGGACACTATAATTTATGGAATCTAAGTAAGTTTTATTTGAAAGAACTTGTTCAGGATCTACAAGAACATAAGTTTGATTCTTCAATAATCTATGATCCTTGTAAATATGGAATGGAACATAAATCTAGGTTTAAATCTATAAGTGAAGTTACAAAATCTAATGAATTATCGTTAGTTCACATGGATTTATTTAGTCCAACACAAACTGGATGTATTGGAGGAAAATACTATGTGTTTTTCCTAATTGATGACTATACTAGATTTTCCTAGGTCTATTTTCTTGCAAAGAAATCTAAAGATTTTTCTTATTTAAAAATGTTTAGAGCTCAAGGTAAAAATGAGAAAAACCTACCATTGATAACTATTCATAGTGATCATGGTGGAGAATTTAAAAATTATATTTTTGAAACTTTTTTGTAGTAAAAAATTTATTACTCACAACTTCTTAGCTCCAAGAACTCCTCAAAAAATGGTCTTGTCAAAAGAAGAAATCACAATCTTCAAGAGATGACAAGAACCATGTTGAGTGAATATTCTATAGCCAAAATTTTTTGGACTGAAGCTGTATGTACTAATTGTTACACTATAAATCATGTTTTAATAAGACTGTTTCTTAATAAAACACCTTATGTGTTATGGAATGGCCAGAAACCAAAATTTTCTTGTTTCAAAGTGTTTGGTTGTAAAGTATTTATCTTGAATACCAAGGATAACTTACATAAATTTTCACCCAAATATAATGAAGGTATTTTATTAGGATACTCTACTAACTCTAAGGCATATAGAGTTTTTAATAAAAAAACTTGCATTGTGGAAGAAACAGTACATGTTAATTTTAATGAAAATGATCCCTTTGTTTTCAAACAACCTACATCTTCAGTTGTGTTTTCCAAAACTGATCACCAACCATTGATAGAAGATCTTTCTGAAAAGGATAATGTTCAATAAAATGTTTCTGAAACATTTTCCCCTAAATATTTTCCACCTTATTTTGATGAACATATCTTTCAAAATCCATGTCAGTTGTTACTTATGAATCGTCCTAGTGATGATATCATTGGAAATGTTAATCAACGAGTAAGAAACTTGATGTTCTTTAAGAAATGAAGTTGAACATATTGCATTTCATTCCCAATTTGAACCAAAGACATCTGAAGAATCCATGGGTGATGAATATTGGATAAAGGCTATGCAAGATGAACTCAGTGAGTTTGTAAGGAATCAAGTTTAGACCTTGGTTGAAAAACCTGACGAAACATCTGTTATTAGAGTAAAATAATTTTTTAGAAATAAATTCAATGAAAATGGAGTCATTGTTAGAAATAAATCAATATTAGTTTCAAAAGTCTATAACCAACAAGAAGGAATAAACTATGAAGAAACATATGCTCCTATAGCAAGACTTGAAGATATTCGTATTCTTCTATCCTTATCAGCGTTCTTTAATTTTAAACTCTATCAAATGGATGTCAAGTGTGATTTTCTTAACGGTTATGTACATGATGAAGTCTATGTAGATCAAACCCCTAGATTTGAAGATAGTATATATAATAATCTTGTTATAAACTGACCAAAGCTTTATATGGACTTAAACAAGCCCCTAGAGTTTGTTATGATAGACTTTCATGATTTTTTCTTCAAAATAACTATGTTAAGGGAACTGCTGATCCAAACCTTTTCATTAAGAAAAATGATAAACATGTTTTCATTGTTTAAATTTATGTTGATTACATCATCTTTTGATCAACTCAACAATCCTTAACTGATTCCTTTACGAATCATATGAAATCTGAGTTTGAGATGAGTATGATGGGTGAGTTAACATTTTTTCTTGGTTTTCAAATTTCACAAAAACCATAGCGAACTAACATATCTAAACATAAGTATTTCAAAGATATTTTAAACAAGTTTGGGTATGAAAACACTAAGAGTATAAGAAATCCCATTAGAACCTCTAATACTCTTGATATTGATGATGCATGGAAACCGATATATCAAACATCTTATAGTGGGATGATATAATGTTTACTATACTTAACAGCTAGTTGAGCTGACTTAAGGTTCTCAGTATGCTTATGTTCAAGATTTCAAGAAAATCCTAAAGAATCCCATTTAAAAACAGTAAAAAGAATTTTCCAGTATTTAATGGGAACTTTAGATTTGGGACTATTTTATTCCTCTGGAAATGTTTTTCAACTTAAAAGTTTTTTTGATGCTAACTTTGGTGGTTGTAAAATGGATAGAAAAAGTTCATCCAGAACTTGTCATTTCTTAAGAGATTCCTTAGTTTCTAGGTCATGCATGAAACAAAAATATATAGAACTTTCCACTACTGAAGCCAAATATGTAGTATCTGGAAGTTGTTGTGCTCAGGTGTTGTGGATGCAACACACCCTCAAAGACTATGGTATGGGTTTTACCAAGACTTAAATTATGTGTGATAACACAAGTGCCATTTCCCAAAGTTAAAAACCTGCACATCACTCTCGTGCAAAGCACATAGATATAAGACATCACTTTCTTAGGGACCACACACTAAAAGGAGATATTATTCTTCAATTCATCAGAACACAAGAGAAACTTGTTGATATTTTTACAAAACCTCTACCTTTCGATAGATTTGAATACATTAAAAAGAAGCTAAGAATGATTTCTATACGGTAATCAATCATGTCTACTTTTTGTTTAAATCATCTGCTAACATTAAATTAATCTTTATTTGAGGGGGCGTAAATATGTTTTTTATTTTCAGTCTTTAATCTATTTTTCCTTAATTTGAAAATTTCAGATTTGAAAATGCTGGATTTGAAAATTTCGAATTTGAAAATTTCGGATTTGAAAATTTCGGATTTCAAAAATTTCGGATTTGAAAATTTCATATTTGAAAATTTCGGATTTGAAAATTTCATATTTGAAAATTTCGGATTTGAAAACTCCCAAGAAAAAAATTCATATAATACTGATGAAACTCTCGGAGTATTACAGAAGGTAGTCTTTCTTAATCCTTATTCTTTTTATCCTATGTTTTGGTTGTTGGTATTTAAAAATTTATTAAATTTTAGTTTACCTTACTTAAAAAGATAAGAATTTATATTTTTTATATCCATTGTCAACCATTAGACCATATCAGGATTTTGATAGCCATTTGATTATCTTATTGAAGTTGAAAAGTCATATCCATGACTCTATAAGGGGTACCTCTTTTTCATGTATTGCATCATCCTTACTGATCTCAGTGCCAATTTCTGTTGCCATTAAAGCTTTCGTTCTGAATTTCTCATTCTCTGAATGACTTCAGAATCCTCAGTATATCAGATGCCGATTATCAAGGAGATAAAGGATTGGTCAATATTTAGATAAAGGTTGGTATTCCATATGTTATTTGAGAAATATTGTTCCCTTATTTCTAAGGAGATAAGATCTAATGGATGGTAAAGTTTCTGTTTTTCTAAGGAGAAATCTCAGGATCCGATTTATCCTGATCTCCTTATTCAATTCTATGAATCAGTTAATTTCATCCAAAAGGATGGTAAGGATCTGTTTAAGTTCAGATGCTATGATAAGACATATACAGTACCTTACAAGAAGGAAAAAAATGTTCTCAATATTCTATATGAATGGAAAGCTCTTCTTTGCTCTCAAAAACTTCCAGAGAAGGACAGTTATTTTGAAAAATCCAAGGCTCTGGATTTTCTTGGTCTTAAATTTGTTAAGAATCCAAAGATCACAATTCTTTCAACAAACCACAAGATGGTGGACCTCTGAATGCAAGGATTTCTTATTCCAAGAAAGGGAGATAAGGATTCTCTAAATATTTGTGATATATTTCTTTTAGATTTTCTTTTCAATTTAAGGAAGATCAACTTGGTGAAGTACATCATTCTCACCATTCAGGCAATAAAAGGTGAATCCATAAGATCTAAAATACTGACGCACCCAGCAACTATTTTGAGGATAATTGTTTTGTGTATTCAAGAAATGAATGTTCCATGTCGATCAGTCTTGAAGCCATTCAGGATATTGTTTCTAAGTGATGACAATCTAAGGAGGATGAAAGTAGAGTTTATTTCAGAATCGAAAAAGTTTAAATAAATTGTTGTCTAGAACAAGGGTGATGTTCAAGATTTTTCAAATCTAGTATCCAAGAAAATAAAACATGAAGAACCGAGCTTTCTAGTACCATTTCCTGATGTCCCATTATCATCACCTCCTCCTGATAAGAAACCGAAAGCTTATTCAGATGAAACAGTTGTAAAGTGGAGAGAAATGAGATCCAACAAAAAGGAAGGAAATCCTTTTTTTTGAATCCGGCGGAGACTAAGGCCTTGAGAATCAAGAAAGCTTAAAATCTTGACTAAGAAAATAAAAAGAATAAGTTAAAGAAAAAATTGTTGGAAGAAAATGTTTTTCAGTCTCTTCAAAAAGCATTAGAAAAGAAATCTCGGGAAGTACCGGAACCTCAAGTTGTTCATAAAAAGTAGCTTATGACTTTGAAAATACATAAATCTAGGAGAGTTATATCTTAATCATATCCTATTCAAGAATTATAATATCAGATAGTCCATGAAGATGATGATGATATTTTAAGAGAAGTAGAAGATTATGTTAGAACTCATTCGCGTTCAATTTCCAAATATACATAACAAGTTGGAGAACATGTTGAAGAAGTAATTGAGGAAGAATTTTATGAAGAGATAGAAGTTTAGGAAGATATTGAATTAGAAGAAGAAGAACTAGTAGAAACTGAAGTGGAAGAAGAAGATAAAGAAGCAGTTGAACATCAAGGTGAAGAAGAGGAAGAATTTCAAAAGGAAGAAGATGAATAAGAAGATCATAATATTATCCAAGATTCTGATGAACAAACCGTAGTTCGAAATCCTGACCATGGAATGACGGTTTTGGTTGCCTCACCAGATAAAGAAACTCCTTATAAGTCCTCTACGAGAATAGAGATACAAGCTTACTTAACTCCAAGAGGAGTTGAGAAAGGGAAATATGTTTTAGGATCTGAGTCATCTTCATCTGTTGAGAATGATTTTGTCAAGCTATATTTAAGAAAGTTGGTCAGTACCATTCCAGTTCTTGAAGACATAGATGCTCAGAGTCAAATGATTCAATAGACCCTAAATCAAAAAACGAAATCGACCAATATGCTTATGGACATGGTTATCAAGCAAGAAGCAGACTTTAGTAATCTTTTGATTGATTACAAAGCTCAGAAGGTGACTTTTATGAAAGTCTTTAACCGCACCAAAACCATCAATTAATAGCTTAGATAGTTTGGAGACTTCATAGATTCAACAAAAGGATCCTTTAATACTTGTGAAACTTAGTTTAACACGGTCAAGACAACAATCTATGAGAAAGCTAGTCAACTCAATTCTGTTGCTCGATCTGTTAGCAGTGAGAAGGAAGTCAGAGATGAATTAGAGAAAAAGGTGGCTGCTCAAGAAGAGAGGATCTTATAGTTAGAAAAGAGGAATTAGGATCATGAGATCTTACTGAAGAAGTTTGAATAAGATCATAAGGAAGTGAAGAAACTCAAATCCATGATAAAGAAGATGTTATCTGACCAGAAGAAGATTGGATGATTTTTCTTTACATTTCGATGTTTTGTGGTAATATAAAACTTATTTATAAAATTGTCTTAATAAATTTCTTGCATATCTTTTTTTTGAATGTATTATTTCTTAACCTTACAGGTACATCTTATAATTCTTTATTCCTTTCCCTCTTTTTGAAAATCATAAAGAGGGAGAATTTATTTAAAGGAAGAATTTAATCTCTGAGAATGAGAATCTTGTAATGGGGAGTATAGCAAGAAAGGATAATGTACATGTAAGGGGTATTTTTCTCTTAAGATGAAATATTTATGTAAGGGGGGATATTTCCTTAAGAAAACCAGACTTCAAAGATCAAGAATACGATCCTTAAGGAACATAACTAAAGGGGGAGTTAGTCGTATTCATAAGAAATTTCATTTAAAGGGGGAGATAAGTTTTTCATACTTGTTTATCTATGTTAATATATTCTTCCATAGTAAAGTTGTTTGTGCTTTCCAAAAAGGGGGAGATTGCTGAGTCAATAACGATATCTTATGACTTCTTCATTCCATAAGGGTTTATTTTTTGAAAATCACAAACACTTTTTCTATGTTCGGAATATTTTTTAAGTTCTATATTTTTTATTAAGATCCGTAATTGTCATTACATTATGATGACACTTATATCATTATATTTTACCACTCTGTTAGACTTACAGAATTTTCATTCCGATTTTGTCATTCAGTTTTTTTAATATCTGTCATTATGATATTCAATTCTGAATCCGGTGTATATATGATGCTGATATTCAATACAAAATCTAGTGTTTATATGATGCCGATATTCAATATGGAATCTGGTGTATATATGGTGCCGATATTCAATTATGAATCCAGTATATATATGATGCCGATATTCATTTCCGAATCTGGTATATATATGATACCTATTTTCAATACTGATTCTGGTGTATATGTGATGCTGATTTTTAATACTGATTTTGGTGTATATGTGATGCTGATTTACAATACCGATTCTGGTATATATGTGATTACAATTTTATGATTCCGATTCTGGAAAAAATGAAATAACTTTTTCACAATCCGATTTTATGATTCCATTTGCTTGATAATTTTATTTCTAGGAATCTATTTTCTTGATTTCCTAAGATTACGTTTTATTGATAATGTTAGAGTTGTTTAAATGCACCATTACAATGATATCTAATTTTAAGTATTCTTATACTTAACATCATTTCAGTTATATGAAACGATGCTGTACAATCCATTATAAACTAACCGTTGTATGTTTTCCACATGTCAAGGTCCCTCCGAAATTTAAGGAAAATATGACCGTTGGAGAGGAGCCGACCGTTGGGAAGTTTTTCCTATAAATACATGACCATTTGAATGAGAAAAGTACTTGATAGTGAAAAAGATTGTGAACCCCTCTTGTATTTTATCATCTCATCTTTTACATATTCGATCCTACATATCAATGAATCAAGAGTAACTAAGTGATATGTTGGAGAAAATGAATTATACTAAAACTTCATTATATATAGAAATATTATTCTTCTCATCAATAAATATATTTTATCAAAATTAATAAATGATGATAATCTTATATTCCATAATTTATTTTACATGTGTTTAGTGTGTTATCAATTTTATTTATTTCTTACATAAACTAATACACAAAGAATTTTTATGGACGTTACAACAAGAGGTTCAATCTATGTTCCCATTTTTTGTAGAATCAGTAGATATTTATGATAATATTATGATGTAAAAAACAATTCAATTATCTGTGTTGACTTTATAAGCTTATTTTCACCCTCACATTCTTATTAATTAGGATCATATGGGAATGGGGTCTCTTAAACAAAAAATTGAATTTTATATTATATAACTACTCATAATAAACTATATATCTCCTATAAACATGTATTGGTTTGGAAATACGTTTTTTAAATATTTAGCACACCAAATTTTTATAATTAATTATTCATTATCAAAGAGATTATTATAAATGTTTTTATACTCTTCATAAAATTTTTATTCATTTTAATGTTAGTCAATAAAATACAAATCATAGAAAAATTATTTTCAAAATATCATCATAAAATATTACTATATATGAAACTTCGGTTAAAAATGAATTAATTTTAGTCTGTTTAAACGTAAAAAATTAGAAAAATCTATATTCATGACATGAATTTGAATTTTCATTATAATATTATTATATTTTTTAGATTGATTTATTAAAATATTTAGGGTGATTTTATTATTCTGAAGATATTTCAGATTTAATATTTATATTAGACATATGTGGCCCTATATTCATAAATACAATGTGAATTATAATTGTATATCATTCCAAAAAAATTGTTGTTACACCTATAATTTATTTCAAATGAATTATATTTATTATAAGTATATGAAAAAAATAAATTAATAGTTTATTTAACTATTAACCACACAAATTCTATTGTTTGGTAGTTGAAATGGGATACCCCATTCAATGTTTAAATTCAATGAAAGATTTCATGGACCAAAAAGTAATTAAATAATTAAAAACATAATATAAAAATGGTTAATCCAATTGTGGTGAAATATTTCTATATATTGGAAGACATATTGTGACATATTTTATCTATCTCTACCAATTGTAATTCATAGTACATAAATTGATTGTATCACATTAATTAGGATAGGTAAAAAAGAATAAAATAATAGGAGTGATAGAAATTCAAATCTTCATAAACCTACTACCACACATTGGTATGGTGAAATATATTTGAAGAAATTTAAATTTTTTTTCAACAAAAGACTCAAAATAATTCAATTTTATATGATTGTTCAAGATAAAATATGAGTATTTTTTAAAATTTCTTAAAGTAATGTTATGCTTCCGTATTCTCATTAAATGTTCCTTCTTCTTTTGCATTCTTCTAAAAACACATTCTTGTTTACAAATAATAATTATTTCCTTCATCAAAACATTTAATATATTCATCATTATGACTATAATATTTTCTCATTAATGTTTTGAATAAGTTCACATAAAAACAGAAAATGATCACTTAATTATATTTTTCATGTTTTTATTCAGACTTATATTTGTAAATTGTTATCTTCCATTGAGATCATTTTATAAATGTTTCGATAAACTCCTAATAATTTTATGTAAAGGATATTAATTTTCTATATTTAACATTATATTATGTTATAAAATATATTGGTTTTAATTTGATTTTATATTTCAATTTAATGTATTATTTCTTACTCATCTATTTATTGATTTTTTTTAAAAAAATACTCTCTATGAATCTATATTCATATATATTATAGTGGGAATGAATGTGTTCCTCTATTTTGTTTAGTGATTATTCATGGAATGGAATTGGGAATAATTTTTATAATGATTAGGTGTGATTTAATTTTATTGAATAAAATATTTTTTAATGAATATGAATAAATTATCCATAAGAAAATTATAAGAAATATGTCCCTAGGTAAAACCTAATATCATTTTATATTCATAATTAATTTTAATTTCTATATTTGTGATTCTACTTTACTAAATAAAGATACCCCAAAATATTTTCCACATCATTGAGAAAATCATCTTTAAAAAATCAATGTGGTTATGGTCAAATATTTGGTCTATGTGAAATTTATTACCATAAAACTTTTATAAGAAACTATTTCTAGAAAAATCAAAAAATTCACCATTCACATGGGATAAATTAATAATAGGGTTCCTTACATTATTTTATGAACCCAATTTCTCAATTCTTCTAAGCATTTCTACCAAATTTTATAATTTATATCCATTCATGTGTTCCATATTATGTTAAATACATTATAAAAATAAATAATGTGGTATATAATCCCATGGGTGTGTAATTAACTAAACATTGGGTTCATTAATATTTAAATCCCAATATTCATTATACTCTTGAATCAAAATTTGAATCCAAACAATTTATGAGTAATTAAAAAACCCCATATTAACATGGGTATAAATAAAATGAAAAATAAAAATGATGTTTCTCCTGTCCGTGGGAATTTCATTTTTAAAATATTGAATTACTACCTCAAACCATCCATGACTAATTCCCTCAAAAGATTCAAAAATAATATATAAGTAGAAGAAAACTGTATCATATTACCCAATATCCTAATAACCATCCTTCATATTTTGGATGGAGTCAGAGATTCCTTTCTTTCATGTCTAATAGTTGAATGATATAATTAATACCGTTCCCCATAATTAAATTTATTGATCCAAAATAAATACTTACTCCAATAGCTAAAAGGGCATGATATTAATTGTTTAAAAAAATTAATGAACACTGGTACACTATTGGATCTGACAAATAATGGAATTTAGTAATATATATATACCAAAATATAATATTGTATTATTAAAAAAATAATTCATAACCTTGTTAAAAACATGTTGAAGTATTTTATGACACTATGGCAATTTTTTAGATCCCTTCAGTGGGTGAGATGATATTATTATTCTTTCCAATAAATATTCTTAATATATTATTAATTTTTTGTCCTAAATTATAATCAATTGATATACATGATGTATAATTGGAACATAATAAACTAATACAAAATTTATCTTATGAGTACATTGAAAATCTTTTAGAATAAAAATAATCCCTTTAAAACTATATATTTTATATAAATACTCTTAATTCTGATTAGTTTAACAATCATATATATGATTAATTCCATAAGGACCATAATTCAACCCTCCGTAAGAAGGTAAATTAGATAATAATTTTGAATTTCTAAAAAGTTATTTCTCTTGAAAATGTAAGTACCTTTTTTATGAAGTAAATGAAACATGTTATGGTCATCTAACCCAAAGATTTATATAATTTCTAAAATTAAATTGGGGTTACAATGTATACATGAGGAGTAATTAGGAAACACCAATAATAAATAATGTCTTTTATAAATATAAATTTAAACATGCACAAATACGATAAAATAAATTGTACATTTTAACATTAATGTGGATCCATACTTCAGTTTTTATATCATTTTTCTAGAATAAATCAAATACAAGTGATTTTTATATGATAAAAGTATCCAAATATGTTGGATTTAGATCTAACTACTACAAAATCGGTATAGAGATCTGTAACAATAAGGGAATTTCTTCTAATAGGATTATTTATAATAAAAAAAAACCTCTACCTTTTTTTAATTCTCATAAATTAACCAATTATAATATATGGTAAAAATATAATAATATATTTTTTCACAGAGGAAATAAATAACATAGTCATTCACAGTGTTTAAATTTATAACCATCAAAAAACATTCAAACTCATATATAGTTTAAATCACAACAATATAAATAATAAAATTTTATAACTAAAATAAATATACTAATAAAAAACCCAAACAACCACATAAATATCAACCATGGATAGTTCAACCCCCTAAAACCCTATAAAAGATTTTCTAAAATTAGTATTGGAACATTTTTCCATGAAAATGGAGAAAATTATTTCTGATGAATGAACATTAAATTTTTTATTTTGAAGCATTAAAACTATAATTTTACTAATTCCCACACTATTTTCCACTACATTAACCATATAGGGAGATTATAGTTTTACGATAGATTCTCATGAAAATCATAATATCTTAACTATATTATGGAGTGGTATGATAATAAAAAGACCCAATCCAATCATTTATAAACTATTTGAGACTCCTAAAATTCTTGAAAATAACAAATATATTCACATTAAAATTTAGTAGTATAAGAAGAAAATATAGGAACAATTACATCCCAAAATTACTGAGATATATATATTTCCAATTAAAAACTGTGTTTTAAATTCAAAACATTGATAAATGAAAATTATTGAAAAATATTCACATATTTTAAAATCAGTATGACCATTTTTTTGAATGAAAACCACAACCTCCTATTCGATAAACATTAAGGAATTATTTAATTTTTAGAGCAATATCTCCTAAAAAATATTGTCCTTTTTTGTAATAATGTGAGGAGTTCCATCCAAGGAATTATTCTTCCTATGTTAAAGGGGTTTAGTTATCCTTATATTAATTTATATCGTAGAATAATAGTAAAAATTAATTCATTATGTGGTCTAATATGTTATCTTAACCATATTCCATATATCATTTATTGATTGCTGGAGAATGATGAAACCTAATACACATATTTCACTATATATTATGATGATCATAGTATTTGAGTACGAAATGGTATCCTAGATTATTTCATAATAATATTGGAATATATTATTTTCCATGCTTACTTAATTATAGTCCAAATAATATAAATATAAGTCCAAGGGATCCATCACCAACTATACCTAGTCATCCCATCAATGACACAATAAAAAAAATATCATCCGTTTTGGTTTTGGTGATAAGACTATAACCTAGATATAAACACATACAATGAATAATAATAAATGGATTATTATATTTATATTCATGAGTTTAATTTCATATAAATTGTAAATTAACAACAAGTGGAATATCAAATTATTGATGTAGGTTGTCTTTTTAAGGATTAATCAATATCATTTATTCGTATAAGGTAATTTTTATTTCCTAGCATAAATATTTTTAATATATTTTTATTTAATTATTTTTTTCCGGACCACCAATTACTAAATCCTTATGATAAATTAGAATTATTTTCATTACCCATTACAATAAATGAATATGAATTTTTGGTGGTTGAATAATTAGTTATAAAATAATCAATCATATTTGATTCCTAATCACAGTCCACCTCATGTGGCGTTGAGTAACTAGATATCAAACATAATATATTTTATTCCATAATCAAGTAATATATCATTTTGGATAAAAAACCCATCATGTAGTTAATTTTCAACTATATAATCCATCCATGTTATAATACTATATAATTTATAATACTATATAATCCATCCGTCTGGAAAGATTTGTTTTGATAACAGATTATAATCCTTCCTCCAAACACCTAGTGAAGACTGAATATCTATCTAGAAAATTTTGTGAGAAATCAAATCATGTAGATAATGAGAGTATGATTTCCAAATTATGGGTGGTCCATATTGACCTAAAAATACAAATAAAAAATCTTTATAGAGTCATATATACTTATTTTTAATAGTTTTCATTAATTTTTTTAATATTTTCCCTATGATATATAAAAATTGAAAAGGGTTTTTTAAAATATTTTTTTTTGAGTGATTGTAGTTAAGGTAACACTAATGAATTTCCCAAGATCTATAATGTTATTTTTGTTTGAGATATAAGAGGTGAAGAATATATTGAATTAAAAATTGGAAAATATGAATTCATGGTTTAAAACCCTATCATAATAAAATCAATTAAGATTATATATGTGAAATTGATCCATAAAAATCATCTTTTTATATTTTTTCATCATTAAAACTAGTGATTGTGTTCCTTCATTTAATATCAAATCCAAATCGTGAATTTAAAATCTATATTTACTTCATAATCATTGTCCCTATATTCTCTTTTATTTCATAATGAATGGTTGTTGGATTTAAATTTATTGATTTAAAATGTAACATTTTTTTAAAAATGAATTTTTTATGAAACATATATTTTCACTATTAGTTCGTATTTAAATGTAAATTTTGTATTATGAAAACTAAATTACAAATATTTTTTCATGACACGATTCTAATCATTTTGATTATTTTAGTACTTAGGTAAAAATTTTGGTCATCATAGTTGTCTAATGTTATTTTTCACCAGTAACATTTTCATCCATTTAATTTAAATGATTCAATGGACATCCATTTAATTTTTGTGAGTGAGTGTTGTCTATTTATGACCATTATTTTTTTATATGTTTTTTTATCATTTTTTTTGTTTAAATTCAGTTTTTAAAAAACTACATAATAAAAAAAGACTAAAAACTTATGATGTACAATAATGTATTGACTTGTATTATACCATATAGAACATATTTATTATAACACCAAAATTATATTTCATATTGATTGTCATTAAATATGTATTATCACGAAATGGATTTCTATAATGCATGGTTTCATGTAGTTGTGAATAATGACATCGTAGTTTTCATTATCTTGTACGTGTTTAACATGAATAATGGTTTAAAATTTTTCATAATCATCTTAATAATGAAGTGTTATTTTTATATAAAGCTTCTGTCATTTAGACATGAATTTTGAAATTGAACATTAATGTATTCTATGATGTAGAATTCATTTTTATTTTTATTTTTATTTTTATTATTAACTATAAAATTATTAAATATGAATGTAATCAATATTATATGATGTAAATTGGGATATTCATCTATATGTTGATTTTTTAATACATTTTTATGGGATTAAATAATTTTTTATTCCGTGTTGGGGTAGAAATAAATTTAAGATAAAATGTGTTTTAGAGAGTAATTGTAATTTTATCTCTTTGTGCATTTAGTTTTCTTATAACAAGAAACAAATCTTGTTGGGAGTGTGATTACACACATAATTCAGATAATATAAAACAATTTATGATTATTTATCAATTTTACAATATATATAAAACTTTAGGTAAATCCATTTTACAATTTAAGCATAATTTCTCAAAATATGAGAAACACTTGTTTAAAATGTAATAATAGTTACCCATTTAAACATCACTCTGGGCATACACTCTTAAATAAATATTAATTCTAAATATTATGATTGCGTTAATAAATTTTTTGGATTTATTTTTCCTTTCTAGAGTGAAATATGATTCACCATGGAATATTTTTCTATTAGACCTCAAATAAATAAATGTATATGAAAATAAAATTGGATCTAACGACACTAAAATAGATGTAGTTACTATAATAAATATCCATAAAATGTATAAATTTATAGTGGTGATAGGTAAATCCAAGTGGGAATATTCATTCAACTATGAAACAATCTAAATCAAACATTTTGAATGTTATGTTGGATTTCAAATTTTTTTTTTAATCAATGGGAATAATTTCATTTAATAAAATTTCATTAGATAATATAAAACATAAAATCAAAATTACTAATCCAATAGGGATATAATTTTACCATCTATAATATTGAATCTTGGTTGATTTTTTCTTCATCTAAACCCCATATAAATTCATTCACTATGATTGTGGTATTAGGGAATACTGAGTTGTGGGAAAAGAATGCACACAACATTGGGAATGATAGAAATTCATTCCCTCCCCACCATCATTTTCCATCCCCCGTCATTTACTTAAAACAATGTTCCTAAAATAAACGATTAGATGAATTTAATATGGGATTCTCTACCATAGTCTAAAAAAGAATCTTGATAAAGTGGGGTTTTTAAGGAACTATGATTAAAAGTTTTTCCTATTCATCATGTAGTGTTACTCTACGATTATCTCATTTTATTCATGTTTGAGAATTTTATTATTTTTCCATCTTTTTTGTAGTTTTATAATTTAAACCTTTATTCTATAATATTTTAAATAATTATTATTACTAATATACCATTTATGTTTTTATTAAAATCAATTAAATTAAAAATGAATGTTATTGTTGTTTTTTTTTATTCATTAATACCATTTATATGTTCCCAAGTGCATCATTAATTGAGATATTTCTATCAATATATTAATATCCCTCTTATGGTTTGACTTTATAAAGTTTCATGAGATGTGTATGATTCTCTTTTATTTCATTTTAACCTAAAATCAGTTTCCTAATTTTTAATTTCCATTTAATGATTTATTATTTTATTCACTGTAAGAAATTAAAAAACTATATATTTTCTATTCTAGTACTATTATATTGATTTGAGTGATCACTAATGCGAATCTCAATAGTCTTATTTTCTTAATCATTGAACTTTATTTGGAATAAATCAATGAATGGTGTTATTTTTTTATTCATTGATTGGATTCATATTCAATAAATACGATTATTGTTTTGTGGAGATATATATATATATATATATATAATAAAGAATCAACAATTACCATGGAATGATATATCTCCCCTAATAATAAAACATAAAAATTTATTGTGTCTTTATTTAAAACAAGCCTCCTCAAATAGTTGAACAATTCATATCCAATGGCACAAATATCAAATCCCTTAGTCCTATATTACTTCAAATGTATCTATAAAATTGAAAACACCATCAATGCAATAGGTTATTGTTAATACACATAGAGTAAATTTGGATGGCCCACAATAAAACAAAATATTATAAAATCTATATTTTTCAATATATTATCAATTATTAATCATTATAGATTTTCCCATTCCAAGTCTTACCTGATATTTTTATACAAATATCAGTATCCTTAACCAAAAATATATATAGTACATAGCCACTTGAATATTCCATGGGTAACAAATGCTTAATAATAGCTTCAATGTTGGAGATATTCAGTCTACACTTCATTGAAATCCTATGGTAGAATTTTGGTTTGATAAAATAATTATCAAATGAATCCCTAAATGTTTAGTGTAGTATTATCAAATATGAATCCATAAAATTTATTTTCCAAACAAATTCCTAAAAAATTTCATAAATCAATCTATTTAAAAATTTTATTGAAATGTTTTTTAATACAACCGACCATTGCTGTTAGAACCCACTCCCCCACCAATAAATGGATGAAAAAAATACTAAGTAGAGAAAACAACTATAAAAATGGTTTCATTATAACAGATGTTTTTGATGGAATTTAGGCATTTACATATTTCATTGAAAGATTTTAGCATTATTTTATTTTTCCTCATGAATATAATAAATAATTATTTATAATTGTTATTATATTGTGATTCAACTAACTATAATACCATGAATTATAAAAACACATTAAATAATAATTAATTCAATTTTTCCTTTTCCTGGTAGTGAACATCATAATTTTATTACATAAAATATTTTTTTTCAATTTTTAATATAATTAAACATGTATGAAAAATGGATGTGAAAATGAGTTTTGATCAAATGGTTGAACCATCAAATTGATATTGGATAATATTAGAACATATGGGGACTTGTTGGGACATTCCCATGATAGAGTTACAATACCAGTATTCTCTCTTGTCTATTTACTTCTTTGTTTCTGTATTAGGTGATGACTTGAGATTCTTCATCAAAAACTAAATTGATTATTAAAATGAATAATCCCTCACAGGTGATGGTAACTCATGATGTAAAAATTATATTAAATTGAATAGATATAGAATACTAAGAATATACAAATTTTAAAAAATAATTATTTTTTCAATATTTTCTAAATTGATATTCAATAATTTTTAGTCATAAAACAATATCATATTTGAAAAATAAAATTATATAAAAAAATTCTTAATCAAAAACTCGTTTATCTTAACTCATGATTTTTAAAAATTCATTAAACATACATAATCAAAATTAAAAATGATTAAATTAAATCTATAGGTAATTTTGAAGTATTAATATAACATTAATAATGCTTAATTTAATACATAAATGTCATTTGAAAAAAAAATATTTTATACAAAATTAAATTACTAAAAATTTATTTCCTATTTTTTTCTATTGTCCATTTTATATTCACCCTCAGAAAGGACGTTAAGAGGATATGGGTAACTAGGGAGTGATTTATCATTTTTAGGATGGGTGTGTTTATTAAATCTAAACCCAGCCTGATATAGTTAATGTGAAACTACCTAGGTCATGGGTCAGTCAATATGGATTTTCAGGGTCACAAGTGGGGGCACATTAGCCTAAGATATCTATAAACCACACTCTTTGAGGGAGGAAAATTTCCATAGAATTTTTCATGGTTTTGTATAATTTATTTAACTCATTATAGTGGGAATATGATTGATAATCTTCTATTAGCCATTTTATTCTTATGGTTATCTAGTCTCATTAAAAAAATTGTAGGTCAAAAAAATTTACTTCCCTAAAATGGTTTCTATGTTTTTTCAAATTCAAAAAAATTCCCTTTATACTACTACATGAAAAACAATTCACCACCCAGATGAACAACCCAAACTCTAAATTATTGTTTATTTATTTATTTAGTATGAACTATAATAAAAAAAACTCAATAAAAATAATCCAAATTAGACCTTTCCTAAGATGCTTCATCCCAAAACCATTACAAGGTGGATATTCAGGATTCATTCCCTCATGGGATTTTTTTGTTGAACCACACATGTTTTCCCCATTTTCAACTTCTTTTCATTGGGTCAACAATACCACTAAGAGTATCCAATATTCATTTCATCTATGAGGTTACAATGTAAAATCGCCGCATAACATTTGATGTCTTGAATCGCCCATTATTTTCTTAGACTCGACATTAGTCTATTAAAGAAGCGATCCACCTTGCTTTCAGTGTTCATGAAATATTCTGAAGAGTACCATGAAATCCTTGTGATGTTTCCTTTATATGCCCTAATGGACTCATATTTCTTCTTCTTGAGAGTGAGGAACTCTCATTCTATAGTGATATGGGGGTTCAAGGAAAATATTTATTTAAAAACATCATCTTGAATTCCTCCCAATACATGGAATAAATTTCCTCATGGGGAATAATATTCTTGACCAGTTCCCACCACTGATCAGCTTCCCCATCAAAATGATAGGCTTCATGTACATCATTCTCCTCTTTCATGCATTGGAGGATGGAGAATATATTTTCAATGATGTTAATGCACTATTCTGCGAGGAGGGGATCACAGGATCTTCTAAAAATGGGAGGACTTTACTACATCAAGGATTCTATGGACACTCGCTCATTCCTTGGATAAGGGGGGCCTTCCACATGATTTAAGTTATTATTCATAACTTTATATAGCATGTAAAGTATTGTCATGATTTTTTGATAACTTATTCCCGTCATATAAGTCATATAATTAGGAAAATATTAACATTTCATATCACATTAGTTGTGGTAATGTGTTCTTATATTTCCCACCATTAACTAATAAATAGAACTTACAATTAGAGGGATTGAATATGTAGTTTTTGGACATAAAAATGAAAAATTTTGAACAAAAAAGGATATAATATTAGAAGGGAATTATATATTTACTTGTGATTACATAGTTTTAAAACGAGGTTATCCTCGACTATTTCTGAACTTATTTTCATATGGGATTTTTTATTCTCTTAATAATGGTTTGTACTAATCTCATGAATTTACCAAAGAATATCATCTGGGAGTGTCAAACCAAGAGTGAAGCAACACCTGCTGTCGTGTACTAGGATACCTTGGGTCAAGAACGAACCTCCTTGTCGTAGTTTTCCATCATGGGTACCTTTGTGGTAGATCCGCCTTTACTTGTTTGTATCTAGAAAGGGACATATTTTCTTGATTAACTGCATACTCTATACTTAGAAAAATTTAGGGATGTTTTATTATATATCTTATCATCCTCAGGGTTCACACTATGGTTATCTACTCCTAATCTCAAAAAATAACTAGACCATCCACTAATACAAACTATAGAAACCACAACCTTTTTCATAATACAGTACATGATTTTAAGCATAATAATACATCAGATTACAAGCCAATGATTGTGATGTCTATTATCTTTGAAGACAAAGTGCATAAAATAAAAAAACATGGGGATAAAAACCCACAACTTTATTTAATCTCCATAAATATCTCCAAACTACTTTGAGCCCCTACATCTGCATAGGGTACCTTGGGGATCGCATGAAAAAGGGATGAGGTGAAAGCCTATTAAATGAAAAAAATAAGAACAAATCCATATAAAATGGGTTTGAAGATGTGAAATAAATGTATACGAATCATTTAACATAAGGAATCAAAACATATAAACATGGGATAATTTAAACATGGAATCATATAAATGTGGAAGCAACATAAAACATGACAATAATATGAGTTAAGGCTAACCACCAAGTGTAACATCCAAAGTAAATAAAGAATAATACATTTTCATATTTATTAATATTTGATAATTGAATATTAATTTTACTTTAAAGGGGTTGCTATGTTCTATAGCATACCCGATAAGCAACAAAGAGTTTCATCGAAATCTTACATTGCACACTAGTAATAAAATAATATTATTTTAAATGGTAGTTAACACGTAGCCGTTGTATTGGCGGGAATGAATAGAAATAACTAAAATATGATTATATATGTTTTTTAATTATTTTTACATTTATCAAATAAAATATAAAGGCTTAAAATAAGAAAAGAATTCAATTTTAGGCATAGATACTCCAATATTCACTAAAGGTCCACTTATCGCATTTTCATGGCGAACCTTCTTTCAATATAGTTTTGGTCACTCTTATACTTTCTATTTGGACCAAATAAAATTCTTCTTTAGAATCAAGACATCAAAATTTACTTTGTGTAAATTTTTGGTATTTTTTCCGATAAAGTTAATTTTTTTAATGAATAGTGAAAAATGTTGTATTTTAATTCAAAACATCTTTTTAATATAATTTATTTATATGATTAGATTATCTTTTGAATTGGTTTTAAAGTGAAATTAGAATATATTTTTACCATTAAATTCAATAGTGGTCGTTGGAATTAATTTCAATTTGAAATCAGAGTTAAACTAGTGTCAATCTTTTGATACTTATCGTTTTATAAAAACATGCTATTTGCTCTGACAGCGGGAATTAATTATTAAATTGATTAATGAAGATTATATGTTTTGAATTTTGTAAAATGGACTTCATTTTTTAATTCTTAATATCAAATATATCTTAGGGTGAAGTTTTGGTATTTTTCTGAAAAACTTCAATTTTTGATGAATAGTGAAACCACTAAGTGGTACTTAAAAAACAGATTTTTCGTTTAACTGAAATTTTACAACCTCTATGTTTTGAATTTCAAAAATCTGAAATACATTGTTGTAATTAATAAGTAAGATGTGGTTCAATTGGATTAAAATAATGTTTTGGTGAATAATAACTTTTAAGTTTTTAATGGCGATTAGAGGTAATTAGTGTAGTTTAATGTAAAAATAATGTTTTAATAATATGAGATGAGCTTGAAACATGTCCTACCCTTATTGGATGTGTCATGGCCGACCAAGAAAATACATGGGTCAACTTGGGGACCCCATGGAGCCACTTCAGAAGGAAAATAACATTAATATCTTTTTATTTAATGTAAAAGTAAAAATGACACAAACATGAGTTATTTTACTAAAACAATTTTTAAATGGGGTTATACAAGTAAGTTTTTTACTATAAATATTAATTGGAAAGATAAAAAGATTTCCTACATCATAGTAGTTTTTTTATAATTTTTAGACATTAAATAAATTAAATTAATTATGACATCATGATGACGCAGCGATTACCTCATTATTTAACGATTTAAATAAAATGAAAATATAATGTAAATTCTAAGACCTACACTTTTCAAAAACTTATTGGATGGGTATTTTCAACCCATATCACCTTATACTTTAATTATATCAATGTGGGACATTTTAAATCCGAAACGCATTTTAAAATAATGTATCATTTCTTTACTTTCCAAGAGTGACCCTCCTCTCCTCTTATAAAAGGCCCCCACCACTATCACCTTACCCAAACCTCTCAAACCTTTGGTTTAGCCAAGATCTTCTCATTTTGTCTCTAAACATCCCTCTTTTACTCCTTGAAGCCTCACTTTGGGCATAATTCTTCCCAAGTAAGCCTTTGAGCTCAAATCAAAAAGAGTTACCCGTTTTAAATGTAGTGTTTTCTCTTGTGTTCTTTTGTTTTATTTTGCTTCTCCAACCCCCTAAAATCTTTTTATTAATTTATTTTGTAACAAATCCAGTATATTAAATATACTAGGATGTTTTTATAAGAATAATTCGAGCTACACTTACACACACCTACATCTAATGGTTAAAGAACATATTGTTTCTGTGGTTGGAGAATTTCTGCCTCATGAAACGATGATTGTTCAATCTTATTTTAACACCTTTAATGGTGGGCATTAAGATGTCACTCTATTTATATATGATATATATGATGTTTATGTTTTCCTTATGCTTCTTTTTTTTCATTTGTGTTATACCTTTATGGATTCCATTATGGGTATACGTGATATCTTCATTTTAGGAAGTGCGGACTACCACCCCCTCAAAGTGTTTTTATTCGTTAATGCCATATGTGGGACGTATAAAGGATGACATTAAAGTTATTATATATGATGTATGTTACATATAAATGATGAATATAATTCTGGAATTAAAATATACATATATCTCATTTGGTTTTAATTCCATTAATATGACATAGAAATTAAAGTAGCGTTCATGCGTACATACGGCTTACCATCTCCATGAACGATGCATTTCATTTATTACCTCTAAATTATTATGTAATATTATAAATACATGTATATGCTGGATATATATGATATATATGATATCCAAATCATGAATATCATTCTGTATATAATGAAAATTTGACCACACGAACAACATGTAATTATAAGAAATCCACTTTCGACTTAAGAACCAAGTATCGACAAAACAAACATTATTAACTTAAATGATTAAATAATGTTTATAACATGATAATAAGTGATATAAAAGTAATAATGAAAATGAAAAAGGTTCTTAAGCAAGTATAAATTAACTCAAGTTTATTATTCATGATGGTAAAGAATGATCGAGTCAAGTCGGACCCGAGGTAAGGGACTTCGTCTCAATCTCCTTTCATCGAGGCATATTTCGTTTTATACACGACTTTATTTTATATGGTGTATAAAACCCTTTGACATTAAATTTTATACAAAAGGAATATTTTTCTACGAAGCATTTTACTGAATGACAAAAAAGGAATGTTTCTTTTAACGTATGCGGTGACAACAACCTTTTCTGCCGCCGCGAGTATTATTTGGTCTCTGGCTTCCTCAACAAACTGTAATGTTTTTTTAAAATGAAATAAAAACCATATACTCTTTTATGTATTTTGGTATTGAAAATTTTTTTTATAATGGATTTGTAATGTCAATATATTTAAGTGATATATTGTGATCAAAGTGTGGAAATGTTTTCTTTCCATTATATTTGTTTTATGTCTTATGATCTTATAATGGTACTTGGACATTTGACGGGTGGTTACGTGATAAACAATATGACGGGTGGTGCCGTGAATACCAGGATGGTGGTTACGTTATAACCTCCAATGCATTGGGTATGGAAGTCAGCCGTATGGATATTCCATTAAGTGATATGTGTGGAAGTCGACCGTATGGTTATTCCATTTAAGTATGTTTATGTCCCAAGTTACCATTATATGTTATGTGATCTTTATATGGGTTTTATTGTAATATTTTGGTTAAAAAAGGGTAAGTAATGATCTTTTATTCATTGAAGAGTTTTTACTACTTTATAAAGGTGAAAAGTAACATGGTTTACTTGTTGTTTTGATAAACTAACAATTTTCATTAATTATGTATCCCTTACTGAGCTATTTATGCTCACCCCAAGTTTTTTTGAAATGTTTTTCATAGGAATTAATGTGGAATAGGGTCAAGGATGGGATCAACGGAAAGTCATGCTATATAAAACATGGAACTAGACATGTTTCTTTTTAAGAATTTTTATTCTATGGAAACTTAGTAGAAGTGTCTAATTTGTAATCTTTTGTGATGTAATTGTTATGTCCTAATTCTCTAAAACTCTAAACCTGAAAAGATCCTCAATTTGAATTATTCATTTAATTCAATATTAAGTAAGGTTTAAGGCCGTGACCTTATAGTTGGTATCAAAGGTCGGTTTAGACAAATTTAGGAGTTAGAAAATTGTTTAATTATATGTTAATTTATTGTATGATTGAAATGATATGGCATTTAAAGATTACCATGTTGCTTCAACTATGTTATTTCTGTGTTCAGAATGGTTTTCTGCAGAGGAAACAAAACAACTATGTTGGGACGACATCAAGAGGAAGACAACCTTCCAAATCAACAAACTGAGATGGTATAAATCGGAACTGAATAGTTTGTTGCAGTGATGGCACAGTTGACTCATGCTATAAATGGTTGTGGTATCCATGCACGAGATCAGACAGATCAACCGCAGAGGAACATGTCAGTGGTGGAACATTTCATGAGGCAACATCCCCCATCTTTCAGAGGATCATCTAACCTCGTGCAAGCTGAAGGGTTTATTAAAGCACTAGAGAAGATTTTTGATGTCATGGGGTGTTCAGAACATCAAAACGTTAGTCTTGATGTTTACCGTTTTGAAGGTGAAGCTGATCAGTGGTGGTCGATGGTGAAAAATATCAGGGATAGTGATGAGATTGAGGATCTTCACTGGGACGAATTCAAAGGTATGTTTTTTGATAAATATTTTCCTAAGGTGGTTCTTCATTTAATGGAAAAGCAATTTTTAGAATTGAGGCAGGAGGATGACTCAGTGGTTGCTTATGAAGCAAAGTTCACTCGACTGGAATAGTATGCTCCAAACATCATACGAGATCTTGATAGTAAAATGAACTGTTTTTACTCAGGGTTAAATCCAGGGTATCGAAGGGATTTAGCATCTCGTGAGTTCAAAAGTTATGAAAAGATTGTTCGATGTGTAGAGAAGGTGGAAATGGAGTTTACCGATGATCAGATGTTCTTTGACAAACAACAGAATAAGAGGTCCAGTTGGCAGGAAAAGGGGAAGAATTCATCAAAGAAACAAGGAGGTAAGAAAACCAAATATCCATCCTTTGAGAAGTGTGGTAAAATGCATCTTGGAGAATGTTTATCCAAGTCTGGTAAGTGCTTTTGGTGTGGTAAGTCTTGTCATATTACTCGTAACTGTAAGGAAGATGATCAAGAAGGCAATGAAAAGTCAGTGGTAAGATGTTTTAAGTGTAATGAAATGGGTCATTATGCAAGTGAGTGTCTAACGAAGAACTCAACTGGGGGAAAGTAGCCAGACTACAAGCAAAAAGGGGTGGTGAAATCCTTTGCAACTACTTCAGCAGATGTTGGGCAATCGAATGAAGTAGTATCCGTACACTGTTTGTTTGTTCAGATTATGCCAATGTGTTGTTTGATTCAGGGTCTACACATTCCTTCATTTCTGAGAAGTTTTTTAGTAAATTGGAAATTCCATCTCAAGATATGAATCCTGAACATATGGTAAAAACACCTAGAGGAAAAATTGAGACAAAAAGAAATTATAAGAACATTCCTATCCTTGTGTGCGGAAAGAATCTACCTGCGAACCTTATTGTTTTAACTCTAGTAGAGTTTGATGTTTTTTGGGGCATGGATTGGCTTTCTGTTTATCATGCTAAGATTGACTGCAGAGCTAAAATGGTTTCTTTTCAGAAAGATATTCAGTTTGTGTACAATAATGAACCCTTGATTATGATAACATATCAGGAAGTTGAGAAACTATTAAAAGATGGAAGTGAATGTTACATTGCACATATTGTTGAAAATAAAGGAACTTTTCAGATTAATGATGTGCGAGTGGTAAATGAGTATCTTGATGTTTTTCCTGATGAGTTTCTTGGTATTATTCATGATCGGGAAGTTGAATTTATTGTTGAATTAGTTCCTGATTCTAAGCCAATTTCAAAACCCCCATATCGAATGGATCAAGTTGAACGTTTAGAGTTAAAGAAGAAATTGGATGAGTTATTAGATAAAGGTTTCATTCGACCAAGCACATCACCATGGGGTTCTCCTGTATTGTTTGTTAAAAAGAAAGATGGCTCAATGAGACCTTTCATTTATTATAGAGCCTTGAATAATATTACTGTTAAGAAAAAGTATCCTTAGCCTCATATCAAAGATTTGTTTGATCAGCTCCAGGGAGCTCAGTATTTTTCGAAGATTGACTTGAGGTCGGGGTAACATCAGTTAAAATTAAAAGAATCAGACATTCCGAACACTGCGTTCCGTACTAGATATGGCCATTATGAATTTGTAGTTATGCCTTTTGGGTTAACCAATGCACCTGCTGTATTCATGGACATTATGAATAGAATATTCCATGAGTTCTTGGATAAGTTTCTGATTGTTTTCATTGATGATATTTTTGTGTTTTCTAAAAGTAAATGGGAGCATGAAAGTCATTTAAGGGTTATCTTGAAAACCTTAAAAGAAAAGAAACTATATGGAAAATTTAGCAAGTGTGAGTTTTGGTTACAACAAATTTCTTTCCTTGGTTACATTGTTTCATAAAATGGCATAAGTGTTTATCCTGCTAAAACAAAAGTTGTTGAAGAATGACCAAGACCCACAAATTTAACCGAGATCTGTAGTTTTTGGGGTTTTTCAGGTTAACACTGAAGGTTTGTTGAAATTTTTTCACGATTATCTAGTCCAATGACTAAGGTAACTCGGAAGGGTGTTAAGTATATCTGGACAAAAGAATGTGATGATGGTTTTCAGGAGTTGAAAAGAATATTGGTGAATGCTCCAGTTTTGGCACTTCCTTCCAAGAATGGTGAGTTTGTTATCTACAGTGATGCTTCATTGAAAGGACTTGGTTGTTTCCTTATGCAGAATGATCTGGTAATTGCTTATGCTTCACGTCAGTTGAAAACTCATGAGGTAAATTACCCTAAACATGATTTGGAATTAGCTGCTGTTGTTTTTGATTTAAAAATATGGAGGCATCAGTGAAATATATACTGATCACAAAAGTTTAAAGTATATATTCACTCAAAAAGAGTTGAACATGAGACAGAGGTGTAGAGACCCGAAGCATATCGTACATGGACATTACATTAGTTTTGAGGAATACTTAGTACATAACAAAAACACACACTAAAGGATCGTAATAGTTTAGTGTCTTTGGAAACTCGGAACGTAATCTTCTAATCGTGGTGAAAGATCTTCAATATCTCCCATAAATATCTTCCCTTTTTTTACCTAAAACCTTTATTTATATCCTGGGGAAAAGAAAACATAAAAGGGTGAGCTCAAATGCTCAGCAAGGGAAAATAAAGGAAATAAAAATCATATCATATCTTTATGAAAATCATAACCTGCAAAAGAGATCATAATATCTTAACATGGAATAAATCATAGAAGTGAAAATGAGATCCCCAAAATCATAACATAAAACTTGAAACTTTGTGGCATGCACACATAATCATGGAGATCATTTCTTGTTAGTCATGACTCATTGCCAAGACTATCTTAGTGGACAAAGTCCCTTTCTGAACCGAGTTCACTCCTCGTTTCAGTCCTGTATCACTGAACCGAAATAACCTTCCGTTCCAGACATGTCTATCTCATGAGATATAAAATCTTTACCCAATGCATTGGAGGGAGATATAGGTCCCACCCATCTTATAATGAATCCTTTCTTATGTGTGCCACATAATCATACATCATCGCATAACACATGTAACAAAAATGGGATTCTTGAAACATCATGACATCATAAATCAATTTATATATGATAAAGGAATTCATAAACATAATTCCATCACAACATAGTCAAACCAATGTAAAAATATGGATAGAAACAGAACCCTTTATTATCTTAGATGGAAAATAATTTTGATAAAACACTTGAATTGAATTCTTGAGGAAAATATCCTTTCTTCTTCAAAAACATTTTTCCTTTCATAACATGTCATACAACTTTAAAATAAAAGAAGTTGATTAAAAATAAACTTGAAAACTTGTAAAGGAAGCTTCTTTGAAGTAATGTTTTAAAAATCCATTCATGCCGTATAAGTTAAAAAAAACATTCTTCGTACTTTTGTCAGAAAAGTCAAAAAGTACCTCGTACGGAAAAACGACAAAAGATTCCTTTCATATTCTTTACTAAAAACTCACCTAAGGGTAAAATTCGATTTAAACTATTTCAAGTGGATGGAAACAATATTACATATTGAGGGAACATGGATGTGGATGATAAAATACACCCCGGTAAATACTTACGAATAAACAATCTCGGATAAAAATGAGATTGTGATATTTCCCTTACCTTAGGTCCGATTAGCTTTGTACGTGTCCGAAGCTCCTGTATAATGGTTTAAATAATGTTATTGACTTATTCCAGAATCATACATATTGATATGAGATCATATATGTTCATATTATTAGCTTCTTGTTAGTAATATTTCATTGTTACTTGTTACTCGGGTCTTTATAACTTTTTGTTCTTATGCGTGTTTTGTCGAATAAATTCTTATTCTTATATTTAGGTTATAGATAATTCATTTCCAGAATGGTATTAGTGTAGTATATACCATATTCATTCATTCAATTCATTTATACAATCATTATGAAATTAAGATCATGTAGAACGAGTCGCATCACATCGTGGAGACGGTATTCCGTACGTACGCACGAGTGATGATATCGTTCCTATGATCGTGGAATTGTATTGGAGTTTATATATATATTATTTCAGTATCAATATTACTTAATAATAATCATATATAGTTACTCATTACACCATTATACCCATCCTTGTAAGGTGATGGTGGAAAATAGATTACACCACGGCGTGGAGACGGTATTCCGTACGTACGCACGCGCGGTGATTTCATTTTTTCCGTAGGATGGATAGAAGGTGAATTAGGGTTGTTTCATATTTATAATAACATATCAGTATGTAAGTAATACTGATGTTATTACTTTATCATGAAACAACTAAAGAAGAAGAAGTTGAAGAAGAAAGAAATTGAAAAGATCGGTAATGGATATTACCTCTTCTTTGGAACGCCTTTTTGAATCCTCCACTTAAGGAACTAAGATTGGTCTTTGGAGAAGACCAGGACCTCTAGGATTATTCTAGGGAAGTGGAGAATGGAAAATGGCAGGGGTTGGCCGAGCTTGAGTGCTCAAATTGGTGTGAGGAGGAGGGGGAGGAGGTGTCCTTTTATAAGGGAGGAGAGGGGCACCTTAGGAATATCTCAAAATATTATTTTATATTAAAGTCAAAATCGGTTTATAATGGTTCCAAAGGGTCTTATTTCGAAGCTAAGGTGGGGATGGGTCGAAATCCTATCAACCAATAGAATTTAGACAAGTTTAGGATATTATTTTAACCTTATCAATTAGATTTAACTCTAAGTTAAATAATTTAACGTTTACCATGTCTTTTTGTTTTCTTTCACTATATGGTTAATAAACTTACTATAACATGCCAAACGAACCCCAAATTGTTTATTATTAATATATATATCCTTATCTAAGTCATTTGGCCGAACCTTAGATTTTTAGGAATACAATAACAATTAATAATATAATATTTGTTTTAAAAACTATTTTGTGTCAATTTTGACACTATTTGATATATGATTTTTTTGAAAGTCATAACAGAATTAAATGTTCGAACCAAGTTGATTAAATCAACATTAATATATCATAGTAACCTAGAAAATTAGTGGAATTCATAAAAAATCTCAAATTACATTTATTTTGGTGTTTATAACATCAATTATGTCAATATTTCATTAATAAGATAATTACTGCATCATCGTTGTGTCATAAATAAATTAAATTATCTTATGTCTAAAAATTACAAATAAAATACCATCATGTAGTAAATCTTTTTAGCTTTCCAATGAATATTTACAATCGAATATATCTTATTTATAACCCCATATTAAAAATGATTTACTTATTAAACTTTGATTTTAACTATTTTAACCTTTCTTTAAATAAATTAATAATAAATGTCCTAATCTAATCCAAGTGGGCCTAAATGGTCATATTTTATTCCTAAGTTTGTTTTTGGTCGAATTACACTTGTCCAATAGAATTTGGACATGTGTTAGGGTAATAGTAATATCATATTTATCCTTAGTTACCCTATTTACTATTAACCGCGGTAAAAAAAAGTAAAAAGTTACTATTCACCAAAAAATTATTTTCATCTCATTGAACCACATTTTAGTCCTTGATATTAACCGTGTCTCTCGGATTTTAAAAATTCCATTCACAGAAGCGGCAAAATTAAGTTTTATGAAAAATTCAGTTTTTTTTAACTACCACTTAGTAGTTTCACTATTCATCAAAAATTGATGTTTTTCAGAACAATGCCAAAATTTCATCCTAAGCTATATTTCATATTCTGAATTCAAAAATGAAATCTATTTTACCAAATTCAGAACATAGAAGTTGCATTAATTAATTTTATAATTAAATCCTGCTGTTAAAATAAATAGCGTGTTTTTAGGAAACAATATATATCAAAAGATTGACACTTGATTATGTCTGGTTTAAATGTGAAATTACAACCAATGACCAACATTGTATTAAATTGTAAAAATATATTCTAAATATACTTTAAAACCACTCAAATTAATAATTTATCAATATTAATTATTTCGATTAAAAAAGTTGTTTTTAATTATAATTTAGTAATTTTCACTATTCATCAGAATATGAAAGTTATCCGAAAAGTACCAAAATTTCACCTTAGGCTAAAATCGATACCCCGAATCCAAGAATGAAGTTCATTTTGAAAAATAAGATTTACAGAATTTTAAAAAGTGGTTATTACTATTCATAACGGCTAGTTTTAATAATATTTTAATAGCACATCGTTGTTTAGTGAAACTCGGTATTGCGTATTACACACGCTATCGAGGAAGGTCGCGATTGCGTGTAATGCAAGGTAAGACAAGGATGCGTGTTGTGCAAGCTCCTTTTGGTGTAGCGTACAATACAAGACATTAATAAAATTAAAAAGAATATTTTTTTATAAAATCTTGGGCTGTTACATTCTACCCCCCTTAAAATGAATTTCGCCCTCGAAATTCGTCGGGGTTATAAATGGTTTACTATTCGAAAGTTTCTTTAATAGAAACCCACATCGTAAAAAGGAATATCAAAACCAATCTTTAAAAACAAAAGTATGAAACGTAACGGTTACCCAAATAAACTAATCATTGGGTTTCCACATAGGTGAAAATATGGATATGGAAGAGAAATCTAACCATCATGTTCTGATGGAGAGTGGTAGAGAACATGGCTATGGAAAATCCAGTAATCACAAATCCATAGATTTGTGATGATATAAGGTACCATCTGATTCATCAGGTATAAGATCACTAGGACAACATTTTTGGTTTTCAAGATCATTTCCCCTAAAGTTGAAAATTTGAATTAGAATAAATACTTACTTTATTTTGGTACAATCTCACTGTTGTTCGTGCCTTGAACAATTTCCACTTCATCTCTTAAATAAATGAAGTTGAATTTGTTATTCGTGAAGTGTTAGCAGATCATGTGATAGAATGACGGGTCATTCCATCTATCTCAAACAAAAGGTTAGCAAAAATTATATGCATAAATCGAAGATTAATCATATATGGTTCCTAAAATGGACTTATACTTCATATATCATACTGCTTAATATAATAAAACTAGTTTCTACTAAACAGGGACTTCCTGTAGGTCAGTGGTAGGCGATAAAGGCCAGTCGCACTTCGGTTGTGGGTTCGATTCCTACAGCCTTGTCCGAAGCGATGGGCTGTCGCCCGTCCTGCAGGTTTTACTTTTTCTAAAACTACATTACTATAACATCCCATCAATAATATCGAAAATCTTCTATCCTTAAACAATACTAACTTATGTCCAACATAATCCAGTCTAATCTTTAGGCTTATACATAATACTGCAGTCCACTCTCATAATATAGTGACAACGATTACCAGAGATTTAATACTGTCGTTGATCCCCACATATCATAAGATATGTCTTGTTGGTCACATTCCAAACATTCAAAGTCCTTAATCGTGTATTCTCTTGAATACCTTAGTGAAAACATGAGTGCAGTTAAAAGTTAACACTTTCCACATACCAAAATCCTCAAAATTCTATATACTCAAACCATGATATCACTTAGTCCTTATATCAATCATGAGCTCATGAATACTATTAAACATTTCATTTTCTCGTCTTCATTATGCGCATATCATCTTATTTCCAAAAAAAAATATCTCAATCACTTTGAATACCACATCAATAAATATTGCAATACTCAATGATACAACATTATTTTGGAATCCCATTACATAAACGCTTAATCATTCCACCACATCGTTATCATATTCAACATCGCCAATAGTGATCGCATGTGACTTCCCTTTGTACTTTGCCTTCAGTGGTTGCTCATGTTGATCATCACTAACCCTTGGATTAGGGCAATTATTAGCATAATGCCCCATTTCCTTGCACTTGAAGCATTGAAGTGTTGGTGGTGCGTTCTCTGCAGTGTTTGCTTTATTAACATCATTAGAAACCCTTTTTCCATTACTTCGACACTCAGCTGCTCGATGACCTTCTTTTCCACACTGAAAACATTTTCTAGTTCCTTTAAGACAATCTCCACCATGCTTTTTTCCACACTTTGTGCATAAGGAAACATTCATCTTCTTTTCACCATTATTATGAGATTTCTCCTTGAACTCCATCTTTCGTTTCTTGTCAAAACCATGAGATGGATATGTAACACCAACTTCCATTTCTACCTTGATAGCACAACGCACAACTTCTTCATAGCTACTGAAGTCTCTTATAGCTAATGCCCTTCGAAGACTTGGTTTTAAGCCACTGAAAAATCGATCAACTTTACTTTCAGGTTGGATGATAATACCAGAAGCATACCTTGCAAGTCTTGTAAAATTTGCTTCATAGGTACCAACAGATTCATCGTCCCTTTGCTTCAGTTCAAGAAACTCTTTCTCCATCTTTGTTCGAAGAATACGAGGGAAGTACTTACTGAAAAACAAGTTCTTGAACTCGTCCCATTCCATGGACTCAATTTCATCCCTTGGCCTCGTATTCTTGATAAGATTCCACCATTGATCAGCTTCACCTTCCAAACGATATACTGCTAAGATGACTTTATCATGTTCAGAACATTGAAGAACTGAAAATATCTTTTCAGTGGTACTGATCCATTGTTCAGCAACAAGTGGATCGGAAGTCCCACTGAAAGAAGGTGGACGTTGCCTCATGAAGGACTCAATAGAATATTGTTCCCTTCTCTGCTCATTTAGAAGTCCAGAATGATTCATAGCTTGTGTAAGTATAGCAATAAGATTTTGCACTCCATCTCCCATAACATTTGTTTGTTCAGGAGGGCAATCATTGCATTGTCCATTGCATTGATCAACACGGTTCCTTCGGGTTCCAGCCATCGTCTAAAACCCAAAAAGAATTGTGTGAGAGGCAAAAATCATGCTAGGGAAAACAACATAATAAAGGGGGAGTACCTTCAATATCCAACATCTTAGGTTTAATTCTATGATCGTTAGCGTAATTCTATTACTATAACCTATACGTATACTTATCCCTAGGGACATCCCTAGACATAACTTAGAAATATCTCTAGGGATCTCACTAACGTTTTCGCATCCTAGTTTCCAAAGGTTGGCTAAACCTTTCCTCTGATACCAACTGTAGAGACCCGAAGCTTATCGTACATGGACATTACATTAATTTTGCGGAATACTTAGTACATAACAAAAACACACACTAAAGGATCGTAATAGTTTAGTGTCTTTGGAAACTCGGAACGTAATCTTCTAATCGTGGTGAAAGATCTTCAATATCTCCCATAAATATCTTCCCTTTTTTTACCTAAAACCTTTATTTATATCCTGGGGAAAAGAAAACATAAAAGGGTGAGCTCAAATGCTCAGCAAGGGCAAATAAAGGAAATAAAAATCATATCATATCTTTATGAAAATCATAACCTACAAAAGAGATCATAATATCTTAACATGGAATAAATCATAGAAGTGAAAATGAGATCCCCAAAATCATAACATAAAACTTGAAACTTTGTGGCATGCACACATAATCATGGAGATCATTTCTTGTTAGTCATGACTCATTGCCAAGACTATCTTAGTGGACAAAGTCCCTTTCTGAACCGAGTTCACTCCTCGTTTCAGTCCTGTATCACTGAACCGAAATAACCTTCCGTTCCAGCCATGTCTATCTCATGAGATATAAAATCTTTACCCAATGCATTGGAGGGAGATATAGGTCCCACCCATCTTATAATGAATCCTTTCTTATGTGTGCCACATAATCATACATCATCGCATAACACATGTAACAAAAATGGGATTCTTGAAACATCATGACATCATAAATCAATTTATATATGATAAAAGAATTCATAAACATAATTCCATCACAACATAGTCAAACCAATGTAAAAATATGGATAGAAACAGAACCCTTTATTATCTTAGATGGAAAATAATTTTGATAAAACACTTGAATTGAATTCTTGAGGAAAATATCCTTTCTTCTTCAAAACATTTTTCCTTTCATAACATGTCATACAACTTTAAAATAAAAGAAGTTGATTAAAAATAAACTTGAAAACTTGTAAAGGAGGCTTCTTTGAAGTAATGTTTTAAAAATCCATTCATGCCGTATAAGTTAAAAAAAACATTCTTCGTACTTTTGTCGGAAAAGTCAAAAAGTACCTCGTACGGAAAAACGACAAAAGATTCCTTTCATATTCTTTACTAAAAACTCACCTAAGGGTAAAATTCGATTGAAACTATTTCAAGTGGATGGAAACAATATTACATATTGAGGGAACATGGATGTGGATGATAAAATACACCCCAGTAAATACTTACGAATAAACAATCTCGGATAAAAATGAGATTGTGATATTTCCCTTACCTTAGGTCCGATTAGCTTTGTACGTGTCCGAAGCTCCTGTATAATGGTTTAAATAATGTTATTGACTTATTCCAGAATCATACATATTGATATGAGATCATATATGGTCATATTATTAGCTTCTTGTTAGTAATATTTCATTGTTACTTGTTACTCGGGTCTTTATAACTTTTTGTTCTTATGCGTGTTTTGTCGAATAAATTCTTATTCTTATATTTAGGTTATAGATAATTCATTTCCAGAATGGTATTAGTGTCGTATATACCATATTCATTCATTCAATTCATTTATACAATCATTATGAAATGAAGATCATGTAGAACGAGTCGCATCACATCGTGGAGACGGTATTCCGTACGTACGCACGAGTGATGATATCGTTCCTATGATCGTGGAATTGTATTGGAGTTTATATATATATTATTTCAGTATCAATATTAATTAATAATAATCATATATAGTTACTCATTACACCATTATACCCATCCTTGTAAGGTGATGGTGGAAAATAGATTACACCACGGCGTGGAGACGGTATTCCGTACGTACGCACGCGCGGTGATTTCATTTTTTCCGTAGGATGGATAGAAGGTGAGTTAGGGTTGTTTCATATTTATAATAACATATCAGTATGTAAGTAATACTGATGTTATTACTTTATCATGAAACAACTAAAGAAGAAGAAGTTGAAGAAGAAAGAAATTGAAAAGATCGGTAATGGATATTACCTCTTCTTTGAACGCCTTTTTGAATCCTCCACTTAAGGAACTAAGATTGGTCTTTGGAGAAGACCAGGACCTCTAGGATTATTCTAGGGAAGTGGAGAATGGAAAATGGCAGGGGTTGGCCGAGCTTGAGTGCTCAAATTGGTGTGAGGAGGAGGGGGAGGAGGTGTCCTTTTATAAGGGAGGAGAGGGGCACCTTAGGAATATCTCAAAATATTATTTTATATTAAAGTCAAAATCGGTTTATAATGGTTCCAAAGGGTCTTATTTCGAAGCTAAGGTGGGGATGGGTCGAAATCCTATCAACCAATAGAATTTAGACAAGTTTAGGATATTATTTTAACCTTATCAATTAGATTTAACTCTAAGTTAAATAATTTAACGTTTACCATGTCTTTTTGTTTTCTTTCACTATATGGTTAATAAACTTACTATAACATGCCAAACGAACCCCAAATTGTTTATTATTAATATATATAACTTTATCTAAGTCATTTGGCCGAACCTTAGATTTTTAGGAATACAATAACAATTAATAATATAATATTTGTTTTAAAAACTATTTTGTGTCAATTTTGACACTATTTGATATATGATTTGTTTGAAAGTCATAACAGAATTAAATGTTCGAACCAAGTTGATTAAATCAACATTAATATATCATAGTAACCTAGAAAATTAGTGGAATTCATAAAAAATCTCAAATTACATTTATTTTGGTGTTTATAACATCAATTATGTCAATATTTCATTAATAAGATAATTACTGCATCATCGTTGTGTCATAAATAAATTAAATTATCTTATGTCTAAAAATTACAAATAAAATACCATCATGTAGTAAATCTTTTTAGCTTTCTAATGAATATTTACAATCGAATATATCTTATTTATAACCCCATATTAAAAATGATTTACTTATTAAACTTTGATTTTAACTATTTTAACCTTTCTTTAAATAAATTAATAATAAATGTCCTAATCTAATCCAAGTGGGCCTAAATGGTCATATTTTATTCCTAAGTTTGTTTTTGGTCGAATTACACTTGTCCAATAGAATTTGGACATGTGTTAGGGTAATAGTAATATCATATTTATCCTTAGTTACCCTATTTACTATTAACCGCGGTAAAAAAAAGTAAAAAGCTACTATTCACCAAAAAATTATTTTCATCTCATTGAACCACATTTTAGTCCTTGATATTAACCGTGTCTCTCGGATTTTCAAAATTCCATTCACAGAAGCGGCAAAATTAAGTTTTATGAAAAATTCAGTTTTTTTTTTAACTACCACTTAGTAGTTTCACTATTCATCAAAAATTGATGTTTTTCAGAACAATGCCAAAATTTCATCCTAAGCTATATTTCATATTCTGAATTCAAAAATGAAATCTATTTTACCAAATTCAGAACATAGAAGTTGCATTAATTAATTTTATAATTAAATCCTGCTGTTAAAATAAATAGCGTGTTTTTAGGAAACAATATATATCAAAAGATTGACACTTGATTATGTCTGGTTTAAATGTGAAATTACAACCAATGACCAACATTGTATTAAATTGTAAAAATATATTCTAAATATACTTTAAAACCACTCAAATTAATAATTTATCACTATTAATTATTTCGATTAAAAAAGTTGTTTTTAATTATAATTTAGTAATTTTCACTATTCATCAGAATATGAAAGTTATCCGAAAAGTACCAAAATTTCACCTTAGGCTAAAATCGATACTCCGAATCCAAGAATGAAGTTCATTTTGAAAAATAAGATTTACAGAATTTTAAAAAGTGGTTATTACTATTCATAACGGCTAGTTTTAATAATATTTTAATAGCACATCGTTGTTTAGTGAAACTCGGTATTGCGTATTACACACGCTATCGAGGAAGGTCGCGATTGCGTGTAATGCAAGGTAAGACAAGGATGCGTGTTGTGCAAGCTCCTTTTGGTGTAGCGTACAATACAAGACATTAATAAAATTAAAAAGAATATTTTTTTTATAAAATCTTGGGCTGTTACAAGAGGAGATGGCTGGAATTAATCAAGGATTATGATTGTACAATTCATTACCATCCAGGAAAAGCAAATAAAGTGGCTGATGCTTTGGGTCAAAAATGTAATGCTTAATTAACCATGCTACGTTTGGAACGAGATCCTTTGGTTTTTTATTTGATGAAATTTGGCATAGAAGTTGTTGGTGCAGAAATTTCTTCTGTTTTGTTTCAGGTACCTGTAAGATCATCCCTATCAGACAGAATAAAGCAAGCACATGGGGAAGACAGTGAGTTGCAGAGAAAGGTAGAGCTGGTTCAGAAGTGTAAGTTTCCTGAATTCAACATTGATAATGATTGTGTTTTGAGGTTTGGGAAGAGATTATGTGTGCCTAGTGATTCACAATTGAAGAATGAGTTGTTATGTGAGGCTCATAGTTCACCGTTTTCAGTTCATATTGGCAGTACTAAGATGTACAGAGATCTGCGGGAGTATTACTGGTGGGATGGAATGAAAAGAGATATTGCTGATTTTACTGTGAAGTGTTTGGCTTTTCAGCAGGTTAAAGTAGAGCGGAAGTTACCGAAAGTGATGCTTCAGCCATTACGGGTGCCAAAGTGGAAATGGGAAAATATATCCATGGACTTTGTTGTGGGATTACCAAGGACATCTCGAGGTAATAATGCAATCTGGGTTATTGTTGATCGATTGACTAAATCTTATCATTTCCTTCCTATTCGAGATACATTCTCTCTAGATCAACATTCTCGATTGTATCTTAAAGAGATAGTCAGGTTGCATGGAGTTACCCTCTCCATTGTATATGATCGTGATCCCAGGTTTACTTCTATCTTTTGGAAAGGCCTTCAGAAGTTGTTGGGTACAGAATTAAATTTTAGTACATATTTTCATCCGCAATCAGATGGGCAGTCAGAACGAACAATTCAGACCTTGGAGGATATGCTACAAGCTTGATCTATGGATTATTAGGGAAGTTAGGACTAACATAATTCTTTGGTTGAGTTCTCTTATAATAACTGTTTTCATTCTAGTATACAGATGGAACCATTTGAGGGATTATATGGGAAGCGGTGTCAAACTCCAGCTTTTTGGGATGAAGTGGGTTAAAGGAAGCTGATGGGACTAGAATTGGTAGAAGAGATGGTAGAAAAAGTTCAGTTGATTCAGAAACACATAAGAACAGCTCAGAGAAGACAGAAAAGTTATGCGGATAACCGGAGGAAGTACTTATCTTTCGAGGTAGGTGATCATGTTTTTCTCAAGGTTTCTCCATGGAAAAGTGTGACGCGATTTGGTAAGAAAGGAAAGCTGAGTCCAAGGTTCATTGGACCATATGAAATTCTGGAGAAAGTTAGATCAGTTGCTTACCGAGTGGCTTTACCTCCGAGTTTATCTCAAGAACACAATGTTTTTCATGTTTCAATGTTGAGAAAGTATATGCCAGATTCATCTCATGTTTTGAGCCTATAGGTAGTTCAGTTGGAAGAAAATCTCTCTTATGAAGAACAACCAGTCCAGAATCTTGACTAAAGAGAGCAAGTGTTGCGAAATAAGGTAATTCACCAGGTAAAGGTTTTGTGGAAAAACCATATGGTTTAAGAGGCAACGTGGGAATCTGAAAATGCTATAAGGGATAAATACCCCCACTTATTTTGATAAGTGAATAAAATTGCGGGGATGCAATTCCCAAAAGGGGGGAAGGATGTAACATCCTAGGTAAATAAAGAATAATACATTGTCATATTTATTATTATTTGAGAATTGAGTATTAATTTTACTTTAAAGGGGTTGCTATGTTCGATAGCATACCCGATACGCAACAAAGAGTTTTTTTGAAATCTTACGTTGGACACTAGTAATAAAATAATATTATTTTAAATGGTAGTTAACACGTAGCCGTTGTATTCGCGGGGATGAATAGAAATAACTAAAATATGATTATATATGTTTTTAATTGTTTTTACATTTATCCAATAAAAGATAAAGGCTTAAAATAAGAAAAGAATTCAATTTTAGGCATAGATATTCCAATATTCACTAAAGGTCCACTAATCGCCTTTTCATGCCGAACCTTCTTTAAATATAGTTTTGGTCACTCTTATACTTTATATTTAGGCAAAATAAAATTCTTCTTTAGAATAAGGACATCAAAATTTACTTTGTGTGAATTTTTGGTATTTTTCCGATAAAGTTCATTTTTTTAATGAATAGTGAAAAAAGTTGTATTTTAATTCAAAACCACCTTTTAATCTAATTTATTTATATTATTAGATTATCTTTTGAATTGGTTTTAAAGTGAAATTAGAATATATTTTCACCATTAAATCCAATAGCGGTCGTTGGAATTAATTTCACTTTGAAATCAGAGTTAAACTAGTGTCAATGTTTTGATACTTATTGTTTCATAAAAACACGCTATTTGCTCTGACAAGGGAATTAATTATTAAATTAATTAATGCAACATATATGTTTTGAATTTTGTAAAATGGACTTCATTTTTGAATTCGTAATATCAAATATATCTTAGGGTGAAGTTTTGGTATTTTTCTAAAAAACTTCAATTTTTGATGAATAGTGAAACCACTAAGTGGTACTTAAAAAACTGATTTTTCGTTTAAATGAAATTTTACCACCTCTGTGTTTTTAATTTCAAAAATCCAACATACATGGTTGTCATTAAGATGTAAAATTTGGTTCAATGGGATTAAAATAATTTTTTGGTGAATAGTAACTTTTAAGTTTTTAATCGCGATTAGAGGTAATTAGTGTAGTTTAAGGTAAAAATAATATTTTAATAATATGAGATGAGCTTGAAACATGTCCTACCCTTATTGGATTTGTCATGGACGACCAAGAAAATACATGGGTCAACTTGGGGACCCCATGGAGCCACTTTGGAAGGAAAATAACATTAATATCTTTTTATTTAATGTAAAAGTAAAAATGAAACAAACATGTGTTATTTTATTAAAACAATTTTTAAATGGGGTTATGAAAGTCAATATTTTTTACTATAAATAGTCATTGGAAATCTAAAACGATTTCCTACATCATAGTATTTTTTTATAATTTTTAGACATTAAATAAATTAAATTATTTATGACATCATGATGATGCAACGATTACCTCATTATTTAACGATTTAAATAAAATGAAAAGATAATATAAAATCTAAGACCTATACTTGTAAAAAACTTATAGGATGGGTATATTTAGAACCCTTATAACCTTATCCTCGAATTATATCAATGTGGGACCTTTTAAATCCGAAACTAATTTTAAAATAATGTAACATTTCTTTACTTTCCAATAGTTCCCCTCTTCTCCTCTTATAAAAGGCTCCCACCACTATCACCTTACCCACACCTCTCAAACATTTGGTTCGGCCAAGATCTGCCCATTTTGTCTCTGCACATCCCTCTCTTACTCCTAGAAGCCTCACTTTGGGCAGAAGTCTTCCCAAGGAAGCCTTTGAGCTCAAATCAAAAAGAGTTACCCGTTTTAAAGGTAGTGTTTTCTCTTGTGTTCTTTTGTTTTATTTTGCTTCTCCAACCCCCAAAACTCTTTTTATTAATTTCTTTTGTAACAAATCCAGTATCTTAAATACACTAGGATGTTTTTATAAGAATAATTCGAGCTACACTTACACACATCTACATCTAATGGTTAAAGAACATACTGTTTCTGTGGTTGGCGAATTTGTGCCTCACAAAACGATGATTGTTCAATCTTCTTTTAACACCTTTAATGGTGGCCATTAAGATGTCACTATATTAATATATGATATATATTATGTTTATGTTTTCCTTATTCTTCTGTTTTTTTAATTTGTGGTATACCTTTATGGATTCCATTATGGGTATACGCGATATCTTCATTTTAGAAAGTGCGGACTACCACCCCCTCAAAGTGATTTGATTCGTTAATGCCATATGTGGGACGTATAAAGGATGAATTTAAAGTTATTATATATGATTTATGTTAAATCTAAATGATGAATATAATTCTGGAATTAAAATATACATACCTCTCAATTGGATTTAATTCCATTAATATGACATAGAAATGAAAGTAGTGTTCATGCGTACGTACGGCTTACCGTCTCCATGAACGGTGCATTTCATTTCTTACCTCTAAATGATTTTGTAATATTATAAATACATGTATATTCTGAATATATATGATATATATGATATCCAAATCATGAATATCATTCTGTATATAATGAACCTTTGACTACACGAACAACATGTAATTATAAGAAGTCCACTTTCGACTTAAGAACCAAGTATCGACAAAACAAACCTTATTAACTTAAATGATTAAATAATGTTTATAAATTGGTAATAGGTGATATAAAAGTAATAATGAACATGAAAAAGGTTCTTGAGCAAGTAGAAATTAACTCAAGTTTATTATTCAGGATGTTAAAGAATGATCGAGTGAAGTCGGACCCGAGGTAAGGGACTTCGTCTCAATCTCCTTTCATTGAGGAATATTTCATTTTATACACAACATTCTTTTATACAGTTTATAAAACCCTTTGAATTTTACTTTTATACAAAAGGAATCTTTTTCTATGAATCATTTTACTAAACGACAAAAAGGAAAGTTTCTTTTAACGTACGCGATGACAACGAACTTTTCCGCCGCCGTGAGTATTATTTGGTGTTTGGCTTCCTCAACAAGCCGTAATGTTTTTTTTAAAATGAAATAAATACCATATACTCTTTTATGTATTTTGGTAATGAAAATGGGTTTTATAATGGATTTTTTATGTCAATATATTTAAGTGATATATTGTGATCAAAGTGTGGAAATGTTTTCTTTCCATTATATTTGTTTTATGTCTTATGATCTTATAATAGTACTTGGACATTTTACGGGTGGTTACGTGATAAAACATATGACGGGTGGTGCCGTGAATACAAGTACGGGTGGTTACGTTATAACCTAAAATGCATTGGGTATGGAAGTCGGCCGAATGTCTATTCTATTAAGTGATATGTGTGGAAGTCGACCGTATGGTTATTCCATTTAAGTATGTTTATGTACCAAGTTACCTTTAAATGTTATGTGATCTTTATATGGGTTTTATGGTAATCTTTTGGTTAAAAAAGGGGTATGTAATGATATTCTATTCAGTGAATAGTTTTTACTACTTCATAAAGGTGAAAAGTATTACTTTGTTATAGTATACATGGTTTACTTGTTGTTTTGATAAACTAACAGTTTTCATTCTTTGTGTATCCCTTACTGAGATTTTTATGCTCACGCCATGTTTTTTTGAAATGTTTTTCACAGGACTTAATGTAGAATAGTGTCGAGGATGGGATCAAGGGAAAGTCATGCTATATAAAACATGGAACTAGACAAGTTTCTTCTTAAGAGTTTTTATTCTATGGAAACTTAGTAGAAGTGTCTACTTTTAATCTTTTGAGATGTAATAGTTATGTCCTAATTCTCTAAAACTCTAAACCCGAAAAGATCCCCAATAGGAATTATTCATTTAATTCAATATTACGTAAGGGCTAAGGCCGGGGCCTTATACCAAGATCGTTCCACATGGTAGCACAATCAAAGGAAAACCACAAAGACCATTGCATATAATATCTCAAGAGACTTAAATTTACCAAAAAAAATTGAGCACTACCTGGGTGCACCTATATTAACATTTCATGAATATTTTTTTCCATATAAAGAATAATATATAATCAATCAAATATCAACGTTAGGATTACCCGTGGAAAGAATTGGGAACCATAATAATGACACAAAGCATAAAAGATTGGCTTTACACAAAATTGTCCATGAAAGAAGTAAAATAAATTAAACATGGTAATTCATAAGTTAAAATATATATGTTTCAGGGAGAGTGATTTCATGTATAAGTGACAACATGTAAGAAATGTTTTCAAGAAATTATTTCATAAAAAACTTTTTGAGATATTTTAAGGAAAATACTATAGAGCCTTTAAAATAGAAAATGGAAAAATAATTTATTCAAAACCAGAATTATACCCGGAAAAATTTCACAATAAAAATTATTATTTTATATAGGCAAATTTTTCTTAAAATATAAGATAGAGTGCACTTGAAATCAGGTAGGAATTTGGGATGTTCCCTCAAAATAGGTTTTCTTATTGAGTAGTATTGAGGAGGGAATCACTTAAATACATGTATATACACAAAATAGAATTATGGAAGGACCTTGATACATGAGTTTGGAGATATAAAAAATATGTAGAAGTTGTACATAATATAAAAATACAACATCATTTGGGTAAAATTAAAGATAGAGAAACCTGATGGAATAATTGCGGTTCGGGTGTAATCCCTTACGAAATATTGGCATGGTGTCTGGTTTACATAATAAGGATAAATAAGAGATAAATGGATTGATAATATATTATAAATCATGAGGAAATTATGGGTGAGGTGTATAATCATACCCACCACTAGTAATTACACAAATAAAATGTATAATATAGATGACAATCTTGAATAATATTTAAATGGATAGGATCCCTTACCTTATGTCTGGTGGTGACCGTCTCTTGATATTAATGATATGAGTAGTCAAATTAAGTTCATTAATTAAAAATTAAATAACGTATTATGTATGTATAATATTTATTAAAATATTTTCATGTTCATTTATAACCAATTTGATTGGTTATGAGGTTCAATTTCATTGTTCAGGTTCGTTTGCTTACATGGTTTTAATGATCGGTTTACTTATATTCATGTTTGGATGATCTTGTGTGGTGAAGGAGGTTGTCCATAATTGAAGTTATATTTTATTATTGATAATCAAAAAATTAACATGGTTGAAAATTTAATTTGGTTACATGGAGTGAATTTGAATCATTATATATAACTTTAATGTTAAACGCTTGAATTAATTAATGATTTTCTCATAATTAACTTCTTTTACATTGTTATTTTATATCAATTGTACAAGAGGATTCCAGAAAAAAACATAAAATAAAATAAATATTTTATAGTCTAGTTCAACTATAAAATGGTTTTATGACCAGAACAGAATATAGAAATAAATATTGATAAACATTCATATTTGAATGTGATAAATTAATATATATCAGATGGTGTTTTTGTTTCTTCTACATAAAAAAGGGGAAAGGAGAGATGATATTGAATTATAACATTAGAATACCAAAATTCAAGTACATTTATGTTTCTATAGTAATCATACAATTTTGGTGAAGGGAGGTGAGTATAGAAATGAGAAATTAATAGAACCTGAAAGGAAATAAAATTATTGGAAAGAGGAATTTACCTCTTGAGTTTATCTCCTTTGAGAACCTCTCAAAGGGAATGGTTTTGGACTTTTGAGTAGAAAACCATTTTATGGACGTTGGGAAGGATGTGGGGGAGAGATTTGGGACTAATTTATGTAAGGAAAAAGGCTTTAGATGAGTTATGAAAAGATGGATGTGTGCATGTTTTTTATAGTGGAGGGGATGAGAGTTTTCATAATATTTAACTTTTTAGTTTATTATTTTCCCTCAAGTCTTGAAATAGTAATGATTCTATTCCTAAAAATAGTAATATAGTCATGTGATCTCGGACTAATGGATCTTATATCGGCAAAACATCATCGATGACTCGATAAATTAATTATTTAGCATTTATCATATATTATCGTATTTTACTATTTCAAAACAAAAAATCATGTATTTTAGAAAAAATACCAAAAAATCACCCAAAAAATTTATCAATGTATAGAATCAAAAACCAAATTACATTTTAAAAAATTAATTTTCTAAATATGAATAATTTAAAATTAAATTAAAATCACAATTTACTTGAAAAATAACAATTTTAAAACATTTATTTTCTTATTCCCAGATATAAGTATCTCGTACCTCTCCTTGATTGTTATTTATACAAAATCATAGGTAATGTTACTATTCATAAGGGTATGTCACTATTCATATGGGTAAAATTACTATTTATATGGGTATGATATTATTCACCAAAAATTATATTGGTCATATTAGACTCCAAATAACTTACAGATCGCAACCGTGTATGTCATATTTTTTAAATTCAAATAAAAAGTGACAAAATTATTTTTAAAGTTACATAGTACTTAGTAGTACATGTTTTTTTCTTGAATTTTACTATATTACATAATTATAAGAAGGAATGTTCCATTGAAGAACTTTGGTTCATTATAGTAGAAGTAAAAAAATAATTTATAATGTGTAGTGGACAATATCCCCACCATCTTTAGATGTTCTATTTTGGTTAGAACCATAAAATGATTTAGATTATAAATTTTAAAAGACAAAATATTAGATTATGTGGCGGATGTGATGAATAGGTATTGTGTGGGATTTTTTTTTCAATATATATTAATGGAATATTGGGCTACAGAGAGGTTGTAGTTCATTTTATAATTAATGTGATGTTTATTTTTTAAATATATAACTCTTCAATTAATAGGTGGAATTTTTTTCTCATGGTATGTGAATTAAATGTAAAAAATAATAAATTTATGGAAGTTTTATGGTATATAAATCTTAAACCACGTATTTCAACACATGTTTTTACTTCATTTTAACTTATTTACTCGTGGATTTTAACCTTTTCTAGTTTAGTTTTTACAAAGTTTATTAATTTTTACCTAATTATTATACTTTTAATTCGTAAAGTAGAATGATATTTATTATAACATTTTAAATAGATAATTATAAATATTAAATCTAATTTATTAAATTAAATTTCTCTGTTTGAGGAGTACTACATTTAATATTTGATCTTGTATCTTGAAAACCCAATTTTGAAAAAGTATTTTTGGAATAAGTATTATGTTCAGGATAAAATTATCATAGCTATAAAATATATTGAGTCTATAATGTTTATTATTATTCATATAATATTTCATTATAATTCTTAAATTTATTCAAACTAATTCCACAATGTGAAAACATTATAATGATGAATATATAAAAAAGGAAATCCTTATTCATTACCTAAATATTTTAAAATGTAATCTATTGGATTTATATATTAAAACAATATTTAAAAATACATAATTTAACAATAAAAAATTTAGTAATTTTTTTTGAATAAATTCATGTCATTCTTTTGTAATATTGTCATAAAAGCCAAAATCATAGAAAAAACTATATTTTCCAAAAAATTATATAAAATTAATTATTTTATAAATATATAGAAAATTCATTCTAGTATATTTCATTAAATTATAAATATAAAAATTGAATTTAGATTTTTTATATTTAGATTTTATATTTTATAAATTTATATTTTAAATGAAAATAATAAATAAAAAAGAAAAACAATTTTATTTAAAAATGATCTGTTTAACAATTATGTGTTCTTAATATTATTACATGTATATGTCTATTTTAAATTATGTTAAAATGGTAGAAAATATATAATAAATTATATACGTTTCATTAAATATACAATGATATTATATAAAATAATTAAAATGATAGTTCTTTTTAAAAATTAAATATTATTTTAATAATATATATGATTTATCAAATACAATTAATAAAGATATTAATATTGTAAAATGTATTTTTTACTAATACATGATATTAAAATTTTTATTTTATTTTTTATAAAATTCATATAATCATTTAAATTAAATATTAATATTTATACACAAAGCACACACACACATATATATTTAATATTTTAATATCATCTCTTTCAATGTGAGTTAAATTATAATAAATTTCATACATTACAATAAATGAAATTAGTGTTCCTTTTAGATATATGACCAATGCCCATGTTTTCAAAGAACGTATTTCCAATGACCATATGTAAAATTCAAATTTCATTCTTATACATATACATAATAAATCAATCGTTCATTCCACTCTCACTTTTGAAGGAAAAGTTATTTTTTCATAATATAGATTGTGTGTGGTGCTTTATTCATTAACTATTATCTTGTTCATTATAGGTATTCTTTTTCTATTATTAATCATCATGGTTTAAGTTAATAAATTATATTTTCTAGTCTTGAAGATGTTATTCATTATTATATATAATCTAACATTAATTTATTCACATTTTATGGATGCACATTATCTATTGTCAGTAATAATAGAAGGTGTAGAATACATAGTATTTTTCACTTTTGTTTATTTTTCCAAATTATGAATAAATAATGTGTATTTTGATTGATTCAAATCATTGAGGGGAATTATTTAAAAAAATTTCATTCTTTTTGAAATAATAAAGACATATCTAACAGAAATTTATAAAAAGTAATAATTATATTTTTATGTTATTTATAATAATAATGGATCCTAAAACATAGGATTTTACATTCATTCCCTAAAATAAATTACATATTCATAAGTTAAACAAATTATTCAATTATAATTTTATCTCAATATATCTATATGGTTACTCGATATTTAATTCTATAAATAGGAAGAAATCACATATATTCACTTATACTATACATGACCATTATGTTTTGTTTTTCCCTTAAAATTCTATTATAATACCTCTCACAATTTGGTGTTAATTAATATATTGTTTTTTCAGGAGTACATTTCTTTAACTTAGTTTAAAAAATATAAATTTTTTATTGAGGAATGATATTTGAATCACAAATTTTATAATAAATACCCCATATAAACCTGTCTCACATATGTCATTTGGTTTTGACCTGTTAGTGTTGGTGGAAAGTTGTGGTCGAATGATGAAATCGATGATGACTGCTCTTCCTACTCATAAGGGTCACTGATATACATGATCATGCACCCAATAAATTTTCCTAATTATCATCCTACACCAAACTATCATATGTACAATCCATATTATCACACATCTATGTCACCGACCTCAATAGATAATATCCCATCTCCTCACAAGCTTGTTTCAGTAGTCCCAATGTTTGTACACCATAAATCCATGTTGACTAGTGCTTGGTGTGGGATGAAAACACTACATTGTATATTCCATTTATCAATTCATTTTGAAAACGATACTCCCTTATCTTAAAATGTTTCCAACACATGCTACATGTAATCCTTTACTCTGGGGAATCAAAACTCATTCTTGAACTTCTCATAGCCTTGGGTTATGTATGTAGACTTCATCTTTTCGTTCATATCACCGTGCTCTTTCATAATATTGGGGGTGAGAGAGGATTATATTATACATAAACCACAAGAATGGTTCTTTAATACTCTCTATAAACATTTGGGACTAAGTATGGAGATGATGTATTGATAGATGGTAAAAGACAATTTGTAGTAGTTGTTACTCTAATGTTCAGATCTATATGAAATAGATGCAATTTATGTTCTACATCTGTGCATTTTTTCCAGTATTTAGGTTTTTATTACTAAACTAACCATTATTATTTAATTTGTTTTCTTTATTTTAATAGACAATACATTACAATAATTACATCCAATCTATCTAAAATACCAAATATATGTTTTAAATAATTATAAATGTTAATTTGGCAATGATTCCATCATATAAATTGTTGTTTTATATTATAAATGATACATAATATTGCTATAGAAGGAAAAGTCTCATGTAAAAATAGTGTATTTGTAAAAGAAATTTAATATTAAAATTTAGGAATTTGAGAATTTTTGTACCACAATCCCAATCATCAGTATTTATTCAACATACCCCACATTTATCTCATGCTTATAGAGGTAGTTATTGCCTATCATTATTTTCATGCATAAATTTATGATAATTAATAATCTAATTTCAATTTTTTAGATAATAAATTAGATCATTAGTGGATCTTTTGGATGATTTTTTCATGTCCTAACGTGGCAATTTCCCTCTACAAATTCCTATTACAGTTTGATGCTCGATGACCCCCTCTTTAATAATTAAATTATATTATCATCTCCTTGATTAAATTTCATTCATACCTCTTCAAAAATATTTTATATATGAGTGTTTTAATATCACTTTATTTATCATCTTGTTTTCATGAATTTTGATCGGACTCTATCCTTATATACATTACCTCACTCAATATTACTCATATTGTTACATTTTTAATCAAGAATTAGGATTGTTCTTTTGGAATATTCATCATATGTATTAGCTCATATCCAATTTAAATGGAGTAATTTATGAGTCAACAATTTTATTTTTCCGACATAAAAATGGTTAACTCAATTCCTCCTTGTTATAGACATTACTAAAAATTATAGGTTTTACATGAGTGATGTGCATTTGACATCATATAAGGATTATCTTAATCAATAAAAAAATATATTAAACCTAAAAACCATTTAACTATTTCAATCATAATATAATTTTATAATTCAATTATTTATATGAATGTAAATATTATTTTATCCTAGTTAAATTAAATTTTGGTTATAATATACTTTTCATCCAATCTCACCAAAATAAATTTGAATTGAAATGGTTATAGTAATACATAAGGAGAATACGTTTAAATATGGAAAACCCCTAGGACTATTTAACAATGTGTGTATTTTATCCCATTTTTTATGAAACTAGTCGTAAGTAATTTATTACCCAATACAATATCTCCAGTCTGCTACTCCTACGTTCAACTATTCTAGGGCTTGGAAAAAATTTCTAGTATTCAGACAGTAATTTAATTGATAGGGAACCCATATTGTGGGTTATTTACCAAAATTTTAGGATGTTCTTATATAGTTAGGAATATATATTATACATTTCCCTAGTATTATCACTATCTACAAATCAACTGAACAATGAAAATTAACAAGACCTTTTACTGATACCATGTATTGTGAATCAAGACCTAAACACAATTTTTCCATGATTCTTAGTTTTAGATTTAATACTAGTAAAATATAATGATATATAGGTCTATTGAGTTTAGAATATTATACATAAAAATAATAAATCCAAAATAGAAAAAAAATATTTTTTTATAGTTCAATATTTTTCTCCAAAATAAAATATTTCATTTAAAAATATGTAATATATCATTGATGAAATACGTAAGTTAATGAGTGACATACAATGATTAGAAAGGGAATAAATATGTATATAAAGTATAAAATTCAAGTTAAGTGTCATAAAATTATTTTATAAATAAGATGATCATAACCATGGAGGCATTGAATATAGAAATGATTCCATAAAATCATAAATATTTGGAAATAACATAAAACATGTTCTCATTATATAAATTTATGGTCACTCTAAAATCCACCATTATAATGTGGACAATGTAAAATAGTGAATTAGGATAACGCCTATTCCCTTAAAAAATAAATAATTAGATATAAATCATTAATCAACACAATTTTGGGATATATACTTGTTTTACCACTAATCTCTTAAATGAAAATTATAAATTTATTATCCACATAAATAAAAAATAGTTAAATTAAAAACTTGATCAATCCCCTAAGAAGGATGGGGGTTTTATAATTAAAATTAAACTGAGGTCTATATTATAAGGATACACCATATAAGAAAGAATTTAATAATTTCAAATATCATATTTGAAAATTAAACTTCACTCATGTTCCTTTTGTTCTTATATATTGATTTCATTATAATGATCTATGAGGTTTAGTAATTATTACATACCACCTTGGTGAAGCTTTATGAAATATGTAAATGATAATTTTAATGATGAAAATATCTTATTGTTGTCCAATAAATTGGAATTGAACCAAGTTGGTTCTATATAGAATATTAATTTATTTTATAACCTATTAATTATTTCAAAATATTTAATGAAGAAAAGTCACAGTGTGAGATATGAAATATGAAAATTACTAACATGCATGTATTTTTATATAATCACAATATTGGGTAATATTATAATTTATTTTTATCCCAAAAACATGTTAAATAGAGTAGTAATGTTTTTGTCTGGGTTCAAACCCATTTGAAGTGACTGGATAACAAGAAATGATTAAAATTGATCAATTTATGTTGGATTGCCCATGAATTAAATTATTTTTGTTATTTACATAACACTATTGAGTCTGGTTTATGATTCTTGAAGAATATATGTATCATGGAAAATTTCTGTGTTATGGTAAAAAGGATAATCTCAGTCCTAATATGGAACTTTCTAAGGGATTAGGCTAAGAACAAGTGTATAGAGCACGAATTTATCCTGTGAAAACTAACTAGATTAATATCAGAGGAATCTACTCGCACTTCTAGATATATCAAACAACCCATATGGATTAACCCTTGCTTATATGGTAGAAAGTATCATAGTTTAATTTTCATTTTATACTGTACTCCACTAATGAAACGTCTGTTCATTTAAGCATCAGATGGACAAGGATTCCTAAAAAAGGAATAAAAATATTTATGTTACCTCGTTACTAGCCATAAGCGTACTACGTTATGATTTTGAAATTTATTAATTTTGAAAAACTCTTAATCTCGACCCTTACCCTAAGCGGTTTATCCACATAGGATGGTAATAAAAATGATCAATGAAACAACTATCGATATTTCATGGGAAAATAATATTTTTTGGAAATTATATAGTTTTCAATTGATTTTTCAAGATACAAGTTGTTCAAAATAATATTAATCATTAAAAAATAAAAAAACTACATGAAATAGTAAAAATGATGTGTGAATCCAATATCGATTGTAAAAAACAATGGATGATGGATGTCAGGATGATAAATGGTGACAAAAAATATGAATAATGCATCTAGAGAAATAAACGTAACATGAATATGATTAAAATGGTAAAATTAATTATTTTGAGTTGATTTGGAATAGAATATTAGAGATTCAAATGAGAGTGAATGATATAAAATAGAAATGTCAGATTGTGATGCACTGCTATGCGTGCATGAGAAAATGAATATTCAATAATTTTTTTCATTTTTAATCTTCTCATGTCATGTAATCTGGATCCATGGGTTTATCCATGTATTATGGATTTGGAGAGAGTCTTTGCATGAATCATTAGTATTTTATGATTTTAATCATCTCATGATGTGTAATTGGAACTCATGACATGATTATTATCTCGTCTTGGTCATTATGTGGGATGTGGCCTTTGAATGTTACTATAAGGCCCCAGACTTAAACATTACTTAATCTGGAGTTACTTCAAGAATACACGTTGAGTATCTTTTCAGTTTTAGAGTTTTAGAGAAATAGATCATAAAACATGCATTACATCCCACATTTAAACACAATCGTTACAATAAAAGATAGTATTCATTTTTCCCATCAATGGAAACATATTTAAAATAAAACATGGATTCTTTCTTGACACTTCCTTGACACTATCATCATATCATGTACCTTTCCCTTGACCTGTGAAAAACATTTCAAAAACATGGGATGAGCATAAAAATCTTAGTAAGGGATATAAAAATATGGAAAGGAAACATGAGTACATGTATACATAAGAATGAAATCACACTTTACCCATAAAACATAAGCACTTTAACATACCTCATCAAATCATGAATAAATCATAGAAATCATAAGACATAAAGGTAACTTGAGGCATTGATAAGAGTTTTACGTAGGGAGTAACCATCTTGGTTACGTTTGGAATACCGATCACAGTATATTCCCTAAATCTCTTCAGAGAAACCTTAACATTTAACCCCTTCGCGTTACCCAATGCATTAGAGAGCTATATCGGGCTCACCCGCCCTTAGTTTATCACGGAACCACCCGTCTTCATAATAATTCCCAAGAACCATAAACATAATCATATCACATAAACATGCATAAAAGAAACATAACATTTACACTTTTCAATAACAAGATGTAAATACATCACATTTATATAAAAACATTATGAAAACCATTTTCAATACCAAAATAAAATAAAAGTAAAACATGGTATTTATTTTTCATTTAAAAAAATGGTATGGCTTGTAGAGGAAGCCGAAACTCAAATAATGGTCACGGTGGCAGAGAAGTAGTTGTTTCCGCATACGTATGACAAAAACAAAACATTCCCTTTTGTCTTTTAGTAAATGCTTCATATGAAAAGATTCCTTTTGAGTAAATGTAAAAGTCAAAGGGGTTTATACACCGTATAAAAGAAATTTGTGTATAAAACAAAATATGCCTCAATGAATGGAGATTGAGACGAAGTCCCTTAAAAAGATCATTTTTAAATAAAATAGATCTATTATGTTTATTCACTATAAGTACACATAAATAAAGTAAAAATATAAGATAGGACATAATAATATCATGACATAATTTAAAAGTAGGAGATTAACCCAAAGAATGAAAATTGGGTTAAAAGGTTCCCTTACCTCGGGGCCGACTTGACTCGATCATTCTTTAACATCATGAATAATAAACTTGAGTTAATTTCTACTTTCTTAATAAACTTTTTCAATTTCATTAATACTTTTATATCACTTATTACCATGTCATGAACACTATGTAATTATTTAAGTTATTAACGGTCGTTTTAACGATCATTGGTACTTGAGTCAAAAATATTCTCTTTATAATTACAAGTTGTTCATGTATTAATTATATCCAGAGTTATACTCATGATGTATATATCATATATATCATATATATCCAGTATATACATGCATTTATAATATTACATAATCATTTAGAGGTAAGAAATGAAATGCACCGTTCATGGAGAGGGTAAGTCGTGCGTACGCATGAACGCTACTTCCATTTCTATTTCATATTTAATGGAAGTAAAACATAATGATACATAATAGTATTAGAATTACAGTATTGTATCATATATAATATCATTCAATATATCCTTTATACGTACCACATATGGTATTAACGAATGAAATCACTTTGAGGGGGTGGTAGTCCACACTTCCTAAAATGAAGATATCGCGTTTACCCATAATGGAAATCATAAAGTTATGCCATAAAAGAAAAATACAGAAACTTAAGTAAAACATAAACATATTATATATAATATATAAATATTGTGACATCTTAATGGCCACCTTGAAGGTGTTAGATGAGTGTTGAATAATCATCGTTTCGTGAGGCAGAAATTCTCCATCCACAGAAACAATATGTTCTTTAACCATTAGATGTAGGTGTGTGTAAGTGTAGCTCGAATACTTCTTATAAAAACATTCTAGTTTATTGAATATACTGGTTTTGTAACAAAATAATTTAATAAAATGATTTTAGGGTGTTGGAGAAGCAAAATAAAACATAAGAACATAAGAGAAAACACTACCTTTAAAACGGGTAACTCTTTTTTATTTGAGCTCAATGGCTTCCTTGAGAAGACTTATGCCCAAAGTGAGGCTTAAAGGAGTAATAGAGGGATGTGGAGAGACAAAATGGGAAGGGGTTTTCCAATCCAAAGGCTTTAAAAGTGTGGTTAAGGTGGTAGAAGTGGGGGCCTTTTATAAGAGGAGAGGAGGGGCACTCATGGAAAGGTATAAAAGGTTACTTTATTTTCAAATGAGTTTCGGATTTTAAAGGTCCCACATTGATTTATTTCGAGGATAAGGTGATAAGGGTTTGAAATATACTCATCCAATAGGTATTTGACAAGTGTAAGTTATATTTTTAACATTATATTTTCATTTTATTTAAATACTTTATTAATGAGGTAATCGCTGCATCATCATGATGTCATAAATAATTTAATTTATTTAATGTCTAATAATTATAAAAAAATACTATGAGGTAGGAAATATTTTTAGATTTCAATGAATATTTATATTCCAATATATAATTTATGCAGACAAACTTAAATTTTTTTTACTCAGGTTATACACTCTTTGTTATATTTAACTTTCTTTAAAAATAAAAAGATAAAAAGTCACTTTCACACAAAAGTGATTCCATGGGGTCCCCAAGTTTTGCACAAGGCATCCCATGGTCGTCCATGAGACAACCAGTAGCATTAGGATAAATGTTGGTGTCATTTTTTTTATTATGATATTATTTTATTTTCCTTAACTACCCGATTACTCATTAATCAAGATAATTAAAGATAATTACCGTCGTTACTATTCAGAATGTCCAAAAACAAAAGAATATTAATTATATAATTTGGACCTTATGATTCCAAATATTAAATCCATTTAACCAAATTAAAAATATATAAATTGCAATAATTAATTTAAAATAATTCCCGTTGTCAAAATAAATAGCGGGTTTTGGTTTTAAACAATTTCTATGAACATTTTGGCACTTGTTTATGCCCAATTCCAAAGTGAAATTCATCCCAATGACCACCATTGGATTACATGGTAAAAATATATTCTTTGTAAACATTAAAACCAATTAAAAAGATAATATATTCATATAATTAAATTAGATAAAAAAGAAGTTTTGATGTAAAATGCAGTATTTTTCACTATTCATTAACAAAATGAACATTGTTAGAAAAATACCAAAAAATTATCCAATGTAAATTTCAATGTCCCAATAATAAATAATAAGTTTGTTTTGAAAAATAGGGCTTATAAAATTATTAATATTTTGATTTAAAAATGTTTTTCCATCAAAAGGCAGTAAAACAATCTTTTAAGAATATTAGTGTATTCAATGCTTAAGAGTGGATTTATTCTCATTTTAAGCCTCTAAAAAACTATCTAATTCATCAATAGACATAGATAATATTATATATTATTCATTACTTACTTAGGATGTTACAGTTATGTGATGGGAATTGAAGATATAGTTTATGCAATATTTTAATGGATTTTAATTTTTTTCAAGGATTACATCATGACTTCTGACATGATTTTAATGTTTCTTTAATGTTATGAATGTGATTTATGGTGTATAATTTACACTTTTCACTAGTTTTTATATCATTTCCTTTGGAATCATATAATCCCATTATCTGAAATAATAAAAAAAACCCTTGTGATATATCAAATAAAAAATTAATTTTCATTAATTAATGAGTATAAAATGTATATTCAATTCCTTATAATAAAATTACCCCACACATGTACAATTACTTATCCTCAAAAAGAATTCATTTAAATATCAATTCCAAAAGAAACGATTTTTAATACATGAATCATTAATTAAAACCACGAAAATAAATTTATGTGTTAGTAGAAATTGGAATTAATCGAGAAATAATCCTATATACGAAATGAATTATTTATTATTGTTTAGTTTCATTATTAATATTATTAAACATTTAATTACAATCCAAAAAACATTTCATAAATTTAATTCCATTTTAATCATTTACATCATAATAAGTTTTCCTCCTAACAACTAGGATAAAATGTGACTATAATTATTCTCACACCCTAAGTACATCCTCCTAACTATAGTTTGGAATTAGTTCTATCAGATACACTTAATAAAAATAATACAAAATTAATCACGAGGGCATCATCAAAAAGGTTAAAATTTCTCCAAGGAAAAGTGAAATGGGGAAAAGTGAAAATAAAATTAAAAAATATGGTAAGATTTAATTTTTAATGAATTTAAAACTAGAGTTTCATAGTGTTGTGTCTTTTCCATGATCAAACAGTTTCTATGCTCCATGCATCAGAAACTAGATCAATTAGTTTATCAAGAATGTATCAAAAATTTACCTTATTCCTTTCATTTTTTTTCTTTTCATTTATATTGGAATTTCATTTTTTGGACATTCCTCACATATATCCCCTAAAAAAATATAATCCTTTAGTGGACTCACCATTCTATAGATGGATATTTTTTACTTTACTAATACTCAACCAATAAAATAATTTCCATCTTCGTTTCTTATATTTTAAAGGAACACGTTAACCATAAAATTCAAGAAATAAAACATGGATCATAAAAAATTACCCGGTTAAAGATCCAAAATACCACTTCTCAATAAATATATATTGTTTCTGTCAAGTTAAAACCCCAGTGTGTTTTTTAAAATATAATCATGCATAAAACAAAGAGTATGATATGAAGGGATAATATACATTGAATAAGTTTATCATAAATTGTACATTCATGGATACAGAAGGATTAAAAAATGAATCATGTTTGGTGGGTATAAAGAAAAAGTTTCTCAAAAATACTTCCATAATCATATTAAAATTTTAATTGATTATTCATATCCTTAAATATAACTCAGTTCATGTTCTAATAATTTCACATGTCTCAGTTGTAACTCAAGAAATATGATCAAAAAAGAAAATAAATCATAGGCTCATAATAATATATGTAATGGTAGTATAAAATAATTTCTAGGAATCACACATGGTATATAAATAAATTAATAAGTCTGTCAAAAAAAATTAATAAATGTTGAATTTGAATCAAATTATTAAAATCAGAAATCGTTATAACAAAAAATTGTAATAAACCGGGATTTCAATCATTTTAAAACATAACATTATCGATTTTCTAAATGCATGAAATGATTTTTGATGTTTAAATGATTCTTTTTATGGAAAATATGTCCTAGATTATTGAAAATAAGTGATAATCAAAGTGTATCAATATTTAAGTTCTTGAAAAACTCTCCCACAAATAAAATGATATGTTGTCTATTCTATCCTTAAAAACATCATCGGGTGGTGTGATAGCAAAATCACTATCAAAATTAAATAAAAATTTTGAAATTGAGTTTATGGAATCAATATCTCAATTTATGAGTGTCATTCCATTAGAGAAGTTAGTGAAACATGATTTTAGATGTTGATACCTACGTAATGGGTTATAAATACCAATCCAGAACATGATAAAAAATTATACCACAGTGTTTAAATATTTTCAAATTTAGTAATATGTGTTTTTTTATAGAATGAATAGAAATTAATAGAATCTCAGATTCATGTAGATATGTGTGTACAATGAAGTTCAATGGGAACTTTGATAAAATATTCTACCAAAAAAATATTCTGTACAATAATAAAATCAATTAATAAATTCAGAATATTAGTTACCACCCATAAAGAACTAAAAATATCTTCATTGCCTAGAATAATGGAAGAAAATATCAAAAAATTTCATCCATCTACTTGGAAGTCCATTTCTGCCTAAATGAACTAGTGTCATTATCACCGAGCTCACATAGGCACATGGAGATATTGATCACCACATGTGCATAGAGAGAATGTATCTCATGAAATATGAAAAGAACATGTGCTCGTCGTAGTGGTGTCCTCCACTGAGCATGGATCTCCAGTGAAATATCCACATTTGGGTGATTCACATCAGGTTGATGTTTTGTCTTCTATGGTAAAAGGGAAGAGGATGATGAAACATGTGCACAAATTATCTTGGGAGTTGATGAATTGATATATATAGATAATGTAATATATTAATGAAATTAAAAATAACGTAACAAATGTTAAGGAACATGTAGTATACCATGTATATAATATGTTCAATGATACACCAATGATATGGTAAACAAAAAATACATAAATTGAACACCTTAATAGAGAAGAAAAATGGACGATTGGATTGGGATATACTATGAGTAGTCGAAATCATCAAGATTCCCATCTACAGTCATGTACTGAACTAAGGGTGCCTAAAGATAGCCTACCTGATCAATAGTATAAATGAAGGATGAGACTAGAAGATAAATGGTTGGAGGGGGTGTTGTGGTGAAGGAAACTATCAAAGATGATATTAGTGGTGATGTAACGAATGTATTTGTGGCCATTGATATCGAATTTGGATCGATGATATGAATCTCATGAAATTTTGGAGTATAATGGCCCTTGATGATTCACGTTTTCTCAATTAGAAAATCCTACTAGTATGCATGATATATCATCTCAAGCAGAATATGAGCATAGGTGGTGTTGGGTTTAGAAATGGTGGAGGATGAAGGTCCTGTAGGAGGGGAATGGTGAGAGGCCTCAAGGGATGGTGGGGATGAAACTATAGTAAATGATAATCTGGCTATGATTGAAATTCCTATGTTATGGTATATCTACTAAAGATTGAATGGATTGTACTAGTTAGAAAGATAGAGGGAATCTCGACTGGTAATTGTAGAGGGTATAGAAGGGGTGTATGAGAAAGTGAATTTCGTGTGAGTAAGGGAGGATATGGAAGATGGAATGTCACGACCCGTCCTCAAGGCCTGTGCTGTGACTACCCCAATCCCGCCTTCCATAGTCCAGGGTCTGGCAACTAGAACCAAAGGCGTAATTCCCTAAGCTGGGAAGGAATTGCCTTTATAAAAGTAAACAACCACAACATAGTAAACAATAGGAAGTAAGAACTCAGTAAAACTGAATACAAAAGAGTGTGCTGGAAAGTAAATGGGGCCGGAAATAGAATCCCAACAGTAAAGTAAAATTGCAGAAAAGTAAACAACAACAACTGAGTAATCCTCCGGGAATCCCAAATAAAGGGTGGGTACAAATAGTCTCCTCAACACCTCAGGTCCGTCCATCCTCTCTGTGTATATATCGCCAAGTGGTCCACCTCTGGGTACCATCCAACTCCACAACACTCTGCCTCGGTCAATTCTGTCCGTCTTCTGCAACCAACATAATGAAGTACATGCATTTCCCGTGCAAGGGTGAGTATAACGATACTCAGTAAGGACCCATAGACCCCTAAAGGTCTCCTAGAATCCACGAAGGACAAACCACATAAGGAAATATACAATCACGAAGTATCAACCAAACCAACTTAGGTATATGCCCATACATATACCTAAGTTATCAATCTCAGTTCGGCTCCAAATATCGAGCTCAAGCACAACCCAATCCACACGGGAAGTAAAGTAAAAGACATCGATGATAATGATTGAATGTCAAGACTCAGCTCACACAGGTATACATCTTTCGTATAGAGATAGAGATGATCAGATGTAGTCACTAATTCATCTAAACTATCGGACCCACACATGATACAAGACCAGCTAAGATGTCGGACCCACACAGGATACAGGACTAGCTACTCTGTCAGACCCACACATGATACAAGTAGATAGGTCAAAATATTAGACCCACACAGGATACAAGAACAGTAGTCATCACTGTCGAACCCACGGAGGATTCCTGTAAAATTTCCATCGTCGTCAAACCGATGGAGGATCCCAATATGGTATTCATCATAGATTCAGCCAACTCTACGGTTCCCGCACACAACACGCTCGATTCCGGGAGGGTTCGATCCTTGAACAAAAGGTTCGATACATCAACTATCATGAAGTCCAGATTTGATGTATACTGAAGTTCCGTATCATCAAAAGGAACTCAAAACGACAGACGACGCGTCAATCAGACGCCCGGTCTGAGAGTTATTGGCCTTTTCATTCCAGGGTCCCAGTTGGATTTACGCTCGTCCCAAACCTGGTCATTTTCCAAAGTTGTCCAGAACAGACATAGATTATCTCAAAAGGCCCGTCTTGTTGAAAGTATCCATGTGCCGCAGACGGCGCGTCGATCAGACGCGCGGTCAAGAACATATTCATATTTAAGCAAAACAGGCCCGACCAGTCAAGCCCGGTGGGCAGGCGGGTCGGACCGACCTAGTTCAGTGGGTCTGACCCGGCTGTGGGGTCGGCCCGGCCAGGTAGGGCGAGGCACAGCCCAAAGATGGTGGCCCGACCCATGCGAGGGTGGCCTGGCCCACACGGCAGGCGGCTGGTCGAGCGGGGCGGGGGGGGGGGGGGGGTTCCTTGTAACGGCGGCGCTGCCTCTCCTGCCCGGTCGACCAGTCTTTCCGGCGGGAGCGGCCTACACTGCAGGCCGTTTTACTATTACGCGACACCTATGGGTGTCTCACTTTCTTTCGCCTGGACGGTTCGCCTGCCGAAGCGGCCCGCCCAGCGTGGGCCACGGTCTTTTCGCAGCGCGACACCATGGAGGCACCATGGTCTTCCCACAGTGCGGCGCCAAGGAGGCACCATGGTTTTCTAGTGCAGCCGGCTATAGACGGCTGGTTCAGTTCATCTGAGCAGCCTGCGGATGCGGGCTGTGGTTTTCCCCACGCGGCTGCCACCTCCGATCGCCACCACCTCCGGTCGCCGCCACCTCCGATCGCCACCTCCAAAATAAACAAGAATTTTCAGAGGGTTTTCGGGATGTGTTTTTTCGGCCCTCGCCCTCCGCGTTAGGTGATATCAAATGGCCTTAGACGGTCACTTGAATTCATCAATGATGAGAGTAAAATTTTATTAAACTAAATTCATACAAAAACCCCCTACCTTAATTCTGATGTTCTCTTATCGACGAGCCGCAGAAGACTGTGTCGCAGAAGTCGGGCGTCGATTTAGTTGACGTCGGGAAACGTTCGAAGAAGAAGCGTAGTCGATGTTCCTCGCAGACAGCATATTCTCCCTTAACGCAGAGGATGAAGAATAATGATGGGTGTTCCTCGTGAGCGTCGCCTCATGTTCTCTCCTCAGTCATCGAGAGGATATGTTTCCTCGTGTTCTTTATTGGAGAGGGTGAATTCTTCCAAATCCTTCCCACTACAAATTTTCCAAGGAAGATAAAATGAAAGGCTCCCCCAAATTATAATATTTCCATCTATTTCAAAACAATTCAAAGGATTTATTAACCCCACAAATTAATTAAAGGAGACTTTAATTATTTCTGTTTGCACAATTAATGTGAGGGAGGTGGATATGATCCACCATTATGTGGAAATTCAAAAGTTAAGAGAGTGGTTTAAAGGAGTTAAAGGGGGAGTTGAGGGGTTATATGCTCGTGTGGGCCCCACCACACATTATCATCTCATGGGAGGTTATGTAGGGTGTGGGCCCCAACTCCAACTCCTCTTTGGAGAAGATAACCACTCCCTTAACAAAAATTATGTAACTCTTAATGTTTTTATTTATTTTAATAACAAACCCCAAAAATTAACTTCTCCTCCCGACCAAACGCAACTGCAGTAAAGGTCCCCTTAGGCGAATACCGGCACTGCGAGTTCATCGGTGTCCTCAGATTTCAATTCCGAGCACTGGTTCAAAAGATAGAAAAACCCACACGTACGTTTACTGAATGTACTTGAAAAAAACTTCAAAAATTGATTTCGCGCACACTAGGACTCGGAATTAGGCGCCGTTAGAAACTACAGACTCGTCAAATTCCAAAGAATTTAAGAAAAAATATTCCTTGAAATTTCTAGGTCATTACCTTACCCCCACCTCAGGGCTTTATTTCCCCAAAAAGCTACCACAGACACTAGGGAAACAAATGGGGGTACTGAGTACGCATCTGAGCCTCCCGCTCCCATGTGCTCTCATGGAGCTTCCCATGCTGCCAGCGAATGCGCACCAGAGGAATCAACCATCCACGTAGGACCCACTCCTCTCAATCCTTGATCTCCATTGGACCTCCATGAATGTCTCCCCATCATCGATGTCTAGGTCACCGTGGTTGATGATGTGGGATAGGTCATGTACGTATCATATCAGCTGAGATATGTGGAAGACGTCGTGCACCTGGTGCAACTAGGGTGAAAGAGCCAGGCGGTAAACCACCTCACCTACTCTACTGAGGACCTGCAATGGCGTGATGAATCGTGGAGATAACTTGCCCCCGGCCAAATCTCCATAGACCTCATTGAGGTGAGACCCATAGGAAGACGTGGTCGCCATCCTCGAACTCCAGTGGTCTCCGTCTCCTATCACCATAAGACTTATGTCTGCTCTGTGCAGTCTTCATCCACTCCTGGATGATCTGCACCTTCTCTGTCATATCATGAACCATCTCTAGTCCTACAAGTGCTGACTCCCCTGGGTCAGTCCAGCACAGAGGTGATCTGCAAGGTTGGCCATAAAGTTCCACATAAGGGGCCATCCTGATGGTGGAGTGGTAGCTGTTTTTGTATGTAAACTCCACCAAGGGTAAGTGATCCTCCCAGCTGCGACCAAAGTCAAAGACACATGCACCGATCATGTACTCATGAGTCTGAATGGTCCTCTCATTCTATCCATTTGTCTGAATATGGAAGGGGGTGATCAAGCGAAGCTACAAGCCAAAAGCCTCCTGAAACCACTTATATAGCCGGAAAGTGAAACAAGCATCTCGATCGGAGATGATCGTTGATGGAACACCATGAAGCCATACAATATCTTGAATGTAGAGGCGTCCTAGGCTCCCTACTGAGCCCAGCTCTCTGATCAATAGGAAGTTGTCCGACTTGGTGAGTCAGTCAATAATCACCTAGATAGAGTCGTGCCCTCTGGATGTACGTGGTAGTCCCATCACGAAATCCATGGATATCCTGTCCCAATTCCACTCTGGGACCTCTAAGGGCTGTACCAAGCCTGCTGGTACCTGGTGCTCCACCTTCACCTGTTGATAAGTGAGGCAGCATGACAGAAACTATACTACAACCTTCTTCATACTCGGCCACCAGTGCTATCGTCTGAGGTCCTGATACATCTTCTCCACTCCTGGATGTACCGCTAGAGGGGAAGTGTAGAAATCCCTCAACACCTCCTCCTTGAGTCCAACTGGTTCCATGGTACGTCATCTAAAAAGGATGACGAGATCCCCACCTTCATAGAATCCATCAGGTTCCTGTCTTGAGGATATCTAACCAAGTCGCGTCTCACAGTCAACGTCCCCACGCTGCACCTCTCTGCCTCACTAAAGAAGTGGAGGAGTGACTGTGAGTGACTGGAAAAAGGCTTCTCCATCTCAATCCACAAAGGATATCTACAATGTGGCCAGCTGCTCTGTCGCCTCTCCTAGTAGTTGAATGTCCGATCTCCTGCTGAGAGCATCTGCTTCAATGTTCCTCTTCCCAGGAGTATAGACTATCTCAAAGTCATAGTCCTGGAGGATCTCGAGCCATCACTACTATATCAGGTTCAGGTCCTTATGTGAGAAGATTTACCTTAGACTCTGGTGGTGAGAATAGACTGTAAAGTGCTTTCCCATAAGTTAGTGTTGCCATATCTTCAAGGTGAGGACCACTACTACTAACTCCAGGTCATGGGTAGTGTAGTTCTGCTCATGCTTTCACAACTTCTATAAACCATAGGCAATCACCGCTCACTCCTGCATCAGGAAAAACCCGAGTCCGGTCCCTGATGCGTCGCAGTAAACTACGTACCCTACGCCGTCATCTGGTAGCCTCAAGATGGGTGCACTAGTCAACCTCTACCTCAGCTCTTGAAAGCACTGCTAGAATCTATCTAACCACACATAGGGTATCCCCTTACTCATCAAAGATGAAAGCGGTGTTGCAACTCTAGAGATGTTTGACACATATCTCGATAGTACCCAGCCAGAACTAGAAAACTCCGAACCTTCGTCACACTCCTGGGTGGCTCCAAAGAAAGTACTGCCTTAATATTCGCTGGGTCCACTGCAACTCCAGCCTCAAGGATAACGTGTCCCAAGAAGTGAACCCCTCAAATATAGAACTGGAACATCAAGAGTTTACCATAAAGTTGGTGCTCTCAGAGTGTGTCCAGTAGTACCCGCAAATGGTAGGCGTGCTCCTCCTCATTTGTCGAGTAAATCAGTATGTCATTGATGAAGACAATGACAAAGAGATCAGAGTAAGGATGGAAGATATTGTTCAGGAGACTCATGAATATTACTGGAGCGTTGGTTACACCGAAGGTCATAACCAAGAACTCATAGTGGCCATACCAACACCTGAAGGTCGTCTTCTTCACACTCTCATCTCAAACTCCGAGCTGGTGATAGCCTGACCTAAGGTATATCTTTGAGAACCATCGTACTCCCTTGAGCTGATCTAAGAGGTCATCAATCCTCAGGAGTGGGTAGTTGTTCTTCATGGTCACTTGATTCAGGCGACAGTAGTCGACACAAAGTCATAAGCTCCCATCTTCCTTTTTGGGTAACAAAATCGGAGATGCCTATGGTGAAACATTGTGTCGGATAAATCCCTTCCCCTGCAAGTACTCCAGATATACCTGCAGCCCACGAAGCTTAGAGGGAGCCATCCGATATGCTGGAGTAGATTTCTGTGTTGTCTTGGGGTACAGGTAAATGTAGAAGTCTACCTCTCTGCGAGGAGGTAGTCATGAAACGTCATCAGGGAAAACATCTACATACTAATCCACTACAATAGGAAAAAACATACTCTGCACATCAACCGCTCTGATGATGATACTTGCCAACTGATGTGTGATCGGCTGCCCCCTCCTCTGCGTAAGTCCATCCTACACTGCAAAGTCTCCCTTCTCGCCGGTGACGGTGAACCTGGTCCCATCCATGCAGACACACCACACTTTGTGCCTAATACAGTCAATCTGAGCACGAACTGTGGACAACCAGTCCATACCCAAGATGACGTCTTAAGGCCTCGACGCCTCTACAAGAAGATCCCAGCCGAAGCTCTCGCCTCCTAGAGTAATATCACACTTCCGGAACCAGTGCGTAATTGTCGAGTCTGCTCTCATAGGAGTCTCTAGCTGTAAGGATCGAGCCAAAAAATCTGTCGGAATCTTCGAACTCCGAACAAGGGAAGCGGAAATAAAAGAATGACTCACAGCTGTGTCTATAAGTACTACAGTAATGGTGGAGTAGACACAGATAGTACCTTGAATCATCTCAGGTGTTCCAAGGTCGTAGGCCTCAACTTCCTGGAGCTGAGCCTGCCTCTTCCGGCCAGCTCCCTATGGTTGGGGTGGACCTCCTGGTGGTGGTGGTGGTGGAGCCTCGAAACGTCGTCCGCCACCCGCTGCTTGGCCAGCTCCTCAGCCACATCCACCTACTACCGACAGACCACCACGATCGAACCTCTAACTCTACCTAGGATGACCCTCTATTATCTTCTAATCATCCACATGGAGGGTCGGGTAGTCACAAGCCATGTGGACCTACCCGCCGTATGTATAGCAGTGCATGCTCCTCGTAAGGTTGGATCTATTTCGTGTGCCCCACACAAATGAACCTGTATAATGAAGTTTCCCACTTGATGGCCTGGTCCGCTTGGACCTCAGTGTAAATTTTCTACTACCGGATACAGAAGACTCCGCTATGTGTCATCCTCCAGAAGGTCTCACTACTGGTGACTACTCAGCAGAAAAACTCTCCACTAGAAGGGCTCTCTCCAGCACCCCTTCCTTCGTCAGGATGCTGAGGGGAATGATAGAAGGCCTGATCTCATGCCTGAGTCCCTGCTTGAAGGTTCGGGCCCTGAAGAACGGGCCCTGAACCATATCCGTGGAGTAGTGTGAGAGGTCGGTGAACCTCGCTGAGTACTAAGCTACTATCATGCTACCCTACTGCAGATGAATTAACTCCTAAATCCTCACCGCACGAATGGTGGCTGGAATAATATCTGAGAAGAAGAGACTCTCAAAGTCTGTCCAAAGTAATGATGCCTTGTCATGCACCTGATGCATCTGGATCCACCATCTGCCTGCCGCTTCATGCAAGAGACTCGCGGTAAGGATCACGATGAAGTAGGATGGTGTCCCTACCAATCTGAAAACTCTCACGACAACCTCCAGCCAATCCTCAGCTGCCTGTGGGTCTGTCTCTCCCCGGAACCTGGGCGGCCTCTGGTGTTGGAACTCATGCAACGCACTCAGGTGGCATGAACTCTCTGCTGTTGGAGCTGGTTGTATCAGTGTCCTAGTGGGTAGTGGTACCACTTGTGCCTCCGCTGTGATGGGGCCCTGCACTGAGGCCTCATCGCTCAGTGGGATACCATTTCGTATGTAACTTGGAACCCTAGATGGCTGCCTTTGTGGGGCCATCTTGAAAAGAAACAGGTGCGCCATGTTTAAAATAGTATACCTGGTGAACTGAAAGAAAGTAATCATGAATAAAACTTTTTCAAAGGAAAAACACACACAATCAATGTTTTCGTGCACTGAGTCAGAAATCAAAAGTCAGAGTCCTAGTGTATGGATACGTCGGCCGCCACACCAACCCCGGTATCCCTGAACTGATAACAACACCCAAAACACATAACACTATTTCCATTAAAAGAATCAGAGTCCATGTTCTGTAGTAGAACCGACTCCTCTGATACCCATTTTTCAGGACCCATCCTCGGGGCCCGTGTTGTGACTACCCGAAGCCCTCCTTCCATAGGCCAGGGGCTGGCGACTAGCAACAAAGGAGTAATTCCCTATGCTGGGAAGGCATTGCCTTTATAAATGTAAAAAACCACAATAGAGTTTGTAATAGGATGTAAGAACTAAGTAAAAGAGAATACAAAAGCATGTGCTATAAAGTAAATGGGGCCGGAAATACAAGCCCAACAGTAATGTAAAACTATAGAAATGTAAACAGAATCTACTGAGTCGTCCTCTAGGAGTCCCACCTGAAGGGTGGGTAAATATGGTCTCCTCAACACCTTAGGTTTTTTTGTCTGCTCAGTGTACGTCTCGCTATGTGGTCCACCTTCGTGTACCGTCCATCTCCACAACACTCTGCCTCGATCAGTGATGTCCGTCATCTGCAAACAACACAACGAAGTGCGTGCATTGCCCATGAAAGGGTGAGTATAACGATACTCATAAGGGAACCCGAGACCCCTTAAGGTCTCTGTAATGGCCCAGAGCTCTCCGACCCTTTACTTTGTCAAAAATAAGGTCATGAAGTGTTTTGGAGGGTAAAATGGACTTTTCACACACTTTCCAGAATTTTGAAACTACACGCCATGTAGTTTGAGTACACACCATGTTCCCCTTTTCCGGGTATCCCCCGTGTTGCAGACCGTGTCCTTGCTGTGTGGAATAATGGGTACATGCCGTGTGCCCAGTTCTACATGTCGTGTAGTCCTTCCCCGCGTACGCGTTACCAGTCAACGACTGTGTACCATGTTGGAGTCGTGTCCTTTCCATGTGCAATAAACGAGTACATGTCGTGTGTCCAAACTACACGCGTTGTAGTATTTCCCTGCGTATGCGTTACCCTCAAACCGTGTGTTGACCAGTCAACGACCGCAGAGCCGTGTTGGGAGCTGCGTGGAGACTGTGTAAAATAACCAAGTACACGTCGTGTACCCTAAAGTACACGCCGTGTACTTTTCCGTTTCTCACCTATAAATGAAGGGGTACCCTCCTCCTTTCAACTCACCCCTCTCCTAACCTTTCCCTCTGAGCAGAGTTCTCCCAAGAGACTCGAAGGCTCTTTCCTCCATAACTTCTTTGTCTGAGCTCCGATTTATGATCCGTCAGCGGCAATGGGATCGTGACGACGATGCGGAACTTCCGAGATTAGATCCATTGTCTTCCCTTCGGCCTTTCCTTTCTGACTTCCACCCGAGGAGGTTTTGTTAGGACCCGACAGTGGTGACGGACACCGATGAACTTCTTCTAAACTTGATCCAGGGGAGCACTGTGATCAGAACCTATTGAGTTAGGGATCATTCCTTTGTCTCTCTCTCTTTTGTGCATCATGTGGGGTGGGTATCCTCTTGTTTTCATGAGAAACAGTTGAACCATTAAATAAAGATAATAACTGGTCAAACAACGGGGTTGGGGAGTTTGTGATTGTTGTTACTTTATACCCTGTGATATTATGTTGTAAATTGAATGAGCTTATACCTACTGAAAATCATGGTCGTTGGGGGCCTTTGTTTACGCAATTAAATATTTCCCTCTCCTTCTGGATTTTCTTATGGATGGAAAATTTTTGGAATGTGGAATTTGGTTAATCATGTAAAGTTGGCTGTTTAAAATAGGGAAACCTTGTGTGATCACCCCGGTTAAACAAAACGGAATAATGAATATGTGGGGTGTTGGATTGGTTACGTGACATGTGTTGGGGGTGTTTTTTGGGTTATTGTGGATCGGGTGAACAGCAGGGTAGCGGTTGACTTGGTTGTGGGTTAGTGTGAATGTTATGATGGTGATGGGCAGCGAGGCTGCAATAAATGGTATTAAAGGGATAATGATGTTTGGTGTGGTTGTGGTTATGGTGGTTGGCAGTAGGGCTGCAGGGATGGTTTATTTGTGAACGGGCAGTGAGTTGTGAATATTAAATAAGATTGGAAGAGTTAATGAAAGGTGGGGCGTGGTAATGAAACGGAAATAATAATCAATGGGGCTGTTTGGTTAATAAGAAGGGCTTGGGTGTGTTGCTTGTGTTTTTCTAACTTGTTTTGTGGATGGCAGGGATATGTTTTACGAACGATTGGTGTGGTCAGTTGTGGATAGTTTCCCAACAGTTAAGGAACTAAATATCTATTTCTACTGAAATGTGAAAACCTAAAGGGGGTTGGGTTTGTTTGTTGTATGCATGCTTCGCAGTAGCAGTGCCGAGGAACGTGCTCAGTTTCTCTGTTTTGAAGCCATATTTTGGGATGTGTGATTGGTATACTTATATATATCTGTATCTTTTGTGTTTTATCGCACCCCACCCATGTTGAGCACTTAGTGTTGAACACTCCCATTTTATGGGAGAGGGTGTTTTCCCCTTAGTTAATATCTCCTTACATCTCCTTCTCCCCTAGGCTGTGATGGCTTGAGGCGAACATACACATAAGACTCTTCAGGTAGGTTTTGATTGGGGCGGTTTTAGCCCAAGACTCTTCGGGTAGGTTCTACTGTTTCCCAAGAATCTTCGAGATGAGGCCCAGGTGTGTGCGGGCGAGATACGTGGTTGTGAGGCCCAGGTGTGTGCGGGAGGGATACGTGGTTGTGAGGCCTAGGTTTGTGCGGGTGGGATACGTGGTTGTGAGGCCCGGGTGTGTGCGGGCGGGATACGTGGTTGTGAGTCCCAGGTGTGTGAAGGCGAGATATGTGGTTGTGAGTCCCAGGTGTGTATGGGCGGGATACGTGGTTGTGAGGCCCAGGTGTGTGCGGGTGGATTACGTGGTTGTGAGGCCCAGGTGTGTGCGGGCGGGATACGTGGTTGTGAGGCCCAGGTGTGTTCGGGCGGGGAGAGTGTGGCAGCGTCAGGACGTTCTCCGTTAGGAAGAGATGCTAACTAAAGGGAACTGGTGTGGGGTACCCAATACTCTTGTTTCTTAAATACTACTACCTGTTGTGATTTATTTTTGGTGAGTGTGGCTGGTGAGGTTGGGTGGATATAATTCCTTGCTAGGTTTCTTCTGTTGTTCTCACGGGACATTAGGATGTCTCCCCACTTGTGCACGAGAGCTTTAGGTTTCCCTACTGAGTATACTTCTATGCTCACCATACATTTACTTTTAGGTTTCCAGGAGGACTAACAGGGCCGTGCGGGACCCTACTAGTCTGACAGTTGGAGTTTCTACAGTTTGGTGTACTTGTTTCCTTTTTGGTATTGTACATTGATCATTCTTGTACTTGTACCTTCTTATAAATTTTTTTAAAACATGCATGTGGGGTTGGTTTGGGTTTATTTATATACACTTGCTCTTTCTCTTTTTGGTGGTTGACTTGTCCTATTTCCTGATCTATAAAAATAAAAAAAGGGTAATGCCTCCCATATTTGTGAAAACTCATACCCTTGGTGCTAGTCGCCACCCTGGGGCCTACTGGAGGCGGGACTCAGGGGTCATTATCTCCCTTTCACCATTGCCAGCTTAGTAGGGGAATCTTTGGTGGGAGGGGGTCATGACAGAATGGTATCAGAGCTGATGGTTGAGAGATAGGATGGATTCTGGAGTTAGGCATAGTGATGATTGCATGGGATGGTAGGGCAAGAATGTTAGTTAATCTTGGTGCGTGACATAGGCCATGGAAGACCGGTTAGGACACAGGATTTTAGGGCCCCACATGATCTGATGCAAGGACTTTGAGCCTACCGAATGACCAAGTGATACTACATTTATTGTAGGGTAGAGACCCTAGGAAAGGTACATGCATCATCATGATTGTGTTTTACATGATTTGGGTGTTCGGGGAAAGAAATTGATTAAAATGATAATATAAAACTTTGAATTTTTCCTTACTACTTGGGCTTAGGCGATCCTTGTTTACCGTATAGCTATGGCACTTGGACGTCATCCCCGGGTGGCTCAGACAGCCAAGGCCCAGTAGGTTCAGGAGGTCGATCAGTTGAGGATTGACTGAGAGGTGGAAGATAGCCAGTGGCAGAAGACTCTCCGTTCTTTTCAGTGGCATACCCTCAACAAGTACGAGGGTAGTACTTCAGATATGGAGACGGAGGGGTGGCTTGAAGAGCTAGGGATCACTTTTACCTTGATCCGTGCTCCGAGGGAGTACTGGGATCCCCTAGAAATCAGTCAGCTGAGGGGTGCGGCACGACAGTGGTGGACACTCTACCTCAGAGAAAAGATATAGGCAGAGGTTCCATGGGCTGACTTTGAGAAGGAATTCCGAGATGAATTCCTTTTTTCCATGATCACGGTGGAGAAGCGGCAGGAGTTACTCTCCCTTCAGCAGGGGAGTATGTTAGTATGAGAGCTGGGGATCAAGTTCAAGGATCTCCTGCGCATTGCTCCAGATCTATTTCCGGATGAGGAGTCTCAGGCGAGATGTTTGGAGGAGCCGCTTCCTCCTTCGCTCCAGTATGCTGTCACCCCCTTTAACCCTTCCGACGTACATGGCCGTAAAGAATAAGGCAGTGGTTGTAGAAAGGATGCACTCACAGGGAGGTGCACCACGTGAGGGTATCCAGCCATGTTCATCAAAGGGGAAGGCAGTCAGCAGTAGGTCTCTTGCGGCGGGACCTTCCTGTTTCAGGCCAGTAGGGAGCAGGCCCTAGCAGTTCTAGTTCAGATCTTTGGGTCCTCGTCCCTTTTTCACAAGCCCAGGACCGAAGTGTTTTTCTTGTGGAGGTTTCAGGCATGTTCAGAGTCGGTGCCCGACCCAAGCTCAGTATGGTGGAGATGGATAGGTTCAGCGCCCGCCTTAGCAGCACCAGTCATCGGAAATAACCTTCCAGCAGAAACAAGTTCAAGTCCCTCTGAGGGGAGATGGAGCAGGTGGTGGCCAGCCACAAGGAGTTCCTCAAGGATCCCAATCTGGACGTGGTCAAGGAGGTAGACTTCAATAGAGAGGCAGAGGAGCTGGGCGCAGATAGTTTCATGCATGAGAGGCATCATCCCTAGAAGGACGAGGGATCGATAGAGATGTGTTTGGGTTTTCATGAATGATCTCCTTTATGTTTTGTTGGGAGCATTACACTCCATTGTTGGAACTCTTTTTCTCATTCTTTGGGCCTGGACTTTGTTTTTGTGAGTTTTTAATGCTATGTTTTTTCCTACTTTTGTTTAAATGTATGTGAAGAGCCCTATCGTGTGGAGAGGGGAAGACCTAATCCCTAATCGAGACGCATTAATGTGGATGCGATTAAACCCGTGCAGGCGAGTCAGTGCCGCCTAAAGCAGATAATATCTTGACATGGGAGAAGGAATTCCCCAAGCCATGTGTCTGGGCAGTGTGCATGTTGTACGGTGTTGGGGGCAGTGTAAGTTGGAAAATCCTAATATATGGAAGTGGGAAGGCCCAGTCCTTAATCGAGACGCATTAATACGGATGCGATTAAACCCGTGCAGGCGAGTCAGTGCCGCCTAAAGTGGATAATATCTCGACATAGGAGAGGGAATTCCTAACTCATATAATTAGGGTTGTCGGTTGTTTCCTGTTATAATGAGAACCCTAAGAGGTATCTTGTTGAGTTTCCTCTGGGTTGGTTTTGAATTCTCGAGGATGAGAATGTTTTAAGAGGTATCTGATGTAATGGCACGGACCTCTCTGGCCCTTTCCTTGGTCAAAAAGAAGGTCAGGAAGTGTTCTGGAGGGTAAAATGGACTTTTCCCACACTTTCTAGAATTTTGAAACTACACGCCGTGTAGTTTGAGTACACGTCGTGTACCCCTTTTCCTGGTATACCCCGTGTTGCAGACCGTGTCCTTGCTGTGTGGAATAATGGTTACACTCCGTGTGCCCAGTTCTACACGCCGTGTAGTCCTTCCCCACATACGCATTACTATTCAACGGCCGTGTACCGTGTTGGAGCTGTGTCCTTGCCGTGGGCAATAAATGAGTACATGCCGTGTGTCCAAACTACACACCGCATAGTCTTTCCCCACGTATGCGTTACCCTCAAACCGTGTGTTGACCAGTCAACGGTCGCAAAGCCATGTTGGGAGCCGTGTGGAAACCGTGTAAAATAACCAAGTACACGCCGTGTACTTTTCCTTTTCTCGCCTATGAAAGAAGGGCTCCCCTCCTCCATTCAACTCACCCCTCTCCTCCCTTTTCCCTCTGAGCGGAGTTCTCCCAAGAGACTCAAAGGATCTTTCCTCCATAACTTCTCCGTCCGACCTCCGATTTACGATCCGTCAGTATCCATGGGATCGTGACGACAAGGCGGAACTTCCGATCTTGGATCTGTTGTCTTCCCTTCGGCCTATAATTTCTGACATCCACCCGATGAGTTTTTTCCGGGACCCGACAGAGGTGACGGACGCCGAAGAACTTCTTCTAAAGTTGATCTGGGGGAGCGTTGTGATCAGAACTTGTTGAGGTAGGGATCTTTCCATTGTATCTCTCTCTTTTGTGCATCATGCGGTGTGGGTATCCTCTTGTTTTCATAATAAACAATAGAACCATTAAATAGAGATAATAACTGGTCAAACAATGGGGTTGGGAAGTTTGTGATTGATGTTACTTTATACCCTGTGATATTATGTTGTGAATTGAATGTGATTCTACCTACTGAAAATCATGGTCGTTGGGGGCCATTGCTTACGCAATTAAATGTTTCCCTCTCCTTCTAGATTTTCTTATGAATGGAAACTTTGTGGAATTTGGAATTTGGTTAATCACGTAAAGTTGGCTGTTTAAAATCTGGAACCCTTGTGTGATCACCCCTGTTAAACAAAATGGAATAATGAACATGTGGGTGTTGGCTTGGTTACGTGGCATGTGTTGGGGGTGTTTTGTGGGTTGTTGTGGATTGGGTGAACAATAGGATTGCGGTTGTCTTGGTTGTGGGTTGGTGTGAATGTTATGATGGTGATGGGAAGCGGGGCTGCAATAAATGGTATTAAATGGATAATGATGTTCGGTGCGGTTGTGGTTATGGTTGTTGGCAGTGGGGCTGTGGAGATGGGTTGTTTGTGAATGGGCAGTGGGTTGTGAATATTAAATAAAAGTGGAAGAGTTAATGAATGGTGGGGCGTGGTAATGAAAAAGAAATAATAATCAATGGGGATGTTTGGTTAATAAGAAGGGCTAGGGTGTGTTGCTTGTGTTTTCCTAACTTGTTTTTTGGATGGTAGGGATATGTTTTACGAACAATTGGTGTGGTTAGTTGTGGATAGTTTCCCAGTAGTTAAGTAACTAAATAACTATTTCTACTGAAATGTGAAAACCTAAAGGGGGTTGGGTTTGTTTGTTGTATGCATGCTTCGTAGTAGTAGTGCCGAGGAACATGCTCAGTTTCTCTCTTTAGAAGCCATAGGTTGTGATGTGTGTTTGGTATACTTATATATATCTGTATCTTTTGTGTTTTATCTCACCCCACCCATGTTGAGAACTTAGTTCCGAACACTCCCATTTTATGGGAGATGGTATTTTCCCCTTAGTTACTATCTCTTTCCTACTCATTCTCCCCTAGGCTGTGATGGCTTGAGGCGACCATACACCTAAGACTCTTTGGGTAGGTTTCGATTGGGGTGGTTTTAGCCCAAGACTCTTCGGGCAGGTTCTACTATTTCCCAAGAATCTTCGGGATGAGGCCCAGGTGTGTGCGGGCGGGATATGTGGTTGTGAGGACCAGGTGTGTGCGGGCGGGATACGTAGTTGTGAGGCCCAGGTGTGTGCGGGCGGGATACGTGGTTGTGAGGCCCAGGTGTGTGGGGGCGGGATACCTGGTTGTGAGGCCCAGGTGTGTGCGGGCGGGATACTTGGTTGTGAGACCCAGGTGTGTGCGGGCGCGATACGTGGTTGTGAGGCCCAGGTGTGTGCGGGCGGGATACGTGGTTGTGAGGACCAGGTGTGTGCGGGCGGGATACGTGGTTGCGAGGCCCAGGTGTGTGCGTGCTGGGAGAGTGTGGTAGCGTCGGGACATTCGCCGTTAGGAAGAGTAGGTAACTAAAGGGAACTGGTGCGAGGTACCCAATACTCTTGTTTCTTATATACTACTACCTGTTTTGCTTTTGTTTTTGTGAGTGTGGCTAGTGATGTTGGGTGTATAGAATTCCTTTCTAGATTTCTTATATTGTTCTCACGGGACATTAGGATGTCTCCCCACTTGTGCATGAGAGCTTTAGGTTTCCTACTGTGTATACTTGCATGCTCACCCTACATTTACATTTAGGTTTCCAGGAGGACTATCAGGGCCGTGCGGGACCCTACTAGTCAGACAGTTGGAGTTGCTACATTTTTTTGTACTTGTTTCCTTTTTGGTATTGTACTTTGAGCTTTCTTGTACTTGTAGCTTGTTATAAAATTTGTTTAAACATGCATGTGGGTTTGGTTTGGGTTTATTTATATACACTTTCTCTTTCCCTTTTTGGTGGTTGACTTGTCCTATTTCCCGATCTTTAAAAATAAAAAAAGGGTAATCCCTCCCATATTTGTGAAAACTCATACCCTTGGTGCTAGTCTCCACCGCGGGGCCTACTGGAGGCGGGACTCGGGGGGTCATTATCTTCCTTTCACCATTTCCAGCTCAGGAGGGGCATCTTTGGTGGGAGGGGGTCATGACAGTCTCCCAAAATCCCCAAAGGATAAAACACAAAAGGAAAGATACAATCATGAAGTATCAACCAAACCTACTTAGGTATATTCCCATACATATACCTAAGTTATCAATCTCAGTTAGGCTCCAACTCTCAAGCTCAAGCACAACCCAATCCACACAAGAATTAAAGTCAATCACATCGATGATAATGATTGAAAGTCAAGAATTATCTCACATAGGTATACATCTTTCGTATACTGGTAGAGATGATCCGATGTAGTCACTGATTTATCTAAGCTGTCGGACCCACACAAGATATAAGACTAGCTAAGCTATCAGACCGACACCTGATACAAGACCAGCAACTCTGTCGCACCCACATGGGATACAAGTACTGAGGTCAAAATGCCAGACCCACACATGATACAAGAATTTTAGTCATTTTTTTCAAACCCATGGAGGATTTTGGTACAATTTCCATCGCCATCGAACCCACAGAGGAGCCCAGCACGATAGTCATCATAGTCACAGCCAGCTCTAGGGTTCCCGCACAGAGCACGCTCGATTCCAGGAGGGTCCACTCCTCGAGCAAATGGGTCAATAAATAAAATATCACGAATTCAATAGTTGATGTATCCCGGAGTTCTGTCTCATCAAATGAAACCCACCGCGACAGACGGCACGTCAATCGGATGCCCGGTATGAGAGTTATTGGCTTTTCCGTTCCAAGGGCCCGGTTGGATTTACGTTCATTCCAAACCTGGACATTTTTCAAATTTGTACAATACTCACTTAGAGTATCTGAAAAGGACCATCTCGTTGAGAGGATCTCAGTGCCATAGACGATGTTTCGATTAGATGCGCGGTAAAGAAGATATACACATTTAAGCGAAATGGGCCCGACCCGTCAAGCCAGGTGGGCTGGCGGGTCTGCCCGACTCAGTTCGGTGGGTTCGACCTAGCTGTGGGGTTGGCCCAGCCCGGTGGGTTGCAACCCAACCTGGCGGCTATGGCCCGGCCCCCAGCTGGCCGCTGCTCGGCCAGCTGGCTAAGCGGAGCAGGGGGGTGGGTGGGGCGGCCCCCCGGTTCCTTGTAACGGCGGCACCGAGCGACGCCATCTCTCTGGCATAGCTGGCCAAAGATGACCGGTCTTTCCGGCGCAAGCGGCCCGCACAGCGGGCCGATGTCCTCCTACGTGCCACCTACGAGAGCCGCGGTTTCTTCCGCCCGGCCGAAAGGTGGCCGGCCGGTTCACCCACCGAAGCGGCCCACCCAGCACGGGCCGTAGTATTTCCACAGCGCGATGCCATGGGGGTGTTGCGGTCTTCCCACAGCGTAGCGCCAAGGAGGCACTGATGTTCTCCATGCCGACCGACTATGGACGACCGGTTGGGTTTGTCTGAGTGGCCCGTAGTTTTAGGCTGCGGGTTTCCCTACGCAGCTGGTGTGCGGCCGCCGCCTCCGATATCCACGGCCTCGGGTCGCTGCCGCCTCCGATCGCCACCGCCAAAATAAACAAGAAATTTTTGAGGGTCATCGGGCCATGTTTGTTCAGGCCACGCCCTCCACGTTAGGTGATATCAAATGGGCATAGATGATCACTTTCATTAATTAATGACGAGAGTATAATTTTATTAAACTAAATTCATACAAACCCCCCTACCTTGATTCCGAAGTTCCATTGTCGAAGAGCCGTGGAAGAAGGTGTCGCGGAAGTCAGGCGTCGATTTTATTGATGTCAGGAAATGTCCGAAGAAGAAGCATAGTCGATGTTCCTCGTGAACGACGTCTTCTCCCTTGATGCGATGAAAGAATAAGAATGACTGGAATTCCTCATGAATGCCGCCTCACGTTCTATCCTTGGTCGTCGAGAGGATATTGTTCCCCATGTTCTTCGTTGGAGAGGGTGAATTCTCTCAAAGCCTTCCCACAAAAATTTTCCAAGGAAAATAAAATGAAAGTCTCCCCCAAATTATAATATTTCCATATATTTCAAAACAATTAAAAAGAATTGTTGATAGAACAAATTAATTGAAGGAGTATTTAATTATTTGTGATGGCACAATTAATGGGAGGGAGGAGGAGATGCTCCACCATTATCTGGTAATTCAAAATTTAAGAGAGTGGTTTAAGGGATTTAAAGGGGGAATTTAGGGGTCACATGCTCATGTGGGCCCCGCCACACATTATCCTCTCATGGGAGGTTAGGTGGGGTGTGGGACCCACCTCCAACTCCTCTTTGGAGAAGATAACCACCCCCTTAACAAAAGTTATGTGACATATAATTTTTTTATTTATTTTAATAACAAACCCCAAAAATTAATTTCTCCTCCCGACCAAACACAACTGTGGTAAAGGTCCCCTTAGGAGAATACCAGCACTGCGAGTTCATCAGTGTCCTTCTATTTAACATTCAAGCAACAGTTCAAAAGATAGAAAAACCTGCACGTATGTTTACTGAGCGTACCTGAACAAAACTTCATAAATTGATTCCGGGCACACCGGGCCTCGGAATCAGGCACCGTTAGAAACTGCGAACTCGTAAAATTCCAAAGAATTCAAGGAAAAAATTTTCCTTGAAATTTCCAGGGTTTTACATGGAATGGTTGTAGTTTTGGGAAGAGATGAGATGGAGGGAGTAACAATAGATGTGGGATCATAGGCTGCAGGAGTAGGTGAATGTTTGGAATCATCCTCACATGGTGTCCCATCCATAACGAAAATTCTTCCTAGAACCCAGGGATATATGTAACCATACTTCATTAGTAGATTCATGTTATGAAGTGGATGGAATTATATAAACTCCATCTAGATGAGATATGTGAGGGGAATGGATCTATTGAAAATTATGAGATGTTGAGCCGAATTAGTTGATGAAGGTACCACTCATCTGTGTACATCATGTCTGATGCACATGATACATGAAGTAAAATGTGACTTCAGATTTCATGTTGAGGGAAGGTACACTCATTTTAGTAGTGAGGATTAGGATATCTAACTAGATGATTCTCTTGTGGGCCTAGGCATGGGAGAACCAGGACTGACTCAATGCAATATGAGGAATTAAGAGCATGTGGCCTAACAGATGAGTGGATTTCATAAACTAAGGATCAAGGATTCTATAAGGTATCAAGGAATAATTATCCAGATTTTTGTAGAATCTTACTTAACAATCATGAGTTGAAGATTCTAAATACATCAGATTTGAAAATTCACAAGAATAAAGATCCATCCCAGTGTCAAACTCATCTTAGGAGAATTCATGGGGCCTACTGCCTATACGAATGTGTATACTGTCAATAGAAACATCAAAAGTATAAATGAATTCCATGAGTATATATATAAATTTATCCTCATGAACATTGATGATGGGAGTGATGTGAAGGTTGTTAAAGAAGTAGCAGACATCTTAAAAGTTGTGAAGGCATGTGAGGATGGAAAAATCCAATGTTTTGTCAACCCGTATGATCTTTTCTTGCATTAGGATCAATGTGACCTTGTTCTTGGGGGTCTATAGGTGTGTGATGTGGTTTATATGTGGGATAGAGTCATCATGTGACCTATTCATGGTCAAACGAGGGTCTTTAGAGTCTAACAATGTTGTGGAAGAATCAATAGGTCCATAGGGGGATAAAGTGGTTTGTGGTAGAGGTTTAGGAGCCCCATGGGTTTTAGTTGTAGGTAAATCATCATTCATGGATGTGAAATCACGTGTGGGAGGATACAATGTCATTTTTCATTCCATTTTCAGAACAATTAATTGATTTTTTCTGATAGTAGGAGGGGTGTGAGTTTTATAGTGAGGATAAAGGATGTTGTGTCAATGGAGAGGTGTGGTCGATGTCTGGACTTGTAGTTTTGTGTGAGTGGGAGGATGGGAATTAAAATATAGGGATCAAAGCATTGTGAACCATAGGTTCAAAATATAAATTAGAATATAACTTACATAATTTTAATTTTTGAACATGACATGTAGGTTTTGAATTTAAATTTTTTCATTCAGTGAACCATACATGTTGTGTAGTAGATTAAATGATGGTTAAGTTGGTTTTACCTTTGTGGACCAAAACCAATTCTCTTTGACTATAATGAACCCTAATCCTTATTTATTTTACTCAATAATATTCTATCCTAGGTTGACATATCCTGGGATATCTCTACGTTAGTGAATCTTTTAACATCGATAGAAATACTCAGTGATGTTCTGATGAATTTCAAAGTGATGATACAACCCTCATAGAATGGTTCCTAATAAATATTCAATCTTAAACATTAATATGGAAATGAGGTTATCAAATTTTATGAATTTTTATGTTCCCAAAAGAGAATATGTAACATCCCAAACTTTTATCGACAAAATTTTCCTTCTTATAAAAATTTTATATTGCATAAAACACAGAAATCGCATAGAAAACAAAATAAAAACAGTATTTTCATAAATTAATAATGAAATATGTTACATATATGTAAATTGAGGAATTTTTTTTAATGAAATAGTAACTTTCCCATTAGAATAGTAACGTGACCATTAAGAATTGTAATCTGACTATTAGAATAGTATCACGACCTATGAAAGTGTAAATAAATTTTTAGTAACATGTATATGAGAAAACATATATTTATATCATAAAAAGAGTAAATAAATATTTAAAAAGGATAAATTAAGTATTGAAAAGATATATGAAACATAATTTTCCATTTTTAATATTTTTATTAATATATCTATTTACAATCAAATTTATTATTTAAAAAATTGACTCATAGATTATTATTTTTTTGTATTATTTTTATAAAATAATTTTATAAGACATTAATAATTTTTTTAAAGTGTCAAAAAATCTATTATAATATTAAAATCGTGTTTATCAAGGAAATGATGATTTTATTAAAATAAATAAAATTTCTATTTGTTATTAATATATTTCAATAAAATTGATTATATTTTGAAATTCTACACATAATAATTAGTTATGGGGAATTTATTATATTTTTATAAAATAGTTTAATTTTTTTAATACTGAAATATAATAATTTATGATATAAGAAATATACATGAAATTTTCAGTCATTATTGATATATGGATGAAGTATTCACAATAATATATAACTATCCGTAGATATTTGTTGTATTTTTTCATTGGATTCATCCCTATATATAGTATTCAGCCTAAATAATAAACTGAAGAATAAAATAATAAACAAAACAACCCTCTCCTCCATTATAAAAACCAGCTCTCCCCACCTCTTATCCCCACACCACTATATCCTAGAAGATTTTAAAAATTCTATAAAATTATTTTATCATGAATATACTCTCACATTTAGGAGCATATTTTCTCCAAAAAAATTCCAAAACCAACCCGCTTAATGATGTTTTCAATGTGATAAAGATCAAGAGTAAAAATCCTATTTCTCTTTCCACTAATTTCATTTTAATTTTTTTTCTTTTCTTATACTCCCCTCACCTACCTATCCCAAAGTGGAATGATATGAGCATTATAAATTTATTATTATTTTATTATTTTAATGGAATAATATATCATCAAATATCATCCATCATTCTATTTTTATAAGAATTAAAACATCCTCTTGGCATATTGATTTACTCCCATCATAGACTATGGAATTAAATTTTCAAATACCACCTAAATAATGATTTTAAAAGAATTACTATTGTAAAATAATATTTGATTATACAAATTATAAGTCATGTAATTTTTTAGAAACAATATATAAAAATTATACTAAATAAATTTATATAAGTATGAGCTATTTGTGAAAACTGCTAACATAAAATAAATCATTTTCATTATCTTTTTGTCTAATGAATTATCATAATAAAATATAAATAAATGATATATAATACCATTAAAATGTTAATAAGATCATTAATGACATATTATTTCAATTTGAGAGAATTATTCACTTACTACATGAACTTCCATACTTTTATATAAGGGAACCGATCACAAAAACTATGAAAATGAACACTCCCAGAATGATGTAATTGAACTCTATAACTCATCGTAATGTAATAAAATTGACTTAAAAAATTATTTAAAATAATGTATATTTATAAAACCTTCTTAATTAATTAATTATTAGATTTAATTTGATTATCATGGAGATTTTGTACAAGTATAGAACACATTCAGACATAAAGAAAATGATTCTCTCTGAATCTCTATTTTTTCATTTGGGTTACACTTTCTCTATATATACCCCAATTTAAATCTAAATTAGTTTTCTTTACTCTTTATAAAATCTTTGAGAATTATAAAAAACATATTTATGATTCTAAATTATTATTTTTGCATGTAATTCATGTTTTATAATGTTCCCTTTTCAATTGTTATCATTAAGAAATCCCTATTTAAGGAAACATCCCAAAATCATAAAAATTTCATGTACAATCCATAATCAGTTTTGAGGAAGAAATGTTTTTTCTAAAAATTATATGTTATCATTAAAAATAATATATTTTCATTTCATGATTTATGTAAACCATTACACATTTTCCCTCATTAAAGAATCTTTAATATTTTTCTTTTAATCCACAATAAACTGGCTCATTTGTAAAGTTTTTTCATCACGATTTTTAGAATTTTTTACTTTATATTAATAACATTTATCATCATATATTCCAATTTAACCATATGAATTTCCATTTATGATTTAAATCCAATTTTTCTTGAATAATTTTATAATACAGCTGTTTTTATGCTATATTATCTAATTATCATACTATTGGCCTCAATTATTTTTAATGCTCAAAAATCCTGCTTAACTAAGCTAATTATGATTTATTAATATATAGTGTGTTTAATCATGTTCAATTATACCTTTATCCTTTGGTGTTTCTGGTTACATAATAAGAAATAATTATATATTTTTGTTAAGTATGTGCTACAAATTCTTATCCTACTAATAGAGAAGTTACTGATACATGACCTACCAATGACATAAGATATTGATATGAATAGTCACCGATAGAGTGTCTCCAAAATTTCACTAATTATGAGTCACTGATAGATTAAATTGCTGATAGATATAGTTTAAGATGCCTATCCTACAAACATCCAACCTACCGATAGAGTGACTGACCGATACTCAGAATTTCGCTAAGTATAAGATAATGATAGATAGGTTTCAGATCCATTATATATCGATTTCTTGGTTGACTGATGCTAGTTTATCCTACCAATAGAGTTATACACCTATAGAATTATGTATTGATAGAAATTATCTACTAAAAAAATAAGCTACTGATAGAATGATCTACCGAAAACATGATACACTTGTAGTCTGAGATATTGACAGACTGATACACAGATGATCTATCAGTTAAAATTGAACATTCCTCTAATAGTTATATTTAAAAAACATAGTACTTATCATATTAATGAAAATTTCCATTTTTTAGACAACATTTAATGATGTTAGATACCAGTATGATATACAAGGTACCATCAAACCTTATTCTTGTCTATATAAAGTGAATATCAATATCATAGAAAAAAGGAGGGAACCTTGATGATATATACATATATATTCATTCCCCATAGATAAAAACACAAGAACTTCATATTGTGATTACATTAAGATACTACTAATAACCAAAAGACAACAACTCTATACATCAACAACATAGAAGAAAAGAACACTTTGAGGCTCACTAAGAACAGATGATAGAAGAAAACAACGAATCTCTACTTTGTTGTCTGTTTCTAGAAGTTAACTCCCGCTTCACATATATCATTCGGAAAGAGTCCAGAAGCCACATAGAACATCATATAGAGAATTATAAAACCTATTCTAGTTACATTTATCTTCCTAGGTATATTATTTTCAATTCAAACAGTGTGTGTACCTCTGTTTTATAATAACACAGTAACTCATTTTCTAGATTTCATGATACAAATATAACTTACCAACCTATATTTTCATGCTTTAAATTCCCATATATAATAGAGGAATATGTCCCTGTATGGTTGTTCAATTTTTTTTACTCCCACTTTTATTGTGGAATAGTTCTAGTGACCTAGATAGTATGTACTCGATTTTTACCCTGATACAGGATTTGGATCATGTATTTATATATAAAATTGTTGGTGGTAGGTGATCACCAAGTTAATAGGATTAGATCTCATCTTGCGATTGAACCTCTTGATTAATTTTAATGTATGTTATCATGTTTTTTCACTGTATTTTCAATTATTTTAGAACAGTTAACATTTAATTGACATTTAGTATTAGATAGTGTTTATGTTAGATTGTCTTGTATACATTTTTCAAATGTAAAAATAGTTTTCCGTAATTATTTAAATAATAAATATTCAATCTTTGAGAAATCATTCAAACAATCAAATCCTTTATAAATATTATAATTTGATTAATGATAATGTTTTTTTTATGAAATTGGGGTATTTTTTAAATATTTATTTTAGATATAATTTTTCATAGGAACTCAATTCACCTCCACCCTCTTTAGTGACTTGCTTCGACCAACATTTGGTATGAGAGTTGGTTTTTAATATTATTTTTTAAATGATTTAAAATATTTAATACCCATACAAACATGGATTTTATTTTTGTTGTAGAGATCTCTACATTTTTTTCAATTGAAAATTTATTTCCCATTAAAATAATTATTAATATGGGAAAAAGGTATAAAGGTGTTGCCACCAATAGACCTCCCTACATTAATAGAACAATCTATTCTTAGTGGATATTTAAAATGAAAATTCATTTTAAAAGTACGGGGTTTGAACTCTAGTATTAAATTGTAGATTAATATAATATTTTTTATACTAATAAGAACACTTGGGATTATTCGACTCTGGTGGCATACAATAATAACAATAAAGCTATGAATTACTTATACTTGTCTTTAGTTTATAAAAAATTTCACAGGATTTCTTCATGAAAAAAAGAACATGAAATTTGGGATACTATGGCTATTTCACATGAAGTAACTTCTAGTATTAATGAAATTATACATATTACATATACTATTAAATATTATAACATTAATATAAATCTTGATGATCCCATTTCAGAAATGTATCTCAGGTTCAATGAAATTGTAACCATGATAGTCTCTCTGGGAATGAAAATAACATTGATTATCCAATAAAAACATAAATTTTAATTACATTTTAATGGTATTAAATATTCATTTTTGATCTTATGGGCCTGAGTTAGTGTATTTTCATTATGAACAACCATTCTCATCATTTGTGCACTTCATGCCTAATATACACCAATTTAGGCCCAATGAGTCATCTGATTCTAAGGAATGTAATTATCAATATTTTAATTTGATATTTTGGGAAATATATCTACACTTAAATTTGAACATTTTTCATTCAGGGATCAATGGATTATTCATAAACAATGATGGAGATATTTGAAGATGAATGGAAGCAATTCTAAGAGAAGGTAGATTGGAAAGCAGCCCACTTATGAGACTGTGGATCCCAACATACAGGCCCAATTAATCCCAAATTTTGTGTGATGATATAATATATGTATAGGAACAAATAACGCTCAATGATCAAATGCTAATTCGGCTTCTATGGTGGTCATTAAGGCGACCCAATTTAGATATACAATTATGGGCCAGATTCTGAGGCCCAGAAAAACAGACCACTAATTTGATCATATCTCGGAATCCACAACTACAAATGGGCCCAAATTTTAAAGGCGGTTATAAGACATATGGAGATCCATTTTTGTTCTCTATGGACCACTTTGATTCTGCCATCAAGAAGGTATTACAGATGCGTCTGTTCGGTAAAGGAAAGCTGGCTGCCACCTCGGGTCAAGGGTGAAAAAATCAACTCTCCCTTACTTTCCACCCACCTATGGCCTACCACAATTAATTAAGGAGACTTGGACTGTTGGAGGCTCGACCCAAGGGCTAAAAAATGACTATTTAAGGCAGTGGTGTTGGAGGATTGAAGGATATTTGAGCTTGTTTTCATCTTAATGTTATGCTGCCAATTTCTCATTGTAATGTTCTTCCTTCACATGTAAGTTGTTTTAATTCATCCTTCTTTCTTAATAAAAGTTATTCTTATCTTATAATTCTGTTCTTATCCTTATCACTTTGATACCATTGGTTCAAGGTGTGAACTTTTTCATACCAAACCTTGTGAGATTATCACACAACGGTGGAGTGATTGTTATTTTATTGCGTTTTTTTACTTCTCCATTTCCTCTCTCACGAGTCTACTTTCCGCTTCCATTGAAACCAAAGAATCAATGGAGGGCTAACCCACTTATGGGTTGATCCAAGGGAATAGAAAGGGGCTGGATTGTATTTTATTTATCACCTCATTAATGTATAATCACTTCTTTAGTTAAGATTTTTATTTGACGATTTTTAAACTCCATCATTCTTGTTGAATTTAAGGCCACACACTTCAAGTGCTAATACGAACCTTTACCTTGAAGTGCTCAAAACATTGATCCTTAAAGTATATAGGTAATTAGTATTAAAGGTTGTTGGCATTAAACCAATAAGTGATGATGCTGTTTTATATCCTTAAATGAACCCATCTCAAATTTAAGAAATTGAAATCATTAAAAAGAAAATACGTCCAATCCACCCCGAGCGATAACCTAGGATCAACTCATTCTTTTAAATTGAATTAATTTAAATCTGTTAGTTATACTTTAAAACCATATAAAGTCAACCCATGTTGGCCACTTCATATCCAAAAACAGTCCATATAATGTACGTGTCTATAGGTTTCTTCTTAGGTCTCTGAGGATTCGATAACACAAGCTAAACTACAAGGACCGTGCTACCTTCATCTCTTTGGTAATTTTGAGCGAGAATCAAATTTTGGTGCCGTTGCCGAGGTCCCAAGTAAGTCATCTAAACACCCATTCTATTCTCCCCCATTTCTTATTTTCTCATCCAAATTCTCTTATCTTGTCCCTTTCTCATTTTTTTCTTTTGGCGCATGTCCGCCTACACCCGCGATCAATCAAACTGTCTAGTTAGGGTGGATAGTCCTGGGGTTGGGGAGTCAAGTATACCAAGGTAACTCATTCCATTAGATCATAATCTTCCTAATACTCTAGAGTCCAAAATTGAGTCAATTTCAATAAAAGGTCTTCAAGGAAACCAACTCATAAACCCGGGTAGAAATCAAAATGGAAACCCAAATGAGGCAGCCCCAAACTTGGGGAATGCGGTCAATCAAACCATGAATGACTACCTCATAACTTCATGGTCCAAATACCCCTAATGCATTATTCACAATTCCCTAGGAGATTCCAACTACATCGTTAAACCCCATGTCCTAAACCACCTTCCCACATTCCATGGGATGGAATCCGAGATGCCATACCTGCACATTTAGGAGTTCAATGACATTGTAGAAACCATGTGTCCCCAACATCAACTAGAATCAGTTAAGATGAGGCTATTTCCTTTTTCTTTAAAAGATCAAGCTAAAAATTGGCTAAACAATTTGATACCATCATCCATAAATTCGTGGGACCAACTTCAAAGACAATTCTACAAAAAATACTTTCCCCACCACAAAACAATTACGCTTAAAAAGAGTATCCAAAAATCTTTTGAAAAAGAGGGAGAGTAATTCTATGAAACATGGGAGAGGATCAAAGACACTCTAAACATGGTTCCACACCATGGTTTTTCTATTCCTGAACAAGTAAGAATTTTCTATGAAGGGTTGGGTCCGGGGAACAAATAATTCATTGACATGATGTGTAATGGAACCTTTAAAAACAAAGCCCCAAATGATGCTTACGAGTATCTAGAAATCCTTTCTGAACAAAACCAAACATGGGGAACTTCACCTTATTCTGAAAAGCCACAAAGAACTAATGGAATTCATACACTTAGAGAAGAGAATATCCTTCGGGCAAAACTCGCAGAACTCTCTAGGAAGGTTAAATAGATAGACCTTAGGAAAGTCCATGAAATCCAAATTATAGACCTTGTTTGCACAATTTGTGAAAAACATGAAAATATGATAGACAACTGCCCAACTATTCCATCCATCAAGGATGTTATTTTAGGAGGACCTACAGCAGAAGTAAATGCCTTGATCTTTCAAAAGCCTCAATACCAAAACAACTTCAATCCTAGGTATAACGACCACCCAGGCTTCCGCTGGAAAGATAACCAACAACCTAGCCAACCACAGGGACAAAATCCTTACCCCCATCAGAACTACCAATCCGATAACCAGTTCCAAACCCAAACTATTCAATACCAACAGCCACCGGTCCATTTTCAACAAACCATCCTATCTCCAAAATATCCCCCTGGGATAAACCAACCTACTCAAGAACCCACCCAAACTGTTCCACAAAGCCTACCAGAACAACTGTACAAACAAATGGAGAGGATGAACTCATAAGTCTCTTCCCTAAAACAAGAACTTCAAACCATGAAAACTGGAAAGGCACCCATGCCTACTCAGGCAGTGCCATCCTCAACTTCAAGGGGAGAGTCAAGTTTTTCTCAAACAACTCATGAACAACTAAAGGCTGTGACTGTTTTAAGAAGTGGGAAATTAATTGAGAAACATAAACAACTAATTCAGAACCCACCTGAAGATTCAAACTTGGTTGAAAATTCAAATGAACCACAAGATAAAACTGATAAAACTGATGTAAAAGAAACAACTCTTCAACAAACAACCCCACAACCTACACTATTTCCTCAATGCATGAGGGGGAAACCCAAGCTTGAACTTAATGAAACATTGAGGGAAATATTCTCACAAGCCAAGCTGAACATTCCTCTTCTCGATGCCATCCAAACCATACCTTCCTACTCAAAGTACCTTAAGGACTTGTGCACTTTTAAAAGAAAATTTTCACATAAAAACCAAGTCCTTTTGGCTTCTAATGTGAGTACCACCATTCAAGGGACCATTCCTCCTATGTTGAAAGACCCGGGTTGCCCTTACATCAATGTTGAACTAGGAGAGAGAAAATTTGTCAAGGCCTTGTGTGACCTAGGTGCTAGTGTCAATATCATCACATATGCTGTGTATTGCCAGTTAGGCCTAGAAGAACTCGAACCCACATCTGTCACACTTCAACTTGCAGATCGTAGCATTAGGGTTCCAAAGGGGATTTTAAAGGATGTTCTGGTAAAGGTTGAGAATTTCATCTACCCTGTTGATTTCATTGTCCTTGACAACCATCCAAACTTAGGAAATAATGATCAAACCCCAATCATCCTTGGTCATCCTTTTCTTGCAACAATCAACTCTGTTATCCAAGTCCGAAATGGGAACATGACCATCACCTTTGGGAACATGAGTCTAGACTTGATCATCTATAATAAAAGATCAAAAATTGGGGATGACAAGGTCATTCATGAAGTAAACATGATAGGAATCATTAATAATGAATCCATAGAACATCAAGGAATGTTTGCTGAATGTTTAAGTCAGGTTGAGATTGATTTCCTTTGTTCACATAAAGGAAGTTTATCTCCTTGGCTTGAATCAATTTCAAATTGCTCTTATGATGAATTCTTAGGTCCAACAATCATTGAAACCTTTCAAGAAACCACTTTCATGGAGACCACTCCAACTTCTTTCCCTAAATCTGATCAAGCCAATCTAGTAGATGAAACTTCTACATGTGGGGAATCAATCCTATCTGAATCTCTAAAAAAAAGAAATTGAACTTGATCCAATGTCCCAATATTCTTCTGAAATTATGAACCAACATGATCTTGAATTGAAGGAACTTCCCGCTACACTCAAGTATGCTTTCCTAGGGGAAAATAAAACACATCCTATTGTTATTTATTCTTCTCTTGAAGCCAATCATGAGAGGATGCTTCTAGATGTCCTTAGGAAACATAAGAAAGCCATTGGTTGGACCCTATCTGATATTCTTGGGATTATTCCACTTTTTGGGACTCATAGGATTGTTCTGGAATCTAATTCAAATCCATGTCATCAACCTCAATGGAGACTCAATCCTAATCTAATGGAGGTAGTAAGGAAAGAACTTCTGAAATTGTTAAAGCTGGTATCATATATCCCATAGGTGAGAGTGAGTGGGTGAGCCCAATACAAGTGGTTCTAAAAAAGGCTGGAATCACGGTGATAACCAATGAGGATGGATAGATTCTTCCAACAAGGGTGAGTAGTGGATGGATGGTCTACATTGACTATAGGAAGTTAAACTCATTCACTAAGAAGGACCATTTCCCCTTACCATTCATTGACGAAGTCCTTGAGAGAGTGGTTGGTCATGCCTTCTACTATTTCTTAGATGGGTACTTGGGGTACAATCAAATTGAGGACTCCCTAGAGGATTAAGGGAAGACTACATTCATATATCCATTCAGAACCATTTCTTTCAAACGCATGCCCTTCGGGTTATGCAATGCCCCTAGAACCTTCCAATCGTGCATGATGGGAATCTTCTCAGACATGGTAGGGGGTTTTATATAGGTCTTCATGGATGACTTTTCTATGTTTGGGGATTCATTTTAGGGATGTATGCAAAATGTGGAGAGAGTCTTGTCAACATGTGAATAAAAGAATCTAGTCCTAAACTGAGAAAAATTCCATTTTATGGTTAAAGAGGGACTAGTTTTAGGCCATCTGGTCTTAGGTAGGGGGATTGAAGTTGATAAAGCCAAGGTTGACATCATTCGTCACCTTCCATCACCCAAAACTATCAAGGAAGTGAGGTATTTCTTAGGACATGCTAGATTCTATAGAAGATTCATCAAGGACTTTAGTTCAATATCCCATCCCTTTTGTGCACTCCTAGTAAAGGATGATCCATTTGTTTGGACAGAAAGCTGTGAGGGTTCTTTTGCAACCCTCAAATCCTCTCTCACCTCTCCTCCCATTATGAAATGTCCATATTGGAACCTTCCTTTTGAACTTATGTGTGATGACAGTGACTTTACCGTTGGAGATGTGTTAGGACAGCACTGTGATAAACCTCCTTATGTCATTTCTTATGCAAGAAAATCCTTAAATGATGCCCAAATAAACTACACCACTACTGAAAAGGAGTTGTTGATATTGTGTTTGCTTTAGAGAAGTTTAGGTCCTACCTCTTAGGATCCCCCATCATTGTGTTCACTGACCATTCTGCACTAAAACACCTCTTCCAAAAACAAGATTCCAAGGCTAGACTGATTAGGTGGGTCCTTCTCTTACAAGAATTTGACCTCACAATCAAGGATAAAAAGGGTGTTGAAAATGTTTTATTTGATCAAATCTCTAGGATGGAATTCAAAGACAACTCAAATCACCTTTCTGTGTCTGATTCATTTCCTGATGAACACCTATACTCTGTGAGTGAATGCCCTTGGTATGCCGACATAGCCAATTTCTTAGTTACAGGAGTCATTCCAAAATTCTTAGGGACTCAAGCTCGCAGGAAATTCTTTTCTGATGCTAGACACTATGTGTTTGATGATCCATACCTCTATAAGTTCTGCCCTGACCAAGTCATTAGGAGGTGTGTTCCAGAATCTGAACAAGAGTCCATCCTTAAATTCTGTCATAGTGAGGCATGTGGAGGTCACTTTTCCTCTAAGAAAACATCTGCTAAGATTCTTCAATGTGGTCTCTTCTGGCCCACCCTCTCAAGGGACTCCTATGCATTTTGTAAAAGCTGCCCTAGGTGTCAGAAAGTGGGGTCCATCACAAAAAGGAATCAAATGCCACTCACTCCCATCTTAGTGGTTGACATATTTGACTGTTGGGGAATTGATTTCATGGGTCCCTTCCCAAAATCTTGGGAATACCTCTACATACTCTTAGGTGTTGATTATGTCTCAAAATGGGTTGAGTCCATTCCTACTAAGTCCAATAATCATCAAGTTGCTATTCGATTTCTGAAAGAGAACACATTTTCTCGATTTGGAATTCCTAGGTTTATAATCAGTGATCGAGGAACCCATTTCTGAAACTGCCCATTCTCTTCACTCATGTCAAAGTATGATATTTCTTATAAAGTTTCCACTGCATACCATCCTCAAACCAATGGTCATGTGGGGTTAGCAAATAGGGAGATTAAGCAAATTCTTGAAAAAACTGTCAACCGCTCTAAGAAATATTGGTATGAGAAACTCTTAGATGCTCTTTGGGCCTATATAACCGCATATAAAACCATTTTATTAATGTCCCCATATAGGTTGGTTTATGGTAAATCATGCCATTTGACATTGGAGATTGAACATAAGGCCTTTTGGGCAATTAAGAAAATGGATTATGATCTCTCATTGGCCAGAACAAAAAGGAAATTGGATCTCAATGAACTAGAGGAACTAAGGATAGAGGCTTATGAAACTTCAAGGATCAATAAAGCTAGAGTTAAATCCTACAAATCCAAAAATATCAAGGTCAAACATTTTGAACCGGGAAAACTTGTGCTCTTGTATAGTTCAAAACTTCATTTACACCCGGGAAAGTTAAGGTCTAGATGGTCAGGTCCTTTCATGGTGCATCATGTATACCCCCATGGGGTAGTATAGATTCAAGATCCCACTACTAGACACATTTTCAAGGTCAATGGTCAAAGGTTAAAAACATTCATTGAATCATTCAATAAACAGGAAATAGATGTTGACTTATTTGATCCAATCTATGAACCAGGAAAAAAATTGATAAATTTAGGATCTATGTCGGGCTAACGACGTTAAACAAAGCGCTACATGGGAGGCAACCCGTGGTTTTTATGTTTATAATCTTTCTGAATCATCTTTATTTTTGAAATAAGATTAATTAATCATTTTTATATTTAAAAATAAAAAAATAGACTTTTGACATGTTCTTCTATTATGAGTATGGATTGGTACGAATGGGGAGCACCATATTCATCTGTGTCACATGGTGTAATCCTTGAGTAATACCTTACCCAAAAATTTAAAAAGAAGGCAATGTATCATCATTTTATTTTTTTAGGTTAAGATAAAAATAATAATAATTAAAAAGGGGACTTTCCATAGGCCGTGGGGCAAACCCTGTCACAACCGGTGAAGCCGCGGGGACTCGAACCCGGGACCGAAGGGAGACAGGGGGGCACGCTTACCACTGACCTACGACTTAATGTGCTTACTTATTCTATAATTTATATATATATACTTATATTTTACTTATATATATATATATATATTGTTTTGTTTGTTTGTTTTCCTTTTTCCACTAGGGAACTTTGCAAGCGACAAAGATATCAAAGGACTAAATTCGAGTGACAAGAAATTCAAACTTAAACCACCATGTGACTTCATTCCATGATCCTCATATTTCAATTTCCTTATTTAACTCCCCTTTTATTCCTCTACCCCATTCTAAAGTTTATTTTTATGAAACTAGGGATAGTTTCATTCTAAGTTGGGGGGTGTGGAAACAAAATGCTAGTTAAAAAAAAACAATGATAAAAAAAGAAGTAAAATTCCTTTATCATTCATATAATAACATCTTTGATCACATTAAAACTACATATCAAATAACTTTTATTTCCTTTACTCTTAATTTAATTCATGATTATGTTTAAAAGCATTGATTGTGGAAGTTTGGTTGTCCAATGAAATTTTTTATCATTTTTATTTTCATCCATTAAATCAAAATTCCACAATGCACGTCCTCTAGACTGTGGGGTGCTAATTTGAATTTTTGGGGTCCCATAATAAATAACATAGGCTGGTTTTATTTTTATGAATAATATGAGTTTTCAAAAAAAATATTATGTGTAGAGCAATGGATTGATAAAATGTGAGGCTTTCGGCACTTGGGGATCGTGACTCCAGAGTTGTCTAGCCCTGAGTTTTTAAATCTATCACTATTTATGGTAATATGAATTTGTTTTTGATTAATTTAACTCGAGACGATGCCCGAGTATGTGGGTTTCACTTGGTGCCCTAAGGCCTTTGAGTATGGGAGTCATTGGCAATGTCTTGCTACATGGGTTAATTTGATTAACTGCAATCTCAATTACTATAGCAATATTGCAAAAAAAATCCAAAAAAAGAGGAATTAAGAATACTCATATTTGGATTAAATGTGATTCCACCTAGCGCTTCCATGATTTCCCCCTTGAATGAAATTGAACCCCCATATCTATTGTGATTCACAACACATCATTACACCTAATTGAGTTGGGTGAAGTATGATGATGGATTTGATCAAAGGAATGTGCTTGGGATTGGGATATGCTTTTAAATTCATCTTGTTTTAAATTATCTTGATAGGTTATAAAAATATATTTGTGTGCAGTTTACATTGTGAGCACTATTTGTTATAATGTGTTTGAAGAAAGGAATTCAAATAAAATCATTTAATTATTTGCTCGGGACTAGAAAATCTCAATTTGGGGGGTGTGATTATCCAATAAAAACATATATTTTAATTACATTTTAATGGTATTAAATGTTCAATTTTGATCTTATGGGTCAGAGTTAGTGCATTTTCATTTTGAACATCCATTCTCATCATTTGTGCACTTCATGCCTAATATACACCAATTTAGGCCCAATGAGTCATCTGATTCTAAGGAATGTAATTATCAATATTTTATTTTGATATTTTGGGAACTATATCTACACATAAATGTAAACATTTTTAATTTAGGTATCAATGGATTATTCATAAACAATGATAGAGATATTTGGAGATGAATGGAAGCAATTCTAAGAGAAGGCAGATTGGAAACCAGCCCACTTATGAGACTGTGGGGCCCAACATACAGGCCCAATGAATCCCAACTTTTTTGGGATGATAGAAGAAATTTATAGGAACAAATAACTCTGCATTATAAAATGCTAATTAGGCCTCTATAGTGGTCATTAAGGCGACCCAATGTAGAGATACAATTCTGGGCCAGATTCTACGGCCCAGAAAAACAGACCACTAATTTGATCATATCTCGGAATCCACAACTCCAAATGGGCCCATATTTTACAGGAGGTTAGACTAGATCCGGAGATCCATTTTTTTCCTCAATGAACCACTTTGATTCGGCCTTCTATAAGGTCTTCCAGACGCTTATGTTCGGTGAAGGAAAGCTGGATGCCACCTCGGGTCAAGGGTGGAAAAGTCAACTCTCCCTTACATTCCTCCCACCTATGGCCTACCAAAATTAATTGAGGAGACTTGGACTGTTGGAGGCTCTACCCAAGGGCTCAAAAATGCCTATTTAAGTCAGTGGTGTTGGAGTATTGAAGGATCTTTGAGCTTGTTTTCATCTTAATGTTATGCTGCCAATTTCTCTTTGTAATGTTCTTCCTTCACATGTAAGTTGTTTTAATTCATCCTTGTTTCTTAATAAAAGTTCTTCTTCTCTTATTATTCTTTTCTTATACTTATCACTTTGATACCGTTGGTTCAAGGTGTGAACTTTTTCATACCAAAACTTGTGAGATTATCACACAACGGTGGAGTGATTGTTATTTTATTGCGTTTTTTTACTTCTCCATTTCCTCCCTCATGAGTCTACTTTCCGTTTCCATTGAAACCAAATAATCAATGGAGGGCTAACCCACTTATGGGTTGATCCAAGGGAGTAGAAAGGGGCTGGATTGGATGTTATTTATCACCTCATTAATGTATAATCCCTTCTTTAATTGAGATTTTTATTTGATGATTTTTAAACTCCATCATTCATGTTGAATTTAAGGCCACACACTTCAAGTGCTAATAAGAACCTTTACCTTGAAGTGCTCAAAACATTGATCCTTCAAGTGTATAGGTGATTAGTATTATAGGGTGTAGGCAGTAAACAAGTAAGTGATGATGTTGTTTTATCTCCTTAAATGAACCCATCTCAAATTTAAGAAATTGAAATAAATAAAAAGAAAATACGTCCAATCCACCCCGAGCGATAACCGAGGATCAACTCATTATTTTAAATTGAATTCACTTAAATCTTCTAGTTAAACATTAAAACCATATAAAATCAACCCAAGTTGTCCACTTCATAGCCAAAAACAGTCCATAGAATGTATGTGTCTATAGGCTTCTTCTTAGGCCTCTGAGGATTCGATAACCCAAGCTAAACTACAAGGACCGTTCTACCTTCATCTTTTGGGTAAATTTGAGCAAAAAACACACATCCAAGGACCAAGTAATGAGAATTATTAGATGTTTATCAAAAATATAGAGAGGATAATTAGTATCAATAAGGGCATCCTAAGAAATAAACTATCTATATGTAATAGAGCTGATAGGTAAGTTGATTATGTATGAATAAGATGTGAAGGTTAACATAGAATAATATGATGAACCAATGTGATTTCCAGTGTCTTTCAAAACCAATGCCTTTAAAAATGAAAAAAGTGAAAGTTCATATTGAGTGTTCCAGAAATGAAGAATCACCAAGTGATAGTGATGGGGGAATGGATCAATTATCCAAGAGATTTAAAAAGATAAATAGAAAGATGAAGTTCTTTAGAAATACTAGTTATAAAGAGAAGTATTAAAAAAAGGGAAAAGAGATAATGTATTTTAAGATAATTGAAAATAACAATGAAATATCCATATATGATTTTAAGAGAATAGGAAATGTAACGTTTTGCTATACTAAATTAATGTTCAAAAGGAAATATCAAGACAAATATAGAATGTTCAAAAATGAAATGAAGGAAAACGGGAGTGCTTCTTTAGACACCTCTAGTGACTCTTAATCTTTACCTGATGAGACTAGTGAAACATCTGATATGTGTTTCATCAAAAAAACATCTGATTTAACCCTATAATCTCTTGTATAGAGTTATTATTATTCGAGATATGAATCTGATTATGGGGAGTTGTCAACTAATGAAATGTTTGAATACTTTAAAATTCTTGATGATATGTGAATTGAATTGAAAGATAAATGTATATATCTTGAGAAAAAACATGAGTATACTCATTCTATTGAATCTAAAATTAGTCTTTTGAGGGAAAAGAATTATCATTTACATAAAGATAATAATGAATTTAAACTTTCTAATGAGTAATTAAATAAGAGCCAATAAAAATTCAAAAATGGTAAAGATACCTTTATTCAAATTATTGGAAAATAGTTTTATCCAAAATATACTATAGGTATTGGCTATCATCTTGAAAAAATAAAATTTTAAAAACCAATTTTGTATCAAAATCTGGAAAATCTGGTCTTATGCCATGTTCTAGAAAATTTAGTACATGTTCAAGTACTGGAACATTTTCTACTCTATCGTGTTTTTCTATACCAAATTATGTTTATTTTCCAAATACTTTTAAAATTATTTATAGGAAACCCATGAATAATATGTGGGTTTCCAAATCATTAATTACTAATATTTCTGGAACCAATCATGTTTGGGTTCCAAAATCATTCCTTATTGGATCTGTTTTTATAGGAAATTTGTTTGAAAAAATACTTATATGTGTATATGGTACATGGATAGTTGGTGTTCAAGACATGTGACAAAGGATTATTCGTTCTTCAAGAATCATATCAATATTGATGGTTGGAATGTCACCATTGGTGATAATAAAATAGGAAAAACAATTGTCCTTGGAAAAATCAGAAACAATAACTCCATTTTAATATCTAATGATATTTTTGTTGATATTATTAAGTATAATACTTTTTTAATTTCATAATTATTTAATTCTAGAGTTTATGTTAAATTTAAAAATGTTTCTTGTAATTATTTAAATTTTAAAAATTATTTAGTATTCATTACTTTTAGAAATGAAAATATTTATGAAGTGAATTTAGATTCTATAGTTTCTCAATATGAATCTTTCATATGTTCCTTTCGTATAGAGTGTTGGATCCAGAATAAGAGACTAGAAAACTGTATTATTCACTCCCATTGATCGCTTAATAGAAACACACTAGTAAATATTCTACCTAAACATGAGTTTCCAAATGAAAAACTTTTTAATTGTAGTTGAAAAGTAAAACAACATAAAATATATTTCAAACAAATAAATGAGTTTTCAACTCCTCAACCTCTTTAACTAGTTCACATGGATTTCTGCGGACCATCTAGAGTATATAGATTATATGGGAGACATTATGTCTATGTTCTATTAGATTAAATTTCTATATATAATTTGACCTTCTTTTTATCTCACTAGAATGAAGCTTGTCCCAACATCACCATGTATGATATGTTACTAGAAAACCTAAGTGGTATTATAATTAAATCCGTAAGAAGTGACCATGGTCATGAATTGGAAAAACAAGAGTTTGAATCTTTTTTCTCTCAAAGTGGATATAGTCATAAGATATCTTCTCATGAGACACCCTTGCATAATAGAGTTGTATAAATAAGGAATTGAACATTACAATAATTTTCTTAAACTATGTTTAATGACTATGACCTAGCTATTTACTTTTGAGTAGAAGTTGTGAATACAACTTTTTATATAATTAATATATTTTTAATTAGTCCTATTCTTTTGAAAAATACCTAAACAATTTTAAAGAAATAGAAACCTATGTTAATTACCTTAATGATTTTGGTTGCAATGTATTTATCTATAATTTTAAAGATAATCTTGACATGTTTTCCTCCAAAAGCAATGACAAAAATCTTATAGGTTATTCATCCTCTATAAAATCCTATAGGTTGTTCAATAAAATAACCATGTTTGGGGAAGAATTTTTACAATTAAAATTTGATCAAACAGAACCCCATGAACCTAAAACCTCCCTATGAAATATAGAGGGTGATCTGTCCTATCTGGATATAAATAAAAAACCTTATGACTCTACTGTTAAGAAAGAATAAAAAACCACCAGTTCTGTAAAATCACTAGACTTTGTTCATAGTAATCACAAAACTATAGAATAATCTGAAGTAACTAGACCACTTTTTCTAGATCAGTTGGAACCCTTAAGAAATATCTCTTAAATAATGTAGTCTAAGATGTAGATAAGGGAACACAGACTATAGATTTTCTATGAAACAACATTAAACATTAGTACTTATAGTCACAACATGAACCTAAGAAAATCAATGAAGCAATCAATGATGAATTTTGGGTAATGGATATGCAATAAGAGAGGAATAAATTTTAATGAAACAAAATTTTGGAAACATATTGATATACCCAAAGACATCTTGAGTATAGGCGTTAAATGGGTGTTTAGAAATAAACTAGATGAACATGGAACTATTGTGAGAAATAATGATAGACTAGTTGCACAAGGATATAGTTATGAAGAAGGAATTTACTATGAAGAAACATTTTCCCCGATTTATAGACTTGAATATACTATAATTTGATTATATTACCTAGCACATCTCAATTTCAAACAATATCAAATAGATGTTCAAAATTCATTCCTAAATTTGTGTATAGTGGAAGATGTTTTTGTAGAACAATTACGTAGTTTTACAAACCCCCATTTTCATAATAATATCTTTAAATTAACAAAAGATTTTTTTGGTTTAAAATATGGTCCAACATCATGGTATTATTTTATTAGCACTTTTTTAAATTCAAAAGTTTTTTCAAATTGTATTGTTGATCCTACTATTTTTATAAGAATAATTTATAAAAAAAAGTTTTAGTTGCTCAAATATAAGGTGATGAAATTATTTTTTGATTTTCTAAAAATTATTAATGTATTGATTTTTCTAAAATGATGCAAGGTGATTTTGAGTCGAGTTTAATTGGTGAAAGCAGATAATTTTATGGATTTCAAAATTTTCAAGATAAATAATGTATTATTTTAAACCAAATTTAGTACACTAAATATCATTTTAAATGATTTGTATTTAATAGTATAAAAAGTATTGATACACCAATTAGTACCAACAGTAAATTGGATCTTGATATAAATTGAAAATATATTTTTTAATCCAATTACAATGGTATGATAATATGTCTACCCTACATGACTTCTAGCCATTCTGAAATTATGTTTAGTGTTTGTATGTGTGAATGTTTTCAAGAAACCCTTATGGAAACTCATTTAAAAAAAGTAAAAAGAATTTTCAAATACCTCAATAATACTACTAAATTAGGATTGTTCTATCCTAGAGAACAACATTTTTATTTGTTTAGTTATTCTGATGTGTATTTTGGTGGTTTCAAGTTAGACATCAAAATCACCTCTAAAACGTGTCACTTTTTTGGAATGTCTCCAGTACCATGTCATAGTAAAAAATAAAAATCCTATTCCATTATATATTACTCAAGATGAATTCATAGATTCTAGTAGTTTTTGTGCTCAGATGTTGCGGATGAAACATAAATTACTAGATTACCTATATCAATTTAGGAATGTACCTATAAATTGTGACAACAAAAGTGAAATTAATATTTCGAATAATTTAGTATACCATTACAAAACAAAACATATTAATATATGATATCAATTTTGGAGATATAATTATAAAAAATGTGACACAACTCTTGAATTCATTAGAAAAGAAACTCATCTTAATGAAATTTTTAATAAACCTTTAAATTCTAAGAGGACGAGTTACATCAGACATTAGTAAGGGATTATCAATTGTTGATAGCTTAGCGATGATGTCTCGCCAACATGACTCAACAATGATGTCTTAATGACGTGACTTATCGATGATGTACCACCTACTAGACTCACTTTTGATGTCTCACTAATGTGACTCACTAATGATTTCTCGCCAACATAACTCACCGATGATGTCTCACAAACATGAATCATCGATGATGTCTCACCAATGTGACTCACTGATGTGACACACTGATGATATCTCATCGATAGGACTCCCTAATATTGACATACTGATGGTTCTAACCAATTTGTCTCACTGATCTATATTTAATTATTTCTCTATATAAATTGGAAAGGTTGTTGATTTATTTATTTTATTTTATTTTGACCCGCATTTAGTATTTTATGTTTTTAAATCCCTATATGATAATTTTAATGGTTGATCCAATACATTTTAACCTCACCCACTTACCCTCAGACCTTACTCTCCCGAGCTACTTCGCTTCTCTCTCGAACCAAAACAATAAAATCTCTCTCATTAGCTCATCTGAAGTGTGTGTATGAATGATATAAGGATTATATGCATCCATCCAAGAATCCAAAATGTGAATATAGTCAAAATAATCCTACGACTAAACCTATTCATCCAGAACTCACGAATCTTATCATGACCCACAAGAAGGAATTGCAATCAGAATGGTTGTTCTTGAGTAAGTCCCCTATGCTAAATGTATTTCAAACCCAAGGATGGTTGGAGTGTTTATCCAACAATGAGAGGTCATATTATCTAATTATAGTACATTTTTTTTACAATTATGTTGTTTTTTTGCTGGAAGTAATAGTGGATTTTTTTATAATGTTGATAATGATGGAAAGAGACTGTATTTTTCATCTAGGAATTGGGAATAATGCTTGAAAGTACCTCATGATGGTGTTTTTGATGGAAATTAGCGATGTTCTCCAACAAAAAGTGACCTATTCAGTTATAATTCATCATTCACTGAGTTGATAGGAAATAGAGAGAATAAGAATCCAATTTCAATAGAGCGTTATATAGAGTATATGCTTTTTTTAAATTCATCCCACAATAGTTATGTCCCATTAAAGGGGACTTTTATTCTCTTATGTTTCAGGGTTTTTACTTGTTTTATCTTTTCAAGAAACGATATAAGGTTAACCTGTGAAAATATATTATGGTTCATATTAGTGTGATAACGAATCCATATTGAGAACTGAACTATTTATTTTATCTTATAATTATTTTTTCAATATTGAAGGATAAGGTATTTGTAAATGATGGTAATGAGATGTTCTCTTCTTGTGATGGTTTCAGTCTCAACAAAGTAATTTGTAAGAGGATAAAAATTAATTAGAATACCTGGAAGAATATTTTGGTTGAGGATAATGACTTGTTTTATGAAGATTTCAATGTGGTTGAGAAACCCTCAATATTGAGGGACATGGTTGATCCTTATCTAGGACCGGTTAAATCGGGTGTGCATTATAATGAGGATGTGGCTCAAATAGGTCAAGGAAATGAGTCTCTTATAGATGAAAGGAGTGATCCAGAAATTTATTGTAGTTGAGAAAAGATGTATTATGGTCCTACATGTCTACCTAGACCACGAACATTTACGGAACCAAGTATTCATGAGAATGATAGTGATGAAAAATAAGAGTTTAAAACTACTGAGTATGAGAGTATATCTAACAGTGAATAAGATTATGGTCAAGAGGAATGAAGTTCTAGTGAAGAAGAAGAAGATGCTAAGGATGATGATGAATCACATGAAGATGATGGATAATCTTGAGATGATGGTGGAGAAGATTAAATTGAAAGGAAATATGTAGAGAGTGGTGATTTAGATAGTGGATCAAACCATGATGATGATGACCAATGTCATGGTGGAGATACTATTGATCTAACCTTATATCATGTTGAACATGATAATCGTACTGGTCTTGACTTAGTGGAACAAGAACCTATTGTGGAATCCCTTGGGGTTTTGGAACATGTTGTGATTGAGTAATGTGCTCTTGAGGATCATGTTGGACCAGCCATGGTTAAAGGAAGGGCTATTATTGTCCATGATCATGAGGATTTTAAGGCTATAAAGAATGTATCTTTGAATCCAGTGATGGATTTGATTTATTCAAGAAATATTCCATCAGTTTTGGTGGAGAGACAAGACAAAAGAAAAGAGTTTGATGTGATTGCTCCCTTGGATGATATTGTGGTACCTGTAAGGATAAGGGACCTGGGGTATATGACTATTGGATTGGTTTATCCTGATGTAGAGGAGATTACTTATCCTTCTAATTTTGTTGGTTCAGAACCTATTGAATATATCAACAAATCTGTTTATAATGCCTTCAAGGAAGTTTTGTTGGCTGCTATTCAATCTACCCCTTCACAGTCACCTGTACTAGTTTCTAGAATTAGTGGAAGAGATGCTAATTTTATTACTGATAATGTTTTATATCAGGTTTTTCCATGATTGATAAATCTTGTAGAAGCTGTTTTTTATATATTTAGAAGATGTGGAATGCGTTAACTACTGTGGTTTCAACAATTAACAGTCTAGCCATCGAATATAGAACTTCTCTAGATAATTTTCTAAAGAGTATTCATTAGACCACTTATGATTCTTCTAGGGAATGTACACCTTCTTAGACAATAATAGTTGATTTAACATTATTGACATTAGATATTTGAGATATAGTGAAAGGTGAACCCAACTCAACTTCTCATGTATCTCACTCTCCTGATGTTGACATGGACATAAATGTTATTCGTATGGAACACTATAATATAATTTGTACCAATGACCATGAGAGTATATAAAAAATCAGTCATAATTGTAATAATATTTATGATATGATTAGGTTTTATTCCACTGGTGATACAAAGGATAAATGGTATATTACCAAAAATGTATCTTTCTATTTCAAGAAAATATATACCAAGAATAACATAACTAGTCACTTGGAGTATTTAGTATAGAATCTATATCTACCTCTAGTGACTTAGAAATTAAATGAGAATGTATGGAAGTTGATAGAGTTACTCCTACCCTTGAAAAGTTCATTGAAATAAAGACAATTTTGGGAAGGTGATGTAATATGGTGGTGATGTCATGAAGAACCTCATCAATCTACTCAAATTGTACCTACATCATCACAACACATAATTTTTTCTTGTCCAAATAATCCTATAAAACCAATCCTTCCTTCTTCTAACTCATCTTCATCTGCCATTTTCATACCTTTAACCCTGAATTCCGATCATGATCTCATCTAGATTTGACCTTCCATCCAATAGAAACTCACATGACATTCTTCCTCATCTAGATTCACCCTTGCTCCTTCAGTCTTTACTGGTGTTCCTCTTTCTTCCTTCACTATTGGCTCTGCTCCTTCCAGTACTCCTACTCTGGAACCTTTTGCTCCTCCCTCTTATACTTCTAATAAGGTAAAGTAATTGATGGACTATTTTTTCCAAGAATTATTTGGATAACTATTTGATAGGGATTTGATGTAGTATTTTGATTGTATTTTTTTATCCATTGTACTTTATGATTAATGGAATAACATCTACAATTTCATCTTATTATTAGTTCCATATCTATTTTTTCTTCTTCAATTAGATATTTCTTTCTGATAATCCTAATATGGGTCGAAAGTACATGGGATCTCTCTTATAGGGATTTTACTATTAATATTTATGTTTAAAAGGGAACATTTAATTGACAAAGTCCATTTAAAAATTTATCTTTACTTTTGTTTCTTTTAATATTTCATCTCAATAATCAGTGTACTATGTTATGCATACATTTTCTCTAATCAACATAAATAAATTTAATTATTGTATTATATAACTAAATGACCTTTGATTTTCAAAAAAGGGGATATTATTGGCCTCCTCTAGTTCTAATACTCATAAATCATCTTTAACTATGATAATTATTATTTATTAAGTTACCACTTGTTTAATCATGTTTTCTTATAACATTAACATATACAATTAGTGGTTAAATCATAATACAAATGTAGAGACTTTGGTAATGTATGAGCTACTAATTCTTGTCCTACTGATTGACAAGTCACTGGTATATGAGCTATCGATGACATAAGTTATCGGCAAGCGGAGTCACCGATAGAGAGACATTAAATTTTCACTAAGTATGAGTCACTGACAACTTGAATCACCGATATATTGAGTTACTAATGCCCATCATACCAATGTATGACCTACCAATAGTGTGACTAGCCCACACCTACAATTTCTAAATGTATGAGCTACCGATAACTAAGTTACCGACACATCATCTATAGGCAGCTCAGTTGATCGATGCATGTTTGACCTACTGATAGTGTCATCCACTGATAGTCTCATCTATCGATAGAAATGATCTATCAATATAATGAGCTACATATAGAAATTTCTACCAACAATATGAGGCACCAATAGACTGAGCTACTGGCTGAACGAGTCACCAATTTTCTATATCTTAAATTTTAACTTAACTATAACGATCATATTTAAGAAGCTTAGTACTTATTGTTATATTAGAGAGAATGTATGTCTTTTGTAGACAACATTTAATGATGTTAGGGACCAGTACGATGTATGAGGTAACAAATAACATGATTATTGTCTGTATAAATGGAATATATGGATCATATCAACAATAAGACTACCTGGAGAAAATATACAGATTTCTTCAATCACCTTAGTGAAAAACATAAGATCATCCTTCTACTATTTCATAAAGATACTAATATGAACCAAAAGACCAAAAATCACTCAAATAACAACATAAAATAAAATTTCACTTCAAAGATCACTAAGAACAACAGACAAAATAAAATAATTACTCTCTATTTTGTTGTTTGTTTCTTCAACTTGAAACCATCTTCACTTATATCATTATGAAATAGTCTAAAAGCTGCATAGAACATCAAATAAATCATTCTATCCCCTATTATCACTACATTTCTCTCCATGTTCCCACTATATACATTTCGATCAGTGTGTATCTATATTTTATAAACACAAACTTACTCCTTTGATAAAATATAATATACATAGATATTTTCATGCACTTATAATTTCATACATTCCATTCCAATGGTTAACAGTGGAAGATCTCTCTACATGTAAAGTCTTTTTGTTGGGTTTTGTACTCTCACATATACTATGGAATAGGTCTTGTTAGCAGGACAATTTTTATACTATTTTTACTTGGATCTAGGTTATGGATCATGTTTATATATATAAACATCATATTGGAAGGTGATCACCAAGTGTATAGGATTAGGTATCTACTAGAGAATGATCCTTTAGTTTACTAATAATGTGGGTTTTCATGTTTTTTTCACTGTCATTGAAATTTTTTCAAAAAGTTTAACTTTTCCTTGATAGTTATTCTTAGATAGTGTTTATAGAATATTTTAATTTAGTGGACTATTTTCAAATGTTTAAATAGTAATCCATATCTTTTAAATTGAAAACTATTCCATATTTGAGAAATCATTCAAAAAATTAAATCTTTTATAAATATTTTGCTTTGGTTAATTGGCCTGTATTATTTTTGGGAATTAGAATATTTTCCAAATAATCATTTTCAATAAAAAAAATTATAGGAACTCAATTCACCCCCCTCTTGAGTGTCCTACTCTGACCAATAGATACCCATTTCATTCCATGGGCAATCCTTGTGTTTACGATTGATTCTTCATGTGGAATACATATTCATTAAAATATTATTATGGGTGTGTTTAGATAGTGCTATAAATAACTCTTTAATGTATAGTCTCATGAAATGTCATGTTTGGACAAGGAGATAACCTGATTCCTTAATGGGGATTCATCTACCCTAGGAAATAGTCTTGGGAGTTATCCCAGAATCATCTTTATTTCATTTTGTATATTGATTTCACATTACTTTGATTCCATGAATACATGATCTAATTTTCCAAAGGTTATTATTCCTTATTTTTATTCTTTTTCCATTACTTTTTATGTCATTATGTTAATCCTTATAACCCACGTGTTATGCATTATTCTTTTTTTTATTCCCTTACTTCGTTTTTTAGAGCATCCATTTTATCTATGTATTTCTGAGGTTATATTAGGAAGATTTAAGAGGTCAAAAAATGTTTGGAGATATTTATGGATGATAAATAAAATGTTTTTTTTCTTAAAGGAAAATTTATTATGTTATAATAACCTAATATTAAAAATACTCCAATCATTACGATCTATATTTTGTATTTTATTGATAATTAGACTTAAATTATGTAATAAAATGGTTTATGATAGGGTCATAACTGTTGGTACAAAATCACAGTCTATATATTTTTTGATAATTGAATTAAGATAATTTTATTAAGAACCCAATTGGTAACTCTTTCACCATGAATATCCTAGATTGAATCTTAAGGAGCCACAAATTATAATAAACTTAACATTTATAATTTTACACCTCAATGTTCAATATTTCATTTTTATAAGTTAATTAGATCATTATTGAATCCAGAAAAAGTTTTCATTATTTTTAGTAATTAATGGATACAAATAGTATAACCTTTTCCCACATTCAATGTGAGGTAATTTTTTAATTTTCCAAATGAAATTAAAAATATAATGGGAATAGTTTCTCAAGACATCAGGACATAACATTCTCAACTTTCTCACGTTATAAACAATAACATGAATCATGTGGAAAAAACTCCTTCACTTAATAAGGAACACATTTATTTATTCCTTTATGATAAAAAGGTCTCCCTTATTTACTTGATCTTCTAATACCATCATAGTGAAATAATGGATTAACACCAATGAGAGGATATTATTTAACATTCAATTCATAGAATAATAGATGGTTGTGATGGAAGACTATAGTTTTGATGTGGAAGCTGATCAGTGGTGAAAACTCTTCCAAAACATAATTGTAAGGAGGAAATAGATTCCTTGTATTGGGAGGAATTAAAGAAAATATTTTTTATTAAATTTTTTCTCTAATGCTTTATATTGTTGGGGAATGCAAGTTCATCGGACTGAATCAAATTGAAGATGATTCTATCAGGGTTTATGAGGAAGAAATTTCTATGATTTCATGACAATCCACTAAATTTTTATGAACACTAAATAAAAGGTGGATCTCTAATTTTGTGGACTAATACAGTGTCTCTGTAATTTATTGGAGATTCAAGAATTCTACACCAATGATGATATTATACGTTGTTCCCTTATGGATGAAATAGAGATTAAAAAATCTCATGGGTCTCATGGTCCTAGAGATTAAAATTATAAAATCTAGTTAAATATGGAAGGAACAAATGACAGACCCTATGATGGAATGAAAATCCAACACCCCACAGGTAAAAAGTCTATGAAGAAGAATCCCGTGAACTATCAAATGGGAAGAAGGACACACATAATATGTGGAAGAGAGGGGTATGTGGATAATGATTAGTAAATGAATATAACGAATCCCAAAATTGGGGAGGATGAAAGGTAGGTTCAGATAAAAACTCATCATATAGTGGATTGTTTCAACTATAAGAAAATGGTCATTATAAGATCTATTTATCTATGTTAAATGTTTTTGTAGTAAATAAAAAACAATAACCTCCTAGGAAATAAGGTAAGGAATAAGCTATGACTACTGATGAGGTGGAACTCGACAATGATGTGGTGATAGTTATGGTAATTATTCATTCATGAATAAAGATCATAAGAATTTATTCATGTTCCTAATGTTCGTTCATATCATTAAAGATTATTATTACAATTCATACACTAAATTAAAATATGGATGTCGAGTTTTTTGTAAGAATGGAAAATGGAGATATTATTGCATCAGAATTATATGACTCTTCTAGGGTTAATGTTTGTGGACTAAAACTCCCAGAATATCATGTCTTACATTCTTTACTAGAGATTGATGCAACAGTTAGCATGAATTTTATATATTTATAGAAATATAACAATAATAGTTGATAATTCGTTATCACTCTTTACATCCAGAAGCATTATTCAATTATATAAAAGTGTATATAGGAGGATGAATAATCTTTATAATCATCATATCAATTTGGTATATTTTTTCCTTATGATAAATCATATCATGACCAAATGATTATTAGGAAAGATATAATCATGTTTGAAGACATACCCATTATGAGGGACTATACTGATGTGTTCCATTAAGAATTATCTTTTCTACCTCTTAGTATAGAGGTTCAGTTATAAATTGAAATTATTTATGGATCTATACCTATATTAAAAGGCACCCCATAGAATCTCCCCATTGAGATGAAGTAATTAATGATGTTAAAAGAGAATCAAGACAAGCGTTTTATACGCATGAGTTCATCACCATAGTGTTTTATAGTACTACTTGTCATGATGAAGGATGGATTAATTATCATATTCATTTCTTATTTTTATCATAACAATATCATTATATTGAATATGTCTATCATTCATATGATTGATTACAATTTTATTCATCTATGTAGGGCCAACTCTTTCTATTAGGAGGAAATTTGGTCGGGAAATCAAAAAATACATGTTTAGAATGATCATATTCCTAGAAATGCATTTTGAATGGTGTAAGGACACTATGAGTTCCTTTTGATTCCTTTCATACTCACTAATTTTATAGAAATTTTCATAGACTTAATGAATATATTCCATATATATTACCTAGAAATGTTTTATATACGTTATTGATGATATCCTTATATACCCAAATTGATGGAGGTAGATAAGAATCATTTCCATACTGTGATAAAGACCATACGAATGGATAATCTCTATGAAAATTATAGTAAATTTGATCATTGGATGGAGGAAGTCTCATTCTTATGTAATTTTATCACAAGAAATTGATTATATATAGACCCTTCTAAGAAGAATGCAATTGAAGAGTGTCATGTGAAAACATCTTGAATGGAGACCCATAGCTTCCATAGTCTAGATAGGTATTAATGACGATTTGTGAGGATGTATTAACATACCAATGTTACATGGAAGGGAATATAGTTTTTTAATCCTATTTAATGTAAACATTGCTACAAATAGTTAGAAAAAGGATTATCACTACACATGTACTCACACTACCGACATGTGTGTAACTCATTGTTGTATATAGTGATACATCAAATAATACATTCTGTTGTGTACTGATGAAAATTGAAAATGTGATATCCTACACCTCAAGGTAGATGAAAATTACCTAGTAATAAAATCCCATAAATAATCTATAGTTGGTAGCTATGATAATTTCGTTGAATATTTGGTTGCATTATCTTTATTGGGATATGTATGGGATATATATCAATGAAAAGATCATAAAATATATATTCACATGGATGGATGTAAGTATGAACTAGGTAAAATGGTTAGTGATCATCATGGATTATGAATTCCTAATCCACTTCTATCCTGGTAAAGAAAAAAAGTGGTAGATGCTTATAATTGAAAGGGTCCTACAACTATTTCAATAATGTGTATTTTGAATGGTCCAATATTCACTGACATGAAAAGAATATACATCAGAATCATCTAGTGAGGAACATATTGAATCCTTTAACAAATTATTTCTCAACTACCCCTCATGGATATAATAAAAAATGATTAAATAAATGATTTGAAAAATTAGAAAATGGTGGAAGATATTAGATAAGTGAAATTGTGAGTGATCTAAATTGATGAGGATGGAGTCTTATGATTTGCATCATGACCATGTGTACCATCCAATATAGATATAAATAGATATCTTATAAATAATGGACATAGATCAATAATCCCTATTCACCCATGGAACACCAAGATATATCATGATCACCAGGAAAATATTTGGAGGGAAAATATGAAGGAAAAGGTCACTGAATATACATAAAAGTGTCTGGTATTTTAGAAAGTGTATGTTAAAAGAAAAAAGTCTAAGGGTGATGCCACTATTATCTATACCAATATAGAAAATGGAAAAACAAAACCATATAATTTTTCACCATACTTCTGAATACATCTAGATGATACAATTGTATATGGGTCATCATGGATCACCTTAAACTGACATCTCATATTATTTCAATTCGATTAGACTTCTCACTCGACCAACATTCATGGATATACATAAAAGATGTTTTGATGATTAATTTAGTTCCATTATCAATTTTATATGATTGATATCAATGATTTACATCCATATTTAGAAATATTTTATAACAAGATCATAACAGTAATTTGAACTTCAATATGTCATAACATCCTCAAACTGATTTCCAATCTGAGCATACCGTTCAGAATCTGGAAGACATTTTGAGAGTATGATATATGGACTTGAAAGTAAGATTGGGCCAACATCTACATCTAGTTGAGTTATCCTAGTATAATAGTCCCCACTCAAGAATCTAAATGGATTAATATGAATACTTTTATGGTAAATGATACAGAACACCATCATGTTGGGATGAATTTGTGAATGTATTCTACTTGGACTGGAAATGGTTGAAGAAACTGATGAATAGGTGAAAACAATTCAACAAAAAACAAGAAATCCCAATGTCGATTATAGATCTATATATAAAACTATCTAAGGGACCTGGAGATTATATTTAGAAGCATGGTATTCCTCCCCATATCTCTATGGAATAGGATCATGAGGTTTGGGATTAATGGAAAGTGGGGTCCCGAGTATATAATCACGTTCAAGAATGTTGATCTTGTTATAGCTATGGCCTTTTGTCCAGCGCATCCACCTACCATGTCTGAGGTACAAAATTTATTCCATGTATCCCTCTTAGTGAAATTACATAATGGATCCCTCACATGTACAGAATATGGAGGTGATATTACTATATAATTACCTCTTGAATGAAGATAATCCGATGAAGATCATAGGTTGTAGAGATAAAGTACTATTCCATAAGTCCACTCACTATATTAATGTAATATGGCATATCCATAATTAAAAATAGGACTCATGGGAACTAAAGGAAGCGATGAAGAATAAGTACCCACAACTATTTTCAACATAGAATGTTAAACAAAATTTCGTGGGTGAAATATCATGAGGGGGAAGAATGTAATAAAAAATATATATATCAATTAAATTTCACTTCTTATAATTATTTTATATAGTATAAAACAAACACAACACATATAGTCACTAAGGAAAACCTTACTTTCATAAATTAAGAGTGAAATATGTTTTATTTATAGAAATTTATTAACATATACTGTTGGAAAAGTAACTTGAACTTGGGAATAATAACATGACCATTAAAAATAGTAATCTGGAAAATGGAATTATAACCACATTTATGAATGTATAAATAAAATTTAAGTATATTATATAAGAAAATATGATATATTTATATCATGGAATAATGAAATAAATGTTTTGGAAATGATAAATTATGTATTGATATTTTTATGTAATATAATTGTTTAGTTTCTATTTTATAATTAATAAAATGATCTAAATTAAAATTTATTTTCATAAAACATACTCATAAATTGATATTTTTTATGAATATAAGATAATAATATGAGACATAAGTTAATTTTTCAAAAATTTCATAAAACTGGTTATAATAATAAAATCAGTATTTTTCATGTAAATGATTGTTTTACTAAAACAATTATTATATTTAGAAAATTATTTTCATAACATATAGCCAATTGTTTTAATTTTAATCAGAAAAAATTGTTTAGGGTGATTTCTGGGATTTTTCAAAAATAGTTTAATTTTTAGTGAATAGTAAAATATGATAATTTAAGAAATATGAAAAATAAATGAATTTTGGAGACATTATTGATTTATGGATGATGTAAGCACTATTTTATCATACTATCATACTATATTTATGGAATTTAGTCATCGTAATCCTAACTATTTATAATATTTATTCAAAATAAAAAAACTAATTAATAAAATAATCAAAAAACACATATCTCCTCCTATATAAATACCAATCCTCACCACCTCTTCAAATCACAACTCCATATACTGGAATCTTGTCCAAATTTTACCAAATCCTATTCCCAAATATATATACCACACAAATAGGAACCTTTGGTTTAAAAAAACTAAAACCAATTTCTATAAAGAGGTTCTCATTGAGAGAATGTTCAAGAGGTAAAATCATCTCACTTAATTTTTAATTTATTTTAAATTTATTTTATTTTAGATTCCTATCCTTACAACCATATCTATAAGGGTAATTATAGAACCAATATAATTCACATAGTATAATTTTTTTATTTTAATATAATAATAAATCATCAAATCTCTTCCCTCAACTTTTTTTTTTCTAAAAATGAAAACTTCTTCTTTGATTCGTCAATTTAAATCCATGGTTGATGATGTGTATTCATTTTCCAATATCACTGTCAGGACTAGTCATAAAACAATATGTATTCTTCATTTTTTTTGAAACATAATTCAATTCATATAATGTTCTAAAATAAATATATAAACATGATATTAAATAAAATGATATAAGTGTGTGATGGTCATGGAAACCACCAAAAAAATTATATCATTTTCATTAACACTTTATCTATTGAATAGTCCTTATAAAAGAAAACAAAATTATATATAATAAATTTTATAATTAAATAATTTTAATAATAAAATTAATATATATTATGGATATTTATTCTAAATTTACCTAAACTCCTATAATTGTATACAAGAGAAATAATCATGAAAACCATGAACCCGAAAACTCCCAGAATGACAAAGTTGAACTCCATAATTCATCATAAAGTCAATAAATGATCTTAAAAATTATAATAAATAAAATAAATTTTGTATAGGTTCGATTTTAATTAAATATGGATGAAATTTAATTATCTATTACATTAAGAACATATGAAGATGACATTCAGACATAAGGTAAGGGAATCTTTTGAACCACTATATTTCCTTCAGGTTACACATTCTCTATTTTTACCCCTACAAATGTATTAATTATTCATATTCACTATTAACATATAATTTTTTTATTATATACAACATAAGTACCAATATCAATTATTATTTTATTGATTTGGAAATATGTGTATTATAAGGTTCCCCTTTCAATTTTTCCAGATAAACAAGCCTGATTAATAAGTAAATTGAAATTTCCTATAATTTTCAAGTACATCCGTAATTTGTTTTAAAATTAAAATATTTTTGTAAAAACACCCTTTTATATCATTCCACACTATCTATGTTCATTTATGGTTTAATTTAAACAATTATAGCTTGGCTCTATTTAATGTCCTTTTAATTTTTTCCTTAAAACCACACAAAAGAGTATCATATCTATAGTTTATTAAACATAATTTTTATAAATTTTCTCTTTAGTTAAACATCATTTATCATGATCAATAACTATTTTAAATTATGAATTTCAATGTATGATTAAAATCCATTACATCGTGGGAACATTTAAGATAATACAATTTTTTATTCTCTATGACGTGATTAAAATACCCATTTAATTCCATGTGTAATAATTATTTATATGTTTTACACATAATGAGGAACCCATATTAAATATCATGTAATTATGTATGAAGTCATATAGTTCTCAAATTCATTGGGTAATGTTTAGTCTGTTGAGACATCATGATGGGACAGTGAGTGAACCTGATTCCTTTAAGGTACTTTCTCCACCATGCGCAATTGCCTTGGTAGTTTTCATTAATTCTATTTTATGTCATGTTGTTTAATAAAAATAAATTCAAATGATTTCATGAGTACATGATCTAATGTTCTACATGTTATTATTATCGTTTTTTTATTTCATGTTCAATGTTTTTTAATGTCATCATGTTATGCCATCTAACCCCTGTGATGTGGTTTGTCCTAATGTTTATTCTTGTACAGGGATGCTTAGATCACCCCATTTTCATATGTATTTCTCAGAATATCCTATGAAGATATAGGATCATAAATAATGTTAATATCTATTTATAGTATATATGTAATGATTAATTTTATTCATGTTCTATGTTTTCAATTCTATGTACCTAATCTTCCAAAGACACTAGATATCATGATCATTGGTTTATATTTTATGGATAATTATTCTAAAAATAACATAATAATATATTTAGTAATAATGGTAAATATAAATAATATTATTAACATGATGGGTCCAAAACAACTTAATTTGATCTTCCCAGGAAAATGTTTTAACCATGAGTTGAATAATGTGACCATTTTCCTTATTACAAAAATTTACTATGTAATGTGCTGATTATTCCATTTTATGGTTTTATAATTAATAATTATTTATTTTTCATATGAATTATATTTAATAACTAATTGTTCATAAAATTTTATCAGATTAGTATCCCATGCTTTTAGAGAATCCATATTCAACTTCTTAATTGCACAGTTTGAGTGAATCTCTTATTTTATGGATAAATGGTAGTGATTTTTGTACACTAGACAAAAGAGGGTGGTGCCCATCAGTTATTTTTAAATTTTTATATACCCAAAGTGTGTATCATTTAACTTGAGGCTCTAGTCCATTTTATTTGTGTATATGATATTTTGTAGTATTTTTATACTTTAATGTTTGGAAATTAAACATAACCACTTATTTGTTGGTGGTAAGGAGTTCCAATGTTGTATTCGATTTCATACATCCCTATTAGTCCATTATCAACATTTTTGGTAAAAATCATTTCCCGATAAATAATGATCAGTTAGAGAAATTCGTGTTTTGAGGACATGTTTTTCTTTGAGAAACTCATGATAACTTTTGACGTGTAATGAATGGAAACACCATCTTCTACACATCTGGGGATATTTTTAATGCCAAAAAGAATATAGATGTTAGCTTTTAAATTAAAAAATGAAAATTTGAAATATATTCCCCACATATTAATGATTTCTCCTTCAATGATTTGGTTTTGGGTTATTTCATTTTTTATAAATGGTGTGAGTTGGTGGGCACAAACCATAACTCTACAAAAATTTCACTACATCACGACGGAGTGTGGTCCAAAAGAGTCTACTTGGTAGAGGTTTTTCGTCTGTGCATTCTATTCCATGATCCCCACCATTTTGTTATGTGTTTAACATGTTTAAGACACTTTTTATCTCTTCTTCTGGGATTCAGTTCCACATTAAGCTATCAACATAGTGATTAAAAATAATCTCTCATCCCATTAATAGTTTCAAAAATCAACTAAAAATATCCTAAATTTATGGAAAGAGATATATATTTAGAGGGATTACATGATGAGATTGTTTTCATTATTGTAAATCAGTGGTTGTTACTTCATGTTTAGTGTAAAAATAGTTTCATCAAGGATGTTGACCTCAATGTCTGTATTATAATCTTCCTTACTAAGTGGAAATGTGAGTCTTGATAGATTATCAACAACACCATTCGACCTGCCATTGGTTTCATAGATGAAGATGTAAAATTCATTATGTAATGGAATGAAACATATCAATATTATTATGTAATCATTTTTCTATTAAAATATTTTAGTGAAGCATAATCATATATAAACAATCCCTATTGACACAACTAAGTGGGTGTGAAAACTTTTTCAAACCAAGAGAATAACCAAGAGTTATTTTTAGGTGGTTTTGTAGATTATCTAAACATAATTAGTGTTGTCACTAGAATATTATATGGGATAGTAAATGTGGATGACTCTATGTCCTGAGATAGTTCTTAAAGAAAAGTCACTTCATTTCACAATAACTCCATGTTTTTTACCAAATCTTGTAGAATGGTAACAGGTACGACCACCATGGAATTCTTTAAAATGTTGAACTCTCAGGGACAATATTGATTGCACATAAATGTGGTGTACATTACTAATATGTGTTTTATAGGGAGATAAACATTCGGGAAATAATTTAGGAACTGACAGTAGAATCCTATGTGGCATATAATGCACCTAATTTCTTTAACAGTTGAGGTCTTAGGTATATTTTTGATCACCATGATATTTTTTGGTTCATCACACATGAAATCCTTCAATATTATGGAATTAAGGAATATTCCACCATGAACCCTATGTTTCATTTTTTCCAGTTCAATATTATGCACTTCTTTTCAGAGCATTTTAGAACAAATTTAATATTTTTTATAAGACATCAATGTATATTCACTAAAATGAGAAATCATCCATAAATATTTTAATGAATTATTCTTATGCATTTTGGAATACGTGTGTGATACCCAATTATAATGTAACTGGTTCATCAAAAATAACTGCTGACATTTTTCTGTAGGATATGGTTTAGAATAGACTAGTGAATGTTATTTGTAGTAATTAGCTGGGTAAACTACAATCATATTGTATCCTTAAAATCACCCTATGAAATAATATAATTCATGTCATGTGAGTCTCTCCATAATTTATTCCATCAATAGAAAGGGGAATTGATATTTGTAATTTTCTATATTTATGATTCTATAGTACAAACAAACTCTAAATCCAAGGATGGTGTGAGTCAAGTTCAATTCATCATCATCATTATTTAAAATTATAAGGCCACTTTCCTTTGGAATTACTTATAGTGGTCTCACTGACTCATTAGAAATGATTAGAAAAATAATTATAGTATCAATAATTTTTAGATCATTGTTCTTATCTACTACCATAATTGGTGGGATGTGTCAACTTTAGGGATAGAATTTATACCTCAAAATTTATTCTAATAAAATATTATGATTTCTTAATGTTGGGTTGATCACTTTTATTTCATCCCCCCCATGGAATTGATTTTTTATTTATTTATATGAATTTGATCAATATTTACTTCTATAGCTATGTAAGTTCTATGTTAATGATAATTGGTAGTGCAACTGATGTCTCTAAGAAAGAATTGGTTAGTGTTAATGGGAGAGGTTTCTCTCAAAAGTTGGATAAATAATGACCGATGGTATGAAAGTAAGGATAATGTGAAATGTATAATGTTCTATGGTTTTTGTTTCCTTGGGGTCATATGCATTCCTTTTAGTAGGATATTCTTACTCAATATCATCCTTGATGTCCATGTAGTCATTCTTCTCTTTAGTGAAAAATATCGATTGGTAGTTAAAATAATCATCTATTGGTTTTGTAGCATTCACGATGTCGAACAAAACTTATTTATCACATACATTGAATATAATTCTCCCATGATTCATACCATTCAATTCCTTATTGGTGGATAAAAATGGTCATCCACAGATAATGGGAACATATATTTTAACTTCGATGTAAATGATAATAATCTCTTCATGGAAAATGAATATATCAATTTTTACTATAAGGCCCTCATGTATACATCGACGATACATAACATATTGGTCAAATAAATGATGTTCCACTACAGTTTCCACTATTTCCTTATGACCTAGCTCATGAAATACAATAATTTACATGTGGTTAACGTTGGATCATATTTCTCATAGAGATCTTCTGATGTTTCATTCTCATATTGTGAAAGGAATTGAGTATCTTAATGACGCTCTCATTTTTTGTTTAATATATGATGAACATATATGGTAATTCTACATTATAGTTAATAAATCCTTGGTATTTCATTTACCACTTGTTGTAAATAATTTTTGTTGGAAAATTTCCAATGGTAGGAATTTTGGAAATAGATTTAGTAAATGATACATTGAAGTGTAATTACATGAACGTCTCCAAAAAATTATAAAATTTATCTATGATCCATCATTGTGTCAATATTTCTAGAAAGGGGATAGATGTTTTTAATGGTGGATGTGAGTCATATATATAATATTTTGATTTTATTGTGTCACAAACTTTTCAGTTGGTTGTAATTATATAGGATTCTATTTATTATTTTTATTCACTCTTTCATTATCATTGTATTCAGTGACCATCTCGGGTGTCCTAGGTTCATCAAATTTATTCTCTTGTTCTTTTCATGGTTTCGGAAAATCCATAAGTTTTCTACTCCACAATACCACATCATATTTAAATTCCTATGGGGTTATCTTTGTGTTACTTGGAAATGTACTTGGAAATCTATCAGACACGGTCTTTGATATTTGAAAAATATTATGTTCGAGGTTTTGGAGGGAACCCATTTGATATTGAATGACTATTTTTTGGGTATTCAACCTCTAATTTGTATTTTTAATTATATTTTTGAGAATATTATAAACATTTTTTTGATGGGGAGTTGGTGGATGTGGTGGTCCTTGTAGTGTTTGATGAAAATATTTATGCACTCCACGAAGAAAATGTAGTCTGGATTCTTGCTGATATGGAATAGGAACATGATTCATAGGTGGATATACACGTGTTTATTAGTTTTATTGTGGTTTTTTCAATCCTCTTCTGGTAGTACCCTTGATTACATTATAATAGCTATTATGATGACCTCTGTTGATAATTATGTTGTGGAATCTAGTGTTATTTGTCTTTATGATTGTAATTAATGTACATATAATCATATATTTATTTTTCTCATCTACTACATCCCCAAAGTCTTGATATAGGTGTGTAACACCACACATTTCCCATTATTGAATAATTACTATTAGAGAAGGTGTGGGAGGCAGTGCAGTGGGTAGTAAGAAGAATTCCACCATATTAGTCAGGGTCTTTACTTTTGTCGCTAGATCAATGATTTATTCAACTTGGCAGATTTAGGGAAGAGGCACTCAAAAATTGTTTTTCCTCAAACTATAATTATGTAAGACATCATCTATAAGGGCTGATCCTACTTCATGTGTTATTAGTATTATACCACCATTAGTGGAAGCATCTACCACTGTTCAACCAGTGGGTTTGAGACCTTGATAGAAGGTATTAATTTGGGGCAACACATCAAGTCCAAGATGTCGAAATTTCCTAGTATGTTCCTCAAATTAGTCCAAATAATCCCATGATAATTCTCCATCAATTGTAGAAAAAAATTGGATGTCATTCTTATGTTCCCATGTCTGTATAAGTGAAAAATATTTATACGTAATTTTCATGACTAGTTCATCCCACACCATGATTAACTTGGGTGATTTTTTAGACTAATACATGGCACTATAGGGATAGGAGATTAGGAATACTCACAATAGGATTTAATCATAGGATACTCTATAGTTATAAAAGGCATCACATTATACCAGAATGGTGGATATGTTCTCATGAGGATCCCCGCACTAATTTCAATTGAACTAAACCATGTTATGGATCATACCAAAGAGTCCAAGTTTAATTTAAAAAGTATGTGCATGGATTTTAGGTAGAACAATTTAATAGAGTTATATATAAAGAAAAATTAATATTTCATAAATTATTCTAATTGGTTCATTAGTGTTGAGGGTACTGGAATAAGTCGGGGGGCCAATACATGCAATATCTATCAAAAAGAAATAATGATGTGGTGGCATTTAAATGAAAAAACAATGAGATGGAAAAGGAGGATTGGTGAGTTAATACTAGGTTCATGAAATAGGTTTATATTCCTGAGAACAATTAATAGTTCCCTAAAAACGGTTCTAAATATTTATTTTCACTTATGGGTAATTTTATTCATGTGGGATGTGGTCGGATAAGAATTTCATTTAATCACAAACTGTACATGATACAATGATGTAGTACAGATGAACTATATTTTCAAACCCATATGGAAAGAATTTCTAATAATGAACTAGTGAAATCAAAACCTTAATATTGGATCCCTTGCAAACTGAGTTGATTTTGGTATTTAATCAACTCTATTGAATTTGGTTTACGATTCGGGAATAATATCGAGATCTATGTCAATTTCAAGGTTCACGTAAAAAGGAAAATCTTAGTCCAAACATTGAATAGATCTATCTCTTAGGATTTATTTGGGTCTGAAAACTTATTCATTCAAGGATAGAATAAATTCATGGATTTTTTAATGGTAAAATGACTCATATGAGATATTTTTTGAAATTTTTTTCAAAGGAGGAAATATAGTGAATCAAGGTTTAGTCCTATGAAGTGAGAACTTGCTATGTTGAAATCCAGTCTTCATGGTGCTCCAATACCCTACAGGATATCCTGTGTATGCAATCATTCATGATAGGACATATTTATTCCTTTTCCCACAAACTAGCCCAACTAGTATTCATGGTCCAACACTGATTTCATCCACCACAATCAATTATCCCCCAAAAATGAAATTATTCGTGGCGATAGATGGTACCATCGGTGACCGTGCATGAAACCAAGTTATTAGAGATAACGAAGGGTGATTTTATTCCTCCTAAATGACCTCCCACACAAATTATTTTTTATAAGTTCTGACTTCCAACATTCCCTCTAGAAAAATAATCCATGTGGAACACTATGGAAAATCAACCCGGCCTATATCTTGTACATTTTTATTCAATAAATTATAATTGTGGAAATAAATAATAGATCATAGAGAGTATTGATAAGAACTAGATTCAGTAATTTGATCCTGGTAGATTAATTGGGATACCACCATCGATTTCCACTTGGTGAACCCACCACATAGAATTTTAAAGGAAATAAAAAATCATTCACCCATCTGTAAACATAAAACCTCTTGGTGGACACCATTATGTTCGGAATAAACAAATGTAACATTTATAGAAAAGAAACCCTCATTGAAAAATTGTATTCTGGAAAAACCCTTCCACGTATAGAAAAATTCTATGTGAGAGGAACTCAGCCCCACCAAGAAACATGATGTGTGGAGATAACCTATACCAGCATAGAAAAAAATTGCACATGAAAAACCCAAGTCCACGTAGCATAATGATAAATGGATCTTACCCTCACCCAAATAGAATAATTTTACACCGTGGTAACCTCATTCCTCATTAGGACTTTGTATGCGGAATGGGGCATCCAAGGAAATTCTACACTAGACCTCCCATCACTCCCTTCCTTCGTAAAATCAGGCACAACATTTCATCCTCCACAGACCTGTCTAATGGAATCATCCCAAGGAATATTCTAAAGCCACCTAACATATATGTTCATATTGTTAGGAAAATAAACATGTCATCTCTGTTATACATATTTTTTTTAAGTGTATTAATTAATTAATCAACCTCAATAAGGCCTACTATGGGAATTGGTGATGAGTCTGACCCTAGTATCCTAGAGTCGGTTAATTATATTAATAAATTTAAATTGACAGAAAATTAAAATAAAATGGTATATATTAGTTTAGTATTATTGAAATCCATATTATATGCATTATCCTAAAATGAAATAAAAAATAGAAAAGAAACTCCATTGGTAACACTGAAAAAATATTAGATTAACTCAATATGTCATTCACAATATTTATCTTCATATACATGAAATTTTTTAAGAAAGATGTGGACTCAGTTGCTTAGTAAGGGTAAATAATATAGTTGAAGATAATGCAAACAATAATTCACAATGAATGAAAAAATACATTAAATTTGAACATAATCTTGAACATGATATGGAATGTATAAAAGATGAATAAATAATGCCATATAAATAATGACCTATAAATCAATCTTATCCATTGATATTGTACTAATAGAATATTTACATGAGTAACCAATTAATAATATAAATATAAGGGAATGAATATGTTGGACATATGAAACATACCATTGAGGCCTTGGACAAGACATCAAAAAATGATTAACGCCTCATCCAAAACCATAATTTAAAATGGAAAAGGCCTCATCCAAGTCAATTTTGTTTTGTCTCATGATACCTAAAAATGAAAAGAGGGGCTATATAGGGACCAAACCATCAATTAATAAGTCCTACTAATTCCTCATATTAATGGGGTTTCACATACAGAACATATACACAGGAAATTAGAAACTCATTCCTTAATCTATAAACCTAATAACTAACCATTCTGAGTAGTATGGTTACTGGGGTCAATGTTGCACGTACACAGTCAAAATAATCAAATACTATTTAATAAAAAAATTTATATGATAATCATATGATATAAATCTCAATAAAACATAAAACTCAACAATTTTTTCAAAAATGGAAGAAAATAATCTAATAAAATAATCGACCAAGCCCAAATAAAAAACATCTTTTACTTTGAAAATATGGTTTATTTTGGAAAAATCATATGTATTTTTCATAATTGGTTTTTATAAAATCATAAATGAAAAAATATAGTTTTCATGAAAAAAATTAGTTATTTTAGAAAAATAATTATATATTAAAATATATAATGTATAAAACATGGAATTGGGTAAGAAAATGGGAAGTACCCCTAAAGTCGGCTTCCATGTTAATATGAATTGATAAATAAAATTATAATACATTTATTCCACCATAAAATAAAGATTAACTAATATGGATATATGATTTCTAGATATTTAAATAGAACTCATATAAAATGTACAAGAATAATGATTAATTATATTAGTGTATAGTGGTATAAAGCATAACCCAAATGAAAATGGAGGTACGGAAAAAATCTCGTACCTCATGTCCAAAAAGATTCTTCACTTGTAATTTAAATAAATGATAATGAAATTATTTTTATTAGTAAATCAATTCATAATCGTGTATACTTGTATTTGATTCAATATAGTTTTATGAAGTTCATTTGTGTCCTTTTGGATGTGTGATAGAGGTTAATTTAATCACTCCGGTAAAATTAATATAATTCATTAGAACTAGAATTATATAGTATTATTAAAAATATATAATATTGAATGGTATTATATATTTCTTTCAGTTATGTGGATTATTAATTATATATAATGTTAATTATATTTGTTTATATCATTATGGAGGCGTTTCTATCTGCATGAAATAGTTTGGTCTTATTAATTAATAGCATGTATATATACTTTGTTTAGGAATACTAAATAAATTTTATCATGTATAATAAAATATTTTTAACAATAATTATAGTTCAATGACCAGATTTAAAGGTGTTAATGGAAAATGAAAATGCATCATCCATGATGTCTTTAAATTGATACATCATGGGTGATGTTTTCATTTTTAGAATAAAAGAGAGTGATAATGGAGTTTGATGATGGATCATCCATTAACAAGATATAATTCCTGTATAAAATTGGTCCTAGATTTTACTTGTCTATTTCGATTAGGGATGTGAGGTATGGATATGAATATAAATGGAAATGATAATAAAATAAAATAAAATAATGAGGATTTTTTTACCTCTTGAATTCTTTTCCTAGGAAACCTCCTTAAGAGTTTTGGTTTTGGTATTTTTATAAGACCAAAGGATCCATGGTGTGGGGGAAGGTCATGGGAATTGGATAACACTAAAATATTATAAGGACCAAAATTTGAAAGTTGTGAGTATAAGATGTGGTGATGGGTGGTATTTATAGTGGTGAACAAGAGTGGTTTTTGAATATTTTATTTAGTTTTTCATTATTGTGGATAATGACTATGAATAGTTTGTGAATTATCACCAAATATATTAAAATAATAAATTATTGTTAGATATTGTGGTTCTTAATTCATTCATGTCTCAAGGAATAGTGTGTATATATTTCAATGTATATATACCGTAAATTTCTATATTTCAAAACTCACCAAAAATTCAATTATTTCACATAAATTCATAAAATAAAACCTAACCATATTTTCAATATATAGGATTTAAAAATAAACTCAATTTTAAAAAAAATAAATTTCTAAATATTAAAATATTATTTTTTATAAAAAATCATCATTTACTCAAACAATATAGATTTTCAAATTATAATTTATTTTAGGACACCTTAAAAAATTAAATACGGTCTCATAAAGTTATCATAAAATCATAAGACAACAAAATATTATTTAATGAATATACATTTACGAAAATATTTTTTATTCTCAACCATTTTATTAATTATAAAATCCTAATAAAAATTTTATAAATTACAAAAGAAAATAACACTTAATTAAAAAATCTTTAAAAATTTATTTTCCAATACTATGATTTAATTATATCATACATTCTTTTATAAGATGGCTAAATTTTATTTATACATTAAGAAGATATGTTACTATACCTATGGTAAGTTTATTATTTATAATGGCTAAATTACTATTCCTAAGGACAAGTTACAATTTCATCAGTATAGTCTTATAAACATCAATAAAAACCTATTATTATTTTTTATTTGTAAAGATAATATTATGTTTTCTATGTGATTTATGTGATTTATAGTATATGTAATAATGATAGGAAAGGGAAATTTCATTGATAAAATTATGGGTTATTCCATTATCTCCTTTTATAATAATTTTTTTCCTCAATATTTTCATAATGAAACCTCATATAGAGATTGGGGTAGTTATTTATTATAATTTCCATGACTTCCCACATTACCAATCCAATTTTTTTACTTTTCCAATGTTCCCTTAATATCCAAGTCATCCAATCCCACAACACCTATTCTTTAATATCTGGAATCTCGATTGGCTCTTCAAAATATGAAATATCAATTTCAAAATCTATTAATTCAGAAGTGAGTAAATGTGTTTGGTTTGGAATGTAATTTCTTAACAAAGAGATTTGGAACAAATTTTTTACTTTAGAAAGGCTATGTGTTACCACCATATTATAATCCCTTATGAGTCTTTATAACATTATTTAAGTGATTCTCATGGTCATCAGAGATTATTGGGTATGCCAATATATCATGAATATACAGAAAAACAATATCATCAAAATATTCCTTGAAAACTAAGTTCATTATATCCATGAAAAGAGAGGGTGAGTTAGTTAATCCAAATGGAATTGTGGTAAACTCATAATGTCCTTGTTTGGTTTGAAATGTTGTATTTATAATATCATCCTTACTCACACTCAATTGATAAAATCCTGATCAAATGTTAGTCTTTTAATAATATTTATCGCCATGATGCTGATTAAATAAAACATAAATGTGAGGTAAAGTATACTTATTCTTTATTGTAGTAGCATTGATTTATTAATAGTTCATACACAACCTCAGGGGATGATATATCTTCTTTACAGAGATAATAAGGCTTCCACATGGAGAAACATTGGGGGGGGGGGAATCCCCTACCACTCAATTACTCTAGTTTTTAATTTATCTCCACTAATTTTGAAGTGGTCATTCCATTGGTATTCTTTAATACAGGCCTCGAATGAGGATTTAAATCATTGGAGAAGTCAACATCACTATTTAGAGGATTTTCACGTTAACCCTTTGGAAATAAATTAATATATTCTTGAACAATATGTACTTATTCAATTTTAATATTTAATTCCTCATCAATAGATGATGTTTTATCTTCATCCCTAATAATTTACTTTAGAAGAGTTGCTCTAGGTCGATCCTGATATGACTCAAATGATTAGAATTATTATATAACAATAAGATATTATGAGTGTTCCTCACCAAGAAAAATTACCTTCTTTTTTGAAAAATATATCTTCATAATATTTTGTAATACATTCCAATATTATGATTATATGAAATTAAATCATAGGTATGATCACGTGGTTAGCTACTAAATCATGTTTACATGTCATAAAGGGTACTGGAAAACACATCTATTTGGGAATGATACTTACCATATATTCTCTATCTATGAAATTATTTATTAAATAAAAAGGGAAATGTATAATTTTCATGAAAAAATTGTAATATATAAATGAATTAGATGATATAGAAAAAAAGAAATCATTGGATATATTTGACGAAACGTTTAAAGTATATAGCACCGCATAATTATGAGCTACAACCTTAGCTATTATGATTGCATAACCTTATCCTTTCTTAAATGGCCTTATGGTGAATGTTTCCTTGATGTATAGGGAAATTATTTTCATAGTGTACAATATTCTTTAAAATTATAGCCTTTGTCTTTAGTATCTTCTTTCATTCCCTTATAATCATGGTCATGATGGGCTTTTACCCCACACTTGTAGAAAACTCTTTTTCTTTTCATATAGACACTTAAGTGTTTCCTCCAACAAGTATCACATGTTTGAAAATTCTTTCTTTTATTCTACACTTTATCTATTCTTTTCTCTGACACCCTTGTATTATCTTATTTTCCCTTAATTTCATAACTCATTGAGAATAATTTCTCTGTCATTGTAGCACGTGAGTCTACATCTCAGTATGATGAGAAATTTTGGGAGACCAGTTCCCTTTGTAGGTATGTATTTAAACCATCAATGAATCAACTGATCATTCTACAAGGATTACATATGTAGTTTGTAGCATACCTTTATAGCCTTGTAAATTTGGATTTATACTTCACAATATTTTCATCGACTTTTTTCACACACTCAAGATTGTTCTCTCTATATCTACTATTTTTTTATGAGGAAAATATTTTTCTAGGAAAATATCCATAAAATCTATCAATTTGATATTTTTAATTTATTACACCTCTTTTGTTTTTTGAATAAAAAAACCAGTAATAATCATCTCATGAGAGACAACACACTTCCATGATATCTTTCTCCCTTTCATTGATTACCAAATCAATAAATATATTTACTAAAAAACTTATTAAATACTCTACTAAAAATGGGTTTATTGTCTCATTGAATGATGGAGGTTGTTCTCACATAAAGATGTATAACATTTCCCCTCCACATTCAGGATCAGGATGCGAAATATGGGTAGGACTGCTGTTCATAAGTCGAGTCATCTATCCTAATAGAGTTATAAGTTTCTCCGCACTACTCACATATCCAATACCGATATCATTATCCTTCATATTAATGTAATCCATACATGGGATACATGCACAAATACATGTCTAATTCCTTTAATAATGACCTATTTATAAATATGGCATACAATAAATTAGGTTCTAAATAGTATTGCGTAAGTTTGATATACCAGAACACAGAAAATATTTTAAAAGACTATGAATAACAAATATCATAATGATAAACATGGTTTATTTGGGGAAACATTTAATTTTAAATCCTTATTAATGATTTGTAAGGAAAATGTGAATGATATTAATAATATACTCTGGGAGTGCCAAACCAGGTGAAAATTAAGGCATGCTTTCATGTAGTAGGTCACACCGAGTCAGGATGGGGACACCTAGTCGAGGTTGTTACCCATAAGAATATCTGGGATTCTACTAAACATACTCAGATACTAACTATAAAGACCCAAACAACATTAGCTCAGATTCGGTGCCTTATATTAATACATTGGCATAGATACGATACTCACATACCATTAGTCTAATTAGTTTTTTATTTTTGGAATCGAAATTACATACATGAACATAACATGAAAGGAAAACCAAAATACAAAATACTTCAGTATGAACAAAAATCTCTTAGAATAACCCTTCAAGTCATTCATAACATTCATCACCATATCCTGGGGACAATTAAAACATAAGAAAGAGGTCATCTCTGATTCACAATAAGGGTACGTAATACAACATAAGATAACATAAACAATAAGCAATGATGAATGGATAAACCCACATGCATATAGAAAATAATCTTCAACATGATATGAAAATAATAAAATTTGAATAAATAATTCCATATACATAATCACATGAGAAAGAAGCTTAACAATGTATATTATACTTGTTAAATACTCACATGAAAAATCAATTAATAATATCATAATTTGAAAATTCATATCCAAGAAATCTAAAACATACCTTCAAGTACATAACAAAATATCTTAAAATTAATAAGTCCATGCATAAAACATTAATTTTAAATGGTAATATCCTTTGCAAAGTCCATGTCCCTTGTGCCTCGTGAGGCCTAGTGATGCATCAAGGGGATATAGTGGGCCCCAAAAATCACATATTAAGTCAAATACATCCCTCATATGAATGTGGTTGAACGTAAAAAACTTATACAAATGAAATGTAAATATATGTCCCCATTCTATAAATTTAATCACTAAACATTCTATATAGATTGTGAATAGTTTCATGATAGCACATCAAATGTCAAACATATCATAAACCATTTAATTAAATATGGTACATGATTATAATAAGATTTTAATCTCAATAAAGAATAAAAGTCAATATAGGTGTTTAAATAGGTGAAAATTCTCTAATAAAATCATCAAGGAATTCTTTAGATAATAACCTCTTTTACTTTTCAAATAAGAATTTTATTAGAAAAACATTTTTTATTTTAAATTATTGTTTTAATAAAACCAAAAAAGAAAAAAAATAGTTCTTTATGATTTTTTTGATTATATAAAATTAATGTTGTCTAAAAATAAATTGTGAAAGGTAATTGAAAATGTTTAATAAATTATGATGTTCCCTTAAATTAGGCTTGCTTATTCAGAATAATTGAGAAGTGAACATTATAAAACATTTATCAAATCATAAAATAATAATTAAATAATATGGAAATATTTGTTTTGAACATATAAAAATAATTTATAATAATAAATTAAAATTAATTAATAATTAATTTTGTGTATAAAGGGATAAAAAATAACCCAAATAAAAAAATGATGTTTGAGAAGAAACCGTTCCCTTATGTCTGGAATTTTTTTGCAATGGCACTTAATTTCATCGATAAATAAATTATAATAATTAATAAATTAATTCATTACATTTCTTTGATTAATTTTTTTCATTATTGTTTTATTATGTTCATTTATGTTCTTTTTTATGAGATATAGAGTTTACTTTCATCATTCAGGAGAATTCATTTTCGTGGTATTCATGATCGGTCCATTTTTATAAGTGATGAAGATAATTTAAATGAGTATAATTTGCCATAATTTAAATTATATGTTATTAATGAAAATATATAACATTATGTGGTCTTATATGTTATTTTTTATAGATATGAGGATTATTAATTAGGCAAACCATCAATAATAATCGTTTAGATCATTTTGGTGGTGATTATGATTGGCATTAAATATTTTTTTCTTATTAATTAATATCATGTATATATACTGGTTCTAGAATACTAAATAACATCTAATATTTATACTAAGATATTGTTTAACCATAAATATTGTTTTATGAAAATAATTTATGGAATTAATCGAAAATTAAAATTCATCATCCATGATGTCGGTAAATAGACACATCACTGGTGATGGTCTCATTTTTAGAATAAGAGAGAGAGAGAGATAAAAGAGTTTGATGATGTATCATCCATTATCATGATAGGATTTTAGTATATAAATGATACTTGAGTTTTCATGTCTCTTTTTATAGAGGATTTGGGGGAAGGATATGAAAAAAAGAATTGAAAATGAAATAAAATAAAATAAAGATGAATATTACATCCTGAATTCACCTCATTAAGAACCTTATGAAAGGGATTGGTTTTGGTCTGTTTTTGAGGAAAATGTTCCTTGATGTAGAGAATGGTCATGGGAATATTATTGGGTATAAATAATAAAAGGATCAATGATTAGAAGGTGTGAGTAGAAGAAGTGATGAGGGTGGTATTTATAGTGGATGATAGGGGTGTTTTTAGAATATTTTATTAATTTCATTATTAATTTTTATCAAGACTATGAATAGTTTGATAATTATCAAATATATATATATAAATAATGAATATAGGTTTTATATTATTCTTCTTTATATCATCATTCACTTAAGGAATAGTGTATTTATCTTATAATGTATATATACAACAAGTTATAGTATTTTTCTATTCACAAAAAATTCAACTACTTAAAAAAAATAAAAAAACACCATTTACATTTTTGAATATTTATAATTCAAAAATGAACTTAGTTTTATCAAAATAATTTTCTAAATATGAAAAATATAATTTTAAATTAAAATCATCTTTTACATAAAAAATAAATATTTTTAAATTATAACCCTTTTTCTAACACATTGAAAATTTAACCAAGCTCACATTATAATATATTAAAATGTCAAGGGAAAAAATTTAATTTAGGAATACATTTTATAAAAATAAATTTTCATTACTTTTTTTTTTAAATTTTAAAATTAAAATTAAATATTTATCGCTTTCATAAATACCAACACTCAATTATTAATTAATAACAAATTTATTTACTTATATGATGATATTAAAATATCATACATTCATTTATAAGATTACTAAATTTTATTTATACTTTCATCAGTGAGGTTACTACTATGACCCCCTTCTTACAATTTAAATGGTTCAAATTATTATTTCGATGTTCATGATACTAATTCATCGGTATGTGATTCTTAAGTTGTATAAATATATCATATTTCAATCATTCATCATTTTATATTTTTTGTATTGAGTTTCTATGTGAGTTAAAATGATTTATACTATATGAAATAATTATAAGAATAGAAATTTCATTGATATAATTCTGGGATATTAAAAAATATCTTCATGTCTACATTCATGTGGTAACGAGGGTCCCTACCGGGGAAGTTCACATGGCTATAGAGGTGCTCATGAAAACCTCCACCTTCTAGAGATTGATAGGAACCACTAGTTTTTCCTGTTAATGGGGGATTGTTCCGGTCACTTAACTCTTCACATGGTACTAGTTGGGAATCTTACTTGGAGTCATCCCCATGCCTTTTTTGGAGGAGGTGACACTCTTGTTTGTATTCCCCAGTTAGATACATAGTTGGATGGATCATTATATGTCACTATGCTGGATACTAGAATAAGTAGAGATACATGAAAAATAAAATCCCTCTACATGTCCCTTTGAGATCCATCTTCAATCCACCAGTGGAAAAGGATGATTATGTGATACTAATATCTACTAATTCCGTGTGTTTCTTACACCATGCTTGACTCATGTGGGACTGGAGGTTAGCGGTTATCATGAAATATGCATGATCCCAAAAAACCCTGGGCCTATTATACCCTATAAACCCTAATCATGAAACATGGTCCAATTATATGGTATTAACCCCAATCATGCTTCATTAGACCCATATATGTTAAATTCCCCTATAATTCTCCTTTGTCCTCCTATATGGTATAGTCCCCAATCATTATCAATGGGCCTCCTATAAGTTTTAATACACAACCATATCTGAATCACATGGGATTCCTCTTAGGTGTATGTACCAACATATTGAACTATGTGCACATTGATTCCCATCCTACTAGGATACATAGGAATCCATCCTGAGTTCCAAAATGAACACCCAAAATCACTCCAATATTATCCTATCAATGTTCCTAGAATGTTCATACCCACCTATTAGACCACCAATCATCTGTAACCCTCAGACTGGCTCAGTATAAGTCATGTAGCAACCATTGACAAGGCACCTTTCACATGGATGTCCTTGAATTATATCATTAAACTACATGGTCAATTCAATGTCAACCTCTCTAAATAGGTGATGTTCCCTGTTAAGTAGCACTGAACTATGTGGATTATGATTCCTCTATTAAGGACACATATGATTCCCATCTTTTGGGTTATATCCTGGCATCTAAAATCATTCTTCTAGATAGATGGTTATAAACTCTAGAGATCCCCACTATTAGTCTCACAACTAGAATCATCATAATGAGTCAAAAAATATTCTCTCATCTTTGTACAAAAATGGTACCATTGATAGTGAACCTACAGGTGGTCAACTTTTACAACCATGAAAATGAACAAAGGATTAATGAACATATATTAAATATGTATGAGTGTCCTGAAATTCAAAATTATTCATCACAAAAGGGTGTTATGATATCGACTATCCATACTCTCTAACAACATGAGTTCTTAAGATTCACTGTCGTTATTCCCCAATGAATTCCCGCCTTTGGAATATTGGTACATGAGTAGTATTGGATATAATATCAATTGAGTGGTTCCATATCTAGAAACAAAATAAATTGGAGACCATTAATATTTTTTAAACCTAATGTAATTGATTTCATAAAACACATCCCCTGTAACACCTCAAGCTTCCATGGTATACTTCCCTTTTAATAATACAGTAGTGTTTGTTGTACGCAACTTCTAGTTCTAACACACACCACAACCAATCAAACTAGCCATTATGAATAGTAATACCCACTTTTTGAAATTTAATAAATTTTATATTTCAAAATGGACCTCATTTTTGGATTTGGAATATCAAAATTATCTTAGGGTGAATATTTTGTATTTTTCTAAAAACTTTCATTTTTTGATAAATAGTGAAAAAACACTCAGTTATAGTTTAAAACCAAATTTTTTATTTAAATAAATTTTTATTTTATTTATATTTAATTAAGGTCAAAATAGATAAATAATACCTATATAAGTTCAATATAATTCATTTGAGTTAGTTTTGAATAATTTAAATATATAAAAAGTTTATTGAACTTTTCACTATCTTTTACCCACCTCCTAGAAGAATTTGAAAATTCACATAAAACCTAATTTAACCGCTCTTGTGAGTGAAATTTAGAAAATCCGAGAGAAATGGTTAATATCAATGAGTAAAATGTGGTTCAATGAGATGAAAATAATTTTTGGTGAATAGTAAATTTTTACTTTTATTTACCACGGTTAAAAGTAAATAGGGTAATTAAGGGTAAAAATGATATTAATATTACCCTAACACATGTCCTAATTCTATTGGACAAGTGTATCTCGACCAAAAACAACCTTTGGAATAAAATATTATCATTTAGGTCCACTTGGATTAGATTAGGACATTTATTATTATTTAATTCAAAGAAGAGTTAAAAGAGATAAAATCACAGTTTAATAACTAACAAATTTTTAATATAGGATTATACATAAGATAAATTTTATTATAAATATTCATTATAAATAAAAAAATATTTCCTATATAATGGTATTTTATTTATAATTTTTAGACATTATATAATTTAATTTATTTATGACAATATGGTGATGTAGTAATTACCTAATTAGTGAAATATTAAAATAATTGATATTATAAATACCCAAATAAATATAATTTCATACTTTTAATGAATTAAAAGAATTATATTGCTTAATATGACATGTTAGTATTGATTTAATTATTATTTTTTGAAGAAATCATTATGTTATGATTTTCACAAAAATCAAATACCAAATAGTGTCAAAATTGACATAAAAGAGTTTTTAAAACAAATATTATATTATTAATTGATATTAAATTCCTAAAAATCTATGGTTTTTCCAAAAGACTTATATAATGATAGGTGTATTATTAATGGAACACTTGGGGGTCTCTTGGATGTATATAGTAAGTTTATTAACTATATAATATAAAAATAAAAAGTTACATGGTAAATGTCAAACTAATTAACTAAGAGTTAAAACTAAAAGATAAGGTTAATATAGTGACCCAAACCTATCTAAAACCTATTGGTTGAGTGGTTTTAGAATCCTCCCCACCTTAACCTTTAAATAATCCTCTTTGGATCCATTATAAACCGAATATTAATTTATTATAAAATAATATTTCTAGCTTTTCCAAAGGTGTCCCTCACCCCTCTTATAAAAGGGCACTTCCCCTGCCCTCTAATTTACACCTTAAAATCCATTTGTCTCGGCCAACCCCTGACCAAATATCCTCCCAAATTACCTAAATTCAACCTATAGGCCTTAGTTTGATCATAAAGCCATCATAAGGATCCCCTTTGATCAAATCAAAAGGAAGAACTCGAAGAAGAGGTAATGATTTCACCACCCTCTTTCAAGTTCCTTTCTTCTTCAACTTCTTATTTCCTTGTTATTTAAATTATAAAATAATAACTATAGTATCTTATATATAATGTGATGTTATTATAAATATGGAACAACAAAATTCATTATTCTATCCATCCCTTGAATGACATGTCACCATACGTGCGTACATACGACCAACCGTCTCCACGTCATGGTGTAATTGTTATTAAATTTAGATCTGTATAATAATGATGTATAATTCATGTAAATAAAAATTATAACATGATAATGATTCTTTATATATGATATAACATCCAATTATAAATTATTTTAATATCAAAAGAATGATATTGTCGCTCGTGCGTACGTACGAACTACCATCTCCACGAACGCGATGAGAACCATTCCCCATCGTATCCATTCAAGTCTAATTCTCATTTTATGATTAAAATTAATGTTAAAGGACTTGATATCATTATGGATATGAGTTAGATACAATCTATCCATAACAAACATGGCTTATGTAACAAAACATATAAATGAAAATGAGTAAGTTAACACCCGAAACAATGATAATACTAAGATATTATTAACAAATCAATGTTAAAAGATCATAAATGATATCATATTGATGTGTATGATTCTTGAATAATTTAATAACAATTATTTAACCATTATACAGGAGGTTAACCTACTCTCAACTAAGGAAAAGCACATTGAAAGGGTTTATTTCACAAACTCTTCATTATCCGAGGTTGTTTATACGTAATTATCTACTAGGACCTCTTTATCATCCACAACCATGTTTCTTAAAAATGTATTTCAAAACATTCTTAATAATTTAAAAAATATGGGTTAAAGTCATTTATACCATTTTTGTCGTTTTATATGAAGTTTATAAAGGAATTTTTCCGTCATTTTCCAAACAAGGTCCTTTTTAACCTTTTCGACAGAATTAAGGTGGGAATGTCTATTTTTAACTTATACGACGGGTGCGGCTATTTTCTGCCATTATAAAATCATCAATGCTTCCTTTACAAGATTATAAGAATATTTTCAATGTAAATGTTTTATTTTATAATTATGTGAATTTTAGATGATTTTAACAAAAGGGAAATTTCTCTCAAATAGTTTTGATTTCATCTATGTCAACATCCTTTGATGGATTTTAAGCTTATTTAAAGTTGATTTATTATGATACAATACTTACATATTGTATTTAAGGTTTTGTGATATGTTTGACTGTGGATGTGTTATTTTTATACCATTCATGGTTTATGGAGAAATTATTGACCTTTCGTATGCTAGTTTTAATATGAATATTTAGTTTATGGATAAACCTATTCATATGAGGAATGAATTGGACTTAATAAGTGACGGGTGGAGCCCGATATATATCGTCGATGCATCGGTAGGTCTCATGATACAAACTAGTGTCTTGGCATAGGGACTTCAAAAAATCTTATTTTTAGTCTTGGTATGAGGCCTTGACTTGTGCTTATGATAGTCTGGAATTATGCATTCCATCATTATGAAAGTGGTTATTGATATAGCATGTGGTTATTCGACAAGTAGAATATCCATGTGAATAAGTAAATGAAATAATTTCATTTTATCTTTTCCATATTATGATGAAGAATAAGTTTAAATGGATTTTGTTTTAGTTATACATTTCCTTAAATGTTTATGTTTATTTATGAAAGTTTCTGCTATATTGTTATCCTTACTGGGCATTTGAGCTCACCTCTTTCAATGTTTTATTTTTCCTCGGATGTGAAGTAGTATTTTATGAATGACCTGCAGAGATAGTATAAGGGGATATGAGTGTGGAGAAAAGATGTTGTTGTAGTTTTCACTTTATGATGTAATGTAAACATTATGAATGTATCTATTTATTCAAAGGATACTAAACTAATCGGTCTTTCGAGATTTGATCATTCTTGTGATCATGCCAATGTTCTGTAGTAATGCACTGACTATGGGTAACTGGGGTCGGGGCGTTACATCCCCCTACAATCAATCTCCAGGCCAACCGATTTGAATCATAAAAAAGGTGAAAAAAATTGAATCCTTAACCAAGGTGGAAGTGTTACCCTATATCATACCCCTTTCACAGTAAAAATAGAAGAGGTCCAAATGGGATCATTAATTACACATGTTTTCATATTGTGAAACTTTAATGAGATTTTTCTTTATTTATATTTCAAATATATTTTATTGAAATTTCACCAAAACTCTCTTCAATAAAATGAATTCAAAATAGTTTTCACAGACATGCACATACTCCAGTACACATGTTGGGTCCTTAACCTAACACGGGACACTATTTCCCACCTGGAATATCAAGGATGGGTTTCAAATGTGTTCTTCTAAGTGTTCCATTAAAATGGAACTCTACCAACGCTAGAGGAGGCTTAGTATGCCCTACATTCCATGAGGTCCCACTATTTGTCTGTCAAGTGATGGTCAGCTATCAATAACTAAATGACTCTAATAGATATCTAAAAACTTTTCTAAAGCCTATCCCCATAATGAGATAATGACTCCCCCCTTTCTTCAGGAGGATAATGACGTCATCACAAACAACAGCATTCCAACTGCACATGGGTCCCTCTCTAGGGTCCCTAATAGTAATTTTATCAACAAACATCATGGAACATAGAATCCTCACCAAGAAAAAGATATTTCCCCACATTAAATAGACTAATTCATAAGAATCACATCCTACATGATGACTCATGGAGGTTGTAGTTCAAACAACCTAGAATAATTCATTGTCCATATCACTGCTGAGAAATCCCTCCTTGTAAATGAGGCGACACCGTATGAGAAGACACAAATTCCAACATATTTAAATCCAAAACATCAACCATAAACATTAGGAAACTATGAGGATAGTCAAATTCTTATTCATTCATATCAATATCATCATTTAGATATAGAAAAAAACTTTGGGAATAATCAAATTCATTCTCGTTCACATCATTCCCTCCATGGAAACATGAAAAAAATAACTATGATAATATGCATATCCCTATAAATGAAAATAAAGCATTTGATCCAAATAAGGTATAATAATTTGATCATATGAAAATTTATTCTCATTAATATCAAGCTTGTCATCCAAAAATGGTGGGAAAATATGAGCAGATGCAAATTCATTATTATTCACATCAATACCTCCATGGAAATATAGTGGAATCCTACTATGAATAGATGTAAAATCATGCACATATATATAAATAATTCAAATTAAATAATGCATCAAACAAATATGATAATATGAGTTTTTTTTCAAATTCTTCTTAAGCCCTTCATCCCTATACAGAGGAAAAATATGTATATAGTAAAATTTCAACTAAGTCATATAAATCACTTCATTCAGATAAATACGATAACCACAATAAATAAGTAAAAATTCATTTATAAGAATATGAAGCCTTTTGGTCAAATATGTTGGCCAAATATGAGAAGAAGATAATTCTTAATTGGTGAGACCAAGCAGTCCATGTAAATATGGAAAAAAACTACCATGAGAAGATCTAAATTCATGCGGATTCGCATGCATCTTCTTAGAAAAATATGATGGAAAACTATGACCAGAATCAAATTCCTTCTCCTTCACATCAAACACTCCTTGTAAATAAGGAATAAACCAGCTATGAAGAGATTAAAATTATTATGGATGTAATTGAATCAAATAAATTAAATTCTTGAGAAATTTTAAAAAGTAGTTGGAATATTCCTGTTGTGATTCAAGGGCAGACTCGTACCTCTTTCCCTATACAAGAGGGCTATCAGTACATACTGGTAGAAATGGATGATCGGGGCTAGTACATATTCCTTCTATGAGACTGGAATAAGATTTTATTCCTTCTCCCCTCAAGTAAATATTTAAAAATGTATTAGTTATGATGGAGGTTCATATATCAATCCATGACAATATTTGACACAATTACCATGATGTAATCAAATCTACTTAAATAGTAGGAGTCATTCCCACAAAAAAACCTCCTTAGGTGGGGTGAATCATCGACAAAACAATTTTATCACTCAATAGTATACGTATGTCCCTAAACCCATCTAGGATTGTAATTGGAAATAGTCCATGGTAAATGGAAACAAGATAAGGCATAATTAATGATTCCAATAGGAGGATAGTGTTCCACTTCGATGTCCTCTATTGGGTAGCCATACAATCCTACCAAATATATAGAAACCTACTCGAATATCCCAAGATCACCACATTATCCACTTGAAATGTCAACCATATTTCAAGGGTTCCACTTATAAAATGGGGCAGAGACTCCTATAAGTGAGAGCCCAAAAATCACACCAAAGGAATTGGAAAATGAAGACCAGACTCATAACCCAACTCTTATGGAATGTGAAAACATTGAGGCCATCAACTGACTATCACTATTGCCTCATGATGATTTGATCCATATCTAAATTATGGGAGTGATAGGGGCAGTTTTGAAGGTCCTCCCCACAACATTATTACAAGAATATCTGGATGAAAAAACCAAGGGAATCTACCAGGCATACCTTATTCCGGGGGCTAATCCAGTCGATCAGGATATCCTATTTGCAATTTAGATTCATAGTATCCCTCCTCATTCCTAGAAGATCAAACATAAAAAAAGTTCCACCCCTTGATGATTTCCTCCCTATTGGTCATCCCATGGTATATTCTATATAAATTCTCCCCAAATTCTAAAATCAATCTATGATGGTATTCATCTTTGTGATGGAACTCTCTGTGAAGGTCCTCCCTGAAGTGACATATCATTTCAATAATAGGGTCCTCCATTTAATATCATATTCTTTGAAGGTAATCCCCATGGTATATTCTGATGAAATTATCCTTGTAGTTAAACATCAGGATCTGTTGGTATCACTCTCTATGATAGAATTCATTATGAAGGTCCTCCCCATAGTGGCATCTCCTTTTGACCATTTTGTGAGTGAAATACGAGAATGACCTAATATTACAGGGTTCTTGTAAATATGTGGTTAGAAATGAAAGAAACCCTATCAATGAAAACTGACATACATTCTCAATCAAATGAAGGCCCAGGGAAATAGTCTTCCTCCAAGCCATCCATGTACCATTCCTACACCAACAAGACCACCACTATCCTTGAAACATGTGACAAAACTGTAAACAAGGGATCATGATGGAATGATATAGAATATAATCTTCTAGATTAAGACTATAAGGATATATTTACCTTAAGAATAAAATTATCCATGGATGACATAAAAATCATGTTTTGACTGTTATCTACACTTCAGTTTGACCTTCTAGAAGAATTTTCAGATTAATGAAAACACAACATCTGTATGAATCTCTTGAAAACTATTTTCCACCTAAAAGAAAAATTCATGTCTTAAAATGGGTATATATAACATGTTAAAATATTGGGAGATATTCATCATCAAATATATTTGTAATCCCTTCCATCTATATGACAACCATGTAACACCCTGAGATTTTATGAAAAATATTATTTTAATTTCATTAATGTCTTGTGTTGTATTCTACACCAATATTACCTTGCGCTATACGCAACACCGTATTAGCTTGCAGTATACGCAACACTATTCTTGGATCGTGTTACATACAATTTTGATAATAGTTATTCTACGCAACATTGAGTATATATATATATATATTAAATGTATGAATGAAATATGGTTGGATTCTATTATACGAAACAACGAAGGATTCTTTCACAACACACAACCCTGAATTGGCTTGCATTACACGCAATCGCGACCTTCCTCGATAGCGTGTGTTGTACGCAATACCGGGTTTTAATAAACAATGATATATTATTATAATATTGTCATGAAATAGCCGTTATGAATTGTATTAACTAAATTTTGAATTTTATAACATTATTATTCATCTTACACATTTTCTAGAACATGGTATAAGAACAAAATAAATTTTTCGGGTAAAATAAGTATTTTTCAAAAAATGCAGTTTTGCCGCCTTTTGATGGCGCACCCACTTTAAATCTAGTTTTTGACATGTTTATATGTTCAATTTGACAAAATAAAATTCTTCTTTTGAATCAGGATGTAAAAATTTACATTAGATAAAGTTTAGATATTTTTCCGATAACTTTCATATTTTAATGAATAGTAAAAACACGCTATATTTTAATTAAAAACAACTTTTTTTCATCATAATATATTATGTGGTTAAATTATAATATTGAATGGTTTTAAAGTATAAATAGAATATATTTTTACCATTTAATATAATGTATGTCATTAGCATTGATTTTACCTTGAATTCGTAGGTTAAATCAATTCAATCTTTTGCAATGTTTTAAAGAAAAACCACTTTTCTTTCGACAACAAGATTAATTTTAATTTAATTTCTACATCTTTTGTGTATTGAATTTGGAAAAATGGATTCCATATTTGGAATCAGTGGGTCCAAATTATGTTAATAAGCTACTTTTTATTTTTGGGAATTATGAATAGTAACTACGGTAAATTTTATTTACCATAGTTAAAGGTAAATCGGGTAATTAAGGGTAAATATAATATTTTAAAATTACCCTAACAAATGTCAAAATCCTATTGGATGACTAAAAGTATACCCATATCACCTAAGGGTCGGATTAGAATAATTTAATGGACATTTGTCCATGAAAATAACTTAATTATTATTAAAACCAAAGAAAGTGACAACATGTCACTCTCTTAAATCTTATAAGTATATTAATTTTAATTTAGTGATAAACTTCATGAAACATCGAACATGAATAGTCTCCAGAAAGATAATGAAATTTTCTACATCATATAAATTTATTTATAATTTTTAGGGATTAAATAATTATCATTAATTATGACACAATAGTGATGCAGAAATTGTTTATCAAGTGGAAAATCAAGAATATTGTTTTTATTAAACTAATAGTGACCATAAAATGCACAAATACCTAACAAAAACTTATTTTCCATGTAAATGTAAACCATAATCATCCAAGGGTCTAATATTTTACCATTTGGAGCCTTATAAAAGCGATGATGACACTTATATTATTTTATTTTAAATGATGCCAAAGTTGTCACCTTCATAATTTAATAAATATAACTATTTAAATATTGTGATTTTAAGATAATAAATTCGAGTAAAAGTATTATTGTGAAAGCTAATATATTTATCTTCATCATAGAATTTTATTTTAAATTTTTATGCAACAAATAAGTATATTAAATAATTATACAAAAATGATGTAGTAATTATTTTATTAATAGATAAACCAAATAAATGGTTTTTAAAATAATAAAACAAATATTATATGAACTATTTAATGTGATCCACTAATTTTATAGATACATATGACCTTTTTTTAATATATTAAATCTTTTATTTCGAACATATATTCTGTATATATTTTATTTAAATTCAAATAAATTAATAGTGTCAAAATTGACACTATTGTTATTTCATAAAAATAACATATTATAAAATAGTTTAAAAATCAAAAAAATATTTAAAAATTATAAATTTAAATTTATATGGTCCATAATGTTATAAAGTAAACAATTATGGAAAATTCACAACAAATGAGTAATTATTTGTTATAATTTAAAATTTAGAATTTTATTACCACAAATAAAATTAAATAGATTAAATAAGGATAAATGAAACTGATAAGGTTTAAAATAAGATCCAAACATGTCTAAATTTGATTGGTTGATGAGATTACAACCCTATCTCATCTAATATTCGAATATGAGTCATTTTTGGAGGTTGTTAAGTGGGGTTATATTTATTATAAATTAATATTTTTAAGAATTCCTAAGGTGCCCCTCTCCTCCCTTATAAAAGGGCACCTCCTCCCTCTCTTCCTCACACAACTTTGAGCCTTCAAGCTCGGCCAACCCCTGCCAAAATCTTTTCTCAACTTCCCTAGTATCATCCTAGAGGTCCTGGTCTTCTTCATAGACCATCCTTAGTTCTTTAAGTGGAGGTTAAGAAAAGGCGCATCAAAAAGAGGAGGTTCGGACACTTACGAAGCAAATCGGACCTAAGGTAAGGGAAATATCACAATCTCACTTTTATATGAGATTGTTTTTACTTTGGTAATTACGTGTATTTTATCATCCACATCCATGTTCCCTCAATATGTAATATTTTTTTCCATCCTTCTACAATAGTTTATATCCAATTTTACCCTTCGGTAAGGTTTTTTTGTAAAAGATATGAAAGGAATCTTTTGTCGTTTTTCGTACGAGGTACTTTTTGTCTTTTCCGACAAAAGTATGAAGAATGTTTTTTTAAGTTATACGTAAATAATGGATTTTTAAAACATTATTTTCATAAATATTCCTTTATAAGTTTTCAAGTTTATTTTTAATCAACTTCTTTTAGTTTATAATTGTATGACATGTTAAGAAAAGAAAAGTTTTTTTGAAGAAGAAAGGATATTTTCCTCAAGAATGGAGTTCAAGTGTTTTATCAAAATTATTTTCCATCTAAGATAATAAAGGGTTCTGTTTTTATACTTATTATTACATTGATTTGATTATGTTGTGATGGAATTATTTTTATGAATTCCTTTATCTTATATGAATTATTTTATGATGTCATGATGTTTAAGATTCCCATTTGTATTACATGGGTTATGCAATGATGTATGATTTATGATTCTGTGGCACACATAAGAATGTTATCATTATGAGATGGGTGGGACCTATATCTCCCTCCAATGCATTGGGTAAAGATTTTATATCTCATGAGATAGACATGGCTGAAATGGTAGGTTATACCGGTTCAGTGAAACAGGACTGAAACGAGGGTTACTCGATTCAGAAAGGGACTTTGTCCACTAAGATTGTCTTGGCAATGAGTCTTGACTAACAAGAAATGATTCTCTATGATTATGTGTGAATGCCACAAAGTTTCATGTTTTATGTTATGATTATCTTGATTACATTTCACTGCCATGATTTACCCCATGTTATGAAATTATGATCTCTTTTGCAGGTTAAGATTTCCAAAAGTTATGTGCTTATGTATATGATATGATCAATATTTCTTTTTTTTACCCTTACTGAGCATTTGAGCTCACCCTTTTATGTTTTCTTTTCCCCAGGATATAAAGAATGGTTTTAGGTAAAAAAAAATAAGATCTTTATCGGAGATATTGAGGATCTTTCACCACGATTAGAAGATTACGTTCCGAGTTTCCAATGACACTAAACTATTACGATCCTTGTGTGTGTGTTTTTTGTTATGTACTAAGTATTCCACAAAAGTAATGTAATGTCCATGTAAGTCAAGCTTCGGGTCTCTACAAACCACAATTAGAGAAGTTTCTAAATGATATCAATCATTATTACTCAATGTGTTGTATTGTATATTCATTCAAAATCATAATTCCCCACCAAGTTATCATATCACTAGATGGGGGAAACATAGACCTATTCATTTCATATCATGCATCATTCAATATAACCGTTTTGAAATTACATCGTGGAATTCTATTATTCTAATATGTATATTATGAAAAACATATGCCCAAGAAATGTGTCACAATCAACATGGATCATTCTTCAATATGCCTCAAAAGTTTCAGTCCTGATGAGAGAAAACCATCAAAATAATCCTGAACTAGGAAACTAAGAATATTCAACAAGATTCCCACCTAGGGGAAGACCATCATGATGCACTACTAATTCCCTCAAAACAGAATAGTTCATAGTAGGATTATATATTGTATCAACCTTGAGTTCGATAAAAGATGTGTGAGATTGAGTGGGAAGTTTAATTAGAAGTAGCCATCATAGTACAGGATCAGACCCAGTCCTCAAGATTGGGGTCATTTTTAACACAAAATTCCACCCGTTCTTGATAAACTCGGACCGAGGCATAATAATAATATAATAGAAGAACCCCCTACGCACTTGGCTAGGGTAATTGTTACCTCAACCACTAGCTCAATAGATACCATTCATTTACTTTTCATGTATGAGTACATGTGGAATAGACTTCTATTCCATCCTATCTCATCACCCATTTCCCCAATAAGGGTGGAATATGACCGACCACATAGATGATATTTTTGAGTCACATGTCACTATAAAGCTCGAAGAGGGGCCCATAAAATAAAGGAGAGTTCCAAAAAAGGAAAAACAACCATCCTACCATTTTAAATAAAATATTATTCCTATAATGTGTTTAGAATTATAAAATTTAATGGGATTCAATAACATGAATGACACTAGAAATGAGACAAATTAAGAGGATCATGAAGAGGACATATCCATCAATAACATGACCCTCACTGAGATAAAAAAAAAGAAGGTGTGAAAAACATGAATCATAAAATCGGCATAAATTTTGGTGCTCTATCAATGAACCATATACTCACTATTTAGAAAATTTCTAAAAATAATTAAGGAAATGCCACAAATAATATTCCTCTTCCTAAATATTAGGTTGAGCTCCCTATGCTCAAAGAAATATTCGCTCAAAATGATAAATAAATTGTAGATTTGAGAATACTCAACAATAATTTTCTCAAAGGTAGCATTCTTATCAAACATTCTCTTTCGGAATATCATCAACATAAAATTCTAGATGGTGTTCTATAGTAACAAGGATTCATCGTGGAAATTGATTTAAAGTCAGGACATGTACTCAACATAGTATCTAGACCATTGGTTTACCTAGATCTGATCGTTGAAAAATAAAAATATTTCCATACATTATGAATGAAACCATAATAGGTTTAAAAAACCATCAAAATATGTTGATGGATTGATATTATCCTTATATCATTGAGGAATCGGCCCACCAGAACCTACCATTCTATGACCCTATCCAATATCATATTCAATAGAAAATTAATCAAGGGATTATTAACATCATCGAGTCATTGGAAGTTTGTTTCAAATCAGTGGGGGGATGAAAGAAACATTGTATCCAGAATAGAACCATTTCCCTAACTGAGAGAGTGACTAACCACCACCTCAAAAAAATGAGAGTCATATGATTCCTTTATTCAATGGATCGGTGACCAGAATGAAGATAATACACACTTGGTGTCCCACATTGATCCCATGATGGGAACTCAGAAAAAATTAAGAAACAGTGAAACTTAGATTGTTCGTGAGAACCATGCATGTTCTGTCCATCATATTGTACACCGGTTTACTAACTATGTTGATCATAGTATATGATAATATATATCTATAATTACTCTCAGAGTTCAAATCAATGTTGTAAGTAAAAAAATCATCGACCTCTCGAATTTTAGGCAATAAAAAAATGAGGGGTTTTATATTTCATTTCCTGGTAGAATTGGATAACCTATACCCTAAAATCACCACTTCCCCTGGAAAATATACATGATGTTTCAATAGAAAACCTTCAAGACAAGATATGAATTCCACTCATCCCAATCAAATATATATCATGTTTTTGGTATTCTTACACTACATCCTAGAGTGTTGATGAATCCATAAAACAAACTATGATTGTGCCATGAATAACTCAACCAGTCTTGGAGAAAAGATGATTAAATGCGAAGGACGTATCAGTTACACATAAGCACGAAAAGGGGCCACATCAAGATCTAAATCCTACACCATATCATTAAACACCCCTAGGAAACAATTATAACCCCAAATCTCCGGAATGAGAATATGGGACCCAGGAAAAATGATTTTGGGGAATGTAGGAATAACAAGTACACATTTCAATATGATCTTGTCTTTATCTATTTTTTAGATTTCATGGAAAATGATGTACTCTACATAATATATACTATAAGTATTGATGAATAATGTATTGATGACTATCTATATTATTGACCATTTCATAAAATATTAGAAAACACTATTCTAAAATGATTCCCCTTCATAGGAATTCTACATAAAATAGTACATTTCAAGTATGTAATATTGGTAAGGCCAATAGAAAAAATGTTGAAGGATTATTCCACTTCCCCTGATGATTTTTTATATTTTAAAGAAGTTTTTTTTCAAAAGGTAAAAATAGTTTCATGGTTGGATGACTCAAAACAATTGTTAACAGAACTCATGGTATTCTCCCAGCATAGTTGAGACAACAAACTATGTCCCCAACTACTTCTGATGTAACACATATGACATCATGGACCCCCACAAACCTCAAAAGGATATCCAATTAAAAATAGGAATGATCATAAAGCTATTAAAGAAGAAAATGATGATAAAACTATATCACGTAAAATGTTTTATTTGATCCTCTCAGACATTACACCCCCAGATTTGAAACAACATGCACTTCCCCACCAAACATAACCATAATAAACTATCCGATTGATAATGTCCACATCATATGAATAGTTGATTTTCAATCCTATTAATTTAATTCACATTATAGATTCTCTATTTGATAATGATCATGGCTATGAAACATTGTTCCCAACATCTGTTTGCCGAATATATAAAAGTGGTTGTAGGAGGTGAGGATTCCGGGGAAGGTGCAATTACGATTGGAACTACGATTCTATACATGTCCATTCTAAGACTATCATTGTTGCATAAACATCGAGAATAACCCTTAATCATGTTCTAAAAAGTGCCGAAAACCCCACTATATTGAAAAGAATCCACCCTAGCCTTATAACCCTAGAATATCAATAGGAGGGGGTACTGGTGTCAGATCACCCTCTGTGGGAAGGCAGATAGTCCCAACTGACCCCACCAATGACATGAGAACCACCAACTCCTATTTCCAGGGTAGATACATCTACATGAAATAATCTATCCCCATAAGAGCATGTAAAATATCATACATACCTAGGAATGAAAAATTCCTTATACCAGATGTATGGAATCTTCAAAGAGATATCCTGGGTTCCAGCTAAAATATTGATTCTAGATGCCCTGAGTTTTTCAAAAGTCATTAAGTAGGGACTCATAAATGATTTTACAAGCCCCAATGAGTTTAAAGCTATGGTTTCCACTACTGACTTATTTCATATGAATATTGATCCTACATAACACCATGTATTTATCTCCTTAATTGATAAAGATGATGATATAAATATACAAGGGAGAATTAAAATCCTATATGTTTTTGATAGGATAAATTTTGTTAATGACCGAATAATTTTCAATGTTAATGGGTTTGGAGTTAATTTCTTTATAGTAATATCACTTTTTCAATTGGGGTTTGATGAGATGACCTAGAGAATTTATCGATAACAATGAAGTGATATAAAAATGTGAGTATAATCCATTGAGTTAAATAAAGCTCAAGGCTTAGTTTGCAAACCTCATAGAAGACAAAGAATCTCTGGTGGTTCAGTTGAACATAGCCTTATATCTTTTACTAGGAAGGACCTAGTTTTAAAAACACATAAAAATACACCCATGATTCCAGCAATGAATCAAATACCATATTAATGGACCAATAATGAATTTACATGTCGATAACCCCCATTTGAATCCAACAACTCACAATGTATTGATGCTGGATTCTATTATAGTTGAAGGGAACAAACCCTAGGTCATGGTGTTTCTTTGATCACCACCATGAAAACTATATAAATTACCTCGTTCAATTCATTCAAATACCTCGGTGAAGAGTATGTCATTCCCATAGAGTTGAAATATTTACTAACTCCCTAGATAGGTATGAAATCTCATATGAAATTTCCTCATCCCATCCAAAATGCTCTAGGAACTGCATCCATATCCATCAGAGGAATAAGTGGTTGTCACTTAAAATAAATAGGATGAATGAAACCCTTATATATTTCTCACTCAATCCCCTGTAGTGTTTCATTGAAGTACCTCATTTTCATTTGGGACATTGGATGTTGCTTCATCTTAAGGATGCGAAGATATCATCTCCCCTGAAACTCTATAGAACAAATCCCACTACTAGATACCCTAATGGAATAACAAGTAAAATATGAAGAATAGGTATAATAAGATTTGGATGACCTTTTGGATTCCGCTCTAGAAAGTGAGGATGTAGTCTCTACCACCCTTTTTGTGGTCATAGAATTAAATCTGGTTAAGGAAGAAGACCCACAACCCACCTTGTTTACTGTGAACATGTATTCTGAGGACAAAGAGGTATATAACACCTTCTAGTAGAACAGTCAAAAAATATTCTCATATAACTACGTATAAATTATGGTCCTTGATCTTCTGTTCTCTACTCACCGCCAGGCCTTACAAAAGGACCATTGGGGCTTTAAACAAGTAACCAAAAGGATGCACTCAGTACATTTTTCCAAAATTGATGCTAATGTTGACAATATAATCTGATCCAAATTCATTTAAGAGTCCCAAAATCTTAATTTTTTGGATAATATCACCCCCTTCAAAAAATAAGTAGGGGAAAATTAAATTCTTCATTGATTTTTGGGGTCTCAACTCACCCCTCATGAAAGATGATTTCTTAGAACTAATATAGAACACTGAATTAATGCAATAGCCAGATATCATTCTATATCCTTCATAGATGGATGTTTGGGATAAAATCAAATCTGAATGTCTCAATCATATGAATAGGTAACCACCTTCAACGCCCACTAGGAAGTATTTTTCTATTAATTAATTCCCTTTGGATTTAATAATTCTTTTTCTAGGTACCGACATTCCATGAATCACATCTTGATACCCTTCACAGGAATGTTTCTCAAATTCTATGGTGATGACCTGGTGGTTAAATCTCAATAATACTCTAACCACCTTGATTGTAACGCCCCAACCCCATATGCCCAGATTTGGTGCTTTATTATGTATCATTGGCATGATCACAAAAGATCAAGTCTAGAAAGATCGATTAGTTTAGTAGCCGTGGATGTACTAGATACATTAATAAGGTTTACATTACATTATAAAATGGAAAACTACAACAACATTGTTTCCATATAAAACACTAAGATCCCATAGACTATCCCCGCAAGTTAGTCATAATATACTTCTTCACATCCTGGAAAAAATAAAACATATAAAGGGGTGAGCTTAGAAGCTTAGTAAGGATAACAATATAGCGGAAACTATCATAAATAAGAAAAAACATTTAAGGCAATGTATAAGACTAAAACAAAATCCTTTTAAACAAGAAATTCAGTATAATATGGCAAAGATAAAATCAAATAATGCCATGTAATTATTCACATGGATATTCTACAAGTTGAATAATCACATGTAATATCAATAGCCAGTTTTATAATGATGGAATGCATAATGCTAGACTTTCATAACTTCATAGTGAAGGCCTTGTGCCAAGACTACAAATTAGATTTTGTCAAGGCCTTATGCCCAGACACTCTTTTGTCTCATGAGACCTACCGATACATCGAGGAGCTATAGAGGGCTCCACCCATCACATACTAATTCCAAAGTATTCCTCATATGAAATGGTTTAAACATAACATAAACATTCATATTAAAACTAGAATACTAAATGTCAATACTTTATCTATAAACAATGAATGGTATAAAAATAACACATCCATAGTCAAACATATCACAAAACCTTCAATATAATATGGATGTTTTGTTTCATAATAAATCAACATCAAATAATCTTAATATCCATCAAAGGATATTGACATAAATGAAATCAAAACCCTTTTTAGAGAAATATCTCTTTCTATTTTGAAAGCATTTAAGAAAAAATTTATTTTGAAAATATTTATATGAACCTATAAGGGAATCTTTGATGATGTTATAACGGCGGAAAATAGCTGCACCCCCCGTATAAGTTAAAAAACATTCTTACCTCAAATTTCCCGAAAAGGTCAAAAAGTACCTTGTTTGGAAAAGACAGAAAGTTTCCTTTCAAAAAATATGTGTTCAAATAAGGGTATAAATTACTTTAGCCCATTGTTTAGTAAATAGTAAAAATGTTTTGGAATACATTTTTAAGAATCATGGATGTGAATGATAAAGAGGTCCCAATAGATAATTACATATAAACACCTCGGATAATGAAGAGATGGTGAAATTAACCCTTACCATGCACATTTACTTGGTATAGGTTATGTTAAAATATTTTATAATGGTGAAATAATTGTTATTAAAGTATAAAATAATCATATACATTAATATGATATCATATATGATCTTTTATCATTGCTTTGTTAATAATATCTTAGTATTATCGTCTTTTTAGGTGTTAACGTATTCATTTTCCTTTAAATTAATTGTTATGTGAGTCATATTTTTATGGATGGGATTTATCTTATTCATATCTATAATGATATCAAGTATTTAAGAATTATTTTCAATCATCAAATGAAAATTAGTCTTGAATGGATATGATGGGGAATGAATCTCATCGTGTTCGTGGAGACGGTAATCCTTACGTATGCACGAGCGACAATATCATTCATTCGATATTAAAATAATATTTAATTGGATGGAATATCATATATACCGAATAATTATCATGTTATATTTATTATTTACATCAATTACACATCATTATTATATCCATCCAAATATTAATGTATTGAATAATTATTACACCATGATGTGGAGATGGTACGTCATACGTACGCAGGTATGGTGACATGTCATTCAAAGGATGGATAAAATAATGAATATGGTTGTACCATATTTATAATAACATCAAACCATATAGAAGCTATTGATGTTATTAATTTATAATGGAAACAATAGATAAAGAGGAAGTGGAAGAAGAAATAAACTTGAAAGGGGTGATGAAATATTTACCTCTTCTTCGGGTTCTTCCTTTTGATTTGATCAAAAGGGATCCTTATGTTGGATTTCATACTAAAGGAAGGCCTCTATGAGTAATGTAGGACAGTTGATAGGGTATTTTGGTTGGTTTTGGACGATCCAAATGGCTTTGAAGGTGTGAATTAGAGAGAAGGGGGAGTGCCCTTTTATAAGAGGGGTGAGGGGTACCTTAGGAAAAGTTAGAAATATTAGTTTATAATAAAATCATTTTCGGTTTATAATGGCTCCAAAATAGATAATTTAAAAGATAATGTGGGTATGGGTCAAAAACCACTCAACCAATAGGTTTTATACAAGTTTGGGTCACTATATTAACCTTATCTTTTAGATTTAACTATTAGTTAAATAGTTTTCCATTTACCATGTCTTGTTGTATTTATATATTATATGGTTAATAAACATAATATATAATTACAAGAGAATCCAAAGTGGTTTATCAAGGATAAAAATGTCATTATATAAGTATTTTGTCCAATACTTAAATTTTTAGGAATATAATATCAATTAATAATATAATATTTATTTTAAAACCTCTTTTCGGTCAATTTTGACTCTATTTGGTATTTTGTTTTTTCTAAATTCTTAACAAAATTATTACTTCAAAAAAAACTTATCTAACCAATAAAAATTTGCCATATTATCCTATAAAATTAGTTTAATGCATAAAAAGTCTCAAATTACATTTATTTGTATATTTATAATATCAATTATTTTAATATTTCATTAATTTGGTAATTACTACATCATCATTGTGTCATAAATAATGTAAATTACTTAATGTATAAAAAACATAAATAAACTACCACTATGTAGGATATATTTTTATATTTCTAATGAATATTTATAGTCAAACTTATCTTATGTGTAACCCTATATTAAAAATGGTTTATTTATTAAACATTGAATTTAACACTTTTTACTCTTCTTTGAATCAAATAATAATAAATGTCCTAATCTAATCCATGTGGACCTAAAGGTTCATATTTTTTCCCTAAGGTTGTTTTGGGTCGAATTACACTTATCCAATAGAATTAGAACATGTGTTACTGTAATAATAATATCATTTTACCCTTAATTACCATATTTACTTTTAACCGTTGTAAATAAAAGTAAAAAGTTACTATTCACAAAAAATTATTTTGATCTTATTGAACCAAATTTAACATAGTGATATCAACCATGTCTCTCCGATTTTTGAAAATCAACTCACAGAGGTGGTAAAATTATGTCTTATGTAAATTGGAAAATGTTCCTAGGAGGTGGGTTAAAGACGGTAAAAAGTTCAATAAAATTTTTATGTATATAAAATTATTATAAACTAAGTCCAATGAATTAAATTGAACATATATAGATGTTATGTATCTATTTTGACCTAAAATAAATTTAAATAAAATATGTAATTATTTAAATAAAAATTTGGTTTTAAATAATAACTTAGTGTTTTTCACTATTCATCCAAAATTAAAAGTTTTCAAAAAAATACCAAAAATTCACCCTAAGTTAATTTCGATACTCCGAATCCAAAAATGAAGTCCATTTTCAAAGATGAAATTTATAAAATTTTAAAATGTTTGTATTACTATTCATAACAACTTGTTTGATTGGTTTTGATATATTAGAACTCGAAGTTGCATACAACACACACTATTGTATTATTCAAAGAGAAGCATACCGTGGAAGGTTGGGGTGTTACATTCTCCCCTCCATCAAATAATTTCGTCCCTGAGATTTCTATAATACTAATGCATAAAAGACTAGGGTGGTTCTTCATCATAAGTTCCTCAGGTTCCCATGTTGCCTCTTTCTTCTTTTGGTTTCTCCGTGGAACATTTACCAGACGAGTCATCTGGTTTCTCAACACTTGTTCTCTTTTATCAAGAACCTTGAAAGGCTCCTGGAAATAAGACAGATCGGGTTCTAGTCATAATTCATCATAGGAGAGTACATGTATTGGGTCAGGCATGTATTTTATCAACAGTGATATGTGGAACACATCGTGAACTTTGGAGAGACTTGACGAAATTTCCAAAAAATAAGATACAACCCCAATTCGATAAAAAAATTTCGAATGGTCCAATGTAACTAGGACTCAATTTACCCTTCTTACTAAAACATATAACACCCTTCCATGGAGATACCTTCAATAAAACATGATCCCCTACCTGAAATTCTAAATCCTTCCTTTGGTTATCGGCATAGCTCTTCTGCTTACTTTGAGCTGTTTTGATGTGGTTTTGAATTACCTTCACCTTTGACAACATTTACACCACCATTTCTAGGCCTACGAGTTTTATTTCACCATCATCATCCCAATAGGTTGGTTTGCGACATCTCTTTCTGTATAACGCTTCATATGGTTCCATCTGAATACTTGAATATAAGCTATTATTATAGGAAAATTCTACCAGAGTTAAATATTGATCGCACATACATTGAATGTCAAGTGAGCAAGATCACAGCATGTCCTATAAGGTTTGAATAGTCTGTTTTGATTTATCATCAGTTTAGGGGTGGTAGGCAGTGCTCAAACAAAGTTCAGTATCTAGGGCTTTCTGAAAACTTTTCCAGAATCTTGATGTAAAATGGGGATCACAATAAGAAATAATCGATTGTGGTAATCCATGAAGTCTTACAACATCATTAATATATATTCTTGTTAAATGTTCAAGTGGTAAATCTTCTCTTATAGCAAGAAAATGTGCTGACATGGTAAGATGATCAATAATGACCCATATTTCATCGTTCTTTCTAGGATTCGTTGGTAGCCCCATGACAATGTCCATAGTGATATCATCCCATTTCCACTCAGGTATGGGAAGAGGTTGCATGACTTCTTCAGGCTATTGCCTTCCAGCTTTCACTTGTTGACAAACCATACATCTTCACACAAAATCAGAAATCTGCCCCTTTATTTTGTCCCACCAAAAATGTTCCTTCAAATCTCTATACATTTTGGTGCTTTGAGGGTGTATAATGAAATTGGAACTATGAGAATCATCCAAAAATTCTCTCTTTAGATCAGGTATATCGGGAACACATAGCCTCTTACCAAATTTAAAAATTCTATCTTCATATACGAAGTCACTCAATCTCCCATTATTCAAAGCTTTAATCTTCTTTTTTAAACACCTCATCATCAGCCTGCTAACTTTTTATCCTTTCTAATAAAGATGGTTTGGAAACCATTTGAAAAAGCATTGATGTTTCACCTTCCATGGTTATTCCCATATCCATCTTTCCTAGATCTATGCATGTAGGATCCTTTTAAACTCTCATCTTGTTCAAAACTCCATGATCTTTTCTGCTCAAAGCATCTGCCACCTTATTTTCCTTCCCCGGATGGTAGGGTATTGTGCAATAATAATCCTTGAGTAGTTGAATCCATCTTCTTTTCCTCAGGTTTTTTTCTTTCTATGAGAAAATATACTTCAAAATCTTGTGATCAGTATAAATGTCACAATTTTTACCATAGATATAGTGTCTCCAAATCGTCAAAGCAAATACTATAGCTGCTAACTCAAGATCATCAGTAGGATAGTTTTGATCATGAATTTTCAGTTTTCGTGACACATAGGAAATATCACTATCATTCTGTATAAGGACACAACCAAGTCCTTTCTTCGATGCATCACTATAAATAACAAACCCATCATTCCTCGATGATAGAGTCAAGATAGAAGCATTAAATAATCTTATCATCAATTCTTTAAAACATTATTCACACTGATTTTTTCAAACAAGTTCATCCCCATTTCGTGTGATATTTTTTAATGGGTTAGCCAACTAGGCAAAATTTTGGACGAAATGTCGATAATAACCTCCTAAACCAATAAAAATGCGTACCTAAATTATAATCGTTGGTTCTAGCCATTCTGAGATTGAATTTGTCATAAAAGGATCAACAATGATTCCATCCTTGGGGACAATATGGCCAAGAAAAGAAATCTCCTAAATCCATAATTCACACTTGCTAAACTTCGCATATAATTCATGTCTTCTAAGAGTCTACAAGATAATTCACAAGTGATTTTCATGATCTATGTAGCTTTTAGAGTATACAAAGATATCATTGATAAATACCACTAAAAAGTAATCACGATATTCCTTGAAAACTCTATTCATTATATCCATAAAGATAGAGGGTTCATTAGTCAATCCAAAAGGTATTACTGTAAACTCGTAATGCCCGTACATGGTTCGAAATGCTGTTATCGAAATGTATTCCTTCTTCACACACAACTGATGATATCCATATTGAATGTCAGTCTTTGAAAAGTATTGACCTCCATGAAGTTGGTTGAATAAATCTTCAATGTGAGGTAGGGGATACTTGTTCTTTGTTATTACAGAATTGATCTCCCTGTAGTCAATTCACAACCACATAGATCCATCTTTTTTCTTAATAAAAAGGACATGGCTCCCCATAGATAAACACTATGGAGTATAAATCACTTATTACTAAATTTATCCAGTTGTTTCTTTAGTTCCACTAATTTCAATGTGGCCATTCTATAGGGGGTCATTGATATGCGCCTTGATCCTAGAATTAAATCAATGGAAAACTCAATTTCTGATTCTGGAGGATGTCCAGGTAACTCTTCTGGAAACACATCAACATATTCTTTCACTGTAGGCACATCCTTTATATGAACATTCATTTCCCCACCCATAGTTATTTCATTCTCTTCCTCCCCAATTATTGAATTTAGTTGAGCTACTAGGGGTGGATCTGGATAAGAATTAGGTGGTGACGTTTCTTGCTATAAATATATGGTACTCTTTATCATCGTTGAAAATTGTAACCTCATTCTTCTTAGAATAAATATTTTCATCATGTTCTGAAAGCCAATCCATAACAAGGATTATATCAAATTCAATCATGGGTATGAGGATGATATCAGTAGATAAAGAACTTTTATATACCCTAATGGGGGATGATACAAAAAACTTTGTTGCAATGATATGGTTCCATTACTTCCACTAGGTGCCATTTTTAAACAATGGCATAAACTAGATTAGTGTATGAATCGAAAGACATAATTCCAAACATGTAAAATAATTAACATAAACTGAACAGTTTATCGATATAATCCATAATCATAAAAATGTTTTCTTTGAGGAATTATATACGTATAAACCATTCATAATTGTTTGTAAATAAAATGTGAATTATCTTAGGCATATCCCCTAGGAGTGTCTTAACCTCGAGTGCTACAAGGACCATTGTCATGAACTAGTTCCCATTCATGTCAAGCTCAAAGTAGTGTTTTTGGGTTTTACCCACAGACACATCTATTCCAGAGCTGCCTCTACTAGCTCGTATCAAGACATGGATGTATTTCTTGGAAAAATAACAAAATCTCCACAATACCAAAATTCTGGGATGTTATTCTATACTAATCCTCAAAGTCTATCTTAGGGTAATGTGCTCTGATCAGAGTTTATCTAAATCTAGATTCCAAGGTTTTTTCTAAACATCCTCTGATACTTACTATAATGCCCTGAACTGAGAAGCCCAGAGTCGGGGAATTATTACGTATCATTGGCATGATCACAAAAGATCATGTTTTTAAATATCGGTTAGTTTCGTAGCCTTGGAAGTAATAGATACATTCATAAGGTTTAAATTACATCATAAAATGGAAAACTACAAAAACATTGTTTCCATATAAAACAATGAGATCCCATAGACTATCCCTATAGGTCAGTCATAATATACTTTTTCGCATCCTAGGAAAATTAAAACATTGAACAAGGTGAGCTCAGATGCTCAGTAAGAATAACAATATAGCGAAAAATTTAATAAATAAGAATAAACATTTAAGGCAATGTATAAGACTAAAACAAATGCCTTTTAAACTTGAACTTCAGCATAATATAGAAAAGTTAAAATCAAATAATGCTATTTATTTATTCACATGGATATTCTACTAGTCTAATAATAACATTCAATATAAATTGCCACTTTTATAATGATGGAATGCATAATTCGAGACATTCATAACCACATAGTGAAGGCCTTGTGCCAAGACAAAAAATAAGATTTTGTGAAGGCATTGTGCCAAGACACTAGTTTATCTCATGAGACCTACTGATACATCGAGGAGCTATAGTGGGCTCCACCCATCCCTTACAAAGTCCAATGCATTCCTCATATGAAAAGGATTAAACAAAACATAAACATTCATATTAAAACTATAATACGAAATGTCAAAACATTATCTATAAACCATGAATGGTGTAAAGATAACACATCCACAATCAAACATATCACGAAACCTTCAATATAATATGGAAGATTTGTTTCATAATAAATCAAAATCAAATATGATTAAAATCCATCAAAGGATATTGACATAAATGAAATAAAATCCTTTTTAGAGTAATATCTCATTCTACTTTGAAATCATTTAAGAAAAAAAAATATTTTGAAAATATTTTTATAAGCTTGTAAGGGAAGATTCGACGATGTTATAATGGCAGAAAATAGCTTCATCCCCCATATAAGTTAAAAAACATTCTTACCTTAAATTTGACGAAAAGGTCAAAAAGTACCTTGTTTGGAAACGAAGAAAAGATTCCTTTCAAAAAATATAAGGTCATATAAGGGTATAAATGACTCTAACCCATTGTCTAGTAAATATTAATTTTTTTTTCGAAATACATTTTTAAGAATCATGGATGTGGATGATAAATAGGTCCCAGTAGATAATTACATATAAAAAACCTCGGATAATGAAGAGATTGTGAAATTAACCCTTACCTTGAACTTTTCCTTGGTTGAGAGTAGGTTAACCTCCTTTATAATGGTGATATAGTTGTTATTAAATTATAGAAGAATCATATAGATTAATATGATATCATATATGATCTTTTAACATTTCTTTTTTAATAATATCTTAGTATTATCATCTTTTCGGGTGTTAATGTATTCATTTTCCTTTAAATTCATTTTCTTGTGAGTAATATTTTTTATGGATGGGATTTATCTTATTCAAATCTAGAATGATATCAAGTCTTGAAACAATATTTTTAATCATAAAATCAAAATTAGTCTTGAATAGATACGATGAGGAATGAATCTTGTCGCGTTCGTGGAGACGGTAATCCTTACGTATGCACGAGTGATAATATCATTCATTTGATATTAAAATAATATATAATTGGATGGTATATCATATATACAGAATCTTTATCATGTTATATTTATTATTTACATCAATTACACATCATTATTGTAACACCCGAGACTTTAATGTTATATAAATCATCAAAGGAATATTTTTCTACACAACACTTGCTTGGATTGCTTTACATGAAATCACGACCTTCCTCGATAGCTTGCGTCGTACGCAATACCGAGTTTCATTAAAAAACGATATGCTATTAAATTATTATTAAAACTAACCGTTATGAATAGTAATAAACACTTTTTGAAAGTTTATAAATTTTATTTTTCAAAATTGACTTCATTTTTGGATTCAGAATATAAAAATTAACCTAGGGTGAAATTTTGGTATTTTTTTGAAAACTTTCAATTTTTGATGAATAGTGAAACCACTAAGTATTAGTTAAAAAACTGAATTTTTTATAAAACATAATTTTACCGCTTCTGTGAGTGGAACTTCAAAAATTCTAGAGACACGGTTGATGTCAATACGTATAATGTGGTTCAATGAGATGAAAATAATTTTTAGGTGAATAGTAACTTTTTGCTTTTTTTTACCACGGTTAAAAGTAAATAGGGTAATTAAGGGTAAAGATGATATTATTATTACCATAAAACATGTACTAATTCTATTGGACAAGTGTAATTAGACCACAAACAAACTTAGGAATAAAATATGACCATTTAGGCCCACTTGGATTAGATTAGGACATTTATTATTAATTTATTTAAAGAAGGGTTAAAATAGTTAAAATCAAAGTTTAATAAGTAAATAATTTTTAATATGGGGTTATACATAAGATAAATTCGACTATAAATTATAATCAGAAAGCTAAAACGATTTCCTACATAATGGTATTTTATTTGTAATTTTTAGACATTAAATAATTTAATTTATTTATGACACAAAGATGATGCAGTAATTATCTTTTTAATGAAATATTGACATAATTAAAGTTATAAACACCAAAATAAATGTAATTTTAGACTTTTTATGAATTACACTAATTTATAGGTTACTATGAAATGTTAGTATTGATTTAATTAACTTGGTTCTAACTAATAATTCTGTTATGAGTTTCACAAAAATCAATTACTAAATAGTGTCAAAATTGACATAAAATTGTTTTTAAAACAAATATTATATTAGTAATTGTTATTTTATCCATAAAAATATAAGGTTCGGCTAAATGACTAAGATAAGGTTATATATATTAATAATAAACAACTTGGGGTTCGTTTGGATGAATATAGTATGTTTATTAACCTTATAGTATAAGAACACAAGAAGACACGGTAAAAGTAAAATTATTTAACTTAATGTTAAATCTAAATGATAAGGTTAAAATAGGAACCTAAATGTGTCTAAATTATATTGGATGAGAGGATTTCGACCCATACCCACCTTAGCTTTGAAATATATCAATTTGGAGCTATTTAAAACCGAACTTTACTTTATAATAAAATAATATTTTTAGTTTTCCCAAAGGTGCCCCTCTCCTCCCTTATAAAAGGGCACCTCCTCCCCCTCTTCCTCACACCACTTTGAGCCTTCAAGCTCGGCAAACCCCTGACAATTCATCCTCTCCACTTCCCTATAGACATCCTATAAGTCCTGGGATTCTTCAAAGACCAATTTTAGTTCCCTAAAAGAAGGTCTCAAAGAAGAACTTCAAAGAAGAGGTAATGTCCGTTACCGATTCTTTCATCTTTATTTCTTCTTCCACTTCTTCTTCTTTAGTTGTTTCATTATGAAGTAATAACATCAGTATCACTCATATACTGATATGTTATTATAAGTATGAAAAAACCCTATTTCACCATCTATCCATCCTACGGAAAAAGAAATCACCGCACGTGTGTACGTAAGGAATACCGTCTCCACGCCGTTGTGTAATCTATTTTCCACCACCACCTTACTTGGATGGGTATAATGGTGTAAATAATGACTATATATGACTATTATAAAGTAATACTGATTCTGAAATAGTGTACATACAATCCAATACAATTCCACGATCATAGGAACGATATCATCACTCATGCGTACGTACAGAATACCGTCTCCACGATGTGATGCGACTTGTTCTACATGATCTTCATTTCATAATGATTATATAAATGAATTGAATGAATGAATATGATATATATTACACTTATACAATTCTTGAAATGAGGTATCTATAACCTAAAGAGAAGAATAAGAATTTATTCGACAAGACACACATAGAACAAAAAGTTATAAACACCCGAATAACAAGTAGCAATGAAATATTACTACTATGAAGCTAAGAATATGACCATATATGATATTATAAAAATAATTATGATTCTGGAATAAGTAAATAACATTATTTAAATCATTATACAGGAGGTTAAGATACTTACGAAGCAAAACGGACCTAAGGTAAGGGAAATGTCACAATCTCATTTTTATCCGAGATTGTTTATACTTTGGTATTTACTGGGGTGTATTTTATCATACACATCCATGTTTCGTCAATATGTAATATTTATATCCTTCTACAGTAGTTTATATCCAATTTTACCCTTTGGTGAGTTTTTTGTAAAAGATATGAAAGGAATCTTTTGTCGTTTTTTGTACGAGGTACTTTTTGACTTTTTTGACAAAAGTACGAGTAGAATGTTTTTTTAACTTATACGGCATGAATGGATTTTTAAAACATTATTTCCAAGAATCTTCCTTTACAAGTTTTCATGTTTATTTTTAATGAACTTATTTTAGTATGACATGTTATGAAAGAAAAATGTTTTTGAATTTGAAAGGATATTTTCCTCAAGAATGGAGTTCAAGTGTTTTATCAAAATTATTTTCCATCTAAGATAATATAAGGTTCTGTTTCTATCCCTATTTTTTACATTGATATGATTATGTTCTGATGGATATATTTTTATGAATTCCTTTATATTATATGAATTGTTTTATGATGTCCCGATTCTCATTTTTATTACATGGTTTATGCAATGATGTATGATTTATGATTTTGTGGCACACATAAGAATGGTATCATTATGAGATGGGTGGGACCTATATCTCCCTCCAATTCATTGGGTAAATATTTTATATCTCATGAGAAAGACATGGCTAGAACGGTAGGTTATACCGGTTCAGTGAAACATGACTGAAACGAGGAGTGAACTCGGTTCAGAAAGGGACTTTGTCCACTAAGATAGTCTTGGCAATGAGCCTTGACTAATAAGAAATGATTCTCTATGATTATGTGTGTATGCCACAAAGTTTATTGTTTTATGTTATGATTATTGTGATTACATTTCACTGCCATGATTTATCCCATGTTATGAAATTATGCTTTCTTTTGCAGGTTAAGATTTCCAAAAGTTATGTTCTTATGAATATGATGTGATTGATATTTCTTTTGTTTACCTTTACTGAGTATTTGAGCTCACCCTTTCGTATGTTTTCTTTCCCCAGGTCAGGAAGAAGGTTATTAAGTAAGATATGCCAAAGGGGACTATAGATATGATGAAATAAATGGGAGACATTGTAGATGCTTTATGAACCAGTTGTTTATGTTTCCCAGTTTCTAAAGACACTATACCTATATGGTCCTTTCGTGGTTTGGTTATATGTTGTAATAAGTATGCTTCAATTTTGAAGTTTTAATAATGTATGTAAATTATGGGTCGTTAAATTTGGTATCAGAGGAAAGGTATAGTCAACCTTTGGAAACTAGGATGTGAAAGCCTTAGTAATAACCCTAAGGATAAGTCTAAGCATAGAACACAAATCTTAGTGTTTTAGAAATGGCCATGAATAACCTAGGATAAGACCTTAAGTGTTAAATTTTATTCTTGATTATGTGGTTTTCCTATTATAATTAGTGTTTCTCACACTATTCTTCTTGGTTTTAGTCAATGGCTAGAACCCGAAGGAACCGTGTTAATGCGGAATGCGACGGGCAATGCAATGATTGTCCCCCTGAGCAACCAAACATTATGGGAGCTGAAATGCAAAATCTTGTAGCCATGCTCACACAACTTTCTCAAGATATGAATCATACAGGACTTCCAAATGAGCAATGGAAGGAGCAACATTCTTTTGAATCCTTCACGAGGCAGCGTCCACCTTCTTTCAGCGGGTCCACTGATCCATTAGTTGTTGAACAATGGATTAGTACTACTGAAAAGATATTTTCAGTTATTCAATGTTCTGAACATTATAAAGTCATCCTAGCAGTGTATCATTTTGAAGGAGATGCTGATCAATGGTGGAATCTTATTAAGAATACGAGGCAAAGGGATGAAATTGAGTCCATGGAATGGGACAAGTTCAAGAACTTATTTTTCAATAAGTACTTCCATCGTATTATCCGAACAAATATGGAGAAAGAGTTTCTTGAAATGAAGCAAAAGGATGATGAATCTGTTGGTACCTAAGAAGAAAATTTTACAAGATTTGCAAGGTACGCTTCTGGTATTATTATCCAACCTGAGAGTAAGATCGATCGATTCTTTAGTGGCTTAAAACCATGTCTTAGAAGGGTGTTAGCCATAAGGGACTTCAATAGCTACGAGAAAATCATTCGATGTGCACTCAAAGTCAAGGTGGAGATTGGAGTAACCCATCACTCATATGGGTTTGATAAGAAGAGGAAAATGGAATTCAAAGGAAAATCTAAAGAGCACACTGAAAAGAATATGAGCTTTCCCTTATGCTCAAAGTGTTGAACGAAACATGGAGGGAGTTGTCTTAAAGGGACAAGTAAATGTTTCAAATGTGGAAAGGAAGGTCATCATGCATTTGAATGCCGCGATGATGGAATGAAGATGTCTATTGATGCAAACTAAGGAAGGGATACACAGAATGAACCTACTACACTTCAATGTTTCAAGTGCAAGGAGATGGGACATTATTCCAATAAATGCCCTAATCCAAGGGTTGATGATGATGGTCGACGTCAACAAACTCTTAAGGCTAAAGACAAAGGAAAGTCACATACAATTTCTATCAGCGATGTGGAGTATGCTAACGATGTGGTGAAAGGTAAACATACCATCCACTCTAAAGTAGCAAATGTTTTATTTGATTCTGGATCCACCCACTCTTTTATTTCTGAAGAATTTTCTAAGGGTATCACCATATTACCTCAACAATTAGATGTTGAGTTAGATGTGACAACACATAATGGCACAACAGTGGCATCAAAAGATTATAATTCTTCTCTGATCGAAGTTTGTGGGAAAGTGCTTCCTGCAAATCTTGTGATCCTTCCTATAGTGGAATTTGATGTGATTCTTGGCATGGATTGGATTTTATTATATGGAGCTCATATCAATTCCCAAAGAAGCGAAGTCACATTTCATATTCTAGATCAATCTATGATCGTCTATCAATGCAAGGATGAACATAACCTTCCAGTGGAAATTTCTTCCATTTTATGGGTATTGATTCCACTAAATGAAGGTTATTTATCTCAAATGGTTGGTGAGAAACTCATGATTAAGAATATTCCCATTGTACAGGAGTTTGATGATGTCTTTCCGGAGGAATTACTGGGTCTTCCACTGAATCGTGAAGTTGAGTTTTCAATAGAACTCGTACCGAGTGCTTTGCCTATTTCAAAGACACCTTATAGAATGTCCCCAATTGAGTTGTAGGAATTGAAGAAGCAACTCCAAGAGAATCTTGATAAGGGATTCATACGCCCTAGTGCGTCACCTTGGGGAGCACCTGTTCTATTTTTTAAGAAGAAATATGGATCAATGAGACTCTGCATTGATTATCGAGAACTTAACAAGATCACTATCAAGAACAAATATCCTCTCCCGCGCATTGATGACCTATTTGACCAACTACACAGAGCTCAATACTTTTCAAATATTGATCTTCGTTCAGGGTATCATCAATTAAGGGTCAAAAGGGAGGATATACCAAAGACGACTTTCCATAGAAGGTATGGACACTATGAATTTATAGTGATGCCATTTGGTCTTACTAATGCCCCTGCTATCTTCATGGATCTGATGAATAGAGTCTTTAGAGACTATCTTGATCAATTTGTGGTAGTCTTTATAGACGATATTCTTGTATATTCAAAGAGCAAGGAAGAACATGAAGATCACTTGAGAATTATATTTAAGACCCTGAGAAAGGAGAAGCTTTATGCCAAATTTACCAAGTGTGAATTTTGGCTTCAAAAAGTTTCATTTTTGGGTCACATAATCTCAAAAGAGGGGATATCTATGGATCCAGCAAAAACAGAGGTTATCGAAAGATGGTCGAGACCAACAACAGTAACTTAGATTTGAAGTTTTCTTGTTTTGGCTGGATATTATCGACGTTTTTTGAAATATTTCTCACGATTATCTAATCCACTCACCAAGTTGACTCGGAAAGGAGTTATGTTTGTCTAGACGGAAGAATGTGAAGAGAATTTCATGGAGTTGAAAAGAAGGTTATCCAGTGCACCTATGCTCACACTACCTTGTAGTGGAGAAAGGTTTGTGATCTATAGTGATGCATCAAAGAAGGGACTGGGGTGTGTTCTTATGAAAAATGATATGGTGATAGCTTATGCCTCACGACAGTTGAAAATCCATGAGCAAAATTACCCAACACATGATTTCGAGTTAGCTGCGATAATCTTTGCATTAAATATTTGGATGCATTACCTTTATGGTGAAAGGTGTGATATTTATACTGATCATAAAAGTTTAAAGTATATTTTCACACAAAAGGAGCTGAATATGCGTCAAAAAAGATGTTTGGAGCTGATTAAGGATTATGACTGCTCAATCCATTACCACCCTGGGAAAGCAAACAATGTGGCGAATGCATTAAGTCGACAAGACCATGCTAGTTTATCAATGATGAGGATAAAAAAAGATCCAATATTTATGGATTTACAAAGGATGGATCTTGGAATTATAATGGAAGGGGAAAAATCTTATCTTTCTCAAATGAATGTTCAACCATCTATACATGTGAAGATTAAATAGGCACAGAAAGAAGATGTCGAGTTACAAAAGAAGGTGAGAAATGTTCCTGAATTCAACCTTGATTGTGATGGGATAATTAAGTTCAGGAATCGGGTTTGTGTTCCTACCATCCCCGAATTAAAGAAGGATCTGCTGGATGAGGCTCATAGTTCTTCATTCTCTATTCATCTTGGAATCACGAAGATGTATAGGGACCTGAAAGAGTACTTCTGGTGGGATGGCATGATAAGAGATGTTGCTGAATATGTCTCTCGATGCTTGGTTTGTCAACATGTTAAAGCTGAGAGACAGAAGTCTAAGGGGATGTTACAACCATTACCCATAACCGAATGGAAATGGGAAAACATCACTATGGACTTTGTCACAGGACTTCCTAAAACATCCAAAGGCAATAATGCTATCTGGGTCATAGTTGATTGTCTTACAAAGTCTGCACACTTCATTTCTATTAGAGTTGATTTCTCTCTGGACCAGGTTTCCATGATATATGTAAAGGAAGTGGTAAGATTGCATGGAGTACCAATTTCTATTATATCTGATCGGGATCTGAGATTTACCTCGATGTTCTGGAGAAGTCTTCATCATTCTCTGGATACAGAGTTGAGTTTCAGCACTGCTTATCATCCTCAGAAAGACGGTCAGTCTGAGAGAACAATTCAAACTCTAGAAGATATGTTGAGAGCTTGCTCTATGGATTTCAAAGGTGGTTGGGAACAACACCTACCTTTGGTGGAATTTTCTTATAATAATAGATTTCACTCCAGAATTCAGATGGCTCCTTATGAATCTCTCTATGGAAAGAAATGTAGGACTCCAACTTGCTGGGATGAAGTTAAGGAAAGAAAGGTATTAGGACCTGATCTCATTGATGAAATGGCATAAAAGGTCAGATCTATTCAACAACACATAAGAGGAGCTCAGAGTCGACAGAAAATTTATGCCGACAACCAATGAAAAGACCTAGAGTTTGAAGTGGGTGATAAATTGTTCTTATGAATATCTCCCTGGAAGAGGGTTATGAGATTTGGAAAGAAGGGGAAGTTGAGCCCTAGATATATCGGTCCTTTCGAAATACTGAATCGTGTTGGGAAGGTAGCTTACCGATTGGAACTTCCACCGAATCTCTCTCACGTTCACGATGTGTTCCATGTATATCTCCTGAGAAAGTACATACCTGATCCTTCACATGTACTCAGCTCAGAAGTTGTACTGTTGGAGCAAGATCTTTCTTATGAAGAACAACTGATAGAGATTCTGGATCGTAGTGAAAAATTCCTACGAAAAAAGACCACTCGATTGGTGAAATTTTTATAGAGGAACCACCAATTAGAAGAAGCTACATGGGAGCTTGAGGATATGATGAGGCAGAGGTATCCTTATCTGTTTGTTACAAAGTGACGAATTTCAAGGGCGAAATTAATTTTAAGGGAGGTAGAATGTAACACCTGAGACTTTTATGTTATATAAATCATCAAAGGAATCTTTTTCTACACAACACTTTCTTGGCTTTCTTTACACGAAATCACGACCTTCCTCGATAGCTTGCGTCGTACGCAATACCGAGTTTTACTAAACAACGATATGCTATTAAAATATTATTAAAACTAGCCGTTATGAATAGTAATAACCACTTTTTGAAATTTTATAAATTTTATTTTTCAAAATGGGCTTCATTTTTGGATTCGGAATATCGAAATTAGCCTATGGTGAAATTTTGGTATTTTTCTGAAAACTTTCAATTTTTGATGAATAGTGAAACCACTAAGTGGTAGTTAAAAAACTGAATTTTTCATAAAACTTAATTTTACCTCTTCTGTGAGTAGAATTTCAAAAATCTGAGAGACACGGTTGATGTCAGTAAGTAAAATGTGGTTCAATGAGATGAAAATAATTTTTTGGTGAATAGTAACTTTTTACTTTTTTTTACCACGGTTAAAATTAAATAGGGTAATTAAGGGTAAAGATGATTTTATTATTACCCTAACACATGTCCTAATTCTATTGGACAAGTGTAATTCGACCAAAAACAAACTTAGGAATAAAATATGACCATTTAGTCCCACTTGGATTATATTAGGTCATTTATTATTAATTTATTTAAAGAAGGGTTAAAATAGTTAAAATCAAAGTTTAATAAGTAAATAATTTTTAATATGGTGTTATACATAAGCTAAATTCGACTATAAATATTAATCAGAAAGCTAAAAAGATTTCCTACATAATGGTATTTTATTTTTAATTTTTAGACATTAAATAATTTAATTTATTTATGACACAAAGATGATACAGTAATTATCTTTATTAATGAAATATTGAAATAATTAATGTTATAAACACCAAAATAAATGTAATTTGAGACTTTTTATGAATTACACTAATTTCCTAGGTTAATATGACATGTTAGTATTGATTTAATTAACTTGGGTCGAACTAATAATTCTGTTATGTTTTTCACAAAAATCAATTACTAAATAGTGTCAAAATTGACATAAAATAGTTTTTAAAACAAATATTATATTAGTAATTGTTATTTTATTCCTAAAAATCTAAGGTTCAGCCAAATGTCTTAGATATGTTTATATATATTAATAATAAACAACTTGGGGTTCGTTTGGCTGCTTATAGTATGTTTATTAACCTTATAGTATAAGAACACAAGAAGACACCGTAAAAGTAAACTTATTTACCTTAATGTTAAATCTAAATGATAAGGTTAAAATAGGAACATAAACTTGTCTAAATTCTATTGGATGACAGGATTTCGACCCATCCCCACCTTAGCTTCTAAATATATCAATTTGGAGCTATTTAAAACCGAACATTACTTTATAATAAAATAATAGTTTTAGTTTTCCCAAAGGTGCCCCTCTCCTCTCTTATAAAAGGGCACCTCCTCCCCCTCTTCATCACACCACTTTGAGCCTTCATGATCGGCCAACCCATGCCAATTACACCTCTACACTTCCCTAGATACATCCTAGAGGTCCTGGTCTTCTTCAAAGACCAAGTTTAGTTCCCTAAAGGAAGGTCTCAAAGAAGCACTTCAAAGAAGAGGTAATGTCAGTTAGCGATTCTTTCATATTTATTTCTTCTTTCACTTCATATTCATTAGTTGTTTCATTATGAAGTAATATCATCAGTATCACTCATATACTGATATGTTATTATAAGTATAAACCAACCCTATTTCACCATATATCCATCCTACGGAAAAAGAAATCACCGCGCGTGCGTATGTACGGAATACCATCTCCACGCCGTGGTGTAATCTATTTTCCACCACCACTTTACTTGGATAGGTATAATGGTGTAAATAATGACTATATATGACTATTATAAAGTAATACTGATTCTGAAATAGTATACATACACTCCAATACAATTCCACGATCATAGGAACGATATCATCACTCGTGCGTACGTACGGAATACCGTCTCCATGATGTGATGCGACTCGTTCTACATGATATTCATTTCATAATGATTATATAAATTAATTGAATGAATGAATATGATATATATTACACTAATACCATTCAGTAAATGAGGTATCAATAACCTAAAGATAAGAATAAGAATTTATTCGACAAGACACGCATAAGAACAAAAAGTTATAAACACCCGAATAACAAGTAGCAATGAAATATTACTACTATGAAGCTACGGATATGGCCATATATGATATTATAAAAATAATTATGATTCTGTAATAAGTCAATAACATTATTTAAATCATTATACAGGAGGTTTGGACACTTACGAAGCAAAATGGACCTAAGGTAAGGAAAATATCACAATCTCATTTTTATCCGAGATTATTTATACTTTGGTATTTACTGGGGTGTATTTTATCATCCACATCCATGTTTCCTCAATATGTAATATTTATATCCTTCTACAATAGTTTATATCCAATTTTACCCTTCGGTGCGTTTTTTGTAAAATATATGAAAGTAATCTTTTGTCGTTTTTCGTACAAGGTACTTTTTGACCTTTCCGACAAAAGTACGAGAAGAATGTTTTTTTAACTTATACGGAATGAATGGATTTTTAAAACATTATTTCTAAGAAGATTCCTTTATAAGTTTTCATGTTTATTTTTAATCAACTTCTTTTAGTATTACATGTTAATAAAGGAAAATGTTTTTGAATTTGAAAGGATATTTTCCTCAAGAATGGAGTTCAAGTGTTTTATCAAAATTATTTTCCATCTAGTATAATATAAGGTTTTGTTTCTATCCCTATTTTTTACATTGATATGATTATTTTGTGATGGATATATTTTTATGAATTCCTTTATCTTATATGAATTGTTTTATGATGTCCTGATTCCCATTTTTATTACATGGGTTATGCAATGATGTATGATTTATGATTTTTTGGCACACATAAGAATGGTATCATTATGAGATGGGTGGGACCTATATCTCCCTCCAATGCATTGGGTAAAGATTTTATATCTCATGAGATAGACATGGATAGAACGATAGGTTATACTGGTTTAGTGAAACAGGACTGAAACGAAGAGTGAACTCGGTTTAGAAAGGGACTTTGTCCACTAAGATAGTCTTGGAAATGAGCCTTGAATAATAAGAAATGATTCTCTATGATTATGTGTGTATGCCACAAAGTTTCATGTTTTATGTTATGATTATTGTGATTACATTTCACTGCCATGATTTATCCCATGTTATGAAATTATTCTCTCTTTTGCAGGTTAAGATTTCCAAAAGTTATGTTCTTATGAATATGATGTGATTGATATTTCTTTTGTTTACCCTTACTGAGCATTTGAGCTCACCCTTTCGTATGTTTTCCTTCCCCAGGTCAAGAAGAAGGTTATTAAGTAAGATATGCCAAAAGGGACTATAGATATGATGAAATAAATGGGAGACAGTGTAGACGCTTTATGAACTAGTTGTTTATGTTTCCTAGTTTCTAAAGACACTATACCTATATGGTCCTTTCGTGGTTTTGTTATATGTTGTAATAAGTATGATTCAATTTTTAAGTACTAACAATGTATGTAATTTATGGGTTGTTATAATTATTATATCCATCCAAATAATAATGTATTGAATAATAATTACACCATGACGTCGAGATGGTATGTCATACGTACGCATGTACGGTGACATGTCCTTCAAAGGATGGATAGAATAATGAATATGGTTGTACCATATGTATAATAACATCATAGTATATATAAGATATTGGAGTTATTATTTTAGAATAGAAATAACAAAGAAAGGGGAAGTGGAAGAAGAAATAAACTTGAAAGAGGTGATGATATATTTGCCTCTTCTTTGGGATCTTCCTTTTGTTTTGATCAAAAGGGATTTTAAGGATGGCCTTTGGACTAAAGGAAGGCCTCTAGGATGAAGGTAGGACAATTGATAGGGAATTTGGGTAGGTTCTTCTTGAGCCATATGGATTTAATGGTGTGGATTAGAGAGAATGGGGAGTGCCCTTTTATAAAAGGGGTCATGGGCACCTTAGGAAAAGTTAGAAATATTATTTTATAATAAATTTATTTTCGGTTTCTAATGGATCCAAAATGTATTATATAAAGTCTAAGGTAGGGATGGGTTGAAAACCACTCATCCAATAGGTTTTATACCGCTTTGTGTCACTATATTAACCTTATCTTTTAGATTTAACTCTTAGTTAAATAGTTTGACATTTACCATGTCTCTTTGTATTTTTATATTATATGGTTAATAAACATACTATACAATTCCAATAGAACCCCAAGTGATTCATTAATGATACACCTATCATTATATATGTTTTCTGGCAGATCCTTATATTTTTAGGAATAGAATATCAATTAATAATATAATATTTTTTTTAAAAATTATTTTATGTCAATTTTGACACTATTTGGTATTTTGTTTTTTCTAAATTAATAACAACATCATTACTATGAAATAAATTCATATAACAAATCCTAATATGTTATATTATCCTATAAAATTAGTGGAATTCATAAAAAGTCTCAAATTACATTTATTTGTATATTTATAGTATCAATTATTTTAATATTTTATTAAATAGGTAATTACTGCATCAGCATTGTGTCATAAATAAATTAAATTATTTAATGTCTAAAAAATATAAATAAAGTACAATTATTTATGAAATCGTTTTATATTTCTAATGAATATTTATAGTCGAATTTATCTTATGTGTAACCCTATATAAAAAATGGTTTAGTTATTAAACATTGAATTTAACACTTTTAACTCCTCTTTGAATTAAATAATAATAAATGCCCTAACCTAATCCAAGTGGACTTAAAGGAACATATTTTAATTTTAAGGCTGTTTTTGGTCGAATTAATTTTATCCAATAGAATTACGAAATGTGTTAGGGTAATAGTTATATCATTTTTACCCCTAATTACCCTATTTACTTTTAACCATGGTAAATAAAAATAAAATTTTACAATTCACCAAAAATTATTTTCGACTTATTGAACCACATTATACATAATTATATCAACCATGTCTTTCAGATTTTTTAAATTCAACTCACAGAAGTGGAAAAATTATGTTTTATGTAAATTTGCAAATGCTCCTAGGAGGCGGGACGGTAAAAAGTTCTATAAAATTTTTATATATCTAAAATTATTATAAACTCACTCCAATTAATTACATTAAACTTATATAGGTATTATGTATCTATTTTGACCTAAAATAAATTTAAATAAAATAAATATTTATTTAAATAAAAGTTGGTTTTAAACAATAACTCAGTTTTTTTCACTATTCTTCAAAAATTGAATGTTTTCAGAAAAAAACCAAAAAATCACCCTAACCTGATTTTGATACTCCAAATCCAAAAATGAAGTCCATTTTGAAATAGAGAATTTATAAAATTTCAAAAAGTAGGTATTATTAATCATAACGGAAAGTTTGATTGGTTGTGGTGTGTTAGAACTCAAAGTTGCATACAACACACGCTATTGTATTATTCAAAGAGAAGCGTACCATGGAATATTGGGGTCTCACATTCTCCCCTCCAAATAATTTCATCCAAGAAATTTTTAGAATATTACTGTATAAAAATACATGAGTGGTTCTTCATCATAAGTTCCTTGGGTTCTGACGTTGCCTCTTCCATCTTAGGGTTTCTCCATAGAAATTTTACTAGATGAGTCGTCTGGTTTCTCAACACTTGTTCTCTTGTATCATGAACCTTGACTGACCTTTTGCAATAAGACATACTGGGTTATTGTTCTAATTCCTCATAGGTGAGTATATACATTGGGTCAGGCATGTATTTTCTAAACAGTGATACTTGGAACACATTGTGATCTTTGGAGAGACTTAGAGGCATTGCCAAATGGTAAGCTACATCCCCAATGCGTTCTAGAATTTCAAAAGGTCCGATGTACATGGGACTCAATTTACCCTTTTTACCAAAACCTATAACACCCTTCAATGGAGATACTTTCAATAAAACATGATCTCCTACCTGAAATTCTAAATCCTTCCTTCGGTTATCAGTATACATCTTCTGCTTACTTTGAGATGCTTTGATGTGGGTTTGGATTACCTTCACCTTTTTCATCATTTCCTCCACCAGTTATGGGCCTATGAGTTTTCTTTCACCAACATCATCCCAATAGGTTGGTGTGTGACATCTATTTCTATATAATGCTTCATATGGTGCCATCTTAATACTTGAAGGGAAGCTATTGTTATAAGAAAGTTATACCAGAGGTAAATATTGATCCCACATACCTTGAAAGTCATGTGATCATGATCTCAACATGTCTTCTAAGGTTTGAATAGTCCGTTCTGATTGTCCAACAGTTTGGGGGTGGTAGGTAGTGCTCAAATGATGTTCAATATTGAGGGAATTCTAAATACTTTTCTAGAATCTTGACATAAAATGGGGAATACGATCAGAAACATTTGATTGTGGTACTCCATTAAGTCTTACAACTTCATTAATATATAATCTTACTAAATATTCAAGTGTTAAATATTCTCTTGTAACATGAAAATGTTCTGACTTGGTAAGACGATCAACAATTACCCATATTGCATCATTCATTCTAGGAGTCTTTGGTAGCCCCATGACAAAATCTATCATGATATCATCCCATTTCCACTCCGGTATTGGAATCAGATGCACGAATCCTTCATGCGGTTGCCTTCCAACATTAACTTGTTTTCAAACCATACATATTGACACAAAACCAGCAATCTCCCTCTTCATGTTGTCCCACCAAAAATGTTCCTTAAAATCTCTATACATTTTTGTTGTCCAAGGGTGTATAGAAAAATTTGAACTATGAGAATCGTCCAACAATTCTCATTTTCGATCAGGTATATGGGGAACATAATTTCTCTTCCCAAATTTAAAAATTCCATCTTCATATATGAATTCACTCAATATCCCATTATTCACAGCTTTAATATTAATTTTAAACTCATCATCATCATCCTGGGAACTTTTTTTCCTTTCTACTAAAGATGGTTTGACAACCATTTGAAAAATAATTGATGTTTCACCTTCCATGGTTATTCCCATATCCATCTTTAATAGATCCATGTATATATAATACTCTTAAACTCTCATCTTGTTCATAACTCTAGGATCGTTTCCGCTCAAAGCATCTGCCACCTTATTTTTCTTCCCCATGTGGTAGTGTATCGTGCAATAATAATCCTTGAGTAGTTCAAGACATCTCCTTTTCCTCAGGTTAAGTTCTTTCTGTGAGAAAATATACTTCAAACTCTTACGATCAGTATAAATGTCACATTTTTCACCATAGAGATAGTGTTTCCAAATATTCAAAGAAAATATTACAGATTCTATCTCAAGATCATTAGAAGGATAGTTTTGATCATGAATTTTCAGTTGTCGTGATGCATAGGCAATAACTCTATCATTCTGTATAAAGACACAACCAAGTCCTTTATTCGATGTATCACTATAAATAACAAACACATCATTCCCCGATGGTAGAGTCAAGATAGGAGAATTGAATAATCTTCTCTTTAATCATTCAAAACATTACTCACACTCGTTTTTCCAATCAAATTTATCCCCTTTTCATGTGAGATTTGATAATGGGTTAGCCAAACGGGCAAAATTCTTGACAAAACGTCGATAATAACCTCCTAAACCAATAAAACTACATACCTCAGTTATACATGTCAGTGCTATCCATTAATGGATTGCCTTGTTCTTTGAAGGATCAATAGAGATTCCATCTTTGGAGACAATATGGACATGAAAAGAAATCTCCTAAATCCAGAATTCACACTTGGTAAACATCCCATATAATTCATGTCTTCTAAGAGTCTTCAAGATAATTCCCAAGTGATTTTCATGATCTTAGTAGATTTTGGAGTATACCAAGATATCATCAATAAATGCCACTAATAAGTTATCAAGATATTCCTTGAAAACTCTGTTCATTAAATCCATGAAGACAGAGGGTGCATTATTCAATCCAAAAGGCATTACTGTAAACACGTAATGCTCGTAACTGGTTCGAAATACTATTTCGGAATGTCTTCCTTCTTCACACAACACTGATGATATCCATATCTATGGTTAATCTTTAAAAATTATTGATCTCTATGAATTTGGTTGAATAAATAATCAATGTGAGGTAGGGGATACTTTTTCTTTATTGTTATAACATTGATCTCCTTGTAGTCAATGCACAACCTCGTAGATCCATCTTTCTTCTTAACAAAAAGGAAAGTGACTCCCCATGTAGAGACAATAGGGTGAATAAATACCTTATTACTCAATTCCTCCAGTTTTTTCTTTAGTTCTATTAATTATACAGTGGCCATTCTAAAAGGGGTCTTCGATATGGGCCTTGATCTATGAATTAAATCAAAGGAAAATTCAATTTCTCATTCTAGAGGATGTCTAGGTACATTTTCTAGAAACACATCAACATATTCTTTTACAATAGGTACATCCTCTATTTGAAAATTCTTTTCCCCACCCACAATTATTTCATTCTCTTCCTCCACAATAATTTAATTTAGTTGAGCTACTAGGGGTGGATCTAGATAAGAATTAGTTGCTGACATTTCTGCTGTAAAGATAAGGTACTCCTTATCATTATCAAAAATTGTAATCTCCTTCTTATTACAATAAATTTTTGCATCATGGTCTGAAATCCAATCTATACTGAGGATTATATCAAAATCAATCATGGGTATGACAATGAGATAAGCAGATAAAGAACATTAATATGCCCTGATAGGGACTGATTCACAAAACATTGCTGTAATGATATGGTTTCTATTCCTTCCACTAGGCTCCATTTCTAAACAATGGAATAAACTAGATTAGTTTATGAATCAAAATACATAATTCCAAACTTGTAAAACACTTAACATAAACTGAAAATTTTATGGATATAATCCAAAATCATAAAAATGTTTTATTTGAGAAAGTATATACTCATAAACCCTTCGTAAATGGTTTGCAAAGAAAATAAGAATTATCCTAGGCATAACCCCCGGTAGTGGCATATCCAAGAGTGCAGCAAGACCCATTGTCGTGCACCAATTTCCATTTGAGTCTAGCTCAAATTGGTGTTTTAGGGTTTTACCACTAGGTACATCTGTGCCAGAGCTGCCTCTACCTGCTTGTATCTAGATAGGGATGTATTTCATGGAAAACTCAAAAAACTCTACAATTCCAATATTCTTGGATGTTCTTCTATACTAATCCTCAAATTCTATCTTAGGTTAATGTGATATAATCAGAGTTTATCTAAATATACATTCCAATGTTTGTACTAAACTTCCTCTGATACCTAATGTAACGCCCCGACCCGAGAATCCCAGAGTTGGTTCATTATTACGTATCATTGGCATGATAACAGAAGATCAAGTCTCAAAAGATTGATTAGTTTATTATCCTTGGAAGTACTAGATACATTCATAAGGTTTATATTAGATCATAAAATGGAAAACAACAACAAAATTATTTCCATAGACAACACAGATATCCCATAGAATATCCATGTAGGTCAGTCATAATATACTTCTTCACATCCTGGAAAAATAAAACATAGAAAGGGGTGAGCTGAGATGCTCAGTAAGGATAGAAATATAGCGGAAACATTAATAAATAATAATAAACATTTAAGGCAATGAATAAGACTAAAATAAAATACTTTTAAACTTGAACTTCTGTATAATATGGAAAATATAAAATCAAATAATTCCATTTACTTATTCACATGGATATTCTACTAGTCGAATAATCACATTAAATATCAATAGCCACTTACATAATGATGGAATGCATAATGCCAGACATTCATAACCACATAGTGAAGGCCTTGTGCCAAGACTATAAATAAGATTTTGTCTAGTCCTTGTTCCAAGACACTAGTTTGTCTCATGAGACCTACTGATGCATCAAGGAGCTACAGCGGGCTCCACCCATCACTTACTAAGTCCAATGCATTCCTTATATAAAAAGGTTTAAATATAACATAAACATTCATATTAAAAATAGCATAAGAAATGTCAATACATTTTCCATAAACAATGAATTGTGTAAAAATAATACATCCATAGTCAAACATATCACAAATCCTTCAATACAATATTGATATTTGGTATCATAACAAATCTACTTCAAATAAGCTTAAAATCCACCAAAGGATATTGACATAGATGAAATCAAAACCTTTTTTAGAGAAATATATCTTTCTATTTTGAAAATATTTCTATAATCTTGTAATAAAATCTTTGATGATGTTATAATGGCAGAAAATAGCTTCACCCACCGTATAAGATAAAAAACATTCTTACCTTAAATTTGCCAAAAAGGTCAAAAAGTACCTTTTTTGGAAAACGATGGAAAGATTCCCTTCAAAACATATAAATTAAAATAAGGGTATAAATTACATTAACCCATTGTCTAGTAAATAGTAAAAATTCTTTGAAATACATTTTTAAGAAGCATGGATGTGGATGATATAGAGGTCCTATTAGATAATTACGTATAAACAACCCCTGATAAAGAAGAGAGTGTGATATTAACACTTACATTGAAATTTTCTTTGGTTGAGGGTAGGTTAACCTCCTTTATAATTGTGAAATAATTTTTATTAAATTATAAAAGAATAATATACATTAAAATGATATCATATATGATCTTTTAATAGTGTTTTGTTAAAAATATCTTAGTATTATTGTCATTTCAAGTGTTAACGGATTTGTTTTCATTTATATTATTTGTTATGTGAGTCATATTTTTATTGGATGGGATGTATCTTATTCATATCCAGAATGATATCAAGTCTTTAAAAATTATTTCTAATCATCAAATGAACATTAGTCCTGAATGGATATGATGGGGAATTCATCTCTTCGCATTCGTGGAGAGAGTAATCCTTACGTACGCACGAGCGACGATATCATTCTTTTAATATTAGAATAAAATATAATTGGATGGTATATCATATATATAGAATAATTAACATTTTATATTTGTTATTTACATTAATTACACATCATTATTATACCCATATAAATAATACTTTATTGGATTACAATTACACCACAACGTGGAGACGGTAAGCCATACGTACGCACGTTTGGTGACCTATCATTCAAAGGATGGATAGAATAATGAATATGGTTGTACCATATTTATAATAACATCACTGTATATATAATATACTGGAGTTATTATTTTATAATGGAAACATCAATGAAAGAGGAAGTGTAAGAAGAAAGGAACTTGAAAGAGGCGATGAAATATTTACTTCTTCTTATGTTTCTTCCATTTGATTTGATCAAAAGGGCTCTTCAGGTTAGCCTTCTGACTAAATTAAGGACTATTAGATGAAGGGAGGATAGTTGAAAGGGTATGTGGATTGGGTATGGCTGAGCCAAATGGCTTTGATGGTGTAAATTACAGAGAAGGGGGAGTGCCCATTTATAAGAGGGGTGAGGGGAACCTTAGGAAAAGCTAGAAATATTAGATTATAATATTTTTTTTCAGTTTCTAATGGCTCAGAAATAAATTATTTAATGTCTAAGGTGGTTATTGTTCGAAAACCACTCATACAATAGGTTTTAGACAGGTTTGGGTCACTATATTATCCTTATATTTTAGATTTAAATCTTAGTTAAATAGTTTGACATTTACCATGTCTCTTGGTATTTTTATATTATATGGTTAATAAAATTATAGTATACATCCACGCGAACCCCAAGTGGTTCATTAATTATACAAATTTAATTTTATAATTCTTTTGTCCAATCTGTATATTTTTTGGAATAGAATATCAATTAATAATATAATATTTAAAAAAAACACTTTTATGTCAATTTTGACACTATTTGGTATTTTGTTTTTTCTAAATTCATAAAAACATTATTACTTCGAACAAAATTCATATAACCCATCCTAATATGTCATATTAACCTATAAAATTAGTGTAATTCATAAAAAGTCTCAAATTTTATATATTTGGATATTTAAAATTTCAATTATTTTAATATTTCATTAATAAGGTAATTACTACATCATCATTGTGTCATAAATAAATTAATTTATTTAATGTATAAAAAAATATAAATAAATACCATAATGTAGGAAATATTTTTACCTTTTTAATAAATATTTATAGTAGAATTTATCTTATGTGTAACCCTATATTAAATACGCTTTAGTTATTAAACATTGAATTTATCACTTTTAACTCTTCTTTGAATTAAATAATAATAAATGTCCTAATCTAATACAAGTTGACCTAAATGATCATTTTTTATTCCTAAGGTTTTTTTTCGAATTAAACTTATCCAATAGAATTAGGACATGTGTTAGGGTAATAATTATATCATTTTTACCCTTAATTACCCTATTTAATTTTAACCGTGGTAAATAAAAGTAAGCAGTTACTATTCAAAAAAAATTATTTTCTTCTTATTGAACCAAATTTTATGTATTGATATCAATCATGTCTCTCAGATTTTTGAAATTCAATTCACAGAAGTGGTAAAATTAATTTCTATGTAAATTTTCAAATACTCATAGGATGTGGGTCGAAGATGGTAAAAAGGTTAATAAAAGTTTTATTTATCTAAAATTATTATAAACCGACTCCAATGAATTACATTGAACTTATAGAGTTATTATGTATCTATTTTGAACTTAGATAAATTTAAATAAAATAAATAATTATTTAAATTAAAAGTCAGTTTTAAACAATAACTCAGTGCTTTTCACGATTCATCAATAATTGAAAGTGTTCAGAAAAATACCAAAAATTCACCCTAAGCTAATTTCGATACTTAGAATCCAAAAATGAAGTCCATTTTTTGAAAGATAAAATTTCTAAAATTTCAAAAAGTTGGCATTACTATTCATAACGGCTAGATTGATAGGTTGTGGTGTGTTAGAACTCGAAGTTGCGTAAAACACACACTGTTGTACAATTCAAAGAGAAGCGTATCGTGGATTCTTGGGGTGTTACTTGGATAATCATGAAACCTTATTAAAAAAACTATAACATCATAGTCAGAAAATGAACCCCATGAAATGTACCTTCAACATCATCTCTTGGAAGGTTATTATCTACTTCATATACCGCTGAGGTATAATGGTTTATCCTAATAATAAATATTTTATCTTTGAAATGTCACCTCAATACAATCTCAATTATATGAGGAGAATTCATAGAAACATGTCCATCATTCATTTCTTCAAAACCAACATTCTCATCAAATGCCTTACCTCTACCTGGTTGATGATAATGGTGGTTACATATTAGTGGACATAAATTATCAGAAATAATTTTATAGTATCAGGAAATATATCTTAAGCATGCTAGTGATAATGCCTCTATTTTAATGAAGTTAACTAATTTTGTTTCAGAAATCCTTATAGTGATCTCCTGGTAACTTCCTAACAAAAAATAAAGACGCTAGGTATGGGAATTCCGTTAAAATATATGTCAAACCACAAACAATGGGGAGACAATTTATTGAGATATTGAGAAATCCTATATAGAACAAATAATTGTAGTACAAAAGATGAGGAGCTACTTTCATGATCACATGGTCTTTTTGGTATCTCATAATGACCCATTCAAATATATTCTCAACCTTTTGATGTTGATATGACATCAGTCCTAGTGAGAGGTCATCCTATAGTAGTTTGAAATTCAGTTCATGCAAAAAAATATTTTAATGATGATGTGTTAGTAGATATTCAGGAAGAGAACCCATTAGTAGAAATTAATTTATTTATGGTTGAACTGCCCAATGAAGAGGTTCTATCTGTTCTAGTGGGATCCCCAAATAAGGGATATGTATTTTGATGGTGCATCCAGAAGTCTAATAGGGAAGGGGATGGAAGACCTCATGCTCACCCATGATTAAATTGGAGTAATGATCATATCTCTAATGGAGGAAGTCTTAGATTACTCCATTCTACTATTATAAGATTTAATGAATTATGAACAAGACTATCAATATCTCATTTTAGGTTTAGAGATGGTACATCAGGTACTAGTCAATCACTTCAATATAAAAGGTGATTTAGAATTGGTCATCAAGTAGATAAGTGGAGAATATGAAATAAAAAATTAAGAGATAATATCCTTTAGAAATCATTTTAGCAGACTAATGGGTGGAATCCATTAGTAATTGAAATTGAGTAATATCCCATAGTTATAAAATGACTAAGATTATGCATTAAAAAATGAGGCCACAACTCTAGCTCATCCAAACCTGGATGAACCAATCATCACCATTTTGCATCATCAGATGGTATCAACTTCTGTTCAAAGCCCAAATGGAAGTGATCATTGTGATTATCCCCATATGTGAAGCATATAGTGGTACAAATATCTAGATGAAAATTGTTGTAGACCACATTAAATATAGAGACTACCCACTGGAAAGATATGGGGAAGAAAAAAATATAAGGATGAGAAATTAAATTTTTTATATATAACTACACAAATCATCAAAAAGGTCTTTTACAAGAGGATCCTTGATGGGTTTCTTCTCGAGTGAATTGATGGACATGAGTCAACTTCTGTCATGTAGGATATGCACACCGCAGCCTGCATCACCCACCATTTGGGATTTGTGATTTCCCATTAAATATAATGTTATGGTTACTACTAGCCAAATATGACATATATCTTCACTAAATTATCCAAAAAGACCCATTCATGTAAGGGTCATGCCAATTTCATTTATCATTCCAGAGAGTTGCATCACACATCAAAATACCCCTGACCATTTTCCATAATGGGAATGGACATTTTCATATCATATCTTCCTACTTGTCCTATCATTTCAAGTATATTCACAAGGCCAATGACTTCTTCTCCACATGGGTTGAAAATTTAGTTCTAAAAACGTTTGGGGAAATGAACTTTTTCAGCTTTGTGAGAGCCTTCAACATCACTATATATGGTTTTCCTTACATAATACTAATGGAAAATGACACCATTTTATGTTATTCAAAATTAAATAAACTATATGAGGCATATCAAATCAAGTCTAACCACTCATCCTACTACCATGAAATAGGTAATGAATATAGAGAGGCCTTTCACAAGACCATGTCAAATATAGTCCATTAGATGCTATGTAAGGAAAACATTTCATTGTTAGATGTGCTCCTACATGCCTTGTGGGATTACTAGACTATGACTCACACTTCCACATAGGTGACCCCATGGTCATTAGTATATTGGAAACATGTGTTCACACATATCAATGTTCAATTTCCCTCGATCCTTCTTTGTCATAAATAATCAATTATCCATAGATGATAAATCCATGAAATGGCTAGGAAAATTGGAGAGATATGATGATAGGAGATTAAAATCCTTTCATCATTTGGAAGTCCGCCGAAACCAACATTCACAAACAAACAACAAAAAAGTATTGTTTTGGTATTTTTTCAAGGGAGATATGATGTTGATCATCCGGACTCTGATGGTACATGGAAAAAAACCTTTAATATTGGATTTGATGTTGGTGGGACCCTTTGAAAATCACAAGGTCTACTCTAATGGATCATATTTATTGATCTTGATGGATGGTTATCTAACCACAATCACCCTCAATGAAAATTTAATAGATAAGTATTTCATGTAAACAAAATACATGATCTTACTAATTCCATGATGTTAAATTGCATGGTTCATCATTGAAATCACATGATGTTAAAATTAATGATAAATCATCCTTGAGCCATGGCATTAAAATTTTTATTCATTCTTTATACACCGACATTAAAAATAATGACATATTCTTCCATTTCACAGTATATTAAATTTCATGACACTAATTCCCTCCTTTTCATTAAACTTCATGACCCCATAACGTTCTCCTAGTAAAGGACATCACCCTCGGCATTGGTCACATACCACGACTTATTCAATTACTACATGTGTCTTGAGTACATTTTTTATAAAATAAATCGTGACAACTTGACCCTTTGTGTTAATCACACCCTCTATTTTCCCTCCATTCATAAGATTCTTTTTATACCAGCCTATTGCCTCAACGAATTGGTTTTTCATGATTGGATTTTGTTTCTAAATTTCCTAAAAAATTTGTTCATCTCAAAATCAAAATATAGAAACATCATGACCTCATGATGTTAAACAGTATGGTAAATCATGCTGATCACATTACGTTAAACATCATGGTACACACCCTAATCCAATGATGTTAAAATTCACGTTAAATATTCATATATTCATAACATTTAAACACGCATAAGGTATTTATACCCTATCATCATAAAGAATACAATATTTCACCATGTCAGATTACAATAAATTGTAGGAAACTAATTTCCATGTTGTATGATGTTAAACAGAACAACTCCATAATGTTCTCACCGTAGAAGACATTACACTTAGCATCATTCACCTAAAATTCTATATTGAAGAACTGCATGTATTTTGTTTCAATTTATCATAGTATACATAGAGATTCCAAGAGCTTTTGGGTAAGTCCTAGCCAGAATTTTTCATCCATTTATAATATAATTTTTTTACTATCCATTTGGATCAAGGAATAATTTTTTTAAAATGGGATTATGCTTCATGGTTTCCCATAAAATCACCCATCCCACAAACACAATATAGATTCATAATAATCTCATGATGTTAAGATTAGTGGAACATCATCCTAATCACATGATATTGATCAATGTGGTACATCATTATAATTGTAGGATGTTAAACCACATAGTATGTAAACCTAATCTCATTATGTTAATATTCATGGTAAATCGTTGTGGACGCATTAAGTTAGTCGGTGTAGCTAGGATTTGTTTCTTGACTGTAAAAAGAACAAAATCATTATCCAAGTCTCAAGATATTAAACTACAACATACCTATGCCCTTATTGTGTAATTTCAAACTAAAAATCACCACAATGTTCTCACCCAAGAAGAAAATTCCCTCCATATTGGTCACCTACCATTAAATTATAATAACTACTTTCAAGTTTATTCATGTGCCTGTAAGAGACATAACGATGCCTAGATTTTATATCAGGGTCCATCCACCACCATTTTTAAAATATTCAACATCCATGTGTATGTGTCTGATACATGGAGGGAGATCTCCTCATGTAACTATGTGTGGCTTCATTATCATTATATGAGATATGTACTAAATCTTAGACCCCATTTAATAGGAAAAACCATGAAATACATGAAATTATGACTCCCTCATAAAAATAAATTGATATAGGGTACTCTAATGGGGTTATTTTTAAGATGTTCATTTCAAAAAAAGAACCATCTCCCAACACATGAGTGTATTCTATGACAGGAAGAACATTTAGAACTATGTGTGTCTTGATTCCTATCTAGAGAGGATATGTAGTGATGGTCGGACACCCAATCATGGGTTTGACTATAACAACCCAAATATAAATTGAAAAATATCCACCTCTTCATACAGATTACAAATTCATAGAGAGTTCCCATTAAGAAATTCAAATTCCATGATTCATGTCTTCACAAGATACGTAGTGATTCTCATATCACTAATCATGGGTCCAACCGCAATGAAGTATAAAACATCCCTCATACCATTTTATGTGTCATATCTACATGGTTAATATTCTCATAAATATATGTGGAGCTATTCATGTTTCCTTGATACATGTAGTGACACAAAGATTTGTAATTTTGGGTCTAACAATAACATTACCCCTCATTCACATTGATCCACCTTCATCCTTACTAAATGATGTTATACTGCATGAGGACGTAGAACTATGTGTGGGTATAATATCAGTATAATGAGATACATAGTGATTTCCAAATTCTACATCTTGGTCCATGAACAAAAAATTAAAAAAATCCAATATCCATCACTCTATCACCACTATGTGTTGGAACAATCCTTTTCCACCAATTATTTCTGACATTGAGCACAAAAAACATGGCAATATGATTTTTATTATGAGATTCCCACATGATTACATCATATAAATCCACATTAGGGTTCCCATTGACATGGTATCTAGACTATAAAATCACACCAAATGTTTTAATTGAACAACATTAAATAGACCAGTCAAATCCAAGTAGAGAACTAGGCATGTCTTGATTCCTTCTATCACAAGATATGTAGTGACACTAAGGTATTTTATCTATATTCCAACAAAAATATTTCACCTTCACATTAGGTAACCAATATCCTTACTCTATGATGATGAAATTAATATAGAATTCAATTACTAAAAAAAACTAACATTTATGGCACCTCTAGTACAATGTGTGGCTTGATTATTAATTTGATTTTCTATATAGTGACACATATACCTCATGTAAGAGTCACATCCATGGTTAAATGAAACAAATCCCCATATCTTGTATACAAATAATGGTTTATGAATGTGATCCCTTGTTTAGGTTCCACATTAGAGGATCAATGAGGGGAACGTAAATGATCCCCCTATATATGAGTCATATATATAGGGAATTTTACACTACCTGGATAATCAATGTCAAATTGTTTCTTACATATTTGGACACATTAATTAAATTCATAATAGCCTATCCAATAGGTAATTTTGTATCTTTACAATCTTAACCTGGCCATCAAAAATGGATGGTCATTATAATAAGGAACCATGTGCTTATAGTGAATAATATGCAGTAGTTTTCACTCAATATGTTTAGCAAAAAAGGCTTTCCAACCAAAAGAAAATTCATCCCCAAGAGAGGCATCTTCAATCTCTATAATTACCAATGTCATTTTTACACATATCAATTTTCTGAATCCGAAAAAACATGAAATAATTGCATTCATATTTTTTCTCCCTAATGTAAAAGGCATGATGGAACATCCCATCCTGATGAGCCTCTAGTTCCTTCACATTTATATCATAAATGGTCCTATCTGCATGACCTAGTACTGCCAGACCCCACACCTTAATTGTATCATGATGTGAAAAAATGGTTGGTGTCCTAGTCACATGAAAAAAACTATATGATGTCAATAATTATGTGTGGCTTGATCCCATCCATCATAGGATTTGAAATGACAAATTAATATCGAAAACAGTTTCCATCCATTGGAAAAGTTAAAAATTTCCATTTGTTAGGAATGGGTCTAACCTCAAAAAGAAACACCATAAGAACTATTTATGGATTTATTCACTATTTGAGGGGAAACATAGAAACAATTACATCATGTATCCCGATCTGGAAACAACAACATAATTTCCCTCACTAAATTATAAATGAGTTAGATCTACATAGGATGGTCCAATATGTGTCCTACATAACTTGTGATATCATATTCCAATGAAAATTCCCATTTCCTATGTGAGAGTTTGATCGATGGATGGGGGAAACTTCCCAAAGTTACATAATGAGTAATTTTCATTATTAATAGATACATAGTGCCCCTTGGAAATTATATCTTGGGCCCATCCATAATAAAAAATATATCCTTCCTGCGTATGTATCAGACCTCTATAAGGGAAGTATTTATACCGATTCTGAGAAAATTTAAAAATGAAATGCCCCTTTATTATTCATGTAATATCCATTAATTAACCGATCTATATGTTCTAGGATGTCCAACTCCCCATAAAATATCTTGTACATAAAAAATTTAGGGTCAAAGGATGGGTGCACCTTAGATTGAATATGTAAAAATGACCTAATTGGCTCTATATAAGACACCCACAAAAATTACCATTAAACCAATGAAAAATATTTCCCCATGAGAGAATTTCCTTATCTTCATACTCATCTAATGATGTTTTCCTCTTATTTCACCACCTTGTTTAGAAATGACCTAATAATATCTGACACACATTCCTCTTCATGCATAAATATGATGGAATATTCTTGTACATATTACTGTGAAATGGGAGAACCGCTTAACCCTTGATCAAAGATACGGGACACTAAATATTGAATAATGAATTTTACTTACAATAAGATATTAAATTTAATTTTATATTTCTCATTTACAGGACATTAAAATTCATCATGCTATATAAATTCTTTAAAGAAGCCAAATTCATGTTGGATTGGACTCTAATTCATGGATAGTACAGATACATATTCCTTCATCATTTTCATAAATCATTCCTTTGAACCTCCACTTATTTGAGCCTTTAAAAATATGAATTTGCAGAAATTATATAGCCATAATAAATAAAGGGTATGTTTCATGATGACACCATTTTTGACTATTCATAATATACCCCAGTTTCCTCTACATTAGTCACGCAACAAGGATTGTCAAACAAAGGAAAATTATCCCATAATGAATGTTTATTTAATCTATGTATTCCTCAATACCATTTTATTAGAAATGATTTTTAGGGTTACCCCTCATGTACTTTCCCCATATCATTTTTCAGATACCAAAATAAAAAAACCAGAATCGAAAAATCCCTGATTAATTTGTGAAAAATATTTTCTCAGCAGTTAATCCCTACTAGAGATCTAACCCCATAGTTCATGGTTATAGATGTTCGACCTATAATACAAGTCATATTATTTTGAGTTCCAAGACTCTAAAATTCCATAAAAAAGAGATATATACTCATTAGGTTTAAAACCCACAAAGGGAACCCTAGGTTAAAGTCAAGTATCATCTCACTAATCATACTCATTATAAGGTTTAGGAAATAAAATCCATAAATCTATAAAAAACACACAAAACATATTAGGTCAAAATCCAAAAAAGGGGAGGCCTATAAACAATTCATGTACACCTACTAAGTCCATACCACATTAGACATAGGAAATAATTATGTTGATAATATAAATGAAATAATATTCCTACGAATTTTAATATAACTCTAGAAACCATCATGATATGCTCACTGAGTCTCTTTGATCATGAAAAAAATATCATTTTCTAACCTTTCATGTAAAAACTAGTTCAAATGGAAATTATTTCAAGATTAGAACAAGTTTCTCTTCATCCCGATCAGAACATATTCTAAATGGGGGCATTATTTGGGTCCTGGAAATTCCACATGAAATGAAAATATAACTCCAAGAATTTTTCAATGGAATGAATGATCCAAAATGCATGGTTTTTTTATTAAATTTTCAATGGGGAAAATGAAGTCGATAAAGTTTTGGTCTTGAAATGTAAAAAAAATCAATACACGGACCACCAATCCATGTGTCATTCCAATACCCATGATGTTTCCTTTAATGAGATTCTATAACTAGCCAATGGAAATTAAATTTTTTTTCATTTAAGGGTCCTGGTAGTGATTTCGGGCCCCATTGAAATCATCCCCCACAAATTAAATGATTCATGGGATGATATGGTACATCCAGTGCTTGCATGGAAAACCAAGTCATTTTTGTGGGTTGGATGGTGAATTTCATCCCCGTGAATGACTTCCCCTAGCCATGTATGATATTTTAGGGACTAGTGTCCTGCTTGGGCTTCCAAAAAATAATCCATATGGTCCATCATATATGACCTTCCATTAAAATATTTGGTTCCTACATCTTCTATAAAAGATCACTAATGTGAACAGAGAAAAGACCTAAGGAAGGACCGTTGAGAAAGAGATATTAAAATGGGAGCCTTGATAAGCATTGAGAGATATCCGTTGATTTCTGGTAAGTTAACCCACCTCAAAATAAAATTAATAAAATTAAAAAACATCTAATCATCAAAAAAAATGAAAATTGCATTGCAGACACCATTCTATAGGGCATAAATGGTTGGCCCCTTTACAAAAGAGGACACTGAAATATAAAAAAGCTATATAGTTGGAACCTTGTCCCATGAAGAAAAACGATACCTATGAGGAAAAAGGACATACATAGAAACATGCTAATTGGTAGAACAAAACCCCACATGGAATCACACTTTGAGGGAAGTTCCTAAGTCTGCTAAGCACAATGCCATGTAGACAACACCCTCCACTTTACTAAAAAATGATTAATAGAAGAACCCTATCCTATATAATAACATGTTATGAGAAATGGGGAATCATAGAGAGTTATAGTCTTCCCCTCACATCATTCCCCTCCATCGTATCATATGGACACACATTGGACCCTCCGCCAACAATTCTAACAACATCAGACCATGCACACCCCTAAAGACACCTAACATTTATGTTCATATTATCAGACACAATAGCATGTACTCTCTTGTATACATATTCATGGAATACAATGCCACATTTTTAACCATCTCAGTATGGTTGGACCTTGGGATGAATTCATGTATAAATTCCAAGATAATAAGTTTCTTGATATTTTATGCTCAAATGGCCTTTTAGGTGACCATGTAAAACTCTCCATTCAAGGGATTTAGGGGAACCACTAGACATTCCCTTAAATGATGGCCAATGATGATCCCTCCTATCTTTCCTGGGGACCAGTTGGGAATCCCTCCAAAAGTATTCCCTATAATTTTTTAGTGAGATGAGACACACATTTTTTTCATCTCTATACCATGATTTAGAATTATGGATCAACATATGTGACTATCCTGAAATCCAAATTAAAAAATGATTCATACGCATTCAACGCCCCATCTCCTTCTATATGAGCTCCAGAACCTTTCCACTAGTATAAAATAGTGGATTGTATGATCTTTCCATATAATACTTCCTCAATATTCTCACACTCATCAAGGATCTTATGGGCGTAGAGGCTAGCATCAATCCTTAAATCTTCATGATCCAAAAAAATCATTGGACTCCTATATGGTATAATTAGAATCATGAATGATGGCTTCTTTATATGGTATAATATTCAATAATGCTCCATGGGCCACCTACATGTAAAATTCCACAATAATGATCCATGTGACTCATGTAAAATAAATTCCACAATAATGGTCAATGAGTATCCTATAAGGTGTAAGCCCCACCCATATCCAAACCACAAAGTAATCCTCACAAGAATATGTCACAAACTACCAAACTATGCGGGATTTGATTCCTCACTAACTGGAAAACATATAAAGCCTCCCATAGTTCCAAACCCAACAACCAAATTCACTGTAATGCTCTCTGAGCCATGTTCCCAGTATAGTAATAACCACATGGGAGACAATATCTCTTATGAGTCCATCGGGCTACGTCAACATAAGTATCACACCAAACATTGACTTGGCGTCTTTCACCTGGAAATCCTTGGAACATGATGTTAAACTGCTTGGTTTTGTCCAAATAACACATTATTAAAATTTTACATATCCTATTAAGCATCACTAAAATAGATGGGTTAATATTCTTCTCCTGATGATATGTAAGAATCCCATTTTATGGATTTAATCTCTACATAAAAATAACATCATCCTCCCTGGATGAAAATAAATTCCCAAGCACCCCACCATATGGGTCAACACCAGTATCGTCTTAGTGATATACCAAATAATATCCGTTACATATAAGAAAATAGAACTATTTATGGATACCTCAAATATATATAGATCCCTCCATTAATTGATAACCTTGGATTCATATTGTTGATTAAGAACCCATGCATAGTTCTAACTGGTTTTTACCTAAGGGTGGTCCACATATACATACATGGGAATGAAAAAAGGGTTCACAAAAATATCATAAATATATAAGAGTGTCCCAGAATAGGAAATAGATCCCCCTAAAAGAGTATCATAAGGAAAATTCTAATCTTATTATCCAATGTGAGTTTGTAAGTGTCATTAGCCAAGTTCCACAATGGTAACCTTCCCTTGGAATGTAGGTCCATGAGTAGTCATAGGTATATGGGTCATAGGGTGTTTTAGGATCCAAAAAATCATTTTATAGGATGATCATAGGTACTAAACCTGACACTAAGGATGGTACAAAACTCTAATCCCTACAATCAATCACCCAACTAACAAATTTGTGTCTAAAATAGTTGTCAAGTGGTGCATAGTGAACATGTAGATTGTGGTCAAGCATATAAGATTTTTATATGATGAAACTAAATTTTTTTATATATATTGATAAAAACATATATTAATTAATCCTAGATTCTATAGATGATAGTTTCAGAGGATAATGGTCATAGAATAATCTACTTCAATCGGGTTAGTCTTGTTTAATTAATCTTCTCATTGTCATGGATGACTAAAAGAATTGAATAATAAATCATTATGTAGCCAAATTAGTATATATAGGGGTACCAAGTTAATATATATAGATTAATTATGTTTAAACACTCTTAAACCCAAAACTTACCCTAATATATTTAGACGCTCGTGATGGTAATAATCAATATCAAAGAAAAAATTACAGAATTTTTTAGAAAAATAATAAAATTGTTTAAATGGGTATATTTTAAATCGATGGTTCTAGAATAAAATATTTCAAAATTGGATTAATAAATAAACTAATAAAAAACTTAATTGAAACATTATATAAGCACTTAAGAGGTGGAATTCGTTTTCAGACGAAAGAAACAATATAAGACGAGCATTAAAATGGAAAATGATGAAGAAATATATAAATAAAGTGTGTAGAACAATCAATGAAATTTGTATTTAATATAAATTGTAGTAGAACTATTTATAGTTGAATTGGGATAGAAGATAAGAGAGAAAAGTTAGATATAATGAGAGAAAATTGAAATTCTTGAGTGTTATGTGCTACTGTGTGTGATCTGGAAGATAAATAGTCTGGAAATTACATGATGTGCAAACTTCTCACATTATATAACATCAATACATTGATTTCTCCACATATTTTGGATCTGGAATAAATCATGGACTATATGTTTAATTATTTTTGATTTTATTTGTCTCATTATGTGTAATTGTAACTGACTGATTGAAAGTTAAATTTTCATTAACAAAACACTTTTATGGAAAAGTGAGAAACCCCAAGTTCAACCGGGTACAACAGTAAAGTAAACCACATACTTCTTGAAAGGTAACTTAAGCCTATCAGGGGAATTCTCCCTATAGATTTTTGAGGAACGGAATGGTACATGTAAGCCTGATTCCTCTGTTATTAAATCATCAAAGTGTGTTGATAGATGATCCCAAGTCTGCAGGTACTCATAAATATTGATCTCCGCTTCATGAAATACTCTGATCAAAATAAGGTCCTTCTTGTAAATCCATTCAATTTGCTTGCTATTAGTATCCATGTTTATCTCTTTTACGATCATCCTCTCTGCTTCCTCTTTTGTGGGCTTAATCATAAGGGATTTCTCCACTAATTCTTCTCCTGAATGCCTATGAATTTCCAGAACATATCCTGGTTCCATAGTAGCCTCCCACTGTTGTCCATTAAAAATGACCACAATGTATGTAACCTCCTCCTCCAGCTGAACATCCTCAGAATGTCGAAGATTCCCTCCAAAAATTTCCCTAACTTGCTTCTCTTCTACCTCCCCTTGAGAAAGCACTAATGTTTCCACAGGATCATTCCCCTTCGTAAACTCATTAACTTCACCAATTGGCACATGAATATTATTGATGCCCTCTACTCACTAGAGTTACTTCTTCTTGATGTTACCACCTTTTTTAGTAGATCACGTCTCCATTGGTTTAGGAAGGCCTGAGTAGTATTTAAACCCCTTAGTTTTGTTTTTCTTATTGGCAATGGTACTCCCAGGATCCCTATTTTCCTTATTCCCTCTCATTCTCCTTGGGCTGCGATGACCCTTACCATACTCTCCCATTGCATCGTCATTGTCATTGTCATCCAAGCTTTCCTTTCCTAACTCTGCTATAGAGGGGCTACTACTGATTCCCTTTGCACAACCGTTATCACCCAGGTGATCAAGGTAATTATTCATGTTAATACAGTACAATGTCCTTCTTAGTTGGAGACCTTGTATATCATTAAACACTCTATTATATCCATGTCTTGGTTCGACGATGTCCAATCCATCCTTGGAGATTCCCACCCCAGTCAGTTGTGATAGAACTTCATCAATTATACCACTTCCTTCTTGTAAAGCTAGTGCATAAGTGCCATGACCGGAAACAAAAGAGCCATCCACACTAACCACACCACTTCCCACTAATCCTGAAGGGTCTTTCCCACCAACCTGAGGAGCTCCTAGATCCTTCCTCAAGTGTTCATATATATCCACCACCATCAGATTGACCTCAGTTCTCTTATCCAATACCTTCTCCACTTTAGGTTGGTCCTTGGAGGCACCTAGTAATGATGGCTCCATCATCCCTTCTCCAGAATAATTGACCAAACTGTTGCTGCTGCTTCGAGACCCAGTATTTAACGGACTTCCCCGCCAAAAAATAGTCATAACATGACCCAGTTTTTTACACATAGAGTTATAATCAGATGACGATTTGAAAAAAAATCATTAGTTTTAAAAGGAATTATTCCCCAACTGTAAGCCACACAAAATCAACTGGCCTTATAGACACGTCCACTTCCACACATATTTGAGGAGCTACAAGATGACATACTAACCAAGTTCCACTATCAGAACACAGATATATTTCTGTTCAGGTGGTCCTTCGACTTTCATCCGATAGATCCTCAACTATGTGTGGAAGTGGACATGTCTTGAAGGCCAGTTTATTTTTTGTGGCTTAAAGTTGTTGGATAATTCCGTTGGAAACAACTGTTTTTTTTGAATTGTGGTCTGATTGTTTCTCTACATGCAAAAAACCGGGTCATGATATGACTGTTTGCAGGAAGGGAAGTCAGTTGAATACTGGGTCCGGAGGTAGCGACAACAGTTTAGTCACTAGTTCTGGAGGTAGGTGGTGGCCTGTAAATCATACACAATCTGTATTGGAGATTCTGGATGTGTAATATTTTCATGATATTATTCAATAATTTTGACATGATTTTAGTTTTTCATACACATCATGTAAGTGATTGATGATATGTAATTTCCACTATTGTCAATTTTTTATATCTTTTCCATTATAATATTGAAAACATATTCTCTGTAACAATAAAGTCATACCAAATGAATTATATTATAAAAAATGAAAAATCCTAAATTAAATGAAAGTATAATTTAAATAAAATTCCACCATATTAATTAAAATAAAGTGGATATATATATAATTTGATTTTTCTAGTTTACTAAAAATTGTATAACTTTATAGATAATAAATATATCTAACTAGGTATATATCTGAGTAAAATATATTAACATTAGAATAGGTGTCTTAGATTAAAATGTATAAAATGTGCTGACAGAGAGTACATGTAACTAAAAGGTAATAAAGGAGATTTATAAAATCACATTTTATAGTTCAAAACATCTTTATAAAAATCCTACAATGTTAAAATTTAAAAAAGTACATTCTATTGAAAACATGAGAAGAGAATTTTTTTCACATGAGATGAAACCTAATTAAGATTCAAATTAAAATGGATAATACTATAAGGAATAAAGTAATGTACATAGAGTAGAAGTTATCATATAAGAGATTGGGAGTTGTTCTTTACATACATTTATTTTCTTGATTAATTAATACTTATACTGAATGATTATTTGAATAATATAAATATCACAAGGATGAAATAGGGTAAGAAAATATTAAAAAAATAAATGAAACTCAACTAGAGAAAATATATCTAACGAAATAAAATTATGATAGGAAATAAAATTATATTATATTGGAGAAATAATTTCTTGCATTAATGATGTGGGAATAGTTACACAATTCAAATGAAAAATGGTGTATGATATCAATGCATCTATCAATAAAGGTCATGTGTGATAGAACCCTTAACACATGACCAGCTGTTCTATGAACATACAAATAACATCCTAAATAATAATGTGATATTTTTAGAAATGTTATTAAGATTAAATACATTCTATATATAATTTTATATGGTACATTTGTCACCATGTTTCGATATATTATTAAATTGTTCCCACATAAGTTGGTAACATGATGTTCCTTGATCAATTTCTTTGAATCATTCATAATAATTTAACCAAGGCAAAAGAGTTATAAAATTTTTTCATAATATTAAAAATTATTGATTTTTATGTCCTTTATTATTCAATTATTACATTATTTATATACATTAATAGTTTTTATATGAAAGGGATTAAATTAGAAAATATACTTTGATATGTACTTTTTAGTGATTAGGTATAACATTGTCATTTATTGTTCATATTCAATATGTAATATATAATATAAATAGTAAATAACATTAATTATTTAATTAATAACCTTTTTATACGTTAGATATTTTTTTATTCCAACCTTGTTAGTCTATATGATGAATGACTGAGAGATATTATCCTATGGAGGTGGCCATTCTCTCATGAACACAAACGATAATATAATTTTCATGGATTGAATAGAAGTTAGAGAATAATATATCAAAAGTAAAATATGTTGTTCATGGTGGTTGTAGTACGCCCACACAGATGACAAAATTTTATTTTTCATATTGATTTTATAGGAAGGTATTAAATGAATGTTTCATTAGAATAAAAGCTATATTGTAGAAATATGAAATCTATGATAATATAGTATATTTATGTGGTTTGGGTTTATAGATTTAAAAGAAAAATATTAAATGGTGTGTTGGAAAATAACACCCCTCACATAGTATGTCTCAATTGATCAGCATCTTAAGACACCTTATCTATTTAAATTTTCCTAATAAATGATTCTAGTACATTTTAAATTTCCTTAAGGGGTCCTATAGATTACTTTTGTCTCATTATAAGGGTATTTTGAATTGTGTAGAGGTAGAGGGGTGGTTGTTCCATTTTTAATTTTAGAGAAGGTGATTTTTGGCAAATTTACCTTTTTAATTAAAAGGGAGCACATGTTTCTCATGTAATGTTAATCCTGAGTGGGAAATAATATATTTTGGGAATGATTTTTGTATATAAAACCTTATAAACACTTTTCCATATATTTTTTATGAAATATATAAAGAAATTTACTCTTATATCTATATTTCTATATTTTTTTTGTCTCCTGAGCTAAATAATTTTAACACAATTCATTTTTTTATAATAACTCAAAAAAGTATTATAATACAATTAATAATTAATTAATTTGTTCATGAAATATAAAATAACATGAAAAATTTATATTTTTTAAAAAAACATTAAAATTAGATCTTATAAAACACTAAACCACATTTTTATAAAAATATTATTCTTATGAAAATGTTTTTTTTTCAGGATAAAATTGTCAATGATATTTATTGTATTGAAATTAATATGTTTATTATTATTATTCAATAAAAAATTAATTACAATTATTATATTTATAAAACCTAATTCCAATATTTGGAAATTTTGTGGAGAGAAACAGAAGAAAACCAAGGTCTATTAAATCATTAGCTAAATTTTAAAAATTTCATTTTTCTGTTATATATAACAAATAATATTATAAAATGAATAATTTGAGATATTAAAATACATAATTATCGTAATAAAAAACATTTACAAAAATTTCTCATAATTCTTTAAAAAGAAATTAAAAAATTGAAAAATTTATCAAAATCAATATTTTTCATTAGTTAAATAAAATTCAAATAATTTATAAAAAATGAAAAAAATTATTTTAATATAATGATTTAATTATAAATACATGTATGTTTTTATATTTCATCTATTTAGATTGTAAATTTTATTAAATTTTTTTAAATGAAAATAAACAATTATGGGAAAACTACTTTTATTGAAAAGTGGTGTCTTCCAACATTATCTATTATTAATATTAATTAATTTAAATATCTAATTTATAAAATGTTAATATATTAATACATATATAATATTATAGGTATATTTAATTTAATCTATTAGGGTAAAGTATACGATAGATAAAAAATGTTTTGATGAAAAAAATAAATATTTCATTTATACTTAAAATGATTTAATAATTAACACTAGAAAAATTAATTATATTTTAATATTTTTACAACATCAATTAATTAAAAACATTTTTGCAAATTTTATATATACATAATATTGTATTTAATATTAATATAATAAATTTTTCAAAATATATATGTAATATTTGAATGTCATAATTTAATTTTATTCTTATTTATTATATTTTATATTTACAACTTCTTATTACAAAAAATAAGTATACATATAATATATATGACCAACAACCATGTATTAAATGGAAGTATTTATTACAACCATATTTCATTAATTCATAGAGAATTCCTAAATCATCCATTCATTCCACACTCACAAGGAAAGTCATAATTGATATTTCATATTATGGATTTCGTATATTTATCTCTCATTTCTTGTTGATTTTACTCATTATAGGTCCATTTTGAATATTTATGACCCTCTTGGTTGAAGATAATCAATGTTATTTCTTAGTCATTCAAATGTTATTATTTTCAAACTATCATCCCTAAATGTATTTTTAATGGATATAATTAATATTTGGAATATAATATTTCATGGTGTGTTAAGCAATGTTTTATGTGATTTTATTGTAATTTCCTACTTATGAATGAATAAAAGTTTTATTCATATCCAGTATGGAAAATTTTATAACTATTTTTTAATCCTTTTAATATAATATACAATCATTCTCTGATAATATATTCTCTAACAACAACAACAATAACAATAACAATAAGAATTTAAAAGCTATGGGAGTTACCACTAAGTCTTTGTTGATGGTCTCTTGAGAAGAATAGAACCACTTGATTGTGGATTGAAATGTTGATTAGTGGTTTCTAAATATTCGTTGTTAAACTAAGGGTGATGGTGTATTAGGTGAAGTTAGGAGATAGAGAGAGATAAAACTTTTTATAAGATAAATGGAATGTAATTTTTATAAGTACAAAAATATTTTCAATTATAGAAATGTACTATCCCAAAATGTGTCTCCAAATTTGAGAAATAACGAATTGAAGATTTTATAATGTTTATAATGGACTAAACCACATATTTTGGCACAACATTCAAGAATTTCAAACACTACTATAAATACGCCTTTTATCAGCACTAAAAATTGCCTTTAACAGCACTAGAAAAGCGCTGTTATAGCCGGCAAGGATAACGGGGGGGGGGGGGGGGGTCCCCTTTATCAGTGCTAATAAAAGACCCCTTTTATCAGCGCTAAAAAAAGCACTGATAAAAGGGGTCTTTTATCAGTTCTGAAAAAAGTAAAAAAATTAAATTGTTTTTTCGAAAATAAAAAAAACTGCCAATCGGGGAGCTTTTATAGTGCTTAACCCCCTTTTTAACAACGTTTTCCATCCCCTCCAGTGCCCGCACGCACCCCCTCCACCCTTTATCAGTGTTATCCCACCAAATCCACCCCCATGCGCGTGCCCTTGTCTCCACCAGGTTTTGAAATCGAGACCTACCCCCTGCACGCCTAAGCCCTTACCACTCCTCTATTTTGATTTGTTTTCCATTTCATGATATCTATATATATATAGTCCTATTTATTCGTATATTAATATATATTTATATTAAAATATATATATATATATATATTAATATATATATATAGTTATATTAATATATATATTTATAGTGATATATATATATATATATATTTATAGTGATATATATATATATATTTATAGTTATATTAATATATATATGTAGTTATATTAATATTTATATATATATATAGTAATATTAATATATATATATAGTTATATTAATATATAGGTATATAAATATTCATATATTTGTATTTTAAATAAAATGGATATTAGTTATCATTTAGATAAATTTAATATATTTTATATGTAAATATATTTTATTATTTATATTTATAATTAAATTTTTAGGTGTGAATATATAAAAAATATGTATATATTGTTATATATTTGACTATAAATAGCAGTGCATTATAAAAAACGATAAAATTTCAAATAAATAATATCAATATGAATTTACTACCTTGGAATAAATTCATTCCTCACCAAAAAAGCCAATAATACCCCCTTAGACGAGGCTGAAAATCCACAAAATATTAAAAAATTGGGGTATCCCAACTAAAAACTCAGTTTTGGAGGCCCTCTGTGCCTTTTTTGATCCCTAAAATGAGAGAAAGGCTTTTACTATGTCACCATCATGTAGATCTCATCGCAGGCTCCGATTTGATATGCTGTAGAGCTCAAAATGACACCCAGATCAAAAGTTATGGCCGTTTGAAGTTCGAGTTGCGTTTTCAACATATTTTGGATCTTTTTTATTTTTTTTCAATTTTTTTAGTCTTCAAATTGTTATTAAATGACTATAACTCTATAATAATTAGAATTTGATTTATTAAAAGTATTTTATTTAATTTTTTGATAATCCATTTTCACTAAATACCTAATATATTAAGTGTAACTGTATATTTATACTTATCTAAAATAGATTTAAAATTATATTCAAAAAATATATATTATATTGATATAAATATAACTATATCTATATATTTAAATATTAATATATTTTTTTAATGAATTATTTTTGGAAGTAGATCCCCTATCAGCGCTTTTAAAAAAAAGTGCTGATAAGGACCACCATTTATCAGCACTACTAAAAAAGCACTGATAAATGGGTATTTTTAATAATGCTAAAAAATGAGCTGTTAAAGGGGGTACTTTTATCAGCGCTAAAAAAAACACTGATAAAGGTGTACTTTTATCATGGCTTTTTTAGCGCCGATTAGGGTACCCTTTATCAGTGATTTTTTTAGCGCTGCTAAAAGTACCCCCCTTTATCAGCACTTTTTTGTTAGCGCTGATAAAGGTAGGCATTGGCCTTGCCCAGTTTTGTGGTAGTGTAATGTCATTTACTCAAAAATATTATTTGTACCTTTTTATCTTTTCCCAAAAAAACATTTATTTATAATTAGTAATTTATCCATTATGATTTAAAATAAAATGGACAATATTATATATATTTGAACATTAGAATAAAAATTTAAAATACAATTAATTTAAATCTATGTCTAAAAGTGATGAAAAATATTACCAAAAAAATAAGTTAATAATGTATTAAAAACATTATTGATAAAATTTTACATTTCTTCTATAACAAAATGTATTAGGTTATACACGAGAATATTTTTAATTAATTACATAACTCATAAAAGTAATTTCCTTACATGAAGTTGGTTTTATAAATTTCTAAATTATTTTTATAATATAATATTACTATAAAAGTCAAGGTGTTTGTTTAAATACTATATGGAAATATTCATAGAGAAATTATTGTTTTATAAAAATATCAAAACTAATCCTACGCTAAAATTGTTATTATATATAGATTAATGATGTGTATTTTTTGAAATTCATTTTCTAGATTTTTTCTATTTAAACATTTAAATAAAATGATAAAATATGATGAACATATTTTTTTGGAATGTATTATTTAAAAGTCCTAACTATTCGTATTATTATTTCAAATCAATAACAAAAAACTCAGTTTTCATATATTATATATTTTATTCATCTAATTAATAGAACTTATCAATCATAAATCCTATAATTGTATAATTTTCAAAAATTTTCATTTTTTAGAAATATGTGATTATATCCTTCTATTGATGAAATATGGTATCTGTAGGGTTTGGAGGACAAGATTTCCAATTACAATAATGATATAATTATTATACCATTAAATAATTTCATGTTTATTTCATGATCATTTTTCCAATAAAACATGATGCATGGAATCCTCGATGTTTATGACACACGATTCCCACTTACTATATTACTTTATTTAATCTCGCATTACACACTCTCACATCATATTCAAAATTCCTATTTCCATCACATAAATATGATATACAAATAATGAATCTTGGTTTTCATGTATTATTGAAAAAACATTCAAATCAAATTTCTTATTTTCATCCTTTATAGAAAGTACCAACATCCCCCACATCCATAACTATGTATTTTCCATCTTTCCACATGAAAGGGGTCATTTAGTTTTTTAGACCTAATGGAACATAGGAAGTCAAATTAGTAAAGTGGATGGGATTCTCTACTCATAAAACCCTTCTAAGGGAATTATTGACAATTAGGTGACTCCCTTATATATTTATGATATGTTCTTGAATCAAATCTATATCGTAATAGATTACTTATTAAAATAACAAAATGATCTTGTGTTTTATAATTCTCTCTATATAAGGAATTCTATTAATGACACCATATTTGTGTATCACTGGTTATCTATCATTTTATCTATATTTCTTAGCAATGGGCATCTTCTCAATTTTTGAAACTATATAACTAGAAGATATGGAGTTTAGAACCATCAGGGGTGATGATTTTTATTTTATGAAAGGGATCGAACCTTCACAATGAGTTTTATTTAATCTATTTATAACACGAGACATAACACACTTAATTAATTTGAGAAAAAATTTCGTGGATTAATATCATGAGAAAAGGATAGATACAAGGGTTATTAAGCACTATTTATGGAGATCTTGCCTTAGGAGGTTTCCAATGTATACTTTTTATAGAGTGAATTAGATTCATCATAGTTCAATATATGGTCTACCCACTGATGTTCGTTGCCAACTAACTAATTCACGTGGGGGTTATTAACTTGTCATATAACAATATATTATTGACTTCCTAACATAAATTAAGGTGGATTTCCTTAATAGGGGAAATCACATCATGTCACTGAACAAGGAATACACACTGATGTTTCTGTGGAAAGTAAAAATTTATGATGTGTGTGATATGATTGATGAAAATACCTAACACCATCTAAGTCATTCTTAGTTTGGTAATAATTGGATGATAATTTATTTCACTAATAATATATGGATACAATTTTTATTCAGTGGATTTTTTCTTATAGATTTCTTTATATAGATGTTTTTTCATAGGATAATGTCCTATGTGTCTTGAATATAGACAGAATTAAAGACCACATAATATAGTTATATTTTAAACTATAAGAACCTGGATCTTCATTTCAGGCACACCTTTCCTTTTTCTGGAGTTTTTAAGAAAAATTAAATTTCTGGAAAATTTTAAAATACATGATGTGTACTTTCTGAGTACACACCGTGTACTCTAATCTGGCTCAAAGTCGTGTGCTGTCTATGCCCAGGCCACACACACGGTGTGTAGGGGTGATGTGGAGGCTAATTTTGGCAGAGTACAGAAAGATCTAGTACACGTCGTGTACTCTAAAAGTACACGCCCTGTAATTTATTTTTTTTCATTAAATGGACCGGGGTCATGCCTGACGCACATAAACGTCTTCTTCTAGGTCTCATTCATTCGAGAGCACCGAGGATTCACGAATCTTCGACGAGCTCCCACCTCTCCGTCCGTTCTCCAATTTGAGCGCGGTTGATTGCATTTGAATCACAGTGGTGAGTTCTTCCTTATACTTGAGCCTTGTTTCCCAATTCCTCCTCTTTCTCAAGTTATTGTGGTTTAAGTATTTTAGACGTTTTCTCAGATCTACAACATCATAAGGATAATTTGTCATCGCTGTTCACGTATATCGATCTCGTAGGATCGAGGTAGGGGTTTGTGCATTTCAGTAGAAAGTATTTGAGTATTTTGTGCAATTGCACTAATTCCCTTGAACGGGAATTGTACGTTTTTCCTTTTTTCCCTGGTTGTTTTCCTACTTTTCACTATTGCTTATGTAGAGGGTATTTCTTGCGAATTTGGATAATTTATATTTTGTTCCTATGCCTTTCCTTTCATGTTTTACTTATTAGGCATTTTTCCAGTAGTCATTCCTAGTTATAGGATAGTGGGACTATTATACTATTATGCTGATGTGCCTTAGAATGATATCCAAGTAGTTCTTGAGGTTTACATAGGCGATACACGCGCGCTGAGCATGTTAATTTCACACATGACTGTGAGAACCTAGTGTAGTAGACTATAGGGAGAATGGACGTAAGGGCTTCCCTAGAGTTTCATTTACTACGATGCGAGACCACAAGGGGAATTGATGATGAGTGCTTTCTCAGAGAGTCTATAGTTCCTCGACATGGGCCACAGGGGGAATGAGACGTTGAGTGCTTCCCCAGAGAGCCTTTAACATGATACGAGACTATAGGGGGAATTGACGGTGAGTGCTTCATCAGAGAGTATATTCTTTAGCTAAACCAGAGGGGTGAGACTGTGTGTACCTCCTAGGGGGTTTTTAGAACTTAAGGTTGAACCATAAGGGTTAGGCTGTTAGAACTACCCTAGGGTTTACCTTTGTTTTACTTGTTTATTGTTTCATACTGGTGTTGTTTTTGTGCTAGACTGTAAATTGTAGCTGCTATGTATTTTCTTGTTTACTGTTCCAATACTTTAATTTCCATGTATTCATTGACTGTTAGGCATTGATCTTTGGGTGGTTGCCTATTGGGACATTTTCCCACACCCTATTTGGGCCATACTTTTGGGCCCAAGAAGACTATGTTTTTGCAGGTATAGATAAGGCCAAGATCCCTTCTACATCAGGTTCTTGATTGAACTGGAGCTGGAGAGCATGGGACCGAGCAGAGGCTTGCGATGATGAGGAGTTGCTTATCTATTTTTCTTTTTCTGTTGCTTTAGTAATTGTGTTCAGTCATATTTCAGCACATTGTTCTGTTTGCTGCTTTCCTTAGATACTTATACCTGCGGCATCATTATCATCATTTCTATATATTCATTGCTTCTGCTGTTTGATTCCAGTTATTGCATATTGTTTACTGCCTCCGCTATTTACTGTTAGTTCTCTTCTTGCATACTATACCAAATGAGGGCATAGTTTCCCCAATAACATTCCAAGGCCCTCACTGCTAGTCGGCAGCCTCTGGAGTTTGGGGAAATGCGCTTGAGGTCATGTGGTGAACCGGGCACGGGGCACCTTAGGGTGGCTTCTAAAACTAGGATGTTACATAAACCATCTTATAGATGGGGAATAATAATAAATTAATAGGATATTTTGGGTCCAATGGGTTAGAGTATCTGTGATATAGAGGGAAACATAATGATGTGGATTCCAAATTAGATATTTCACCTTAGGAACATTTCCTAGGTATCTTGTTTAAAAACATTGAATCCTCATAGGTCAAAATGTTGTATTCCTGTGTGTGTTTGTTGGAAAAGTTTATCATATCCTTAGGTGTTATCCTATCATTATTTACATTTTGATGATTCTATGACTAACATGGTTGATATTTTCTTAGGGTCTTTCTAACAGGGTTGGCATAACCATGGTTTTTCATTGATAGACCCAGATATGTCATAGTCCATTCACATGATCCTGATGATTCTTCTAGAGGAATTTCGCATGAATCAATTTCAACATCTAGGTATTTCCACAAGATCCTTGCATACATGTCTATGGTTTTGTGTGATCATGTCCTAAATGAGAAACTTTTGTCACCTGATCTAGATGAAATGTTTTAAGGGTCTTCCTTTGATGAGTACCGATACATCAAAGGGTATCATGTGAACATGGAAGAAATTTTAGAAGTCTATCGAATTATTTAGATTACACTTCTATAGGAAAACAAATTACCTGGTCGATATTTCTAGTGGACATCACATGATTGAAGCATCAATATTCATGGGTGTCACAGGATCATGGATTATGTATTTCATGGTATGTCATGTGATCTGGAAAGGTTATGAAAACCACATGATTCAATCAATGGAAAATTAACATATCTGTATTAATGTAATTCTCTTGTATTTTTCATAATTTATTTAATATATTCCTCAATGATTTCTTGGAATTGACCTATTAAGGTTTCACATTACAATATCTACATGTGGAAACTACATCACATAATCAATCCATCACATCTGAAACTCTTTCAGTCAAAAGTAGGTTAATCATTCAATCCTCATAAACATTTCATTTAATTTATTATTTGTTCCTCTATTTGAATAGTTGGATTAACATTCTATTTACATGGACTGCTATCCTTGGAAGTTATTTATCACTTATGTTCTCCCAATGATGTTCCAATTCATGTTTGGTGTCATGTCGTACTAAGGGTGAGGAATTTATTGTCATCTAAAAACATGTTTTATTCCTCATTTCACGAAAATGATATCATATATGTGGGATCATATTTGTGGAGGGTTCATCATATTATGGGCTTTGCATGATCCTAATAGGGGTCATCCAGGGTTTCCTTCTATGTTGCATGATAAACTGATACCATAAGAACACTTCATTGTCCACTTATTTATTGGAACAACAATATTCTAAATGGAAATTAAAATGATCATGTAAACATCTCAAAAATAATTTTTATTATTAGGCTGCCATGTTTGGGAGTCATCATGATTCAAATATTCATATATAATTGTATTTTTCTTGATTATGGGATAATTTTTTAGCAACCATTATGTGTTCATGTTTTATTTTGAGATCCCCTTCATGTGATCATTATGGAATGTTAAGTTTCCTACATTTTATCAAGAATCCCTTCAAAGAGGTTTTATTGTGATCATAGGAGACTTATCTAGGGCCTTTATAAGTTGTAGTTTCCTTGTGAGAGAAAATTCGTGATATCATGTTTTCTTGTCGGAGGAAAATGATTACAAAAATATATAATGTTATTGTCCATTCAGAATATCAATATTGATTTTCAAAGTCCATTACAAAGATCATGGTTGAATTTCTAGTATCCTATTATGATGAATGAGATTATCACCAGAGTTTCATTAGTCATTTGAATGTAAAAGAATATTACTCACACTTTCAAGAGGCATTAAAATTAAATATCATTTATTATTTATATTAGATGAAATCTAACCTTTTACCATTTCTTTTCCATCACTGTTTGATTTTAGGATTAATGGATCTTGTGATGGAATGTGAACATTTTCTTTAATGGTTTATTTATTTTTCTATATTCAATTATATAATTAGGGATGGATCTTATGACATCATGCAATAAATGTAATGAAAATTTTCTCTTATTATATATGGTTCATCATTTGATCAGTGGTGGATCTTGGGAAAGTGAGAAATAATTTTTAGGGATAGTTAATCCACATTCTTGTGGATCCAGATTAAAATAACTAGATCAAATGGAAATGTCTGAGGGCATTTTCATGATCATGATCTCTTATCGATTGATATGTTACATGATCGGAGGAATGTTTCTCGAAATTGACACATTTTCTTTTAAACTTGTATAGAATAATTTACATGAACAATATGGATTATAGGTGATAATTTTTATGATTGGAAAAACTTGTTGAGGGGGACTTATGTGTGATCATTATAAGATAATGAGCTGCACATGATCTGGTCGTGGGATGTTCCTAAAGTCATGTGATAATTTTTCCTCTAATTTATTAAATGATTCATGTGATTCAGTTTTCTGATCCTAATTTATCCATGATACACCATCCTTTTTCTCATGGAGAATATAATATATCTGATTAATTTATTTATATAATCTTAAAATTATCATTTCTAATTTGGTGGGAGTTAACACCCCCCCCCCCGATAGGAGAGAGGTCAGTAGGGACAAGTAATTGATTTTGGGGGAAATAAATGCCCACATGAATCATTGAGGCTTAATTAGATTGGTGACTTTAGTGGTTTTTGGTCTTCTATATGTTCTTTTTAATTCTTAATGGAATTGAATTTTTTTTGGATTAGTGGATTGGATGAATCCACTCATAACATAAAAATTAGTGCTATTTTTATTTTTCATGTCCCTAGATTGCACGACCACCTCACACGACCCACTTTTCTAGATAAACTTTACAAGGACATACCTTAAGATTCAACTACCTAATCTCTATATATGAATCAATTCTCTAAAAAACTCTATTAAGAGATCATCATACTAATTAACCCTAATTTGGATGAATCACTATGCATGTTCTCGGTTTGTAGTCTTTCATGCAGGCTTCACACAATATATCTACAATATCATATGATAGATTGATCCTTACAAGGTTTCATTTGATCACCTAATGGCCATGTTATAGAATTATAATAATGGTTTATTTTATTTTGAGATTCCCTTTGTGTCATGTGATTTGAAAAACGTATATTATGTTTTGTGATTTCATGATGCATCGGTTTTCATGTAATTCACAAGAGTTATAACTAGTCATACAACCAAAAATCCTCATGTGTTTGTTTGGATACACATAATTCAATTCATGTTATTCATTTTTTTCAATTAATCTTTCACATATCACTATACTTTATTTATTGAATAGATGGATTCCATTTCACGTATACCTTCAAGAAAAGATGTCATAACAAATATGACAAAATATAAATCTATTTTTGGATATTTTTATACCTTATATCTCTCCATTACTGAGTTATCATAGAAAAAATTGACAGATATAGTGGGTATAATACACATATAACTTACTCAATTATTCATCCTACCTTTTTTGGGAATGATCTTATAAATGATTCTCCTATAATAAATTTTTTTCCTTGGTTGGGACTCCTTATTTTGTAGTGGATACCCACTATACATTCAATGTGAATAACTCTAATATAATTCACTTTATCGCTGAAGAAAATCAATCATACTAGTTATTTTTTATGATCCTCCAAACAAACATTGTAGGGAACCACCTTGAATCTAACATGAAATCCATATGTATCTATTCATAACATAGATGACTATCACCAAAAAAATATTTTGATGGATTCCATGATGTGTCCTCTGATCGGGAGGGAGGTTCAGGATGGATTCAGGATAGTCCATTATGGTGGAGTATATAGCTTCCATATGTTCCACAAATATAAAACATTTATATGTATGAGGACATTTGGAACTCCCAATGTATCCATTATAATAATAATTACAAGATGGATGACATAGTCAACCGATAGAGTTTATATATAGATAAATTTTATCTACCTTACATTGATGTGGGAATAATTATATAGGACATCAAATAGGTATGAAATTTACAAATTTTAGTATAAATGTATGTTTAGTTTCACCCTTTATTGTCTACCTGGGGTGATGTAGACTGAACACCACCCCTTTTTAGAGAGATATTGAAGCTATATAAGAAGGCCCTCAGAAGGGCCCTTATCCCATGGAAAGATAACTCATTTAAGAAATTGGATGAATATTTTATCATGAAGTTATATTCAAAACTAAAAGCCAAGAGTTTGAATGATTTTATAAAAAAAGGATCTTATAGTGCTAATGTTATTTAATGGACTATATTTAAAGAGGATTCATTTTCCAACTTGGGGTGGAAGGTTATTTTTAACATTGACCATGTTGTTTAGTTAGCGTGTTTTATTTTATTATTCCAAAGAGGGTAAATTATCTCAACAACGGAGAGGTGTAGATTCATTGTTTCCAAAAATATAATAAAATTTTGATGGGGGGAGGGTTTTTTGTCAGTTTGATTATACATATGTTTGAAAAAATAACATCCTTTGGTGCCATATTTACATGTAAAATACCTCACACAATAATATTTCACCTTCTAGGTGTTATGGGGTTCAATAATCTCCTTCTTGGAAAGATACAAATATATGAGAAACCAAGACACCCCCGGTGTTTGTTTCAAACTATTTTTATAGTGCATAAGTGGGGTGAGGCATGCTGCAATAATACAATTGGAAATAAAGGGATCATGTATACATAAAAGCCATTTAAATTTTATTCCCAATGAGATTCCCATTCGTTTTATAACTAAGTGTGGTGGGGTAGTTATGGGGCATGGGATTATATGAAGTCAATCCAATGGGGATTTTTTTCGAGAATTGTCTATAACATTATATGAGAATGTAAACTACCATTATTTTGGTGTTATTATTTTCATTGAATCATTAATGTAATCAATGGATTTTTATCTACTAAAAAAACAATTATCCACTAACAACTCAGTAGTTATGGTAGATGTTTACCTAAAAAGATAAAAATGATTTGTTAGCATTATAATCAAATGATGTTGATATTAGAATTTTTAGAATTATTCTATGAATTATATATGAAAATTTAATTATCCTCATTAATACCCAAGGATGTAATCTTTCCACTAACAACTAAATCCATTTTAAGGCACTAAAAGAATCCTCCTTCATGAAAACCAACATCCTCAAAGATTCATTATATGGTGGTGATATATTTTTCATCTATTTCATTACCCTTATAACTTTCAACTATAACATTTGTGATGATAACAACTCATTTGGAGAAATACAAATCCCTGATATTATTTCCCACATTTAAATAGCAATGGAAGAGAAGAAGGGAAGATAATTCATATATTTACCGCCGTGAGATTATAAGTTGCTCATAGATATGGTTTTTATGTTATGAAAATGTTATTGATCCTATCAAATATCGTTTGAAAACATAAATATAAGGTCAAGGATTTCATTTGAGGCCTATGTAGGATGATTGAATATGTGAAAGGATTGTTCTACTAATCACCATTATTGCATCATATTGTGGTTCCTAGAACGATGGAGGTTGATGTGGATAAAAAGGGATATCCAATCACTGTGAAAGTGGAAAGACTTGTATTAATACTATATTAAAATAGTTCTGATACAAATAAACTTGTAAAAATGTTTTTTTATTTTGTTGTTATGGTTGGAATCTTTTGGAGAACAATCACCCCTTCCATCGTCAGTATATTCCCCTTGAGGTGTGGTTTCCCATTATAGCATGGGCAAGGACTGGGGAACTAATGAAGAGGGATCCCTTGGTCATCCATATCTATCGATGGTGGATACTACCCTCCATGATGATTGATGATATATAATTTAATTAATCCCATCCTCAACATCTTTATCATTTTCCAAATTTTGGGGTTCTTTCTTCAAAGAGGAAAAGGAAAAAATGCTCTAAGAATAGTAAAATCGTTGTCACCCAGAATCATCAAGTAAAAATTACATTTAACTTATATTCCTATTCAAAACAATTTTAGTAGATCATTAAATTTTTTCAAAAATGTGTAGTTCCATTTTGAGCTTACCGTGACTAACATAAATCTATTCATGAGGATATAGGTTGATTTCCATTTACTCTAGTAGAACACCAACTACTGGGCCCAACCCATCAAGAAGTGAAGATGGTTTCAGAGAAGATATTTTTAGGCTTTCACTTGTCATTGATGTTCTAGTAGTGTTTCCATTTTACATGGAAAAATAAAGAACACTTTTTGAGGAGTTTTTTGGTTATAGCTAATTTCATATTGATTCAAACATGATATAGGAACCTTTGGGTGATGTTGTGAAATTCAAAAAAAAAACTAAACATGTGGTCTATTTTTTTCAATGTCGTGAAATTATTATTTCAAAATTGTATTCTATAAAAGTGGTAATGAAATTACTATGATATAGTAAACATCAGGTGTTCCACCAGGATGATTTCTATAAGAGTCAAATTCCTCATTTCCTAATGATGTAGTTAGGGTGGCAAACAGTTCACGTGATGCTACAAAGAGATGTATGTTTCTAACATCAATAAAACTGTTGACTATCAAATAACATCACATTTTATACCATCATAATAATAATGTGTTATTTTTCATATTTTAGTATCATATCTATAGATCCCATAATATTGAATCCCTTATTCTCTATGATTTTCTGGATCATGTCAACTAATGATGTGGAATTCTCTATAAACACCTGATCAAAGTCCACATGTATGAGTCCCTAAATTAGTGAATTTGTACTAGAATATAATCCAATTTGAGGATTGGGATTTATAAAGCATTAGTTTTCATAATACTCCATTTTAAAATTGTATGAGTGTAAGGGTTGATATTTGGACACTATTCTTGGAGGGACCTTTGGAAGAGATAAATCACTTATCGGGTTATCATAGGTATATGCCAACTGGCCTCAGTTAATGAGGATTGGACTATACCTCTATAAAATCATAGGATTAGGAAATTATTTCCTTGTTGGTGAAGTGGAGGGACTAGTAATTGATTTAATTAGTAGAAAGGGTTTCATATTTTTTCAAATGAAGTCATTATGGGGCCTTGAATGAGGCTTCCCAACATGTGGTATGGCTGAAATCACTCTAAAATGAAATTGACGTGAGGATGTTTTAAATATTTTTATTGTGGTTTGAGAACATCTATATCCAAGAAGATATATCTCAATTGAATCATCAACTAAAATAATAAAGGAAACAATATTGGAGAAATAGGGTCTCTAGGACCATGATAAGACGGCCAATCATCTTTTAATTTTCATGGAAGAATAATTACAACAGATTCTATTGGAAGAAATTAAATTTATTAATATATTTTTCTATTTTGTGGAATCACAATAGTATATTTCTTCAGATCTTAGGGAATCTATTAAGAACATATTATAATGTAATTTTAGTTTCACTAATATCCATTTATTTTGGGATTTGTGGGATAGGATCCTATATAAAGAGATTCATATCCAATTTTCAGAATATGAGTCAATTATGCAAAAATTACATGTCGCAAAATATCTATCATTGATTTATGATGTGCATGGAATTTAATTTTCTATATATCATATTGGTCATTAGAAATTACTATCTGATATATAATACGATGTAATAAAAAATTATTGGATTTTATTTATTGATTCATAACAAATTCCTCTTTTGAAAAAATCATGAATTCCCACTAAAATTAGATTCATCATAGGTGTATATTCTCCAGCTGATATTGGATCAGCTACGTTAAAGGGATAATTTCATTAAAAAAATGTCCCTAAGAGAGAATGAAAAAATTTATTCATAATTCAGTGGACTCATCAAGAAGATATATATTTTACAATGGAAATGCAATGATCCATGTAAGATTTATATCTTTTTTTATTCCCTTCTTTTTTCTTATGATTAATATGGAAACTTTTTAGGGGGTGTGGACATGGATTTTCCATATGCCAACCTTTTATGGTTATTGAATAAAATATTTTTATTCCATTTATATTTTATATGTTATCAATACTTTATGGAATACCTAATTTTTAATGTCCATCATGAAGAGGCTCAAATATTTTATAGGTTTTCAATTATATGTTATCATCTGGGGGGCATTATATTTCTTTCAATTTATTGTTTTATGATCTTTTAATCTATAAAAGTTTTGTGTGGAAGTTTATGGTCTTCTATATTGGATGATATTCTAATGTAGTTTTTTTTCTTCATGTCTATACCTTATATTGTTGGTATAGTATCATTCATGATGTTAAAATATTTGTGTATTTTAATGTCAGGTTCTAAGTGAATCATCCATATTGTTTAATGTTATATGGTATATATTTGTTCTATAAAGATTAACATCATTATGTAATGATGTATTCTATGAATCCTTAAATCATGAAGTAAGGATATATTATTTTTGGGTTTATTTTATAATGTAAGTGAAAAGAAACTCTTTGTATGTATTTCTGAAGGGAGTATAGATGTTTTTAAGATTAGAGTCTTTCTACTAGTATATGAAATAATTCTATGGATCTCAAGCCCAATTGGATAGTCAGACTATGGGTAATGTAAATCACTTCTCCAAGAATAACAATTGGTAGATATAGAATTGGGAATACATGTTTGGGATGACCCAAAACAATATAATGTGGTGAGTTTTACTGAGGTTTTTTGGGGCCCATTATTATTTGAGTTATACTCGTATATAAAGGATATACCTCTAGTTGGTGGGTTAGAGGACCCTATGCATTGAACCATTTGGATTACATGCATAGTCAAGGGGATCCCTACTCTTTTACAAGATACATGGATGATTTTTGAAGACTCTAAAATTACTTCTCTGTGCTTGAATTGATGAATATAGATTGGGGAGTACATTAAGAGGATGAACCAAAAATGACTAGGGTGATGAGTTTAGCTACACATTTATTAGGTGGCACAAAGATTATAAATTTTTTTCTACAATGTGTATATGACAATAATTTTTGGCTCATGGCCCATCTTAATGGACCAATAGATATTCCATTCAAGGTCAAGTACATATGTCCCCACTCCTTTCAATGGTCAGTGGAATATTTTGCAATTTTCAATGTTTGGATGATGATGAGCTGTCAAAGAATTATTGTAGAACCATATCTCTATTTGGATTTTGATTGGTAAGCCCATAACATATTCTATTTCATATAAATGAAAGCAGTGTGGCCTATCCAAAGGTGTGGGAATAAAATATATCATCAATTTTTTGAGGAATGAAAAAACACATGGCTACGTGGCATTGAGGATGTCGATTCCATAGGAATAGTCATTTAATAGTGATTCTGAATAATATTCATATAATATCTGAGTTACATTTAATTGGAGATTGTTTTGGTAAAGGTAGGGCATTAGAAATAGTAGAGGCACATTTTCAACTCAATCAGGACAATAACTTATGGATTTAAGGGTGGACTTTTTGGGACAAAAAAAACCTAAGGAAAAATCCCTTTAGAAGTGTGAAAATCAATGATAAATCATAGATGAGTAATTTTGTATTATCCAGACCCTATAACCATTATACTATAGATTAGAACTAAGATTAAGGGATCCTACCATCAATGTTATTCAAAGAAAATGATATTAACTCAAGGAAAAAAATTGTCATTCACACTTAAATGATATGAAGGTGGTTTATGGGAAACATAATATAAAATATGGTTTTGAGAACCCAAAATGTTGTGAATCATACTAGTGAACACATTATAATTGTGAGGTGATTTGGAAATTCACTACACTATCGTTTTCCTAGACATTGGTATCTAGTAAGCATGGATCGTCTTTTAGTAGGGTCCCAATGTGGTATTTTTGAGAAATATATATTTATGTTTTTACTTTTACCTTAACTCTTGGTATTCATATTTTAGCGAGTGCAGACATGTAATTTTCTCAAGACACATTTCATATGTATTTTTCATGACAGTTTTATGTCTCTTTCACTAGAAACATAGGTTCATGAAATTTGGATAGTCAATGGATAAATATTATGGTCATATAACTTTAACCAATGTGTATACATTTTATAGTTTGGATCCATGAAAAACTAGTATGAGTGAAATTCTATAAAATATCATTATTAGGATAGCTAGGATCAATAGTTCTCCAACAACCATTTTATTGGTTGATTAAAAAAATTTAAATCATGGTTGAATGATCTTTGGTCATGAGTAATGATTTGGTAAATTCATGAATAAAATTATCATGAATCACTCTAAGATTAATTGCTCCATTATCATGGTCATGGGCCTCACAATATTCCGAATGAAAGTCCTGTAGTGATAAAATTATTATGGTTGGTGGGTCTAAAACCATTATGTTGATCCACCTCGAGAGTGGTAAAACAAAGAGATAATTTCTAGTTTCTATGGTCTTTGAATAGACTGTGGAAACTATACGAGCTCAGTTAATGAAGTGTGAAATATGGGTTGTGATTTTGGAAAGTTGATGGAATGGTCAAAAAATAATATTGGATGGGGTTAGGATTTTTTGGCCCTTTTATAGGGAATGATGATGGGTAGTGGTATGAGAAATTTAATTTCATGTATTAGGTACAAATATATTGTTTAGTTAAAAGTCTTGTGAAGAGCTTTTTTCATTATATTTTAATTTCATACCAAAAGGAACATTACTTGTAGTTTAGTATCCGACGGTACAGATGGAGGAACCAATGTTAAACTATTTAAGATATCCTTGGTCGAACAATTCATTAGATATGGGAATTTAGATACAAGAAAAACATTTTATCAACAAATATGATTATTGACGTCTATCCATATGAAGAGGCCATTATATTAGTAAAATTATTACATACACAAGAAATCCATATATATATCTAACTCAGGATTTGGAGGAGATATTATGCATGAATCTAACCAGTTTAAATAGTGGATTCTATTATTATTATTATTGGGATTCCATAGGTTTCCCCAATCATATTGTAAGGTGAGGAATCATCCCATTATCATTATCTATTATGAGATACATCTACAAAGATATAACTCATATGCAGTGGATGTGATTTAGAGTGGTGGATACTCATGTATGGGCCTAGAATAGAGGATCCAAACAACACTATATACCATGTGATGGTAAGAATCATAGAATAATTAGTTCTTAGATATTTCATTGCATAGATCTATCCCATATGTTGAAGAGGTGAATATTTGTCATTATATATATTGAAGCTCTACTCGATATTGTAGATCTGGTTGTCACTACATATACATTGATGGTAGGATTCATTCCACATGTAGTTCTTGGACATTTATTCTACATGAATGTTTGACCCATATATGTAGGGGAATTCATTCCATTTATATTTTGTTTGTTTCTATTATTATAGATCATGTTGTCATTAAATATCCTATGATTACATTAATCAAACCACACATAATTCATGAGAAAAAATAATTCTACACACATAAGAGATATAGGAAGAAGGAGCATTTTTTCTTATGATATTGAGGATAGAACCATGATTGTAAATCTAGGTTTCAACACATATCCAATGATGGTGGGAAATAATACACAAATAGTGTTGATTGGATAAGTCACCATGTAGTTATGTCCCTTAAGATTGGGGGAAATTTTACCTACTGTTATTATGGATACACCCATGATTGCATATCTAGGTTACACTACATTTGATTTTAGAGAAGTAATACTTCCATACATAGTTCTGAAATGGAAAAATCTACATGTGAGTATGACCCATAATTAGAAGGGGTAATTTTCACTTTGATAATACATCTACACCTAGTATTGGAGATATTAGGATTATAATTTATCCTATAATTTCTTGAATAAATCCAAATTTCATTCTTGAATTGAAAAAAATCCAAATATGTCAGAAAAATATATAGTTTGGGGGATTTTTTTATAGATATTATGGTTGGAGCTGATATTAGAGATGAAACTGCTATTTCATATGTAGTAGTAAAAATAATCAAGAAATAAGTACTTATTGAATGAAAATATATCTCAAATGTATGACCCCGAAATATATGGTGGGGGTAATTATTTTCCAATTAATATTGCATATTTACCCAGGATTGGAGATTAGTGTGTCATTATGTATCCTCTGATGGAAGGAATGATTCAAAATTTCATTTATGAATATTAGTTTGGTGGTAGATGAACATCCATGGTTGTGGGTCTCCAGGGTGAAGGCCATAAAAATTAGATGATTTTCATCATCTAGGGGACAAGAACCATACAGTTTAACATACTTTTTTAAATAGATATGGTTTATATTTAAGATATTTCATATAGGAAAATGATAAATCTAACTTGATATGATATGTCTCAGTCACACAGGGAAGGACTTAATGAAATTCCTAATCCCACATGTGCTATGTGTGGTGTGAGAAACAAGGAATTGAAATGGATTAATTCACCACACATAAGTGATTAACAGAAATGATACACTATAATTACTATTATAGTGGGTGGATAGGGATATATATTTAAATGATCTAAAAAGCCATACACATCGTGTTGGTTTGAGAATCATGCATCACATTATTGTTGAATGAAAAATTATCCATGTTTGTATGATCCATGCATAGAATGGGTTATTTTTCTATTTATATTTTATATGGGCATGTAAAATTGTTTATAGGTGTTATGTATCATGTGATGGAAGGAATCGAGACCCAAAATATTCTTGAGTGGGGAAATTCATAATGTGGATCTATCTCACATGCAGGGAAACAAGTACTTAAATATTATTTTTCACAATTCTTTCACTTGTGAAGTTCTCCATCTGTTAAATAACTTCTTCCATGAATTTTATTTTCATATGATATGGAATGAAATTTCTTTTAACACGTTGCTTCCAGGACTAAATGTCTTGTTAAATATTTTAAAACTAGGACATAACTTGTAAGTTAATTTTATGAAACTTCGATGAAAGAATGTTGAATGAATGTATAAAATGTTATTCTTGAGAAAAATTTGATTGGTTGGGTGTAACACATTCCCAATACATGGTGTACAATGAGTAAGCTTAATTTGAATTAGAAAAGTATATGATGTAATGTTGTTCTTATTTGAATTCCATATTTGGAATTTTCTATCCTCATATCATTGGGGTTCAAATATCCAATACCAATTCTCAATGAAAGAAATAGTAGATGGGAATCTTTTTTTAAGGGTGGTGTTCTCTGATTATGATAAACATTGAGATTGTGTAGTCTATGAAATATTTTCTAAATATTTCATCCTATATCATCAAGTTACTTTCATGATTTCTTATCATTTGGATTTTTCTAAATATATGAATTCAATGTGAGGGAAACTAAACTTCTTTGGGGAAAATGACTATAGTTCAACGCATATGGTGGTACCATAGGCATATAAATCTCACATGATCTTGTCCATCTAGGTATTCTAATCCTTTTATAAAATTTTATATTGTATATTTGATAGAGAATTATTTAAGCCTTATATTTTTCATTTCTCAACTACATTATTGTGGGATGAATGGTTGGATATGATGTTGTACTACTGGTAAAATTTCTTCAATTTAGAAAAAATAATGTTCTTATCATTTACCATCAATATAATTTGTGCAACAATGAATCTAGTGACTCTATTTTATTTTGTACTGTTAATGGAATACTTCACCCCAAATTCCTAGAGTTGTTTTTCCACAACCCATATTTAAATGAATTTTCTACCAGTAATTATTTAAAAAAACTACTTATTTATGGTTGGTGAATATGTCCCCCCAATTTCCATTCCCCATGTGAAAAATGGATAAAAATATTTTAATGTATTTTTCAACATAGGAATTTTATGGATAAGGTTATCATGAATCTTAAATGAATGAAATTTCTTGGTTAATTTGACATAGTTAAATATCAATTTTTCCCAGTAGTAATCAAGCCTCTTAATTTTATGGGAGTGTATGGTCCTAGATTGATGTGAACCAGATGATAAACATGGGCATCATCTATGATGGTAGGTATAACTCATTTTGTTATGCATCTTGTGATGATTCCTTCTATTCCTCGTTCACAGTTGTCTTTTTTCTCATTTGAACCATCCGAAATCATAAGTATCCCTACATGGCATCATGTATATTAAATTTTCCTATGTCAGATATGAATATTCCATTCTAAAGTTAATTTACTATATGATGCAGACATCCATGTTTGAGATTTTTTAATTATGATTTGGGGAAATTCTAACTTGATTGATTTCTTATTTTTCATGGAAAATTAATATTCATACCAATATTTAGTTCATTATGTGGGAAAACACTTCATCTAAATTAGGTTCATCTAGGACTATCGATGAATTATCCAGTAAATTTTCCTGATAATTTTGGGATCAATGTAAATCATTCAATGTTGGTTAAAATGGTAAATTTTATTTTATTACTCTATCACAATCATTTAGAGTGGCCAATTTTTCATTCATTGAGTAATATTATATAGTGTTTTTCGTGATCACTATCTTTGAATGACCATTAATATTAAAATAATCTTCCTTTATTAATATGAAAAATTCAATGTGTGTAATTATCCATTTTTACATTATGTAATTATTGGTAAACCCTTTAGACATTGAGAATGAGTAATTAAAATTATCTTTTTTGGGGGAAAACATATAAAGTCCCTATACTGTCTACATTTTACATTATGATTTTCAGAATCGTTACAATAGGAATTATTAGTGCACTATCAAAATATATCTCCCATTTTAGGGGAGTGTTATGGGAATAAATAACCACTTCTTTTTGAAAATTTAGTGTCCACTAGTGTGTTTTTTGGTGTAAGTAATTCCGTAATGAAAGCAGATAGGGGATACCCTTTTACATCCTTATACGACATGAACTATATGTCGTGTAGTTTTAAAATTACAACACATCAATCCTTGTTCCCTTTCATCATAGGGAGGCCAATAATATACATGTTTAGGTCAATATGAGAATCCTTATGGACATCATGATGTTTCATGCAATTTAACAAGTTTTCATTGAAAATATCACCATGAGGCATTTCTTCTCAATATTATAATACTAGGTCTTCGAACAAAGAATCCTTAAACTAAGGTAGTGGTATTTATTTTCATTCACCACATCATTTATTTAATTGATTTTATCTCAAAGTGGTTACTCTGTGGTGGAAAAATATTAGATAAAAAACATTCCTTATACTAACTACATCAATAATTGTCGGTAAAACATATACTAATTGTGGATCTAAATGGCATATTAGATGTCCTGGTCCCACCATTTGATGACTCAAATATTAATTAACATCATACAGGGTAGATATTTCTTATCCATTCAAGTTAGGAAATACAAAATGGAAGCTAGGTTCCATTGGAGTCTCCATAGTTTTTTGAGAATCTAAGGGGGAAATTTTTTGAGTATTTCATAATTCATTTCCTACTCAACCTAAATTCTATGGCTCCATAATATAACTCCATGAATCTCCATAACATTACCTCAAAATCTCACTTCAACTAATACATCATGAATCAACTTTTTCTCAATTTTCTAATTATTATTTGATGATAAGTGAAGTGATCACATCGATGTTCATATTTATCCACTGGGTTATTAACATATAATACTTCAATTCTTATTAGTATGGGTTTATAGATATGACTAATTGAACATTGGTATGTTTACCTCCAATTATTTAATCCAAATGGAATTATTGGGAAGAGAAAGATTCCCTTTGGTTCTCTAAATTTGGTGGATTACTCATCTTCAAGGGCCATATTTATTTGATTATACCCTTAATGCATATCAAAGATGGAAGGGGAATGGAATCCAATAGCAACATGGATCAAAATATCAGTTATTAAAAATGTCAAATAATCTTTTTGGTGCTATCGATTAAGGTCTCTAAAATTAATAGAGGACATAAAATGATAATTTTTTACTTAATGTGGATGATACTAGTTAGATATTATAGGGACTTCACTTTCCTATAGAAAAATCCTTGATTAGTTTGTAGACATTATGTTATACATCAATTGAAGGATAGGGTTTAGTACCCCTAGATGCATTCTTGAAACCTATATGTAATCATTTAAGTCTAGTTAATGTATAGAAATATCTATGTTTATGATTTTAATATATTTATTATTATATGGAAACACATATCTATGTTTCTTTATAAATTAAAAATACATCTAATTCACCTTACGAGGCATGGATTTACTAAAAACATTAGGTCACAAGACTTATTTTCTACATTATTAACCTATAATAGTTCATTGTCGGTGGTGGATATGCTATCCTCAAATGCTGAAAGGGTGTTTTTTAGTTTATACCCCCCTCAATTCATATCCATGTATGTTGACTGTTTTTTATAAATTATGGGTAATCATAGGCAATCTCTATAACATTTTAGGTAATAGAATCCATGGGAAGATACCATTTCATTATAGACTTCCAATGTCATTGTAGATAGATTCTTGAGATGTATGTTTTCTTTTATGTTGTTAGTGGGGACAGAAAGATCCATTACTTATAGGATTAAATCTAAAACCTCAATATGGATTATCAATACAACATAGTTACTATCGAGCATAATATCCGGATTCTTTGCTGTAGTCTCGATGACATTGGGGATTGAAATAATTATATCATCATCCTCTATTGGTCTTTTTACTTCATTTTTTAGAATCATTCATCAGTATACATGTCTCTTCAATACTTGAATGAGACTTTTCACCATGTGGTATGATAACCATCATACTAATGGGGTATATTTGGAAATATAGAAATGCTGAAGGTACCCTAATGTGGATATGAATCCAAATTCATTGATGAAATTCAATACATGTTCAATATTTCTAGATAACCATGAACATTGTGTTAGATGTGATATCCCACAACTAATCTCTGGTAATTCTCTTCCTAAGAGAACTTTGGTCCCTATTATCATAGCCTTGAATAATTATATTTTCATGTGATAAGTACCATTAACATTATGCCAAATATTGGAGGGTTTGAGTTTGTGGTTGATCTCAGAACAATTTTAAACTATATCTATTTGGATGTAAACATTATTGAGTTTTTAGAAATGATATTGGTTTCTAATATGACCCTACATAACATATTTATTATTTTGTTTTATGAACATGTTGTTAAAATAGAATTCATAAGGAAATATACCCACTCGATAAAACCAATCCACATAAACATTTATAATTAAATAGATTAGTCTTTGGAGATCCTAGATTAGTTTCTATCTATGTTATAGTGAATGGTGTAGGTCCTTGAGGATTTAGATTTTTTGTGAAACAACCACCAACACATTTAGAAAATATTAAATTTTTGGAAGATGATTTTTCTTCACATGGTGGGGTTTTTTCTTGTTATTTGGCGGGGGAGTTGAGGTGTTTTAGTTCTATCGGTATTTTACATTAGCATAAGTCGATAGAGAATATGTTACTAGTGGCTTGGGTCAAATAATCCTTTCACAATGTTTTCCCTGACATGATAATTTTACGTCCACTATATGGTCGTGTATAATTTTTAGGATTCGATGAATATTGGGCATATCGTAGGAATATATTTCTTTCAGATTGGTTCGATGGAGTGGTCTCCTATAGAACATGGATAAAAATATATATGTAACTTGTATATGACAAAAATATTTAGTTTTACCATCATGACTCCATCCTCGATATCCTTTTCTTCTACACCCTATGCCTCTAGCTCCCCAAGAAGGTATGGGAAAAACACACTCAAAGGGGTATTTAACATCGCGTAATGGGTATGTAATGTGTACTGCATTAATAGAAAAAACAGATTTTTTCCTCATATAATGGTTTTGATAGGTGGGGCAATGTCCATTCATGGGATGTTGATGGAGTAAATAATAAAATAGTAAGATCTTGTGTGTGATATTGATATGACTCTTTATCTTATGTATTTTACTGTGTTTGATTATGTTTTATACATTTTGAAGGTATATTCTGTAACACCCCAGAATGATAAAGGGTTAAATGACTAAATGATATGACACATGTCAATAAGGTGCACCTTCCTTTTTCGGGAGCCTGTCTGATTAGAACTCCACAGTTAAGCGTGCTTGGCTTGGAGTAGTGATCCGGATGGGTGACCCTCCTGGGAAGTATCCCAGGGTGTGTGCGAGTGAGGACAAAGCACACTGGAAAGGACACGTGTTGGCATGTGAGGACTATCATTAGTCAGATAACCCGTTCAGGCATGTGGGTGGACCCTAGAGTGGGCCCCACGTGTCTGCAGGGCAAATGGGGGTACCTACTGGGCAAGGACCCGACGACCATGTTAAGGCGGGGTGGCTGTGCTGTCACTGGGACCCGGTTGTCACATTTGGTATCAGAGGAGGAACCTAGCCTTAAGTGAGCGGTGTATTGCCTGGGTTGAGATGTAGGTCCCACAACGAGGGCGTTGTGCCCTAAAGGGGGGGGGGGTGATTGTAACACCCCAGAATGATAAAGGGTTAAATGACTAAATGATATGACTCATGTCAACAAGGTGAACCTTCCTTTTCGGGAGTCTTTCTGATTAGAACTCCACAGTTAAGCGTGCTTGTCTTGGAGTAGTGATCAGGATGGGTGACCCTCCTGGGAAGTTTCCCAGGGTGTGTGCGAGTGAGGACAAAGCACACTGGAAAGGAAATGTGTTGGCCTGTGGGGACTATCATTAGTCAGATAACCCGTTCAGGCATGTGGGTGGACCCTAGGGTGGGCCCCACGTGTCTGCGGGGCAACTGGGGGTACCTGGTGGGCAAGGACCCGACGGCCATGTTAAGGCGGGGTGGTTGTGCTGTCACTAGGACCCAGTTGTCACATATTCAATATCTGAACCCAAGGTGAGGGGGTATTTATTATTTTTTAGTTAAAAACCCTTTAGGTGTAATGGGCTCAGTCAAATATCTTTCGAGTCATCCAGTCATTGATCTTATATTAATTCCCAAATGGTACTTATTTGTAGTCACCCTATACACTAGGTGGTGTAATAGTTACAATTTTCTCAAGTGACATAGATTCCAATAGTGTCACCTATAACAAGTAACCAATGCATTGAAGATGTCATTAAGTACAAAGAAGTTCTTGATGTCATGACTCAACCACTATTGGAATGAGAAGTAGTCATTGCGATTAGTGAGACAACCATTTTTGGGTTTACTGGTTTTTAGTAGCATGAGTGGATTATTTCACATGTTTAATATGAAATAATTGGGGACCTATTTATTTCTAAAATAAAATTATTAATTCATGAATTCCTAAAATCATGAGCAACAAGTATCTCTTTTTTTTCTTCTGTATAATGGAAATTTTTCTACTGTTCCTTCTTTAAGGGAAGTTACAAATGGTTTATGGAATTCGAAGGTGATTGAGTGGGTACTACTACTATGTTGATGGTAATAGTTGTAACATTTGACTGAACAATAATTTTTCTATACCTTGAGGTCATGGACAGGTATTTCTATCAGGTATGATGAACGTAACCCTCTAAGAGTTATGTTGTTTCTGGAAGATAACCAAATCCAAATTGATACATCATCGGTATCAAAAGACTTTTCTTGTCATCCTTGATACTATCATCACAAATTTCTATCTATTTTTATTCTTGGATAGGGATGATGTGTGAATAGGCTAAACCATCCATCTTTTGATGAAGTTGTATTATTTATTATTTTACATTAATTATAATTTTTGAGGATAAAAATTTCTGTCCTCATTAGTGTAGTGATTAATTGATAAATTAAATAAAGTGAAATTTCATACCAACCTGTTTTGGATCATGTTGGAAGACTATTGTACCAAAAAGTAGTTATCCTTTTTAATTTTTTTAAAATATTAATTTGGTTTTTCTCCTACTAATCTCATAAAGACATCATTAAGATTCATTAGGATATGACATGTATGAGATTATTTTCTCAATATCCCACGTTGTCAATGGTTTAGAAGATATGATTTCAAAAATAAGGTGGGGGAATGTGTAATACTGCATTTGAGAAATATCTTACTATTAGTCTATACAGGTACAAAACTCCCTTCTATAGCATCTATTTTAGCATCTTTTGATTCTACAAAATTGGGAAATTCTTGAAGTACAACTATCTAGACTCCATTCTTTCTATAGGGAGAATATGTCGATTGATGAGGTGACCCGTTTTCATATACTTATGATTCTCTGTTTTTTCTAGGACTGAATGATTACCTTGATGGGGATGAGGATTTTTTTCTCAATGGTGGAAATTGATAATCGTCCTCAAATTTCTGATTTATATAGAAAGGTTTCATGGATATAGAGAGGTCATGAACCTTGGATACCAGTCATACAAGAGTATTACCTATCTGTTAAATTTTTAGATAAGGTATATTCATATCTATATGAATATGATACCTAATATTAATGTTTCCCCTATCTAGTTCCACATTGTGGTACCTAAGATTTTTTTTCTCACACTATTACTATGCCAAATATTCTAATGTGAAATTGATTTCAGTTCCTCTACATGGTGAGTGGGGTTTAGACACACCATTACATTCATCCTTGGTATTCATTCCCTATATTGTTGGTAAATAAATATTATTAAGTGACATGTTATGGAGAATTTTATAATTATATGTATATGATACCTCAATTTGTGCATCTAGATCACCCTCCTCTTGGGTTACAATTTCTAAATTTCGTCCCTCAATGATTGCATATTAACTTACATAATCTATTTAGTTGATGAAGATTAAATTTATTGATGTGTATTAGGAATTTTCACTTATCCCATTATTCTTAATGAAATTTTGTGATTTGTATATCTTAATCCATTAATGAGGGACACCTCAAGCTATTTTCTAAGACCCCTTGTCATGTTGGTCCATATTCACTTAAGATCCTTACATGGTTTGATTTCCATCATCATATGTTCTTCCTATATCTGTTTGTGAATAAGGGAATTAAGTTAGTTTCAAGTTGTTTTTCTAAATGGTACCCAAATAGAAAAGGTATGTCTCATGGTCTGAGGAATATATGGGATTAGAACTATCATTATTTACCTCTTATCCTATAGATGAATAAGTCCTTCTGGTGTGATGATAATTATAAAAACCCCACAACCATATGGACTGGGGATATTTTGGGACCTCTATTGGCACTCTCTAATCACATTTATATTGATTTGATTATTGTACTTGAGGATATGATGGCACATGAGACTGAAATTGACATATATTTTATCCCAACCCAATGAATTAGTGTTGATTTGGAACATACACTGATTTCCCAAGGACACCTTTATTATGTGATGATCATTGTAGTGATGATTGAGATAAAACACCCTCTAGATAAGTTGGATGAGATTGGTGTACTTCGTCCACTACAATTTCTTAGATCTTCTCTGGTTTTGATGGCTATATGGGTGGAGGCAGGGATAAACATGACCCCTGTCATGTGTGTTGGGTTCTCTCCTAGATTGTTGTTATGGTTGTAAATATGGTGATCAATTAGATTTAGAGTAATTGTGATCATATATAAGTGGGTTAAAGTTGATACAAATGATGTGTTTAATTTTATATGAGAATTTATCTCATGTCCCAAAACATCATCATTCATTTATGAAATGAATTCCCATTTTTTTCAATAGGCATGACATTGGAATATTTTTTTATTCTAATCACTAAATTTATGTTGTCTTTTCTCTTATAAAATAACAAAATTGAATTTAATTTACCAACTAGATCATACATTATATTTTCCCCTAATTCCTCCAATAGATATTACATTATAGTTTTCCATATCTAATGAGTTATAATTTTCATTGGATGTAGTTATATGAAACATTCTATACTTTTACCTTCCTCATATACAAATATCTAATGTTTCCTCAATGATCATTTTAAAAAGAGTTGTCGTGTAATGGAATTAGTCCTGCTACAGATTCTCACTTTTCTTTTATAGTTATTAGTACAATTCCCTGGAGATAGAAGACATGTTTATTTGATAATAGAGTATGTGTATGGTCTGATGTGTACCTAATTTCTTGAGTAGGCTAAGTTCTCATCCTTTAACTACTGTTTTGTTTCCCACATATTTTGGAGTATGTATGGTATCCAAACCATCTAAAACTCTTATGTTATCCCATAATAAAAAGTGGTGACTATCCAGAACATGGTCGGGAGGTTTTTTCTGAATAAATCTCTCTATATATCTATGTTTTTCTCTTCAGCATCAGATTTATATCCCACATGGTCAGACTACAGTAGTTTTTTCTCTTGGTCTATGTAAAACCATAGTGTAGTACTAATGATCGTTGTTCTGATTTAAATACAATTTAACTCAACGATATGAAAACCTATATATTGGTGGAATAGTTTTCTCATCTCACTATATGAATTTATGAAGTAAAGGTGTGTATTTCATTTTACAGTACTGATATCAATGTGGGTATGTTGACCACGATGGATTATAGGAGTATATTCCCCATGATCCTTACCTACACAACCATGAGAATGACTATGTAGGTGTTATTCACATTCTAATTTGATTGTAGGGTTGAAATTCCCTTCAGGTGCTTCAGATAAGCGTCAAATTACCTCTATAAAATTGGTGTTGAGAATAATAAGTTTATTTTCCTAATTTCTCATTGTGAATGGAATATTCACTACCACAAAACTGGGCAAGGCATGCGCCTGCCTTTATCAGCGCTAATGGAAAAGCGCTGATAAAGGGCCGGACCTTTATCAGCGATTTTGTTAGCGCTGATAAAGGTTGTATTTATCAGCGCTTTCATTTTAGAACTGATAAATACACCCTTTATCAGCGCTTTTTACTAGCGCTGATAAAGGGTCCCGCGGATTTGTTAAAAACCCGCGGGTCCTCTTCCTCCTCCCCGCACACAATCAAGCTCTCGCGGAAGCCCTCATCTGCGCCGCTGCCACCGCCTCCTCCTCCTCCGCCGCGGCTGCCTCCTCCTCCTCTACCTCTGCGCCTCCTCCTCCTCCACCACCGGCCTCATCGTCCTCCTCCTCCGGTGCCTCCGCCCTGCCTCAGCCCTGCCTCCGCACCGGTGCCTCCTCCTCCACCGCGGCCTCCTCATCCTCCTCTGGTGCCTCCTCCTCCTCCGTCGGTGCCTCCTCCTCCACCGCGGCCTCCTCCTCCACCGCGGCCTCCTCCTCCTCCGCTGGTGCCTCCGCGGCCTCCTCCTCCTCCATTGTGCGGTATTCTATGACCAATAATTGTAATTTGATTTGTTTTTTGTTTTTGTTCTATATTTCAACTATCATGATTTGTGTGAATCAATTTTATTTGAAGTGGGGGGGATGCAGGTGCTGCGGGGGTGTAGTGGGTGGGGGGGGGGGTGCAGGTGGGGGTGTTTAGGTGGGGGAGATGTGCAGTGGGTGAACATGTGTAGGTGGGGCATATAATGGGGGGTCTATTGGGTGTGAGGTGGGGGTGTGTACAGGTTGGGGGTGGGGGTGGGGGTGGGCTGTGCAGGTGCGGGTGGGTGGGATATGCAAGTGGGAGGGGGGGGGGGGGTTGTTCAAGTGGTAGGTGGGGAAGAGAGTGTTCTAGTTGGGGGGGTCTAGGTAGGTGGGAGTCTGTTGGTGGGTGAGGTTGGGGGGTGTACAAGTAGGGGGGTGTGAAGGTGGGGGTGGGGGAGGGGGGTTGTGCAAGTGGGGGGGGGGGTGTAGTGAGTGGATGGGTGGGGGGATGTGCAGGAGTCTGCTGGGGGAGATATGGGGAGGGGGGATGTGCATGTGGGAAGTCGACACTTCCATAGTTTTCCAATAAGCACTGGGAAGTCATCACTTCTTGAGATTTGGATAGGCCCGAGGCCTCTTAGGTTTTGGTTCTTGTCTATTTATCTTGATGAGTAAGGAATCATATGATCTAAAAGTGACATCAAATATATATGATTAATTCTTTCTCCCACAAAACAATTTTCTAGAAATAATATATCTTTGGAAGGTGAGGAAGCCTTTTAGAATTCTTTCATATAGAGACCAGTCAAGGAAAGTATCCATATATATTCACCTAGAGTAGGGATCTCTGCGGCCGCCGCCTCCTCCTCCTCCGTCGCGGCGGCCACCTCCTCTTCTGCTCCTGCTCCTCCTCCTCCTGCTCCACCGGCCTCATCCTCCTCCTCCTCCGCTGCCTCCGCCGATGCCTCCTCCTCCTCCGCCAGTGCCGCCGGTGCCTCCGCGGCCTCCTCCTCCTCTGCAGGTGCCTCCGCGGCCTCCTCCTCCTCCGCTGTCACACCGCGGTCAAGCCGCGATCAAGTCGCGGTCACGCCGCGGTCACACTGCGGTCACGCTGCGGTCACGCCGCGGTCACGCCGCGTTCACACCGCGGTCACGCCGCGGTCACGCGGCGGTCACGCCGCGGTCACGCCGCGGTCACGCCGGTGCCTCTGCAGCCGCCGCCTCCTCCTCCTCCGCCACGGCCGTCGCCTCCTCCTCTGCTTCTGCTCCTCCTCCTCCTCCTCCACCGGCCTCATCCTCCTCCTCCTACGCTACCTCCGCTGCCTCCGCCCTGCCTCCACCCTGCCTCTGCGCTACTGCCGGTGCCTCCTCCTCCACCGTGGCCTCCTCCTCCTCCACCGCGACCTCCTCCTCCTCCTCCGCTGCCTCCGCTGCCTCCTCCTCCTCCGCCGCGGTCGCCGCCTCCTCCTCTGCTCCTGCTCCTCCTCCCCTCCACCGGGCTCATCCTCCTCCTCCTCGGCTGCCTTTGTTGCCTCCGCCCTGCCTCCGCGCTGCCGCCGGTGCCTCCGGTGCCTCCTCCTCCACCGCGGCCTCCTCCTCCTCCACCGATGCCTCCTCCTCCTCCATCGGTGCCGCAAGTGCCTCCACGTCTCCTCCTCCTCCGCGGTCACGCTGCGGTCATGCCGCAGTCACGTCGCGGTCACGCCGCGGTCACACCGCGGTCACACCACGGTCACGCCGGTGCCTCTGCAGCCGCCTCCTACTCCTCCTCCGCCGCGGACGCCTCCTCCTCCTCTGCTCCTGCTCCTCCTCCTCCTCCTCCTCCACCGGCCTCATCCTCCTCCTCCTCCGCTGCCTCCGCTGCCTCTGCTGCCTCCGCCCTGACTCTACGCTGCCGCCGGTGCGTCCTCCTCCACCGCGGCCTCCTCCTCCTCCGCCGATGCCTCATCCTCCTCTGCCGGTGCTTCCGGTGCCTCCGCAGACGCCTCCTCCTCCGCGGTCACACCGCGGTCACGCCGGTGCCTCTGCGGCGACCGCCTCCTCCTCCTCCACCGCGACCGCCTCCTCCTCCTCTGCTCCTGCTCCTCCTCCTCCTCCTCCACCGGCCTCATCCTCCTCCTCCTTCGCTGCCTCCGCTGCCTCCGCCCTTCCTCCGCCCTGCCTCTGCTCTGCCGCCGGTGCCTCCTCCTCCACCGCGGCCTCCTCCACCTCTGCCGATGCCTCCTCCTCCTCCTCCGTCGGTGCTGCTGGTGCCTCCGCGGCTGCCTCCTCCTCCGAGGTCACACCGCAGTCACGCCGTGGTCACGACGCGGTCACTCTGGTGCCTCTGCGGCCGCCGCCTCCTCCTCCTCCTCTGCGGCCTCCTCCTCCTCCTCTGCTCCTGCTCCTCCTCCTCCTCCTCTGCCGGCCTCATCCTCCTCCTCCTCCGCTGCCTCCGCTGCCTCCGCTGCCTCCGCCCTGCCTCTGCGCTGCCGCTGGTGCCTCCTCCTCCACCGCGGCCTCCTCCTCCTCCACCGCGGCCTCCTCCTCCTCCTCCACTGCCTCCGCTGCCTCCTCCTCCTCCGCCGCGGCCTCCTCCTCCTCCTCTGCTCCTGCTCCTCCTCCCCTCCACCGGCCTCATCCTCCTCCTCCTCCGCTGCCTTCACTACCTCTTCCTCCTCCTCCTCCTCTGCCTCCTCCACCTCCTCCTTCTCCACCACCACAGCCTCGTCCTCCTCCTCCTCCACCGGCGCTTCCTCCTCCTCCTCCTAGTCCGCTGCCTCATCCTCCTCCTCCACCGGCACCTGCTCCTCCTCCTCCTCCTCCTCTGCCTACTCTACTGCCTGCTCCTCCACCGCGGTTTGAGAGGTGCCTCAAGTACTCAGGTGAGTCTCACAAGCTTTATTTTAGTTTTATATGATGTTTTTTGGAGATTTTTCAAATGAAACATGGTTTTGTGTTCATATTTTTTGAGAAACAATGTAGAACCTTGAGCATGAGGAGGTTTTCAGTCCTCTTTCTAAATAACATAGTTGACTTTCATGGTTAGTGAAGGTTAACCATGGGATATCTTAGAGGAAACCATGTTAGGTGGATTATAGTTAGGGATTAACATACCATTTTTTCATGATTTCATACAAAACATGTGAAAATTTGTAGACTGGGGTAGTTCCAATTTACATAATTAATGCATAGTTTGGTAAAATATGTTGACCAAATATTTGAAGGGGTTTTCTTGTACATTGCCACTATTTTAACAGCTTATTGATCCAAACCATTAATGTTTTTCCTTTCTAAACATTGGTTTTAATGTATTAAGGTCTTTCTCCGGTTTCATTTCAGACCTTCATTTTAAAATAACAACTGTATAACAGCATGAATAACATAACTCAAGTTTATAGAGAAGAAAATTTATGAAGGCATTGGATTCCTTTCGAGCCATATGGATTAGTGTTGTTCCCATGGATTGTAAAACCCCTTTTGGAGATCATGGAATAGTTGATAATAGGTTGTTTGGATCATTCATTGCTTCTAGATATTTGTCCAGATTTTCCTTTGTGTTTTTGGTTTATACTTCTCTCAATCCCTACTGGTGTAAGTTCTTTTCACCTTGTGTTTGTACTTATACTCTTTTTTTTAATTGAGTCCTTTGGGGCATGAATTAGGTGACCAATTCATGTCACCACTTTTATTAAAAAAATGACCTTGAGGTGGTATTTTATTGAAATGGAAAAAATTACATAGTAGTGGGGTCTATGATACTACTAATAGGGACATTGATTTTGAGTAGTGATTATATTTGTTATGAAAAGTGGATAGGTGAGAGATTTCAGTCCTTATTGTGTATTTGGCCTCTTTGGTTGAGTGTCCTGCACTACTGGGTTTTAGAGATCTAGATGATGTGAGGCTTGGGGATTGTAGTGGTTCCGAATATATTTTTTATTTTGGTATTTATTTATTCCTTTATTTCCTTGAAGTATCTTGTTTTTTATCTAAATTATACTCATATTCCTTCTCCTTTAACCTATATACTTATCCTATGGATTTTAAATAGGATTAATATAAATAAAGAATGGATGAATGCCAATCGGTTGACAAAAGAGTATGAAGAAGGCGTGAAAGAATTTATCAAGTTTGCAATAGATCATGCATGTGACTCTTCTCAAATCCTTTGTCCGTGTTTACGGTGTTGTTATTCAAAAAAAATTAGTCCAGATGAGTTGGAAGAACACTTGATCTGTCACGGAATAGATCAAAGTTATACATGTTGGGATAAACACGGGGAAACAACAAATGTAGGTAGTGACTGGGGTGACACTGCGTTTTATGGATCATCTTATATGATTACAAACATGAACAATGAAGATGACCGTATGGAGGATGTGATTACAGATGTGAATGATGATGAAGATCGTATTGAGAAAATGACAAGGACCTTCGAAGATGAACTTCTTGATTGCCCAAAATTGTTTGAGAAGTTAAAAAGTTGTGCAAAGATGCCATTGTATGCTGGTTGCACTAAATATACAGCATTGTCAGCCGTACTAAAGCTGTATAATTTGAAAGCAGATAACGGGTGGAGTGACGATAGTTTTACGAAACTACTTTCCCTCTTGAATGACATGCTCCCAGAAGACAATGAGCTCCCGAGCTGAACATACGATGCCAAACGAATGCTACACTCTATGGGTATGATCTCTGAAAGAAGACACGCCTGCCCAAATGATTGTATACTGTTTCGCAAGGACCACAAATCACTTAAAGAATGCCCAAAGTGTGGTGCTTCTCGATACAATAAAGATGAATCCAGTCCTACTAAAGTTGTATGGTACTTTCCAATCATTCCAAGGTTTAGACGCCTATATGGACGTGAGGAGACCACAGAACAATTAACATGGCATGCAGATACAAGAATTAAATATGGGATACTACGTCACCTGACAGACTCTCCTCAGTGGAAGAGAATCGATCATGAGTATCCTGAATTTGGAAACGAGTCGAGAAACCTTCGTCTTGCGTTATCTATAGATGGAGTGAATCCTTTTGGTTTTCAAAGCAGCAGTCACAGTACATGGCCGGTTATGATGATAAATTATAACTTACCACCGTGGTTATGCATGAAACGAAAATACATCATGTTGTCTATGCTTATATCAGGACCAAAACAACCGGGTAATGATATTGATGTTTATTTATCTCTATTGGTCGAAGATTTGAAATTACTCTGGGATTCAGGTGTTACATTGTATGATGCTTACCGAAAGGAAGATTTCACTTTGAGAGTCATGTTGTATGGGACAATAAATGACTTCCCAGCTTATGGAAATTTGTCAGGATATAGCATTAAAGGAACTCAAGGCTGTCCCATTTGCGAAGAAGGTACACAATCAATTAGGATGAAACATTCATCGAAAACCGTGTTTCTAGGACATCGCAGATTTTTACCGCGATGACATAAGTACCGTTCTTGGAAGACATCATTCGATGGAAGTTCAGAAGAACATAAAACACTGTCTCCACTAACAGACGATCAATTGTTTGAGAAAGTTAAAAATTTGGACACTACTTTTGGTAAACCGGTTTCGAAAAACCTTACGAAAATCGATTGGAAAAAGAGATCAATTTTTTTTGAATTACAATACTGGAATTGTCTGTATGTAAGACATTTTATTGATGTTATGCATGTAGAAAAAAATGTATTTGATAGTGTTATCGGCACATTTCTAAATACATCTGGCAAACCAAAAGATGGAATTAAGGCTAGGTTGGATATTGTTGAGATGGGAATACGAGAAGAGTTGGCACCAGTAAAGGGTGAAAAAACGAACGTTTATTCCTCCTGCTGCTTACACTCTTTCCAGGTAGGAGAGATATCAGTTTTGTATCTTCTTGAATGACGTAAAGGTTCTAGAGGGGTATTCTTCAAATATCAGTAACCTTCTGTCATTGAGCGACTTGAAGTTAAAAGGTCTGAAATCACATGAATGTCATGTTTTGATGCAAAATCTCATTCCAATTGCTTTACATTGCATTTTGCCCAAGAATGTCCGCCATACATTAACGAAACCGTGTTTCTTCTTCAAAGCTATATGCAGCAAAGTTATAGACCCGACGAAATTGCCAACTATGGAAAAAGAAATTGCCGTCATATTATGTGAATTAGAAATGTTCTTCCCGCCTTCATTTTTTGATATGATGGTTCATTTGATGGTCCACTTGGTGAGATAGATTCAACTATGTGGTCCTGTACAATACAGATGGATGTACCCCATTGAACAGTATATGAAGATTTTGAAAGGGTATGTCAAAAATCGAAGTCGGCCAGAGGGTTGTATTGCAGAGCGATATATTGTTGAGGAAGTCGTTGAATTCTGTACCGAATACTTGTCTGGAGTGGAAAGCATTGGCTTACCAAAATCACGTCACACTGGGCGGTTAGAGGGTGAAGGAATTTCTGGAAGAAAGGTTGTCACAATCAATATTATAGATCGGGAGCAGGCCCACCTTTATGTTTTGCATAACAGTTTGGACGTTGACCCATATGTTGAAATCCACAAAGAACTTCTTAGGAAATTGAATCCATCAAGGGCTGAAAAATGGATATCAAATACACATAATAGACAGTTTATAGGATGGGTTCGAGATCATATTTTTAAGAAGTCAGATGAAAATCCAAAGTCTATTTCAAAACGACTTTGATGGCTAGCCGAAGGACCAAGTGTGTATGAATTATATTAAAATGCTTATGTAATTAATGGTTATACATTTTATACTAATGAACATGATGAAGACAGTACCATGCAGAATAGTGGGGTAACACTTGTGGCTGAAGCGATGCATGTTTCCGGTGCTAAGGACAGAAATCCAATTTATGCGAATATGTCATACTTTGGCATCATCAAACAAATATGGGATTTGGATTATACGGAATTTCAAGTTCCGATATTTCAATGAAAGTGGGTTGATAACAGGAGTGCTGTTAAAATAGATGATTTGGGATTTGTGAAAGTTGATTTCAGTAAGGAAGGGGAGAAAGACGAACCATTTATAATGGCATCACAGGTAGTGCAACTATTTTATGTTCCCGATCCTGCAAACCGAAATTGGTCAATTGTTCTGTTATCGACCAAAATAGCTGAAGGGTCAGATGAAAATTCAACGGAAGATGATCCATTCATTGGGATTTCGCAATCATTTCGCAGTGGTCCCAATATAGACGACATTTTTTATGTCAGAGGAGACCACAATTAAGGGATATGGATAGTTGATAGAGGGGTCAAATCCCTTCATCCTTTTAAAAAAAAGGGAGTTAAATAATCAGGTTATTGATTTTTATTGTAATATAGATTGTGTTACATTATGTTATTATCTGTATGCTACTGCTTCTATGTGATCTAACTTAAATTTTAAACTAGTTCTACAGATAATGACTTCTTCACCTGCTGATGCACCCAATCCCGAGACACAACACGTCTCTCAACCTGTTGTAGCTGGACCCACTGCTGAGAGACAACAGGTCTCTCAACCTGTTGCAGCTGGTCCCACTGCTGACGTACAATAGGTCTCTCAACCAGTTGCAGCTGGTCCCACTACTGAGAGACAACAGGTCTCTCAACCTATGGCATCTGGTCCCACTGCTGACGTACAACAGGTCTCTCAACCTGTTGTAGCTGGTGTCAGTGCCGGAGCTAGTGATTCGGAGAAACATAATGATGATGCAGAAACTGAGGAAATGGTAGGCGATGAAACCCCAGCGACAAAAAAAAAACAGGTGCACCGTAGTTTGACAGGTTTAGCAAAAATCCTTAAGGCAAAAGCAAAAGGCATTAAATATGAGGTGGGATGGAATAAGCTAGGCCAGCATGTAAACCCCAACAAAGCCATGTTTTGTAGCTACATTGGAATCATCACTCGACAACGCGTGCCGATTGACGTAGAGTCGTGGCACCATGTTGTCAACGGGTTGAAAACATTAATGTGGGAAGAGATTACGGTAACATTACGATATCATCTATTTAAATTATTCAAATAAAATAAAATATTGAAATATTGACCAACCCTTCATCATCTCTTGCAGAGTGCATTTATAGTAGATGTTTCGCACAAAGAATATGTTTTCAGACTGGCAGGAAGGATTCGTAGAGGCTTTCGCACCATTTTAATGAAAAATCATCTGAAAGATGCCGAAGGGAAAATCAAGCCGCACCCGCCTTCTCTTTATGCACACTTGATATCCCAAGGAACGTGGGATGCGTTTTTCAACCATCGTGCGGACAAGAATTTTCAGGTACATTGTGTTTGGTTAAACATTGTGTAACATTTCTTGTATTCATCACATTTATTGATAGGTTTTTATTTATGATACAGCAACTGAGTGCTGAAAATAAGGAACGGGCAGCAAAACCAGCATACCCCTACCGTAAAGCGAGGTTGAGGTACACTTCAATTGAAAAACAATTGGTATGTATTTTAAAAGTACTGTAATAATTTAATGTGACATAAAACAAAACTGTAACCATGTTTCTCTGTTTATAAGCAGATTGATGAAGCAAAATCTCATGTCACTTCCATTCCACGCCATGTGCTATGGAAGGAGGCTCGTGTTAATAAAGAGGGGAAACTGATAGATGAAAACACACAAAAAGTGTGGGAAACATGTGTAAGTATGACATAATATAAACTTGTTTTGCTTTAAATCACTATTACATAACGATGCTTACTTGTTTTTTCATATTTTCTATTTGACATAGTCACAGGAAACATGTAACACCCCGAGCTTCCACGATACGCTTCTCATTCAATAATGCAATAGCTTGCATTGTACGCAACTTCAAGTTCTAAAACACCGCGACTAATCAAAGTAGCCGTTATGAATAGTAATAACCACTTTTTAAAATTATAGAAATTTTATATTTCAACATGGACTTCTTTTTTGAATTCGTAATATCAAAATTATCCTAAGTTGAATTTTTTGTAATTTTCTGAGAACTTCCAATTTTTTATGAATAGTGAAAAATACTTAAAACAACTTTTTTTAAAAAAATAATTTATAGTGATAAATTATACTATTTATTGGTTTTAAAGTATAATTAGAATATATTTTTACCATGTTGTCCAATGGTGGTCTTTAGAATTAATTTAACATTGAAATTGGACATAAACAATTGCCAATCTTTTGATATAAATTGTTTCTTAAAAACACGCTATTTGTTGTGACAGCGGGAATTAATTATAAAATTAATTAATGCAACTTATATGTTTGGAATTTTGTAAAATAGACATCATTTTTGAATTTGAAATATCAATTATAGCTTAGAGTGAAATTTTGGCCTTGTTCTGAAAAACTTCAATTTTTGATGAATAGTGAAACCACTAAGTGGTATTTAAATAACTGATTTTTCGTTTAAATGAAATATTACCACTTCTGTGATTTGATTTTCAAAAATCTGACATACATGGTTTTCATTAAGAAGTAAAATGTGGTTCAATGAGATTAAAATAATTTTTTTGGTGAATAGTAACTTTTATGTTCTTAATCGCGATTAGAGGTAATTAGTGTAGTTTAAGGTACAAATATTGTTTTAATAATATGAGATGAGCATGACACTTGTCCTACTCCTATTGGATGAGTCATGGCCGACCAAGACAACCCATGGGTCAACTTGGGGACCCCATGGAGCCACTTTAGTTGGAAAATGTCATTAATATATATTTATTTAATGTTAAAATTAAATTGACACAAACATGAGTTATTTTACTAAAACAGTTTTTAAGTGGGGTTACACAAGTCCAAATTTTGACTATAAATATTCATTAGAAATATAAAAATATTTCTTACATCATAGTATTTTTTTATAATTTTTAGACAATAAATAAATTAAATTATTTATGACATCATTATGATGTAGTGATGATCTCATTATTTAACGATTTAAATAAAATGGGAAGATAATGCAAAATCCAAGGCTTACACTTGTCCAAAGCCTATTGGATGAGGATATTTCGAAACCTTATCACCTTATCCTAGAATTATATAGGTGTGGGACCTTTATAATCCGAAAATAATTGTGAAATAATGTAACATTTCAATCTTTCCCAAAGTGCCCCTCCTCTCCACTTATAAAAGGCCCCCACCTCTCCCACCTCATTCACACCATCAAGCCATTTGGCTCGGCCAACCTCTGCCCAAATACTATCCCAATTTCCCTCCCTTACTCCTATACGCCTCACTTTGGGCAGAACTCTTCTAAAAGAAGCCTTTGGCTCAAATCAAAAAGAGTTACCCGATTTTGAGGTAATGTCTTCTCTAATGTAGTTTTGTTTTATTTTTCTTCTCCAACCACCTAAACTCTTTTTATTCATTTCTTTTGCAACAACAACAGTATCCTCAATATACTAGGATGTTGTTATAAGAAGGATTCGAGCTACACTTACACACAACTACATCTAATGGTTAAAGAACATACGGTTTCTGTGGATGGCGAATTTCTGCCTCACGAAACGATGATTGTTCAACACTCATATAACACCTTCAAAGGTGGCCATTAAGATGACACTATTTTTATATGTGATATATAATATGTTTATGTTTTACTTATGCTTATGTATTTCTCATTTATGGCATACTTTATGATTTCCATTATGGGTAAAACGCGATAATTTCATTTTAGGAAGTGCGGACTACCGCCCCCTCAAAGTGATTTGAATCGTTAATGCCATATGTGGGATGTATAAAGGATGGAGTAAATGGTATTATACACTATATTATACTGTAATTATATTATAAATTAATATCATTATGATTTCATTCCATTAAATACGAAATATAAATGAAAGTTGCGTTCATGCGTACGTACGGCTTACCGTCTCCATGAACGGTGCATTTCATTTCTTACCTCTAAATGTTACGTGACATTATGAATGAATGTATATACTGTATATATGACATCTAAATTATGAATATGATTCTGTATATAATGTATATTCTACCACATGAACAACTTGTAATTATAAGAAGTTTATTGTTGACTCAAGTACCAAAGATCGACAAAACGACCGTTATTAACTCAAATAATTACATAATGTTCATAACATTGTAATAAGTGATATAAAAAGGATAATGAAATTGAAAATGGTTCTTAATAAGGTAGATATTAACTCTAGTTTATTATTCAGGAGGTTAAAGAACGGTTGAGTCAAGTCGGACACAAGGTAAGGGAATTTCTTAACCCAATTTCCATTCTTTGGGTTAATCTCCTACTTTCAAATTATGTCATGATATTATTATGTAGTATATTGTATTTATACTTTCTTTATGTGTACATATAGTGAATACACATAATAGATATATTTTATTTAAAAATGATCTTTTAAGGGACTTCGTCTCAATCTCCATTCATTAAGGCATATTTTGTTTTATACACGAATTTCTTTTATACAGTGTATAAACCCCTTTGACTTTTACGTTTATTCAAAAGGAATCTTTTTATACGAAGTTTTTTACTAAACGACAAAAAGGGAATGTTTTTCTTTCTGTACATATACGGCGACAATGACTTCTCCGCCGCCGTGATCATTATTTGAGTTTCGGCTTCCTCTACAAGCCATCATTTTTTTTATGAAAAATAAATACTAAGTTTTAACTTTATTTTATTTTGGTATTGAAAATAGTTTTGAAAGCGTTTTTATTATATCAATGTGTTGTATTGATATCTTGTGATTGAAATGTGGAAATTTTATGTTTCGTTTATGCATGTTTTATGTGATACGATTATGTTATGGTTTATGATATGTTTAAACCTATTCATATGAGGAATGTATTGGACTTAATAAGTGACGGGTGGAGCCCGCTATAGCTCCTCGATGCATCGGTAGGTCTCATGAGACAACTAGACGTGGAATTGGCCGAGGCCCTTTCCCAATTTAATTTATGGTTTTGGCCAAGGCCTTAATCATTTTAGACGTCTTGGCCGAGGCCTTGACAAAATGTTGCAGAATGTCTGGCATTATACATTCCCTCATTATGAAAGTGGTTATTGATATTGCATGTGATTATTCGACCAGTAGAATATCCATGTGAAGAAGTGAATGGCATTATCTCATTTTACTTTTGCCATATTATTTTTATGTTCAAGTTTAAAAGGCTTTTGTTTTAGTTACACATTGCCTTAAATTTTTATGTTTATTTATGAAAGCTTCCGCAATATTGTTATCCTTACTGAGCATCTGAGCTCACCCCTTTCAATGTTTTAATATTTTCCAGGATGTGAAGAAGTATTTTATGAATGACCTGCAGGGATAGTCAGAAGAGGATATGAGTGTAGACTATGAAGACCATGTTATTGTAGTTTTTTTACTTTTTGATGTAATGTAACGTTTAAGAATGTATCTAGTGTTTCCAAGGCTACTAAACTAATCGGTCTTTCGAGACTTGATCTTTTGTGATCATGCCAATGTTACGAAGTAATGCACCGACTCTGGGTAGCTGGGGTCGGGGCGTTACAGTTGATATCAGAGGCAGTTTAGTACTAACCTTGGAAGCTATATTTAGATAAACTCTGATTAGAGCACATAGCCCAGATATAGACTTTGAGGATTAGTATAGAAGAACTTCCTAGAATTTTATTATTGTAGAGATTTTGTGAGTTTTCCGACCAATACGTCCCTGTCTGGATACGGGCAAGTAGAGGCGGCTCTGGCACAGATGTACCTAGGGGTAAAACCCGAAAACACCGCTTTGAGCTAGACTCGAACGGGAACTGGTTCACGACAACAGGCCTTGCTGCACTCTTGGTTACGACACTCCCGGGGGATACACTTAGGATAATTCTCGTTTTCTTTACAAACCACTATGAAGGGTTACGAGTATATACTTCCTCAAAGAAAACATTTTTATGATTATGGATTATATCCATAAATAGTTCAATTTATGTTAAGTATTTTATAAGTATGGAATTATGTATTTTGATTCATAAACTAATCTAGTTTATGGAATTGTATAGAAATGGCGCCCAGTAGAAGGAATGTGAACTCCATCAATACGTATGATCCAAAGAGTAAGAAGGATCATATCATTCATGGTATTAAGCCAACATTTAGAAGGGAAATATTCTCCAATGTGTTATCAACATATGAAGAAATAATATCATCTGTTAATGAGATAAGTAGAGAATTATCTAAGTCTTATGGATTTGAAGGGATGAAAGAGAAGAAAAGGATGGAAGAGAGAATAATGGATAAAGGGACGAGGGAAAAGAAGAATTTTCCAATATGTGATAACTGTGGGAAGAAACACCTTGGAATTTTCCTGAAGGGAATGGGAGTTTGTTATAAGTGTGGAGAAAAAGGACACCGAGTGCGTGACTGCAAGGGTAAGAAAAAGGTTTCAAATGTACAATGCTTCATCTGCAAGGAGTGGGGACACTACGCAAACCAATGTTCAAATCATCAGAGTATGCCCCAAATTATGTTTTTGGATAATAATCAAGTTATGATACTACCACAGATGAGGAGGAATGATTAGAGTTCTTATGTTGTTATTAAAGAATTTTGTAATTTGAGTGTTGTATCAATGATGTACTTGTTATAATAATTATGGAGTATATAAGGATTGTACTGCAGTACTATTTCATCTAGGACTTGAGATTGTGTGGAACCAAGAAAAGTGACTCCACAGTAGGTTAAATTTTTTGAAAATATATGGTTGAGAGAAAGATAAACCATAATATGGTTCTGATACCAAGATAGTGATTTTGGAATAAGACATGATTGATTCGGATAAATTATGTTGGATATTCTTAACATCCTTGAAACTGATTAATGATTTGTATAAATTTTTGGATAGAAGGAGTATATCTAGTTTTCTATAAGGAATAAGGGATCATGAATGTAATAAATAATGATTTATGGTAATACAGTATGATGTAGTGTTTTAAAAGAATACATGATGAAGGTGTTCACATGTTGTTACGCAGAAAAAAAAAGGAGCTTCATTATGTTTACCTTCCTCATAAAATCTGGACTATGAGTTGGACAGAAGTATTTTGGATAACTATAAAGGTTGGAATGGATTATATTTTACATTGGATACTACTATTAAGGTTATTTTTGGATATTTATAAAAAGGAAAACACGTAGACCGAGAGACAACCCATCGCGTCGGATAAAGCTGTGGGAATCGAACCCACAACCATAGTGCGATTGGGATTAATCGCCTACCACTGGACTACGTGAAGTCCCTGGTTTTTACAAAATATTTTATCTAATCTAAATGGTATGTGTTAAAATTTGGAACCTTATACAATTAGGATAAGTATAATATTTTTGAGTTCTATTATCTTTTTGAGTGAAAGATGAGTTGAAGGTTGAAACTCTAATTGTCAAGCATAAATATATATATACCTATCTCTTATTCAATGAATAAATTAATTCTTAAACTTTAGTAAAGGGATATTAAATCAAAAAAAATGTGTTATCCTAATACCTTATGTCTTGTTGAACTGATGATATTTTAAATCAACATAGATTGAAGGCTTTGAGGCCCTCAATTTGACAGTTGATTGTGAATGATGACCTCAATCACTCCCTACAAATATTTACGTTTTTCCTCCAATTATATGTCTCTAATTGCCACCAATTTTCTCCTTATCGAGATCATAATTTGGTGGTGACTTTCTAATTTCCATTTCCCTCTTATTAAGACTAAATTTTATTAACCTTATTTCCGATGTGGGTTTTCCACAAAGGTATTTTCTATTTTCAACCTTTTATTTTCCAAGAAAAATTTCAAATTGCAAGGACTCAATTTATTGAAGGAGGGGAGAATGTAACACCCCGAGCTTCCACGATACGCTTCTCATTCAATAATGCAATAGCTTGCATTGTACGCAACTTCGAGTTCTAAAACACCGCGACTAATCAAAGTAGCCGTTATGAATAGTAATAACCACCTTTTAAAATTATTGAAATTTTATATTTCAAAATGGACTTCATTTTTAATTCGTAATATCGAAATTATCCTAAGTTGAATTTTTTGTAATTTTCTGAGAACTTCCAATTTTTTATGAATAGTGAAAAAATACTTAAAACAACTTTTTTAAACAAAATAATTTATAGTGATAAATTATACTATTTATTGGTTTTAAAGTATAATTAGAATATATTTTTACCATTTTGTCTAATGGTGGTCATTAGAATTAATTTAACATTGAAATTGGACATAAACAATTGCCAATCTTTTGATATAAATTGTTTCTTAAAAACACGCTATTTGTTGTGACAGTGGGAATTAATTATAAAATTAATTAATGCAACTTATATGTTTGGAATTTTATAAAATAGAAATCATTTTTGAATTTGAAATATCAATTATAGCTTAGAGTGAAATTTTGGCCTTGTTCTGAAAAACTTCAATTTTTGATGAATAGTGAAACCACTAAGTGGTAGTTAAATAACTGATTTTTCGTTTAAATGAAATATTACCACTTCTGTGATTTAATTTTCAAAAATCCAACATAAATGGTTGTCATTAAGAAGTAAAATGTGGTTCAATGAGATTAAAATAATTTTTTGGTGAATAGTAACTTTTAAGTTCTTAATCGCGATTAGAGGTAATTAGTGTAGTTTAAGGTACAAATAATGTTTTAATAATACGAGATGAGCATGAAACTTGTACTACTCCTATTGGATGAGTCATGGCCGACAAAGAAAACCCATGGGTCAACTTGGGGACCCCATGGAGCCACTTTAGTTGGAAAATGACATTAATATATATTTATTTAATGTTAAATTTAAATTGACACAAACATGAGTTATTTTACTAAAACAGTTTTTAAGTGGGGTTACACAAGTCCAAATTTTGACTATAAATATTCATTAGAAAGCTAAAAAGATTTCTTACATCATAGTATTTTGTTTATAATTTTTAGACATTATATAAATTAAATTATTTATGACATCATTATGATGTAGTGATGACCTCATTATTTAACGATTTAAATAAAATGGGAAGATAATGCAAAATCCAAGGCTTACACTTGTCCAAAGCCTATTGTATGAGGGGATTTCGAAACCTTATCACCTTATCCTCGAATTCTATATGTGTGGGACCTTTAGAATCCGAAAAGCATTGTGAAATAATGTAACATTTCAATCTTTCCAAAAGTGCCCCTCCTCTCCACTTATAAAAGGCCCCCACCTCTCCCACCTCATTCACACCTTCTAGCAATTTGGATCGGCCAACCTCTGCCCAAATACTCTCCCAAATTCCCTCCCTTACTCCTAGAAGCCTCACTTTGGGCAGAACTCTTATCAAGGAAGCCTTTGGCTCAAATCACAAAGAGTTACCCGATTTTGAGGTAATGTCTTCTCTAATGTTGTTTTGTTTTATTTTTCTTCTCCAACCCACTAAACTCTTTTTATTCATTTATTTTGTAACAAAACCAGTATCCTAAATATACTAGGATGTTTTTATAAGAAGTATTCGAGCTACACTTACACACAACTACATCTAATGGTTAAATAACATACGGTTTCTGTGGATGGCGAATTTCTGCATCACGAAACGATGATTGTTCAACACTCATATAACACCTTCAAAGGTAGCCATTAAGATGTCACTATTTTTATATGTGATATATAATATGTTTATGTTTTACTTATGCTTCTGTATTTCTCATTTATGGCATACTTTATGATTTCCATTATGGGTAAAACGCGATAATTTCATTTTAGGAAGTGCGGACTACCGCCCCCTCAAAGTGATTTGAATCGTTAATGCCATATGTGGGATGTATAAAGGATGGAGTAAATGGTATTATACACTATATTATACTGTAATTATATTATAAATTTATATCATTATGATTTCATTCCATTAAATACGAAATAGAAATGAAAGTAGCGTTCATGTGTACGTACGACTTACCGTCTCCATGAACGGTGCATTTCATTTCTTACCTCTAAATGTTACGTGACATTATGAATGAATGTATATACTGTATATATGACATCTAAATCATGAATATAATTCTGGATATAATGGATATTCTACCACATGAACAACTTGTAATTATAAGAAGTTTATTGTTGACTCAAGTACCAAAGATCGACAAAACGACCGTTATTAACTTAAATAATTACATAATGTTCATAACATTGTAATAAGTGATATAAAAAGGATAATGAAATTGAAAATTGTTCTTAATAAGGTAGATATTAACTCTAGTTTATTATTCAGGAGGTTAAAGAACGGTTGAGTCAAGTCGGACACAAGGTAAGGGAATTTCTTAACCCAATTTCCATTCTTTGGGTTAATCTCCTACTTTAAAATTATGTCATGATATTATTATGTATTATATTGTATTTATACTTTCTTTATGTGTACATATAGTGAATACACATAATAGATATATTTTATTTAAAAATAATCTTTTAAGGGACTTCGTCTCAATCTCCATTCATTAAGGCATATTTTGTTTTATACACAAATTTCTTTTATACAGTGTATAAACCCCTTTGACTTTTACGTTTATTCAAAAGGAATCTTTTTATAAGAAGTGTTTTACTAAACGACAAAAAAGGAATGTTTTTCTTTTCGTACATATGCGGCGACAACGACTTCTCCACCGCCGTGACCATTATTTGAGTTTCGGCTTCCTCTACAAGACATCATTTTTTTGATGAAAAATAAATACAAAGTTTTAAATTTCTTTTATTTTGGTATTGAAAATAGTTTTGAAAGCGTTTTTATTATATCATTGTGTTGTATTGATATCTTGTGATTGAAATGTGGAAATGTTATGTTTCCTTTATGCGTGTTTTATGTGATACGATTATGTTATGGTTTATGATATGTTTAATCCTATTCATATGAGGAATGTATTGGACTTAATAAGTGATGGGTGGAGCCCGCTATAGCTCCTCGATGCATCGGTAGGTCTCATGAGACAACTAGACGTGGAATTGGCCGAGGCCCTTTCCCAATTTAATTTATGGTTTTGGCCGAGGCCTTAATCATTTTAGACGTCTTGGCCGAGGCCTTGACAAAATGTTGCAGAATGTCTGGCATTATACATTCCCTCATTATGAAAGTGGTTATTGATATTGCATGTGATTATTCGACCAGTAGAATATCCATGTGAAGAAGTGAATGGAATTATCTCATTTTAATTTTGCTATATTATGTTTATGTTCAAGTTTAAAAGGCTTTTGTTTTAGTTACACATTGCCTTAAATTTTTATGTTTATTTATGAAATTTTCCGCAATATTGGTATCCTTACTGAGCATCTGAGCTCACCCCTTTCAATGTTTTAATATTTTCCAGGATGTGAAGAAGTATTTTATGAATGACCTGCAGGGATAGTCAGAAGAGGATATGATTGTGGACTATGAAGACCATGCTATTGTAGTTTTTTTACTTTTTGATGTAATGTAACGTTTAAGAATGTATCTAGTGTTTCCAAGGCTACTAAACTAATCGGTATTTCGAGACTTGATCTTTTGTGATCATTCCAATGTTACGAAGTAATGCACCGACTTTGGGTAGCTGGGGTCGGGGCGTTACAAAACATCAACACCCGCACCGGATGCAAACATACATTCAACGGCCTTGAAATAGCCTGAACAGTATGGCCGCGTCAGAGGTGTGGGTTTTGGGGTGTCACCCAAGACATATTTTAAGAAAAAAAAACAAGAGGATGAACAAAATAAAGAATTGCAGGTAATGAGAGATATAGTAGCTACCCTTGAAGAACTAATCCAAACTCAGGGAGAGATGCTAAAGAGTTTGATGGAGGAGAGGCGAAGAGAACAAACAACTCAAGAACAACCCCCGCGAGAAGATCCACCCCTCACCAGCTTTGAGGTGAGCCATTCCCCTCAAAGACCTGACTTAACTGAGGTAATAAATGTTATAATATTCGTTTTTGTGAGATGTGAATCACATAGACACTGATACCTTTCATTTAATGATATTATTCAGGGTGAAAATGACTGTGATTTATATCCATCAACTCCCACCCATCGCCTTGTAGCGAGGGCTACGGTGTTCAATATGCAGAATGACACGCTACACTCCAGTCCACTTCTAACCGGTCATGTCAAAGTGTCGATTAACGTAGCTCATGAGCCGAGCGCCGAGCTACCTGGGCCAAATGACGATGACGACATTCATACGGTGGAAAAAGCTATTGGAACATTCGTTGCATGGCCGTAGAATCTTGTAAAAAAACACGTCGAGCCGGAGGTATTCATTTCCAGTTCATTTTTCAAGCAGAACCTTTAACATTAAATTAGAAAATGGATGAACCGATGAATGTTATTACAGAAGGATAAAATGGAGAAGCTACAACGAAAGAGCGGCTCCAAGATTGGATCCACCAACCGATCAAAACGATCTACTGAGAGCACGTTCACCCCGCCCGTTCTATATCCACATTTAATATCATTGCAAGCTCATGTGGATATGAAAATGAAAGACGGAAAGAATCATATAATTGTTTGTGAAAAAGATATGTACGGAGAGGAAACAATGGATTTCGTTAGTGCAGATGCTGTTTCTGAGATCATCACATATGACTGGCTAGGTGCCTCAGTTATAAATGTATACATGAGGTATGTTTTCATGATTTGATTTTACAGAAGCTGATATACTTTGATAATTATAGATAAATACATCTCATATTTTTCACAGGCGTATATATGAAAAACAATTGAAGGGATTTTCCCATGAATACAAATTTGGACTCGTTAGTCCTCACACCATTTCTACACAACGAACAGAAATAGATTCTAATTTTCAGGCTGAATTGATGTCAAATCTGCTCAGAACGTTTCAAAGAAGAATTACGATTGAAAGGCTCTTTTTAATACAAACGATGCAAGGGTAAAACTCTATATTTTAATCATATCAATTATATTTTTATTTTTATCAGTACATATTTCTTTTTGTGTTTTTAGGGAACATTGGATGCTCATTGCATTCAATTTGGATACTCCAAAGATTTATTTTCTGGATTCACTGCATGGATATCCAACTAACCGACCACACATGATGGCGATTGTCAATTTGTAATACACTAGATCCAACATTTTAGAACTAAATATCTTGTTATATAATTTATATTATCTTTTAATGAGGATTTTGTTATGATAGGGCGGTGTATGAATATTGTCTAAATGCTGGAATGAATCCAGGGCGTAAGGACGAAAATGCCCAAAAGATCTACAAATGGAGAAGTATCTGGGTATATATAATTATATTTCACTATCCAAATACATATCAAAACAAATTACTTATTTTTCTTGATGTTTCTGAAGTGTCTGAAACAAACAAATGACAAGGACTGCGGTTATTATGTTTGTAAATTTATGAAAGAGATCGTATTTCATGGACAAACTAGCATCTCTGAAGAGGTATTTTTGAAAATAATTACTACATTATTTAAAATAATTATTAATCCTTTGTGTATATTTATTTTTTCATTACTACTATGACTGTCGAAAAAACTCCTATTCAGAAGATGATATAAATGTCTTTAGAAACGAATGGGCAACGTACATGATCGAAGAATGTAAACAAATAGGACAATGAAGGTGAATTCCTAATACTTATGTTATCTTTATATGGTCATTGATATCTCCCTTTACACTTATTAAGCATCTATGATCTCCCTTTATTATGTTTCATATCCTTAGATTAGTGAATTCCTACTACTTAGTTTGATAATGACATAAACTTTGGAAAACAACACCAATGACAAATGGCAAACCGAGCAAACACCTTCGGATTGTTTTGATACTTTAGGACAATGATCCACGAGTCATTTGTGACGTGTACAAATCGACCGCACCTCAATCTGATGCACAGTGTGATCGGTATGGCTAAAATTGTCTGATATCAGTTTGAAAATGACATAAACTTTGGAAAACAACACCAATGACATACGCCAAACCGAGCAAACGCCTTCGGATTGTTTTGATACTTTAGGAAAATGATCCACGAGTCATTTTTGATGTGTATGAATCTACCGCACCTCAATCCGACGCACGGTATGACCGGTATGGCTAAAATTTTCTGATATCAGTTTAAAAATGACATAAACTTTGGAAAAAAACAACAATGACATACGCCAATCCGAGAAAACACCTTCATATTGTTTTGATACTTTAGTAAAACGATCCACAAGTTATTTGTGACATGTAAAAATTGACCGCACCTCAATCCGACGCACAGTGTGACCGGTATGGCTAAAATTGTCTGATATCAGTTTGAAAATGACATAAACTTTAGAAAACAACACCAATGACATACGCCAAACCAAGAAAACGCCTTCGGATTGTTTTTATACTTTAAAAAAACGATCCACGAGTCATTTGTGACGCGTACGAATTGACCGCACCTCTATCCAACGGATGGTGTGACCGGTATGGCTAAAAGTGTCTGATATCAGTTTGAAAATGACATAAACTTTGGAAAACAACACCAATGACATACGCCAAACCAAGCAAACACCTTCGGATTGTTTTGATATTATAGTAAAATGATCCACGAGTCATTTGTGACATGTACGAATTGACCGCAACTCAATCTGACGCACGGTGTGACCGGTATGGCTAAAATTGTCTAATATCAGTTTGAAAATGACATAAAATTTGAAAAACAACACCAATGACATACTCCAAACCGAGCAAATGCCTTCGTATTGTTTTGATACTTTAGGAAAATGATCCACGAGTCATTTTTGACATGTACGAATCGACCAGACCTCAATCCGATGCACGGTGTGACCGGTATGGCTAAAATTGTCTGATATCAGTTTGAAAATGACATAAACTTTTGAAAACAACACCAATGACATATGCCGAACTGAGAAAACACCTTCGGATTGTTTTGATACTTTAGGAAAACGATCCAAGGGTCATTTTTGATGCGTATGAATCGACCGTACCTCAATGCAACACATGGTGTGACAGGTATGGCTAAAAGTGTCTAATATCAGTTTCAAATTGAGATAAACTTTGGAAAACAATACCAATGACATACGCCAAACCAAGAAAACACCTTCATATTGTTTTGATACTTTAGGACAACGATCCACGAGTCATTTGTGACGTGTAAGAATCAACCCTACCTCAATCCGACGCACGGTGTGACCAGTATGGCTAAAAGTGTCTAATATCAGTTTCAAATTGAGATAAAATTTGGAAAACAACACTAATGACATACACCAAACCGAGCAAACTCCTTAGTATTGTTTTGATACTTTAGGAAAACGATCCACGAGTCATTTTTAACGTGTACGAATCGACCTCACCTCAATCCGACGCACGGTGTGACCGGTATGGCTAAAATTGTCTGATATTAGTTTGAAAATGACATAAACTTTGGAAAACAACACCAATGACATACTCCAAACCGAGCAAACACATTCGGATTGTTTTGATACATTAGGAAAAGGATCCACGAGTCATTTGTGACGTGTACGAATTGACCGCACCTCAATCTGACGCACGGTGTGACCGGTATGGCTAAAAGTGTCTGATATCAGTTTCAAATTGAGATAAAATTTGGAAAACAACACCAATGACATACTCCAAACCGAGCAAACACCTACGGATTGTTTTGATACTTTAGGAAAACGATCCACGAGTCATTTGTGACGTGTACGAATCGACTGCACCTCAATCCGACACACGGTGTGACCGATATGGCTAAATTTGTCTGATATCAGTTTGAAAATGACATAAACTTTGGAAAACAACACCAATGACATACGCCAAACCGAGAAAACGCCTTCGGATTGTTTTGATACATTAGGACAACGATCCAAGAGTCATTTTTGACATGTAGGAATCAACCGTACTTCAATCCGACGCAAGGTGTGACCGGTATGGATAAAATTGTCTGATATCAATTTGAAAAAGACATAAACTTTGGAAAACAACACCAATAACATACGCCAAACTGAGAAAACGCCTTCGGATTATTTTGATACTTTAGGAAAAAGATCCACGAGTCATTTGTGACATGTACGAATCAACCACACCTCCTTACAACGCACAATGTGACCGGTATGGCTAAAATTGTCTGATATCAGTTTGAAAATGACATAAACATTGGAAAACAACACCAATGACATACGCCAAATTGAGCAAACACCTTCGGATTGTTTTAATACATTTGGACAATGATCCACGAGTCATTTTTGACGCGTACGAATTGATTGCACCTCAATCTGACGCACGGTGTGACTGGTATGGCTAAAAGTGTCTGATATCAGTTTCAAATTGAGATAATCTTTGGAAAACAACAGAAATGAAATACACCAAACCAAGAAAACACCTTCAGATTGTTTTGATACTTTAGGACAACGATCCACGAGTCATTTGTGACGTGTACGAATCGAACGTACCTCAATCCGACGCACGGTGTGACCGGTATGACTAAAATTGTCTGATATCAGTTTGAAAATGACATAAACATTGGAAAACAACACCAATGACACATGGAAAACCGTGACCGGTAAAGCTTTTCATTAGATAAAGAATCAGTATTTATTAAATGAGATAAATCAATAAAAAACATATTGATTTTACATTATTCCCTTTCATTGTTATGAAAATGAAAACTTTTGAGTTTAAAATTTAATATTTTAGTTTCACATTTCCATATTAATGTATTCTTTCATATTACTATTTTAATTTCTTTCATTATTGCATTACTAACATAATATTTTTTTTCTTATATAAGTGAATTTTTTTCCTTGAGTTCGGATGCTTTGTTCGGCAACAAATACCATCGAGAGCGGATCACAGATATGAAAGGATGAAACATGAATGTTTATAACTGTTGTTGAATAATTGTAAATTTAACCATGTAAAACAATGTATGCAATGTATATAGAAATGCATTTTTTTTGTATTCATGATGTTAAGTAAATGTATATACCGTTGTCAGTCAAAATATTGGTAGCGGGTGCTATGGTGTGCAGGTGTGCATGTGCTACTTTGTGCAGGTATTCTGGTGTGCAAGTACTGTTTTTTAGGTACAGGCGCTGGGGCCTTTATCAGCGCTTTTTTAGCGCTGATAAAGGACACCTTTAACAGCGCTAGAGGAGTGCTGATAAAGGGACCCTGTATCAGCGCTCCGAGAAGTGTTGATATAGTTGACCTTTATCAGTGCTCCACCATGCGCTGATAAAGGACCCCTTTATCAGCGCTCCGAGAAGCGCTGATATAGGGGACCCCCCTTTATCTATGCCGGAATTAACAGCGCTTTTCTAGCGCTGTTAATGCGGGTTTTTAGCGCTGATAAAGGGGCAGGTTGTAGTAGTAATTCTTACCTACCTTTTTTGTTTGAGTAGGTATATATGCTTGTTTCATGACTGTAGCTTGCATTTACTAATAACCATCCACTATAATTGGTATATGAAACCACTTTTATGATGATGATGGATTATTATTATGATATTTTTTATTATTAGTATGAATATAAACCTAGCTATATGAGGTTACTAGAATATATTAGTTAATCATGGCCATAAAGGGTATATGTATAGTGAACCTCTCTATTCATAAATTGTCATTAAATAACATTTATGGAATATTTAAAACAATATAAAAAAGAAGCCAAAAGACTATACTAGTTTAGTGACTTTGGAAACATAGAAACATTAACATTGTTACATATGTGAAGAAAATTATCTTCCACTAGGTTCTTCTTGACTATCTCCCTTATTTGACACAAAAAAATATTAAACAAATCATCAAAACCAAGTTTTGGAAATATAAAAACAAATGAGAATATATTCTCAACAAGGTTAAACAAGGGAGACATGTAACAATAAACATGCGGATAAGGTATGAGAATGTTATCCAACAAATAGAATATCATATCAAACGTATCAAAGATCCTAACATGGAATCAGAGAATAAAAATGGAACTTCATAAGATATGAATAATAATGAAATAGAAAACATAAACAATAAAATCATAAAATTTCAATAAAACATGAAATTCTGGAACCCACATAGGAATATAATATTATCTTCATAGTAGTGAAGGTGTTACTTCAAAATCCATCTTGGTAGCATGTGTTCACATACCATAGCATCTTATCAGTGATGGTTTACTCCCATGGCCTTCTTAATAGTATGAGTTCACTTCTCAAAACATCTTGTTTGCTAGGGTTCACTACGATGTCCATTTTAGTAGTCAAGGCTCACTCCCAAGACCATCGTAGTCTATCTCATGAGATATAAATCCGTAACCAATGCATTGGAAGGAGATATAGGTCCCACCCATCTCATAATAAAATGATACCAACATATTTCACAAAATCATTAACAATCATATTAAAAACCTTGAAATAAAATTTTTATCATTAACATTAATCCATATCATAACCTATATAAAAACATGAATTTCATAATCATTTCATTAGTAGAATATCCCCGGAAATAACTATGATTTAAAATAATATAACAGATGAAATAGAAACATATTTCATAAACATCCTTCAACCAAAACAGAAAGCATTGAGAGAAATAATATTAATGGAAACATTAAATCATTTCCAAATAAAGGAATGAGTAACTGCAATGGATGTTATCATAAATGAGAAAAAAATTTGGAAGATCATTTAAAAACATTTCTTGAGGAATGTATCCTTCTCCATTGAAAATTTATTTTTAAATCATATATCATTTTTAAAAAGAATCATTTAAATAAACCTGAAAACATATAAAGGAAGCATTTAGAACATATTAAAATCATTTTTCACTTTGAAAAAATTTAGAAGATATTGAATTTTTTTTAAAACCATTTCATTGAAAATATCTTTTATAACCATTTTCTTAAAATTTATCCTTTTAAACATGCAATGGAAGATTAAAGGAAAGGAAGACGTGTAAATCCATACATTCCATACATTGTAGAAAAGAATATTCCTTTTTCATTGTAAAAGGATTGAAAATAAATCCTTTTTCAGAAAGAGAAAAAAAAGATTAATTTGAATTTTTTTTAATAATAAAAAAGGGTAAAAATTATTTTATTTATCATAGGATATTAGTATATTATTCTTAGAATATTATTTTGGATAGAATGGTTTTGATAGAACACATATTTTTGGCCAAATATAGAGGTAAGGTAATATATTCTTAAAAATAGTTTATTAATTTTCTTACATACCAAATGATGTAATAAATTTTACAAAAACATGAATATATCAAGACTATATGGATTAGAATAAAAATCACGAGTTTTCTGGAATGATGGTTCATAAGATTTAATTAATAAAAATGAGATCGTAAACAATCTTGATAAAAATGATATTGTTTCCATAAAAGCTTACCTTATGGTAACATTAAATCATATTCAACATGTAGAAAGATTAAATTACATGTTTCCTAAAATATCATGAAAATAAGTATATTCATTATAAAATATTTCCAAATAATTTTATACTTCTCATTAAAAATATTAGTGTATAACAGGGAATGTGTCTCAAAGAAAGAAATTTGAGACAAAATTACTTTACCGATTTGGTAACTATTGAAACTCAAACCCCATGAGTGAAATATCATATAAATGTTAGGTAAATAATCATATATTTAAGTATAATATGAACATAATAAATTCATGTTCATTGTATACACAACACAAAATTTGTGAGTTTTGAATAAGGAATGTATCTCGTGAAAGTAAAGAGTGAAATAAAATTCAATTACCTTATACCCTGACTCTCATCACACTCTTTTAAACATAATGTATAATAAATTCATGTTTATTATAGGTATTTTATAGAACCATATTATATATATTATTTTTTATATTATTTTTTAAGAGTCTATATTACCAGTATGTTATCAATTCAATGTTAATGTTATGATTCAAGTAATATCTTCTTTGTTTTTTTTTCATGTGTCTTAATTTGTTTTATATTTAGTCCTTATACTTATATCATGATTTCCAGAAAGTCAAAAATGATATAAATATCATTTATATTGACTATATATGTATTATAATGATCCATAATTTATAGATGTATGAAATGGAATACCGCATTCATATAGATGGTAGGCCATACATATGCATGGTTGTTGTTTCTGATTTGTTTTCGTATTGGAATAGAGAGAGAAATATTAAATAAAATATATGCATATATATAAATGATTTTTATAGTGCAATTATTATATAATAAATATCATTAAATTACACTAAACATGTCCATAATATATTCTAGGTAGTGTGTGAATGACTCGCCTCGCTTTTTGGGCCGATATTCCACACTTCCACCTGAAAAATTATCATATTTACCAAAAATTAATGATATACAGATATGTACTTTTAAATAATTAAATAATAATAAATAAATAATATGTAACATATATATCATATAAATATAGCATGTCAATCATGATGCACAACCATGAAATAGGCTAATGGAAAAAAATTGAACAATCATTTTTTCGTCAGGCGAGAGTTCTCCATACACACAAACACTATGTTAGTTTCATATTAGATGGAAGTGTGTGAATCACTATATAAAAATAATAACATAAAAAATATCATTAAATTTTTTATACTAGATTTTTTATAATAATGGAATAAATAAATTGGAGGGTATGGAGAATAAACATAATATAATGGAGTTTTATAGAGGATGCTACCTTTTCTTCTGGTAACTCCATTTGGTTTTCAGCATTGGACATCCAGAGATTGATTTATTCCAAAAGGGATGCTTTAAAGAGTAAAGGAAGGATATTGGTGATCTCTTGGGGTAGAGTTTTTTAGCCATAGTTTCTTGAGATGTGTGAAGAAGTGGTAGGATATGAGTCCATTTATATTAGAGGAGAAAACCTCTTGTAATATTTTCAAAAAGGGAAACCACAACCATATTTTTTACTAATATTGGATAAAATATTGGTCTAAAGTTGATAAAATTGAGTATATGGTCGAAATATGGCCATAAATATTTTTTCTATTGGTCTCTATGTCATATTAGGGCTAATATTTAGAGTTTAGTCCCTTATTATGGATAATTTCACATTAATAATTATAATTAATTTTAATTACATTCTATAGTATTTTTGGTAAAAAAATATGATGATATGATGATATTATTATACATTATAAATTATTCTGATACCAAACATCGTATTCATGTCTTAAAATTCTATCATAGAAGTGGCATAAATTAAATTAATTTTAATCCTACAAATGGGATCAAAATGCATGTTTTTAATGTAAAAAGATTCAAAATATTTCTAGGTTTTAATAATAAATATCAATTTGAAATTGATAGAAATTAAAAAAATTATAAAAAAGGATACAAATTTGATCAAATAAAAACTTGAAAAAATTTATAAATATAATTTAAAAATATATATTACATGAAAACAAAGTTTTTAATTAAAATTTAGTATTTTAAACTATTAATTAAAAAAATTCACCTAAAAATAATAATACTAAACCTAAATTTTTTTATGATTATATTTAAAATTTGATATCTATTTTTAATATAAAATTTAACAATGTTCTAAAAAATAGATTTAAAATAGGTTCTTCATTAAAAGGTGGTAAAATTTCCTTAATAAAAAAAATATGTGTTAAATTGAGTTTTTGATTATCTTATTCCTATAAAATCTCTTGGATGCCTATTAGTAATATTTTCTTGGAATATAAAATATATATTACATTAAAATTAATTAATATTTTTAATGAAATTAATTATTCATGATTAAAACAACTTTGTGACCCTAAGAATTGTTTTCCATAAAAACACTCCCCTTATTTTTAATGTGTTATTATTTTCATTTCGCTATAATTTTTAAATAATTAACTCATTTTATATTTTTTAAGCTGTATATTTTGAGAAGCTAGTAAATAGTATTAATGAAAGATAATATAACAGCAAGTTTTTATATTGTTATATTAAATAATAACATTTTTATTAATTTATTATTGTTCAGAAACACTTGCACTACTGTGTTATGAAAGTCGTTATGAAATCCAACTAGGATAGTTAGTCTTGTAAGAAATGTACACTAACCATGCTGTCATATGTACTTAATTCTATAAATTTTTTTTCTTGGAGTTCACAATTAACTTTTTGTTTCATATAATTCAATCCAAACCTAATTCTTAAAAGAAAACTCTTTTCAGTGTTTCTTGAAATGAAAACTATAAAAATATTAAATTAATTCAAAAAATATATTTCCAAAATTCCTAAAGTGTTACATTAGATCCCAATTAAAATGAGTATCCCCTCAAAATTATTCTGTGTTATCATTTGATTAATACTTGATATTTCATTTCATAAAAAACCACATTATAAAAATTAACACTAAATCCTCCTTTCAAAATGGAAGGTTGGTAACATAATAGTTACCCAAAGTAAATCGTAACAAGGTTTCCAAATTGAATAACAAAGGTGAAAAGTATAAATCAGGACTAATAAGAAAAGTGTAAATATTTAAATGGATTGATTGAGATCATAAATCAATAAAAAGTTGATGATTTTAAATAGTTGAGGGCCTCAAAATTCCAAAATATTTGATGATTTTAAAGTCCACCTCCTCAAAAAAAATTAGTTGTTAGGGAAACCTAAATTTTCATCAATTTTACAACTTGGAGTAATAATTTTACTTTACAATAATATAATGAAATATATTTATTGGATATATTCATATGAAAAATATTTCATTATTTGTTTATGATATTATCAATTTTTCTTCCATCCATTAATTCATGAAATAGATCTATAGAAATTAACATTGATGTCTAATACACTAAAATAATCTTTTAGTGGACGTTAAGTCCCATAAAAAAATTCCCAACTATTTTTCTCTATATATTCTATAAACTAAATATGGTTAATACATTAAACATAAAATTAACACAATAGGTTATTTATTTATATATATTTATCAAAATAATAATAATTCCACATTAACCTAAACATCGCTTAGGCCGGTGGTATTAATGAAACCCTTATCATTCTTCAGTCATGGGTTAAACCCTCACGGCCTTGCTCTAAATTTTTATTTGTCACCCAACATACAATATTTCATTTACCAAAACCTCAATACATAAATAATTCTTTCAAAGTTTATCAAAAAAATTCTGTAAATAGAAAACCTTGTATCCCTTGAGAATAATGAAGATACAAAAAAATTAAAACCATAGTCATGAAATAATCTTAACATTGAACCCCCATATCTCACAATATATCTATTGGTTGTCATATGGAAAACTAGTGAATACCATCATCATATATTCTCTTAAATCATGGTTATAAAATTAATTAACATAAATAATTTCAGAAAACATGCATTATGCCTTATTCCAAAGGTCACTAGATATATTACTTAAATATGAGAAGTTTTCAACTTCATCCATGATTAAATGGAATACATTGTCAACAAATCAATAATCTGATCGAGGGTAATCTGTTCTATACAGTTTACAAAATAATTCATCTCTTTAACCATGATAAACACAATTTTATCAACATCATGATCAAATTATGGGTGATGTATCCTTAATCAAAATAAATATTTCCTTTTTCTCCATCACCATTAATCATATCCGTCTCTAACCTTAATGAAAACTTATACTGAAAATACTTATATATTTCAAGATTCATATAACATAATATTTTAATTCCAAAACATAAGTACTTAATTAATCCAAATTTATTTTTTAACCATTAATTTGGATTTATCAAAATATTCATTAGTACATCACTACTAGAATATGAAACATGAATCATGTCTTAAGGTCCCTCAAAAATAATATAATCATGTTTCTTATGTTAAATGTAGACAATATGGGGCGAACATCACATACCTTTAACAAGTCGTTTTAAATCTAATTATCATCAGAAGTATAACCAATACCAATTCCACCTTCCTGATTCTCTTTATGAGATATCCACATTGAAATTAAACATAAATAATTTATATACATTCCACATATATAATATTCAATGTTACCATCTTTCCTTCTAGTTCTCTCTATTGACTTAATCTAGAAAGCATGGAGTCAGAAACCCATATCATAGAAGAGAACGAAAAAATTCATAAAAATTACTTTTAGTTTGTCAAAATCAAGACACATACCTTTAAATCAACGACCCCTTAGGTTTATCCTAGATATTAAGTCATCATATTCTATTTGAATACATCTTAATGGTTCATAAAGAGTTTTTGAATTCAAAAAGTGTAACACCATGAGTTTTTATGGACAATTTTTTGAAATAAATTAAATTTTCATTAATATATTGAGATTCACTATGTCAAAAATTAATTTTACATAGAAATTAATTGTCATACATTACATGAAACACTGACATGGAATATGATACACACAATATGGAGTTGTCATATGATACTTGCAACACTGTGTTGCTACGAAACATCTCATTTTTTTAATTATTTAAATGAGATACTTATAACTTAGCCATAAAATATAGTTATATGTATAGTAACAACAACATGAAAAATATAATTTATAATTTTTTATATAAATAAAAAATATTTATATTTAAAGATATGATTTTTTGGTAAAGTCTTTTTATGTTTAAAAATACTGTTTTCTCGAATGAACCTCTTTTAATGTACTTATTTGACAACTAATAAAATTTAATTTTAAAATAATTTAGAAATAAAAAGTTATAATATAATATTTATTTTTTAATTAAGAATGTATAAATTATCTTTGAGTAAATTTTTGTGATTTTTCTGACAAACATCAATTCTAAATGAATAGTGAAAAATACCGGATTTTAATTCCAAATTTAATTTTAATTTAATTTATTTATAATGATAAAATATAATTTAAATTAGTTTAAAACTTTAATAAGATAATATTACTAAAAATTAATCCAAGTTTTTCATTAGAACCAATTTCATATTGAAATTCTATATAAAAACATACCAAACATTTGATCAATTTTACTTTGAAAACCGGCATTGTCGAGTCAACTACGGTATTAATATTAAACATTATTCTTACAGATATGTGATTATAATTTTGAAAAATTGATTCCATATTTTTTATTATAATAATTTATAATTTCTAATATGGTCAACACTGCTTTTGACCAAAAATATTAGGGAATGGTTTTAAAATAAATAACATCAGTTAAGAGAAAAAATAGGTAAATAAAGTACTAAAAATTAGATATAAGACCCAAAATGACCTAAAACAAGTCCATAACCCATTATATATCCATTATTCATCCACTAAACTTCCATTAATTAGTTATTTTGTTTTGGTATTAATTTTATTGGGAGAATGTGGGTACACCTAACTTGTTTTAAAAAATTCCAAGTGTGCCCTTTCCCTTCTCTATAAAAGGCCGCCACCTATACCCACTTCATCACACCTCTCAAGACCATTTTATTTCCCAAAAATGTTCAAATAATATCCCAACTACGCTCAATTCCTCTTAGAATCATTATTATTTGAAAAAAATATCAATGAATCCTTTTGGAACAAACCAAAAGGAGTTACCCAATCAAGAGGTAGCATCTTTTATCATGCTCATTTCTGTTATGTTGATTTTCAACCCATCCACTCTCTTTATTCCATTATTGTAAAAAAAAATTTACCCTAAATATACTGGGGTTTTTATGATAATGTTTCAACCTAAACTTACACACACCTCCATCTAATATATATCGAACATTTTTTTATGTGTGCAGTGAACTACTCCCTCACTAAATGATGATTGTTCATTTCTCCTTTACCACATCACATGGTTGACATTATTATGGGGAATATATTTATATATTTCATATATTAAATTTATTATTTATTTATTCTTCTTCATTTCTTTTTCAAAAAGTCATCTATTTACTTTCCATTTGGTGTAATTATGATAATTACGTTGGAGGAAGTATGAACTATCTCCCACTCAAAGAAATGCGATTCATTCACATACTACAAAAAAATGTATTAAGGTTGAGTTTAGTGAAATTATATGATACATATAAACCACGATAATTATACTATAATTATAATTTATAAATATACACATTTTTTCATTTTCATTCCTTTCTTTCAATGAAAAAATTAAAATGGAAACAATGTTCATGCGTATGTACGGCTTACTGTCTTCATAAAATGTCTATTCCACTTAGTATATATTTATGCTATAAATTATTAAAAAAATTATAGGGATATTAATTATATTTATATAATTTTTTAAATTATGTAATCATGATATAAATTTATGGAACAACTATATAAAAAATTTAGACACATGCGAAGAACAAAGTGAATATTACCTAAAGTGAAACATTAACATTAGATTGTTAAAAAGATGGTAATATAAGGTTATAATAAAACCATATATGGAATATTGTAGAATAATGTTCATAAGTTAAAGATTTATAATAAACATATATTTATTATATGGGAATATTTTATGAGTATGAAGAGATTCAAGACACAAGGTAAGAGGATTTCATCTCACTTTTTATTCTCATAAGATACGTGCAATGTTTGACACTCTTTCCTTTTGTTTGGTGAATACAATGACCATGATTTTATTATATATATCTTATAACCAAATTTATGAGTATTAAAATATCAATTTTATGAAATTTCATTCATGGGTTATAAGTTTCAAACAATACTAATAGATAAAAATCTTATGTCACAATTTTCCTACATTAAGGCTCATATTTTGTTATGCACCTAAACTCATTTTCAAGATCTGTATAATTACATTTTTCATGTAATATCATGAATATATTTATTTTATTTATATTTTAACCATCATTAAATTATTTTTTCTTACACGGTGAGAATTATCCCAAGTTACCAAGTTGTAAGAGTTTATTGAGAAAATCTCATCAGTTTTCGAGATTCATAGTGTTTCTGAATCCTTTGATGAATTTTTTTACCTATCTCTAAAAAAATAATGAGGTTACTTATTAAATGTTTATTAAATATATAATATTGTTTTATTACCCATTTTACACTCTTTTTCACTTAAGATACTATTTTGATGTTAAATCTTACCATCACTCCCTCTTCGACCAAAATGTTATTGTAGTAAAAAAACCTTGTATAAAAAATAATTTTTTTTCAAAATATACATGAAGATAATTTTTAATGAAAAAGGATTTTAAATATTTTATATTATTTTGAACAATTATGTAGAATCTTGGGGTTGAACCGGTCTAAAATACGGATGTTTTTGAGCTGTTTCATTTACTAAAATAGTCTTGTTTTAAAACCGAGCTTCATAACTTAATTCCATGACTTGGATCACTTTTATGTGATTTTGTTTGGGCATGGGTGAAGGCCTAATAAGTGTTTTGAGTGGATAGAGAATTTTTAGTAGTGTCATACATGAAAAACATTAATTTTTTAAATACAATAGAGCATGCCTAGTTTGGGAACAACCTAAAAAACCATGTGGCCTACTGCATGTAACTGTGCAACCATATTTTAAAAGGTACAATAGCTTGAGAATGGATTGCTCACGGTTTCCTAAAACATTTTTCTAGCCCGTGTGATGTGCGACTTGGAGGCAGTGGACTCTACATGAATTGTGCACGATTTTGAAAATCGTGAAGGTTAACCCATGCACGACACCTAGTTTTTAAAATTTGACTTATTTGAATTTAATTTAATTTAATTAAAATAAATAATAACCAAACCCTCATACACCCCTCCCTCAAACGCGACTCACCAGGGGGATCTCCTTGGACTCATTCGTGTGATTCCCCTCCTCAGCCTCTTCATCCTCTTTCAATTATAGTCGTTATTCTTCACGAATCTCATTCGAATAATCTTGGTAAACTCTCTCAAAACCTATCCTCCCTTCCCTCGACTGATTTTCGGCCTGCCTTTTCACTATTTTCTATTAAACAAATGCCATAGAGTTTGGGGTGTCTTAAATTTAAGTTTTATTTCTGTCAAGGTTGGTGTAGAAGGTGTCTTAGGACCCGAGTGTGCGCATTATGGATACCGCCATCAACGACGAGATGCTTCGAGTGGTTTCAGTCCACTGACAATGTTTTAGGGTAAGTTTTATACCTTATCCACTGTTTCTCACCACTTAATTTAAGATATATATGTATCCCTGCATGAGTGGGGATGTGTGTATGCTCATTTGGAGAAGAATATCTACTTTTAGTTAGAAATCTAATAGAGTTGAGTGGATTTATTGGCTCCACCTTGAGGTTGGGTCCCTTTCCCACTCCTAAATATTTATAAATACATTAATTAATATGCATACTACACTTTTGTTATAAATAAATTCATGCAATGAAGTATTATTTCTAATGTGTGTGAAATTTACATTTTATCATGTTCATTATTTGAATGAAAAATCTATTAAATGATATATTGATTAACAATATCATTTTTTTGACAATAAAACCCCTCCAATGGAGGTTTACTTCCTTCAAGCTAAAAATTAGTGATCAGACCTTGGTTTTTTGACTTGTTGTATATATAATAATTATGCCTTGATTTTATGCTGAAATATGGAATGGTTAGGACGTAGCCTTAATGTTATTAGAAACACTGAGTTTCCCTTTTTAAAATGATTACAGGACAAGAGCATTGTCTAAGTGTTTGGTCCAGTTTTGGATTTGAATTACCCATATAGGTAATTTCCCTTTGTATGGATACATGGAGATCTTTAAATGCAATTGACATGATTTAGTAAATGGAATGGTTTGAGTAAAATTAATGGTTAATGTTTAATGATAGACCCTCAGAACAATTTACCAAATTGTTTTCAATTTTTTTAATACTAATAAAACCTTGTGTGACATGTGGGTTGTGAAGTAGGAATTCCATGATGGACTCAGTGGGGTTTTATGCTCATAACATGGGTGATAAATGGATTCCCATTTAGTAATTCCATGGATGGAACCTAGTTCCTGAGACAATGATTGGTTCTACATCCGTGGAAACCCTTACCATGACAAGAAAAGGTATAAATGGGTACCTTTCCCTTTAAAAATTCCTTAATGGTTTTTACTACATGTTTGAAATGCTACTCGACCTTTCCAAGCTAATGGATGTAAATTCTGGAACCAATTAATTAATGGTTGTATTGATACTTGACCTTTATATACTAATGGAAGGCATGTCATGGACCAATGAATAATAGTTTCAACTCTGCTTGACCAATCCACAGTAGTGGAAGGAATGTCTTGAACCAGAAAAATTATTACATGACCTCTTTATCAAATAGTAATGGACTGACTCAAGCTCAACATGGATTTTTAGAGGATAATACCATGGGTCTCGGGAACCCCATTCCTAATCAAGGATAAATTTATCTTAGGATGATACCCAACTAGAGTTTGATTCTTTCCTATTCTATGGATTCCTGGTATACTACTTTTGGGTCCCTTCTTCTTATAAAATACATTAGATACACTCCTTGGATCCCGCATTGTCTAGTAGGTGACATGGTTAATGCCTATTGGGACCTGTCATTGCTTAGCCTCGTTTTACCTAGGTGATCAAATTGTATTTGGTAGGGAACATATAGTATAATGCCTTGGATTAAGCTCCTTGGATTACACTCTTACACATTATCTAGATGCAGGTACTACTAAGGTAGATTTTTGTGAATTAATGTTAACTTTGTTTGTACCTTGGAACTCCCCCAGTAGATATCTTTGTCAAGTTTCCTTATTATGACTTGGAACATTCACCACTTATACTATCAAGAGATTGTTTCCTTGGTTGTTACCTTGTGACTTTAAAACTAAATATCCTTCTAAGATGACTTGGATACACTCCTTGGGTTCAACATTGACAAGTAGGTGCCATGGTTAAAGCCCATCGGGCCCGGTCATTGATTAGACCTATTTTAGCTAGGACGAAACTCCTTGGAATCGATAGTCAACTTATTCACATGTGACTTATGAATAAATCAGTAATACTCATTTGATGAACTGTTTAAATTTCTATACACAAACTGAGGGATGAAGCTGTTACTTGGGTATCTAGTTACATTTTACTACTTATTTTATTTATGCATACTTGCACTCTGTTTAATTTATATTACAAGGTTGGCATTAGGATAGACATCTGTGGTTTTGGCCTACTGGAATGTAATCCTCACTCCCTACTTGGGCCACCATTTCACTGGGGTACTTGAGTGGACCTCTCATGTTCACAAGACTGTGGACCCTAATTCATTCTTGTATTGCTTGTACCTAGAGTAGGAGAAAAGGACTGATCTGGATATCGAAATGCTCAAGGAGATTGAATATGGGGCTTTTAGTTCCTTTTATTGTTTTTTTACATTATTGAAAGGCATGTTTCACTATTGACTTCATTCCTTCATTGACAATATCATTTCATGCATTTATCTATGTTATAAATTGTCATTGGTAACTTTTGTTAAGTCATATGAAATTATTATTTTGCTACTTTGTCAATTGGGTAATATTTCTTATGGTGTTGATTATTATTTACATTGTTATACCACTACACAACACTAATAAGAGGGTATTGTATCCCCACTGACTATCCATACACCATCACTGCTAGTCGGCAGCCTCTGGCATATGGTGAGCATGCTTGAAGTCATGTGGTTACTGGTTCGACCACCGTCTTTGTGGTGATATGGGCCGGGACGTTACGTAGTGGTATGAGTGGTTGTTTTTCTATGTGTCTTACTTTTTTTTGTGTTGGTATACATAAGTCTAAGAAAGAGTCGGCACTTTATTAATAGCTGTGATGGCGACTCATGACCCCACATATGGGGAATAACAAAGTGGCTAGGACTAGTATTATTGTTTATGTTGTTTGTTGATACAATTGATATGATATCAACTAGATTGACGGGTGTATATTCCACTGTTTATGATTTTCGGAATTTTGGAAATATTCCTTGGCCTGATATGGTAAAGAAGTGGCATTACATGCCTCATATTAGGAACTTAGAAATTAACATCTCATGCACATATGCCATGCCATGTAGTTGCATTAAAAGACTGACTGCTAGGTAGATTCGGTGCCTTATTAATAAGCATTTCTGAGATTTATATCTTTTTAGATAACAATTTAGCATTCCTTCTATGCATACTTCTTGTTATAGCATTTTACTAGGATTAAAATACAATGCTTTTGTGTTTTAAGCTTGTTGCTCAGTGTTAGCTGATTGAACTGACATGTCATGCTAGCTTACTTTGATATATGTACAAGATTTCAATGGATAATTTTACTGGTTGTGGTTATAATGGGATCCAATTCTTATATATATGGTGTATGGGTGCCTTATAGATGGAAAAAGGTAACTCATGTAATTGAACCATTGTAAAAATGTTGCTAAATTCAATTTTTATATGAATTTAGTTTAGACTGAAGGGAGAAAAATGCCAAACTATAAAGTGTATTGGAGCTTTATAGGTTGGTAGGTGGTTTCCCATATAATTTGGGCAAATATCTTGATAATTATATATTCTAAATTGACGTTGGTAAGGATTAATGGGATACAATTTTCAATCCATGTAGTGTATGGGCGCTTCATGATTTGGGAAATGGAAACCCATATTAAATGGAGTGTCACGATGCCTAGTAAAATGTTTATAAGTGTTAAAGTTGTTTAATGTTGATCTAAAATCAAATGGCTAGATTTCAAAATGAAAATATACCCATGTAGTTCTGTCGAGGGATGTTTTTATGAGATGACCTATTTGGGTGTTTAAAATTTTAATAATTTTACTGTTTCTAATGGTTTTATTTCTAGAAACCCCGTGTTCGTTAATATGGTACCCATTTAGGATGCCTTATCTTCTAAAAAAGAATTATTTTTGATATGTTTTCTAAAAATGACGGGATGTCAACTAATGTAAAATGATTTAAGAAAAAATTATAAAACATTCCTATTTTTCCCATTGGGAGTTGGTTAGAATCAGGTAACTTGTTTTGTTTTGAAAAGTGTACTTTGATGTTTTGATTAAATGTTTTGATGATTAAATAATAAAAAATATTAAATATAAGAGGCTTGGGAGGAGAACCTATAGTGGTTTACACTATTTAAAACCCTCCATTAATGGTGGTTTTGTATTCTATTTGTGTTTCCTTGGAATAGAATCTTGAGTACTTTACATAGGCATTATTTTCCATAGTAAGGGATTTATGAACATTTTTTGAGCCTAGTAACATCTGTTTGATGTGACCCTGTGTCAGGGTTTAGACTTGTTCTTCTTAAGGGGCTAACCGGTGTTATGTAGTGCCCTCAGAACATAAATTATTTGCTAGTGTTGTGAATTTTCTCACTATCAATGTTGTTTTAGTGCCATTGTCCCGTTTAGGACTATTGGTTTTCAAGTGACACCATTTTTTGGATGGGTGGTCATGTCTTTCTTGACCTTTTTACGGGATTGAGCATCGATTAATGCTCCTTTTTAGCTGGTTTCATGTGCATTGATCATGGTCAGATGCTACAAAGGTCATTTGACCCTATCTTCTTCTTAAATGGTGGATGACTTGGTATGGCATCATCCAAGAAAATGGTCGTATAAGGGAATACAACTCTAAGATAAATCTTTCTATCCTATCGATTTATATCTTTGGTCATCTCCATGTAGAGTGTCTTGAGAATTAAATAGTCTATTCCATTCCATTACATGGACCGGCTTTTGAAAGAATCTGGTTTCTGGATACACCAGTCTCATTTTTATAACACATTCAATACATAAAATGAGGTGTATGGCATGGTTTTGTTGAAATAGTATTATGTCACTAAATGGGTCATACACACTAAATAATCCTTTTACAGGGGAAACTTTTGATTAGTGTGATGTGATCACTGGAAATCCTTAATCCCACAGGATTGATGCTCTCTATGAGAAGTAATGGATAACATGTGATTAGAATAATTTTAGATGGATACAATACCTATTCACTAGGGATGACCTATAATAGTGTTACATATAGATCTTAAGACATATGAAGGCATCCTGGATATCCTATTTATAATCAGTGTTATAGTCTTTATAGTTCATTTAACTTCTCAATTCATGGATGGATGACGAAGAAAAATAATCTCATAAGATATTTTTTTCTCATGCGTTAGAGTTTCTGAGATATAGAGGGACATAAACCAAGGTCGATTCAAAATTTGGGATTCGGCCTTAGGAATTTGTCCTACACATCATAATTAGATATGAATTAGAAACCCCACACTTGAAAATGATATATGTCTGAATGTGTTTTTTTGGACATGATAATCATAGCCTGTGGGGTTTTCCTAATTTTATAAAATTGTCGAAGTCTTTATTCCTCACATGGTTGAAATGTCATAGGTGACTGTACAACAATGAATTCTTGTCTCAGGGGGCTTCACATGATGGAGGTAGATATGATGGAGGGGTTCTTTATGATATAGAATAAATGTTTAGAGGAAAATATAATCACTCAACTAACACATATATATATCTTCACATGATCACCGTAGACACATCCAAGGGTGTCTCATGATTAATGCTTACATGTCAAAAGTATATTTCATAATGTGGATAACATGTTCATAAATATTATTATGGAAACTTTTTTACACTGTAGTGGGTGTCACATGATCATGGATAATTTCGCAAATGTTTATTTCAAGATCTAGTTGACATTACCACAAGACATCACATGACATCGATGATATGTTTGGGGGAATTTACATGATCTACACAGACGAATAAAATTGTTTCATGTGATCAAGAATGAAATATCAATGGGTTGTTCAAACATATAGATAGCTCATAAGAGAAACGTGAAATCTTTGCTTGAAAATGATCATATATGTATTCACATAATGATCTTTTATGTTGAATAAATTGTTTCATATATGTTTCAATGTTTGTAAAGAACATTTTAGTTGAGTTTTATCATGAACAATTCATCATATAGAAACTCCACTAAATAATATAGACAGCGATTCAGATGTATTTCAAAAGATCAATTTTTTGATCATGTGAAGTTAATATACGTGCTGAGTAATACATTAATGTAGTCCCCAAGCTTAGTAATTTGAATAAAATTTCAATTGCATGGAATTATACTATGATATTTATAATTTTTCGTGTACCCTTTGTTGTTCCTTTGGATGTTGTGTTTCATCTCATGGGGGGGGGGGTAGAGGCCTCAAAAGTGTAGTTATACATTTCCATTCAAGGTTTTTATATCACCAACATGGGATCGATTTAGTGGATTTTCATCATATTATATGCTTTTCATGATCTTTTAACAGGCCATCATTGGTTTCATCTCCATGTCACATGATAAATAACGACCACAAGAACACCTAATCATGCCCTTATTTTTGGACCCTTATCTTTTCAATGGGATTTATCCTGATCATGTGGACATGTCATGAGACATCACAGGAGTAGGATAAACTTTTTTTGTGTATTTTCATGACTAGGATTCAAATCTAATAGGCCTTCTCATGATATTGTGAGACTTGAGTAGGACCCACTAATAGATCATGTAGTCTTATTAGTATTCATTTGTATGATCTATATGGAATTTCAAAGGGCCTTTGATTGATCAAGACACCTATCAAAGAGGCATTATCATGACCAAAGGGAGACATGTCTGCGTCACTTTGGAAGCTCGTGTTGTCTTTTATGTGGCCATTCACATGATCAAGTTGTATTTTTACTGGCCATTTGTAGGATATATATGGAATGTTATAAGCCATTAATGATATAAATCTATCTTCCTAAATTACCTTCACTATATCAGGATGTATTTTCATAGGGATTTCATGTGATCAATGATCATATCACATGAGGTGCATAACCCCATGTCTTGAAAAATAGTGTTACTTTTCCTCACATGAGGCTTTCATATTTTACAGTTTTTAATCTTGACATGACCAAACTTTTTATAGTTTCCCATTTTTTCCATCAAGGTGTCACTTGATCAATAATATATCACATGGATGAATGTGATAATTATTACTAAAATTCTTTTTCCTAGTTTCGGGAGCATTAAAAGATCAACAATGAATCTTGTGCAATGCCCTGAGTTTCTAGAATAAGAACATTGTGCGTGATATAATATAAGACACAAAACACCAAGTGAGTAAGGGAATATATGATCCAAAGACATTAAAATATATTTAATATTTAAATAAACTAAATCTATAATATAACATGAAATTTTCATGATACTATGATAGAATCCGTTTCACACAACAACATGTTTGTTCCCTGACTTCTGTTATGTAGAAGACGGAGTTTTAAAAAACAAAAATATATTAGTAAAAAAATTTATTTAATATAACAAGATATATACTAGTCACTAAATTATATTTTTGAATATTTTTAAATAAATTAGGAAAATATAATGTTTGCACAGTTGGTAAAAAAGTAATTTGAAATGAGTATAATAAACAATTGAATATAATGGAAATCTATGTATAAAAAACTATTTTTATTCCCACAATGTAGTTTTATGGAAATAAATTAAATTAATTACTATTACGGAATGCTATCAATGATATATATATATATATTTTATATTTATAAAATATATTTTATAATCATCTATCATTTTTTGATAACATAAGATAAAAACAAACCAAATTTTACACAAAATACCATATATTTTTATAAAGAAAATTTTTCTGCCATTTAATGATCTATATTTTTGAAATATGAATTTTGATACAATTAAAAATTTAATATCTTGAAAATAAATATAATTTGGGAAATATAAATTTAATGTTTATGTTATGGAGAATTTTTTGTATTTTTATGTGACACATTATTTGTGTAGGAGTAGTGAAGAATAATAAATTTAAATTTAAATACCCTTTTCGTTAAATTTATTTTTGAGGATAAATTAAATTAATAATTAGTTTTGAATTATTATTCTATCAATTTTATATCAATTATTCAAAATAATTTAATTATAATCAATTTAAAATTTAAAATTTATATAAAAATATCTCAAATGTTGGAACATTTTTACTTTCAAAACATTCTGTTCATTTTGTTTATCATATTAATTTGAAATAAATTTTTATACTTCATATATTGGTATTTGGAAATATGGATGACCTATTTTTAATCATAATAATTTATAATTTTTATATGTTCAAATTTATTTTGTACAAAAAATATTGGTGAATTTGATAAAAATGAAATATAATGATTAAAATAAAACTTTGTTTAATGAGGGACAAAACCATAAACATAAGGGCTCAAAATACCTAGTCAAATGTACATAAGACAAGGTTTTTAAATATTTCTAAACTATCATTAATTTAATCTACTTTGGAATATTACTGGATCCATGTATCATAGATGAAACGTGGGTGAAATTCACATTCCAAAAAATTACAAGATCGCCACTCCCCCTCCACTATAAAAATGAACTCAAAACTTTTACATAATCACACCTCTCATGAAACATTGTATAGAACCTGATCATTAAAAAAAGCTTCTAATAATCCACCAAAAACCCATATTCCTATCCTTTTGAAGAAATCAAACCAATGAAGCCCTTTGGTGAAAACCAAAAGGAGTTACCCGAATAATAGGTAACATCATTCCCCAAGTTCTTTAGTTTAATTTCTTTTACCACTCTTTAAAGTATCCTTATTACACGAGTATACTAAAAATATTATATCATAAGTATAATAATATTTTTGTTTATATTATGTTTTATACCGACACTAATACACACATTCTTCTAATGGGTTACACAGTTACCATTTTTGTCTACAGTGAACTACCACCTCATGAAATGAAGTTGTTCATTTTTCCTTTACCAACATTGATGGTTGGAAATTATGAAGAATAAAATATTTATATATGATAAATATATTATTTATGAATTCATTATAATTATTTAATTATTATACGACACAAAAAAAATCATGTGTTCCACTTTTTTGGGATATGATAACATCGTTTGTGGATGTGTGCACAACTCTCTACATAATGGTATGTGATTCATTCATGTTATACCATGAATTTATTAATGTATAGTTTTAATAAACTCATGTGACATAAATATTATAAATTTTAAAATAGAATCACAATATACTTATATATATAAATATATTTTACTTTTCTTTCTTTTAAATACGAGAATGAAATGGATGTAGAATTAATGGCTACGTACTACCTACCATCTCCATGAAAAGTGCATTTCATTTTTTATCTCCAATATTTATGCATTATTATAAATACATGTATACATGATATATATATCATATATAAATATTTTTTTAAAATTAATTATATTATGAAATCATGATATATGCAATAGGAACAAAAATAAAAAATTAAAACACACATGATAAACATGGAAATTAACACAGGAATTAGGGAAAATAATTTTTGATTATTGAAGAACGAGTAATAAGATATTATAAGAAGTTAATATATGATAAATATGAGCATGTTTTTATTATAAGTTATTGATATGTGTAAACCATTATACTTCATTTTATTGGGGATTCACCCGAATTGAAACACACGGTAAGGGGTTTTGGTCTCACTTTTCTTTCTATGAGGCATATGACATTTTCAACACATACATCATTTATGTGATGTATTTATTCACTATAAGATATATTATATCTTGAAATATTTTATATTAATGGTATATAATGTTTTTTATGTTATATATTTCAGGGGACTTATGTTCAAATTTGCCTAAGTAGTAATGGACTTTGTCTCAATTTCTATTCCTTGAAACATAATCTATTGTTCTCCACCAAATTTCTTATATATGTTTTACATACTGCCACATTGACATATAATATCATCATTAACTCATTATTCATGGTATTTTGAGTTTTAATTCGAATTATTTCATATAAGGGGATTTTAATTAAGCGTTACCAAGTGGAATATAATTTTATAAACCTACTTCTTTTCTTTGGGTTATATTACTTCCTTATTGTCATCAATTTTCTTTGATTATATGTGTAATATATTTTTACATTTTTTTATTTACACATTTAAAAGGAGGATTGAAATTTGAAACACATTTTTTATTTTTTTATTGATGCTCACTTCAACTTCATTTTATTTTAAAGGGTTTACTTCATAATATCATTTTGTTTATATTTTTTTACACTTGAATTTCCATGCCAAACAAATTTGAATTTTTTTTAATAAACCCTCTAATTTTTTTATTCTCATGTTATTAAATACCATTTATAAGTAATATTACCATTTACCACTCATTATTATTAAAAATGGAATCAATTTTTTTTAATAAAACATGACTGGATTTCACTATTTAGTCGGAGAAACTTTTTTTTTCCAAAAATTTTTATTTATAAAACAGTTTTAAAAATTTTCATAAGCATATCAAAATGATTTAATAAAAACATGTTCCCCGTTTTTTTATTAACAATCATTTTAAAATGAATATTATTGTTTCTTTCTAAAAAATTCAGTTCTCTACCCTTTTACCTTGAAAAAGGAATGTTATTTTTATATTATACCACATGTACGTATTTAACTGCCATTATATATTCGAAGCTAACTTTCAAAAATTAAAATTTTAATTAAAATAATATTTTAAAATTTATTTTCAATAAAAATATTTTAAAATTTGTTTTCAAAACAAAATTATATTTTTCTCAATATTTTTTTATTGTTGTTATTCTATTTCATCAATGACATCAACCACTTATTACACACCACTAGGGATATTTTTTATTGATATCATCCTTATTCTATCTCTAGTGGTTTATGATTGATTTTTCATAGGATATTATTGACATTACTATACTTACTTACTTTTTTATTCCCCATGAAATATTCAATTTCATATGATCATTTGACATTGATTTCCACCTAATTTTCTGAATCATTAATCATAGAAATATTTATTTCCTAAATCATATATCATTTTTACAAACAGTGTCTACCTTCACATAATACATCCTGAATCTACTTTCTATTATGATATTCTATGTATCATTTATTTCATTCCAAATTATGATTCAAATTATTCATTGTGGTATTGGAAACATTGTAATGTTTACATATTATTTCATTAATTTTGTTTTAATGGTCTTTCAATGGAATTTTCATCCATCAATGTCAAAAAACTTTATTATTCGTTATCCTCCACTTATGATTTTTTATAATTATGTATTCTTATTTAAATATGGATAATTGATTAATCTACATGATTAATTATTTTAATTGGAATTTATGGGTGGATTTGAGACTTTATATAGACCATTAATTCATCAACATGTACTCATTAGACAAATTAGTTGAAAAAATTAAACATTTTTCTAAAAGTATATTTAATCCATATTTCGAATGGTCTGGATTGTATAGGTTTTTCTATTCCTCAAACATGAAATCCAGTAATTATTCATTGTATTCATTTTAATTCAATTATTATTTATCCGTGAGATTTTGCATTGACATATCTATCTATGTATTTAATTCTATATTCCTTTATTAAATGGAATGTGTTTCGGTTATTTTCCATATATTATTTATTATGACTTATATATTTGTTTGAATTTAATATTTCTTTTTGTTATTACCTTTAAAAATTATTTATTTATTAATTTTATTGATTACATGGATTGTGTGTTCAGTTTTTACCCTTTAGTATTGACTATTCTCATTGATTCATTATTGATTCTACCATATTTACCTTATTACTCATTTAAGTTCACCCTTATTTTATTTCCCTTCCCTAAAAATCAAAGAAGTGTAATATGAAATATATGAAATCATATCATAGATGGAATAAATTCATTCTAAAAATAAAAAATATTTGTGTTTTAATTAGTGTACACATTTTTAATACAATACTCATATATTCATGTCATTTACTAAGACTAATAAAATATTTTTTAATTTGGGATTTGATTACCCATAATTAGGATAATATAATGGTAATTGAAACTTCATCTAGGATCTAGGTGTCGGTGCACTACAATTTTTATCAATGGAAGTTTACTATCGACCTTGAGATCTAGATTAAAGAAATAATTTATTTATGATCCTAACAGAAAGATAGAATTTGAGGATAAGAATATAAAGAAATTAAAAAAATTTGGTAAGGTGGAGATTATGTTGGTATTCCAATCAAAATATCCCTTTCTGGATAATAAATGTTAACGTGGTTCTAGAATATTTGTACATAGGGATGAAAACTATGACAAGGTCAGTCCGACCTAACTAGAGTGTATCCAGGTATATGGAAATGGGCTTTATGGTGCACCTAGTTTGACACTCCCATGGGATACACTTAGTATATTTAAATTTTTATTGGAAACCTATATGATGAATTTTAATATATGATGCAACTAATAAACTAGGTTAAACCTAAGATTATTTACATTTAAGATAATGTGTCAAGATTTAGAAGTACTACAATTGATATTATAGTTAGACCATAAAACAAGTGACGAAAAGTTTTGAAATAAAATGGATGAAGTATTTTTGTATTGAGGTTTTGTTGAAAACCATAGTTAATATTTTGTTTAGTGATTAACCTTATTTCAAGGATTTTCATAATTATTATTTTAAATTTTTATTAATATCGTTTTAGAAAAAAACTACATGTATGTCATGTGACAACACAAAATTTCTAGAAGTGTGTTGGGGTGTAAACACCAGACCAGTGGATGACAATGGTTTCATTCCTATCAAGGGCCTACATGAGGTCCTAGTTCATTTGTAATTTTCCTAGTTAATGATTACAATGAAAAGAATTAAAAATGAACAAGTAGTTTTAATTTTTATTTTTAGATATTATTGTATTAACAAAATTGTATTGGGAGAATAGTTGGAGACTAGTATTAAGATTTTAACTCTTTGACAGGCCTTAAGATAAATTAATAGTATATTCTAATGCTTCTTGCATCAGTGTTAAATTTTTGATATGCACTTTATGACATAAGGGATGAGTAAGAATTTGATCAAATAAGAACCAAATTATTCCCCCAAACCTAGGAATAGATGAAGTGTTATAAGAAAGATATGAAGGGATATCAAAGATGGAAAAATAATATCCTTGAAAGATAAACATTATTCTATAATCAGTCTATTGAATTGTAATACAAGAATAATTTATGTGTCCGGTTTATAAAGGCTACAAAACTATTTATTCTTTCATGGATTTTATTCTACGTAATCATGCTAATATAAATGTAGTAGACACCTTCTCAATGATCATGTGTTCAGTGTTCTATAGTTTGTATGAATGGAAGTTTATTAGAAACCTTGGGAATTGCATTTAGGAAAACATAGATTACCGAACATAACTGTATGGTCAAATTTTCAGATTAGTTTATAAGAACATTATAGAATTTTGGTAAGGTAGATATTATATGGGTCAAACTAGATATATATCCATGTATGGATAGCACATGTTAATTTGGTTCTAGCATAGATGTACCTAGGGGTAACAACTTTTACAACCTCTGTTTGGCCTGACTCGACCATTACCAAGTATATGTAAACATACCATAATACGCACCTGGATTTAAACTCCCGGAGGATATGCTAAGGATAATTCATATTTTATTTAAAACGCATTTCAATGTATTTGAATATATGATAAAAATGTATAACCTAGGATAATGATATGGTGGTTTTTATTGAAGATATTGTGCCATGGTTTATAAATCCTAATAATGATATAATGTTTAAACCTTAGACCAAAGAAGGATCTATGTTGAAATAGAATAGTTAATGTACTTAGGTAATGAGGTTGTATTGGAATCATTATTTAGATATTTTTTTAGTGATTAACATTATATTAAGGATTCCCATTATATATTTTTTTAAAATAACATTAATATGTTTTTATAAAAAGACAACATGTATGTCGACTAAAAAAACATCTTGTTTGGCAAGACTGTTGGGCTTAAACCGACTATCGATGGATGGTAAGGGTTTTATTCCTTCCACTGGCCTACGTAGTGTCATAGTAATTTTTTCATTGTTTTTAGTTAAAAAATTTCATAAATAAAATTAATGATGAACCATTAGTTTTACATTTTATTTTTATAGAATAATGTGTTAACTATATCTTCATTGGGGAATAGTTGGAGACCAATAGTTAGACTTCTAATTCATGAATTGGCCATAATATCCCTTAAATGTGTATTATTGTGCATCAGGCATCAATGGTCTTCTAAATCATTATATTAAGTATATTTCCATAGACATATGCTCAATAAAGTAATTTTTTGGAATTTATGAAAGGATACCAAAAAAATAATATTATCTTAATCCCTTAATTTTTTTGAATCAATGGTCTTCTAAATCGTTATTATTTTATAGATTTGATACCTTAAAAAGTACATTTATCATTTCTTTTCTTGTGATTTATGACCTGAATCTCTCCCTATAAATATTTAAACTTTTCTTCTATGTAAGTATCTTCCCATTCCACTAATGTTTTCCTTCACAGAGACCTGTTCATATGTTAATCCATTTAAACTTTGTATTTACCAATATATATTCTCTATAGGTTGTATAATGAAAACTTCAAAATGATATAGGATTTAAAAATATCAAATATTAGACAATTTATTACCAAGTTCAAGATTAATTTATGAGGATGTAACTTACTTAATGTATGGGGAATTTAACACCCTAATATTCTTAAATATAAACCTTTAGTTTGATAGTATTTATGTCTCACAACACAGAAATCATAAGGGAATATAATATCCTAGGAATTTACAATATATTTACTATTTTAAATAAAATAAATCTATAACAAAACATGAAATTCATGTAATACAAAGTCATTGTATGTCACATGGAAAAATGATTTTCATCGATTTCTTTTCTTATGTGATGGTATGAATTTTAAAAATAAAAAAAATGTATATTTAAAATATTATTATTTAATACAATAAAATATAACAAGGCCATTAAATTAGAGGATATCATTATTATTGACATAATTATGTAAATAAATGGTTAAATTTGTTGTCTAAAAATTAAATATAAATGAATATAAGAACCATTTATATAAAAAGGGATTGTTTTTTAGAAAAAAACTATTTTTATGTCAACAATGTTGTTTTATATTATGAAATAACAATAATTACTACTGGTGAATGATATTATTTTAATATATATATATATCATATATTCAATAAAATAATTTTATAATAATCCAAAATATTTTGTTGTCATAAGTTAAGAACAATCACAATTTTACGCATAAAATCGAATATTTTTATAAAGATACTTTTTCCTCCTATTATAAAATCACCCATTTTAAATCATAATTTTGAAACATTAATAAATTTTATATGGACATATAAACCGAATTTTTTAAATATAAATTTCAAAACTAGTTTAGGTTGGATTTTGTTTATTTTCTAATGAAGTTTCATTTTTGATGAATAGTGGACAAAATATAATTTTAATTCAACAATGATTTACATTTTAAATTATCTATAAGTTTAAATTATATTATAATATGGTTTTAAAGTATAATTATATCAATTATTAATTTATTAATCATATTTACTTTATTATAATCAATTTCTCATTGAAATTATATATTAAGACCACTCAAAAGTTAGATCATTTTTACTTCAAAACCCCTCTTTATCGTCATGTTTACAAGATAAATTTTAATTTTTTTTTCAAATAATATGATTGGCATTTGAAAATAAAAATTCCAAATTATGAATCACTATAAATTAAATTTTATAATAAGGTAAACTTGTTTTTTGAAAAACTATATGTGAATTGGATTGAAATAAATAAAAATGATGAAGATTAAATTTTATTTAACAATAGACTAATCCTTATACCTAAGGGCTAAAATTACCTAGAAATTTGTTTAAAGACATTGGATGGATGTATTTTGTTCCTATATATAGTTTTCTCTAATTTTATTTATTTTTGGTGACATGTTTTATAGAAAAAACATTGTTGGAAATCCCTTTCCAAAAATTTTAAAGAATGATACTGCTCTAATATTATAAAAAGGTACTCACCCCTCCCGCATCCTCACAAATCTCAAGAAACATTGTGTGGAACCAGAATTGATAAAATAGATCATCAATATACTTACCTATATCCTAGAATCCTATCATAGGGAATTATTAATACTCAATAATCCCTTTGGTGAAAACCAAAAGGAGTTACCAGAATAAGTGGTAACATTTTTCCTCATGATCATCAGTTTTATTTAATTCTAAAATATTTTAATTAGCCAAAATCAATGCTTGTATAAAATAAACTGTATCACCAATAACTTATTATATTTTAACATTAATGTAACTACATAAAAATACAAAAAATACCATGTAATGGGTAATGAAGTTATCATTCTTGTGTTTGGTGAACTACCGCCTCACGAAGTGATGTTATTCATTTATTTCATTATGACTATTCATGGCTATGAATTATGATAGACATGATATTTATATATGATATTATTATTATATATAACTTATTTATTCTTCTTTCAATATTATATAAAACATACCTTCATTTGTTCCATATTGTGGGGAAACAATAACATCATTCATAGACATGTGGATTATTGGCCCTCAAAGCGATGTGATTCGTTCACACTATAAATGTAACGTATTAGAGGATAATTTTAATAATATCATGTGAAATGTATTATATAAATATGTTAATGGTATTATAATATATATATAAATACATATATACATATATATAATTTTATTTCATTTCATTTGAATACGATATTGAAATGGAAGTAGCGTTAATTGATGTCTACGACGTACTATCTCAATGAACGATGCATTTAATTTATTATCATAAAATATTATGTATTATTTGAAATAAAGGTATAATGGATATATATTACATTTACATAATTTTATATAATATTTATACTATGAAATCATTATCTATGTAATAAAAAAATAACAGGTTAAAACATACCTGGAAAACAGAGTAATTAACACCTAAAATAGTGAAAATAATGAATGATTACTAACTAAAATGTAATAATATATTATAATAACATAATATACTATAACTATGATAATTTTTATTTAATAATTTAGTGAAATTATTAAAATAATTATATTTGGTGTTAACGAATTTCCACTCAAAAGGGAACTCAAGGAAAGAGATTCTTGATTCTCTTTTATTTCTATGAGGCATACACCATTTTCACCACATACATATATTGTGTGGTGTATATACTTATAATTTAGATATATTATATCATGAATTATTTTATATTCAAGGCCTTTTATTTGTTTATGTCTTCTCTTTGATGGGGATTATGATTCAAAAGTTACTATATAGTTAGGGAATTCATCACAATTTCCATTATTTAAGAGATACATTATTATTGTGCATGTTATTTCATATGGATGATGGGAATGTTTCCACTAAAACATGTTAAATAATTATTATTTCATTATTCATGATATTTTGAGTTTAAATTTTAATTATTTCATCTTTTCGGATTTGTCATACTAAGTGAAAAATAATTTCATAACATAATATCTTTTCTTTGTGTTACATTACTTCCTTTTTCCATTAATATTATTAGATTATGTTTTTAATCAATTTTCACTAACTATTGTTGTATTTATAATTTTTATGTGGATTTAAATTTTACTCCCATATTATATTCATTTATGTTTACTAACACCAATATAATGGCCATTTCAAGGGTTTACTTCACAATCTAATTTTTTGAGTATATTTACACATGAATTTTCATCAGAATTAATTATTGAATAATTTTGTTAATAAATACATTAATTTTATTCTACTCTAATTATTAATTTTATTTTCCATGTAATAATTCTATTTTTCCATGCATTGGTACTTAAAATGTTTTCGAATATATTTTTATGAAAACTCAACTTCATTTCTAACATTAGTCAAAGAACCTTTTTTCATAAAAAATATTGTTTTTTATAAAGGATTAAAAATAAAACATTTGAAAATTATTTATTAAATAAAATTTTACCCTTTTTTCCTTTTACAAATGTTTTCAATGGAATCAACTTTTCTATTTCTGAAGAAGGCACTTTTCTATCCTTTGTTCTTGAAAAAAGAATGTTCTTTTTACTGTGTATGACAAATATGAATTTACCCACCATCTTATCATTTAATAATAAATTTGAAATTTAAAAGTAATTTTTTGAAATAAAATTAGTTTAAAAATTATTTTCAAAGATAATATTTCTTAATGGTTTTTAAAAAAAATAGTTTTTCATTAATAATATTTTTTAATGTTCTTATTTAATTTAATCAATGAAAATAAACCTTTATTTCACGACATAGAAGTTATTTTGTATTTATTTCATCCATATTATTACATTATATTGTTTATCATTAATTTTTATAGGAATGTTATTAAAATTCAATTATTTGATTCTATTGTTATTCCCCTTTAAAATCATCAATTTACTATGATCATTTACCTTGGAGTTTCCCATAATTATTCGTATTATTTATCATATATAGGTATTTTCCCAACCTATATATAATTTTTATATAAGGGTTTTAATTTGAAATGTTATATAATTAATCTCCTTATTCTCATGATATTCTATGTTTTTTTAATCCATTCTGAATTATGATTCAAATGATCCAATGTGGTGTGGGAATATTTGGAAAGTTTAGCGATTATTATCCTAATGAATTTTTTGAGTATCTTTCAATGGTATCTCCATTAATCAACCTCAAAAACCATTGTTTTTAGTTATCCTCCACTACATAATTATTGATAAATCTGTATTATGATTTCAATATTGATATGTGATTACTCAATGTAATGAATTAATTGGATTGTTGGTGATGGGTGGGTCCTAGAAATTATATAGTAACTCGATTCATCAGTAGGTTCTGATGAGACCAATTAATTGAAAAAACTATATAGGTTACTACCTATCGTTTTTATCCGTCTTGTGAAATGTATTGATTTTATTGGATTTTATTTGACTCCTACATGACATGAAATAATAAATAATTACCTTTATTTTGATTAAAATATTATTTTTCTAGAAGATTTTTCACTGATATATATATGTATATGCATTTCATTCTATGTTCATTGATTAAATGAAAATTTTTTAGTTATTTTCCCTTCTATATTGATTAATCCTTATCTAGTTATTTTCCTTATTTTTTTGTAGTTATTACCATGCCATATTGCTTATCCATTCATTTTATGGATTTCATGGCTAGTGTGTTCAGTTATTACCATACCCTATTTACTATCATCATTGATTCAGTATTTATTCTGCTATATTTACCATACAATAAAATTTATAACACCATTATTTTTTCCCTTCCCTAATAATCCCTAAAATATACTATTAAATTTTTGAAATAATGTCACAACTAAAATAATTTTATCATAAAAAACTATATTTAAATTTTATTATTCATTTGTAATACAAGACTCATGTATATATCTGATTTTCCAAGACCATTAAATTCTTCATTTCATTGGGATTATATGTAACACTCCAGGTAAATAGAGAATATTACATTTTCAAATTCATCCATATTTGTGAATAAAATATTAATATTACTCTAAAGGGGGTGCTATTCTCGATGGCGTGCCCAATACGCAACAACGAGTTTCTTGGGAATCTTACGTTGCAATCTAATAATAAAATAATATTATTTTAAATTGTAGTTAACGCCTAGTCGTTGTAATGGCGGGAATGAACAGAACTAACTACAAAATGATTATATATGTTTGTCAAATATTTTTACTTTTATCCAATAAATGTTAGAGGCTTAAAATGTGAATGAATCCAATTTTAAGCGTAAATATTCTAATATTCTTTAAAAGGTTGATTAACCAGCTTTTGATGGTGAACCTCTTTTAAATCCACTTTTTTAAAATTTTATGTTTTATATTTGACTAAATAAAATTCTTCTTTAGAATAGAGACATAAAAATTTACTTTGTGTAAATTTTTGGTATCTTTCCGATAAAGTTAATTTTTTTATGAATAGTGAAAAATGTTGTATTTTAATTCAAAACCTCTTTTTAATCTAATTTATTTATACGATTAGATTATATTTTGAATTGTTTTTAAAGTATAATTAGAATATATTTTTACCATTTAATCCAATAGTTGTCATTTGAATTAATTTCACTTTGAAATTGGAGTTAAACTAGTGTCAATCTTTTAATAGATATTGTTTCCTAAAAACACGCTATTTGTTTTGACAGCGGGAATTAATTATTAATTTAATTAATTCAACTTATATGTTTTTGAATTTTGTAAAATATAAATCATTTTTGAGTTCATAATATCATATATAGCTTAGGGTGAATTTTTGGTATTTTTCTAAAAAACATCAATTTTTGATGAATAGTGAAACCATTAACTGGTAGTTAAAAAAACTGATTTTTCGTTTAAATGAAACATTTCCACCTCTGTGTTTTTAATTTCAAATGTCCAACATACATGGTTGTCATTAAGAAGTAAAATTTGGTTCAATGAGATTAAAATAATTTTTTTGGTGAATAGTAACTTTTAAGTTTTTAATCGCGATTAGAGGTAATTAGTGTAATTTAATGTAAAAATAATGTTATAATAAAATGAAAATACCTAGAAACATGTCCTACCATTATTGGATGTTCCATGTCCGACCAAGACAAGCCATGGGTCAACTTGGGGACCCCATGGAGCCACTTTGGTAGGAAAATTACATTAATACCTTTTTATTTAATGTTAAAATTAAAATGTCACAAACATGTGTTGTTTTACTAATACAATTTTTATATGGGGTTGTACAAGTCATATTTTTTTACTATAAATATTAATAGGAAAGCTAAAAATATTTCCAACATCATAGTATTTTTTTATAATTTTTAGACATTAACTAAATTAAATTATTTATTACACAATGTTGATGCAGCGATTACCTCATTATTTACCGATTTAAATAAAATTGAAAGATAATGTAAAATATAAGACCTAAACATTTCCAAAAGCTATTGGATGATTGTAGTTATAACAATTATCACCTTTTCCTTGAAACAAATCAATGTGGGACCTTTGAAATCATAAAGTCATTCTAAAATAAAGTAACATTTTCTTACTTTCCAAGAGTGCCCCTCCTCTCCTCTTATAAAAGGCCCCCAACTCTACCTCCTTACCCACACCTCTCTAGCCTTTGGCTCGGCCAAACCCTGACCACTTTGTCTCTCCATATCCCTCTATTACTCCTAGAAGCCTCACTTTGTGCAGAAGTCTTCCCAAGTAAGCCTTTGAGCTCAAATCAAAAAGAGTTACCCGATTTAAAGGTAGTGTCTTCTCTTGTGTTCTTTTGTTTTATTTTTCTTCTCCAACCACCTAAACTCTTTTTATTATTTTCTTTTGTAACAACTACAGTATATACAATATACTAGGATGTTGTTATAAGAATCATTCGAGCTACACTTACACACACCTACATCTAATGGTTAAAGAACATACTGTTTTTGTGGATGGCGAATTTCTGCCTCACGAAACGATGATTGTTCAACACTAATATAACACCTTAAAAGGTGGCCATTAAGATGTCACTATATTTATATATGATATATAATATGTTTATTTTTTACTTAAGCTTATGTATTTTTAGTTTTTGGCATACCTTTATTGTTTCCATATTGGGTGAACACGATAATTTCATTTTAGGAAGTGCGGACTACCGCCCCCTCAAAGTGATTTGATTCCTTAATGCCATATGTGGGATGTATAAAGGATGGATTTAAAGTTATTATATATGATTTATGGTATTTATAAATGGTGAATATTATTATGTAATTAAAATATACATACCTCTAATTTGGTTTTAATTCCATTAATATGACATAGAAATGAAAGTAGCGTTCATGCGTACGTACGGCTTACCGTCTCCATGAACGGTGCATTTCATTTCTTACCTCTAAATGATTATGTAATATTATAAATACATGTATATTCTGGATATATATAATATATATGATATCCAAATCAGTAATATCATTCTGGATATAATGTACCTTTGACAACACGAACAACATGTAATTGTAAGAAGTCCACTTTCGACTTAAGAACCAAATATCAACAAAACAAACATTATTAACTTAAATGATTACATAATGTTTATAACATGGCAATAAGTGATATAAAAGTAATAATGAACTTAAAAAATGTTCTCAAGCAAGTGGAAATTAACTCAAGTTTATTATTCATGACATTAAAGAACGATCGAGTCAAGTCGGACCCGAGGTAAGGGATCCAACCTCTCTCGTTCTTTTTAAGTAATCTCTTTTATGTCATTTCTTATAAGCTCATCATTATTATGTTTGGGATGTTCTTTTATATTCATCATACTGTAATTTTTTTGTTCATATTATGAGATGCCCTATTTGATCTCATAAATCCATTTTTGGAAGTATTAAGTGGCGCCGTTATGCTGTCGAGTTTTCGTAAGGGATTTTCATCTCACTTTTATTCCCGTGAGATTTATGCTACATTTTCCACTATTTCTTTTGTGTGGTGTATCTACTACCCATTATTCTAATATTTTTGTAATATACTTTGGTTTATCAGTATTTACATCAATGTTTTATAGTCCTTCTTTCATGGGTTGTACGTTTCGAAAGTTACCCAAGTCCGTAAGCGAACCTTTCACCCTCCTAATTTTAAAAGACTTCTTTTGTTATGTCATTTAATTTAAATCTTATTATGTTGGGATATGTTCTTCTATATCCTTATTGATGTAAAGTTTATGTCCATGTGATGAGATACCATTCACTCTATCATTGAATAATTTTCTGAATTTTGAAGTGACGATGTTCGGCTGTCGAATTTTTACAAGGGAACGTCTTAACTCAATTTCGATTTCATTGGGTTCAACTAGTTCTTCTTGAACATGTCATCCTATGAATATGTGTGAATGACCTCTTATTGTTTCACACTTAATATCCATTTATACTGGGTGTATTTATATTTCTCACACATAATTATGTGATAGATTTATCCTTAATTTAAGGATACCATCTTTATAATGGATTTCATCTCAATTTACATTTCCATTGAGTCTTCATTGTTGTTATGCACCAATTCACTCTTATATGGTGTGTATGCTATCCTTTGACATATTATATCATGAATCCATTTATTCTCATGATATTATAAAGTTATGATTAAATTTTATTCCACAATTATTTGTATTCAAGAGTCTCTCATTTTGTTAAAAACTCTTTAACAAAAATATCATCTTAAATGTTTTAAAGATTTATTATTCTAAATATTTATCTTTAATGTCCATGTTTTCGAAATGGTTTCAGTATTTATTTATATGGACATTAATGTTTTAAAATTACAATTCCATTAAAATATTCAAAGTGGTAAGGGACTTCATCTCAATCTTCTTTCATTGAGGCATATTTCGTTTTATACACAACTTTCATTTATACGGTGTATAAAACCCTTTGACTTTTACTTTTATACAAAAGGAATCTTTTTCGACGAAGCATTTTACTAAACAAAGAAAAAGGAATGTTTCTTTTAACGTACGTGGTGACAACGACCTTTTCCTCCACCGTGAGTATTATTTGGTCTTTGGCTTCCTCAACAAGCCGTAATGTTTCTTTTAAAATGAAATAAATACCATATACTATTTTATGTATTTTGGTATTGAAAATGTTTTTTACAATGGATTTGTTATGTCAATATATTTAATTGATATATTGTGATAAAAGTGTGGAAATGTTTTCTTTCCATTATATTTGTTTTATGTCTTATGATCTTATAATGGTACTTGGAAATTTGACGGGTGGTTACGTGATAAAACATATGATGGGTTGTTCCATGAATACCAGGACGGGTGGTTACGTTATAACCACTAATGCATTGGGTATGGAAGTCAGCCGTTTGGCTATTCTATTAAGTATGTGTGGAAGTCGACTGTATGGTTATTCCATTTAAGTATGTTTATGTCCCAAGTTACCTTTATATGTTATGTGTTCTTTATATGGGTTTTATGGTAATCTTTTGGTTACAAAAGGGTAAGTAATGATATTTTATTCAGTGAATAGTTTTTACTACTTCCTAAAGGTGAAAGGTATTACTTTGATAAAGTGTACATGGTTTACTTGTTGCTTTGAAAAACTAACAGTTATCATTCTTTGTGTATCCCTTGCTGAGCTTTTTATGCTCACCCCAAGTTTTTTTTGAAATGTTTTTCACAGGACATAATGTGGAATAGGGTCAAGGATGGGATCAAGGGAATGTCATGCTATCTAATACATGTAACTAGACATACTTCTTTTTAAGAGTTTTTATTTTATGGAAATTTAGTAGAAGTGACTACTTTGTAATCTTTTGAGATGTAATAGTTATGTCCTAATGCTCTAAAAATATAAACCTGAAAAGATCCTCAATGTGAATTATTCATTTAATTCAATATTAAGCAAGGTTTAAGGCTGGGACCTCATAGTTGGTATCAGAGGTCGGTTTAGATAACTTTAGAGGTTAGGGTATTCTCTAAGCATAAGTGACATTACCATAATGGTTATGATTTCAGAAAGAGTCGTAGTTTTAGATAAAGTGAATGAGTAAGTATATCTTGTTGTTTATCTTACTCATTAGTATATGATGGTTTTGTTGATATACTCACACTGACCTTTTTGGTTTTAGCAAATGGTTGGATCTAGCAGGCACCAAAGTAACAGTGGATGTGAAGGAAACTGTGACAGTTTTCTGAGCGAGAAACTGAATGATATGGGAGATGCAATGAGAACTCTTGTGTTTATCCTCAACCAACTATATGGAGTCACGATTTACCACCTAAACCTTGGTGATTTCTATAAGGCATCATATATGCGAGAAACAAATCCCTACATAACTACAGGTAATAATCATAAAGGTAAGTGTGTTCAAAAACCTATGTGTCAATGATGTGGAAAGAAACACCTAGGAAAATGTTTCAAAGGGACAGAAATATGCTATAGATGTGGAAATGAAGGACATAAAGCAAGAACCTACCATGGAAAAAGGAAGCATCCAGTTGACTCGAGGAAAGGGAAAGAAGTTCTTTCTAAGGGATCAATTGAATGTTTTAAATGTGGTGTGCATGGTCATTATGAAAACACATGTCCTATGAAGAAGTTTCGGGAATGGGATCACCATGTTCGTACAAATATTCGTTTACCAGTACCTAATGCGATTCCGATTGAGGATGAAGAAACTGACAATGACCAGTCAAAGGTATGGATTATTTCATAACATTTGTTTTCCTATTTTGGAATCTTAGGATATGATTCATGATTTTGTTTGTAGGAATGAAGTATTTCAGAATAAGATGGAAAGGAATGGTTAATGGATCATGAAGAATGTTGAATGAGTAAGAAGTCAACATATAATGGCTTCAAGAGTTATGGTGAAATTCTTAAGAGTATTAAGTCTCTTTTAAAGATGGGGTTACATTAGAAGACTTTTTATAGTATGTGTAACCCTGATGTTTGATATATGAAAATTTTATTCAAGGAATAGTTATATGTTCTTTTTTAGACATAGTTATAAAGAACCATTTGGGTTTATATGATCCTTACTTTTGAGGTAATTATGGGTTATTATATATTATGATGGAAAATGAAAGTCATGAGACAAAATTGATGTTAAAATATTTTATGATTATTTTTGAATATTTTATCTCGTTTTGGTGAATTTTTTATGAAATATATAGTTTTAGAAAAAGGCAAACACGCAGACCGTGTGACAACCTGTCGCGTCGGACAAAGCTACAGGAATCGAACCCACAACCAAAGTGCGACTGGTATTTATCGCCTACCACTAGACTACGTGAAGTCCCTGGTTAGTTTGACCAATTCATTATAGTTAGAGGATTTTAGGAATCAGGAGTAAGTTTATTTTTGGGTTATCTATGGAAATTATTAACCTATCATCGAGGATATGTGATTAGGTTAATTACTTTTCAATATGAGAACTTAAGAGCAACTGATTTTATTTGGAGATAAAAGTTAATTTGTACCTTGGAAGACTATGTGATTAAATCCTTCAAATATTTGGGTTTCAATCTTAGTTTGGTTTACATTGAAGAATTTTATGGAAAATAGTTTATCGAATGGTCTTCGTTGAACTTTGGGGTTTTTTTTGACAAAGTACTTGTTCGCATTATCTGATCTCGTACTAACAATTTTGGTTTTGGATTTTTTCTAAAGACATGGGAAATATATAGTTCTCTTTTTTGGATTAGGTGATTCTCAAGAAGTTGATTATAGTACTCATAATGCGAACAAGTCTTCCTAAATACTCGTCTTTTGGAGAAAATATGAGTTTGATTAAGGAATCTTGTAAAAGTTGATAGTCTACGTGACAAGTAAGTATGTTTCATTATGATTTAGTTAAGCTCAAAAATAAATTCCTCAATGAAGAGTAACTTAAAACAAAAATGTGGTCTGTTAACTTTTCCTACTGGGGAATCGAATACCGTTTAACCCATCACAAGTTTGTGATTTTCTTATGGTTAACTTTCTCCTAGACATGTTTACTATCACTCTCCATCAGAACATGACCCTTTGTTTTTTCCACCATGTCCATATTTTCATACTTGGAATCCTAGTATGGGTTAACTCGGGTGACCTTTCTACTTCTCTTTCATTATTTTAAAGTGATTGTTTTACTGACTCTTGTTCCGATGTGGGATTTTCAATGAAGTTTCCAATCCAAATTTTAAAATTGCGAGGACGCAATTTCCAAAAGGGGGGAAGGATGTAACACCCATGGTAAATAGAGTATATGAAATTTTCACATTCCTCCATATTTGTGAATAAAATATTAATATTACTTTAAAGGGGACACTATGCTCGATGGCGTGCCCAATACGCAACAACAAGTTTCTTGGGAATCTTACGTTGCAATCTAATAATAAACTAATATTATTTTAAATTGTAGTTAACGCCTAGTTGTTGTAATGGCGGGAATGAGTGGAACTAACTAAAAATTGATTATATATGTTTTTCAAATATTTTTACTTTTATCAAATAAATGTTAGAGGTTTAAAATGTAAATGAATCCAATTTTAAGCATAAATATTCTAATATAATTTAAAAGGTCGATTAACCTCCTTTTGATGGAGAACCTCCTTTAAATCCACATTTTGAAAATTTCATGTGTTATATTTGACAAAATAAAATTCTTCTTTAGAATCAAGACATCAAAATTTTCTCTGTGTAAATTTTTGGTATCTTTCCGATAAAGTTCATTTTTTTATGAATAGTGGAAAATGTTGTATTTTAATTCAAAACCTCTTTTTAGTCTAATTTATTTATATGATTAGATTATCTTTTGAATTGTTTTAAAGAAAAATTAGAATATATTTTTACCATTTAATCCAATAGTGGTCATTGGAATTAATGTCACTTTGAAATTGGACTTAAACTAGTGTCAATCTTTTAATAGATATTATTTCTTAAAAACACGCTATTTGTTTTGACAGCAGGAATTAATTATTAAATTAATTAATACAAATTATATGTTTTGAATTTTGTAAAATAGAAATCATTTTTGTGTTTGGAATATCAAAGATAGCTTAGGGTGATTTTTTGGAATTTTTCTGAAAAACTTCAATTTTTGATGAAAAGTCAAACCACTAAGTGGTAGTTAAAGAAACTGATTTTTCATTTAAATGAAAATTTTCCACCTCTGTGTTTTGAATTTAAAAAATCCGACATACATGGTTTTCATTAATATGAAAAATGTGGTTCAATGGGATTAAAATAATTTTTTGTTGAATAATAACTTTTATGTTTTTAATCGCGATTAAAGGTAATTAGTGTGATTTAAGGTAAAAATAATGTTATAATAAAATTAAAATACCTAGACACATGTCCTACCCTTATTGGATGTGTCATGGCCGACCAAGAAAATCCATGGGTCAACTTGGGGACCCCATGGATCCACTTTGGTAGGAAGATGACATTAATATCTTTTTATTTAATGTTAAAATTAAAATGTCACAAACTTGTGTTGTTTTACTAAAACAATTTTTATATGGGGTTATACAAGTCAGATTTTTGACTATAAATATTCATTGGAAATATAAAAATATTTCCAACATCATATTATTTTTTTATAATTTTTAAACATTAACTAAATAAAATTATTTATGACACCATGATGATGCAGTGATTACCTCATTATTTAACGATTTAAATAAAATGGAAAGATAATGTAAAATCTAAGACCAACACATGTCAAAAACCTATTGGATGAGTGGATTTCGAACCCCTATCACCTTACCCTATAAACACATCAATTTGGGAACTTTAAAATCCGATACTCATTCTAAAATAAAGTAACATTTCCTTACTTTCCAAGAGTGCCCCTCCTCTCCTCTTATAAAAGGACCCCACCTCTACCTCCTTACCCACACCACTAAAGCCTTTGACTCGGCCAAACCCTGCCAATTTTGTCTCTCCAAATACCTATCTTACTCCGAGAAGCCTCACATTGGGCAGAAGGCTTCCCAAGGAAGCCTTTGATCTCAAATCAAAAAGAGTTACCCGATTTAAAGGTAGTGTCTTCTCTTGTGTTATTTTGTTTTATTTGTCTTCTCCAACCCCCTAAACTCTTTTTATTATTTTATTTTGTAACAACTACAGTATATTAAATATACTTGTATGTTTTTATGAGAATAATTAGAGCTACACTTACACACACCGACATCTAATGGTTATAGAACATACTGTTTCTGTGGATGGCGAATTTCTGCGTCATGAAACGATGATTGTTCAACACCCATATAACACCTTCAAAGGTGGCCATTAAGATGTCACTATATTTATATATGATATATAATATGTTTATGTTTTACTTAAGCTTCTGAATTTTTCTTTTATGGCATACCTTTATGGTTTCCATTGTGGGTAAACACGATAATTTCATTTTAGGAAGTGCGGACTACCGCCCCTCAAAGTGATTTGATTCGTTAATGCCATATGTGGGATGTATAAAGGATGGATTTAAAGTTATTATATATTATGTATGTTACATATAAATGATGAATATAATTCTGGAATTAAAATATACATACCTCTCATTAAGTTTTAATTCCATTAATATGACATAGAAATGAAAGTAGCGTTCATGCGTACTTACGACTTACCGTCTCCATGAATGGTACATTTCATTTCTTACCTCTAAATGATTATGTAATATTATAAATACATGTATATTCTGGATATATATAATATATATGATATCCAAATAATTAATATCATTCTAGATATAATGAACCTTTGACCACACGAACAACATGTAATTGTAAGAAATCCACTTTCGACTTAAGAACCAAATATCGACAAAACAAACATTATTAACATAAATGATCACATAATGTTTATAACATGGAAATAAGTGATATAAAAGGAATAATTAACATGAAAAAGTATCTTAAGAAAGAGGAAATTAAATGAAGTTTATTATTCAGGACGTTAAAGAACGATTGAGTCAAGTCGGACCTGAGGTAAGGGATCCAACCTCTCTCGTTCATTTTAAGTAATCTCTTTAATGTCATTTCTTATAAGCTCATCATTATTATGTTTGGGATGTTCTTTTATATTCATAATACTGTAATGTTTTGGTTCATATTATGAGAGAACCTATTTGATCTAATAAATCTATTTTTGGAAGTATTAAGTTGCACTGTTAGGTTTCTGAGTTTTCGTAAGGGATTTTCATCTTACTTTTATTCCCGTGGGCTTTGTGCTACATTTGCCACCATTTCCATTGTGTGGTCTATGTACTACCCATTATTCTAATATTTTTGTAATATAATTTCGTTTATCAGTATTTATATCAATGTTTTATAGTCCTTCTTTCATGGGTTGTACGTTTCGAAAGTTACCCAAGTCGATAAGGGAACCTTTCACCCTCCTCATTTTAAAACACTTATTTTGTTATGTATTTTAATTTACATCTTATTATGTTGGGATATGTTCTTCTATATCCTTATTGATCTAAAGTTTATGTCCATGTTATGAGATAACATTCACTCTCTCATCGACTAATTTTCTAAATTTTGAAGTGACGCCGTTAGGCTGTCGAATTTTTACAGGGGAATGTCTTAACCCAATTTTGATTTCTTTGGGTTCAACCAGTACTTCATGAACATGTCATCCTATGAATATGTGTGAATGACCTGTGATTGTTTCACACTTAATATCCATTTATATTGGGTGTATTTATATTTCTCACACATAATTATGTGATAGATTTATCCTTAATTTAAGGATACCATCTTTATAATGGATTTCATCTCAATTTACATTTCCATTGAGACTTCATTGTTGTTATGAACCAATTCACTCTTATATGGTGTGTATACTATCCTTTGACATATTAAATCATTAATACCTTTATTCTCATGATATTATAATGTTATTATTAAATGTTATTCCACAATTAATTTTATTCAAGAGTCTCTCATTTTGTTAAAAACTCTTTAACAAAAATATCGTCTTAAATATTTTAAATATTTATTATTCTAAATAATTATCTTTAATGTCCATGTTTTTGAAATGATTTTCAGTATTTATTGATATGGAAATTAATGTTTTAAAATTACAATTCCATTAAAAGATTCAATGTGGTAAGGCACTTTGTCTCAATCTTCTTTCATTGAGGCATATTTCGTTTTATACACAACTTTCTTTTATACGGTGTATAAACCCCTTTGACTTTTACTTTTATACAAATGGAATATTTTTCTACGAAGTGTTTTACTAAACGAAAAAAAGGAATGTTTCTTTTAACGTACGCGGTGACAACGACGTTTTCCACCGCCGCGAGTATTATTTGGTCTTTGGCTTCCTCAACAAGCTGTAATGTTTTTTTAAATGAAATAAATAACATATAATCTTTTATGTATTTTGGTATTGAAAATGGATTTTATAATGGATTTTTTATGTCAATATATTTAAGTGATATATTTTGATCAAAGTGTGGAAATGTTTTCTTTCCATTATATTTGTTTTATGTCTTGTGATCTTATAATGGTACTTGGACTTTTGACGGGTGTTTACGTGATAAACCATATGACGGGTGGTGCCGTGAATACCAGGATGGGTGGTTACGTTATAACCTCGAATGCATTGGGTATGGAAGTCGGCCGTACGGCTATTCCATTAAGTATGTGTGGAAGTCGACCGTATGGTTATTCCAATTAAGTATGTTTACGTCCCAAGTTACCTTTATATGTTATGTGTTCTTTATATGGGTATTATGGTAATATTTTGGTTACAAAATTGTAAGTAATTATATTTTATTCAGTGAAGAGTTTTTTCTACTTCCTAAAGGTGAAAGGTATTACTTCGACAAATTGTACATGGTTTACTTGTTGCTTTGAAAAACTAACCGTTTTCATTCTTTGTGTATCATTGCTGAGATTTTTATGCTCACCCCATGTTTTTTTTGAAATGTTTTTCACAGGAATTAATGTGGAATAGGGTCAAGGATGGGATCAAGGGTAAGTCATGCTATCTAATACATGGAACTAAACATACGTCTTTTTAAGAGTTTTTATTTAATGGAAATTTAGTTGAAGTGAATACTTTTTAATCTTTTGGGATTTAATAGTTATGTCCTAATAAACTTACTCATGATTCCTAAAATCATCTAACTAAAAAGAATTAGTCAAACTAACCAGGGACTTCACATAGTCCAGTGGTAGGCGATAAATACCAGTCGCACTTTGGTTGTGGATTCAATTCCCGCAGCTTTGTCCGATGTGATGGGTTGTCACATGGCCTGCATGTTGTCCTTTTTTTTAAAACTATATATTTCGTTAAAAATTCCCCAAAACGAGATAAAATATTCAAAAATAATCATAACATATTTTAAAATCAAGTTTATCTCATGCCTTTCATTTTCCATCATAATATATAACAACCCATAATTAACTCAAAAGTAAGGATCATATAAACCCAAATGGTTCTTTATAACTATGTCCACAAAAGAACAGATAACTATTCCTTGAATAATGTTTTCATATATCAAACATCAGGGTTACACATACTATAAAAAGTATTCTAATGTAACCCCATCATTAAAAGAGACTTAATAATCTTAAGAATTTCACCATATCTCTTGAAGCCCTTATATGTTGACTTCATACTCATTCAACATTCTTCATGATCCATTAACCATTCCTTTCCAACTTATTATGAAATACTTCATTCCTACAAACAAAATCATGAATCATATCCTAAGATTCCAAAATAGGAAAACAAATGTTATGAAATAATATATACCTTTGACTGGTCATTTTCAGTTTCTTCATCCTCAATCAGAATGGAATTAGGTACTGGTAAACGAATATTTGTACGATCTTGGTGATCCCATTCCTGAAACTTCTTCATAGGACATGTGTTTGCATAATGACCATGCACACCACATTTAAAACATTCAATTGATCCCTGAGAAAGAACTTCTTTCCCTTTCCTCGAGTCAACTGGATGCTTCCTTTTTCCATGGCAGGTTCTTGCTTTATGACCTTCATTTCCACATCTATAGCATATTTCTGTCCCTTTGAAACATTTTCCTAGGTGTTTCATTCCACATATTTGACACATAGGTTTTTGAACACACTTACCTTTATGATTATTACCTGTAGTTCTGTAGGGATTTTTTTCTCGCATTTATGATGCCTTATAGAAATAAACATGGTTTAGGTGGTCAATCATGACTCCAGATAGTTGGTTGAGGATAAACACAAGAGTTCTCATTGCAGCTCCCATATCATTCAGTTTCTCACTCAGAAAACTATAAATGTTTCCTTCACATCCACTGTTACCATGGTGCCTGCTAGAACCAGCCATTCACTAAAACCAAAAAGGTCAGTTTGAGAGACCCTATTTTCTCTCATCAATCCATTTTTGGAAGTTTTGAGCGGCACCGTTAGGCAGCCGAATTTTCGTAAGAGATCCATCCTCTCTCGTTCTTTTTAAGTAATCTCTTTTATGTCATTTCTTTTAAGCTCATAATTCTTATGTTTGGGATGTTCTTTTATATTCATCATACTGTAATTTTTTTGTTCATATTATGAGAGACCCTATTTGATCTCATAAATCCATTTTTGGAAGTATTAAGTGGCACCGTTAGGCTGCCGAGTTTCTGTAAGGGAATTTCATCTCACTTTTATTCCCGTGAGATTTATGCAAAATTTGCCACCATTTCCTTTGTGTGGTGTATGTACTACCCATTATTCTAATATTTGTGTAATATACTTTCATTTATCAGTATTTACATCAATGCTTTATAGTCCTTCTTTCATGGGTTGTACGTTTCAAAAGTTACCCAAGTCGGTAAGGGAACCTTTCACCCTCCTCATTTTAAAAGACTTCTTTTGTTTTGTCTTTTAATTTACATCTTATTATGTTAGGATATGCTCTTCTATATCCTTATTGATGTAAAGTTTATGTCCATGTTATGAGATACCATTCACTCTCTCATCGACTAATTTTCTGAATTTTGAAGTGACGCCGTTAGGCTATTGATTTTTTACAAGGGAACGTCTTAAACCAATTTTGATTTCTTTGGGTTCAACCAGTACTTCTTGAACATGTCATCCAATGAATATGTGTGAATGACCTATGATTTTTTCACACTTAATATCCATTTATATTTGGTGTATTTATATTTCTCACACATAATTATGTGATAGATTTATCCTTAATTTAAGGATACCATCTTTATAATGGATTTCGTCTCAATTTACATTACCATTGAGACTTCATTGTTGTTATGCACCAATTCACTCTTATATGGTGTGTATAATGTCCTTTGACATATTATATCATGAATCCCTTTATTCTCATGATATTATAAAGTTATGATTAAATGGTATTCCATAATTATTTGTATTCAAGAATCTCTCATTTTGTTAAAAACTCTTTAACAAAAATATCGTCTTAAATGTTTTAAAGATTTATTATTCTAAATATTTATCTTTAATGTCCATGTTTTCAAAATGGTTTTCAGTATTTATTTATATGGACATTAATGTTTTAAAATTACAATTTCATTAAAAGCTTCAAAGTGGTAAGGGACTTCGTCTCAATCTCCTTTCATTGAGGCCTATTTCGTTTTATACACAACTTTCTTTTATACGGTGTATAAACACCTTTGACTTTTAATTTTCTACAAAAGGAATCTTTTTCTATGAAGAGTTTTACTAAATGACAAAAAGGAATGTTTTTTAAACGTACGCGGTGACAACGAACTTTTCTGCCGCCGCGAGTATTATTTGGTCTTTGGCTTCCTCAACAAGCTGTAATGTTTTTTTTAAATGAAATAAATACCATATACTCTTTTATGTATTTTGGTATTGAAAGTGGTTTTTATAATGGATTTGTTATGTCAATATATTTAAGTGATATATTGTGATCAAAGTGTGGAAATTTTTTCTTTCCATTGTATTTTTTTATGTCTTATGATCTTATAATGGTACTTGGACATTTGACAGGTGGTTACGTGATAAACCATATGACGGGTGGTGCTGGGAATACCAGGACGAGTGTTTACGTTATAACCTCCAAGGCATTGGGTATGGAAGTCGTCCGTATGGCTATTCCATTAAGTATGTGTGGATGTTGACCGTATGGTCAATCCATTTAAGTATGTTTATGTCCCAAGTTACCTTTATATATTATGTGTTCTTTATATGGGGTTTATGGTAACATTTTGTTTACAAAAGGGTAAGTAATGATAGTTTATTTAGTGAAGAGTTTTTACTAATTCCTAAAGGTGAACGGTATTACTTTGATAAAGTGTACATGGTTTACTTGTTCCTTGGAAAAACTAACAGTTTTCGTTCATTGTGTATCCCTTACTGAGATTTTTATGCTCACCCCAAGTTTTTTTGAAATTTTTTTCACAGGACATAATGTGGAATAGGGTCAAGGATGGGATCAAGGGAAAGTCATGCTATCTAATACATGGAACTAGACATACTTATTTTTAAGAGTTTATATTTTATGGAAATTTAGTAGAAGTGACTACTTTGTAATCTTTTGAGATGTAATAGTTATGTCCTAATTCTCTAAAACTCTAAACCTGAAAAGATCCTCAATGTGAATTATTCATTTAATTCAATATTAAGTAAGGTTTAAGGTCTGAGCCTCATATTATATTACACGTAATTATGTCAATGTAATGGTTTTAGACACTAACATAAAACTTACTGGGGTTGGGTCACTACATCCTTCAAAAGTGTGAAAGCATTATCATGGAATGTTTTTCTTCTTATATATGTTGAATAACATGATAAATGATGGATCTTGTGATGGAATGAGATAATTTTCAAAGACCATTTCCCCTATTCAATGTATATCTAAAGGGGTTTCGAATAATCAAATGGACATATCTGAGGTCCTTCAAATGATCATGAGGTCTCGTTGATTGACATGTAAAAAATTTTTAAGAAATTATCTGGAAGACATTAATATATTATTATCACTTTTATAGATCCCTTCATAAGAATATGAGGGATTATTATAGGGGCCTTATATGATTAGAATAAATCTTCAATGTGGATTCACGTGGTAATTATCAAATCACTTGGAGAATGAAGTACAACTGTGTGATGTTACTAAGGTCACGCGATTGTGTGTCCTCCGGGTGGTTACACAATTCACATGATCCATCCTATAGATGTTCATGTATTCATTCTACCATATCTATTTTATTGTTCATAAAATAAGTCATTGAATTTATGTATTTCTTCATATCTAAAATTTTTGTTGCTCAATTGGTGGGAGACAACATTGATCTTATCATCAATACTAATTGGATCATATTAGAACATTAGGATTAAAATTGTGTTTATTTATTTTAATATTTCATAATTTTGTTACCATTATTTATAAACATTAAATTTTCATCTAAATTATAATGGTTATTTTATGTCTCTTAGAATTATAGGGTTTAAAACGTCATATGAATAATCATATCAATCATATGTGATGATTTGTTTTAATTTTTTATACATTTTTATCATCATATTCTTCCCCTAAAAAATATTTCATCATCTCAATTTTAATAAATCATAACTAATCAATGTTTTTAGGGTATTCTTAACATATTAATCATTGTATATAAAACTTATAATATGATATCTACTATTAAATTATATGAAATATAATGTTACTTATCATTCTAAAAACGTGTCAACTCATAAAATCATTAACCCAAATATATATATACCATAATCATATACCCTCAATTACATACCATTCCTTAAAACATTTTCAATTACAAAACATTAATAAACTTCCAAAATTATATAATTCTTTGGATATTAACTCTATATTTGAATCATAAATGTAGTAATCACTAGTTTATAAAGTCACAAAAGAATAAATATATAAATATCATAATCATTAAAATTATATACAAATTACCCCAAATAACATTTTCACCTTTTTAATATTTCAATAACTAATTCAAATTCTATCAGCATTATATTACACAATTTTTTGGAAATCAATCAAAAACTTGTTGACTTGAAACTATTAATGTATTAAAACTTATAATTTTCTATACATTAGTAATGTTTTATCCAATAGTTTTCCCCAAAATATAACATTTTCATAAGATAACTTTTAGTGTTGTGGATAATAGTTAATATATATTTCAAATCCATTAATTAATATATATTGAATAAAAACCATTATTTGATTCACATATTTCTCATAATTATTAAAATATACCATAATATCATCAATAAGTATCACTCACTAGTTAAAATAAGATAGAGTATCAATAATTATTTATTATAATAAAATAAACATGACATCCTGAGGTTAGACTATAAAAATCGCATTTTCATCATAAGAAAAATATATTAAGATTCCAAACCCATTACAAATTATATAAATTTCAATTAAAATGAATAGTTTATTACAGAATCATACCATTCTCATTTTCATTTTTTGGGATCCTTTTTCAACCAAATAATAAAAAAATGGTTCTTTATAAAATCAACGTAATTGACCACATGAAAATGAATTATTAATGCAAATTTGTAATCTATAATGAAAACATAAATTAAACCTATGATATTTTAATTCAATCAAATTTACATTTTTCTTGGTTCTACAATACATATTATCATTGTCCCATAATGTAATTATGAAATGAATCCATCATAATGATTCAAAATGGTAAAGTTATTAACCAAATAATATCCACCAGAAGTATCAAGAATATTGTGAAATATTTTGACCGCTCATCATTAAGTATAGTGAATATTACTTCAATTGTCAACCAACCTTTTGAAGGTGATTATGCCTATGTGAATCTGTTCCATCAATGTATCCACTTCCTAGTACATAAAAATTTGTATAATTTCATGAAAAACTACATAATATATAACTTTGGTGATGGAAATATATGAAAGGGGAGAGATTAGATACTCATTAAGTTTATACATATTTTAGAAACAATAGATGATGTTATGGGTATATTCAATATATATATATGAAACATATACACATTAAATTACATATCATATATTAGGTAATAACAATTCAGATAATAATTGATGTAGATGGTGCATAGTTTTTTATAGTTGTTATTATAGTTATGAAAGATAATGATAACATGAATAATATATTAATTTCAAAATTTAAATAATATTTCTCACAAATAGGCCCAAATTCCATTTCAATTAAAGTTTTATGCTTGAAGATTAGTTAAACAGAAATCATATATGGTTGAAATTGAAAACAATCAACCTTAATAATTTTCCAATATTACTTTTTTATATTTCTCACATCTACAATGTTAATCATTATAAAATGGGGTATGAATTCAAAATAGTGGAATGGAATCTGATTCAATGTAATGGGAAAGCAATTAATGATCGATCATATCCTAAACATGAGAGAGATCATGAGGAGGGGATAAATGTATAACTTTATTAGCTTAAGACCATAGATAATAACCATTGAATAGGGAACAAAAACATAATATCATAAATATTTCATTATATAATTTTAAAAGTTCTTACATGGTTTGAACTACAACTCAATAATAATTAAATATGAAATAATGTAACAAGAATGTTGAATATTTCAAAATATGGTGTTTCATGAAAAAATGGAAAATCAAGAAAATGATATTCATCATTTATATGTGGGATAACTAGACTAAAATAGAGAAAATGTTTCACAAACATAAATAATGTAAATCCTTTTTGATAAAACACATTATTCCCACCCCATTGTGAAAACGTCACTGGTCCACACCTTAATATGTGAGAAAATTTATAATTACCATGAAGATATGAAATAACTTATTATTTTGATGCTTAATTGTCTCATGATATATGAAGGTAATAAATTTAATCTTGCAGTCAAATAGGATCTCACCCATCAATATCCTTACATATGGTGATACTTAAATCAAGCAGTAGGATTCATAAAGAGACAATGGAAATCAAATGGTTGTCTTAGTACTTTTAATAAAACCACATTACATTAAATTAAGAAATGAAAAGACGTAAAAATTATAATTATAACAAAGGGATTATTTATTTATTAAATAAATTGGGTGGTTAAAATATCACTTCAAGGGAGATAAAACTTGTACAAGAAAATATATAGTAAAATTATAAAAAAATTGAATTTGTTTTAAACAATGTTATAAAATATATTGTTAAGTTCAATTTAAAAATAATTTTGAGAAGGTAAGGATATTACATTCAAAAAAATTATTATATTTATTTACAAATTATTGATCATTTAGGATTAACAAAAAAATCTAATAAATATGATGTGTAGATATTTAAAATATATATTTAATTATACTATTATTACAATTTAAATGGAAAAAATATTTAAATGTTTCAAGTTATTCAACTCATAAAATATGAAAATTAATATATTAGGAACATTAAGGAGAAAAAATAGGAATATATATAATTATGTTATACACTATATATATGAATATTTTGGACATGGAAGAAATAATTCATCGGTAATAATAATAGTTATTCATATAAATGTTGCACACACATTTATGAAATTTTTTATAAAATAATATGTTATTAATGTTGAGAAGTAATTTACATATAGATAATTTTGAAATACCAAATATAATAGGGAAATTATAGTTTTATAGAATGTATAAGATGTATATTCATGTAAAAAATACTATGATCTAATGAATCGTAAATTGAGTTTATTAAATTAAAACCATGAAATATTGATTATTATATAGAGTTATATCCTAATGTGTAAAAAAATAACGATATTAGTCACATTTTTTAAACCTATTCATGTTTTAACCATTGTTTAACACCATTTATAATTATTATATACATGTATACCATTAATTTTTTTTTCTAATTTTAATATCGGTTTTCTGTAATATAGATCATGTAGAAAAAGTACCAAATAGATGGTGTTTTTCATCATGATTTTAAAATATTTCTTAATTATCTTAAAATAAATTGAATTTTAATTTTTGTTTTATGATATTTTAAACACTTATAATATCGTTCTATGAGTTTTTTTTCATGGTTCTTATATATGAAATGGGAGACAAGCATGTTTTAGTTAATTTTAAAAAATTACTAGTAGTTTCTGAACTGTCTAGTTCAATATAAATAAAAAAATCATTAAAAAATATAAAAAAAATTATATTATTATTTAAATAATATATCATCATTAATTATGTTCAAATAGTAATCTATGATATTATTTTAAATCATTTATCAAGATAGTGGTAAGATGGAACAAAATAATACACTAATAAATTTAATAAATGTGTGTGGTTAGTAAGGTGTGTTTTTAAGTAATATCATTATGAATGAAAAAAGATGACATAAATTATTCAATTTTATGGTTTTTTATAGTATTTAAAATTTTTAAAATTAAAAAAAACTAGATTGAAAATAATGGATTTCACTTTTTTTAGGAGATAGTTCACAAACACATAAGTGAATTTTTAATTACTAATGGATGTGTAAAAGGTGTTTAATTGTTATTAATTTAGAAAAATAAAATTATATGCTAAAAAATATGGATATATTTATATTTTAAGTAGAAAATTATATTTATAAAATATTAGTTAAAATAAATGATGTTCGGGAAATATTTGTAATCATGTTGAGGACATTCTATTTCCCTTGTAGTACTCCTTCATAATAAAGGGATTTGGACATGTCGTTATGAATAGAAGATAAGGAAAGGTAAACTGTATTTTAGTGGAATTATAAATTTAATAGTATCAATAGATAATAAAAATTTATATTTGTATTTAACGGGTGGTTAGAGGCCCATTTTATAAGTGCTGAGACCTGAATTTTTTTATGTATTTCCGCATAATATAATGTTATCTCATTTTTTAGAACTTAGAAAGACTCAAAAATGAGAAAAATTTTAATGTAGATAATTTTTTTTTCAATACAAAACTCTGAAAATTAATTAGATACATATTTGTAACATGTTAGACCTTTTAGCCCTTGGGTTTCCACTATTTCTTCTTTTTGGATTTTACATCTGTAACTAGTTTTAACATTTGTAAATAAATTTGTTCTTAAAAAATGGATGTTACTAGAAACTTTTTTCCTAATGATTCTAAGTATGAAATATATTCTATTCAAAAATATTATTTAATTTTAAATAAAGATTACCCTTATTGGATGTGACTTGTAATAATAATATTTAGAAAAATTGTGTTTAATCCTTAAAATGCTAGTATCAGTTAAAATTTATTGTAGATACTAGTTTATGTTAAATGAATCGGTTGGTTATAATAATGTTAATTCTATTTATTTTAATTAAATCCCAATCCAATTTTTGAAAAAAATAATTTTAAAAAATACTAATAACGTATTTAATATGGAAATAAATTGTATCCCATGATCTGAAAATAAAAATTAAATTCAATTTCAGAAAGATAATTAAAATTCATTAAAATACCTCAATAATATATATTTTATCAGTTTATTTTTTTAATATATAAAAATGTATTATAAATAAATTCATAAATGTATAGTTTTGGTAATGACAGTAATTTTTTTTAATTATATAAAAATTTATTATTTTAGAAAAACCCCAAATATTTATTATATAGGAAAACCCCAAATATTTATTATATAGAGAAAGATAAGTAAGATTAAATTTTTCTGATAACAAAATTAGTTTACCATATAATATCCTAAAACATATAATTATTTCAAATATCTTCGATTATATGGATGGTCTTATTCTTCAGAACCATGTCTATTTGATCTATGTTCTCCATAGTTTGTTCTTTAGATGAACAATACAGTTAAAATATTACACATTTTTGTCTTGGGAAATGTGATGTATCACATTTTTACATACTCAAATGTTACATGTGTAACACATCGTTCACTTTAGAGAGGTCTGGAAGAAGTGATATGTCGTTGGCTACCACCCCATCGTCATTAGAAAACTATATTGGACTGATGATTCTAGGGATCAACATCCCTTCCATCCTAAATCGAATCACCATATTCCATATTGATAATATAATTATCAATCGATCACCGATTCACATCACATCACTACATGGAACATTACTTATTCCAAACAATTTGTGGTATTTGTGCTGTATTCAAATGATAATAACTAGTTTGAATACTATCCATAATTTATTAGAGAGTGTTTGGACCTATCATCATCCTCTCTCTGAAATTATCTCAATATTTTTTATTCCAATATCTCCTCCCATTAAGAGGAACATTTTGTGAAATTTAAATTATATATTAGAAACTATTGTTATGTAATGATATTATAATTTGAAATTGTTGATACCAAATTTCTGGGAAGTATATCAATCAATATAAAAATGTATCCTTTTGAGTTTAAATTGGCATTTCATAATTACAATATCTATGAGTATAAAAAACAGTTCTAAAACCTAGGAAATGCTCTTATATTTTTGAAAAAACATCTCTTGAACCTCAAGGTACACTTCAGATCCCAGTTAGATACAATAGAGAGTGATACTCCATGTAGCATTAAAACTTCCATCGTTTATTTCAATGTTAGTAGGTGAAGATATTAAAATTAATTGATGAAAATAAAATGAACTTATATTATATGGATATTGACTAAAACTTGAAGATAAATATATATTCTATATTTATTTTGGATTCTGTTGAATAAATCCACATTGATGTTCTTACATTTATAAAACCATATAGATAATTCTTTCCAAATACCCTGATACTTTTTTTTGTTATCCATAGCATGATGTGTTTTCATGAATCAATATATGTATTATGTAACATGTCTCTTAATTTTTTTCCGATTTTTTTTTATTATAGATCCCAATACATATTCCTACATCGTAGATGAATTGAGATTTATGATCTATGTGAATCATCGAAATGTTCCATCATCAATTTTTGCATCAACACAATTCATATCTTACTTTAACACTATATGTAATGACCCAAACTTTTATGAATTAAAATTTCCCTTGATCGTATTAAATGCCTTATTATGTAAAATGGTTATATAAAACCTACACACTTATTTGGAATTATATTTTATGAATTTAAAATACCATTAATAATTGTTACTATTGCTAATATAGTGATTGAACAGTGATCACATGATTAATATGAATATAGGGCTTTATGAAATCCAATTTACTTAGAAAAAAGATGTGATGGCCTCATCCAGTATAATTGCTCCATAAAAAGCCAATTTTTTTGAGCACAAAAATGAGGTGGATTCATTGGGCTTCGCTCTTGACTAAGCATAATCTAAGATTCAATGCATTATGCACAAACAGAACCACCTATAGGAGAAGTGGAAGTTGATAGAGATTACTACCCGAGTGATGTTATCACAGCAAACCCAAGAGTCTGTCACCATCACACACCTTACCCTTCGGGGTCTTATGTGGGTGTTATAAGGGGTTATGAAATGAGACCCTATTACTATGATTATGTACGTTATTTTTGAATAGATAATATACTTTAATTTAATTATTGCTAATATGTAAATAGTTTCTAAAGAAAAAAATATCATTTTTTAGTAAATTAAGAAATCTATTTTTATGAATTAATATATTTTTGAATTAAATATTATTTTAATTAAATATTATTACTAAATTTATATTTATAATATCAATTATTTTTTAATTATTATGAATATGATTGTCATTTTTATGATGTTTTGAAATCTATTTTTGTCAAAACCCTTGAATTTTTGATAAATGTATTTTTTTTTATTTTGAAAGTAAAACATAAAATATTTTGAAAATTATTTAGATAAAATGAAGAATTTTTTTTGGAATCAAGACTTCAAAATTATCCAACATTTAATTTTTCATAATTTTCTAAGACAGTAGAATTTTTGGATAAAATTTAAATACAGTTTAAATATATAACATGTTTTATAAAATCAAAATGACCCCATAGTGATGTAATAAAATACTATAAACATTATTGTCGTCCTATATATGTTTTAAAGGTGAAATAATGTTATTTTAGGTTTGTATTAATTATTTTTCAATGCTATAGTGGACCCTTTAAGTCTTATAAAACATTTTAATGTTTTTATTGATTGGCTCGACAATGTGACTCACCTCCACATAATAAAGTGTAATATTTTAAGAAGTTCGGCCATTGGCCCTATAAAATATTTTTTCCCACTCCCCATTGTCTAAAACCAGGGTAAAAACCATGGGTTGGTTTGTGGTTGGGATTAGTTTTATGTGTGGTGACTTAAAATAAATAATAAATAATTCCCTCTCTTTCCTATATAAACCCCCCCATGACCCCCTTCCTCTTCACTCAATTCCATTGGATCTCGACCAACCCCTTCACTCATCTCCTTAAAATCCTCCCAAGTATCTTGAAACTCTAAAGAAGCCTCTCTCAAGCCCCTCCCAAGCCTTTGGTATCACACTTCCAAGTAGGGGATTTAATCCTTTCTCAATTTTATCGAAATTTCTAAATGTTTTTATGACCATGTTTTTCAATTAAATATTTTGGGGTATGATTTAGAACCTCCCCATACTTACCTCCTTATTTATGAATTATTATACACCTCTGTTTCTCTCATTAATTCCTTCTATGTACACTCGTTACTATGATGAAATTCTATAGGACATTCCTTTATTTCTCATTTTATCAATGTTTTTTAATATTTTTAGGAACTTTAAATTTCAATTATAAATGTTTGGGTATAATTTCACATATCCCCCATACTTACCATTTTATGTTTTAGTAACAAGAGACCCATTTTCACTCTCATTAATTCATCCCATGTATTCCTGTTACCATGCTAAAATTATGTACGAAATTTATCTCTCCTCATTTACATTCAAGAAAATATTTTGTATTATTAATCCAAATTCCATTACTTATGTAATTACATGTATCTACATGGCCCCCTTACTGTCCATTTTATGTAAATATGATGAGACACCATTTTCCCTCTCATCAAATTTTTTTATGAAGTCTTATGCCATGCCATTATGCAACCGAAATTGCACTACCATTTTCCAAGCCAAAATCATTGTGTAGTGAATACCAAGACCATTTATCTATCAAAGGCATTAAAATTTATGAATATTTAATTATTTAGAGAAGAGTTTCATGTCTTAATTCAACATTACATTACTGTAGAATAAATTATGATATTTAATGAATCAATATTGTATGATCTAGTGGCACACATATGCTTGTAATGAAATGTTTATGTAGGGTGTGCCTTGATAGAACTCCAATGAATTGGTTAAGGATTAGAATCATTATAAGTCAAGTGAAATGGGGGTATACTCATGCTTATTAATGTTAAACTATGGTTTACTCATAATCCATGTGCAATGAGCCCTGCTTCATGTTAATACCATGTTAAGTGTTGTTGCCACGTATCCATGTTGCGATAATCATGACTTTATGTTCATGTTTCTTTTATGATATATTGATATTACTGTTGAATTACTAGTATTTTATTCATCATTTTATTTCTTTTTTACTCCCTTACTAGGCTTTATAACTCACCCATATCTTATGAATGTCCTCAGGTTAACCCATGCAATGCTAAGTACGAGGGAATGTAGTGATCATGTAATAGAATTTTTCAATTAATATGTTGTGTTTCAGGTTTTAATTCATTAAGTAAAGTTCCTAAGCCCTAATTTCACTCTAAATCATGATATTCCATGTTGAATAAAGTGAAGAGTTTATGTAATAAATCATGTTTAATTGTGTAATAAAGAGAAGGGTTGTTATAGTTGGTATCAAAGGAAGGTTTAGTTATTTTTTGGATTATGATTAAAAAAACCTAGTGAAAGAATTTGGGATAAGACTAAGTATAATAAAAACATACCTACATTTTGGTGAGCATTGAGTTAGTGTTTTATCAAGAAAATACTTCCCTGTCTGGATACGAGCAGGTAGAGGTGGATCTGGCACATATGTACCTAGGAGTGAAAAATCTGACAAGGATTTTCGGGATTGACCCAGGGTATCCTGGTACGTGACAACGGGCCATGTTTCACTCTTAGTTGTGATACTCCTAGGAAATAAGATTTGGGAAATTCACAAGCATATTACGAACCATTATTAAGGGAATAAAAAAATTTCCCTATGACTATATGTTAGGAACTATATCATGGATAACATAGATTAAAGATTATAGATGCATCTATTAAGGGAAAAAAATTATTTGTAAGTCATCAATTGTTTTCCTTTGAATAACCTTTACGTGTTACCTAATTATTCCTTTTAATCTAGATAATACCCGGTAATATGAGAACTCTGGCTATCAAATGATGTGAAGATCAATGTGATGACTGTTCTAGTGAGATGCCCAATCCAATGGGAGAATGAATTGCAATATTTGTCATGATACTCTCTTAGTTAACTCAATATCTGAATAGAATAGTTGGTATAGAGGAACCATCAACCCCCCCCCCCCCCCCCCACACACACAAACATGAATAAGTCACAATCGAGTGCTTCCTGAGAATAAATCACTCCTATTTTTAATGGTTCATCTGATCCATCAATCACAGAACAGTTGATAAACTCCATTGAAATGATCTTATGCTTCCTTCAGTGTTATGAATAAGACAAGGTACTTCTAGATGCTTATCATATGGTGGTTTAGGCTGATCAATAGAAGATATTGATGAAATATATGAAACCTGAGGAGGACATCAAGGAGTTGGAATGGAATTATTTCTAGAAAAAAAATCGACAAATATTTTCCTCGCACCCTCCAACTTAAGATGGATGGAGATTACCTTTACCTCAAGCAAAAATATGATGAGTCTATCAGATCATATAAGGGAAACATAAAAAGGCATGTACTATACACCTAGGACTTTTTCGTTACCCCCAAATGCAATGTTGACCACTTCTATGGTGCGCTAAAACCTATCCAATGGAAAGCCCTAGGAATTAGTGACTTCAATAGCCATGAGGAAATTTTATGATGTGACCTCAATGTTGAAATGAAGATCAGAAAATCTCAGGGGTATCATGGGGATAATAAGCATAATGTGGACATAAATTCTAGAATTCTGATGGAAAAATCCAATGGTGATATGAAAACCCATCACTGCACTTGCCAAAGGTTTATAAAGAAGAACACCATAAATTGCCTAAAGGGGAAAATGAAATGATTTTGTTTTGGAAGAGAAGGGAACCTAGCCATTAACTGTCGTCAATAAAAACATGCAGCTACAATAGTGGAGTGGAATACTCCATTCGACCCTCAATGCATAGTTCATTGCTTCAACTGCAATGAACCACATAACCTTGAAAATCAGTATCCTAAGCCAATGGTTTTTTGAGGCAACCAACAAACTGCATGGAATAAAGGGAGATATTTTATCCAGCACTACCACTAATGTGTGCCCCAAAAACGATGTGGTGATAGGTACCCTAGTTATTCATTCAATAATAGAGAACAAACTTTTTAATTTTGGTTCTACGTATTCTTTTATATCCCAACAAATTTTTAGAACATTCTAAACACCACCACAAATAATGGAAGTAAAGATGTCTAGGATGATTCCATCCTTGAAGACATGCCTATTGTGACGTAAATTTTAGAAGTTTTTCTTGATGAATTTTCTAGTCTTACTCCTAGTAGGGATGTTGAATTATTAGTTGACCTTATACCCGGGGAGTTTCCAAAATCCAAGATTCTGTATAGAATGGATGTTGTGGAGATTGAGGATCTAAATATTAAACTACATGAGAAGTTGGATAAAGGGTTTATGCACCCAAGTGCTTCAATACGGGGTGTACCAGTCCTATTAATCAAGAAGAAGGATGGGTCAATGAGCATTTCCATTTATTAGTGGGAAGTCAACAAAATCACGTTAAAGAACATATATCCTATTCCACGAATTGATGACTTGTTCGATCATCTATGTGGAGAAAAATACTTCTCCAAGGTAGATTTGCGTTTGGGATATTTCCATATATGGGAGAAGAAAAAGGATATCCCAAAGGCAACTTTTCGTAAAAGGTACAGGAACTCTGAATTCATATTAATTCCTTTCAGACTCACTAATTCTACGAAAATCATCATGGAATTGATGAATAGAGACATTAGAAATTACCTTAACAAATTTGTGGTAGTATTTATAGATGATATCTAATATACTCCAAAACCACATAATACCATGAGGAGTATCTAAGAAATATACTAGAGACCTTGCGGAAGGATAATGTCTATGGAAAGTACATTAGGTGTGAGTTCTGGTTGAAGGAAGGCTCATTCATGGGCCATGTCATAACAGGAAATGCTATATCTGTGGATCCCTCCAAGATAGCTGAAATAAATGGATGGCCAAGTCCAAAATCGAAAACGGATATCCATAACTTCTTGAGGTTATCAAGATATTATCTCCAATTTGTGATAAATTTTGAATGATTTTCCTACCCTCATTCCATGTTATCTCAGAAGGGAGTAATGTTTTCTTAGACTGATGAATGGTAAGAGTGCTTCAGGGAGTTGAAAAGGATGTTTATCAATGCACCCATTCTCACATTACCCACAAGTGGATAACTTTTTGTTGTATTTAGTGATTCTTCAAAGAAGGGCCTTGGTTTTCTGTTGATGAATAATGACAAAGTCATTGACTACGCTTCAAGGAAAGTGAATTTTCATGAAAAAAATATCCAACACATCATATAGAGTTGGATGCATTGATCTTCATTTTAAAAGTTTGGTGGCATTTCCTCTTTGGGGGGAAGTGTGAAATATATACAGACCAAAAAAGCCTCAAGTATATATTCACACAGAAAGAGTTGAACATGTGCCAACGAAAATGGTTTGAGCTAATCAAGGACTATGTCTGCTCAATCAATTACCACCCTAGGAAATCGAACAAGGTGGAAGATGATCAAATTATAATGGACCTAGTGGTTCTATCATTGATGAAATTGAAAAGGTTCCAATCATCATAGACTTGATGAAGATGGAAATTGTAATCATAAAGAATGGAACATCATCAATCCTTTCCCAAATTATTGCTCAACCCCCTCTTTTGAAAATTTTAAAGGATGCTCAAAAGGATGTTGTTGGAATTCAGAAGAAGGTGAAAACTATTAGGAAAGGAAAATCCTCAGAGTTCAATGTCAGTGGATAAATAATTGTGAGATTTTGGTGAACACTATGTGTTCCTTCAAATCTATAGTTAAAAAAGGAAATTTTTGTTAATTCACAAAGTTTTAATTTCTTGATTGACCTAGGAAACACATAGATGTATCGAGATCTTCAAGATCACTATTGGTGGGATAACACGAAGAAGGAAATCTCTAAGTATACATAAATGTGCCTAGTGTGTCTGTAAGTGAAGTCTAAGAGGCATATGTCTAAGGGGATGATGCAACCATTACCCTTACCAGCATGGAAATAGGAGAACATCACCATGGACATAGTCAAGGGACATCCGAAGACATCCAAAGGAAACAATGCTATATGGGTTGTTGTGGACCATCTTAGCAAGACTGCACACTTCATTTATATTCAGGATGATTTCTCACTCGATCAAATGGCACAAATATACATCAGAGACCTGGTTGGGATACATGGAGTACCACTATCTATTTAATCAGATCGATATCCAAGATTCACCTCAATGTTTTGGAAGAGTGTTCAACATACTTGGGATACTGAGCTGAAAATTAGTACAACTTATCATCCTTAAAATGATGTCCAATCTGAGAAAACTATCCAAACACTTGAGGACATTTTGAGAGAGTTCCAAATGGAATTCAAGGGAGTATGGGATCAACACTTACCTCGTTTTGATTTCTCATACAGTAACAGTTTCCACCCAAGCATCCAAATGGATCCTTATGAAGCCTTATATCGGAAGAGGTGGAGAAAACCGATATGTTGGGAAGATGTTGGGGAGAGAAAACTTCTTTGGTCTAGAGATGGTTGAATAAATTGTGGAGAAGATTCAGAACATCCCGCAACACGTTAATGTTACTCAGATTTGACAAAAGTCCCATGCTGATAATCATCGACAAGACCTAGAGTTTGATGTTAGAGACATGGTATTCCTTCGCATATCACCATGGAAGAGAGTTATGATATTTGGGAAGAAGTAATAGCTTCTTCCAAGGTACCTTGTCACTTTTTAGATACTTGATTGCATTGGAGCAGTGGCCTATCGACTAGCACTTCCAATGAACCTATCTCAAGTACATGATGTATTCCATGTATCACTGTTGAGAAAGTACATACCAGACCCATTGCATTTTCTCAATCCAGAAGTGGTATCATTGGAAAATGACATGTTTTATGAAGAGAAGCTGATGAGGATCTTTGATCATAGGGAAAAAGTTCTACGAAATAAGACAATGCCCCTTGTCAAGGTGTTGTTACAAAACCAAAAGTTTGAAGAAGCAATGTGGGACTCAGAGGAAGTGATGAAGTAGAGATACCAGCATCTATAATAGTGTGGGAAAATTAAATTTTAAGGGTGAAATTTCTTAAGGGGGGATAATTGTGACAACTAAACTTTTACTAATGAAAATTCCTCTTGATGCAATTAAATGTCTTATTATGTAAAATGGTTAAATAAAACATATGCACTTTATTGGTTCTAGGTTTTTGGATTTTAAAATACCATTAGGAATTTTCATAATTACTAATATTGTCATTGAATAGTGATCACATGATAAGTATCAATATAGGGATTTAACAAATCCTATTTACTCAGAAAAAGGAAGTGATTTCCTCGTCCAGTAGAATTGCTTCATATGAAGCCCGTTTGTTGGAGCTCAGAAAGGAGGTGGAATCATTGGGTTTCACTAGTGACCAAGACCAATCCGAGATTCAATAGATTAATCTTGAATGGAACCACCTATGGGAAACGTGGATGTTGATAGAGATTACCACCCGAACGATGTTATCCAAGCCACCCCAAGAGTCTGTCACCATCACACACCTTACCCATTGGTCTTAGGCGGGTGTTATTAAGGGTTATATAACAAGACCCTAGTACTATGATTATATACATTATTTTGGTATTGAGAATATACTTTCATTTTATTATTGTTACTTTGTAAATAGTTTTTAATGAAAAAATAGCATTTTTAGTTAATTAAGAAATCTATTTCGATGAAATAATATATTTTTTAATTAAACAAAATTTTATTTAAATATAATTACTAAATTACTATTTATAATATAAATGTCTTTATAATTATTATGAATATGATTGTCATTTTTATTATTGTTTGAATGATATATTTGTAAAAACCCATGAATGTTCAATAAATTTACGTTTTTATTTTAAATGTAAAAAATAACATATTTATAAATTTATTCAGATGAAATGAAAATAATTTTTTGAATTAGGATGTCGAAATTATCTAATGGTGAATTTTAAATAATTTTCCAAAACAATCAATTTTTTTTGTATAAATTAAACGCCGTTTAAATATATAATATGTTTTATGACATAATAATCGCCTAATAGTGATGTAATAGAATACTATAAACATTATTATCAGCCAATATATGATTTACCATTAGAATAATGTGATTTACGGTTTGTTTAATTAATTTTAAAAATCATCATTGGTCCCTTCAGGACATATAAAACATTTTATCTTTTGAATTGATTTCCTTGGGAGTGTGACTAACCTTGTAACGCCCAGACCCCAGTTACCTAGAGTCAGTGCGTTATTACATAACATTGGCATGATCACAAGAAAGATCAAATCTCGAAAGACCGATTAGTTTAGTAGCCTGGGAAATAGTAGATATATTTATAAGTCTTACATTACATCATAAAATAAAAACTACAACAACATCTTTTCTTCATAGTCCACACTCATATCCCTACATACTATCCATGTAGGTCATTCATAAATTACTTCTTCACATCCTGGGAAAAATAGAACATTGAAAGGTGTAAGATCAAATTCCAAGTAAGGATAAAAATATAGCAGAAACTTTCATAAATATGAATAAACATTTAAGGCAATGTATAACTAAAACAAAATCCTTTTAAACTTAAACTTCAACATAGTATGGAAAAAATGAAATAATACCATTTATTTATTCACATGGATATTCTTCTAATCAAATAATCACATGAAATATCAATAACCACTTTAATAATGATGGAATGCATAATGCCAGACTATCATAACCACATAGCCAAGGCCTCGTGCCAAGACTACAAATAAGATTTTGCCAAGGCCTTGTGCCAAGACACTAGTTTGTCTCATGAGACCTACTAATGCAATTTTTTTTATAATATACATATGTTTAAAATTGATAAAATATACTCCAGTTTTTTTCCAAAAACATTATGCAAGCTTGTGAAAATAAGATAACAAATTCTGATACTGCTCGACTAATTACATGACATGATGGGTCCACTCCCAAGCCCTTCCTCTCTACCACACTCGAGATTCGGGTTTTCTGAAAACATTTTTAAGCTTGCGTTAACTACATATACATTTTCACTGGATTTGTATATATTTGAGAGAAATATCTCTTTTTTGAAATCATTTAAAAGTCTCATATTTATAAAATAAAACATTTACTTGAGAATATTCTTATAAGCTTGTAAGGGAAGCTTCAACGAGTTTATAATGGCAGAAAATAGATGGGCCTGCCGTATAAGTTAAAAAAGACATTCTTACCTTAATTCTGTCGAAAAGGTTAAAACAGACCTTGTTTGGAAAATGACAGAAATATTCCTTTATAAACCACTTATAAAAGTCAACAAGGGTATAAATGACTTTAACCCATATTCTATAAATAGAAAAAATGTTTTGAAATACATTTTTATGAAACATGGATGTGGATGATAAATATGTCTCATTATATTATTACGTATAAACAACCTCGGATAATAATGAGATTGTGAAATAAACCCTTACCAATTTGGTAACTTACGAAACATACAACACATGATAGAGGTATCATACAATGAATTTGTAAATACACATAAATTAATGTGTATTACACAAAGAATATAATTATGGGAAGTACATACACCACACAAAAGGTAATGGTGGAAATATGGCATGAATCTCACGGGAATAAGGAATGAGATGAAAACCCCCTACCTTGCACTTTCCTTTTGTCGAGGGTACATTTAACCTCCTCTTCTTCGAGTTCTTGCTTTTTATTTGATCAAAAGGGATCCTTAGGATGGCTTTCTGACTAAAGGAAGGCCTATAGGATGAAGTGAGGGAAGTTGAGAGAGTATTTGGGCATGGGTTGTCCGAACCAAAAGGCTTTGAAGGTGTGAATTAATGAGAAGGGTGAGTGTCCTTTTATAAGAGGGGTGAGGGGCACCTTTGGAAAAGCTAGAAATGTTATTTTATATTAAATTCATATTCGGTTTATAATGGCTCCAAAGTAGATTATTTAAAGTTTAAGGTGGGGATGGGTCGAAAACTACTCAACCAATAGAATTTAGACAGGTTTGGGTCATTATATTAACCTTATCTTTTAGTTTCAACACTTAGTTAATTAGTTTGACACTTAGCATGTCACTTTGTATTTTTATATTATATAGTTAATAAACATAAAATATACATCCAAGAGACCCCCAAGTGGTCCATTAATGATACAAATATCATGATATAATTCTCTTGGCTGAACCATATATTTTTAGGAATTTAATATCAATTAAGAATATAATATGTGTTTTAAAAACTCTTTTACATCAATTTTGAAACTATTCAATAATTGACTTTTTTAAAAATCATAATAGAATGATTACTTCGAAAAAATTTAATTAAATCAATCATAATATGTCATATTATCCTATAAAATTAGTTTAATTCATTAAAATTATCAAATTATATTTATTTGGGTATTTATAATATCAATAATTTTAATTTTTCACTATTATGGTAATTACTGCATCATCAGTGTGTCATAAATCAATTAAATTATTTAATCTCTAAAATTTATAAATAAAATAAAATTATGTAGGAAATATTTTTATCTTTCTAATCAATAATCACAGTCGAAAATCCAACATATATAACTCTATGTAAAAATTGTTTTTCTAAAAGATATATGCTTATGTCATTTTTTTGTTTATTTTAACTTATTAATATAAAGTGTCATTATCACTTACAAGTGGCTCCATGGGGTCCACAAATAGACCCAAATATTCCCATGGTTAGACATGTATCGACCAATAAGGTTAGGACACATTTTAGGGTAATTTAGTATTATTATAATATTATTTTTTAACCCTTATTTACCAGATTTACCCTTTAACCATGGTAAATAAAATATTTACCAAAGTAAGTATTCTAAATATCTAAAAATAAAAGTTACCTATTTACAAAATTTTAACATCCTGATTCCAAATATGGAATCCATTTTTCCAAATTCAAAACACAGAAGTGGCAGAAATTAATTTAAAATTAATACCCGTTGTTAAAACTAAAAGTGTGTTTTTAAGAGATAATAACTATCAAAAGATTGACATTTGTTTATGTCTGGTTTAATTGTAAAATTATGTACAATGACCAAAATTTTATTAAATGGTAAAAATATATTCTAAATATACTTTTGAACCACTCAAATCCATACTTTAACACTAATAATTATTTTGATTAAAAAACTACTTTTTAATTAAAATTTAGTAATTTTCACTATTCATCAAAATATTAAAGTTATCCGAAAGTACCAAAATTTCACCTTAGGCTAAATTCGATACTCCGAATCCAAAAATGAAGTCCATTTTGAGAGATAAAATTTCTAAAATTTTAAAAAGTAGGTATTACTATTCATAATGGCTACATTGATTGGTCGTGGTGTTTGTTAGAACTCGAAGTTGCGTACAACACACGCTACTATATTATTCAAAGAGAAGCGTATCGTGGATGATCGGGGTGTAACATTATCCCCTCCATCAATAAATTTAATCCTTGCAATTTGATTTTGTTCTTTGAAAATAAAGGTTGAAAATAGAAAATATCTTTGTGGAAAAACCCACATCGGAAATTTAGTTAATAAAATTTAGTCTTAACAAGATGAAAAGAGAAGTGAAAGGGTCACCAAAAAATTATGATCTCGATTAGGAGTACATCGATGGAAATTATAGACATATAATTGGATAAAAGACGTAAAAATTTATAGGTAGTGATTGAGGTCATCAATCACAAACATGTTTATAATTGAGGTCCTTAAATTCATCAATCTATGATGATTTAAAATACCATTGGTTCAACAAAACATAAGGTATTAGGATAACACATTTTTGACGTTTCAAAATATCTTAGTTGAAATCCCACACTGAAAAATGAATTAATGAGGCATCTATTTAAAATAAAGAGTGTAAATTATGAATATTACTGAAAATAACACATACTAGGGTTCCATGTAGGAAAATATGGATATGGAAGAGAAATCTAACCATCAATTATCTGAAGGAGAGTGGTAGAGAACATGGCTATGAAAAGGCCAAAAATTCCTAAGCCCTAAATTAGTGATGATATAAGGTACCATCTAGGACAACATTATTGTTCTAAGTTCCTTTTCTTAATGTTGAGGAATTTATTTATGAGATTGGCTAAGATCATAAGGAGATTACTTTATAATTAGAGTTTTATCCATTAATAAATTTCCACCACAAACTCATCTTTCACCCCAAAACATAATACAAATAAAAAATACTCTATTTATCTTAATCGTATAGGGTTCCAAATATAATGAATTTATAATTCACATATCAGGCCCTTTATGTAAAGAAACTACATTATACTATCCGAAAACTTCATGTAGCACAATGGTAGGTGATAAATCCCAATTTCACTATGGTTCTGGGTTCGATTCCCGCAGCTTTGTCCGACACGATGGGTCGTCACACGGTATGCATGTTGTCCTTTTATAAAAATCCAAAAAAATAACCTTTCATACTTAATCCATTCCAAACATTAGACTTATCCAAAATACTATTATCCAAACTCAGAGTCCAATATTTACAAGGAAGTTAAACATAATGAGCATCCTTTTTTCCAGGTAATAACACATGAACGCCTTCCTCATATATTCTTTTACAACACCGCAACATTCTGAATTACCAAAATCAACCATCTCTTATTCCAAAATCACTACTTCAATATTAGGACCATATTAAGGTTTATCTTTCCTTCAACCATGTAATTTCCAAAAAAATTTAACTCACTGTAAAGTCACTTTTCTTAGTACCATAAAATCTCAAATCCTTAATTAAATAGTACTGCAACACAATCCTTATTTATTTCTAGAACATCATCGATACAACACTTAAATGAAATAATTCTAAAATAACAACATAAGAACACTAGTCATTCTTCTTCATCTGTGGTAGTATAATAACTTGATTATTATCCAATAGCATCATTTGCGGCATAGTCTGATGATTGGGACATTGGTTCGTGTAGTGTCCAAACTCCTTCTAAATGAAGCATTGAACATTTGAAACCATTTTCTTACCCTTGCAGTCACGTACTTTGTGCCCTTTTTCTCCACACTTATAACAAACTCCCATTCCATTCAGGCAAGCTCCAGGGTGTTTCTTCCCACAGTTATCACATATGGGAAAATTATTCTTTTCCCTCTTCCCTTTATCCATATTTCTATCTTCCATCCTTTTCTTTTATTGTTTCCCTTCCAAGACACATGACTTCATGAATTCTTAACTCATCTTATCAACACATGATACTATTTCATCATATGATGATAATACGTGGGAAACTATTTCACTTCTAAATTCTGGTTTAGGACAACGAAAGATATGATCCTTCTCACTCGTTGGATCATAAGTAATATGGGAGTTCACATTTCTTCTAATGGGTGCCATTTCTATACAATAGCATAAACTAGTGAAGTTTATTAATTGCAATGAATAATTACCAAACTTGTAAAATACCTAACATAAATTGAACAGTTTATGGATATAATCCATAATCATAAAAATGTTTTCTTTGAGTAAGTATATACTCATAAGCCCTTCATAATGGTTTGTAAAGAAAATGAGAATTATCGTAAGCATATTCCCTGGGAGTGTCGTAACCAAGACTACAGCAAGGCCCATTGTCGTGCACCAGTTCCCGTTCGAGTCTAGCTCAATGCGGTGTTTTCGGGTTTTACCCCTAGTTACATCTGTGCCAGAGCCGCCTCTACCTGCTGGTATCTAGACATCGATGTATTGCTAGGAAAACTCACAAAATCTCTAAAATACCAAAATTATAGGAAGTTCTTCTATACTAATACTCAAAGTCTATCTTAGGGCTATGTTTTCTAATCAGAGTTTATCTAAATCTAGTTTATAAGGTTATTGCTAAACTTCCTCTAATACCAACTGTAACGCCCCGACCCCAGTTACCTAGAGTCGGTGCGTTATTACATAACATTGGCATGATCATAAGAAAGACCAAATCTCGAAAGACCGATTAGTTTAGTAGCCTTGGAAACACTAAATATATTCATAAGTCTTATATTACATCATAAAAATGAAAACTACAACAACAACTTTTCTTTATAGTCCACACTCATATCCCCACATACTATCCCTACAGGTCATTCATAAATTACTTCTTCAAATCCTAGAAAAAATAGAACATTGAAAGGGGTGAGCTCAAATGCCCAGTAAGGACAACAATATAGCGGAAACATTCATAAATAATAATAAACATTTAAGGCAATCTATAACTAAAACAAATGCCTTTTAAACTTGAACTTCAACATAGTATGGAAAAAATGAAATAATTTCATTTACTTATTCACATGGATATTCTACGAATCGAATAATCAGATGCAATATCAATAACCAATTTCATATTGATGGAATGCATAATGCCAGACTATCATAACCACATAGCCAAGGCCTCGTGCCAAGACTACAAATAAGATTTTGACAAGTCCTTGTGCCAAGACTCTAGTTTGTCCCATGAGACCTACCGATGAAATTTTCTTAGAATATAATTACGTTTAAAATTGCTAAAATCTACTCCAGTGTTTTTCCGAAAACATTATGCAAGCTTGTGAAAACAAAATAACTAATTTAGATACTGCTCGACTAATTACAGGCCATGATGGGTCCACGCCAAATCCCTTCCTGTCTACCACACTCGAGAGTTGAGTTTTTTGAAAACATTTTAAAGCTTGCGTTAAATATATATACATTTTCACTGGATTTTTATATATTTGAGAGAAATATCTCTTTTTTGAAATCATTTAAAAGTCTCATATTTATAAAACAAAACATTTACTTTGATAATATTCTTATAAGACTGTAATGGAAGGTTCAACGATTTTATAATAGTGGAGAATAGCTACGCCCACCGTATAAGTTAAAAAAGACAATCTTACCTTAATTCTGTCGAAAAGGTTAAAAGGACCTTTTTTGGAAAACGACAGAAATATTCCTTTATAAACCACTTATAAAAGTCAACAAGGTTATAAATGACTTTAACTCATATTCTAGTAAATAGAGAAAATGTTTTGAAATACAGTTTTATGAAATATGGATGTGGATGATAAAGAAGTCTCTGTATATTATTACGTATAAACAACCTCGGATAATGATGAGATTGCGAAATAAACCCTTACCAATTTGGTAACTTTCGAAACATACAACCCATGAAAGAGGTATCATACAATGAATATGTAAATACACATAAATTAAAGTGTATTACACATGGAATATAATTATGGTAAGTACATACACCAAAAAAAGGTAATGGTGTCAATATGGCATGAATCTCACGGGAATAAGGAGTGAGATGAAAACCCCTTACCTTGCACTTTCCTTTAGTCGAGGGTACGTTTAACCTCCTCTTCTTCGGGTTCTTCCTTTTGATTAGATCAAAAGGAATCCTTAGGTTGGATTTCTGACTAAAGGAATGCCTCTAGGATAAAGTGAGGGATGTTGAGAGAGTATTTGAGCAGGGTTTGGCCGAACCAAAAGGCTTTGAAGGTGTGAATTAATGAGAAGGGTGAGTGTCCTTTTAAAAAGAGGGGCGAGGGGCACCTTTGAAAAAGCTAGAAATGATATTTTATAATAAATTCATATTCAGTTTATAATGGCTTAAAATTGGATTATTTAGAGGTTAAGGTGGGGATGGGTTGAAAAATACTCAACCAATAGAATTTATACAGGTTTGGGTCATTATATTAAACTTATCTTTTAGTTTTAACACTTAGTTAATTAGTTTGACACTTACCAGGTCACTTTGTATTTTTATATTACATAGTTAATAAACATACAATATACATCCAAGAGACCCCCAAGTGGTCCATTAATGATACAACTATCATGATATAAGTCTCTCGGCCAAAAATTAGATTTTTAGGAATTTAATATCAATTAATAATATAATATTTGTTTTAGAAACTCTTTTATGTCAATTTTGACATTATTCAATAATTGAATTTTTTAAAAATCATAACAGAATGATTACATCGGAAAAATTTAATTAAATCAATCCTAATATGTCATATTATCCTATAAAATTAGTGCAATTCATTAAAAGTCTAAAATTATATTTATTTTGGTATTTATAATATTAATTATTTTAATTTTTCACTATTATGGTAATTACTGCATCATCATTGTGTCATAAATAAATTAAATTATTTAATTACTAAAATTTATAAATAAAATACCATTATGTAGGAAATATTTTATCTTTCTAATGAATATTAATAGTTGAAAATCCAACATATATAACCCAATGTAAAAATTGTTTTTCAAAAAGATATATGCTTATGTCATTTTTGTATTTATTTTAACTTAATTAATATAAAGTGTCATTATCACTTACAAGTGGCTCCATGGGGTCCAAAAATCGACCCAAAGATGCCCATGGTCGGACATGTATCAACCAATAAGGTTAGGACACGTTTTAGGATAATTTAGTATTATTATAATATTATTTTTTAACCCTTATTTACCAGATTTACCATTTAACCATGGTAAATAAAATATATACCAAAGTAATTATTCAAAATGTCTAAAAATAGAAGTTACTTATTTACAAAATTTGAACATCCTGATTCCAAATATGGAATCCATTTTTCCAAATTGAAAACACAGAATTGGCAGAAATTAATTTAAAATTAATTACTGTTGTTAAAACAAAAAACGTGTTTTTAAGAGATAATAACTATCAAAAGATTGACACTTGTTTATGTCCAGTTTAATTGTAAAATTATGTACAATGACCAAAATTGTATTAAATGGTTAAAATATATTCTAAATATACTTTAAAACCACTCAAATCCATAATTTATCACTAATAAATATTTTGATTAAAAAAGTTGTTTTTAATTAAAATTTAGTAATTTTCACTATTCATCAAAATATTAAAGTTATCCGAAAAGTACCAAAATTTCACCTTAGGCTAAATTCGATACTCCAAATCTAGAAATGAAGTCAATTTTGAGAGATAAAATCTCTAAAATTTTAAAATGTATGTATTACTATTCATAACAACTACTTTGATTGGTCGTGGTGTGTGTTAGAACTTGAAGTTGCGTACAACACACGCAACTATATTATTCAAAGAGAAGCGTACCGTGGAAGATCAGGGTGTAACAAACCTCCACATAAGAAAGTCTAATATTTTATGAATATCAGACATTAGCCTTATAGAATATTGTTTTCCAATCCCATTTTCCAAAAAATATGGACTGGTTTGTGTTTTATATTAGTTTGATGTGTGGTGACCCAAACCTAAATAATAAAGAATTTCCTCTCCTTTCCTATATAAACCCACCCAAGCTCCCACTTATACTTCACTAAAATATTTTGATTGTCAACCAAACCCCACCCTACACTCTCTAGAATCCTCCCAAGATTCCCAAATATCTCAATAATCATCTCCTAATCCCCTCCCAATCATTTGGTATCACAAATCCAAGTAAAATATTTCATCCTTTCTCAATTTTTTCCAAACTTAATTATGTTTCTATGCCATTTTTCTAATTAAAAATATTGGGTAATGATGTCTCACCTCCCCCATACTTCCCTCCTTATGTTTTACTGATGAGATACTTATTTTTCTCTCATTAATTCGTTCCACGTAAACCTGTTACTATGCCAAAATTCCGTAAGGGATTCCTTCCTTTCTCATTTTATCCAACTTTCTTAATATTCTCAGGCCCTTTTATTTTCAATTATAAATGTGTGGGTATGATTTTTCACCACCCACATACTTACCTATTTAGTTTTTAATGATGAGATTCTCCATTTCTATCTCATTAATTCCTCTCATGTACACCTATTACCATACTGAAATTCCATATGGAATTTCTCCCTGCTCATTTACATTCAAGCAATTCCATTGTATTATGACTCCTAATTCCATTAATTATATTGGTACATGTATCTATATAACCCCCTTTCTTTCCATTTAATGTAAATATTATTAGACACTCTTTTCTCTATCATCAACATTTTTATGAAGTTTTATGTCACGTAGTTATGCTGATGAAATTGCACCACCATTTTCCAAGAAAAAAGCATTGTGTAGTGAATACAATGCCCATTTCCTATAAAGGGTATTTATATTTATGAATATTTACTTATTGGTGGAAGAGTTTCATGTATTAATTTCACATTATTTTACCATTGAATAAATTATGATGGTTAATGAGTCTATGTTGTATGATCATGTGGAACACCTATGCATGAAATGAAATGTTTAAGAAGGGTGGCCCTGATAGTGGTACAATGCATTGGGTAAAGATTATTATCATGGTACATCATGTTCAATGTTTGTTTACTCATAAAAATTCATGTTCAATGAGGGTTCACTCATGCTCCATGTGAAATGATCATTGGCTCATGCAAGTACCATGTTAAGTGTTGTTTCTAGATTTCCATGTCGGGATAATCATTCATTATCATGCCATTATGTTCATGTTTCTTTTATGCTCCGTTGATATGCCTATTTTATAACATGTATTGTATTCTTCATTCTATGCATGTTTTACTCCCTGACTGGGATTTATAGCTCACTATTTTCTTATGCACGTCCTTTGGTAATCCCATACACTGCTATGTACGATGGAATGCAGTGGACATGAAATGGAAGTTTTTAATAAAGATATATTTCTTGTTTTAAGTTGATATGTAATGTTCCTAAGCTCCAAATACACTATAACTCTTGATCTTTCATGTTGTATAAAGTAATGATTTTATGTAATAAATCATGTTTAAGTTTGTAATAATGGGAAGGATTGTTATACCATATATCTATAATTTTATCAAAGGGTGCATTTTTATTATTGGAATCTTTTTCAATAGATCAAGATAATAATTATGGGCTTCTTTTAACATAATGTGGATTAATTTTTGAGAGATAATTTCGGGAAAAAATGACTTATCTCCTATAATGACTAATTCAAGATTCCTCTTCTTTAAATTTAATAGTATTTTGTTTTATTGAATCCTTATCATTGATAGTGTATCATGAATATTGCATCTGGGGGAATTAGATTAATTTTTTCCATTCATATATGGTAATGTATTAGGATTCCATAAAATTTAATTTATTACAAACACATACTTTTGAAAAATTTCAAATCCTTATAAGTGAATATATATTTCAATCTCTTGTGTTTAGTATATATATCATTCTTTTCTATACAGATATAATTTTTCCAAATATTTAATGTGAAGATAATTGCTGAAATCATCAAATAATGTGTCAGGTAATATTACTCATGAATCTTTAATTATGTTTTGGATTATAAAATTACATTATAATTATATATAAGGACACAACACAAGCAATTTTTTATCCTTCATAATATATTACAGACCATTTGCCACATAATTGAAATGTAAGTAAAGTAGTATTAACCTGCCTCTTTTTTAATTACATAAACTTTACTACACATTATTCCATCGAATTGAACTCCATTTTCTCTTGTGTTATCTTGGATGTTCTGTTTGATATCCATGATAAATTTTTCACATATCATAGGTAATATTTTCCTTTCCCCATAAATGTATGGGTCTCAATTATGGTGGTCATTATATGTCATTTCCCTATATCTTACACAATTGATAGATCTATTTATATTCTGATCTATTTGATTATATAACCAAGAAATGTACATTCTACAAAAAAAATTCACACATGCTAAATTTGGTATCAAACTTCCCCTTTCCCAAGGCCTTAAAAATAATCGATGAATATTATTAATTTCCTTATTTACATATTAAATAAATAATCATATCTTAATTAACGAAATCCAAAAATTTATCAACATACTCTCTAAAAAAACTATATATTAGATCCATGAATATTACATGAGAATTTATATATCCACATATAATAATAAAATCATAGTTTTCATACCTCATACTGAATTATATTTTCTAAATATCACACCATATAACACTTAATTGATGATATCTAGATCAAAGGTAAATCTTAGAGAAGTATTGGGATATTTTGAGTTTATTTAAAATATGATTTATATAAAATATATTATAATTTTTCTTAATATTGATTTAATTAATTTTATGAGAGTTGATCTAAAGAATCATCGATCCAACCTTCATTTTGGAAAACATTATTGGTAAACCCCCATGTAAGGAATATAAAACACTTTTCTTGATTCTCTTGTAGTTTCTTATTTAACCCCTAAAATTCAATAGTAATTTTTATATATATACTTCATAATATTGGTATTGGTTCATGTGTGTGTTTGATTGGTATATAAAAAACTATTTATAGGGAGACTAGATAATTAATCTATATAAAGATTAGTATACTCTTATACCATAAGCATATCAATGATTTTGACTTCATCCACAAAATTTGAGAAAAGAGTACCTTGTTGATGGAAATCATAAACTATATATAATGGTTTGTTCTCTAGGGAGTTCAATATCAACCTTACATTGATACATGATAATAAAATTATTTTTTATATGAAATGAGATTTCCTTATCAAGACAAAAGATACCTACTCTCTATGAAGAGATACAATCCATTCCTAATATTTCATAAAATTCTACCAATGGATGTATAACGAGATTATAAAGGACTTTATTAAAAAAATTGGAATAAGGTTAGTGATAAAAATATTCTATGCAATCATTGTTCCAAATATAATTTTCCTAGATAGTTCAATATCTAGTTTTATTAGGGTGAATCAAAATTCCGAGAAATATTTTGTTATATAAATTTATTTGATAGATTATAATGAAATATTACATTATCAACTATAGTGAAATGGGTAAGTGGTAGTATTAGAAACTAATTTTTATGATCCACCTCAGTAGTGGTTAGATAATATTCCCTACCTTATTCCCCTAGTTTATGGTATTTTTTGGGTATATTCTCATCTTTTATTATAGTGTATTGCAATTGATTCAAATAATTCCAAAACAAATTTTTTTGAAGCCTTATAACGGGTGTACATAAGTTGGGGACCTCTTACCTTTGTTTTTCTTCATTTGAATATTGCCACCATGACAGATGTTATGATCATAGTCTCTAAATATAACAAGCATAATACACATCCATTAACCTGTTATTTAATTCCTCTAGTAAATCCTCAAATATTTATTACATATAGGGAATAAATCGTCTTTTCTATGGTCATTTATATCATCTAAGATGCCATGATACTCCACATTCATTTTTCATTCACTATAATAATCAGAGTTAACATATCTCACTTATACATTAAGGGCACATAAAACAATCCCTTCATATCTACTAATGTATCATATGGTTAAAATCCTTCATTGACATCGATTTAAATGAGCAAAGAATATATTTATTTTAAATTTATAATCAAATATGAAATTTAATGCATAAATCACGAGTATTATAAAATTTTATTCACATGTTATAATGTATTCATTAAATAATTTGCACCAAATTTATGAATTTTAGATCCAATTTTGTTTGAAGGGTTTAAGGAGACCACTTAAGAAAAATATTCATCATAAATAGTCCCCATTATATAGGGTATACTATTTCATTTCATATTGTATTCTTAATTAGATTCCACCACTGGTCAACCTTGGCGTCTTAGTAGTAGATGGTTAAAATGAACTTCTCACAATATAAGCACTAGGGAATGGAACATATCTTTTCCATTTTATTGAAATTATTCTAAATAACCAATGGATTAGATTATTTGTTGATAGATGTTTGTATCTTCCTCGGGATTGAGTCGATAGAGATATTTTCTTTCCATTGTGCCTTTGATAGATCAAAAATAATTATGCTTTTTTATATAAAAAATCATATAGTTGTTTGATAATTTCAAAATTTATTTTTCTCACATGAAAAATCATATTTTGTTTCTCATTTGGGAAATCTAAACATTTTAAATTACATCCATTATGAACATAGGTTTTTAGAGTTCCCTCCATTTTCATGTTTTACTAAATAACAATATGTACAAATAAATTTATGAATGTAATTATAAGTATAATGTACTTTTAGAAGAAATATTTTATTATTAATTTGAATATGTTCACATATATATCGCTTTGTGTCAATATATTTTATCAATGGTTAGTTTTTTAATACAATTAGTTATATATTCCAATATTTCATAGAGCTTTACAAATAAAATGTTAATTTATCATTGAATGTCCCAAGGAAGACTCTCTCTAGGAATTTATTCGTAATCACACTCATTGGGAAACCTAGTTAATATCAAGTGAAGGATTGATGAAAACTTTACATGATGATTGGCCCTATGTGAATTTTTGATCCTGCTGTTTTCACATTCTTGTATAAATATATTGACTAAATTTCTATGATGACTAAAAATATTTAGTTTAATGAAACATTAAGATGTTTTCTTATACTTAGATTAATCCATATACTTATCCCTAGGTTTCCACCTAATGTTATCTCATACTAAAATAAGAAAACAACAAAAATAATCCCCCAAAATAAATAAACCTATTAAAATACCATTTAATGAATCCAAAATTAAATATAAATAATAATACATAAATTTATGATTTAAATAATACATCCAAAACCTAGTCACACTGACAAACGAGATAAATGAGTTGTGTTTTGGTGTTTTTATACATAAAAAACATGTTTTATAACTCTTTATAGTACATACCATTGATAATTATCATATACACCATTTTCAAGACATCTCACATTATATAATAATCATCATAACCAAAAATATGATATGTCTTAATCGTCATAAGAAAATAAATATATTATTAATGGTATTAAAAAACTAAAATGTAAATGGTTTATTAAAGAAAAATGAAAGTCATGATATTTTTCAGAATACATTTCAATAATCAAACAATGTCATAGCACCATATAAGAATTTAAATTATATTAAAAATAATTCATAACATGAAAAATGGAATATCAAGAAAAAATATAATGATACTAATAATTTTAAATAGCATGATAAGAATCATGAGAATTTGGTAAGACCATAATTATTGTACCAAAATTGTGAGAAACTCATTATGCCCATGAAATTTTGAACATACTCGTTATGTTCATTTCAAAAAATTTGAGCAGAATCAGTATGCCCATAACTATCTGAAAAAACAAATTATGTACAAGTATGTTTATCACATTACATATAAACAATAATGAAATAATATTAGGGTTATATAAGACCACTTCCATCAACAACATCCATATATATGTGTTCCACTTTGAATATATCATCTTTATATCTTTATGATCTTGAGAGGACTAGTTAGGGATATGCCAACATTGGGAGGGGGTGAATCAGTGTTGGGGATTTTTTTGAACCAATTTATTATTTATATCCATGTACCTATTGACCTTTTAGGATCTTAATTATCTTATTCTCTTTTACATTTCACATGCAATAATATGAAAGAATAAAAAATATGCACACGATATTTTTACAAGGTTCACCACTCAATAAGAGCTGTTACATCCTTGCTATCCATGGGGATGAATAGTGCATGGATTATCCACTATAATGTGATATTATTTTAAAATGGTGTGTCTAAGATAAATTTCCTCTAGGTATTGTGATTACCTATACATTGGAGGGAGTGGGAAACAATCCTCTACCGTAGTCTGGTGATATCCTAGTCTAACTTGCAGCCTCTAGATGGTTCTTTATACTACCTATAAAGACAGTCTTCTTCATTTTTAAAAAGGTATATTCTTCTCTTGATCTTTTTTAGTGATCTTTACTTCATTAATTTCAAAATAGTAGGTAGGTAATTCTCTCTTTTTTCTTTCTCATTTTCTATAGTGCAGTATGAACTGCACTAGACTTCTTCTTTATTCTTCTTAGTGCAACAATTGACTGCACTAATATTCTTCTTTCATTTGCTAGAATCTTATTAACCAATGTGATTATTCAATAACTGAGGATCTGATCACATAACATCATCTCAATTACGCTACCCTAAATATTTTCTAGCCCTCAGTTGGGCATACTCTCTTCACCTTCTTCTTCTTCTCTTCCTTCTCTTCTCAATAACAACACCTGAATATGTCAGTATACAGATATATTCCTTTGTGAAGATATGATTTCAATTTGATGTCAAGTTCTTCTTCACTTTTCAAAGCACAACTATGGTGATATACACTAAATGTGTGAGTGCAGTTCAATATCTCTTCGTGAGAAAAATGGTTCACAGTTCTTCATTCTTCACAAAGTTGCTTCGATATTTCTATGCACCTGTCGAAGGTCAGTAGGAACCCAATATTTTTTGCACCCTAATTTTTGCAACTTGCATGAAATATTAATGACATGAGAGAAACGTTAAAAAATTTTAGTGAAAGACCTCATCTCCGCAACTTCAATCTAGCACACAACTATCTTCTAGCGCACAAATTCTCATTATTGCGTGGAACTCTTACTTATTTTGCACAATTTCCTTTGTGTATATTTATTTTGTTCTTCAACGATCTGATTTCATCTATGTGTTGAGAATAACAAATGTTAGGTGTCACCACTTATTTATAGACCTCGTTGAACCCTATATGAAAAAATCCCAATGGGTTGTGCATGATTCTGATGTCTCACACAAAACCCCATTTGACGTCGCATAGGGCACATATGTCTCTTTTACTCCAACCGCATATTTCGCACAATTATTTGAATATTTTTCACACTTCCTTCCTTTTCCGTTTTTCTACATTTAGTTTTTAAATCTTTCCTTGTGCGAAATACACATTTGACATCGTATTGGGTGCGTAATTTTATTTCGCGCCAACCCCATATTTCACGCACTTCTTTGAATATTTTGCGCACTTCATGCCTTTTCAATTTTTCAAAGTTTTCCTTTGAATCTTGCCTTGCGCACCAAACCCCCTTTGACATCACATTGGGTGCATAATTTTTTTTTGTGCAAACCTCATATTTCACGCACTTCATTGAATCGTTCATGCACTTTATTCTATTATCATTTTTTGATGTCTGGACCTCGATTTATTCCTTGCGTTCAAGATTGCAAACTCCCATAAATCTTGTGCGCAAAAACCAATCTTGCATGAAAAACCCCATCCTTCGTTCAAGCCTCTCATTTACCAAATTTTGATGTTCAGATCATGGAACTACACTTGCGCGAAACATACCTAGACATCTTCAATCTTGCGCACAACATCCTTTTCCAAAAACAAATTTCTTCATCTCCTGATTTTTAGGTGCTAAAAATTGGAAAACACTGCAAAACAACACCACCTTAAAAAATCTACTTTAGTAAGAACACCAATGTTACTTCACTGTCCTCTAGAATATTAAACAAACACATTCTTTCATCATGAACAATATCTATCGTGATATATAGTCTTTGATCGAACTCCTTTAGCATCATCATATTTTCAACTCGAAGTACTATAACTTCAATATCTTATAGAAGAATCATTCATTGCAATCAATAATGAATATGACTGGAATCAATTTTACTCCCAATTTCCTTCATAATGCTTACATCACAAGTTCTCTTAACTTATGATATTTGTGAAATAAAAAACAGAAAATCATTTTCTGATTTAGATACAATGTGAAATGCATGGATACCTCATAATTCCATGCCCTTTCACATTCTCTCTTCTTCTTCAACCATCATTCTATACTTCATGCAAATCATATGATTTTATTCTTAAAGTAAGCTCTCGCATGGTTCTCATGCAATCTTGAAGATTTGCATGGTCTTCTTCAAATCTGCATTCTTCTTCAATCATCCTCATGTAGATGATACCTCATCATTATTCTATTATAAACAATGAATCACATTTGATAGATGTTTTTTGAACATAAGATCAGTTCAACAATCATGTGAATATAATTCACGGAGAATTCCCCAAGGTTGAAATTCAATGCTATGATTTCATACAATTCCCAAGGCATTCTTGCTTCACCCGATCTCCATTAACCTTGGAGTCCTTCTTCATCTCATTCTTCATTTTGACCAGTATTGATAACTGTTGACAAGGAATACAATATTCATACCCAAATTTGTTAAAAAAGGTCCTAATAAAAATAATTGGATCTCTTAATATTTTCAAATGCAACAAATGAAATTAATATATGAAATCATCTGAGGTAAAAAATATAATTTTCCAAATGCAATCATATCATAAATAAATATATTAGTTGATAAATACATCAATTCATGAAAGATACATATTTAAGGAAACAAAGATGAGAAAAAAATAACTTTTCATAAAACAAATTTTGCATTTTTATAAAAAGTGAAAATTAATTTTATAAATCATTTTTATCATGCGTTAAAATAAATTTTAAAAATTTATTATATATATTTCCAAATTATTTATCGCTGAAATGAATCAAAAAATCAATCTAATAATGTTTGAGAGGAAAATAACAAAAAATGTATTTTCTAGTTTTTATGTTGTATTAAACAAAAAATTCAAATAAGTGAGATGATAAAATATTATCATTTAAATTAAGATGCACAATGAATCACAGGGAATATAAAATTAAATAAAAAATATTTTTATTTCATTATAATAAATAATTTTTATTGTAAAATCTACCACATGGAGTAAAATATTCATTGGTAAGAATGAGAGTTCTTCTTACCAATGTTATACATTTATTTATAATATAATTTTAATAAATAAGTGTCTATTGATGAAGTAAAATAGTTTATTCTGATAAAAAATGATATACCATATTTAATATTTTAATGTAAGACTAAAATAATCATTGAAATGTATATTCGCATAAGAAAGACTGTTTCTTAATGAATCTGAAACTTAGTCTATGAAACCCTTACCTTGAATTTATATTAAGTTGATTTCTCTCTAACAATTTTAAAATAAACAAGAAAATATCAATAACAAATTTTATAACATTATTATTGTATATGAAAATTTGAAAAATTTATTTACAGTCATTATCTACATTTTATTACTTAATTATTATCTATTTTCAATATCATGTGTGCGTAATCTTGATCACATGAAATTTGTTTCATAAATCTTTTCAGTATGTTATTTTTATGTAATGATTTAATAATTACCAAGTGATATAACGAATTTTAATTGATGTTTTATGATACATTATAATTTTATAATTTCAAAATATGGTATATTTATTAACATTGTCATCAGTGAAATTGGATCTAATAAAATTTGTTTAACAATCAAATCATTATATCTCAATTGAGAATTATAATAAAAATACCACAATTAAATTACCAAAAAATCATTATTTATTCTAATTTTTATCAAATTTAAATCAATAATTAATTTCTCATACTTTCGAACTATATTATTTTATATAATAGACCGTGTTGTCTTTCAGACAAACACATACTTGAACATACCATAATTCACTACTGAGTGTGGTTATGAAGGTCGTTACTTATTGAAATATAATATGAATATAAAATAATAATTATTGAATATTTATATATTTATTGTGTTGAATATTATTTTAAAATAATTTAATAATTAAATATTAAACTCATTAATGAATGAGATACATTACATTAATGATGTGGTAGTTCGCATAAGCATGAAATGCATTTTCATTTGTATTATTATAAAATTGAGAATGTGGTTAATCGATATTCCATTATAATAATAACATTAATTATAAAATCAATACTTATTTAGATATATGGTGATATTTCTTTTTTGGAATTCCGGATATAATATAAAATATGTATCTACATAATTAGTATTAATAATGAGGTCTTTCATTTTCTCAGGGTGGAATCCATAGAAATAGAGGGCTAAGGTTAATTTTGTGTTACAATATAATAAAGGAATAGAAAGGTTATTCTTGTTAAAGGTGAAAGGGTATTCTTGGTAATGGTGAAATGGTATGTTTTCAAAATCAAAACTAGATTTAGAGTGTTCTTCAAGGGTTGGGGATAATCCCCTATTAAATGGGGAGAACGAAAATTTTTAAATCACTTTAACACAATCCAAATAGAAATCAGGTTTCATAATTAAATAATACATTAAATTTACTTTAATGAAGTGGATATATTACATAGTCAATCCACAGCTTATCCAATCAATTAGAAACCTTTTTTAATAATTTTTTTTCCAATTACCCATATGGTAATACCTTTCATCAACTTTGTCTTTTAACACGATTACATTTTTTTCAAGATGTAATTCATTTTTAATGAATAAAAATAAAATGAACCATATTAGATTAATTTTAATATTAATAAAAAACATAAAATAAATTATACCAGATACATTTTATAATTTTAATAAAAATCAATTTTTACGTTAGTGGATGTAACACAATAATAATATTTTTATATTTATTTTTGAGCAGAAAATGTATGTTTAGGTTAAAGATTATCATTGTTTTTAATTTTCATGAAATAGATCAGTTTATTGAGAAAATATTTAAATTTATCTTTATTTAAATGTAATATAACAAAAAATGTTACCATTAAACAATTTTAATTAATATAAATCAATAAATATTATTTAATTTTGAAAAAATATTTTACCAAAGATCTAAATGATAACAGAATGATTTATATATGTAGAATAATATTTAAAATAAATAATTTTACTTGTTAAATATATAATTTATCATTTAAAAAAATTATTATAATTATTCACCTTTCTTATAATATTATAGAAGGAATAGTTGTGGCAATAATTGGATGTTTCACAATTAGCATGATTTATTTTAAAATTTTATGAAAAATTAAACCAAAGATAGCAATGTAATATTGAATTAAAAAATAAAATCCATTTTGAAAAATTAAAATTCAATGATTTTTTATTTAATTTTTAAATATAAATAAATTATATAAATAAAAAACAACTTTTATTGAAAAATCATGTGTTTATGATTTCAGTCATCTAAAAAAAATTTCATTGGAATTTGAAATTGAATAGTATTATGTTTTCTATTATGGGTATTATTATTTCTATATTGTTCTTATATAATATGTGAAATATTTATTTAGTTCTATTTTTTTAGAAAAATATTTTATAAATTAGGTATTTATTTAGTCAAAAAAATTTACTAAAATCACGGATAATTACAACCACCGTAGTTGGGCCGTGGTTTGAAATTTTATGTTTATGTTGGTAGGTCTTCTCTATAGTTTTTTTGGTTGGACCTTCTTCATTTTTTTTCCAATATATTTTTCCATGTATTCATGTTTATCAATTTATGTTCTCTATTGAGGGTTTATAAACGGTTTTCAAGAATTTATTATTGTTTTTATACATTTTCACATTACATTATTGTTAGTGGGAAAATATGAATTTGGGTACAATAATAGTCAGCTAAGGCATCCCATCATTGTGATATGACTATTTAGTGATATTTACCATCCCCTAGAAAATTATAGGACTAGATGGGGTGGAAAATTGACTTATTACTGACTATGAGGGCCCTATCGGGTCGAGTCATGTAAAAAAACTCAATTTTCCTCATGTTTACATTATCAACCCTTCATGGTTGGAATAAATAATATATAATTATATCAATTGGATACCTTATGATATTGATGATTTTTTATGTGTACTCATTCATTATAAATTTCCCTAATTTTTTTCCAATAACTCTTGAATTTAAATAATGCTCAATGTGTCCAAGATATTCTTCTCATGGAAGAGACACTCGAACATTATCCATGAAAGATTCACCACATCATGGGTCAATTTATAAAATATCTAACATCAAATAATCACATCATATACTAAAACGGCTACAAGAATTACCATATTACTATTAGGGGTCCGTATATAGAGGGAAAGAAGATAAATTTTTACTCTAATCATCAACTTGTTAATTTTCATAACATCGTTGGAACCATGTATGTATTTATAACTAGAACTCATGAAATTTGGAAAAAATACATCTATCATTGTCTTTTCATATTATAATAACCAGTTACACCAAATTTAGTGGTATAATTTCCTACACTATATGATGTTTTCCCCTAAATATGGGGATTAACCAATAGTATATACTCTGCTTTTGAAAATAGAACAAGAATGTTTCCCCCGGTGTGATCCTATTTTCTAATCAAATCATCCATTCAAGATTAAACAATAAGTAGACTCACATTATAACCATCACTTATAATATAGGCTAACAATTATGATGGTATAAATCTACATTAAATAGAAACAAACAGAATCAAAAAAGATTATTTGGGAATCTGGCGCAGTAAAGATATCAAAATCAATAACCTATTTTTATATTATGCATATACAATTGTTTTTTTTATTAGCATATTCATAATTTTAATGAGTTCATATTTATTATTTCATTGTACAAAAAAATTAATACATTAATTACTGCAAAAGCACTATGTTACTAGGTCTAAAATCTAAGCTCTAAAACTCTTAATATATTTCCACTAGAATCGTAAACATATTCCCACTATATGAATACATCCAATAATGTTTTATAGGAAAACCCCAATATGATACCACATTAATATAACAAGAAACATTGAGACCCCTCGTGGGCTATGGTAAGACAAGTGTGCATCCCAAACCCACCTCAAATGGGTTAGGTTTTGTTTACTAGAAATTACTATTCCTATCACACATAATGGGATTATGTTCCTTAATTCACCTATTAAAACCCTTACACAAAAATATTCACTTGGGGGATAATAATATATCAAATATAAAGAAAATACATTTTATTATTTATGATACATGTTAATACATTTTTTTTTGTTTAAAATTGTACGCTAGTTCTTTTTAATGAATAAATGTTTAACGATTCACACTGAACATATGAAAAGTGAAAAACTAACCTAATATATCATATGAAAAATTCAAGACCCAAACGCTGAAAACTAAAAACACTTTGAAAGCTCCATGATATACGTGGATTCCCAGTCCACATTGTTTATCATTGAACTATTAAACATCTTAAAATACATGACACATGTGGGAAAATATTCCGTAATAGGGGTCGTTATATATATACCCAATAGGGTTCCTAAAAGTCAATCGTAATACATCCAGAATTATTGGATCATAAGTTATGAAGTAAGGATAATAACCCAAAATAAAAACCTATATATTCTTAATGGAGAAAATCCATGATATAAGACATAGGTTTGTTCATTAAATATTTATATAAGTGGAATTATAATTCCTCAATGAGAATTAAAATTTAAAAAAAATTAACACATGTATTATCTATGAAAAACTAGTGGAGGTCCCACATCTATATTTATAAGAGGAATACTGACACTATATATAAGCGTCCCTGAAGCCCAAGTTTTTGTAGACAATACTATCACTATCCAATCCCTGAGTATATGATTTCACAACATGAGTATACGAGAGGGATATTAAACCTCTCAAAAGTTGTTTGAGGACATAATTCATGACATATACCTGTTTTCATGGTGTATAATCCTTTAGAATTCTTTGATCGACATTATTGAAACACATATTTGATACTACAATGATATATTCAAATTCATTATATATTTCATCACAAATGGACTCAGATGGATAAAGAGATCATTCAATTATGATATTTATTGAAAAATACTTATGATAATGTATTTATTTTTACACATTTTATTCCCAATGAATAATTTACAAAAACAATATCCACATTTATGTGTTGGCCTTGGGGTGATCCTCGGGTGTGCCACAGAGCAGGATAGGGTGTGTGTCAATGCAAATTTTTTTACCTGGAATCCGATGAGTGGTGATTCTTACATATTTTGGGGTATTATCACAAAATGAGAATTTTCTTAATGCCCTATCCACGCTAGGTTGGTTAATGGAGGACCCAACCCATTATTGGTGTTCACCCGGAATATATGGATAGATTAGCCATGCTTCTGCCTTATACATGGTATGTGGAGTTTATTTTTCCCCTAAAATATCATATTTTATTAGGATCCTAAAAGGACCACTCTCCCACCATTACTCATACCCTATAATTTCTTATTTGAACACCACTTTCTATAATAGATGTATAGTTAATGTTGTGAACTTCTCACCATGGAATAACAACATCCAACCCAACATCTACCCTCTTCCCAAGACACTATATGAACCAAAATCCACTACCGTTCCTTGAATCACCTATTTCACTATTAATATTCAAGTAATCATTAACATATCTACTCTCTCAGACAGCATCTACCCCACAAGAAACCATACATTTCACCTTATTTTATGTTCCACCAACACCCTTGACCCCTAAACCATCCCACGTCAAACGTGTCACAGCATGACCACTCATCAAATAAATCTTCATAGCCATCCAGCCATGTGATAGTAGGATGGTTATTTTATCAATATTTAAGAAAATATATTTGATATATATGGGACAGTGAGAATGTATTTTTTAATCCCTGATTATTCATAGATCCACCATTAACCATCACAAAAATCAAGAACGCGTTATTTTATTACCACGATATCAAAAAATTTCCATGGAAAAATATTTTATTTAAATATAACTATAAGTAAGATAAATAATATTGGATGAAAGTTGAAAAAATATTTATTAATAGTAATAATGCATAATTCACTAGAAAGAATGGTGGATCCAAAATTTTCTCTTTCCAAATAAAACACTCAATAAATATAGATATTAAAATGAAAAACCCAATTTCAATAAAGTATTACATGTTTTTAGGTATAATTTGACCACTAAAAAAAGAAAAAGACCAATTTTTTTCAAAAAACATAATAGTAATATAATTATGAATAACAAACTTTTGAAAAATTATCTATGATAAAAAAGTAGGGATCTTCTATAATATCATCGAGCCATATTATCTAAGGAGAATAATTTCATTTTTTAAAAATCCCATAAGGTTGGTGATTTTCCTCAAGATGAACATGACTGTTAATATAGTTCATAGAAGAATGATAGTCAATATTATTACTATATAAAGAATTTAGTTTCCCTAAATGATTAGAAACCCATATATAACATATTTCACTAAGGTGGTGGAGTGAAATTAAATTCCTAGATTGATATATTGTAATTTCGTGGTAAAATACACCACACTAGTAATCAAAATTATTTATGGATCAATGGGTGAGGTTTTTCCACCAGGGGAAAATAACCATCCGATTCATTTTCATTTAGAAAGTTTTTAAAATCAATATCAAACTAGAAAGATGTATATTTACTTGTGAGGGTCCATCCATGTTACATTTGATCTACAATGTAAATGGAAAAAGATAAAAATCATACAAGTTTCAAATGGAGAGAAGTAATCACCTAAAATAAAAAAACACTTGATCATAGATAGATCTTGAATGAAATTTTCACAATGACAATTCATCATGTCATTTTCCTACATCACATAAGAAATAAACCCCACAAAAATGAAATGATTCATAAGGTAGTTTCACCATGAATTAATTTATTTTTCTAATTTAGATTTATGATATAATTTTATTACATTAAACTATTAAATGGTTCAGTTGGTATTGATAAAGTGGAAGCACGAAATAAGATAAAAGATGTTCACATGTACATGATGTACATAGAAATTTAATTTTAAAAAATCTTGGAGGTGATTTCTAATGACAATTAGACATGAAATTGGGCCAAAACATGTGATCAATATACTACCTATTTAAATTGTAGATGATATTATTTTAAAATAGTATAATTCCAAAACCCTATAAAAATCATCATTAGATAGCACTAATTACATGACCCTATAGGTGATGGAGAATATGGAAGGAATAATCCTTCCCCATATAATCATCTTACCCTTATTGGATGAATTTCACAACCTAACCTCATGGTAGATGGCCTTTTAGGAGAGCCTCACATTTGGAATATATTCCCAAACAAGGGTATCATCACCATTAATTAAATGGTAGTTCATAACCAATTATTTGATTTAATAAGGATGTTTCTCAAGATAAATATCCATTTTCTTTTTTACCAGTAGAATTGTGTTACTATAAGAATCAAAATAATTTACTCTTTTGAGATGAGGAATACCTATCTTGTATTCTAACCCAAAATATATGGAGGATTTAATATTATCCATAAAAGGTGAGTTAAATTAAATTTTGGGAAAGGAACATTTAAGGGCATTCCAAATATAATAATCAATATAATAAAGATTTACAAATTTGATCTAGTAATGAAATCAGGATCTCAAGAAAACCAGATCCTTCATCTTCTCATTGATAAGCCTCCACTTTATGTTCTACTACAATGATTGGTTTAATAAACATATATTCTTTATGTAAATAGAAAATAATTAAGTTATTTTAGATAAATATTTCCAATGTAATGTAATAGTTTTTCTCCAAATCATGATTACTCAAAACAATTTCTTAATAGAACTTACAATATTATTAATCAGACAATCCTACCTACTATAAAACATAAAATAATTATAAAAATTTATTCAATAAAATATTTTACAATTCTAACCCTTTATGTAATTGGGAGATTCATTCCTACCCATGAATAAAATTGATTTTTAACATGGCATACAATCTGAGAAAAATTACAATCACATGGTTTTCCCTAAAATAGAAGAATTTCATGATAATTTAATGGAATCATACATTCTCTATTTCAAAAATCATGAATGTTGTAAATTTGTTAGCTATAGAAATTTCTTTTCCAAAATAAAAAACTATTATTCTAGTTGATTTCCAACCTAGAGAATAAGTCATAATGTAGAACAATATCATCAATGTTATTAACTTTTCTATTATCACCATTCTAAAATATATTAACTTTATTAGGTTATAATTAATGATTGGTGGAAACATGGTCGTTTGAGACTTTGATTTTATAGAGTTTATTGGTATTTTCCATACTTAGAAATACCCTTATCTTATAATATTTAATAATTAATAAGATATTTTTTTGGTGAGGAACAATATTTCTAAAACCATTGGTACATGTAAAATATCCGTCAGAGGATACATTGATAGGAAATGAGATATTAACTATTCTTAAGAGAGTTCTAATACAATTGATAAAAACATCATCAAAGATAATATTACATAAAACCTATAAAATTATTCAATATAATAATGTGTTAGTTGATGTTTTTGAATAATGATTTAGAGAGATGTTACACCCTCTATAGGATTAAATGACAAGGATAATTAATTCATAAGTATTAATGATAAAACCTTGAATGATTCTACATTTATTGAAACCAAATTTCTTTAGAGACATAATCTTGTTGCTTATTTTGGAAAGTGTATTGGAAATCATTTTACAGATAATTTTGTAAAAAGTTATTAAAAGTGAAGAGATATTGAAAATATATATTTCATTCACATTTTCCACATTGGTAATAAGAGAAATAAATAGATAATTAATTCCCTATATCCACTAGCATCCCATAAAAATGACTGAAAACCCAAAAAAATATCAATGAATAATCTTCCTATAGGATTGAAAGAAGAAATATTAAATCTAATCTCGTATAGGGGATATACTAGAAATTATTCAAAAAACGTCATATACAATCTCAAATTAATTGATAATAAATAATAACCTTTTAATGAAGTTTTTATTCATGTTTATCTTCATTTATCCTTCTGATAACGAGTTAATTAATTTTTTCAGTCACCTTCCCCAACACTTTCAAATCCTATGGTTTATATATCGAACCCCTGAATTTAGTGATTGTGAAAATAAAAAAGGGATCATACCTATAAAAAGGGTTATATTGACCCATAAATTATTTTCCTAATAAAATTTTATAATATTTATTATAAACTTAATATAGAAAAAATCTAATCATCTTAGATCTAGATTATATTTAAATAAAAGCGTAGGGACTAAACCCACTATTTCAGAACCAATCCTGATTTTTTTACATTTAAATCATTATTTAGAAAATATAATTATTTTCTAAAAATAAGAAAGAATATAAAATAATATTTTATTATTTTATTAAATATAGTTTTCAGAGATATCAAATTGTCAAATATTTACACTAGCTTATCCTAAGGTTACGACAAATCCCAATGATAAAAGGAACCATCAAAAAATTTCTATAGTAACAGTCTATGGTGAATTTAACATATAATCTGGGTTTCTTTAGGCTCAAATATTACCCCTAGTTCTAAAACCCCTTAGTAATTTTCATTGAAATATTGATTTAGGATCATCACACCTCCCATTCATAACATGTTACTAATAATGATATTTCAGAATCACTATCATATCATAATTATCAATTTTTACAAATTGTATTTGAGAATTATTATAAATGGATACATTTATAAGTATTTAGATATAAAAAGAAAATTAATTATTTTAACTATTAATATATTTTGGTACTTGAAAGAGCGCATCAGGTGTTTTCTTATAAAGTGGTTCCTCTATAATAATAAATATTACATAACTATTGAGAATCATTTTGGAATATTGATAAAATGATATTAAATTACATCAATTTATATATTTATTTATTAAAATTACTCTTAATGATATATATATATGGTATTATTTATTTATATTATAATATATAATAGAACGTATTTATATATCAGCGTCATTTTTAATAAATATTCACCACAAAATTTAATTGAACATATAATCCATAAATTAATTTCTATATTTTATATTATTGAAATTAAAAGGAAATTATCCATATTTATCTCTTTTTATATATAATTTAGTGAAAATAACCAAATATATTAATCAAGATAGACTAATTCAATCATTATATCATATATATTTCATTGGTAGTTTAAAAGACACCAACTTTCTCTAACTTATCATTTTATTTATTTCTACAAAAATTCATCTATTTTTTAAAACATTAGAGTTGTGCATATAATTATAGAAAAATTCTTAATTCACATGTATGAACCAAAAAATTAGGATCGTAGATATTATTCTCACCATAAAAAATATAATCGTTGGGAACCTAATTTAATTTGGGGAACCATTATTTAATGATCAATATCATCATCAATGATCACTTTTAAAAGAGTATGATACCTTCTAATTTTTAGTTCTACTATATTATTAACCATATAATTTTATATGTATCTTTTATGAATATATATCATTATTTCCATGTATATCTAAATTCTCATAATTCAAGAAATATATATATATATATATTACAATAATGAAAATTAATATGTTAGATCATGTAAATGAATAACTATTTTTAAGATCATTTCATATTGTTATGAAAACATTATAAGTATATCATTTTGTACACATATATATTTTTATATGTAAAATAGTTCATAAAACAATTTTATTTAATTAACTAACACCATAAAAATAACATAATTTCGAGCTAAGAGCATTTATAGTTAGGGGTGCCAACAATAACTCTCCTTACTCATCAAATTCTTGTAGATGTTTGAGCCAATGACCCACAATGCGCAATTAATTAATCAAAGTAACTCAATATAATTTTAAGATTATAAATATATATAATATTTATTTATTAAAATATAATACATAAAAAAATTCAGTACTATACCAATATATATTTATATATAAATTTCATCTTTTTCCAATTTTTGGGTATATAATTCTCTTTAATATCTCAAATTATGAGATTTTCAATAATGGTAATTTATAGAAACTATAATAGAATTATTGGTAAGTAATCATTATCTATTAAGGAGAAAATTAATACACAAATTTGAAAGGAAAATTTTAATCTAAATTTATTATTGATTGTGGTGTTAAATTTTGATACATATCCATGCCTGATTCATTTTTCGTGTGATTCAAATTTTTCCCTCCATAAATTCATTACCATAAAATAGAACATTATTAATATGATTAATAATTTATAATTTATATGTTATTATCTTGTTATTTTTTTCAAAAATATTTATACATGGAAGTTTTTAAATATCCACATTTGGATAGAAAATCCATGAAGAACCCTCCCATTCTCACTATTCTGTTTTGATCCCAACACAGCTCTTCAATATTAGTCTATTTTAGTGGGAAGCACAACATGTTACAATCAATTTTTCCATTTTACATAAAAATAATACTCATCCCCTCATCATTAAAAAAATTTAGTGAATGGTTAATGTTTTCAGTCCTAATATTTTTTTTAGTAGAAGCAGGCCTACATAAGGGGGTCAGATTGTGATTTGGAAATTGTAACCCTATATCAGGTATTGAAATAGTGGAGAGAGTTTTCTATGGAATTAAATTGGGATATTGAATATATATAATTTAGCAATAACTACTTCTAATTAAAATATAAAGGTAGTAGTAAGTGGGTTATCCATAGATGGTGGAAATGGTGGAAGATATTTGTGGCACATTCAATAAGAATATGTCTTTTAAGAAATCGTGATTGCGGGGGGGGGGGGGGATCTTGGTGATATAGGCATATTATATTAAAACATTTTCATATATAATATAGATCATACATAGTGAACCAATCTCATTATGAATGAATTATTGGGTTTTCATAAGTTATATTAATATTAAATGTCTCTTATCTCAAAAACCATGTCATGTTTATTAAAAGTACACAACTTGATCATGGGATTAAATGCAAAGAATTTATTTTGACATAAAATTACATATAAATACTAAATATATTCCATGTATAAAGAGTTACATGATTAAATATCTATAATTTGAAATCCTAGAATAATATTACAATGTCATAAATTATATCTGTTAGAAGAACAAACTATATAGGATAAAATGACACGACTTGATGATAAAATTACATTTTCATCTATAAATGAATGATTATCTATTTTATATTCCATATTACATATTCTTTGAATTTAACTTCATTTATATATTCATATATTCTAACCCTACTTTTAAAATTAATTAATCTAATAAGATATTCTGAGTTACTATCCTAATAGATTCTAATAGTATGGTCATTTTCACCCAAAAATCCCCTTTGATGGTTTGTTTTGGGAAGCATATGTATCCTCCATTTGTAGATATGAAATAATAAATTCGACGGGGTCTTGATATTTAAAATGAAATTTGTAACCCCTAAGAAAACGTTTTCATAAAATTGTTTGTTCGTCTATATATTATTTGGAGTTAGTTTCCCCCCATCCCAGGGATTCTAGGTCATAGTTCTTCCACACATCCCGTATGGGGTCAGTACCCATTCTTCATAATTTGGATTTGGTGTCCCAAGATATTAATTTAGTAGTTATCCCCATTATAGGGGATATCAATCCAAAATCAATGGAGTAATTACCCCCTCAATTGAATAATACTTGTTTTAATATAGTTTGAGTCATCCATACAGGTTGGTCACACCATCAATAAATGTAAATATATTATAATGGTTAATTCCCCACCAAAATCTTTTAATTATGTATAATAGATATTTTTGAAACATTGTTATAATAGTTTTATAAGTCTATGACTTCTTAAGAATTCATGGTTTCCATTATGATATTATCTATAACATGGATGAATACATGGTTCTTTGTTATATCATTTTTGGTTAGACCATAAAATCATATCTAGGATTTTATTAAGTTAATCATATGATGTAAAGATATATTTGTTAATATATATATATTTTTATGTGTCCAACAATTTTTATATATTCTCCCCAAAAAATGAGTATTCATGACCTTTTTTGTTTTTTTAGATGATACAAATTTTAGAGGTTACATTAATGGAAAAGGATCTGATGAATAATACTGTATGGAAATAATGGATATCATTGGATTTTATACCTGGATGTATTACTAGAAGGGGTGGTTTCCGATTTTTTCATGATTAAATCGTCATTTTTTATATTATTCACATCTATATTTTTTCCATTAGTGATTCTAATAAACCATTATTTTGGACTTTTAGTGCCAACTAATGAACAATATACTACTGTTTGAGTATTTATTTATCTTATCATTGGAAATAAGGATATATTTCATTATGATGAGTGTATATGGTTTATTTTATTTAATAAACACGCTACAGAATCCCATAAATGTGATAGGCCTCCTTGGTGCTTATCACCTACCCCTGCCCTATTTAAGGAGGGATTTAGTGGCCCACTCATCCTAACTGCCATCCCATGTGGGGTCCAAATGGGTCATTTCATTTATGAGGGGTATAATATTTTGTAAGATATTTGTAAAATATATCTAGTTTATAATTTTATTATGTTTCATTAGGTAAAATGAGGAAATTGTGAAAGGGGGACTAATGATTAATGAACTAATGTGGGAACCTAGTTTAGGTATAGGAAACAGACCAATCATTTTCCCTAATTGAATGAAAATATAGTTTCGTAGTAGTGGTGTTAGGGATATTAATATTATAAGGGATTAATTTAGATCCCATAATTATATATTTCTTCGTTAATGATCCCTGTATATGAGTTTGATCATAGAGGGATCATATAAGGTCTCCTATTATTTAAGAGATTGAAATTTTTATGCACATAGTGGTAGTGGAATACAATATCAATATTTTTAATTATGAAAGTGGTTTTCCATAGCCTATGTAGTTCTATAAATGGAAATCCATGTCTAAGTCATCATTAGGATCATTTACCTCCCATTTGTCTGCTTTTCTTCCCTCTTTTAGAATAATTAGTTATTAGATAAGGTGTTATAATAAAAATAAGTAGAGGTGAGAGAGTTTTTGATCCAATCAAACCACCACCTCGATGTGGTATACTCTATGATTATTGTGACAGTAGATATGATTTTCAATATATTCATTCTTGGTTTAATTATAATTATTCTACACCAATAATGATTCATGTTATGGTATATATTTTTTATTATATCACTTATTAAAATTGAGACCATCGTGATAATTTCTTTTCATATTATGACATTGGATTGGGTGTTATGGCTACCATTCGAAGCCCTATCATAGCCTCTTCATATAGATACTCCTAGTAGAGGATATAATCATATCACATACATATTCAATAATTATAGGGTTGTTCAATTTTGACTGAGTAGTTATTGAAATCTTAGAATTGTGGAAATAATAAACTATGATATCATCAATGGTACTAAATACCTAGTTATAACTTTGTATTTAATGAATTTTATTGCTTTTATAGTGTTACATATTAAATAAGAGGGTTCATGGACTACCATTACTAGTATACGGAACCTTATTGTACAATTTAAAGGGATAACTCACTAAAAGATAGAGCTAGTTTATTACTAGATGGGAATCATGGATTTATGCATAGTTTATGCAATAGAGGGTGAGTTTCTCATTATTGTGGTAAATTTAAAATACATTTCTATATAATATATTTAATTGTGTCCACCTAATATGGATAAAAATATCATAATAAACCATAGTCATGAGACAATATTAATATCATTAATATTTTATTGAATTGAATTGGTAAAATCATATAGAGATTTATGTACAGTTTAACGATCTTCTTCAGAGTTTTTTACCAAATCACAAATTACCACATCGGTAACTCCCATTATATTTTTATGATATAAAATATGAGACTAAATAATTTTGAAGACTGTATCCACATTAACGAACTGATAGTCAAGAAAAAATTATCATTTCCAAGGTTAAATTACGTCTTCTGCCAAATAAAGGTAGTGAAGTGGTTATTTGTAATTATAATCATATCTATGTATCATTAGAAATTTTTAGTTATGAGAATATCACCATTATTATATTTCGGGGAATTTTTATTAGTTAACGATATTTTTTTGGTTTATTGGAGAAACAAATTCCCTTATTTTGGTTATGGTGTAAAGAAAAATATTTTCTATCCTTTATTACATCGTTTTGCAATGTAAATCAATGATGCAATCCTTTTGAAAATTGTATACAAGGGAAAAGTACAATAACAAATGAATAATTGTCTAATACTTTCTTATATTGACGGATTTATGTAATAAACACTCAAAGTATACATTTTTTTAGTCATGCAGTACATTTCATAGGGAATATAATCTCGATGGGTGAGGTGGAAGTTGTCCCAATGAAGATTGAGGTTGGGATTTACAAGGAGGAACCTAATAATTCATTAAATATTTCTATATTTTTTGGATATTATGATACTAAACTATAACCATATAGGATATCCTTATGATTTTAGATTTAATGGATTATATTACAAAAATATGGCTGCACTTGTTTTCTAAATGTGGTGTAAATGATCATTAAAGGAGTTTAATAGAGTTTTATCCAATTCTATTGTTATATAATTCAAGAAACAATGATATTATATTGTTGTGTTTTATGAATGATATATATATATATATATGTGTATTTTATTTCATGTGAGATTATTTATAGGTATAAATTAAAATAAACCCAATATAAACATACATAAATAATAAATTTATTATTTGGTTAAATTATCACATCAAAAAAATATTCAACCCAACGAAATTATTGGTTTAGTTTCATGTTGAATATAAACATGTAAAAATTTATTTCATTTTATGTGATCTTTACATCATAAAAAACATATTATTTGATATTAAGGGTTATATAATCATCTGAAAGACTTTAGGAATGAAAATTTTAAAAAGGGTGAGATCGAACACATAATAATGGATGAAAAAAATAGAAAAAACAGATAAATTATAAAAATATTTATATATGCATGAATAATTGAAAATTTTAATTTTATAAAACCTAAAAAATAAGTGTTATTTTTATACATGAAATATATACATTACATTTTAAATGAAAACGATATTATCATGGAATAAGAAAAATAAAACATGGTCCATATAACATGTGTGATTGATTGTATGGAACCAAATCGAACAAACATAAACATTTATTTTTTTATCTTTGTTTACTCGGCTTCACGCAAACCAGTTCACTCATAAAATTTTAATTAAAGCATAATTTCAACACACTCATCCTTTATAATCCTAGTTTCACGATAAATCATTCACATAACTTTTCTATCTAATGAAATAGAATTCATTAACCACCATATTTAAGGGATATATTTTTCCTACCTATCTAATAAACATTACATTTTTGATCCACAAGATAGGAAAAAATAATCACATTATAAAAAAACAATTGATATAGTAACTAATTTCATAATATTTATAAATAATTATATAAAGAATCCATGAAAAAAATTCATTTTATATATAACCCAAATTAAAATAACTCAATTTTTAAAATGAATAATGAAATAATATGAGTATCAGAAAGAATCCCAATAACATCATAAATTAAATCAAATTATACCAAAAACATGATCTTAAAATTAATTATAAAATAAAAGAAATACATAAGGTTAAATAAGAAGCATAAAAGCAATTGAGTTAGTTCATTTTCAGGATAATTGAAATAAGATCATGAATATGGTTTAAAAAGTGTTCATTAATTTTTAGAAAATTCATATTTAAATGTATATTTTTAAAATCTCCCCTATATTTTTGAAACAAATGTATGGAAAATCATTCACAAAAATAGTTGGAGAAGAAATATTTTCCCCCAGATGTAAAAAGGGAGAATTGTTTCAAATAGAAAGTCTTTAAAAATAGTTAAAATAATAAATTATATAACTCAATAAAAGGATATTGAGTTACTGATTCCATTACCTTTACCCCTAATTTCCATATAAATTCATTAAAATCATGTTTTATAAATATGAAAATATTATTTACCAATTTCAGAAAATTATTCATAAACAATTAAATTTATATTTTTTTCAATAAAATTTTCATTATATACTAAACATTTTCATCCTTTTTTGAACATTTGGTGTTAATAGTCTTTATATTTTGGAACAACACATGTAAAAGATGTTATGATGTCTCAGAAATTCTGTGTATATTTTTTATTATTTTTATTTATATAATATTATTTTAAGAGCTGTCTTTCTCACACCTCATGATTTTGAGGCCTGGAGAGCCAGAAATAAAATTTTGACCTTTTTTATGGTTCGTTTAGTAAACATGGGAGTGGGTTTTTCTAACTTCAAAACCAGTTCTCAGACTGAAAATATAAGGGAACCATTTAACTTAGAATGCCTGGATTCACCTTGATATGAATTAACATCAGTTGGAAAGGGCAGAGCAGAAAAGTTATTTTTTGACTTTTCGAGAAAAATAATAAAATAATTTAAAAGAATTATTTTAATTCCTTCCTCACCATTGAGTGATAGACGGTGACGCTGCTATGCAGTGAAAAGGTAACAATGAGACTTATTAATTTGGATCATTAATTACCTATAACATGCAGCGAAATGATTAAATAAAAGAAGATTAATGAAAAATCTATTTCAAAAATGAAACATTGTAACGATGCGACATCGTAGGGTAACTGAAATGTTGAGATGGTTTTCCTTTAAATTGTTTGATATATTGGTGTAATGATGATTAAACCTTGGAAATTCTCTAACAAACCTCTAATGGTATTCCTCTCCAACAAATAATGATGCACTGGTGGATCATCACGGACATTGAAACACTTTGAAGAATAATGCCAGAAGTGACAAGCGATGTCAACATCTTGATATCTCGTGGATGAAACATCACAGATTCGAATTTCAAATAGGTTTGGGCTTAGGATTTCATTGAATTTGATGATTTATTCATCATTCATGAAAATTTATGATGAACTAAGATCAACCGTATAATGGGTTGATCCATGAATCGCTCATTTTTATGGGTGGATATTGTGTATGCGTTTGATTTGGGGGTTTTCAAGTTGTGTGTTTATCATCAAACTTATCCCCCTTATTAAATTCTAATGTAGAGTGCACTGGTAGACATGAAAATTTCCTAGACCCTCTTCCATATCTGGTTATGGTGTGTTATTTGTAGATGATTTCTCTAGATAGAGACAATGAATTTTTGAGGCCAGCACGGCCAAGGTGACGACCTAATGTATTGATAGACGCAAGTGGTTCAAGAAACAGACCACTAGAGTTACATCAGTGGCCCCTTGATGGTATCGCCAGTGCCCAGGTACCAGCTACTGGGGGTGTCCCAAGGTTGAGGCTGCGAGAGGAGGGTGGCGGCATGCCAGTTGCTATGTCGTGGCAGAAATAAGGTGCGGCCGACAGTCGGGGTGCAGGGTGCTGCATGGAGGAACGAACCACGTCTGGTCTGTCCAATGGTGGGTGATCCCTGGTCTCTCAACCATGACTTGAAAAGGCCCTGTGTCCGTGGGGCCAGTGGGGGATGGATGCAGTGCAGCTGCCGCATCCTGGCTGGATGCCACACCCCCGCCAGTGAGCTGGTTCCACATCGGCATGCCAGACCTGCACCAGTGGAGTAGACCCGCACCCTACGGCTGGGCCAGATGAGACTGTGTTGTCGGGCGATAGGGGAGGTTGGACCATCGGCCAAACCGAGCCATGTCCATCGAGGCCCATTGGGTCTGACCCACTTTCCATGCCAGACCAGACCGAACCCAACCCGAACCGGGTCAGTTCGAGTCCGTCTAATTGAACATGGGTATTTGGGACCCTCGGGCTGGGTTGGTCAGTTTAGTCTGACTGGGTCGGACCGGGCCTAGACACAAATGGACCCATGTTTTCTGAAATGCAAGTGTCTTGCAAACTGTGTGTCTGATTGACACTCATCCAATAGAGTTGGGACACATGCGATGGGTTGGTCCCTATGATATACTCCACTTCTTTTTTGGAGGAAGTTAGAGTTTGGTTGGGTTGAATGGGACTCGAATCCATCATGTCCAATTTTACTAAAAATCCAATAACCTACCGACTAGGCATCCGATCGATGCCTCATATATTGAATTGGAACCCTTAAGACGGGATAATCCTATGGGTTATCTCTAAGCGAGACATAGTGGTGGTTGAAATACACCTGACAGCTTGAGTAACAGAACCTTTGAAACTCGTATATACAAGGTATGGGAATCCAGTGCCTGGTTTTCAAGTAAAGAGAAACCCGCTGTGGATCGGCAATAGAGTGACCCTCTATGGAACGAAAAATGCATGACCTCCTATAGATCTACAAGAGAGATACCCTTCATGGATGGACAGTAAATAGTAGTACAACCTCTCATGGACCAACTGTAGAGAAACCCATCATGGATCAGTGGCAGAGCAACCCTTTGTGGATAGGCAGCAGAGTAACCCTTCTCAGATTATCATTAGAGCCTCTCAATATAATAATATGATATAGCTTACAAATAATCATATTTATTTATGTTCATTAAGTTTTATACTTGGTGTGTGCTAAGTATTTTACTCTGTGTGACGTGTTGAGATTGTTCTTGGTCGTATTACCACTGTGGTATTTCCTTTGGGGTGTTTTCCTTTGTGGATTACTAGAAGACCTTTGGGGGTCTTGGGTTCTCTACATAGTATTGTTATACTCACTGATGCACGGGCTTCGCTCAAACCTATTGTGTCTTGTTCAAATGAAGGGAAGCTTTGATAGGGACTTTGGGGATCCATGAAAAAATGGTGATCAATGGTGGATCGATAGATGGGGTGTGGTGCATTGTCATCCAACAAAGAGTTGAACCTACCCTTCTGATAGGATCCTTGGCGGACAACCTCCGTATCATGATCTTCTTTTTAGGTACTTTTAATTTAGTTGTGCTTGTATTATGAACCCTTTACTTTTTTATACACACTTTTCTCTCAGTGGTGGTACTTTGTGGTGGTTGTATAACTTTTCTTTCATTTGTTGTATGCTTTGTGCTATTTTCCCTATCTGTGTGTGTACAAGTTTCAAGGAAATGCCTTCCATTTTTGGGATATGATTTTTCGGTTCTATTTACTTTCCTTTGGACTATGGATGGTGTGCTTGGGGTAGTCACAGCATGGGCCCCTAAGGGGCAGGTCGTGAAAAAGCGGTATCAAAGGGAAGTCTGTTCTACCAGAAGAACTAAGAGTCTGCAAGTTTTCAATGTAGAAATAGTGTTTTGTGTCTTGAGATCAGATTTCAATTCAGGGAGTCCTGTGTTGGTGCAGAGTCTGACATATCCACACACCAGGACCCTGAGTTCTGTTTTCCAACTCGGTTCATGAAAGCACTAGTTGCGTGTGTTTCAAAAAAGTTTTTCTCATGATCGATTTTGAGTCATGTCACAATGTATATATTTTTAACTATGGCACATATGTTTCCTTACAGGATGCCTCCATGAATATGGACTACTAGGAATATGGTGAGAGATGATGATGACGGACCACCGAGCGATGAGGCATAAGTATAGGTACCACTTATACTAGTAGCACCTACAGGTGGGGTACCAGCAACACCACCACTCATAGAGAAGAAGATGCTACTAGCCCAACTATGGGATAATGCAGGCTGACTGAGAGTGTTGCATGAGATCCAGAAACAGAAGAATCTGTGGCATCAAAGAAAGATATATCCTCTGGTATTTGTTGACTAACTGGAGGTGGTGGTAGGAGTTTTTCACTTTGTAGAGACACCAGCAGATCAGATAGTGATCTTAGCCACTAGACTTTTTCCAGGCACATCAGGTAGATAGTGGAACTTGATGCTCTAGATACAAGAGGAGGCACCCCATTCCTGGTTGGACTTTAAGAGTCTCTTTAGGGTGGAGTTTGTACCAAAAACACTACGGTCTGTGCTTATTCAAGAGCTACTACACATACTATAGGGAAGTTAGACAATTGGAAAGTACTCTATGAGGTTTACCGACCTGTCTCGTTACTCCACCGACATGGTGTGAGAACCCTTTCATTAGGGTACAGAACTTTGAGTAAGGAATTCAATGAGATATTAGGGCATCAATGATTTTTCTCAAAATCCCGACACAGATCGGAGTGCTAGAGAGAGCTCTACTAGTGGTGAGTTTCTTATCTGAGCAGGCATCGATGGTGAGAGCTGCCACCAGATGACAGGTGGCTGATTCATCTATAGCAGGTAGTAGGTAGATGATGTAGAGGCCCCAAACAGGCTTGAACTTCTAGTGGATGACCCCAGGATGTAGGGTCAGAGGTGTATGGATCGGGAGGTGTATGGATCGGGAGGTGTAGGATTTCATCTATGGGCTAGTGTATGTTACTCTTCTAGTTGATAGAGTCACATGGCTCCTGACTATCCAACTCCCCGTACTGATGAAGAGCGGGTGGTAGAGGGATTGTTGAGACAACAAAAGAGGTTTGAGCGAGGAAGTCCTCAGGGCAGTGGTTGTAGGAAGGGAGGAGGCCGAGAGGTAGGAGGTGGATGACAGTTTGAGGTAATACCCCCACTACCCCTAGGAGGTCTACCACATGATCTAGGAGCAGGTGGACAAGGGCAGGGCTAGCTTCAGTCGATGGAGACCTAGGACCACGGTGCTCCAGAGATGATTAGATGTATGATCTTTGTCTACTACACCTTAGTGGTAGTTCCTATAGACATAGGTTACAATCATTATTTCTATTACATGGATCTCGTTCGAGGCTCCGAGATTCTATGTGACCCGTTGGCTTGATCCTTATGATTAGAGACTCCTACGGGAGGGGATTTGACAATTACACACTGGTTCCAGCTGTGTGGGATTACGCTAGGAAGTGAGAGCATAAACTTGGATCTCCTAGTAGCAGTGTCGAGGCCTTATTATGTCATATTGGTTTTGAACTTTTTGTTTATAGTACATTCTATGATCTACGGGTTTATGCACAATGTGAGGTGTGCCCGCGAGGATGGGACCATGTTTTACTTCACTGGAGAGAAGGGAACCCTTGCAGCATAGTGTGGACTTTCTCGGAGAAGGATGCATTTGATCCCTCACTGGTTGGCTAGCCTCACCCTCAGTGTGGTGGATGAGAGGCGTTTGAGAATTCCTATAGTGGTGGATGAGTATGAGGATTCCTTTCCATAAGATTTCCCAGGGCTACCTCCTCTCAGAGAGGTAGACTTTTGTATTGAGGTATACCCTAGGATGACACCGATATCTACACCTTCATATAGGATGGCTCCCGTGGAGATTTTTTAGTTGATGATAAAACTGGAATACTTTCAAGGGAATGGGTTTTCAAGGCATAGTGTTTCACCATGAGAATCCCTAATGTTGTTTTATTAGAAGGAAGATGAGATCTTGATGCTATGTGTGGACTTCCGGTGCCTGAACAAGGTGATCGTGAAGAACTTGTATCCACATCCAAGGATTGATGACATCTTCAATCAACTTAAGGGAGTGAGGTTCATCTCAAAAATCGACCTTTGTTCTGGATGTCATCATCTCCAGGGTACTGATGAAGTCGAACCGAATATGACCTTTAGATTCTGGTATGACCACTATGAGTTCTTGGTGATGCCTTTCAGCATGACCAATTCCACAGTAGTGTTAATGAGATACTTTAGCATGATCTTAAATGCTTAGCTTTATCGTTTTGTGGTATTATTCATAAATTACCTCTTGGTTTACTTAGTGTTAGAAAAGGAGAACACTACACACCTACAAATAGTACTGGATATACTCTGAGAGCATCAAATTTATGGAAAGGTCTCAAAGTGTCAGTTTATGATTTGGGAAGTCCACTTTTTGGTACACATCTTCTCAGGGCATGGAATTTCACTAGAACTGGAAATGATAAAGGGGTTTCTTACTTGGGAGCCACATAGAACCATCATTGAGGTAAAGAGATTCTTGGGGTTGGCTGGACACTATCGAACGCTCATGACCAACTTCTCTAGATTATCAACACCATTATCTTCTATGAAATGGAAGAGATAGCCCATCGTATTAAAGGAGAAATTCCAGTTGAGTATCAAGGAGCTAAGGCAGATACTGATGAGTTCCCCCATATTGAGACTACAAGAAGAGGACATCGGGTATGTAGTCTAGTGTGATGCATTATTGACGGGACATGGTTGTGCCTTGACGCAGGAGCGAGATGTGATTGCCTATGGTTCATGTTAGTTGAGGCAGCGTAAGAGGAACTACACAACCCATGACTTGTAGTTAGAATTAGTGGTTTTTTTCATGAAAATGTGGAAGCACTACATGATGGGTTAACGATTTACCATATACTCCAACCACAAGAGTCTCAACTATAACATCTGACATAAGGACATTAACTCAAGACAACAACGATGTATGAAGTTCCTATGGAACTATTACTTTGAGAAAGTCTATAATCCTATGATAGGGAATGTGGTGGCATACACACTTAGTAGGATGTACAGTTTAAAGCGGCTGAGTGAGGCGACATAGCATTTAGCCATAATGAACATATCCTTCATGGATAGATATAGATAATCTTACCTACAGTCTATGACTATCACTCCCTAACTCTTACAGCAATTTAGGGAGACACAACTTTTGGATGTTGAGTGTGAGGCCCGACATGTTATGTTATCCTCATATAATGTTTTTTGATATATTTTCAATAGGAGGGGAGCACGTCATCCTTTTCAGAAGATGATCCTTAGTACTAGTAACATTGCAGGATGAGGTGTTGAGGGAGTTGTATACATTCCCTTTGGAAGTAAATCCTTGTGTGGAAAAGATTTACTAGGACCCAAGACATCAATACTGGTGGTCAGGGTTGAAGAAAGAGTGGAATGATTTCATTTTTTCTTGTATTACTTGTTAGCAAGTGAAGGCCGAGAATTAGGTTCTAGTCAGCTTAGCCCTACCACTCGCTGTACTGGAGTGGAAATGAGACAGTATCTCAACAGACTTTGTGATGGGGTTTCCATGTACATATAGTGTCCATGATTCCATCTTGGTGATCCTTGAGAAACTCACCAAATCTGCTCACTTTATACCCATTTGGGAGAAGGTATTGGCAGGGGTCTTGAGACACATCTACATCCATGAGATAATGCATATCCATGGGTTTTCTTCAATGATCACCTTAGAACATGATGCACACATTGCATATTTGTTCTGTAAGGGGGTTTAGGAGGCATTCAGGACTCAACTATGTCTAAGGACATGTTTTCATCCCTTGAAGGATGGTTATATGGAGTGGACTATGAAAACCATGGAGGAAATGCTTTGTGAATGTGTCCTAGATTTTGGTCGCAGTTGGAAGGACCACCTTCCACTAGTGTAGATTTTCTAAAACAACAGTTATCACTCAAGCATTGGTATGGAAACATTTTAGGCTTTGTATGGGTAGTCTTCTAGATCACCCCTATGATGGAAAGACCCAAGGGAGTCGGAAATCATGGGTCTAGAGTTGGTACAGACTACCAATGAGAAGGTGTAGATCATCCAAGAGCGGATGAGGAATACCCAAAGTAGTCTGAATTACTATACCGACACCAGACAGAGACCCTTGGAGTTTGAAGAGGGTGATCATGTATTTTTTTTGGGTCTCACCCTAACGGGTATTACGGAGATTTATCCAGGGAATAAATCTATCACTAAGGTTCATTGAAACTTCTAAATTCCTATGTAGAGTTGGATAAGTAGCGTACCACTTAGATATTCCCCCATAGATGCACCGAGTACATAATGTTTTCCACATGTAGCAGCTGAGGAGATATGTGTTTGATCCATCATACTACATCAACTAGGGCGAACTGGACATTGAATATGGGAATATGTTTGCAGAGTTCATGGAAGAGATAGAGGATTGACAGTAGAGGGTCCTATGTTGGCGGTCGATTCATCCAGTGCGAGTTATTTGGTAGCACTGGAATATCGAGGGGAGCACATGGGTGTAGGAGAATCATATTTGTGCTCAGTACCCCCATCCATTTGATTAGTTTTGTTTTTGATTTTGCATATGTAAATTCCAAAGGTGGGGAGAATATAATGTCATAGAAATTTATAGTAATTTTTTATATTATTGTTTATATATAATTATTTTGAGAACACACACTTTGAAGGCATGTGATTCCGAGGCCCATAACACTTGAAACAAAATTTTGAATTTTTTTAATGTACGTTCAGTAAACGTGCAGGTGAGTTTTTCTATCTTTTGAACTAGTGCTCATATTAAATATAATAGGGCTCTCTAGAACTTAGAATTATATGATTGACATAGAAATGAATAAACTTCAGTCGGCAAGGGGAGTCCAGAAATGTTATTTTTTAGCCTTTTTGAGAAAAATAATAAAAGAATTTAAAAGAATTATTTTATTTCATTCCTCATCATTAAGTGTAGGTCGGAGATGCTGTAATTCAGCGATGAGGTAGTGATAAGGCACATTAATGAGGCTCATTAATGGCATGTATCATGAATCATAATGAAGAAATGAAGGAAAAATAAAAATTCGATGTTGAAGGGTAAATGAAATGTTTGGAAATGTTTCTTTTTAATTGTTTTACTTGTTGGTGGAATAAGGATTAAACCTTGGTGATTTTTTAAGAACCTCCAATGGCCTCCCCCTACAATGAAGAATGACACACTGGCGGATCACCAATGACTTGGAAACAATCTCAAGAACAAAGCTGGAAGAGATTACCAATGTCATCATATTGAAATCTCGAGGAGGAAACTCCGTGTATTAAAACGTCAAATTGGTAGGGGATTATGTGTTCATTGAATTTGATGATTTATTCCGCATTCAAGAAAATATATGACTAATACAGATCAACCAACTAATAGATTGATCCATGAATCACTCATTCATACGGGTGGATATTGTGTTGGGGTTGATTTGGGGATTTCCGAGCTATGTGGTTATCATCATGTTTATCCCCATGATTAAACTTTAATGTGGAGGGCGCGGGATGACACAAACAAGGTAAGGACCATCCATCATATTTTATAATCTGTGTTCTTCATGGATGATTTCTTGAGACGTAGACAAACAGAGCTTGAGGCAGTCGCAGCAAAGCTGATAACCTAGCGTTTATGTAGATTCATGCAATTCCAGAAACGAACCACCGAAGCGACTCTGGTGGCCCGTCGATGGTCTGACTGGTGTGAGGACAACGACATGCATGGAGGGTGGAGGAGGCACACCCGTCAGTGCATAGAGGTAGTAGGAAGCTAAAACTATAAAGACATATTGGTGATGTGACATGGTGTGGGGCACCGCGTGGAAGGACAACCTACCTCCGGGCCCTTCGAGTGGTAGAGAGTTGCGGTCCATCGACCGCAGTTGGAGGATACCACACATTTGGGGGGCCAGCAGGGGCCGGACGTGGCGTAGCTACCACATCATTACAGGGAAACACATCACTAGCCTCCCTAGAGGCCGGACGTCAGGCTGGTCGGTCAAACCCTAGTTAGGGGGCTAGTCTAGAGAGGGGCGGCCGGGCCCATGGCCTAGTGGGCCGGTACTGCAATCAACGGGTCGGACCCATGTCGGCGGCCGGACCTATACTAGAGGGCCAAACCCGTGATGACATACCATCTTGAACACTTCAATCCAGGCTGAATGTGACTGGGTCATAGGGAAACCTAGTGGGCCGAACCCTCGGCTAAACCAGGCTAGGTCCAGCGAGGCCCATTGGGCCTGGCCCACTTGTTATGCCGCACCAGAGTAACTTCAACCCGAACCAGGTTATTTTGAGTCCATCTAAATGAACTGGGGTGTTTGGGACCCTTAGGATGGGTTGGTCGGGTTGGACCAACCGGGTCGGACCGGGCCCAGACAGAACTGGCCCCCTGTTTACTAAAATGCTCGTATCATGAACATTTCACATCTGATTGACCCACCGTCAATTGAATTAGGACATTTGAGATGAGGCAATCCTTCTAATATACTACAGTTGAGTTTTTGTAGGTTTTGGAGTATGGCCTGGTTGGATCAGACTCAAATCCAACCAGGCCCTTTTTACTAAAACACTATGTCTTATAGACCAGACATCTGATCTACGCACTGTCTGTTGTGTTTTTACCCTTACAAAAATAATGTACTTTGGATAAATCTATTTGGGACATAATGGTAGTTGGAAATATGACCGATATTTTGGAGAGTAGAACCTTCTAAATTCATACATATAATGTACGGGAATCCAGTGGCCAACAATCATGTTAAAAAGGAACCCTCCATGGATCAATAAGAGAGTGACCCTCTATCAATCTCTAAGAGATCAATCATCTATGGATAGGGAATTGAGTGACCCCCGAGGGTTCACCAAGTGTGAGACCCACTATGGATCGGAAATATCACTACCCTCCATGGAACACCTTGAGATCAACTCTCTATGGATCATCAATAGCATGACCATGTGTGGATCGGTATGACAGAGACACTCTGTGGATTAGTAGTTGATAGACTCATCATGGAATTAATGTAGAGAGACCTATCTTGGATCAGTAGTAGAGAGCCCCTTGGTGGATCGATAGAGGAGTAAAATTTCTCTGATTAGAAGTTGAGCCTCTCAAAAGAATAAGATAATCTATCTTATAACTAATCATCTTTATTTATTTCTATAAGTTGTATACCTGGTGTGAGATATGTCCTCTACATTTTTCTATGTGTTGAGATTCTTCATGGGGGTATTACAACTATTGTATTTCCTTTGTGGTTTTTTATTCATGGATTACTGGGAGACCTTCAGGGGTCACGGGTCCCTACTAAGTATTATTATACACACACTTGCACATGTTTCACTAGAACCTATTGTGTCTTGTGTAGACGACAAGAATCTTTGACAGAAAATATGGTGAGCCACGACGAGATGGTGCTACGAGGGGGATCGGTAGACGTGGTGTGCTGTAAAGAACCATAATTTCCATATAATTTTTCTAATTATATAAAATTTTTACACGACCTCAAAATATGATGGTATGTGATTCTGAGGCCTCAAGATCCCAGAATGATCCATCAAATAAGTGTTAAGGTTAAAATAGTGTCATGAGTAGTTTCCATGAAAATGTTGAATAAATCATAAATAGGTGCCAGTATCAGAAATTTGAGAGCACCATTGCATTCAAGATGGTTGGTTTACCCTAGGATTGACTTATGTTTAGTCGGATGAGGGATCATGTGAGAAAATACAAAAATGGAATAAAAAAATAAAATTATTAAATAAAATTATGTTAATTTTAAAAGGATCATAACTCATGAATGGTGAATCATATTAAAAATCTGTGACCACTACTGAACCAGTGTGGGTATGCTTTCCTTAGTTAGATACTAACATTGGTTGGCACAGGCCACCAATGGGAGTTAGTTTTTGTCTATAAATAAAATAAATAAATGACAATAATTTTATTGTAAAATACAGAACTTCTAAATGGAACCTCGGAATGAAAAATATGTGAGTACCATTGAGCTCGTGAGGGTATTTTCCCCTTAGGCGAAGACTAACCTCGACTAGAACCGGTCGGGGGTGACTGTTAATAATGGTTTTGAAATTTTTTTAAAGGTACATTTAGTAAATATACTGGTGAAATTTTATACAATTTGGACTGGTGATCGGATTTAAAATCTGAGGGAACCTATGAATCAACAGTGCCAGGATTCCCTTAAGGGATGCTTAACTATGACCGAAGTTGGTTGGGTGAAAAAGATAGTTTTTACGACTGTTTAAAGAAATAATAAAATAACAGAAAATTGATATTTTATTTCTTTTTTTGCTACCAACTATTGAGTAGTGGTGGTGGGAACCACAGAGGTGGTTAGACTTTTAAATATGGAATATTAATTTATTAGTTATACATTGGTTTCATATCCACCCCTTAGGTAATTAATGTGGAACATTAATTACATAAATTAATGAATCTCATTAATTCCGTAGTACCTTACTCACCCTTTTCCCCTAATATTTAAATGGGGCTTAGGGTAGGGTTTTTGAAAAGGATTCTTCAAATGAGGAACCTTCTGGCGAAGTGTCCAACACCTTCCACTAAAAGAGATGGATGCTCGGGTGGGAATGAACCAAGAGTGATGAACATCCTCAATTTATTCAAACCATGGATTCTCCTTCCACCACTATGACGACTCCAATAATTCTTGGGGTTGGGTTTGTATTTTAATACAAAAATTCCCTCATTTCATCTCCTCCTTATTGAATTTTCGTGTGGTCATTTCATGGTATTTGAACAGGGTTTACCATTATTTTAAATGCGATGTATAAATTACCCCCAATTGTAATAATGCTAACGCGGAGGGAGTGGGACAAACGAACATGGACCATAACCTTTCTTGATTGTTTTTCATTACGTTCTTCAGAGGCGGGTTGTTCCGATTTTATATAACCTTGAATCTAAGAGAAGCGCAGTGACGATGGCATCACGAGAGGATCGTAGGCACGTTCGGAAGGAAGAACAGACTACTAGAGCTCACCTGGTGGCCCGCAGAAGAAGCACTGGCATGACACCAGTGTGGTGGCATCAGTGACCAACACCGACATATGAGGGTGATGACCTAGTTCCTCCATCCATGATGGAAGGGCGGCACAACTTGGTGTTGTGGTGGTCGGACATGCGGCAGGTGGGGTCAAGCTAGGTGCTGGTTCGCGGCTTAGTGGGCCGAGCCTGTCGCAAAACTCCCCAACCGGGACAGTCTAGGTTCGACCTGGATCAGGTCAGGTCAACCCAAACTGGGTTGGGTCGGTCTAGGATGGGTCTGGTCGGGTTGGGTTGGGTCTGAATAGATTTTCACCCCTCTCGGGACTAGATAAGCTTAAAATGTCATATCTTGCAAACCAAAAGATTGTTTGATGAATCATCTACGGCACTGGGATCCTTAGAGCGAAATGGTCCTTATGATATTCTTGAAGTTAATTTTAAAGAATTTTGGAGTTTGGCCGGGTTGGATTGTACTCAAATCCAACCAGGCCCTTGACATTAAAATGCACATTTCTTACAGACCGGGTGTCCGATTGACGCATCATCTGTTGCGTTTGAACCCTTTTGACCGGGCAGATCATCAGGTTACTTCCTTAATAAATTTCATGGAGGTATAGGTATGGAAGATAACCAGAGGAATAGAACTAGGGTGTTTCTTATAGTAAGAGTTTGAATGGCTACTCCCTTGATGACTCAAGGTGCGGGTATTCCTTACTCCTCTGATCCAGTAGTGATCGGACTCTCCACATCATGAGTATGGGGTTTCTTCCCTCTGATTGTATTTTCTATCTTTGTATTCGATACTCCACAATTGGACTAGGGCGTGGGTCCTCCATACATAACTCACATAGATTCAGGTACTCCCCTACCGGGTAAGGTGAGGGTCCTCTATGTTAATATTAGGTACTCTCCTATCAACCTAGTGTCTGGGTCCTCCTTATGTAGTACTATAGTAGAGTTCTTGATCCCCTACCGTGCCAGTATGTGGGTCCTCTAGCTGGGTGTTGGTACTACCCTGATGTACTAGCGTGCAGGTCCCCCACAACGAACAAACTACTTGAGTTTTACTCCCCAAACGGGTAGGGTGTGGGTCCTCACATATAGATTCGGTACTCCCTTGTCGTTCCGGGGTGCATATCCTCTAAGCCTATAAATGGTACTCCCCTAATATACTAGAGTGAGGGTCCCCCACAACAAACTACCATTGTTGTACTCCCCTACCGTGTTTGGTGCTGGCCCTCACATATAGAGTAGTACTCCTCCATCTCCATGTAGCGATGGGGAGTGGGTCCTTTAGGTGGGTTGGAGATACCTCTACTACAGGACACAATGTCGATGAGTGGGCCTATTCACTTGGATTCCTATGGTCTTACCATGGTCGCAAGACTGTGACTACGAGACATCTAGTGTTGGGCACTAGAGGGAGTTCTACCAGAATGTTCTTAATGCAGAACGACCATTCAGACATTCCATTAATTATTGTAGAGTTGTACCTAATGGAGTACATGTCACACATGGGTGCCATTAGGGATGGCCAGTTAATGGAGTCCGTACTCATGATCCGTGAGTTACGCATTGAGATTTCTTTGGAAATCCTGGGAATGGCTTGAGGTTGGGGCTTTATATTTCCTTGTGGATGAGACGAGTATATCTGGTTTTAGCTATGTATTTTTATTTTTTCATTTTTTATTAAGATCATTCTTATGGTCTTCATTTTTAGAATTCGGAGACACATTTGGGGGTCTCGGGGTCCCTACTCGGAATTTTTAAACTCACCCATCCACGGGCTTCGCTCGCACTTTGTTGTGGCTTGTGTAGAATATGGGAAGCCTTGACTGGGACCCGGGGAGCTTGGACATGCAGGTGGACAGCAGTAACAGTTGACATGGAGAGTTGTGGAGATGGGTTTTAGTTGTGGTTATATCTTTTCAGTTGGAATTGTATTCCATCCCCTTAATTTCAGTACACACTTTTACTAAAAAAGATTGAATTCATGGTTTCATTTTGATGCATTATATTCTATGTTTTTGTACAGGTTTGAAGGAAATGGATTCCCATTTTAGGGATACACCTTTTTGGGGCTAGTCGCCAACCCCTGGCCTATGGAAGATGAGCTTGGGGTAGTCATGGAACGATCCCTGACAGACAGGTTGTGAAAAAGTGGTATCAAAGGAGTCAGTTCTACCGAAGAACTTGGACACTAATATTTCTAATAGAGCAATAGTGTTATATGTTTGGAGTGTGGTTTTTAGTTTGGGAGTCCAGTGTTGGTGCGGCAGCCAACATATTCATACACCAGGACCCTAAATTTTGATTTCTGACTTAGAGCACAAAAAAACTGATTACGTGTGTTTGGGAAATGTTTTACTTTTGATATCTTTTGATTTAGCACACCATGTATAACTTATTGACTGTGGTTCATCTTGATTATCTTTAAAGATGCCTCCACACAGACAACCATACATGACTCAAATGCTTGACCATGAGGATGGTCCATAGTGTGATGAGGCTTCAGTACCAGGACTGTTGCCTGAGATGGTACTTTTGGGTGGTGTCCTAGTGATACCATTTCATGTTGGCCAATAGTTACTATCTGTGCTATCGGTGGAGAACACCTATTGGCTTAGTTCCACACACGAGTTTCAGTGACCAATACACCTCAAGTTTGGCGGCGAGCCTGACTCACATGCAGCTAAGTACTGGCCTGGAGTGTTGAATGAGTTTGCATATAGCTAGAGCACCATACGATCAAATGGTGGACCTGACAGTGATAATTCTATGTGGATCAGTAGGGCGATATAGGGGTTATATTACCCCTATCTTACAATAAGGTGACTTTTTTGTGGATAGAATTTCATAAACATCCTTAGATAAGGGGGTCTCTTTCCAAATGAAATCTAAGGGATTTTTGTTCCCAAGAACTTCTACAGTTTCTACAGGAGGACATGTCGGTAACTGAGTATTCGTCGAGCCATAAAAACCATTCCAGGTACTCAAGGAATATGATTCGACCAACGCTTCAAGGATTGGAACTCCAAGTGAGTGGAATTTAGGGACATCTGAGCTAGAACTACTCTTATGTGCATTCCTACACATGTTAGGGTGATATAAAGAACCTTTTTGGTTGAAATTGTTTTGGCTAAGAAGATACAACTAGTGAATGTCAGCTATGGGAAAAGATGAACCTGCCGTCATTCTTGGAGACTTCGATCTATAAAACTGTTTCAAGAAGAGGAAATGATAGGGACTGATGAATCTACATGGCATCAGATGTGGTATAGGATCTAAGAGAGAAGCATGAGGTGGTATACATTTTGACATTTTACAACCACTACCCCAATGTGGTCCCCATAAGGGTTAGGAAGCTGGAGGATAGGGTAAGGGGGTAGCTACATGTGGTCAAGGAGTGTGACCCAAGGGCTCGAAGAATGATTTGATACTATCTGTGTCTATCACTATTTGTTGTATCAATAGGCATAGGTACTAATCATTCCTTTTGTTTCAAGAATCTTGTTCAAGACCTAGAGTTTCCTGTTAAATTGTTCACTTGACCCTTATGTCTTAAGATACCTTTGGGAGGAGACTATATACTAACACTTATGTCGATGGTGTGATCTATCCCTTGAGGTTAGAGTTTCAATTGGAACCTCTTAGTTGCGGCATCAAGGCCTAACAATATTAGTTTGGGTATATAATGGTCATCCATAGTTCATGATCAGATTGACTGTTCAAGGAAAAAATGTTTTGGTATATCTATAGCATAAGAATGAGGTTTTTCTTGGTTAGTGAAAAGGAAACCCATGTAGCACATGTTAAAATCATGCATATGAGGGTGCGATAGATCACTATGGAGTCGGCCAGCCCTACCCTCAGGGTAGCACAAGTTTTTAGTTTTCAGTTCCCAGCAGAAGTGGAAGAGTGCAGGAACATATTTTCCAAAGATGTTTCCAGAATTACATGCTCGTAAGGATATGGACATATCCATTTTATTGTACCTAGTGACAACACCAATATCTACAATTTCATATTGAGTGTCTCCCATAGAGCTCCAGGAGCTGAGAGTTAGAAGTGGGCATGGTGGTTGATGCACTCTGTAAGAGGTCTGGTTAACATTTATTGAGTGAGGCAACGAAGTATCTAGCCATGTTATAGAGACCCTTAATGGATATTGGTGGAGTATCTTACCTCTATTCTATAATTTTCACTCCCCTAGGCCTTTAGCGAGTTTGGGAAGAACAACTTGGGGAGGTAGAATGCAAGGCCCGACGTCCTAAGATATGCCCAGGATAGGCTCCTGAATGATTTTTTTGATGGTGGGGAGAACGTTATCCTTCTCAAAGAATTCACCATGGTACCAGTGATGCTATGAGAGGAGGTGTTGAAGGAGTTACACACATACCCTTTTTGCAGTACATCTTTATGTGGTGAAGATGTACCAATTCCTCCAGCGTCAGTACTGGTGTCCAAGGATAAAGACTGCATAGAGCCGGCAGAAGTCGTATGCCGACAAGAGACGGAGACCCATACAGTTCAAGGAGGAGACCATGTCTTCCTGTGGGTGTCTCCCTAACAAGAATTAAATAGATATGTCTAAGGCAAAAATCTATCTTTGAGGATCATAAAACCATTCCAGATTCTCAGCAGAGTTGGTGAGGTGGTGTACTAACTAGATTTTCCCCCATTGATGCACCAGGTGCATAATGTTTTCCATTTGTTGAATTTGATGAGATGTGTCCATGATCCATTGCATGTTATCAACTAGTGTGAGTTAGACCTTGACGATAGGGATAATTTTATAGAGTTCCATGTGGAGATAGAGGATCGACAAGATAAATTCTTTCTTGGAAGTTCAATCTCTCTGGTGCGAGTTTGGTGGCAGGATGGAAACATCAAGGAGAGAACGTGGGTGTGGAAGGCTCAAATTCATGCCCAGTACTCTCATTTGATTTATTTTCCTTTGTTTTCTCTTTCGGGGATCAAAAGTCCAAATGTGTGGAAAATGTAAAGACACAAAATATCTGTATATTTTTTTTATTATATAGAATTTTTACAAGACCATAAAATCTGATGGAATAGGATTCTAAGGCCCAAATTTCCTGGAATGATCTGTCGAAAATGTATTAAGCTTAAAATAGAACACTTGAGTGGTTTTCCTAAAAAAGATGAATAACTCTTATATGGTTGTCCAGATCAAAAAATTGTGGGCACAGTTGGGTTCAGGATGGCTGGTTTACCATAGGCGTTACTTATGCTTAGTCAGCACAGACCTCCGATGAGAAAACCTAAAAATTTAATAACCGTAAATAAAATAATTAAATATAATTATTTTATTTTTCAAATGCTCATAAATTATGAACGGTGAGTCTGATTAAAAATATGAGACCACCGCTGAACCTATGACTGTATTCTTTCTTTAGGTACATACTAACATTGACCACTATTGGCCACTAGTGGATGTTGGTTTTTTCCATAAAAAAATAATAAAGTGACAATTATTTTATGGTAAAATTCATAACTTCTAAATGGTAACTTGTGTTGAAAAATCTATGAGTAACTTTGAGCTCATGAGGGAGTGCTCCCCTTAGGCAGAGCGTAACCTCGACCAGTAGGGGTCGAGGGTGATTGTTAATAATTTTTGAACATTTTTTAATGGTATGTTCAGTAAACGTGCATGCAGAATTATCAATCTTTTAAAACAGTGCTCGAAATAAAATATGAGGGCTCCGTTGTATCTACAGTGCCATGATTTACTATAAGAAGGCATAAATTCTACCGTAGTTGGTCAGGTGAAAAAGTTAGTTTTTACGACTTTTTCAAATGTAATAAAATAACATATAAATTGTTAATTTATTTCTTTTTTTCCTACCACATTTTGAGTGGTGGTGGCAGGGACCAAAAAGGAGGTTGGACTTTTAAATATGGGATATTAATTGCCTGGTAATAATTTAGTTATGTAACCACCCCCATGTAATAAATTTGGCACATTAATTACAACAATTAATAAATCTCATTAATTCCTTAGTGTGTTATTCACCATTTCCAGGATCTATTAAAATTGGGCTCGGAGTAAAGTGTTTGACACGACTTCTTCTAACAAGGAACCTCTGGATACATGATGTGACACCTTCCACCAATGGAGATGGATGATCGGGTAGCAACGAACTGGGAGTGATGAATTCTGGTGGCTTCTTTAAAGTGTGGATTCTCCTTCCACCACCATGACAACTCCAATGATTATTGAGGTAGGGGTTGTCTTTTAATTTAATAAATTGACAAATTTCTTCTCTTAATTCTTGAATTTGTTAATGGTAATTCATGGGGGATTTGAATGAGGTTTATCATTATTTTAAATGTTATGTATAAATTTCCACCAACTTGTTATAGTGCTAAAACTGAGGGTGTAGGACAAACGAACAAGGCCCTGACCCTCCGGCACTTGTTTATCTTTGAATTCTTCGGAGGAAAGATATTTCAACTTGACAGAACCTTGAATCTTAGATCCGCACAATGATGGAAGAATATCGAGAAGACAGTAGGCACATCTAGAAGGAAAAACAAACCACCAGATCTCACCTGGTGGTCTACAAAATAAGCACCGGCACGGCGGCACCAGCGACCGGTGCTGGCGGATGATGGCGGCACCCAGAAACTACCGACCATGGTTGTCAGACAAGCGGCCATTATCGACCAACCAAAGAGGTAGAGGTGTAACATCGTCGTTTATCACGTTTCATTTCCGAGGAGATGCAGGGGATCTGCTATTAGAGGGTACCTTGTGTTACAAGCCACCGCCACCTGGCGCATTCAATAAGGGTGACGAACGTGTCCTTTGAGTCGTTTGGGAGTAGCGGACCGCGCGTCCCCGCATGGGTCGTGCCTGCCAGCGGGCCGATTCCAATGTGGCCTAGCATAGCCAGTGAGGGCTGGGTAAGTCCACAACCAAGTGGACTGAGCCCACCGCGGTCCAGCCCTACTGGATGGCCGGTTCAGGTTGGTTCGGGTCGGCATGGGCCGGGTCCGTAGAGGGCTATACCCCTCTTCGGAAATGATATGCTTAAATTGCCGTATCTTGTGAACCCGAAAACTTTTTGATGAACCATCTACGACCCTGGGATCCTTAGAGTGAGAAGGTTATTTTGGTATACTCCATTTGGCATTCATAGAAAGTTGGAGTTTTGCTGGGTTTGATCGTACTCGAATCCAACTTTGCCCTTGACATTAAAATATCTATAGCTGACAGACCGGGTGTCTGATTCATGCACCGTCTGTTGCGTTGGAACCCTTATGAAATGAAATATCATCGGGTTACTTCCTTGTGGATCTTCATGGTGGTTGTGGTATAGAAGATAACTAAAGGAGAAGAACCAAGGTGTTTCATATATTGAGATTTAGGATGGCTACTCCCTTGATGACTCATGGTGCGTGTATTCCTTACTCCTATACTTCAGTAGAGACGAGGAAACCCACGTCATGAGTGCGGGTTTGTTTCCCTATATTTTATTTTTTTCTATATTTGGAGTCAGTGCTCCCCTATTGGACATGGGTGCAGGTCCTCCATACATAAATCGCATAGAGTCAGGTACTCCCCTACCGGGTAGGGTGCATGTCCTCTTTGTTAGGAGTAGGTACTCCCCTATCAACCCAGGGTGTGAGTCCTCCTTAGGTAGTTCTACATAAGAGTCGGTACTCCCCTACTATGCCATGGTGTGGATCCTTTATCCTCTGGTCTGTACTACCCTTTCGTACTAGGCGGCGGGTCCCCCACAACTAACAAACTACCATAGTTGTGCACCTCAATCAGGTACGGTGTAGGTCCTCACATATATATTTGATACTCCCTTTCCATTCCAGGGTTAAGGTTTTGTAGCCTGAAGTTAGTACTCCCCTGACATACTAGGGTGAGGGTCCCCCACAGCAAAAAAACAACCATAGTTGTACTCCCCTACCGAGTAGGGTGCAGGTCTTCACATATGGAGTAGTACTCCCCTATATCTAAGTAAGGACATACATCATTTCCTTCAGGGGATTTGGAGCTCCCTTGACTACATGACACTATCTTGAGGAGTGGGCCTCTTAACATGGTTTCCCATGGTCTAGCCTCAGGCTCGAGACAATGACTGTGAGACCTCTAGTAATGGGAACTAGATGCATTCCTAGAAGAATGTTCCTGATGGAGCACCACCTTTCGGACGTTCCGTTATGAATGGTTGAGCTGTACCAGATAGAGTACATCTCTCAGATGGGTGGCATCTAGGATGTCCATTTAATAGAGTATATACTCTATATCCTTGAGTTACGCTTTGAGCCTTCTTATAAAATCTTAGAAATGTCTTGAGGTTGGGGACTTAGGTTTCTTTGTTGATGAGACGAGTATAGGTGGTTTGAGTTGTTCCTCTTGATTTGATCTTTGTGATTGAGATCATGATTGTGGTTTTACCTTGTGGAATTATAAGTGACCTTAGGAGGTCTTTGGGTCCCTATTGGGTATTATTATACTCAACCATGTATGGGCTTCACCCACACCTTATTCTATTTTGTGATGTCGACATGCATCCTTGAATGGGACTCAGAAAGCTAGGACCGGACGATGGATGGTGGTGACGGTTGATGTGGAGGGCTATGGAGATGAGATACACCTACCCATTAGGTAGGATTCCTGGTAGACAATATCAAGAGATCTTTTCTATTTTCTATTTTAGACGTATCTTTTTTGTTGGGATTGTATTCCGGACCCTTAATTTCAGTACACACTTTTACTATAGTAGGATTACTTTGTTGTTGCGTCTTTTTATGTTCTATTCAATGTGTCTGTACATGATTAATGGCAATACATTCCTGTTTTGGGGACACACCTTTCCAAAGATAGTTGCCAACCCCTGGTCTATGAATGGTAGTCCTGGGGTAGTCCCGACACGGGCTGCAAGGGACAGGTCATGACACGTTCTATAGTGGAATCCGATGAAGAGCTATACCAACCCTTAATGTAGGATCCTTTTGGATGACCTTCGAAGCTTGTACTTCTTTTGATGCACTTTTCTTTCAGTTGGACCTATATTCTGGCCCCATTACTTTTATTTTACACACTTTGCTCTCAGTGGTGGTACTTTTTGGTGGTTTTAATAATTTTCTTTCCTTTGTGGTCAGCTTTGTGTAGTTTTTCATTTCATTGTGTATAAAGGATTAAAGGTAGTGCTTTCCATTTTGGGATATTTTTTTCTGGTGCGAGTCATCATCCCCTGGCCTATGAATGACGAGTTTGGGGTAGTCATGGAATGGGCCCTAGGGGACAGGTTGTGACAGTAGTCTTAATCAAATATTTTCCCAAAATATCATGATTTTAAAACCAATTAAGGTTGTATATTTTTTATAAGTATTATTAATATAACAAAATATTCTCTTTGATGTTTTTTCTGAGTTTCAAGAAATATAAATTGATAAATAAAAATTAATGTATTATTTTCTAATATTCAAAGATTTACTTATAATGACAAAATATTATAATGTTATCCAAAGTGTAGCATATTAATTACTTTTATTAAATATATATAAATCATAGATACCCACGCACTATAAATTAAAATAATTCATGTTTGTATGTGAAGGAAAACTAAACACGTTTATAAATTCAGGTGGTAGTTTTCATAATGCACGAGCAGTGTTTCCATTACCTAAAAAATGAGAGGGGAAAATGAGGATTAGTAATTGATCTTCTAATTATTATGAATATATTATATAAGTGAAATTTATTTATCAATACAATATTTAAAACCACTCATGAGTGGATTTGATGAAAAAAAATTCACTTCTTGGAGGTTGTAATCTGCACATATGCACTAATAATGAATTCTGTTTCTTTGTTGGTGGAAGAGAATAAATAATGGTTGTACAATTTTTATTATAATTTCTTGACACACTAATTATTATAATTTTATTATTATACTATGGTTGTGGATAATCTATTTATTAATGATGAATAATGAAATAATTAAAGAGATGGGATACCTATGATGATATCGTGAACATAATCATGATGAATTCCATTTATTATAGGGAAAATCAATCTTTTTTTTGTGATTAAGGTCATCGTTTCATGTTAAATAATTACTCAAGAAATGTTTTTAAAGTATTTCATGTAATATTAAATATAAGAGTGTATTATTCAAATTGTTTCCCTCATTTATATTTATTAGAGATGAAAATCATTCTTTTTGAAACACACACCTTTTTTATAATACATCCATTTCACAATTGAATGGTAAATTTAGCTAAAGTGGAGAAGCATGTATTTTATAGAAATATAAAAAATAAATCAACTGAATAACTTATTTTAAAATATTTTTTACCATTATTTATATATCTCTCCATAGTAATAGCCTTTTTTACCACATGACTTTTTAATATGATAAAATTTTTTTTTAACTTTAATGAATAATTTTGATTGCAAAAAATAAAATTATCCACACAAAAAGAATTTGAAAATTGGAATTTCGGATTTGAAAATAATTATATCATATTAAATTTGTAAATTTTTGAAATGTTTATTTTTGAAATAAATAATATTAATTGCATTAAAATGGATTATAGTTAGGAAAATTTTATTATTTAAATTAATATATACGGGAAATCAGCCATATTTATGATTTAAATGAAATGAACTCATATATTGTAAAATTAATTTATTTTATGTTTATTTAAAATAAAAAATATCGATTTTCTACATGAAAATACAAAATATAGGTTTTCAGATGAAAACAATTTTTAAATTATAATAGAATATTTTTCAAGTCTTAAAATAATAATTTTTTTTATATTTTAAAAATAATATTATAGATTTCAGAATTATACACTAGAGATAAATATTTGAAAAATAATAAAAAATAATAATCTGTTTCCCAATATACACACTAATAATTTGATGATATTCATCAATTTGAAATAAAATTGTGTTATCACATTTAACAAAAAAATAATTTATTTTATTTAAATATCCCATAAATACATTTTAAGGTAATTTTATTGAATAATTCAAAAATTAATTACACTTCATTAAAATTAAATTATAAAATTTATAAATATATGATTTATAAAAAAAAAGAAATATATAATACGAAGAAAATTTGTTTTTTAATATAACATTTTCAATATTAAATGAGATTTGTTATTTACCTTCTAATGGTAATAAATATTAACAGTTAGCCGTCATATAAATTATTATTTATTTATTAATATTTTTTTATTAATATTTTGGTTTTTTAGGTATGGTGTATCATGTGACATAATTTCTAGAAAATAGATTGTAACATAATGGATCCAAAATAAAGGGTTGTTACATTCAAACCCTCTGCCCAATATGTTGATTCACCACAATTTAATTTCTAATTTATTATAGAGAAATAAAATTTATTCATATAAAATATATCACAAATTTTTTCCAATGTTATCCCCCTCACTTGTCCTTTATAGAACTAAGAAACTACATATATAAAATATACTTCTCTGGAGTTCCAAAGGAAATACTGTGTACAACTTTCTTTGAGTTATCATGATTCCAAAAATACTAAAATAAAAAAGGGTTTTATAATATCTAAAATTATTAATTTAATTGAATATGAATGTTCAATAATATATTTTATTCTCTAATGAAACTTTTATTTAAACATATGATATATTCATTATAACTATTTCAAACTAGCCGAATCCTACAATAATATTTATTCAGCATATGATACATTATATTGGTATATCTTACAATTATCATCCCAATCTGAAAAATTAAGAAATAAATCAATCTACCAAAGTGGTTTACATTGAGAATACGATCAACCATATCATATCCCAAATGATATTCAAACTAGTTCTTACATAAGGGAAAACCCAAAAAGCATTAGAATGATGGTTTAAACATGCTCAACCAACTCATATCTAGGTGATTACCTCTAGATGTGATTTGATAATATAATGACCAATTGTAGTATCTAGATAGGGATTTATTAATAGAAAACCCACACTCATTTATTTAGACTAACATTGGATGATATTCAATTCAATGGCTTATCCAACATGTTTCTAAAATATTCTCTTTATTGTCTTCAAATTAACCAATACATGGTCTCAACCCAAATAAGTTTACACTAGATAATTGTAACAGCCCGAGATTTTATGAAAAATATTCTTTTTAATTTTATTAATGTCTTGTGTTATACGCTACACCAAAAGGAGCTTTCACAATACACATCTCTGACCTGGCTTGAATTATACGCAATCGCAACCTTCCACGATAGTGTGTGTTGTACGCAACACCGAGTTTCGCTAAACAACGATATGCTTTTAAGATATTGTTAAAACTAGCCGTTATGAATAGTAATAACCACTTTTTAAATTTTAGAAATTTTATCTCTCAAAATGGACTTCATTTTTGGATTCGGAGTATCGAATTTAGCCTAAGGTGAAATTTTGGTACTTTTCGGATAACTTTCATATTCTGATGAATAGTGAAAATTACTAAATTATAATTAAAAACAATTTTTTTTAATCGAAATAATTAATAGTGATAAATTATTAATTTGAGTGGTTTTAAAGTATATTTAGAATATATTTTTACAATTTAATACAATGTTGGTCATTGGTTGTAATTTCACATTTAAACCAGACATAATCAAGTGTCAATCTTTTGATAGATATTGTTTCTTAAAAACACGCTATTTGTTGTAACAGCAGGATTTAATTATATAATTAATTAATGCAACTTCTATGTTATGAATACGGTAAAATAAAATTCATTTTTGAATTCGGAATATGAAATATAGCTTAGGATGAAATTTTGGCATTGTTCTGAAAAACATCAATTTTTGATGAATAGTGAAACTACTAAGTGGTAGTTAAAAAACTGAATTTTTCATAAAACTTAATTTTACCGCTTCTGTGAATGGAATTTCAAAAATCCGAGAGACACGGTTAAAATCAAGGACTAAAATGTGGTTCAATGAGATGAAAATAATTTTTGGTGAATAGTAACTTTTTACTTTTTTACCGCGGTTAATAGTAAATAGGGTAACTATGGGTAAATATGATATTACTATTACTCTAACACATGTCCTAATTCTATTGGACAAGTGTATCTCGAACAAAAACAACCTTATGAATATAATATGACCATTTAGGTCCACTTGGATTAGATTATGACATTTAATATTATTTTATTTAATGAATAGTTAAAATAGTTAAAATCAAAGTTTAATAACTAAAACATTTTTAATATGGGGTTATACATAAGATAAATTCGAATATAATAATTCATTAGAAAGCTAACAAGATTTCCTACATAATGACATTTTATTTATAATTTTTAGAGTTTAAATAAATTAATTTATTTATGACACAACGATGATGCAGTAATTACCCTTTTAAGTAAATATTAACATAATTGATGTTATAAATGCTCAAATGAATGTAATTTGAGACTTTTTATGAATTCCACTAATTTTCTAGGTTACTATGATATATTAGTGTTGCTTTAATCAACTTGGTTCGAACATATAATTCTGTTATGACTTTCACAAAAATCATATATCAAATAGTGTCAAAATTGACACAAAATAGTTTTTAAATCAAATATTATATTATTAATTGTTATTTTATTTCTAAAAATCTAAGGTTCGGCCAAATTACATAGATAAGGATATATATATTAATAATAAACAATTTCGGGTTCGTTTGGCATGTTATAGTAAGTGTATTAACCATATAGTGAAAGAAAACAAAAAGACACGGTGAAAGTTAAATTATTTAACTTAGAGTTAAATCTAATTGATAAGGTTAAACTAATACCCTAAACTTGTCTGAATCCTATTGGTTGATAGGATTTAGACCCATCCCCACTTTATCTTCGAAATAAGACCCTTTGGAACCATTATAAACCGATTTTGACATTAATATAAAATAATATTTTGAGATATTCCTAAGGTGCCCCTCTCCTCCCTTATAAAAGGGTACCTCCTCCCCCTCCTCCTCAGACCAATTTGAGCACTCAAGCACGGCCAACCCCTGCCAAAATATCTTCTCCACTTCCATAGCAACATCCTAGAGGTTCTGGTCTTTCTCAAAGACCAATTTTAGTGCCCTAAGAGGAGGTCTCAAAGAGGCGCTTCAAAGAAGAGGTAATTACAGTTACCAATTCTTTCATCTTTATTTCTTCTTCCACTTCTTCTTCTTAGGTTGTTTCATTATGAAGTAATAACATAAGTATCACTCATATACTGATATGTTATTATAAGTATGAAACAACCCTATTTCACCATCTATCCATCCTACGGAAAAAGAAATCACCGCGCGTGCGTACGTACGGAATACCGTCTACAAGCCGTGGTGTAATCTATTTTCCACCACCACCTTACATGGATGGGTATAATGGTGTAAAGAATAACTATACATAGTTATTACAACATCATATTGATTCTGATATATTGTATAATCCACTCCAATTCAATTCAATATTTATGGAAATGATATCATCGCTCGTGCGTACGTACGGACTACCGTCTCCACGACGCGATGAGATTCATTCTCCATGTTAACCATTTAAGAATGATTATAAAGTATATATAAGAAATAATAATGAAATATATGACATTATAAAGCTACTGGATTTATGTATATATATATATATGTATGTCATCTACTTACTTCCATTCAAGACAATAAGGAAATGAAAACAGCGTTCATGCGTACGTACGGACTACCGTCTCCATGAACGGTGTTTTTCATTTCATTTATCTATCTATTATATATAAATATATACTGAATATATATGATATATAAATCATATTTTATATTCTGGAAGTAAGTAAATCATGATATAAGTAATAATAATGTCAAGAACAACAAGTCAAAACACCTACGATAAATGAAACGATTTTACCCAAAATGCTTCTTTAACATGGAATTTACAAAAGAACGGGTAATATAATGTCATAAGTGAACCATATATGATATCATAACAATGAATATGATTCTGTAAAAAGTCAATGACATTATTTAAATCATTATACAGGAGGTTCGGACACATATAAAGCAAATCGGACCTAAGGTAAGGGAAAATATCACAATCTCATTTTTATCTGAGATTGTTTATACTTTGGCATTTACTGGGGTGCATTTTATCATCCACATCCATGTTCCCTCAATATGTAATATTTTTTTCATCCAATTACTATAGTTTAAATCCAATTTTACCATTTGGTGAGTTTTTAGTAAAGAATATGAAAGGAATCTTTTGTCGTTTTTTTCGTACGAGGTACTTTTTTACTTTTCCGACAAAAGTACGAAGAATGTTTTTTTTGTTTTTTTAACTTATACGGCATAAATGTATTTTTAAAACATTATTTCAAAGAAGCTTCCTTTATAAGTTTTCATGTTTATTTTTAATAAACTTCTTTTAGTTTATAACTGTATGACATGTCAAGAAAAGAAAAGTGTTTTTGAAGTAGAAAGGATATTTTCCTCAAGAATGGAGTTCAAATGTTTTATCAAAATTAGTTTCCATCTAAGATAATATAGGGTTCTGTTTTTATCCCTATTATAACATTTATTTGATTATGTTGTGAGGGAATTATTTTTATGAAGTCATTTACCTTATATTATTTGTTTTATGATGTCATGATGTTTCAAGAATCCCATTTTGTTACATGTGTTATGCTATGATGTATGGTTTACGATTATGTGGCACACATAAGAAAGGATTCATTATAAGATGGGTGGGACCTATATCTCCCTCCAATGCATTGGGTAATGATTTTATATCTCATGAGATAGACAGGGCTGGAACGGTAGGTTATACTGGTTCAGTGAAACAGGACTGAAACGAGGGTTACTCGATTGAGAAAGGGACTTTGTCCACTAGGATAGTCTTGGAAATGAGTCTTGACTAACAAGAAATGATTCTCTATGATTATGTGTGAATGCAACAAAGTTTCATGTTTTAAGTTATGATTATTGTGATTACATTTCACTGCCATGATTTACCCCATGTTATGAAATTATGATCTCTGTTGCAGGTTAAGATTTCCAAAAATTATGTGCTTATGTATATGATGTGATTGATATTTATTTTTTTTACCCTTACTGAGCATTTGAGCTCACCCTTTTATGTTTTCTTTTCCCTAGGATATAAAGAAAGGTTTTAGGTAAAAAAAGAAGATCTCTATGGGAGATTTTGAAGATCTTTCACCACGATTATAAGATTATATTCCGAGTTTTCAAAGACACTAAACTATTACGATCCTTGTGTGTGTGTGTTTTTGTTATGTATTAAGTATTCCGCAAATGTAATGTAATTTCCATGTACGTTATGCTTAGGGTCTCTACAGTTGGTATCAGAGGAAAGGTTTAGTCAACCTTTGGAAACTAAGATGCGAGAACTTTAGTGAGATCCCTAGAGATATTTCTAAGGTATGTCTCGGGATGTCTCTAAGGTTAAGTATACGTATAGGTTATAGTCCTAGAATTTCGCTAACAATCTTAGAACTTAACCTAAGATGTTAGATAATGAGGGTACTCCCCCATTATTATGTTGTTTTCCCTAGCATGATTTTTGTCTCTCACTCTATTCTTTTTGGGTTTTAGACAATGACTGGAACCCGAAGGAACCGTGTTGATCAATGCAATGGACAATGCAATGATTGTCCTCCTGAATAAACAAATGTTATGGGAGATGGAGTGAAAAATCTTATTGCTATACTTACACAAGCTATGAATCATTCTGGACTTCCAAATGAGCAGAGAAGGGAACAATATTCTATTGAGTCCTTCATGAGGCAACGTCCACCTTCTTTCAGTGGGTCTTCTGATCCACTTGTGGCTGAACAATGGATCAGTACTACTGAAAAGATATTTTCAGTTCTTCAATGTTCTGAACATGATAAAGTCATCTTAGCAGTATATCGTTTGGAAGGTGAAGCTGATCAATGGTGGAATCTTATCAAGAATACGAGGCCAAGAGATGAAATTGAGTCCATGGAATGGGACGAGTTCAAGAACTTGTTTTTCAGTAAGTACTTCCCTCGTATTCTTCGAACAAAGATGGAGAAAGAGTTTCTTGAACTGAAGCAAAGGGATGATGAATCTGTTGGTACCTATGAAGCAAATTTTACAATACTTGCAAGGTACGCTTCTGGTATTATCATCCAACCTGAAAGTAAAGTTGATCGATTTTTCAGTGGCTTAAAACCAAGTCTTCGAAGGGCATTAGCTATAAGAGACTTCAGTAGCTATGAAGAAATTGTGCGTTGTGATATCAAGGTAGAAATGGATGTTGGTGTTACATATCCATCTCATGGTTTTGACAAGAAACGAAAGATGGAGTTCATGGAGAAATCTCAGAATAATGGTGAAAAGAAGATGAATGTTTCCTTATGCACAAAGTGTGGAAAGAAGCATGGTGGAGATTGTCTTAAAGGGACTAGAAAATGTTTTAAGTGTGGAAAATAAGGTCATCGAGCAGCTGAGTGTCGAAGTAATGGAAAAAGGTATTCTAATGATGTGAATAAAGAAAACACTGCAGAGAACGCACAACCAACACTTCAATGCTTCAAGTGCAAGGAAATGGGGAATTATGCTAATAAATGCCCTAATCCAGGGGTTAGTGATGATCAACATGAGCAACCACTTAAGGTAAAGGACAAAGGGAAGTCACATGTGATCATTATTGGCGATGTTGAATATGAAAACGATGTGGTGGAATGATTAAGTGTTTATGTAATGGGATTCCAAAATAATGTTGTATCATGGAGTATTGGAATATTTATGTATTGGTCTAATGTGGTATTCAAAGTGATTGAGATATTATGCGCATAATGAAGGGAAAACGAGAAAATGAAATGTTTAACAGTATTCATGAGCTCATGATTGATATAAGGACAAAGTGATATCATGGTTTGAGTATATAGAATTTTGAGGATTTTAATATGTGGAAAGTGTTAACTTTTAACTGCATTCATGTTTTCACTAAGTTACAATGGGTATTCAAGAGAATACATGATTAAGGACATTGAATGTTTGGAATGTGACAAAAAAAACATATCTTATGTTATATGGGGATCAACGATGGTATTAAATCTCTGGTAATCATTTTCACTATGTTATGAGAGTGGACGGAAGTATTATGGATAAGCCTAAAGATTGGAATGGATTATGTTGGACATAAGTTAGTATTGTTTAAGGATAGAAGTTTTTTCGATATTATTGATGGGATGTTATAGTAATATAGTTTTAGAAAAAGGACAACCTGCAGGACGGGCGACAACCCATCGCGTCGGACAAGGCTGTAGGAATCGAACCCACAACCGAAGTGCGACTGGCCTTTATCGCCTACCACTGGCCTACAGGAAGTCCCTGTTTAGTAGAAAATAGTTTTATTATATTAAGCAGTATGATATATGAAGTATAAGTCCATTTTAGGAACCATATGTGATTAATCACACTATAGATTGACTTATGTATATAATTTTTGCTAACCTTTTGTTTGAGACAGATGGAATGACCCGTCATTCTATCACATGATCTGCTAACACTTCACGAATAACAAATTCAACTTCATTTATTTAAGAGATGAAGTGGAAATTGTTCAAAGCATGAACAACAGTGAGATTGTACCAAAATAAAGTACGTATTTATTCTAATGAAAATTTTCAACTTTAGGGAAATGATCTTGAAAACCAAAAATGTTGTCCTAGTGATCTTATACCTGATGAATCAGATGGTACCTTAGATCGTCACAAATTTATGGATTTGTGATTACTGGATTTTCCATAGCCATGTTCTCTACCACTCTCCATCAGAACATGATTGTTATATTTCTCTTCCATATCCATATTTTCACCAATGTGGAAACCCAGTGATTAGTTTATTTGGGTAATCGTTACATTTCATACTTTAGTTTTTAAAGCCAAGTTTTGGTATTCCTTTTTACGATGTGGGTTTCTATTAAAGAAACTTTCGAATAGTAAACCATTTATAACCCCGACGAATTTCGAGGGCGAAATTCATTTTAAGGGGGGTAGAATGTAACAACCCGAGATTTTATGAAAAAATATTCTTTTTAATTTTATTAATGTCTTGTGTTATATGCTACACCAAAAGGAGCTTTCACAATACACATCTCTGACCTGGCTTGAATTATACGCAATCGCGACCTTCCATGATAGTGTGTGTTGTACGCAACACCGAGTTTCGCTGAACAACGATATGCTATTAAGATATTATTAAAACTAGCGGTTATGAATAGTAATAACCACTTTTTAAATTTTAGAAATTTTAGCTCTCAAAATGGACTTCATTTTTGGATTCGGAGTATCGAATTTAGCCTAAGGTGAAATTTTGGTACTTTTCGGATAACTTTCATATTCTGATGAATAGTGAAAATTACTAAATTATAATTAAAAACAATTTTTTTAATCGAAATAATTAATAGTGATAAATTTTTAATTTGAGTGGTTTTAAAGTATATTTAGAATATATTTTTACATTTTAATACAATGTTGGTCATTGGTTGTAATTTCACATTTAAACCAGACATAATCAAGTGTCAATCTTTTGATAGATATTGTTTCTTAAAAACACGCTATTTGTTTTAACAGAGGGATTTAATTATAAAATTAATTAATGCAACTTCTATGTTATGAATTTGGTAAAATAGACTTCATTTTTGAATTCGGAATATGAAATATAGCTTAGGATGAAATTTTGGCATTGTTCTGAAAAACATCAATTTTTGATGAATAGTGAAACTACTAAGTGGTAGTTAAAAAACTGAATTTTTTATAAAACTTAATTTTACCGCTTCTGTGAATGGAATTTCAAAAATCCGAGAGACACGGTTAATATGAAGGACTAAAATGTTGTTTAATGAGATGAAAATAATTTTTGGTGAATAGTAACCTTTTTCTTTTTTTACCGCGGTTAATAGTAAATAGGGTAACTATGGGTAAATATGATATTACTATTACTCTAACACATGTCCTAATTCTATTGAACAAGTGTATCTCGACCAAAAACAACCTTATGAATATAATATGACCATTTAGGTCCACTTGGATTAGATTATGACATTTAATATTATTTTATTTAATGAATAGTTAAAATAGTTAAAATCAAAGTTTAATAACTAAAACATTTTTAATATGGGGTTATACATAAGATAAATTAGACTATAAATATTCATTAGAAATCTAACAAGATTCCCTACATAAGGTTATTTTATTTATAATTTTTAGACTTTAAATAAATTAATTTATTTATGACACAATGATGAAGCAGTAATTACCCTTTTAAAGAAAAAATTAACATAATTGATGTTATAAATGCTCAAATGAATGTAATTTGAGACTTTTTATGAATTCAACTAATTTTCTAGGTTACTATGATATATTAGTGTTGCTTTAATCAACTTGTTTCGAACATATAATTCTGTTATGACTTTCACAAAAATCATATATCAAATAGTGTCAAAATTGACACAAAATAGTTTTTAAATCAAATATTATATTATTAATTGTTATGTTATTCCTAAAAATCTAAGGTTCGGCCAAATGACATAGATAAGGATATATATATTAATAATAAACAATTTGGGGTTCGTTTGGCATGTTATAGTAAGTGTATTAACCATATAGTGAAAGAAAACAAAAAGACACGGTGAAAGTTAAATTATTTAACTTAGAGTTAAATCTAATTGATAAGGTTAAAATAATACCCTAAACTTGTCTAAATCCTATTGGTTGATAGGATGTCGACCCATCTCAACTTTATCTTCGAAATAAGACCCTTTGGAACCATTATAAACCGATTTTGACATTAATATAAAATAATATTTTGAGATATTCCTAAGGTGCCCCTCTCCTCCCTTATAAAAGGTCACCTCCTCCCCCTCCTCCTCACACCAATTTGAGCACTCAATCTCGGACAAACCCTGCCAAAATATCTTCTCCACTTCCCTAGCAACATCCTAGAGGTTCTGGTCTTCCTCAAAGACCAATTTCAGTGCCCTAAGAGGAGGTCTCAAAGAGGCGCTTCAAAGAAGAGGTAATTACCGTTACCAATTCTTTCATCTTTATTTCTTCTTCCACTTCTTCTTCTTAGGTTGTTTCGTTATGAAGTAATAACATCAGTATCACTCATATACTGATATGTTATTATAAGTATGAAACAACCCTATTTCACCATCTATCCATCCTACGGAAAAAGAAATCACCGCGCGTGCGTACGTACGGAATACCGTCTCCACGCCGTGGTGTAATCTATTTTCCACCACCACCTTACATGGATGGGTATAATGGTGTAAAAATAACTATACATAGTTATTACAACATCATATTGATTCTGATATATTGTATAATCCACTCCAATTCAATTCAATATTTATCGAAATGATATCATCGCTCGTGCGTACGTACGGACTACCGTCTCCACGACACGATGAGATTCATTCTCCATGTTAACCATTTAAGAATGATTATAAAGTATATATAAGGAATAATAATGAAATATATGACATTATAAAGCTACTGGATTTATGTATAAATATATATATGTATGTCATCTACTTACTTCCATTCAAGACAATAAGGAAAGGAAAACAGCGTTCATGCGTACGTACGGACTACCGTCTCCATGAACGGTGTTTTTCATTTCATTTATCTATCTATTATATATATATATATACTGAATATATATGATATATAAATCATATTTTATATTCTGGAAGTAAGTAAATAATGATATAAGTAATAATAATGTCAAGAACAACAAGTCAAAACACCTACGATAAATGAAACGATTTTACCCAAAACGCTTCTTTAACATGGAATTTACAAAAGAACAGGTAATATAATGTCATAAGTGAACCATATATGATATCATAACAATGAATATGATTATGTAATAAGTCAATGACATTATTTAAATCATTATACAGGAGGTTCGGACACATACGAAGAAAATCGGACCTAAGGTAAGGGAAAATATCACAATCTCATTTTTATCCGAGATTGTTTATACTTTGGAATTTATTGGAGTGCATTTTATCATCCACATCCATGTTCCCTCAATATGTAATATTGTTTTCATCCAATTACAATAGGTTAAATCTAATTTTACCCTTTGTTGAGTTTTTAGTAAAGAATATGAAAGGAATCTTTTGCCGTTTTTTTCGTATGAGGTACTTTTTGACTTTTCCGACAAAAGTACGAAGAATGTTTTTTTTTGTTTTTTTAACTTATACGGCATAAATGGATTTTTAAAACATTATTTCCAAGAAGCTTCCTTTATAAGTTTTCAAGTTTATTTTTAATAAACTTCTTTTAGTTTATAATAGTATGACATGTCAAGAAAAGAAAAGTGTTTTTGAAGTAGAAAGGATATTTTCCTCAAGAATGGAGTTCAAATGTTTTATCAAAATTCGTTTCCATATAAGATAATATAGGGTTCTGTTTTTATCCCTATTATTACATTGATTTGATTATGTTGTGAGGGAATTATTTTTATGAATTCATTTACCTTATATTATTTGTTTTATGATGTCATGATGTTTCAAGAATCCCATTTTGTTACATGTGTTATGCTATGATGTATGGTTTACGATTATGTGGCACACATAAGAAAGGATTCATTATAAGATGGGTGGGACCTATATCTCCCTCCAATGCATTGGGTAAAGATTTTATATCTCATGAGATAGACAGGGCTGGAACGGTAGATTATACCAGTTCAGTGAAACATGACTGAAACGAGGGTTACTCGATTCAGAAAGGGACTTTGTCCACTAGGATAGTCTTGGCAATGAGTCTTGACTAACAAGAAATGATTCTATATAATTATGTGTGAATGCCACAAAGTTTCATGTTATAAGTTATGATTATTGTGATTACATTTCACTGCCATGATTTACCCCATGTTATGAAATTATGATCTCTGTTGCAGGTTAAGATTTCCAAAAATTATGTGCTTATGTATATGATGTGATTTATATTTCTTTTGTTTACCCTTACTGAGCATTTGAGCTCACCCTTTTATGTTTTATTTTCCCCAGGATATAAAGAAAGGTTTTAGGTAAAAAAAAGAAGATCTCTATGGGATATTTTGAAGATCCTTCACCACGATTAGAAGATTATATTCCGAGTTTCCAAAGACACTAAACTATTATGATCCTTGTGTGTGTGTTTTTTTGTTATGTACTAAGTATTCTGCAAATGTAATGTAATGTCCATGTACGTTAAGCTTCAGGTCTCTACAATAATCATTCATAAATAATACATTGATTAAATGGTTAAATTATTGCATCCAAAAATAGTCACAAAACCTAAGGAAAAAATGTTTTAATACATTAAGGGCAAGAAAAAAAATCACAAACATTAAAAATTTCACCACAAACTAAATTCTATATTTGAAATTCTAGGTGGCATAAAAATCTTTAAATAAAATGTAATAGAAAAAATAAATAGGGGCATTCCCAGAAACACCATAATGGATACCATATCTGTGACCATAATGGTATGATAATAAACATATGAAAAATCATGAATATGGAAAACATTTCTCATTTAAAGTAACATAAATAAATTATATTTAACCACATAAATGAAATATAGACCTAATAACTAAAATGGTAACAATTATACGATGGCATTTGAAAAAGAAAACATGAATCATACAATAAGGTCCAAGTAAAAAATGATATAAAGAGGCACAATCATAATCAATAGATTTATTATTTTTTAGAATCATTGCTCCCTTCTAATATGTTCACTCATAAAATCATGAGTAGATCAAAATTCCAACATCATCAACATTTATAAACCTAGATATATTACATTCCATTCACATTATATTTATATCTCATTTTTTATAAGAATTTAAATAATCAATTGGATGGATATAATGGCCCCACACGAATAGTTAAATTTACATTTTTGTGTCACAAAAATTTATAAAATCATAAATTTTCCCACAGAATGAAAAATGAGTTTCACGAACATTTATAAAATTTATAATGATTTAAGGAAAAAATTAGTTTCATAGATCATCCAAATGGATATCATTCAATTTTCATAACAAAACCCATGAAATAAAATTGGTTTCCTAAAACTTTTAATTAATGTAATCAATTAAATATCTTGATAATGAAAGCTTGATAAAAAAACAATCAAATAAAAAGTTAATAAAAAAGTGTGAAACATGAAATATTATACCATTGGAGTTGCATCATTTTTAATGTAATAAAAAAACAGCAAAGTGATTTGTTTCAACATCGCTTTGTATTAATATTTTAAATAGTCATAGATTCAAATATATTATCCAAATGGTTTGAAAATGAAGTGTTTATCAAAATTTTACCTAAAAATATAATTAATTAAAAAACATTTAATGTACAAAAATTAATGTTTTATAAATATTTATAGTTTTATAATACCTTTACATGTGATTTGTATTCATGTTTCACTAAAACCAAAATGGTAATGTAATTTTTTTGAGTTATGTTTTAATATTTATATATTAACTTATAATGATCACTATTTCGTTTTAAAACAATGAAAATACTATTTAAGGTCTAAATTCAATATATATATCATATCTACTCATCCAAAATATAATAAAACCCACCATATTTTTTAGTGAATAAAAACAATAAACGTTAATTCAGGGAGGTAGTACTCTTTATAAAATACAATAATTCTTTATTTTTCCCAATGAATGAGATGGGTGATGATGTACCATCATGTGAAATTTTTAGAAACATATATATAATATATAATTCATATATAGTCAAAAATTGAAATTATTAATACCATCAATGATTGGTTATAAAAAATGAATTTGTCTCTTTGTGGAGGGGGGGTAATATATGAAAAAACTACGAAATATGGATTCCTTGTATTTTGATAGAAGACTATAAAAAATGGTTCACCATTAATATAATAAAATATAGTAAATTTAGTTTCCATGATTTTAATATTTTAATATTTTCTGGGTTATTTTCAAAAACAAAATATTACAAATAAATGTTAAGATATATGTTATACCTACGTTGAGCCATTAAACATTTTCCTAATAAAAGGCATTCTATTTAAGTGAAATACACTAGTTTTGGTGATGAGGGGGATTATATAATGTATTTTAAATCAAGAAGAATATATTTACAAAGGGGTGGAAGTAAACATCAAAATAGAAGTGGAGTTTCCAAAGGTTGGAACTGATATCCTTTTATAAGAGATGCAAAGGGTATATTGGGGAACACCCGTATTTTTTATATTATGACCATTAAACCATTATATGGTTAACGTAAAAAAATTGAACATAATAAAATTTTATGGAAATATAAGGAAACAAATAATCTCAAATACTTATTTGAAATGATTTTTATAATAACTTTTGGAAAATTCTCTATAGTAAAATAATTTTAACCTTTTTTATATTAGGGTAATTATTTTTTTACCCTTGGTGATTAAATTTCATAAATAAAATTAAAAATGAACTCATTACATAATTTAATTTTTTTATTATTATTTTTTAAAATAATTATATGATATAAAATTTCTATATGTATGATAGGTTAATTTGAAAAAAAGCACACTCAATCACATAAATATATTTTTTATAGAAATGATGTTATTTAAACGTAAAATATATATAAGATAAAATAATTATTAATATATATATTAACAAAATACATTGATTTGTTATGAATAAAATCAATGTTATGTTAGTTTTATAGTATAATCAACCCACATTTCAACATCAAATATTTAATTAATTGAAAATTTTAAAACAATATTTAATTTCTAATGAAATGTTATTTAAGACATAAAACAATGACAAAAACAATTTATATGTTTAAAATAATATTTTAGATTTTATACATTGAACTTTAAATAATATAACGCTTCAATTAAATCAGTTAATAATAATTTAGGACCAATATATACACAAATAATGTAATAAAAATCATTTTTTTTGAAGAAATGAATTTTTTATAATTCACCTTGAAAAATAAATTTCAGAAATTCCAAAAATAAAACCATGGTTGATATAATTTTTTGGAATTAAAAAATTTATTTCACTTTATCATATTTACATTATAGTATTTTTAAATTTATTTATTTTTTAAATAAAAAATATAATAGATTAAAAAAATTATTTAAAAAACATTATCACTATTAAATTGGGTTAATTATTTCGCATATAAAGGTAACAAATCTTATTGGTTTACCGGTATGCCTTTTTCATTTCTTATTATGAATTTATTTTGAATATTTTTTGGTTTCGTATAATAGATCTATCATCTGAGACAGTTTATATGAAGTTTTATGTATTTTAATTGATAAAAATCTTGGATAGTTAGAAAAGTGATTGTTAGTGGGTCCAGATAGGTGATACCCCAAAAGAAGAGACTCATGTCCTAAAAATTTATATTTAATATGATTCTATTTCCTTAAATAGATGGATACAATAACTTCTTGATAAGTGAGTTATGGTTTACATCTTTGACATGGGTTTTAGTTATATATCTTCATATTTATATCTCAAACTATGGAAGAGATGATGGCATCAACTCTGATAGGATATTGAAATTTAGATATTCTATACTCCATGCACGGTAAAAGTGGAGAATAATTACCATTGAACTAAATTAAAATATTTTCTAGTGTTGTAGGATACATGGAAGATTTCATCAAGGATGTTTTTTATAGTGGAAGAAGGGGACATTTCCTACCCCCGATCATTGATGTTTTAAAATACAATTTATCACCATGTGAGGCATTTAAAAATCGATATATTGATTTCAAGGAATTACATGACCAAATATTATCATGAGATACACATGGAAAATTCTCCAAAGATGGGGAGTTGCTTAATGTTAAGACACCCTAAGAGGGGAGGGTGAATCAATGAGAACAAATAATTTTACATTAAAACGAATCATGGTATCACATTCATTAGAACATATAAAATCATTATTCATAATAATACATCCATAAGAATTTTATATGTTGATAATTAAATATAAAATTCATTAATTTTTACATGGTTCACCACAAATGGAAATTCAAGGATGATAGAAGAACATGTGTAATCCATAAAAGAATCACTATAATTCAATAGATTTTTGATTAAAAATATTTTTTCATGGTTACATTATTATAGTTTCACAAGAATTATAATGAATTATGGTAATTCAAACAACATCCCTTAGATCAACCATTTCAACTCTTATTTACATTCTAATTGGGTTAAAGTCTTCCTCAATTTAATGACTAGATGGTTTCTTCAAAATTATTTAGAAAATATTTATTGATATTCATCAGGAAATTATGAATATGATGTTCTAGTTCACTCCTTATTCTCTAAGAAATCAAAAATAAATGGCCATTTTTAAATATCTAATGAATAAATTACATGAATTTATATGGTTTAATGAATATGGTTCTGTTTGTATTAATATTTTCTCTCCATTATCTATATATCATGTGACATACCCTCCTCAGTTCACTCTGAGTAGTCACTGTTGCTAATATAGTGATTGAACAGTGATCACATGATTAATATGAATATAGGGCTTTATGAAATCCAATTTACGTAGAAAAAAGGATGTGATGGCCTCATCCAGTATAATTGCTCCATAAAAATCCAATTTTTTTGGAGCGCTGAAATGAGGTGGATTCATTGGGCTTCGCTCTTGACCAAGCATAATCTGAGATTCAACGCATTATGCTCAAACGGAACCACCTATTGGAGAAGTGGAAGTTCATAGAGATTACTACCCGAGCGATGTTATCTGAGCAAACCCAAGAGTCTGTCACCATCACACACCTTATCCTTCGTTCTTATGTGGGTTTTATAAGGGGTTATGAAATGAAACCCTATTTACAATGATTATGTACGTTATTTTTGAATAGATAATATACTTTAATTTAATTATTGTTAATCTGTAAATAGTTTCTAATAAAAAAAATATCATTTTTAGTAAATTAAGAAATCTATTTTTATGAATTAATAGGTTTTTGAATTAAATATTATTTTAATTAAATATTATTACTAAATTTCTATTTATAATATAAATTATTTTTTAATTACTATGAATATGATTGTGATTTTTATGATGTTTTGAAATATTTTTTTGTCAAAACCCATGAATTTTTTATAAATGTCTTTTTTTATTTTAAAAGTAAAAATTAAAATATTTTGAAAATTATTTAGATAAAATGAAGAATTTTATTTGGAATCAAGACTTAAAAATTATCCAACATTAAGTTTTTCATAATTTTCTAAGACAATAGAATTTTTGGATAAAATTTAAATACAGTTTAAATATATAACGTGTTTTATGACATCAAAATGACCTAATAGTGATGTAATAAAATAAAATAAACATTATTTTCGTATAATATATGTTTTAATGTTTAAGTAATGTGATTTTAGGTTTGTAGTAATTATTTTTTAATGCTATAGTGGACCCTTTAAGACTTATAAAACATTTTAACTTTTTAATTGATTTGCTGCACAATGTGACTCACCTCCACATAATAAAGTGTAATATTTTAAGAAGTTCGGCCATTAGGCTAATAGAATATTTTTTCCCACTCCCCATTGTCTAAAACCCGGGTATAAACCATGGGTTGGTTTGTGGTTGGGATTAGTTAAATGTGTGGTGACTTAAACCTAAATAATAACGAATTCCCTCTCTTTCCTATATAAACCCCCCCATGACCCCCTTACTCTTCACTCAATGCCATTGGATACTGACCAACCCCTTCACTAATCTCCTTCAAATCCTCCCAAGTATCTTGAAACTCTATATAAGCCTCTCTCAAGCCCCTCCCAAGCCTTTGGGATCACACTTCGATGTAAGGGATTTAATCCTTTCTCAATTTTATCAAAATTTCTAAATGTTATTATGACCAGGTTTTTCAATTAAATATTTTGGGGGTATGATTTAGAACCTCCCCCTACTTACCTCCTTATTTATTAATTATTATACACCTCTGTTTCTCTCATTAATTCCTTCTATGTACACTCGTTACTATGATGAAATTCCATAGGAGATTCCTTCCATTCTTTTTTTATCAATGTTTTTTAATATTTTTATGAACTTTAAATTTCAATTATAAATGTTTGTGTATAATTTCACACATCCCCCATACATACCATTTTATGTTTTAGTAACAAGAGACCCCTTTTCACTCTCATTAATGCATCCCATGTATACCTGTTACGATACTGAATTTATGTACGAAATTTATCTCTCCTCATTTACATTCAAGAAAATATTTTGTATTATTAACAAAAATTCCATTACTTATGTCATTACATGTATCTACATGGCCCCCTTACTTTCCATTTTATGTACATATGATGAGACACCATTTTCCCTCTCATCAACTTTTTTTAGGAATCTTATGCCATGCCATTATGCAACCGAAATTGCACCTCCATTTTCCTAGACAAAATCATTGTGTAGTGAATACGAAGACCATTTCTCTATCAATGGAATTCAAATTTATGAATATTTAATTATTTATAGAAGAGTTTCATGTCTGAATTCAACATTACATTACCGTAGAATAAATTATGATATTTAATTAATCAATGTTGTATGATCTAGTGGCACACTTATTCTTGTAATGAAATGTTTATGAAGGGGGTGACTTGATAGCACTCTAATTAATTGGTTAATGATTAGTATCATTATAAGTCAAGTGAAATGGGGGTATACTCATTCCTATTCATGTTAAACTATGGTTTACTCATAATCCTTGTGCAATGAGCCCTGCTTCATGTTAATACCATGTTAAGTGTTGTTGCCACGTATCCATGTTGCGATAATCATGACTTTATGTTCATGTTTATTTTATGATATATTGATATTACTATTGAATAACTAGTATTTTATTCATCATATTATTTCTTTTTTACTCCCTTACTAGGCTTTATAACTCACCCATATCTTCTGCATGTCCTCAGGTTAACCCATGCAATGCTAAGTACGAGGGAATGTAGTGATCATGTAATGGAATTTTTCAATTAATATGTTGTGTTTCTAGTTTTAAGTCATTAAGTAATGTTCCTAATCCCTAAAGACACTCTAAATCCTAATATTCCATGTTGAATCAAGTGAATAGTTTATGTAATAAATCATGTTTAATTGTGTAATAAAGAGCATGGTTGTTATAGTTGGTATCAAAGGAAGGTTTAGTTATTTTTTGGATTATGATTAAAAAACCCTAGTGAAAGACTTTGGGATAAGACTAAGTATAACAAAAACATACCTAAATTTTGGTGAGCATTGAGTTAGAGTTTTATCAAAAAAATACTTCCCTGTCTGGATAAGAGCAGGTAGAGGTGGATCTGGCACAAATGTACCTAGGAGTGAAAAATATGACAAGGATTTTCGGGCTTGACCCAGGGTATCCTGGTACGTGACAACGGGCCATGTTTCACTCTTAGTTGTGATACTCCTAGGAAATAAGATTTGGGAAATTCACAAGCATATTATGAACCATTATTATGGGAATAAAAAAATTCCCCTATGAATATATGTTAGGAACTATATCATTGATAACATAGATTAAAGCTTATAGATGCATCTATTATGAAAAAAAATTTATTTGTAAGTCATCAATTGTTTTCCATTGATTAACCTTTACATGTTACCCAATGATTCCTTTTAATCTAGATAATTCCCAGTAATATGAGAACTCTAGCTATCAAATGATGTGAAGATCCATGTGATGACTGTTCTAGTGAGATGCCCAATCCAATGGGAGAAAGAATCACAAACTTTGTCATGATACTCTCTCAGTTAACTCAATATCTAAATATAATAGTTGGTCAAGAGGAACCATCAACCCCCCCCCCCCCACACACACAAAAGAAAAAGTCACAATCGAGTGCTTAATGAGAATAAAACACTCCTATTTTTAATGGTTCATCTGATCCCTCAATCACAGAACAGTTGATAAACTCCATTGAAATGATCTTCTGCATCCTCCAGTGTTATGAATAAGACAAGGTACTTCTAGATGCTTATCGTATGGCGGTTTAAGCTGATCAAGGCATGATATTGATGAAATATATGAAAGCTGAGGAGGAAATCAAGGAGTTGGAATGGAATGATTTCTAGAAAAAAAATGGACAAATATTTTCCTCGCACCCACCAATGTAAGATGGAAAGAGACTTCCTTTACCTCAAGAAAAAAGATGATGAGTCCATAAGATAATATAAGGGAAACATGACAAGGCATGTACTATACACTTAGAACTTTGTCGTTACCCCCGAATGCAATGTTGACCACTTCTATGGTGGGATAAAACCTATCCAATGGAAATCCCTAGCAATTAGTGACATCAATAGCAATGAGGAAATTTTATGATGTACCCTGAATGTTGAAATGAAGATCAGAAAATCTCAGGGGTATCATGGGGATAATAAGCATAATGTGGACATCAATTTTGGCATTCTGATGGAAAAATCCAATGGTGATATGAAAAACCATCACTGCACTTGCCAATGGTTTATAAAGAAGAACCCCATAAATTGTCTGAAGGGAAAAGGAAATGATTTAGTTTTGGAAGAGAAGGGGACCTAGCCATTAACTTCCATCAATAAAAACATTCAGCTACAATAGTGGAGTGTAATTCTCCGTTCGACCCTCAATGCATAGTTCATTGCTTCAACTGCAATGAACCACATAACCTTGAAAATCAGTATCCTAAGCCAAAGGTTTTTTGAGGCAACCAACAAACTCCATGGAATAAAGGGAGAGATTGTATCCATCACTACCACTAATGTGTGCCCCGAAAATGAAGTTTTGATAGGTACACTAGTTATTCATTCAATAATAGAGAACATACATTTTAATTCTGGTTCTACGCATTCTTTTATATCCCAAAATTTTTTTAGAACATTCTAGACACCACCACAAATTATGGAAGTAAAGATGTCTATGAGAATGGAAAATGGGGAAATCATTGCATCCAATGAATATAACTCCTACCAGGTCATAATTTGTTGATTGAACTTCTTGAAGAACCTCTTCATACTCACTCCAGTGGTTTTTGTTGCTATTCTCAGCATGAATATGATTTCCTTATATAGTACCAAAATAAATTGTTGTGAGAGGGAAATGACTCTCCATATTGAGAATTGACCCCCATATTCTATACAAGTGTAAATAGGAAGATGAATCTTCTTTAGAGCCATCATCTCAAGTGTGGATATTACTACCCCATGAGAACACTTATCGAGCCCAGAATATTGAGTCTAAGGATGATGCAATCCTTGAAGACATGCCTATTGTGACGGAAATTTTAGAAGTGTTTCTCGATGAATTGTCTACTCTTACACCTAGCAGGGATTTTGATTTATTAGTTGACCTTATACCTGGGGAGTTTCCAAAATCCATGATTCTGTATAGAATGGCTATTGTGGAGATTGAGGATCTAAATATTAAACTACAGGAGAAGTTGGATAAAGGGTTTATGCACCCAAGTGCTTCAATACGGGGTGTACCAGTCATATTAATCAAGAAGAAGGATGGGTCAATGAGCCTTTCCATTTATTAGTGGGAGGTCAACAAAATCACGTTAAGGAACACATATCCTCTTCCACGAATTGATGTCTTGTTCGATCATCTATGTAGAGAAAAATACTTCTCCAAGGTAGATTTGAGTTTGGTATATTTCCATATATGGGAGAAGAAAGAGGATATCCCAAAGACAACTTTTCGTAAAAGGTACAGAAACTATGAATTCATATTAATTCCTTTCAGACTCACTAATTCTACGAAAATCATCATGGACTTGATGAATAGAGACTTTAGAAATTACCTTAACAAATTTGTGGTAGTATTTATAGATGATATATAATATACTCCAAAACCACAGAGTACCATGAGGAGTATCTAAGAAATATACTAGAGACCTTGAGGAAGGATAATGTCTACGAAAAGTACATTAGGTGTGAGTTCTGGTTGAAGGAAGACTCATTCTTGGGCCATGTCATAATAGGAAATGGTATATTTGTGGATCCCTCCAAGATAGCTACAATAGAGGGATGGCCAAGGCCAACATCGAAAACCGATATCCATAGCTTCTTGGGGTTAGCAAGATATTATCTCCAATTTGTGAGAAATTTCGAACGATTTTCCTACCCTCTTACCATGTTATCTCAGAAGGGAGTAATGTTTTCTTAGACTGATAAATGGTAAGAGTGCTTCAGGGAGTTGAAAAGGATGCTTATCAATGCACCCGTTCTCACATTACCAACAAGTGGAGAACGTTTTGTGGTATTTAGTGATGCTTCAAAGAAGGGCCTTGGTTTTCTGTCGATGAATAATGACAAAGTCATTGACTATGCTTTAAGGAAAGTGAATTTTCATGAAAAAAGTATCCAACACATCATATAGAGTTGGATGCATTGATCTTCATTTTAAAATATTGGTGGAATTTCTTCTTTGTGGAGAAGTGTGAAATATATACGGACCAAAAAAGCCTCAAGTATATATTCAGACAGAAAGAGTTGAACATGTGTCAACAAAAATGGTTTGAGCTAATCAAGGACTATGACTGCCCAATCAATTACCACCCTAGGAAACCGAACAAGGTGGAAGATGATCTAATTATAATGGACCCAGTGATTCTATCATTGATGAAATTGAAAAGGTTCCAATCAACATAGGCTTGATGAAGATGGAAATTGTAATCATAAAGAAGGAAACATCATCAATCCTTTCCCAAATTATTGCTCTACCCTCTCTTTTAAAAATTTTAATGGATGCTCAAAAGGATGTTGTTGGAATTCAGAAGAAGGTGAAAACTATTAGGAAAGGAAAATCCTCAGAGTTCAATGTCAATGGATAAATAATTGTGAGATTTGGTTGAACACTATGTGTTCCTTCAAATCTATAGTTAAAGAAAGAAATTTTTGTTAATTCACAATGTTCTAATTTCTCGATTGACCTAGGAAACACTTAGATGTATCGAGATCTTCAAGATCACTATTGGGGGGATAACACAAAGAAGGAAATCTCTAAGTATACATAAATGTTCCTAGTGTGTCAGTAAGTGAAGTATAAGAGTCATATGTCTAAGGGGATGATGCAACCATTACCCTTACCAGCATGAAAATAGGAGAACATCACCATGGAAATAGTCAAGGGACATCCGAAGACATCCAAAGGAAACAATGCTATATGGGTTGTTGTGGACCATCTTACCAAGACTACACACTTCATTTATATATAGGATGATTTTTCACTCGATCAAATGGCACAAATATACATCAGAGACCTGGTAGGGATACATGGAGTACCACTATCTATTTAATCGGATCGATATCCAAGATTCACCTCAATGTTTTGGAAGAGTGTTCAAAATTTTTGGGATACAGAGCTGAAAATTAGTACAACTTATCATCCTCAAACTGATGTCTAATCTGAGAAAACTATCCAAACACTTGAGGACATTTTGAGAGAGTTCCAAATGGAATTCAAGGGAGTATGGGATCAACACTTACCTCGTTTTGAGTTCTCATATAGTAATAGTTTCTACCCATGCATCCAAATGGATCCTTATATAGCCTTATATCGGAAGAGGTGGAGAACACCGATATGTTGGGATGAAGTTGGGGAGAGAAAACTTTTTGGTCTAGAGATGGTTGAATAAATTGTGGAGAAGATTCAGACCATCCCGCAACACGTTAATGTTACTCAGATTTGGAAAAAGTCCCATGCTGATAATCATCGACAAGACCTAGAGTTTGATGTTAGAGACATGGTATTCCTTCACGTATCACCGTGGAAGAGAGTTATGAGATTTGGGAAGAAGTAATAGCTTCTTCCAAGGTACCTTGTCACTTTTTAGATACTTGATTTCATTGGAGCAGTGGCCTATCAACTAGCACTTTCAATGAACATATCTCAAGTACATGATGTATTATATGTATCACTGTTGAGAAAGTACATACCAGACCCATCGCATGTTCTCAATCCAGAAGTGGTATCATTGGAGAATGACATGTTTTATGAAGAGAAGCCTATGAGGATCTTAGATTATAGGGAAAAATTTCTACGAAATAAGACAATGCCCCTTTTCAAGGTGTTGTTACAAAACCAAAAGTTTAAAGAAGCAACATGGGACTCAAAGGAAGTGATGAAGTAGAGATACCCACATCTATAATAGTGTGGGAAAATGAAAATTTAAGGGTGAAATTTCTTAAGGGGGGATAATTGTGACAACGAACCTTTTACTAATTAAAATTCCTCTTGATGCAATTAAATGTCTAATTATGTAAAATGGTTAAATAAAATATATTCACTTCATTGGTTGTAGGTTTTTGGATTTAAAAATACCTTTAGGAATTGTCATCATTACTAATATTTTCATTGAATAGTGATCACATGATAAGTATCAATATAGGGATTTAACAAATCATATTTACTTAGTAAAAGGAAGTGACTTCCTCATCCAGTAGAATTGCTTCATATGAAGCCCATTTGTTGGAGCTCAGAAAGGAGGTGGAATCATTGGGTTTCACTATTGACCAAGACCAAGCCGAGCTTCAATAGATTAATCTTGAATGGAACCACCTATGGGAAACGTGAATGTTGATAGAGATTACCACCCGATCGATGTTATCCAAGCCACCCCAAGAGTCTGTCACCATCACACACCTTACCCATTGGTCTTAGGTGGGTGTTATTAAGGGTTATGTAACAAGACCCTAGTGCTATGATTATATACATTATTTTGGTCTTGAGAATATACTTTCATTTTATTATTTTTACTTTGTAAATAGTTTTTAAAGAGAAAAATAGCATTTTTAGTTAATTAAGAAATCTATTATGATGACATAATAGATTTTTTAATTAAATAAAATTTTATTTAAATATTATTACTAAATTACTATTTATAATATAAATGTCTGTATAATTATTATGAATATGATTGTCATTTTTATTATTGTTTGAATGATATATTTTTAAAAACCCATGAATGTTAAATAAATTTACGTTTTTATTTTAAATGTAAAAAATAACATATTTATAAATTTATTCAGATGAAATGAATATAATTTTTTGAATTTGGATGTCGAAATTATCTAATGGTGAATTTTTTATAATTTTCCGAAACAATAAAATATTTTTGTATAAATTAAACGCCGTTTAAATATATAATATGTTTTATGACATAATAATCTCCGAATAGTGATGTAATAGAATACTATAAACATTATTATCAGCCAATATATGATTTAACATTAAAATAATGTGATTTTAGGTTTGTTTAATTAATTTTAAAAATCATCATTGGACCCTTCAGGACTTATAAAAAATTTTATCTTTTGAATTGATTTCCTTGGGAGTGTGACTAACCTTGTAACGCCCCAACCCCAGTTACCTAGAGTCAGTGCGTTATTACATAACATTGGCATGATCACAAGAAATATCAAATCTCGAAAGGCCGATTAGTTTAGTAGCCTTGGAAACACTAGATATATTTATAAGTCTTACATTACATCATAAAAATAAAAACTACAACAACATCTTTTCTTCATAGTCCACACCCATATCCCGACATACTATCCATGTAGGTCATTCATAAATTAATTCTTCACATCCTGGGAAAAATAGAACATTGAAAGGGGTGAGATAAAATTCCCAGTAAGGATAACAATATAGCGGAAACTTTCAAAAATAAGAATAAACATTTAAGGCAATGTATAACTAAAACAAAAGCCTTTTAAACTTAAACTTCAAAATTGTATGGAAAAAATGAAATAATTCCATTTACTTATTCACATGGATACTCTACTAATCAAATAATCACATGCCATATCAATAACCACTTTCATAATGATGGAATGCATAATGCCAGACTATCATAACCACATAGCCAAGGCCTCGTGCCAAGACTACAAATAAGATTTTTCCAAGGCCTTGTGCCAAGACACTAGTTTGTCTCATGAGACCTACCGATGCAATTTTTTTTATAATATACTTATGTTTAAAATTGCTAAAATATACTCCAGTGTTTTTCCTAAAACATTATGCAAGATTGTGAAAACAAATTAACTAATTCCGATACTGCTCGACTAATTACAGGCCATGATGGGTCCACGCCCAATCCCTTCCTCTCTACCACACTCAAGAGTCGGGTTTTCTGAAAAAAAAAATTTAAGCTTGCATTAAATACATATACATTTGCACTGGATTTTTATATATTTGAGAGAAATATCTCTTTTTTGAAATCATTTAAAAGTCTCATATTTATAAAATAAAAAATTTACTTGAAAATAATCTTATAAGCTTTTAAGGGAAGCTTCAACGATTTTATAATGGCAGAAAATATCTGGGCCTACCGTATAAGTTAAAAAAGGAATTCTTACCTTAATTATGTCGAAAAGGTTAAAAAGGACCTTGTTTGGAAAATGACAGAAAGGTTTTTTTATAAACCACTTATAAAAGTCAACAAGGGTATACAAGACTTTAACCCATATTCTAGTAAATAGTAAAAATGTTTGGAAATACATTTTTAAGAAACATGGATGTGGATGATAAATAAGTCTCAGTAGATTATTACGTATAAACAACCTCATATAATGAAGAGATTTCTAAATAAACCCTTACCAATTTGGTAACTTATGAAACATACAACCCATGAAAGAGGTATCATACTATGAATATGTAAATACACATAAATTAATGTGTATTACACAAAGAATATAATTATGGGCAGTGCATACACCACACAAAAGGTAATGGTGGAAATATGGCATGAATCTCATGGGAATAAGGAGTGAGATGAAAACCCCTTACCTTGCACTTTCCTTTAGTCGAGTGTACGTTTAACCTCCTCTTCTTCGGGTTATTCCTTTTGATTTGATCAAAAGGGCTCTTTAGGATGGCTTTATGACTAAAGGAAGGCCTCTAGGATGAAGTGAGGGAAGTTGAGAGAGTATTTGGGCAGGGGTTTGTCGAACCAAAAGGCTATGAAGGTGTGAATTAATGAGAAGGGTGAGTGTCCTTTTATAAAAGGGGTGAGGGGCGCCTTTGGAAAAGCTAGAAATGTTATTTTATAATAAATTCATATTCGGTTTATAATGGCTCCAAAGTGGATTATTTAAAGTTTAAGGTGAGGATGGGTCGAAAACTACTCATCCAATATAATTTAGACTGGTCTGGGTCATTATATTAAACTTATATTTTAGTTTTATCACTTAGTTAATTAGTTTGACACTTACCATGTCACTTTGTATTTTTATATTATATAGTTAATAAAATTAAAATATACATCCAAGCGACCCCCAAGTGGTCCATTAATGATACAAGTATCATGATATAAGTATCTTGGTCGAACCTTATATTTTTAGGAATTTAATATCAATTAAGAATATAATATTTGTTTTAAAAACTCTTTTACGTCAATTTCAAAACTATTCATCAATTGACTTTTTTAAAAATCATAACAGAATGATTACTTCAAAAAATGTTAATTAAATCAATCCTAATATGTCATATTATCCTATAAAATCCGTGTAACTCATTAAAAGTCTCAAAATATATTTATTTGGGGATTTATAATATCAATTATATTAATTTTTCACTATTATGGTAATTACTGCATCATCAGTGTGTCATAAATAAATTAAATTATTTAATGTCTAAAATTTATAAATAAAATACCATTATGTAGGAAATATTTTTATCTTTCTAATGAATATTCATAGTCGAAAATCTAACATATATAACTCTATGTAAAAATTGTTTTTCTAAAAGATATATGCTTATGTCATTTTTGTATTTATTTTAACTTAATTAATATAAATTGTCATTATCACATACAAGTGGCTTCATGGGGTCCACAAATCGACCCAAATATGCCCATGGTCTGACATGTATCGAACAATAAGGTTATGACACGTTTGAGGGTCATTTACTATTATTATAATATTATTTTTTAACCCTTATTTACCAGATTTACCTTTTAACCATGGTAAATAAAATATTTACCGAAGTAATTATTCAAAATTTCTAAAATTTAAAGTTACATATTTACAAAATTTGAACATCCTGATTCCAAATATGGAATCCATTTTTCCAAATTCAAAATAATGAAGTGGCAGAAATTAATTTAAAATTAATTACTGTTGTTAAAAAAAGCGTGTGTTTAAGAGATAATAACTATCAAAAGATTGACAGTTGTTTATGTTCGGTTTAATTGTAAAATTATGTAGAATGACCAAAATTGTTTTAAATGGTTAAAATATATTCTAAATCTACTTTTAAACCACTTAAATCCATACTTTATCACTAATAATTATTTTGATTAAAAAAAGTACTTTTTAATTAAAATATAGTAATTTTCATTATTCATCAAAATATTAATGTTATCCGAAAAGTACCAAAATTTCACCTTAGGCTAAATTCCATACTCCTAATCCAAAAACGAAGTCCATTTTGAGAGATAAAATTTCTAAAATTTTAAAATGTAGGTATTACTATTCATAACGGCTACATTGATTGGTCGTGGTGTGTGTAAGAACTCGAAGTTGCGTACAACACATGCTACTGTATTATTCAAAGAGAAGCGTACCATGGAAGCTCGGGGTGTAACATTCTCCCCTCCTTCAATAAATTTTATCCTCACAATTTGATATTGTTCATTGAAAATAAAGGTTGAAAATAGAAAATATATTTGTGGAAAAACCCACATCGGAAATTTAGTTAATAAAATTTAGTCTTAACAAGATGAAAAGAGAAATGAAAGGGTCACCACAAAATTATGATCTCGATTAGGAGGACATCGGTGGAAATTATAGACATATAATTGGAGGAAAGACATAAAAATTTATAGGTAGTGATTGAGGTCATCAATCATAAACATGTTTAAAATTGAGGTCGTTAAATTCATCAATCTATGATGATTTAAAATACCATCGGTTCAACAAAACATAAGGTATTATGATAACACTTTTTTGATATTTCAAAATATCTTAGTTGAAATCCCACATCGAAAAATGAATTAATGAGGCCTCTATTTAAAATAAAGAGTGGAAATTATGAAGGTTACGAAAAATAACACATACTAGGGTTCCATGTAGGAAAATATGGATATGGAAGAGAAATCTAACCATCAATTATCTGATGGAGAGTGGTAGAGAAAATGTCTATGAAAAGGAAAAAAATCCCTAAGCCATAAATTAGTGATGATATAAGGTACCATCTAGGACAACATTTTTGATCTAAGTTACTTTTCTTAATGTTGAGGAATTTATTTATGAGATTGGATAAGATCATAAGGAGATATACTTACTTTATAATTAGAGTTTTATCCATTAATAAATTTCAACCACAAACTCATCTTTCACCCCAAAACATAATACAAATAAAAAATAATCTATTTATCCTAATCGTATAGGGATCCAAATATAATGAATTTATAATTCACATATCAGACCCTTTATGTAAAGAAACTACATTATACTATCCGGGAACTTCATGTAGCACAATGGTAGGCGATAAATCCCAATTGCACTATGGTTGTGGGTTCGATTCCCATAGCTGTGTCCGACACGACGGGTCGTCCAACGGTCTGCGTGTTGTCCTTTTATAAATATCCAAAAAAAATAACCTTTCAAACTTAATCCATTCCAACCATTAGACTTATCCAAAATACTATTATCCAAACTCACAGTCCAAAATTTACAAGGAAGTTAAACATAATGAGGATCCTTTTTTCCAGGTAATAACACATGAACGCCTTCCTCATATATTCTTTTACAACACCGCAACATCATGAATTACCAAAATCAACCATCTCTTATTCCAAAATCACTACCTCAATATTAGGACCATATTAAGGTTTATCTTTCCTTCAACCATGTAATTTACAAAAAAAATTAACTTGCTGCAGAGTCACTTTTCTTAGAACCATAAAATCTAAAATCCTTAATTAAATAGTACTAGAGTACAATCCTTATTTATTTCTAGAACACCATTGATACAACACTTAAATGAAATAATTCTAAAATAACAACATAAGAACACTAGTCATTCTTCTTCATCTGTGGTAGTATAATAACTTGATTATTATCCAATAGCATCATTTGCGGCATAGTCTGATGACTGGAACATTGGTTTGTGTAGTGTCCAAACTCCTTGCATATAAAGCATTGTACATTTGAAACCATTTTCTTACCCTTACAGTCACGTACTTTGTGCCCTTTTCCTCCACACTTATAACAAACTCCCATTCCTTTCATGAAAGTTCCAGGGTGTTTCTTCCCACGGTTATCACATATGGGAAAATTATTCTTTTCCCTCTTCACTTTAACCATCTTTCTCTCTTCCATCCTTTTCTTTTCTTGTTTCCCTTCAAAGCCATAGGACTTCGTGAATTCTTTACTCATCTTATCAAAACATGATACTATTTATTCATATGATAATAATACGTGAGAAACTATTTCACTTCTAAATTCTGGCTTAGGACCACGAAAGATATGATCCTTATTACTCTTTGGATCATACGTAATATGGGAGTTCACATTCCTTCTAATGGGTGCCATTTCTATACAATAGCATAAACTAGTTAAGTTTATGAATTGCAATGAATAATTACCAAACTTGTAAAATACCTAACATAAATTGAACAGTTTATGGATATAATCCATAATCATTAAAATGTTTTCTTTGAGTAAGTATATACTCATAATCACTTTATAATGGTTTGTAAAGAAAATGAGAATTATCCTAAGAATATTCTCCGGGAGTGTTGTAACCAAGTGTGTAGCAAGGCCGGTTGTCATGAACCAGTTCCCGTTCGAGTCTAGCTCAATGTGGTGTATTCAGGTTTTACCCCTAGGTACATCTGTGCCAGAGCCGCCACTACCTGCTCGTATCCAGACAGGGATGTATTACTAGGAAAACTCACAAAATCTCTACAATACCAAAATTATAGGAAGTTCTTCTATACTAATCCTCAAAGTCTATCTTAGGGCTATGTGCTCTAATTAGTGTTTATCTAAATCTAGTTTCCAAGGTTATTGTTAAACTTTCTCTAATACCAACTGTAACGCCCCGACCCCAGATACATAGAGTTAGTGCGTTATTACATAACATTGAAATGATCACAAGAAAGATCAAATCTCGAAAGAACGATTAGTTTAGTAGCCTTGGAAACACAAGATATATTCATAAGTCTTATATTACATCATAAAAATGAAAACTACAACAACATATTTTCTTCATAGTCCACACTCATATCCCCACATTCTATCCCTGCAGGTCATTCATAAATTACTTCTTCACATCCTGGAAAAAATATAACATTGAAAGGGGTGAGCTCAAATGCCCAGTAAGGAAAAAAATATAGCGGAAACATTCATAAATAAGAATAAACATTTAAGGTAATGTATAACTAAAACAAAAGCCTTTTAAACTTGAACTTCAACATAGTATGGCAAAAATGAAATAATTCATTTACTTATTCACATGGATATTCTAGGAATCGAATAATCACATGCAATATCAATAACCACTTTCATAATGATGGAATGCATAATGCCAGACTATCATAACCACATAGCCATGGCCTCATGCCAAGACTACAAATAAGATTTTGACAAGGCCTTGTGCCAAGACACTAATTTGTCTCATGAGACCTACTGATGCAATTTTTTTTAGAATATACTTACGTTTAAAAATGATAAAATATACTCTAGTGTTTTTAGTAAAACATAATGAAAGATTGTGAAAACAAAATAACTAATTTAGATATTGCTCGACTCATTACATGACATGATGAGTCCACGCCCAATCCCTTCTAGTCTACCACACTCGAGAGTCGAGTTTTCTGAAAACATTTTTAAGCTTGCGTTAAATACATATAAATTTTCAATTGATTTTTATATATTTGAGAGAAATATCTCTTTTTTGAAATCATTTAAAAGTCTCGTATTTGTAAAATAAAACATTTACTTTGATAATATTCTTATAAGCTTGTAAGGTAAGTTTCAACGATTTTATAATGGTGGAAAATAGATGCGCCCGCCATATAAGTTAAAAAAGACATTCTTAAATTAATTCTGTCGAAAAGGTTAAAATGACCTTTTTTGGAAAATGACAGAAATATTCCATTATAAACCACTTATAAAAGTCAACAAGAGTATAAATGACTTTAACTCATATTCTAGTAAATAGTAAATTTTTTTTGAAATACATTTTTAAGAAATATGGATGTGGATGATAAAGAAGTCTCAGTAGATTATTATGTATAAACAACCTCGGATATTGAAGAGATTGCGAAATAAACCCTTACCAATTTGGTAACTTACGAAACATATAACCCATGAAAGAGGTATCATACAATGAATATGTAAATACACATAAATTAAAGTGTATTACACCAAGAATATAATTATGGGCAGTACATAAACCACACAAAAGGTAATGGTGTCAATATGGAATGAATCTCAGGGGAATAAGGAGTGAGATGAAAACCCCTTACCTTGCACATTCCTTTAGTCGAGGGTACGTTTAACCTCCTCATCCTCGGGTTCTTCCTTTTGATTTGATCAATAGGGATCCTTAGGATGGCTTTCTGACTAAAGGAATTCCTCTAGGATAAAGTGAGGGAAGTTGAGAGAGTATTTGGGCAGGGGTTTGCCGAACCAAAAGTCTTTGAAGGTGTGAATTAATGAGAAGGGTGAGTGTCCTTTTATAAGAGGGGTGAGGGGCACCTTTGGAAAAGCAAGAAATGGTATTTTATAATAAATTTATATTCAGTTAATAATGGCTCCAACGTGGATTATTTAAAGGTTAAGGTGGGGATGGGTCAAAAAATACTTAACCAATAGAATTTAGACAGGTTTGGGTCATTATATTAACCTTATCTTGTAGTTTTAACACTTAGTTAATTAGTTTGACACTTACCACGTCACTTTGTATTTTTATATTATATAGTTAATAAACATACAATATACATCCAAGAGACCCCCATGTGGTCCATTAATGATACAAATATCATGATATAAGTATCTTGTCTGAACATTAGATTTTTAGGAATTTAATATCAAATAATAATATAGTATTTGTTTTAAAAACTATTTTGTGTCAATTTTGACATTATTCAATAGTTGACTTTTTTAAAAATCATAACAGAATGATTACTTCGAAAAAAGTTAATTAAATCAATCCTAATATGTCATATTGTCCTATGAAATTATTTCAATTCATTAAAAGTCTCAAATTATATTTATTTGGGTATCTATAATATCAATTATTTTAATTTTTCACGATTATGGTAATTACTGCATCATCATTGTGTCATAAATAAATTAAATTATTTAATGTCTAAAAATTAAAAATAAAATACCATTATGTAGGAAATCTTTTATGTTTCTAATGAATATTCATAGTCTAAAATCAAACATATATCACCCTATTTAAAAATTGTTTTTCTAAAAGATATATGCTTATGTCATTTTTGTATTTATTTTAACTTAATTAATATAAAGTGTCATTATCACTTACAAGTGGCTCCATGGGGTCCAAACATCGACCTAAATATGAACATGGTCCGAAATGTATCAACCAATAAGGTTAGGACACGTTTTAGGGTAATTTAGTATTATTATAATATTATTTTTTATCCCTTATTTTCCAGATTTACCATTTAACCATGGTAAATAAAATATTTACCAAAGTAATTATTCACAATGTCTAAAAATAAAAGTTACCTATTTACAAAATTTGATCATCCTGATTCCAAATATGGAATCCATGTTTCCAAATTCAAAACAAAAAAGAGGCAGAAATTAATTTAAAATTATTTCCCATTTCTAAAACAAAAAGCGTGTTTTTAAGAGATAATAACTATCGAAAGATTGACACTTGTTTATGTCCGGTTTAATTGTAAAATTATGTACAATGACCAAAATTTTATTAAATGGTTAAAATATATTCTAAATTTACTTTAAAACCACTAAAATCCATAATTTATCACTAATAATTATTTTGATTAAAAAAGTTGTTTTTAATTAAAATTTATCAATTTTCACTATTCATCAAAATATTAAAGTTATCCGAAAAGTACCAAAATTCCACCTTAGGATAAATTCGATACTCCGAATCCGAAAAGGAATTCAATTTTGAGAGATAAAATTTCTAAAATTTTAAAAATTAGGTATTACTATTCATAACAGCTACTTTGATTGGTCGTGGTGTGTGTTAGAACTCGAAGTTGCGTACAACACACGCTACTATATTATTCAAAGAGAAGCGTACCGTGGAAGCTCGGGGTGTAACAAACCTCCAAATAAGAAAGTCTAATATTTTATGAAGATCATCCATTGGACTTATAGAATATTGTTTTCCAACCCCATTTTCCAAAAAACATGGACTGGTTTGTGTTTTGGATTAGATTAATGTTTGGTGACCCAAACCTAAATAATAACGAATTTCATCTCCTTTCCTCTATAAACCCACTCAAGCTCCCACTTCTACTTCACTAAAATCTTTTTTATCTCAACCAAACCCCACCCTACTCTCTCTATAATCCTCCCAAGCTGCCCAAATATCTCAATAATCATCTCTCAATCCCCTCCCAATCTTTTGGTATCACACATCCAAGTAAAATATTTCATCCTTTCTCAATTTTTCCCAAACATAATTATATTTCTATGCCATTTTTCTAATTAAAAATATTGGGTAATGATGTCTCACCTCCCCCATACATCCCTCCTTATGTTTTACTAATGAGAGACTTATTTTTATCTCATTAATTCTTTCCACGTAAACCTGTTACTATGCCGAAATTCCGTAAGGGATTCCTTCCTTTCTCATTTTATCCAACTTTCTTAATATTGTCAAGACCTTTTATTTTCAATTATAAATGTTGGGGTATTATTTTTCACCACCCACATGCTGCCCTATTTAGTTTTTAATGATGAGATTCCATATTTCTCTCTCATTAATTCCTCTCATGTACACCTATTACCATACTGAAAATCCAAATGGAATTTCTCCCTCCTCATTTACATTCAAGCAATTACATTGTATTATGAATCCTAATTCTATTAATTATATTGGTACATGTATCTATATAACCCCTTTCTTTCCATTTAATGTAAATATTATTAGACACTCTTTTCTCTATCATCAACATTTTTATGAAGTTTTATGTCACGTAGTTATGCTGATGAAATTGCACCACCATTTTCCTAGAAAAAAACATTCTGTAGTGAATACCATGCCCATTTAAAATAAATGGTATTCCTATTTATGAATATTTACTTATTGGTGGAATAGTTTCATGTATTAATTTCACATTATTTTACCATTGAATAAATTATGATGGTTAATGAGTCTATGTTGTATGATCATGTGGCACACCTATGCATGAAATAAAATGTTTATGAAGGGTGTCCCTGATAGCGGTACAATGCATTGGGTAAAGATTATTATCATGGTACATCATGTTCAATGTGTGTTTACTCATGAAAATTCATGTTCAATGAGGGTTCACTCATGATCCATGTTAAATGATCCTTGGCTCATGCAAGTACCATGTTAAGTGTTGTTTCTAGATTTCCATGTCGGGATAATCATTGTTTATCATGCCATTATGTTCATGTTTCTTTTATGCTCCATTGATATGCCTATTGTATAACATGTATTTTATTCTTCATTCTATGCATGTTTTACTCCCTGACTGGGATTTATAGCTCACTATTTTCTTATGCACGTCTTTTGGTTATCCCATGCAATGCTATGTACGATGTAATGCAGTGGACATGAAATGGTAGTTTTTAATAAAGATGTATTCCTTTTTTTAAGTTGATACGTGATGTTACTAAGCTCCTAATACACTATAACTTTTGATCTTTCATGTTGTATAAAGTAATGATTTTATGTAATAAATCATGTTTAAGTGTGTAATAATGGTAAGTATTGTTATACCATATATCTATAATTTTATCAAAGGGTGCATTTTTATTATTGGAATCTTTTTCAATAGATCAAGATCATCATTATGGGCTTCTTTTAACATAATGTGGATTAATTTTTGAGGGATAATTTCGAAAAAAATGACATATCTCCTATAATGACTAATTCAAGATTCCTCCTATTTAAATTTAATAGTATTTTGTATTATTGATTCCTTATCATGGATAGAGTATCGTGAATATTGGATCTGGGGGAATTAGATTCATTTTTTCCATTCATATATGGTAATGTATTAGGAATCCATAATATTTAATTTGTTACAAACACATACTTTCAAAAAATTTCAAATACTTATATGTGAATATATATTTCAATCTCTTGTGTTTAGTATATATATCACTCTTTTCTATACAGATATAATTTTTCCAAATATTTAATGTGGAGATAATTGCTGAAATCATCAAATAATGTGTCAGGTAATATTACTCATGAATCTTTAATTATGTTTTGGATTATAAAATTACATTATAATTATATATAAGGACACAACCCAAGCAATATTTTATCCTTCATAATATATTACAGACCATTCGCCACATAATTGAAATGTAAGTAAAGTAATATTAACCTGCCTCTTTTTTAATTACATAAAATTTACTACACATTATTCCATCGAATTGCACTCCATTTTCTCTTGTGTTATCTTGGATGTTTTGTTTGATATCCATGATAAATTTTTCACATATCATAGGTAATATTTTCCTTTCCCCATAAATGTATATGTCTCAATTATAGTGGTCATTATATGTCATTTCCCTATATCTTACACAATTGATAGATCTATTTATATTCTGATCTATTTGATTATATAACCAAGAAATGTACATTCTACAAACAAAATTCACACATGCAAAATTTGGTATAAAACTTCCCCTTTCCCAAGGCCTTAAAAATAATTGATGAATATTATTAATTTCCTTATTTACATATTAAATAAATAATCATATCTTAATTAATGAAATCCAAAAATTTATCAACATAGTCTCTAAAAAAACTATATATTAGATCCATGAATATTACATGAGAATTTATATATCCACATATAATCATAATAAAATCATAGTTTTCATACCTCATACTGAATTATATTTTCTAAATATCACACCATATAACACTTAATTGATGATATCTAGATCAAAGGTAAATCTTAGAGAAGTATTGGGATATTTTGAGTTTATTTACCATATCATTTATGTAAAATAGATTATAATTTTTCTTAATATTGATTTAATTAATTTTATGAGAGTTGATCTAAAGAATCATTGATCCAACCTTCATTTTGGAAAACGTTATTGGTAAACCCCCATGTAAGAAATATAAAACACTTTTCTTGATTCTCTTGTATTTTCTTATTTAACCGCTAAAATTCAATTGTAAGTTTTATATATATACTTCATAATATTGGTATTGGTCCATGTGTGTGTTTGATTGGTATATAAAAAAACTATTTATAGGGAGACTAGATAATTAATCTATATAATGATTAGTATACTCTTATACCATAAGCATATCAATGATTTTGACTTCATCCACAACATTTGAGAAAAGAGTACCTTGTTGATGGAAATCATAAACTATATATAATGGTTTATTATCTAGGGAGTTCAATATCAACCTTACATTGATACATGATAATAAAATTATTTTTTATATGAAATGACATTTCTTTATCAAGACAAAAGATACCTAATCTATATGAAGAGATACAATCCATGCCTAATATTACATAAAATTCTACCAATGGATGTATAACGAGATTCTAAAGGAGTTTAATAAAAAAATTGGAATCAAGTTACTGATAAAAATATTCTATGCTATCATTGTTCCAAATATAATTTTCCTAGATAGTTCAATATCTAGTTTTATTAGGGTGAATCAAAATTCCTAGAAATATTTTATTATATAAATTTATTTGATAGATTATAATGAAATATTACATTATCAACTATAGTGAAATGGGTAAGTGGAAGTATTAGAAATTAATTTTTATGATCCACCTCAGTAGTGGTTAGTTAATATTCCCTACATTATTCCCCTAGTTTATGGTATTTTTTGGGTATATTCTCATCATTTAGTATAGTGTTTTGGAATTGATTCAAATAATTCCAAAACAAATTTCTTTGAAGCCTTATAGTTTGGGTGTACAAAAGTTGGGGACTTCTTACCTTTTTTTTCTTCATTTGAATATTTCCACCATGACAGATGTTATGAGCATAGTCTCTAAATATAAAAAGCATAATACACATCCATTAACCTATTATTTAATTCCTCTAGTAAGTCCTCATATATTTATCACATATAGAGAATAAATCATCTTTTCCACAGTCATTTATATCATCTAAGATGCCATGATACTCCACATTCATTTTTCATTCACTATAATAATCAGAGTTAACATATATCTCTTATACATTAAGGGCACATAAAACAATCCCTTCATAGCTACTAATGTATCATATGGTTAAAATCCTTATTTGACATCGATTTAAATGAGCAAAGAATATATTTATTTTAAATTTATTTTCAAATATGAAATTTAATGCATAACTCACGAGTATTATAAAATTCTATTCATATGTTATAATGTATTCATTCAATAATTTGCACCAATTTTATGAATTTTAGATCCAATTTTGTTTGAAGGGTTTAAGGAGACCACTTAAGAAAAATATTCATCATAAATAGTCCCCATTCTATAGTGTATACTATTTCATTTCCTATTGTATTCTTAATTAGAGTCCACCACTGGTCAACCTTGGTATCTTAGTAGTAGATGGTTAAAATGAACTTCTCACAATATAAGCACTAGGGAATGGAACATATCTTTTCTATTTTATTGAAATTATTCTAAATAACAAATGGATTAGATTATTTGTTTCAAGATGTTTGTATCTTCCTCAGGATTGAGTCGATAGAGATATTTTCTTTCCATTGTGCCTTTGATAGATCAAAAATAAGTATGCTTTTTATATAAAACATCATATAGTTGTTTGACAATATCCACATTTATTTTTCTCACATGAAAAATCATATTTTGTTTCTCATTTGGGAAATCTAAACATTTTAAATTACATCCATTATGAACATAGGTTTTCAGAGTTCCCTCCATTTTCAGGTTATACAAAATCAGAATATGTACAAATAAATTTATGAATGTAATTATAAGTATAATGTACTTTTAGAAGAAATATTTTATTATTAATTTGAATATGTTCACATATATATCGCTTTGTGTCAATATATTTTATCAATGGATAGTTTTTTAATATAATTAGTTATATATTCCAATATTTCATAAAGGTTTACAAATAAAATGTTAATTTATCATTGAATGTCCCAAGGAAGACTCTCTCTAGGAATTTATTTGTAATCACACTCATTGGGAAACCTAGTTAATATCAAGTGAAGGATTGATGAAAACTTTACATGATGATTGGCACTAGGTGAATTTTTGATCCTACTGTTTTCACATTCTTGTATCAATATATTGACTAAATTTCTATGATGACTAAAAATATGTAGTTTAATGAAACATTAAGATGTTTTCTTGTACTTAGACTAATCCATATACTTATCCCCAGGTTTCCACCTAATGTTATCTCACACTAAAATAAGAAAATAACAAAAATAATCCCCCAAAATAAATAAACCTATTATAATACCATTTAATGAATCCAAAATTAAATATAAATAATAATACATAAATTTATGAATTAAATAATACATCCAAAACCTAGTCACACTGACAAACGAGATAAATGAGTAGTGTTTTGGTGTTTTATACATAAAAAACATGTTTTATAACTCTTTATAGTACATACCATTGATAATTATCCTATACACCATTTTCAAGACATCTCACATTATATAATAATCATCATAACCTAAAATATGATATGTCTTAATCATCATAAGAGAATAAATATATTATTAATGGTATTAAAAAACTAAAATATAAATGGTTTATTAAAGAAAAATGAAAATCATGATATTTTTCAGAATACATTTCAATAATCATACAATGTCATAGCACCATATAAGAATGTGAATTATATTAAAAATAATTCATAACATGAAAAATGGAATATCACGAAAAAATATAATCATATTAATAATTTTAAATAGCATGATAAGAATCATGGGAATTTGGTAAGACCATAATTATTGTACCAAAATTGTGAGAAACTTATTATGCCCATGAAATTTTGAACATACTCGTTATGTTCAGTTCAAAAAATTTGAGCAGAATCAGTATGCCCATAACTATCTAAAAAAACAAATCATGTACAAGTATGTTTATCACATTACATATAAACAATAATTAAATAATATTAGGGTTATATAATTCCAATTCCATCATCAACATCCATATATATGTGTTCCACTTTGAATATATCATCTTTATATCTTAATGATCTTGAGAGGACTAGTTAGGGATATGCCAACACTGAGAGTGGGTGAATCAGTGTTGGGGATTTTTTTGAACCAATTTCTTCTTTATATCCATGTACCTATTGACCTGTTAGGATCTTAATTATCTTATTCTCTTTTACTTTTCACATGCAATAATATGAAAGAATAAAAAATATGCACACGATATTTTTACAAGGTTCACCACTCAATAAGAGCAGTTACATCCTTGCCATGCATGGGGATGAATAGTGCATTGATTCTCCACAATAATGTGATATTATTTTAAAATGGAGTCTCTAAGATAACATTCCTCTAGCTAGTGTGATTCCATACACATTGGAGGGAGTGCGAAACAATCCTCTGCCGTAGTCTGGTGATATCCTAGTCTAACTTGCAGACACTAGATGGTTCGTTATACTACCTATAAAGACAGTCTTCTTCATTTTTCAAAAGGTATGTTCTTCTCTTGATATTTTTTAGTGATCTTAACTTCATTAATTTTAAAATAGTAGTTAGTTAATTCTCTCTTTTTTCTTTATCATATTCTCTAGTGTAGTAACAACTGCACTAGACTTCTTTTTTATTCTTCTTAGTGCAACAATTGACTGCACTAATATTCTTCTTTCATTAGCTATAATCTTATTAACCAATGTGATTATTCAATCACTGAGGATCTGCTCACATAGAATCATCTCAATTACGCTACCCTAAATATTTTCTAGCCCTCAGTTGGGTATACTCTGTTCACCTTCTTCTTCTTCTCTTCCTTCTCTTCTCAATAACAACACCTGAATATGTCAGTATACAAATATATTCCATTGTGAATATATGATTTCATTTTGATGCCAAGTTATTCTTCACTTTTCAAGGCACAACTATGGTGATATACACTAGATGTGTGAGTGCGGTTCAATATCTCTTCGTGAAAAAAATGGTTCACAGTTCTTCATTCTTCACAAAGTTGCTTCGAGATTTCTACGCACCTGTCGAAGGTCAGTAGGAACCCAATATTTTGTGCACCCCAATTTTTGCGACTTGCATGCAATATTAATGACATGAGAGAAATTTTCAAATTTTTTAGTTAAAGACCTCATGTCTGCAACTTCAAACTAGTGCACAACTCTCTTCTAGCACACAAATTCTCATTATTGCGTGCAACTCTTACTTCTTTTCCACAATTTTCTTTTGTGTATATTTCTTTTGTTCTTCAAAGATCTGATTTCTTCTATGTTTTGAGCATAACAAATGTTAGGTGTCACCACTTATTTATAGACCTTGTTGAACCCTATATGAAAAAATCCCAATGGGTTGCACATGATTCTAATGTCTCACACACAACTCAATTTGACTTCGCATAGGGCGCATATGTTTCTTTTACTCCAACCTCATATTTCACACACTTATTTGAATATTTTGCACACTTCCTTCCTTTCCTGTTTTTCTATATTTAGTTTTTAAATCGTCCTTGTGTGAAATACCCATTTGACATTGCATTGGGTGCAAAATTTTATTTCGCGCCAACCCCATATTTCAGGCACTTCTTTGAATATTTTGCGCACTTCATGCCTTTTCCATTTTTCAAAGTTTTCCCTTGAATATTACCTTGCGTGCCAAACACCCTTTGACATCACATTGGGTGCATAATTTTTGTTTCATGAAAACCTCATATTTCACACACTTCATTGAATCGTTCATGTACTTCATTCCATTATCATTTTTTTATGTTTGGACCTCTATTTATTCCTTTTGTTCAAGATTGCAAACTCCCATAAATCTTGTGCGCAAAAACCAATCTTGCATGCAAAACCCCATCCTTCGTTCAAGCCTCTACTTTACCAGATTTTGATGTTCAGGTCATGGAACTCCACTTGTACGAAACATACCTAGACATCTTCAATCTTGCGCACAATATCCTTTTCCAAAAACACATTTCTTTATCTTCTGATTTTCAAGTGCTAAAAATTGGAAAACACTGCAAAACAACACCACCTTAAAAAATCTACTTCGGTATGAACACCAATGTTGCTTCACTGTCATCTAGAATATTAAACAAACAACGTCTTTCATCATGAACAATATCTATCGTGATATATAGTCTTTGATCAAACTCCTTTAGCATCATCATATTTCTCAAATCGAAGTACTATAACTTCAATATCTTCTAACAGAATCATTCATTCCAATTAATAATGAATATGACTGGAATCACCTTTACTCCAACTTTCCTTCGTAAGGCTTACATCACAAGTTCTCTTAACTTATGATATTTATGAAATAAAAATCAGAAAATAATTTTCTGATTTAGATACAATGGGAAATGCATGGATACCTCATAATTCCATGCCCTTTCACATTCTCTCTTCTTCTTCAACCATCTTTCTATACATCATGCAAATCATATGATTTTATTCTTAAAGTAAGCTATCGCATGGTTCTCATGAAATCTTGAAGAGTTGCATGGTCTTCTTCAAATCCGCATTCTTCTTCAATCATACTCAAGTAGATGATAACTCATCATTATTCTATTATATACAATGAATCACATTTGATAGATGTTTTTTGAACATAAGATCAGTTAAAAAATCATGTGAATATAATTCAGGGAGAATTTCCCAAGGATGAAATTCAATGCTATGATTTCATAACAATTCCCAAAGCATTATTGCTTCACCCGATCTCCATTAACCTTGGAGTCCTTCTTCATCTCATTATTCATTTTGACCAGTATTGACAACTGTTGACAACGAATACAATCTTCATACCCAAATTTGTTAAAAAAGGACCTAATAAAAATATTTGGATATTTTAATATTTTCAAATGCAACAAATAAAATTAATATATGAAATCATCTAATGTAAAAATATAATTTTCCAAATGAAATCATATCATAAATAAATATATTAGTTGATAAATACATCAATTCATGAAAGATAAATATTTAAGGAAACAAAGATGAGAAAAAAAATAACTTTTCATAAATTTTTTTTTCATTTTTATAAAAACTGAAAATTAATTTTATAAATCATTTTTATAATACGTTAAAATAAATTTTACAAATTTATTATACATATTTCTAAATTATTTATCATTGAAATGAATCAAAAAATCAATCTGATAATGTTTGAGAGGAAAATAACAAAAAATATCTTTTCTAGTTATCAGGTTGTATTAAACAAAAAATTCAAATAAGTGAGATGTTAAAATATTATCATTTAAATTAAGATGCACAATGAATCGCAGGGAATATAAAAGTAAATAAAAAATATTTTAATTTCATTATAATAAATAATTTGTATTGTAAAATCTACTACATGGAGTAAAATATTAATTGGTAAGAACGAGAGTTATTCTTACCAATTTTATACATTTATTTATAATATAATTTTAATAAATATGTGGCTATTGATGAAGTAAAATAGTTTATTCTGATAAAAAATGATATACCATATTTAATATTTTAATGTAAGAATAAAATAATTATTGAAATGTATACTCGCATAAGAAAGACTGTTTCTTAATGAATCCGAAACTTAGTCTATGAAACCCTTACCTTGAATTTATGTAAAGTTTATTTCTCTCTAACAATTTTAAAATAAACAAAAAAATATCAATAACAAATTTTATAACATTATTACTGTATATGAAAATTTGAAAAATTTATTTACAGTCATTATCTACATTTTATTACTTAATTATTATCTATTTTCAATATCATGTGTGCGTAATCTTGATCACATGGAATTTGTTTCATAAATCTTTTCATTATGTTATTTTTATGTAATGATTTAATAATTACCAAGTGATATAATGAATTTTAATTGCTGTTTGATGATACATTATAATTTTATAATTTCAAAATATGGTATTTTTATTAACGTTGTCATCAGTGAAATGGGATCTAATAAAATTTGTTTAACAATCAAATCATTATATCTCAATTGAGAAGTATAATAAAAATACCAAAATTAAATTACCAAAAAAGTCAATATTTATTATAATTTTTATCAAATTTAAATCAATAATTAATTTCTCATAGTTTTGAAATATATTATTTTGTATTATAGATCGTGTTGTCTTTCAGACAAACACATAATTGAACATACCATAATTCACTACTGAGTGTGGTTATGAAGGTTGTTACTTATTAAAACATAATATGAATATAAAATAATAATTATTGAATATTTATATATTTATTGTGTTGAATCTTATTTTAAAATAATGTAATAATTAAAGATTAAATTCATTAATGAATGCGATAGATTACATTAATGATGTTGTAGTTTTCATAGGCATGAAATGCATTTTCATTTTTATTATTATAAAATTGAAAATGTGGTTAATCGATATTCCATTATAATAATAACATTAATTATAAAATCAATACTTATTTAGATATATGGGGACATTTCTTTTTTGGAATTCCTGATATAATATAAAATATGTATCTACATAATTAGTATTAATAATGAGGTCTTTCATTTTCTTAGGGTGGAATCCATAGAAACAGAGGGATAAGGTTAATTTTGTGTTACGATATAATAAAGGAATAGAAAGGGTATTCTTGTTATTGGTGAATGGTTATTCTTGGTAATGGTGAAATGGTATATTTTCAAAATCAAACCTAGATTTAGAGTTTTCTTCAAGGGTTGGGGATACACCCCTATTAAATGGGGAGAATGGAAATTTTTAAATCACTTTAACTCAATCCAAATAGAAATCAGGTTTCACAATTCAATAATACATTAAATGTACTTTAATGAAGTGGATATATGACATAGTCAATCCATAGCTTATCCAATCAATTAGAAACATTTTTCTAATAATTTTTTTTCCAATTACCCGTATGGTAATACCTTTAATTAACATTCTCTTTTAACATGATTACTTTTTTTTCAAGATGTAATTAATTTTTAATGAATAAAAATAAAATGAACCATATTAAATTAATTTTAATATTAATAAAAAACATAAAATAAAATAAACCAGATAAATTTTATAATTTTAATAAAAATCAATTTTTACGTTAGTGGATGTAACACAATAATAATACTTTTATATTTATTTTTAAGTAGAAAATGTATGTTTAGGTTAAAGATTATAATTGTTTTTAATTTCCATGAAATAGATCAGTTTATTGAGAAAATATTTAAATTTTTCTTTATTTAAATGTAATATAACAAATAATATTACCATAAACTATTTTAATTAATATAAATCAATAAATATTATTTAATTTTGAAATAATATTTTACCAAAGATCTAAATGATAATAGTATGATTTATATATGTATAATAATATTTAAAATAAATAATTTTACTCGTTAAAGATATAATTTATCATTTAAAAAAGTTATTATAATTATTCACCTTTCTTATAAAATTATAGAAGGAATAGTTGTGGTAATAATTGAATGCTTCACAATTAGCATTATTTATTTTAAAATTTTATGAAAAATTAAACCAAATATAGTAATGTAATATTGAATTAAAAAATAAAATCCATTTTGACAAATTAAAATTCCATGATTTTTTTAATTTAATTTTTAAATATAAATAAATTATATAAATAAAAACAACTTTTATTGAAAAATCATGTGTTTATGATTTTAGTCGTTTAAAACAAATTTCATTGGAATTTGAAATTGAATAATATTATTTTTTCTATTATGGGGATTATTATTGATATATTGTTCTTATATAATATGTGAAATATTTATTTAGTTCTATTTTTTTAGAAAAATATATTATAAATTAGGTATTTATTTAGTCAACAAAATTTACTAAAATCACGGATAATTACAACCATCGTAGTGGGACCGTGGTTTGAAATTTGATGTTTATGTTGGTAGGTCTTCTCTATAGTTTTTTTGGTTGGACCTTATTCATTTTTTTTCCCATATATTTTCCCATGTATTGATGTTTATGAATTTATTATCTCTATTGAGGGTTTATAGAGGGTTTTCAAGAATTTATTATTGTTTTTCTACATTTTCACATTACATTATTATTAGTAGGAAAATATGCATTTGTGTACAATAATAGTTAGCTAAGGCATCCCATCATTTTTATATGACTATTTATTGATATTTACCATCCCCTAGAAAATTATAGGACTAGATGGGGTGGAAAATTGACTTATTACTGACTATGAGGGCCCTATCGGGTCGAGTCATGTAAAAAAACTCAATTTTCCCCATGTTTACATTCTGAACCCTTCATGGTTGGAATAAATAATATGTAATTATATCAATTGGATACCTCATGATATTGATGATTTTTTATGTGTACTCATTCATTATAAATTTCCCTAATTTTTTTCCAATAACTCTTGAATTTAAATAATGCTCAATGTGTCCAAGATATTATTCTCATGGAAGAGACACTCGAACATTATCCATGAATGATTCACCACATCAAGGGTCAATTTATAAAATATCTAACATCAAATAATCACATCATATACTAAAACGGCTACTAGAATTACCATATTACTTTTAGGGCTCCGTATATAGAGGGAAAGAAGATAACTTTTTACTCTAATCATCAACTTGTTAATTTTCACAACATCATTGGAACCATGTATGTATCTATAACTAGAACTCATGAAATTTCGGGAAAATACATATATCATTGTCTTTTCCTATTAGAATAATCAGTTACTCTAAATTTAGTGGTATAATTGCCTACTCTATATGATGTTTTTCCCTAAATATGGGGATTAACCAATAGTATATACTCTGCTTTTGAAAAGAGAACAAGAATGTTTCCCACTGTGTGATCCTATTTTCTAATCAAATCATCCATTCAAGATTAAACAATATGTAGACTCACATTATAACCATCACTTATAATATAGGCTAACTGTCATGATGGTATAAATCTACATTAAATAGGAACAAACAGAATCAAAAAAGATTATTTGGGAATCTGGTGGAGTAAAGATATCAAAATCAATAACCTATTTTTATATTATGCATATACAATTATTTTTTTATTAGCTTATTCCTAAATTTAATGAGTTCATATTTATTATTTCCTTGTACAAGAAAATTAATACATTAATTACTGCAAAAGCACTATGTTACTAGATCTAAAATCTAAGCTCTAAAATTATTAATATATTTCCACTAGAATCGTAAACGTATTCCCACTATATGAATACATCGAATCTTGTTTTATAGGAAAACCCCAATATGATACCACATTAATATAACAAGAAACATTGAGACTCCTCGTGGGATAAGGTAAGACATGTGTGGATCGCAAACCCACCTCAAATGGGTTAGGTTTTGTTTACTAGAAATTACTATTCTTGTCACACATAATGGGATTATGTTCCTTAATTCACCTATTAAAACCCTTATAAAAAAATATTCACTTGGGGGATGAAAATATATCAAATACAGAAAAATAAATTTTATTATTTATGAAACATGTTAATACATTTTTTTTGTTTAAAAATGTACACTAGTTCTTTTTAATGAATAAATGTATAAAGATTGACATTGAACATATGAAAAGTGAAAAACTAACCTAATAAATCATATGAAAAATTCTAAACACAAACGCTGAAAAATAAAAACACTTTGAATGCTCTATGATATACGTGGATTCTCAGTCCACATTGTTTATCATTGAACTGTTAAACATCTTGAAAATACATGAAACATGTGGGAAAATATTCCGTTATAGGGGTCGTTATATATATACCCAATAGGGTTCCTAAAAGTCAATCGTAATATGTCCAGAATTATTGGATCATAAGTTATGAAGTAAGGATAATAACCCAAAAGAAAAACCTATATATTCTTAATGGAGATAATCCATGACATAAGACATAGTTTTGTTCATTAAATATTGATATAAGTGGAATTATAATTCCTCAATGAGAATTAAAATTAAAAAAATATAAATTAACCCATGTATTATCTATGAAAAACTAGTGGAGGTCCCACATCTATATTTATAAGAGGAATACGAACACTATATATAAGAGTCCCTGAATCCCAAGTTTATGTAGACAATACTATCACTATCCAATCCCTGAGTATATGATTTCACAACATGAGTATACAAGAGGGATATTAAACCTATCAAAAGTTATTTGAGAACTTAATTCATGACATATACATATTTTCATGGTGTATAATCTTTTATAATTCTTTGATCGACATTATTGAAACCCATATTTGATACTACAATGATATATTCAAATTCATTATATATTTCATCACAAATGGACTCAGATGGATAATGAGATCATTCAATTATGATATTTATTGAAAAATACTTATGATAATGTATTTATTTTTACACATTTTATTCCCAATGAATAATTTACAAAAACAACATCCACATTTATGTGTTGGCCATGGGGTGATCCTCGGGTGTGCCACAGAGCAGGATAGGGTGTGTGTCATTGCAAATTTTTTCACCTGGAATCCGATGAGTGTGATTCTTACATATTTTGGGGTATTATCACAAAATTAGAATTTTTTTAATGCCCTATCCACGCTAGGTTGGTTAGTGGAGGACCCAACCCATTATTGGTGTTCACCCAGAATATATGGCTAGATTAGCCATGCTTCTACCTTATACATGGTAAGTGGAGTTTATTTTTCCCCTAAAATATCATATTTTATTAGGATCCTAAAAAGACCACTCTCCCACCATTACTCATACCCTATAATTTCTTATTTGAACACCACTTTCTATAATAGATGTATACTTAATGTTGTGAACTTCTCACCATGGAATAACAACAACCAACCCAACATCTACCCTCTTCCCAAGACACTATATGAACCACGATCCACTATCGTTCCTTGAATCACCTATTTCATTATTAATATTCAAGTAATCATTGACATATCTACTCTCTCAGACAACATCTACCCCACAAGAAACCATACAATTCACCTTATTTTATGTTCCACCAACACCGTTGACCCCTAAATCATCCCACGTCAAACGTGTCACAGCATGGCCACTCATCAAATAAATCTTCATAGCCATCCACCCATGTGATAATAGGATGGTTAGTTTATCAATATTTAAGAAAATATATTTGATATATATGGGACAGTGAGAATTTATTTTTTAATCGCTCATTATTCATAGATCCACCATTAACCATCACAAAAATCAAGAACACGTTATTTTGTTACCACGATATCCAAAATATTCCATGGAAAAATATTTTATTTAAAAATAAATATAAGTAAGATCAATAATATTGGATGAATGTTGAAAAAATATTTACTAATAGTAATAATGCATAATTCACTAGAAAGAATGGTGGATCCAAAATTTTCACTTTCCAAAGAAAACACCCAATAAATAGAGAGATTTAAATGAAAACCCCAATTTCAATAAAGTATTACTTGTTTTTTAGGTATAATTTGATCACTAAAAAAAGAAAAATACCCATTTTGTTCAAAAAACATAATAGTAATATAAATATGAATAACAAAGTTTTGAAAAATTATCTATGATAAAAAAGTAGGGATCTTCTAGAATATCATCGAGCCATGTTATTTAAGGAGTATAATTTCATTTTTTAAAAATCCCATAAGGTTGGTGATTTTCCTCAAGATGAACATGACTGTTAATATAGTTCATAGTAGAATGATAGTCAATATTGTTACTATATAATGCATTTAGCTTCCCTAAATGATTAAAAACCCATATATAACATATTTCACTAAGGTGGTGGAGTGACATTAAAGTCCAAGATTGATATATTGTAATTTCGTGGTAAAATACACCACACTAGTAATCAAAATTATTTATGGATCAATGGATGAGGTTTTTCCACCAGGGGAAAATAACCATCCCATTCATTTTTCTTTAGAATGTTTTTAAAATCAATCTCAAACTAGAAAGATGTATATTTACTTGTGAGGGTCCATCCATGTTACATTTGATCTACAATGTAAATGGAAAAAGATAAAAATCATACAAGTTTCAAATGGAGAGAAGTAATCACCTAAAATTAAAAAACACTTGATCATAGATAGATCTTAAATGAAATTTTCACAATGACAATTCATCATGTCAGTTTCCTACATCACATAAGAAATAAACCCCACAAAAAATGAAATGATTCATAAGGTAGTTTCACCATGAATTAATTTATTTTCCTACTTTAGATTTACGATATAATTTTATTACATTAAACAATTAAATGGTTCAGTTGGTATTGATAAAGTGGAAGCACGAAACAAGATAAAATATGTTCGTATGTACATGATGTACATAGAAATTGAATTTTAAAAAATCTTGGAGGTGATTTCTAATGACAATTAGATGTGAAATTGGGCTAAAACATGTGATAAATATACTACCTATTTAGATTGTAGATGATATTATTTTAAAATAGGATAATTCCAAAAAACCTATAAAAATCATCATTATTTAGCACAAATTACATGATCCTCTAGGTGACGGAGAATATGGAAGGAATAATCCTTCCCTATATAAGCATCTTACTGTTATTGGATGAATTTCACAACCTAAACTCATGGTAGATAGACTTTTAGGAGAGCCTCACATTTTGAATATATTCCCGAACAAGTGTATCATCACCATTAATTAAATGGTAGTTTATAACCAATTCTTTGATTTAATAAGGATGTTACTCAAGATAAATATCCATTTTCTTTTTGACCAGTAGAATTGTGTTAGTATAAGAATCAAAAAAAATACTCTATTGAGATGAGGAATACCTATCATGTATTCTAAACCAAAATATATGGAGGATTTAATATTATCTAGAAAATGTGAGTTTAATTAAATTTTGGGAAAGGAACATTTAAGGGCATTCCAAATATAATAATCAATATAATAAAGATTTACAAATTTGATCTAGTAATGAAATCAGGATCTCAAGAGAACCAGATCCTTCATCTTCTCATTGATAAGCCTCCACATTATATTCTACTACAATGATTGGTTTAATAAACATATATTGTTTATGCAAATAGAAAATAATTACGTTATTTTAGATAAAATTTTCCAATGTAATGTAATAGTTTTTCTCCAAATCATGATTACAGAAAACAATGTCTTAATATATCTTTCAATATAATTAATCAGACAATCCTACCTACTATAAAACATAAAATAATTATAAAAATTTATTCAATAAAATATTTTAAAATTCTAACCCTTTATGAATTGAGAGATTCATTCCTACCCATGAATAAAATTAATTTTTAACATGGCATACAATCTGAGAAAAATTACAATAACATGGTTTTCCTTAAAATAGAGAAATTTCATGATAATTTAATGGAATCATACATTCTCTATTTCAAAAATCATGAATTTTGTAAATTTGTTATCTATAGAAATTTCTTTTCCAAAATAAAAAACTATTATTCTAGTTGATTTCCAAACTAGAGAATAAATCATAATATAGAACAATATCATCAATGTTATTAACATTTCTATTGTCACCATTCTAAAATATATAAACTTTATTAGGATATAATTATTGATTGGTGGAAACATGGTCGTTTGAAACTTTGATTTTATTGAGTTTATTGTTATTTTCCATACATAGAAATACCCTAATCTTATAATATTTAATAATTAATAAGATATTTTTTTGGAGAGGAAAAATATTCCTAAAACCTTTGGTAAATGTAAAATATCCATCATAGGATACATTGTTAGAAAATTAGATATTCACTATCCTTAAGAGAGTTATAATACAATTGATAAAAACATCATCTAAGATAATATTACATAAAACCTATAAAATGATTCAATATTATAATGTGTTAGTTGATGTTTTTGAATCATGCTTTAGAGAGATGTTACACCCTATAGAGGATTAAATGACACGGATAATTAATTCATAAGTATTAATGATAAATCCTTGAATGATTATACATTTATTGAAACCAAATTTCTTTGGAGACACAATCTTGTTGCTTATTTTGTAAAGTGTATTGGAAATCATTTAATAGATAATTTTTTAAATAGTGATTAAAAGTGAAAAGAGATTGAAAATATGGATCTCATTCACATTTTACAAATTGGGAATAAGAGAAATAAATAGATAATTAATTCCCTATATCCACTATCGTCCCATAAAAAATGACTGAAAACCCAAAAAAATATCAATGAATAATCTTCCTATAGGATTGAAAGAAGAAATATTAAATCTAATCTCGTATAGGGGATATACTAGAAATTATTCAAAAAACGTCATATAAAATCTCAAATTAATTGATAATAAATAATAACCTTTTAATGACGTTTTTATTCATGTTTGTATTCATTTATCTTCATGATAACGAGTTAATGAATTCATTTAGTCGCCTTCCCCAACACTTTCAAATCTTATGGTTTATATATCGAACCCCTGAATTTAGTGATTGTGAAAATAAAAAAGGGATCATACCTATAAAAAGGGTTATATTAACCCATAAATTATTTTCCTAATAAAATTTTATAATATTTATTATAAACTTAATATGGAAAAAAATATAATCCTCTTAGATCTAGATTATATTTAAATAACAACCTAGGGACTAATCCCACTATTTCAAAACCAATCATGAATTTTTTTACTTTTAAATCATTATTTAGAAAATATAATTATTTTTTAAAAATAAGAAAGAATATAAAAAAATATTTTAGTATTTTATTAAATATAGTTATCATAGATATTAAATTTTCAAATATTTACACTAGCTTATCCTAAGGTTACGACAAATCCCAATGATAAAAGGAACCGTCAAAAAATTTCTATAGTAACAGTCTATGGTGAATTTAACATATAATCTAAAGGGAAGTTTCAGGTATATGAAATTATATGTTTATTTGTCTATGTATCTATAATATATATATATTTATATATAACATTGATTTTCCAAAAAAAAATCTACTAAAATGGGTGAACAATCCAATAACATGTTATTGCTAAGTATTTACAGTGAAAGCATGTATGAATTGTTCAAATCATTCATTCACCTACACCTCCCCTCTCTAGGTTTCTTTAGGCTCAAATATTACCCCTAGTTCTAAAACCCCTTAGTAATTTTCCTTGAAATATTGATTTAGGATCATCACACCTCCCATTCATAACATGTTACAAATAATGATACTTCAGAATCACTATCATATCATAATTATCAATTTTTACAAATTGTATTTGAAAATTATTATAAATGCATACAATTATTGGTATTTAGATATAAAAAGAAAATTAATTATTTTAACTATTAATATATTTTGGTACTTGAAAGAGTGCATCAGGTGTTTTCTTATAAAGTGGTTCCTCTATAATAATAAATATTACATAACTATTGAGAATCATTTTGGAATATTGATAAAATGATATAAAATTACATCAATTTATATATTTATTTATTAAAATTACTCTTAATGATATATATATATATATGGTATTATTTATTTATATTATAATATATAATAGAACGTATTTATATATCAGTATCATTTTTAATAAATATTCACCACAAAATTTAATTGAACATATAATCAATAATTTATTTTCTATATTTTATATTATTGAAATTAAAAGGATATTATCCATATTTATCTCTTTTTATATATAATTTAGTGAAAATACCCAAATATATTAATCTAGTTATACTAATTAATTCATTATATCATATATATTTCATTGGCAGTTTAAAAGACAACAACTTTCTCTAACCTATCATTTTATTTATTTCTAGAAAAATTCATATATTTTTTAAAACATTACACTTGTGCATATAATTATAGAAAAATTCTTAATTCACATATATGAACCAAAACATTAGGATCATAGATATTATTCTCACCATAAAAAATATAATTGTTGGGAACCTAATTTTATTTGGGGAACCATTATTTAATGATCGATATCATCATTAATGATCACTTTGAAAGGAGTATGATACCTTCTAATTTTTAGTTCTACTATATTATTTACCATATAATTTTATATGTAACTTTTATGAATATATATCATTATTTCCATGTATATCTAAAATCATATAATTCACGATATATATATATATATATTATTACAATAATGACAATTAAAATGTTAGATCATGTAAATGAATAACTATTTTTAAGATCATTTCATATTGTTATGAAAACATTATAAGTATATCATTTTGTATACATATATATTTATATATGTAAAATAGTTCATAAAACAATTTTATTTAATTAATTAACACCATAAAAATAACATAATTCCGAGTTAAGAGCATTTATAGTTAGGGGTAACCAACAATAACTCTCCTTACTCATCAAATTCTTGTAGATGTTTGAGCCAATGACCCACAATGCGCAATTAATTAATCAAAGTATCTCAATATAATTTTAAGATTATAAATCTATATCATATTTATTTATTAAAAAATTATACATAAAAAAATTCAGTACTATACCAATATATATTTATATATAAATTTCATCTTTTTCCAATTTTTGGGTATATAATTATCTCTTTAATCTCTCAAATTATTAAATTTTCAATTACTGTAATTTATAGAAACTATAATAGAAGTATTGGTAAGTAATCATTATCTATTAAGGAGAAAAATAATACACAAATTTAAAGGAAAATTTTAATCCCAATTTAATAGTGATAGTGGTGTTAAATTTTGATACATATCCATGCCTGATTTATTTTTCCTGTGATTCAAATTTTCCCTCCATAAATTCACTACTATAAAATTGATCATTATTAATATGATTAATCATTTATAATTTATATGTTATTATCTTGTTATTTTTTTCAAAAATATTTATATATGGATGTTTCTAAATATCCAAATTTCGATAGAAAATCCATGATTAACCCTCCCATTCTCACTCTTCTGTTTTGTTCCCAACACCTATCTTCAATATTAGTCTATTTTAGTGGGATGCACAACATGTTATAATCAATTTATCCATTTTACAAAAATATAATACTCATCCCCTCATCATTAAAAAAAATTAGTTAATGGTTAATGTTTTCAGTCCTAATATTTATTTTTTTAATAGAAGTAGGCCTACATAAGGGGGTCAGATTGTGATTTGGAAATGGTAACCCAGGATCAGGTATTGAAATAGTGGAGAGAGTTTTCTATGGAATTAAATTGGGATATTGAATATATATAATTGAGCACTAACTACTTCTAATTAAAATTTAGAGGTAGTAGTTAGTGGGGTGTCCATAGATGGTGGAAATGGTGGAAGATATTGGTGGCACATTCAATAAGAATATGTATTTTAAGAAATCGTGATTGCAGGGGGGGATCTTGGTGATATAGGCATCTTATATTAAAACATTTTCATATATAATGTAGATCGTACATAGGTAATAAATCTCATTATGAATGAATAATTCTGTTTTTATAAGTTATATTAATATTAGATGTCTCATATCTCAAAAACCATGTCATGTTTCTTAAAAGTAAACAACTTGATCATGGGATTAAATGTAAAGAATTTATTTTGACATAAAATTAAATATAAATAAGAAATATATTCCATGTATAACGTGTAACATGATTAAATATTTATAATTTCAAATTCTAGAATAATATTACAATGTCATAAATTATGTCTATTAGAAGAAAAAACTATAAAGGATAAAATGACACGACTTGATGATAAAATTACATTTTCATCTATAAATCAAAGATTATCTATTTTATATGCTAGATTACATATTATTTGAATTTAACTTCATTTATATATTCATATATTCTAACCCTACTTTTAAATTTAATTAATCTAATAAGATATTCTGAGTTACTATCCTAATAGATTCAAATAGTATGGTCATTTTCCCCCACAAATCCGGTTTGATGGTTTGTTTTGGGAAGAATATGTATCCTCCATTTGTAGAAATGAAATAATAAATTCGGTTGGGTCTTGATATTTAAAATGAAATTTTTAACCCCTAAGAAAAAGTTTTCATAAAATTGTTTGTTCGTCTATATATTATTTGGAGTTAGTGTCCCCCCATCCCAGGGATTCTAGGTCATAGTTCTTCCACACATCCCGTATGGGGTCAGTACCCATTTCTCCTAATTTTGTGTGGGTTTCCCAAAATATTAATTTAGTATTTATCCCCATTATAGGGGATATCAATCCAAAATAAATGGAGTAATTACCCCCTCAATTGAATAATACCTGTTTTAAAATAGTTTGAGTCATCCATACAGGTTGGTCATACCATCAATAAATGTAAATACATTATAATGGTTAATTCCCCACCACAGTATTTTAATTATGTAAAATAGATATTTTTGAAACATTTTTCTAATAGTTTTATAAGTCTATTACTTCTTATTAATTCATGGTTTCCATTATGAAATTATCTTTAACATGGATGAATACATGGTTCTTTTTTATATCATTTTTTGTTTGACCATAAAATCATTTCTTGGATTTTATTAAGTTAATCAGATGAAGTAAAGATCTATTTGTTTATATAAGTATTTTTTTATGTGTCCAACAATTTTTATATATTCTCACCCAAACATGAGTATTCATGACCTTTATTGTTTTTTAGATGATACAAATTTTAGTGGATAATTTAATGGAAAAGGATCTAATGAATAATACTGTATGGAAATAATGGATATTATTGGATTTTATACCAGGATGTATTACTAGAATGGGTGGTTTCTGATTTTTTCATGATTAAATCTTCATTTTTTATATTATTCACATCTATATTTTTTTCATTAGTTATTCTAATAAACCATTATTTTGGACTTTTAGTGCCTACTAATGAACAATATACTACTGTTTGAGTATTTCTTTATGTTATCATTGGAAAGATGGATATATTTCATTATGATGAGTGTATATGGTTTATTTTATTTAATAAACACTCTATAGAATCCCATAAATGTGATAGGCCTCCTTGGTGCTTATCACCTACCCCTGCCCTATTTGAGGAGGGATTGAGTGGCCCACTCATCCTAACTGCCATCCCATGTGGGGTCCAAATGGGTCATTTCATTTATGAGGGTTATAATATTTTGTAAGATATTTGTAAAATGTATCTAGTTTATAATTTTATTATGTTTCATTAGGTAAAATGAGTAAATTGTGAAAGGGGGACTAAAGATTAATGAACTAACGTGGGAACCTAGATTAGGTATAGAAAACAGACCTATCATTTTCCATAATTGAATTAAAATATAGTTTCGTAGTAGTGGTGTTAGGAATATTAATATTATAAGGGATTAATTTAGATCCCATAATTATATATTTCGTCGTTAATGATCCTTGTATATGAGTTTGATCATAGAGGGATCATATAAGGGCTCCTATTATTTAAGAGATTGAAATTTTTATGCACATAGTGGTAGTGGAATACAATATCAATATTTTTAATTATGAAAGTGGTTTTCCATACCCTATGTAGTTCTATAAATGGAAATCCATGTCCAAGTCATCACTAGGATCGTTTACCTCCCATGTGTCTTCTATTCTTTCCTCTTTTAGAATAATTAGTTATTAGATAAGGTGTTATAATATAAATAAGTAGAGGTGAGAGAGTTTTTGATCCAATCAAACCACCACCTCGATGTGGTATACTCTATGATTATTGTGATAGTGGATATGATTTTAAATATATTCATTCTTGGTAGAATTATAATTATTCTATACCAATAATGATTCATGTTATGGTATATTTTTATTTTTTTATATCACTTATTAAAATTGAGACCATCGTGATCATTTCTTTTTCATATTATGACATTGGATTGGGTGTTATGGCTACCATTCGAAGCCCTATCATAGCCTCTTCATATAGATAATCCTAGTAGAGGATATAATCATATCACATACATATTCAATAATTATAGGGTTGTTCAATTTTGATTGAGTAGTTACTAAAATCTTAGAATTGTGGAAATAATAAACTATGATATCATTAATCGTACTAAATACCTAGTTATAACTTTGTTTTTGACGAATTTTATTGCTTTTATAGTGTTACATATTAAATATGAGGGTTCATGGGATACCTTTACTAGTATGCAGAACCTTATTGTACAATTTAAAAGGGATATCTCGCTAGAAGATAGAGCTAGTTTCTTACTAGATGGGAATCATGGATTTATTCATAGTTTATGCAATAGAGGTTGAGTTTCTCATTATTGTGGTAAATTTAAAATATATTTCTCTATAATATATTTAATTTTGTGCGCATAATATGGATAAAAATATCATAATAAACCATAGTCACGAGACAATATTAATATCATTAATATTTTATTGAATAGATTTGGTAAAATCATAGAGAGATTTATGTGCAGTTTAACGATCTTCTTCAGAGTTTTTTTACCAAATCACAAATTACCACGTCGGTAACTCCCATTATATTTTTATGATATAAAATATGAGACTAAGTAATTTTGAAGACTATATCCACATTAACGAACTGATAGTCAAGAAACAATAATCATCTCCAAGGTGAAATTATGTCTTCTGCCAAATAAAGGTAGTGAAGTGGTTATTTGTAATTATTATCATATCTATGTATCGTTAGAAAATTTTAGTTATGAGAATATCACCATTATTATATTTAGTGGAATTTTTATTAATTAAAAATATTTTTTTGGTTTATTAGAGAAACAAATTCCCCTATTTTGGTTATGGTGTAAAGAAAAATATTTTCTATCCATTATTAGATCGTTTTGCAATGCAACTCAATGATGCAATCCTTATGAAAATTGTATACAAGGGAAAAGCACACTAACAAATGAATAATTGTCGAATAATTTCTTATATTGAAGGAGTTATGTAATAAACACTCAAAGTATACATTTTTTTAGTCATGTAGTATATTTCATAGGGAATATAATCTCAATGGGTGAGGTTGAAGTTGAACCAATGAAGATTGAGGTTGGGATTTACAAGGAGAAACCTAATAATTCATTAAATGTTTCTATATTTTTTGCATAGTATGATACTAAAATATAATCATATAGGATATCCTTATGATTTTAGATTTAATGGATTATATTACAAAAATATGGCTGCACTTTTTTCCTCAATGTGGTGTAAATGATCATTAAAGGAGTTGAATAAAGTTTTATCCAATTATATTGTTATATAATTCAAGAAATAATGATATTATATTGTAGTGTTTTATGAATGATATATATATGTGTATTCTATTTCATGTGAGATTATTTATAGGTATAAAGTAAAATAAACCCAATATAAACATACATAAATCATAAATTTATTATTTGGTTAAATTATCACATCAAACAATATTCAAACCAATGAATTTTTGGTTTAGTTTCATGTTGAATATAAACATATAAAAATTTATTTCATTTTATGTGATCATTACATCATAAAAACATATTATTTGATATTAATTGTTATATAATCATCTGAAATACTTTAGGAATGAATAATTTAAAAAGGGTGAGATCAAATACATAATAATGGATGGCAAAAAATAGAAAAAATAGATAGATTATAAAAATATTTATATATGCATGAATAATTGAAAATTCTAATTTTATAAAACCTGAAAAATAAGTGTTATTTTTATACATGAATGATATACATTACATTTTAAATGATAACTCTATTATCATAGAATAAGAAAAATAAAACATGGTCCATATAACATGGGTGATGGATTGTATGGAAAAAAATTGAAAAAACATAAACATTGATTTTTTTATCTTTGTTTACTCGGCTTCACGCAAACCAGTTCACTCATAAAATTTTAATTAAAGCATAATTTCAACACAATCATCCTTCATAAGCCTAGTTTCATGATAAAGTTTTCACATAACTTTTCTATCTAACGAAATATAATTCATTAACCACCATATTGAATGGATATATTTTTCCTACCTATCTAATAAACATTACATTTGTGATCTATAAGATAAGAAACAATAATCACATTATAAAAAAACCATTGATATAATAACTAATTTCATAATATTTATATATAATTATATAAAGAATCCATGAAAAAAATTCATTTTATATATCAACTAAATTAAAATAACTTAATTTTTAAAATGAATAAGGAAATAATATGAGTATCAGAAAGAATCCCAATAACATCATAAATTAAATCAAATTATACCAAAAACATTATCTAAAAATTAAATATAAAAGAAAAGAAATACATAAGGTTAAATAAGAAGCATAAAAGCAATTGAGTTAGTTCATTTTCTGGATAATTGAAATAAGATCATGAATATGGTTTAAAAAGTGTTCAATAATTTTTAGAAAATTCGTATTTAAATGTATATTTTTAAAATCTCCCCTATATTTTTGAAACAAATGTATGGAAAATCATTCACAGAAATGGTGGAAGAAGAAATATTTTCCCCCATATGTAAAAAGGGAAAATTGTTTCAAATAGAAAGTCTTTAAAAATAGGTAAAATAATAAATTATATAACTCAATAAAAAGATATTGAGTTACAGATTCCATTACCTTTACCCCTTATTTCCATATAAATGCATTAAAATCATGTTTTATAAATATGAAAATATTATTTACCAATTTCAGAAAATTATTCATAAACATTTAAATTTATATTTTTTTCAATAAAATTTTCATTATATACTGAAACTTTTCATCCTTTTTTGAACATTTGGTGGTAATAGTCTTCATATTTTGGAACAACACATGTAAAAGAGGTTATGATGTCTCAGAAAGTCTGTGTATATTTTTTATTATTTTTATTTATATAAAATTATTCTAAGAGTTTTCTTTCTCACACCTCATGATTTTGAGGCCTGGAGAGCCAAAAATAAAATTTTGACCTTTTTATGGTTCGTTTAGTAAACATGGGAGTGGGTTTTCCTAACTTCTAAACCAGTTCTCGGACTGAAAATATAAGGGAACCGTTGAACTCAGAATTCCTGGATTCACCTTGATATGAATTAACATCAATTGGAAAGGGCCGAGAAGAAAAGTTATTTTTTGACTTTTCGAGAAAAATAATAAAATAATTTAAAATAATTATTTTAATTCTTTCCTCACCACTGAGTGTCAGACAGTGATGCTGATGTGCAGCGACAAGGTAACAATGATACTTATTAATTTGGATCATTAATTACCTATATCATGCAGCGAAATGATTAAATAAAGGAAGATTAACGAAAACCCTATTTCAAAAATGAAACATTGTAATGATGCGACATCATAGAGTAACTGAAATATTGAGATGTTTTTCCTTTTAATTGTTTGATATATTGGTGTAATGATGATTAAACCTTGGAAATTCTCTAACAAACCACTAATGGTAGTCCTCTCCAGCAAATAATGATGCACTGGTGGATCATCACTGACTTTGACACACATTGAAGAATGATGCCAGAAGTGACAAGCGATGTCAACATCTTGATATCTCGTGGATGAAACATCACAGATTCGAATTTCAAATAGGTTAGGGCTTAGGATTTCTTTTAAATTAATGATTTATTCATCGTTCATGAAAATTTATGATGAACTACGATCAACCGTATAAGGGGTGGATCCATGAATCGCTCATTTTTATTGGTGGATATTGTGCATGTGTTTGATTTGGGGGTTTTCAAGTTGTGTTTTTATTATCAAACTTATCCCCCATATTAAATTATAATATAGAGTGCACTGACAGACACAAACATTTCTTAGAACCTCTTCCATATCTGTTTATGGTGTGTTATTCGTAGATGATTTCTCTAGACAGAGGCAAAGAATGTTTGAGGCCGTCACGGCCAAGGCGATGACCTAATGTTTTGATAGACGCAAGTGGTTCAAGAAACAGACCACCAGAGTGACATCAGTGGCCCCTTGCAGGTATCGCCAGTGCGCAGGTACCAGCTACTGGGGTGGCCCAAGGTTGCGGCCGCGGGAGGAGGGTGGCGGCATGCCAGTTGCTGTGTCGCGGCAGAAAGAAGGTGCGGCCGACAACCGGGGTGTAGGGTGCCGCGTGGAAGAACAACCCACGTCTGGTCTGTCCAATGGTGGGTGATCCCTGGTCTCTCAACCACGACTTGAAAAGGCCCTGCGTCCGTGTGGCCAGTGGGGGATGGATGAAGTGCGGCTGCCGCATCCTGGATGGAGGCCACACCCCCGCCAGTGAGCTGGTTTCACATCGGCATGCCAGACCTGCACCGGTGGAGTAGACCTGCACCCTGCGGCTGGGCCAGATGAGACTGTGTTGCCAGGCGATAATGGAGGTTGGACCATTGGCCAAATTGAGCAGTGTCCATCGAGGCCCATTGGGTCTGACCCACTTTCCATGCCGGACCAGACCAAACCCAACCCGAAACGGGTCAGTTCAAGTCCATCTAATTGAACATGGGTATTTGGGACCCTCGGGTTGGGTTGGTCAGTTTAGTCTGACTGGGTCGGACCGGGCCTAGACACAAATGGACCCATATTTACTGAAATGCATGTATCTTGCAAACTGTGTTTCTGATTGACACTCATTTAATAGAGTTGGGACACATGCGATGGGTTGGTCCTTATGATATACTCCATTTATTTTTGGGAGGAATTTATAGTTTGGTTGGGTTGAATGGGACTCGAATCCAACATGTCCAATTTAAAAAAAAATCCAATAACCTACCGACTGGGCATCTGATCGATGCCTCGTCTATTGCATTGGAAACCTTAAGACAGGATAATCCTATGGTTTAACTCTAAGAGAGACATAGTAGTGGTTGAAATACACCTGACAGCTTGAGTAACAGAACCTTCTAAACTCATATGTACAAGGTATGGGAATCCAGTGCCTGGTTTTCAAGTAAAGAGAACCCCTCTATGGATCAGCAATAGAGCGACCCTCTGTGGAACGACAATTGCATGACCCCCTGTGGATCTACAAGAGAGATACCATCCATGGATGGACAATAAATAGTAGTAAAACCTCTCATGGACCAACTGTAGAGCAACCCATCATGGATCAGTGGTAGAGCAACCCTTTGTGGATCGGCAGCAGAGTAACCCTTCTCGTATTACCATTAGAGCCTCTCAATATAATAATATGATATAGCTTATGAATAATCATATTTATTTATGTTCATTAAGTTTTATACATGGTGTGAGCTGAGTATTTTACTCTATGTGATGTGTTGAGATTGTTCTTAGTCGTATTATCACTGTGGTATTTCCTTTGTGGTGTTTTCCTTTCTGGATTACTAGGAGACCTTCGGGGGTCTTGGGTTCCCTAAATAGTATTGTTATACTCACTGATGCACAGGCTTCGCTCAAACCTATTGTGTCTTGTTCAAATGAAGGGAAGCTTTGATAGGGACTTTGGGGATCCATGAAAAAATGGTGATCGAAGGTGGATCGATAGATGGGGTGTGGTGCATTGTCATCCAACAAATAGTTGAACCTACCCTTCTGGTAGGATCCTTGGCAGACAACCTCCGTATCTTGATCTTATTTTTATGTACTTTTAATTTATTTGGGCTTGTATTATGAACCCTTTACTTTTTTTACACACTTTTCTCTCAGTGGTTATACTTTTTGGTGGTTGTATAACTTTTCTTTCATTTGTTTTATGCTTTGTTCTCTTTTCCCTATCTGTGTGTGCACAAGTTTAAAGTAAATTCCATCCATTTTTGGGATATGCTTTTTCGGTTCTATTTACTTTCCTTTGGACTACGGATGGTGTGCTTGGGGTAGTCACGATATGGGCCCCTGAGGGACAGGTCGTGAAAAAGCGGAATCAAGGGGAAGTCGGTTCTACAAGAAGAACTAAGAGTCTGCAAGTTTTCATTGTAGAAATAGTGTTTAGTTTCTTGAGATCAGATTTCAATTCAGGGAGTCCTGTGTTGGTGCAGAGTCTGACATATCCATACACCAGGACCCTGATTTCTGTTTTCCAACCCGGTTCATGAAAGCACTGGTTGCGAGTGTTTCAAAAAAGTGTTTCTCATGATCTCTTTTGAGTCATCTCACAATGTATATATTTTTAACTGTGGAACATTTGTTTCCTTACAGGATGCCTCCATGAAGATGGACTACTAGGATTCTAGTGAGAGATCATGACGATGGTCCACCGAGTGATGAGGCATAAGTATAGGTAACACTTATAGTAGTAGCACCTACAGGTGGGGTACAAGCAACACCACCACTCATAGAAAAGAAGATGCTACTAGCCCAAATATGGGATAGTGCAAGCCGACTGAGATTGTTGCATGACATCCAGAAACAGAGTAATCTGTGGCATCTAAGAAAGATATATCCTCTGGTATTTGTTGACTAACTGGAGGCGGTGGTAGGAGTTTTTCACTTTGTAGAGACACCGACAGATCAAATGGTGATCTTAGCCACTAGACTTTTTCCGGGCACATCAGGTAGATAGTGGAACTTGATGCTCTAGATACACGAGGAGGCACCCCATTCCTAGTTGGACTTTAAGAGTCTTTTTAGGGTGGAGTTTGTGCCACGACACTACGGTCTGTGCTTATTCAAGAGCTACTACACATACTATAGGGAAGTTAGACTATTGGCAAGTACTCTGTGGGGTTTACCAACCTATATCGCTACTCCACCAACATGGTGTGAGAACCCTTTCTTTAGGGTACAGACCGTTGAGTAAGGACATCAATGAGATATTAGGGCATCGATGATTTTTCTCAAAATCCTGACACAGATCGGAGTGCTAGAGAGAGCTCTACTAGTTGTGAGTTTCTTATCAGAGCAGGCATCGATGGTGAGAGCTTCCACCAGATGACAGGTGGCTGAGTCATCTATAGTAGGTAGTAGGTAGATGATGTAGAGGCCCCAAACAGGCTTGAGCAACTAGTGGATGACCCCAGGATGTAGGTTCAAAGGTGTATGGATCGGGAGGTGTATGGATCGGGTGGTGTAGGAGTTCATCTATGGGCTAGAGTATGTTACTCTTCTAGTTCACAGATTCACATACCTCCTGACTATCCAACTCCCCGTACTGATGACGAGCGGGTGGTAGAGGGATTGATGAGACAACAAAAGAGGTTTGAGCGAATAAGTCCTCGGGGCAGTGGATGTAGGAAGGGAGGAGGCCGAGAGGTAGGAGGTGGATGACAGTTTGAGGTAATACCCCCACTACCCCTAGGAGGTCTACCACATGTTCTAGTAGTAGGTGGACAAGGGCAGGGCTAGCTTCAGGCGATGGAGAACTAGGACCACGATGCTCTAGAGATGATTAGAGGTAAGATCTTTGTCTACTCCACATTAGCGGTAGTTCCTATAGACATAGGTTACAATCATTATTTCTTTTACATGGATCTCGTTCGAGGCTCAGAGATTCTATGTGACATGTTGGCTTGATCCTTACGATTAGAGACTCCTACGGGATGGGATTTGACAATTACACATTGGTTCCAGCTGTGTGGGATTACTCTAGGAAGTGAGAGCATAAACTTGGATCTCATAGTAGCAGTGTAGAGGCCTTATTAAGTCATATTGGTTTTTACATTTTTGCTTATAGTATATTCTATGATCTACGGGTTTAGGCACAAAGTGAGGTGTACCCGCGAGGATGGGACCATGTTTTACTTCACTAGAGAGAAGGGAACCCTTACAGCATAGTATGGACTTTCTCGGAGAAGGATGCAGTTGATCCCTCACTGGTTGGCTAGCCACACCCTCAGTGTGGTGGATGAGAGGCGTCTGAGAATTCCTATAGTGGTGGATGAGTATGAGGATTCCTTTCAATATGATTTCCCAGGACTACCTCCTCGCAGAGAGGTAGACTTCTGTTTTGACGTGTACCCTAGAACGACACCGATATCTACACCTTCATATAGGATGGCTCCCGCGGAGCTTTTTTAGTTGATGGTAAAACTGGAATAATTTCAAGGGAATGGGTTTTCAAGGCATAGTGTTTATCCATGAGAAACCCTGATGTTGTTTTACCAGAAGGAAGATGAGATCTTGATACTATGTGTGGACTTCCGGTTCCTGAACAAGGTGATCGTTAAGAACATGTATCCACATCCAAGGATTGATGACATCTTCAATCATCTTAAGGGAGTGAGGTTGTTCTCAAAGATCGACCTTTGATCTGGCTGTCATCATCTCTAAGGGACTGATGAAGTTGAACCGAAGATGACCTTTAGATTCTGGTATGACCACTATGAGTTTTTGGTGATGCCTTTCGGCATGACCAATTCCACAGTAGTGTTAATGAGATACTTTATAATGATCTTAAATTCATAGCTTTATCGTTTCGTGGTATTATTCATAAATTACATCTTGGTTTACCTAGTGTTAGAAAATGAGAACACTACACACCTACAAATAGTACTGGATATACTCTAAGAGCATCAAATTTATGGAAAATTCTCAAAGAGTCAGTTTTTGATTTGGGAAGTCCACTTTTTGGTACACATCTTCTCAGGGGATGGAATTTCACTAGAACTAGAAATGATAAAGGGGTTTCTTACTTGGGAGCCACATAGAGCCATCATTGAGGAAATGAGATTCTTGGGGTTGGCTGGACACTATTGAAGGCTCATGACCAACTTATCTAGATTATCAACACCATTATCGTCTATGAAATGGAAGAGATAGCCCATTGTATTGAAGGAGAAATTCTAGTAGAGTATCAAGGAGCTAAGGCAGATACTGATGAGTTCCCCCATATTGAGACTACCAGAAGAGGACATCGGGTATGTAGTCTACTATGATGCATTAGTGACTTGACATGGTTGTGCCTTGACGTAGGAGCGAGATTTGATTGCCTATGGTTCATGTTAGTTGAGGCAGCGTAAGAGGAACTACGCAACCCCTGACTTGTAGTTAGAATTAGTAGTTTTTTTCATGAAAATGTGGAAGCACTGCATGATGGGTTAACGGTTTACCATGTACTCCAACCACAAGAGTCTCAACTATAACATCTGACATAAGGACATTAACTCAAGACAACAATGATGTATGAAGTTCCTATAGAACTATTACTTTGAGATAGTCTATAATCCTCTGATAGGGAATGTGGTGGCATACAAACTTAGCAGGATGTATGGTTTAAAGCGGGTGAGTGAGGCGACGTAGCATCTATCCACAATGAAGATATCCTTCATGGATAGATATAGATAATCTTACCTACAGTCTATGACTATCACTCCCTAACTCTTACAGCAAGTTAGGGAGACACAACTTTTGGATGTTGAGTGTGAGGCCCAACATGCTAAGTTATCTTCATAACATGTTTTTTGATATATTTTCAATAGGAGGGGAGCACATCATCCTTTTCAGAAGATGATCCTTAGTATTAGTAACATTGCAGGAGGAGGTGTTGAGGGAGTTGTATACATTCCCTTTGGAATTAAATCCTTGTGTGGAAGAGATTTACTAGGACACAAGACATCAATACTGGTGGTCAGGGTTGAAGAAAGAGTGGAATGATTTCGTTTTGTCATGTATTACTTGTTAGCAAGTGAAGGCTGAGAATTAGGTCCTAGTCGACTTAGCCCTACCACTCGCGGTACTAGAGTGGAAATGAGACAGTATCTCAACAGACTTTGTGATGGGGTTTCCATGTACATATAGTGTCCATGATTCCATCATGGTGACCATTGAGAAACTCACCAAATCTGCTCACTTTATACCAATTTGGGAGCAGGTATCGGCGCGGGGCTTGAGACGCCTCTACATCCATGAGATAGTGCATATCCATTGGTGTCCTTCAATGATCACCTCAGACCATGATGCACACATTACATATTTTTTCTTTAAGGGGGTTTAGGAGGCATTCAGTACTCAACTATGTCTAAGTACATGTTTTCATCCCTAGAAGGATGGTTAGATGGAGTGGACTATGAAAACCATGGAGGAAATACTTTTTGAATGTGTCCTAGATTTTGGTTGTAGTTGGGAGGACCACCTTCCACTAGTGTAGTTTTTCTAAAACAACAGTTATCACACAAAAATTGGTATGGAATCATTTTAGGCTTTTTATGGGCAGTCTTCTAGATCACCCCTGTCCTGGAAAGACCCAGGGGAGTCAAAAATCATGGGTCTAGAGTTGGTACAGACTACCAATGAGAAGGTGTAGATCATCCAAGAGCGGATGAGGAATACCCAAAGGAGTCTGAATTACTATACCGACATCACACAGAGACCCTTGGAGTTTGAAGAGGGTGATCATGTATTTTTTTGGTTCTCACCCTAATGAGTATTGCAGAGATTTATCAAGGGCATAAAGCTATCACTAAGGTTCATTAAAACATTTAAATTCCTAAGTAGAGTTGGATAAGTAGTGTACCACTTAGATATTCCCCCATAGATGCACCGAGTACATAATGTTTTCCACATGTAGCAGCTGAGGAAATATGTGTCTGATCCATTATACGTCATCAACTAGGGTGAACTAGACATTGAATATGGGAATATGTTTGCAGAGTTCATGGAATAGATAGAGGATCGACAGTAGCGGGTCCTATGTTGGCAGTCGATTCCTCCAATGTGAGTTCTTTGGTAGCACTGGAATATCGAGGGGATCACATGGGTGTAGGAGAATCATATTCGTGCTCAGTACCCCCATCCATTTGATTAGTTTTGATTTTTATTTTTCATATGTAAAGTCCTAAGGTGGGGAGAATGTAATGTCATAGAAATTTATAGTAATTTTTTATATTATTACATATATGTAATTATTTTGAGAACACACACTCTGAAGGCATGTGATTCCGAGGCCCAGAACACTTGAAACATTATTTTGAATTTTTTTAAGGTACGTTCAGTAAACGTGCAAGTGAGTTTTTATATCTTTTGAACTAGTGCTCATATTAAAAATATATGGGCTCTGCAGAACATAGAAATATAGGATTGACATAGAAATGAATAAACTTCAGTCGGAAAGGGGAGACCAGAAAAGTTATTTGTATCCATTTTGAGAATAATAATAAAAGAATTTAAAAGAATTATTTTATTTATTTCCTCATCATTAAGTGTAGGTCGGAGACGCTGTAGTTCAGCGATGAGGTAGTGATAAGGAACAATAATGAGACTCATTAATGGCATGTATCATGAAGCATAATGATGAAATGAAGGAAACATAAAAATTCGACGTTGTAGGGTAAATGAAATATTGGGACATGTTTCTTTTTAATTGTTTTACTTGTTGGTAGAATAAGGATTAAACCTTGGTGATTTTTTTAAGAACCTCCAATGGTCGCCCCCTACAATGAAGAACGACACACTGGCGGATCACTAATGACTTGGAAACACCATGAAGAACAAAGATGGAAGATATTACCAACGTCAACATATTGAAATCTCGAGGAGGAAACTACGTGGATTCAAACGTCAAATTGGTAGGCGTTTATGTGTTCATTCAATTTGATGATTTCTTCTGAGTTCAAGAAAATATATGACTAATGCAGATCAACCAACTAACAGATTGATCCATGAATCACTCATTCATGCGGGTGGATATTGTGTTGGGGGTTGATTTGGGGATTTCTGATCTATGTGGTTATCATCATGTTTATCCCCATCATTAAACTTTAATGTGGAGGGCGCGGGATGAAACAAACAAGGTAGGGACCATGCGTCATATTTTTTAATTTGTGTTCTTCATGGATGATTTCTTGAGATGTAGACAAACAGAGCTTGAGGCAGTCGCATCAAAGATTATAACCTAGCGTTTATGTATATTCAATAAATTCTAGAAACGAACCACCGAAGTGACTCTGGTGTCCCGTCGATGGTCTGACTGGTGTGCGGACAACGGCGTGCATGGAGGGTAGAGGAGGCGCACCCGTCAGTGCATAGAGAGATTAGGATGATAAAACTATAAAGACATAGTGATGATGGGACATGGTGTGGGGCACTGCGTGGAGGGACAACCTACCTCCAGGCCCTTTGAGTGGTAGAGAGTTGCGGTCCATCGACCACAGTTGGAGGATACCACACATTTGGGGGGCTAGCAGGGGACGGACGTGGCGTAGCTACCACATCATGACAGGACAACACATCATTAGCCGCCCTAGAGGCCGGGCCTCAGGCTGGTGGGTCAAACCCTAGAAAGGGGGCTAGTCTAGAGAAGGGAGGTCGGACCCATGGCCCAGTGGGCCGGTACTAAATCAACGGGCTGGACCCATACCGGTGGCCGGACCTGCACTAGAGGGCCAAACTTGTGATGACATGCCCTCTTGCACCCTTCAAGCCAAGCTGAATGTGACCGGGTCACAAGGCAACCTGGTGGGCCGAAGCCTTAGCTAAACCAGGCTGGGTCCAGCGAGGCCCGTTGGGCCTGGCCCACTTGCCCGACCGCACCAGACTAACTTCGACCCGAACCAGGTTATTTTGAGTCCATCTAAATGAACTGGGGTGTTTGGGACCCTTAGGTCGGGTTGGTCGGGTCGGCCCGACCGGGTCGGACCGGGCCCAAACAGAACTGGCCCCCTCTTTACTAAAATGCTCGTATCATGAAAATTTCACATCTGATTGACCCACCGTCAATGGAATTAGGACCTTTGAGACGAGGCGATCCTTCTAATATACTACACATGAGTTTTGGCAGGTGTTAGAGTATGGCCTGGTTGGATCAGCCTCAAATCCAACCAGGCCCTTTTTACTAAAACACTATAACTTACAGACCAGGCATCTGATCTACGCGTTGTTTGTTGTGTTGTTACCCTTACAAAAATATTTTACTTTGGATAAATCTATTTCTGGCATAATGGAATTTGGAAATATGACCGATATTTTTAGGATTAGAACCTTCTAAATTCATACGTATAATGTACGGGAATCCAGTGGCCAACAATCATGTTAAAAGGTACCCTCCAGGGATCGATAAGAGAGTGACCCTCTGTCAATCTCTAAGAGATCAATCATCTATGGATAGGGAATTGAGTATCCCCCGGGGGATCACCAAGAGTGAGACCCACCGTGGATCGGAAATATCACTGCCCTCCGTGGAACACCTTGAGAGCAACCCTCTATGGATCCTCAATAGCATGACCATCTGTGGATCAGTATGACAGAGACACTCGGTGGATTAGTAGTAGATAGACTCATCATGGGACAATGTAGAGAGACCTATCTTGGATCAGTAGTAGAGCGACCCTTGGTGGATTGATAGAGGAGTAAAACTTCTCTGATTAGAATTTGAGCCTCTCAAAAAAATATGATGATCTATCTTATAACTAATAATCTTTATTTATTTTCTATAAGTTGTATACCTGGTGTGAGATATGTCTTCTACATTTTATCATGTATTGAGATTCTTCATGGGGGTATTACAACTATTGTATTTCCTTTTTGGTTTTTTATTCGTGGAATACTGGGAGACCTTCAGGGGTCTTGGGTCCCTACAAAGTATTATTATACACACACTTTCACAGGTTTCACTAGAACCTATTATGTCTTGTGTAGAAAAAAAGAATATTTGACAGAAAATATGGTGATCCATGACGATATGGTGCTATGAGGTTGATCGGTAGACGTGGTGTGCTGTAAAGAACCATAATTTCCATATAATTTTTTTAATTATATAAAATTTTTACGTGACCTCAAAATCTGATGGTATGTGATTTTGAGGCCTGGATTTCCCAGAATGATCCATCAAATAGGTGTTAAGGTTAAAATAGTGTCATGAGTAGTTTCCATGAAAATTTTGAATAAATCATAAACAGGTGTCAGGATCAGAAATTTGAGAGCACCATTGCATTCAAGATGGTTGGTTTACCCTGGGATTGACTTAAGTTTAGTCGGATGAGGGATAATGTGAGAAAATACAAAAATGGAATAAAACTGAATAAAATTATTAAATAAAATTGTTTTAATTTTAAAATGATCATAACTCATTAATGGTGACTCATATTAAAAATCTGTGACCACTACTGAACCAGTGTGGGTATGCTTTCCTTAGTTAGATACTAACATTGGTTGGAACAGGCCACCAATGGGAGTTAGTTTTTGTCTATAAATAAAATAAATAAATGACAATAATTTTATTGTAAAATACAGAACTTCTAAATGGAAACTAGGATTGAAAAATATGTGAGTACCATTGAGCTCGTGAGGGTGTTTTCCCCTTAGGCGGAGCCTAACCTCGACTTGCAGCGGTCGAGGGTGACTTTTAATAACTGTTTTGAAATTTTTTTAAAGGTACTTTTAGTAAATATACTGGTGGAATTTTATACCATTAGGACTGGTGATCGGATTTAAAATCTGAGGGAACCGATGAATCAACAGTGCCAGGATTCCCTTAAGGGAGGCTTAACTATGGCCGTAGTTGGTCGGGTGAAAATGATAGTTTTTACGAGCTTTTAAAGAAATAATAAAATAACAAAAAAATTGATATTTTATTTCTTTTTTTCCTACCAACTGTTGAGTAGTGGTGATGGGAGCCACATAGATGGTTAGACTTTTAAATATGGGATATTAATTTCTTAGTTATACATTGGTTGCGTAACCACCCCTTAGTTAATTAATGTGGCACATTAATTACATAAATTAATTAATCTAATTAATTCCTCAGTACCATACTCACCCTTTTCCCCCACTATTTAAATGGGGCTCAGGGTAGAGTTTTTGAAAAGGATTCTTCAAATGAGGAACCCTCTCGCGAAGTGTGCAACACCTTCCACTAAAAGAGATGGATGCTCGGGTGGGAACGAACCAAGGGTGATAAACGTCCTTGATTTATTCAAACCATGGATTCTCCTTCAACCACTGTGATGAATCCAATAATTCTTGGGGTAGGTTTTTTATTTTAATAAAAAAAATTCCACATTTCATCTCCTCCTTATTTTAAATGTGATGTATAAATTACCCCCAATTGTTATAATGCTAACGCGGAGGGAGTTGGCCAAATGAACAAGGACCATACCCTTTTCTGAATGTTTTTCATTATGTTCTTCATAGGTGGGTTGTTCCAATTTTATATAACCCTGAATCTAATAGAAGCGGAGTGACGGTGGCATCCCGAGAGGATCGTAGGCACGTACGGAAGGAAGAACAGACTACTAGAGCTCACCTGGTGGCCCGCAAAAGAAGAACTAGCATGACACCATTGTGGTGGCATCAGTGACCAACACCGACATATGAGGGAGATGACCTGGTTCCTCCATATATGATAGAAGGGAGACACCACTCGGTGTTGTGGTGGTCAGACATGCGGCATGTGGGGTCAAGCTAGGGGGCTGGTTCGCGGCTTAGTGAGCCGAGCCTGTCGCAAACCTCCCCAATCGGGCCAGTCCGGGTTAGACCTGGATCAGGTCAGGTCGACCCAAACTGGGTTGGGTCGGTCTAGGATGGGTCTGGTCAGGTTGGGTTGGGCTGGGTCGGAATGGATTTTCACCCCTCTCGGGACCAGATAAGCTTAAAATGTCATATCTTGCAAACCAAAATTTTGTTTGAAGAATCATCTACGGAGCTGGGATACTTGGGGAGACACGGTCCATATGATATTCTCCAAGTTAATTTTAACGAATTTTGGAGTTTGGATGGGTTGGATTGTACTCAAATCCCACCGGGCCCTCGGCATTAAAATGCACATTTCTTACAGTGTGGGTGTCCGATTGACGCGTCATCTGTTGTGTTGGAACCCTTTTGACCGGGCAGATAATTAGGTTACTTACATAATAAATTTCGTGGTGGTCGAGGTATGGAAGATAACCAGAGGAATATAATTAGGGTGTTTCTTATAGTAAGAGTTAGAATGGCTACTCCCTTGATGACTCAAGGCGCATGTATTCCTTACTCCTCTGATATAGTAGAGATCGGACTCTCCAAATCATGAGTACGGGTTTGCTTCCCTCTGATTGGTTTTTCTGTCTTTGTATTCAGTACTCCCCTATTGGACTAGGGCATGGGTCCTCCATACATGACTCACATAGATTCAGGTACTCCCCTACCGGGTAAGATGAGGGTACTCTATGTTAAGATTAGGTACTCTCCTATCAACCTAGTGTCTGGGTCCTCCTTATTTAGTACTATAGTAGAGTTTGTTCTCCCCTACCATGCCAGGGTGTGGGTCCTCTAGCTTGGTGTTGGTACTAACCTGATTTACTAGCGTGCAGGTCTCCCACAACGAACAAACTACTTGAGTTTTACTCCCCTAACGGGTAGGGTGTGGGTCCTCACATATAGATTCAGTACTCCCTTGTCGTTCTGGGGTGTAGATCCTCTAAGACTATAAATGGTACTCCCCTAATATACTAGAGTGAGGGTCCCCCACAACAAACTACCATTGTTGTACTACCCTATTGGGTTTGGTGCTGGCCCTCACATATAGAGTAGTACTCCCCCATCTCCATGAAGCGATGGGGAGTGGGTCCTTTAGGTGAGTTGGAGATACCTCTACTGTAGGACACAGTTTCGAGGTGTGGGCCAATTCTCTTGGTTTCCTATGGTCTTACCATGGGCGCAAGACTGTGACTGCGAGACATCTAGTGTTGGGCACTAGAGGGAGTTCTACCAGAATGTTCCTAATGGAGAACGACCATTCGGACATTCCATTAGGAATGGTAGAGTTTTACCTGATGGAGTACATCTCTCACATGGGTTCCATTAGGGATGGCCAGTAAATGGAGTGCGTACTCTTGATCCGTGAGTTACGCTTTGAGCTTTCTTTGGAAATCCTGTGAATGGCTTGAGGTTGGGGCTTTATGTTTCCTTGTGGATGAGACGAGTATATTTGGTTTGAGCTGTGTCTTTTTATTTTTTCTTTTTTTATTAAGATCATGATTATGGTCTTAATATTTAGAATTCGGAGACACATTTGGGGGCCTCGGGGTCCCTACTCGGTATTTTTAAACTCACCCATGCACGGGCTTCGCTCGCACCTTGTTGTGTCTTGTGTAGAATATGGGTAGCCTTGACTGGGACACGGGGAGCTTGGACATGCAGGTGGACAGCAGTAACAGTTTATGTGGAGAGCTGTGGAGATGGGTTTTAGTTGTGGTTATATCTTTTCAGTTGGAATTGTATTCCATCCCTTTAATTTCAGTACACACTTTTACTAAAAAAGTTTTGATTCATGGTTTCATCTTGATGCATTATATTCTATGTTTTTGTACAGGTTTGAAGGAAATGGATTCCCATTTTAGGGATACAACTTTTTTGGGGCTAGTCGCCAACCCCTGGCCTATGGAGGATGGGCTTGGGGTAGTCATGGAACGATCCCTGAGAGACGGGTTGTGAAAAAGTGGTTTCAAAGGAGTCAGTTCTACCGATGAACTTGGACACTAATATTTCTAATGGAGTAATAGTGTTATATGTTTGGAGTGTGGTTTTTAGTTTGGGAGTCCAGTGTTGGTGCGGAAGCCAACATATCCATACACCATGACCCTAAATTTTTATTTCTGATTCTGAGCACAAAAAACTGATTACGTGTGTTTGGGAAATGGTTTACTTTTGATATCTTTTGATTCAGCACACCATGTATAACTTATTGACCGTGGTTCATCTTGATTCTCTTTCAAGATGCCTCCACACAGACAGCCATCCATGATTCAAATTCTTGACCATGAGGATGGTACATAGTGTAATGAGGCTTCAGTAGAAGGACTGTTGCCTGAGATGGTACTTTTGGGTGGTGTCCTAGTGATACCATTGCATGTTGGCCAATAGTTACTATCTGTGCTATCGGTGGAGAACACATGTTGGCTTAGTTACACACACGAGTTTTAGTGACCAGTACACCTCAAGTTTGGAGGCGAGCCTGACTAACAGGCAGCTATGTACTGGCCAGAAGTGGTGAACGAGTTTTCATATAGCTAGGGCACCATACAATCAAATGGTGGACCTGACAGTGATAATTCTATGTGGCTCAGTAGGGCGATGTAGGGTTTATATTACCCTTATCTTACAATAAGGTGACTTTTTTGTGGATAGAATTTCATAAACATCCTTAGATAAGGGGGTATCTTTCCAAATGAAATCTAAGGTATTTGTGTTCCCAAGAACTTCTACAGTTTCTACAGGAGGACATGTCGGTAACTGAGTATTCGTCGAGCCGTAAAAACCATTCCAGGTACTCAAGGAATATGATTCGACCAGCGCTTCAAGGATTGGACCTCCAACTGAGTGGCATTTAGGGACATCTGATCTATCACTACTCTTATGTGAATTCCTACAATGTTAGGGTGCTATAAAGAACCTTTTTGGTTGAAAGTTTTTTGGCCAAGAAGATACAACTAGTGAATGTTAGCTATGGGAAAAGATGAAACTAATGTCATTCATGGAGACTTGGATCTGTAAAACTTTTTCATGAAGAGGAAATCATAGGGACTGATGAATCTACATGGCATCAGATGTGGTATAAGAGATAAAAGAGAAGCAGGAGGTGGTATACATTTTGACATTTTACAACCACTACCCTAATGTGGTCCCCATAAGGATTAGAAAGCTGGAGGATAGGGTAAGGGGGTAGCTACATGTGGTCAAGGAGTGTGACCCAAGGGCTCGAAGAATGATTTGATATGATCTATGTCTACCACTATTTTTTGTATCAATAGGCATAGGTACTAATCATTCATTTTTTTCAAGAATCTTGTTCAAGACCTAGAGTTTCCTGTTAAATTGTTCACTTGACCCTTATGTATTGAGATACCTTTGGGAGGAGACTATATACTAACACTTAGGTCGATGGTGTGTTCTATCCCTTGAGGTGAGAGTTTCAGTTGGAACCTCTTAGTTGTGGCATCAAGGCCTTACAACATTAGTTTGGGTATATAATGGTTATCCATAGTTCATGATCAGATTGACTGTTCAAGGAAAAAAGGTTCTGGTATATCTATAGCATAAGAATGAGGTTTTTATTGGTCAGTGAAAAGGAAACCCATGCAGCACATGTTAAAATCATGCATATGAGGGTGCAATAGATCACTATGGAGTCGGCCAGCCTTACCCTTGGGGTAGCACATGTTTTTAGTTTTCATTTCCCATCAGAAGTGGAAGAGTGCGGGAACATATTTTCCAAAGATGTTTCCAGAATTACCTTCCCGTAAGGATATGGACATCTGCATTGTCTTGTACCTAGTTACAATTCCAATATCTACAATTTCTTATTGAGTGGCTCCCATAGAGCTCCAGGAGCTGAGATTTAGAAGTGGGCATGGTGGTTGATGCACTCTGTAAGAGGTCTGGTTAACATCTGTTGAGTGAGGCAACGAAGTATCTAGCCACATTATAGAAACCCTTCATGGATATTGGTGGAGTATCTTACCTCTATTCTATATTTTTCACTCCCCTATACCTTTAGCAAGTTTGGGAAGCACAACTTGGGGAGGTAGACTGAAAGGACCAACGTCCTCAGATATGCCCAGGACAGGCTCCAGAATGATTTTTTTGATGGTGGGGAGAACATTATCCTTCTCAAAGGATGCACCATGGTACCAGTGATGCTATGAGAGGAGGTGTTGAACGAGTTACACACATACCCTTTTTGCAGTACTTCCTTATGTGGCGAAGATGTACCAATTCCTCCAGCGTCTGTACTGGTGGCCAAGGATGAAGACTGCATAGAGCCGGCTGAAGTCTTATGCTGACAAGAGACGGAGACCCATACAGTTCAAGGAGAAGACCATGTCTTCCTGTGGGTGTCTCCCTAACAAGGATAAAATAGATATGTCTGAGGCAAAAATCTATCTTTGAGGATCATAAAACCATTCTAGATTCTCAGCAGAGTTGGTGAGGTGGTGTACTAACTATATTTTCCCCCATTGATGCACCAGGTGCATAATATTTTCCATATGTTGAATTTGATGAGATGTGTCCATGATCCATCGCATATTATCGACTAGGGTGAGTTGGACATTGACGACAAGGAAAATTTTATAAATTTCCATGTGGAGATAGAGGATCGACATGATAAATTCTTTCTTGGATGGTCAATCTCTTTGGTGCGAGTTTGGTGGCAGGATGGAAACATCTAGGAGAGCACATGGGTGTGGAAGGCTCAAATTCATGCCCAGTACCCTCATTTGATTTATTTTCCTTTGTTTTGCCTTTTGGGGATCAAAAGTCCAAATGTGTGGAGAATGTAAAGACACAAAATATCCATATTTTTTTTTATTATATAGAATTTTTACAAGACCGCAAAATCTGATGGAACATGATTCTAAGGCACTGATTGCCCAGAATGATCTGTCGAAAATGTATTATGCTTAAAATAGAACACTTGAGTGGTTTTCCTGAAAAAGATGAATAACTCTTATACGGTTGTCCAGATCAAAAAATTGAGGGCACAGTTGGGTTCAGGATGGCTGGTTTACAATAGTTGTTACTTATGCTTAGTCAGCAAAGACCTCCGATGAGAAAACCTAAAAATTTCATAACCATAAATAAAATAATTAAATATAATTATTTTATTTTTCAAATGCTCATAAATTATGAATGGTGAGTCTGATTAAAAATATGAGACCACCTCTGAACCTATGAGTGTATGCTTTCTTTAGGTACATACTAACATTGACCACTATTGGCCACTAGTGGATGTTGGTTTTTTCCATAAATAAAATAATAAAGTGAAAATTATTTTATGGTAAAATTCATAACTTCTAAACGGTAACTTGTGTTGAAAAATATATGAGTAACTTTGAGATCATGATGGAGTTCTCCCCTTAGGCATAGCGTAACCTCGACCAGCAGGGTTCGAGGGTGATTGTTAATAATTTTTGAACATTTTTTAATGGTATGTTCAGTAAACGTGCATGCAGAATTTTCAATCTTTTAAAACAGGGCTCAGATTAAAATATGAGGGCGTCATTGTATCTACAACGCCATGATTCACTTTAGGGAGGCATAACTTCTACCGTAGTTGGTCAGGTGAAAAAGATAGTTTTTACGACTTTTTCAAATGTAATGAAATAACATAGAAATTGTTAATTTATTCCTTTTTTTCCAAACACATTTTGAGCGGTGGTGGCAGGGACCAAAAAGGAGGTTGGACTTTTAAATATGGGATATTAATTGCCTAGTAATACTTTAGTTATGTAACCACCCCCCATGTAATAAATTTGGCACATTAATTACAACAATTAATAAATCTCATTAATTCCTCAGTGTGTTATTCACCATTTCTAGGCTCTATTAAAATTGGGCTCGGTGTAAAGTGTTTGACACGACTTCTTCTAACAAGGAACCTCTGGATTCATGATGTGACACCTTCCACCAATGGAGATGGATGATCGGGTAGCAACGAACTGGGAGTGATGAATTCTGGTGGCTTCTTTAAAGTGTGGATTCTCCTTCCACCACCATGACAACTCCAATGATTATTGAGGTAGGGGTTGTATTTTAATTTAATAAATTCACAAATTTCCTCTCTTTATTCTTGAATTTGTTAATGGTGATTTATGGGGGATTTGAATGAGGTTTATCATTATTTTAAATGTTATGTATAAATTTCCACCAACTTGTTATAATGCTAAAATGGAGGGTGCAGGACAAACGAACAAGGCCCAGACCCTCTGCCACTTGTTTATCTTTGAATTCTTCAGAGGCAGGATATTTCAACTTGACAGAACCTTGAATCCAAGAGCCACACAATGATGGAAGAATATCGAGAGGATAGTAGGCACATCCGGAAGGAAGAACAAACCACCAGATCTCACCTGGTGGTCTACAAAATAAGCACTGGCGTGCCTGCACTAGCGACCGGTGCTGGCGGATGATGGCGGCGCCCAGAAACTACCGACCATGGTTGTCAGACAAGCGGCCATATCAACCGGCCAAAGAGGTAGAGGTGTAATTTCATCGTTTATCACGTCTCATTTCCGAGGAGATGCAGGGGATCCGCTCTTAGAGGGTACCATGTGTCACAAGCAACCACCACCTGGCGCATTCAATAAGGGTGATGAACGTGTCCTTTGAGTCGTTTGGGAGTAGCGGACCACGCGTCCCCGCAAGGGTCATGCCTGCCAGCGGGCCGATTCCATTATGGCCTAGCACAGCCAGTGAGGGCTGGGTAAGTCCACAACCAAGTGGACTGAGCCCACTACGGACCAGCCCTACTGGCTGGCCGGTTTGGGTTGGTTCGGGTCGGCATGGGTCGGGTCCGTAGAGGGCTATACCCCTCTCCGGAAATGATATGCTTAAATTGTCGTATCTTGTGAACCTGAAAACTTTTTGATGAACCATCTACGACCCTGGGATCCTTAGAGTGAGAAGGTTATTTTGGTATACTCCATTTGGCATTCAGAGAAAGTTGGAGTTTTTCTAGGTTTGATCGTACTCGAATCCTACTGAGCCATTGACATTAAAATATCTATAGCATACAGATCGGGTGTCTGATTCATGCGCCGTCTATTGTGTTGGAACCCTTATGAAATGAAATATCATCGGGTTACTTCCATGTGGATCTTCACAGTGGTTGTGGTATAGAATATAACTAATGGAGCAGAACCAAGGTGTTTCATATATTGAGATTTAGGATGGCTACTCCCTTGATGACTCAAGGTGCATGTATTCTTTACTTGTATACTTCGGTAGAGACGAGGCAACCCACATCATGAGTGCGGGTTTGATTCCCTATATTTTATTTTTTTTCTATATATGGAGTCAGTACTCCCCTATTGGACATGGGTGTAGGTCCTCCATACATAAATCGCATAGAGTCAGGTACTCCCCTACCTGGTAGGGTGCAGGTCCTCTATGTTAGGAGTAGGTTCTCCCCTATCAACCCAGGGTGTGAGTCCTCCTTAAATAGTTCTACAGAAGAGTCAGTACTCCCGTACTGTACCAGGGTGTGGATCCTTTAGCCTATGGTCAGTACTACCCTTTCGTACTCGGGGGCGGGTCCCCCACAACTAACAAACTACCAAAGTTGTACACCTCAATCAGCTAGGGTGTAGGTCCTCACATATAGATTTGATACTCCCTTTCCATTCCAGGGTTAAGGTTTTCTAGCCTGAAGTTCATACCCCCCTGACATACTAGGGTGCGGGTCCCCCACAGCAACAAAACAATCAGAGTTGTACTCCCCTACCGAGTAGGGTGCATGTGTTAACATATGGAGTAGTACTCCCCTATATCTAAGTAAGGACATACATCATTTCCTTCAGGGGAGTTGGAGCTCCCTTGACTACATGACACTATCATGAGGAGTGGGACTCTTAACATGGTTTCCCATGGTCTAGCCTCAGGTTCAAGACTATGACTGCGAGACCTCTAGTTCTGGGAACTAGATGCATTCCTAGAAGAATGTTCCCGATGGAGCACCACCTTTCGGACGTTCCATTAAGAATGGTTGAGTTGTACCAGATAGACTACATCTCTCAGATGGGTGGCATCTAGGATTTCCATTTCATAGAGTATGTACTCCATATCCTTGATTTACGCTTTGAGCCTTCTTGGAAAATCCTTGAAATGTCTTGAGGTTGGGGCCTTAGGTTTCATTTGTTGATGAGACGGGTATAGGTGGTTTGAGTTATTCCTCTTGATTAGATCTTTGTGATTGAGATCATGATTGTGGTTTTACCTTGTGGAATTATAAGATACCTTAGGAGGTCTTTGGGTCCCTATTGGTTATTATTATACTCACCCATACATGGGCTTCACCCACACCTTATTCTATTTTGTGATGTCGACATGCATCCTTGAATGGGACTCAGGGAGCTAGGACCGGACGATGTATGGTGGTGACAGTTGACGTGGAGGGCTATAGAGATGAGCTACACCTGCCCTTTATGTAGGATTCCTGGTAGACAATATCAAGATATCTTTTCTATTTTCTTTTTTAGACGTATCTTTTTTGTTGGGATTTTATTCTGGCCCCTTACATTCAGTACAAACTTTTACTACAGTAGGTTTACTTTGTTGTTGCATCTTTTTATGTTATATTATATGTGTCTGTACAGGTTTAATGGAAATAAATTCCTGTTTTGGGGACACACCTTTCCAAAGCTAGTTCCCAACCCCTGGCCTATGAAAGTTAGTCCTGGGGTAGTCCCGACACGGGCTGCGAGGGACAGGTCAGGACATGTTCTGCAGTGGAATCCGACGAAGAGCTATACCAACCCTTTATGTAGGATCCTTTGCGGATGACCTTCGAAGCTTGTACTTCTTTGTATGAACATTTATTTCAGTTGGGACTATATTCTGGCCCCATTACTTTTTGTCTACACACTTTGCTCTTAGTGGTGGTACTTTTTGGTGGTTTTAATAATTTTCTTTCCTTTGTGGTCAGCTTTGTGTAGTTTTTCATATCATTGTGTATAAAGGATTAATGTTAGTGCTTTCCCTTTTGGGATATTTTTTTCTGGTGTGAGTCATCATCCCATGGCCTATGAATGACGAGTTTGGGGTAGTCATGGAATGGGCCCTAGGGGACGTGTTGTGATAGTATTCTTAATTAAATATTTTCAAAAAATATCTTGATTTTAAAACTAATTAAGGTTGCATATTTTTTATAAGTATTAATAATGTAACAAAATATTAACTTTGATGTTTTTTTTGAGTTTCACGAAATATAAATTGATAAATAACAATTAATGTGTTATTTTCTAATATTCAAAGATTCACTTATAATGATAAAATATTATAATGTTATCCAAAATGAATCATATTAATTACTTTTATTAAATATATATACATCATAAATACCCATGCACTATAAATTAAAATCATTCATGTTTGGATTTGAAGGAAAACTAAACACGTTTATAAATTCAGGTGGTAGTTATCATAATGCACGAGCAGTGTTTCCATTACCTAAAAAATGAGAGGGGAAAATGAGGATTGTTAATTGATCTTATAATAATTATGAATATATTATATAAGTGAAATTTATTTATCAATACAATATTTAAAACCACTCATGAGTGGATTTGATGAAAAAAATTCAGTTCTTGGAGGTTGTAATCTGCACATATGCACTAATAATGAATATTTTTTCTTTGTTGGTGGAAGAGAATAAATAATGGTTGTACCATTTTTATTATAATATCTTGACACACTAATTATTATAATTTTATTATTATACTATGGTTGTGGATATTCTATAAATTAATGATGAATAATGAATGAATTAAAGATATGAGATACCTATGCTGAGATCATGAACATAATAATGATGAATTCAATTTATTAGAGGGAAAATCAATCTTTTTTTTGTGGTTAAGGTCATTGTTTCATGTTAAATAATTACTAAGGAAAATTTTTTTGTAGTATTTCATGTAATATTCAATATAAGAGGGTATTATTCAAATCGTTTCCCTCATTTACATTTATAAGAGATGAAAATCATTCTTTTTGAAACACACACCTTTTTTATAATACATCCATTTCACAATTGAATGGTAAATTTAGCTAAAGTAGAGAATCATGGATTTTATAGAAATATAAAAAAATAAATCAACTGAATAACTTATTTTAAAATATTTTTTACCATTATTTATATATCTCTCCATAGTAAAAGCCTTTTTTACCACATGAATTTTTAATATGATAACAATTTTTTTAACTTTAATGAATAATTTTTATTGCAGAAATTAAAATTATCCACATAAAAAGAATTTGAAAATTGGAATTTCTGATTTGAAAATAATTATATCATATTAAATTTGTAATTTTTTGAAATGTTTATTTTTGAAATAAATAATATTAAATGCATTAAATGGATTATAGTTAAGAAAATTTTATTATTTAAATTAATATATAAGAGAAATCAGCCATATTTATGATTTAAATGAAATGAACTGATATATTGTAAAATTAATTTATTTTATGTTTATTTAAAATTAAAAATATCGATTTTCTACATGAAAATACTAAATTTAGGTTTTCAAATGAAAACATTTTTTAAATTATAATTGAATATTTTTCAAGTCTTAAACTGATAATAAACAATTTATATTTTAAAAATAATATTATAGATTTCAGAATTATACACTAGAGAAAAATATTTTAAAAATAATAAAAAATAATAATCCTTTTCCCCATATACACACTAATAATTTGATGATATTCATCAATTTGAAAGAAAATTGTATTATCACATTTGAAAAAAAAATAATTTATTTTATTTAAATATCCCATAAATACATGTTAAGGTAATTTTATTGAATAATTCAAAAATTAATTACACTTCATTAAAATTAAATTATAAAATTTATAAATACATGATTTAAAAAAAGGAAATATATAATACGAAGAAAATTTGTTTTTTAATATAACATTTTCAATATTAACTGAGATTTGTTTTTTACCTTCTAATGGTACTAAATATTAACAGTTAGCCATCATATAAATTATTATTTATTTATTAATACTTTATTATTAATATTTTGGTTTTTTAGGTTGGGTGTATCATGTGACATAATTTCTAGAAAATAGATTGTAACATAATGGATCCAAAATAACGGGTTGTTACATTCAACCCCACCGCCCAATATGTTGATTCGCCACAATTTAATTTATAATTTATTATAGAAAAATAAAATTTATTCATATAAAATATTTCACAAATTTTTTCCAATGTTATCCCCCTCACTTGTCCTTTATAGAACTTAGAAACTACATATAAAAAATATACTTCTCTGGAGTTCCAAAGGACATACTGTGTACAAATTCCTTTCAGTTATCATGATTCCAAAAATACTAAAATAAAAATGTGTTTTATAATATCTAAAATTATTAATTTAATTGAACATGAATGTTCAATAATATATTTTATTCACTAATAAAAATTTTATTTAAACATATGATATATTCATTATAACTATTTCATACTAGGCGAATCCTACAGTAATATTTATTCAGCATACGATACATTGTATTGGTATATCTTACAATTATCATCCCTATCTGAAAAATTAATAAATAAATCAATCTGTCAAAGTGGTTTACATTTAGAATACGATCAACCATATCATATCCCAAATGATATTCAAACTAGTTCTTACATAAGGGAAAATCCAAAATGCACTAGAATGATGGTTTAAACATGCTCAACCAACTCATATCTAGGTGATTACCTCTAATTGTGTATATGAAAATATAATGACCAATTATAGTATCTAGATAGGGATTTATTAATAGAAAAACCACACTCATTTATGTAGACTAAAATTGGATGATATTCAAATCTATGGCTTATCCAACATGTTTCTAAAATATTCTCTTTATTGTCATCAAATTAACTAATACATGGTCTCAAACCAAATAAGTTTACACTAGATAATCATTCATAAATAATACATTGATTAAATGGTTAAATTATTGCATCCAAAAATAGTTACAAAACCTAAGGACACTGTTTTAATACATTAAGGACAAGAAAAAAAATCACAAACAATAAAAATTTTACCACAAACTAAATTCTATATTTGAAATTCTAGGTGACATAACAATCATTAAGTAAAATTTAATAGAAAAAATAGGGGAGTTCTCAGAAACACCATAATGGATACCATATCTGTGACCATAATGGTATGATAATAAACATATGAAAAATCATGAATATGGAAAAACTTTCTCATTTAAAGTAACATAAATAAATTATATTTAACCACATAAATGAAATATAGACCTAACAACTAAAATAGTAATAATTATACCATGACATTTGAAAAAGAAAAGATGAAGCATACAATAAGGTCCAAGTAACAAATGATATAAAGAGGCACAGTCATAATCAACAGATTTATTCTTTTTTAGAATCATTGCCCCCTTCTAATATGTTCACTCATAAAATCATGAGTAGATTAAAATTCCAACATCATCAACAGTTATGAACCTAGATATATTATATTCCATTCACATTATATTTATATCTAATTTTTTAGAAGAATTTAAATAATCAATTGGATGGATATAATGGCCCCACACGAATAGTTAAATTTACATTTTTATGTCACAATAATTTATAAAATCATAAATTTTCCCACAGAACGAAAACTGAGTTTCATGAACTTTTATAAAATTTATAATGAGTCAAGGAAAAAATTAGTTTCATAGATCATCCAAATGGATATCATTTAATTTTCATAACAAACCCATGAAATAAAATTGGTTTCCTAAAACATTTAATTAATGTAATCAATTAAATATGTTGATAATGAATGCTTGATCACAAAAAACAATCAAATAAAAAATTAATAACAAACTTTGAAACATGAAATATTACACCATTGGAGTTGAATCATTTTTAATGTAATAAAAAAACTGCAAAGTGATTTGTTTCAACATCGCTTTGTAATAATATTTTAAATAGTCATAGATTCAAATATATTATCCAAATGGTTTGAAAATGAAGTGTTTATCAACATTTTACCTAAAAATATAATTATTTAAAAAACATTTAATGTACAAAAAATTAATGTTTTATAAATATTTATTGTTTTATAATACCTTTACATTTGATTTGTATTCATGTTTCACTAAAACCAAAACGGTAATGGAATTTTTTTGAGTTATGTTTTAATATTTATATATTAACTTATAATGATCACTATTTTGTTTTAAAATAATGAAAATACTATTTAAGGTCTAAATTAAATATATATATATCATATCTACTCATCCAAAATAAAATAAAACCCACCATAATTTTTAGTGAATAAAAACAATACATGTTAATTCATAGAGGTAGTACTCTTTATAAAATACAATTATTCTTTATTTTTCCCAATGAATGAGATGGGTGATGATGTTAGATCATGTGAAATTTTTAGAAACATAAATATAATATATAATTCATATATATTCCAAAATTGAAATTATTAATATCATCAATGATTGGTTATAAAAAATGAGGTTGTCGCTTTGTGGAGGGGGTAATATATGAAAAAACTACCAAATATAGATTCCTTGTATTTTTATTGAAGACTATAAAAAATGGTTCACCATTAATATAATAAAATATAGTAAAATTAGTTTCCTTGATTTTATTAATTTAATATTTTCAAGGTTATTTTCAAAAACAAAAAATTACAAATAAATGTTAAGATATATGTTATACCTAAATTGAGACATTAAACATTTTACTAATAAAAGGCATTCTATTTAAGTGAAATACACTAGTTTTGGTGATCAGGGGGATTATATAATGTATTTTAAATCAAGAAGAATATATTTACAAAGGGGTTGAAGTAAACATCCAAATAGAAGTGGAGTTTCCAAAGGTTGGAACTGATATCTTTTTATAAGAGATGCAAAGGGTATATTGGGGAACACCCGTATTTTTTATATTATGACCATTAAACCATTATATGGTTAATGGAAAAAAATTGAACATAATAAAATTTTATGGAAATATAAAGAAACAAATAATCTCTACTACTTATTTGAAATTATTTTTATAATAACTTTTGGAAAATTCCTTATAGGAAAATAATTTTATCCTTTTTTATATTAGGGTAATTATTTTTTTATCCTTGGTGATTAAATTTCATAAATAAAATTAAAAATGAACTCATTACACAAATTAATAATTTTATTTTTATTTTTTAAAATAATTTTATGATATTAAATTTCTTATATGTATGATAGGTTAATTTGAAAAAAAGCACACTCAATCACATAAATATATTTTTTATAGTAATGATGTTATTTAAACGTTAAATATATATAAGATAAAATAATTATTAATATATATATTAAAAAATACATTGATTTGTTATAAATAAAATAAATGTTATGTTATTTTTATAGTATAATCAACCCACATTTCAACATAAAATATTTAATTAATTAAAAATTTTAAAACAATATTTAATTTCTAATGAAATGTTATTTAAGACATAAAACAATGACAAAAACAATTTATATGTTTAAAATAATATTTTAGATTTTATACATTGAAATTTAAATAATATAACGCTTCAATTAAATCAGTTAATAATAATTTTGGACCAATAGATACACAAATAATGTAATACAAATCATTTTTTTTTAAAAAATGAATTTTTTATAATTCACCTCGAAAAATACTTTTCAGAAATTCCAAAAATAAACCCATGGTTGATATAATTTTTTGGAATTAAAAAATTTATTTTACTTTATCATATTTATGTTATAGTATTTTTAAATTTATAATTTTTTTAAAATAAAAAATATATTAGATTAAAAAAATTATTTAAAAAACATTGTCACTATTAAATTGGGTTATTTATTTCACATATAAAGGTAATAAATCTTATTGGTTTACCAGTATGCCTTTTTCATTTCCTATTATTAATTTATTTTCAATATTTTTTAGTTTTGTATAATAGATATATCATCTGAGACAATTTATATGAAGTTTTATGTATTTTAATTGATAAAAATCTTGGATAGTTACAAAAGTGATTGTTAGTGGGTCTAGATAGGTGATACCCGAAAAGAAGAGACTCATGTCCTAAAAATTGATATTTAATATGATTCCATTTCCTTAAATAGATGTATACAATAACTTCTCGATAAGTGAGTTATGGTTTACATGTTTGACATGGGTTTTAGTTATATATCTTCATATTTATATCTCAAACTATGGAAGAGATGTTGGCATCAATTCTGATAGGATATTTAAATTTAGATATTCTATACTCCATGCACGGTAAAAGTGGAGAATAATTACCATTAAACTAAATTCAAATATTTTCTAGTGTTGTAGGATACATGGAAGATTTCTTCAAGGATTTTTTTTATATTGGAAGAAGAGACATTTCCTACCCCCGATCATTGATGGTTGAAAATACAATTTATCACCATGTGAGGCGTTTAAAAATAGATATATTGATTTCAAGGAATTACATGACCAAATATTATCATGAGATACACATGGAGAATTCTCCAAAGATGGGGAGTTGTTTAATCCTAAGACACCCTAAGAGGGGAGGGTGAATCAATGAGAACAAATCATTTTACTTAAAAACTTATCATGGTATCACATTCATTAGAACATATAAAATCATTATTCATAATAATACATCCATAAGAATTTTATATATTGATACTTAAATATAAAATTCATTAATTTTTACATTGTTCACCACAAATGGAAATTCAAGGATGATATACGAACATGTGTAATCCATAAAAGAATCACTATGATTCACTAGATTTTTGATTATAATTATTTTTTCATGGTTATATTATTATAGTTTCACAAGAATTATAAGGAATTATGGTAATTCAAACAACATCCCTTTGGTAAACCATTTCAACTCCTCTTTACATTCTAATTGGGTTAAAGTCTTCCTGAATTTAATGACTAGAAGGTTTCTTCAAAATTATTTAGAAAATATTTATTGATATTCATCAAGAAATTATGAATATGATATTCTAGTTTACTCCTTATTGTCTAAGAAAACAAAAATAAATGGACATTTTTAATCATCTACTGAATAAATTACATGAATTTATATGGTTTAAGGAATATGGTTCTGTTTGTTTTAATATTTTCACTCCATTATCTATATATCATGTGACATACCCTCCTCAGTTGACTAAGAGTAGTCACCATACATTCTAGCGATAAAACCTTAAGAAAGCCTCCCCAGTGTCTAGAGTCGTTGGAAGAACATTGAAGGACAGTGAGGTTACACTAGGGATAATATTCTTTTCTTACCATATATTTAATCCAAATCATATATAAGTAATAAAAAAATCCATTCATAAATATAAAATAATTGATCGAAATAAAAATATAGTATATAACCAAAAATCCCTGTAATGAAACAATATTCTATACCCAATGAAAAGTAAAACATTTTTGAATGTTATATATAAGTCCAAATTTTTCGAAAGAACAAAAAAAGAAGTTATGAAATACATAATAAAATGTTTCGATCCTACCCTAGATCAAATCTCTAAAATATCTTCTCATCCCATAAAAACATCTTATAAATGGTAAATGTCATTTTCTAGACCTTTATCTAAGATTTTTTCTTGAATACCAACTAGGAACACAAGAAACATGTGAGTAAAAATTCACATTCCAAAACCAATGGTGTCTAAGTTTATGTCGACATTGATTACAAATAGTCTCCAATAGTGAATGAAAAAAAAGTGAAAATATTATAATAAAATAATGTATAACAACCTTGATCCTTGGGTTTGTTAATGGCACACAGGTCAGAACATATCTGCTTTAGCTAGTGTTGAATGTCTCTATGGACGTCATGGTGATATTTATAACAATATATAACATAAGGAATCTAGGTTATGACACTAGAATCACCAATCATTATGGATTCCTCGTCATTTCAGATTCTTCAGAATATCTAGTTAAAGACCATAATTCCACGAAGATGGAGGATAGGAGAAGGAGGACATGGGAAAGGCCAGATGTGAATATGAGTGGGAATAAAACTAGGCAATGTTGAAAGGGTAAAAATGTTGGTAAATGAAAAAACTTTTCCCCTGAAAACATATCTTGATTTCACCAACTAGCCGATGAGCGTCACCGACAAGATGGTGCACAAATAATAGGTTAAAATGTATATTAGAACATCACCAGCTAGCTAGTGGAACGACAACCTCTAGGTTATATGCCCCAGCATACTCTAAAATCTCTTGAACAATGATGAGATCCCCCCTTAGACATCACATTAAAGTAAAATGAAATGGGTTTCATAAAAACTTATGAGGTCTCTACCTCAAGTAAGGGTCATGGATTTAAAATCTCACTACCAGAAAGTATATTACCCTTGTGATGAAATATTTAATTTCATTATCATCATCATTCTAAAATTATGTCAATTGAGCCCACATTTTCTATTCAAATTTCCTTGCATCCTGTTGAGATATTACCTTATTACTATAAAATACTCACCTAAATAATCACATGTATTGTATTATCATTGTGATCAACTATATAAACCAAATTTTTCCTAGAATACACATTGAATATGAAGTTGATATCATTGAAATTAATACCATTAGGTATATTGGAAATTATGAATTGATTCATAGGTAAACTAAATACATCCACATGTATTTGAATAGATAAGGATGTCCCAATCATTACAATAATTGACCAACCCTCCCTAAAATGTCATACGACTAACTAGCCAATGATTCATGATCCCCATCCATCATAAAAGTCATTTTCTAATATAAGTGGTATACCAAAGAAAACATGGTCCACTGAATAAATATAAATTGGCTAGTGATGATGATCTATAAATTATTTCTACCATCTCTACATAGTTTCCATTCTCCTTATAGTTAATTCATACCACTTTATAGTCTTATACATGATATTCATCACAATTATCACCACCAAAATTACCATCACTAATAAGATATCAATACCCCTAGGTTTCATAAAAAATGAAACCACACAGTCTTTATAATGGAGTCTTACTTCCACTTAGGAATGGGAAATAGAAATACTAAAACATAAATTCATTCTTTCATATCCGTCAACTACTAATTTTTGGGGCACCTAATAAAAAAAACATACAATATTTTTATTGATTCAGACAAATATTTATTTTATAAAAAATCATTATACATGTTGGTTATTTCAAGGTTTACCACCCTATTAGAATAATAACACTCCCTTATTAACACCTCCCATAATACAGTTGTGACCCTGAAACACTTTTTAAGATTATTTTTTTGCATCCTTATCAATAAATAATGTGGTGGATACACTCCATCATAAACATTATCCCTCATAGACAAGAACTACATATGAGATAAAATATTCCTATAAAACAGAATATTTTTTGAATAAAAAAAATAGGGATGTGAAGGCTACATTTCACTAATTCTCTTATACATCGAAATGATTCTTGGTGAAGAGAAAAATCAAATTTAGTTCACTAGTAGTCCCATGATCAACATTATCCTATGTTTTCATACTTATGGAGGTATTCATATCATTTAAAATTCCTAGCATATAGTCAAACTCATTTTTAAATAAATATATATATATATATATATATTAAACCCAATTTCAAAAATGAATATTCAAATCCCACACTGAGAATATATATTAGAATTTTTTACTATTTTTGTAAAATGGAAACCGATCATGCAGTAGTTATTATCCCAAGCACCTCAGATCATGTACTAATAAAGTCAACTTAAGTTCTGGTGTGTGATAAATTAATTGATGTCCCATAAATTTTTGAGACCCATATGCCACAAAATAACCTCCCTATATAATAACCCTTCCCATCCCAAAATGATATGAAACACATTACACTATATAATCTCTACCTAGTTTATATAGGTTTAGGATTATTATTATATCCAATAATTTATTCAACTCCAGAAATACATCGTTATAATTGCAGGTCTACCCAATCATGAAACCCATTTTGGTTAGGCCTGCTTGAGGTTCTTCTAAGTTAGAGAATTCATAGAAAATTCTATAATAACAAACTGATAATCCAAAAAGATACATATGTCTGACATGTTCATGGGGGAGAGTCCCATCAAAACTCATATCTAACATTCCCTAGGTCAATAGATACACTAGATTAAGATATATAATTCTATAGATAATGAATCTAATCTATGTAGAAAAAATATGTATAGTGCACTAAATAAATTCATCGCTTCATAAATGTTCTTAATAAAATTTCCAAATGATGTGAATACTCATTTATTAACTTAGTGTACATGAGGATATCACTATGAAATGAAACCAATATTGATTATATATAAAAGTAAAATAACTAATTTATTAGTTTATTAATATAGATAGCTCATTATGACTCGTAACCTTTTGATTCATGACCTCTACCTCACCCTAATCGGTTGGTAGACCGCTTTATAACCACCTTCCCTGACGAACCAATATGACTGAAGAACAATGAACCAGTATGAATCATCTATCACTTGGAACCAACTATATGATCATAGAAAACCTCTTTATATTACACCTCTATCCACATTATTAGAATTCACCTAGTTCTCATACACATGTATTCCAAGTATTTCCCCACATACCATACTAGTGGCCCTAAAAAAACATACACACTATCTACTTTGTCACCACTTTAGTATATTTCTCCCCCATATTAGTGAATCCAGATGTCGAATGACCCACTACCAATATACATGGATTCCAAATTCCTAGATATATTACCCTCAGTCAATTTTCTTCATTAATAAGTGATCGGATTACCAGTTTATAATTTCTTTTAGTAATGGAGAAATTCAACTAGGCAGAAATGAAATATCTCAAAAAATCCACAAACTAACATACTCGAGTAGACTCATCCAATAATATATATGTAGAGATGTTCTGAAAGCCTATAAAACATACATCATACTCTACTATGACCATAACCCTAATCTTTATGGGCATTAAATCACTTGAAATGCAAACCCATAGTGTATTATTTAATAAGTGATCAATGAATCATGCCTCAAAGGTCCTCCAATACATTACCATGTGCTAATAATTGGGGAATAAAATTTCCCACTATAACCTCTATGATCTGAGAATCATGTAAAATTATATCATAACACTCTTTTCTAGAACTCTTTCAAGATATTCAATGATACTATCAACATACTCAATCCAAAACTGCTCTTTCGGGGGTCTATCCTTCCCTATTAACATTTGAAGATGTGTGAGAAGAAACTCCTTGGTCAACATTGACATATAATAAAATGTCAGAGGACCCTCCCCCATTATCTACCCTATTAATAACAGGATCAGTCCTAAGTAATACTTTTCTAGTACACCTAGCATCATAGGAAGATATATCCTATCTGTCTTAGTTGAATTCCAATCTGTAACCTCCAAGTGCTTGACCATGAGATGAAATGGTTGAATTCCTATGATATTCGTCATTATTATATCATATCACTATAAAAAAATAGTTTTTGTACCAATATTCAATGAAGTTTGTAATATGTGAAATTCTTTATAATTCAATACATCTAATAACATCAATTATTTAAAAATTATGCACATTACATAGTCCAATTTTCCAATACTAAGATCATTCCACATTAAATATGATGCATGTGGTTTTCTACATTTATTTTGTTTATTATTATCAATTCACCTTTACATTTTTCTGAGGTTTCACAACCTTTTATGGTTCTATAGAATGTTGAAAATATGTTATAATTGAAAATTAATTATATGTTGTGATAGTAATTTAATTTTTATAGCAAAAAATATTTCATAATGGTACCATAAATAGAACTATTTCCATATAATGGTTTAAATAAATAATATTCCACCATTAGTTTATCTAAAAACAGACATATAAATTTAGGATGTAACCTTAAATAACAAACCAATGTATTATTATTAAGATAATAATTGTAAGGGAGTATTTTAATTAATTAATGAATTCATTAATAAATACTAAACACATCCATCATTCCATACTAGGCTCGAATTCAGAAATTCGTCAAATAAATTACATTAATTCCATGTGGACCACTACACATTGAAATAAATAAATTATAAACACATAATGTGAGAACAATAATTTTTATTTTATCATAAATTGATTTTCCCCCATATATAGGTCAACTACTCATAAGTATTATCTCATTACCTAGATTTAACACATCAAAATCATAAGTCCACTTTCCTCAAATAATACGTCAAAAATGGAACGAATTGGAATATTATGTAATGTATGTATCTCTTTATGTATTGAACTGAGTCAAAAGATACAATGAGAGTCTTATAATTCACTAGTTGACTTTCTAAAACCCCAAAGGATGTTTCTACCACTAAGAAAAAATAACAGATTTATGATTTTCTTCACATGAAAACAAATTATCTTTTAATTTTATTTTTCTTAACTTGGACACTTCCAATGAAGAAACATGGAAAGGATGCCAACCTACCACTACGCCAAGACCATCATTCTTAGCTATTGAGTTTTGATATGGTAGGATCCTAAAAATAATATTCCACCATGTTGACAATAGTAGTGACATTATTATTTTATGACTCAATTTTTATGTGGTGTCATAGTCTCCACACATTAATACAAACAACCCTCATTATAGACCCTGCATCTAAACTCTCCCCATACAAAAATTCTATAGGATTGGTATTGGATATGATAACACATTATGACATCCCTACAATTGTATACTATAAAAACTAACTATAATGGGTAGCTATAAGGCTATATCCATTATACTATCTATGCCATTGGTTGTTGACAAGAGGCAAGGGCCAGTGAGATTATAGTGGGGAGATTATTTTCTAATTTTCATGTTGTATTACCAAGGGTAAATATGGAAATTATAATCATGATTAGAATATATTAATTAATAAATTAAATCAGTCGATAAAATAGAATATATATGATATCTATAAAAATGTATTTTTTCCCAATGGAGAGTCATATATGTCATAATGTAATATTTACAAGTCAAAAATATATAAATGGAAAAAATGATTCAAAAAAGAAACAATATGCCCCAAGAGGTTCATACACTACCATGATCCCCAAACCCTAATCACTATCCCATCACATATCTATAATCCCTTATAGGGATCGTTCCATGTTTTAGACGTACCACACAGAAGATATCTAGGGTAGAAACCAGGGGTCAAGAATTGTTACCATAAAGCTCCGTATTACCCAATAATGGTTTATAAAATAACATCAAATTTAACCCAATATAGTGAACTATTATATAGATATATATATATATATCATAAAATAAAATATCAAATAATATAATTAAATAAAAAAAATTCATGATCCTTAGGCTCAGTGGTGACACTCGGGTCATGTTTAACAATTTCGGTGTGTTGGATATCCCTGTACACATCGTGTTGACCAAGCAACACATATCCAAAACAAATAATACTAGATCTCATCCATGTATTCTCACAAATCATATATCATGAGTAATTTATATTTTCATATCATCATTTCCAATCTTTATTTGTATTATAAAGTCTAGGATCTCAGCTCAGCCTTTATAAGAATAACATATTATATGGAATATAACCCAAGATTCACATATCTTGTGGAATCTGTTTGTTCATCTCTTAATTATCATGATTCAAATATCCATTAAATTCTATTAAAATAATTTCATCATTCCCATCCCATAAATCCTATCGAATCAAAGGATCTCATCTTGGTATTCTAATTCATTTAACGTCATATGTCACATGACTTGAAATGAGAAAACAATGGAATTCCCATTTATTAACCATTTATCATCCCATTAATCATATAATTTAATATATATATATATCATCATGTAACTATTTTCCCATATTAGTATTATTATTACCAAGGATGATATCATATCATTTCCCCTTATATTCCAATTCAAAAGAAACTAACATAGCATTACAAAAAATAGGTATCTCTATAATCCCATAAATAATTTTACATATCAAGGGTCAAAATCTAATTTACCAAATTAAATAATTTAAAATTGTTTTATATGTTTACTAAAATAAATGGTCCAAAAAACTACATATGAAGCCTCTCATTGTTCATATGGACCATTCTAAAGCCCATAACCCATGTTTCTCTACCCCTTAATATAAACCATACCTTACATGAACCAATATAATAATTACTAGAGGATGTTATTTATATATATAACAACCAATAGTAAATTAATGATCATTATGGGGTTCATGAATTAATTTTCAGAACATTTTAAATAAATTTTTTTTCTACGTCAAATAGATGGAAACAATGGGGAATAATACTTTTCATACAAATTTGAATTTTTATGTAGTAAGGCATAGCTCAAAATAGACCTATCACAAGTTCATATATATTTTATAGTATCGTCAATAGAGTTTAATATAAATGAGTTAAATCAAATAAAATGATAAAATCAATGAATAAATATAATATTTCCTTTAGATAAAGAGAACTTATAAGTCATATAAAAACATGATAGAAGGACAGAAATAGATCCATAAACTCACATAAATACTCGAATAACCTAAAAAGGGCACAAAAGAGTAATAAGGTAGATCAACCCTGGATGACGGAGTATGTAAATGTTGATTGGCTCTGTGATATTATGTGCATGAGGAGGATGAAAGAAGATTATGTTTAAGGATGAAAAGATGATAATTGAAAAAAATACCCCTAAAAACCTATCCAAATACCACCATGTATCATGTGGGTCTAATCATCTAGTATTTGATATCCCATTAGACATGTAGTCCTTCTATAATACCCTCAACTTCCCTAGGGTCATGGACCAGATATCCAGTGGCACATCAACCTCTAGGCTGCATGCCCCAGCCTCTACCTTAACATCATGAATACCTATGATACCCTTAAAGAACCTCAACACCATAAATAATTAGAAAAAGGGGCTTTATAAATAAAAAAATTGTTTCACACCATGATAAAGGTTATGTTATTTTTCTCTTCAGGTATGACATCATTTTATATAGAAAATTTCCCCGTGATGCTTTATTGAACAAGAACTCAAGAACTAAATCCCAGACCTATTTTTTGTAATATGCACCAGAAAACTCTATATTGCAATTAGTTTGTTAAAATATTATTCTTTGAAAAAATATCCATATCTTGATATTATAAATCTATTGTTAATTTATGGCTTATTAATTTTTTATTAGTCATAAATTATTATTTAGCCATTAATACATACTTAATGAATTAAGGAATTTTTTTATTTGTATAAAATGTCATCTATAAATCTCAATAAACACTATAACTATATGAATATCATTCATGATACTTTCCATGAACTATCCACCATGAATATCCTTTTAGAACCATCAATCATGTACATACTATGTGAATCAATCATTCATGGTCCTCTCAAAAGCAACACATATTAATTTAAAACAAATCTAAATCATTAATAAATTCTTATGTTGTTCATCAGTTGAATTTTAACTATGAATATTACTTTATATACAAGATTACAGGTACTCACTACATTGTTTGGATTGGTGAAATATTGTTTCAAATCTTTTACATAGACCATTAGCTATGGATGGCATATTTATTCTTTACACTTTCTATACGGTCACATACCCTCTCTGTAAAAATTATTCTATAACCTAGATTCCTTTTTCACACAAAAATTATGGAAACACAAGAAAAATATTTCCTTCAAACAAATTAATAAACCCACTTTATGGATTCTAAATTGTAGAATACATGCCCCTTTTTCTAAAAACACTATGATATACCAAAAAATGACTAACAAAAGATACAAAAAATTTTAATATAGTAGCATAGATCACTATGGAATTAATAACCCCCTTTGGATATTTATGAATCTTATTTTAATAATTTCCCACAAAAATTCTCCATAGAACCGAAAAGGTTATAAAAAAACTCATCTATCAATATATGTCTATATGATAATTTCTCAATGTATAAAATAGTAGTTCAATATGGAATTTAATGTCTCATGTCATTCCTTACCACAATGATTAGATTTTCATTTTTATCAGAACTCATCCTTGATTAAAAAAAATATAATACCTAAAAAAAATGATAAGATATATCCCCCATTCATTGGTCTGTCTATAATTCCACTACATTACTTTGATTTATCCACTTTGAAAATATGTTTAGAATGAAACAATTCATAAAAAATATTTCATTATAATAGACCGAATTGAGTTTATCTTGCCATTAATTTTGTACCAATTATTAATCTAATAAACAATTAAATATTTAGTGAGATGGGAATATATATATATTCTAACTTAATTGGAGGTGGTTGAATGCTGATATTCAACTAATACTCCTCAAGCATTGAATAAGACAATGGGTTTTTTCATAATGTCAGTAACATTCTCATTATTTCTAATATAATATATCCTTATAAGTCCTATTACCGCATTTTATTTAATAAAGAATACATTATATTTATATTATTGGTACATAAGTGCTGAATTGGATTATTTGTGAAAACATCAAAATATTATTATAATAGAAGATAGCCATAGGATGCGTTTCATCTTTATTAATGTAAAAACCTAAATTTTATGTCATATTTTTTCAAATAAATTTAATTTCATAGATATGTTTCTTTGAACATAATATCATGTCTACGAAAATAATGATATACTTTTAAAATATTAATTTTACCTAGCCTTTGGATTGTGAATTTTTAATAAAACTTCTAAAATGATGAATCTTTTTGGTTTAAAAAATTATAATATGAATTCATCAGAATTAAATTAATTTTAAAAGAAAAATAATTAATTTATAAATGAAGAATAGTTTTTTATAAAAAAAAATTCATGTTTGAAATGTATTTTTATCCAACTAAAATAAATTTGCATCTAATGGTGAATGATTTTAATGAATTATATCAATATGGTTCATTGACCAAAATGGAGATGGAATTTAACGATAAAATATGCCTTAAATGTATACATGGAATGTGATTTTTTAAAATATATTTCATGATGTGATACATATTGGACCTATATCTCCTCTAAACATGTGAAATCCCTTCCCACTCCCTTATTGGAATAACCCTTTTCAAACTGGTTCACCTCCAAAAAAATAGGTGGAGTAACTGAATTGATGTTAAAAAGTAAATACAATCATTGAATAAATTGATAATTAATTAGCCCTGAAAAGAATTAATAAAAAAACCTTATTGAATTCATTATTGTAGTGGTGTTACATTCCTTCCATTAATTTTCCAAACTTTTTATCACAAAGAGATAACTTTATTAATAACTCCTTACATCTATGATTTATGTGATGATGATAATCAACTTTAACCAAATAAAAAACAATGAATCCCTTCATTATAATGATAAAATACAAAAAAATCCTAAGGGACTATTATTTCCTTTCAATGAACCATCCACATACCTTATAACCCAATTTTTCAAAAGGAGGTGTCAAAAACACTACAAATGTCCCATATGATGGCTTGTAGTTCCCGAAAAATATAGATGTTTGAGAATCAGTAAATGAAATATGTCGTCATCAAAACATTCATGCTGTATGAAATTAGACTTATTGACTATCAACAAAATTTACACCAAGGAAGCACAAATACATAATCTATATCCCTTTTGTAATAAAGTGATGCGGTTGAACCAAAAGAACCGATGGTGTATATCCACCACCATAGTAAAAATGTTAATAAGATTAGGATAGTGGTTTATTCCATTTTAATGATGGAATAATTAATACAATGAGTCTATAAATATTATCTTTAATTTTAAGGGATAAAAAATCTCCATCCACAACACCATGTTAGTATCAAAATTGCGAAAATGGTTCTCCATATCCTCCCATTTTTGTTTAAAATGTGTACACCTAGAACATAGAGACACACCAAAAAATTTTAATCATAATTCAATGGGTAATATATTCTATTAAAATGTCTAAATAATATTAAAACCATAAGGCATGGCCCTTGTTTTATTTATTTATTTAATCCGATTTATATCATAATTATATATATTGTAACATCAAGGTAGAGAATCTGATTGGTTGGCATGATATTACTATAATGTTCCAAAATTTGAAAGACATAATATATTGAAAATTCTAACCACTATTTATATTCCTTATCTAATTATATATTTTCATTTGGAAGGTCTCAAATTAATCTCTGATTGATATATGAGAATTAGAGAAATAATTTTGAGGTTGATAATTTTCATAGTGAAGATGTGTAGTTAAATATTATATCCAAAAATTCAGAAATTAGTTCAAATTCATAGTTCAAATTCAAGAATGTATAGAAAATTCAAATTAAAGTTGATGAGATTTAATGTGAAACAACCCAATAGGGATTTCCTAAAACATTGAATTTTCTTGATACTTTGTCCCCCATTGGATAGTGGATGAAAATATTTTTTCTAATGGACAATAACCATTTTTCATTCTAGTATGTTTGCACTCAAAATTAATATTTTGTGACAAAAATGTTGATCCTTTACAAATTCATTGGTCCATTTATATATCCCAATGGAATAAACCTATTTGGATACATCTATGCATTTAACAATGATTAATCTTCCATCCATCAAGAGATTCTTAACCCATCCAAGTTGATTTTATTTTCATCTGATCAATAATTAGATTGAAGTAATAGGAATTAGGTATCCCACATAATATTGGCACACTAGGATAATTGAAAGAGAATATTACCTCTCTAATTCTAATTTATGAAAAAATATTCCCATGTCTGGAAAGTACTAATCTATTCCAAAAGTAAATGAATGAATTATCAAATATTCAATATTTCCCAAAAATATAGTCATAATAGTCTAGATTATTTTTAAGGAACAATATATTCCATTTTTACCATTTCTAAGAAGAATAATTCCATCATCATAACTAAAATGAGTTCGGGCAACAAAGGACCTTGAAGATTGTATCAGTTTGAGATTTCCTTATTCAAACATATGAGAAATATATATATATTCTAAGGTAGTATTTAGAAATAATAAAAATGAATGTTTTTAGGGGTTCACCTTTACTCACACCTATATATCACTTGAAATATCCATTTTGATAATTTTTTATGATAACTTATAAACCAGCTATGAAAAAAAGAGACATCACCCAAAAATTGAAGGTGCTATAGAATATAAAACTATGTAACCCTTTATATATGAAATTCCTATAAATTGTGTCAAAATAATTCATAATATCAATATTTAAATAAATTGTACCTTACCTACGTAATTTTATGAGTAAGATATCCAAATGCGATGTAGTACCAATGTAACCATGATTGCATCTCTATTTAAAAAAACCAAAACTAACATCATGATATAATGTTATTAGGGATGTTAGCTAGCCTGACAGAAATATTTTTTCTAATCACCATGAAAATAGTGTTAACCAAGGTAACATAACTGGGAAATGGATATTTTAAGAATTTTTATCTTTTATAATAAAATAGATAAATAAAACCTTAATACCTTGGATAATGAATCCACTAATAATAAATCAAGTGGTATAAATTGAATACAACCACATGTATAACATACAATAATTTCTGGAAAATGAAATTCAAGATTCCATCTAGGACAGGTAAAATTTTTGTCTAAGGGGTGAAATATAATTTTTTAATTCATATTCATGAGTGATACTGGTCAGATAGTGGTTATCATCATTATAGATAAAAACCTCTCTCAAACCCCCTCATTATATGACCAATGAAATAGTTTATAATTTATGAATAAATAATCTTATAAATTCTCTCTATATTATGAAAAAATTTCATCTTATAAAAAATGAATAAAAAATGGTATATTTACCTTCCGATATCATTGATGTGATTTATATGATTTATAGTTTCTATCTTATTACTTGAATAGTTTAATTTTGAAAATTTCATTTTAAATCCATTCTCTAATATAATTAATATAGTTTAACATGGATAGAATATCCATATATTGTGATATATCACCAATAAATTTGACCTTGGTTGAATGATTTTTCACCTATTGAGGAGAGGAATCTAGAGATGAAATATCCTCATCCATCCCACTAGATGTTTCATTACCCAAATAGTTCAATTTTCATATTAATAATTACCTCATTAATATTAAATTAAATACACCATTTACACATTAAATTTATCCCCAAAATGTTTGGATGATCCTATCACATTTAAAGATTTTATCCCATTTATTTTTAAATATAAAAGGTAATGTAAAATGCATCTATTAGTTCATGAAACTCATAATAATCAAATTATGCTCAATGTTTAGTTTAGAAAAAATGATTCTAGAGATTGAAACCAATTTATCCATGGCCATCTTATTATAATATACATGGTCAATATTTCCAATAATCATTCTTTTGAAATATCTTTGTTCCAAGCATATTTCATACCTACAAAATTTATCCCCATAAGGAAATTTCTATCCTTACAATCCTTGATCTCCTTGATAAAAATATCATAACGGATAACATCGATATTCTCAAAGGGACAGAGAATAGTGTAGAAAGATCTATGCAGAATCCAAGGATCACATATACCACATTTGTTCTTTACAATGGTAATCCAAAAATGTATTCTTTCATGATTCCTTTACCTTTAATAAATAAATGAAAATTTAATTTTCAAATTATTGTGTTGAATCCTAAAACAATCCATCTAATTCTCAACCCTATTAATGTAGACCTTAATTTAGGTGTGAAGAAAATAGTTTCCATGATATTTTTGAAACTATTAGAACCAAAAAATAAGATCCCAACATTATTATGGGTAGAAAATACACAGGTGAAAGTATATTTGGGTTAACAAACTCAGATGATTTTGAAATTATTAAAATCAATATACCAAAAAACAAAAATTTATTTTCCATAGTTTTCCAATTCATTCCAAATACAAATCATATAATTAAATTTGAAACTATAATTGAGTATCAGTTTCTCTTCAATCCTATACCTCTTGACATTATTATTCCTGAATCCTTCTTAGCACCACCAGCTAACCAATATTGGCTTCAGGAGATAATTTAATTAATTTTACTAGAAAAAAATTTATCACAGAGATTTTATGGGGTATTAATGTAACTATCATTTTCATCAATCATTTCATCCATAGAATAAAATGCCTCAACTTTTGTATTCTAAGAACCTATGGTGGATTGTAGAATGTTCTCTATTTCCTCTTCCACTTCTACCAATATCCTATATTGTTTATTTCCAAGGGTGAAGTGGACTTGATATGGGATGGATTTATAGTTATATCCCAATAAGAATGTGATACCCTCTTATCATAAATAGAGGTATGGGAACTATATAAAATGTTACAATAAATACTTGATCCTATTAAATTATTATTTACCAGTTTGGGTCAAAAAACAGTGACCTTCTTGATGTTCATATCATACATGCATGATAGTTCATTAGAAAATTAATTTAGTTAAATATATATATTATATAATATATATTTTTTTTACATTCATGTAACATTTTTTTTTATTCATCGGATAATTTTAAATCCAGTTTTAACTTAAAAATTTATTTTTTATGAGAGGTTATTTTTACCTTATTTTGTAAAAAAATGTAAAATTTATTTCACCATTTTATAGGTAATTAATTAGATAAAATGAAGAGAATATTTTGAATTACACTTTAATAATTTTATAAATATATCCCTTTTTATTTGTGTCAATGTGAGTTGTAACCATTGTAAAATTTATTACCATGATAAAGAGTTAATCTTTTTAATATAGGATAAAAATATACGGTAATGCTATGATTTTTCATCATTATTATTTTTTTTGATGTAAATTCAACCCTTATAACATTAGGATAAAAATTTATTACCATGTTGAACACTTTTCCATGAAAATTATTTATATAATATTTAAGTCCAAAAAATCATCAAAATGTCATTATCTGCATTTTTATTATCTATTAATTATTCTCACAGGGAAAAATGTTGTTAAAAAATATTTTTATTTATTTTGGATTTAAATAAAAAATATCTGATAGAAATTTATTTTAATATTAATGTAATTATATAATGACATTAATTTCATAAGAAACACAGATGCAATATTTCATCATTTAATAAAAAATATACTAAATGATTTTAAAAATTCTAAAATTTATATAATTTTAATGAGTAAATGTGTCCCATGAATTTTATAGATATTTCAGGGACTTTTTAAGCAATATATTCTTATTTTACCATTATCTTGATGTATATATAGATAAAAAAAATTCATAGTGTTACAAATTTTTGTAATGATATTTTATAAAAATAATAATTTATCAAAATATTTAAAACAAATAAAAAACCCTAGATTCGTACCAATTAATGTTATGTGGTTTTAAAAAGTTCATAGTAACATTATTAACGAAAATGTGTAAAAACCTTAATATTACATTAATAATCAAATTGGTTAGTAAGGGTTATTACTATAAGATAAGGGTTAAAATGTGATCCAAACATGTCCAAATATTATTTTATGAGAGTATTTACACTCATATATATAATTTATTATAATATTATCAATTGTTTTTCCATTTTTGAAATCAAAATTAATTTATATTAGTTTACATTTTCCAGAAATTCACAGAGATCCCCGCATCTAAATTAGAGAACATAATCCCCTCCAATCCATTCTTCGAAACAAGTTTACACTTGAGATAAAAACAAATATAAAAATATTTATTCAACAGTAGCCTATAAATATTCTAGTGGTTTTATTCTTCCAAAAATACAAACCCTTAATCTCTTACTTAGATATCTAAATGGGTTATTTCTAATAATAGGTAATCCCCATAATCGATCGAATTATTATTAGTTATTATTTTTAATCATCTAAGAATGATATGTGTTTCATTAAATAATATCATTATTAATCTAATGATAATTAAATGATGTTATTTTTTTAATTCAACATTATTCACCATCATTAATTCAAATAGAATGTGAATATATAGCACATGCATATATATGACTTATTGTCTTCATGTAGAAATAAAATTCATTTTCCAGACCAAATTTTATGTATGGGTATTGTGATATGTTTAATGTTTATAGAAAATAAATATTAAATAATTATACTTGTATAATAATAATTTCGTATATAATTTCTTACCTTAAAACCATTGGAAAATGAAAACATCAATCGAGAATATGTGTGGATTACCACCACCACAAAGTGATGTGGTTCATTTTTAATTTATATATTATTTGGATAGTTATAATGAGGTATTTAATGAATATATATTTGATAAATAATATATATTAATGATTATTTAATGGTTATTTATTATTTACCCTTGTTTCGTAATATCTTTTAAAAATTGGAGACATCGTTCATGCGTATATACGACATAAAATATCCATGAATCATGTAATTCATATTTCTATATAAATATTTCATTAATGACTACAAATAAGTATATAATAAATAAATATGATATTTATAACACGATTATCATTGTATGAATTATGAAACTATGATAAAAATACAGGGACCACAAGTACTAAACAAAATTGTTTAAAAACAAAGTAATTATCACCAAGAATATGGATTTTGAAAAATAATTGTGAATATATGGTAGAAAAAAGTTATGACTAAATAATATATGGTTTTATATATATGAGAATGGTTCTAGAATTATATATCTAATAAACATATATTTATCAAATAGTTGGTTCAAAATGTTCGAAGGAAGATAGACCTGAGTTAAGGTGTTCTATGTTAATTTCGTATTGATTATCAGGATTTATTATGATAAGTTTTTAGGATGAATTAAAATAATCTATATCTCTAAATAATTATTTATTTTCATATTGTATTTTAATTTTTTGAAAATATAGGAATTAAATTCATTTTACTCCCCCTATGTTTTAAAGAGACAAAAAATGAGTTAAATAAAAAAGTAGATTTTTGTATCTCTGTGAACGAGAAGTATTTTTATTTTATATACATATTATCTAAAAAATTTAAATGATGTTTTTATGATTTTAAATTAATTTTTAAAATTAATTTTTACCATTGGTTTAATTTATACAAAAGAAAATTAAAAATAATATTTCATTTATTTTCTGAACATGGTTCTTTCAAAAAAATATTAGATGAATATTTTTGTTAATATATAGTTCATAATTTTAATTATCAGCCTTCATGAATGCTCAATATTTTGGTGATTCCATTAAAATATTATGAGACTTATTTCAAGTAGATTTTTTCCTAATTAATTTTGATATTTATATTTTTTTAAAGCTGATTTACAAATGACTATTTTATTTTCCTCAAGATATTCTTAAATGATATTTTTAGTGTTTTTTATTAATAAATGATAAAAACCATTTTTGTAGCATTCATTTTTCTAGTTATGTGATCCAATGATGTCATCACTATTATTTTTCATCATGGGTTATTATTATCATGTTGTGATGTTTTTATGAAATCCATTATTTATTTGTTCTGCTATGATATAATGAAATATCGATCTCATATTATTTTCATAGGTTATGATATAATGATATGTTTGATGTATTATTATATTAAGGAACACTTATGTATTGTTTTCATTATGTGATGGACGAGACCTATATCTCTAAATAATACTTTGGTAAAATATTTTCTTGTCTTAGATAAACAAGAAGGGAATGGTTAGTTAAATAAAATTTGAAATGGATTTATTAATCATTATAATCACGGGATTGAACCCTGAAATCTATTTTGGTATTATTTGTGAATATATTAAACTATGATAGTCTTGTAAAATATAAATCAATAAAAAAGAAATTATTTTCTATGTTCATATGTATTCCACAATTCCATGTCCTATGCATATATTTTTATCTCATTCATCATGTTCTTTTATTAAATTTAGATTGATGAATTATAAAATACATGTATTTTGGACGTTGGTTATTACTTTTATCTATGATATTAAAGGGGTGGTTTCCAAATGTTTTTCTCATGTTATCATTAAATTTTACACTTTTTATTCTTATATTACCAATTTTATTGCACTTAGTTTCCAATATAAAGCATCAACTACCACCCACATTCCTTTCCCAGGTTATTAAGAATGGTTTTATGTAATATATGTCTAATAATGGTGACAATTATAATGATAAATATGGGAGGTGATTCATAACTATTATAACTTGTTATTTATGTTTCCATGTTTCCTTTGATACTAAAACTATACAATTTTAGCATAGAATGTCATGTTATGTATAGAATATTGACCTTCATATATGAGATTTCTATTTACGAAATGTTCTTTTAGATATATATGGTATCATATTATTGTTTAGTTAAAATTTTTAAGCTATTATGATAATTCTTTACTTATATCCCTAGGGTTATTTCAAGGAATAGTATAAAATTCATTGGTTTTTATAATGATCATAGAATAACCTAGGTTAACCATACTATTTCCTAAAAGAATGAGTCACGATTTATAAATCGGATAAATTATTTTTCTTCATTTTGGGGGTTACTAATATTGTTATTACTTCACAAACTATCGTTTTGGTTTCATTCAGAGGATAGAAAATGAATTATTCTCACTAATTTGGAATGTGACAAATAGTAAAATTAATTTCCACCTATGAAAATGAATTTTATGGATACTATAATATAAAATATAATTACTATACTAAAAAATATTTCTCATTATATGAATCACACTGAGCATCAAAACATGAATATGTGGGAAAACATATATCTTCCATCCTTTATGAGGAAACATAAAAATTCTTTTAGTGGGTCCACTTATCCACTATTTTTGGAAAATACATTAGACAAATGGAAAATTTATATTAATTTTTCATTTTTTCAGAACATTAGGTATTTATTATGTCTATTTATTATTTTTAAAGAGAAAATATCAATGGTAGACTATTATAAAGAAAAAAATATAAATGAATAAGTTAAATCTATGGAGTGGGATGTTTTTAGATAATATTCACCATTATTTATTTTACTTATATTATTCATTTCAAAATTGGGTAGTAATTCATTGACATAAAAAAGGATGAAAAATCTATTTTTATTTATGAGGAAATTTTTAAAATTATTTTTAATTAATTTTCTAGTATTATTATCCAACTTTAATATAATATTGATAAATTTTTCAATGGATAAAATAAATATATTTGAACAATATTAGTCGTAAGGATTCTTAGTAGTTATGAAATTAATGTATTCATGTTCTATCAATAATGAGAAAAATATTTTTGTAACCCATTAATCTCATGATTTTAACATGAATAGAAAAATATAATTCAATGGAAATTTTAAAAACCATGGATATACAATGATGTGCATTTATTTATAATCAAAATGATGAAGGAATCATTTTGAAATTTTCATAATGAAATGGTAAAAAAAATTCATGTATATAACATAATGTCATCATGAAATAAAATTTTGGATTAATGGGATAAAGTTATCTAATTAATTTTATAGTTAAAACCCAACACAAAATAAACCCCTGACACTCATTTGTTTTAAATTAATGGTGTATGGGAAATATGCTAACCAATTCCCAAAAATGAGGGATAATAATTATGACCAATTTTGACAACTTCCTAACCCAAACTCAAAGAAAAATTACATGTCCCCACTACTCCTAATTTATGGGTATAATAACAATATGGTGAAAGGTATATTTACCATCTACTCTAGAAAAGTTATGGACTTAAATCAATCTAGATCTTCTCAAACTTTTACATCTAATTAATTTTCAATGATTATCATAGTACCACCAACCAAATTGTATATTGAGTTATCAATAATAGAAATAATTTTATGATGATCACATCAAATGTCTATTATTCTCCATTGGTTTATATGTTTGGGGATGTGTTTCATGAAAATATATTCATTTTTTCTCATGTTTTTTTCAATGTTATTTTGTTAATGGAAAATAATTATATAAATAAATCAAACATAAATTACTAATGAAGAAATTTTATTTTTTTTATTATAGACCAACTTATTAACATAAATCACTCTTTTTGATGGAACTGAACTTCTGATGGATATTGCACTCATCATATAGATCATTATCATGTTAGAAAATAGATTTCATCTCTAATGGTATGTTAGAAATTAGATATTTAATATGTTTGTATTATTCATTATTTTGATGATGCCTTTCTTAAGTAAGTTTATTCTATTAGATCGAACTATAATTTTGATATTCCAATACAACACATTCCTGGCACTACATCTATATACAAGTCTCTAAAATAGAATGTCCATGATTAAGTTGTAAGAATAGTAGAAGATGCTCCATGATAATGTGGACAAGATATTCATTCATCCTTGTGTGTTAATTTTGGGTGAACTTTTTCAAATTTTTATGATGAAAGATGGATCCATATGAGTCTACATTGATTGGATATAACTTAACAATATCACTATTTGGAAAAATTATCCTCAACCTAGTGTTTATGACTTGTTTGATCATGTTCACATAGTTCAATAATTTTCCAACATTGATCTTCCTTCTAGATATCATAAAATGAGGTTCATTCTTGAGGATATAACCAAGATAGAAAATCAATAAAAGTTATAGAATCTTTGAATTTATAATGATATCATGTGGTCATACTAATTTCCCCATTATCATAAAGAATCTAATGAAAATTTTCCAAATATTATTCCTTGGTCAGTTTTGGTACTCCTTAAAGATGATATGCTTGTATATTTAAGGATTAAGGAATACCATTAAGATAACATAAAAATTTTCCTAACGACCTTTTTGAAGGTAAATATTTATAAAAAAAATATAACTATAATTATTTTCTTATAAAAGTTTCATTCTTTGGCCATAATATGTCATGTGATGGTATATCATTAGAACCTAGAAAGATATAAGTTATTAAACAATTCCATAGACCAAAAATTATGATTGAGATCCCCACATTATTAATTTCTCATGTTTTTATCAGTACTTTGTGTTGAATTTTTCATTGGTAGTAAATCTACAGGATGTTATCTCAAAAATGGGATAAGTTCCATTGGAAAAAATGAATGTTTAGAATGTTTTATGTATCTTAATATAAATATTTTAAACATTATCTTACACTACACAACAGTGGATATGTGATTATGATCAATAGTGATATATTAAATAAGTAGTAGGGATGCGTTCTTTTGAAAAAAAAAATATGATTGTGGATCTTTCCTTAGGGCAATTGATGTTCCATGAGAAAAATTATCCAAATAATGATTTTGAGTTGGGTGTAGTAATTTTTTTATTAATTATTTGGATTCATTATATATATGTGAAAGGGGTGATATATAGATTGATATAAAAATACAAATTTTTTGTTTCACTCCAACACAGTAGAACATGAACCAAACATGATGCATAGTTAATCATAAAGAATATTAATTCTCAAAATACTACCACCCTGGGGAAGAAAACACCATAAAAGATGATCTAATAAAAGAAATATTATGATATCTTGTCTATGATGTGGATCATAAAATATAATATATTTCTATAATTTCATAGGATGGATATTTGAATAATGATGGGTGTGAATAAATTTCATCATTACCAAATTAGTTCTTTTCCATCTATCTATGTGAAGATTAAAGAGTTACATTAGAAGAATTAGACTCGAAAAAGAATGTGGTAAATGTTACTAAGATCAACATTTACCGTGAGGGAAAAATATTATTTGGGAAGGATTTTTGTATCCCCTCAATAAAATATATGAATATGGAGTTACTGGATGAATCTCATATTTCTCAATTTATTTTCATCTTGGTAGTATGAACATGTATAGAGATTCAAAAGTGTATTTATTGTGGGATGGAATAAAGATACATATTGAAATGTATATATCATGGTTCGTGGTAATTAATCATGTAATTACTATGAGATATATGTATAATTTTATGTTATATCAATTACTTATACATGAATATAAATTTCAAAGCATCACAATGGATTTTTTCATTGGACTACGCAAAACATATAAAGGGAAAAATTCAATATGATTTATTGGAAATATCCTTGTGAAGACATCGTTATTTATTGTTATTAGATATTATTTCTCACTTGATCAACAAATTATTTATAAATTATGGAAGTGGTATGATTATAATGGTTAGCACTATCAATTGTATTATTATGGGAACTAAACATTACCTCTATGTTTTGGAGATGTTTTCATCAATAAATGGATATATAGTTAACTTTCATAATTTATTAACATCAATATACATAGGTTAAATATGAGATGAATATTCTTAATCTTAAATATATTTTTAAATATTTTTCTAAGGATTCCAAAGGTTGTTGGGATCAATTCCTTCATTTGGTAGGATTTTCTAATAATAATATCCTTCACACAACCATTCAGTGGAATTGTTATGAATCCCATGTATTTAGGAATTAAAAAAATACATCATTATGTAATAGAGTTGTCAAATAAAAGATATCGAGACCTTATCTAGCTATGTAAATGAAACAATTAAAGACATTCAGCATCAATTAGAGAACCTTTGAGTCAAAAAAACATTCACGTTAAAAAGATCTTAATGATATAGTGTTTGAAATTGGTGACAATGTACTGTTATGAATATATTCCTAGAAGAGTGTGGTGATATTGGGAAATAATAGTTATATAAATCCAATGTATATTATTAATTTTGAAACTCATCATCGTAGTGGTGTGGTAGCTTATCGACTGGTGCTCCAATTAAAATTCACTAAAACTCATGATGTTTTCCATGTATTTTTTTCTAAGGAAGTACATACATTATACATAACATATTCTCAACTCAATGGCTTTAGAGGTAGAGAAATATTATTCTTATCAGAATAAACTAGTATAAATTCTACACTCTTGAGTTATATTTCAATGAATGAAGACAACTAACATGGCCAATGTTTTTTGTTGAAACAACCAATTTGAAGAAGCTACTTTGGAACCAGTAGAAATAATGAGGTAGAAGTTTCCATAGTTTTTGAATCAATTTATTAAAAATCAGGTGAAGGATTAATTTATGTGGGGAAGAATGTAACACTCAGATATTTTAAGAAATACATTTTCCAATAAATTGCATTTCATAGATATCTTACATAACATCAATCAATGTGTTTTGATAAACCAAGATATAAAATAATTTTTTTAACGAGAATTATTATTGTTTGGTATGAATTGGACTATATAAAAAATGAAAACATATTTTTTACACATCTATAAAATGAATCTATTAGTTATAATATAATTTGAATGAAAATATAGAAACTTTTAAAATAAAGGAGACGTATTGCTAGAAAAAAAATTATGTCTGGAACATATTTCTATCCTAATAAATTAAATTAAAAAATATTTTTAATTATTTAATGAAAATTATGTATTATATATTAGACCAAATTTTTTAAAAGACATCTTAATTATTAGTTTATGCCTTATATTATAATAAATATATTTTTATTCATAAAAATTTATTTATCAAAAAAGAATGTTTCTTCAGATTTGTTACACTTAATTTTAAATTAATTTTTTCTATTTTAAAATATTAAATTGGATAAAATTACAGAAATATTTATAATAATTATTTTAGAACTTTTAAAATTAGCGGCTGTATTTTTGGTCAATATTAATTGTAACCGTTGGAAAATTTATCACCTTTGAAATGGGTACATTGTGTTAATATTTTGTAAAACAAACTATAAATGCCATAATGTTTCATAATAATTCTTATTTTATGAAAATAATTCAACACACACCACTTTATTCTAGAAATTAGTTTTTTTAATTGACACATTTACCTAAATATTACAAATATATCTTTTCAAACAATAAAAGTTACACAATGTCGCTCTTCTTGTTTTTAATATCTCTTATGTGTCCACAAAGGGAAAATTCAAGTTAAGAATGAATATATGTATTAATAATGATATTATGAATTTATTTTCTTAATTTGAGTTTATTATTAATTTATATTAATTATATAATAACCATATTTCTTTATGCATCATCAACTATGTATTTATCCACTTAATGATAAAATGTTATAAATGAGTTTAAAAATATTAAATCTGATATAATAATAATGAGTTAATGTTCCCTCGTAATTTCCATGAAATATATGATATTTAATAAAGGTTTTAATTCTTTATATTCAAATTCCCCATTAGTATTGATGTGTCCAATTATAAGTGAAATTAATATTATAAAAATAACTTTAATGATATTTTATATTATATAATATATAGCCATATGATATAAAATTATTCATATACATAGTATCATCTAAATTAATGTGATTTGGTTTTTCTAAAAATATTCCAATTATGTGTCATTTTAATTTTATAATAACATTATTATCCCTTAAGGTGAATAAAAGATTAATATTAAATCAATTTCCATAAGGGTTAATTGGGTGATATAACTAAAAGGTAGGTTATCAATGTGATCCAAAAATTTCCAATTTTTATTTTATTGGAATATTTAAAATTATTTATCATATTATTCTAAAATATTATCTATTTGTATCTATTTAGAGATAAATATCAATTTATTCTAATTTATTATTTTACTAAATCCATAGTTCACCCCTACCCATAATTATAATAGGTAACCCCTCCTTTCTAGTTTCAACACTAATTTTATCTTTTAAGATATACCATCAACTACCAAATTATCTTATCCACTGCACTATACACATTATAGATGTATTCATCTTCCAAAAATTCCAACATTAGGTCATTTAAGATGATATATAGAGGAGTTATTTCAAAAAATAGGTAATCACCTCAATCGATCAAATTATTTTTATATTATAAATTTCTTGTTTTTTAAACATTTATACTATTCATTAAATAATTAAATATGTATAAATAATATTCATAATTTTTATTACTATAATTAAAACTCTTTTATTCACCATCGTTCAATCAAATGGGATGTGAAAATATGAGTTGTGTGTACCTGTGACTTACCTTCTCCACATAGTCATACAATTAATTTATCACTACTTTATTTCATGAATGAAATTTTAATGTGTGTAATGACTATGTGTGATACTTATAAAATATTTATACATCTGTAATGATAATATAATCTATACCTTCTTACATTTCAACCCATTGGAAAATAATAATGTAAATCATGTGTATGTGTGGACTACTACATCCATGAAGTAAAAATTATTTTTCATTTCCCTGTTACGTGGATGGTGATAAAAATTTATTTAATATATATATTTATATGATATATAATATATAATTGTTATTATTCAATGGTTAGTTATTATATAACAATATAACATTTCATTAATTGAAAATGGGAAACAAAGTAAATGTGTACATAGGTCCTCCCAACTTCATGAATGGTTTAATTACTTATTACATGTACACCTTTTATGATTGACTCAAAAAATGTATATAATCAATATATATGAAATTTTTATCATTAATAACAATCTGGAGTTTATGGAAAAAATTTCTAGGTACAAGGAGCATAAATACAAAACCAAAACATTAAAAAAAACAATACGATTATCACATGGAATAGAGATTTTAATAAATAATTTTAAAAAATCATGTGATAAAAGGTTAATTTTAATTAATATATTTTTCATATATTGGATTATAGTTGTTTAATATGATGTATAATAAAAAAATATTTATAGTAAATATTTTCTAAAAACATTCCGTGGATTTTTTACTCGAGTTGTGGGATTTTATTTTAACAAATCATTTTTAATTGGGATTGATTATGACTAAGATATTATGATATAATATTATGATATAAATCTAAATATACTCAATAGTTTTATTCTCCAAAATTATTTTTAAGTAATAAATGGTTCCTCTCATTTTCATCACATTATGTACCATGTAGTCTTAAAATATGTTTTTAAGGAAATCAACTTTATTTGTCACTTTAGACGAAATAATCTATAAATAAATTTTATAAAAACGTTTTTTGATAGAGTTTATATGATTATATTATAATTTTTTAATGAAATTATTACAAATTTGTTTAGTTTTTATAAAATAAATTTACAATGAAACTTTTTTCCAATTTTCGAACATTCTATAGTTTGAAAATTATATTAAAAGAATGTTTTATTTTAACATATATGGTACAAATATAATTTCATGTTTTCATGACTACTCAATACATTTATTATTCCATTAAATATTGTTGATACAATTTTTAAATAAAATGGTTTTTATAATAATTTGGTAAATTTCCTTTTTTTAATTTACATTTTCTAGTGAAAAAATGTTATTTTCCTCTATAATGTTTTAATGGGTTTTTAAAGGTATATATATTCATTAATGACGTAAACATATTGTGTCCCTAATGTTTTATAAGGGATACGATCCAATGATACCATTACTGTTCTTTCTCTATATGGTTTATTTTATTAATGATGAGATGTTTTTGAAACCCATATTCCTGGGTTAATATATACTCTGATGAAGTATTGAACTTGTTTTATTTTCGTATATTATGATATAATTATATGGTGGCTGATTTATGATAATTGATTACACAGATATATAGATTCCTCATGTGATTTGTGGGATGCATATCTCCCTTCATGGAATTGGGAAAATATTAATAACTCATGAGATAAACGGGACTAGAATATAGAGTGAACCTACTATAGTACGAGTCATTCTCCACTATTATAGTATTCAGATTAAACCCCAAATACAACAATATTTTATATAGTGAATCCATGAAACTATATTGTGTTACAAAATATCCATGACTACCATGGAAATTATTTTCTCTGATTATATGAATGCCAAAATTCCTTGTCTTATGCCAATATTATGATATCACGAATCATGATCTTTGACTACATTTTGTTTCATGTATCATAAACTAAAACAATTTAACAGATAACACTAGATTATAATCTAAGATATATATTATGTGATTTATAAATTTCATTCTCATGTTATGATACCATTTCTCACATGTTATGATTGTATTCTCATTATTATCTCTAATGTTTACATATACTGAGCATTAGCGATAAAAATTTATTTTGTTTACATCCACTAGATATAAAGAAATGATTTATATATGATGTGTCTATTAAGGATGATAGTTTTAAATATCAATTTGAAAGATAATTTTGAACTAAAATTAACTAGTCGTTTTTTGTTTCCAATTTTCGAATTATATTAGACATATATGAATCTAGTATGGATCATTATTTTTTATATATAATATTTTTCTATACAGATTTATTATATTTGTCTGAACATTTGTGGTTGATATAGATAATATTATAAATAAATATTTATCAATTAATTTTTATTATATGCCTTATTTAATGAGATATATACAACTTCTGATGTAATCAGTGATGTTTGTCGCTGTTTCTTACTTAGCTATTCAATAAATTTTCATCAAATAAAGAATTAACCACTACTTGTGGACTATCAATTCGCCACTTCTCTATCCCACCTCAAATAAGTAAACAAGAAATTTCAATATTGTTAAAGTATACCATTATTTAGATTACCTTGAATGTATCTTGTAATTCATTTAACTCTAACAATAGTCTCTACCTTCATATTATTATAGTTTTGGGCAGCTAAAATGTTACAAAAACAATATATAGAAATTTAGTATTCATGTATAGAAAACATCTAATTCAACTCTTCCCAAAGGTATCATCCCTATATTTTCCATCATTATACTTTCCATGCATTTTTTCAACCCAATAAATGTATGATTTTTTTAATCATTAAAATAATATTTCCCAATGGTTCTCACACACATATTGTACGAGAGAAAAATATATATCTCATCGAATAAACCACACATATCCATAAAATATTATTCATTTCACTTATCATAGATGTTTCAATATCTAATAAAATTAAAATAGAAAAAAAATTCCACAAAATCTTATTTTATTCTAGAGAAAATCATATCATAAAAATAAAAAAATACATGATTTTTTGTAGATTTCCATATATAGTAACTATATTAAAACCATCCCATTTTAAATTAAATATTCCTCATATATGATGCATGATTACAACACCATGATCATGGTCAATATTTTATATTATATATGGAATTATTTAATCTACACACTTTTATTTCAAATTTTATTAGTAATTACCCCACTGGTTAGTCAAAATAAACCACCTATAGACGCAAACTATTCATGAATTCTATTTTAAAATATATTATATATATCAATAATCCTCATTTAATTTTATATCCTAGATGAGATGGATATATTCAAGAATAACCATTATAGAAATCACTCAATCATTAACAAGTAATTCTATCTACACGAAGACACTAAAACCCATATTTTCCTCATTTTAAATCATGTTTCTCTGACTGTAGAATTTATTCAGGAAGACAGAATAGGTTCTAGACTAATTTGGATATAAATTTTCATTTTATGTTCCCACGAATGGTTTTATTTATAATATCAAGTTCTTGAATCTTGTATCTACAACAAGATTCATTTTGTATATTCCTTTAATTGTATTGTTTATTGTATGGATATTAGTGAAGAATGATCAATATTACACGTTATTCATCCCTATATAGGATAATTTATATCTATAGTAATATTGTTTGGATAAAAATTTGTTCCCCTATCTCTGATTTGAGGTAGAGGAGGAATTTTATCTTATGACATCTCTTCTTTGAATGTCATAGTAAAATCATTATCAATTGTGTAGTTTTTTATATCCCCCTAATTTATACCAATTTCTCCATATTAATTATAAAATTCCTCAAATTATTAACTCATTGGTTTAATCCCATATATTTCCATGATTACATTTACATAATTACTCCCTATAATTTTATCCAATAACTTTTTAACAATTTATAGGAACTACTAATTATTGACTTTACTAGACACTCTACATTATCATTCATATTATGATACTTTTCCAAATTTCACACATTTTTTAAAATTTTTCATTTATATTCAATGATAAAAAAAAGGGTTTTGTGAGGTATTCCTTGCATTACGCATTTCAAAAACAATACTTTCACCCCTCGGATTTTCACCACTTAGTTTTCCATGAAATCCATAAATTGTATTGTATCATTCCAATAGTGATCAAAGATTTGATGTTAAATGTGCAATGTTTTTTCTTTATTATTCACTTGTAGATTATATATTTGTTGAGAAAATCATTATGTTATGTTTTATTTACCCACATTACCTCATTCTTTTTTCAATGATTCTCTATGCTATTTTAAAATTCAATGTTTGAGTATTCTATTCCATTTTAAGAAAATATGATATTTAATATTTATTTTGATTGATTTTATATGTTTTATATAAAACTCATTATGTGGTCCATCACATCCAAGATTTTATGAAAGAAAATAATTCAAGTTGGTCTACAACATTAATCAGTAAAAATATTTATGAAACATTCCATATATATTCTTGATATATTCAAGGGTCCACATACATAAATATGCAAGAGGTTTATGATATTAGAGGAAAACTTATTTCCTTTCTAAAGAAAACTTGCATCTGAATTTCCTCACACACAAGATTCAAAAGACTCTTAATGATATTTATAAAAAAGGAATACATTATCTAACAAGAACCATAGATTCATTCTCCATGAAGTACTGTTGAGTGTGGTTGGGCCTTAGATTTCACAAATTATTAACCTGTTCTTCACTAAGGACTGCTATCTATTTATTATCCACATGATATAGATTATAATTTTTTCTAAAAACATCCACGAGATCATTCATAATATTACCTCTAATTACCAAACCCTTATAATTATATTTATCCTCAAACCCATATTTCAAATGTCATCTCAATCTAAAATGTTTCTTTCTCAATCAATATATATAGCAGCAATATTTTTAACTCTTCACTAGATATATTGGTACATCCCAATCCTTCCATGTTCCTATTTATAATATTTCTATAATTAAATAAACCATCTAATATTATATATAAATTCTATAATAAGTATATATTTTTAAATATAAGGGAATAAAACCCACAATTGAGAATCCAAGTTCTATTTTACGTTATTTTATTGTGGGAAATTTATAAAAAATTTATAACTTCTAATATTTTATTTTCAAATTAATACATTAATTATTAGATACAATTACACTTAACAAAACCTAAAAAAATTAAGATTTATACTGTTTTGGTAATTATGTATGTAGCATGACATCAAAAACATGTGATTAAACAACATTACTAAAAACACTTAAAAAATGATTCCAAAATTCCATGTATTCTTAAAACTAAATGGGTTAATGAATGGTGTTGTAAAGGGAACTCTAAAATGATGTTCAGTTTGGGGTTATTTAGGTGTAGTAGGGTGTCTGAACTACATCATCTCTCAAATAAGTAGTAATTAAAACCACTTTATAAAGGTATTTTGAAGATAAAAATAAATAAATAAAATAAACTACTTGAAAGGATTGGAGTTATTTATAGTATAAAAACTATAATAAATTTTCAAGAATAAGACTTCATTTTTTTTAAATTAATTTTGATAAAAAAGATGCTATATGATGATGTTTTGCATAGATAATATTTTGAAATGTGTAATGGATCTAACTATACCTATTCAGACTATTATTTATCATTATCATTTAAATTAGAATCAACTTAATCATGATCCTCTAACTTGTTAACCCCCTATCCCTATGAGAATTATCTTCACCACAAATATTAAGTGAATTAATACCTAGGATAACTTTTGAATATGGAATCACAAGACCCTACTTTGTTTTATGTTCTAGAGATATATTATAGTAAATTGTAAATTAAGGAACATATCCATCATATAAATGAGGACTAATTTACTTTAGGGATTATTTTGGAACTCCACAAATTAGTCTCGTGTGGTTTTTAATTTCCAATTAAGTTTGTGCTCTCACAATTCATACAATTCCCAACCACGTGTGTTTTGTGTTTGTTGTTAAATATCATATATAGTTTCATTTAACTTAAAAACTCAATTAATAAATCATATATTTTGAATTAAATTATCCAATTGATTCAAAATAAATGATTCAAAGTGGTTGGAGGTAGATCTCTTTCTAAAAAAATGACTCTTCCTTGGGCCGTGTAGTCTCCGTCGAAACGTTTTTCATGTGCAATGGTTTAGAAAAGGTAGAACTCAATCTAGTTTACAATAATGATTCCATTTAAATTAGTAAGATTAATATAATAAGAAGTTTTAACAAAATATAATAAAATATAAGAAATAAAATAAGAACAAAGAAGTTTATCACACAAACAGAAACATTATGACATGAAGAAGAAGAAGTATTTGATGAGGGGATCCTTTATTCATGAGCTAACCCTATCAAAATGGTTGGATAATTTTAGTGAAAACAAATCTTTTATGTATTAAATCTATTAACTTACATCCCAATTACTCCAAATTAGAAAAACACAAATTTATATAGTGTAGGGGAGGCTTGGTTTAAAGAGGTTTCAAGTCTAAATGGGGAAATTCGGCCAAATAAATTAATCAAAATTTCACCCCCAGTTTGACCACTAACAAACTCAAAATAGATGTCCTTCTAGAATGATGATTTTTAAAAAAATTAATTCTCGATATATTATCAAATTATGGCCTAATCCATGTACAGATGATGAATTTATGGCCCAAATACAGAACTGATGTCCAATCTAGCGAGCTCATCACAACTTTGAATTCATTAACAATTAAGTCCAATAAAATACACAATTTTTCACATATTTACTAAATGAAAGATGTAAATACATATTTCAAAAACACATTTACAAAATATTAAGTTAAAATAATCCACCTAAAATTATTTATGTTAAAATTCTATAGTTTATGTCTAAAGGATAAAACTAGAATTTTCATTATATTTTCAAATTAATGATCTAATAAAAATATTCTATAAATAAACATATTCAACCCAATGTGAGATAATGTTTCATTTATTATAAATAAAATAGTCAAAAAAAATTGTTTTATCAACTCCCTCACAATTTCCATTTTTCACTCTTGGTCAAACCTCATATCATATATTCCAAAAAATTGTGACAAGAAAACATCAATATCAAATCATAAAAAAATTTAAAACCACGTATCCTTGAGATCCAACAATTCCACACCAAGAAATAAAAGATATCATGCCTTATAAAAAACCATTATTTCATGTTTTACATTTATAACTTTCAATATATTTCATCTTCATTTATCCTCCCAAGCATAAAACACTTACCCCACATTAATTTTATCTTATCACACAAATGTCAATTTTTCAGCAATGTCTTTATCACCCAAACTCATACAAGGTTCACCATAGGCTTCATAAATTCATAAATCGCCAATCGATGTGTGTTAAGGACATATGTTTATCATGAGGACTTGTCACGTTTTTTTTGGATTTCGGTTGGTAGGATTTAAATGTGAGAAATTTTGATGCTGAATGAGGAGGGCTCGATTCTTTTTTAATTAAAATTTCTTTATTCTAATTTTCACTTAAATATTGTTTCATCTTTACTCCCATTATTATTAATTCAGCTTCATCATCAAGAAATGTCTTGTAAATTTTACATCATTCATCATTTCAGCATCAGAAATGTCTATCTTCATAGTTTTTTTGTGAAAGCTCTATATATGCATAAATTTATTTCTTCATTCGAAGCTCTAGAAAGACATAACATATTTTATTCTAAAATCTCTAGAAAGTAACAACATTCAACAGAATGATTTTTTGGTATAAAAAAACACTCTTCAGAATTTAATTTTCCACCCAAAGAATTATGAAATTTGGTAGCACAACCCAATACAGCATCCCCCATAGTTAAGTTAAGCTATATTATGAAATTTCACCTCAAGAGTTGGTTGGATTGGGAAAATTATCTTGTATTATAGAAAATCTAACATGATGTTCATAGATTCTGAAGGATAAAAGGATTAAATGTCTAATGTAGGCCATTATAAAAATGATTCTTTGAAATATGGGATTTAATACCATATAAATGAAAATTTGAATGGTGATATTGTGGGCGCTCTCAAATTATGTTTTGTCTAAGGTTATTTAGTTGTTGTAGGGTGGCTAACCTAGGTCTTCTCCCAAAGAGGATGTAATTAAAACAACTTTATAATGTTATTTTTAATATAAAATAAAATAACTCAAATATGCTGCATAAATGGATGGGGGTTTATATATTATAAACTAGAATTTATTTTCTCGATGAAGATTTCATGTTTTTTCGAAATGAGGTTCGACAAAAAAGACACAACATGAAGATGATTTTATTAGAAAAATATTTGTAAATGTGAAATCTTTCTAAATATACCTCTTCACTTATTTATTTATCATTATCATTTAAATTAACATTCACTTATTTATTATCCCCTGTCTTTTTAACCCCCAAACTCTATGATAAAAAACTTTACCACAAATAGTAATTGAATTAGACCCAAGGATATCTTAAGAACATGACATCGCACCACCATGCTTTGATTGATGTTATAGGGATAGATTATGGTCAGTGGTAAATTAAGTCACATATCCATTCTGTAAATGAGGACTAATAGAGTTTCAGTATTATTTTTGAACTCTAAAAATCAATCTTGTGTGGATTTTATTATTTTATGTAGACAAGAAATGAACATATTAAACTAATTACCTTTCTAATATGGAGTTGAATCACACTCTTAAATATTTATTTGAATACCTTATAATATATTATAGGTATTGCAGGATTTATAATTTGATTAAAAAATAAATAAAATATAAATATAGTTAACGGATTTTAAATGGAAAACATAAATTCGGTATTGGATATGTTTTGTAGTAGTTATTACATCAATTTTGGTTCGTCATGATTTCTAATATGCAAAGAATGTTTATTTTGAATTTAATTTTAACCCAAAATTTGAATCATCTTAGAAAAATTTGAAAAATTACACATTGGATAATTTCTATTTTATGATTCCAAATAGAATATCTGATTTATCTATTTTTTTAAAATATTTGAATTTTTACTTTTAAAATAAAATCAACATTTATTAAGAAACAATATTTTTTTATAATTAAAATTTTCAAACCCTTTTTAAAATTATATTTGACTTCATAAAAATTGAATGATTCTTTATATTTGACACGAATTGTTTAATATATTATTTATTTTAAAAAATGATGAGTAATAAATTTTTTAAATGAATTTTAATATTTACTTGAAATAATTTTTTTCGTTTTTGTATTAACATAAAATTCATTAAAAAAGTAACAAACATAGGATGAAAATATATTCATTCATATATTTTGAAAATACATATTAATATTTATAGGGTCTTGATACATATCTCTTGGATACACTAGCAAACGTCCTAAGAGTAATGTGCACGATGGTGGGACTTTCATGGGGTGGTTCAACAAACATTATTCGGGATGTGATCTCAATGAGCTTGAAATTCTGTAGTAAATGGTTTCCCTCAAGTTTAAATTATTGGATCTAATCTTGGTATTGTTCATGAGAAAATATTATATATTTCATCTCCATCAATTTATATTATAAATAGGCTTCAATGTGTATAATCCTACAAGTTAGGGCCACCACATACTTTTTTTTGGGTCAAGTGGATTTGTTAATATCCTATATTTATACTAATCATATTATCATTCTTAAACTATTATATAATAAATTTTAATGATACTTAACAGTGATTTAAAAAAAATTTTATATAATAAAAAAATAAAATCATGTTTTTTCAATAAACATATAACTTAATAAATTTATCTGAATGAAAAGGTTATTTTTTTATATCAGTTTAGATCTTTATAGTCTTCCCCCATTTTAAATTTCTCCCTCAAAATTTCCATTTCCCATACTAAAAAAGATGAGGATAACTCTTTTTCATCACCTAATCTCGTTACCATATTGATTATTCAATCTTATTGTTTATCCTAAACACTTTGGTAAGGTTATTTATCTTATTTTGTAGAACATTTTATCTACGATCTAAAGTCATCACTGACTGATCCTCGTATTGAAGGTCATTATCAAATAATAATACCTCTAGATTGGTTACATTTAAGGGTTATGGTATGTACTTCTTCAATTGGGATACATATAATTCATCATTTAATTGAGTTACATTTGGTGGGAGTGCTAGTCGATAGGCCACAACTCAGATGCGATCAAGGATCTCAAAGGGGTTGATGCATCATAGAATACCATTTCCCTTATTCCCAAATATAATAATTTTCTTCCCTGGAGATATTAGGAGGAATACCAAGTCTCCAACATCAAACTCTAGGTCTCATCAATGATTTTCATCATTGATCATATGTCCACTCCGAGAATCCTTGATGTGCTACTAAATTGTTTAAACCCTTTCCAAAATTTCAAGACCAAGTAGAATTCATTCCCCATCCACATCCCAACATGTAGGTGTTCTGAACCACTTCCCATAAATTTCTTGAAAGGGTTCCATTAGGATTATCCACAAGAAAATATTTTTGTTTGAGAACCTGATCAATGTAATATATTGGTCCCATCCTCCCTTGAAGTCCTTATAACATTCCTACAACATGTAATATATTTTTTAAATAGTCTACTCATAGTATCCATTAGTTTGAATATGGGATCCAATATTGATTATTATCATAGTTTTTAGATCATGTTTTTTTCTCTTCCATAACATGGAGTTCAATCTCTTTTCTCGATTAGATAAAATCAATAGTGGTATGCCATGTAGGGTCACGAAATCACTAATAAAAGTTCATCCAATGATAAGTCCTATAGAATTGTGATTAAGTGGGATATATTTGTAAGTTGACCCACAAAAACCCTTATATAATTGATTCTCATGGATATAATAATATTTCCAGTGACAAAGTGCACGGTCATGTTATCCAATATCCATGTTCTTATGGGTAATTCTTGCATCATCCCTTTAGACTTGTGTCTTTTTGTCTTAAATTTCTGGAAAACTAGGCTCTTTGATGTATATTCATTGATATCCATCATCAAATTCTCCTACCAATAGTTTTCTTGGAGATCATGATACATCTTTTTTGCTTCATAGGTGAAGGGAGAAAGTCAAACTGTGGGAATCATCCAACAATTCCATATTTAACTCTATATTTTATGGAACACATAATGTTGACCAAAATCTCACAATTAATTCTTTTTTAACATTAACCTCCAATGATTTCCATTTACTTATTGTTTAAACTCTATTTTGAATTAACACACCTCCTATTTAGGCATACATTAACCTTTCCATAAGATATGTTTTTTAAATAATTTGTTAATGGATTGATGATGTTCGTTAATTTATGATTCCCATGCCTAGATCAAATCCCTCTAAATTCTCATTAATGATAGAATTCTTGGATACCTTCTACATAGAGAATCAACCACCATATTTACTTTAACATTACGGTAGTTGTTCAAGATTTCATACCCCTTGATGAGCTCCAACCATAGATGATGGCATATATTAAGCTATTTATGTGTTAATATATACATGATGATTTTTCACCAGAATGTATCTCACACATCTAACCATAAAGATAATGTCTCTATATTTTCAAAGAGAATAATAAAGTAGCCAACTCCAGACCATGTGTGGGATAGTTTTTCTCATTAATTATAAAAAAACCATGTGGTGTAGGATATAAAATTATCATTATTCATGAGTACACAGACTAATAAAATCATTGAATCATCTCTATATACCATAATTAGTTCAATGATTTTTTATATATTGAGAACATGTTTTCTATTAAGCCACTTTTGGAGATCCCTAAAGCATTCCTCACATTCTTATTCCAAGAAAAACTTCACTCCCTTGTGAGTTTTCTTGGTAAGAGTGTTTAAAAATCATAATAAATGTCTCAAAAATTGGTGATAATAGCCGGATGATCCTTGGATTCTATTAATATATTCCCCAGACGTTTTCCTCAACTATCCTTAAATTTCTTCCTCCTTTGAAGGGTCCATATATATCCCATTTATTGTGATGATATACAATAATAAATGGCCATCCTTAAACAAGGACTCACATTTCTTATACTTTCGATAATAATTATCCTTTATTAGGGACTTTAGAAAAATACTCAGATACACCTCCTAGATTTTGGAAAATTTTAGTATATAATAATTAAATACAACCATAAATTAGTTCATTTAATCTATAAGTACTTTATTCATCATGCCCATGAAGATTGTTGGAGCATTAGTGAGTCTAAATGGAATCACTATGAACTTAGAGTGCATGTATCTTATACACAGATAAGTATTGGGGATATTATCCTACTTTAACCTTACTTTATAATATCCCAACTGAAGATCCACCTTTGGAAATTATTTTTCCCGATGTAGCTGATCAGACAAGTCATCAATATAATAGATAGTATACTTGTTCTTTATTGTGTTGTTGTTGAGCTCATGATAATCATTGCAATGGATCGTTGACTGATCCTTCTTTCTGATGAATATAACTACTGCACCACATGGTGATGCACATAGACATATGAAAACATTATATATATTCTCTTGTAGTTTTTTCTTCAGCTCATCATGTTATTAAACCACTATTTTATAGGGAGTCTGGGATAATAGAAATTCCCCATGTATATGCTTAAATGAAAAATTCAACCAATTATTTTAGAGGAAGACTATTAAATTCCTTATGAAAAACATCCTCATATACCCTCATAATAGGAATTTCATTGAGGATGGTTATTTCCATAGAATCAATCATTTAAGCTTAGTATTCATTATCATAATGAATTATTATCCATTATTGAGATGATGGTGCTATTGAAAATTCACCTTCCTCCTTAAACTTATACAAAATCATGTGTTTATTTGAAATACATTGAGTGATTTCCTTCTCAATGAAATTTATGTTGTATCTATATAGTAAATTCCAGTAAATACATATAATTTAATCAAATTACAACACCTAAATATGACATGTTTCACCGGGGTGTCCATTCCAAAAAATTGATAAGGGAGGAGTTATATAATTGGGTTGCAATAATGTCCCTATTTCTGTTTTCAATGATAGATTTAATTCCATGATTTCTTTTTTTTTTTTAATATGTCTACTAAAAATCATCATATAATGGAATGAGTGTAAAAAAATAACTATATTTGTTATTCATCAATGAATAACTATATAATCTATCACCACATCGTTTTTAGGACCCACTTCAATAGTAGTGATGGAAAAATCGCAACCTTTCTTCCTAGGAGTTTGCAGGAAGACTCTAAAAACCCATTGCATAGATCATTGATTTAAAAAGTGTGACAGTTCCTTACAATTGAAGAAATAAACAATGCACTGAGTGTTACCTGGATCATTCCTTTCCTATATCATAACATACGGTTTCTCATATGAGAAATTTCTAGCTATTTTTCCTTCCTCCCTACAACTACAACATTTCTTCATTCCCCATTGTAAATTTCTGAGGTTCTTCTTCCCATGCCTTTCACAAGTGGGATGTTGGAATTTATTGGCCCCATTAAATTTCTCAATCAGACTCCAAGAATTGAACTCCAATTTATGCTTCTAATCCCCATGATACCCTTTGATATTCCCTGTTCTACATTTCATCTTCGAGGACACATCCAGATATTTCCTCATAGATATCAAAGTCACAAATAATCTATGCTTTTATTTGAAAAGTTTTTTCCCACCAAAGAATCCATCAACTGTCTATTCAAGGGGTAATGATAATGGTGGAGTCATAGCATAAAAAATTTTATGTTTCCTTCTAACATTCCAATATATAGGTCATGTTTTCTGTTGAGGGAAAGGATATCCATTTGTAGTTAAAGAAGTAGATTTTGAGGAAAATATTTATCAAGATTCATTTTTGGTAATTCCTTCCACCACATCTCTTCAACATCCAGTGGAAGGTTCTCTTGCTTAGAACATTGAAGGATTGAGACAATATTCTCAACGTAGTTGATCCATTGTTCATCTATTAAGTAATCTGATGATCCATTGAATGTAGAAGGTATTTTTTATAAGAACGTCTCAATTGAAGCTTATCCCCCATTATGGGGGTTTGAGAGCTCCACTTGATCTTGGATTATCCTTAGATCCTAGTTCATGAGGGAGAGATTCATTATATGGTTAGCTATTCATACACCAAATAGGTTGGGAATCTCATTGAACCGGTCATCATATTTTCCATCACATTGATAATTTACCCAATTCCTCCTGTTTTTGACCATTGACTAGTATAAATAATAAATTATGGATGATATTTTTAAAAAATTAATCCTATAAAGGGATAACTAATGAAATTAAAATGACATCACATATATTAAATTTATTTCTTTAAGAAATGAAATTCCATACATCAATCTATGTTACCCATGATCTATTTGCTAAAATCTATTCTTATGGAATTTTAATTGTTCTATTAATAATGTTTAATAATAAGTTAATGTAATTAAAAATGAATATCCCTTAAGAGTTTCAAACCAGCTACACAGTTAATCACATTTTCATTTACTAGGTTACCTCGACTATGGTTCGGGACACCTTGTGTAACAACCCCAGGTAAATAGAGAAATATGATATTTTCATACTTATTAATATTTGTAAATTAAATATTAATATTACTTTAGTGGGGGATTCTATGTTCGATGGAGTACCTGATACGCAAAAATGAGTTTCATTGAAATCTTACATTGCACACAACGTGGAGTTATACCGAAAAATAAAATAATAATTTAATATTTTTTTTAAATGGTAGTTAACACCTAGTTATTATAATGGTGGTAATGAAAAGAACATAATACAATGTGATTATAAAAGTTTGTTAAATATTTCATCATTTATCCAATAAATTTTAGAGTATTAAAATAAGAAATAATCCATTTTTAAGCCTAAATACTCAAATATTCTTTAATGGGTCGATTTACCACCTTTTGATGGAGAACTATTTTTAAATCTAGTTTTTTTCACTTTTATATATTTATTTGAAAAACTAATATTCTTCATTAAGATTGGGATATCAAAATTTATTGTGGATGAAATTTTGGTATTTTCTGATAATGTTCATTTATTTTAATGAATAGTGAAATACTGTATTTTAATTCAAAACTACTTTTAAATTTAATATATTTATAATGTTTGATAATCATTTTAATTGTTTTTAATGTATAATTATATTATTTTTTTACCATTAAATCCAATTTTTTTCATTGGAAGTAATTTCACTTTGAAATTGGACATTATCAAGTGTCAATCTTTTGATAGCTATTATTTCTTAAAAACACGCTTTTTGTTTTGACAGCTGGAATTAATTTTAAATTATTTTCTACCACTACTGTGTTTTGAATTCAGAAAAACAAATTCCATATTTGGAATCATGAGGTCCAAATTTTGTGTATAGGTAACTTTTATTTATAGACATTATTAATATTTACTTCAGTAAATATTTTATTTACCATGGTTAAAGGGTAAATATGGTAAATAAGACTAACAATTAATATTATAACAATAGTAAATTATCATAACATGTGTCCTAATCCTATTTTTTGATTCATGTTAGACCATGGTCATCTGTGCATAGATTTTGGGACCCCGTTGAGCCACTTGTGAGTGATAATGAAACTCTTTATTAATTAATTAAAATTAATGAAAAAATGACATAATCATATATCATTTAGTAAAACAATTTTTTACATGGAGTTATATAAGTTATATCTTCAACTATAAATATTCATTAGAAAGATTAAATCTTTCCTATGTCATGGTATTTTATTTATAATTTTTAGACATCAAATAAATATAACTATTTATGACACAATGATGATGCAGTTTTTACCTCATTAATGAATGATTTAAATATATGATATTATAATAATTAAAACAATATACAAAACTGGACCGATTCTTATTGGATAACAGTATTTCGAACATGAATCGTCTTATATTAGATGTTAATAAGTTTTTGAACTTTTGAAACTGAAGATATATTTATAATAAAATAATATTTCCAAACTTCCCTAAAGAGCCCCTCCTCCACCTTATAAAAAGCCATAAAATCTAACCCATTACTCACACCTCTCAAGCCCCTTGGCTCGTGCAACCTCTTCCCAATTAATCTCCATACATCCCTCTCCTACTCCAAGAAGCGTTACCTTAGGCCAAAGTCTCTTAAATTATAATGTCATTGTATTGATATGTGATATAAATTATATTTATATTGAATCTATGCTTTTGTATTTATCATTTTATATCATACCTCTATGGTTTCCATATTGGGTAAACACAATAATTTCATTTGAGGAAGTGCAGACTATTTCCCCCTCAAAGTGATATGACTTGTTCCGGCCATACGTGGAACATATAAATGATGGAGTTATTTTAATTATATACGATATTATACTGGAATTATAATATACCTATTTATCATTATTTTTTCATTTCATTAAATATGAAATATAAATGAAAGTAACGTTCATGCGTGCGTAAGACTTACCATCTCCCTAAACGGTGCATTTCATTTATTATCTCCAAATGTTATGTATTATTATAAATACACATATATTGGATATATATGATATATAAGATATCTAAATCCTGAATATTATTCTATACATAATGTAATTTTTACCGAATAGACAATTTGTAATTATAACACGTTCATTTTTTGACTCAAGTTCCGAACGTCGACAAAATGTCCAATATGAACTCAAATAATTAACTTATTGTTATAGTAAGGTAATAAGTGATATAAAAGGAATATTAATCTTTAAAATGTTTTTTAAGCAATTATAAAATAACTTATGTTTATTATTCATGAATAACAAGGAACATATGAGTCAAGTTGGGCATGAGGTAAGGGGTTTCATATCACCCTTCTAATTCCATGATATTTCCATTGTTCACCACTTATTTATAGCATGTGGTGTATTATGTACATGAATTTGAAAAATATTATCATGATTTTCTCTATATTCATGGTATTTTGTGATTAATTTGGTGGTTAATAACTTTTTTTCATAAGACTCGATTGATTATGATGTGGTAGGTGATTTTCATCTCACTTTTTATTCCAATGAGATTCATGTTATATTTGCCTATATTTCATTTTTTTGTAGTTTATGTACATCCCATGATTGTATTTATTGTGTAATTAACATTAATGTATTAGTATTTACATATTCATTATATGATCCTTATTTTATGGGGTGTATGTTTCGTATGTTACCAAATCAGTGAGGGAATATTTCACCCTCCTCTTTTTAAAAGACTTAATTTATGTTATGTATTTTAATTTTTACTTTCTTATGTTTGTATATGTCATTATATATCCTTATTTCTGTACATTTTGTTTAAAAGTTATTATTGAACCCTTTCTCTCTCATCAACTCATTTTCTTAATTTTAATTGTATGCCGTTAGGCTGTCGAATTTCTGTAAGAGGAATTCATTACCCAATTTCAATTCAATGTGTTAAACTTATAGTTCTTGATTATTTCATGATATGAATATATTTCAATGTCCTCTGTTTTTTACACTTAATATCCACTTATATTCAGTGTATTATTATTTTTCACACATAATTATGTAATTTATTTGTAATTAACCAAAGGATAATATATTTTCAAGGGAATTTGTCTCAATTTGCATTCCACTGAGACTTATTTTTTGTTATACACCAATTGAATTTTATATTATGCATATAGTTCCTTTTGACATATTATATCATGAATCTCTTTATTCTCGTGATATTATATGTTTTTTTTATGGTTATTCTGTAAATATTTTTATTCATGTATTTTCACAAGTGGTAAGGGACTCTATAACTAAAACATTATTTTAAATGTTTTAAAATTTTATTCTTTTAAATATTTCTCAATTAATTTCCATGTTTTCAAAACAGGGTTTAGGATTTATTTATATAGTCATTAATCTTTTAAAATGTTAATTCCTTTAAAAGTTTCAATGTTTTATGGGACACTATGATTCAAAAATCTCATTATTAAATGCTTTAAATTGTTTGGAAAATTATTTGAGAAAGCATTGATTTTTTCAATATCAAGAAAAGATCTATTGTAAATATAATGTAGAATTGTTATCATTCCTTTATTATTTTTCTATGTGTTATGATTATGTTATGGTTCTTGGGAATTGTTTACGTATAAAGGCGGTTCCATGATAAACCTTGGGTGGGTCAGCCCGATATAGCTCTCCAATGCATTGGGTAATGTGACAGAGGTAAATGTTAATGTTTCTCCTAAGATATTCAGGGAATATATTATGATGGGGTTTCCAATGTAACTCCCTATTTAGTTTTGATAACTAAAATTATAGTTTGTTATGTATGCCATCGGTTACCTTTATGATTTATTATTTCTGTGTCTTATTCAAAAATATTATGATTTCATGAGGTATGTTATGATTAAAGTGTATGGTTTCATTCATTTGTATTTATTTATGGGCAAATGTTTTCTTTCTTTATTTTATAACCCTTACTGAGATTTTTATGCTCATCCCATATTTTTGAAATGTTTTCCATGTAACATAAAGATGAATAGGGTCATGGATGGTATCACGGAAAATCCATTTTGTCTAAAACTTTGAACTATACATGTTTGTTTTTAAGAGTTTTTTTTATGAAAAAAATCGACACTGAGTAGTAGTGTCAACATGTAATTTCTAAGTTGATATGTAATAGTTATGACCTAATTCTCTAAAATGAAAAACTTGAAAAGATCTATAATGTGAATTATTTATTTAATTCAAGATCATGTAATGTTTTATTGTCGGGTTTTTATAGTTGGTATCAAAGGTCAGTTTAGATAACTTTAGATGTTAGGGTTTTCTTTAAGACTAAGTGACAAAACCACAATGGTTAGAGATTTTGAAAGAGTCATAGTAATTTTAGATAAAATGAATGAGTTTAAGATTACATGAATATGTATATATTAGTATTTACCCTCCTCATAAGATATAATATGATTATTTTATTGATACACTCACATTGAACATTTTTGTTTTAGTAAATGGCTGGATCAAGCAGGAACCAAAGTAATAGTGGATGTGAAGAAAACAGTAATGGTTTTCTGAATAAGAAACAGAATGAAATGGAAGCTGCAATGATAACTCTTGTGGTTATTCTCAACCAAATATCTAGAGTCATGATTGACCACCTAAACCTTGGTGATTTTTATAAGGCATCGTATATGAGAGGAATAAATACCTTGAGAAGATCGTGTAATATTAATAAAGGTAATTATATTCTAAAACCTATGTGTCAAAATTTTTGAATGAAACACTTAGGAAAATGCTTCAATGTGGCAGGAAGATGTTTCAAATGTGGTAGTGAAGTTCATGAAGCAATGAAGCAATATCCTACAATAGAAAAAGTAAGCATCTAGTTGACTCTAGGAAAGGGAACTAATTTCATTCCGAGGGGTCAATTGAATTTTTTAAATGTGGTGTTCATGGTCTCTACAGAAATAGATGTCTTGTAAAGAGATTTTGGGAAAGGGATCAGTGGGATCATACAAATATACATTTACCGATCCTTAATCCCATTCCAATTAAAGATGTGGAAACTGAATGTAACTCCCCAACCCCAGTTACCTAGAGTCGGTGCTTCATTACATAATATTGGCATGATAACAAAAGATCAAGTCTCGAAGGACCGTTTAGTTTAGTAGCCTTGGAATCACTAGATAAACTCATAAAGTTTACATTACATCATAAAATGAAAACAACAACAACATAGTCTCCATAGTCCACACTCATATCCCCTAATACTATCCCAGAAGGTCATTCATAAAATACTTATTTACATCCTTGGAAAAATAAAACATAGAAAGGGGTGAGCTCAGATTCCTAGTAAGGATAACAATATAGAAGAAACATTCATAAACAATCATAAACATTTAAGGAAATGTATAACTAAAAAAAGCCTTTTAAACTTGAACTTCAGCATAATAAGGTAGAAATAAAATGAAATAATTCCATTTACTTATTCGCATGGATATTCTAATAGTCCAATAATCACATGAAAAATTAATAACCGCTTTCATAATGATGGAATGCATAATGCCAGACTATCATAACCACATAGTCAAGGCCTTGTGCCAAGACTACAAATAATATTTTGTCAAGGCCTTGCTCCAAGACACTAGTTTGTCCCATGAGACCTACCGATGCATCGAGGAGCTATAGCGGGCTCCACCCGTCTATTATTAAGTCCAATGAATTCCTCATATAAATAGGTTTAAACATAACATAAACATTCATATTAAAACTTGCATAGGAAATATCAATAATTTATCCATAAACCATGAATGGTATAAATATAATACATCCACATTAAAACATATCACAAAACCTTCAATACAATATGGACGTTTTGTATCATAATAAATAAACTTAAAATAATATTAAAATCCATCAAAGGATGTTGACATAGACGAAATCAATACTATTTGAGAGAAATATCTCTTTTTTTGAAATCATTTAAAAGTAAAATAATTATAAAAGAAAAAATTTACTTTTAAAATATTGTTATATGATTTTAAGGGAAGCTTTGAAGATTTTATAATGGAAGAAAATAGCCGCACCCGCCGTATAAGTTAAAAATGATATTCTTACCTTAATTCTGTCAAAAAGGTTAAAAAGAACCTTGTTAGAAAAATGACAGAAATATTCCTTTATAAACTTCTAATAAAAAGTCAACAAGGGTATAAATGACTCTAAACCATAGTCTTTAAAATAGTAATAATGATTTGAAATACATTTTTAAGTAACATGGATGTGGATGATAATGAGGTCCTAGTAGACAATTACATATAAACAACCTCTGATAATGAACAGATTGTGAAATAAACCCTTACCTTGTACATTTCCTTTGTTGAGGGTTGGCTAACCTCCTGTATAATGGTGAAATAATATCTATTACATTATACAAGAATCATATACATTAATATGATATAATATATGATCTTTTAACATTGATTTGTTAATAATATCGTAGTATTATCATCGTTTCGGGTGTTAACGAATTCTTTTTTCCTTTATATTCTTTGTTATGTGAGACATATTTGTTATGGATGTGATGTATATTATTCATATCCATAGTGATATCAGGTCTCTAAAATTTTTTTAATCATCAAATGAAATTTAGTTTTGAATGGATACGATGGGGAATGAATCTCATCGCATTCGGGGAGACGGTAATCCGTACGTACACACGAGCGACAATATCATTCTTTTGATATTAAAATAATATATAATTGGATGGTATATCATATATACAGATTCATTATCATGTTATATTTATTATTTATATGAATTAAACATCATTGTCATACCAATCCAAATAATAATGTTTTTAATAACATTTACACCACGACGTGCAGACGGTAAGCCCTATGTACACACGTATGGTGACGTGTCATTCAAAGGATGGATATAATACTGAATATGGTTGTACCATATTTATAATAACATCACAGTATATAGAATATACTTGAGTTATTATTTTATAATGTAAATATCAAATAAAGAAGATGTTGAAGAAGAAAGGAACTTGAAAGAGGGTGGTGAAAACATTACCTCTTATTCGGGTTCTTCCTTTTGATTTGATCAAAAGGGATCCATAGGTTTGATTTATGATCAAAATAAGGCCTCTAGGTTGAAGTGAGGAAATTTTATAGAATATTGGGGCAGGTTTTAGCTGAGCCAAAAGGATTTGAAGGTGTGAATTAGAGAGAAGGGGAAGTTCCCTTTTATAAGAGGGGTGAGGGGCACCTTTGGAAAAGATGGAAATATTATTTTATAATAAATTCATATTCAGTTTATAATGGCTCTGAAGTGGATAATTTAGAGGTTAAGGTGGGTATTGGTTAAAATCATTTCAACCAATAGATTTTAGATAGGTTTGGGTCACTATATTAACCTTATCATTTATATTTAACTCTTAGTTAAATAGTTTGACATTTACCTTGTCTCTTTGTATTTTTATATTATATAGTTAATAAACTTACTATATAACCCCAAGCTACCCCCAATTGGTCCATTAATGATACACCTATCATTATATAAGTCCTTTTGATGAACCTTAGATTTTTAGGAATAGAATATCAATTAATAATATAATATTTGTTTTAAAAACTCTTTTATGTCAATTTTGTCACTATTGGGTATTTTGTTTTTGATAATTTCATAACAACATTTTGACTTAGAAAAGAATTTATATAACTAATCCTAATATGTCATATTAACCTTGAAAATTAGTTTAATTCATAAATAGTCTAAAATTACATTTATTTTGATATTTATAATATCCATTAATTAAATATTTCATTAATTATGAAATTACTGCATCACCATTGTGTCATAAAAATATTAAATTATTTAATGTCTAAAAATTATAAATAAAATACCATTATGTAGGAAATATTTTTATATTTCTAATTAATATTTATAATCTAATTTATTCTATGTATAACCCTATATTAAAAAAAATTTGTTATTAAACTTTGAGTTTAACTTTTTTAACTCTTATTTGAATTAAATAATAATAAATGTCCTAATCTAATAAAAGTGGGCCTAAATGATAATATTTTATTCCTAAGGTTGTTTTTGGTCGATATACACTTGTCCAATAGAATTAGGACATGTGTTAGGGTTATATTAATATCATTTTTACCCTTAATTACCCTCTTTACTTTTAACCGTGGTAAATAAAAGTAAAAACTTACTATTCACAAAAAAGTATTTTTATCTTACTGAACCAAATTTTACTCCTTGATATTAACCGTGTCTCTCGGATTTTCAAAATTCCACTCACAGAAGCGGTAAAATTATGTTTTATGTGAATTTCCAAATTCTCCTAGTAGGTGGGTAAAAGACAGTGAAAAGTTCAATAAAATTTTTATCTATCTAAATTTATTCTAAACTAACTCCACTTAATTACATTTAACATATATAGGTATTATTTAACTATTTTGACCTTAATTAGATTTAAATAAAATAAATAATTATTTAAATAGAAATTCACTTTGAAACTATAACTCAGTGTTTTTTCACTATTCATAATAAATTGAATGTTTTCAGAAAAATAACAAAAATTCACCCTAAGTTAATTTCGATACACTGAATCCAAAAATGAAGTCCATTTTGAATGTTAAAATTTAAAAAAATTCAAAATTTGGGTATTACTATTCGTAACGACTAGTTTGATTGGTTGTGGTGTGTGTTAAAACTCGAAGTTGCATACAACACACGCTACAATATTATTCAAAGAGAAGCTTACCGTGGAAGCTTGGGTTGTTACATTCTCTCCTCCTTTAAATAATTTCGTCCTCAAAATTTCAAGAATAATACTACATGAAAAGACTTGGGTGGTTCTTCATCATAAGTTCCTTAGGTTCCCACGTTGCCTCTTCCATCTTATGGTTTCACCATAGAACTTGTACCAGACGAGTTGTCCAGCTTCTCAATCCTTATTCTCTTGTGTCAAGAATCATGATGAGCTCTTCACAATAAGAAAGATCGGGTTCTTGTTCTAATTCCTCATAAGTGAGTACATTCATTGGGTCAGGCATTTATTTTATCATCAGTGATACTTGGAACACATCGTGAACTTTGGAGAGACTTTGCGAAATTGCCAAACGGTAAGCTAGAACCCTAATTCGTTCTAGAATTTCGAAAGGTCCGATGTACCTGGGACTCAATTTACCCTTCTTACCAAAATGTATAACTGCCTTCTATGGAGATACCTTCAAGATAACATGATCTCCTACCTGAAATTCCAAATCCTTCATTCGGTTATCGGCATAGCTCTTCTGCCTACTTTGAGCTGCTTTGATGTGGTTTTGGATTACATTTACCTTTTCCAATGTTTCCTCCACCAGTTCTGGGCCTATACGTTTTGTTTCACCAACGTCATCCCAACAGGTTGGTGTGTGACATCTCTTTCTGTATAATACTTCATATGGTTCCATCCAAATACTTGAATGGAAGCTATTATTATAGGAAAATTCCACCAGAGTTAAATATTGATCCCACATACCTTGAAAGTCATGTGAGCATGATCTCAAAATGTCTTCTAAGTTTTGAATAGTCCGTTCTAATTGTCCATCAGTTTGGGGATGGTAGGCAGTGCTCAAATGAAGTTCAGTATCGAGGGATTTCTGAAAATCTTTTCTAGAAACATGAAGTAAAACATGGATCACAATCTAAAATAATCGATATGGGTACTCCATGAAGTCTCACAAATTCATTAATATATATTCTTTCTAGACGTTCAATTGGTAAATCTTCTCTTATAACAAGAAAAGGTGTTGACTTGGTAAGAAGATCAACAATGACCCATATTGCATCGTTCCTTCTAGGAGTCTTTGGTAGTCCCCTGACAAAGTCCATAGGGATATTATCCCATTTCCACTCAGTTATGGAAAGAGGTTGCATGAATTCTCCATGTTGTTGCCTTCCAGCTGTCACTTGTTGACAAACCATTCATCTTGACATAAAATTGGAAATCTCCCTCGTCATGTTGTCCCACCAAAAATGTTCCATCAAAGCATTATACATTTTGGTGCTCCCATGGTGTATAGAGAAATTGGAACTATGAGCATCGTCCAACAATTCCCTTTTTAGATCAGGTATATTGGGATCACAAGGTCTCTTCCCAAATTTCAAAATTCCTTCTTCATACACAGAGTCACCCAATCTCCCATTATTCATAGCTTTAATCTTCTTTTTAAACTCTTCATCATCAGTCTGATAACTCTTTATCCTTTCTAGTAAAGATGGTTTGGAAACAATTTGAAAAATCATTGATGTTTCACCTTCCATGGTGATTCCCATATCCATCTTTACTAGATCCATGTATATTGGATCTTTTTCAACTCTAATCTTGTGAAAAACTCCATGATCCATTCTACTCAAAACAACTGCCACCTTATTTCCCTTCCCTGGGTGGTAGTGTATCGTGAAATCATAATCCTTGAATTGTTCAAGCCATCTCCTTTGCCTCATATTGAGTTCTTTCTGTGAGAAAATATACTTCAAACTCTTGTGATCAGTATAAATATCACATTTTTCACAATAGAGATAATGTCTCCATATCTTCAAAGCAAAGATTACAGCCACTAACTAAAGATCATGAGTAGGATAGTATTTCTCATGAATTTTCAGCTGTCGTGATGCATAGGCAATAACCCTATCATTCTGCATAAGGACACAACCAAGTCATTTTTTCGACGCATCACTATAAATAATGAACGCATCATTCCCCGATGTTAGAGTCAATATAGGAACATTGACTAATATTCTCTTCAGTTCATCAAAACATTCTTCACACTCTCTTTTCTAAACAAATTTAACCCATTTACATGTGAACTTCGTTAATGGGTAAGCCAATCGGGAAATATTCTGCACAAAACACCAATAATAAACTACAAGACCAATAAAACTGTGTACCGTAGTTATACCCGTCGGGGCCGACCATTATAGGATTTACTTGGTCTTAGAAGGATCAACAAGGATTCCATCTTTAGAGATAATATGGCCAAGAAAAGAGACCTCCTGAAACCAGAATGCACACTTGCTAAACATCCCATATAATTCATGTCTTCTCAGAGTCTTCAATATAACACACAAGTGATTTTAATGATCTTTTTAGCTTTTGAAGTATACCAAGATATCATCAATAAATACCACTAAAAAGTCATCAAGATATTCCTTGGAAACTCTGTTCATAAGATCCATGAAAATAGAGGGTTCATTAGTAATCCCAAAAGGAATTACTGTAAACTCGTAATGCCCGTACCTAGTTCGAAATGCTGTCTTCAGAATGTCTTCCTTATTCACACACAACTGATGGTATCCAGATCAATGTTAAATCTTTGAAAATTATTGAGCTCCATGCAGTTGGTCAAATAAATCATCAATGCGAGGTAGGGGATACTTATTCTTTATTGTTATAGCATTGATCTTCCTGTAGTCAATACATAACCTCATAGATCCATCTTTTTTCTTAACAAAAAGGATAGGGGATCCCCATGGAGAAACACTTGGGTGAGTAAATAACTTATTACTCAATTCCTCTAGTTGATTCTTTAGTTAAAATAATTCCATAGTGGCCATTGTTTAAGGGGTCTTCTATATGGGCCTTGAACCAGGAATTAAATCAATGGGAAACTCAATTTCTCATTCTAGAGTATGACCAGGTAAATCTTCTGGAAACACATCAACATATTCTCTCACAATAGGTACATCCTCTATTTGAACATTCCTTTTTATACCCATAGTTATTTCATTATATTCCTCCCCAATAATTGAATTTAGTTGAGCTACTGGGGGTGGATCTAGGTAAGAATTAGGTGGTGGCGATTCTGCTCTAAAGATAAGGTGTTCTTTATCATCGTCATCAAAAATTGTAACCTTCTTCTTCTTACAATAAATTTTTACATCATGGTCCTAAAGCCAATCCATATTGAGGATTATATCAAACTCAATCACAGGTATGATGATGAGATCAACAGATAAAGAAAATTTATATGCCCTAATGGGAACGGATCGGCAGAACTTTATAGCAATGATACTTCCCTTAGGCGTTTTAACTAAAAACTCACTTCTTAAATCAAATTGGAAATATATAATTTTATTATCAAACTGGGAAGATATGAAACAATGCGATGATCCAGAATAAAATAATGAATTTTCTAAACTTGGGGAAACCATTAAATTACCTGCCACCACGTCTTTCAGAGCTTCTACCTCAGAAGTAGTGATAACATAAGTTTGGCCTTGATCCCTTGGCCTTTTCTGAGGTGAGTTTCCCTAATACTTAGGGAATTCATTTGTATCATGTTCCATATCCCTGCAATTGCAGCACTGAACATTGGTAGCTTCTTTATTCCCTTTGCAGTCACGAGCTTGGTGGCCTTTTTCACGACACTTGTAACAGACTCCCATTCCTTTCAAGAAAGTACTGGGGCGTTTCTTCCCACATTTACTACAGGATGGATAATCAAATTTTCCCTTCATCCCTTTATTTACATTTCTAGAGTGATCAGTAGATCTCTTCTTCTCTTGCTTTTCTTTAAAGTCATAAGACTTAGATAATTTTTTTCTGTCTTGATAGCACATGAGACAATATATTCGTATGACGAGAAGGATTGTGACACTAATGCTATATGAAGAAATGGTTTTAACCCATCAAATAAATGATCAATCTTACTTCTTGTGTTATGTATATAATCTCCAGTATACCTTGATATCTTTGTAAAGTTAGCCTCATACTTTGCGACATTCTCATCCTTTGTTTGTCTTAGACTCAGAAATTTCATTTCTAAATCTACTCGATGGTCACGAGGAAAGTATTTTTCTAAGAAAATATCTTTTAACTCTCTATATTCCATATTTGATACTTGATCATATTCCATTGTTTTTTGAATGTAAGACCACCATTGATCAACATCTCCAGTGAGGCGGTAAACTACCATGATAACTTTTTCCCTTTCACTACTCCCCAAGGCATGGAATATTTTCTCCAAGGAATTTATCCATTGCTCAGCTACTAAGGGATTTATACTCCCATTGAATGTTTGTGGTTGTTTCCTCATGAATCGGTCTAACATTGATCCCCAAAGCTGCGGATCAGGGTGCTCCATACAGATAAGGTTATTATTCATAACCTGGGTGAGTTTTCCCAGTATGGTGATAAGCTGATCTGCACAAGTTGCATCACCACCTCCACTATAATTATCCTGAGTAGGAGTTTAATCCCAACATGGAGTACGTTCATTGATACAATTTCCATTTCTTCTACTAGGCACCATTTCTAAACAATGGAATACACTATATTAGTTTATGAATCGCAATACATAAATCCAAACTTGTAAAACACTTAACATAAATTTAACATTATATGGATATAATCCATAACCATAAATTTTTTTTCTTTTTTTAAAGTATATACTCATAAACCCTTTATTATTGTTTGTAAAGAATATGGGAATTATCCTAAGCATATCCCCCCAAGAGTGTTGTAACCAAGAGTGCAGCAAAGCCTGTTGTCATGCACCTATTCCCGTTCGAGTCTAGCTTAAAGAGGTGTTTTTGGGTTTTACCCCTAGGTACATTTGTGCCATATCCCCCTCTACCAGCTCATATCTAGTTAGGGATGTATTTATCGGAAAACTCACAAAATCTCTAAAATACCAAAATTCTAGGAAGTTCTTCTATACTAATACCCAAAGTCCATCTTAGGTATATGTTCTCTAATCATAGTTTATCTAAATCTAGTTTCCAAGGTTTTTACTAAACTTCCTCTGATACCAACTATAACACCCCAGACCCAGTTACCCAGAGTCAGTGCATTATTACATAATATTGGCATGATCACAAAAGATCAAGTCTCGAATGACCAATTAGTTTATTATCCTTAGAATCACTAGATACATTCATAAAGTTTACATTACATCATAAAATGTAAACTAAAACAACATAGTCTCCATAGTCCACACTCATATCCCCTCATACTATCCTTGTAGGTCATTCAGAAAATACTTCTTCACATCATGGGAATAATAAAACATAGAAAGGGGTGAGCTTAGATGCCAAGTAAGGATAACAATATAGCGGAAACTTTCATAAATAAGCATAAACATTTAAGGCAATGTATAACTAATACAAAAGCCTTTTAAACTATAACTTCAGCATAATATGGCATAAATAAATTGAAATAATGTCATTTACTTATTGACACAGATATTCTACTAGTCGAATAATCACATACAATATCAATTACCACTTTCATAATGATGGAATGCATAATGTCAGACTATAAAAACCATATAGTCAAGGCCTTGTGCCAAGACTACAAATAATATTTTTTCAAGGCCTTGTTCCAAGACACTAGTTTGTCTCATGAGACCTACCGATGCATCGAGGAGCTATAGCAGGCTCCACCCGTCACTTATTAAGTCCAATGCATTCCTCATATGAGCAGGTTTAAACATAACATGAACATTCGTATTAAAACTAGCATAAAAAATGTCAATAATTTATCCATAAACCATGAATGGTACAAAAATAACAAATCCAGACTAAAAAATATCACAAAACCTTCAATACAATATGGACGTTTTTTATCATAATAAATAATATTCAAATAATATTAAAATCCATCAAAGGATGTTGACATAGATTAAATCAAAACTATTTGAGAGAAATATCTCTTTTTTTAAATCATGTAAAAGTCACATAATTATAAAAGAAAATAGTTACTTTGAAAATATTCTTATAAGCTTGTAAGTTATGCTTCGACGATTTTATAATGGCATAAAATAGCGGCCCCCACCGTATAAGTTAAAAAATACATTCTTACATTAATTCTGTCGAAGAGGTTAAAAAGGACCTTGTTTGGAAAAAGACAGAAAGATTTCTTTATAAACTTCTTATAAAAATTCAAAAGGGGTATAAATGACTTTAACCTATAGTCTGTAAAATAGTAAGAATGATTTGAAATACATTTTTAAGAAACATGGATGTGGATGATAAAGATGTCCCAGTAGATAATTACTAATAAACATCCTCAGATAATGAAGATATTGTGAAATAAACCCTTACCTTGTACTTTTCCTTGGTGTAGGGTAGGTTAACCTCTTGTATAATGGTGAAATATTTGTTATTAAATTATAAAATAATCATATACATTAATATGATATCATATATGATCTTTTAACATTTATTTTTTAATAATATCTTAGTATTATCATCGTTTCAGGTGTTAACGGATTCGTTTTCCTTTATATTATTTGTTATGTGAGCCATATTTTTTTATGTATGGGCTGTATATTATTCATATCCATAAATATATCATATCTTTAAATTTTTTAATCATCAAATGACATTTAGTCTTGAATGGATACGATGGGGAATGAATCTCATCGCGTTCGTGGAGACAGTAATCCATACGTGCGCACGAGCGACAATTTCATTCTTTTGATATTAAAATAATATATAATTGGATAGTATATCGTATATACAGAATAATTATCATGTTATATTTATTATTTAAATGAATTAAACATCATTACCATACCCATCCAAATAATAATGATTTTAATAACAATTACTACACGACATGGAGACGGTAAGCCATACGTATGTACGTATGGTGAAATGTCATTAAAAGGATGGATAAAATACTGAATATGGTCATACCATATTTATAATAACATCATAGTATATAGAAGATACTAGAGTTATTATTTTATAATGTAAATAACAAATAAAGAAGAAGTTGAAGAAGAGAGGAACTTGAAAAAGGTTAGTGAAAACATTACCTCTTATTCGGGTTCTTCCTTTTGATTTGATCAAAAGGGATATTTATGTTGGCATTATGATCAAAATAAGGCCTCTAGGTTGAATTGATAGAATTTTATAGAATATTTGGGCTGGTTTTGGCTGAGACAAAAGGTTTTGAAGGTGTTAATTAGAGAGAATGGGTAGTGCCCTTTTATAAGAGGGGTGAGGGTCACCTTTGGAAGAGCTAGAAATATTATTTTATAATAAATTCATATTCGGTTTATAATGGCTCCAAAGAAGATTATTTAAAGGTAAAGGTGGGTATGGGTCGAAATGCTTTCAATAAAAATATTTTAGACAGTTTTGGGTCACTATAGTAACCTTATCATTTATATTTATCTCTTAGTTAAATAGTTTGACATTTACCACGTCTCTTTGTATTTTTATATTATATAGTTAATAAACATATTATATAACTACAAGCGACCCCCCAAGTGGTCCATTAATGATACAACTATCATTATATAAGTCATTTGGCTGAACCTTAGATTTTTAAGAATAGAATATCAATTAATAATATAATATTTCTTTTAAAAACTCTTTGATGTCAATTTTGTCACTATTGGGTTTTTTGTTTTTGATAATTTCATAACAGAATTATTACTTTGAACAAAATTTATATAACAAATCCTAATATGTCATATTAACCTATAAAATTAGTGGAATTCATAAAAGGTCTCAAATTACATTTATTTTGATATTTATAATATCAATTATTTTAATATTTCATTAATTAGGTAATTATTGCATCACCATTGTGTCATAAATTAATAAAATAATTTAATATCTAAAAATTATAAATAAAATTTCATTATGTATTAAATCTTTCTATATTTATAATGAATATTTATAATCTAATTTATCTTCTGTATAACCCTATTTTAAAAATGTTTTAGTTAATAAATGTTGATTTTAACTCTTTTAACTATTCTTTGAATTAAATAATAATAAATGTCCTAATCTAATTCAAGTGGAACTAAATTATAATATTTTATTCCAAAGGTTATTTTTGGTCAAGATACAGTTGTCCAATAGAATTATAAAATGTGTTATTATAATATTAATATAATTGTTAGCCTTAATTACCCTATTTACTTTTAACCGTGGTAAATAATATTAATAAGATACTATTCCCCAAAAAATATTTTTATATTATTTATCCACATTTTTCTCCTTGATATTAACCATGTCTCTCGGATTTTTGAAATTCCACTCACATAAGTGGTAAAATTAGGTTTTATGTGAATTTCCAAATTCTCCTAGCAGGTGGGTAAAAGACGGTGAAAATTTCAATAAAATTTTATATATCTAAAATTATTCTAAACTTAATCCAATGAATTACATTGAACATATATAGGTACTATGTATCTATTTTGACCTTAATTAAATTTAAATAAAATAAATAATTATTTAAATAAAAAAATTGGTTTTAAACTATAACTCAGTGTTTTTTCAATATTCATCAAAAATTGAATGTTTTAACCCTAAGCTAATTTCGATACTCCGAATACAAAAATGAAGTCCATTTTGAAAGATAAAATTTATAAAATTCCAAAATGTGGGTATTACTATTCATAACGGCTAGTTTGATTGGTTGTGTTGTGTGTTAGAACTCGAAGTTGCGTACAACACACGCTACTGTATTATTCAAAGAGAAGCGTACTGTGGATGCTTGGGGTGTTACACTAAAAATGACATATGAAATGTATGGATTATATCATAGCTCATGGTTTGACATTTCTGAAATCATAGATTATTATGCATGATTTTTTTAGGAACGAAGTATAAATGAATAAGATGGAAAAACATAGATAAAAGACCCGGAAGTATGTGTAATGATTAAGATGTCTACAGTTTAGGGATTGATGAGTTATAGATGATGATATTTTTTAATGTATTAATAATGGGATTACTTTGGAAACATTTTCTAGTACGTGTAACCCTGATGTCTGATATGTGAAAATTTTATTCAAAGAAGAATTATCTTTTATTTTTTGGATAATTATAATGAACTATTTGGGTTTATATGCTCTTTGAATTTGGGGAAATTGCAGGTTATTACATTTTGGGATGAAAAATTAAAGTTACTAGATAACCATGGTGAATAAAAAATGTTCTGGTTATTTTTTATGAATTTATATAATTCTTGGGAGTGTTATTAAATTATATAGTTTTTTGAAAAATGAAAACACACAGATAGTGTGACAACACATCACGTCGGACAATATTGTGGGAATAGAACACACAACAAAAGTGAGACTATGATTTATTGCCTACCACGGGACTATGTAAAGTCCCTGGTTAGCATGAAAAATCATTTTTAGTTAGATTATTTTTTGAATCAAGAATAATTTGATTTTGGGTTATCTATGGAAATTATTAACCAATAATGGAGAATATGTTATTAGGTTAAATACTTTTTAGTAAGATAGATTAATTGAAATTGATGTTATTTCGAGATAATTGTTAAGATTTATCTTGGAAGATTGTGTAATTCAATCCTTTGGAGATTTTGTTTTCAATCTATATTTGGATTACATTGAATAATTTTATGGATAACAGTTTATTGAATGGTCTTTGTTGAACGTCTGATATTGTAAGACAAATTTTTGAGATTAAGAGTAGTTTTTATTTTTGTAAACGATTATCCTCTTTTGATATTATTTGATCTTATACTAACCATTTTGTTTTTGGTTAATGTTCTAAGAAAATGGAAATATATAGTTTATCTTTTTTTTATTATTTAATTATTTAGAAGTTGACTATATCACTTTTAATGTGAACAAGTCATCTTGAATACTCATCATTTAGAGAAAAGATTAGTTTATGGTAGAAATATAGTAAAGGATGAATGTCTACAAGAAAAGTAAGTATGTTTCGTTGTCTTCTTATTCACACTATTAAATAAATTCCTCAACATTATAAAAGGGAACTTCAAACAAAAAGTTTTTTTGTTTACATTTCATAATAGGGAATCCATGACCGCTTAACCCAGCAAAAATTTGTGATTTTATTTTGGTTAAATTTTTTCTAATCATGTTTTCTATCGCTCTCTATCAGAACATGATAGTTTGTTTTCTCCTCCATATCCATGTTTTTGTGGAATCCTAGTATCAGTTGTCTTGGGTTAGCTTTTCTCTTTTATTTCATTATTTTAAAGTGATAGTTTTATTGATTATTTTTTGATGTTGGACTTATAATGAAGTTTCTTACCCAAAATTTTAAATTGTGAGGATGCAATTACCAAAATGGGGGAAGGATGTAACATCCTAGGTAAATTGAGAATATAATATTTTAATAGTTATTAATATTTTGGAATTAAATATTAATTTTAATTTAATTGGGGGTGCTATGTTTAATGGCGTACCTGATATGCAACTACGAGTTTCTTTGAAATCTTATCTTACACACAACGTGAACTTATACTGAAAAGTAAAATAATAAAGTAATATTATTTTAAGTAGTCATTAACGGCTAGCTGTTATAATGGTGGGAAAGAACATAACTAACTACAATGTGATTATACATGTTGTATAAGTATTTTTACATTTACCCAATAAATTTTAGAATCTTAAAATAACAATGAATCAAATTTTAAGCATAAATACTCTAATATTCTTTAGAGGGTTGATTTACCACCTTTTGATGGAAAACCATTTTCAAATCTAGTTTTTATCATATTTAAATGTTCTATTTCAAAAAAATAATATTTTTCTTTATGTTGGGTACATCAAAATTTACTTTGGATGAAATTATGGTATTTTATGATGATGTTCATTTCATTAATGAATAGTGAAAATATTTTATTATAATTCAAAACATCTTTTTAATATAATTTATTAATAAGGTTAGATTATCATTTAAATAGTTTTAAATTGTAATTATATTGTTTTTTTTTACCATTTAATCCAATTTTGGTCATTTTAAGTAATTTCAATTTTAAATTGGACGTAAACAATAATCAATCTTTTGATAGTTATTATTTCATAAAAACATGATTTTTTGTTTTGACAGTTGGAATTAATTTTAAATTAATTTCTTCCACTTTAGTGTTTTGAATTTGTAAAAAAGGATTCCATATTTGGAATCCAGAGGTCCAAATTTTTTATTTAGGTAACTTTTATTTTTAGAAATTATGAATATTTACTTCAATAAATATTTAATTTACCAAAGTTAAAGGGTAAATCTGGTAAATAAGGGTATAAAGTAATATAATAATAATAATAAATTACTCTAACATGTGTCTTAATCCTATTTGTTGATACATTTCCGACCATGGGCATCCTTGGGTCAATTATGGGACCCCATGGAGCCACTTGGGAGTGATAATGACACTTTATATTCAATAATTAAAAGTTAAGAAACAAATGACATAAACATATATGTTTTAGTAAAACAATTTTTAACATGGGTTTATTTAAGTTATCTCTTAGACTATAAATTTTAATTATAAAGCTAAAAATATTTCCTACATCATGGTATTTTATTTATAATTTTCAGACATCAAATAAATCAAATTATTTATGACACAATGATGATGCAGTGTTTACCTAATTAATGAATGATTTAAATAAATAAGATTATAAAAATTAAAACAATGTCCAAAACCTATTCAATTATTATTGGATGACTATATTTCTAAAATTAGTCTTCTTATATTCTACTTTATTATTTTTGGACCATTTGAAACTGAAGATAATTTTATAGTAAAATAATATTTTCAATCATCCCTAAAGAGACCCTCCTCCCCCTTATAAAAATCCATTCCCTCTATCCCATTACTCACATATCTCAACAATCTTGGCTTTTCCAAAATCTTCCCAATTAAGTTAGCTATATCCCTATCCTACTCTTATAATCCTTACCTTTTTCATAAGGCACTTAAAGTAAACCTTTTGGTTCAAACAAATGGGAGTTACTCGGTTTAAAGGTAACATATTCTCTGAAGTTATTTTTTATTTTACTTCAACAACTCCCTAAACTATTTTTATTCTTTTATTTTATAAAAAAAACAGTATAAAAAATATACTAGGTTTTTGTTATGATAAGTATTAGAACTACACTAACAAACACCTTCATCTAATAGTTAAATAACATACTATTTCTGTAGATAGTGAACTACTGCCTCACAAAATGAGGATTATTCAATTATCTCCTACCGCCTCTCATGGTTACCATTATGATGGAACTGTTTTTAAATGTGATATATTTTATATTTATATTGTTTTAATTTTTCTGTATTTTCCATTTTATAGCATACCTCTATGGTTTCAATAATGGGTAAACATGATAATTTCATTTGAGGAAGTGTGGACTACATCCCCCTGAAAGTGATATGACTCGTTCATGCCATACGTGGAATGTATAAAGGATGTAGTTTCTACAATTTTATATGATATTATACTGGAATTATAATATACCTATTTATCATTAATTTTTCATTCCATTAAATATGAAATAAAAATGAATGTAGCGGTCATGAGTACGGATGACTTACTGTCTCCAGGAATGGTGCATTTCATTTCTTATCTCCAAATGTTATGTACTATTATAAATACATATATAATGGATATTTATGATATATATGATATCTAAATCATGAATATTATTCTGTAGATAATTGAATTTTTACCACATGGTCAATTTGTAATTATAATAAGTTCATTTTTTGACACAAGTTCCGAACATCGACAAAATGTCCAATATGGACTCAAATAATTAACTGATTGTTATAGCAAGGTAATAAGTAATATAAATGGAATAATAAAATTTATAATTTATCTTAAGCATGTATAATTTAACTTAAGTTTATTATTCATGAATAATAAGGAACAAACGAGTCAATTCAGACATGAGGTAAGGGGGTTCTTATCTCAATTTTAATTCAGTGAGATTTCCATTATTCACCACTTATTTATTACATGTGGTGTATTGTGTAAATAAATTTGATATATATTATCATGATTCTATTTATATTCTTGGTATTCTGTTATTCATTTGGGGGTTATTAACTTTTTTACAAATGACATGATGGATTATAATGTGGTAAGGGGTTTTCAAATCACTTTTTATTCTCGTGAGATTCATGTTATATTTGCCAGTATTTCCTTTTGTGTGGTGTATGTACTGCCCATGATTGTATTAATTATGTAATATAATTTAATTTTTTTTAATTACATCTTCATTTTATGATCCTTCTGTCATGGGTTGTATGTTTCGTAAGATATCAATCCGTGAGGGAATCTTTCACCCTCCTCATTTTAAAAGACTTCATTTATGTTTTATCTTTTAATTTCCACTTTATTGTGTCGGGATGTGTTATTATATATCCTTATTTATGTAAATTTTATGTCCAAGTGATTATAGAACATTTTAACTCTCATTAGGTCATTTTCTAAATTTTAATGTGACGCCATTAGGATGTCAAATTTCTGTAAGAGAACTTCTGGACCCAATTTCAATTCTTTGGGGTAAACTTATACTTCTTGTTTATATCATGCTATGAATATTTTTTAATGTCCACTAATTGGTTTATACATAATATCCACTTATATTGGTTGTATTATACCTTTTCACACATAATTATGTCATTGATTTGTTCTTAATATGACGATATGATATTTTCAAGGGACTTTGTCTCAATTTACATTCCATGAAGACTTATTTGTTGTTATACACCAGTTCAATTTTATATCATGTATATATTTTCCTTTAATATATTATATCATGAATCTACTTATTCTAAGGATATTATATGATTTTTTTAATTTTATTATGTAAATATTTTTATTCAAGTATTTTCTCATGTGGTAAGGGACTCTTTAACTGAAACATTGTTTTAAATGTTTTACAGATTTATTCTTATAAATATTTCTCATTTAATGACCATGTTTTCCAAATGGTTTTTAGGATTTATTTATGTTAACATTAATGTTTTAAAATGTTAATTCCTTTAAAAGTTTCAAAGTGGAATGGGACACTTTTATTCAACAATATCTTTATAAAATTCTTTAAATGGTTTTGAAAATGGTTTGACAAAGCATTAATTATGTCAATATCATGAAATGATGTATTGTGATTAGAATGTGGAAATGTTATATTTCTATTATTCTTGTGTTATGTGTTATGATTATGTTGTGATTATTTGGCAATATTTATGTATCTGAGTGGTTCTGTGATAACCCTAGGGTAGGTGAGCCCGAGATAGCTCTCTAATGAATTGGGTAACGTGAAAGAGCCAAATGTTAATGTTTTCCCTAAAAGATTTAGGTAATATAATGGGATTGGTTTTCTAATGTAACTATATATTTAGCTGTTATAGCTACAATATATGTATGTTATGTATGCCACAAGTTACCTTTTTGATTTAGGATTTCTATGTCTTATTCATAAATCTTATGATTTCAAGAGGTATGTAATGACTAAAAGGTATGGCATCATTGATCTGTATTTATTTATGGGATAATGTTTTCTTTCATTATTATATAACACTTACTAAGATTTTTATACCCATCCCATGTTTTCTAAATGTTTTACATGGGACTTAATGATGAATAGGGTCAAGGATGGGATCAAGGAAAAGTCTTGTTGTCTAAAACTAGGAACTAGACATGTTTATTTTTAAGATTTTTTATTTTATAAAAGAAATGGATACTGAGTAGTAGTGACTACATGTAATTTTAATGTTGATATGTAATAGTTAAGGCCTAATTATCAAAAACACTAAACCTGAATAGATCCTCAATTTGAATTGTTCATTTAATTCAAGATTATGTAATGTTTTATGGCTGGGTAATTATACCTTGTTGGTGTTTTTACCTCTATGTACACCTCTTCCAAAACCATGTCCACTTATAGTATCCATATAGGGATGTATTTTATTGGATAACCACATAATCTATACTTACTAAAATTTAGAGATATTATATTATACTAATTATTATACCAATGGAATTCTCTAGAGTTTTCTAATCACAATCCCAAAAATAACTGAACATTTAAACTAATATAATCTATAATAATATTGATATTATTTTCACATTAATACAGGATTTATTATATTATATTACACATAATACAACCTAATGGATAAATAACTCTTGGGGAATCAGGAATTCTGTACATAGAATAACATATTGAACAAGGGATACAATAATATTATAGAAAAATTCCTTAACATTCTTATGAAATTCTATGGATTCTCGAAACTACATGGGATAACATGGGGAGAATTATAAAAAAATGGTGATATATAAATCCATGTAATATAATAAACAACTCATATAATAAAAAAGAGAATAAATGTTCTAAAATAAGAAAATAAATGGTACATAAAAAGATTAGGAACCAAGAAATTGAACAATTATACCAGATATAGTATGATAATCATAAATATGACATGTAAAATTTGGATACAACATAAAACAATTAACCATAAACATAGGTAACGGCTAAACCCCCCCCCCCCAAGAAATCATGGCAGATAAAGTAAAATATGGCAATCAGGTTAAATATCTATCCCAACATGAAATAACAAGATAGTAAACATTACACATTTCATTGGATCACTATATGGTCATACCCATCATATTTATTTTATCATAATGCATAAGTGTGAAACATAGTCAAAAAACATGGATTTATTAATCATAATGATTTATTCTATGATTAAAGACTGTGGAATAAAAATATTTAAGTTCCCAATCAAAAAGTATGTGTGAATAAATGTGAACACCCTTAATAAGAAATGGGTGTTTTTTTAGTACACAACTCTTTTTCCATGGGAGACCATAGTGAAATTTCGGGAGAATAATGATGTACCCAAATAATTCATAAAAATTGATTGATGGTAGAGGAAGTGGTATCTAATCACATATATATCAAATGGGTAGTAATAGAGACATGGAGAAGTGTATCCCAACATTATGTTTTTGGAAATAGAAGGTTTAAGATAATGAAGACACTCGAATAGTGAAGAGAATCATAACTATATTTCAGTATTGTTATGGGTGTAAATAAAGGATATTGAGAGGATTAATTATATAGAATGGGGATATATTCATTTATACCTTAAATTTTATGTAAGGGTGATATATAAGAACATATTACTAGATAATAAAATGGAATTTTAGAGCCATAACCTAAAATAAGTTCACTAATTGAAATGAGAAGAGAGAACTCCATTATGAAATTTTTCATGGAAAGAGGTGTATATATAAGATCATGGGAGTCTTAATGAGAGATAAATCCATATTCAATCATGTAGAAATAAAAATTAAATTATTTTTGATATTCAATAACATATCCCAACAGGAAAAAATTATGAAACATCACATAAAAGAAGTGATAGAATAAAAAAAGAGTGAAAGTTCCCATACCTGATTTTTTGAAAGTAAATTATTGGGACATGATTCTTGATATCCTATTGTAACCTTGGGATTAATATATATAGTGGATGTAAGAGTATGGAAATGACAAAATTATTTTTAATTAACATAAATTGGAGTTTGTGTGGGTTTAAATATAAATATGGGTATTTCATTATTATTTAGGTTTCTGACTCTGTATAATAAAATACCCAAAACCAAAAACCATCCCATGGTTTTTGAAAATGGTTTCTAAAAAATGTTTTTATACTATATTAATTTTAATTAATAGAGTTTAATTTTTTTATATAATTCTTATTTATTATATGAAGGTGAGTCACACTTTGAAATAAATGATTCCAAAACCAAAAAAAATATACTATAGGTTTTGATGGTTTCATAATGTATTTAAAAAACTAAATCAATTAAATATCAAATAACATTATTTAAAATATAAAAAATTAATTTGTTAGTTGATAAATGTTATAGTATTTAGTACATCATTTATGGGTCATTATGATGTAATAATACACAATGTATATTTATGTGGTATTTAGTTTTTACCCGAAAATTTAATAGTCTTAAAAAATTATGAAAAATTTACCATGGGGAAATTTCAAAATTATGATTCAAAATATTATATTCATTTAATCTCAATAATTTTATAAATATTTCATTTTTCACTTTTAATATGAAATTGGAAATTATTATGAAATGTTGGGTTTTTTGACAATATGATTTTTCAAACACTTATAAAAATTTTATTTGACTTCAGAAACATTTTATGATCATTTTTATATGATAATACTTAAAATATTATTTTTTGAAAAAAAAATAAATTAATAATTGAATTAAATAATTTAATTTGAATATTAATTAAAAATACAATCTTTGATTTTGTTGTATCAAAATATAAATCATTTACAATGCAATAATAATAGGTTGAAATAATTAATTATTCTATAAAAAATTTCCTATTAATATTTATAGAGTATTGATACATATAACATTGATACACCATCAAACACCCTAAGAGTAAGGTGTTTAAGTATGGTAATTTTATGTGGTAGTTAGACTAATATGGATTGGGATGTGATATTGATGTGCTTGAACTTTTCATGAAAATGGTTTCCATCATGCTTATGTTGTATGATATAAATATTGTATTTGTCAAGGGAAAAACTAAGAAATTCCATCTCTTAAAGATCCACTGATTAATGGGATTCATGCGGTATGATACTACTAATTGAGGCCATCACTTCCTTTATCTTCTCAATATTATTTGTTAAAACACTATACAAATACTAATCATCTGACCACTATTTAAAGACTATATTATGAATGGTAATGACACTTAAGTATCATTAAATTAAAATTGGATATAATAAAAAAATAAACTAATTTTTTTCTATAACCATATCACTTAATAATACATTTAATTGAATCAAAATGGGGGTTTTATTTATATCAGTTCCAATCTTTACAAATATACCTTTATCCCTTTCCATTTGTTTCCTTCTGTAGGGGACTAGGTTGAGTTGGATTATATTATTTACTATCTTCAATATCTTTAATATATATTGTATATTCATTCTCTTTTTCTTCCAATCATGTTTATATTTTCATTAAATCCTTATAGTGAATATTTTTAGCATTCACTTACATGTACCTTCCATAGTTGTCTTAAATGTTTCTTCAATTTTTCCGTGAAATAAACTTCCTTATATCCAAAATTATAACATTTAAATTAATATATATAGAAAGAGTTTATTCAATATGATAATTAATATGGCATCATTCATCTTTTTTCTCATCCATACATTTACCGATTCAAATTGTTCTACGAATATCCACAGTAATACATGGTTTAAAGATGAAATAAATAGAATATACAATTGATGAGAAGAAAAATTTATATCCATAATTCCTCCACATACCCTAAACATTATGATATTTAATTTAAATTTAAAATGTCTTCAAGTAATATGGATTGTTATTAGAACATTTATTTTATCTATTTTAAATAGTCACAATTCAAAAATCTGGTGACTTGGGATTAATATTGAAACCACCACCCATTTTTATTCCCTAATTCAGATTTTTTTTTCTCCACATGATATCTTAAAATAACATATTATATAACTTTTATACACACATTTGTACCACTTTAAATTTTTAATGTTATTAAAATCATCCAATCCTCTCTTGATCTTTTCAATCGATTCTCTATATGTTAAAACTTATAATTATACCTTCATCTATGAATAACGAAATTTCACTTCTAATTCAATTTTTTTATCAATGAAATAACCAATTATTCATGGTAATCTACCATATTTTCTATTACCTCTAAATTAATGTTAAGGTCATTAATATTCTTTTATCATTACTTTAATCATTTATTATAATTCCATAACAATTTATGATATTTAATGATCGGGGAAAAATTACCTCACCCTTATTTAATCCATTAATTCTTGGATTCATGTGGATCCACATATGTCTTTGATTATTTGAGTAAATATATATTGAATCATATTTTTACGTATTTATTTCCCTTTCAAATCCCTCTCATGTTCCATCCTGATATAAACAGTTCCATCAGTTTCATTTTTATCATTCTTTTCATAAATTATCTATTAAAAATATTCCAACATGGAATCATATGTATGTTACTTCAATTTTGATTAACTACCCAAAGACACTATTTATTATAATATTATTTTATTCTTAAGTTTTTCATCATATAGAATTTCATTATAGAAAAAGATGAAATTAATGTGTCTCTTCTAGGATTGATGATTATTTTTAGATTATTTATAGTTTCTACATCGGTATCTATATCATAAAATCATTTTGTATGACACATTTAAATGTTCAAAACATTAACCCTTAAAAACATTATAGAACTAGATTTACATAAAATATCATTATTCATTTATTTAATTTCCAAGCAACTGGAGTGATTACTCAGTCATCCATATCTGCTTGACTATCACCACCTTTATAGGTGTAACATATAGAGACCCAGTATTAACATACAAAGGCATTACATTACTTTTTATGAATACTTAAAACATTAAAAATATACTCCCAATGAATATACTAGTCCAATGAATTGTGAAACCTGGAAAGATGAAAATGGTGCATAAGTGATCTAAATTATATACCGATAGGTTCTTCATGACTATAACCTATCTTAGACACATAAAACAAAATAAATAACTTCATAACCTGGTTGATGAAACTAAATAGGGGGTGATCTAATATTCTTAGTAACAGTAAATATGGGAGACATATAAGTTTAAACATGAACATAGTGTTATGATAATGTGGTCATAAAAATATAATATCACTTCCTACATATCAAAGATCGTACACTGTAATCATGGAATAAATATTATATATTCATAAGATAGTAATAATATGAAAATAATGAACCTAAGACTTGAATAAATAATATAGGAATAAAGCATGGATTTATATTAGAAACATAAGTATATAATATGATATCCATAATATCTATAGTATCTCTTCCAAGTCCATCTTAGTAGTATGGGTTCACTCCCCATACCATCTTTTTAGTAATGGTTCACTCTAATGGGAATCTTACTACCATTAGTTCTGTCACGACCCATCCTCGGGGCCTGTGCGGTGACTACCCCATGCCCGCCTTCTGTAGGCCAGGGGCTGGCGACTAGCACCAAGGCGTAATTCCCGGTAAAAAGGGAAGGCATTGCCTTTGTAAAGTAAACAAACACCACCGAGCAAGCAAGCAGAAGTAAACACTAAGTAAAAACTGGGTACAACAGTAAGTGCGGAAAAGTAAGTGGGCAAAAATACAAACCCAAACTGAAAGTAAAGTACAACTGAAAAAGGGAGTACCGCAATTGAAAATTAATGTCGCAGCCTCGAGCCGTCCACTGGAAGTCCCACCTGAATGGTGGGTAAAGATAGCCTCCACAGCTCCTCAGGTCCAGCCGTCTGCTCCGAGTACGTCCCACCCAGTAGTCCACCTCCAGGTACCGACCTGCTCCGCAAGCCTCAACCACGATCAGCGATGTCCGTCGTCTGCATCCAACACAATGTAGTGTGGGCATAGCCCGTGCAGGGGTAAGTATAAGCTACTCAGTAGGGACCCTGAGACCCCCGAAGGTCTCCCAGAATCCACAAAGGAAAGATACAATCACGAAGTAACATCCGACACTACTTAGGTATATTCCCATACATATACCTAAGTTATCAATTCCAGTTCAGCTCCAACATCTGAGTTCAAGTACGATTCAGTCCACATAGGAAATCACAACCCAATCCACACAGGAAATCATAACGTAATCCACACAGGATATCAAGTCAAAGTTATCGAAGATAAGGATTGAGAGTCATGATTCGGCTCACACAAGTATACTTCTTCATAAGAAGATAGAGATGATCAGATGTAGCCACTGTTTCATCTAAGCCGTTGTACCCACACATGATAGATAGGTACTAACCCCCGCAATGACCCACAAAGGATCGATAGGTAAATAACCCCTGAAAGGACCCAAAAAGGATCGATAGGTAACTAACCCCCGCAATTACCCACACAGGATCGAACCCACATAGGATCTGTAGGAGCTCGCCCACACAGGACCGCTGAGCGCTGACCCACACAGGATCATACCCACACAGGATCGGTAGCACTGATCCACGTAGGATCGCTAAGTGTTGTAGTCTTCACCGTCAAATCCATGGAGGATTCCTGCACAGCCGTCATCGTCGTCGCAGTCGCAGCCAGCACTAGGGTTCCCGCACACAGCAAGCTCGTTCGGCAGGGTCCGGTCCATGAGCCGAGGGGCTGATACATCAACTGACACATAGTCCAGAGTTGATGTATCCAAATGTTCCGTATCGTCAACCGGAACTCAACGTCATAGACGGGGCGTCAATCGGACGCCCGGTCTGAGAGTTATTGGCTTTTCCGTCCTAGGGGCCCAGTTGGGTTTTAAATAAAAACCAGCCCGACCATACTCCAAATGTTTCCAAACCTCGAGCGGAGTAAGACAAAAGGTCAGTCTCACTAAGAGGAATCCAACAAAGTCGAAGGCACGTCAATCGGACGTCCGGAGCTCAAGATATATGCGTTTCTACTCCAAGGGCCCGGTTGGTTTCATGTACGAACCAAACCGGCCAAACCCAAAGTACTCCCAAACCTTGAGTGTAATATATTGAAACGACTGTCTCAATCCAAGGATCGCATCACCGCTAACGGTGCGTCGATCGGAGGAATGTATCCCATGTTATGAGAAAAAGACCGAAAGAGGTCCGGAAGTGGGGGTTTTGGGCCCAGACCGATCCGGCCTGAGACCCCCTAGGTCGGCCCGAACCGGGTCGACCCGACCCGGGTCTGGGTCTGGCCCATCTTTGGCGCAGCCCGGCTCGGCGCGCTGGTGCGGCCCGGTCTCCAGGTGGCTTGGCCGTTTCGGCCGAGCGGATGGGGGTGGGGGGGGGGGCTTCCCCCCTATTTCGTAATCGCATCCCCCATGTGGGGGGCCACTACATTTCCGGCCAGCCGGGGGTTACGACCCCCGGCTCCTCCCCTGACCGGTCGGCCCGCTCCGGCGGGCAGGCTGCTGCCGCCATGGGACCGGCGTGGGCTGGTCCCCCTGCTCTGACTGCAACCAGTCCCTGCTCTGCCGCGACCTAAGGCTGTGGCCTTGGTCCGTCCGGCGCGGCATGACGGCGCAAGGCCCTTCCACCGCGGCCCCGCTCCAGCCATGGTGCCTTCGGGGTTCTTTGGCGCAGCGCGACAGCACCACGGCTTGTTTTATTTCAACGGCACGGCGTGACGGTGCTGGGTATTCTTGCTGCATGATCCCGCACGGTGTGACGGCACCGTGCCATACCTGTTCAAAACCACCACAAGGTCGACAACATAATTAAGGGAGGAGGGTCGGCCATGTTTGTGCGGTCCGACCCCCTCCTGTTAATTGATAGCAAGCAGTCCAATTGAACAAGGAATGATGACGGAAGAATTCACGAATAAAAATAATAATAATAATCCCCTACCTCATTGAATTTGTTGACCGAGGGTTCGTCGTGGAATTTATCATCGCAGAAGAAGACGTCACGGAAGGAGAGAGTCGTTGGTGTCGTGGTATACGGCGTAGCGTATTCGATCTCTGAGGATTCAGCATTCTTCATCGGAGATCGAGGCGTTCTTTGCGTTCTTCGCGTTCTTCGGCGAAGAAGATGAAGATCTTCAAGACTCCCCTTTTTCTCCCAATCCCCTCTCAACAAGCTCCAACAAATAAGAAAATAAGTGCTTTCACTTATTTTATTACCTATGTCTTTTGTATTTGAAATTAAAATAATGAATTAAACCACTTAATTAATTCATGTCATTTAAAAAGAGAGTTAAATGATTTTAGGGAATATGAAGGGGTGGGGTTCATGTCGGCCCCACCGCCCTCATAACCTCTCATGGGAAGATGGGTGGTTACCCAACTTCCACCCAAAGGTTTTAACTACTTAGTGAAAATAAAAAATGTTGCTCAATTTTTATTTTAACTTCCACAATTTTTATCAACTTCTCCCGTGTAAACGCAACTCTGGAAAAGGTGTTTCTAAGCAATTACCGGCACTGCGAATCCATCGGTGCCCTCAGAAATTGATTCCGAGCACCGGTTCAAAAGTCAGAAAATCTTTCTTGTTCGTTCACTGAATGTACCCGAGCTAAACATCGCATAGAAATTCCGAGCACACCGGGCCTCGGAATCAAGTGCCGCCAGAAACCACGTTCTTGTAAAATCTCAAAGAAAATTAAGAAAAAAATTCCCTTGAATTTTACGGGTCTTTACAAGTTCACTTTTAATACCATTTTGGTAGTCATGATTCATACCCATAGCCATCATTGTAGTCAATTTTCATTCACAAGACCATCTTATTCTATCTCACAAGATCTAAATCTTTACCTAAATTATTTGAGGGAGATATAGGTCCCACCCATCCAATTATTAAATCATACAATTATGGGCCAGAAAATTATAAATAATCAGATCGTGACAAACGAAATGAAATGGTTATCATAAAATGTAGACCTATCACATCCTATGGATAAAGATACTAGTTTCATAATCATTTCATCAAAATCAAAACCTGTAAAACATAGCAGGTTTCAAAAGCATATAACTCGTGAAAGGGAAACATGTTTCATAAACTTGATTCTATAAAAACATAAATCATTCATTGAAATAATTTAAATGGAAAACATTGAATTCTTTCCCCAAAAATCTATGATTTACACCAATGGATGTCATATTAGATGGTAAATAAATTTGAAATAACTTTTGAAAACATTTCTTGACAGAAATATCCTTTCTACATTGAAAAATTCATTTTGAAAACATAAAACATTTTTGAAAACATATTAATTTGAAAATGAATCTGAAAATTTATAAAATATTATTTGAAAAAAATTAAATTTATAAAATTATTTTTCTGGGAAATTAACTTCTAAGATAAATTGAATGAATTTTTTGAAAATTTTTAAACATTATTTTATAAATAAAAAAAATTTCCGACCAAATAGAAAAACACGGTCAGAGTTTTCTTATTAAAATTTTTGCAACAATATTAAGTTCCAAATTTGGACAAATTTACTAATACATGGGGAAATACCAAATACAAATAATAATAAAAATATCTTGAGTTTTATCTAGAGATATATCAAAATATTTCATTAATGGAGCCATAATAATTAATAATCCTTAAAAGCATTGAGATTATTTCAATAAACTCTTACATCATTGTAACCATGGATAATAATACCCATGTTCGAAAAGGAAAAAATATGAACTCAAAATATCAATATGTTAAGGGTATTCAAGACCTAACTTTGTAAATTTAATTATATAGACCACCAAAAAAATGAATATGTATAACAAAACATGTGTCTTAATGAAACAAAACTGCGACAAAACTGTCTTACCGATTTGGAAAATTTTGAAAAATTATCACCATTAATGAAATATAATAGAATGTATATGTAAATAGAAATAAATATAATAAAAATAATAACATAATACATTCATGGGATTTATATAAACCACACAAAGGAAAAGAGTTGTTTATAATGCATGTATCTCCCAAAAATAAAAAGTGAGATCAAATTTACCGTACATTGTGTCTTGAATCTCTTCATAATCATAAAATATTACTATATAATAAATGTATATTTATTATTAATATTTAATTATATAATATAATTATATATAATAAAATTTATTGTTTTATTATGACTATATATTAACCAATTTGTAACAATTCTCTTTTAAGATTTCACTTTTGGGTAATATCTACTTTGTTCATCACATGGGTCTTAATAAGTTCTATCTCTTTCCCTAAAATTTATATCAAGATTTCCAAAATTCAAACCAGGAGATAAATTTAATTTATACTCGTTTTATATTTTTCTAATAATATGTAGGATATGTAATAATGAAATTGAATACACAGTTCTTGGAGAATTCATGTCGTACGTACACATGAACACTATTTTCATTTTACTATCGTATTGGAAGAACAATAGTAAATGAATTATAAGTGTCTATATATGAATATATATCATTATTAAAGTAAAATTATTATATCACATATATCATATAGGTTTAATAAACACATCCTTAATAGGTTCCATGTAGTGTGTAAACGAATCACGTCACTTTGTGTGAGAGGTAGTCCCCACTTTCTCAAATGAAATTATTTTATTTACATCAAATGGAGTGTAAGAGAAACATGTTGTAAAATTATTACAGAATCTTAAATGCATAATTAATATAATATATAACATAGATAAATAGACATTCTATCATAATTTCCACCATGAGGGGAGGAAATAGAAAAATGAATAATCATCATTTCATGATGAGGAAGTTTGTCGTACAATTAAACAATATGTTTGTTACCCATTAGATTGAAGTGTGTGTAAGTGTAGGTAAAAAAAGAATACAAATATCCTAGTATGTTGAAGATATTATTTATTTTATATAGTTACAGAATAATAATATTTCATGGGTTTTGGAATTGAAATAAAATAAAATAACTAGAGAAAAAATGTTACCTCTTATTTGGGTATGTACTTTTGTTTTCACCAAAGGGATTCCTTGGATTGCTTTATTCCAATGTGAAGAACACTAGGAAGAGTAGAGGTATTTTGATGATATATTTGGGGAGATGATGGTCAAACCATAGTGGACTAAGAGATATGAGGATATTGGAGGAGATGATGCCTTTTTATAGTAGAGGAGGAGTGACACTCATGTAAATATTTGGAAAAGTAATTCCACCAACATTATTCCCATTATAATTGAATCAAATAATAGAAAAAAATTTATAAAATGTAGTATAGGGTATACATATTTCCATACAATGGATTTTGGACAATTTAATATGTATTTTGGTCTATAATGACTAATATATAGTCCCTCATTAAGCTTAATCCTACCTTAATTTTTGTACTTAATTTTAATTAATTTACCTAATATAATTGGTAAAAATAAATGTTGGAATCAATAGACATTAGAAATTATGATGACTACAAATATAAAATATAGTTCTCAAAATTACAATCCCTGAAGTTATAGAAGTTATTTTAAATTTAATCACACATTTTGGGTTGAAAATGATGTTTTTTAAAGACAAAATGTTTAGATGTTTTCTAGGTTTTAATATTCAATTTAAAAGTAAAATTGATTTCAATGGACAACAATTGTATTATTGATAAAATTTTATCTATTGAAAATTGGGAAACCAATTTAACTTATAATTTATTTTTATAAAAAAATTAGATGAAAAGGCAGTTTTGAAATAAAATTTTCTATCTTCACTATTCATCCAAAAATGAATTTTCTCAAAAAAATCCAAAAAAAATTTCATAAGGTAATTATGACATTATAAATTAAAAAAAGAAATTTATTTTTTAAAATAAAATTTCTAAATCTGTCTGAAATTAATTTTGATATTTTTCTTAGAAGGACTTGAAAAGAAGTTCATTTGAGAAAAATAGAATTTAAAAACATATAAGAAATTTAACAAAAAAATATATCTTTAATTATCAATACATTTTATTTACATAAAAAAAATTTAAACAATATTTGAAAATTATTTATTACTATTCATATTAATATTTTCAATAGATAGGTTTTAATTATCTCATTTAAATATTTATATGAAAAAATATCTCGTTTGGACTCAGTGTTGTGTGTAAAGTTTTCTGTATCAGGGTTTTCAGTAATTTACTCCACACCGATTACATGGAAAAGGAATGATTGAATTGGGTCAATGAAATATATCAATGAGAATTTAATTCAATTGAAAAAAGGCCCATAAAAACTGAGGGTGTTAGCTTATACCCCCCCAAATGAATTAATCCCTTGAAATTCATCATTTAAGAAAAAACAAATGAGGATATTTCAGAATCATCATCATATCCCCAAGATTTTTTATGTCTTCCTCTAACTACTGATTTCACTATAAAACCTTTACCATGTGAGGGATCTTGTTTCATAGAACATTCTATGACCAGTCAAGAATTTCAACAGGTTGTTATTTGTAAAAATGTTCCTACTCCAACGGTATAACCTCGGAGTTCAGTTCATGTAAAGGGTTAGTTATGTACTTCCTCAAGGGAGATAAATTAAAAAGCATCATGCACATGTGATATATTTTGATGAAGTACCATGTGATATTATGTCATCCGTATGTGATCATTAATCTAAAAGGGATTGATATACCTAGGGATTAGTTACCATTTCTTTTTCAAACCACATAACCTTTTTATAGGAAGATATTCATATAAAAACTTTTTCAGCAACATAAAATTATTGATCATTCCATTGGTTATCAGTATAAATTATCCACAAACTTTGAGCAGTGTTGATATGCTACTGAATAGTTTTAAACTTCTTCACCATTTCTTTAGCGATCTTAGGTCCATGTTTATTCCATTCTCCATCCTTATCCCAAGATATTGGATCACTACATTTCTTCCAATAGAGGATTCCATATGCTTCCATATGAATGCTTGAGTAAGAGCTATTTTTTTAATAAAAATCAACTAGAGGAAGGTGTTTTTCACAACATCCTTCAAAATTCATTGATCAATATCTCTACATATCCTCTAGGGTTTGAATTTTTCTTTCAGATTGAAAATCTATTTGAGGATGACAAGCACTTCTAAAACTCAATTATATACAAATCTCTTGCTGAAGATATTTCCATAATGTTGAGGTTAACCTCATATCCCAATCTAATACAATAAAATGTTGTACTCTAGGAAACCGTACCACTTCCTTAATGTATATCTTGGAATCATGAAATAGAGAGATGTATTCCCTATAGTGATGAAGTGTGCTAACATTGTATGGAATTCAACTAGAACCTATATATTATTAAATCATTTAAAGGTTTTGGGTTTTCCGATGACAAAATCTATAGTGATGGTCTCCCATTTCCATTTTGGTATGGGTAATGGATACAACATCCCCATTTACTTCTTATTTTTAGGATTCTCTTGTTTGTATACAAATCAACGAGATACAAACTCTATGATATCTATCTTTATTGCATCCCACATGAAGTATTATTTTATGTCCCAATATATCTTCATACTTATAGGATGAATATTGAATAAGGAACTATGTTTTTCTTCTAACAACTCCTTCTTCAAATCTTGTATGGAGGGAAACATACATAGTTCATGATCCTTATCATTCCATCATGATAAATCTTAAACTCTTGAACATTTCTAACTTTTTTGAAATCTATAAATCTTATTTCTTGGACTCCTTAGTGTTCACTTTGATCAAGGTTTGGAAGTTCATTTGATAGAGATATTATTTTTCCCCTTCCTTTAGGATTTATATATCCATCCATCACAAATCCATTAATATTGGATCTATTTTGTTCCTTAACATCGATAAGCTTGCATGATCCTACTGAACCAAGGCATCAACCACCTTGTTCGATTTCAAAATGCATTAATTTATTGAGTAGTCTTAATCTTTTATCAACTCTAACCATATTATATGTTACATGTTCAACTCCATCGGTGTGAATATTTATTTCAGGAACTTATGATCGGTATATATTTCACAGTTTTCACTATAAAGATAATAACTCCATATCTTTAACGAAAAAATTATCACTACAAACTAAAAAACACTAGTTGGGTATGTTTTCTCATTAATTTTTAACTACTGAGATCCATAAGTTATAACCATGTAATTGTGCATAATAACACATCCTTATTCGTCCATGGATGCATTTATATTGATTAAAAACCCTTCTACACTACATGGTAATGTAAGATAAGGAGTGATAACCAACCTCTCATTAGTTCCTTGATAATTTCCTCACATTCATCTGTCTGGAGGAACCTAAAACCCTTTCCAAGTTAACATGGTCAGTGGATTAGAAATTCAAGTGAAAGTCTCCACAAACCATTTATAATATCCATATAATACATGAAATCTGTGGGTCCTAGTCACCATGGTTTTTCTTGTTTAGTATTCAATATCCTCAGTCTTTTAAGGGTCTACATTTATTCTATCTCTTGAGATTATGTGAAAATAATGACACATTTTATAGCTAAAATTCACACTTTCTAGTTTTTTTAATATATCCTTTTCTTCCTTTGGGTCTTTAGTACAATTATTATGTGATATTTATTCTTTTACTCTATCTTTAAATAGATTAAAATTTAATCTATAAAGACTACCATAAACTAATTGAGGTAATATCAAATGACTATATTCATTAAATCCATGAAGATATGAGGGTAACTAGAAAGACCAAAAGGAATCAATATATATTTATATTGTACATTCCATGAATGGAATTTTGTCTTGGGTATATCCTCTTTCATTACCATAAATTGATGATATCTTAAACGAAGGTCAATCATGGAGAAGTTTTCATCTCCACCCAGCTGAAAAAACAAGTCATCAATATTTGGAAGATGGTACTTGTTCTTGATTGTAATCTGGTTTAACTCTTGATAATCAATGTAGAGTTTCATTGATACATCATCCTTTTTAAAAAAGAGTAGTAGTATTTGAAATTAGTAAAGAACCAAGTATGAGTTCTATTAAAATACCAACATCATGTTTTTTTAGATAGTTAGGAAACTATTTCAAAAATTCCACCACAAAATTTAAACAATAGTAACATCATTAGTGTTGATTTTCTCCACAAACATTTTTGGTATAACACCCTTCTAAAAATAAATTAAGACCCATAAAATAGATTTAATCTCCATAGTAATTTCATTCATTCCATCACATTTGTGGATGCTCATAGGTGGGTTTCAAGTATTTAACACAACTTCTCTTCCTCAAAAATTGATATTAAATTTATAAACAGAAATTCAATCCATGCTCATAATGACATAAAATTCAACCAAATAATGAATGACAATATTTTTAGGATGCACATTCCCACAAACATCAACCTGATAGGAATAATAGACACTGGATAAAATCATCACATAGTTAATGATTTTAATATAATGTTCAACATCTATTTGATTTTATGTAATATAAATACCCTTATAAAATTGATAAGATTTGATAGAGTTGATAGGTCCAAAATAAAATAGGACATTTGATGTTTTAGATTGAATTACAAGTATACCTTTCATCATTTCGTTACTGTACCCATCATTAGAAATAATTATTGAATTATATTCCCCCTTGTCCATCATCTTTAGAGGTTTCTGATGCCATTCCTTATCACCATCCTTTGGTTTGGGAAGTTGTAATCATAATTTACATTATCCTTAAACTTGTATCAAAACATCATGGTTGGTGCATTCTATTCCACTTTTTCACATTTTCACCATTATCTAACTTCTTCATACCACTTTGGAAATCAAATTCCCAATTTCATCCCCTTACATACATAAAACATTAATTGTACCCATTCAGTAAGTTTCCACCATGTTTCCTCTTACACCTAGAGTAGAAAGGAAATATAATATTCTTCCTTAATTGTTTTAATATTTCCATTAAACTTCATCTTCCTTTTCTTTTAAAAATGATTATGTTGATACATGACAACAACCTCTATTTCAACCTTTTCTCTTTATAGGTACTAATTTCTAATATGGAAAAATACCTTTAAAACATCGCTTTAAGCCACTGAATAACCTATCATCTTTACATTCAGGTTGGATGATAATTCTTGAAGCGTACCTTTCACGTCTCATGAAAATAGACTTATAGGTTCCAATATATTTATCATCCCTTTTGATCAACTCTAAGAACTCATTCTCCAGCATGGTATAAATAATCAAAGGAATGTACTTAATAATTTTTTTTCATAAACTCATCCAAATCCATGGATTCAATTTCATATTGGTGCCTCATATCTTTATTAGCATATACCATTGGTATGTTTCACCATTAATTGATAAAAATAAAAAACTACTTTCTCATGCTTAAAACACAAGATTATGGAGAATATCCTCTCAGTATAATTGAATCATACTTCACCAATGACTATTTTAAAATACCCTCTAAAATAATGTGGATGTTTTCTGATGAAAGTATCAACATAATATTGTTCCCTCTATTTGAAATTTGTAATTCCACTTTGATTTGTAGCATTAGAATGATTTGGTAGTATAGAAATGAGGTTTTAAATTCTATATAATAGAGAATTGTGTTTCCTTGGATGAAAATTTTTTCATTTAACATCACAATCAACATTAACATGGTTCCTTTAGGGTTTATCTATTGACTAAAACCAATAATCATCGATAGAGAAATAGTTATAATATTGAGGAACCACATAATAAAAAAATCACCTATATAATGTGTAAATTATGACACCTTCCTTAACCTATAACACCTTAGTTTTATCCAACGTTATTCATATAGAAATTATATTTAAATCATTCATGATGGTTTTTAAAGAGTTTTTTAATTCCAAATTCATATTACCTCAGTGTGCAAACCATGTGTGGGGAAACACCTGTTATCATGTACTTGATTACTACGAGTCATACAAAGAGAATAACATAAAATTTGTTACTCCAAAGTAAATTTTTTCTAGAAATGCATCCTCTGGCAGTATCCAGACCGAGATATATTTATATGAAACAACTCACTATATCCATTAAAAAAATTCCATATCATTTTCCTATAAATTTCCATATCCTTAGACTTATCACTATACATGTCCTTTGTATTCTCACTATGGATTTCTCATCCTAGAGTCCAAAGATTAACTAAAAATTTTCTATGATACCAACTACAATAACTCAGTCTTAATTATCATAGAAATTACTTAAGTTTTTTAGAATACTAAAAACATTAAAAATAGATGCCCAATTATAGTACTAGTCTAGTGCATTTGGAAACATGGAATCATGAACACTATTACATGTGTGAGATAAATTATCTCCCACTATGTTCCTCATGACGAACACCCTTATTTAGAAGATCAAACATAATACATATATTCATTATGTGGAGAAGTAAACATAAAAAGGGGCTACATCAGATGATCAGTAGGTGTAAATTATAGAGACAATAAGAATAAACATTACTATAGCCATATGTAAATTTGACCATGAATATAAAAATATAAGACCCTACATATCAAAAAAAATAAACTAGAATCACGGAATATAGATTAGAAGTTCATAAGACATGAATCATAATGAACCTATGAATGTAATCCATAATGTCAAAACATAGAAATAATTCCTAGAAATATGGAAAACACATAAGCATATAATATGATTTCTGTAGTGGAAAGGCAACCTCTTCCAAGACCATATTAGTAGTATTTTCTATATCCCCATACTATCTTAGTTGTCATGTTTTAATCCCATGGAGATCTTAGTACCAGGAGTGCAGTCCTCATACCATCTTGTAAGTAATTGTTCACTCATGTGGCCATCTTAATAGTCATGGTTCAGTCCCAAGACCTTCTTATTCCCTCTCATGATATATAAATCATAACCCAATGTATTGGGTGGTGATATCTGTCCCACCAATCTCATAATAAAATCATACATACATATTCCACGAAATCAAAAATAGTCATATCATAACCCCTGAAATAAAATGGGTATCATAAACTTAAAATAATATTATAACATATTAAAGAATATAAATATTTCATGATCATTTAATTAAAAGAATAACCCATGAAAAAAGAATGTTCCCAAATAATATAACTCATGAATGAGAAAAAGGATTCATAATCATTATGCCACAAAAAAAAATTAAATCATTCATTATAGAAAAGTTAATTGAAACATTGAATCATTTTATCAAAAAGGAAGGGATGACACCAATGTATGTTGTCTTAGATGGGAAGTAATTTTTAATTAACTTTTAAAAACAATTCATAAGGAAAATATCATTTCTTTATTAAAAAATAATTTTTAAAACATAAATCCTTTTTAAAAACTATTTATTATAAAATATCATTTTTAAATTATAATGGATGCTTTGTAAACAAAAAACCTGTATAGAATTATATTTTCTTGAAAATGGTATTTATTAATCATTTGAAAAAAAAATTCAAAACAATTTTTTAGAAATGAAACAGTTTTTGACATAAGATAGAAGTACAATTCAATTTTTCTTAAAAACATTTTCTAAAATATCTTCAATACCAAAGAGCAGAAAATGGAAATAACACATAGAGGTATAGGGAATAAATAGAGGATAAGGAAAATCATAAGTGTTTTTGAGATCTGGATCACATTATTTCATTAAAAGAGGTGTAATCATTTAAAAACTCGAAAAGTGATGATATTGTTTCAATAAACTCATACTACTTAGTAACTTGGGATTTTAACACCCATGCGTTTTATGAAATAATTTATTTATATTATTTTTATTCATCGATAAATTTTATTGCATTAAATCACGAGTTTAAAATAACCCTGAGGCACCCTTAGTATAAACTTTTCATTGTATCCTAGTCGTTGGGTTTGCATGAATAACTATAAATAACGTATGAAAATGCACAGTGAATAAATCAGCTGTCAATTATTTATGAAAAATATAAATCAATTATGTATTTTTATTATTGAGTTAATTAATTTTGGTAATGAAATTAATGAGATATATATATGTGTTATATAATTAATAAAATATTTTATATATTCATACAACAAATATTTTAGTCATAGGGTATTAATAAACCATTTTTGATATATCAAATCCTATTTTTTTAAAGAATAATATTTCTCATTTTAATGAAGAACCCCTTTAAAATTATGATTTCAACACATTAATAATTTTTATATGAAAACATAAACATGTTATTTTTAAATCAGGATATGAAATCAGCTTTTTCATTGAAATAATTTCTATGGATAAATTATAATATTGAGTAGTTTTAGAGTATAAAAATAATATATTTCTATTATTTAATATAATTTATTTCCTTAGAATAATTTTATGTTGAATTCATATGTAAAAATATTTCAATCTTTTGCAATGTTTTAACTTTTAAAAACATTTTCTCTCATTCCGCCAATGAAATTAATATTAAATTAATTATTGTAGCTTCTGTATTTTAAATTATTAAAAATGGAATCTATATTATGAATAAATATATCCAAATTATTCTAATAAGTAACATTTAATTTTTGGGCATTATGAATAGTAACTTTGGAAGTTATTTTTATTTGAATGGTTGAAGGTAAATCGGGTAATTAAAGGTGAAAAATAATATATAATTATCATCACACCTCTCAAAATCCTATAGGATGAATAAATTATACCCTAATATTGTGTGTTTAAAAATTAAATAACTTATTGGCAACATTCCCATGAATATGACATTATGTTTATTAAAATCAATGAATGTGCCAAAATGTCGCACTTTCTTTTCATAAATGTATATTAATTTTAATATATGAATAACCATGAGATAATATAGAATATAGATAGTCTTGAAAAGGATAAAATAATTACCTACACCATTAAAATTTATTTATAATTTTTATAAATTATATAATTACAATTAAGGATGACACACTAGTGACATGGAATTATTTTATTCATTGAAATATCAAATAAATTATTTTAAAAATACTAAAAGAAAATGAATTTGAATTTATTATGGTAATGCATGATTTTTTAGATTATTATGACATTTTTGAGTATATTAAAAAAAATTTCAATGTTATATTCTGTTTGGGTCTCATTTAAATTCAACGAAATGAATAGTGTCATAATTAACACTGTTAATATTTTATAAAAACAATATTTTACTAAATTATTTAAAAATAATAAAAGTATTTAAAAATTTTAAATTTCTAATTATATTGTTTGAAATTTTATAAAATATTTATTTATGGATAATTAATATCATATAAGTAATTATTTATGTCCATTAGATATTTAGAATATATTACATCAATTAAAATTAAAGAGATTAAATTAGGATAAATCAAAATGATATGGTTTAAAATAAAATAAAAAAATATCTAATTTTATTGGTTAACATGATTTACACCCATATTCACATTGTCTAATATATAATCCACTTTTAAGGCATTTAATTCTATAAAATTAATTTATAGTAATTTAATAGTTTTGGTATTTCCCATGGTGACCCACCCCTGTCCTATAAAAGGTCAACTCTCGTTCTCTTTTAATCACACCTCTAAATATCTTTTTTCTCTAAAATTACCTACCCATTTCCTCTTAAAACATTACTAAATTCAATCTAGAGACTACACTTTGGGATTAAATACGTCTTAAGGTGGCATTTTGTTCAAATCAAAAGGTTATACACAAAAAAGATGTAATTGTTTTATCACATCATTCAAAATTATTTTCTTATTCTACTTCGTCTTCTTATGTTTTTTAAATAATAATTTAATAAATCATGTATTTCATACATTCTAAAATGCTACTATAGTTATGTTACATCCTTATACCCCAATTTATCCAAACTACAGATAACAATATCACCATGTGTGTGTACGTACGGATTACCGTTTCCATGTCGTGGTGTAATCTGTTATTCCACAATACATTTTTTTGGATGGTTATAATAAATGGTATAATGGATTTATATAATGAATATAACATCATTATTATTATTTATAATTATCATTCCATCCAATTCCACTTCATTTAAGCATCAAACAGAATGATATCATCGTTTTTGCGTACATATGACCTACCATCTCCATGATGAGGTGAGATTCATTCTCCACGTCAACAGTTCAAGAATGATTATAAAATTTATATGATGAGTAAAAATAATAATTATGAACTTAATTTAATTATGTAAATTAATTAAATACATCATATTAATAACAAACATGAAATACATGGAAAAACACGAATGGGAAAAAAGAAACAGTTTAGACCTGAAATAATTGAAATATTGAAACAATATTTACAAAATGATATAATATGTTCATATGTGATATCATAAATATTAATATGGTTATGGTATAAATTAATAACCTAAATTTACCATTATAAATGAGGTTTAGATACATACAAAGTATATCAGACTTAAGGTAAGTGATAATTTTGTTAATCTCATTTCTATCCGAAATTAATTATTCGTAAGTATTTATAGAGGTATATTTATTATACACTTCCATATTTCCTAAATATTTATATCGAAATATTTTTTATGTCCTTTGATATCTTTTAAAATTAAATTTTACCCAATGGTTATATTTTACTAAATTTTATTAATGGAATCACTTTTCAATTTTTGTAGGAGGTTCTTTTTGACTTTTCCAACAAAAGTATAATAAGAATGTTTTTTAACTATTAGGACATGAACATATTTTTATGATTTAGTAAGGCCTTATTTATTAAATGAATACCATATAATATTACAATAATATCTTCATATAAAATGGTTTAGTCTAAAATTTTGTGTCATTTTGAGTAAGGAAAACGTTTTTGAAGAATAAAGGATATTTTTGTCAAGAATTAATTTCAAGTGTTTTTATAAAAATTATATTACATATAAGATGAATCTATTTATATATAGTTATATTTATATCCACATTGTTACTATGATTTTATTATGTTCATTATTGGATTTTATTTTAGAAATCCATTTGATTTATATCAATTATGATGGAATAATGTTTAAGAAGAAAATTTTATTTTTTTGTTAATGATATGTTGAACGTTTTTATGTTTTTGTGGAACATGTAATAATGGTTTAATTATGAGATGGGTGGGACCTATATCTCCTTCCAATTAATTAGGTAAAGATTCATATATCGGGAGATATACATTACTAGAACGACAAGTAAATCCAGTTCAATAATACTGGGATATAATGGAAAGTATACTCGGTTGAGTAATGGACATTATGAACAATGATGGTCTTGGGATAAGTCTTGGATAATATGGAAATTATTTTCTATGTTTATTTGTATTCCAAAAAAACATCAAGTCTTATGTTATGACTTTTGGGTGTATGTCCATTAATTATTATGAAATTTTATCCCATTCCATGATAATATGAAATTTCATATGTACGATAAGATTTTAAAATGTTACTTTATTATGTATTATAATTAATATATGACTGATATTTCACTTTTACACCCTTACTGAGCATTGGAGCTCACCCTTTCATATTCTTCTTTTACCCATGTCATGAAGAAGGGTATTAAGTACGCTCTGTCCGAAAGGAGTCTAGTTATGAATAAATAAGTTAGAGAAAATGAAGATGTTTTATGAACGAGTTGTTTATGTTTCCCATTTTCTAAAGACAATATTCATATAATAACATTTAATGGATTTATAATATATTGTAATGAATACAGTTCAATATTGAATTAATATCAATGTATATATAGAATGGGTCTTTATAGAGATCATACACTCTATTTAAGAAAAGAAAATTACAAAAACCATAAAATATCATGAAAATAAGGAGATTCATGATATAACATTTCAAATTGATTTATAAACACATAAAAAAAATAGGTGTATAACAAAAAATGTGTCTCAAATAATGTAAATTCAGAAGAAACTAATTTCGCAATTTGGTAAATTTTTAAACATTAACACCATGAATTAAATATCTTATAATTTATATTTAAATACCCAAAAATATAATCATAATAATAATATAATAAATATATGGGATGTATATACCCCCAAAAAAATAAAATAATGGTTTCTAAGGCATGTATCTCATGATAATAAAAAGTCAGATCAAATTTACCATACCCTCTATATTCACTCCCTTATTACTCATACAGGATTATTTCAAAATAAATGTATGTTTATTAAAAAAAGTTTATTAATCATATTATTATATACAATACCATACATTGTTTTATTACGACCTTATGTTACCCAGTTTTTAGAAATTTTATGTTAAGGATTCACTTCGAGTAATATCTGATTTGTTCTTCGCATGTTTCTTAATTTTTCTTATAGATTGTCCTTATACATTATAATGATTTCAAATATTTAAACCATTATATATATATCATTTATATTCGTAATATTTTAATTGTAATAATATATATTTTATATAAGTATGAAATGTAAACTCTTTTCATGGATATGGTAGGTTTTACGTAAGCATGAATGTTGTTTCCATTTTATTATTGTTTTGGAAGAAGGAGAGTAGATGAAATATAAGTGTATATATATATATATATCATTATTCAAGTAGATTTATTATATCATATAGATTATATATGTTCTATATACAAATTTTTAATACATTCCATGTAGTGTGTGAATGAATATCATCTCTTTGAGGGGCTGGTAGACCATAATTCCAAAAACAAATTATCGTATTTAAACCAAATAGATAGTATCAACACATATATTATAAAATTATTATAGAATCTAAAATAAATAATAAATATAATATCTAACATTTATAATCCAATTTTCCATCATAATTTCTACCGTGTGATGTGGTGAAGGAAAAATGAACAGTCATCGTTTCGAGAGGTGGTACTTCGCCGTATACATAAATAGTATGTTTGTTACACATTATATGGATGTTTGTGTATGGGTAGGTTAAAAAATAGCATAAAAAATAATATTACATTTTAAATTCAATTTCATTTTAATATCATAAAATAATAATATTTTAATTCCTGTATAATTGAAATAAAATAAATTATCACAAGGATAAACGATACCTCTTACTCAAATAACTCAATTTATTTTTTAGAAAAGGATCCCTTGAATTGATTTTTTATAAAGGGAAGACTTCTTTAATTATGGTGTTTATTTTAAATATCTATTTTAGTAGATATTTTTAGATCCAATGAGGCTTTAAATGTTTGAGTAAGTTTAGGAGAGGAGGCCTTTTATAGTAGAGGAGGAGTGACACTCTTATAAATTATGTGAAAAGGAATTCCACCACTATTATTCCAATTATAACTAGATAAAATAATAGAGAATATTATATAAAAGGTATTATAGTGTTCAAATATTTCAATAAAATTCATTTTTTCCACGTTTTTATACCCTTTGTTCCCTTAATATTAATGTTTAGTCACTTATTTATCTTAATATTACCTTAATAATTGTAATTTATTTTAATCCCTTCCACTAATATTTCTTTGGTAAAAACAAATTTGGTCTTGTTAGAAACTTTAAATTATGTTGATTAAAAATATGGAATCCATTTTCCTAAATTCTAATCATATATGTAGAATAAATTTATTTAAATTTAATCATGCAGTCGCGTTGACAATGATGGTCTTCTATGTAAAAACATTCAAAAGTTAGCTATGATTTAATATTAAATTAAAAATCGAAATTTATTATAATTACCAAAATTGGTTTGATGGATAAAAATATGATCTTAATTAATGTTTAAAAAAATTCTTAAAATAATATTACTTTATATATAAATTAGTTGAAAAGGTGTTTTATGAATTAGAGTCCAATATTTGTCACCATTCAACCAAAAAAGAATTATCAAAATCCCAAAAAATATCCCTATGATAAATTCAGCATTTTAAATTCAAAAATGATATTTATTTTGAAAAATTAAATTTCTATATGTGTATAAAATTTATTTTATTATTTTTCATAACAGTAAATGAAAATAAATTCCTTTGAGAAAATAGTGTTTTAAAACTTATAAAGACAATACCAAATATTAAAGCATTCATTATAAATATTTTTTATTTATAAAAAATTCAAAAAAAAATTTAATAATTGTTATTAGTATTCATATTATTATTATTATTACTTACTAGGTTACAACTATCTTATATAAACATTTATAAAAAAAAAGTTATTTCATTCAAAATCAGTGTTTTACGTAACATTCAGCAGGTTGATGTTGATTTTAATGTATTCTAAGTGAGTACCTGGCGAAAGGAATGTTTGAAATAGTTGAGTGAAAGTTATTAATGAAACTTTAAGTCATTCAAAAAAATGACCATATAAACATGGGTTGTTACATAATGTATTTTAATAATTTCACATTAAATATACATAGATTAATTAATAAATTTTCCATCCATTTAACTATCATTTAATAAGACATATGATACCTTAGTATATAATCAAGATACAAAATTTTCATATCAATCTCATCTAGAAATGATAAATTCAAACTATTTAGGGGTTTAATCCATGAAATGATATTTATTTCAATAACACTAGTATTATTATTTATATCATAACAAATATATCTTACACAACTTTAGTGATTTGGATGAAGAAAACTATCATTATTTTAAAAATGGTTCATTTTCAAAGAACCAAAATTTCTACGAAGGGCTTGATGCTTCATTTCCTTCACCTTACATTTTAAATATTAAATATTTTTAAAATTTGACAACATAATAGTATAAATACTATAAAACATATCGTGCATGTAGGTTGTGTTTGCAATATCTTTAAATAATTCATTTTGATCCTTTCCATTAGCATTATTCAACCCTATTACCACATTAATCATTGGATGTTCTGAAAGAACAAAATCTTGTATCTGATTATTATTGAATTATAAATAATATTAAAAAATATTATCATAGATAATATATCATTACATTAATCCAAACATGAATAAATACTTTATCAAGAAGATGAACCCTATTAACATTCATTAGTTTCTCTAAACCAGGCATTATATGGAAAACTAAACACCTATAACCTAGTCTTTTATATCACTTGTTACAACATGAGATAAAATTATAGGTGAGGGTGAATTGTGGTTTCAACATTTCTTTGAATTATATAGGATAATGTTCCAACATTGGTATAAACATATCAAATATTTTTCACAATCACACACCCACAATAGTGACACATACATAATTCAAAATACTGGGCACATCAATTTCTACATTATTCCCCATAGTGGTCGATACTGAGGGAATAAAATGATAAATTTTTATTCATACCTGAATACACTATGCTTAAATTATTTTATTATTATAAATGATTATTTATATTCTTTTTTTCAAAGGAACACTTTGTTTATATAGATTTATTTGATAGGGTACTCCCACCCTTATATCTCCTTCATCAACTCCTCCTTGCTCTAGGATTTATCTTAGGTCTTCTTTAGTTTAAATTATTGATTTTTGGAAAAATAAAAATAAAAAATTATTTCATTTTTATTGTTATTTAATATATATTATGTGAAATTAAAATACATTATCTCAAGAAAATCAATAATAAATAACCTTGTAAAAATTTATATTAAAGAATGGCCTTGTCTGTATGTGTTATATGGATTACTATTCACTGTGTACTTCAATTCACACTCAATGAATTATTTTTCATATATTACATGATGAAATGTTGAATAATTTTTTTCTCTCTACTTTATATATATTAACCTCATGTGTTTCTTCATATAACCCAACCTCATAAACATCCCCTCAAAACATAGCCTCTTAAACATCTTAGCACACTCCTTTACCTCAAGAAACAAATCCTGATTTTCCAGCGAATCATTATTTATAAAAATTTAAAATTTATTTATTTTCCATTAATATTAATATATTAACAAACTATTTTTCATTTTTAATGAAGTGAACAATATTTTATTTATCATAAAATTAATTATATAATATCATTAGTGCCAAAATTTCATTAAACCCCATCATGTTTGGATTAATAAAATGTTGAGTATGAAACCCCTTAAAAAACAATCAACCATGAAATTTAAACATGAAGTTATCCCTTTTCTTCCACATAAAATAACCATTTATTTTTCACTAACAACCACTCTTCTACATGAGACTCCTATCTTAATACTAGTCCCAACCTATGAAGTATGCTAATTATGGATAGGTCATGAATCATGAGTGTAACAACAGAAAAAAATGGTCCAAAAACAATCCAAATAATGTTACCAAAGGGAATTGAAATATTATCATGTCTCTAGTACCACATATGATTCTTTTCCCCAGATACAAATTTTCACCATATTAAATGATATTATACAATTCTTGCATCACATCATCATAGTTTTCCATAAAAGTGAATCACATTACATTGACATAGTGATTGTCCTTGTGAAAGGGGGAAAGGTTCCAGCCCTTATTTTTATTAATCCATAATCCTCCCCATTCCCCACTATAATACTCGCTATATTTTAATAATATCACATTAAAAATCAAACGTGTTATTTTCATGACTCGAATCCTAAGGGGAGTAATTAAAAAAATCAAGGTCTAATTGGGGAATATAAACCTATTATAGTGGATGATATTCATTTTAGTTAGGGAATTTTATGATTTATTAGGGTAAAAAAATATATCGGTGTATCTTTTATATATAATGATATAACATAATATTATGTTCCAGAATTAGTGTACCGTCATGAAGAAAAACATTTGTATTTTTTGGGTTCCTCTCCAATCAATGGGTGAAGGATGAGAAGTTATTCCCTATAATATTCAGCCACCCTCATAAGGTTATTGAGTAATATTAAGAAAAAATATAAATACATTTTATGACTTGAATTATTGTTTTATTCAGTGAACTTCATGATGTTTGGGTGATCATATATTATCTAACCATGTAAGCTAGCGTAATCAAAAATAGGGAGTAAATGATTTTGGAAATATTGGGATTATAGTATAATGAATCCATCATTATGTTTGATAGAGTAACATGATCGATTATTTCTGAATGAGATGTTCAATTAAAATCCTAGCTGTAGATGATACTTTTGAGGCTTTCAAGACACTATTATGGTAGTGTAGAGTACTACACAACACAAACGATACCCAAATAGTGATAAAAATATCGGTTTCTAAGGATATTTTATGGTATTGATTTTTGGAATGAGTTTTTTTGTTCACCTATTATTATTGGAGTTTATATTAAATTATTATCTACCATTCCAATGTCTTTATAAAACTGTTAAATTCTCTAAATTATAGATTTTTAACTCACCTAAATGTTTAGAAGATAATTTTTAGTGATAAAATTTTGGGTCCAATATGGTGTGGTTTATGAAATAGAGTGTATATATTAGCTTAGATCATATGTGGACCTCATAAAATCATCAAAATATTATAGAACCCAATGAAAATAAGTCCTTTGGAAATCAGGTAATTATATCTTGTTTTTCAAAAGGTCACAGCATGATGTGGTATAAGAATGATTGGTCAGAGTAGAAATAAATATATAAAATTTATTAGGTTATTCTAAATTTAGAAAATTGTAAATAAGGTTTCTTATAGATTATAATTAGAATATAGTAGATTGGGTTTGTAATGTATGAACCTTGTCATAATAGAGTATTAATTTGTGCAATAAGTTTAAAATTATGGATTGGTTTGTGCGTGATATGAAAAATATTAATGGATTGACTATTTCTGATGATGTATTGATAATATAAGATCCCCTTATATAAGGTTATACAATAGGAACTTGTTTTTTTAATCAGTAGGAATTTTTATTTAGACTATTGGATAGTGTGAACCAAATGTGATCTCAGTAACGTCTCCTATTTGAGAGAGATGTGTTTTTTTGGATGAAAATCATTGATGTGTGGGATAATATAGTGAACGAAGTATTTCATTTGATCCATTATATATGTTTTATAAATATCATTAAAATGTCATGTAATTGGTTCACTTCATTTTTTATAGTTGTATCTACATTAAATATTTAATATTTAATTAAATCTATTCATATAATATTATCATATTAATTTTTTAAATTATATAATTGTTAAAATAAAGAATATAATAGAGAATTTGGAAGTACAATTGTGCGTTGGATATGAAATATTAAAGGAATTGGATTTTCATTCTAGTTTTCTTCCCCTTGACCTAACCCATAATAGGGTTTTGAGTATTATAACTAGTTAACATAATTATAAGTATATAAATGACTTTATAATATAATAAATTTAGATATTCTCTATTAATGAAATTTGTGGAAACCATATGAGGATAAAGTATTGGTGAATTTCAACAAAAAGAAAATAAAGTAATCTATTAATCATATATGAAAATTGAAACTTCAATTATCATAGATTAAGGATGGTATTTTAGTCATAATTTATTTCATCATTCATTGTTAAGTTTATTTGAATTCTTTCACTGATAAATTAATTATCATTCCTTAAAACAATTGATCTTTTTTATAATATATAACTGATTTTTGATTTATTCTATTCTTTTAATGACTTTTATTTAAAATTATTATTTTAAAAATCATATCACCCTTACTTTCTAAATCATGCGTCATCTTAATAAAACAATTTTTCACATTAAATTTGTTTAAAACAAAAATAAATTAATAGCGTATCTATGTTATCCATTTTGGATGTCACAATCCTCTATTTTCTCCCCACTTTATTTATTCACTATTTCACGTGATTCAAATTATCTATTAACCATTATCGTGGTTAGAGTTTCAATGGGTTCATCCATGGGTGGGGTCATATGTCGATACTGTGAGGCCTATGTTGGATTGATCATGAGAGTAATAAATGTGATATCATTTAGAATTGTTTCAAGCTAAGGATGATGCATGGATTTATTTGGGGAATGTACCATCATAGATAGAAATATGGGATATAAATCATGGATTAAATTAAGGGTATAAACATTGAATGGTGCAGGAACCAAAAATAGTAGGTGTAGAATACGTTAGAATTATTATGGGTGGTGGTGTTGGTGGATAATATATGAATCCTAGGCCTTATAAAATTAACAACACGACCACATGGATTATATATTTTACACTTATCATATCTCATTAATGCTGATTGATAGGTATGAAAAAATATATTTCACATTGAATTTATTACTCATTCTATACAACAGTGTGTTAAAAAGTACATGACCAAATCATTTGTGAAGATGCACTGGATTCCTCTAAACCACAAATAGGGTTTGACTAACATACACATAAATGTTCATATGGACACATGAAACAAAATTTGGGGATTTATATTTCATGAAAACTTTTATGTATGAGACATATTTTATATATAGATGAATACCCTTTTATGATTACATGATAACACTTGATGATGGGTTTATACACTTAGTTACTACATAGGGATCACACAACAAGTATATAAAAGTATATACCACATATAATCCTCATATAAATGTTTTAAATATCATCAATACTAGTTTTTGGGATTAGTTCAAATAAAAATCCACTATGTCTTAATATCCATGTTATTAAATTAAAAGAATCAACATCACCATTAATAACCCCATTATTTTTTGTTCTGATTATTCATCTGTCATATCTCTATAAATACATTTTCGTGTATTGGTTCTAGAGTTTTGAATCTACATTTGGTATGTAATCCATGGATAAAGTATTATTCCAAGTTGTGGGTACTTTAAAATATCAATGGGTGTGTTAACCCAACACAAATAATAATTTGGTTCTTTTATAGTTCACTTTGGACATTGGTATGGTACTACATACTTTTGAAAAGAAATACCAACACAATAAAAAATTTGCAATAAGTAAGAACAAGAATATGTGAATTATATCTAAATTGAGTCATAGATATATGGATTTGGTACTCCCTTAACAAAAAAAATATTTCCATTGATAATTTGTAGCTATTTGGTAGGGATTGGTGGACCCAAAACTAACAGAAATAATATAATGTGATGTGGTTATCCACCTAAAATTTCTGAGAGATGATTTAGAATTCATGGAAATAAGGTAGTTAACATCTTATGAGTCTAACAGTGGTTATGAATTCTTTGTGAGAATTTATATATTAATTGTATCTTATTAACCCAATTATGTCTATATTATATCTTTTAATTTCATAAACCTAATGTTAATCAATGGATTTTCTTTTTTTACTGATTTTTATGACTTTTCATTATACCATTAATTTACATCTGATTGAATATAAAATTGGATTTTTATAATCACACCATCAGGGGCCTTTATATCCCGTTTTTTCTATCTGTTTAGATGACACATACTTTGTAGGTGACTTTTATGGATTTTGTGTTGGTGGAGTCAATACATAGAAGAGGTTAACAATTGAATTTTTTTAGATTGTTTGTAGAATCATGACATTGAAGAAGTTATTCTCTTTTTTTAAAGAAAGGGTATATTGTTTGATAATTTATAACAAATATTATTAAAAATATTACTTATTTCAATGACTCATCTAAATTCAATAATTTTTTTAATGGACCGATGATACTTGAACTACACACAACTCCTCAAACAGTGGCCTCAGATGTTAATGACCAAATAATTTCATTCTATGTGGATAGTCACTAAGAATGGTGTGTTTTATTCCCAAATTCTATCGTTAGTGTGGGAAGTTATGGAAAACACAGTGAAGAGGATAATTTATGGAATGCACTAAACTATACTGGGTGTATAATACTCATGTAGTATATATTTTTTGTACTATCATCATAAATTCATGTAATGTTTCACTATAGGACATTTTCTTCTCGAATATATCCTATTGTAGGTGGGAATGGGATTACAAACTCTTACTAATTATTTGCCCATGAATTTTAACAATTTCATGTGGCGGGTAAGAAAATTGTTTAACACTTAGTAAATTTTTCCCCAAAAAAATTAATGGTTCTACCTTGATCAAAAAATAAAATGATTAATATTCCACATAAGAATGGAATATGTGAAGGAAGATTGTCATGATAATTCATTAATGGAAGATTATACACATATAATGTTCAATTAATTAAAAGGGAAGTATCACTATCAATTAAAAATAGTCTCTATTAATTATGAAAATTATACGTGATAGGGATGAAATGATGGTGTTAATGTGAATCAACCCCCAAATTTGTCACCTTAAGAGTAATATTTATAACAAACCATGATTTTAATAAAGTGTATTTCATGAAATATATTATTAAGATACAAATAATAAATATAAAGAGATTAATAAGACTATTGTATTTGTGTAATCACATATGTATCATAATAACAATAAATATACATACAATGAAGTTATATAACACTCTCTAAAATAAAGCAAATGCATACTCCAATAAAAATGTCATTGAAAAAACTTTTTACATATTTAAAAACTAGACAATATATAATTTCCAATAGGGGAAAATCCAATAATAATATAATATAATTGTACACATGTGAACTAAGTGGAATAATAATATGACATAGAAATATTATAGTTATAATCATGGTCATCGAAACATGGTTTAAAATAGTTACATTATTTCATTAAAGTATTTTTTAAACTACATAAAACATATCATCAAAATAATAAATAAATGATAAAAACTAATTCATAATGACATAGTATTATTAGGATTACCACGCATACACCATAAATTCTATTGTAGGAGATAAAACGATTAGATAATTCATTGTGTGGATATATAATTTTGGTGACACACATCACCTTCATATTGAGTATAGGTATTTCTATTGCATGTAGACTATATAACATAAGAACAAATTTCATTACATTAAATAAAATGATTATGTGGTGGGAGTAATATACATGGTATTCCAAAATAATATATGTATATGTTTATATAGGTGAATACCACTGACTAGAAATGGAGATTGGTATTTATAATACAGAAGTTTGTCATGGAAAATCATTGAATAATTTGAGTAGCATAATATTTGTATATAAATGTCCATTTAAGGGTTCAATGAGATGAAAATGATATAAGTCAGAAATTGTGAATCAAATTATAGTATATGTATTTGTAAAACCACATTATAACTTGAAAAATTGGAAATTAGAAGTATTTGTACAAGAAAATTACTTGAATAAAAAGGAATATGAGGGAATATGGTACCATAAGTGGGATTTTCTAAAATATTTCATTGAGAAACATAATGGATCAAAAATTCCATTGGATGAATTTATATAGGTTATGGGTATGAAAATTAATACTTGGTGGATTTTTAATGAAAATGAATGAGTGTTGGGTTGGATATTAATAGCAAAATAGAGGTAATTTCACTATAAATTTCTGACAAATGATTTTTGACTCTGTAGAAAATAAACCACAACCATAAACCAGAAAAATATTGTCCCATTATTTATCTATAATAAGAATTAATTTAAATATATTATTATTCTATGAACTGAAATAATTAAAATAATCACATTCATGATGTGGATGTAATTCATGTACATAAAGAATTATTTGAAAACCCATATAAATAATATAGGTTTTAGGGATTCATTATACGGTGGTAAAATCATAAAAAAAATACATAGAAAACACATTCTTTAAATCTATGGATATATTTATAGTCATGAAATCAATTTATATAATTTTTTACATCACATTTGGGCTACAATGAGTCATAAAACAACCCATATATTTATACCGTACCTAAAGTTTCCCCAAAAAATCAAATATCTCTGAAAATTATGAAACTTTTACCATTAACTAACTTAAATGATTCTCTTTCAAAAATAACATTTATGTTAGAAAAATTATTTTATGAATTTGTGAATTTAAACTACAAAAACCCTCATTTACTATAAAATACTAGTTTTATGAAAATGACTACATTCTAACCCATATTTAAATTAAATTTGAATTCATCAAATTTTATTTTCCTTTATATTTTAATATATATTATTTACTAATAATATTTCATGATGACACAATTTAATTTTAAAATTCATTAATTTTTCAAACAGATTGCCTTAATTAAATAGTTTTTAATAAAAAGTATAGTTGTTGATTTCCTCATATCACAATCTACTTTTTATCAAAAAAATTATATAATAATCTATATATATACACCATAATAAATATATAAATATAAAAAAATATTTTATTAAAAAGTAACATATAATAATTGTTATCATAATTGTTTAGATAAGTTACCTTCACTTACACCATAAGGATATGTTGCATAATTGTATTACTTTTATAGTGTAGTTCGATGAATATAGTATGGGTAGTGATGATATGATATTAGACATATCCACTAGATAGTTTGTTTCATGTTTTAGCATTTTAATCCCATATTTGGATATGACATTGGTAAATCAAAATTATTTCATCAACCTTTTAAAATCTAATTAATTTTATTTATATTCTACGATCATACTAGTTGAAGACACTGTTCCTTCATTAATTGTAATTTAAATAATAGCATTAATATTAATTTCTTTCAATCATAATGGGAAGTATATAATATATATATATATATATAATAATTGGTTATAATGTTTAATGGTATTTTACACCCATGATTCAACTATATTGATATTTTATAAGGATCCTAAATAACCAATAAAATAAAGTGAATATGTTTTCTAAACATAAATTACATTATAATTCATTTAATAAATTAGTAGGGAATTTAATTTATAAGTTTTATGCCTTTATATTCATTAAATTTCAAAATTTTAACAATCCAGTGTTCATTTCATACACTCAAATAGAAGAGGGTACTTCTGCTTCATCGCCCCTTACATCTCACACGTTAATTCCTAAAACTTGTGGTTCTTTAATTATACATTTACTTGGTGAGTTTTATTATTTTATAGAACATTCAATTTATGTTCTAATATCTTCACCACATTCTCTAAATATGAAAAAACATTCTCCATGAACACCACTTTCTCTAGATATAGTATAAGTGTGTGTTTTAGAATTTACCTCCTTTATAGGGATTCGATGAACACATATTATAGTGGAGACGGGTAATGTGGTATTAATAAAAAATAGGCCAAATCTCAGTTGTGATCATGGTTCAAAATGGGGACAATGTGTCTATGAATAATATAACCTCTTAAAAACCATAAAACATTATTCCACATAGATATATGATTGGTCATCTTATCTTTAACCTAAAACTAACATCAAAAAAATATTTATATATATTTTATGTCAAATGTGTATAGACTTAAAATGATGATGAATGCTTTTAACAACCTCAATCAAATCTTATATAATGTCACATCACGTAAATGACTCCTCTCTAACTCTATCCCAACATGTGGGAGTGTGACATCTCTTACCATATAGAGCCTCATATGGGATCTTCTTAATACAATAATATAAACTATAATAACATGTGAACTTCACTATGGTAAGGTGATGTTGTAACAATACTTATAAATCCAATGAATAATATTTATGTATATTATATAGGTTTTAAATGGTTCTCTAAGAATAATCATTCGTCACATGGTGATACTAAATAGAGAAACATATATCTTAAAAAACCAATTATTGAAGGATTCTCCATAACATTGAGGTAATCGTTGTCTATCGATCAGATTAAAAGGACGGTGGTACTATATGTATTCTTACCATTACTATTTTGTATAACATAGTGAAATGGTGAAGAAGTAATTCTTCTTTGAGTGAAATTAAATGTTCCAACTTCGTAAGGTGATCAAGTGCCACCCAAATGTCATTATTTATTATTGATGATATAAGGAGTCCTATGATGAAATCCAATGTTTTGGTTTCATATTTCAATAGCAGGATTGGTACAAGATTCATCTTACCTATATACATATATCCTTAAAACACAAATTTTATATAGACCAATAATTAATATTAAAATTATATTATATCTCTAATTATTTTAATGAAAAAACCATTTCTTTATTTTCATATAAATCATTGTGAATCCAGGATGAATATAAAATTATGAGTTATGCATGTTATTGTAATGTTACTTCATAAATACATGTTTTTATTGGATATATATCTTTTTTATATACCTTATTACTTCATCATTAGAAATTTTAAACTCTATAATATTCTTTACATTTATCTGTAGTTCCACAATATCATTTTAGGCCTTATTCATCCTATCATAATTGGATAGTTGGGTAGATATTTGAAAAAATTTGGGTGAATTTTCACTTATAATTATATTTTATATCCATTACACATAAAATTATATTATATCCCTTTAAATACACATCAAGGATAGTGTTTTAGGATCCATTCTATTATTTTAATTTATAAATCTATTATCTTTACTATGATAGTAATGGATTGAATAGTACTAATACTTGATAAAAGACAAGTAGGATTCCACCGAAAGAAAATATCACATGATTCAACATTATAAGATTAATAAAGATATATATTTATATGAAATAACATGGAAATATTTTCAAATGAAAAATCATGTAAATTGTTTTATAATAACATAATTTATGTAGAAAACATTTTCAAAAGAGGATAGTCAAAATGCAACAAATTAAATGAGTTCCTCCACATACAAGTGGTTATAACAACATCACCTTTATAATACCACAAAATAACAAAATGAGTAAATACCTACAGGTAGGTATCAAAGGTGAGTCACTTGGAACCTCATAACTTAGTGATCAATATCCTCTAACTCAACTACCAACAATTTTACTAAGCATAAGCCACATGGAGGGAAAATACCATGGGCCTCATAGTCCCCAAATAATAGTCCCTTTCCAACATGTTCTTAGTCACAATCTGCTATAAAGGAAAATCCCAAGGGAATAGTAGTTTCTGATCATATCACATGTTTAGATAGTGTTGTATGTGTAATTCCTGCTAGGTGAGACTCATCCTTTCCATTTCCGAGTCAACTATTGCGAATTTTACTCACTAAATATAGGCATTGACACTTCTAAACCCCTAGAGTTCTAGGTCCACATTTCCCATATAAATACTAGACACTCCCTTTATTCTCAATTTATATTTCACATGTCACACCACCATAACATTCACAAACACATTTGAAGCCACACAAGAACACAAGGAGATCACTATTTTTGAAAATATCACATGAAAATCACCAGTTCCCAAAGAAACCAGTTTCCATTGGAAACTCAATAAAACCTTTTCAAAATATGTTTTACATAACATGGATAAACCATGAACCCTATTTAGAGACAATAGAATAAAATATCATGATCAAACCATCCAAACCCATGGGGTAATCACATTAGAATTCTACACATTAACAAAATCAGCTTCAAAATGTTCTTAAAATCATTTCAATAATTCCAAAATCACATTTAAGGGTTAACAATAAACCTAAAAATCATGGTATGTTACATTATACTCTATGATTGGTGTTGTATTTTGTCTTTTCTATTGAATATAATTATTATTCTTTTATAATCTCATGGTTTTCTACGAATTTAATATTGGGACAATTTATCTTTTGGGAATTAATTGAACATTATAGAAATATACATAGATGGGATCTACCATAACATAAGCCTAATTCAACAAGAGAGTGTTATCAATTTCAATTGAATAATTAATATAAATAATTTTTTAAATTTTAAAATTTATGATTGAACTATTGATTCTTTATTAATAGTTCACATAGATTTATTTATTTCTACACAATCTATTATAATTTGAGGAAAATACTATATATATATCCTATTTAAAAATTACACTAGATTTTTTTGAGTATATTTTATAAAAAATATGATTCTCTTGTTCATTTAAAAAAAATCATACTTACATTTGAAATAAAAAACATCATACCTTGGCTTACTCTCTAGAGTGACCGTCTAGGCGAGTTTCATAACAAAAAACTTGAAACTTTTTAGTACAAAAGTTATTAATCAATATTTTCCAAAAACAGGAACACCATTGATTTTTTTTGTTTTTGAATGGTAAAATTGATATAATTATGAAATTAATCTACAAAAATTTTTAGTATTAAAATGAAAGAAATTATTGGGATGAGGTTTTGAGATTTTATTTTTATACTAAAAATAAACGTTTCTTAAAAATTATATTAATAAAATAAATTATGATTTCTGGACTGGAATAAATCCAATTATCATTTAAATTATAGTTTTTGGGTGTAATGTATTCATCAAAAAAGAGAATATAAATTAATAATATTTGATAACAAATGTATGATAGAATTTTTATAGTTTATTCAATAAAAGTTAATGCATATAGAGTTTTGAATAAGGGAATAAAATTTATTGAAGATATTTTTTATATGATAGATTATGAATATGGCCATTTTGATTTTTAAAAATGATCAATAAATTCATAATACCAATTTTGTTTTCAGATATCCATATATTAGGTTAGTATTGGATAATTTTCAACTTTATGTTATAAATATTATAGTATCAATACCATTAAATTTTCAATATAAATATGATATTGAAAATATTGTATACTAATTTATTTATTTTCTTATTTCATCATTACCAAAAAATAATGGGCCTTTATGAATCCTTCTTCTACTTATATTATTGTAAGATAAATTTAACTTGTTGAAATTAGATGTTTCTTGTGAAATTAATATGAACATAATTCATTCTTATAAAAATTTGGACCTAAAATTCAAGATGATATACTAAGTGATGAAATATGGATATGGTGCATGAAATATGAGCTCAATAAACTTCACCATAACCATAATTTGAAAAAAGATGAACTTCCCATGAATATACCATTAATTGGAGTAAAATTTGAATTTATAAACAAATTTTATGAAAATGGAAGTGTTATTATAAATAAAAAAGGAGTATTATTTAATTATATTATCATGAATAAGGCCTAAAACATAGTGAAAGACTAAAACTGATATATAGATTTAAATTTTCCAGTATCCTATTATCCTTTCGGACCAATTTATAAATTTAATTATTTAAAATACATTCAAATATTATATTTAAATAATTTTAATATTCAAGAGGCTGTTTATTTTGATCAATATCATTGTTTTTGAGATATTAAATTTTCAGAAAAATTATTAAATATTTCTAAATAACACAATATAATTAAATATACCCAAAATCACATTATGATGAACATAGGAGATAATTACATAAAAATAATTTTTTTAAATGACGTGTGGATCCAAACCATTTCAGGAATATTTTTTTAAAATGCATCATTTTTTACCACTTATTTGTTTGGTAGTATTTCATTTTAAAGTCAAAATTATATTTTTGGTAGTTTTTCAATACGTTTAAAATTTTTATTTAAAATGACCATGATAAGAAAACACAAATTTTTCATTAGTTTTAGATTTTTCAAAAATTAGAAGGAAATTTTTTAACTCAATATAAATATATCAATTACATACTAAAATATTGTGGTTTTGAAAATTCATCAATAATTAGTACTTCGGTGGAAACGTTTATCAAAAATGAATTGCATGAAATAGATAAACTCATAGATCAAAAACGTTTTTGAAATATGTTCTCAATTTTTTAATTTCATACTATAGTTAGACAAAAAATCATTTTTATTATGTTTATTTGTTGGATTTTAATATAATCCAAAAATAATATCATATGAATGTAGAAAAAACACATTTCTAGATACCATACAGATCTTTTTCAACATGGTATATTTTAATCTCCTGGGAATGATTTTTTACTAATAAGGTAATTATATGATTACTTTTTAGGCCATTAGTTACATTGGAAATATAATTTTCGAGCCTTCAATTTTTTATGATATTATTTAGTCTTATGGTTATGTAAGAAAAAACATTCTGTAGAGCTTTCCCCTACTAAAAAAGATTATGTTTAAAATATATGTTGTTGGGATCATGTTTTCTAGATCCAATACACATATATATTTTGTTTTGAGTTTTACTATAACTACAAATCTTTCTGATAATAACATTTATATATTATTATCTATAATCTTATTTCAATACTCATTTTAAATGAAAATAGACGTAAGAAAACCTTCTATTTAGGAATAAATATAAAATGGAGACAATATTATTCATATTATCATAAGTGAAATTCAGATTACTCTTATTTTATCTTTGAATCAATTATTTTTGATATATTCAAATTCATTAAATATATATTTATAATGATCACCATTATATGATCTTCTATAAAATTATTTATTCTTCTATCTCTATACTTTAAATCTCCTCTACTAAAAAATGGGTAAAATTTGTTTTTCTAACTTATGAATTTTTATAATATATATTATTCAATATATAAATTTTTTTGAATAAAATTTAAAATTTAATTTCATTGGACTATCCTTAATAAGGAAATATCATATATTTTTAATATATTTCATCATGGTGGTTTAATCAACTATGTTATGTCCATTACTATTACATTGATATTATTTCATAATAGAGTGGAGGTAATAAAATTAAATAAAAAATGTGAAAATATTTTTTATTGGGGATGTTTTTATTTCAATTCCAAAAGTAATTGTTTTCTTTTAAATTCTTTGAAATTTCAAATTTATGTCTTCAAATAATATATATAACACATGTTTTTTCATTTAATAATTATAAATTATTTTTATAACAACTCATACACAAAAAACATATATGTGTATAATCAAAAATTAATATATTGAAACAATAATTTTATATAATGTATTCATAAAATTTTCATTATGTCTCCACTTTTTTAGGAAAAAATATTCCACATTGGATGTATACATATAATAGTTTATTTTGAGAAACTCATAAAACTAACCGTGATAATTAATTTTTTTCATGCCAAATTAGAAAAATAATAATATATAGCCAAATTATTCTCTATTATTATTGGTAAATAATGTGGCGTTAAATTTCAAATAATGTATAATTTTGTGTTTTATTATATAGAAATTCATGATAAGATCCATAAGACTTCAAAATAAATTTATGATCAATGTAGAATATCTTTATAAGAAGATAAATTTTTTTATGAATTCATAGTCCAAAAAGAATTGATCTAGATAGATTATATTTCCAAAACATATGTGAAGTTACTATAAATCAAAATTATATTTCCAAATTTAGATTGTATTATTATTCCAAATATATTTTCTTTTGAAAATCGCAATGGCCGAAAAATTTTAAGAAATATTTTTTTATCAATATATTATTTTTATGACTCAAAATTTCCTTCTTTTTCAACTGATTTCCAAATGGGGTGATTTTTGAGCTAATTAATCACTTTTATTATATTTGTTAAAACACATCACAATTTTATATAAAAAAATCCTAACATTTTTTTTGTTAACATCATTGTGATTATAAAAAATGATATTTTGGTAACTAAAATTAATTGGGAACTACAAATGTTTTATGAAAATATAGATATCATAAGATACATGTCATATTTATTCTATGGGATTAAAAAAACTGTAGTGTTTCTCCTTTAACTCATCAATAGATGATGAAGTTACTCCAAATTTAGTCATTACTACCTCTGAATTTTGTGAAATTCTACAGATTTAGATTGTTATATTGATTTATATAAATAAACTTTTTATTTTATCGTATTATTTATATGATGAATTAACACCATGATCTAGAATTCAAAAGGATTATACTAACTATGAGGATTTTAAAATTATTTTTCTTGATATTTCTTTCTATTAGTCTGATATTATTTTCTATGAGTGTTTATGTTATGAGATATCATTTTATTGTTTACATTGTAAATATCATATAATTTTTTATTATAATTTTTATACTAATAGTACAATATGATTAAGGAAAATAGAGGACAGTAAATCTATGTAATTTATTATCATATCATTGAGGTGTACATGGATAGTATGATAGATCTCATATACTATTGATTTTGTAAAAGTGATAAACTACCAGCATGTTTTGCCACGGTATTTATGGGATATTAAGACAACCCTTAAGATATGTTTATAATATGGGGAACCAAGTATAATATTTAAATCCTTGGATACCTTATATTAAAATGACTGATAAACCATACAGATTGTTTAAAAAAGTGTGTGGTGATACCCCATTATGTTAAAGGAAGTTCATTATGTTATATGGATTATTCAATATGAAAAAATGAGTACAAACAACCCATGAAATATATATCTATTATAACATATCAAATAAATTATAATTTATGAATAAATTTATATAAAATATGATATATATATATCTCTGTCAGTTCCCTATTCAATATAAATTATCGATAAATTCTTTATTAAAAGTAAATAATTTTTTAGCAAATTTATTTTCTTCTCTCAAAATATGTTTTCATAAAAAATAAATTTAATATATATTTTTTTAGAAATTAGTATAAATAATATTTGTAAAAAAAATTAAATTTAAATAATATACTTATTTATTTGATATCATCATTTAAAAATTAATATATGGTGAGATTATAGATTTTTTCAGAAACTATTCACATTTTAGTAAATATTTTAAAGTACTAATCTCTATTAATCTGCAGTTTATTTTAATTAAATTATGAAACAAAATGTCCATTTGGATTTTCATATAATTTAAATTAATATAAATATTATTTATTTATAATTATCTCATTAAATGTCCTTTTTATCTACTTTGTAATTCTTTTTCTTATAAGTTTATTATTGGGTTTTAATATTATATTTTTCTCGAAAACTATTCTATAGTGACTAATGCCAATACTTTTTAATTCTATCAAAAACTCCTTAAATAGTTATGATTTAAATTAATTTTAAAGATTATATATAAATAAATATTAATTAATATCCATACTGCAATTATTATTTTTCAAATACTAATTATAAAATTATCTTTTTTCCTGAGAGATACACTTTATTAAAACTATCTTTTTCATCACATATTCGTGGGTAAATTTTAATTAAAATTTTAAAATTCTATGAATTTAATTTGGTAAATTGATTCAATATATGAAATCATAATGATGTATATTATCAAATAATTTCATCCATTTTTTTAAAATAATAAGTAGTGAAAATATAAAAAAAAAACAAAAATAGTGATGGTGAAAATGGCTTTACCAATGGTAAAACAAAAAGGATAAGGGTCAAAATTAAGAGAATTTTTTTTTGAAATAAATTTTTTAACCATATATATACTTAATAATTTATACGCCTCAATAATGGTCCATTTTTTATCCTTTTATAATTTGAAAAATATGGGGATCATTTTTCCTTCTCAAAAATCTGTAGTGTGTCACTTTCCACAGTTATAAAAGTTCATCTCATCTCATCTCCAATTAAACCCATAAAATCCATTTTTTAAAGATATTTCTTACCAAAATAAATTCCTACCCTTTATTACATGATCTCTATGCAGTAGTTTGATCATAATTTTATCTTATGCATTATTTCTACACTAACAATAGGATGTTTCCTAAAAAATATGTATCATTCTTAATCGAGTGTTTTTTATATTTTTTATTCATCCACATCATCAATTTATTTATTATTTATTAAATATATTAAATATATATATCATATACTTTTATTTTTATTTTTTATTTTCATTACCTTAATTTATCTCTTCTTCTATGAAATGGTATACGAAATCATCAATCATGTGTATAGAATACTACAACTTCATGAACCTATATCAATAATTTTCTATCATAGCCTCTCACATATTGTTATAATGATGGAATTAAAGTTTATATAATATATATATAACATATATATTCTTATGCAGTAATTATATCATGTATACATTCTTAATTTTTACTATATGTGGGATACCACAACGTTTCTTGTGTGTGGCGGACTACCGCCTATCAATCTGATGTGATTATTTTTTCACAAAAAATTTACATTAAAAGAAAAATGAATAATGATAAAAAACATTTGAAATAAATGATTTTTTTATATTAATGAAATATTTACCATTTTGAGAATATAATATATCATTGTTTCATCTAATAAAAATTGACTGTGTTGTTCGGGCATAAGTGTATACTACCACCACCACCAAGCGATGTGACACATTCTTCATCCCAAAATAACATGGATGATATATATATGTTTATTTTATGAAATACTATTATATTAAAAATATTATTATCATTTATTAATTCAAATATAATACATTAATTCTTTCTAAAATGATCATTGAAAAATGGAAACATTACTCATGTGTACGTATGAACAATTGTCTCTATCACTATAACGTAGTTCATTATTCATAAAAATATATTATTATTATTTTTAAAAAAATTATTTATAAATAATTTAATTTTTACATGTTTATTATTATAGATATATTGAAAAAATTACATATCTGGCCATGACTAACACAAAAAACCCAGTTTTAAAAAACGAACCGAGCATCCTCAGAACACCTGACATTGAAGGAGCTATTTTAGTATTTAAATATATCTTTAAAATGGGATAAAATAATTTATTTTATGATTATTAATTAAAAATTTAAATAATTATTATTTGAAAATAATATTAATATTGTTACTATATAGGTGGTTCGAACATATATGAAGTTATCCAGACTAGAGGTAAGTGTTTCTCATCTCACATTTATTATAGTGATACATATTTTATAATCAGTAATTATTTTTTATGTGTAATGTATTTAGTTATCATTAATTCCATTTATGAAAATTTTCATTAAATTTTTTGGGATTTAAAAATCTATATTACTTTCTCTCTTTCTTGGGATTTTGGTCCATATTCTACCGATGTCACATTGGAATTCATCATAATTATAATTATTTGAGCCGTATTATGATGTTATGAACATATTTTAATTTATAAGGTATGGAAATTGTCCCTTGGATATTTTATTTTTTTAATTTATCTATCATAATGATATTTAATTTTTTTAATTTTAATTTATCACGAGTCTGACGAATCAAATGTTTCCAAAATGGTAAGTTGATTTCAATAAAAATATCGTCTTATAAAATTTTCCATCAAACTCAAATTCAGTTCAAATTTTATGTTTTTAAAAGATATTTTATGAAGATAAATTTAAGGAAACTATTAATTGGTAATAGAAACATTATAATTTCATACAAATTTTTCAAAAAGGTAATATTTGTATATAATTTTTTACTTTCTTTATATATGATAAATGAAATGCTCAATTTTAATTTGTATAGCAACAACATTTTTTTCTCACCAACATAACTATTATTTAATGTCTATATTCTTTTACATGGTTTAATTTTCTCTTAAAAGTGAAATCATGTGTTTATTTGTATGATTATTTTGGTATTTCATCTCAGTTTTAAAAATAAAATGTTATTTTTGTGTTAAATATGAGTTAAAAAAGAAATGGATATTTTCAAATTCAAAATATTTTTTCCCATTGGATATTTAAAGTGTTTTTAAAGGGGTTTTATAATGAAAATGAATGATTTCATGATTTATGATTATATTAGAGGTTATTGTTCAGTTTTTATAATGATGATTTGTTCCCTTATAAACTGTAGAGAAATGGTTCTATTAAAAACAAACGATTTGTGGTTACAATATCAACTAAGGATAAATGGTTTCAATATAAACCATGGATGGGTTATTTCATGATAAACTATGGAAGGGTGGTAATTTGATAGGCCTCCAATTAATTTGGGTACTTATGATATTTAAGTTGAACATACTTTTTATTCAATATGGATGAGTGGTATATTGAAATTTTTCCAAGACACCAATACATTTAATTTATGAAATTTACGGGTTTTAAACATTTAATTTCATTAGGATGAATATCAATTGGATAAAGATTATTCTTTCTACAAAATCTATCCTTATTAATTTTGTATATCATTTTTCCGGATTGAGGATATATGTATTGGACAGTTTGAATTATATTATTTTATTATCGTGAACTTTTATTTTGTCATCATATCATTATTCTAATCTAATTATAACTAGGGAAATTTAATTTAAAATTCTTATCCTTAAAATAAATTATAATTTGAGGACACATTTGTTATGTTTCAATTTTGACAAATTATAAGGAATGATGTTGTGAAAATTATTTTGAGAAGGGTTTCAGATAGATGAAGATGTTAACTTAATGTGAACCATGAAAAGACAGGTTATATATCATAAATACTTAATTAAAAAAATATAGTTTTTGTAATTAATTTTCCAAATTATATAAATCTATAGAACTAAAAGGTACTTTTGTAAATATGTGATCCAATATTAAATTTGTTTGTTGTATATTTTATATTGTTAGAATTTTTAAACATTCATCAATATAAATTCCATTAATATAATTTTTATTATTTTAGTAGTTGATCTAGGATTTCTGGTGAAGGGGTTTTATATTTTTTATTAGAGGAAGCATATAGATATATTTCTAGATTAGGAGGTTTTAATATTAATAGTCTTGTATTCAATCTTGGATTTAAATGTTTAAGGTAAATAATATGTTCAATTATAAGAAACCACTTTTGAGTTTTGATGTAATAGAATTATGAGTTGATTAATGACACATTGGGATGTATTTTTATTGTTTTGGGTTATGTGTGACCCTTATATTAAACGTTAGGTCTTATATGAAAAATAATTATCTTTTTATATGTTTAAAGGTATTGATAACCTCCCTATTAAATATGATCTTTTCTGGTTATGTTAAATTTTAATGATGCTCATCAAATTCTAATGAATGTCATTAGTATATAACATTAGGAAAAACTACATACCAAATTTGTGTGATAACCCATCACATCCACCAAGTATATAGATCTTGAACCCACAACCAAAGTGAAACATGGGTGTAATGACAACCAAAGGACTATGTGATTCTTGGATGAATATTGCTATATTTTTTGGTTTTTAATTTGAAATTAATGAGATAAACTTTGAGGTTAACACACACATTAAATTTAATGTTATTTGGGATATATGGTTATTTATTTAGTGAATTATTTAGATTCAAATTTTGGTATTATGGTTTAATTTTAATTACTAATGTATTATTTCACCATATGATAATTTATTCATTTTGGGAATTATCTATCCTTGTGAGAAAAAATTTTATTTTGGGTAATTTCTAATGATATAAGGAATATATTTTTAACCCTTTTCTGGTTACTTGATCATTTATAATTTTATTTTAATGATTCATTTTTTAAATGAAAATTCATCTATTATTATCATTATTTGGGGGAAATATTAGATTTTGGGAGAAATATATAGAAGTATGAAATAATACTCATTAATTAATTATATTAACTTATCCACCTAGTCTAGATGGATAAGGAATTACAAAAATCAAGGAAAAGTGTTTTAAATAATTTCAATCCTATTAACATCAATTTTTATGACACAAATTCCCTTTTTCATCAACTCATTCGTTTATGGTCTTTTGGTTGTTGATTTTCTCATCACTAATTACTTTATTATTCACAATGATCTATATCATTTTCAACAATTATTAATTATTTTCTTCTATTTTCATATCATCACATTTGAAAATTTTTTTTACTATTTTAAATATTAGTTATGTGATGACCTTCGTATTTCCCTTTCACCCTTTTTAGTAGAATGTTTTATAAACACTTTTTATGGAGTGGTTTTCTAAAAAAAACTAATTTCGAATATATAACATTTATTTACCAATATCATGTTAAAATTATAATGAATAAAATTACTAATTGGTGGAGGATAATACAACATGAGATATTAAAATAATTTCATTATGTTTGATATCATATTTAACACGTGATGAAAAGTTTTATTGAGCCATAAAATATATAATTATTAAAACTATGATATTAAATAGGAATGTATGAAGAGTAATTGATATATATATATATATATATTTATATTTTCTATTAAGTACAAATGGATTATTAATTCTTAGGAAATAGTTATTTAATGTTTTTCAAATTATTTTTATTCTTTAAAAATATGTTATATACAAATTTTTTTATTGATTAATAGAAGAATGTCTTATAATTATTTTTCATAAATATTATAAAATATATATGATAAAGTATACTTTATTTTTTATATCATAATACAAAAATTAACTTAAGTTCAAATTTAGGAAATTTGATGAAATATTGACTCTTTCATTATATATGTAAAATACAATTTTCTATAAAACCTCATATTAATTTCAATTAGTTATATAATTTAAATTCAATTTATGTTTCTAATATTATTTCAAGTAACCTAAGTATTTATTATTAAAATTTATTTATATTAATTTTATTTTAATCAACATTATATTTGATTTTAGTATAAGTTTATTTTGGTGTTTAAATATAGGTTTTTCTAAAAATTATTTGAAGGTGAATAATTTTTATCATCTTTAATTATTTAAAACAGCCCCTAACGATGAATGATTTAAATGATTTTTATATATTATATATTAATATATTATAATTTTTATTCATAAAATTTTTATTATTTTAAGTAATATAGTTAATATAAAGCCATCTTTTTACTAAAAAATACACTTCTTGAAAACCAGATTTTCCCTCACATCTGTATGAATACTATTAAACAAAAATTCAAAACTTATGTTAATTAAATTGGTTAAATGGATTACATATTGGTACGTAGAATGATTAAAATTATCTAACCAATTCAATATAATTTTTTACCATAATTAATATTTAAATTAATAAAAATTAACTAAACTGGTTAAGGTGAAAATATTTTTACCTATTGATTAAATGAACAACATTATGTTTTATAAATAAATATATACTTTTATAAAATCTATAATAATAAAATATTTTTACCTTATCGTGTCTAAATAAATTTAATGGTTCATTTTGGATCCTTGTGGGAGATGAAGAACATGGGTTTTGGATTTCCAATCAAAAAATTACAAATATGACACTCACGTCACGTATAAATTGACACCCATATCCTATACTCATAAAAACTATTATTCCCTCTGTATTATAAATTTCCTTCCCAATTTATATCCAAATCTCAATACCCACATCCTTGATACATTGTTTTTATCTAAAATCCATCATAAAATGTTTTTAGTGATAACCCGAGTTGGTTATTTGTAGAATAGGTATCGTGCTTAAAATAGTGATTTTATATTATTTCTTCATCAAAATAGTTAAAATATTCTTAAATTATTATAATATAAAAAACAAAATATATTAAAATACTAAAATGTTATTATTTTAATGTAATAACTTAAATCTATCTCCTCTATCATAAAATGGGATATAAAATTATCATTTCTGAACAAAGGACTATAACAACATGAACCAATGTCCTTTGTCTTATTTAATGGGATTCAAGGCCTGTAAAAATGTAATATTTCAACTATATGTATTATATTTATAATATATTTATACATTAAGAGTAATTATATGACATATAAATTCTTAATTTTCATTTTTTGGGGGATATAATAACATCACCAGTGTGTATGCAGACTACCACCTCATAATGAAATGTGATTCCTTTTGCAGTAACTCATTACATATAAGGTAATATGGCTCAAGTAAATTATTATATATGATATAATAAAATATTTTTTATATTCATGATATATTCATCCTTTTTAAAACATAACATATAATTTTCATTGATACACTAAAAAATAAAAAATTCATGCATGCATACACGTGAACTAACACCTACATGAATTATTTTGACTATTTATTCATCACTAAATCATATAGATTATATATAAGTAAATTTTAAAAAATATGTTATTTATGATATTGTTATTATATATGTATAAAATATTTCCAATATTCTTTCCATATGATCATTGAATAAGGGGAATATTAATAATTTATACGCATGGCCTACTATCTCTATGAAGAAAATACAGTTCACTTTTCACAATAATCGCAATTCATTGGTTTCAAATGTATAATTTATGTATAAATACAAAAAATATTTTTATTCAATTATTATGTATATATTTTAATAATTATCTCTTTGACCATGATCACCACACTAATGTTGCTTAGAAAAAATTAGTGGAATAACTTGAAAACACTCGACATGAACATAAGTGATAGAGTATTTAAATATATTATATCATAGAAATGAAATAAATGAAAATATTGTATGGTATTTAAAATTGTAAATTTACCTATGAAATAATGTAATTTATATGATTTTATTATAAAGGATTTTTGATCAAGTATGAAGGATGTCTTGCCAGATGTATGGGTTTATGGTTTCACATTTATTTCTATGTGACATATTCTATATTCATCGATACAAATTTTTTTATTGGATATAATTATGATTAAATTATATTTATATTTATTTTCATGAAAATTATTGTTATTTAAAAATATATATTATGATCTCCATTTCATTGTATTTTTTACCAACTATTACCTTAGCCATAAGGGACATCATCTCAAATTTCTTTCATTGAGGAAAATCTTGATATTATAAACAAATATTATTTTTTGAGGAGTATAAATAGTCCCTTTAAAAATATATATGGTGAATTTATATATTTCAATTAATTTTAAAATAATTTTAAATTTTATTCTTTCATGATGCATATGAATTAAATGATTCCAAAGTGTTAATGAACTTTTATTTTTATGAAAAAATATCATCTTTTAATGTTTTCCTCCATTCCCTCTTTATCTTCATTGTCAACTATTTGAAATAGTGTTTATGATAGTTAATATATGGACATTATAATTTTATAAGTAACATTTTTTATTTCATTCATGTATTTCTAAAAAAATTAAATTTTTTATCGAATGTTTAACATTAATTACAAACAATTAATGGAAAGCACTTTTTTATCATGTGTGCCTACAATGAACTCAATCTCTATTATTACCATTAATTGATGTTTGTATTATATTATAATATTTTATATTATCATTAAATAAACCCCATGTTTCCCTTTTTAAAATATTTTTGTAATTGAAATTGGTTTTTAAAAGGATAGTGAATTTTGGTGTTGAAAAAGGGTTTTAAAATTAAATTGTATTTTGATATCCAAAAATGTTTTTAATATGGGATTAAAAGAGTTTAAAAAAATTATGATGAAAATGAAAACATTAATGATTAATTTTTATGTTATATTTATTGGGAATTATTTAATATGTTGGGTGGTTTTATTATAACCATATATCTGGTTGTTCAATTAAAATCCATCGGCGGGTGGTTATGTTAGTAACCAGTGACGGGTGAATCTGTTATAAACAAAGGATGAGTGGTTCTATGAAAAAACAAATATTGGTAGGTTAGAGTTATCCCTCCAATGAATTTTGTACTCTGAATATGGATGTCAACCATAGTTGATATTCCATTTTAAGAGTGATATGATTATGATGATCTAATATAATAATTCATATTATTTATTATTTATATTGGTTTATAAAATTTAAATTGATCTGCATTGATATCACATGCCTCATTATTATTTAGTATGATGAATCATTCAATTATATAGCTTTAAGACATGTTTATATTTTTGATGGTCTAGGTATTGACAGGTATGAGATCTATTTTGTTATGATTACTCACATTGATTATGTTAACATACAATTATTATAATATTAACATATGATATTAAATTATTGATGATTTTTATTACCATTAATGAAAATTTGAGCTCACAAATCATTATTTTTTCTTTTACCAAATATATAATAAATGATTTTGAATTAATTATGTCAATAAGGGTTTCATTTTGATGATTATTATTATATAATTTAAAATTAGAAAAGGTGGGCTAATTTGAATAAATTATCTTTTTAAAACATTTGAATTGTCTTTCATAGAGTTTGAAATAATTAATTAGAAATCTAATCCTTAAATGTCCATGGGTATATAATTGATCCATTATTTCATTTCATTTTTTCATTTTTGGATGTCGATAACTAGATAACCATTATATGTATCAATTATAGAAATTAAATGATTATCATTTCAACAATAAATATTTGAGTGTGGGATTAGGGTTGTTAGATGTGGTTTTAAAAATACCATTTTAATGGATTATTTTTTCTAATAAATAACGAATGTTTTTTTTAATTTCCAATTCTTTAGTTATTTCATCAATAATTTAAAAAAATGATGAAATTATTTATGATGAGAGAAATATATATCATACTATTTCAATTTTTTATTATGATTTTTGTTATTTTTTTGGAATACAAATAACTAACCATGTTTATACATTAATATGGTTAAAATTTTAGTCCTTTATAAAAAATATAATTTACACCCTCTTTTATTTTATTTTCTATCATACCTTATGATAATATTGATTACATGAAAAAATATTTATCATCATGGATGTGTTATGATACCATTTGAATATATATAACTACTATGTTATATAAAAATTCTATTTGGATATACATACCAGTTATGATATATTGTGATACCATTAAGATATTCATATCATCAATGTTATATTTGATACCACAGGAATATACATATCAATTGTGTTTCATTAAGATATGATTTGTATTTTTTTAGTTATATGGTTTTCTCATACCACCCTAATTATTATATCATCTATATGAGGTTACATATCTAAGTGATATTTTATTAGTTATGTTATTAAATTAACTCAATTATTCCATGTCATGAACACTATGAATAATTTACATCACCACATTACCTAATGAAATATCATAATAGAAGAATATATTAACTTCTAATATATATTTATATATTTATAGTTATTAATGTGTGTTGGTATGGGTGTCATCAAAATGTACATGATGTATATACATTAATATTTATTAGTTATAGTAAAATGTTTATCATTTGAAATTGAATTATATATTTTGTTTTTTATGCATAATTTGATAAAGAATATTTTTAGTTAAATATAATGTCATCCCACAAATTTTATCAAGATCATATCCTTAAGAGACTATTTAATGTATTTTTAAGGATAAAAATTCTTGATTATGGTAAGAGAAAGGTTATTTTGGTTCATTGATAAAGCATTTTATAATGGATTAGGATAATAAGTAGAAATTGTTACTATAAGTTTTTTCCTTATAGATTAAATTATTTTTATAGGGTATCCCATATGGAAATCATCATGAAAGTTTTCATATTTTTTTATGATTTATCCATAAATTTTATATAAATTTTTATATGTTATTATTATAATTATTAGTGGAGTTATTTTGGTATTTTTTTAGTACTTTAATTATTGTATTTCTTAAATTTATATACATATTTTCTTATCAATTGATGATTTGAGTATCATATCATGTCTAAGTCTCCCACTGTAATGAAAAATTAAAATCATTGTACTAGTGTTTGGTTTTGATCAAATAAAATCAGATTAATTGTCATACATAATTCAATTTCTAAATTTAAATATTGATTTCAATCTAATGATCTATTAAATTTTATTAAAGACCTTTTTTAATTAATTTTATTATTTAAATATTATTGTATTTAGGATATTTTAAATCATGAGATATTTTTTCAAAACATAGTACAAAAACTTTTCATTTCGTTGATAGACATATTTATAGTTTATAACTATTTAATTTAGGATATTATAATTATTATAGATTAATCAATAATGGTTTTCAATATTTTATTTAAAAAATTGGTTTCATAATTTAAATTTATATGTGGTTTTCTTTTAGTTAAGAGGGTGAGAGAGGGCATGTTCATCAAAAAAATATCAAATTTAATTATGAGAAATATATTAGGCTATATATAAATTTAAATTTTTCAAAAAAATTAAATTTTAATGGATTACGTTAATATGTTAACATTATTTTTAAAACAAATCATAGGTAAAATTATTTTTAATGATGTATCTAAACACAATAATATGGATTTTTTTCAAGAAAACTACTTTAGTTTAAATTATTTTCTATGAAATCATTATAATTAGAATACTTGAGTATATATGTGTATTTGTGTGAACAATAGTATGAGTGATTTAGTGATAATGTATTGAACCAAACCAGTTCAACCATACTTGTAATCTGAGTTGTCATGCCACACATCCTGAAGCTAGTTCCCAATCACCAAAGGTTGTCGATAAGGACATATCAATAAAACCAACATCCATTGAAGGATTTATCCATAGGTAAAATAGAATGTACCATTCATAAAAAAAGAAGGGTTCAAAAAATATCATTGATGTAAACAATAAATGAATGAAAGATATATTAAACAATTATATACATCATGAAAAAACATTCGACAGCTAGATATATACATGTAATATCAAAGAAAAAAAATCTAAACTAAATATAATTGGGTACAATTTGGAAAATTTAAAAGTACAAACAAAAAATTACAAAATATCAAAAAAGATATTCATAAGAGTATATCATTGTGAGACCATGTCTCCTTCAAAAAACTTTAGATGATGGTAATCATGATGATCTACTCTGGTATGTGGAACCCTTTCCTTTACCTATATCCTATAAGATATATGATCATTTCCAAATAGTACTCATGTAAGGAGTGAGTCATGAATCCATTTATGATACAACTATAAATTAATTTAAGGCTTCTATGCACAAAACAAATAAATTTGTTGAAAACATTTTCAATATAAAAAAACTATTAAAATAACCAATTTCCATATAACATTAAACATCTCTTTTGTTTCAGTTTTCATGCCAATGAATGGTTTTCCAGAATATTTTACAAACATAAATCATGGAAAAAATTAATCTATCGTTCATAACATGTTATACAAAACCAAAAAAGAAAATCTTGATGATCATGGTGTGAACTTCATATAACCGTATAGAATTGAAATTTTAAAGAGGATAAAATAAAACTCAACACATCAAAATGGATTTATAAATATGTTAAATTATTATTTTGAATCTATGATCTATAACCATTAGGTCTAATGTATGTGAGTAAATATGTATGCAATTTAGCTATGAAATCAAAACTTGCATGATCTTCCCTGATACTAATTCCAAGAACTCACATGTTCTCTCAACTACAAACATAGAATCTCACAAGCTCTTACTTACCACCCACAAAGGATCAAATGGTCACTTAGAAACAAATGGATTCTCACATGGTCCTCCCTATTAGGATCACAAGGTCACTCAGAAAATCACCTCACTCACAACTTATGTAGAATCTCTACCTAAATGATAACTCATCTGTTGTATAGAATGGTCTCCACATGGCCTCAAGAACACATCCCCATATGCCAGAGGAATCTGACTAGAAACTGAAGTTTAATGGTGTTATGGTAGGGATAATATATCCTCTATGTGAGATTATCATAATGTTAATGTATCTAATAAATCAGTTTACATCAGTTAAAATAATATAATGAAAAGAAAGAGTTGTAGAAAATAAATTTAATATCATGTTTACCTAAAAGTAAATAATTCCAAATTATAGAAATGCATATATGAAAAATGATAATACATGTAAAAAAATTACAATATGTAATATAATCGGATGAAGGAATAAATTCCATTCAACTAGATCTATGAGCATCTCGGGAGCCATCTCAGTCCTCTTCCATAACATAAACCAAGGAGTGTAAATAAGAAAAAATTAAAATGGTTGCTTCCCTTTAATATCACCCATAGAAAAAATGTCTATAGGGGTAAAAATGGTTCCTAATTAGGTTTTAAGATAAAATATCAGTATCCAGGCACCCATGATTTTAAGAACAATCCATTTCATGCAATATAAATTTATCAGTTGAAGTTAGTAAATAAAATGAAGGTAGAAATAATAAATAAATACATGCATTGGACTGTGTTTCACTTGGAAACCCATCCAATTACATTATTTGGCATAAAACGTTGTGTATAAACAAGGAGAATATTTATTTTTAAATTATGTGAAATTTATTGTGGGGATTTGGACTAACCTCAAGCTTGTGATTACGCTTAGAGGACACATCTCGAAATTTAAATTTTAAGAAGATTAAATCAATTAATATTTAAACATAGAAATTATATTTAAATCAATTTCAAAATCTTTAAAAAATATTTATTCAGCCTTCATTAGACATTCAAAATTCCAGAGAACATCCATGAAAATCCATAGATATTTGCCAAGTATCCCTCGAGGGGCTCAATATAGGTCCAATTCCATGGAGTACATCCATGGTGACTTAAGAATGAATTACCATGTGTCACTCACTGAATAGTATTTAATGTCATGTATTATTCCCCAAGTAAATACTTGGTATCTCACATAGGGGCTCGAGTATCAATCAAGGCAAAAAAAACCATCATTCCTTAAATCTCATTCAAGGGACATCCAATATGGAACCAATGTCACATTTCTGGAGGTGAAAATAGATATTTCCCTGTAAACCAGTCTTTGTAATAGATGACATCACTACAACCATGTTTACTAACCATCAAAATCTCCAACATAGAGGCATGAGAGTCCATAAAAAGGTTTCATTGGTCAAAATCCCTTGTTTCACCCTTTTTTATAAGCTAAAACTATTAAATATACATTTCATTATTAATAAATAATATAATATGGACCAATTCATAAGTCTGGTCATGTAAATATTGATGTTATTTCACTAAAGACATTTGAATTTAAAGGGCCCATTCAAAGCATGACAATAATGAAATAAAAACCCCATTTCGTTTATAGGAAGCCAAGAAAATATTTCATATGGTAAATGAAAAAATTAATTAATCATATAAATAATCATAAAACATAAAGGAATTGAAGGTATTATTTATTAATTGATGATATCTCACATCATCGAGGGGTTTTATTATAAAAACATGACATCATTTACCAAACAATTCATTTAGCATAATTTTTCATCACTTCAAGAGTCATACTCAAATAAAATTTTGTAATAATATTTTTATAAAATCACAAATCACTAATTAATATCCACATATGGTTTGTAAATTTTGAATTAATTTTTTTTTCTAATTTTAAAATAGGAAATGGAAAGTGGATTATACCTCAAGAAGAAGGTTGAGCTAAACACTTTAGAACTTGACATTTTCTCCAATGACCACATGAGAATTCCCTTTCCCTCATCCAAGTATATGATTATATTCATATACATAAGGCTATCTATCCCATATTTACATATTATAATTAAAATGAATACGTACAAGAGAAAGCTTATATATTTTCTTATATATGCATATACCTATTTCCACTTACACACGTATGAATTTTTTATATGTATACATAAGAAAAACTAACCCTAATTTATATATATTCATGATTACATTCATAATTATATATAACTGGTGAACTTATATATATATATTCTTACCTATGTATATATAGTTAAGTTGCCTTCGGCGTTAGTGACTCATTCCCACCTCAAGGATGTCCAAGACACACTTTATACTTATTAGGAGCAATAAAATTATAGAACTCGTGACTTAAATTGGTCCAAAACAAACATAAGATGAAATCATACATGAAAATGATGGCAGGATAGTACAAATGTCGTAAAGTGATTTGCCTTTGTTGGTGAAGGTAGAAACATGCAAAGTGAACCCCCAAGAGATGCACAGAAAACACTAATAATGGAAGGAAAAAATATGGACTAACCCTACCCGAATGGTTCATCCATTCTATGTTATGAAATACAGAAGAGAAATATTCCCAATGAATGGAAGAGGAGGGATCCATGGGTCTTATCTTAGGAACTAGACCCAGAAACCATATGAATGTCTAGTGAGAATGGTCATAGAACGAGGGATCAGATAGGGTTGTTTTTTATGCCATGGGAGAGGGGATGGGGTTGTCGATCGAGAATGGGGGTGGGGATAGATTATGTTTTTATCATTTCTTTTAATTTTAATTTAATTATTTTTAATTTCATTAAAAAACACAGTGAAAGTCTTGGGTCACATGTTTAGCCAAATTGTGTGCCAACTATGTGATGAGAATTTCGTAGGTACTACTTAAGTGGTGCAACTAGTGCGGAATAGGCACATAGTTTTTGTAAACCATGAACATCCCATGCACTACACATATTTTCAATACAACCAACCCAATTTGTATTCATCTTAGAGCTACATAGTTTCCTCCACACTATGCACCCTATGTAGACCCACCAAACAAGAGATTCCCAAGGTCTAAAGCTCCTGAAACACAACATGATTCCCAAATAACACTTCCATCCTTTAAGAATGTCTAAAACCAAAATCTATTTATTTAATAACTCTCATTAAATGGAAATTTTGTGTTTGTAAAGGCCAAATGCATCCTCAAGCAACACTCTAACACTCAACACATAAATCCTAGAAACTCAAACCAATATCCAACATCCAACCGAAGCTTTGAGAAGTAGATTACCCAACCACAACATACTTTTCAAATTGTATCCACATCATATCATTATCCAATAGGCCTATGGTTCTTTGATATAGGTTTTGGAATTAATGTCCAGCTTTGATCCATGGTATTCCAAACATCATAATTTTCTTTGAACACATTCCAGTAGTGTTCCAATGAAACTCCCAATAGAGAACAAAAAACATGAAATGATTAAAGGTTTGAATAAAAAACAACATCAATTAATCCATACTATAGGAAGACAGGTCAAGCCATTGACAACCTACCACTTTCGAAATGCTTTTCTTAGACAACTCGTTTATTCTAAAAGATAATCCTAAAGTATTTTAAACAAAGGAATCTCAATATTTTATCATAGAATATTCATTGAAGCTCGTAAACAGATTCTAGTGACATCTATATCCAATATTATATATAAGATATCTTTTCTTGACATTATCATATAAACATTTTGTGATTAGACACATTTGAATTATCATGGTAAAAACACCATGTCTAAGACAGGTTTAAAATATGGTTATCCTTAGTGTCAACCACTTCAATACATGGAGTTCATCTTAGGAGAAACAAATTATAGGATTAAAAGTGAGACATAAGTATAATATTAATATCATACTTCAAGAACATTGATTGAAGCCAATGGAGAAATTGCCTTTTTTTCAAGTCAATAAGAATAAATCTGGTGTCCATGAGTCCTTAAAATTCATTCCTATATTAGAACCAAGGTATTACACAATACTTACCACACCGTATGGAAAACTATGATTATGGAGCACAAAAATGATCAAAAACACCCAAAAAACCAAATAGATTTTAATACATTTGTGTGAAATATTACAAATTCCCTCCCTGTGTACTTAGATGACACCAATATTGGGGACACGGTCGCCTTAAATCATTGAGTATACTGTGGATATTTAAATTTATTCCAATAAATAAATGAATCACATTTACTGCAACAAATACTAAGTTCTAAATAAGGATCAGGACCACTCATAACAAAAAAATGCAAGGATATGAATAGTTGAACACACATAGATCGACTTCATTTTGAGAAAGCTCAGCTTCACCTATCGATGCATCAGCAATCAGACTATGACACCTTCCACACCTGATCCACCCAATGGCCACCCAACCACAACCACCATGGAATATCTTTGACTAGTGATGTGTTCACAAGTAATGTACATATCCAAAGTTATCATCTTCATTTTTTCTATAATAAAATGACATAGAAGAATGATTTTACCCTCCATAGAGCATTTGAGAAAGCCTGGCCAATTTAAAAGGCCATCTAGGTTGTTCTCCATCTACTCTGAAGGACGCATTTAACTATTATTAAAGATATTCTCCCCACCATTATAGTTTCAACCGAAGTTGGATTTAAGGATAAGGATCTAATTTCATGTAACACACACCATTGTCTACTGATGGTAGTTATTAGAAAATCTAACATGATTTTATAAAGTGTTAAACCAAAGGGATTGAGAGAACTAGCTAATCAAGAGAATTCTATTAGATAAATACTTAAATGTACAATGACGAATCTCCATATCACGTTCCCATGCATCAAGAAATTTTCCACTAAATCCAAATAAAATAACCAATATTTCAAACACATGATTCTCTTTAAAACATAATCCCAAACATTATAATGAGCCGAGACCTTTCTCAACGACCAGGTCACTCAACACAAGTGTTTTCCGGAATTCAATCCATAATAACACCCGATAAAATTACTATCCTTGTACTCAATAGTTTGATGTACCATTTAGAAATATGATGGGTACCTTGTATATTAAAACATTCTAATACAATGTTCTAGAAGCAAAACATCACATCCTTAACACTATCCTCATTCTTATAGGGCTATACACATACTTGTATCTAATGGACTTCCCAAAAAACATTACTCAAATTCAGATTACCCCTTATGAAAATTAATCCAACTGACGATGTATTCATTCCCCCAACATTTCAAAGGAAAAAATAGGCTATCATGACTTACTATGCAACTGTTCAAGTCCCATGGCATATCTATCCTACTAGAACTAAGCATTTCAAAATGATCATACTCAGATCAAGGATTAAACAACACATTACCACCCATCCAAACAAGGGTGTCATTTTAAATCCCAATATTCATACACAGGACTACAGAACCAAAAAATTTCCACACCATAGTGGTTGATTGCAACAAATTTGAAGAGATTCAGAGAGTATTAGGCCAATACCTATCATGACCATCTCCTAAAACAGAATGTGCTGAACCTACCAAGGGATCACCCCAGATATGGACTATAAGCTTGAGAGGAAACATCTCTTAAGAAAAATCTTTAAATGAGGGCCCTATGGGTAATTATTATACACATGTTTTAATGTGGAATTAAGTAAGGATTTAAACTATAATTACACGAGGGTCGGATTAAGACACCACTTAAGGATCCATACCAAGGTGTTATACCAAAAAGCATTTGATTCCTTACACATTTCAAGGTTCCTCCTTAAACAAAACTATGATAAGACATAATGAAAATAATAAAGTGGCTTGTTTGGAAATCCTACAAGGAAAATCAGTAACACCATAGTAGACATCATTTTAGACAACATCATTTATTGACATATGGTTTTAAATTTTTCCATATTTTCACCTAACTACATTAAAACAAAATTCCTTTAATTTATATGGTATCACTAAAAATACCTAAAAATATTAAAGGTAATTCTGTTAACTAAATGGATACATAGTCAAGAATAATAATACCTTATGATTTCATTAAACCCATATAGGCAGCTATGATGTTTTAAAAGTCCAACACCATAGAGAACATGAACACAGCCATGGGGTTAATCACTGAGGAATAATAAAGAAAAGATGACCTCAGCAGGACATTTTAGGTTATTTTATGTACCAGAAAAACAACCCAAATACTTATAACATTATGATTTTATAAATACCCTTAGCAAGTTCATTTTATTAAAAACATTCCAAAACCGACCTACTTGGTTAATGTTGAGAATTTATAACTTTTTAAACATGGTTCATTAAGACCAAATTAAATAAGGAAGAACCCTTATAAAAGTATCTAAAATATTTAGTACAATATTTAGCTACTTTCATATTTACTGAAGTTATATGTAAAAGTCTCATGAAATGTGGTTTTTTATTATCGTTTTCCACATTAATTTGTAAATCATACATACACAATAATAGTTTAAGGCTTCTCAAATCTAATCGCAAACATTTTGTACAAGGTAAAGAAAATAAAACCCCGTTTATATTTATATGAAAGAATTTAAACCTAAAAAAATTAATCTAAATTTATTTGATTATATAGGTCACCATATTCAAATTCATAAAGTTCACATACACCATACATGGTGGATGTTTACTCCCATTTGAATACAAATAAAGCATTTTATCAAATTCTAAAAAACATATAAATATGGAAATTGATGAAAGCACCCGAAATAACTCACATAAATGTGGTAAGAAATCAAACATTCCAAAATATTCACAAGTCATAACAAGTAAACATGCCATATAATGGGCTTGAAAATGGCACACAAGGTTCATCAATATATTTAAATAACCATAAAATACTAACAAAATTATCCGGCGTATGAATTCTCTATGTGACTATAATGATGCATGTGATGACTTATACCTTTCCCAACTAGGACAGCGGTAATTTGAAAATATCATAAAGCATTATGAATAAAAAAATTCTCCAATTACTTAAGGTGAAAAAAAATAATGAAAACAACATGAACAACAATACCAGCACTGGACATTTGGACCTTTCACCATGGGTAGCACTATTAGTCCCAGAAATGACTATTTACAAAGGGAATACACCATCGTAGACTCCATACTACTTGCCCAAAATATCATGAGAAATAAAAAATAATCTCTAATACCACTTTCTAGAAACCCAGGACAACTGAACACTAAACAAGTACAAGTTTTGTCTGCCAAATTTCCTCTCTCATGCCTCCCCATTAACCATAGGTTGTTGACTAGTGGTGAGGGAATAATTATGGTATGGTGTGGATATAATACCATATAAGTCTGATTATCACAGTGGTAATGCAGATAAGAAACCAATTAATAGTAGTAGAAACTGTATAAGGAGAATATAGTGCACTATATAATAAATTTAATGTCAACTAAACATAAATTTCGAAAATTACATATTATAGAAATCCATATATGATAGATGATTATACAAGTATAATAAGTAAATATTACTATATGAAATAAAATGTAACAAAAGAATAAGTTCCCAATGAGTATCTCTATGAGAATCATGAGTACCAGCTCATCCTTCAACCCCAACGACATCCAATAAATATAAATAAAAACATTGGAAGCTGGATGTTTCCCTTTAACAACACCTACAGACATAAAGACTATTGTGGATCGAATGGTTCCCAATTTGGGTGTCGGATAAAATTTAATTTGGTTGTCTCACAAGGTGTATAAATTAATCCATTTCATGCAATATAAATTTTTAATTTACCAAGAGTTAATAATTTCAAGATAGAAATAATAAATAAATACATTCCTTAGATTTTGTTCTACTTAGACACCCATATAATTACCTAATTCAACCTAAGCAATGGTTTCTAAATCAAGAGCTCCTACATAGGTAATGTAAGTGATATATGGTATGTGGAATTAGACTATCCAAAAGCTTGTGATTGGGCATGGCAGGAATATCCCTAAAATTCCATTGTCTTTATATTCGATGTGTTTGTATTAAAACATTGAAATGTTGTTTAATCTAGTTTGAAACTATTTATAAAACATTTATCCATAATTCATAACATAGTGAGATAAAATGTTCCAGTCCATGGTAATCTGAAGGGACTATCCAAGTATCACTTGATAGGATTATCACGTGACCAATTCTAAATGCTAAGGAGTTTTTCAATGATGACCTAAGAATGTTCTCCCATGTGTCTCTTATTTCATGGTGTCAAAAGTAAAGTATTATCCTTTGATTCCATACATGGTATCGCATTTAGGGCCCCAAGTATCACGTAGGTCTTGGTACAAAATTTTTATCTTTTATCCCATTAATGGGGTCTCCCATATGAACATGATGTCACATATTTAGAGGTAAAAATAGATAACACTATATGATCATGTCGCATGAATATCTAATATAACCCCTAACATGTTTACTCACCATCAATATCTCTGAAAAGAATGCATGAGAATCCATTAAGTTATACTTATGTCAGAACTATTTCTTTCTCCCTCATCTCTCATATAAAAAAATTACACAATAATTTCATTAGTAAAAATTCAAGAAAGGGGGACCCATTCAAATGTACGATCATATTAACATGAATGTCATTTTACTCAATGCATTTCAATTTTAATGGCTCATTCATGGCATGAACACGATTCATAGAGAATCTCATTTCATTAATATAAATCCATGTAACTATGGAATAAGTAAAAATATTGAATTTATTAAACCTGATCATATGCACAAAACCATAAGGAATTTTATATATTATTTTTAATTTGATTACATAGAACCTAATTAAGGGGTTTTAATAAAAAACATTACATTTTTTACCAAAAAATTCATTTTTTATAATTTATCATCATTTCAATATTAATAATAAATTCAATTATAGAATAATTTATTCTCAAAATCACAAATCACTAGTTGATATCCATGAATACTGTGTTAACAGATCAATTAATGAATTCATAAATAAAATGGGATCCAACCTCAAGAAGAAGATGGCTATGATGAACACTTCACCACATGATATTTTCACTTGTGACCACTCAAAGATGCTCTTTTCCACCTTCAAGAATATTCAACATCACATAAATATAAGAAAACCTAGTCCCTATGTGCAAATATTCATGACCATATATCTGTACAGGTATATCCTTACATATATGATGATTTATGTAGATACCCATTTACACATACACATGTGTGCACATTTCATATATATACATAAGAATATCTATTCCCAATATATAAATACATTCCTCTATGGGTGAATATTTATATAATTGTGGAACTTATATATATGCATGCACATACATAAGAATATAACTCGCCTTCGACTTTTGCGACTCGAACCCACCTCAAGGATGAAAATAACACTACAAAATTATTATGTAACCAAATGTTGTAGAATTCTCAATTAAAATTTTTCCAATAGTAAGGGAAGATGAAAACATACATCATGTTGATGTTTTTAAAACCCAAAATACCCTATATGATTTTCCATGATTAGTGGATGTCGGAACACCCAAGGAGAATCCCTGAGAGATGTGCTCCATTCACTAACAATTGAAAAAAAATCCAAAAATCATGAATATCCCCAACCGTTTGGTTCATGTCAGCTAGTTAGGGTGATATGGAAGTAAAAAATAATGACTGAAGGGAAGAGGAGGGAGCTATGGCTATTACCTCAGTATCTCGACCAGGAAACCAGAGGAACATCCAGTGGAAATATCCATGGAAGGAAGGAGTTGAAAATGGTGGAACACTTGATTCTATATAGTAACCAATACTACAACCAAATTAGTCGTAAATCTGGTTGGGATGACTCACACTAATTACCCCATGTGCTACTCAAATTTGAACACTTCCAAAATCTTGTTCCCATATCAATCAAGATATAACATAAACCAATTAATCGTAGAATAATTCATATTCCATTCATACAAACTTCCCTAGGTAAAATCATTTATAAAACCATTTTATAAATACATTTCATCCAATAAGGCTACATTGATCAATTCTATCAAATGATTGGTGGTCACAGTAGCCACATCCATTTTGATAACCCCATATTAAATAAAAAATGTATTATACAGACCATGGAACACAAAAAAATGGAATACACATCAAGGATAAATAATTTTAATGTAAATTTAAGTAATAATACCCAATGGTTATCCTAAATCTAATGGTATGACATGAAAAAATGCATTAAATTAAAACACCTACATCATATCTAGTCAAAATCTTATCGAACAAGATAAATACTACTACGAAGAGGTATAAAATACCCTCACATAACTAATACAAAAGAAAAAAAAACAAAACCCACATTCATAACCAAATATTTTTTCAAAACAAGCCATATTGTTCCAAAACTACATGAAAATGGATTAACATGAATTTAGGAAGGTAAAAGACGAATAAGTCATGAAAAACCCACTTTTCCTCAGGCTTAAACAAGTTGAATCCAATATATAACTACCATTGAAGGAGGCGTAGATCTCTATTACAAAGGGAGGGAACCAGAACATTCTATTGGATGAATAAGAACCCTAAAACAACATGACCGTGGAAAAGGGTAATGTCACATTTATTAATGATCTAGAATGTTTTTCATGGTTTGGTCGCATTATTAGAAAAAACAGTTTTCTAAATATGATGGTGTCACTATCTACCAGAGAAAAAAACACACAGTTTTCTGTGTAACCTCGCACCATTTCAAGAAGTCATGTTAAAGTTTGTGAATCTACTCTCCCTTATGGGAAATCCAAAGTGCTTACTCATGGGGTACTTCATAGTTTGATAATCCATTCCCAAGGCATGTGGATTCCTATATCCACCCCTATAAACCTGTCCATGGTTTTCTGTTAGAGGATACATTGTATTGTAAACTCATGCTCAAACCTTGTTCCTAGTCTTGCCTCCTCCAAAACTCCAATTTCCAACTCCCATTAAATGAGAACTCCCATTCCTTGTGGTATAATTGAAATAAAAACAAATTTAAACATGTACCCATGACATGGGGGAATTAGAAACTCCCCACTATGACAATTTCATATCCTAGAATGCAATCATTATTTACTATAATAAAATATATGATTCCACTAATCCCTCCGCCAGCCTCTCCTCTCCCAGGTCTCATGGGAATTTCCACAATATAACCAGAACTTTTTGATCAATGGGATCCCCTTCCCATGGAGAACCTTGTTCAGAATGTCAATGACATGAATAGGATACACCGTCAAAATGGAATTAGGATCCAACCCAATTAAGTCCCACACTATCATGGGAAACAGTATTAGATAGTATCTCTTTATCATGCATACATGTATGATTTCATGAATCAGGGTTATCTATAGTGGAATCCCTAGCCAAATGGCCCCCTTTCATTGATTCTTCACAAAAAAATAAGTTTGACATAACACGGTACCAACTTCCAGTACTTTCAAAAATGATGATGCTCCATCAAAACTGATAACCTAAAAACCCAATCAATAACCTGAAACTCTATCAGATGATGACAATAATTGGAAAATTAATTATAGGTTCTCGGATCTATCAGTATACATTTCTAAGTCATACAAACTAGGTCAATATAGTTTTTGGTGAGACTCAGTTCAACAAAGGAATTACCTTCTATTAGATCTTATCCCTAATTGGATTTCCACAACCACCCATACATTGCATCAAATATGAAAATATTTATTACGAAATGGTATATATAATTATATAAAAATTCAACAAATGACAAGTTCCAATACAAGGAACCATGAAAAAAACAAGACCAAAATATATCCGTGATATTCTCTATGGTCTTATTGGACTATAAATCCATATGTGGGAGATATATGGTTCTCAAACTCAATTGGGTTACCAAGTCCTCTTGAAGTCCTTTAGAAATGATAAATGTATAGTGGGAATCTTAGTATGAAATTATTTCTATGGGAACACCATGAAGCCAAAAAAAACATGTCCGACATTCAGCTGTCTAACATCCTCTAACTTCATCAACATCCAAATTGGATGAAAATGCTCTTATTTATTTAGTTAATGAATAATCACCAATATATAATTCTTTCCTATAAGAGTATATAATGATGTAATCATGAAATACAATAACATATAATCCCATTTCCATACTAGAATATGAAATTTCTGCAAAAACTAACTGCTCTCTGAGGATCATCTTTGATCCTTTATAAGATAAAGAATCTAGAAACAGTATTCTCCATGACATGTCTCATCATGATCCACCAATATTAGCCTCTCAAGGTGTAAAACATAATGGTAACACCTAGGGTTAATGTAAAAACTAGAATAATGTGTCTCGTTTATCAACACCTACCAAAAACTAAAATTAAAAACCATCTGATTCTAGAAAATAATAAAGAAATTTTTATACCAAGAGAAATCACTTGATGTCTCCCCACGATTTAAGGCACTACTAATCTACTTTAACTAGGGGTTGGACACCTGCTCATTCCTACCCTATTAAATGATATTGTGTTTAACTTTCATACTTTCCAATGATATTTAACCTCTATCCTCATACATATTTAGCTTCACCTCCACAAACATTCTCAACATACCCAACTCTTCCACTAATTCCCAATAATTTTTCACTAGAAAATTCCATCTCAGTGTACTGGTAATGAAATTCCTCTTATCAAGAGTATACGCAATATTGGAATAAATTTTTTGATGTTAATCCACCCAATTACCCTTATTGAGATTTAGGTACCTCTATGTGGAAATTAACTTCAGGCTATTACGACCCATATACACTATAAAACTATCCCTAAATTGTAATTTTCATCACGTGTTCCATGTATTAATGACAGCAACACATTCCACATTGTGAGAGGGCTAATTTCACTCATTTCGGTGTAACTTATGTGATCGATATGTGACCACATGATTTTCCAACATCAACAAATAGCCTAATCACATACCAAATGAATCATAATACATTGCATTAACACATCCATGATTTACCAGAATTATAATAGGATATTATTTCTATTGATTCTTCATCTTTTCAAATGCAATATAGCACTTCTAATCCTTACGAAACACCACCAAATTCTTGGTAAAATCTATTAAATGACAATCAATCATTTATAATAAACAAATTAAATGATTATATTACCCAAACTTTATTAGGGAAAAATATATCTCAAACACTTTATTGGGCTTCCCATCAGAATTTAATAATAATAAATTATCATGGTCCTTTGAAATTCATGGATAATAAATCAGGTGATCCAAAAACATTAATTCCTTAATACAAAAAATACTCTTTTGGAAGCATTCTATATAGAGGATTCTATCTCAAGACACCAAAAAAACATCCAACTATACATCATACAACTACTCCTTCTAGAAATAAAATAAGATATCTCCTACAAACATGACCTTGAAGGATTCTAAAAAGTGATGAAATATCATGTTCATTAGCGACATGGAAACATATGAAGCATTCATATTCCTAAATGGCATATCAAAATAATCAAAATTTCTATACTGACGTTGTACATATTTATTTTTATCATCATCAACATCCTAGAAATAAAAAATTTAGATCCATGACCTCCTGTCAATTTTTGAAAACCAATAGGCCCCTATGTGTAGGTAAAACTAATCATAAATTCTAGGAAATAGGTATTTATTATTTACTGTCACCTGGTTGATTTTAGAATATTCAATGAATTTTCTAGGGATAAAATTCACATTCCTTTCAAATAAGTAAATCCCATGATGAAACACTTTGGAGAATAAAACCCTTGTCATAAAGATCCTCTCTCAAAACATTCATCTCTTTCATCACAGGTTGGGAAAAAAGATATGATTGTAGGAAAATCAAGCTCGTCTGGGGGATTAGATCATTATTAACCCAGAAATATATAGGTTAAAAATCCTAATAATTCCAATCATGACACGTCTTGGTACCTATCCTTGAGCTCTCAGTCTTCTCTCGAAGAATGGAACTCAACAAACATAATAAGAAACATGGAAAACACTCACCGGAACAACCCCAACATAGAAGAAATCGGTCTTTCCCTCACTGGTTACTAACGACACTCACCCTAGTAGATGTGTGTGATCCCATAAAAAGTAGGGAACTGGACCCTACAGTGATAGTAGTCAACTAGATCCTTAATTATAATAATAAAATTCGTGAAAATAATGATGATGAACATGTTCATGTATGAAAAAATGATACCCAAAATGAACTCCCTGTCTACTACTTAATCATCAACCCATGAAGCTTAAGACCATTTTCCTTTTTCATTCCAACATGTTTATAAAATACATGACACAATAAATCAACTGAACCTTCAAAATCAATGAATCAATATTCGTAATTGAAATAAAAATTTTGATGCACACATCTCAAATAGAACAGATTCCATATAAGAAGAAATAATCACAGCAACACAAATGATGGATTGACTAAAATGTTGTTTGACCCGTGATGCTCCCAACAAAGACCATATTACCCATATCCCACTAACTCATGGGATATCCTCCACTAGGACAATAAATATGTTGAGTAACCAGGATATCTCCACTAGCCAGCTAGAAATTTAATTCACCTCCCCATAGATTTGAACTCGAGGATGACTAGCATAATAACCACTAGGGAGTACCTCTGGTAACATCCAGCTAGCTAGGGGAGATATCTGGATATCCAACCTAGTTAGTGACCAGTTATCATAGAGTCCATGAAATAGAGGAATGTGGTGCATATTGTTTTTTTTTTCAGAGTGTCACAACCCCACTATCTCCATAAATTTTCTCCACCAACCACCTGACACCTCCCATAAGCAAGGCGGACCTCCTCATGCATGACCACCCCTGTGTTTTGGTCTCCCTCTACCCTCGGTACCTCTATATCTAGCCTCTCCCGATGCGACCACGACCACTCCTTGAGCGGCCTCCATCTCGGTGTCAGCCCATAGTGCAATGTTGGACCTACGGTCATCAGTCTTTTCCTGTTCGTAGTTAGCTTCTCTGAACATATCGAGACTAGTGTGGAACCTCCTTGACTCATATCCATCCAGAATGCTAGCCATGGACCCTTTCCAATGAGCCATTTCTATAGAATCAGAAAAAATGGCTGGGTGAGATGCATCAAGATTCATGCTATGACTCAGGTATGATTCCCCTTGGTAATTTTAGATTATCAACACTAGTTAGGTAGGAGAATTATTTTATGTATTTATTTATTATTTTATGAATTATATAATAGTTTGAAACTACAAAAAATAATAAATTATAAAATGAATAATGAAATGGCGTAAATTTTTCTACTAATTTTTCATAGTGAGAACAACAACATAGAAGAACAAGATTAATAGAAATGGGTTAAAATTATCGAGAGTGAAAAAAAATACTCAAATAAATATTAAATCATTAACTCCTACTATCATTCAAGTTTGAAAAAACCCAGTTGATTGGGGTGGTCTTTATTCCAAACCTCTTGGTTCCTCTTACTACCATGGAGTTCTTATGAAAGTAGTTGGTGGAATTAACTAAAATTGTAGTAAATAAGTAAAAAATTATATATTTTTGTAAGTTTATAGGCAATTGTTGACTAATTCATGTCATGATTTTTAAAGATGGGTCATCACTCAACACATCAAGGAATTGTGAGTTAATATGGTTATCCAACCAAATGCCTACATTGAAACATCTGAGTAGTGGCATAGCCAAAGATTATAGTCTATAAGGGGATGTTTAGGGATCCTTACAACTATAATACCCAAGCGAAAAAGTATTCTGATTATAGTATAGATGGTTCCAATAATTCTATAAAAAATGGGATGACATTTTACAATTTAATTAATTGATTGATAATGATTAATTTTGAAATCAATATAAAAACAACCAATCTGATATAATTCATTTTTCAAGAAAATTAGAATTTTTTAACCCAAAAAATAACTTTTATAAATAATAGAAAAATTAAATATTTACATTGTCTAGAGATTCCATGTGTAGTATTGGAACATTCATGCAAAACTATGGTATGATAAATTCATGGAGCTAAAATTCCCAATACCTATTAAGTTGTCTCATGAAGCGAGGGTGAGAAATATTCTTTTAGGAGAATCGTGTTTGTAGAATATGATGGTCATGTAATAATGTTTTCCTCGATTTATGATGTTATATGGGGTCACTACGTCAGGACATTGATCATATAACATGTTGTCTCATCTTTTAGTTTTTTTAAGGAAATGTGAAGAATGGTATGAATAAATTGATGAATACACTAGTATGTGTAAATTGAAAGGCAAATCATCATATTTTAGTTTATTCCTTTATCATATCATTTTCACCAATTTACACAAGTTTCATTTTAGTTTATAAAACAAAATTTTATTATGTAAATTCATCATTACCAATTTAGGTAAGAATCCCCAAGTAAATCAAAATATTAAATGGATTAATCTTGATTCTTATGGAGAAAAAAAGGAAAGACAATCCGAAATGGCCAATGGAATGTTACGCCAAAGTCAACTTTGTACTATCCTTCAATGAAAATTGGTTGTTTATGAAACCTCTGGTTATTTTTGTCACATATTATGAAATAAATTTATTCAATTCAAAACTTAATTAATGGAATTCAAAAATAAAGGAATCACTTCATCTTCATTTTATATTCATCAAATAAAAGTATTGTTTCAGAAAAAATTCTTTAGTAATAATTAAAATATGAATTTCACATTTTTTGTGTTGAAATATAGTAACCGTGTTAGTATATAAATATTACAGAAATTATGGTGTATTATCCAAGTAGTTGAGAAAGGGTTATTCCAAAGATAGCGATGAAAATAACACAACATCTTATTTCCAGGTTATTGACTAAAGTGGATATTTTTTGGGATTATAACCATAAAATATATCTATTGTGTCCATTGGAAACTAAGAGACATCATTAAAGGTTCATCAATCAATTCTTTTTGGTGTTTCATACTCAATAAAAATTTTATCTATACTTGAATCATACACAATAAGTGTTTAATATGAAATGTAATACTTTTACCCAGTTGTGGAAAGATAATTCTTTCCCGAGTAAAACTAAAAGCTTATGCCAAGGATATATCTAGATTGGTTTTTAGGCTTCGTACAACTAAACACCTTTTGTATGTCAAAAAATCTAGTTTGGACAAATAAACCTTTATAAAAAAACATGACACAATTATCTTGGAATTATTTCAACAAGTGAGCGTTATATATTCCAAGTTAAATATAGCAGGTAATATACTTCATTAGATTCCCTTAAGTTATTAAGGAATGTGATAGTGAAGTACAATAATGGTCAAAATATATGAGTTTATTTAGATTGGCATGCAAAAGTATATCATGACCAGTAATTCATTAATCATGATTATATTTTTTTTGTAATTCCTAAATGTGCATTAACTTATCCACATTAAGTAATTCATGATAATAAGTAGTATCGATGATGCGTCTTACATTTAACATTGATCCAAAAAAATTGGCCTAGGGAAATTCCTAAACACACATTTTATACACAAAATTAAAGATTTAAGGAGAGTCAATGTTGTACCTAAGGTAACGTCCATCATATTTTAAGATGTTCTTTGAAAATTATAGTGAAATACAATTAATAATATACAAAATAAATTTTAATGGATATCATTCAATTTATAGTATTATGGAGATATATTATAGTACTAGTGTTTAAATTCAAATAGTTTTTTTTGGATATAAATAAATATTACATAAAGCTAAACAAATTTTTCATCTAAGGAAATTATCTTAATCAGTGATTTTGATATTATGTAAATCCCTATTACAGAAAATTGGTTTCCATGTAATAGAATACACTTCAATATATGGGTGAACATCTTTATTAGAGATAGTGAGAGATGGATTGAATTGAATTTATTTAATGCTTGATATGAACAAATAGTTGTCATAGGAACATGTTTCACAAGTGCATGTGGAATAGAAATGTTCTAATGACATATAATGTGTAAAAAGATTAAATCCATAGTAAAGGTTATATTTTCATCACGGTTGGTGATAAATTATTCATTGTGAATAACAATTCCTACATTTAAATTGTATATTACAATTAACTAAGATCTAAAAGATCAATTAAAATTCAAATAATGGATTCGATGAATCAACTTCCAAAGGGTGTTATAAATTGAATAGTACGGTGGATATTCATGTGAGTTTATACATGGATGGTATGAGTGAAGTACTAATAACGGTCGATTGGTAATATCAATTCAGTATGCGTACATCCATTACTACTACTAAGATTAAATTTTTATTTCCAAAATCACTGTTGAGGACAAGTGGGAAACCATACAAGTACAAGGCCAAAATATTTAGACATAGTAGGAAATCACAAAATCATTAATAGTGTGACTAAAGATATTAGAAATGCTTACCTGATATAGCACCCAATGAAGGGTGTGTGCCTTTGTATCCGGATCATCTTTGATAAGTTCTTCAAATTAGTTGACATGATCAAATTTCATGGAAGCTTTCAATACAACGCAACCAGAAAAGGATGAGGATGTCATTGGATTCCAATTAGGGTCTTGAATCACTATAATCCAATTTAGGATTAATGTTAGAAACAATATCATTGAACATTCATTAAGAATGGATATATTCCGTGTGTCTACAATATTTTAGTCAATGTGCCATTTTTTCCAAAAAACTTTTGTTCAGAAACATATAGAAAATAGATTTTGGTCCTATAGTAAGTTAAGATTAAGCTGGAAGTAATTCTCCAGTGATTGACTTAAAGTATCAATCTATGTTCTGGGGAACAAGATCTACTGAGTTATATCTAATGGATTCTTGGACCTAGTCAATCATACATATAACGACATATTATTGAAAAATACAAGTTGTAACAATTCATTATTAGAATTTTTTTCTCTGTCACATGGTATAAATCCCTCTAAGTTGACATGCATAGTCATAAGGGGAGATTAAATGTGGAGATGGGTTCTATATGCTTATGTGATTGATCAATCAAGTATGACATGATATGTAAATGATATAATATTTATAAAATATAATTTATAGTAAGAAAATATCATTTATATATTGGAGTAATGAAAGTGAAGCGGTCAGAACTATCATATTGTACATCATCAAGTACAAATGATTTTTACCTGGTATGTGGAGAGGAAGGTAACTAGTTATGGTGGGACACAAACTAGTATTCCTTAGAAACATTTGATCTAGTGTCAGTGCTAGGCTAATGTGTTGAGATATCCAAGATCATTTAATCCAGTGGTGTCCAGTCCTATAAATACTGCGTATGTTACAGCTTCTGAGGTAGCTAAGAAGCAGTTAAACATAATCATTTGTTATCGTTCATGGAATCCCTCATAGTAAGTAAATTATCAATATAATGTAAATTATGATATTTTTTCTAGAAAATATTTTAAGTTATGATCATGAAAAATAGTTAAATACTTGGTTATATCATCTCTTGATAATTTTTATGAATGCGGATGTGGTCACATATAACATAATCGCCACACAGAAGAAATATGGAAGACCCAAAAGCTAAATTTGATAGCATAGTAGAAACATGATCTTTATCATGTGATTAGTGAACAAGTATGGTTCGAATTTTGGCTCTACTGAATGTTGGAGGTTTTAAATAGTGGGAACCCAAAACCCAACTATGTAGTAATTTTGATTTCTCTATCATGTAAACAGTTATATATACATGATGTATTCTTACAATTTTAGAGTAGCCATTTCTGCATCCACTATTAAATGGTATTTTTTGTAGATTAATTGTCATATCAAAAGGTTATAGCAGATACCAGGATATAATGAAAACCTTGAGACACTATGAAATTAATCTTAAACAAAGGCCTTATAGTCTAGATACATATTACATATTGGACACAGTAGATATGTGACTATCCGGTGTTGGGGGTGCAGAAGTGTTGAAACATATTCTTAAGAAGTTCTCACTTGGTGAACTCTAGTTGTAATATCATGAGTAAAACCCCACCAATAAGAACACCACATGTTTTTAGTGTCATTGGTTGTTATTATCTACATACTTTTGTATTGGTATCCTGACATGAGATCATTCCAATGTATGTAATTTTATCATGTACATTGAGGAAAGATGTAAACCAAGATAATGTAATTATGGAAAGGTAGTTTTTGTTGAGTATTTAGTTGGTGGCAAGGAAATGGTTGAATGGTTCAAAAAGGATTTATGGATTCCAAGATAAGGAAGTAATATATCTTATCCCTATTTGATCAGGATGGTGCTACCTCATAAGTCTTTGTCCAAAGTGGTCGAAAGTAAAATTGATCTAGTTACATTAAAAAATAATAAATCTTGAAAAGGTCAATGACCAAAGGGTTCATCCTGCTGTATGAGATATTTAAAGACAAAGATATTACATTACACTGTACCTGATCATAGGTTGGTTTTGATTTCTATATAAATCCTTATATCTTTAGTATACTTTATGAGTTTCAACAATCCACTCTTGGTATATGGATTTTATTCACTATTATTGAGATATGGTCCTAAAGGGTCATACACAATAGCACATTCATAAATCCTTTCTATTCAGTTGAATAAGTATATTGGACATGGTGTGCCTCACCATTGGGTTCGAGTGTTGTCCAAGGCATTGATCTCCAATGAAATAAATTAATTTTTTTAGTCAAGTTAGGAATAATTGGGATTTAATTTATTTGATATATTTACATGTTATGTAAATATGGGAAAATATTAATCAAATCATGATTATTTGAATATTCAAGGATCTTTTAATTATAAGTGGGATTTCAAAACGAGTTAAATGACACAAGTTTATCACGTAACATAAACTAAATTTATTATTGGTATGTGATACAATAACAAATAATATTTATTTATGTTTAATCTTCATAAATAATTAGTTTGTAGATGTTAAATATTTGTGGTCTGGGGAACCCTTATGGGTATTTAGAACCACAAATATAAATATATAGAGGCTCTCACACAATGGAATATTCATTCATTCTGGAATGAGGGCCTCTCCATCCACCCAGTTTCTAGAGATAAAGTCTCTCTCTCAAAAGGAAATCCAAGAACGACTTTAAGAATCCAAGAAAGCGGATCATGATGATCATCATAACATCGAATATGCTATTAGATTTCCATGCTAGCATCCTTAATTTGACAATGGACACTCATGTGGATTTTTTTTGCTAATGTGGGTGATATAGAGGTATACTTCCATGGATCCTTCATGAAATAATTGATCATGAAATTTTTCTCCAACCCCACTATTAGATCAGTAAATGTATGTTTATAATTTTATTTTATTTTATTTTAATTTACGTGAGATCCTCATACTGTATCAGGGCTCAGATCGTTAAAGATGAATTGTTTTGTCATTCCAATGAATAAAATTTTTAAAATCTTCTATCCACCGACTTCTGTGGTGTCCTCTAGTACCATAAAATATGATTCCTGTAGAAAAACCTCTACTGTTTGGGTTCATCATAGATCACACCCACTCCACATATTCATCTCCCAATGAAAATTCACTTTATGATGAGGATAATATCTTTTATATGTGGATTCCTATTACTATACCAGAGATCCCTTAGAAAGAAAAAATTATACACCACTCTCACATGAATTTAGTTGAAAAAATGGATATATATATATATATATAATGAATATCCACACAATTAGAAAATCTACAGCGTCTCTGAGAAATATGGCTTGGTACGTCCAATATTCCAACATTGATACCATAAAATTGGTTTGGGCCCGATCAAAACCATAAGAGATGATTTGGAAGATAGATGGAAACACTTTCTATTCCCTCTTTGAGACTCACCCCTCTTATGATTCAATCATTTAAGAGAACTCAAACTATCTTTCACAAAAATATAAATCCATTAATATATACCTATATATTTACATCCTTTTCTACCATATTTTCCTTGTCAAAAACCTTTAATAGGTCAGTAGTCATTTAAAAATGATAATCGATATGAACATTGGTTGAAATCCCATCACAAAACACCAATCCCTAATTATGTAACTTTATAGGTGTTCTAGAGATCCATAAACATGCTGAGTGAATCTAGTATCATGATCTTCAAAAAATGATCAACATTTTACATACTTATAATGAACGATATTTTCCTGAAGGTACAAATCATTTTTTTAGTTTGAATTTATTTAATCATGGCAAAAATATATTGTGGCATAAACATATTCTCAAACCTTTGTGGCATATTTTTAGAGTTCATTTTTCTAGAAATGGGACGAATACTAGGCCGCATGGTTTAAAAAAACCGTGTACTTACAGAAAGTTGAAAAATGTTGTTCGTATATTTTTTCTGAAACCTTTAGAGCCTAGGAACATGTTTGTGTGATGGATTTGAGAATTGAGATATATACTTTTCACACATTTTTTATATGGTTCGTCAATATTTTTGTCTAACCATATTAGGTGTCCCCTTATAGTACTGACCTATGATGGCTTGTGCATGGTTTCAAAACTATGTGCCCAAACCATGGACCCCAATATTTTGGGGGAAGTAACATATTTTTTACTCAGTTATTATTAATAAATACTTCTTATTTTACTTTCATCCTTCAGTAAAATAGCTTCCCTTTTCTCATCCTTTGAGTATAAAATCATATCAAGCGAGGAATCGAGATCACTCCCACATTCTGTCTTTGATTCAAGATCCAAATGAATCATTGGAACCATATCTATAATCTCTCCTATTCTCATACAACCAAAATATATTTATTTCAAGATCTATCACATTATTTAGGTGAAATCTCACTTTCCCTAATATTATGGTGTTGTACTATTCCTCAGATCTCTTCCAAGAAACTCTGAATATAGGTTTGATATCGAGTGGGGAGTCATCAACAAAAATGGGTTAGGTTTTCATGACATTTTCCCACTGAGTGTTGATTATCCATATCTAGTTTGTTGTGGAATTTGCTAGTTTTTTATGATAATTCCTTTCAAATTTATTTCATCATATCTAAGTGATATATGCACATTAATACATGAATATTGAATCTTGTTTTGTGGTTTAGAGGTTGATGAACTCATTTATGGACTCCCCTTTTGTGTTCATAGAAAATTTCCCTTTATGGATAATTTTTTTAATTCCCAAACCACCTTATTAGTGTTTGGATTTGTTCATTATTGAATTTACCTTAGTGTTTAATTTATATAATACACCAAAGTAACTCATAGGTGTTTGTACCATATTATATTTCTATATTACATTGTAATAAATTTCTATAATTATCCAAGGTTCCTATCTAAATGACTACTTATGATTTGTTAAATTGAAAATACATGTTAAACAAATTGAATGAATCAAATTTAATAGGATGGATCATTCATGGTGGTGGTATACCATAAATGAATTAATAATTTTTAATGGATTAATAATGTATAATTTATTAAATATGATTTATTCCATAATCAATATAAATTTTATGTATTAAAATGAATGGTTTAAAGAGGTTGGAAAGACCACATATATTATCATAGTTTGTTAAATGTTAGCAAGAAAATTATAATTCTTTGAATGTAATGGATCATGAACAATGAGATGCATGAGATGTCTTGAAACCTTAATTATATTATAAATGGACACGCATTGATATAGGATGTTAATTTATGGTAATGGATTAATAATATTTGCAGTATCAAGCTATTTTACATCGGGTGTTTATAGTGACTTCTCACACAATTAATATTATCATGGCATTCAGATTTTCATGCCACATACCATTCATAGATTGATTACATGATAGATCACTCACCATCCAAATTTTCTTGCATGAATCCTCCAAATATTATTAATCTGTAGGAAATATACCATATTTCTTGAACATATAGGCGTTTTTTGGGTTATAGATGTGTGAGTTATACCCCGGTCTAGCCAAAAACTATTATTATAGGATTATGGCCACATACGTCCTCACATACATGGTTAATATAGGTGGATAAAATATACTTTTATACTATATATATATAATATTACCACATATATAGTGACTATTTATACTTCCATTTGGGCCAGGATCCGAAGCAGGTAGACCCCCAAGGTGTCCTATAGGGACTTATGTGTGGTGTTTATTTATTTCATCATTATTTTATATTTTGTTAATAACTGCACACTGTTTTGTAGAGAGAACTTCTTAGACTTCCCAAAGTCATTGTTGGTGGTGGCCTACTCATAATTTTATATCACAACCTACACAAGATACCTTTATTACCTAAGAATATTATCTATCTCTTATTATTGGTAAGCGGAAGTTCCCAGCAACATGTTGTTAATATTCTTACCTACAATAAGAGATCAGGGGAAGAGTACCAAGCATATTCTTGAGATTCAAGTGGAGTAGCCTTATGTTAATTTTGAACCTTTTTTATTTCATTATTGTATGTTTGTTTATTTATTCCATTTTTTGTATATCATATTGTAAGGAATTAATGTGTTGAACCATCCATATAGTCTTTTTGTTATATTATCTATAGTTTGGTTTACTATTCTTTGGATTATTTGCATTATATTTTTTCCCCTTTACATGATTGCACTATTTTATATTTATTATTATTGTCTTTTTCATCACTCTGATAGGTGGTTAATGAATCAATACCATACCACCTTCACACCATCACTTCTTGTTTGTAGCCTCTTGCCTATAGGGAGGTGTGATTGATGCCATGTGACCCACTGAAATGAGTTATGGGTAATGTAAACCTATGATGGGATGTTAAAATGAGGTATCAAATAACATAATTTCCTTTTCCTTACTATTTGAAAATTAGATAAGAGACTATTAGCTATAGGGATTTAGAATTGACCTTATACCTAGACGTATCTTACCCATGTATATGGGAAAGCCAAATATCCTAGGATACATAGTTTTAGTTCTTGATTATGGTAATTTTAGTTGATTCTAATTCTTCTTTAGGTTACACACATGTTTATGTTGATATTATTATTGGTATGATTTAAATGTGATTTCCTTCCATGGTCAGATGAAATGCAAGCTTTGTGTTTGTATGTGAATCATCGTACATAGAATATGAGAAACATACAGATCATTTTCCATGTCACGTTTATTTTTATCATGCATTTACCTATTGAATATTTATAGTTATTTGAATATATAATGAATTGTGAAGACATTTATTTCATGGATTTAAAATCATAATTGATACCTAATATTTCCATGTTTACCTAATAGTGTCTTCTTAAATAGGATAATAGATACGTGTTAAGAATTATTTTATGGAACGTTGATCCATGGAACATCGGTTACATTGTATGGAATGTTTTATCGTGTGGGATAATTGGTTGCCATATTTTAGTTCATTACATGTATGTGACCTTATGGATCAGAAATGAAAATACACCTAATTCAGGCATGTAAAGTTATTTTTATATTTGAAGAAGAAAAAATCTAAAATAAATATTACTTTTAATGTTAATTTAGCTATAATATACATGTAAAACTGAGGTTCATACTTGAAACCAACCATATTAGTAGGTAGATATCTATCTTTGTGTTCTTATGGCATGTTGTGGTTTCTTTTAACTTCCATGACTTGGATTATTGAGCATGCCTGGAGGTGTGATAAATTTCATAGAAAGAATTATTACCTATATTATCTTTCTATCTGTAATCTCAAAAATTGTTAAAATACCTTATGATGTCTTCTTTTTAAATTTTAGCATTATGCTGCCATGACATTCTACGGTCGCATTCCATGAAGATGATGACAACCATTCTCTAGAGGTTGTAGGCATTGAACCACTAGTGATTCCTTCTACAATGCCACCATTGAAAACTCTTCCATTTCTAGATATGGGAATTGACACACAGTTTTGAGTGGGATTCTTATATATGTCTCAGTCTATGCAAGGTGTAGTTTGGCATGCCCCGAGTATGGAAAAGTTGACTCATGAATTTCAAAAGCAGCATCCCCCTGCATTTTCAGGGTTGGATGACTACATGTTAGAGAGTCATGGAATTTATCAATCCTTTTATAATCAAGAATCTTGAGATACCTATAGAGTGGAGGGACAGGATTGATTATCATATTCTATGAAATTTATCCTTGTTGTGGTGGGACATAATCACCCAGGAAGATTGGTATAACGATATGGTCTTGAATGATTTCGATATGATCTTCTATGACTACATACCTTTCCAAAATATGAATAATGAAAGATCTACTGGATACCTAAACATGTAGCATGGGAGCATGTTTATCATGTAGTATTATACTAATTTTATAGAGTTCTAGTTATTCCCTCCTACACTAACTAGTGATGATCTAAAGAACGCTATTCTATTCAAAGATTGATTGGTATACACCATATGATTGCAGGTCAATGTGTTTAGGTATAATACCCTTTATGAAATCATCAACCAATCACTTATTATAGATAAAAACATGAGTTAATTATTTTGTCCATGTATATGTTGTTTGGAACATATAGTTTTTGTAATTTATTCTAGGAGAAATATACATTTTGAGGATACTAATAGAGGTGGTAGAAGTATGGATCCTCATGAAAAGAATTTCAGATATTTCACTAGTGTGAGAATCTAGTAAATACCAAACCAAAATGATTATGTTAAATAGTTGAGTGAATATGTTATGGTTGGATGGGGAATATTCAGTGATTCTGATGGAAATTCCCTTCAGTGCCTATTTATTGGTTGTACTGTACCATCTCCTTGGTCAGGAGATGAACCAGTCGTATCATGGTAGAGATGAAGTTGGAATACCATTGGTTGACCTGGCTAAGGTGGTGGTTGATGTAGAGGTAGTCAAACTTATGATTCTATACCCTAGTAGAGAGGGATTTCTTAGGTCTATCAGGTAGTTACTTAGGTCCATAGTACATGCCATTTACAAGCAGTACTTTCTACACGAGAGGAGTAGTTTATTGGATCTTCTACTATATGATGTACTATTCTAGTAGCCTCTACAATATTTTCTTCATTATTTGACACATGAATGTTTCTATCATTTATATATAATACTATTATGGGTTGTTTGGGCCTCAAAATCCTTCACATTCACGGTATTATGACACTACATATGTCGTTAGGTATCTAATCTAAGGGCGTTTAAAGTAGTAAGGGAAACCCCCATGACAAAGGCATTTATCCTTATATAAAGAATCTCTTCATACTTGGGATAAAGTGATTTAAAGTAGTCAAAAAGATATAATAATTAGTTCCTTATTGATAATATATTAGCTTCTATAATCATAGGGTGATGTTAACATCACCATAGGGAGTTGCGAACGTGTATAAGGAAGAATTGGTTGTCATTGTGACATGAGTGGGAGCCATGCAATAGAGGATGGGTTGTGTGGTATCTAAAATCACCAATATTCACCTAGATGAAAATGGTTTGAAACCCAATCTTTTCCCTCCAATAGTTGAGAATTTTAGAGACCTCTTTCTGGAAAACTAATTTGGTCTACCTCTGGTGCATGAAGTAGATTGTACTATTGAGTTGCAGCAAAGATCAGAACCAATGTCCATTCTTCTTTATAGGATAGAACACATGGAAATCATGGAGATCACTAAATAGTTATAGGATCTATAGGATAAATGATTTATACACCCAAATAATCTCTTTGGGGTTCAACATTACATTTAGTGATGAAGATAGATGATACCCTCCATCTCTACATGGATTACCATCATTTAATCTAGGTCTTAATAAATAATCATTATACACTTCAAAGAATACATGACCAATTTTATTATCTTAAATGTGAATTTTTTTTCAAATACATATTGGACATTGGGCCATCATCAGGTGTGTCTCAAGAAATTTTACATTCATCGCAAAAATTTCAACAGCATGTGTGGTCTATAATTATATCAAGTAATTCTATTTAGTCTCACGAATGCACATATTGTCTTTCTGGATCTTATGAATTTTGTTTTCCACACATATTTTGTTTCACTCTTAATCTACATTATTATTATTATTTGTGTTTATTCATGATCTAGACAAAACCATGAAACCCATCTTGAGATCATGATGAATACACTAAGATAGTATCATTTATATCCTAATATTAGTAAATTCATCTTATAGATTAAAAAATTCCGATTCGTGGGTCACTTCATCCAGAAGGTAGGAGTATCAGTTGACCTATAGAAATTGGTAGTTATAGTTTTCTACTAGTATCCCATAATGTATTTGATATTCTGAGTTCCTTGGGGCCAACCAAATGTTTCAATCAATTCATCCAAGATTTCTCAGTCCTTGTAGCACTGCATATGAACTTGATAAAGAAGGGTTTGAAATTTGTATCACTGGAAGCATGTAAATCATCCATTTAGGATTTTAAGTGAATATTGAATTCAAAACTGATACATATTATTCCAGGGCTAGGAAGGAGCTATGTTTTATACCGTGATGTATCAGGTATCTAACCTAGATCTATTCTAAGGTGGTAAGGTCAATGTGTAGCATTTAGTTCTCATCAATTTAGGTTTAAAAAATTTAATTACCCAGTGAATATCCCTGATGTCACTTATTTTGTCTATTTTATACACTGTTGGGGACATTATTTACACGTATAGTGTTTTCTGGTTTTCACAAACAAGAAATTCCTCGTGTATGCCTTTAGACATTGGGATATCAATCTTATATAGAACAGATGGGTTGAGTACGTATATTCGTTTGATTTTGTGCTTTCCTACACAACTGTAAATATAAATTATATGGTTGATACTCTAAGCCATAATGTTCAGAAACATGTTGTTTAGAAATCCAATAGAAAATGAAATTTTATGGCCTTAATCTCATAGATATAGATTTATTTTTAGGAGTACCACATTTAGAATATCCTCTCAACCTACTCATTGAATTCTAATCACCTATAATGGGAATGAATAAGTCAATTATTTGATCCTAAAGGCATTTTCTTATAGAAATAAATCTCAGTTGATGATACATCTTGAGGCTGAACCATGGGCGGGGATGATACATCATTTTACTATGGATGTGTATGGGTCCCATCAAACATTATATAGAATATGATGCGATATTTCGATGCCTTATCATGGGAATTTCACACCAGTGTTTCTAATATATATTGAGTTATATGGTACTGATTATGGTGGTCTGGTATAAAAAAAATACTTCCATCTTCATGACATGGTTTCCACCTATCCATAGGTGAATCCAGAAAAATAGTGATAAATATGGATTTTACAATAGTTTCCCCTTCATATATAGAAATGGGATGATGTATCAATATATTTCATTAATATTCTACCCAGATCCCCTTGATGAAACCCTAAATTTTGGGTTGTTGTTGATCATTTGACAAAGGACACAAACTTATTACCTGTGTATTAGACCTTCGTGGTGGACGATCTATGAAGGTTTTACGTCATTGATGACACCATGAAATGTGTTCCATGCACTTTTACATAGAAAGATGACATGATTCTCACTTAGACAACAAATTTTAGGTACGTGTAAAGTTGTTTTCACCATGAAGGAAGAAGATGCAACTTGGATTTCTATGTGCCAAAATACTACTCCATACCTAACGAATAAGTGGAATGATTCCAAATCAAGAATTAAGTATTGGATTTACAAGATCAATGAAGAAAATGTGTTGAAACATTAAATTCAATTTCCTTGATTTATCCATGAATTATTGGTGTATTTACGATATCAATAACTATATATATCTTCAATAAATTCTATTTGAATGGTCAAGGAGCTCAAATAGGCTTACGGGTCAAATGTTATGGCACTCAGAAGAGAGATAAAATTTCACGAAGGGACCTATGTGAAGGACATACTCATAGGACCTCTGTGGAGGACCTACGTGGATGACCTGTGTGGAAAATTTTTCTTCGACTAGGTCCCCTCCTTGTCTATAAATTGGACCCATTGGGCTCCCCATTTCAGGGTGGAAAAAATTCGACGAAATTCCAGACCTCCCATTGCGTAGCTATTTCACCAAGATCCCCAAAACACTCTTAGGTAGCTCTCTAAAACATGAGATAAGATAGAATTAAAGGTGTAAAATTTGTTCAAAGACCCATCCGGGTCAAGAACATATGAAGTTGTGCACTACACCTATGCACCACACCTTGGCAGAGCACCTACGCGAGGCACCTGCCAGAGGACCTACACGGGGAAGCTACGTGAATCACCTACATGGGGAAGCTACGCGGAGAACCTACGCGAGGCACCTTGTAAGAGAACATGCATGATGCCACGAGTCCATACCGCCGGGGCTATGCCCCCACAACCCTGCTCAGGCGAAGTCCCGGGTTGCGGTCCCAGCCCTTCAGGCCAGTCCATTCACTTCCGTCAGTCACCCCCATGAAGAACTGAGAGTCGCACCACGAACTATTCAGATCTGGTCGAGGACATTTTCCATTGCGCCCTTTATGTTGCCCAACTTCCAATATTTTAATAACATGATCTGAGACACTCAACAACATTCTATGAGTCGATATAGTCTTCTTGGTTCCTTTCACATGTTACGAGTTTGGACTCTCCTTATGGACTCCTCGACTACCTTCAGTCGATACGCTCCCCAAGAAATTCCTAAAACCTCATCACCTGACTCCTATGTAAGGTTAAACCTAAAATGGGAATCCTCCTTAGGAGTATACCACAACCAACCTCGAATGGGCATCCTCCTTAGGATTAAGCCCCAACCAACCTTGAATGGGCATCCTTTTTAGAAGTAAGCCTCAACCAAACCTCAAATAGGCGTCCTTCTTAAGAGTAATCCCCAACCAATCGCAAAAGGGAATCCATCCTGGTATAATCCCTTCACATTCATCCCTTACCCCTTACATTGGACCCTTTTCCAATGTAAATAGAACTGAGGGATGGATTCTTGCCTCGCACTCTTCCACAGGCACCTCGACCTAGTTCTCCTTGGACACCATAGGTGCACTGTCTTCCACCAATGGAGGAGGAAAAAATTGGAAGTGTGAATGACTATGTTGAATGTTTTACATTCTATTATTTCTCACACTTATAATGACTCACGTAGCGTTATATATTTTTCATTATCACAACATTTTCACTATGAAGGAACTACGATAACTCTGATTCATGTTCATACAAAGATACGTAGGAAGCCCTTTGACGGCCTGAGCTCATTAAATATCCGCCTCAAGAATCCAATTTTAATTATCTTAATTTGGGAATCCTCCTTAAGAACAACCCCCAAATTAAACCCCAGATCATCAAGGCATCCTTTATTGGAATCGAGCCCAAACTGATTTCTTTTAGAGGACCATACTCTCTTATGAGACTTATCGAACTTCCAGGGATTCGAATCCCATTTATATGGGATACGTATGAAGCCTTCTTGAGGTTAAAACCCACCACTTCAAATAAACCTTGTTCTCCTTCGGCCATATTCCCAATAGGGACTGATCTTACTTGGAAATCCATATCCTTTCCATGTTCCTTGGGCTGCTTCAGTAAAAATCCCACACTAAGTTTCAACTAAGCACCTTCCACTTAAAGGTCCTTATCACATGACCTAAAAAGGTATGACTTATCCCATTTAGTGGCACCAAAATACAAGGGTTCTGATTCCTTTCACAAGGATATGTCGTTAGCAAGTTTTATGGGAACGATCCCAAATTCAAACTAAACTTCTATCTCCATAGTTGATAATAAAATTCCAGAGTACCCCACTTAGTGGCTTAAAAACTAGTATCTTCACAATGATGATTAAAAGAATATCTAATCATTATATTAGAGGATACCAAATATGGAAAACCTATAATGAATATGGATATTTCCATTAATGAAGAACCTTGAATTCATACTAATGATTCTAAAATTTTACACATGTTAATAATTGATTATAAATTCCAAGGGATACTTATGATATACTTGGTGAATTAATAAGTATTCATGAAAATATTTTAATTTTACAAAGAGATTCCTGGAGTAGACAATAATTCACCCCAAAAAGGTTGTGATGAGTCTGACCTCCCATCCTCTAAACCAAGGCACATTCTTATGTATCGTAAATTTAAAAACATAACAAACGACTGCCTTTGGAAAGAAGGTCCTATTTGGATAAAGAGTTGTTGGAAGTTTCTGGTTCCATTAATAATACCAATGGAAACTGCCTAGAAATAGTGATTCGTAAATTTAGAACACAAGTTTTAATGAACTATGAAACAATCATGTAGGTTTTAAGTATTAATGGAGGACCTCAATCTGTCATTTTTGATATAGAAACTCCCTTTTCACCATGGTTTTGATAGGTGTTACTAATGTAGTTGTGTACATAATAGCTTCTAGTGACCTCCTATCATGCACAAATCGATGGAAAGATGAAGAATACTATTTAGGTGCAATAGGGGATGCACCACACATCTTTCCTTGACTTTTTGGTTCTTGGGAGAAACATATTTCCATCATTGAATTAACAAGTAATAACAACTTCTGGACAGCCTTTGAGATCGATCCTTATGAATCCTTATATTCTAGGTATCTTCTCTTCCCTCTATGATGGCTAGAGGTGGTGGAAGACACTATAAATGTGCCATGTCTCATGAAAGAGATTGGAGAGATGGTCCATCTGATCAGAGAGTACATGTTGATAGCTCAGTAAAAAAAGAATTTAAAATCCATTATACGCCAATAAACTATTGAGTTTGAGGTAGGAGAATGGATTTTCAGGCTGTTATATTCCTGGATGGTCCATTGGTGTATACAGAAGTAGGCTAATCTCTCACCAAGGTTCATTGGACACTTTGATATTATGAAACAACTCGTATTAATAGTATAGTAATTGTCACATCCTCAGAAATATTGGTATATGTATGTTGTTTTTAATGTAATTCATCTTCCTTGATATTATCGATACCCATATCATTTCCTTAAACCTGATTAGGATGAGTTAGATGTAGATACATCCTTCAAGGAGTATCATGTTCGTATTGTTGGTAGGAGAATGAAACCACTCTAAGGAAGGTCATCTCCTCTTTTATGAGTGTTATGGTAACACAGTATGGTATATGACCATACTTGAGAATAAGATGTTGTTGTATGATATACGTGTCCTAAACTCTTCACTGAAAATACATTTTCCCCTAAAAATCCCAACATAAGGACAAGTTTCATTTCGGAGTGGAGATTTTAAAGAACCCATAGTTTAATGAATATACAAATCATTTTTTTGTTGGAAGATTTTTTTAATCATAGAAAATGTGTACTATGGCCTATAGAAGGTTCCTGATCTGTTTGGGGTTATTTTTGGACCCCATATACCTAAATAATTGGGAAAAGATATGGACTCATAGTTTTTAGAACTCATACCACCCATCCCACATGGTTATTCTGAAACCATGTAGGTGAAAACAATGGGCACATGTTGGCTACACAATTTGACTACTATAGTGTGCTCCCAAGTGAATAATTGTCAGGTGATACTGATATTTTGGATAGATCTGTTTTATATAGCTTTTGAACTATTAGTCAAAATATGCTCATATCTTCACAGAGCCCCCCCTATAGAAGTGACTTATTAAGGGTTTTTACATGGCTAGTAGACCATGTGCATAAACCTTAGGACCCCTTATTTTAGTGTGAAAATAATTTTTTCCTATCCTTTATTATTAAATTTTATATCTTCTTTTCCTTTGTTCCTTCAACATACTAGCAACCATTTCTCCTAATTTGAGCTCAAATCCTCTCAAACTAGAAATTGAGTTAGCCCATGTTTCTAGTGTCCAACTCAAAATCCATTGGAGGTGTCAGATCGGTCTTAGTAAGAACTCCTAGTCTCTTACATCCAATCTATTTTTATTTCTGGATATAACACACTATTTTTCTATAATCTCATTTCCCTACTTTCATGTAACTGGACAGCTTCTCATATCTCTTCCAACCTACCATGAATTTGATGATTATATTGAGCGAGGAGCTACCTATGACCTTTTTCATGGTGGTCACTTCATATTCCCTTTGACTATTGATGGTATGTATCTATGTTGTTTTGTTTCATGGTTGTTGTTTTGGAAACCATTTTATATTGATTTCTTCATGTCTAATTAACCCCTACAACTTAATAAATTAATATTAAATATTTTTAATGGGTTAATGGTTTTTGAAATCATTTATGAACACCCATTTGGTGTTCCATGTAAAATTTCCCTTCATGGATAATTTTTTAATGGTCAAACCACCTTTTAAGCATTCTACTTGGTTCATTATTGATTTACATTGTCATGTAATTTACAATGGATATGAAGAAACCTCATAAGGGTTTTCACAATCCTATATTTTGATTTTAACACATAGTAAATTTCTCTAATTAACTAAGTTACCAATCTAAATGACCATATAATATTTCATGAATTGAAATTCAATTTTAAATTAATTTAATGGATCGAATTTCTTAAGATGAATCATTCATGATAGTGGATTTAATTAAATGAATTGACTATTTGAAGTGGATTAATAATGTAGAATGTATTAAATATGATGTATTACCTTATTAATATTAATTTCTTATGTAAATTGAAATGGTTTACAAAGGGTAGTAAGACTACACCTATTATCATGTTTTGTTAAATATTTACATGAAAATCATAAGGCTTTGTATGTAATGGAACATGGATAATGATATGTATGATAAGTATTCCCTCATAGATTATATTATGAATTAATACACCTTTAAAGTGGTTGTGATATGATGGTAAGGGAATTTTGGGTATTTCAGTATCTTGATGCCTTACATCGAGTATTGGGCATGACATCTCACACCATTAACACTATCAGGACAGTGGGTTTTATACCCCACAAATCTTTAATAGTGTGATAACATGATGAATCACCCACCATACATCATTTAATTCATTAAATATCACAAAATAACGTTGATGTAGGGAATGTACCCTATTTATTATGCTTTTAATCTCATTAGACATGTTATAGATGTTTGTGTTGTGCCCTGATCCAACCATCAATTAGTATTCCGTGTATATATACACTTATATCTAGAGGTTCTTGGTTCATATAGGTGGATCCCATATATAACTATAATATAAATATATATACTATTAGTATATATATATTTCGACTATTTAGACATCCATTCAAGCCATGACATGAAGTAGGTAGACCTGTCATGTGTCCTCAAAGAACATGAGTGAGCTGGTTATTTAGTTCATCAATTTTATTCCATTGAGTTTATACCTACACACTATTTATTTATGTTAAAATCTTGTATTACACATAGAAAAAATTGGTGGTTTCCTACAAATATTTTTATCTCATTCCCTATGTAGGATGCCTTTAGTACCCCATAATATTATGTGGCTATAGGTATTGATAATGGTAAGTTCCCTTCCATAGGTTATTGATAGTATTACCTGTAATTTTATCTTAAGGGAAACTAAGTGACCATATCCTATATATTATAGTGCAACATATTTTTGTCCTTTTTTACATTTTGTTTGACATTATTGTATGAATGTTCCCATTTTTTAGTATTTTTTATATCATTATGTCATACATTATTATATTGAAAATACCATAGAGGCTTTGGAATATATTATAATTTATTCTATCTTCTATTCTTACATAGGTTTGCTTACTATTATATATGTTCATTTATATGATTGTATTCTTGTAAGTTTATTTTTTCTATTTATTATTTAACTCTAATATGAGGGTATAAATATCCCCCATTTTAACACTTTCAAACCATCGCTTCTAGTCAGAAACCTATGGCTAATGGGGAGGAAAGATTAAGGCCATCTGACCCACTAGATCTGGAGATCTTTTAGGTGGACCCTTTTTCAAGATGTTACAATATTCAAAGATTTATGGGACTTAAAGGGATGAAGGTGTAACTATCTATTAATCCCCACATTGAATGTGGTCTATATGGATCCTGATGATTTCAAAAAACAACCATCAACTCCCACAACATCATACCTAGTAACACTATAATGTATGATGAAAATAACACATTAAATGTATCAGGAGTCTGAATTAACATGCAGATCCAGGTGACATAATGAAACTACTACATAGGATCATTGGGTCCCATTTCGCCACAAAACAATTATTGAATGATATCTTGAAAACTCCTGAGCATGGTCTATAGTTCATATATTATTATGATTATACATTTGGATGAAATCATGTATCTATAAATTCAAAAAATCCACCAAATCCATATAAATAAGTTAGTTTTAATAGACGGTGCTATATACCACACCTTCTTATTCCTACATGACTCCAATATAAGAGGAATTTTCTTATAAGACTTGATAAATAGGCTTCATCAATCACAATCCAACAACATATAATACATTTAAAACAAAAATGAAACGCCCAAAATGGGAATCATAAGACATTTCAACAAATAATGAGTGAATAATCAATGAAAACATCCAATAAATAGGATCAAAACATAATACACAATCTTGAACCACCAATGGAAGCATTATGTTTGACATGAAGAAGAGTTTTCCCAGAACTCACTAGTTACTACTTATAGAGTCCAGACCATCCAAGATAAAAACTAAAAATCACCCTAAATAACAACCTCATGTGATAGAATCTTGTAATGAACCATATTGGGTCAACAAAAATAGTCACATGAGTGTTACTAACACACTACTTGAGGAATGATCCTAACCCCCATAGACTGACAATATGCACTAGTCATAAACAACGATCCCTTTCTAATTATTTCTCTAATGGTAATACAACATAACCCATACATTTTAATAGGATGTTAAAATCAATATAATTAGATTCTATATCAAAATAATGGAAGATACCACAGATGATGACATACATATAGTAAAAACAATATTTTTATAGAAATTTAGATGGTATCTTAAAAAAGTCATCCCAAACACAAAAAAAGTGGTACAATGCCAAATAAATCCCTAGTACAAACCAACAAGTCAAAAAATAAAAAATGACTCCACAAGACTAGATTATTAAAATATGTTGTATTCTCCATAGAAAATAGAATGATTATAATCAAGAAGATTTACCCTCATAAAAGTTTTCTTTTACTTTACTTGTGTCCTTTAAAATGATATTTCCAAACTCCCAAATAAGGAACATACAAGGTGTGAGGAATGAGTCATAGTAGGAAACCACCATAATAAAATTTCATTTTTTTAACCATGAAATAAATAAAAATATTGAATAAATTATAGAAACAAAAAAACAATTTTTAAATACACACTATCCATGTTACAATAAAATTCTCTTCGGTTTCACTTATCAAAAAAAATCATGGTTTTCCTAAACACACTGCAATCATGGATAATGTAAACAACAAATAATCGAGGCTTATCATTATCATATATAACCAAAAATTAATAATTAATTGGGTATATAATAAATTTCATATAACCATATATATATAAATAACCAAATGGGAATAACAAACATCATGATATCAAATTGAAACTAAAAAATTATATATGTTATATTAACCCAAATGGAATGAGTATTGTACCTATTGAAGATTTAACTATTATGTGTAACTTAAGTGAGTTAACATTTATATTTTCTATCAAATAAATTAATTCTCTCATAGCCATAATTTGTCTAAATTACATATTCTCATAAGGTCACTCACCAAGTAACATTGAATTTCCCACAGTCACCCCACAAAGAGGCTCACAAAGTACCTTGGAAAAAATTGGAGGCTTCCACAATCTACCACAAAGGACCACTCAGTCACTTAGAGAGTCACCATGTTCAAAACCTAGTAAAGATATGTGCTACTAAAATTTGAAAACTTCCCTAAAAAAGTTCCCAAAATTATATATCTATACCATATGTCATTACTTAATTGAAACATGACCATATTATTCAAACACCCTTCCCAAGATAAAAACCATTTTCTAATTCAATTTGATAAATCCTTTTAAACCCATAAATCCTCATTGAGAAATTATTATCAAACAAATTACAGGAAAATAATATACACCTATTTGGAAAACCCATATTTATATATCAAATTTCTAGGAAAAACAATAGAGCACATCAAAATGTAATATTCACCGTGAATAAATCATTTTTATTTTAATTTACATGATAGATAAAAAAGTGATTATAAATATTGTTTTATTCCTTGAAAAACATGCTTAAATTGAATGAACTAACTCATATTTAGTCCAAATCTAATTTCCCTTTATTAAGACCACCTAGAATAGGTATGACACAAACTCACACACCTAAGCCATTTGAAAAAAACACAACCCAATTAACAATGTTACATTCATCCACCACCGCCCTAGGGCTCAACAATTCCATGAAAAATTATTGAAAATGATATAAGAGGAGAAATATATAATTATTCTTGATGAAACCACCTTGATCCAAGATTAAACACCAAAAAAACATAGAAAATCCACCAATGAGTGAGAGAGATTGACGTCCAAGGGAGTGAGGCTTCACATACTTGAGTAGGAAAAAGAAAATAGAAAACATGACAATATGATGGGAAAAAAGGATAATTTTAACATTTTTAACTGTCCAGATAAGGCCATAAGATTTTTCCATAATTATAGTGTTGGTCATAGTAGATTACTCAAGAGGGGAGAGGTAAATTGACTAACTATAAAAATTTCTATAAAAATTATTTCTAAAAAGGTTTCCCCAAAGATTAAATAGAGCCCATTTAATCAATGTTATACTGTTATAAGATATTGACTATTTAAATAAATTCTTATAAGATTGATTAATTCTCAGTAATCTTAATTTGTGTTCTTAATATTACTTTTGAAGTTATTCTATGAAGACAATACAGTTATAACTTCTTTATACGATTAACTATCAATGTGGAAATAGGGATTTATGAATTATAAAGTAAATCAATAAAATGGAGAAGACTAATTTCTGCAGCATAGTAGATATGAAACAAGTGGTACAGTCTCAAGGAAAGACCTAATCCACTACACTTAGTGATCACCTACCACCAAGAAGTTTATATAAATAAACATTGATCCACACCCTAGATCGGGGTTAACAACAGTACTCAGACTACCCAGGCCACACATGGACCTCATCTACAATTTTCATGGGGAAAAAACAACCAGGCCACAAAGGGACCTCTTCCACACTTATCTGTGGGTATACACAAGAGTAAGAAAAAGGTTGAGTAAGGATATCTTGTATACTTATGTTTAATGCAGGAAATAGAGTGTGTTTTTCTCCAGGTACACACTCTGCTCGAAAGGTAATAAACAGATACACTATAGAGAAGAAATATAGAGATGGGTTTATAGATTCTCTGAGTGCTTGTCTTGGCCGCTTTGGACTTCTGAGATGAAGAAGATGCAAAGTTAGAGTCCTTGTCTGTAAAATAGAGTGTCACAATTCAGCATGTGTTCTTCGTAAGGTTCAAGAGAACGAATATATCCTCTAAGCATCAAATACTCCTCATGTTTTCTTCAGCGGTGTCAAGTTGCATGCAGTGGGCCTTTCTTTTGAAAACTTGATCTACGTATGTTCTTATTTATTGTGCTCATGACCTTGTTTTTTTATTTTTTTGTATCACGCTTGATTCTTGTTCACACAACGTTTTTATCTTGGAAATGATTGTGTTGGAGCCGACATGTTGCATGTATTATGCACCTCATACCTCATTCTATCTGATGATATGTCTACAAAGAATCATTAATTATGTCATGGCATTAAAATCATCAAATATTACTGTTATAAATTAAATTAAAAGGCGAAAATAATATTTTAAGAAACGGTGTCACATTAAGTAATGGAAATGGTGTTTCCTTCACATGGTGTCTAGATTGATCATGGTGTCTGAGTGTCATGGTTTCTCATGGTCACGGTGTCTCATGGTCATGTTATCTTTTTCTTGGTGTCTGCTTCATGGTGTCTTGCTTCACGGTTTCCTGCTTCACGGTGTCTTGCTTCACTATGTCTTGATTCACGGTGTGTTGCTTCACAATGTCTTGCTTCATGGTGTCTTGTTTCACGGTGTCTTGCTTCATAGTGCCAGAAATACATAGCTTGTGGTAGACTCACGGTGTCTCAGACTTTTTAGAGTAACAGTGTTCAAACTTAAGTAATGATGATAATAGAATGGATTAGACTTAAGCATTTTTCAAAGAAGGTATTATGATAGTAGATCAAAGATAGTTTAAAGTCAGTAACCTGAATATAGAAAAATTAATATCTTGAATGGCTCTTCTTGAATCATTAGAAAACGTTAAACAAAAATAAACATGATTTGATAAATTTTACAGAGGATTACTATGTTGAATAAGATTTTTGATCATTAAAACATTATTAATACACGAGGAGTCCAATAATCTCCCCCTTTTTGATGATCAAAAATCATGTAAAGTTAATGTGTATATTGGATTCAACTATAGAGATAAATGGCTAACATATATAAATTTATCCCCCTTTTGGGATTATAAAAAAGATGGAGTAAGAGAAGCCAAAAATGAACATTCCATTAAGAGAAAACAAGGTTTAGTAAAAAACAAAAGAGAAATACAAAATAAAAATCATCCCTATCAAAAAGGAGTAATCATTGTTATTCTTCAGGGGTTGGCCTTCTCTTTTCCATTAGTAGTAGTGGCAGAATTGGAAGCCATAGGGGTATAGGTTGATGTAGAATAAGGAAGAGTGGTGGTTGATAAAGAGGGTAATGGAAGGCCTTAAATGAATAACGGAGCCAAGGTAGGAGCAGTAGAAGATCTAGGAAGTTATTGATCAAGAATCACAGTCCTGATCTGACTTAGTGCTTGGCTGACAGACATGGTGGATGAGGCTAGGGCAGAGGTTAAGGTAGGTAGCCCAGGTCTGAGAGGTGCAGTCGCTGGAGCAAGAATGGTTGTACTCTGGACATGAAGATTGGGTCTCAGGATTTTGATGAAATATGTAATTATCTCTCTACCATACTGCATGGATTTTTCAAAATAATTCTTGCTATCAATAACCATGTCCAACAATCAAGTAAAATCTGTGAGCTTCTGGACTTGGGTCTTGAAATCTTGAGTCACAGGAATAATCTGTAGATTTTCTATAAGAAATTTTAAATGTTTTGTCATATCAGTCTTGGAGATGATTCTGTTGAATTAGAAATCCACTTTCTTGAAAATATCATGGTGATAATCATTAGCAATTTTGGGGTGGATTTGTACTAGGACAATAACCCTATCACTATTCTTGACCACTTCAGATAAAGAATCCATATTAAAACCACTGGGTACATTCGGAAGCTCTTCTTTGACTATAGTTCTGAGCAGATCACTGTCCCAGAAGTGTTTAGAGGATTTACCAGATGCTTTGACAGTTGTGGCCAGAGATTTTAGTTGATTCAGCATGTTTTGATGACACCCTGTATACTCATCAGTGTGTTTATTAGGACTGGCAACAAGATCTTTCATTTCTTTCACAATTTATTTGTTCCTTTCAGCGATATTTTCTTCTAAGGAAGCTAGATAAGGTTTAATATGAGATACATCAACCTATGGGATTTATGGAGTAACAGGTTCTACAAGAGGATCAATAGGCTCAGATCTTGAATGCAGCTCTCTCTGCATGTCTTCAACCATATTTTTTGGGTATTCACTTAAATACTGAGAAACTTATTTTCAACACATAGTTATTTATTCTCATGAAGCATCATAGGTTGTATTTGCCAAATAATTTTATCTAATAATAGTGAGGCATCTCTCTCACTTAAATTTGTCACAGGATTAGGTTGGGTATTCATGTGTTTCTCAACTCCAGATAAGAGGGTAGCACCAAATTAATGTAGATCATCCTTACTCAAAATATATGGATGTTCAGATAAGGGTTCAAGAGTAGGTATTCGTATAGGCTCAAGTTCATTCTCAGGTGCAATATTAAAGAATGATTTCAACTGAAATATAGAGGAAATATCATGTCCGGTTTCAGTAACCTACTTAAAGTCATCCACTTCATAGAAACTGGGAAATTTATACTGAGTGTATACAATACTTGTCCTAGTTGTATGTGAGGCTTCAATAGACTCAATATTTTGGGTTTTATCCCCCTCAATAGGTGCCTCTTTCTCATGACTGAGAGGCTTAGGATCTTGGTCTAATTCCACAGATTCAGCTCTAAGTTCCTCAATCATTTCCTGTCTAGCATGCTGAAAAGCTAGCTCCATCCATTCTTCAGTCGAAGGTATGATTTCAGGAACATATTGTTCCATAGGGAGTTCCTCAATATTGTCCTCTTGAAAAATAGGTAGCTCTTTGAGAACCATTCTATCTAGCCTTGTTGTTCTAACACTTTCAATACCAGAGACTTACTAGATAGAAGCCATTCGAGGCAAATTTCTTTCTCAGTTAAAACAACATGGTTTAGGAGATTCAGATTTAAAGGACTTTTAGGAGTCAACTTAGTTGAAATATTCTTCTTCTTTGAGCTACGCTTCTCAAGAGTTGATGATGAATGACGTTTCATTCTTGGCATTCACTAAATGTTTGATCGAGAGAAGGGTTGCAGGGATGAAGAAGGGTTCGAAATGAGTAATCATAAGAAATCTCGAGTGATGAATCGAGTGATAATTTCTCTGTTTTATCATTTAGTAATACCAAACGTCAAAAAAATAAAAACATGGGAAAATAAAAAAGGTGAAAATGATAATTTACACGATACGGGTTTAATGAAAAAACATAAAGAATTTTTACGGTGAGACTGTGTCTGGTAATTACGGTGAGATAGTAAACAAGCTTCATGGTGAGACCGTGAATGAACTTCTCAGTGTGTGTTACAGTGAGATAATAAACGTTAGGCAGTAAGTACAAAATACTAACTGTGAGACCATAAAAATAAAACTTTATAGTGAGATAGTAAAAATGAGAGACAATAACTAAGAAACTGTAATCATGAAACAGTAAAGTATAACACAGTAAGATATTGAACAGGAAGATCTCAAATATTAACTAGCATGGTATCTATTTGAGATTTATCATGCCTATTTAATGTATGATGTAGTCTATCCTCTCAAAATTTAATTGTTTGGTGAATATATCCGCAAGTTGATATTCAGTACCTATGAATTCCAAAGTGATATCACCTTTTTGATAACGATCTCTAAAAAAGTGATGTCTTACATCAATGTGATTTGTCCTAGAATGTGAAACAAGATTCTTTGAGATATTAATAGCACTTGTATTGTCACATTTTATAGGTATATGTCTGAATTTATATCCATAATCTTGTAAAGTGTGTTTCATACATCAAATTTTTGCACAACAACTGCCAGCAGCTATGTATTCATCTTCTGCAGTAGATAATGCAACAAAATTTTGATTCTTACTACACCATGATACTAGTGACTTGCCTAAAAGGTGACATGTTCTAGAGGTTCTTTTTCTATCTATCTTACATCCACCAAAGTTAGCATCATAATAAATAACTAATTCAAATGATTTTCCTTTAGGATAAAGCAGTATTAGATTGGGTGCATGCTTGAGGTATTTGAAAATTCTCTTTATAACATTTAAATGAGATTACATAAGGTTTGCTTGAAAATGAGCACACATAAACACACTAAACATAATTTCAGGATGACTAGCAGTTAAGTAAAGTAAACTTCCAATCATTCCTCTATAAGTTGTTTGATCAACATGTTTTTCATCTTCATTAAGATTCACCTTTCAAGTGGTACTCATGGGAGTGTCACGACTTTTAGTGTTATCCAATCCAAAACATTTTATAAGATATCTTGTATATTTAAATTTGGTTAAAACAATTCCATAATTATTTTGAATCATTTGAAATCGAAGAAATAATTTTAGTTCACCCATTAAACTCATTTGAAATTCATTTTTCACCACTTTAGAAAATTCAAGACATAAAAAATTATTCAAAGATCCAAAAATAATGTCATATACATATATTTGAAAAACTAAAAGATCATTAGAAATTCTTTTTATAAAAAGGGTAGGATCGGCTATTCATTTTTTAAAACCTTTGGAAATAAGAAAAGTACTCAATCTATCATACCAGGCTCTTAGAGCTTTCTTTAAACCATATAACGCTTTTGATAGTTTAAAAATTTGATTTGGAAAATGGGACTTTGTAAATCCAGAAGGGTTTTCAACAAAAGAATCTTCATCTATATACCCTTTTAAGAATGCACTCTTAACATCCATTTGATATAGTTTGAAATTCAAGTGTGCAGCATAGGAAGATAGGATTCTGATGGCTTCATGTCTGGCTATTGGTGCAAAGTTCTCCTCATAGTCAATTTCTTCTTCTTGACAATATCCTTGTGAAACTAGTCTATATTGAATTCATACTATGTTACCAACTTCATCTACCTTATTTCTAAATACCCATTTAGTGCCTATGGTTAAAGTGTCCTTGGGTCTTTCAACAAGTTTCTAAACATTGTTCCTTTCAAAAAAAATTGTTCTTCTTGCATATCCATCACCCAAAATTCATCATTGATAGAATCATTAATGTTTTAAGGTTCTATTTGTGATAAGAAGACTTAATGTTCAACCTGAATTCTAATAGAATCTCTAGTTTGAGGTCCCTTGTCTAAGTCCCCAACAATAGCATCCAATGGATGGTTCTTAAGGGTTCTAACAATTCTAGAAAAAGATGGAGTAGTGATTTCAGGTTCATCAACAGATTCAGGTTCATTGTGACTTGATTCTAGGGAAGTTTCAGAGTTGGAAGTTTTCACAGATTCATTCACAGAAGAATTTGAGGATTTTGAATTTATGTTCAGATTTGATTCATCATCCTCCAGATTCTCTATGATGGATTTAGGCTCATGTGGATCTGTACCATCAAATTTGACATGAAGAGATTATTCCACACATTTAGTTCTTTTATTGAACACTCTATAGGCTTTACTAGACATGGAATATCTTAAAAAGATACTTTAATCACTTTTGGAGTCAAATTTTTCATGATTTTCATTGGTATTAATAATATATACTTTTCATCCTAAAACATTGAAGTAGCAAACCCTTGGTTTTCTATTGTTCCATAATTCATAAGGCGTCCTCTTAAGAATAGGTATTATTGACACTCTATCGATTATGTAGCACGTTGTATTGATAGCTTCAGCCCAAAAATAAATAGTTAAGTCATATTAACTAAGAATTGTTCTAGCCATCTCTTGCAGGGTTTTATTTGTTCTCTCTACAACTCCACTCTGCTGACGTGTTGTATGGGTAGAGAAATTGTGATTATAACCATTTTTGTGAGCAAAAGGACTCAAACTCTTGATTTTCAGACTCATGGCCATGATCACTTCTTAAGGATTTAATTATATGTCCACTTTTATTTTCTATAGACATGGCATACATAGTAAAATAAGAGCAAGATTCACTTTTTTGATCCATAAAGAAGTCCCAGTATATCTAGAAAAGACATCTACATGAACATAAACATAGTGCTTCGCATTTAAACTAGAAACTCTAGATGGTCCAAAAAAATCCATGTGAACCAGTTGGAGAGGCTGAAAAGTTGATACTTCTTTCCCTGGTTTGAAAGAAACTTTGTGTCGTTTTCCCTTTTGAAAGGGAGTACACACTTTGTCATTTGGAAACTCATGTTTGGTTAAGTCTTTAAATAGGATTTTTCTAGATATATTTCTAAGGTACTGAACATTACAGTGTCCTAGAATCCTATGCCAGAGCCAATATTCTTTATGAAATACACTTAAACATGATGAATTTTGAGAATCTAGAGAATTTAAATTAACCGAATATACATTTTCATTTCTTAATGCAGAAAATACTAATTCATCTTTAGAATTGAAGACATTACAAGAATAATTTTCAAATCCAACATGAAATACATCATCACATAATTGTGAGATACTAATCATATTGTATTTTAAACCATCAACAAACAGTACTTTAGAAATTAAAACTGAGTTTACGTTACTGATTTGTCCTAGGAAAATAATCATTCTCTTGAATTGTCACCAAATGTGACATGTCCTCGATCTACATTTATCAAGTTATTGATGCATGAGTTGTCTCCTTTCATGTGCCTGGAACATCCTCTGTCCAAGTCCCATAGTATTTTATAGGATCTCTTTAAGCAGTTTTCCAACAAAAAGATTACGCAAAAATAGATTTTGGTGCCCATTCTTGTTTGGGTCCATTAATATTTGTAATCAGTACTTTAGGAACCCATATTTTCCTCATAGGCTTCATATAATCATTGTGTAAAGTATTTGAAAAATAAATTGTATTTGGTCCATAAAATCTTGAAACATTAGAACAAGTATCATGAATTGAATTAGTTGACTTAAGTCCAGAGCTGGGAGTAAAACTACATGTCCTAGATCTTGAAACAAACTTTGTTCTACCAAGAAATCTTTTACCATGTTGATAACCAATGCCACTGTTGTATTTAGGGGCAATCTGTATTCCTAGAATTTGGGTATGAGTATTTTTTCCATTAGTAAACGTTTCTAAATCACTCTTTAATTACTCATTAGACATTTTTATCTCACTATTTTCTTTGAGGATTTGATAATTTTTCTCCTTTTCAGAAGTAAGTTCATATTTAACACTCACAGTGGGAGCATGTTGTTTCTTCAATGATTTATGTTTGTATTTTGGTTCATTGCATGTCTCTTCATGCGTGTTACAATATTCAAACATTTCATCAATAGTCATTTTTTCAGAGTCACTTTCATCTTCAGAATAGTATCAGTTATGCACATAGGAGTCTAGTGTTACCTCAGATGTGTTTTTAATAAAACACACATAGGCTTTGTTACCCTATTCATATTGTGATGTCTCTGAGTTTCTTAAACAATTCTCAGAAGTACTCCAGGTTGATTTCATTTCCTTTTTATACCTCATGTCTTTGTCCTCATATTTCTTTTTGAACATGAGATTTGTAAAGTCAACCTTTTTATATCCTTTGTGTTTATATCCATAACATAAAATTTCATCAGTTCTGTCACTTCTTTTCCAGTCAATCTTCCATTTTCCTTTTTGTTCATATTTTCCCTTAAAGTTAGTCTTTTTGAAAAGTTCTTCTTTTTGTAAAATTGTTTGAATCTACTGGATAGTTGAGACATCTCCTCGTCACTTTCAGATGACAATTGTTCGCTTCTGGAGCTTTATACAGAAGTTTCCAGTTTCCCTTTGTCTTTGTTCTTAGAGGTGGTGGTCTTGAATACAACAAATTTCCTTATTGGTTCATCATTCTGTTTATTAACTTTTAGCTCTTCCTCGTACATCATCAATCTCTTAATGAGTTCTTTTACAGGTAGTTTACTAATTTTACATTATTCTTTAATAGAGATAGAGTTTCCCCTCCATCTGTTAGGTAGACATCTGAGGATTCTCATGATCTGTTCCTTGGTAGTGACTTCTCTTCCAAGAGAAATCATTCTGTTGACGATCTCGTTGAACCAAATATAAATGTCAGAAATATGCCCATCATGTTCCATTTAAATATTATCATATCTGATGGTATAAGTATTAAGTCTCATTTCTTTTACACAAGATGTTCTTTCATGTGAGACACACAGGGTATCGAAAATTTCATGGGTAGTCTTACATGCAAAAATTCTATTAAACTCTTCATCTCGTAATGAACAGTATAAATCATTCATAGCTTTTCAGTTGTTATTATAGGTAGTTTTGGTAGGTTCAACCCTTGTGATTCTATTAGTAGTACGGATTTTTTATTCATCTATAATGGATGACTAAATTTCAAAACTCTTACTCTCTAAATGCATTTTTATTTAAATTTTCCATTGAGAATAATTTGTTCCATTAAAGAATGGTGGTCTGTTTGTTATAACCCCACCCAATCTATTATCTATAATAAAGTATGACTTTAAAAGAGATAGAAATTTAGAATTTGTTAAAATTTATAGATCCTTAATGTACATCTACAATCACAGTTGAATAAGACTACACAGAGTCCTAATAAACAACCTCGGATACCAAATGTTGGTCAGAGTTGATTACTCAAGAGGGGAGGGGTGAATTGAGTAGCTATAAAAAAATTGTAGAAAGTATTTCTAAAAAGGTTTCCCCAAAGATTAAATACAGACCAGTTAATCAAGGTTATACAGTTATAAGAGTTTGACTGTTTAAATAACTTCATAGATGATTGATTAATTCTCAGTAATCTTAATTTGTGTTATTAATATTACTTTTGAAGTTATTAAACTATGACTAGCCAGTTATAACTTCTTTCCAATACTAACTATAAAAGTGAAATTATAGATTTATGAATTATATAGTAATGTAATAAAACAAAGAATACTACTTGAAGCAGCACAATGGATATGAAACAAGTGGTTCAGTCTCAAGCCGAGACCTAATCCACTCCACTTCGTGACCACATTCCACCAAGCAGTTTATATAAATAAACTTTGATCCACACCCTAGATAGGGTTTAACAATAGTACTCAGACTATCCAAGCCACACAAGGACCACTTCCACAGTTTTCATGGGGACAAAATAACCAGGCCACACAGGGACGCATTCTACACTTAACTGTGGGTATACACAAGAGTAAGAGAAACATTGAGTAAGGATATCTTGTATCCTGCAATTTAATGTTGGAAATAGAGTGTGTTGTTCTACAGGTACTCACTCTGCTCGAATGGTAATAAACAGATACACACCAGAGAAAAAATATAGATGTGGGTTTAGAGAGTCTCTGAGTGTTTGTCTTTACAACTTTGTACTTCTGAGGTGAAGCAGATGCAGAGTTTGAGTCACTGTCTGTAAAATAGAGTGTTGTGATTCAACATGTGTTCTTAATAGTTTTCAATAGAGAGAACAAGTCCCCTAATCTTTAAATATGCTTCATCTGTTCTTCACCAGTGTCAAGTTGCATGCAGTGGGCCTTTCGTTGGAAAACATGCTCTAAGTATGTTATTCATCATCGTGCTCACGACCTTGTTTTTTTTTGCATCACTCTTGATTCTTGGTCACACATCTCTTTTATCTTGGAAATGCATGTGTTGGATCTGGCAAGTTTCATGTATTTTTCACCTCGTACCTCGTACTATATGATTATATGTCTACAATGAAACATTAATTATGTCAGTGCATTAAATTAATCAAATATGACCGTTAGAAATTAAATTGAAAGACGACAAAATATTTTAAGAAATGATGTCACAGTAAGTCATGGAAAAGGTTTCTCCTTCACACGGTTTCTATATTGATCACAGTGTCTCAGTGTCACTATGCCTCATGGTCACGATGTCTCGCGTTCACGGTGTCTTGTTCACAGTGTCTGCTTCACGGTGTCTTGCTTGACGGTGTCTTTCATCACGGTGTCTTGCTTCACAGTGTCTTTCTTCATAGTGTCTTACTTCAGGGTATCTTGCTTCATGGAGTCTTACTTCATGATGTCTTACTTCATGGTGTCTTGGTTCAAGGTGTCTTGCTTCACAGTGTCTTGCATCACGATGCCAGAAAGACATAGCCAGTGGCAGACTCACGGTGTCCCAGCCTTTTCAAAGTAACTGTATTCAGACTTAAGTAACAATGATAATAAAATGGATTAGACTTAAGCATTTTTCAAAGGAGGTATTATGATACTAGATCAAAAATATTATACAGTAAGTAAACTAAATATAGAGAAATTAGGATCTTGAATGGCTCTTCTTGAAGCGTTATAAAACTTTAAACATAAATACACATGTTTTGATAAAATTTACAGTAGTTTACTAGGGTGAATAAGTTTTGCGAGAATTAAAACATGATTAATACATGAGTAGTCCAAAATATAAGAAACCATTCATCCACTCATTAATGTTTTAAGAACCTAGGTTTAGGGACTCTGAGACTTTGGAAATTTCATGATGACATTCCAGAGCAGGGCATTCAGACGGCGTGCAATTCCGGGGCCTGGTGTACCCTGAAATAATTTTATAAAACTATTAAGTGTTTTTATAATATGCACGAGGCGGGAATGAGTTTTCTATTAAACGGTTGATTGGATCGGAAATCTGATACCACGGTTGGGTCGGGAACGTGGTTTTTACCCTAGTCGTGACATAAAATAAGTCGGTACGATACGTTCGGACCCCCGCTCGTTTGCAGAGTGTTAAATGGATAAATTAAATTATATTTATTCATTTATTAGCTCAAACCTGAATAACTCTGAAACGGTTACTCTTATGGGAAAACCGAGGGCACCGTTGAGTCCGGAGCGTGCCGTTTACCCTAGGAGGGGTGTAAAAGATGCGGGCGTAGGCCTGTTGTGAGAGACGTCACCCAGGGGAAAATCGTCTTTTTGAAATGACCACATAGTGATTTTTTTATCGCTGGCGTTCTTTTTGAATAACATTCAAACGAAGTCTCGGAATGGAAATAAAAGACTTCTGTTGAGTTTGAAATAGGAAGTTTTACCTAGATGTGGTATAAAATGGGTGGGCGCGGGGGTTTCAGAATCTGCGCCCATTGGGAGAGTTTTTAGTGAATTTCTATAAATTCGCGAAGTGGGAGAACCCATTTCTCCTTTTCTCTCTCTCTTTCTCTCTCTCTCTCTCTCTCTCCCTCTAGAGTTCTTCGTTCTTCGCTGGATCGAGGAGCGATCCCCACCGGGACTTTGGCAGATCAAAGCGGGAGCGTCGTGGACGCGTCACCAACGTCGAACGGCCGGATTGAGGTAGGGTTCTTGTGAATTTTTGCACCATCGTCAATAGATGGAGTTTTCATCAATTTTTATCATTTTTAAATTCTATAATTCTAGAATTTAGGGCTATGGCCGAACGAACACGGCCATCACCCGAGCCCCGTCCCAATTTCTGTTCTTGGCGTTCTTCGTCCGAATTTCGGACGTGTCAAATTCTGGTCAGATCATTGATTGGGGGTAGGCGCTACGAAGGCCTCACCCCGAGGATCCCGAAACCATGTTCAGTTTTGTTTTTGGGTCACCGAAGCGGTGGTGGAAGTCGTCAGATGTCCCGGATCTGGAAAGGGTGGTGGCCGGAGCTCGGGGTGGCGCAGCGGGGGTTCAGACGAGGGGTCGGCATCGGGTGCAGTAGGAACGGACGAGCAGCTTCGGGGATGAGCCGAGGCAACCGGTGCAGTAGGCTCCGGAGCGACTGGCAGGGGTGGTCGGCACGTTTTAGCAGGAGGCTGGGACTTGTTTTGGTGACGGATCACCTGGAGTCTAGGACGACGAGGAAGTGGCAGATGCGGGAGGCTGAGCCGCCAAGGGTGTCGGTCGTGGTAGAGAGGAGGCCAGGTAGCACCGGGGGGGGGGGGGGGTCTGGTGATCTTCGGTGTCGGGCGGCGCAGGGTGCGGCATAGTACGGCAGTGCAGTAGGGGAGCCGAGTGACAGGGGAGGTGTCGGCCTGGACAGCACGACGGCGTCACGCTGCAGGAGTGGGAGGCGCCGAGGGCGCCGGTTGGTCGCGGTCTGGGCGGAAGACCCGAGGTCACGCTGACCTCGGGAGGGGAGCGCGGACAAGGACCCACACTTTGTGGCTCCTGTTGGCGGCGTGGAATGAAGACCGGCCAGTTGGCCGGTCTTTCTGAAGAAGCCGGACCCAAGGGGTTCGGTGGGTTTCAAGAGTTCCGCGGCGGGTTGGACCGGACCCACGGCTGGGCTGCGGGCCGGCCGGTCCGGACCGTCCCATTCTGGGCCCCCTTTCATTCGGGGGGTCGTTTCTCCTAAACAATGTGTCTGTTTGACACGCCGTCAGCGGGTGCGGGACCATGTCAATGAGGAATCTCTTTTAAAGTGAGTTTTGGGGTTTTTTCTGTTATGCGTCCGAATGCGGGTAGCCCGAACACATTAATTTAATAATATTAAATTATTATTAATGTTTGCAACGGACGGACTTCGCAATCCGGACATCTGTTTGACATGCCATCAGATGCATTGTGGCCCTGGAGTCGAGGCGGACCTTCTGTAGTTGTTTCAGAACCTTTGTGGTTTGGTTTCGTTGCTCGGAGGCACGAAACCCGTAATGCAGATAATTAATTATTCTTGGGTCAGACCTAACTCTTGTTTGGGATGTTCGATCAACGCGCCATCACCGGCAGCGTGATCCTAGTCCAGGTGCGGACTTTTTGAGATGCCCCTTTCAGTATTCGGGCAATAGACTTGGTGCGGGCCCCACAGGGCCCGGTTTGCACATTTTACGGTGAAACGCAACCTTTTCTCCCGAAATCCGATTGAGGTGTTTGAGCACTGCTTTCTGTGTGTTTTTCCGAGGGGATTGCAGTGGTACATCCTGCCTGCCTAAACTGGAGTAGAGGCGTGGGGCCCGCATGCCTTCTTTTAAGCTGTGTGTAGCATACCGCCACTTTTTCACCAGACGTCCAATCAGGGCGTACAAATAGTCTTTTTGGAATGTTTTTCCGAGAGCATCACGGTGGCGCAGTTTGCCCGACTTTTCTCGGGATCCTGGTGTGGGCCCCACACGGGCTGGCTACAGTGAATAGTACCTTTTTCACCGAGTGACCGATTTGGGTGATCGAGTCGTCGATCTCGTGTGATTTTCCGAGGGGATCACAATGGTATGATTTGTTTTTTGAGTATCGGGATCGTGGTGTGGGCCCCACACGGGCTGGCTATGTTGAATAGTACATTTTTAACTGGTTGACCATTTTGGGTGAGTAAATAGTCTATCTCGCATGTTTTTCTGTGAGGATTGCAATGGTGTAATCCGTTTGGGCATGTGGAGCTTCGTTTGAGATCTTATTGAATGTGGAAACATGAAAGTGTGTTGGATGGAGGCCCCTTTGAGGCACTCCGAACTAACACACGGTAGTGATGTTGGCGACACCCTGTGATGTCAGTTGCAGTGCAGAGTTATCGACTTCTCTAGGTTTACCCTCCAGAAGGACTGGACAGTGGGTCGCCTGTCGACTACTCAGGTTTAATCTCTACGTGAGACTGGTCAGTGGGTTACCTGATGATGTATTAGGGTCTACCCTCCAGCAAGGCTGGGCAATGGGTTACCCATCGACCTCATAGGGTTTACCCTCCAATAGAGACTGGGTAGTGGGTCGCCCGTCGACTTGTTCCATGTTTACCCTCTAGTAGAGATTGGGCAGTGGGTCACCTGTTGACTTCTTAGGGTTTACCCTCTAGCAGAGACTGGGTAGTAGGTCGCCCGAGGCCTACTTAGGGTTTACCCTCTAGAAGAGACTGGTCAGTGGGTTACCCATGTTTTACCCTCGAGCAGAGACTGGGCAGTGGGTCGCCCATCGAATTCTCGAGGTTTACCCTCTAGCAGGGCTGGGCAGTGGGTCGCGTGTCGACTACTCAGGTTTACACTCCAGCAGGGCTGGGCAGTGGGTCTCCTGTCGACTACTCAGGTTTACCCTCCAGTTGAGACTGGGCAGTGGGTCTCCTGATGATGTTTTAGGGTCTACCCTCCAGTGAGGATGGGTAGTGGGACACCATCAACTTAGTGGGGTTTACCCTCTAGCGAGGCTGGGTAGTGGGTCATCCGTTGGCATTTTAGACTCAGCCCTCTTTATGAGGCTAGTCAGCGACTTTTATTTGTGACTACCAGAGTGGGACCCTGGTCGTGTGGATTAGCGTTTTGATAGATTTGACGTTTCCTAAGGACCCACAAGGATGAGTGGAACTTTCCCCACTGAGATGCATCCTTGTGACGCGACCTAAAACCTTGTGGGTGAGTCAGTTCCACCCAAAGCAGATAGTATCGAAGTGTGGTGATTTGGGCCCCTCTGACTTCGGCTTCCTAGGCAGACGTGATGAGATGTTGGGAATTCTGGATGGCTATCCTTATAATTGTTGGAAACTTATCCTAGGCTAAGCATAGAGATAAAGTTCCCCTTACACCCTTGTTTGGGTTTCTTATTGAGCATATATATATATATTTACACCCTACTTGTGTTCCCGCCTCTTGGGTTCAATTGCTTACTTACTCCTGCCAGGTTGAGCTGCACCCTCTCTGCTGTACTTGTGCTCTGTTCTTTGATCTGTCTACTGCTCAACATTTTAGTACCTCCTTTGGTGTTCCCTCGAGATTTCGGGGCATTCTACTGATTATATTTATACTCACCCCTTCTTGGGCTTTGCCCACACTTGGTGTTCCCTTACAGATGACAGACATGTCGATCAAGACTACAGAGGTGCGTGGATGATACCGGATGCTTGGACCGCGTGCGGTGGTCGTAGCTTGGGATTCAGGAGTGGGACTCTCCCAGCTGTTTTACTTTGGTTTACCTGTTGCCGGGTTGTGGCACCTTTTTTTGGTTGGGCGCGTGTTTTGCCCATTTTCATGTTCATAACTTTACTTGTACTAGTTAGAGGTCGATGCATGTATGTTGGTTCCCCCCCCCCTTGTTAAAGCAGTATTGTATCTTGATTTCTTTTCTCTGCATTTTGCATTGAGTTATCTGCGTGTGTGTGTACAGTTTCTAGGAAAAGGCCTGCACTAGTTTGTTGTGCCTTCGGCGCTAGTCGCCAGCCCCTGGCAAATGGAGGCGGGCTTGGGGTAGTTATGGATTGAGCCCCGGTATGGTTCGGGTCATGACAAAGTGGTATCAGAGGTGGTTCTACCCTTGGGATTTCGTTTGGATGTTTCCTTAAAAAGGTCTTGGTTGGGTTTGGGGCAATAGTGTCAACGTGTCTCGAGAGTGGCTCTCAGGCCAGGGAGTCCAGTGATGGTACAGGTGGCTAACGTATCCATTCACCAGGACCCTGAGAACCCACTTGTCGACTTAGCACGGTGAGACATCTCTTGCAGGGAACTTTGGAACATGCATCCTATCAGATTGAGTCTTTGACTGTCCTTCTTGAGTCAGCTCCCCACTCTCGTTGATATATTTATATATGCTCATCCAATCGCATTACTCCTTGATAACACTCATGATGTCTCTACGATGACATCCATCCAGGAAACTAGCTACAGTCCATGAATATGATTCCGTGAGTGACGATGCCTCAGTTTAGGACTCATCTTGAAAGCCCTTTCTCTAGGTACGTAGGTAGCAGCACCCCTACCTGTTGAGCAGCAGACAGCCCCAACAGCGTAGGCTGCGGACGTGCGCGGGCTCAGCGCACTTCACGAGTTTTAGCACCAGAGACCGATGAGATTCTATGGTGGGCCAGACCCTCAGGCAGTAGAGGTTTGGCTATAGTTAGTGGTTCCCCTCTTCAGGCTTGTTTAGACACTGGCTGATCAGGTGGTGGCTTTGGAAGCTGACCTTTTTCCCCAGAGCAGCTGGTCGTTGGTGGAGTTTGGTTACGCAGACCCCCGACGAGTCGTCTCTCACATGGGGTAGCTTCCAGCAGCTCTTCTGGGAGCAGTATTCCCCCTCTTGTTTGCGCTTCATTCAGATTCAGGAGCTTCTAGAACGGAAGTAGGGGGATGGTTGTGGCGTAGTACTCGGCCCGGTTTACTGATCCGACGCTACTCACAGGGTATGATATGCGACGGTTACTTCCGGGCGAAGAAGATTGAGCATGGTCTTCAATGAGATATATGTGCTAGCATAGCGCCCCTATGCATCCCTACTAATGCCGGGGTGCTAGAGTGGGTGCTCGTGGCAGAGAGCTTCTTGGTTGAGGAGCGCCAGCTGACATTGCCTTACAGTTGCCGGTTTAGAGCTGTTGGCTCCCCTATAGCTGGCCCTACTGGAGCAGGAGGGTACAACTTTTTTTGCAGTCGATGATGATGACTCCATCGCTCCTTGAGCGTGTGTGAGAGTTGCAGCTGGGGAATGTGGACAGCGAGGTACTATGTGACCAAATATCCACAGGCGACACACTTGATGGGTATTCTGAAGGAGGGAATCATGAGATCCTGTTCTAGGGATGAGCTGTAGTACCAGTGGAGATGCGGGAGGAAGTGGTGCGAAAATCCCACACTCCTCCCCTAGCTGTACATCCTAGTGTGGGGATGATGTACAAATCCATTCAGTGGCAGTTTGGTGGTCTATCCTGAAACAAAGTGTAGCTGGGTTCGTTTCACGATGTCTTTCCCGTCAGCAGGTGAATGGAGAGCTCGGTGGAGAGTCTAGGGATGCTATACATTCGGGAGATCATCCGCCTTCAGGGAGTACCCTCGAATATCGTCTCCGATCGCGGCGCGCGGTTTATGTCACGTTGGTGGCGAGGCCTGCAGGAGGCATTCAGGACACAGTTGTGGATGAGAACAGCTTTTCACCCTCAGAAGGATGGGCAGACTATGCGAACTATCCAAGTGTTAGAGGATGTACTCAGGGCATGTGTGTTGGGCTTTGGCCTAAGCTGGGAGGATCACCAGCCCTTGGTAGAGTTTTCATATAACAATAGTTACCACTCTACTATCAGTAGGAAACCTTTTTAAGGCCCTCTAAAGGAGACCCTACAGGTCACCGTTGTGCTGGGCGAAGGTTGGGGAGACCTCCCTCGTGGGCCCCGAGTTGGTGTGGGCGACGACAGAGATGGTGCAGGTCCTTCATGAGTGGATGATGACCGACAGGAGCTGACTCTGTCTGTATGGACCATTCCTTTGGTTCGTGTGCTGTGGCAGCATGGGAGGGTGAAGGAAATGCACCTGGGAATGAGAGATCCAGGTGCGGGCTCAGTATCCTGCGTTGTTTTTGTAGTTTTTATTTTCGAGGACGAAAATCATGAAGGAGGGAATGATATAAGAACCCATGTTTTGGGAATCGGAGACTTTGGAAATTTTTTTATGTCATTCCAGAGTAGGGCATTCAGACGACGTGCAATTCTGGGGCCCGGTGTGCCCGAAATTAATTTTATAAACATATTATGTGTTTTTATACTATGCACGAGTCGGGAATGAGTTTTCTCTTACACGGTTGATTAGATTGGAGATCCGAGACAACTGTTGGGTTCGGAACGTGGTGTTTACCCTAGGAACGAAATAAAATAAGTCGGCGCGGGACGTTCGGACCCCTCACTCATTGGCGGAGCGTTAAATGGATAAATTAAATTATAATAATTCATTTAGTAGCTCAAACCTGAATAACTCCTAAAACTTTACTGGTATGGGAAAACCGAGGGCACCGTTGAATTCGGAGCGTGCTGTTTACCCTAGGAGGGGTGTAAAAGGCATGGGCGCGGGCCTGTTGTGAGAGACGTCACCCAGGGGAAAATTGTCTTTTCAAAATGACCACTTAGCGATTTTTTTTTCACTGGCGTTCTTTTTTAATAACTTTCAAAAAAAGTCTCGGAATTGAAATCTGAGACTTCTGTTGAGTTTGAAATGGGGCGTTTTACCTAGATGCAGAATAAAATGGGTGAGTATGGGGGTTTCGGAATCCGCGCCCATTGGGAGAGTTTTTAGTGAATTTCTATAAATTCACTAAGTGGGAGAACCCATTTCTCCTTTTTTCTCTCTCTCTTTCTGTCTCTCTCTATATATCTCTCTCCCTCCCTCTAGAGTTCTTCATTATTCGCCGTTCTTCGCCGTCAGCGGCTTCGGGACCGTGTCGATGAGGTGGCTCTTTTGAAGTGAGTTTTGGGGTTTTTTCGATTATGTACCTGAAGGCGGGTAGCCCAAACACATTAATTTAATAATATTAAATTATTATTAATGTTTGCAACGGATGCACTTCGTAAGCCATATGTCCGTTTGACATGCTGTCAAAGGAATTGTGGCCCTGGAGTTGAGGAGGACCTTCCGAAGTTGTTTTAGAACCTTTGTGGTTTGGTTTCGTTGCTCGGAGGCACGAAACGCGTAATGCAGATAATTAATTAATTATTCTTGCGTCGGACCTAACTCCCATTTGGGATGTACGATTGACGCGCCATCAGCGGCAGCGTGATCCTAGTCCACATGCGGACATTTTGAGATGCCCCTTTCAGTATTCGGGCCAGAGACAGGTTGCGGGCCCCACAGGGCCCGGTTTGCACGTTTTACGGTGAAACACCACCTTTTCACCCGAAATCTGATTGAGGTGTTTGAGCACTGCTTTCTGCGTGCTTTTCTGAGGGGATTGCAGCTGTACATACTGCCCGCCTAAACTGGAATTGAGGAATGTGTCCCACGGGCCGTCTATTAAGCTGTGTGAAGCGTATCGCCACTTTTTCACCAGACGTCCAATCAGGGCGTACAAATACTCATTTTGGCGTGTTTTTTCACGAGCATCGCAGTGGAGCAGTTCGCCCGACCTTTCTCGGGATCGTGGTGTGGGCCCCACATGGGCTGGCTATGGTGAATAGTACCTTTTTCATGAGTTGACCATTTTGGGTGAGTAAATAGTCTATCTCGAGTGTTTTTCTATGAGGATTGCAACGGTGTAATCCGTTTGGGCATGTGGAGCCTCGTTTTAGATCTTATTGAATGTGGAAACATGAAAGGGTGTTGGCTGGAGGCCCCTTTGACGCACTCCAAACCAACGCATGGTAGTGATGCTGGTGACACCCTGTGATGTCAGTTGTAGTGTAGAGTTATCGACTTCTCTAGGTTTACCCTCCAGAAGGGCTGGGCAGTGGGTCTCCTGTCGACTACTCATGTTTACCCTCCAGGTGAGACTGGGCAGTGGGTTGCCTGATGATGTATTAGGGTCTACCCTTCAGCGAGGCTAGGCAGTGGGTTACCCGTCGACCTCTTAGGGTTTACCCTCCATCAGAGACTGGGCAGTGGGTCGCCCGCCGACTTGTTCCAGGTTTACCATCCAGTAGAGACTGGGCAGTGGGTCACCTGTTGACTTCTTAGGGTTTACCCTCCAGCAGAGACTGTGCAGTGGGTCGACCGAGGACTACTTATGGTTTACCCTCCAAAAGAGAATGGGCAGTGGGTTACCAAAAGTTTAACCTCCAGCAGAGACTGGGCAGTGGGTCGCCCGTCGACTTCTCCAAGTTTACCCTCCAGCAGTGCTGGGCAGTGGGTCGTCTGTCGACTATTTAGGATTACCCTCCAGTAGGGCTGGGCAGTGGGTCTCCTGTCGACTACTTAGGTTTACCCTCCAGCTGAGACTGGGAAGTGGGTCGACTGATGATGTATTAGGCTCTACCCTTTAGTGAGGCTGGGTAGTGGGACACCATCGACATAGTGGGTTTTACCCTCCAACGGGGCTAGGTAGTGGTCACTCGTAGGCGTTGTAAACTCAGCCCTCTCTATGAGGCTAGTTAGAGACTTTTCTCTGTGACTACCGGAGTGGGACCCTGGTCATGCGGATCAGTGGTGTGACAGATTTGATGTTGCCTAAGGACCCACAAGTATGAGGAGAACTTTTCCCACTGAGAAGCGTCCTTGTGACGTGACCTAAAACCATGTGGGCAATTCAGTGCCGCCCAAAGTGGATAGTATCTAAGTGTGGTGGTTTGGGCCCCTCTGACTTAGGCTTCTTAGGCCGACGTGATGAGATTTTGGGCTTTCCGAATGGATATCCTTAGAAATGTTGGAAACTTATCCTAGGCTGAGCTTGGAGATAGAGATCCCCTTACACCCTCGTTTGGGTTTATTTTTTGAGCATATATATATATTTACACCCTGCTTGTGTTCCCGCCTCTTGGGTTCAGTTTCTTACATACTTCTGTCAGGTTGAGCTGCACCCTCTATGCTGTACTTGTGTTCTGTTCTTTAATCTGTCTACTGCTCACCGTTTTAGTACCTCCTTTGTTGCTCCCTTGAGCTTTTGGGGCATCCTACGGAGTATCTTTATACTCACCCCTTCTTAGTCTTTGCCCTCACTTGGTGTGCCCTTGCAGATGATGGATAGGTCGATCGAGACTACAGAGGTGCATGGAAAATACGGGATTCTTGGTCAATGTATGGTGGTCATAGATTGGGATTCAGTAGTAGGACTCTCCCAGCTGTTTTACGTCCGTTTACCTATTGCCGGGTTGTGGCACCTTTTTTGGTTGGGCGCATGTTTTTTCCCTTTTTCTGTTCAGCACATTACTTATACCGTTTAGAGGCCGATGCATGTATGTTGGTTCCCCCCTTGTTATAGCAGTATTGTATCTTGCTTTCTTTTCTCTGCACTTTTGCATTGATTTAGTTATGTGTTTGTACAGTTTCTAGGAAAAGGCCTCCCCTAGTTTTTTGTGCCTTCGGCGCTAGTCACCAGCCCCTGGCCTTTGGAGGTGGGCTTGTGGTAGTTACGGCTCGAGCCCCGGTACGGGTAGGGTAATGACAAATGTTCCATTTTCCACCATAAAACAAGTTTCATGGTTTTCCCTAAAACCTCACACATTTATGGGAAAATCGTGCTAAATTCTTGTAGGGTTGTTGACCCTTACCCGATATGCTACATGGTTACTCATAGAGTACTGCATAGTTTGTAAAACTGATCCCAGGCTTTGAGGGGACCTCATTATTCCACTACATACCCTTTCACAGTTAACCCTTAGGGGTCACACACTTTGGTAAAAACATGAATAAACATTACACTTGGGCCCGCCTCCTCTAAAACTCGCATATACAACTCACAACACAAAGTAACACCAAAGTGAACTAGAAAAATTAAAATTACCTCTCAATAAATGATGTATTAGTGAACTGGGTGTGTCATTGAAAATACATAATATTTTTTATTATAAAATACCTTATTAATGTGATGATTGGGAAAAAATTAATTATGATATAATATGTTTTTAGTTAAAATTTTAATGAGTATCATAGAAATAATATTCCTTTATGATTTGACTATCATATTAATTTTAAACATTATAATCAAATTTAAACCATTATTTTGATTTATAAATACTATTTCACTATGTTAGTGATATAAATATTTCCATGTGTATGAGTACTAATATGGTATGATAGAGCATTCCCCACGAGTGGCATATCCAATTGTTCGGGTTGAGGAAAAATTCTCGTAGATCCTTCCCATGGTATTTAATTTCACGGAGTGGATATTCTCATAGTTCTATTTTTAAATAATTAGACTCAAATGGTATTTATATATTCACTATCAAACTTTATTTTTCAGTTGTATGGGATCCCATCAAGTAGATACACCGATAGATAATTTCTATAAAAATTTTGATCAAGTTAATACCTTCTACAATTGAAAGGTTATAAATTTAGAAATTATACATAAATAACTAACACACCTATGAATTATAAAAGTATGTGGGAATAAAAGATATGGTTGTTAATTATTTTATCCTAAATTATTTCCCATCAAACAAAATGTTCTAATTTTGGTTATGAAAATGATCTTTAAATAATCAATCCTAGAAATAATAATGAGATATAGTGAGAAAGATAGAGTACCATATGAAAACAATAACTTTTAACATGGTTATACAAATATTTTTATCATGTGTCATAATAATTTTTTATTTATTTTTTGAACCCCACAAAAAAATATATTTTTTCAAATGAAAAAATAAGAAAGGATGACATAAAAAATTGGACCAGAACATGAAACAATTATTCAAAAAAACAATGAAGAAAAATCAATGTTCATTGTTCACGATTAAAAATAATAACTAATTTATAATACTATTATTCCCTCAATTAGTTTATGATTCATTTAACTAGATTACCTCCTCAAACAAGGACTATTACTATATTAATAAATCCCTAAAGTAGATGTGTGGTAATGTTAATGTTTTTTTCAATTTCTCAATGTTAAAACAAAAAAATATTTATAATCACAAGATTTTTAACACAGTTATATTAATTATGATGAAATACAATTCTGAACATAAATAAATAATGGATCTAATAAATTAGTCACATAAATAAAATTACCATAAAAATACTTTATATATATTTATATATCAATAAATTATTGTGTTATGATCTACATCATAGTGAAGTTAATTTTATCCTAAAAAATATCCTATTTTCTCTTCAAGTGTATTTCATGATAATTGGAAATAATTATGAAATGAAACTATAAAATTCAATTCGTGTATCTATAAATGAATATTGTTTCTTAAATTTATTAAATATAGTGTAACCATTAATATTTGAGTGAGAGATTCACCTTTTAATTATTAGTTGTTTACCCATATTATTTCCTTTAAAATTATCAACTAATGAAAGGATATTACAAATAAAATAAAATATTAAATTGAATGGGTTGTTACCATATTCTCAAAATAGTTATCCCAAAAGAAGTAACTATAGTGTAAAAAATACATATTTCCATTTGATTGTGACATATATTAATGATTTTTTGATAGATTCACTTCATTAACATAACACAACATTATTCATGGAATGATTTTAAGAAATACTTTAAAACTTTATTTTTCTCATTTTTAACTCTAATGAAACTCATATTAATCAATCACCATGTAAAAATTTATTTAAATAAGAAAAACATATTATAAATAAGAAACTTAATAAAAATATCATATTGCTATATTATTTTTTATTTTTTGAAAAATATCTATATTACATACTAAGAATTACTAAAATACACACTTATCATCATACTTCACATATAAGGCCACTCTTATGGAAATCCCCAAGTAATTACTAATTACATATATTTTTTAAGAATAGATACCCATATATTCTCACATATATCAAAAAAGAAATCAATGGAATGATAGATGAAAAATATAATGTACTTAATTATAATGATTTTTGGAAAGAATGTAGTCTTGATAGAAAAAACAATCAATGAATGGGAAACAAAATTAATTTCATTGTTTTAATTCATAAAAAATGGCCCAGTAATAAATAAATTAATATGTAATATTATGAATATAATTTTGTTATTATAAATCTTGTTAAATATTTTCTTGTATAACATGTTAATGTTAGGCCTCTGTTATTATAACATATGATGGTTATTTGAGTTTTAATCATTTTTTTTCTATATCTGTATGTATTTTTAGACTATATTTGTTTTATACGTATTTCGATATTAGATTCACCCTCTTTCAATATTTCATCATAATTTTCAACATCTATATCAGCTTGTAAATTATGAGAAAAATATTTTTACAATTATTTTTATACATTTTTTTCATCACATGCTCCATGAGATTCCATAACATTATCATTAATATTTAGTGATTCATTTTTTGTGTCATCATACCATATAGAAAAAAATAAACTATTTTCTATCTTATTCAACTTTTTTTATGAAACCTATATCTATTTTAAATTTGTGTATAGTTACAAAAAATATTCATAAACTAAATCATTAAATTTTTTTCGCTTCCTTTCATTATGTATGATAAAAACTTCATCATTGAAGACCTCAAAAATCTTTAGATTTAGATTTTTTAATAACAGTATTCATTATTTATTTCATAAAAATATTATTAAAAAAATGATTTAGAATATAGTTTGTAATATCCCTTACATTATAGGATATAATTTTTAATTTTCATGATAAAAATCAATGATTCGCCCAATTTGAATAAAGATTCAATCATTTAGATTATGTAATCAATTTGTTTATGGTGGTATTTTATGTTTTACTTATTCCATATATTATTTTTCTTATGTGTAACAACCTAAAATTCTAAAAGTGTATATTTTTATACGATAGTGATTATGAAACACAACACCAAGCGTGTAAGGAAATATAATATTCTGAGAAATTATAATATAATTACTATTTAATATAATTTAAATCAATGATATATATTTCAATTCTTGTTATATTGTTTTATCTTTCATGACACGCAATATTGAATTTCTTCGACATCTTGTGTTACACACAATATCTAGTTTTACAAAATAATAATGTAATATAAAAATATTATTATTTAATATAGTAAGACATTAGCAAGCCAAAATTAGATTTCATGAATATTATTAACTATCATATTAAAAATATTTTCTATAATAATATAATATGAATTAATTGGTTAAAATTTAATTACAAATTAAAATATAAACAATTCGAATATAAAGAAAATATATATTTTATGCTCCCAAACATATTTTGTATTAATAAATTAAATTAATTAAAATTATTTATTATTATTAATAGAATACGTATATTATATATTCAATTGAAAAAATTATATTCATCAAATTTATTTGACATTCATACGATAAGGAAAACCCCAATTTTATGCATGAAAACCTATATTCTTGTAAAGATGGTTTTAATTGTTTTTAATGGAGAACTGAATTAAATATTATTTTTTGAAGATGTTATTTATATTATATTTAAATTAAAATTAATTTTTGAAATATGAACATAAAAATTATCTTAGGGTGATATTTTTGAATTTTTCTATGAAGTTTCATTTTATGTGGGATTGTATAAAATACACAATTTTAATTTATAACATCTTTTTAATAACATTAATTTATAAAGATAAAATATATCTTAAATTGGTTTTAAAACATAAATTTTCTCAATTATTAAAAAATTCCCTTTATGGTTATTGGAATCAATGTTACTTTGAAATTTGATATAAAAATCTTCACATGATTTTGACCATTCTTTACTTTATAAACTCGGTTTGTCGTCCAATATACAAGATCAAATGTAAATTAATTAAAAATATTATGTTAGTGGAATTTGAAAACATTAATTCCATATTTTGAATAAGAATTTTATATAATTTATGATGATTTAATCATATTTTTTGACCAAAATTTTTAGTGAATGTGAATAAAATTAATTATAGGGATTAAGAGGAAAATGAGCATCATAGGGGACTAAACCATAAACATAAGGCCCAAAATGATGAATAAAATTATCCAAAATCCATTTTTTAAAATTTATATACCCGATAATACCTTTTTCATAATTGGGGTCATTTTTTGAAACCAATTTACATGGGAAAAATGTGGTTTTAATTCAATTTTAAAAAATATAAAATAATTCCACTCATCCTCCACAATAAAAGAAACTCACTGCTATTAATTATTCACACCCTTTAGCCCTTTTCCCCACCATATATCTTCTCCAATAAGAGAAAAAATCACTCCCATCATACTAGAGTCATTACCTAGTGCAGATATCAATCCAAGGGATACCTTTGGTGCAAACCAAAAGGAGTTACCCAAAGAAGAGGTAACATCCTTCATCTTGCTCTTTTGTTTTATTTTCATTTTCCCCCCCCTAGAATATTATTCATCCAGGATTACATAATAAAATCAGTATAATAAAGATAATTAAAATATTTTATTATATGTTTTTTTCCTACACATACACACACTTCTATCTAATGGGTAACAAACTACCGTTCATGTCCGGAAAACTACAGCCTCATGAAACTATGACTGCACATTGTTTCTTTACCACCTCTCATAGTGTGGATAATGATGGACATATAATTTTTATATTATATTTATGATAATTATAATTTATTCATGATTCAGAAATTTTTATATAAAACATACCTTTATTCTTTCCATTTTGTGTGAATATGGTAACATCATTTTTTGAAGTCTGGACTATCACCTCCTCATTGGGATGTGATTCTTTCACGCTATACGTGGAGTGTATTAAGGATTATTTCAATAATAATATGTAAAAAATAACAAATAATTGTTAAATTGGAATAATAATATAAATATACATATATATAATTTACTTTTCATTCATTTATATACATAAATTAAATGAAAGTAGCGTTCATTCATGTGTACGCCCTACTGTCTCCATGAAGTGTGCATTTCATTTCCTATCTCCAATTTTTTTGGATTACTAAAAATACACATAATATTAACATAAATAATAATTATATCATGTTTTACATTTTTTGATATGATTAAATAATGATCTATATAATAGGAACTACAAGTAATAAGACAAACCATACTCGAATAATTAGGCAATTAACACACGAAATAGTGAAAATAATGAATGATCGTAAAAAAAATGGGTGGTATGTTAATATAAAAAGTTAATATATGATATTATAATTATTATTATGGATATTTTATAATCAATTTAAATGATTAAAACTATTAAAAATTTGGTTAATTTAATATTCCCTAAAAATGATAAATATGGTAAGGGATTTTCATCTCACATTTTACATCTGTGAGATAAATGTCATATTCATATGCATTTTTACTCAAAAAATTTATATTTTGTTTTAATTAAAACTCGACTTCTTTTTTCCCTTTCATTAGAGAACCTGTTTTCTTTTAAATACCTTATTTATTAAAAAAAATTGTAAAAAATATTCTATCTGACCAGAATTGATTTATTAAATAAAATTTTACCCTCTATTACATTTAAAAACATTTTCAAAGGAATATTATTATTTCCTTCCAAGCAGTGCACATTGATGGCTCTTATAGTTGAAACATAATGATTTTTTACCTTATCTAAAATGAAAAAATTTATGCAACATCATATCATCAATGATTCATTTTAATTTTTAAATGAAATTTTTTTAATCAAAATGTTTTCAAAAGTTTTTCTCAAAGAAATTTTTTTTCAAAAAAAAATTTCTAAATAAAATGTATATTTTCTTCAAGAATGTTTTTAATGATATTTTTATAGAATTTTTATTCATCAATGACAAAAACAAATTATTTTTACAGTACCTAGGATATGTTGTATTGGTAAACTCCTTATTAATTATTTGGTTGGATTATGATTTATTTGACCAAGGATATTATTTACAATATGTTCCTTGATTCCTATTATTCCCATTGAAATAATTAATTCCCTATGATGATTGAATGCTAAATTTCAACTAATTATCCATATCATTTATCAAAGATATTTTTAGTACCTAAACCATATATTATTCTTACAAATGATATTTAAATTGAAAAATAATTGATTGACTGTGTAAATATTATTAAATTTATATCCTTCACCAAATGTAGATATGTTACAGGCACTTTATTTATTTAAATCGATTATTCGATATATGAAGAATTATTTAAAAAGGCTCTATATTGGTTGGGGACTAGTTAATGCAGGTACTACAGTTTGGGTACCAGTTAATTAAATCCCTATGGGTTGGGGACCATTTAATTTAAGCCCCATGAATAATCGGTAGTCACATGAGATGAAATTAGTTTGTGAATAACCCTTTGAGTATGTTTCCAAGAAGAATAAATTGGCTTTTACACATAGATTTAAACTGTAATGAGAATAAATATTAACAGTGAAGGTATCATGTTCATGGGAAACATTATATCCAATAATTTGGTGATTACATTATTTATAATTAATTTATTATTATTATATATTAGATTATTTCTTTGACATTATCCATGGATACACTTTCAATCTAGGATAATTGATTAAATAGAGTGTGTTTTCAGTTTCATAAATTTATTTATTGATTTTTCCTTATCATGTTATTTATATGGAATGGGTTTTAGTTTATTACCCTTCCATATTTTTTTTTGAATTCTATTTAATAATTATATTGAATTCATATTCAAATATTACATTTTCATATTGATTTTTTAATTGATTAATTAGAGTTTCCATTATACTTACCCTTACATAGTATTTGAGCTCACCCTTATTATGTTTCCTTCTAAAAGACTCCATGAAGTGTTTGAATAAATATATTCAACTATATGACAATTGGGAATACATTTTCACTAAAAATAACTAAGAATGTTTTAATAATATTATTATTTTTTAATAAAATACTAATTTATGTCCCATTTTTTACCAAGACTTCTAAACACTTCGGTCAATTGGGATTTCATTCCTTTTAATCATTTAAATTTAATTGTATAAGACACTAGGTACTTGAATAATATGGTCGGTTCACTATAGTTAATATCGTAGGATGTTCATTAGAAAAATTAAGAGCCAAATTTTGGAAAACACATATTAGAAAAAATATCCCTGAGTTGGAATTTGAGGTTAAGTGTAGAATAACATTATAGAATTTGGTATGGTATATATTATGTTGGTATTTATAGAAATAAATCTTTTTCTAGATACTAAATGTTAATGTATTTTTTGAAAGAATATACCTAGGGGTAACAACTCTGAAAAGCTGCGTCATGCCTGACTCGAGCATAACATGGTACATGATAATGGGCCTTACTGCACTTCTGATTTGACTCACATGTGGGATACAATTCGGATAATACAAATTTTCATTATAAACCATTAGGAGGAATTTTAATTATTAATGAAAATGAATGCCCTAGGTTAAACCATATTCCAAGGAAGGACCTATAATAAAATAAAATTAATGTTGTATTTATGTATTGAAAATCGTAGTTAGAAGGAAATGTATCGATTAACATTATTTTAAGTATGTTCATAATATTTATTTTGAAATTATATTAATATGAAAAAATAAAATGAAAAACTATATGTTTAGTGATGACCTAAAAAATCCTACAATGTGGGAGGGCTGGAACCCATGAATTAAGGATGATAAGTTTTTTATACCTACCATTGTCCTGCGTTATTCCTAGTTGATTTTTCATTGTTTTTAGTTAAAAACATTTAGAAATATTTATTATTTATGAAATAGTAGTGTAACTTTAAAAATTCATAGATTAATTTATTAATGATATTTTATTATAATAATAGAATAGAAATAGTTAGACATGGTAGTTTTTATGTGCCTTAAGATTCATTAATAGTTTATTAGATTGCTTCAAGCGTTAAACTGAATTTGTAGATAGCCATTTCATGATGTAATTGATGAATTAGAAATTGATATAAGATCAACTAAATATGAAATTTATTTTACAGAAATATATTATGTAAATATATTTCATTATATACTTACATATGAAAATATTTACTCAGCAATAGAAAAATGATTACAAACAAAATATAGTTATCCAAATGCCTTACTCTATCGAAATTATGTTCTTCTAAATCATAAAATAATTTTGGCTTTGAGGAACCCAACATTCCATAGAACATTAACCTGTTTGTGATTGATTCCGTAAATCACTCCATATAAATAATTATATGTTTCCTTTATGTATGTATCTTCACTTTCCACAAATTATTTTTTACATAGAGACCTATTTATATATTATTTAATATTCTATTGGTACTTATCATTCCATATTTTATATAGAATTTTTTATGAACCCTTATCAAGATGATGGATTTAAACATAATAAATATCAAACAATATATAACAATTATTGAGTTTAAATTGTTAGGACTCAATTTAATTAAGCTAGGGTGAATGTAACACACCCAAAATTCTAAAATATTTACTTTTTATTTGATAGCAAGCATGACACGCAACACCATGTGTGTAATGGAATATAATATGCTACGAAATTAAAATATTATTAGTATTTTTATCAAATTCAATAAATGATATATATTTCAATCCACAGAATACCATGTTATCTTCTGTTACACATAATAAAGACTTTCTTCATCATCTTGCATTACACATAGTTTCGAGATTTACGAAACAATAATATATTACTAAAATATTATTATTTATTATAATAAGTCATTACCAATATGATATATTAGTGTTCATGTATAATTTTTATTAAATTATAAAAATATATGGTCTACAAAAATATAGCATGAACTCATTGGTAACCAATGAATTAGAAATGATAATATATACCGATTTATTATAATGGAAATATTTTTATTTTTACACTCCCAAAGATGTTTTGTCATAATAAATTAATTTAATTTCAACTAGTGGATGATATTAATTAGATCTATATTTTATATATTTTGTAAAATATATTTGATTTTAATCTAACTGATTTGGAAGGCATTAGAAAAAGACAATCCAAATTTTATGCATGAAAACCTATATATTTATAAAGATAGTCTCACAAAATTATCATTGAGATCCTGTTTTATATCCAGATTCTTTAGCATTTATAAATATTATATTTCAAAATAAACATTGTTTTTGAAATATTAACATAAAAATTATCTTTGGTTGAATTTTTGGTATATTTTTGTGATGTATTTTTTTTATGAATTCTAAAAATAATAATTTTATTTAAAATATGCATTTTAAAATAATTTATTTATTTGGATAAATAATATTTTAAATTTTTCATAAAATAAAATTATATAAACTATGTATAAATAAATCCAATTAAGTTCATTGGATTTAATTTCACCAAGAAAATGGATATTGTAACTTACCAATCTTTTCAAAAAAATTACGTTAAAACCCCACTATGTCGTCATGCCTGGGTGTTTAAATTTAAATAAATTTATATCACACATATGATTGGAATTATGATAATGAGATTATATATTTTAATCAGAATAATTTATAATTTATAATATTATTAAAATAGTTTATCACCAAAAGAATTAATAAACTGATTAAAATTAATTATAGCATATAAGAGAAAAAATAGCATAATAAGGGACTAAACCTTAACCATAAGGCCTAAAGTGACATATAAACTTTCCAAAAGCCATTGATTTCCAAATTTTGACCCTATGATCCCTCATATAATATTTGGTTCATTAATAGAGACACCTCACATGGTCAAAACGTATATGTTATACCCTTTAAATAATTTAGAAGAATGAAACTTTTCCTCTATTGTAAAAGGAACATGCCCCACCCACTTATTCACATATCTTATTCCATTTGTCTTGTACGAACTAAAATAAAATAATATAACCAAATCACTCATCAAATCCCAGAATCCAAACTTAGAGGATAATGTCATCCAATGAATCCTTTTGGTTAAAACCCAAAGGGGTTACCCAAAGAAGAGGTAACATTCTTCATCAAGTTATATTGTTTTATATTAATTCTATACAACTTCAAATATTCTTATTACATGTTTAAATAACAAACTCAATATCTTAAATATAGTGAGATGTTTAAATTATATGGGTTCAACATACACATACACACACTTCTATCAAATGGTTAGTGAGTTTATCATTCATGTATGGTGAACTATTTCCTCCTAAAATGATCACTGTTCATTTTTTCATTTACCACCTCTCGTGGTGGGGTTTATGATGGAATTTTTTTAGTATTATAGAAATGATACTTATTATGAAATATTATGATTGTTATATAGTTGTATAAATCTCAATTACATGTACTCTTTTTCATTCTATGGATTAATTATCATTTAATTTTTACCATGGGGTGTGTTTGGGTGAAATTTTGAGAAAAATTGAAGAGAGTGTGTTGGGCACAATTTTCCCTAATTGTAATACCTAGCCTATAAAACTATGAAACCATGAATATTGGGGATTTTAATGGCTATTTCACAATTTTAAAAACTTTTCTCCCTCTTATGAGAAATTCCCCCCCTAATGAAGTGGGGACCGGTTTAGAGAAATTGTGTTATCAAAATAGAAAATTGTGCATATGATATTTTAATCCACTGAAAATTATTTAAAAATTTCCTAAAATCCCATATAATAGAACATAATTTCCTAGATCATCAAATAATTGATTTCCTGCATTTATAGTGACTCATAGTGGGGTTCTTTGGTCACCTGACCTCAGTTCTTGGTTATTCAATGTATGGTTGGTAGGTCTGGAACTCTTTGGGTATATGGTTTCTTTACGATTGGTCTATCATTATTGTCCCTTTATTTTGGTGTGTTTTTATTCTCTATTTTTTGGAACTCTATCTATATTTCATGAATCCAGGTCTACTCTTGGGGATCTAGATCCAAAAATAAAAGATATTTATTTTTATAATTTTGATTTATGTTTTAGATCTTGATTTCATTATACGTGATTATTGTGATAAAATTATGGCTATTTGTTGGGATATTGTTTACCAATTAATTTAAGATGGTGATCTATAATTCAAATCCCATAATCTAGATTTCGGTTATGTGTATGTAATTATATAATTTCTATTGGATGTTTAAAAATTGAGATATTTATTGAATTAATTAAATTGGTGAATTAATTAATTATAGTAAATGTGAAATTGTTAAATTTTGAATTTAGATCATGAATATTTAATTTATAAAATTTTTATGATATTTTTAAATAGTTGATTTTATATATTCACTTGATGTGTTAATTATGAGAATTTGAAATAGTTTATTTCATTTAATTACATGATGAAATAATTTTGATATTTTGAGATAGTTGAATGGACTTCAGATCTAGGATATCTCTGGTGGCATCCTTGTTAACCCCTTCAGGTCACAGTGGAGGTACATCTAGCCCAAATAGGTAATGTTATGTCTCTCTTGACATGATGTGGACCAAATGATTTGGTGTCTCTAGATACATGCATATATAATAGAGGTTCAATGATCATGTTTGGAGGTTCTGTTTTGTATTTTTTTAATTGATATGTAGTAAAACGTTGTGCATCAGTTAGAAAATTGAGATATTTGAATGGAGATAATTAATTAATTAATTAATTATGAGATATTGAGAATGAGGAATTGATTTATTTAATTAATTTTGGCATAACTAATATTATATATGATTTTAGTTAATTGTTGAAGTAACTCGAGTGATTAATGTGATTAATTATTTATTGAATTAATCAACAGTGATAATTTTGATAGTTAATTATTTAATTAACTAGATAAATTAATGTGGTTAATTAATTTTCAAATCAATTAATGTTATTAATATAATTAGTTAATTTTTGAATTAACTAATGTAATCTTAGTTTGTAACTAATTCTTGACTTTTTAATGGAATTGATTTGTATTATTAATTGATGAATTAATTATGTGTTGATTAGTAGTAACATGGTCATTCGATTGTGATGATATGAATGGTAACATTGTCATTTAGATGTGAAATAAGGAATTAGAACATGTCCATTCTAATGTGTGATGTATGAATGGATACATGGGAATTCATGTATAGATTAATGAATGGGGACACAATAATTCTATATTGTGAAGTATAAAAGGTAAAATGGTTATTCACATATTAGTTAAAAAATGGAAGCAATGGAATTTTTAGATATGATATTACTTGGGAATAGTTCAGACTCTACAACAGGCCGAATTAGGAATTGTGAAATGGGTGTCTATAGTGTCCTTGGGGATCATGAGGTTAAATAAGAAATATTTGATAATGAGATAACTATTTAATTATGGATTGTGGTTTATTATTCATAAAACATCATACACTATTATTCGAAAGGATATTGTTTTACACTTTGTTGGTGTTGGACTACTTAGTTGTACTAACTCCCTTCTCTTGCTGCATTATTTGTACCTCAATTGATTTCACGGTTATAGAATAGGATAAGGGTAAGGACAATGTTCTAGGTGGTTGAGTCGGAATAGATCATGGATGAGGGACCAAAATGTGGTTTCATACACACTTGAGTGTCATCAGTTTCATTTATTTTGAATTTTCATATTGGCACTTGGAATGTACATTTTCATGACATATTTCTTTTTCTGTTTGAAATTGTTTATCCAGTTTTTGTAATCAGGTGATATATGAATATTTATGGTTATGGTTATATATTTGGATATAGTTAATTAATTTTTCCATGATTGTTTTAATCTTTAAAATAGAATATATTATCCACATGAATGGTATTTGAACCTTGATAATAGTTGTTATCCCGAGGAATTTGGGGAGGTATGCTTGATGTCATGGGACAAACTGGTTTAGGAACTCGTGTTTGGAACTGGGACTAGGACGTTACAAAGTTGTATGAGAGCCTATTTTTATTTATTATTATATTTAATTATTTTTTGGGATTTTATATGTGAGAATAAAAATAGGCGGGCCTTCGTTATGAGCCTTTGAAAGGGATTGGGCACAAAATATAATATGGGGACCCAAATCATCAGGGTGTGATTGTTTTTATCATTTTTTTCTTTTAGAGTTGAATAATATTTCTCCTTGGGTAACACAATTATTTTGTGATTTGATTACTGATTATGATATTTTTTGAGAAATGAATCATAGCTTAGTATTTAGTTAGAGATGTGTATGCAAGAATCATTCTAAGCGCACATGAGTTTCTTGTGGTATGCATCATTTTCATTCATGCATGCGAAAATGGATTACAAGTTATTGAACATGAAATTTTCTTCATTTATGGTGAAATTTAATTGAAAATGTGTGTAATTTGAAATTAAAAATTAAAAAATTATGTAGTATGATAATAAATGGTTGTATAAATGAAAACGTGAATAATGATTATGATTAATCCTTACTAGATTCTGAATTAGATGTTTGATGGTTAATGTTAGTGATAGTTTATTGATTTTATAGCATATAGAGGATTGGTAAATTACTTTTCTTGGATTCTATTTTCATTTTGTATAATGTGTTAATTTTTTGAAATGTATCCTCTAGTTAATGTATGGAAATATAGATATATGCCTACATTAAAACCCTTTTTGAGATGATGACTGGATAATAGGGATGGAGAACATCTATTAGTAGTGGGACCTGAGCATCGAATTGTTTAGGGTGAGGATGTTGGGGAGATATTTCAATAGAACTTTTCCTACTTCATTAAATTCAAAGGAAGAGAAACAGGGTGGGTAATAAAGAGTATTTATGATCTGATGAGGGAGTTCTAGTTGTAGCCTGATCCAAATTTTACTCGATATGGTGGACCTGATGGATTTTAGTTATAGGTTGAGTCCATGCAGACAATACTTTACCATTTAGTGACTCATTCTAAGTGGTAGATCATGTTGAATGCTTATATGGTATGGGGATCAGTAAAGACCCGGTTGGAAATTTAGGCATAAACTAGATAGGCATATGGTATTTTATTGGAGGGATTCTTAGAGAAGCTCACTGAGACCTTATATCCAGAGACGCTAAGGTGGGAGAGAGAAGTTGATTTGATGAGGTAGACTCAGGGGAGTATTTATATGATGGAAATTGTTTGATGATATGTATACATTAATTTCATTACTCTAACATTGGAATAGTAAATTATATATATGGTGATGTAATTTCAGGATGGGTATAAATGTGGGATTATGTCCTAGGTTAACCTTTTAAGTCAGTGAATTTTGATACAGTAGTGGATCGGGTTTTCCTAGCTAAAGGGAACCTGAAGGATGCTTCTAGTGAAGGAATGATATTTACAATTGGAATAATATGTGGTGAGACTTCCTAGAACAATAATCACCACTATGAAAGAAAAACCATATTAGTGGGAAATGAAGTACCTTGACAAAGAGATCATTTTCATAGGAACAATCCCATTTTAACTGTCAATAGTGTTATTGGTTGGGAAACTTATTGATATATTTCCAAAAACAACTAGTATAGGGATGGTATTACAGCGTGATAGGAAATATATGGTGGTTTGGAAAGACCAAGAAAAGGACGGGTAGTGAGGGTTTATCTTGGTAGAATATGAGTATATTAATAGATATTCTATTCCATTTCAGGATATCGACTTTCATTCTACTATATGAGTGGGTAAAGGTTGTGGAAATGGATCTTCTGGTCCAGATTTCATATATTAGAATATTTGAGCAACAAAGGGGAGCCAAATTGTATCACAATTAAGAGGAGAAGACGGTTGAATGTCGTTCATTCTACCCATGTGGAGAGTGAGGTTAAACCATCAAAAACAATATGTACTATTCTTATAGCTTATATTGTATCTAGTTTCTTATTTAATACAAGTTACTCTTCAGGGATAGGTCATGGAGTAGTGTTGATGAAAGTAGATCGATTTATTGTGTATGGGATTCGGTAGCAGAGGCCACATGATTGGAACAACCCTATGCACAACCTATATTTGGTTTCGGTTGTTTATGACTTAATGTTCTTGTGGAATTAATAATTGGTGGAAATTTTATTGTGTATACTGATTAGAGGTGCTTAAATTATATCTTTTCCCCGCGAGATTTGAATCTTCATCAAAATATATGGTTTGAGTATATGTAATCATTTTATTTTGAGCTATTTTATACCACCATAAAGGGTAATAATGTCGCAAATGCATTCATTATAAATAATAAGATTATGTTGTTTTAGGAGTCTAGTGTTGAGTGGATGATGGTGGCCTTACAGGATGACATGCATGTGGTGGTTCAGGGGAGTCAGGAGTAGATGAATTTGGTATCTATTTTATTGAAGTGTATCATTTTGAGATGGTTCAAGGATAGACAGTATGAGGATTCAGAATCCATGACCTTGAGGGGAATCCTTGAAGGTGGGGAGACACTATCAGATTGGACCATGGATGAGGATTATATAATTTATTCTTGAAATGATGCTGGTGTTCCTACGATTATGCAAGAGGACTTGATGCATGAGTTTCATTCATTGAATTGGGTAACACATCTTGTTGTGCTCAAAATGTATCGTGACCTACATCAGAAAATTTGGTGACCAGACATTAAAAAATAAATAGCAAGGTTTGTGATAGAGTGATACATTATTAAGTAGGTGAAGGTCGAGGATGAGTCGCATAGATGATTTCTACAAAGATTACCCAATTTGGAATGAAGTTGGATGATGTGAATATGGATTTCATGGTGAGTATCCTAAGGATTCCAGATAAGAATGAAATTATATGTGAGTTTTTTAATAAACTGGAGATTTTAGTTAATTTATTTCTTACACAAGAAAACTTTTCAGTGGATTAGTTGAGTTAACTAGATGTTTATGGGATAGTCCATTTTTATGGGGTTCCAAAAACAATAGTTTCAAAAAATTATTCATGCTTTAAATTGGGATTCTATCCTGGATTACTGATGGAGCTTCAAAAAATGGTTTTGTTGAGAACAAAATTCCACCAATAGAATGATGTTTTGTCGAAGCATACTATACAGGTGCATGAGGATATGTCGGAAGCATGTTTTCTAGAAATTCGTTGGTCTTGGGATAATCACCTAGAAATACTGGATTTTACACATAAAAACTATTTTTGGGAAACTATATTAATGTAACCATATGATTTACTTTATTCAAGGCCATGAAGATCACCTCTATAATAGATGGAGGTAGGTTAGTGACAATTTTCAGGACTGAGTCTCGTTCAAGAGACTTTAGAATTGGGACAACTTATTTGATAATGTATTGATACAACTTAGAGTAGAAAAAATATTAATGTTGATAGATGTTGATGTCCTGTAGAGTATACAGAGGGTGATTGTTTATTCCTTTTGGTGTCATCTAGTATTTTTCACTGCAGGATATAGAGATAAGTCATGTTATTTCCCAAGTTCATTGGGTTGTTTGAGTTCGTGGAGTGAATCCGGGAAATGGAATACCAACTGGGTATTATATGGAGATACATTTCTATGAACGGTGTTTCCCATGTGTTACAACTTAATTTTTATTACCCAAAACCTTCTCGTGTTAATGATATTTATGATGTTTAGATTAAGATAGAATTTTATTATGATGAGCATCTGATATGTGTGTTGGATCACAATGAGAAATTTTTGTGGGGAAAGACTTTGTCAATAGTTCATATATTGTGAACACATGGATGTTTGTAGGTAGAAACATGGGAGAGGTAAGATGATATATGGTCTCAATAGACCAACCATCTTGAATCATAATCTTAAAGTTTCTTGGGAGTAAATCTAGAGGACATGTTTTTATAAGGTTGGTACATTGTGAGATCCCAGACTTTTCCATAGTTGTCTTGGTATCATTTTCAGGCACTCTTTTTTTTGTGTTGGATAATTTTAGTTTGTGTTCTACCTTGGTATGTGTTTGTGTGAAAATTTGTAAACATGGAATAAAGGGCACAGTGCATGGTTGGCACATGGTTTTCCAACACTGTGGTCCTTGGTCCAGCAAACAGTGAAACCCTATAAATTGGAGATTTGCATAGGTGGAACATAGTTTTAAAAACCATGCCTCCTCTTAGTAGAAATCCCCACACCATACCCTTGAAGTGGTGCATGGTTAGGCACATAGTTGAAAGAAATCATGTGCCCCAATTATAAAAACATGCATGTGAGATTTCAATCCTCAAAAAATTATTAAAAATTCCCAAACGGACATATAATACCCATAAGCACCATACCCTAACCCATAATTGAGTTATATTATCTCAAAATCCTCCCTAGGGGTTTCCAAGGTTTAATAACCTTCGTTCTTGGTGATTTGAAGCCTAGTTAGAAGATCATCATCTCTTTGAGTATCAGGTTTCTTCATGATTGATCTCCCTTTGTTCTCACAGTCTTTTGGTGGGTTGATATCCTCTATATTATTAGAACTATATCAATATTTTATGAATCTAGATCTATTGTTTTGTCTCTAGATCTATAAATAAGAGATTTTATTTTGTCAATGATGATTTTCTTATTTTAGATCTAGATCCCATTTTACATGGTTACTCACTTGAAATTTTGGGTACTCAATTGGGAAATCTTTCATAAACAAATTGAGGTATGTTGTCTATAATTAAAATCCCATAATATTGATTGAAGTTGTGTGTATGTAATTTTATAATTTATATTTTATGTTCATCCATTTAATTTTTTGTGAATTAATTAAATTAGGTAATTGAATAATTGCGGTAAATGAGAAATTGGGATGATAGGATTGTAGATCATGAATAATTAATTGATGAATTAATTATGATATTTTTAGATACTTGATATGAGATCATTAATTTTTGAATTAATTATGAGATTTTGATATACATTATCTAATATAATTAATTGATGAATTAATTATGTGGATTAGATATAATTTGTCTGATATAATTAATTAATTAATTAATAATGAGATATATAGATTGAAGAATCGATTCAACTGATGTGTTGTTGAATTAATTAAAATTATTGATTTGTTGAGTTAAATATTGAATTAATGAGAGGAATTGTGTTATTAATTATTTGTTGAATTAATTAATATTATTTATGTGATTTTTTAATTGTTGAATTTTCTATAATAACCTAGGTGATTAATTAATTGTTAAATTAATTAATGTTATCATTGTGGTTAGTAAATATTGAATTAAATAATGTAATATTTTTAAGTAATTGTTTAATTATTTGCGTAATTTGATGGTATAATAAATTATTGAATTAAAAAAAAATTGTTGAGTGCTATCATGGTCATTTGAGTGTGATGTAATGAAAGGAAACATGGTCATTTAGTTATGAAAGAAATAATGGGAACTTGGTAATTCAAATATGTGAAGTACGAATTGTAAAATGGGCATTCAAGTATGAATTAATGAATGGGAACATGGTAATTCTATTTTGATAATCTAGAAGGGTAACATGGGAATTAATGTATTTATTAAATTACGGTAACAATGAAATTTTGAGATATGATATCTCTTGGGAATAGTTTGAACTCTAGCACTGGCCGAAGCAGGTATTGAAATATGGGTGTCTATGGGAACCCATCAGTTTATGTGATCAAATAAATAATAGTTGATAATGTTATTTATTTTTCTCTATGTGTTGTGATTTAATATTTATACAACTTCATACATCTTTATTTGACTGGATATAATTTTATACACCATTGGTGGTGTCCTAATGAGTTGTAATCACACCCGACTCATGCTTCTAGATCAGTACCCAAGTAGATTTCATGGATATAATACATGATAAGTGAAGGGGACCTAAGTTATGTGGATGAGTTGAGATGGATCGTGGATAAGGGTACTAGAAGTGGTTCTGGACTACTTTTGAGTCATCAGTGTCTATAATTTTTTTTCATATTGACACTTTCCATGTAAATTAGAAAGACATATTTCTTGTTCACTTGGACATTGTATCTCAATTTTTTATCATTGTGTTGTATTTGAATCATTCTATTTATAGATTTTTATTTTTTTATTTTTTTATTTTTTTACAGTAGTGTTTTTATCTAACAAATATGGTATAGTCTCCCCAGGACCTATATTATTCTCTTATGGGTAGTCTAAAGTCTCTAGCATACATTAAGGCTTGATTGAGGGAATGAAGCACACTAATTAGGGGCATAATTGTGTGGATGTTTGGGAATTATGTTATGTATAATTTCTTTATACTTCTATAATTGTTTATAAAGCATTCCTTCATTCTTTCTATTTTTTGTAAATATGAAAACACCATTTGTCAAACTGTGGACTACTACATCCTCAAAGTTATGTGATTCATTCGTGATATGCGCGGAATGTATTAAATATGATTTCTATAAACATATTTCTCATATATAACATAATTATGATGCTGAAAATATAAAAGAAACATACTTATATGTCATTTTATTTTCATTATTTTAAATATGATAGTGAAATGAAAGTAGCATTCACGTGTATATACAACCTACTATCTCCATGAACTATGAATTTGATTTCCTATCTCAGAATTTTATGGATTATTTAAAAATATATACATATATATTGAATATATATGATAATTTTATCAGGTTTTAAATTGTTTAGATGATGAAATCGTAATCTTTGTAATGGGAATAATAGGTAAAATGTCAAAACATACTTGGGAAAATATTCATTTTACACCTAAAATGGTGAAAATAAGAAATGATTGTAAACAAATTAGTAATAATATAATATATGAAGTTAATATATGATATTAAAAATATGTGTATGATTCGGATATAAGTTTTTGACATTATTTTAACCATTATATAAGAGTTTATTGGATGTTCACCCAACAATTAAAGTCAAAGGTAAGTGATTATCATCTCACTTATTACATATATGAGATAAATTTCATATACTCCACTTAATTCTTTTTTATGGTGTGTATAATTCCCATATCTATATGTTATAAAACGAATTATGTTTTCTTCCTAATAATTTTACTTTCAATTTGAAATATTTTCTCCAAGGTGGTTTTAATTAAGAATTACCAAGTGGAAAGGATTTTCATAACCAAATTTCTTTTCATTGGGATATATTAATTCCTTATTGTCATTAATATTTATTGATTATGTAATAATTATTTCTATATTTCCATTTTTTAATTAGTATTATCATTTTACACACAAAATATATTCATTGGTTTTATCACTTCAAAATTGTGGACTTTTCAAGGGTTTACATCATATTATCATTTTATTTTTTCTTTTTTATACATTAAAATCCATTCAAGGGAAATATATGAAAATTGATCAATAAAACATTAAAATTTATTATACCCTTGTTATTCATGACCTTTTTCTTGTATTACTACCATTTTTCTCTATTTTTGTACTCAAAATGTAATATAAAATGTTTTTAATAAAACCGAACATCATTTTTATCTTAATTCATAGGACTTATTTTCTTTTAAATCAATTTTTTGTAAAACTATTTTCAAAAATGTTTTATCCTTGGAAAATTTATTTTTTAAAGATTTTTTTTCTTTTTTTTTTCTTTTTCAAGTGCTTCCATATGATTCTTCTTGTCTCTATACAAACAAATCACATTTCTATCCTTTTATAGAGGAAAAAAGAATTTTCTTTTTACGTTGTACAAAATTTATTGAATTACTTGAAGTCACATCATTAATTCTTCAATTACAATTTTAAAATGATACTTTTTAAATAGCATATTTTCACAAGTGATTTTCAAAAAAAAAGGATTTCCAAAAAAAATCAAAATTAATAATATATTTTCCTCAAGAATGTTTATAAAATATCTTCTCAAAATATTCAAATTATTAAATGAAAACAAATCGTTATTTTAAAAACACGTGGTATATGTTATAGAAATATCACCATTATTCTTCCTTTGGATGGTTTCTATTTTCATTAATAAAGGATATTATTGACATTCACTCACATGATTCATTATAGTCCCCATGAAATATTAAATATTCTATGACCATTGAAAATATAATTTTTGTTAGTTACCACATATTTTTTCATAAATATGTATATTCCCTAAATTGTATATCATTCTTAAGTATAGTGGAAAATTTTACATTAATTTTATTAGTTGGATAAATCTTAAAAATCTGTATCCATTCCTTAATATTGATATTTTATAAGGCACTTTTTTTATTTAATAAAATTATTTGATATAATATGAATGGTTTGGACATGCACTATATAGGTTGGTTACCGTTTAATAAAACCCCTACATGTTTTGGACAAGTTAATTAAATCCCTATAGGTTAGAGGAACAGTAAAATAATGTTTCACGGTGTATTAGTATTCTAATGAGATGAAATCACATGGTTTAAAAATATTCATGTTTTATTCTATATAGAATAAACATGTTTCTACCCATATATTAAAACAATCTTGATAATAAATCTTAAAGGTAATAGTATCATGTTTCTCAAAAACATGAGTTCCATTAATTATGCATTTCCTTTTTTGATAATTCACTAAATATTGTTATCCATTTGACTATTTGATGGATAGTATATATAGATGCACTTTAAATATTACTATAGTAAAAAAATTGAATCTGTTTTCAGTTTCTTACATTTCCATATTTATTTTTCCTAATCCAGGTTTTAAAATAGATTTTTTTTTCAATTATTACCTTTCTATATTGTTTATCCATTCATTATAGTGATTATATAACATGTTTGTTTTGTTATTAACTGGTCATATTGATTATTCTCATTATGTCATTGTTTTTTTACTTAATATTACTAATAAATTTGGCTTACTCATATTATTCCTCCTTCCCCATGAATCAAAGAAGTTTACTAAGAATGATATGAAAGAATATGCTAATTGGGAATAAAGTTGTCCTCAAAAAATATGTTATAATTAGTGTATTAATTTGTAATACTATTTTCATCTATATATATTGTTTCACTAGACTAATAAACTCTTAGGTCCATCTATATGTGATCTATTATAATCATGTCAATGTAATGGTAGTAGATGTAGCCTCCCAGCTTAATGGGGTCTGGTCACTACATTGAGATATATTTTATTGCATTTTTTGTTTACTGAGGCCCATTTTCAAACTAAATTCCATAAATAACATACCTAACATTAATTTCATTATGTTGGTAACATTTCTTATACATTATTAAGGACTTTTAACAACTCAATATGATAAAAGATAATTCATATAATTATTATCGTTAATTATATTAACGAATTTCATATACACATTGGTTTGTTTCGGACTAATTGAGCCACATGCATATAAATTTATGTGTTTGAGTTTCCTTATTTCCTTTATCTATATAATTTTATGGATTCTCATCACCATAATCCATTTTTTAGAAAAATAGATATAAATTATTATTTCAAGGATGATTTAAAAAATATTTTTGACAGAATCATACTTTACAAATTAACTAATTTTATTTTCCCCTAAATAATTAAGTATTTTATGCCATTTTCTATTACTATCCTTTATATTAAAATATTAAATTGTGAATTAAAAAACGTATTTAAAATAATTTTATGTTTTATCATGATTATTTTTTCACCATTATGGCACCTAATTAGATATCTATTCTTTTAAAAATCTATTCATTCCAATTATTTATTAGTAGATATGCACTGACAAAATAGTTTCATATCCATAAACAAAGAAAAACAATACAATAGAACATTTTCTCAAATAATTTATTGTTTTAAATTAAAATCTAATTAATTGAATTTTCATCACATGAGATAAAAATAATTTCATCACATTTATTAATATCATTCAATAACTTTAATTTAAAGTTGTGTGTGACAATAAGCCAATAAAAATTCGTTCGATTTCCAGCAATAACATATTTTTATGAAACCACAACCACTATTATATATTCCTAAGAACATATTTTGATGTATTATAAGGACTTTCAGAATTATTTTAGCTACTTAAAAAAATAATTTTATGAAACAATTTAATGGTATTTATTTGTTGACCACACCAGGATCTTATTTCATCAATTTGGTCAGTGTTGTTTTCTATATTAACCATTTCATTGAGTTTTTAATTTATTTAATTGATTATATTTAAATATATTACCCCAAAAAAATTATTCTATATATTGTTTTGGGAAATACATATTTTATTAATAATCATTTTCTATTTCCCATATACACCATTACACCTAATGTTTCATATCAACCTAATTCTCCTCAAAAGAATAATGTCTTTAATCAAAAAAATTTTGATACCTTATCATATTTAATGGATACACAAAAAGCCTTTCATCATTATCATTCTTAGTACACCATTATTTTATCATTTATTTTTTACTTATTCTTGTACAAAATTTTGTTTCAACCAATCAATAATATCTTTTTATAAAAGTACTTCAAGATATATTGATGATATTACATTTTCATAGAGAAAATATGGATTTATTTCAATTATTCTTTATTTTAATTTTATATTCTATTCTTCATTATGTTTACAAATTTATTTTTCACTATATTATAATTCACTCGACATGTTTTTTAGGGATATTTAAATAACTATATATGGATTTTATAGGTTCTACAATTTTTTAAATGTAGTTTGTTAAATGAAACATAAATTTCTCCAAAGAATGCTTAGAGTTATGAAAAATTATATAATGATATTTAATCACCTGTTTCATTTCATGTAAATTATTTTCTTAAATACCAATAAAACTTTAATTTACGTATTAATGGATTTTTAATGAAATTTTTTTCTCATAACCTCACCATCTTTTTTCTAATCCACATGAACAATATGTTTTTCAATAGTTTTCTTTAATGTTGCATCCTATTTTTTTATTTGTTCATGTCCACATCTCTGCAAACCATAATATCTATTCTCAATTGATACCCCATAAATATTTTAAATTCATTACTATCCCCTTCGACACAACTTATATATTACATGATTCATTAGGATAATTTGAGTTTACAATGAATACTAAGAATATTAATATTCAAATCTATACACCTTTTCATCAACTTAATCATTACTAGAAGAATCATTATTATTTGATTATAAATTTATCTTCCTTTTCAAATTCAAATATATTATTATAGCTGTTAACTTTCATCCATTGAGATCACATTATATAATTTTACTCATTAATTATCTCCTTTTATATTTGAAATTATAATCCTTATTTTTTCATTTTTAAATAATTTTTAAAATATATATTATTTTAATAAATATAAATATTAAACAAAGATTTCCTTCATAATTTCATTTTCCTAATTGATATATTCCATATAATAACAACAATAAAGCACTAAAATTTAGTTCACATTAATACAATTAATATTTTTCTTAGTATCACCTCTTCTATTCAATGGTATTCAAGACATTTTATGATTTAAATGCGTACTCATCTTTTTTACCATTCATATTCTTGGTAGGTGATATTCTAATATCATAATTGTATATATTTTCCCCATTATACAACATTATAGAGTGGATTAATTAGGCTGTAGAATATTCTAATTCTATTTTGAGTAAATTGGATCAGTACTTCACATTGTTTAACACACCTAGATTTTAAATTTTAATTTCAATCAAATATATAAAAATAAATTGAATAAACATATTTATATTAGATTACTTTATTATTAAATTATAATCCATGTAGTTCATATAAATTATGTGTTAATATTCTAATTAAAAACTAATTCACTACTATATGATTATATCATTAGGAAAACATCATTAATCCACCTTGGTCCATGACCACTTTGTCTATTCCGGATACTTGTTTAATGGGGGGGTAAATAATGATAAAAATAAAATATCAATCTCATAATACTTCAACAGGTGATAAAACTAAAAAAAATACTATTTTTCTCTAGTAATCACATCCACATTTATCATAGATGAGTATAAAAAGTATTTATCACATAATTTTGATCAATGCACATGGGTATGACAACAATTCACTACTAACTATTAAATATTCAACAAAATGTTCATAATATATCCTCAAATCCATAATATTCTATTATATTATCTTCAATTTCTGAAATCTATATTTTTTATTGGTACATTATCTGTATTTAGAAAATCATTGAAATGGAAAATTTATATTCCAAATATAATTATCTTCCAATTCAAATAATTCATTTATAATAATTATCAGATAAATCAACAAATTATTTCTAATTTGGTAGTTTGGGTTTTCTAAAATGAAAAACCATAAAATATGTTAAGTTACATTATCATCCATTATTGAGATTGTACATAAGACATATATATTGGTGTGGCATACCATCCTCTGTAATAGTAATTCAGTTTCAATAAAATGATTCCAAATACCATGAAAATTATTATATTTATTTATTTTCCATTATTCAATCACCTAAATCTTTAAAAATAAAAAATTCATTCATTCATCCAACTAATATCCATTATTTAATAGATTAGATAAAGTTTTTTAGCCGTCCAATTTAAGTAACCAACATGAGTAATCCATAAAACAAAGACATGTCCTAACCCCTAATAATTCCCAAGAGGTATTGCAGATCTTATAAGCCAGAAAGTAGGTCCAAAAAATCATAAACATGTAACGGGAGTTATATTAACCTCAAAATAGATTATAATAAATATAATAATTCTACTAATATTATGGAATGAACACTCCCTAAATTGGAGTTCCATAAGAAAACATATACGAATAAAATAAGAGAATTAATAACAAAATCAAATCCCACTACACACTTCCAACTCAGTTGCAAAAAACAATACCTTTTATTAAAACTCAAAAACATCATATATATAAGTAACCATTAATTTATGAATGTAATAAAAATACGAAGGGTCTATTTGACAAGTGAAATAAGGAATCAAAAAAAAAATAAACACTATCTTATGCATGGTCATAAGGGAACAACCATGTCCATTGATGAACATGCCCCATCATAAAACAAGGTAGAAAGAAAAAACCTAAAACTAAAATGTTACTAGTTTGAGAATAAAATATCAGTGGGATATAAGCTTAATTTTCTGAATCATAACATTTAATGATAAACATATTTTATTAATGTTTTAAATAAAATATAAAAATGTATTTTTTTATCCTTATGTGTTCAAAATTCAATAAAACTAAATAATAGAAATAAAAACCATCCATTAATATTTTTATTAAGAAAATAAATATTATAATTTTCTTTTAAAATATGTACACTCCTAAAAAATAAAATTTTTTTGAACCAATATTTTTTATTCCATTTCATAAAATTAATTTAAATAGTAACACATGTTGTATGTACTAAAATAACATCCAAATGGAACTAAATCACAAAATGACACAATGCAATCGAATAAAAGAAATTCACTAAAGTTATCACATAATTCAATAAATTTGTGTATCGAATTGTATATTAAGAGAATACCCTATGTCAATCCAACAAAAAAATAATAGATACCGTTGTCTCTACCCAACTACCTAATTTGAGATGGTTTTAGACTTTAGAAATGACAGACATCACTAGTAGCATGCAGTGTGTCCTAGTACAATCCACCCATCTAGACTATGCCTTGCCTCACCATATGTTACTTCATTTTATACCTATAATACAGAAAAACAAGGTTGAACAATATTATTTTGAGGATATTTCGTACGTGATGACTATACATGAGTTAAATAGCCTCTTGGTCCCCTTGACTAAGAAATATGATAGAGATAATACAGGTACCAAAAACATCCAATAATAAACATAAAAAATAATATAACCTTCTCTTACATCTATATCGCATTAAGAAATACTTGACAACTTTCCACAAGTCTCATCTCACATCAATCCCACCAATTAATGCAGATCAAGAACAATGTGAAAAAGTGTTCAACACTCAATCACTCAATTTGAAAATCATTTAATATTTTGAATGATATTTTTATCGAAATGGGCGTGGAGTGATAAGTCATCCCTTTTAATTTTTTTATGTTTCATTTGAAAACATTATTTATATAATAATTCATTATGTTTTACTCTTAAAATAATTTCAAAAAAAATATTAGACAAAAAAATAATTTTATTTGTAGATTTATTAAAACATCATCCACATTCACTAAAACCCCCATGTTTTCCAAACACCGCCCTTTTCAATATTTTATAACCAAAATGGGGTCATGTAATTTTGGAACCTCACATTAAATTTATAATATTTTTGAAACTTTTTATATAAGATTGTATATTATAAAAATCACATAAAATTACTTTCCCAACATTTTATCCAATTAAGAATTCATTTTTATGGGAAAATTTGTAAGCTCCTAGATTTTCCTATGAAGTATAAATATTTTTTTCCATTTTAAATTCACATTTATGGACTAATGTGAGTACACAATGAGATCGAGGTTGTACCATGGGTGACCTAGTCTTTTTTGAATCCTGAATATAATCTTTTTTTGTTAAAGATATTAGTCACACTATTAATTAAAGCTATGATAGAAAGCAACATTGTTACCCATAATTGTCGTGAGGTTTGACAGTGGGGTGAATTAGGTTGCACAGTTTGGAGAAAAATGAAACCTTAGTTACATTCCTTTATTCAAACCTCTAAATATTTTGAACTTAGATGAGACACCATTTTTAAATGGTTTTCTAAACTATATACCTGAATCTATGTTAGGTCCCCAAAGAAACAGTTAAAGGAAAATGGTACCACAAGGTTTTCCCAACCGTGTGGAAAAGACAATAAGCCAAATATTTCTGGGTGAATTTACATTTTCTACACAAATGATTTGATATTTTGACCCCAAATTATTCTTATCTTGATGGTAATCACCTTAAACATGGGAGCTCAATTGTGTAATCTTAAAGCTAGGGTTGGTCACTAATCATCTGTTTAGACATGGAATTGAACACCGTCCGTATTGTTAGATTTATTTCGGTATTTTCTACAATAATATGGTGCCATTATTCATTTTAAATTATATACATGGTGTTTTTTATGTACAACCTAACAATATGTATTACCTGGTTCCTCGTCCCTTGATAATTTTTCTTCTGATCTGGATGGAATATGAAGAAAATATTGGATGGGTTATCTCCTTTGAACTGAAAAAATTTGTTCTATATCATTCCCTCATTATTTAGGGTTTTATAATATTGTTTTCTATTATTTTGTGCTCCAGAAATTCCATTAGATCCCCATTAACAAATTTAATAGTTGAATGACATGAATTATGACATGTTAGGCATTCCCAATTGAACATTTTAGTTTGTTATAGGTCGTCACCCTAATCTAGGCCCCCATGGGATGTTCCTTTTTATTTAAAATTTTATTATACCGCATATGGGGTGTGTGAGATTTCCTAGTTATATGAAGACTATTATAAGATAAATTTAATTGAATTGTTCTAATTAGGATATGGTGATTCATCCTTTTCCATGTGGTTACATCATGGATATTTGATTGAATTATTATTAATTTTATTGAATTTTTTATATGAATTGGATGAACTCATGGAATTGATAAATTTATGAAATAATATGTGATGATATGAAATGATATGGTATTTGATCCCTTCATTTGTATATATTGGATCAGAATTCCATTCTATTCCATAGAAGTTTCTCTCATGGATATTTTTTATGAATCTAGATGACTTGGACTTGGTTCCTCCTTGGTTCTTGATATCATTAGATTTCATGGGAATTTTAAACCCATGAATCCGGAATTCTTGGTCTAGTAATGGATGTGGTATGTTGACATGCTACTTAGACCCCTCCCAAGTCTTTACCGAGATTCATTCAAGAAACTCCTAGGACTCAAAGAGGATGAAATTGTTTTCTATACCCTAGATTCATGGCATGGTGTTATGGGGCATGTGATTACATGGTGAGCATGTAGTGGGTTACATGATTATAAGAAAAGGTCGTGATGAATTATATAAACATGGTTATATAGATAATCTATGGTGTATTATTCTATTTTTATAGATACTCCTTTTATAGGTATCATATAATAGTTTTTAGACTTAAATGGGAATATTAGTTATTTAATTTTTTACCATTTACCTTAATAAGGGAGCAGGGATATTATTTTTAGGGATCCATATTTGGATTGAATTTATTACTTTACTTATGTCATACTTGATGTGGGCACTTTTCTTCAATTTATATTTTACCTATTGTATTTGTTGAACACAACTTTGGATGAATTGAAATCCCTATAATGGGAATAAAAACAAGTGGTTGTGTCCTATATATAGTCATATCACACATTATTCATTCTATTTTTTGGTACCCTAAAATACATCATGGATATGGGTAGGAATCATGGAATGCGTCCATACTACAGTGGTTGATTTTTTCGATGATTAGAAGTAGGGGAGAACAATACCAATATGAGTATTATGATGATAGCTGGGAAATTTTTTTATTTTGAAATTTTGAAACATTTATTGTATTGGTTCTCTTCATAGAAGTTTCTCAAATTTGTATATAAATGATAGGAAACTTTATTTCTTATATGAGTTTATATATTCCATTGTTTATATATTCATGACTTGGATGTATATCTTCTCTCCTAATGATTAACTGCTTATACTATAGATCTGTATATTTAATACCATTGTGATAAACTCCAAAATAAGGGAATAGTATCTCCACATAAAAGCCTTTTGAGAGAACATATAGTTGGAAGCCTCTAGAATTCCGGGACATGCACTTAAGTCCATGTTACACACCATCTCATCAAACAATTTAGTGGAATCTAGGTCGAGATGTTACAAAGTGGCATAAAAGGATTTCTATTATAGGGATTCATTATTTAGATAAAATATAGAGGGTATTGAGAAGGTTTTAGTGTTTGGTAATGTGATATTCCTGGGAGTAGCTATCCTTTATATAAATAAAATTGATATTTCATTGAATGGAAATTTTTGTTTTCTATTTTTACCTATTGCAGTTGATTTGATTCCATTGTTGGGTGACGAACTTGAATTATGATGTTATCACAGATATGACTAATCATATATTTTATCATTTATCAATCAGATGAGCTTTTTTTCTCACGAATCATTTTAGGTAATTTGCAGGATTCACATGACATGAATTATGTCATACCATATAGGATTATTGGATTTATTGAATGTCTTTCTGATATTTTTTCATTTTAATATTTATTCTATTAGATAAATGATTTGTTTTTTATATTGGGGAATCATCATTTTAACCTATATTTCCTTCTATAACCTAAATAGTATTTTCCAAATTAGGCTAGAGTGGACACCCTGGGCTGTAAACTATGTCACAAGATTCACTGAACATTAATTTAATGTAATTGAATGTGCTATATTGTGGATTATTTGGATTCTATATTTTGGTTCATGATGTATATGTGTCCTTATGGATAAGAATTGATGAACCATTTGGTTTAACAATTTTATGATAATTATGATATAATAGGGAATTTTAGTGAATAATTAAAATAAGAAATAGAAAACTTGACATTGACCCATATTTTGTGTGAGAATTGGGTAGTCTATATAGTGATGTTTATGGCTATTATTTTTAATAGTAATAGTTTTAGGACCATAGATAGGGGTATGACCTATTTATATAAAGTCCTAGACCTATCATATTCTTTCATCTATGAAAATTTCTTAATTGATATTTTTTAAGTGTGTGTTTGGAACTATAGGAAATTCCAACATGATGATCTCCAATTGTATTCCTGGCTGGTGGTGATGATCATGATCTAGGGGCTGTGGTCTATGGGCTACCATAGTGTCATTCTATAGTTACAGCTATAAAAATAGTAGTTTTACCCTAAAAAGGAGATGATTATAAGTTATGATATGTTTTTCTTGGCTATATGAATACTTTTTAGGGGGAACCATATATTTCATCATCTATGGAAGAGTTGATATGTGTCTTCCAACAACATCATCCTTAAATTTTTTTAAGGGATGGATTTCCACTGGGTGAAGATATGTGGTAAGATATTCAATGTTCTATCATTCATCATCTTGATACATCTCCGGATAGGACAGTATGGCTTACGACAAATAGGCTCTGAGGAGAACCAAAGCACTGGTTGTATTTTTTGAACCATGAATAATGGTTGATCGATATGGTTATTAATGATTTCAGAACTAAATTATATGACTAATTTTTTCTTAAGAATCAAATAGTAGATATTCTTAATGATTTTATTCCATTAGTGTGGGAAATGATTAATGTTTTGGCATACACGGCCTACTTCACAAGTTATAGAGATTTATACTGATTTATCTTGAAGATACGGAATCGAGGGAGGGATTATTTGATAATTTTATTAAACATGTATTTTGCTTTCATGTCAATGTGTATAGATTTATTATGATTACTAATATATTTAATTAGGAACTTATTATAGAAAATAACCAGAGGGATGCTAGGGGTGAAGATCCAATAAATATATTCTTTTAACCCAGTGGACTACCTTCTAGTAAAGGGAAGAGATGTTTTGAATAATCCCTACAGATTAGTACCAACCATGAAATTAGTGTTGTTAGTTCTATTTTATATCATTAGTGTGTTAGGTGAGGAAAAATGAGTAATTTTTATGATCATGATCCATTCGAATGTGGAGATTACAATAGGATGGTCCATATACATGTTTTTTAGAGAAATTTATCTCTATTAGTTTTGTAAAGGGGTTAGATCTGACACCTGGTTTAAGATCATGATTCATAGCTCCACATGAGACTAGATGTAGGTCCAGTACAAGTCAGTCAGGCTGATGTGGTGTCATAGATGATGTATCCAAGAAGTAGTAGTTACTAGACAATATAGTGGGACTACTCTCTATATTTTGGTGGTGTTATAGGGCCAAAACTCAAGCTAGATATATTTTTTACAGCCTGCAACTATGGAGAAGATATCTGTTTCATCATCATTGAGATGTAAAATTTTATTATACTATACTCATATATCTACATTTTTAAAACATATGCATTTTATAGTTTTATATTTGTACCTATTCTGGGAGACATATGCTTTTGGTTTAGTTTTATGTTGGTGTTATGACATTGGATAATCTGTTGGGGATTAGAAAAAAGAGTGTGCCCAAGTGTAGGGAGTGACATATTAAGGTTGGTGGGTATCACTTCATATGAGATCCTTTTTTCATTAATATTACACAATTTGAAATCTTACACATGATCAAATTCCTTGTTCTTTTTAAATCCTATATTGATTAATATATCTGTAGGGTGACCTTTACATCACCATAGGGTAGAGAATTTGTTCCAAAGGGTGAATGGGATGTCTTGGTGATTTATGGTATAAAATAGTATCTTGGGAAAGGCAGGATGATAAACCATACTGATTGTTTGTATTTGGATACTCATTTATCATGTTAGGGATATTTTAATCTACTATTTGATTGTTTTTGGGACATTTCCCCATATGACATTTTTGATTTACTGACTAAGAGAGAGGTGGAGTTCTACGTCAAAATAGTTCTAAGAGATGCTCATGTATCCAATTATTTTAACAGAATGGGAACTATATAGTTATAGTACCTCAAGTGGAGACCAGAGGAATTGCGATATGAGGGGATTATATAACTAGTAATTATCCATTGGGTATGCCTCTCCTTTTTATGAAAAATGCAACGGTTACCCTCAGGCTATTTCTGGATTATCATAAATTGAACTGGATTTTTTTAACATCCTATATATCCTTCCATGGATAAATTACCTTTTTAATCATCTCAACGGAGCTCAGGCATTCTGGGAAGTTGATTTGTGATTGCATTATCATCATGTGCATTCCCATCCTACATAAATACCTCATATAGGCTTTTCCAAAATATATGTTCTATAAGATTATCTATTTATATTCATTCAATCTCATGAATTCACCAAAAGTGTTTATCGCGGTGATGATATATGTTTTTCATCATTATTTTGATTTTTTGTAGTGGTACTCATGAATGATATCATGGTGTATTCTCACAATTAGTATTACAATGAAAAACATCTTGATATTGTTTGGGATACATATAGAGAGAGTCAGTTATATTATATGCTCCCAATTTTACACTTTAGGATGGATAATATTCACTTACTAGGAAGTATTATCTCATAGAATTGAGTTTCAATTTACCCATAGAAGGTGAGAGCTGTAGTTTTTATATAGAAGCCCAAAAATTTATTTCATATAATAATAATGTTATAGATAGTTGGGTATTAAGAATGATTCACACAAGAGTAATCAAACCAAGATTCAACTATGATAGGATTCAATAAGAATGGTGTGATGTTTGTATGGATATATACATATTATATATAAAGATCTAAAATTGATCATGACTTCAGTGCATGTCCTGATTCATCCAGATATAAGAGCTACCTACACTTTGTGTTGAAATGAATCAATTAATAGGCATGGAGTAGTTCTGATATAGGGGGTAGATTTTTCATGTATGTGTCTAGAATGTTTAGGACACATGAGAAAAAATATTGGATGCATGATCTTGAGAAGGAAGTAATTGCTCAAGTTTGTCACTATTGGATAAACTATTTGCAGGGATAGATTTTTTCTATGTACACATACCAAAAGAGGCACAAATGAATATTTACACAGTGTGATTTGAATATTAGTTATTGAGGGTTGGTTAAGTATCTATAGTATTTTAACATCAATATTGCCTATATATCTTGATGGTGAAGTGTATTTCCTGATGTAATGATTAGGAGGACTTAGATATATGCAGTACATGAGTCCAATAGTGAGTAGTATCTTATGGGTTTTTAAAGATATAAATTGATTTGAATAATGTCTTCGGGATGAATTTCCATTCATCATTAGTTATGACCTCTTCCCTTCGTGGTAGAATGAGGGTGAACTAGTTATCATATTTTGAGGGCCATGTTCTATGGGAGAGTTTGGATTGTGATGACACCCCTCCTTATTGGACATTGGGTGAGGATAAAGCAGTGTTTATAAATGGTTGTGTTTGGGTTCAAGTTGGCATATGGGAGGAGATAATGTATGAGTTTCATGCCTATGGTTGGGTAGTAAATCCTACTGTTTCCAATATATATTATGATTTATGTTTCCATTATTGGTGGCTTGGGATGAGTCATGAAGAATATAGTTTTGTAAGTATGTGTTCCACATATCAGTTGGTGAAGGTAGAACATTTGTGACCAGACAAAAATTTATAGTAGATACTTATTTCTATGGGTAAATGGTATTATTTCATGAGGGATTTCATTACAATTTATCCATTTTCATCTCAAGTCGGTGCTACTCTTTGGGTTTTTATTTATATGATGATGATGTTTTCTCATTTCCTATTGATTAGGGATGCCTTCTTTTTAGATTTTCATGTCAATATATATATATATATATGAGATAGTGAGACTTCACTGCGTACATCATACAATCATTTCAGATTTGGATTCCTGGAATAAATTTCTTTTTAGGAGGATTTTTATAGGTATTTTGGTACAATTGTTCTTATATGGACAATCTACAACCCTCAGACTAATAGAAAATTAGAGAACATTATTCTGGTGGTCGAGGAAATTCTTTGAGAATATGTCCTAAATTTTGGGGGCTCTTTGGTGAGGCATAATTCCCTAGTATAATTCTCATACAACAATATCTATTAAGAAGGAACAATAAGAGGATTTTTATGGTAGATGTAATGTCCTAGGCTTCTTTGGTCCATTCCTTCATGAAAATAAGGTGTAGGAGGTGATCCATGAGGTCAAGGGGACTTATCCACAACACTTTGCCAATTTTCCAGTTCGGTGAACAGTTCCAATGCTAGACAGTTATGAACAGTGAAACAATAACTTTCTGTGGATAGTGCATTGGTGTCCTTAGGTGAACAATGTCATCAGTGACCTTCTGTGAACAGTGTCATCAGTGACCCTTGGTGAACAGTGTAGTCGGTAACCTTCTTTGAATAGTTCCATCGATGAACAGTTTTATCGGTAACCACTAACAGTAACCTCACTTTCCTTTTCCAAATTTCCAATTTTATTAATAGTTCCATTGGTGTACAATTCTATCGGTAACCTCTAATGGTAACCTCTCTTTCGTTTTCGAAATTTCCACTTCTATGAACAGTTCTATCAGTGAACAGTTATATCGGTAACCTCTAACAGTAACCTCTCTTTCCTTTTCCAAATTTCAAATTCTATGAACACTTCCTTCAATGAACAGTTCTATCAGTAACCTCTCTTTCCTTTTCCAAATTTCAAATTTATGAACAGTTCCATCAGCGAACAATTCTATCAGTAGCCTCTATTTTCCTTTGCCAAATTTTCAGTTCGTGAATAGTGTTTCCAGAACGGTGAGGTTTATCGGTAACCTCTATTTCCTTTTCCAAATTTTGAGTTCAAGAACAGTGCTTCCAGAATGGTGAGGTCTATCGGTAACCTCTATTTTCCTTTTCCAAATTTTGATTTCATGAATAGTGTTTCTAGAATGGTGACGTCTATTGGTAACCTCTATCAGTAACCTATAATTCCTTTTCCAAATTTTTTGTTCATGAACAGTGTTTCAAGCTTCCTACAGTTTCTCCCCTTTAACATTTCCTTTGAAGTAAAATGAATTTAAAGCCTTATTTTAAGGACTCTAAGGCCAATTCAAAGTCCATAAATCCTATATTAATTTATCATAAGGCTCAGGACGTTTTTACTTGGTCAAACCATGTGGTTTAATGCGATCATCTTTTAATGGAAAACCTAGATTATCTTATACTGTCGCTCTGTTAAATCTTATAAAGGGATGGGATATATTCCTCCCTAGTTATTTCTCCTTGATCTCGGCTATGAGATGTTGGAACCATTCATTCTATTCCGTAGGGGATGTTCAATCAAACTTTCCTTCTAGGATTGGTTCCTCACTATTTTGATGCAACCAAGAGGTATCCATCAATATTCGATATAAGGTATGTTTTATCATCATTATTTTGGGTTCTTCGACTTCTCTTTATCCTTTACCTGTTATGGTATGTGATCTCTATAATTCTAGTGGAGTTTTCTTGGGTTTCTGTTGGTGCAGTCGTACCTCAACATCCTTGTGTGGAAACAGTTGTTAGGGGAGGAGGCGATTGTGATTATTTGTGTGGATCATTCTTTTATAAAGAACGACAAAAACAATTTTAGGTAGGAAATTCATTTATTCTCTTTTATTTTATGTGCAACTGTATAGTTATCATGTTTTATCCCAATATATCACAATGGAATTTCCATAGTAAATATTTTAACCGAATAAATAAATTGATATCGATTGTATGTTATTGCCTGTTATTTTTCAAGATAGTGTGATATCTATTCTTGTTTCATATAGTTGTTTGTTCTTTATTGAAATAGGTAAAGAACGTAAACCAAAATTAATTGATAATTGTTTGGCTAAAGTTAAATATGAATGTAAATGAATCTTGTTCTTCTTGTTGTAAGTTGATGTTAATAAATATGGTGCAGTAAGCATGTTTAATTATTTTTGATATCATACTATTTAGGTTTCCAAATGTTTGAACCTATGAATAATAAACTAGTTAATCCAGGATGGAATAAAGAACTGGTTGTTTTATAAAAGATAATACCATGTTGGGTTATGAGTTACCCTCCTGGTTGTTTAAGGTCCAAGATCCCATTTGATATGATGTTTGTTTTTCTTGCTGCTTGTGTTGTGGTGTGAGCCTAGATGGCTATTTTGATATGTGGGGGCAGGGAGGACTATTGATTATGGCAGCATTTGATGCCTATAGTGGAGAGATGCATTGGATTATACATGTGGGTGTTATGGAGGACACAAGGGATGATGGAATGGGTTAGACGTGAATGTTTGGATGCATGTTGATTCTTATTGGTTGTTTATGTTCTTTACTTCTCCCCACTAATCATGGAAGCTGGTCTTACTTACCCTTCTTCCAAAACGGGCGAAGACGCGTAGGGTTTTCCACATGATTTTTGTGTTTATCTTATCAAGGGAGGATGGGTCTGCGCTTTTTTTATAGGCGAAAAAGACTCAACGGGTGGTAAATCTACTAACCGTGTTAAGCCTTCTTGTTTTTGGCAGCATAGACTATTTTTCTAGAAATCCTGATAATATGGGAATGTTTTTATGTAATGAATAATTTGAATAAATGATGTTAACCCATGGGGTTGGAGTATGCTGGAACATAATGATGAGGTTGTAATTTTAAAGGGACACTGGACTCTAGGAGTGAAGCTAATGAAATTTAATGTGGAATTGTAAATGGTTAAATAATGTTAAAAGAATTAATTAAAGTAAGTTGAAACTGATAAAAAGGGAATGAATTAAGGAAACAATGTTTCTTAAATGGATGTGTGCTTATAGGATTCCTAGTCTGAGATGTGGCAGCTTGGAGTCAGGGAGATGTTAGGTGTAGTTGAGTCTAAGACTAGGTTATGCCCATAATTTGGTTATGAGCTATAGTGTATTCTATACTTTTTGTGTTTCTATAAACTATTGCACCCCGTCCGTATGGGAAACTGACACCCTATGGATTCTAAGCCTTGGGGTGTTTTCCCCAACATTCTGGTGGGAGGATGGATGGCTGACTACCCCCTTTGGCCCCGCTATCTTCTATGGGTAGTTACTTGTGATGGTAGGAACAACGGTTAGTTTTCCCCAAATATGTGTGTCGAGGGATGTAATGGCTTGTGGTTATTCACACACATATATTTTGGATATAGTTTCCTATGGACTACTATAGGTGTAATGTGTATAGGTTGTGATGGCTTGAGGATCCTTACTCAGCGTATGTGATATAATGGCTTGAGGTATAATACCTGACGTATGATACATGTTATGAGAGATATGGTGGCTCCCAAAAACTACCTGGTTACTTTTCTTACATGGGCATGGTGGTTTTTTTGCACGAGGTGCATGTTTTGGTGCTTCTTCGAGGTGTCTGTGGCCAAAACCTTTTTTAGAGAGATTCTTAGGACGTGCGACATTGGGGAAAAGTGGCAAACCAGTTTGGAAGTAGTAGCGGGGTACCCTTAATATACTTTATTATATGATATATTCTTGTATGCGTTACTTGATGAGAATAGCCATGGTGAGGCTAGAAACATAGTATATCTATTTAGGTGATGAGTCAGTTTCACTTGTTGTTCGTTGTGCTCTATAATGCTTTCTTAACTTTTTCATGAGAGGATTCAGGGAAGATTTTTCTGTGTATATTTTTATACTCACCCCTTTGTTATATAAACTATTTTTCAGATCACTTGGAGTAGGTTGGAGATCAAGATGGTATCTACTAGCTTGGGGTTACAGGAGCTGTTCGAGCTTGCAGTTTCTACTGTTTTACTTGCTTTTGGGTACATTCAGTTTTTCCCCTTTCAAGTTGTAGCGGTTTTTCATGATATTACATATGTGTAATTTAGTTTTCATTTATATTTATGCCCAAGTTGAATTTGGATGGTGTCTATCTTATCTCTCTCTTTCGCATGTGTTCCCTTAGAGGTAAATACCTCTCAATTGTGTGGTAAATATGCCCTCAGTGCTAATTACCATCCCGGGGCCTCCTGGAGGCAGGTCTCGGGGGTCATTATATCCCTTCTCACATTTCCAGCCCGGGAGGGGTACACATTTTATGAAGGGGGTCATGAAAGAGTGGTATCAAAGAGAGATTGAGAGATAGGATGGAGTTTGTAGTTAAGCACGGGTGAGGTTACATGGGTTGGTAGGGAAACTGTGTCATTCATGTTTAGCATGTGATGTAAAAACTGGAGACCAGCTTGGACATAGGCGTTTAGGGACCCCTATGATCTGATGTATGGACCTTTAAGTTTACAGTGGATACTAAAGAAGGTGATACTAGTTTCATTGTAGAGACCTAGTAAAGGATCATGAATCATTCTTCTTAGTGCCCATGATTGAATGGGTAGACCTTGGGATAGGTTAACCTAAAATCAATGAATAAAAAAAATTAATTAATTAATGACAAGCCTTCCATATTCTACATTTAAGATCTCTAACTATTTGTTATTTTTTAGGTATGGATCCAGGTCGACGTCCTTGTTAGGATCACATAGAATATGTCTAGTAGGCTATGCCAGCAGATCGTCACTGGGTATAGGTTGATGATGATGACACTTGGAGGAGGACACTGAGAGTTTTAGCACCAGAGTCTGTAGATGTACAAGGGAACCATTTCAGATGCAGTCACAGAAGACTACTTGGAGGATGTCAAGATAGGCTTTAATTTGATCTGTGCTCAGAAAGAGCACTGGGTGTCCCTGGTTTTGACGATGCTTCGTGGAGCAGCAAGGTAGTGGTGGTTCTTGATCCTCTGGGATCGCGAGGAGTCAGTGATCTCATGGGAGGAGTTCCGAGACATGTTTAGGATCGAGTTTTTTTTTACCGTGAAGGTGTACAGTCTCTAGGAGCTTCTTAATCTTTGATAGGGGAACTCTAGTGTGCGAGATTTTGGAATTCGTTTCAGGAACCTTTTACGATATGATTCGGACCTATTTCCAGATGAGGAGGCTAGGGTGAGGCATTTCGAGGAGGCTTTGTATCGAGAGATCCAACGCTGGGTCACCCCATTTATGATGAAGACATATCTTGAGGTGCTGGCAAGGACATAGGTCATTGATAGGACTTTGGCTAGAATAAGATCAGCCCGAGAGGGGAGTTATAATGATTCCTTATGAAGTAGAGTTGTGGTCTGGGGTTTACTGTTTCCAGGGTAGAAGAGTTTCCGTTCAGTCGGGGGTAGTTCCCAGCCCTCATCATCTCATTTCTCTAGGGGCAGCAGCTCTCAGGCCTATGCCAAGGTATCGGGCGCTTTTTTTCTTTTGGTGGTCAAGTTCATCAGCAGCAAGAGTGCCCAACATTTCAAAGCATTCATCGTGCACCAGGTCATTTGTTCAAGGTTCCTCCGTTGAATTAGTTTTAGCCGAGGCAGCAACAGGTGGTTGCACAAGCTATAGATCAATAGAGGGTAGATGGGGTAGGTAGATGGCAGCCCCATGATGCTCCCATCCTTAGAGAGTATAGTTCGTCCATGGTGATGGTAGTCATAACAGACAGAGAGGCCATGGAGATGGTCATGGTCAGCCTCATGCTTTAGCGTGTCCAGCGCCATGCGATCTAGATGTCGTTTGAGGTACCCATTTCTTATTTTCTACCTTCGTATATGCTGTTAAAACTATGGTAATTCTATGCATGATTTGGTGTATGGTATGGTTTGTTTTTGTTTTCAATCTTCAGTGAATGTTCAAAACATGTGCAGAAAAGTGATCATACAAAACAAGAAGATAACAATATTGAAGGTGGCCTCGTTTTCTAGTGTTTTCCAAATTTCTGGACCTCAAAATTGACAAAATGAAGAAAAGTGATTTTGGTAAAGAGACTTGCGTGCCGAAGACCTGGAGGCTTGGATACTTGTGTACCTTTTGTTTTTTAATATCATGACATGAAAATATTTAAATGGAAGAAGGGCGCCCATGTTTTTTGTTTGGTCACGGAAGTACTTGCGCGCCGAAAGTTGCGCGCCGAGGGTGGACTTTTGTGCCGTCGCATAGGGTGTCCATTTTTCCAATAAATAGAGGACCAACCCTCCTCATTCTAAAAAAAGTTCAGACATAGAGAAATTTAGATCTCTATCAGCACAAGTCGAGTGGTCACGCAAGTGGTGGTGGGTTGCGCAAGTAGAGGTTGCGCGATAGTTGTTTGTTGTGCGTCCAAGGCTGTTTGGGCGAGAAAGGTTCTGGGTCGCACATGTTTGGAGTAGTGGAAATAAGTGTCTCTCAGGTGGTTTGGTGAAACTTGCATGACAAATTTGAAGAAGTGCGACAAATGACATTTGGACACCAAAAACAGTTTGGGTGGAAAAGAATATGAGTCGCACGAGTTTGGTATTGAAAAAGGTTGAGTCGTGCAAGTGTTGTAGGTGGACTTGCGCGCCAGTTATAACAAGCACGCCGGCTTTGAAATTTGTGCACCGGCTTGGGAAAGTGCGCTAGGTGTTTGTTGACCTCACCTGTTTTGATAATCTCAATCATGTATTCATATGTGTTGAAAATCCCAATTATGTTTTCATTCTCTATGATATTTTTAAGTATCATTGATCTATACTTTAATTCTTTCAAATCTGTGATCAAACTAATAATAATTTTTAAAATAGTCTTTGGAATATGTCAATCCTCATTTATCCATGTTCATACAAGTTATAAATTGATTCTAACACAATCGGATGTGTTCTGCATAAAAAAGATAAGTAATCTGCCTATAGCTACTGATAAAGAGCTACTGGTACCCAGTCTACCGATAGACTTAGTCTACCGACAGACAGTCACCGATATACTTAACACAGAGCTACCGATGTGCTTATAAATGTAAGCTACTGACTTACAGACAGCTACCGATACAAACATAGAGCTACCGGTGTAAGTATAAATAGCTACCGATGAAATAAGAGTTACTGACGCATAGAGCTACCGACGCATGGAGCTACCGACGCATGGAGCTACCGACGCATGGAGCTACCAACGCATGGAGCTACCGACGCATGGAGCTACCGACGCATGGAGCTACTGACGCATGGATCTACCGACGAATGGAGCTACCGACGCATGGAGCTACCGATAAACAAAGTCACTGATACAAGCATATACCAACCGATGCATAGAGCCACCCATAGAGTCAAAGCAACTAATGAAATTGAGCTACCGATGTCCAAGCTACCAATGCTGATTATCTACTGATCACTCGACTCACTGTTTGAATTTCTTTATTTCCTATCTTTATTTAATCTATCCAACGGTCATATCATGTACATTTTAATGATTTGTCAAATATCTGATAAAGGTTGTCGGATGTCAGGAACCCGTACCTCGTACCTGCAGAAAGGAAATCTTTTCTGTCTCTTGTTGCCCATGAGATAAATACGAGAAGACTACGCTGCCCAACTACAAGAGTGTGATGGATGGAATATACCAGAAACACAAGAACGAGAAGAATCAAGAAGAGAAAAACCAGTTCCATCAAGAACACAGAGAAGCTCATAGACAATCAAGCCTACTCGAGAAGTGTTCTGTGCATATAAGAAGAACACTGAAGAACTTCAACCACTACATTTTCACTGTCTATGAAACTGGAGCATACGAAACTCTGTTTCTCAAACAGAAATGAGAAGAGGACTCAGAGTCACTTCTGATCAAATCCAAAGGAGTCCAGAGCTACACTGAAATCACCAGAACCACTTCTAAACTCTACATCTCTTGTTCTGTGATTTATTATTATACTTTTCGAGCAGTGTGTGTTATCTGTTGTATCTAACACATACACTGTCTCCTGTACTCAAACTGGAGGATTTGTAAATCCTTACCAAATTCCTGCATTCTTTCTTTCCCATGAATAACAGTTGTAGAGGTCGTGTGTGTGACCTGGACAGCTGGTTGCTGTTGTACTGTTTCCCACGAAGAACAGTGGTAGAGGTCTTGGACCTGGACAGTTGTAAACTGTTGAACCCCGATCCAGGGTGTGGATCATTTTTATATAAACTTTTGAGAGGACTAAGTCTCGGCTTGAGACTGAACCTCTTGGTTACATTTGTTGTGCCATCTCTTTCAAAGTTTTATTCCGCTGCTAATCTCTTTAAAACCAATACTATTTTTAAAGTCACTTTGATAATTAAATTAGCAAGTGTTTATGTTAAGTGTAGATTAGTAAGTTAGTTTCAAAAGATAATCACACACTCCGGTGTTGATTAACTGGGAATTAATCAATCCTGTGAGAATCTAACAGAACCTCTACTTTAATATAAATTCACTACAGTTTAATTTATTATTTTATTTGGGGGTCTTTAAGACAGTGTTTTTAAATACAGAAATTTTAATTGGTACTCAATTCACCCCCCCCCCCCCCCCTCTTGAGTAAACCACTCCGACCAACACTTGGTATCAAAGGATCGAAAATACTCTCTAAAAGTACTCTGCTTTTGAACTGTGATTTTAGTTGTATTTTAAAGTTCTTAAAATTTCTGTTATATCTAAATTTTTATCTCTTTAAAATTTTCTCATCATGGACAATAGACTTGAGGGTGCTGCTACTAACCAGCCAACTTTCTTCAATGGATCTAATTATGCTCAGTTGAAACTGAAAATGAAAATTCATCTAGAAAGCATAGGTTTTGATATTTGGACTGCTATTGAATCAGAATACAAAATTCCCACTACTGCTAGATCTACTTGGGATGAACCTATAAAGACTGCTTACAATAACAACTGTAAAGCTATGAATGCATTGTACTGTGCTCTAGGAGATGAAGAGTTTAATAGAATTTCTTCTTGTAAAACTGCATATGAAATTTGGGATACCTTAGATGTTTCTCATGAAGGAACAATGAATGTTAAAGAAATGAGATTGAACACTTATACTATCAAGTATGATAATTTTAAAATGAAGCCTGACGAACCCATTTCTGACATGTATCTCAGGTTAAATGAAATTGTCAATACAATGATCTCGCTGGGAAAGGATGTCTCATTGAAGGAACAAATTATGAGAATTTTGAGATGTCTACCTGATAGATGGAGAGGCACATCTATCTCAATCAGAGAATCATGTGACATTGCTGCTCTACCTGTCAAGGAAGTAATTGGCAAGCTGATGATGTATGAAGAAGAGCTTAAAGTGAATAAAGAGGAAGAAAATGAACCTCCAAGAAAGTCTGTCGCTTTCAAATCTTCAACTTCAAAGAATAAGGACAAAGAAAAGCTTCAAGCTGTAGTTGAAAGTTCAAGCTGTGAAGACAGTGAAAGTGATTCTGACAGTGATGCTGAGATGGCTCACATTGCGAGAAGATTTAAGAAATTTTATAGGAAAAAGAATTTCTTCAGAAAAACCAATTATAAGGGTAAGTATGATCACCAAGGTAAATGGAAAAAGGATTGGAAGAAGAATGATAAATCAGATGATGTTGTCTGCTATGAGTGCAAGAGAAAAGGACACATTAAAGCCGACTATCCAAAGCTGAAGTATAAAAAGAAATATGAATATAAGGACAATAAGTTTAAGAAAGCCATGAAGGCTACTTGGAGTGCTTCTGAGGATAGATTTACTGAATCTGAAAGCTCTGAAACTGAACACAACATAAGGAAAACATGTTCTTTATGACAAACACTTCTCAGGAGACCTGCTTGAAGAGCTGTCAAAAGAAGATATGGTATTTAGACAGTGGGTGCTCAAGGCACATGACTGGAGATTATTCCTGCTTCAAGATCTTAATAAAGGTTGATGGAGGTCATGTCACCTTTGGTGACAACTCTAAAGGAAAAATCATCGGCCTAGGCCAGATTGGTAACACTGATTCAATTTTAATTTCTAAAGTTTTATTTGTTGATGGCCTTAAATAAAATTTATTAAGTATTTATCAGTTATGTGATGATGGTTTTCATGTTAAATTTGAAATGATTCTTGCAAAGTTTTTAATTCTAAGAATGTTTTGGTATTTTCTGCCTTAAGAAATGAAAATGTTTATGCTGTTAATCTGAATTCTTTAGCTAAGTAGAATATTACTTGTTTGAATGCTTTTCATAAATATTCTTGGCTATGGCACAGAAGATTGAGACATTGCAACATTCACTCACATAGAAAACTCTCTAGAAAAAACCTAGTTAGAGACCTACCTAAATTATAATTCCCAAATGATAGAGTGTGTAACCCCTGTCAAAAGGGAAAACAACACAAAGTTTCTTTTAAATCAAAGAAAGAAGTTTCGACTTCTCAACCACTTGAATTGGTTCACATGGATTTGTTTGGACCATCAAGAGTTTCTAGTTTAAATGGGAAGCACTATGTTTATGTTCTTGTAGATGATTTTTCTAGATATACTTGGGTATATTTTCTAGCTCACAAAAGTGAAGCATGTTCTTCTTTTGTTAAATACTCTAAATCTGTAGAGAACCTTAGTGGAATTAAGATTAAAACCTTGAGAATTGATCATGGTCGTGAGTTTGAAAATCAAGATTTTGAATCTTATTGCTCACACAATGGCTATACTCATAACTTTTCTGCCCCTAGAACACCCCAACAGAATGGTGTAGTAGAAAGAAGAAACTGAACCCTTCAAGAAATTTCTAGAACCATGCTCAATGAATATGACCTGCCTATTTATTTTTGGGCTGAATCTGTTAATATAGCTTGCTATGTTATTAATAGAGTCTTAATTAGACCTGTTCTTAAGAAAAACCCTTATGAATTGTGGAACAATAGAAAGCCTAAGGTTAATTACTTTAAAGTTTTTGGTTGCAAAGTATTTATTGTGAATACTAAAGATAATCTGGATAAGTTTGCTTCCAAAAGTGATGAAGGAAATTTACTTGGGTTGCTCTATTTCAAGTAAATCCTATAGAGTATTCAATAAGAAAACTAAATGTGTGGAAGAATCTATTCACATCAAGTTTGATGAAACTGATCCACATGATCCTAAAACCACTCTTGAGAATCTTGAAGAAGATTTGTCTATTCTGGACCTTAATGATAAATCTAAAGAACCTGTTATCAAAACATCCAGTTCTGGACTTTTTCCAGAATCTGCTTCTGTTGAACCCGAACCTATAGATGAACCTGAAATTTCTAGTCCAACCTTTACCAGATCAACGAGGACTCTAAAGAATCATCCTTTAGAAGCTGTTGTTGGTAATCTTGATAGAGGAACACAAACTAGAGCTTCTCTAAGGAACCAAGTTGAACATCAAGCCTTTCATTCACAGCTAGAATCCAAAAATATCAATGATTCTATCAATGATGAATTCTGGGTAATATCTATGCAGGAAGAATTAAATCAGTTTGAAAGAAACAAAGTCTGGGAATTAGTTGACAGACCTAAGGACACTTTGACAATAGGCACAAAATGGGTTTTTAGAAATAAAGTATATGAATCTGGAAATATAGTTAGAAACAAAGCTAGACTATTTGCACAAGGATATAGTCAAGAAGAAGGTATAGACTATGAGGAAACTTTTTCACCTGTAGCTAGACTAGAAGCCATTAGGATCTTACTTGCATATGCTGCACATCTGGATTTCAAGTTATGTCAAATGGATGTGAAAAGTGCATTTCTAAATGGTTTTATAATTGAAGATGTGTTTGTAGAACAACCACCTGGATTTACTAACCCCCATTTTCCAAATCAAGTTTTTAAACTTTCTAAAGCTTTGTATGGTTTAAAACAAGCTCCAAGAGCTTGGTATGATAGACTTAGCAATTTCCTTATCTCAAATGGTTTTACTAAAGGGATTGTTGATCCAACACTTTTCATTAAAAGAATTTATAAAGATGTTTTAGTTGTACAAATATATGATGATGATATTATTTTTGGATCTTCTAAAAACTCTTTATGTACTGATTTTTCAAAAAGTATGCAAAATGAATTTGAAATGAGCTTAATGGGAGAACTTAAGTACTTTCTTGGATTTCAAGTATTTCAAAATGAAAATGGTATTATTTTGAATCAAAGTAAATATACAAAGGATCTTTTAAAACGTTTTGGTCTGGATAGTATCAAGGAAAGTGAAACTCCTATGAGTACTACCTGTAAATTGGACGCAGATGAAACTGGGAAACCGGTTGATCAAACAAATTACAGAGGTATGATTGGTAGTTTACTTTATCTTACTGCTAGTCGACCTGATATTATGTTTAGTGTGTGTATGTGTGCTAGATTTCAAGCTAATCCAAAAGAATCTCATTTGCTTGCTGTTAAATGAATTTTTAAATATCTCAAACACACGGTTAACTTAGGTTTGTTTTACCCAAAAGGACAATCCTTTGAGTTAATGAGTTATTCAGATGCTGACTTTGCTGGTTGTAAGTTAGATAGAAAAAGAACATCAGGAACATGTCATTTGCTTGGAAAATCTTTAGTTTCTTGGTGTAGTAAGAAACAGAACTCAGTTGCATTATCTACTGTCGAAGCAGAATATATAGCTGCTGGTAGTTGCTGTGCACAAATTCTGTGGATGAAACACACTCTTTTGGACTATGGATATGTTTTTAAACATGTTTCAATCAACTGTGATAACACCAGTGCAATAAACATCTCTAAGAATCCTGTATCTCACTCTAGAACCAAACACATAGATGTAAGACACCATTTCCTAAGAGATCACTATCAAAAAGGTGATATCTCTCTTGAATTTATTGGCACTGAACATCAATTGGCTGATATTTTCACTAAACCTTTAAGTTCGGATAGGCTAAGTTACATTAGGCACGAGCTGGGGATGATAAATTCTCACCTATGTGAAATTCTCACTGATGTGAAATTCTCACCGATGTGAAATTCTCACCGATGTGAAAATCCTCACCGATGTGAAATTCTCACCGATGTGAAATTCTCACCGATGTAAAATTCTCACCGATGTGAAAATCCTCACCGATGTGAAATTCTCACCGATGTGAAAATTCTCACCGATGTTGAAATTCTCACCGATGCTATATTTTAAAACTTCTGTCTGCCGCCAAGAATACGAATCGTTTTATTTTATCTTACTCTATTTTAGTCGTTTATTTGGAATTCCTAAATGATAAAACTATGCCTAAGCCACTTCCTACCTCACCGAGCTCAAAATCTCTCACCTTCGAACCTTAGCTCCCAAATCGGCCAAGAACCCTAAACCCGCGATGGAAAAAACTAAGCTTCCTACCGTCAGAAATGAAAGTGTAGAACCAAAAGCTAAGAAGAAGAAGACACAGCATAAAGCCAGTGTTAGTGAAGTCAGAACTAGATCGGGAAAGTGACCAGTGAATCCTCACTTACAGAATAGAGACATAGTAATCGAGAAGGAACTGTGCGTGGAATGGCTACTGCCTAGCGAATCGTTAGTACTCGAGATTCTGGAGGACCATAAATGGGTGGATTGTTTCTCGAATAACAATGGCCCATACTACCCGAAGTTGGTAAAACAGTTCTACGAGTTTGTAAGCTTCGAGAAGTCTGAAAATGAGAATCGGGTAAGCTCTTTTTTAAATGGAAAAGAGATGTCTTTTTCTTCAGTAGAGTGGGCTGAGTGTTTAAAAGTACCACATGAAGGTGTCTCTGGGTACGTATCAAGAGCAATGCCACCTAGAAGTGACATCTTTGATTATGAAACCTCCTTAAAAGAGCTGACCGGTAATGGGAATCAAAGGCAAGTGGTTGCTACTGAAATGGATGGAGAGAATCGACTGCTCTTCAAGTTTGTTCAGAATGTGTTGATACCGAGGCGAGGAGATTTTGCAAATCTGAGATATCAAGATATCTATCTTCTTCATCTACTAAGACATGGTGTGAAAATCAATATGAGCAGATTGTTAATGTTACAAATGGAAGACATGATTAGACCAAAGTCAAAGACTAATGCTTTATTCTTTGCCAAGCTGATTTCAGTAATGATAAATGTGAAAGTAATAGCTGAGTCTCAGGATGAGACAGTTGTAGTCAGGAATAATTTCTACATCACCTCGACTGTTTTTAAGTACATGAAAATTAACTGGAACCCATGGAAGGGAGAATGGGTCAGTGATGATCAGAAGATATATGATAGGTTTAATCCTGTGGATCATCCCTCAAGACAAAAGGATGAGAGAGATCCGAGTCTGAGACCTGATGAAGAGGAACCTGTTTATAGTGATGAAACAGAAGAAGAAGAAGAAACTCCCATGGATGTTGGAGGAGATCCAGACTTGCCCCCAAGTCCTGTTGCAGAATTGGTTTATTCTAGGAAAGGAAAGGTGGAGGAAATTTTGTCTACTTATGAGGAAGACCAGTCTGTGCCTCACCAAGAAGAAGAGGAAAAGGATCATGTATCTGAATCGTATGTTTCTAGTAGTTTAATTATGAGTCCTTTGATTGGAAACTCAGCTATGCCGACTGCTAAAGTAGAAAGAGATACAGAAGAAGCTGTACCTGTATCAGAAGATCTTCTAGATGCTGCACCGATGGAACTTGTAGTAGAAGATTCTGATGAAGAGAATCCAGCACTGAATGCTGTTGTGATACATGAGAATGCACCCATTGAGGGGGAGCATCAATCTGTTCTTGGAAATGTTACAGTAGCTGTTGAGTTTGGAGACTGGGTAGAAGACCCAGGGTTTATAGTCTGTGGATTGGATTATCCGGATTCTGATAATGAGATGTCTGTGAATAGACCGAAGACCAATTATGATCTTGCTTCTGAGTTGTTGCCCGATAATGTGGTCAGATTTCATGATCTGAATAAGCTAAAAGAGGACCTCAAAACCAATTTTGTTGAAGAAGTGAAGTTAATGGAAACCTCCCTTGCATCCTCAATTCAATCAATAATGACTGATTCTGTAGTTAGTTTGGCCTCAGTAAAGGGATCTGCTGTAGTTGTCCCTAATGATTTTGTCTGTAAATCTGATCTTGTATCCATGATGAATGAGCTGAAAGAATCATTCAGTGTGTCAGTTTCTGAGATGAAGCAAAGCATTAATGAAGAAATGAAAATGTTAGAGAGATCCTTCGAGCTATCTCTAGCTTGTAATTTATCTTCTTTTGTGTTTGAGCTTATGGAAGAAGTGAAAGAGTGCCAGACTCAGTCTTCTAGAATCGAAGCAGTTCTTGAAGCCTTACAGAAGTCTGTTACTGCTTTAGACTCTTATATGAGCTCCAAGTCTCAAGCTGACAAGGACCTAGCTTATGTGAAGAGTGTAGTAAGCCAGTTTGTCTCGATGTTTGAAAGTTTCAAAACCTCAGTGAAGGATCACGTTCAATTACAGGACTCTTAAGTTCATTGCCTAATCAGTGGTTTGTCTAAGAGTTTCAAAGAAACTGTTTCCTTCTCTCTTGGCCCTCTCACATCCAAACTATTAGTTGACCTGAATCTAGTTCGAGCAATGTTGAAGGAGGAGATTGGTTCTATTTCAACCAGTGGCTCTGTGGACTCATCAGATTTGAGCCGAGTGGTTCTTTCTACAAGAGATTATGCTAGAGAAATAATGAAGATTGTTCAAGATTATATGAGAGAAGCCTCTGCCTCTCAGGAAGCCATAAAGAGAAAAGTGGACTACTACTTCACCAGAATTTTCACCAAGCATCAACTCGATCACCACTTCAAGCTGATGTTGGAACACATGAAGCTCCCTCTAGTAACTCAAGCTTTTAGAGAACAAGTGAGCCAACAAAGACAATTGACTCCTGCCTTGGAGAAATTCATGGAGAACAAAGATGATTTCATCTCTGCTATGGAAAGAGGAGGATGAATTATTATGGATTTTAGAAATCTGTTGCTGCCCTTCTTGCATGTTGATGCCAGACCAGTCATCGTACCTCCTGCTTTGCCTGCTTCTGCCTCAGCTGTCTCCACAGTCCAGCTGACTCCTGCGCAAGCTATTCGAAGCCTCACACCAATGATCACCCAAAGATCTTCAACCGACAGGCCTGACTCTGTGTCAGTGGCTCAGCCTCCTTTGATCATTTCTGTAATTCCAAAACCCTCACCTGCATCCTCACCACCCGAACCTTCTTCTGATCCCAAAGGAAAATCTCACGTTGAAGATGTGGATTGATCCAGTGGCCAGGATTTTTGATAGGAATTCATTTGTATTCTGTTTCTGTACTTTCTGACTGCTCTAATACAGAAGAACTCTTTTTTACTTCTCATGTTTTATTTTTCTCCTATATATGCTTTCCCACTTTTTGATTATCACAAAGGGGGAGAACAATAAGCGGGGGATAACAATAAGCGGAAAATGAGAGAATGTTAAATATTTTCAATGGAGAAAAATAAGGAATAAGGGGATACACATTACCTTCTTTTCAATTTTATCTCTGATATTATTGTGTTTCTTTTTACCTTCGGTACCTTATGCTTGTTACCTCTGACAACTTATGTTTATATAATACTATTTCTATTATCTCTGATGCTGTTTTCTCTGAGAAAATTGAATTCAATATTATACTCTTTACTATTATATTTTCACTATGTTAAATGCCCATATCATAAATTGTGATTATCAAAAAGGGGTAGATTGTTGACCTCACCTGTTTTGATAATCTCAATCATGTATTCATATGTGTTGAAAATCCCAATTATGTTTTCATTCTCTAGGATATTTTTAAGTATCATTGATCTATACTTTAATTCTTTCAAATCTGTGATCAAAATAATAATAATTTTTAAAATAGTCTTTGGAATATGTTAATCCTCATTTATCCATGTTTATACAAGTTATAAATTGATTCTAACACAATCAGATGTGTTCTACATAAAACAGATAAGTAATCTGCCTATAGCTTCTGATAAAGAGCTACCGGTACCCAGTCAACCGATAGACTTAGTCTACCGAAAGAGAGTCACCGATATACTTAACACAGAGCTACCGATGTGCTTATAAATGAAAGCTACTGACTTACAGACAGCTACCGATACAAACATAGAGCTACCGGTGTAAGTATAAATAGCTACCGATGGAATAAGAGTTACCGACGTATGGAGCTACCGACGCATGGAGCTACCGACGCATGGAGCTACCGACGCATGGAGCTACCGACGCATGGAGCTACCGACGCATGGAGCTACCGACGCATGGAGCTACCGACGCATGGAGCTACCGACGCATGGAGCTACCGACCCATGGAGCTACCGACGCATGGAGCTACCGATAAACAAAGTCACTGATACAAGCATATACCAACCGATGCATAGAGCCACCGATAGAGTCAAAGCAACTAATGAAATTGAGCTACCGATGTCCAAGCTACCAATGCTGATTATCTACCGATCACTCGACTCACTGTTTGAATTTCTTTATTTCCTATCATTATTTAATCTATCCAACAGTCATATCATGTACATTTTAATGATTTGTCAAATATCTGATAAAGGTTGTCGGATGTCAGGAACCCGTACCTCGTACCTGCAGAAAGGAAATCTTTTCTGTCTCTTGTGGCCGATGAGATAAATACGAGAAGACTACGCTTCCCAACTACAAGAGTGTGGTGGATGGAATATACCAGAAACACAAGAACGAGAAGAATCAAGAAGAGAAAAACCAATTCCATCAAGAACACAGAGAATCTCATATACAATCAAGCCTACTCGAGAAGTGTTCTATGCATATAAGAAGAACACTGAAGAACTTCAACCACTAAATTTTCACTGTCTATGAACCTGGAGCATACGACACTCTGTTTATCAAACAGAAACGAGAAGAGGACTCAGACTCACTTCTGATCAAATCCAAAGGAGTCCAGAGCTACACTGAAATCACCAGAACCACTTCTAAACTCTACATATCTTGTTCTGTGATTTATTATTATACTTTTCGAGCAGTGTGTGTTATCTGCTGTATCTAACACATATACTGTCTTTTGTACTCAAACTGGAGGATTTGTAAATCCTTACCAAATTCCTGCATTCTTTCTTTCCCACGAATAACAGTGGTAGAGGTCGTGTGTGTGACCTGGACAGCTAGTTGCTGTTGTACTGTTTCCCACGAAGAACAGTGGTAGAGGTCTTGGATCTGGACAGTTGTAAACTGTTGAACCCCGATACAGGGTGTGGATCATTTTTATATAAACTTTTGAGAGGACTAAGTCTCGGCTTGAGACTGAACCTCTTGGTTACATTTGTTGTGACATCTCTTTCAAAGTTTTATTCCGCTACTAATCACTTTAAAACCAATACTGTTTTTAAAGTCACTTTGGTAATTAAATTAGCAAGTTTTTATGTTAAGTGTAGATTAGTAAGTTAGTTTCAAAAGATAATCACATACTCTTGTGTTGATTAACTGGGAATTAATCAATACCTTAAGAATCTAACAGAACCTCTACTTTAATATAAATTCACTACAGTTTAATTTATTATTTTATTTGGGGGTCTTTAAGACAGTGTTTTTAAATACAGAAATTTTAATTGGTACTCAATTCACCCCCCCTCTTGAGTAAACCACTCCGACCAACAGTGTTGTTTATGTACGCTCGTTTATTTGAAGCTGCCCGAAAGCAGGGAGATTTCCCAGTTCCCTCGGTGCAAAGTGAGATTCATCTACTGGATAGAATTGGACTTCAACAGAGCATCTAAATACAATAGAGGTTCTTTTGCAATGATAGAGAGACCTTCATGTCTATAAACTAAGTGGGACATATCCAAAGGCAGTGAGCCAGGGGGAGTCAACGGGAGTGACTCGAGGGATGTAGTGAGCTATCCCAGAACATTGGTAAAGGCAGTGAGTCTAGGAAAGAGTGACTATGCCTGAACCTTTGTAATCCACAATGAGTGAAGAATAGTGAAATTTGGTATGACCGAAAACCTGTCAGCGTATGATCCTTGGATGTAGCCATTAGTGGGGAACCATGTAAAAAATGTTGTCTCGTCCCTTTGCATGTGAATGTTTTATTTATTTTCATTTCCATCATATAGTTAAAACTAGTTTCTACCAACGTGGGAACAAGGTCTGTCAGTTTAAAAAGAAAAATAAGTTGACACACTGATTCACCCCTCCCCTCTCAGGGTGCCCTGGGGTCATGCAAGTGGTATCAGAGCGAGGTTCCTGATGTTTGATCTATTTTTATTCTGCCATAGAAAATTCAGCCAGTGTTAGGGGAGTTCCCCTCTTTGATGGAATTAATTTTCAGATTTGGAAGAATAGAATGATATCTCATCTAAGATCCCTTGGAATGGATGTTCTATTTTCCACTATTCATGGTATACATGTTACTGATCCAACCAGGTTGGCTATGACCGATGTAGATAGGAAAACTCTTGATGCTGATTGTAAAGCACAGAATGCTCTCACCGCAGCCCTTTCTGATCATATCTATCTAAAGGTGACGAGTTGAACCTCAGCAAAGTCCATGTGGGATAAAGTTTAAAATATTTATGAAGGAGATAGAAAAGTGAAGGAGGCGAAACTATGATTCCTACACAATAGGTTTGATGATCTGAAGATGCATCCAGATGAGAATGCAGACTCCTTATTCTATCGAAATACTAAATTGGTTGGGGATATTCGGTGTCTAGGTGAAAAAATCAAAGACGTTGACATTGTAAAGAAAATATTAAGAAGACTTCCACCCCTATACAATGCAAAGGTGTCAGCCCTTTGGGAAAGAGATCTCTCCAAACATTCTTTGGAAGATCTGTTGAGCATCCTAGTGGCATATGAAATGAGAGTCAAACTAGAAGATTCTACTACACGAGTAAGCAAGAAAATGGTGTTCATATACATAGAGAAACTGGAAATTTCAAAAGATTGTAATGGTGAAGACGATGAGGAAAAATAAATTCTTTCTCTCATTGTTAAGAAGTTCTAGAAGGGAAAAAGAAAATTCAGAGGGAAGTTACCTATAGCTTGCTTTCATTGTGGAAAAGTTGGGTACATTGCATCTTAGTGCTTAAGAATGATTGATGATGATGATAGCGATGCTGAATACATTGAGAAGCCTCAAAAAAGGGTTTTCATGAAAGGAGACATCAAATCTAGAAAGATAGTTCTGAAGAAGATTTTTTTCTTGTGAAGAGGAAGAAGATGGTAATGAATTGTGTAATGAAGAAGAACCAAAATTTAAGTCTAGGAACCATGCATCCATGATGGCCACTATTAAAAAATCAGAAGATACTGGTGGAGAAAATCAGTTGAAAACTAGTGCATATCCCGAGTTGCAACTTAAGGATTATGTTAGTAAGCTTAAGTTTAAGTGTAAGAGTTGAAAAAAGTGGAAATCGATTATAGAATAATGAAATAAATATGTTGATCCAATTGAAGCTGGAATTGAATGACTGGAAGAATTTGTGAAAGTACGGTCTAATATCCTTGAACAAAATGACGATGTAGTGGATTTGAAGTTGAGAATTGAATAGTAGGGAAAGGTAATCAATGGACTCACATCCAGACTGGAAGAAAAATTCAAGACTGCTGACGGTATTGAGGAGGAAGTTGTTACTCTTAGGAGTAAACTTGAGACTGAATCAATTTCAAAATAATCAATGAAGAAAATACAGTTTGGAAGACTCTCACATGCATAATTACTAGAAAGCGCCAAGTGTTCTTCAGATGGAGTTGGAAAAATCGTGAGTTATCAAAGACCCACTTCCATGGGAAAGAGTGGAATTGGCTGTGAAGTTGGGACATCAACTGCTGGAAGAAAAGAGTGATAAAAGAATGACAAGATGAAAGTTAAACCTATTGAAACGTTTCCTGAAGTGTTGAAAAGGAAACCCTCAATCCAAACTAAAAGGAGAACTAAAAACTATCCTCAAACATTTAGAAATGATAGTTAGTCCATATATTCTCCCAAGGAAGAAGGTATGAGGAGAAATTCAAGTGATAAGACATTTCCTCTCATGAAGTGTCATTTCTATGGCTATTTAGGCCATACCATGTCATATTGCGAAGAGGCAAGGAGCTACTTAAATTGGGAGGATCTGGGACATCAAAAAAGGAGACTCACTTCATATCCTTCATCTTATAGAAGAAATAGTTTCTATGGATATTGTTTTTATTGTTATAACTTTGGTCACAATGCTGTTAATTGCAGTAAGAGAAGGGACATGGACCCCTCATACCAGATTTCGAGACAAGTCAAATCTAGTCAACAAGATTGTGTTGCTCTTAAAAATAGGTTTTCTCCTCTCGAAGAAGACTTTGACTCTAAAGAACCAATGTACACATATGAGATAATTGAAAGGCCATCAGTCCTCTATAATCAATCCAATGTCTCATGGAAAGAAAGGAAGAAAATTGAGAAATCCAACCTTGCAGAGGTGGCCCTCAAAGATACAAAAAGCAATAGTACCTGGATTCTGGATAGCGGTTGTTCATCTCATATGACAGGTAATGCTGGCATGTTAACGGATATCAAAAGGAAGGTTGACGGTATAGTACGATTTGGTAATGATGGAGCTCTGAAAATCAAAGGAAATGGAAGTACTTAATTAGCTAATGGAGAGATAAAGAAGAATGAAGTCCTTTACGTAGATGGCCTACGTCACAATATTCTCACCGTGAGTCAACTCTGTGACTCGGGACTTATAGTTACTTTTTATCAGAAAGGATACACTATCTAGGGAAATACATGCAATTCACTTATGAAGGGATGTAGAATAGAAGGCAACTTGTATCAGTTTGATAGTAAAGAAAATTTTTGTTACAAGACAGTTGAAGAAGAAAAACATTTGTGGCATCGGAGACTGGGACACATCAATCAAAAAGAAATCGGGAAAATATCAAAATTGTGGATTTTCGTGGACATTCCCAACCTAAAGCATGAGCGTGAAAAGTCTTGTGATGCTTGCATTCTTGGAAAGCTAGTCTGCAGTTCATATCATCCAAAGAAGAAAAGGGCATCTCATCTTCTCGATCTAATTCATATAGATGTATGTGGGCCGATAAATGTTGATGGAACTCATGGAGAGAGGTACTTTTTCCTTTTCATAGATGATTATATTAGAATGGCATGTGTTATGGTCATTCATAGGAAACAAAACGTTCTTGACTGCATGAAAACATATCGTCAAATCGCTGAGAATGATATTGGACGAACAATCAAAGTGTTGACATCTGACAATGGAGGGGAATACACGTCCATTGAATTTAAAAATTACTTGGAGAAGCATGGGATAAAACATGAGGTAGCTGCTATTAGAACTCCACAAAAAAATGGAGTTGTTAAACATAGGAATCAGTATGTGAATAACATGGCATGAACTATGTTGATAGAGAGTTGCATTCCACGACATTACTAGAAAGAGTCTATTTAAGCTGCGGTGTATATTCCAAATCGAACGGGACTTTATATGAGTGAGACGAAGACACCATATGAATTGTGGCATGGAAGGAAGCCCTCTTTAAAATACTTTCATGTTTTTGGAAGTAAATTATTCATTAGCGACAAAGAAGGAAATCAAGAAAAGTATGGTCACAATTCAGATGAAGTAATTTTCCTTGGATACTCAATGAATAGAAAAGCCTATGAGTGTTTCAACAAAAGATCTGGATGGATTTTGGAAAGTAGTGATTTTACTATAGTTGAAGAGAAAACCAAAAAATCTTCAAGGATTTCATATGCTGATGTGATATAAAGTGAATAATATAGTGAAAGTGTAGAAAATACAAATACTAAAATAGAAGAAGTTGTTCAAAACACTCAGAATTCACAACATGATGTTGACTCAGAAGAAGAATCTGAAGAAGAAACTATGGCTGGAGAGAATACAACTAAACCGTGTAGGAGAAATCATAGAGGTGAGATTGATCCATCTAAAATAATTAGGGACATGAGTGCACCCACTCAAACAAGGATGATGAGGAATAACATGAAATCTCAATTTATGTCAGTTGTGGAGCCATCCTCATTTTAATAAGCTTCAAAGGGTGAATCATGGGTGAAATCCATGAATGAATATTTAGATCAAATTGACAAGAATCAGAGATGAGATCTTGTCCAGAGACCAAAAGGTCACAATGTGATTGTTACAAAATGTATCGTCAAGAACAAGTTTGATGATCATGGAAGTGTGGTTAGAAACAACACTCGACTGGTATGTAAGGGATATTCCCAGATTGAAGGCGTTGATGTTGAAGAAAAAATTACTCCAGTGGCTATACTGGAGTTAATCAGGATTTTCCTTTTCATGTCACTCCAAAGAGGATATAAAGTCTATCAAATGGATGTCAAGACAACATTCTTGAATGGTGAACTCGAAGAAGAAGTCTACATTGAACAACCAGTGGGTTTTGTTCTTGGTATTGAGGCACAAAGGTCTGAAAACTAAAGAAATCTTTATATGGTTTGAAGTAGGACCCACGAGCATGGTATTCCCGGCTTGACTCGTATCTCAAGAAGTTGGAATTAAAAAGAGGAGGAGTAGATCACAATCTATATGTGAATAATTCTCCAAAAGATAAATTCATGGTTCTAGTATATATTGATGATATCATATTTGGAGGCTGTAAGAAGAAATTAGTTGATGAATTTTCCAATTACATGAAATCAGAATTTGAAATGTCTATGATTGGTGAGCGCACATATTTCTTGGGGCTGCAGGTGATTCAAAATAAGGATTAAACTTTCATTTCTCAAGAAAAGTATGCATGAGAGCTGCTGAAGAATTTTAATATGCAAGAATCCAAACCAATGTCAACTCTGATTGTAGTTGGAACTAAACTTGGAAAGCATGAAGATGCGACCTCTATAGATCCCACCATGTACAGGAGGATCATTGGGAGCTTAATTTACCTAACAGTGATGTGGCCAGACATTGTCTTTGAAACCTATCTAGCGGGTCACTTTCAGAGTAATCCAAAGGAGGAACATATGGAAGCAGTAAAAAAATCATGAGGTATATTCAAGGTACTCACAATTGTGGATTATACTTTGCTGCAGGAAGAGACAGGGAATTATCATTATTTTTTGTTACTGACTGGGCTGGTGATGTAGTGGACAGAAAGTGCTCTAGTGGTGGAGAATTCTATATTGGGAATAAATGCATTGGCTTGTTGAGCAAGAAACAAGAAAGTACTTCTCTTAGTACTGCTAAAGCTGAATATATCTCTTCCACATAGGAATGCACTCAACTACTATAGATGAAGCAACAACTAATAGATATTGGTTATGAGGTGAAGAAACCAATGGTTGTTTACTGTGATAACAAGAGAGCAATTTATCTTACAAAGAATATCGTTCACCATTCTCATACAAAACATATTGAAATCAGGTATCACTTTATCAATGAAAATGTTGATCAAGGAGTGATTAGAATGGATCAAGGGGGAACTGATGAGCAAGTGGATGATATCCTGACCAAGCCACTATCAGCAGCAGTGTTTGAGAAGCATCAGTTGAACCTTGGTGTTTGGCCTCCTCCCATTGCATAAAGAAGTTACAAAAATCCCCTCTCTCTAGTTATGTTAATTGTTTTTAATCTGTTTTTGGATGTGATGCAGGTTTGTGGTGGAGATACTATCCAAGGGGAGTGTGGTGTGAGCTGAATAAGGAACAATTACCAGTATTTGTGTTTATTGTCAATGGGGGATAGAGAAATCAATTCAGGCATGTTCAGACATGTAATGATTTTGTGACACATTTTGTGACACATTGAGAATTAATTGTCGGTGATATGATGGAAGTAATACATTGGACGGGATCCCAATTCAAGCTTCCTCTCTTGTTTTCTACATTGTGAATTGCTCACGTAGACTTAGAGTGTTGGAGGAGTTTATTCTTGTGTTTGTGATTTTCCTATGGATGGTTTTGTATTTAATTTATTAACTGATTGACAACAAACCCAAAGGGGGAGGTTATTGGAACCATGGTCATTATGTGCATGATTTGGAGTATGGTATAGTCTTTGTTTGTTTTCAATATTTAGCGAAAGTTCAGAATATGTGCCAGAAAAGTGATCACACAAAACAAACAGATAACATTATTGAAGGTGGCATCATTTTCTAGTGTTTTCCAAATTTCTGGACCTCAAATTTGACAAAATGAAGAAATGTCCTTTTGGCAAAGAAACTTGCACACTGAAGACTTGGGAGATTGGATACTTTCACGCCTTTGGTTTTTGAAGATCAGGAGATGAAAATATGGCAATAGAAGAAGGGAGCCCATGTTTTGTGTTTGGTCGTGCAAGTACTTTCAAGCCGAAACTTGTTCGTCGAGGGAGGAATTCACACCATTGCACAGGGTGTCCAGTTTTCCTATAAATAAAGGACCACCCCTCCTCATTCTGAAAGAAGTTCAGACTTAGAGAAATTCAGATCTCCCACCCAGCAAGTGTAGTGGTCGCACAAGTGGTGGTGGGTCGCTCATGTAGAGGTTGTGTGACAGTTGTTTGTTGCACGTCGAAGGCGGTTTGGGTGAGAAAGCGTGTGGGTCGCACAATTTTGGAGTTGGGGAAACAAGTTTCACGCATGTGTTTTGGTGACACTTGTGTGCTAGTTTTGAAGAAGCGTGACAGTTTAACATTGCGCACCAGAAATGGTTTGGGTGGAAAAGAATGTGAGTCACGCGTGTTTGGTATTAAGGAAGGTTGAATCACGCAAGTGTTGGAGGTGGACTTGTGTGCCAGTTATAACTTGTGTGCCGACTTTGAAACTTATGCACCATCTTGGGGAAGTGTGCCAGGTGTTGTTGAAGTATGCCCATTTTTTTGAAGCTACACGAAAGCGGGGAGATTTCCCAGTACCCTCAGTGAAATGTGAGATTCATCTACTGGTGAGAATTGGACTTCAACAGAGCATCTACATACAATAGAGGATTCATTCTTTTTCAATGATGAAGAAACATTCACGTCTATAAACTGAGTGGGACTTCACCAAAGGTAGTGAGATAGGGGGAGTCAACGGGAGTGACTCTAGGGATGTAGTGAGATATCCCCGAACTTTTGTAATTGCAGTGGGCTTGGGATAGAGTGACTGTGCCTGAACCTTTGTAATCCACAATTAGTGAAGAATGGTGGAATTTGGTACGACCGAAAACCTGTCAGCGTATGCTCCTCAGATGTAACCTTTAGTGGTGAACCAAGTAAAAAGTGTTGTCTCATCCCTTTGCATCTGAATGTTTTATTTATTATAATTTCCATCATACAGGTTAAACTAGTGTCTTCTGACATGGAAACAAGATCCGTCAGTTTAAAAATAAAAAAAAAGTTCACACCCTGATTCGCCCCTCCCCTCTCAGGGTGTCCCGGGGTCCTACATAAGCCTTGTTTGATTTAGGAGCGACAAACTCCTTCATATCACCTACCCTTGTCCAAGATTTGGGACTATAGGTAGAGAGGCTTCCAATGCCCTTGGTGTTGACTATGCTAGTTAGAGGTCGAGCTGACTTGTTTGATTATGTATAGACTGTGAGCTAGTGTTGGGGAAGTACCGCTCTTGGGGATATTTCTTATGATTAAGAATAAAACCACAAGATTTCATCCTCGGCATGGGTTGGTTGTATTAAGTGAAGGCTATCTTGGATTGTTTCAAGAAGAAGTTCATTTTCATCGATGCAAATGGAGATTTGGTGGTGTTTGTTAGCGAGCAAGACCCTCTGAAGGGTCAGAGGTGGTTTACATTATTATCATCCATGATGGCTGAGCTGATGTTGAGTTCTTCAAAGGTTCAACAGTTGGAATTTCTTATGGTCGTAGAAGAGTACCCAAAAGTTATTCTAGAAGAGGTTGTATCATTACCCCCTCAATGAGAGATCGAGTTTGGGATCGAGCTACCACTAGGAGCACCTATTATCTCCATGAATCCATATAGGATGTCCCCTTCTGAGTTACGAGAGCTACATATATATATATATTTATGGTTTGTTACAGTGTGGTTTTGTTCAGATGAGTGTGCCATTGTGGGGTGCACCAGTTTTGTTCATAAAGAAGGCTGATGACAGGTTTCTGTTGTGTGTTGATTATCATCACATAAACAAAGTGAATGTAAATAATTTTTATCCTCTTCCGCGTATTAATGATTTATTTGATCAACTAAATTGTGCAAGTTGGTTCTAAAATACTATCTTGCGGTCAGGATATCATCAAATGCATGTGAAGGATGGGGATATCCCGAAGACTACTTTCTGTTGTCGTCATGGGCATTATGAGTTCGTTGTAATTCCATTCGGCATAACATATTCTCCAGCTATGCTCATGGGATTGATGAACACTATGTTTTGTGAGTTCTCAGACAAGTACATGGTGGTTTTCATCGACAATATACTTGTGTACTCTACATCTGAGAAAGAGCATACAGAACATCTACGCACTATTTTGGGAGTTATTCGTCAACATCATCTATTTTGGAAGTTGTCGAAGTGTGACTTTTGGGCTCGAGAAGTCAGTTTCTTGGGGCATTTTGAGTCCCAGTAGGGAGTAGCTATGGATCCGTAAAAGATAGAAGCAGTTGTGTCTTGGGCTTCCTTGAAGACATTGTCAGAGGTGTGAAGTTCCCTTGGTCTCATGGGCTGCTTCAGGAGGTTCGTAACCAATTTCTATTGAGTTGTGACTCCTCTAACAGTAATGACCGTGAAGGATCAGGCATTCATATAGACTGATCACTTTCATTAAGCATTCTAGTATCTAAATGAAAAGTTAGTAAGTGCTCCAGTTCTTCTTCTTCCAGTAGATGGAGTTCAGTTTGATTTTTTCTATGATGCTTCACATCTGGGGTTTGGTTGTGTTATCATGCAGCAAAGATCAGTTGACTGTGCCAGCAGTTGATGCCTAGAGTGGAGATATGCAATATTTTATTCATTTGGGTGTCATTGGGGACACGAGGGATGATGGAACAAGTTGGACATGAATATTTGGATGCTTTTTTATTCTTATTGGTTGTCTTTGTGCATTACTTCTCCCCACTGCTCAAGGAAGCTGGTCTTACTTACCCTTCTTCTGAAAGGGGTGAAGACGTGTGGGGTATGCCCTGTGATTTCTTTGTTTTTCTTCTCAAGGGAGGATGGGTCTACTCTCTTTCTATAGGGGGAAAAGACTCGAAGGGTGATACATCTACCCATCGTGTTGAGCCCCCTTATGTTTAGTTTCATAAAATGTTTTTCTATAATTCCTGGGAATATGGGAATGTATTTCAGTAATGAATAATTTGAATAAATTATGTTAAACCATCGGGTTGGAGTTTTCTGGAACATAATGATGAGATTGTAATTATAAAGGGATAGTGGACTCTGGGTGTGAGGCTAATGAAATTTAATGTGGCATTGTAAACAGTTAATTATTGTTTAAATAATTAATTAATGTAAAGTGGAACTGATTAAAAGTTAATCAAGTAAGGAAATAAATATTTTTAAATGGTTTTGTGCTTATAGGATACCTAGTCTTAGATGTGGAAGTTGAAAGTCTCAGAGATGTTAGCTGCAGTTCAGTCTAAAACTAGTTTATAACCATATTGTGGTTGTGAGATATAATATATTTTGTACTTTTTGTGTTCCTATAGGCAACTCCACCCCATCAGTAAGGGAAAATGACACTTCGAGGATTCTGAGACTTGGGATTTTTTTCCAGCATTCCGGTGAGAGGATGGATGGCTGACTACCCCATTTGGCCCCGCTCTCTTCTCTTGATAGTTACTTGTGATGGTAGGTACAACAGTTAGTTATTCCCATATATGTTTGTAGAGGGCTATAATGGCTTGTGGTTATTCACACACATATTCTATGGATATATTTTCTTATGGACTACTATAGGTGTGACGTGTATAGGTTGTGATGGATTGGGGATCCTTAATCGGTGTATGGGTTGTAATGGATCCAAGTATAATACCCGACGTATGATACATGTTATGCGAGCTATAGTGGCTCCTAGAAAAAACCTAGTTACTTTGCTTATGTGGAATTGGAGGTTTTATTCCATGAAGTGCATGTTGTGGTGTTTCGCCCAACTCTCTACAGGCAAGCCTTTTTAGAGAGAGATTCTTAAGACATGCGACGTTGGGTCAAAGCAGCAAACCAATGGGGAAGTAGTAGCTGGGTACCATTGATATTCTTTACTATGTGATATATTCTTGTACACTTTACTTTGTGAGAGTATCCATGGTGAGGTTGGGAATATAGTATACTTGTTTAGGTGACCAGTTAGTTTCACTTATTGTTCACTGTGCTTTAGCATGCTTTCTTTAATTTTGCACGAGAGGCTTTGGGGAGGATCCTTCTAAATATAATGTTATACCCACCCATTTGTTATATAAATTGTTTTTAAGGTCAAGTGAATAAGGTTGGAGATAAGGTTGGTATCTACTATCTTGGGGTTGTAGTATTTGTTCGAGATTGTGGTTTCTACTTTTTTACATACTTTTGGGTACTTGTAGTTTTTCCCCTGTCAGTTTTAGCATTTTTTCATGACATTACATTTGTGTACTTGGGTTTTATTTTATATTTATGTCTGAGTTGGAGTGGGTTGGTGTATATCTTATCTATCTCTTTCACATGTGTTCACTTAGAGGATAATGCCTCCCATTTGTGTGTTTATTATGCCCTCGGTGCTAGTCTCTATCCCAGGGCCTACTGGAGGCATGACTCGGGGGTCATTATCTCCCTTCTCACATTGTCGGCCCAAGAGGGGTACACTTTGTGGGGAGGGGGTCATGATAGTAGACCATCTTGATTGCCCCTATGTTGGTTATAGGTAGTCAAGGAAACATTACTGTGACCATGTTTCATGTATTAGTCATATTATAATTCCAACATTATCATGAAGTGAATGGATACTACAGAGTTTCTACAAAAATCATACACCGATTGTAAATGAACACCGATGGAGTTTGAGTTCAGGGATGAGGTTTTTTTTAAGTATATCCCGGAGGTCGGGACACAGTTTTATTAGGATATAGGTTATGTATTAACTGAGATATTACAAGTTTTGTTTTATTCTTGGGAGATTCAAGATGGTATTGTATTGGTTATAGTTAAATCAGACGTATCAGACCATTAATGACATCTTCGATTTATCGTATTTGGGTCGTTATCACTCATAACCATCTCACACTCTACATGCATATGAGGTGGATTTATGGGTTGATTTTTCCTCTATGGGGAAGCATATATGTATCATTTATAGGAGAACAAATGTTTTCTAATGTTGTTCAGTTCATCTAGTAGGGGTGCTATGGAGCATGACCATTTACTTGATGAGACATGAGAATAGGATTCTGATGTACATGATATGTGGCTTGTGTTTTCCCTAATTAATATTAACTACCCATGTAAGGGAAAATTGGGGATGAATATATTTAATGGGTGAATATTGTATGATCCTGGATTTCCCAACAAGGTACATATTTTATTTCAGATTGAATTCGTATTTGTGGACTAATGTGAGTACCCAATGTGATCATGAGAGTATATGGGAGATTAAAGATTTATATGGAGCCCAAATCCTATCCATTTAGAATAAATAATAATTTTTTATATTTAGAAGAAACTATGTGGGATAGATTTCATGGTCACCACTAACCAAGTATGGATTGACAAGGTCTCAGGGTTAATTGAAACCATGAAACCTTAGGCGAATTCCAATGTGAGGGCCTCTTTAAATTTTGGTAGAAAGTAAGACATGGTTTGTGCACATTTTTAAAAATTATATTCATGAAATAATGTGTGGTTCCCCTAAAAATAGTTAAGGGAACATGGTTGGAACATGTTTTTGTGAACAGTGTATCCAAACCATGTGACCTAGTAATACTTGGAGAAATTACATTTTCACACTTAATGAGCTTATATTTGTAACCCATTTTATTTTTCTCTTATTATATAGAATTATAGTTGAAGTATATCTCTTTTTTAATCATAAATATAGTATTTCCACTGATTATTCATTTGGACTAATATTCAAACAACATTGGCATCATTGGATTTGCAACAGTATGTTCTTTGATGATCTGGTGTTGTTCTTAATTTGACTTCAAATGGATAGAGTTATTTAGGAGAAAGATAGTATTATCCTTTTCCAGTTTCTCCATCCATTCATCATTTTCTCCTAATCAAAATTGAATTAGAATTTGATACTATATTATTTCTTCATTGTGGACTTACCTTAGGTGTTCTACACCATTCCATTAGGGTTTAGTGTTTTATAAGAATAGTTTCTATTCTTTTTCATTCTATAAATTCTGGAAGATCACCTATAATTAATTGTATAATTAAATTGAATTAATTGATACATGTTAGGTATTACCACTATATCCATTTATTTTTTTAGAGGATTTTCCCCAACCTATCCCACCAATGTGGTGCGTCATTGTATCATGCATTTTTTATGCCACATGTTGGGTGCATGTGAGATTTTAGAGATAGAGGAATCCCATTATAAAATGATTTTAATTTAATTGGGAGAATTTAGATATGGTGACTCTTTATTTTCCTTGTTGTTACTTGAGTATTATTTAATTTTATTATAAAATGGATTTTATAGAAATTTTTATATGAGGTGGATGAACTCATAGATGTTGATTGTTAATGAAATGGTGAATGATGAGATGAATGAGATTTTATTGGATTCCTAAACCGGTACACCATGGAAGCTAATTCCATTAAATTCCATGGATTTTTTTCCCTTGGAACTTTTTTATGGTATTGGATTCCTTGAATATGTTTCCTCATTGGGATTGGATTATGTAAGATGTCATGGGCCAAGTTACCCAATGGATTCATCTTGCATGGGCTCACAATAGACAGGGTCTTTTGACATGATCCTTGGACCACTACAATTTTTTTACTAATTTTCCATCGATATTCTCTTGGGATTCGATGAGGTTTAGTTTTTCTTTGATACCGTGGATCCTTCATATTGTAGTATTTATCTTGTGATTACATTGTGAAGCCAATGTGGGTTACTTGATTATATAGTTCGGCTGTGATGAATGACATAGAAATGGTTGTATGGAATGGACATGGTGGATTTTCCTACTCTTAAATATCTCCCTATTATGTTTTTCAGATTTCAGTTATTATAATGGATAGGGTGACATTCCTATTTATATTTTGTTGTTTCCCTTGATATGGGAGGTTGTACGTTATTTTATGGGGACCTTCTTGGGATTGTATGTTTCCAATTACATGATTCATATATAACATGTCCATATTCCATAAAGTTTTTTTATAATTGTTTTATATATTTCACAATTCTTATCTTGTATTTTATGCCATAGATGTTTTATAGACATTGTTGGTCATGTCCTACTAAGTGTTTCTAACACCCTGTTAAGGCTGTTGTTGGGTACTCAGAGAGACATCATGAATGCATGTAGGGATTGGAGAAGGATAACATTGTATGATGATTTATTTTTTCTATTAATATGAGTATGGGAGTAATGGTCTATGATGAGTCTATTCATGCTAGTTGGTATAGAAATTATTCGAATTTTTGGTAGTTTAATACATGTATTAAATTGGTGTTTTGTATACCAATTTACTATATTGGTATATACAAGACATTACACATAATTGTTTTTTAAGATATTACATTTTCCGTTGTTTTTATATTTTTGTATTTGATTTTTGTCTTCTGCTTGAATGATTTAAACAATATGATATTGATCTAAATGTTTACTACTAGTGTGATACACCCTAACATGATGTCATAGTCTCCCAACGAACTAACCATATACCCACACTACAAGTTAGAAGTCTCTAGTGTTTGGGGAGGTGCACATGGGGCCATGTAACCCACTAGATTGGGGAATCGTTTGGTGGCGTCTAGACTAGGTTTTTAAAAACATATTATTTAAAATCTCATAATTCATTTAGAAAGGCTATTGTAAAAAAATTTAGACAAATTTTTTCAACTGTTTATTAAATAAATTTTGCTTTTTTTTATTAAATATTATAAATCCTATACTCTATTTGAAAACCATTATGAAATAATTATTTCATATTTTAATTCTAATAAAAACATGTAATAAATTCCTTATAAAATATGACCCTAAATTTAAATTTCAAATAATCAATGGTTCTAAAATTTATATTTTAGACATTTGGAAAACAAACATCATATCAAAATAAAATATTCTTAAACATCAATTGGGAGACGAATGAATCAAGAAGAAGTATAAAAAACCCTGGAAAAATATATTTAAAAAATTATGGCCACCCAAAACCCTACAGTTCATTACAAAATGGTTTAGAAATAAGGGGGAAAGACAATATGATTTGAGGGAAAAAAATAAATAGATTAGCCATACCATGGTGGTACAACCTTGATTCTCAAATAAAACATAGATATCATATAAAGGATGAAGAGAAATATTAATGTGGATAAAGAATCCAATGATATTCTAACAAGAGGATTGGGAGAATAGAGGGTTTGAAAATGAGGTATTTTATTTGTTTTTAATCAAAGGGATGTAGAATATTAATTTTTAAAATTACGAACATAAAATCCCATATATTATTGTCGCACTGTTTTGTAAAATATGGGCCAACCAATGGGTGATATTGGAAAATACAAATCAAACCACTTTATTTTCCTAAAGTGTACCACATTGTTAAAAATATTACACGTAGACCATGAAAACCAACATTTCCGAATTACGAACACAAATACTGGGTTGTTCCACAGTTAACCCTTACTATGCTGGAAAATCATGTGTCTCTAAAAAACATAAAAAACATAATTTTAAATACCAAATTTTACCTCAAAATTATTTAACTAAACATTTCATGAATTAATTTAATATAAATTTCCAAAATCAAACATTGGTGTGAAAATTTTATGTGTCATCACACTTTCTTCTATAAAAATTCCCTCGATCAAAGTAAAATGAAGTGGAGTAAGAAACATATTTCTTTTTTGATTCATGATAATGTAGGTATAAATAAAAAATAATTTGACATCAAAAAAAGAGTATCATTCATCATTATCACTTAGTTGATCTATCCATTCAAAGTCTCCAAAACAACTAAATTGATATCTAAAATTCATGATACCACTCCAAAGACAAAAATAACTGAACTCACTTCCTCATGCCATTATATGAAAGTACACTGATAAAAAATCTACCCACCATTTTTAATCCATATAAACTATGGTAAAATGATAAAAAATAAAAAAACCATTAGAAACACCAATAATCACTATCCCTATATGATATCCCTATGAAAACATCAATTAGAAACCAATCAAACAGTAAGGAATGAAAATAAAAATGTCATATCAATTCACCCAAAAAAATGTGTATCACAAAATACAATGATCAAATCCAACACAAAATAATGTAATGGATGGTAACAATGGGTCTCTACGCAAAATATTAACCTAGGGTCTCAAAAATTGAACCCCATCTAATGCTAAACTAGAAAAAACTATAATAAAAATAGGCCAATATACAACATGGAATGATTCTATCTACACCAAATCCTTCCAATAAGACACAAAATGTTCATTATATATATCCTCATTCTTATACAAAAAGAATCACCTAAATAACACAAAAAATCAATATGGAATCCCCACAACTAATCACATAAAAAGACTACATAGTAACCAATATCCCAAAATAATTTATCCAAAAAATTGTTGACCAAATATATCACATAAAAATAACCTCCAAATATTTAATCAAATTTGAACCATTATAGGAAATCCATAAACAACTAGAATACATTGATGAATTCTTATGATATCTCTACATGGCCTAATAAGAAATATCATGACATGTTGAACATATAAAGCTCTAGAAAATGAATGTTGTAAATGGTGCTTTGATATACATGTCAGAGGAGGATAATTTGACTGATTAGCAACCACCATCTAATAAAATTCATAATTTCTATCAAAAGGATAATCGTAGAAATTAGAAGAACTATAATAACAAGATGTTTAAGAGAGATTACAAGAAGGTCATGCATATGGAAGAAAGATCAGTCATAGGGTAAAAATCTTCCTTCATTTGGAGGGTTATCATGGAGATTATGGGCCCTCCTAAATTAATAAAAATACCAAAAACATTACTACATGAAGAGAAATTCAGTGTATGTTGGGGTTGAAAAAAATAATTTTTATAGTATTTTTTCCAAATATTTTCTTGTAGTGGGAAAAAGTAAAGAAAAAATGTAGAGAGGGATTCATGTTCAACTGATTAGAAGGATGTGTATTTTTACTGACCTGTTAAATAAGTTATCCAGGGTATTTTGAAACCGCATTCATTGTCAAATTTGGAGAATATTTTTATGTATTTTAAAACATTGAACTATAATTATGTGCTCGATGAGAAGGACGACCATGAACAAGAAACAATGATTTAGGAAAAAAATAATGTTTAAGAAGAAGAAGAAACTGCTGGAATTGGCTGAGTTTGGAATCATGCTTGAATGTTCTCTGATACAGTCGATCACTCACATGTTGAGGGAATATTTGGACTTATATGTGGCAAAGGGAACCTGTGAAGGGAATATTAAGGGTTATTTTTCTTTATAATAATTATTGTTTGATTTTACTATACACTATATGGCTGGCCCCTTCCCTTTTGTGGTTCTTATTTATAATAAAGATAAGAAAATTTTTATAGTAATTCTATTTTAAATCTAAATTCCAATTATAAATTTGATAGGAATATGAAAATTAATCATCCACATGATTTGATCATTATAATGTCATTCCAATAAAATAACCTACTCAATATTAATCCAATTTATTTTTTGTTATTATTTTTCAAAGAATTTATAAAAATTATTGTAATTCTTGTAAATGATTAATAATAAAAATAATAAACATCAGATTTTATTTTTTGTACTAACAGCTCATTATGAAAAATATGAACAAAAAAAATATGACAAAAATAAGGGAACAAATAATGTAGTGGATCAAATTTATTAATTACCATAATTCTTTACTCTAATTATTAATTTAATTGTATCTATAACTCAACCATTTTCTTTATATATACCCATTACATATCTTTATAACTCACCCCTTTTCTTCAATCTGGTGATAATACACAAGATGAAGAGTTGCATTTCCTTGATCCAGTATCGGTTTATCTATCTTCTAAATTTGCCTTATAATGTCCTAGCATCCCTCATTAATACTAGAAAATCTGTGATTTATTATAGCATCATTTTATAAGAACTACATGGATTTGTCAACGGATGGTGAATCCATGGAGACATTATTATTGATAAAGAGATGATAAGTGGTGATAAATCAATGGGGGATAGTGTGGTTATCCAAGTGGATATGGATAATTCTAATGATATAATTATTGGGAACTTCATTCAAAAACCATTAAGATATTTGGCTTCATAAACTATGTCAATGATTTTTTTATGTCTCTCTTTCTTGTGGTTATTCATCTCTCTTATTATCTTCATGAGTGATTTTTTCAAATTGGGGAAAGGGTTTCAATAAGGAATTTCTTTCTCTCCTCATTTTTTTGTATTAATAGGTACTTAGTAATAAAATCAAGTATAACATTGGTAAATGGAATATGGTGATATACAGAGGTAGGAAAGGATTATATAGTGTATCACACTTTTACCACAAATGATATTTTGTTCTTCATAAACAAAAAAGAAAATATCCATTCATGTTTTCAATATGATCATGAAAGAATATTATAAATGATGTGATAAAATCCAAAACTCAAGGAAAATAAGTGTGTACAGATCCTTGAAGTGAAATCCCATATATTCTAATCAAATAGATATCCATATGGGAATTGTAAGATGATCATTACCATGGAGTATTTTGGATCTTTTATAGCTTCGGGGAGGGTTAACATTCACCATTTCAGATGGATAAAAATTAAAATTACCTATTTAATCAGGAAAAGTAGAATATTACATTCCCAAGGGCTCTATTATAGAGTTCTAATTGTGTTTTTTCAGAAGAAAAAATAACTTATGGCCTTTATTTGATACATAGAAACATCAAGAATAAGATTGAATTGAAATGGGGGGGAATGGAATAGGTAAAGAATTCCATCATGAGGTTTCCATGGTGCCTGAAGACTTGGAGAGATAATTACTTATAGATGATTCAAATTGCACATTTTCTGGATTAAATTTCCCCACCTCACTCTCGATATAGGGTGAGTGGAGGTGATTAAGCTAAATAAATATTAGGTCATACCTCATTATCAGCCATATAATCAAGAGGGAGAGGCTAAAAATTATAAAATGGTCAAATATGTAATGTTTGGGATGGTTTGGGGTCAAATGGTAATGGTCAGGGATGGCATGGGTCTAGAGAGTAAGGTTCGGGATGGATGGGGTTTTATCCGATGGGGATGATAACACTGGTGCGACGGTAACTAAAAGAGGGTGGTGGGTCACGATTGACAGTGCTAGTGGCATAGGTGTAGGGTTGTAGAAGTGTCAGTAGGGGTCACTGAGGGGTGATGGTGGTGACAGAGGACACTGGTAGAGTATTCTTTGGGTGTGGTTGAGGGAAGTAGTGGTTGTTGAGGAAATAGGGGTTCGTGGAGGTGGAGGCGGATGCGGCCATGGAGGGAAGTGATGTGAAGGGGGGAATGAATCGGGCATTGGTGGGTGGGGTAGAATTAGTTTTGGGAATGTGTATTTATTTTTGAAAATAAATTAAAATTAAAAAAGACACAAGTAGAATTCAGTTTTTTAATATAAAAATGAATTAATATATCTGTATGAGTAGTGTAAAATTTTATAAAAAATAATATTTCTATTTTATAATATAAAATAAAATTTCAATATGTGAATATCAATTGTTAATAAAATAATATTATTAAATTTATTTTTATTTTTATTATTTTTTAATTTAATCTAATTAGATTTTTGAATTTATATGGGTTTAATTTATTTATGTCTATTAAATTTAAATTTAAAAATTAATCATTCTTGTATATAGTTATTATCAAACATATATGTAAATATATCAAATATTGTGATGATTTAAATTGTTTTTTATAAAAGGTATTTAAAATTTTATTTAATGAACAACATGAAAAAGTATAAACAGTATTGAATTTTAGAGAAAATTAAAAATCAAAATAATTTTATGATATATTCTTAATTATACCTCAAAAAATTGATATTGACTTTGGCTATAAAAAGTATTATTTATAAAGTTTTTTTGTTTTTTATTAATTTGATATTGATTAATTATTTTTTTATTGAATGGTGTATTGTAAAATTTTATAATTGGTGATAAATTATTTGCCGGTAATTGTTGTTATTTCTAACAAATTCGTGTATTAGTAAAAATAATTGTTGTTTTTTGAATGATAAAGAGGTAGATTTAATTATTTGTACCAGATTTGTTGGTATTGACTGATCAATATCAACATATATATATGTTGGAAAAATAAGTAATGGTACATAAATTTAATACCAATAAAAGTTGATATTTATTGGAATAAAACATTTCTACCGACATATATTTTATCTGGCAAAAAACTTTTATTGGTATAAATCATTTTTGTTGTAGTGATGGGTAGTGCATAAGAAATATTGGTGTTAAAATAAATATTTGGAATTTCTTTGATTCTTCATTGATATATTTCATATCTTCTTTTCCAAACTCAATACATTAATTCATGTTGTAATGAATTAAAAATATATATGTGAATTAAGTCTCATAAAAATGAAAGAGTGAAAATTATAAAAAATATAGAAATATGAAACCTAACCATCCACCCATGTTTGAGGGAATTTTTTCATCATAGAGGTTAAACAATATTTCAAACATGATTCTACCTCAAGAAGCACATTAGCATAATGGTTATGAGATATAAATTCATTGTTGAAGTTTTTGGATATATAATTTATACAAGGGAGTCTCATACTCTCATGATAATTCATGACTTTTTTCTTAATGATAATATTCTAGAAACATGGGTAGTCTGATAACCATATCTAGAAATTGGTCATTATAAACATGATTATATGATTATTTAAAAATTTCCTTTTCCATTATGTTATTTGTGTTTGTACCACTCTATCTCTCATAATTTCATTTCCATCACTAATATTAAATTATGATAATCATTTATCATAAATAATAGTGAATTAATTGTTCATTTATTCAGTCAATATTGATTCACCCACCTCTAACTAACAGTTTGTTACTCTCTGCTATGATTGTGAGTGTAAATCTAAGAGTTGTTAAATTTTTTATAGTAATTCCCATAGATCTATGTTTTATTAAATTGGTTATACATTTCATATATTATTTCTACAAAAGTAGTGAACTATATCTACTAAAAATGAGTTCTTATGTATTTTGGAAGGGGAATAAATGTATGGAATGAGAAGATCTGTCTATATATTTTATCATAAGGATTGGATATTGGTAACACCATTTATTATAGAGTATATATTCATATAGTTACTATTTCCATATATTTTCATCACAATAAGAAAATTTAATAAGATATGAAAGTATGTAATTTGTGACATTTATCCTTTTGTTAAAGGAATTAATTTTTGTTATAGGATCAAATATGGAAAAAGATAATTTTATGAAACTCCATGATATACTGTATGTAGAAATGAAACTCAAGTATTAATAGTTATAAACATGTGAAAAAAATAAAATAAATTTGGATTGGAGAATATGAGACATCATAAATTATCGTTTTTAGTGGGAAAAATCATATACCTGATTCAATGTTGTAGTGAAATTTTGTGAGATTATAATGTAGTGAAACAATTAAAGGTAACCCTACTTGATAAATTCAATATGATTATTTATTTATGTCTTGGATTAGTTTACAATGACTTAAACCAACAATATCTTCTTCCTTAAGTGGTATGAAATGAACTATCCTTCATATAGGATGGAATATTTGAGAATGGAAAAAGTTTGAAATCTATAAAAGGCCAAAAAATGATTGGAAGAGAAATAATAATATTTAAAAAATATTAATATTAATCAATGGAATTGGATGAGTTTATGTAATTTTTTTCAAGTGTATGTGTAATTATCCAAAGCTAAGTAAAAATGAAAATTTTCTTTACAATGTTACAATTATGGAATGAACTGGAAATTTTCACCATGGATATTGGGAATGACTAATAATATGTGAATAATATTCACTAATAAATATCATCAATTTGTAGGAAAATGGATGTAATTTTTTGGGATATATGAGAATATTTTGAAGATAAGATAATGAATACAAAATGAATATAGAATATCAATCAAAGTATGATACCCAATCAAGTGATGTGGATGTTAAATAAATGTAAGGGGACAGAGAGGGTGAAAGGAAAATGAGTTTTTAGGTGAAGTAAAATATTCTAATATATTCCTCACCTAAAGAAAAAGGTAGTATCAAATAGGAATAATGTGGTGATAACAGACTAAAAAAATGAAATACAATTATGTTAATAAATTTTTATAACCATGTAGTAAAATAGAAATTTTTAGTGTGAAAGATAATAAACTAAAATATTATATTTATTTACTAAAGAAACCACTTAATGTATAAAATTAAAAATATTTTGGAACAATATTAGAATGGTCCAAAAGAAAAAATGGAATATCTGAAACAAATCATTGAATGTAGGAATAATATACTCAATATTGTTATCAAAAATATCATTTTCATGAATGGGGAGTTAAAATAACTTTAGATAATGATATTTGATATATATATATATATTCACTTATGCATATATTGATTCTTGATGAGTATGGTTTTATATGTTTTCAATATGTATGTTGGAATTTAAATTCAATGCATTATGAATTACCATATTTTTAATGATTAATAATGGAATGTACATGATGAAAAGATCATGATAAAATATTTATAACGGTAAGTGTAAATTCATAGTGGATTGTTATGGATTTCTCAGATATCATTAAGTATGAAAATTATATATTCTTGTTGTGAGTATTCTTTTTAAATTATTATAAATTCACAAGTTGACATTGGATATCATTCCCGAGAAATTTTCCATATAAAATGTCATGAGTGTTGAAGTTTTTCTTACCTTTCAATGACATGTGAAAAATTAGAAATGCACAATTCGTGAAACATTAGAAGAACTAGAGAATATTTATTTTCATGAGGAGAAGGAGAGTTGATGTTGACCATGGAAAATATAATTTTTTTCATGATGAAATTTGAGAAATTATTACTATTTTATTTATTTCATAAAATATCCCTTAATATGTAATGATAATTTTTGGGCTCATGTAAATTATAAGGGTTAGCTAATTATCCATCCTAGTCTAAGCATGACAACGGATCTATGGGAGTCAAAGGTTAACAATGACCAAGGGATCTAGGGAACATTAGCTTATGGGAGGAAGAGGAGAATGTGTAGTAATAATACCCATGTATTATGGGTGATCATGTGTATAAATACTATAGATAGGGTTCCTATATGTTAGATAAGTTGGTCCAAAATCCCATTGGGATGAATATCATTTCATGTGAATGTGTAATAGGTGTTGATCCCTCATAGCTTTCTAAAATGATAAGTGGACACATGATTATTGATAAAAAACCAAGAACAATCGAATAATATATTTAGGAAATGAATAAGGCCATGTATTGTTCCTCCATTATTAAAAGTATGTACATACCATGGGCTATTATATGGAATTTATATGCACCATATGATTGTCCAAGGTTTTCATTTTCAGCATCTCAATATTTGATGGACATGCACACACTCGAGGTAAGTTGCGATCACGGTCATCCTTAATTCTATATATCATTTAAGATTATGTTGAAGGGATGCTGCATTAAAGATTAAAAAGATATCATGAATTAAATATATTTATTTCATACATGAAATTTTTTTGAATAAATATCTACCAATGAATGAAAACAATGTTGAATTCATCAAAATCAAGAATTGTAAAACACATGGATGTGTTTGAGGATGAAATTATGATGAGAATGAGATATATTAGAAATAATATGAGGAGTTATCACATTACAAGGGAGAAGTTTTTTATCAGAGTAACTATTTTCAAAATATTTGAATGATTCAGATTTATGATATTTGTTATACAAGATTACCCTCAAATATTTGAATACATCCTTGATAAGAAATAAATTTCAGAGACAAGGTGGTTCAAAGAAATATATTTTTTAAAATATTGAGGCATGAACCCGTGGTTTGGTGATGCATATATTGAGAAAATAGAATTTATAAAGAAACAGGGAATAGTGAAACATAAATTTTGGAGGAGATATTTCTAAAAATCAACTTCATACACAATAGATAATAATTCCTCGGGTCATTAAAATTGTTTCTAACACACTATATGGATTCAAGAAAAAATTAATTTTATGAAGCAATTCGAGGAAGCGGGATACCCTATTTTATTTTTCTCCTAGGATTCCATGAATCAATACAACCAAAAACCATTATATATTATCACACTATGTCTCAAGAATAATAATAATACTGAAACAATATAGTACATGAAATGAAAAAGTTTTTTTGACACACTAATTTAGGCTTGTGTGAAGGAAAATAAAAACACCTTTTTAAAGGATAATTGGTATTCTTGGGTGAAGCTTGTTGGGTATATTGTTTTCATGATGGAAAAAAACAAACATGGAGAAGGGAAATAATGGTTCATGATTAAATTCATGTTAATGAACACATGAATAAAAAATGAGGAAGACAGTGTGTGTTTTTTTGAGTCAAAATTAAGAAAGAAGAGGATAGTGGATTGTGTGAGGTCATTAATTTATATATATATAAATTACAATGTCTGTGAGAAGATAGTAGAAATATATTAATGAAGAAAAATAATATAGACAAAAATTAATGATCTTGGGTTTTTAATTACATGTAACAGGTTCATTATTACATGCATACATGAAGTAATATTCATGAATAAAAATGCATGGATCCATATTTAAATAAATGTATACATAATTAGTGAATCATAGTAGAAAATAAAACAAAATAAATAAATGAAGAATTATTTTTTGAAAGTGTTTACAAAGTATGTATTCCATGTATATTGACTGAGAAGGTAATATGTGATATGTTTTTCATGAGAATTGAATAGTTAACTAGATACTGATGAATGAAGGACTATCAAAAGTTATTAAATCTGAGTTTATAGTGTATTTAGATTGTGCATGTACTATATTTCCTATATATCGAAGAAGTTTTTTTGATCCATGTTTACATATTAAATTTATTCCATGAACATCATTAATATAAGGATTATCTTCCCAACAATTTGACATTTGATGATTAATAAAACATACAGTTTGTTTATAGATTCTTTAGTTGATCATTTTTATATTATATTGATCAGAATTGTAAGATACATCTTCCAATCATTCATGATCATTATGTCGACATGTAGAGAATATTTTTGTTACAATAGGAGTGAAATGCCTCATTTGATAAACATGATTACCCAGTAGATATAAAGTAATCTAGTGTAGTAAAAGGATATGTTTTAGTGAATTTATTAAATATATTTATGAAATGGTGGTTCTAATATATTCACCATAATAGATTACTAGTATTACCAGTATAATAAATTCCACTAAGGATTATATAATATTTCTTTCTTAAAAATTATAAAATAATTCCTGGTGATTGAAATAAATTAATATTTTCTAGTGATAAGAAAATTCATGAAATAATTTATAGATGATCACAGAATGAAGTATGCCTATGTACTGAACCCTGTAGAAATATTTTTGAGTTCTTGATTCTTTTTTATCTACATTTAATAAGTCTATTATTGTTAAGAGATCACAATAGATAAATTCATCCTAACTATGCGAGAGGTTTGAGAGTAAGAGGTGATAATTGAAAATATATTATCAATTCTATAATAAGTTTAGTAAAATGATTAACCACCAAACAAGTGTGCCTACATGATCCATCAAGTCTCTACAATTTTTAAAAATTTCATGAGGGTCCCTCAACATCGGTTTTCAAATCCGTCAATAATGTTGGTTATATATAAAAAATAGTTTAAAATTATTATAATGATACCATGAATATTGGACATTACTATTTGGATCATCGATCATTCATTTTTTAAATTATTTCTTGTATGTAGTGAAAATGGAATGAAGGTACTTAAATCATCCTAAAATATGAATGCACCAATTTCTAAACTCTCTTTTGGTTAAAAATTAATATAATTAATGAAAATTAAAACTATACAGAACCCTTTATTGTCCCTAAAGGCATAAAAGGTTAAAGTATAAATCTCATAATCATCCGAAAAAAATCAAAGGACATAAAAATGAGTATATTTAAATGAATATATTTCTTATCCAGATATATTAAGCAATGGAATGTTGTTTTAGGTGATGGGATTGTGTATGGAAATATAATATCTAAGGAAGTATAATTCAACACAGCCATAATTTTAGTGAGTCTCTAAATGGAATGGGAATAAAACTAATATATTTAGAGTATATTTAATATCAAATCAATAAGATTATGTAAATTTGAATAAGTTCTTCAATTATTTTAAAGAAACGTAAGGGTGTTTTTATCATCCCAAACACAAAAACAACAATTTTTTCACTATTTTACATCGAAAATTAAAAAAAATTACAATAAATCTATTAAAAATAGTAATCATGATTAGGAATTAATTTTTTTAATTTCTTATAAAGTCATAAATAGATAAAATCCATTAGTACCTGATATTGGATTCTTTTCACATATGACCATTGAAAAAATAAAATCCAATATATTTAATAGTATTATGGATGATATATTACATTTGGTAAAAATGGATCACAAAATGAAAATATAGTTTTATTGAATTTGATTAATACTAATAAATTAAGTTATATTCTTTTTATCAATGGACCAAGGCATATTTTTTGCGTATCTTATCAATATAATAGTTCAAATGTGGTGATATTATAAAAGAATAGATGTTTCGCTAATAGAATTAATGTTAATATATTTTTAATGATCGATGTGAAAATGTTATAATCTATTCCATATTTGAAATTATAAATTCACAGTATTAATGATAATGAATAAATTAAATTAGATATAGAATTAAATTATTTTTCATTTTAGGGAAAACATGGACAATATAACTAGACATGAGGTTTTGAAAGAATATATGGATGTTGAACCATAAATGTATCAAAACATATGGTATATCACATAATGAAAATTTAGTGAATATTAGAAACATGAATATTTTGATAAAATTAAGAAAACCTCTAAAGTTATTATATTCTAATGTTTATAGTCTAATGAGATTACGGTCAAACAATGGATATTGGTATTTAAATAATTTTATTGATGATTTAACTCATGGGAATTATATATATTCTATGTGGATTAAATTTGAATATCTTTATTTATTTAAATATTTTTTTGATGATTACTAATAATCAATATGATTTTGTAATAACTAATTCATTTTGAAAGATAATGGATATAAATCTAATAATAATAACAGTAAGTAATATTTTTGGAAACAAGGAGTATTATATGTGTATATAGCTCCATATAAACCTAATGACATTTTTTAGCTTAGTGGATGAACTAACATTTTTAGATATGGAGAAATAGATGGTAAGAAAATATCTCACCACAATTTTTCTATAGAAAAGTCTCAAAATCAAATTCTTATATTCTCAATTTGCTGTTAATTTTATATATTTCCTCTCATATAGTATATAATATATGTTTTGAAATGAATTAAAAATTGAAATTCTTAATGGTTTTTAATTTATCTTATTATATCAATATATAATGAAATATTTTTATAATGTTTGATATGAAAACCAATGTTGGTATATACCTAGGATACAAAATATATATAAGGAGATAATATTAAAAAAGTAAATTAAGAAATGTTGTTGATAGATGTGATGTAATCATGTTGAAAAAAAATTATTTACAAAAATAATCTCTCACAAATGAGGAAAATTAAGATTATATTAGAGAATTGATTGGATTGAAATAGAATATTCTATAGAGAAAGCCATATTTATAAAATACCCAGGATTAATTAGATTTATTTAGTGGTGAGGAATCACAATAAAAATGTGAAAATACGTTTTTATGACTTATAAATCATGTTGAATATAATAAACCTCATGAAGATATAAATAAGTGTGCTCATGTTAGGAAAAATTTAATGAATTCCAATCATATATTCTTGTGTTCACAAGATGACCCAAAAAATTGTTATTGTATATTTTCAACATAAGGATTTAATATTATTGGTCATGATAGAAAGAATAAAATTGAGAAAAATAGTAATACGGAATTTATGTAAATTGAAAAAGGAAAAAATGTGATAGGGATAAATTGGATGTTTTTAAATAAACTGAATGTGAAAAGTAATGTGGTTTGGATCCATTATCATCATATTTGAAATAGAAAATATCAAATTAAGGGTATTAATTTTTATAAGATTAGTTCAATATTAAATTGTTTCCAAATAAAAATTTTCTTCCATTTGAGTTATACTCAATGAAAACCAAATTCATTCTAAATGAATTTAAGGTGATTGATTTTGAATAAAAAACATGATTCATATATTTACATTGATCAATCATAACTATTTTCCTTGAGGGTGATGGTTCTAAATTTTGAATATTGTAAAATACCATGTATGGGATAACATGAGTACCATATTCATTGTATATGATGATGGAAAAATAAGGATATTGAAATTCATTATATAAATTGTATATTTTATACAATATTTAAATGGAGAAGAATAAAAATCATTTATAGTTAATATTTAGGTTATTTTGAATTTATTATCAAAAACAAATATTGACCTTTTATGAAACGAGAATAAAAAATTAGGACACACTCTAAGGAATCTATGATTTATGAAATGAAATTATTTTTTTCTTTCAAATTATGAACATAATAGGTTTGATCATTTTCCTGCATGAAATGTATGTTAATATTTTTTTGAAGACATATAGAATGACTGAATTTTTAGAGGCCTCTACTCCAATAGATCATGGACAAATGTAGACCACTGTTGTTGAATTGGGGAGTAAATAAATCATTATATTGTTATTTATAAGGTTATATACATATAATTCTATATATGTAAAAAATTGTGTCATTATGGGTCATAAGTATTAAATGAAATTTGGATTATTTATCTCTATAGAATGGTGTGTATCGTGAATTGTGATTCATATCATAATTAGAGCAGTTTGGGATCCCATGAAATAATTTTTACATGAAAAATGTGTTTTATTGGTACCTAATGGTTTTAGGTGAAAATTAATGGATTTTAACATTGTATAGTTAAGAGATTTTATAGTATGTGGTTCATTAAACTATGATTGATGAGGATTGAATTGGGATAAGGTCCATGAAAGGATAATCGCACAGCAACATGGAAGGGTTTTATCATGAGGATACATGAATCTAATGAACCATTATATATGTGTATCTCATCACGGTGATGTGTTTCGTACTTTGAATATAACATTAATTTATTAGGTATGTTAGTGGATCATGAGGGTCAAACTATAGAAGGGGATTTCATGAAATGATGGTTACCTCTATAAGGAACATTACATATTCTAAAAACCTATATGTATGGAATCATTATATCTCAATAAACCCATTATATATTCCTTGGTGAAATTATTCCATTAAGTTTTATCAATCTATGACCCATGGGTTGCACCATAAAGTCTTATCCAATGGGAGGTATCATCATGTTCGCTATGAATGCAAGGATGTGAGAGGGAAGTCTATACCACAAATATAGGATTCCCAACCATGAAGGATTAAGCCATGAATTTTTCAATATTTTAGAACATGTGTTCCATGGAATTTCAAGAGAGGGTAACCCAAATAAGGATTATCATGGGTTATTACTCCTCATAGCCACCTATTAAGTCATGACCAAAACCAACCCTATGTTGAGAAATCAAAATGTGATTCTTAGAGTAATTCTATAATATGAAATTTCAATTATTTTCATTTATAGGGGATATATTGACATTTCATAGTAATAATTTTTTATAATTTAGAAATAAATTGGTCATGGGTAAGTGTAATTTAAAAAACTCATCTCTCCTTTATTCCTCTCATTGATAACCCTTAGTAAGGAGTTTTATAGAGGCATTCACAATAGTGATTTGAGGTATAAGTTTTCATTTTATCCCTAATTAGTCATACAATTTATTTCCTTCATATTTATGATAAATTAGAATAACATTTCATTCATGTTAGAATATATTATGGTGGAATCATCATGGTTGATGAGGGTTTTTCTATTCTTAGATAGAAAAGATCTTAGGAAGATGATTGTACTATCTTTTATGCAGTTTCATCCTGGTATGATATTTCTATATGTATAATTATTAAATTAATATTGATTTTAAGTGTAAATTCATTTAAATTGTTTTGTGATTATTTATACTACTCATTCATCATTGTAATTCATAGTTTTGATATGTAGTGGCCAATAGGGATTCGATGGGACCTGGATCGGGCATTTATGTGATTGAAAAAGGGGTATATTTATGATTGCGTTATGTATTACCTATAATATAAAATGATATTAATGATTATTTCATATAGTTCATGTATGTATTGAATTCATGATGTAAAGAATGTTTTTCGAATGAGAGTGGAATTTATAATGGACTCATTTGGTGAAGGGACTTCGAGGTTTTGAGAAACTGCACTAGTGGTCATTGGGAAATCAAATGTAATGGATGCTATACTTGTTATGTGATAAAATAATGTTATTATATTTATTTGAAACCTATAATATCTATAGTATTATGTATCAGTATTAAATACCCTAAATTGTATTTGTTTAGGCTACTATTTCATTCATGATACAGATAGGACTAGGGGTGATGAATGCCTTGTCTTCACATATCACTGGTGTTGAGGAATATAGTGATAAGAGTGGATTTATTTCTTTATGTGTGCTTGGATTGGGAAATGTCATTTTGGGATCGTGGAACTTTGACGTGGAGGGTTCCCTCATGGTGATGGGATTGCATGATATTATATGTGGGATGATAGTTTATACAATGTTATGGTTCATGAGAAATGTCATGATTTCATTCAATTCGGTTTCAATGGTTTTCAATATTAGTTATCCAAAAGAGATTCTTGATTATAGGGATTGGGATATGATATGAGAAATGAAAGGGGATAAGAACATATCCTCTTCATATCATGATCTTGTGTGCTTAAAAACCCATTATGTCACAATGGGGGAAGGTTGTATGTTTGTATTAATGTATAGAGACCAATTTCAGTTTATAGAACCCAACTTACACCCTTATGGGTGGGATGCGAATATTGTAGATTTATTTATATCATGGTGGAATAATTAGACATTATTTTACTATCCTATGGGGATAATTGGCCATATGACAAGATTATGGAATAATAGGCTAGCAGAGATAAAATAAAGGGACATGTGAATCATTATGAAAATTTGAAAGGAATTTTGATGAAATTTTTATGTGTATGTGTAGATTACATATTTATTTTCTGCATAATTATATGATTATATGTATGTAATCTCCTTTTTCATAATGTGTGGCAAAGGGCGACCATCTGAGATAGGGTATGGTTGATGATGTGGATGTTTAACCTTAACATGAGTTATAAGATTATCATAGGGACTAATATATTTGAGTGGGTATGGTCCAACATGCATATTATTAGAATCACATTAATTGATAAGGTATCTTAATAGACAACATTGAGTGAGAGGATACCGGTGAATGATATAAAAGTGAATCTATACATTATTTAATAGTACAGAATTCAGGAATGGGAATAATGTTATTTATGTGGTGAATGGGATATACCACAAGTATGAAGATGGTGTAAGTGTCATGGAATGAAATAACACCTTAATTCATAGGAAACGGTTGGGGTTGAAGAATTAGGTAACTACTCAATATATGTATGTATATTAGTTATGGTTGGATGACTTAGTGGGATTTTTATACATTATAACCTAGAATATAGAATATATGTTTTTAAATGTAATTAATTTTCCTTTAATATTCATTAATTGGTATATGATGATCAATATTGGTATAATTAGGTGTGAAACTCTAAGGATATATTTTGGACACACTTTCTTAGAGACATGGTGCATTTATAGACCTTAGGGCTGTTTTGTTGTTCTGAGAACATGTTATATGGTATATTGAGTTGTAGTGTCTCTTTAGGGATTTAAATAATGGTTAAGGGGTGGCATATGATGTGTAGTTGAGTCTTTTCAATGTTTTATTCATCATTTTGTTTTTGTATGACATTTTCCTAATTATATATAAATTGGGATATATGATATCAGGATGTTCATATTAAATTTTTATAGATATATTTGTTAATGGATATCAATTATCTTAAAATATTATGTGGATGATTGTTGAAAATATGATTCTTAATAATTTTTTTAATATTGAGAGTGTTTTTCCCAAATATATGAATTTAATAATCAGCATTAGTAGTCAGCCTCAATTATAGGGGGATATTTTCTTGATTTCCAAAATTCTCTAGATATGTATTGTAGAGTAATTTTATTGAAGTCACTAAATTGTTATATTATATAATCTTCATTTTTCTATAAATTTGGAGATAGTTTCTATAAATATAATTTTTTTAGAGCCTGTCATAGACCTCCATGTGGGGAGTTTTGAACACTATTCATGTGGGAATTCTATGTTTCCAAGGTTATGAGATTCTATTCTTGATTTTAACTATTTCTATTAAGATGTATATTCATGTGTGATGTAAAAAATTGAGATCGTTATTTGTTTTGGATCATGGACATAATGGAATGTTGTTTGTATACATGAAACATACATGTCATATAGAATTAAAATAAAAATTTTCTAGCTATGTATGTTTGATTTCATACATTCATGGGGGTTTTGTTTTAAAAGATATAGAAACAACTTATAACAAGTTTTACTACAACATATTTTTGTATCATTCCACTTAGTTGGATCATGTTTTTTTTTTGTAGTGGTTTTATAGTTCCTATTATTTGATATTCTCTGATGTTAAATATATATACCCTCAGTGGAAGGGTTGTATAGTAACCTCTGGTGGGTTGGATTAGGGATCAAGGTCCATTTTGATGATTCACTATAGGTGACCTGTGTCTGATAATGTTTAAAATTCACTGGTTTTTCTTAATAAGATGGTAACCTTGTTGATGTTATAAAAAATGGTTATAGAATTAACTTTGTTTTTTATATGTAAAGTAAATTTTTTAGTTATAGATCTATAGTTATATTTGTATATTCTAATTTATTAGGTTCCTAACGATTATGGTTTTTGGGTATAATTTTCAATTAGGTGGTGTCTATTGATCCATGATGTTTGGGTATAGAATCAGTAGAGATTTTCTAGATACTATGTAGTGTTAGATAGATGCATGGGTGGTGTTTGTTATGTGATCTTTGGTTAAAAAATTACTAGTATTCATTAGATTATTATATGAGGGTCTCGACAGTGATTCTAATTATATAAGATTGAAATTAAATAGATTAATTCCTATTTTTAGATGCACATGAATATTTTTTGTTGTATTTCAGTCATTATAGAACGAGTGTAATTTTTTTAGTTAGTAAATAATCGGACACCCATTGGGTCTTGATGAGATCAAGATGGGTAATTGAATAGAACATGTGAGGGGTTCGTGGAGGTTCACAATGCCCTGGGAGGAGGATGTGTCTTATTAGTGTAGCCTTTTTAGGGACGTCTTATTGTGTGGATACAAGTGATTATTGTTTATATGTTGCATGTGTTTGATTTAGATCATTAGAATGGGATTTGATTGTATGTTTTTGTATTTTATTAGGTACTAGGGGAGACCTAGAAACAATAATAGTGATGGTTCATAGATTTGTTTCATGACTATTTGGATCGGCGCATAGATAAAGGATATATAGTATAGGATAAATATTATTTTAGAATATTAAAATTATTGAAATTATGGAACCTATTTGTAATTATTCTCAAGAAAAAATGAATGTTAGTCAATATAGTAGAGAGTGATGTATTGTGTATTAGTGGGTGTCACCCTCATTATGGGACAATTTTAATGAATGTTAAGGGTCATTTCCATAGTATTCAAGGAATGTGTATGGATTTTTGTTTTCTGATTGGACTTGTATATGTATATTTCATTCATGTCCAGTCATTATTAATGGTAATTGAAAAGACATGGACCTTGGAGATTAGCTGTTTTAGTGTATCAAAGTGGTGTTAAGGATTCTTCTATAGAGGGGAGAACATTACCAGTCAGGGATGTACAACACACATGTAGATAGTGTTATAGATAATATCGAATTTTTTAGTGAATTTATGACATTCCCTTAGGATATTGATGATAATTTTGAACTTATTTTGATTAGTTTCTTTTTTAATACAATTTTTGGGATTAAAATTTGATGTTGGATACAGTACATGCCTCTGCATTAGGAACTAGATGGAATTAAGTGTGGTCCTTTAGTGAGTCATATATAAGGTGTGTTAGAGCTCAAGGGAGATTATGATGTTAGATTTTGTTTCTTTATTATCCATTAGTGCAATGACACTATTTTTTGGGATTAATTGTAAAATCCTGACCATGGTCCACATAACATTATCCCTAACCTAGTGGGTCAAATGTACTCATTCGTGCCTTCCTGTATGATAGAGGCTACTGACATGAAGTGAACGTATAAATTTGTTATAGTTAAGATACTATACTATCTTATCATATTGGAACAACATATACAACCAAAATAATTAATTATTAGAAGAAGATATAAACATAATTAAAAAATAAAGAGTACAAGAATAATCAATTGTACAACAGATTAATAATCAAAAGTGATTGTCCAATGTCATATACACGACTGCATGGCATGATGATACAGAAAAGGGGATCATGGTACATGAATATACAATAATTATAGAGAAAACTCAAAAAATAAAACACAGTTTCTCCACTATAATCTTTATTGTATTCTCGCTAATCAAATTCTATGATCTTTATATAGGAAATGAAAATCAAGAACTTATATAAAGTCACTTTCCAATAATCATACATATAGATAGGTCATCTTCTTAGGTTCCAAATTCATTCTCATTAGGGTGTGAGATTAAATACCACTTAGACACACCAAATAGTATCTAAATGTAATCCAAGTAGTTATCAATGCTAAGAAGTGAGTAACTATAATTAACTAATTAGAAATGATTAATAAATAATGACACCTTGCTCATGTTCCCAAAGGACACATGGAAGATCTACATTCTTTCATGAATGGCTGGAATGGAAGTCTGATTAATAACTATATATATAGTTATATTATATATATATTGTTTATATATCGCATCAACCAATATAAACTAAGAAAATGTGTACATAAGTGACCATACACCTTGGAACTAGTTGTTGGTTGTACCATGGTGTAACTCTAACATCTCTAACCAGTCTATTGAACCTACAAACTCTAGAAAAGAGTGAATTCTCTAAATCCTATAAATAATTAAATTTTTTATGCTTGACACATGGAATGGTGAATGTGACATCATGTTAACACTCAGAATAAGGGATGGGGTGTGTCAAGTCCACTATCAAAGCATAGGGTGTGGTTTTAGACATCATGTTTAACACCTAATGTAAAGGAGCATTATATCGTCATTCTAAATAGAACCCATAACATCCAGCCATAACCTCTATAATAATGTAACCATGTTTATATCCAAATACATTAGGCATTACCTATCACATGTCTCATTATTCATGTCTAACTACAACAAATAATTATAATTAAAATGATAATTCCATAAAGCATAAACGAATGATATGGACATACCACCATTAAAATTTTATACAAATTAATCCATTATATTATTTAATAATGGAAATAAATCATGAAAAATCCATTCAATTTCAAATATTCCATTGAATTGTACAAATCATGATAATTCAATATGTAATGTTAAATAGTAATTTATATAATTCGTATATCAATGGGAAAGTACAGACCTAGTCAGTTACCTTTATAAGACAAGAAAATCACTAATGAGGTTCTTGGGTTCATTTTTCATATATATAATAGACGGAATTCACTTTTTAACCCAAGATGAACACTTTGGCGGTGTTTTTTCTTTTTAAAAAAATAACATAATTTGAAAATTCAATTTGGAACACCCAATAGCAGTCCATAATAATGTTCAACTTTCTCTAATCTACCAAACTAGGATTAGTATGTTTAAATAAAGTTTTATAGAAAAATTGAATATAAAGAACTCAAAAAATAGGTGAGGTCCAGCAAATTTTGGCATTTGACATAATGATAGAGCTACAAAAAATGAAAAATAATGGGGAAAATGATGATACCACCTACTATAGGGATTATAATGACTTCTATAACATCCAAGGTAAATGAAGAATAATTTATTTTCATACGTATTAATATTTTTTTATTAAATATTAATTTTACTTTAAAAGGGTTTCTATGTTCTATAGCGTACCTGATACGCAACAACAGGTTTCTTTGAAATCTTACGTTGCACACTAATAATATAATATTATTATTTAAAATAGAATTTAAATATTAGCCATTATATTGGTGGGAATTAACAAAACTAACTACAATATTATTATACAGGTCTGTTAAATGTATTTATTTTTATCCAATAAGAGTTATAGGCTTAAAATGTGAATGAATCTAATTTAAAGTAAAGTTTGCATTAAAAGTTTGATTTACCACCTTTTAATGGTGAACCCTATTTAAGTCATGTTTTTGTCACATTAATATATTATATTTGGCCAAATTAAATCCTTTTATAGAATGGGGACATAAAAAATTTACTTTGTGTAAATTTGTGGATTTTTCTGATAAAGTTCATTTTTTATGAATAGTGAAAATTTTGTATTTTAATTCAAAATTTCATTTTAATATAATTTATTTATATATTTATATTAACTTTTTAATTGGTTATAAAGTGTAATTAGAATATATTTTTACCATTTAATCTAATGTTGGTCATTGGAATGAATTTCACTTTGAAATTGCACATAAACAAGTATCAACTTTTGATATTTATTGTTTCTTAAAAACATGCTATTTGATTTGATAATGGGAATTAATTTTAAATTAATTAATGAAACTTCTATGTTTATAATATGGTAAACTATACATCATTTTTGAATTCTGAATATAAAATATATCTTAGGCTGAATTTTTTGTATTGTTCTGAAAATCTTCAATTTTTGATGGATAGTGAAACCACTTAGTAATAGTTTAAAAATTGACTTTTTCATTTAAATGAAATTTTACCACTTCTGTGATTAGAATTTCAAAACTCTGACATACATGGTTGTTATTAGTAAGTAGAATTTGGTTCAATAAGAAGAAAATAATTTTTGGTGAATAGTAACTTTTGACTTTTATTTACTGCGATTAAAGGTAAATAGGGTAATTCAAGGTAAAAAGAATATTATAAAAATATAAAATTACCTTAAAACTTGACCAAACCTTATTGGTTGAGTCATTTACGACCATGATAATCTTTGGGTCGGTTTTGGGACCCCCATTGAGTGACTTGGGAGTGATAATGACACTTTCGATTAGTTAACTTAAAGTAAAGGAAAATTTAACAAAAACAAATATCTTTTAGTAAATTAATTTTAACAAGAAGTTATATAAATTATATTTTAGACTATAAATATTCATTGGAAATATAAAAAGAGTTCCTACATCATGGTAGTTTTTTTAAAAATTAGACATCAAATAAATAAAATTATTTAAGACACAATAATGATGCAGTATTTACCTAATTAATAAATGATTTAAATAAATAATATTATAATTATTAAAATAACCTTCCAAACCTGTCCAATTCTTATTTTATGATTTTATTTACACCATGAGTCATCTTATATTCATATTTAATGATTTTTGGATCTTTAGAAACCGAAGATAGGTTTTTAATAAAATAATAGTTGAAAACTTTCCTAAAGAGCCCCGCATCCCCAATATAAAAGGACACCACTTATAACCAACTCCTCACACCTCTCAACCCTTTGGGCTCATCCAAAATCTGACCAATTAATCTACATACATCCCTATAATCTTTATAGAATCCTTACTTTAGGAAGAAGGCACTTCAAGAAGTCCTTTTGGTTCAAACCAAAGGAAGTTACCCAAATTAAAGGGAATGATTCCTCTTAACTTCATTTATTTTATTTTACTTCTCCAACCCCTAAAATATTTTTATTCCTTAATTTTATTAAAAAACCAGTATCCTCAATATACTAGAATTTTCTTATGATAAGGATTTTAACTACAAGTACACACACCTCAATCTAATGGGTGAAGAACTTATTGTTACTATGGATGGAAAACTAACCCCTCACAAAAATGATGATTGTTCGATTATATCCCACCACCTCTAATGTTGGCCATTAAGATAGCACTATATTTTTATATTATATATATTATTATTTTTTCTTTATGCTTCTGTATTTTTCTTATATAGAATACCTTTGTGGTTTCCATTATGGGTAAATGCAATAATTTCATTTGAGGATGTGTAGACTACCACCCCTCAAAGTGATATAACTTGTTAATGCCATATGTGGGAGGTATAAAGGAAAGTGTTAAAGATATTATATATGATTTTATATTGTAATTATAATATACCTATGTATCATTGTGTTTTAATTCCATTAATGTACGAAATATAAATCAAAGCAGCGTTCATTCGTACGTATGACTTACCGTCTCCATGAATGGTGCATTTAATTTCTTATCTCCAAAATGTTATGTACTGTTATAAATACATATATATACTGTATATAGATGATGTATATGATATCTAAATCATGAATATCATTCTGGAGATAATGGACTATTGACCACATGGAAAACTTATAATTATATGGTGTTCATTTGTGACTCAAGTACCAAATATCAACAAAACAACCATTATTAACATAAATGATTACATAATGTTTATAACATGTTAATAAGTGATATAAAAGGAATAATAAACTTTAAAAATGTGTTGAGGCAAGTAGAAATTAACTTTAGTTAGTTATTCAGGAGATTAAAGAATGAACAGGTGAAGTCGGACAAGAGGTAAGGGACTTCGTCTCAATCTCCTTTCATTGAGGCATATTTCCATAAAATATAACTTATTCTTTTACACAATGTATAATAAAACCCGTTGAATTTTACTTTCATTCAAAGGGAATCTATTTTCTATGAAGCGTTTTACTAAACGAAAAATAGAATATTTTTAATGTTTGTGGTGACAATGACCTCTCTACCACCGTAATCGTTATTTGGCTTCCTCTATAAGCCTTAATGTTTTTTAAAATGAAAAGGAAATCCCTTATTATATTTATGGGTGTTTTGGTATTGAAAATGGTTTTTTTGATATGGATTTATTATTTCATTATCTTGAAATTATTTCTTGTGATTTCAAATTAATTTTTTTAGTGAAATTTTTATATTTTCAATATTTTATGAGTTATGAATTTATAATGGTACTTGTACATTTGACGGGTGGTTACATGATATACCAAATGACGGGTGATGCTGTGATAAATCAGGACATGTGGTTACTATATAACATCCAATGCATTGGTTATGGCAGTCGACCGTATAGCTATTCCATTTAGTGATATGTGTGGAAGTCGATTGTATGGTTATTCAATATAAGTATGTTTATGTCCCAAGTTACCTTTATTTTTTATGTGTTCTTTAAAAGGGTTTTATGGTAATATTTTGGTTAAAAAATGGTAAATAGTGGTTTTTTATTCAGTGAAGAGTATTTACTACTTCATAAAGGTGAAAAGTATTACTTATGTTAAAGTATTCATGGTTTACATGGTGTTTTGAAAAACTAAAATTTTTCCTTCTTTGTGTATCCCTTACTGAGTTTTTATGCTCATCCCAAGTTTTTGAAATGTTTTTCATGTGACATAATGTGGAATAGTGTCAAGGATGGGATCATGGAAAATTCATGTTGTCTTAAACATGGAACTAGACATGACTCTATTTTAAAGAGTTCTTGTTTTTTGAAAAAAAATGAAAACTGATTAGAAGTGTCTACTTTGAATTTTTTTGGAAATTAAATGTAATAGTTATGGACTAATTCTCTAAAACTCTAAACCTGAAAATATCCTTAATGTGAATTATTCATTTACTTCATGATTATATAATATTTTATGGCTGGGTCCACATAGTTGGTATCAGAGGTCAGTTTAGACAACTTTAGGAGTAAGGGTATTGTTATATAAATGTCCATAAATTAATTTATGGTAATATTGAACTGATATAGCTTTTATAGATTACCATGTTGCTTAGACTAATATATTTCTATGTTCATAATGGTTTTCCGTAGAGGAAACGGGGCAGATATGTTGGGAAGACATCAGGAGGAAGACAACCTTCCAAATGAGAAAACATAGATGGTCAGAATCATAACTAAACTGTTTGTTGCAGTGATGGAACAGTTGACTCAGGATATAAATGGTGGTGGTATCCATGCATGGGATCAGCCATATCAACCACAGAGGAACATGTCAGTAGTGGTTCATTTCATGAGTCAACATCCCCCATCATTCAGAGGATCATCTTACCCTGTTCCAGTTGAAGGGTGGATTAAAGCACTAGAGAAGATTTTTGATGTCATGGGTTGTTCAGAACATCAAAATGTTATTCTCATTGTTTACCATTTTGAAGGTGAGGCTGATCAGTGGTGGTCGATGGTGAAAAATATCAGGGATAGTGAGGTGATTGATGGTCTTGATTGGGATGAATTCAAGGTATGTTTCTTGAGAAATAATGTCCTAAGGTGATTCATCTTAGGATGGAAAACACATTCCAAGAATTAAGTCAAGAGGATGACTCAATGGATGCTTATGAAAAAAAATTCACTCGACTGGCAAGGTATGCTCTACATTTCATCTGAGATCTTGATAGTAAGCTAAATCGATTTTACACATGACTAAAGCCAAGATATTGAAGATCATTAGCCTCTCGTGAGTTCAAAAATTATGAAAAACTTTTTCTATTTGTGGAGAAGGTTGAAATGGAGTTTTTGAATGATCAGATGTTTGTTGACAAACAACAGAATAAGAGGTCCAGTTGGAAGGAAAAGGGAAATAATTCATCAAAGAAGCCTAGAGGTAAGACAATTAAATATCCAACATATGAGAAGTGTGATAAAAATCATCATGGAGAATGTTTATCAAAGTCTGTAAAGTTATTCCGGTGTGGTAAGTCTGGTCATATTGCTCGTAACTGTAAGGAAAATGATCAAGCATGAAATGAAAATCCATCAGTATGATGTTTTAAGTGTAATGAAATGGGTCATTATGCAAATGAGTGTCTAGTGAAGAACTTAACTGAGGGAAAGCATCCAGACTACAAGCAGAAAGGGGTGGTGAAATAATTTGTGACTACTTCAGCAGATGTTGGGCCATCAAACAATCTAGTATCAGGTACAGTTATTGTTTTTTCAGATTATGCTAATGTGTTGTTTGATTCTGAGTCTACACACTCTTTCATTTCTGAGATGTTTTCCAATAAATTGGAAATTACATCTCAAGATATTAATATGAAACTTTTGGTAAAAACAACTCGAGGAAATGTTGAGACAAAAAGAAAACATATCAACCTTCATGTCCTTGTGTGCGGGAAGAATCTACCTGTAAACCTTATTGTTTTACCTCTAGTAGAGTATGATGTTATTTTGGGCATGGATTGGCTTTCTGTTTATCATGATAAGATTTAATGCAGATCTAAAGAGGTTTATTTTCATAAATATTTTCAGTTAGTGTACAATAATGGAACCTTGATTTTGATAACATATCAGGCAGCTGAGAAACTAGTAAAATATGGAAATGAATGTTACCTTGCACATATTGTTAAAATCAAAGGAACTATTCAGATAAATGATGTGCCAGTGGTAAATGAGTATCTTGATGTTTTTCCTCATGAGTTGCCTAGTATTATACCTGTTCTAGAAGTTGAATTTACTATTTACTTAGTTCCTGATTCTATTCCAATTTCAAAACCCCCATATTTAATGGCTTAAATTGAACTTTTAGAGTTAACAAAGCAATTATAGGATTTATTAGATAAAGGTTTCATTCAACCTAGCACATCACCAATGGGTTCTCATGTCTTGTTTGTTAAAAAGAAATAGGGTTTAATGAGACTTTTCATTGATTATAGTTCATTGAATAACATCACTGTTAATAACAAGTATCCTTTGCCTCATATCGATGATTTGTTTGATGAGCTCCAGGGAGATCAGTATTTTTTGAAGATTGTCTTGAGATCGGGGTACCATCAGTTGAAAGTGAAAGAACCGATAATTCTGAAGGACGTATTTCATACTAGATATGGCCATTATGAATATTTAGTTATGCCATTTGGTTTAACCAATGAACCTTTTTTATTCATGGATCTTATGAATAGAATTTTCTGTGAGTTCTTGGATAAGTTTTTGGTTGTATTCAATGATTATATTTTGGTTTCATCCAAAATTAAATAGGAACATGAATGTCATTTAATGGTTGTCTTTCAAACCTAAAAAGAAAAGTAACTATTTGAGAAATTTTGCAAGTGTGAGTTTTGGTTGCAAAAAATTTATTTTCTTGGTCACATTGGTTTAAAAAATTGCATAAATGTTGATCCTGCTAAAACAAAAGTTGTTGAAGAATGTCCAAGACCCACAAATATAACCAAGATTCATAGTTTTCATGGTTTGGCAGGTTATTACCGGAGGTTGGTTGATAATTTTTCATGGTTATCTAGTCCAATGACTATGTTAACTTAAAAAGGTTTTAAGTTCATTTGGAAAAAAGAATGTGATGATTGTTTTCAGGAATTGAAAAGAAGATTGGTGAATGCTCCAGTTTTGGAACTGCCTTCTAAAAATGGGGAGTTTGTTATTTACAGTGATTCTTCAATGAAAGGACTTGGATGTGTCCTTATGAAGAATTACCAGGTAATTGCTTACACTTCACGTCAGTTGAAACCTCATGAGTTAAATTACCATACACATGATTTGGAATTATTTGTTGTTGTTTTTCCTTTAAAATTTTGGAGGCATGATTTGTATGGATTAAATTGTAAAATATATACTGACCACAAAAGTTTTAAGTGTATATTCACTTAGAAATAATTGAACATGAGACCGAGGAGATGGTTAGAATTAATCAAGGTTTATGATTGCATGATCCTTTACCATCTAGGAAAAGAAAATAAATTGGTTGATGCTTTTAGTCGAAAAAGTAATGTATCATTAACTATGCTAAATTTGGAACGAGATCTTGTGGTTTTTGATTTTATGAACTTTGGAATTGAAGTTTTTGGTGTATTAAATTCATCTATTTTTTCAGGTGTTAGTGAAATCATCTCTATTAGACAAAATAAAGAAAGTGCTGAAATAAGATAGTGAGTTGCAGAAAATGGTAGAGTTGGTTTAGAAGGTTATGTTTCCAGATTTTAACATTGATAATGATTTTTTTTAGGTTTATGAAGAGATTATGTGTACCTTGTGATTCACAGTTGAAGAATAATTTGTTATGGGAAGCTCATACTTCTTCGTTTTCAGTTCATCCTGGTAGTACTAATATGTACAAAGATCTTTATGAGTATTACAAGTGGGATGGAATGAAAATAGATATTGTTGATTTTACTATGAATTGTTTGAATTTTCATCAGGTTAAAGCAGAGCGGCAGTTTCCGAAAGGGATTCTTCAGTCTTTACCAGTGCTATAGTGGAAATGGGAAAATATAACCGTGGGCTTTGTTGTGGGATTACCAAAGACATCTCAAGGAAATAATGAAATCTGGGTTATAGTTGATTGATTGACTAAATCTTCTTATTGCCTTCCTATTCGAGATACATTGTATATAGATCAACATGCTCAGTTGTATGTTAAAGAGATAGTCAGTTTTCATTGAGTCTCCCTCTCCATTGTATCTGATCATGATCCCAGGTTTACTTCTAACTTTTGTAAAGGCCTTCAGAAGTCATTGGGTACTGAATTAAATTTTAGTACTGCTTTTCATCCTCAATCAGATGGGAAGTCAGAACGAACAATTCAGACCTTGGAGGATATGCTATGTTCTTGTTCACTAGATTACAAGGGATGTTGGGACCAACATCTTTCTTTGGTTGAATTTTCTTATAATAATAGTTTTCATTCCAGTATATAGATGGATCCATTTGAGTCATTATATAGAAAACACTGTCAAACTCCAGCTTTTTGGGATGAAGTAGGTGAAAGGAAGTTGATGGGACTAGAATTGGTAGAAGAGATGGCAGAGAAAGTTCATTTTATTCAGAAACACATGAGAACATCTCAAAGTAGACAGAAAAGTTATGCAAATAACTAGAGGAAGGATATTTCTTTTGATTAGGTGATCATGTATTTTTCAAGGTTTCTCCATGGAAAAGTGTGATGCATTTTGGTAAGCAGGGAAAGTTGAGTCTGAGGTTCGTTGGACCTTATGAAATCCTTTATAAAATTTGATCAGTTGCATATTGAGTGGATTTACCTCCAATTTTATCCTAGGTACACAAATTTTTTCATGTTTCGATGTTGAGAAAGTATATGCCAGATCCATATCATGTTTTGAGCCTAAAGGTAGTTCAGTTGGAAGAGAATCTCTCTTATGGGGAACAACTAATCCAAATTCTTGACTGAAGAGAGATAGTGTTGCATAATAAGGTAATTCTCCAGGTAAAGGTTTTGTGGAAAACCATATAGTTGAAGATCCAAATGGGAATCTGAAAATTCTATGAGAGAAAAACACCCCCACATATTTTGATAAGTGAATAAAAATTGCAAGCACACAATTTCCAAAAGGGGGGAAGGTTGTAACATCCTATGTAAATTAAGAATAAGAGATTTTCATACTTTTTAATATTTGGAAATTAAATATTAATTTTTACTTTGAATGGGTTGCTATGATCGATAGCTTACCTGATACTCAACAACGGGTTTCTTTGAAAAATTACGTTGCACACAAATAATATAATAATATTATTTTAAATGGAAGTAAAATCCTAGATGTTGTATTGGAATAAATGAATAAAACTAACTACAATATTATTATAAATGTCTGTTATATGAATTTACTTTTATCCAATAAATTTTAAAGGCTTAAAAAGTGAATGAATCTAATTTTAAGTATAATTTAAATTAAAAGATCAATTTTCCACCTCTTAATGGAGAGACCTCATAAAATATAGTTTTGGTCACATCAATACATTCTATTTGACTAAATAAAAACCTTATTTAGAATGGGGACATCAAAATTCACTTTGTGTAAATTTTTGGAATTTTTACTATAAAGTTCATTTTTTTAATGAATAGTGAATAATATTGTATTTAAATTCAAAACTACGTTTTAATATAATTTTTTTATATCGTTATATTATATTTTTAATTGGTTTTAAAGTTTAATTAGAATATATTTTTACCATTTAATCCAATGTTGGTCATTGAAATTAATTTCACTTTGAAATTGGACATAAACATGTATTGATCTTTTGATAGTTATTGTTTCATAAAAACAGGCTATTTGTTTTGATAATAGGAATTAATTTTAAATTAATTAATGTAAAATATATGTTTATAATATGGTAAAATAGAAATCATTTTTGAATTTGGAATATCAAATTTAACTTAGGATTAATGTTTGGTATTTTTCTGAAAAAACAATAATTTTTTATGAATAGTGAAACCAATATAAAGTCGTTAAAAAAAGGAAATTTTCATAAAAATGAAATTTTACCACTACTCTAAATTGAATTTCAAAAATACAACAAATAATTTATTTATTATTATGTAAAATTTTGTTCAATAAGATGAAAATAAATTTTGGTGAACAGTAACTTTTGACTTTTATTTACCACAGTTAAAGGTAAATACATTAATTCAAGGTAAAAAGAATATTATAAAAATATCAAATTACTTTAACACTTGTCAAAACCTTATTTTTTGAGTCATTTAAGACCATGGGCATCTTTGGGTCGATTTTGGGACCCCATTGAGCCACATGGGAGTGATAATGACACATTATATTAATTAACTTAAAGGCAAAAATGACAAAAAACAAATATCTTTTAGTAAATTAATTTTTACAAGGTTCTATATAAATTAATTTTTTGACTATAAATATTAATTGGAAGTATAAAAATATTTTTGACATCATGGTATTTTTTTTAAAAAAATAGACATCAAATAAATTAAATTATTTATGACACAATAATGATGTTGTATTTACCTCATTGATAAATGATTTAAATAAATAAGATTATAAATATTAAAATAATATCCAAAACCTTTCCAATTCTTATTGGATTATTTTATTTTTACCATCAGTCATCTTATCTTCATCTGTAATGAGTTTTGGATCTTTAAAAACAGAATATAGGTTTACCATAAAATAATATTTGCAAACATTCCAAAATAGCCCCTCCTCTCCCTTATAAAAGGACACCACTTATAACCAATTCCTCACACCATTCAAGCCTTTTGTCTCATCCAACCTCTGCCCAATTAATCTCCCTTCATCCCTCACATCCTCCTAGATCCCTTACCTTAGGTAGAAAGCACTTTAGAAAGTCATTTTGGTTCAAACCAAAGGAAGTCACCCAAATTAAAGGTAATGATTCCTCTTAACTTATTTTCTTTTATTTTACTTCTCCAACCCATAAACTATTTGTATTATCTTATTTTATAACAACACCAGTATACTGAATATACTAGGATGTTATTTTGAGAATTATTTTAACAACACTTCCACACACCCCCATCTAATTGGTGAAGAACATACAGTTTCTGTGGATGAAAAACTAACACCGCAGGAAATGATGATTGTTCGATTATCTCCTACCGCCTCTCATGGTGTAAATTAAGATGGAATTTTATTTATATGTGATATATATTATTTTTATTTCTTATTTATTCTTCTATATTTTTATTTTATAGAATACCTTAATGGTTTCCATTATGGGTAAACGCAATAATTTCATTTGAGGAAGTGCGGACTACCGACCCCTCAATGTGATATGACTCGTTAATTCCATATGTGGGATGAATAAAGGATAGTGTTAATGATATTATATATTATATTATACATGATTTATAATATACCTATGTATCATTATGTTTTAATTCCATTAATGTATGAAATAGAAATGAAAGTAGCGTTAATGCATACGTACGGCTTACCATCTCCAAGAACAGTGAATTTCATTTCTTATCTCCAAAATGTTATGTATGATTATAAATAAATATATATACTGGATATATATTATGTATATGATATCTAAATCATGAATATAATTTTGTAGATAATGTATTTTTGACATCATGGACAACTTGTAATTATATGGTGTTCATTTGTGACTCAAGTACCAAATATCTACAAAAAAACCATTATTAACTAAAATGTTTACATAATGTTTATAACAAGTTAATAAGTGATATAAAAGAAATAATAAACTTTTAAAAGGTTCTTAAGAAAGTATAAATTAACTTTAGTTTTTTATTCAAGAGGTTAAAGAATGAATGGGCCAAGTCAGACATGAGGTAAGGGACTTCGTCTCAATCTCCTTTCATTGAGGAATATTTTGATAATATATACCTTCTTCTTTTACACGGTGTACAATAAAACCCTTTGACTTTTAATTTCATTCAATGGGAATATTTTTTCATTGAGTCATTTTACTAAATTACAAATTGAATGTTTTTAACATTTGTGGCGACAATGACCTCTCTGCCACCATAATCGTTATTTGGTTTCCTCTATATGCCTTACTGTTTTCTAAAATGAAAAGGAAATCCCATATTCTGTTTTTGGGTGTTTTGGTATTGAAAATGGTCTTTGAAATGGATTGATTATTTTAATATCTTGAACTTATTTCTTTTGATTTGAAATTAAATGTTATTAGTGAAATGCTTATATTTTCAATATTTTATGTGTTATGATTTTATAATGGTACTTGGACATTTGACATGTGGTTACTTGATAAACCAAATGATGGGTGGTATCATGATAAACCACGATGAGTGGTTACGTTATAACCTCCAATGCATTGGGTATGGAAGTTGGCCGTATGGATATTCCATTTAGTGATATGTTTGGATGTCGACCGTATGGTAATTCCATTTAAGCATGTTTATGTCCCATTTTACCTTTATATGTTATGTGTTCTTTATATGGGTTTTATGGTAAAAATTTGGTTACAAAAGGGTGAGTAGTGATCTTTTATTCTGTGAAAAGTATTTACTACTTCATAAAGGTTAAAAGTATTACTTATGTTATATTATTCATGGTTTACTTGCTGTTTTAAAAAACTAATAGTTTTCCTTCTTTGTGTATCCATTACTGAGATTTTTATGCTCATCCCAAGTTTTTAAAATTTTTTTCACATGACATAATGTGGAATATGGTCAAGGATAGGATCGAGGAAAAGTCATGTTTTCTTAAACATGGAACTAGACAAGACTCTATTTTTAAGAGTTCTTGTTTTGTGAAAAAATGGAAACTGAATAGAAGTGTCTACTTTGTATTTTTTATGAAATGAAATGTTATAGTTATGGCCTAATTCTCTAAAACTTTAATCCTAAAATTATCCTTAATGTGAATTATTCATTTAATTCACGATTATGTAATGTTTTAAGGTCGGGTCCTTGTAACTTATCTTTTGATGGAAGCCTCATATTTGATATAGGTTGTGGAAATTCACAAAAAAAAGTTTGAATCCCTAAAAATATAGAAAATGAACATGAACCGAAATTGTAAAATGCATACATGGATAACCCTAAATCAAAGGTAACTGTAATGGAGAGTATACCTCTAGCTATCCAGTGAATTTGATGGATCTTGGATCTGAGACCAGACATGGGATATATTAGAGATCCAATTTTACGGGAGATTTTGTATATGGAAGGAGGAAAACCATTTCAACCACAAGAAATGGGATAGGGGAAAAGGACAATATTGATTAATGAATAAATTCAGGAAACCTGAAATTACACACTTATGAAATAGGGCACATAGTTTGGCCACACGATTGGACAAATCAAGTACCAACCACGCACAATTCACTATATAAGGATCCCCCCCATAGTTATGGTGAAGAGTTTCCTTAACCATGTGCAAGATGTGAGAAATACCCATTTAAAATTTATGATTTTATTCACATGGTCATCTCCCTAGAGTCACATAGTTTCAGGAAAACTGTACGACTCTTAATTCACACATGTTTTGTCCCACGTAGTTAGTAGAGATCTTGCATGTGGGGCCCTATGTTTTCTAATAACCACATGACCCATATATTATTCCATTTTCTGGAAGTATATGAATCAAAATATCCCTAGATTCTAATGCTTCCTTCTGTAAATCATAGTTCATTTTTACCAAGATTAAATGAAATATTTAAATTAAAAAAATGATATATACAATTGTGAAAAAAGGTTCATTACAACCTCCCCTCATTAATGTAACTCATCCCTAAGTTGTTCTTCTAATGGTAAATATGTATCATCAGAAATAAGTTATGGATATTGATCTACTAAATTAGCTTTGTGTTCCCATGTATTTTCTTTTACTCGGTCATGTTTCCATAGAACCCATACAAAAGTAATAAGTATTCAATGGAATTTCTTCATGCTCTGATCCGAAATATGAACTAGATACTACTAATTGGAATAATCTACATCCAATTCAACCTCAATAGGCTAAAATACATGTGATGGATCTAGATGATATCAGTGAAGAAAAGACACATGAAATAAAATTTTCATAGACATGTATTTTGGAGGAAGTTAAAACTGGTAAGCTAGTGGTATAATCCATTTCACACCCATTAAGTGTCTAACTAACCTTAGTGAGAGGATACCATGCATTAAAATATCTCAATAGAATGGCATAGGAGAGACTCTCATGAAAAACCAATCTCAAACATGGACTCAATAGGTCACCACATTTGGTTGGAATAAGACTACTATATAGATTGATCTCTCATCATGAACGTTTTGAACAGTTGGACCTTCTCTCTAGTCTCCTAGACAAGATATGGTCCAAGCATACCATCCTCCCCTACCTTTGGCTTGCATATAGGTTAACTAAAATACCTATCACTTAAGGCATCATAAATATTCACCTTGATGGTAGCCTAAAATATATTATTATAAGAAAAAAATAATGAGGGGAATGTGTTTCTACCATGATCCAAAAATTTCAATGACATGTGCACAGAGGACATCATGTAGAACCTTAATCTCACTTTCTAACATTCCATTGGTCTTATGGTGATAGGCAGTGCTCAAAATCACATGTGTACCTAAGGCCTTTTGAAACCCCTAACATAACCATAATGTATTGTGAGAATCTACATTATAATTGATAGAATAAGGGTCTCTATGAATATATACAAACCCCATGACATACAAAATTTATAAATAGTCAATTAAGAGGTTCTCTAGATTTGGTAAGAACACTAAAACCTTCATAAATTGATCAATGAAAACCCATACTATATCATTTCCTTGAGGTGATATGTGTAGGCCAGTCACAAAATCCAATGATTCATCATACCATGTCTACTTAGAAATGGTCAATGCATATAAAATCCCTTTCAGTCACTAATATTCTACCTAGACCTAATGATAGGTTTAACCCCAAGTGATGAATAAGTCGCTCTTAATTTTCATACTCGGGCCCAAAAAGAGGAATCATAGATCCCAATACATTTTGGTGACAGTAGGATAAACCACCCATGATGAGGAATAGAATTCCAACATAATCCTCTCTCTAATGGTAGTTGGGAGCCATACATGCTCATGGAATAACACTATATCAACCACATACATAGTCCAACATCAAAATGTATCATCATCCATAATTATTTACATTATGAAAAGTCATTTAGGATCATATAGTTTCCTCATTCTTACTTATTTTTGTATAGTATATGTCTATGATAAGGTGTAGAGGATAGTACGATCATCGTTATCCTAAATCTCAATGTGAATCTTTAAGAATATTGAAATGGGATTCAATTCTCCACTAGCCTCTTGGACAAAATTTCTCCGAGTCTTCTGATTCAGAGCATCATCCACTACTTTTCCCTTATCAGGTATGTAGGAGAGCTAAAATAAAAATGATTGTAGCTACTCAACTGACCTACGCTACAAAAGATATAGATATCACTGTGTAGAGATGTACTTGATCCTTTTATGGTCAGTGTATACGAAAAAATTATATTCATGTAGATAGTGTCTCCAAAATTGTAGAGAATGATCTAAATGATCTTACTCAAGTTCAGGTGATTGGTAATTCCACTCATGATTCCTCAATTTATGAGACTGGTACATGATAACTCACTCATCCTCTAGTAGAACATCCCCAATCCTAATACATGATGAGTAATATTATAAATTTTATCTCATTCTTAGTTTGGGAAGATTCAATATTGGTGCTAAAGTTAAATGGACCCTCAACTTCAAAAAATGTTTCTTCACAATCTACGAAGAAGAAAAAAATTCACACCATTCTTTTACATGTCCTTAATCCGCACAACAAGGAATTATAAACCCTCTATGAATCATCTATAATACCATTCTAGCCACAAGAAACTCTAAATGTAAAAAAATTTCATTGTATACTCTCAAGAAACTATATCTCTCTCTTTCTATCGGTCTATTGAAACCCTTGACTCTTAGATAATATGACCCATGAAGTGGATTTTATTGATCATGAATTGTAATTTACCAATCATTGAATAAATATAATTCTCTCTCAGTGTATTCATCATGATCATAATATGGTTATAATGCTCATGTCTAGAGTGTGAATAAATTATGATATCATCAAATAATTCTAGATCAAATGAATCTATTTATGGTTGAAAAATCAAATTAATTAGTGAAATGAAGACATAAGGAGAATTATAGAGAAAAATGAAAATGGACAAATAATTTTACCAACCATACATTATCCGGAATAATTTTTGTGGTATGTATGTTGACTTGAAAATCACTGGATAATATCCCGACATTTATTCAATATTTGGAAAAAACTATCAACATTGAACTATTCAAGTATTTCATTTATTCTAGGAAAGTGATACTAATTCATTATCGTGATTTATTTAAATCCACTATAATCTACACAATGTTTGAGGGTAAAGACTAACATCTTGGATAAGAGGACCAATGAACACCATGGAGATGTGCGGGGGCATATGAAGAATTTATCCTCTAGATCCTCCAATTTATTCTTCAGATCTATAATATCCACTTCTTCAATCCTATAAAGATTAATTTTGATGTGTTAGAATCCTAGGATTAAATCAATATAAAAATATACTTCTTACACCATAGTTAGACTTGATAAGTCATTAAAAAGACCTTCTTGAATTAACAAACTATTGGATGAAAAATAATAGGTTGTAACCCCTAGTCCTCAATCAAATGACTAGAGATTTATGTCATCACACTACCCATCCTCTTCTTCTTGGATCATGTAAAATTGTCTTGAACATCCTATTATCCCATAGGGATGTTATTACTACCCTTGGATGATGAAAAAATTACCCTCCAATGATATTAGTCAATATGACCTTCATAGGTAACTAATTGGTCCATCCTAATTATTACCTAAAACCAAGGAATTTCTAGGATGATAATATTCAATATGAACAGGTATCCCCATATCTCATAGAGAACATACATATAATGGATAAAAACCTTTGATAAGAAAGCTAACAGTGTATCAAGCATCACAATGCCATAGATGTGATCAATCTTGAGGCTTTGACTTCCAATTACAGTCTCATAAATAAAAGAATGAGATGTACCTATGCTTAGTAAACTAGAAACTAATGTGGTTTTTACTAGAAGAGTACCTCTTATAGTAGATGGTCCATTACTCCCTTCCTTTCGCATAGGTTGGATAATATGTATCATGCATGTACCATGGCCCTAAGTCACTGAAAGGATATTCTTAGAAAGACCATATGCTAACATGTAGAATAATTAGTCTAACTTCCTCTTCTTTGAATTATACTTAATATTGAATGGCCACTAGCATTACATCTTCCTTCCCGGTGTGATCTTACTGGCCCCACTCTAGAATGTGGGGTAGGGGTATATCCCTACTCATTATGAGCTTATAGGAAAGTCATACAGAAATTCTGAATATGGAATATCCTTCCACGGTCTCTAAACTCTACTAGATAGCATAAGATCTGAGGTTTCATGTTTCTTGGCTTTCTCACTATTAAAAACCATAAATTTTTTATAATATGGATCATTGATACTACTACAACCACAAGAAGCCTCAAAATGTCCCTTTCTCCCAAAATTATAGGTACGGAGAAATCTAGGTGTCGAACTACCCTAACTGGAACAATAAACATCCAACAAAATTCTCTCTATGATAAGGCCATGCTTTAAGATTTCAAAAATGGTCATCAACCTAGATATGTTGACTTTTGATTGGATGGAATGTATCAGCCCATCCTCGATTCTCCTAGCAGTCACAATATAATCTCCAACAATATATATAAGAAACAACAAAAACTATATAAAATGACAGAGTATTATATAACATATATACTTACCTTATATAGGTTTATGAATTTCTATCTCTTTCATCCATCAGAGTGTGGGGAAATAGGTATTCATAGATAATAGTATGGAAATATTCTCATACCTCGTTATTATATTGATCTGCATGGGTACTAACATCCCACCACTTCTTGGAATAATCATCTAGCATACACATAGAATGCTTAACCCTCTATGATAGAGGCATCTCTAGATGCTTGTATATATATAGAATAGCTTCGATCCATGATTAAAAAACATGTGGCCTACCATCCTCCAAATAGGTGGGGGATGATAATAAGGAATTCTTGATTCAAATCTTCTATACTCAGGCTATGTAGAATTTAACCTTTCATTTTTATTAACAAACACAAAAATATCACATGAGACTTGGTGTTAGCACCCATTTTATGAACAGAAATAGGTGCCATAGGTGGCACTATAGGGGGAAACAATGGTGGATCAAGCCCTTACACCATGGGTGTATGGTATTCACTTCCTTTAAGGTGTATGGATAGAGAAGATAATATATTATTGTTACTAAAAGGACAAAAATACTACTAGAAAGGTATTTATATAATTCAAAAGATCAACGATAAAAAATAGGAAATGTCCAAAACCTTCCTATAAAAATGATCTCACCCATCAGTCTGCACATAATTCCAGCACTCAGTGGTATATAAATACCATATCAAGCCATAAATACATAATTGTTACACCAACTACACAATACTAAGTCCAGGTTTGTTATAAAGTCTCTAATTCACAGATGTATAAGATATGTGTTCACATTAACAGTTATTTTAATTTAAGATTTGATCCTATTAAAAGTATAAAATCACATTATATGGTTGAATTATGTGTATTAGAATTATTGATCCATAAGGATCCATACTCCTTATGAAAAAAATATAATCCAATTAACCCATACAATACCATGTTCTAGGCCATGCGACCAAAGGCCCATAACTCAACATACCATAATTAACTACTTAAGGTGTCTTGTTTAACCTATGTATAAAAATAGCTTTATGTTTAGATAGGCGCATGATGTATCAATAATTTTTTCCAATCCCTATAAAATATTTCACCACACTTCAATACATAATCAAGGAACTAATACTATAAATATGAAAAATTAATGCTGAAAATAAATGTGATACGGACAAATGCATGGAGTATTAGTCATCTTGTGTGAAATATGATTCATGATATGAAATCCATTATTTCATTGATCCTTGGTAAATGTAATTAAAATTTCAAAATTACCAATATCATTAACATCATAGGACAGGTGTGTCACCCAATGGTGATGTCGTATCAACCATAAAGTGAATAATACATAACTACAATTACCCATCATATGTAATTTGGGTATTACCTAGACATGGGTTAGCTATATATTGGAACCTAGTAAATTTTAAATACCATTAACTCGTAGTCTCCTATATAATCCAAAAATAGTAATGAAAAGGAAAAATGATCTTTGATGCCACTTTGTAATATCCCAACTTGGGGTCCACTAAACCTGTGCCCTGAGTAGGTGGGTCACATGACCTTAAGTACACATCCCTGTATGCCAGAGGATATCAATTAGCAGTGAGGGTGTAAAGGATCCATGGTAGGGAGACTATACCCTCTCATTATAGATTCCCAATACATACAATCAAAAACATACAACAAGAGAATAAGATATAAATATATTTAAAAACAACCATTGGAAGAGTAAATAACTGAAAAACTAAAATATAATTAAACGTAGCTATGAGGATTCATAAACATGGATTCAATGAATTTTGATTTAAAAAAGGAGAATATGATACATTCATATAAAATATTTCTTTACAAGAAATTAAAAAATTAAAAATGGATTCTCTACTAGATTCTCGAGCATATGATCAGTCATATGCTTCTAAGATCCATATATAGAAAAATCATATCAAGAACCTATATAATGGAACTTTCCCTTATCTATACCAGTAGTCATATGATCTTCTTGGATACCAATTTAATTCAGAGTATGGGTTGAGAACAAATATTTGTAGGGCACAAACAATAGTGTCTTAAATAAATTAATGTAGTTCTTATTGCTAACAAATGTGATAGTATAAGTAATTAATTACCAATGCTAAATAAATAATAACCCCCCCACTTATATTCCCAAAGGACACATGGTGAATCAACCTACATTGTCTCATGGTCAGAATATAAGCCTGATAAATAACAATATATAATAAATTGTCTATATATAGTATATTATAGTTTTATATTTCATCCACATAAATGAACCAAGTATTTACATATGTATGTTTTCATATAACTGGAACTAGTTACTTCCTTGGCAGGGGAATAACTTGGGCATCCATAATGAGTCTAATGATCCTTTGAGAACCAGAAAAAGGTTACACTCTATATATCCCACAAAGAGTAATTGAATTCATGCTCTACACTAGGGATGGTGAATGGGCCAACATGTCAACACTCAGAAAAATAGACGAGGCACATCAAACCCACTGTGAAAACAATGTCAATGGTTTTAGATGTCATGTTTAACCCTCAATGTAATGTAGAATGATATAATAATTTTCAACGTAACCCCTACCATCATACCAAAAACTCTATCAAGTATCAACGATATTAATATCAAAAGACATGATAAATTACATCTCACATGTCTCAATAGTCTAATATAATTATAACAAATAGTTAAAACTAAAATGATTACCTCATAATGCATAACAAAATGTATTTCATTACTACACATTCTATGTTATACCAAATAATAAATTTATTTATTTAAGGAATATCAATCAATCCTAAATAATTCCATTAACTTAATACATTCCATTCAATGAAACAAAGCATGAAAATTCAATATATATGGTTCAAGAGGCATTTATAAGGTGCCATTACCAATGGAAAATTACATACATGGAATATTTCTAATATAAGATATGAAAAATAAATATTTGGTTCACGTTTTCATTTATAATTTATATAATTGGGGGAAAATAACTTTATAACTCATATAAAACACTTTGTGGGTGATACGTCTATTTAGAAAATTATCCTATGAGGGAAATTTCGTTTGTCACACCCAAGGGGATTCTATGACCAAGTTCAAACATCACTTATCTCTGTAACAAGGATAAATAGTCATTTATCAATTTGTGTAGATAAATTCAATATGATGAACTCAATAAAGTGGTAACAGGTAGAAAATTCTACCATGTGGCACAACACCATATCTATGAAACATGAAAAATAAGGGGGGAAATGATGATACCACCTACCCCGGTTCCATTAATGACTCACCCTATGATGGAAGCATCATATTACAAACTGGTTGACATAAATCAATGAAACTATCCAAATCCCTATAAATAGGAAAAAATAACTTTCACCAAAATAACACAATTGATCTGATAATATACTAATATCATAGGTATTATAAATCGAGAGTGTCTAGCTGTAAAATTCTTTTGATGGATCATGATTTATGCATTAAAAGTGGGAGATATCAAACCTCTTAGGTTTAGGGAGATTTAATCTACAAGTAGAGGAAAACCATTATATCCACTATTATAGGGATATAGAAAAAGAAAAAAATATTTTTAATGATTATATTTTTGGAAAATTAATTTTCAACCTAAGAACGTTTGCATGATCTGGCTTCATAGTTTTTTAAAACATGGTAAAATTAAGCTCAAGTCATAGCTTAATGGCTTTCCTCGCACATTTAAGGAAAACTATTTCCCTAACTATGTGAACAACTCAAGAACTCCCACTAAAAAATCTCTAAATTTTCTATAATTACCATGAATATGTACCTTCATGGTTTTAGAATCAACATGAACTCTTGATGTACCTCTGTTTCACCACATCACAGTTAGCAGAGACAGTGGGAGCTGGGTAGAAAAGTTTCTACAAACTATGTGTCCCAGTTATTTTTCCCTTTTTTAAAAACTCTAGGCTCTGAAAAATCCCCAAACATTCATTGGACTTTAATTAGTAGAAATTAAACATCTAGCAAGATTGAAACAAGGAATTAAATTAAAAAAATGATATTTACCTTCGTGGAAATACTTTTCGTTACATTAATCAATGGTGTTCACAATTAGATGAATGTGGTCTTTATGAGTTATGGAATCATTATCAGGTGATTTGATGATGTATTAGAAGGTTAGGTTGAGGTACATTGGGTAAATCTAATCATAGAATATATTACTAGTATTATTCATTATAATTTCACATCATATTTTTTTAATTGCATTAGGTGTGTCAATATAACAATTATAGATGTGTTTGAATGATTAAACCAAGGATTCCTTAGAGAAATCCTAGTGAATATAGGTTTAATTAATTCAATTTTTTTATAACTATTTTAGTTAAAAATAAATAATAAGGTGTGATATTTGATTGTAATAAATTTTATGGAATTTAAGAGATAATCACATGTGCTTCTTGGATCATGTTAAGAATTATAGATTTATGATTTTAAAGAACTGCATTTCTATTATTATGAAATTCATATAACAATTGAATTTTATAGATTTAAAGAAAATGGTGTTTTTATAATTGGGATTAATATAATAATAATAATAAGAGTTTTAATGTCCCTATGACATGTTTTTATTTATTCTATGGTGATTTAGTTGTATCAAGAGGTATCCAGTAGAATGCATAGATATTTTAACTATTGTAAGAAAGATATTTTTTATAGGAGGCTCAACACATCAATAGTTGCGATAGTCATTCCATATTAGGGGATGAGTTTGTATAATGAATACATAACATGTGTATTTTTTTTTTGATGTGTTTATATATGATATAATTAATAATATATGAGGATTACATTATAGTGGAGTTAATCATGTTGTGATGATATCCATTGCGTATTGAGTTAACTCTTTGGGATTTTAGGATTATGTCATGAAAATTGTGAAAACCCCACATTTTTATCTTTACATATGAAGAGTAAATTCTATAAAAACATATATATATTTTTATATATAATCTTAACATATCACCTGAGAAAACATGCATATGAGTTTTTAAAATTAACTAATAAATATTATCCACAATATGACCCATGGATACACATGAAAGTATTTTCAATATGAGGTATCATATTTTGGAGTGTGTATGACACAAAGTGACTGGTAGATCCACCATATGAATGTTAGAGGCCACACAATGAAGTATTTTTCATTGTAAATTTGGAGTGTATTTGAAAATGTGTCCTAAAAATTGACCAATGATGTAACATGGAAGAGTGGAGATTACAACTGTGCGGTGTTACATAATGATCCATTTCATGATCAAACACTAGTTTATGGATTGAAGTATTGATTAATATGGTCTTGTTGTGATATTACATTTCCAAATTTGTTCATATTGGGTATATCTATCAAATTCACATCCGAACGTATCAAGATTTATTGGGAGAATTGGAAAGGAGAATGTTCATTATATTAGTTACACCTACATTTCAATATCTTATTAATCCGACATGGTGAAGGGTGTTTGTAAGAGTTTTCCATATTGATTTGAGGTATAATATTTTTCTATTTCTCTTCATCCACATCATTTCTATTTATGTTTTGATGGTTTTTTGATATTTTTTTTAACGGTCAACCAAAATATGGTGGAATCATCTTGATCAATGGGAAATGTTTTCAATGTTACTATATCTAATCTCATCTGGAGAAACGAACTATATTATATGTGGATTAATTAATGTATACCATTGCTCTAGATATTAATTGGTGAATTACTTTTAGTTTTATTTGGTCATTACTAATAAATGGTATATAATTAATTAGAACCTTTTCTATATATTTGGCCCTATCATGATAGTCAGTGGTCAGTTGGGATTATACAATGCATGGGAAGGATTGGAATGTGGTAACACCTTATTTGAGATAGGTGGTAACTATATTATGAAATGAAATGATGGTTTATATAATATAGGGAATAAATTGTTGTGAATTCATTTTTGGGCTTAAAAAATTGGGACTGAGATAACACTATATTAAGGATTTAGGTTTTCATTGGCCTCATGGTTTATAAGTGAGTGATCAAAAAATAATTGATGAAATTAGAATTTTTAGTGACTATTTCATCTAGGTGTAAAATTTTCAAGTTGATTTTATGAGATACATTTATTATATTGTGGTATGTCGTTTGTGTTTTAAATTTCCTATGTTGGATTCCATTGTCTAGTTATATATACATGAGAGGTTTAGTGTTGTAGAACATTGGTGACATGGTGCTACCTCTCATGATTGATGAGTAATAAAATCATTTGAGTGGATTGTTGTCTTGTTTTGTGGTCTCATTCATATAATCACTTACGAGATTATGGTAGTGTGACATGGTCAGTTTAATCAAAGGGATTCTATTGAGATCTATCCTAATGGATATTTCAGATGTTACCAAGGTAAAATATTGGGAATGTAAATGAAGACATGGGATTGGGTTTCTAGGAGTATTATTATCTGTTTTCACATAGATAACCTAAGTTAGTTGGACTTGGTTGAGATATCTTAATTAAATATTGATCTTGACCTAACATCATGAAACAATGTTCATGTAGGACCTTCGAATAGTGGGGAAAAAGAAGGGTGATGATTTTGGTTTGGAATTGATTCATATATAGAGGATTGGGTTTTGAGTACATAGTGGACACCCATATGAGGGATATTACAATATATATGTTTTTATAATATCAAAATTGTGTGATAGGATTGTCATTTGTGTTATTATAAAATGTTACCACCTGGGTATTCCATATAATGATGGTGTAAAAGGCTGGATGAGATCTTGGTCCTGGATAAGAGATCCTTGGTAAGCATGGAAAATGGGTTATTATGAAAAATTATTTATTTAATGTGGCTACGTAATTATGTGTATTTTATGTATAATTACTCAATTTATATCCATAATAAGAGTGAATAATTTTTATAAGAGTTTGATATGAGTGTTAGGGTGTGGTAGAGGTTGTTGACTCTTAGACTGACCTTGATTTAAATATTTCATACTATGATGAACCCCGTTTTGAGGTATGATATATGATGTGTATTCTTGGAGTTTCCTTGAGTGAGATGGTCTTAGAATTGAGATCATTGAGTAATAGTGTATTGGTATATAATATTTGGTTGAGTCCCCAATCTATGTATAAGGGAATTCATTAAGGTTGAACTATATATGATTGACATATGGTATATGAACCACCCAAAGAAAGAGTGAAGTGGACATTGAATGGTAGGACTCCCTAACCTAGGACTTCAGGTATAGATCATGTTTTTGAAAAAATATAACTATTCTCCAAAATTGGATGAGGTTTGTACGGTCATGATTTCTAATGCTATGATTATCATATAATTACATGGATGAATGTTTAGTATTCAATTATATTTCAATAATTTAATTTCTTCTTGTACACATAATTAAATGATAGGGTATTTTATAGGAAGCTAGTGAGTCACTTAAAAGATGAATTTATCACAAACTATATAGTCACCCTAGTGTATATGTTTATAAAATATTTTTTTGAATTTATACATATATTTTCAACTTCGGATCCATTGGGAGGGGAAAAATTGAGATTCTAATATGTGTTTACGTTTGTCATGGGGTTAGTATTGGAGCCTATGTATTTTTCATTCATCTGTTTACTTTTGTTTTTAATAATCCTTATTGGAGGTCATTTTTGGATTTGTTACATTACTACAGTCATGTGGATTTATTCTACCTTATTGTGTTATTTGTTATGTTTTCTCAAATATATGCATAAAATATTACTTTGATAGTTATTTATGATTGATGGTTATGATGTTGGGGGAATAGTATCAGTAAGGTATGTTTTAGTCCATCACTACTGTACATTAACCTCTAGAATATAAAGAGGTACTCAATAGGTAATATAAAACACATATTGGAATTCTTTTTTTTTTGGAATTATAATATCAATCCAAAGAAAATCAATCTATACTATTCAAATGATTCCATAAAATTTATTTGATTTTGTATCTTTTAGTATTGAAACTAATATGTTTTTACTTCAAAGGGAATCTATATTTTTATGAGAAATAAAACAACCACATAATTTTACCTTTATATATTTTTTAATAGTAATTGGTCTGAAGTTTCATTGATATTTAATCTACAATAGTAGTTGAATTTTTTATTAGAGGAATGTAACATTATAAATTCTAAAAGAGAAAATTTTATTTAACATTGATTAAAACCAATTTAAATATGTTTGAAAACCTCAATCTAATAATTTAAATATGTGTATGAATTTATGGATCTATTACATGATGTTTAATGTCTCATATACACAGATGATTTGGCATTAAAAGAAAGGTTAAATCATCTTTTCAATTAATACATTTCATCATTGAATATTGAGGAATAATAAATTCCCGAATCACTTCACCATATATATAATAAACCGTGATTTTATTTTTTTATAATGTTTGAAAAATGAATAATATAACATATTTGATAACAAAAAAACTATGAAATTATGTATTCTAGAACATGGTAATGTTGTTTGAAGTGAATTATATCCTATTATCCTTATAATATTATATTGTAAAGATCCCCATATATATTCATTTTCATTTTTTAACAAAGGGGTAGAATATATAAGTCCCTATTCTTTAAACATGGGAGAAAAACGTGTCTTATTTTTTTATAGGCAATGATCAAGAAGGATGCTTGTGGATTGTGTTGTTTAATCCTTGATAAGATATCATTTGTTAATTAGAATGTTTCTATAAATTTTATTTGTGTATAATAAATATTCCATAGTGTTCATAGGGTGATGAAATATTTTTAGATGATTGGGTAATTTTTGCGAGTAAATGATAGTGTATAATACCCTCATTAAGATAATTAATAAATGAGATATATGAGTTGATATCATTTTATTGATTCTCAATATATAATTTATATTAAGCTAATATTTTTTATATTCTAACAAACACTGTTTCATAAAATGGTGTGGTATTTAAATTACCATTAATGTGTAGGCATCTGATGAATGTTTTCCTGCATAAATTAATTCATTTGTTTATTGTGGTTTCATTTTATAATTATTTACAATATTCACATGGAAGTGTTGGAGGCTCATTTTAGTTGACTGGAGTTGAAAAAAATTAATTTCTTTTAAACTTAATACCATCATGTAATGAGGGTCCATATTGATCCATAATCAATATATTATAGATAAAGAAATAAATCTTGTAAAGAAGTATCATGTTGTCATATAATCTACTACACCTTAAAGTATACGAGGAAGGGGAAAATCCTAATCATACATGAGTATCCAGTTTTAGAAGAATATGATTGATCAAAAGGTAAATACCTATGAAATTTTTTAAAATGTAAAATTTTATAGTTTGAAACCCAGGAAATAGTGTTCCCATAGTAGTTTAGAAGCCCATGTTAGTAAGCCATAATTTGAAGAATCACACCGTAATGGGGAATTTCATGCCACAATCATATGGATTTGAAAGTATGACAACTCACTAAATGTTTTGAGGAAAAATGGTACGTGAATCAGTGAAAGTGGTCACAATATAATTTTTTCCAATGGATATTTTATATTTGAGATATTTTATTTCTATTTAATTCTGATCAGGTGGTCATGAAAATGACATTTCATCGCATTTTAGAATATGAAAAATATATAAAATAATAGTGTATCCCCTAAATGGTATATAATATGAATAATGATGAAAAATATGGAAATATATTAGATAACTGACCAAAAATATTAATAGTATTTCAGTGAGGGCTAATGAGAAGAACTAGTAATGAAACATGAAATAAATTCCAAAGGAAGTTTAGGCTAAAGGCAGTAAAAAATTTATAGAAATATTGATGCACATATAGATATATCATATAAATAATATCGTATGATCAAATTCATTATAATTTTCTTTTTCATATTTTTAATAATATAATAATATTCTTAGTGAGAAACCAATCTCAATAAATGAGAGATTATGTACCTGATAATATCAGGGTGTGAATCATGTTTCTACACATGTGTTCTATGTATTATTTCTCGAGATATATCCAAACATTGTGTAAAAAAATCAATATCTAATGACCCATAAACAATAATGTTAATTTTTGTTAAATTTATATATTTTTCTTCCAATAACCTCAATTCCCCCCCACCCCCACATTTTAGTTGTTTTCTCTTTCTTATCCCTCATAATTTTTCATCAAGTACTTAATACCAAATCATTAAAATGTTTTAAAATTCTGAATAAAATTAATGAAATCATGAAACACATACCTTATTTAACAATTTATTTATACCAAGTAGTTTTCATAATATGGTGTTATTTAATTTTGAACCCATAAGTCATGAACTTTATTTCTCAATGATAAATGGTAGTAATAGACTATGAGCTATCAAATCACCATCCATTTTGTTTTGAGGTTTTAAAGTGAAACCAAAACCTTATTCCACTAAATTAATATATTTGATCTTGATATTAATAATGTAAAATACCAATTAGGCATGTAATAAAACCAGTATATATTCTCATAAATTAAATCATCTTCCCTTAAATATTTTGACATGCTTGATGTTGATATATTTTACTATATACCATAAATTTATGAATTTAAACTGATATAATATATAGATAAGGAGACCAAAAATACTCATTAATAACCCATACCCAGTAATATAATATCATAAATGTTTATTTTCATAAAGTATACTAATTTTTATATTATGAGATATAGTGAGAGGCCTAAAAAACAACAGGAATATGTGATCTTTTTATACAGTTTACCAAAATATTTTATTGGGTTATTATATCAATAGTGAATTGTGGTTTTAATCCCACATAAAAATTATTCTTTTATTATCAATATAAAATACAGGATAATAAACTATTATAGTATGATTTTCTTATACATCTATAATAATGAAATTTGTATAATATAAATAAGTGATTATTGGAATATACTAAGAACAATCATTTTTTATCATCCTTAGGTGCCTCTAATAAATATATTATCTCTATACTCATTTCATCTCCTCAACCCCGAAAATTTCTCATAGGAATAATACCTAAAATTATTATATATCTTCAATTATTCCAACCATTTAACTGAATAAAATTTCAATATTTATAGAGATACATAAATTTCAGTGTATTTTCATGAATTTTGGTGAAATTTATATTCAAATTGAAATTCAAAAAATCAATGATAAAATATATTAATATACTTTATAAAGTCCCTATTTGGATCATTCAAATTCACAGAGGCCAATGTTTCATTATTTCATGTTGAATTACATTGTAACATAATTAATTTGAGACATCCAAACTATAGGAAAATGAATAAAATTTTTATTCAATATAGTATTAAATTTGTATATCTTTAAATTTTGAATGCTAATTTTGGTATCTTTAACAAAATTTCACGAAATATACATCATGGTGTACTTAATTAACTATGGAATAAGAGTTGAATTTTTTTATTAATTTATCAAGGAATGGACAACTTTTTCATGTATTTTATTTCCTCAAAACTACGCAAATCAATGAATGATACTACATTGTAATAATTACATACCATTGAGACTATAATAGATATATCTTTCAAACAAAAAAATCAAGAATTAATTATTTTATTAAAAAATATATATTATCTCATGATATTTTTATATATCAAATCCTTTTCTACGAAATAGATAATTGTGGGTTGATGTTCAAAACATAAGAAAACATTCTTCCTTTTTAACATATGTGTCTCTAACAAATCTATAATTAAATCATGTACCTGTTGAAAATAAATTCAAAATGGAAATAACATAAAATTTAATGTATTAATAAGTCAATTATATAGTCATATTATATGCTTAATATGAAATTTTCCTGATAATAATTTTCTAGATAGATTATTATGGGTGAGTTCACCCCATAAAATAGTATAAAAAATATGGATTTGACCATGTCACAATGTAGAAATATAAATTCCACCTTTTCCAACTCATTTCAGATATACCATTAATCACTTGTGTGGCATTGGTGTCTTGGCAGGGATCATGATAATATCCCCAGGATATTATCAATAAATGATTTTAAAACACATGTTTATAATAATTCTATACCTTATTAAGAATGAATATGTATTAGGTTTTTCTAAAACCATTGTTGTGGGATAAACTATGAAGGAAAATGAAATAAGTAGAGGTAATATGTTATATATTTGATTAATTTCAGGTATAGTGAAGGCTAAAAATGTTGTAATGTTTGAAATTGGTTTACATACATTCATTAGAATACATGTGAGAACTATTCCAATATCTCAAATATATATTTAGTAAACTAGTAATTTATAGTCGGGAGATGCTAAATAGATGTTGGATCATCCGATATTTTATTATTAGGAGTTGGTTCTTCATGTGGGAATTTAGAAATTGAAAAGATAAGAAATATGTACGTATTCGAGTGTATAAAAAGAATGTTTAATCGGAGTATATGATTTTTATTTTTCTACCACAACTTAGGATTTCATTGGAGTTTTTTAGTATTGAATATAAAGTATAACTGATAGGATGTATTTGTGTAAACAAAAGGAGTTCTATTCATTTATAAAGATGTTTTATCTACAACTACATTGTTATGTTATTACTCAAGGAGTTTGTAGAGGAAAATATGGTCTAATATATTTATTACATTCCCTAATATTAGAGGATATATTTAGATATGTAGTATGCTTTTTCGGTATAGTATGAAATGGTGGAAAATTGGGATCTCATTGACCACCATAACAAGGTAAACCTCTTAGGGTAATAAGGATACATGAGTTTTGAAACATGAAAATGCTGTATGATGACCCTTTTGTGATGAGATTATGAATGTAAATAGAAGTTATACGGCTATAATGTCTTGTAATATTTTGTCACTTCTTCCATACAATTTTTGTTATTGATATTGGTGAGTTTTATTTATTTGTTTATTATAATATGTTTATTGACTTGATGACCACGTTTAGTTATCCAGTATGAGTATTTGATATGGATACACCATTGTGTAATAAATCTTAAAATATTTCATGATTTATTTCAAGTTTTATTATTAAGAGTATTTATGGAAAAATAGAGGATTTTTCTTGTCTTGAACATGATATATTTTGACATTATCAAAGTCATTGATTTGTTAAATCTATTGTAGGAACATATAGACTACTATTAGAAAGGAAAAAATTTATCCAATTTGAAATTTTATTGTAAAAAATTTATTTCACTATGGGATTTAAATTAAATTTATAAAAAATTAATTTAGTTAGTTTGGAGAAATTACAATCAAATAAAATTCGTGTAGTTATAAGTTCAGTTAATGGAAAAATATAGGATTTATTTCTCGATTTTTTAATTAGTTATGATAATTATTTATTATTTATTCCATAAAATTTGTACAAGGTTGAGAAGCAGAATACAAATTTGAATATTATTATTACATCCCACCTAAGAATGATCATTCTACTATAGTGAGATATATCATACCCTCAAATTTGATACCCAACCACTGGAATTTGGTTAATGGTTCTTATGTTATAGATAATATCTCGGGAAGTGACTTAATCATCAATGAATCATCAGAATAAAATAAACCCTAATAAAATTTATAAAATCTTAAATCAAACATCCTAAATAAACTTATAAATCATACCTTGATACATTTATTAATTCAATATAGATATAATATGTATAATTCATATACTAAGTATAAATATCACAAAATAGTACCCATAAAAGACTATGATAAATATAGAAAATTACTTCCTCATCATTCCCTATTAAATCATTTAAATTCCACTATTAATATTTTCCTCAGCACCACATATCTATATCATATCATTTCCCTTTCCAATGTGAATAGGAGTAAGTTATTTACATTAATAATATATAAATGTATATTTTATGAGTTATATTAGTATGTGAGATTAAATCCATGATATTACAAATATTTGGGTTCCTAACATATTCATATGATTATTATAAACTTCTATGTGCTTAATTTAAAATAAATAAATATCAAACATCAAAAATCATTATGTGTATACATATACACCCATATACAAAAAATTCTTTCATCTTTTATAATTTCATTAGAAACATGATATCCATGTTAGATCAATTCACTAAAAATTTCATGGAATAGTATGTATCATTCTAAAATAATATTCCTTCCAAATTCAAAAAATATATCAAGATAATATTTAAACACATAACTTAATAAAAATATGGGATATCCATCAAATTTAAAAAAACATGGATTATATTGATGTATCCAAACTCATGATATTTCCAAAAAAATAATTTAATATTATTCATTTTCACATGAAATATTTATAAGAAATGTCATTAAAAAAATTTACACATGAGCTATAAAATTACATCTATAGAAAATAAAAGGCATATATTTTCGACCATGTTTATTTCATAAATGATATGGATGTCCTATTTTAGTCATCTATTATATAATAAATGACATGAAAACCCAGATTTTAAATATTGTTATTAAATTTCAAAGGATAAAAAAACATTATATTATTTATGAAATAGATGGAGAAGTCATTCTTTGTTCAGTAATTCTTGGGACATCAGTTGATTTTCTCTTAAACGATAAACCACCACCCATCATTATTTGATATGGTGGCACCAAATCAATTTATTTTGTCCTTAACTGTCTTCATCCACCCTTATCCATAATGGACCTCAAATTTTGGGTTGTCTAAAATATCTTTTAATTGTCTTCACCTTCTAATTAATTTACCTTCTAATACAAATTTATGACATGAATTTGTATTTCTTATTCATATGAATTCATGGATTTTAAATATTGATGTTTTTTTTAAATTTTTTCATGAATGATTATGATCACCTCTTCTGTTCAAAATCTTATCAGGATTTGTATTTTCAGTTCAAATTATTTAGATTATGGTATGATTAAATTATTATTGTGATTAATTGGTGTTGTAAAATAATTTTAATTTAAAAATTAATGATTTTAGAATGTATAAATTCAATATTAATTTTTATTGGGTGCCTTTATTTTATATTGGATTATATAGCTTTAATATGAAGTATTTATAACATATATTTAGATTATTTTTTTGATTTGGAAATTGTATTTTGATTGGATTCTCGTTTAAATTTTATTTTTTGTGATATTTTTTGGTGTTCCCAATATGTATGTTCTATATTCAACCATGAATTTGTATTTTTTTTATAAGTTTATAATGAATTTATATTCATTAAAATGTTCTATAATTAATTTTTTTATCACCTTCTATTATTTAACCAATTATATTGCAATATTTATTTGTTTACATAGAAAAAAAATTAATATAAAAATATGAAATTAAAAAAAGTAATAATTACGAATTATTTGTAGTCAACCCTTTAAAATAAATGTTATTTTTTCTTATAATTTCATTGAAATTTATAGGAATGGGTGATAATTAAATATGTTCAATGTTATACTTTATTTTATAAAATATATTTTCATTCATTTATTTGTGAAATATTTGATGTTATTATATTACATTAATTTTTAAAATTATGTTCAAAATTAAATTACAAAATAAAATTAGGTATTTATATTTCTTAATATTTGTTAAAAATAATTATGAGTAAATTTTTAATTACTACACTATGAACAAATAATAATTATGATGAAGGTTTTCTTAGTTTTTAAGGATTTTGTAAATGAAATCTTATAAATAATGACATGATTTTTTCCATGTCTGAAATGTATAAATATTAAAATGTGTGAATGGATTGAAATAAAATGACATTAAATTTTTTATGGTTTTATTATAAGTTATATAAATTTGATATATCATAGTGAAACTATGAAAAATTCATGAACCATGTGTTATTATGATTCTCAATAAGATATGTCTTATCCTATTGAAGAAATAATTTATGATACTAATGTTTAAGAAATTGGGAAGGAACCTATAATTGAGTATCTATTGGGTGATTTTGAGAAAACAATTTCTTGGTTTTTTAGAATATAAGGATCTGTCCAAATTAATAAGACTATATAATATGAAGGTGAAAAGGTGATGGAGTGACATTAGTCTTTAATCTTCCAATAACTATTGAAATACATTCTTTTTAAATTTAATGTTTTTCTGAATTCACACTATATTTTTAAGAAATTACTATACATGATGGTTTTCGGGTATAAGAAGATGTTTTTTCCTAAGTGATTGTGTGATAAATGTAAAAAGAATAAATAGTTATATCATTGTTTCCTACATATAGGACATCGTGGTATAAAATGAATGAAAACCCATTATATGATTTAGTAGTCACAAGGACTCATCCCCAAGAAATTAGGTATCTTCCTATAATTCATCATTTGAAATATTTATTTTCATATAAAAATGATTCATAAATGTTATGATTTCCTCCATATGAGTGGATATTTTATGGTAAATATCACCATCTACTTGATTTTTGATAGTGCATGAAAATTGATCAATAGTTTCATACATTCCTAAATAATTTTTTTTAAAACAATACTTATATTATTCGTTGATGGAAAGAATCAACATCAAATAATTTTTAGTAAACATATTTAATGGAATTTATTTGATAATTTATAATTAATCTTATATATTCAACCTGAAGTATAAATATATCATGTTAATATTTTAACCGAAATTCCTAGAAATTATATTAATGTATTACGGTAACAATTATTTGATGTCCTGAATCATTAAAATTAGGATGCATTAAGAGTTTATGATTCCTATGAAATGGATCATCTTCAAATATATGAAATTATTATGATCCATATAAATTAATTCCTAGTATATGGGAATTTATGTAGATTGAGTGGTATGGGGTGTAAATCATATCTTATATGTAAAAAAATTATATAATAAACTATGAAATTGAAGAATATTAATATAAAAGTGGTTTCAAAAGTATTTCTGTATGTACCACTCTTATCAAATATTATAAAATATAATTCAAGGGCTCACAAGAATTTAATATTTCTCTAAAACCATTTCCACATACCATTATATTTAGGGGTGAAAAACATTTCATTCACATTCTGAATGGAACGTAAATCTGGTAATAATAGATATATTTGGCAGAGATGTTCAATATTTCATTGGCTTAAATATTTGAGATATCATGAGTTCAAACAGAATATTTATTTCATGGAGTTGGTAAATAATTTATTTGATTGTTTTATTGGAACATTGTTAGATATCAAAGGAATGAATAAATATGGGATGAATGATGGATTTAGAATTCTATCAATGGTAAAATTATTGGAGTTATATCCCACTACCAATTTAAGATCAACATACCTACCTCTATATTATAAAAAATTATCCATGATGGAGAAAATAATATTTTATGAGTGTCTATATAGTTTAAAATTTGAATAGGCTTAATCAATAAAATGTTAAAAATTGTACTAAAAAATATTTGAGAATGAAAGGCATGATATCTCATGATTTTCATGTTACAATGAAAAAAATATTACTAGTTTCATTATATGTATTATTTCCAATCTATATCAGAAAGAATATTATAAAAAAATTTCATTTTTTCAATTCCATTTTTCATAAATTTAATTATCATAATTCTTTGATCAACTCATATAATTATTATTTTTAATTGTTTTTCAAATTAAAATACATTTTATTATATCATTTTTATATCATGGTGCATTTAACTGTTAGTTTATTATGAGAAATAATGCTTTTTGAACCTATATGCCTACATAAATTTTTCCCATTTTGAATATTATAATATTATATTAAATAGAAATTTGAAGAATCTATGTCAACCTAAATTTTTAGATATTGGTAATTATATTATGGGGTAGGATTCATATTTTTTTTTCAATATACTTCTTTGTATTATATCACATCATTTTTCTTGCATATCATCATAAAAAAGTATATTATAGGGGAATGAGCATCCATGTATACGATGAGAAATCAGTTGTAGTTGAAGAGAAAAATATTTTATATATAAACATATATAATATAATATATTATGTTAATCCATATATAAAATTGTGTATTAATGTATTAGAAAAATGTTACCCAAATAATAAATTTATGTTTATTTTTATTTTTCATCAAAAATTGTTTCTAATGTTTTATAGATACCATTAATGGGATATCATATTCCATGAGAGAATTTATATGGTCAGTAGGTGGACCATGTTTAAATTTGAAAACATGATAAGGATATAACATTAAGGATTATACATTTATGACCAAATATATGGAAAATTGATGTGTTGTTATGAATAGTAGTGAATTGGTGTTCAAAAAGGCAATTAATTTTTCAAGATGTGTAGAAAAAAGTGTAATATCCACACCATGTGTATAATAAAATGTTTCAAAAAAAATATCTATGGTTGATTTCATTAAATCTTTATATCTATTGTTTCACTATAAATGTGTTATTATTAATATTAGTGTTAGAAATGATAAATTTCGTACAAGTGTAGTGAATTAGAAATCATTATAATACAAAACTCATCCTCATACCCTAGAAACACATGTACTAAATATTTTCTTTGTTCATGATCCATAAAATGTGTTGTGATATATTTTTTTACTTGTAAACAACAGTATTTTATTGATGAAAAACTAGACATTGATGCTGATTTATTTTAGATCTATAAAACCATCGAAATAATATTAGGCAATACTGATGACCATATATTTTATTTGTTTTTTCCATATACAAAGATCGCAAAGATGTAATATGGTCAAATAATTTCTTGTAATTTTCAAATATATTTGGTATCATAGATTTTTTCAAGTTTTTATTTTTAGATTTTCAAAAAAAATATTGATATATTATATTTGTTTTTTATTAAGACACGTAACATAAAAATACAACAATTCTTATTTTAGATTAGTATTTTTGTATAATTAAAAAACTATATCAATTTATATGTAATAGTTTTATAATTATTAAATTTTCCCTAGGAAATGGAATCTATTATTTATTTCATTTTACTTTTCACAAATATTTTTAGTATTCACATTACATTTTTAACTACTAATTAATAATATAAAACTTATTTTCTATATTAATTATAAAAAATTCTAACTGTTGAAAAAGTATGATAATGAGTTGTTTATTTTTAAAAAATTTATAGTAATATATTATAAATTCATTTAATTGTTTCTAAATAGATGGATTTTTATAATCATTTACATATTTTTTTAAAACTTTTTCAATTCATCACTCAATAATGTTTAAAACATTTAGTGAAATAATTATGTATATATGAATAAAAACATTTATAATAGTTTACATTTTATTGTGTCATTTTAAATATTTTAATTAATTTTATATATTATAGTTTGAATTTTATATTTTTGTACTAAATTTTATATAATTTGATTTGTCAGATAATGTCAGATCAAACATCAAAGTCACCCTGATCATATAGGATAGACCATACATATACATCTATTAAAAAGTCACATTATACTTATGAAGATGATAAATCTAATTCCATAGGGGTAGAGAAGGATTTCAGGGTTGGTAATAGTGGAAGCTTGATTTTATTAAAAATAATACTTTCCTATAGTTGGTTCCTGAGGATAACTTCTATGTTTTTTGAAATTGAAATTACTTGGGTTCTAGAATCCAAATCATTTAATGATTTTATTTCATTTCAATTTGGATCGAACATTATTATTTTTATTTGTGATGGAAAATATTTCAATAAAGTAAAAATATATCAATATTGGGGGATATTTTTTGCATGATCATGTGTTAACATTTTTTATATCATGTGTTTTACTAAAATATTTTTTTCACTGCATATCAATTGATATAAGATATATATCATACTGTATATGCTTAAAATAATTGTTTTATCTTTGTAATTAAAAATATGGAGGGATTTAAATTCAACCCTCACATCCTGTTTTATTTTTTGAGAAAATAAGAGATCAAAATACCTGACTATTATATAATTATCTTGATAAATATAAATAAAATTAGTTTATTGAAAGTAGATGAAAAGAATAATTTTTGTTTAGTGAAGTTTTATCTTTTAAATAAATTTTTAAATTAATGATCATATTAATTATTTCTTTATTATTAAAAATATAAGAATAATGAGATCAAATCATGAGATCTAATCCAAAATTTTATAGCATCATACTTTATATAATAGAGGTTATACTTTATTAGATAAAAACTGATGGTTAGAACAATTTATGAAAATTATTTCTAAGTTATTAGGCTCTATCAGGGTTGTCCCTCCCTCCCCCACCTGGAAATGAAAAATTAAATATGACCTAAATGATAATAAATACACAATATCTTTCTGAAGTGACATGGGTTATAACAGGAAGGATTGAAAGGATTCATCTGTTTTATTTATGATATTTTAGTTTATTCAACTATTTGTATATTTTCATAAAATAATGAATTTTTTTAATATTAAATATAGTAATCCCATTAGGAGTGTAGAACATAAGGGACCATATCATCTAATTGTAGGAAGAGTACACTTGCAACTACAATGGAAAATCCCAAACACCAAGATCTCATACAAGGATATGCTATAAGTGTATCTATTAAAAACGTGTTTGGATATTTGGGATATTCATCCATGGTGGATGTATTTAAATAAAAATATATAAAAGATATAGAACATAATTATATATATAGGTGGTATAATAGAGGATAGGATCAGATATTTGCTATTGTTTATGTTTTAAAACATTAATATATTGATTCCAAATGAAAATCCCACTCCTCCACCACCACCAATATATTCCAATCCTCCACCTCCACATGTTTATCAAACTCCAAAACCTCATCCTCTACAACATCCAATATTTTTTTTGTAATATGTGGTTGATGACGAATATAATATTTTTTAATATGGGATTATATATTAAATTGGTAATATCTTTTATCACCAACGGGTAGTGGTATGGTATCTTAGGGTCACTATGTAGGATATCTTAGATAGATATAGAAGAGTATAATTTCCAATAGTTGAGTTCATTACAGTAGGAAAATATATTTCCTATTATTCATTACATGCATCAAATCTTGTATAAAAAACTACCATTGAGTTATATATATATATATATATATTAAATTATGCTATATTATAGTAAAATGTGTTTTAAAATTTATATATTTGTTTATATTTTCTTTACAAGAATAAATTTAAGGTAAAAAAACTATATAGACAACCAAAAATATAGGATTCAATGAATTTATACAGTAATACTTTTATAATTGATATATTTTGATAATATAAATATTTTTTTGTATTTTTTGGAACTATATTGAATGGAAAAATTTGTGGGTGAGAATTTAATATAATGATTTCAAAAAGATATTCCATTGATCCTATAACAAGATATTACTAAGGAATAATCATGATTCATGTCATTTCCATGTAAGTCGACTATTAATTTTTTACTAATTTTATCTATTTAAACAACAAAACAATTATTGGTTTTTCTGATATATTTATACACTTTTCATTCAGTATGATGCAACATCATCATATAGATTTTTCTACCCATAATTTATTTTACATGTAGCAATGAAAAGGAATAATACGAAGAGAATTGTATATATAGGTAAAAGAGTCCAAAATAAATTAATTTAGTGTTTCCTACATACTTATCACGATGTTAAGAAAATATAAAATAGAGGAATTCTAAATTATCATAATTAAATTAAAAATAAAATTATATTTTTCTATTAGTTCCCTTTTGAAATTTTTTGTGGTTTTTTCATAAAGGGAAGACATATTTCAAGTTATTCATTATAAATGGTAACGTCTGAGAGAATTTTATCAATGTATTAAACAAGTATGGTTTTTTATTTTTTTATATTAAAAAGATATTTAATTTTATTTCATTAGTATCATTTTCAAATAGGTAATATGATTTCATTATAGAGAGACAATGACAGAGGGGAAAATAATCAAATATGTGCATGCTAAGGTGTATTATCATTTATAATTAGTATATTATTTCGAAAATTACATAAAATGTTATTTTGAATTTAAATATTAATTTGAAACTATGTTTTCATCATCATGAAGTAGTAATGTAATGTGGCTATTATTCTATAACATTTATGTTCGAAATAATTTCAGCTATGATAGATTTAGATTTCCACCAGTTAAGATTTTATTATAAACATTTCTATAATTTATCTTCTTATTATATTTATAATAGATGTTAATGATTTAGCTAACATAAAATATTTTTGATGGCCTTATCCCTTATACTGAATATTATATATATCACTTATAAATAGTATTGTTGTATTATTTCATAGGTTTTATTTTGTGAGGTATTATTTGAGATATAAATTTTAAAGTTTTTATTTTCAATTTTAATGTTAAAAATAGTTTTAATATGTGGGTTTAAATTATTTTTTTATACTATTTTCTATTTTTGGTTTGACTGTTTGATTGTTGGGATCTAATTTTTGAATTTAATAAAAAAATTACTCCTTTTGTACATCATTTATCATATTACTAACATATAAATTTTGATGATACATTTTACATTTCTGTAATTTTAAATAACTAACATTATAAAGGGTTTTTCATTTCGTTTATATAATTACATACATGAATATTCATATAATTGTGAATTTTTTTTTATTTTCTATAATTTTTTTTAAAAGTATAATGTTATACCATATTTTATGTCTCTTAACAATAATCAAATTGAAGATCAAGTTCTCATGTTGATTAACAATAAAAGTTGTGGGAAACATATGTATTACTTTATGTAAAATAACATCTTATGGTAATAGATTCTAAAGACCCCAAAACAAAGAATATAATATTTTCACAAGTGAAAAAAATTATTATCTCCATATAGATAAAAAGTGGGAATTGCAAAATCCCTTAAAAAAACATCGCATCCTAATACAAGGATTATTCGTCATCATTAGTAATCAATAGGTTATATCATAGCCCAATAAAAAATTACCTTATATAATAACCCAACATTGTGTCTTTATAAGAAAAAGTTAAACACAAAAAAATGTTATATAATCATTATAACAGTTTTCAAAAAAGTTATAAAATTTTAACATAAGTATTTATCCCTAACACATAATCCAATTAATCTATTAATATCCATTTAGAGTTATTTTAGATGTTCATCCACTTTACCTTTATTATACATACATTTTTATCACATATAACATGCCAAAAACACCACTTCAATTAGCCTCTAAATGGTAACGTAGATTATCATTTCATTTAAATGAAATGAAATATGTTTAAATTTTTATTCAATTCATTTAAAACAATTTTTATCACATATAAAAATACATTTCGTTCTAATAAAATTATTTTTTATTATAAAAAACGAAATTATCACCAAATCATTATAGGAAAATAATTTGTCATCATCTCACCATGTATTAATCAATAAATATATCATAGAATATATTTCATAACTACTCATGTAAAAAATCATTTTACATTTTACTTTGTTAATTATGAATCACTAAACACAATTATTAATCAATAACCCTTAATTATCACCTAACAAATGTTAAGATTTTAATTCATCAAAAATTACAGAATTTCAATAAATGAATTCGCAAAAATGGTCAATAACTACATGAAGGAAAACTAAACCCATGATAATTTGAAAATGGATGTATCATATAAATAGTTAATTCATGTAATGAATGAAATACACCCTAATAACAATGTGGGAAAGCATGAATTAATTATATTTCACTTCTTATTCATGATGAAGTATTATTATTATGAAATGTATATATGATTTCTAAGCTTTTAGGATCAATGATTGGAAGATAAACAACATTTTTGTAGTCTTTTTACTATTTTTTATGATACCATTATCAATTTGATTGAGTAAATTAAGGGACACAACAGTGTGAAGGATTATATTGTTATAATAGTAGGACCATAGAGGCACTATGCTTAGAGAAGTTGTCTTTTTTAAGGGTCTAGACATTGGAATAATCATTCCACTAATATTAAAATTTTAACATGGGTGAGAAATAGATTTTTATCCTTTGTATGTGATATTTGTGAGTGTTGAGTCATTGGTATACAATAATGGATATTTGATGTTTGGTTGGGAAAGTGATTAAGTGGATTTATTACCCTTTCACTAGCCAATGATTAGTTATTATTCATAGTAGTCCTTCATACTTTTCAATGTTTAAGACATAGTGAAGCTGATCATTTATTTTAGTTTTAATGGTGATGGTATAACTAAAATCATAATATTGAGAATATGTTAACTCAAATTCACATTTAAAATTTGTATTAAGATTTCTTTTTCACCAATTAATTGTGAAATAAAAATTATTTATTTATCAAGAATATATTGGAACAAAATATGTCATGACATATTCATATCATGAGACATAACTGATATATTTCATAATCGATAGATAAATGTTAAATTTTAATTCTTTAATGATTCAAACACATAATATGTCATTAAATTAATTCTATTACAAGAATAAATGTTTGAGATATTAGATAATTCATGTATATGATTCACTGATTAGTTAATGCATTAACACATTAATTATAATATACAAGTTAATACAAAAATCTTCCAGTGAGCATACATAAGTCTATATTAATTACTTCAACATCATGGATGTGTAATTCAATTTTTGACCAAATAATTTTAACCTGAATCTCCCTTCTACCTCTTCAATTCCATGTGAGGGTGACATGCCACCATAGAATGAAGAATAGTCTCACATGTATGACATGTGCTCAAGGGAATCCCATGGAAACATCCAAATATGGGATTTTTTTGCTATAAAATTGTATTGTTCATTTAACCACTTAGAGGAATGATGATATTACTAAATATCATTGCCTATGATATACAATATTTATGGTTTGTTAATTTACTACATACACTATTTTTTTATATAAGATTAGTGATGTAGGATTTTTTATTCTAAACACTTCTATTCCATTGATTATGTTTTAATCAACCCCTACCAAATAAAATATTTATATTAGAGAATTCAGGGATCCTTGATTCATGAAATAGTATTTTGAAATGAATAACCATATCCATACATTATGATAAAGGCCAAGTTAATATCAAAATAATACCTATTAATATGCTAATTTTATAATGTATCTTAAATCCCCCAACGATGTTATATTTTTTAGGAAATAATGGTATCTATTTGGACATGGAATTATATTTTCTAGTCAATATATTGTGGATTGTGAGGAACATCATACATTATGTTAATGATGTAGCATTCTTTACACATAATTGAAAATAGAGCATTATTTTGTATCCTTAAAACATTATATTTATGTGTCAACATAATGTGAGGAGTGGGATTGATATTTCGTTATGATAAAACATAATTTCATGAATAAAATGACGGGTTCCTCTAAAATAATAAATACTACGAACCCTAAGTGATCCATATTTTGTATTTATCCTCAATAGGATTATTTTTTATTACACTCGATGTGATAATGGGATCTCATTCCATTAATATCTAACCACCCTACTATATGAACTCATTCAGTATGTCTCCCAATATAGTGGCTCTTACCTAGTTATACCCCATACTCATCCTAACCGAGTCACCAAAAATCGGCCAACTATTCAAGGACACTACATTGAGTGTCAATGTAATGTTGAGTGATTCATTAATGATAAAAAAAATTTATACTATTTATTAAAATTTTTGAATTACTGATAAATTAGTGTGTATTATTTGTATATTCAAATTAATTGATATTTTGGGTGATTATTATTTATACTCATTTTGTAAGTATATCTATTATATAATGCTTATAATGTCACTACCCCTCCCCACATGGTGAACCCCTCATAGTATGGCAATATGAGAGGGATATTGTAACCCCCCCCCCCCCCCCCCCCCGAGTCTCGCCTCTAGTAGGCCCCAGGTTGGCGATTAGCACTGAGGGTATAGTAAGCACACAAATGGGAGGAATTTTCCTCTAAAGAAACACATGCGAACGATAGATATAAGAAAGAAACCAACAAACTCCAACCCAAAATGAAATATAAAGTAAATCTCATGTACACATATTTAATTTTATGAAAAACTACTTAATCTAGATGAGAAAATTCTATATACCAAAGGAATGTATAAAATGGCAACAACCACAAAGGTTCAATAGCTCCTGCAACCCCATGCTAGTAGTAACCAGCCAGTTCTACACCTTTCACCATGTTACATGAAAAAAATAGTTTATATATACATAGGGTGGGTATAACAGTATAATCAGTAGGATCCTACCTAGGGCCTCTTGTACAAAAGTAAAGAAAGCATACTAAAGCACAATGAACAGAAAATGAAACTAACTCGTCACTTAAATAGGCATAATATGTTCCTAGCCTCACAATGGATACTCTTACTATGTATCGCATACAAGAGTATATAATATAGTAAATGATATAAGGGGTACCCTTCTACCACTTCCCCACTATTTTGCCGTTTTTCTCCAATGTTGTAGGTCTTAAGCATTTCTCTCCAAAAAGGCTTGCTCGCAGACACCTAGGCGTATCACCACAATATGTACCTCGTGCAAAAAAACCACCACATCCACATAAGAAAATTAACCAGGTTGTTTTTGGGAGCCACCACAGCTTTAATAACATGTATCATATATCGGGTATTAATCCACAATCCATTATATCCCATACACCGAGTAAGGGTCATCATGCCATTAGAGGCTATACGTGTTACCCCTATAAGATTCCATAGAAAACTATATCGAAAATATATGTGTGTGACTAACCACAAGGAATTATATACCTCTACACAAATATATGGGTCAAAATAACCACTATTCCTACCAGCACTTGTAACTTCCAAGAAAAGAGAGTGGGACGAAAGGGTGTAGTCAGCTATCCATCTTGCTACTTGAATATTTGTAAAAACACCTCCCCCCCCCCAGGGCTCAGAATCCCTATGGTGTTTGTTACCCTAACTGACAGGGTGGAGTATCATATAGATACACAAAAAGTACATAATTTATTATAGCTCACAACTACACTATGGTGATAACCAACTCTTAGACTCAACTACATCTAACATCTCTTGGACTCCCAGTTTCCACTTCTAAGACTAGCTTTCCTATAAGCACACAACCATTGAAAGAGATTTATAACATTACTTCATTCTCATTTTTTCAATTGCACATTACATTAATTAAATCTTTAAACATTAATTAACCATTATCATTCCCACATTATATTTCATTAGCATCACACACAATGTCCATTGTCCCTTTAAATTGAAACCTCTATATTGTGTCCCCAAAAGCTCCAACCCCATCAGTTAACATCATTTGTTAACAGTATTATTACTTTCCCATATTCCCAAGAATTCTAGATAAACATTCTAATCTACAAAACCCAATGGGGATCAATATTATGGGTATTTGAACTACCCCTCAAGTCTTCACCACCTATAGCAGGAGTGTAGACCCATCCACCCTTGTGAAGCTAAACACAGAAAGCATGTGGCATACCCGGTGCGTATTCACCCCTTTTGGAATAAGGGTAAGAAAACTGTATGCCTTGAGTAGTGGGGAAAGTAAAGAAGATAAATGACTAATAAAAATCATAATGCATCCAAACATTCACATCCAACCCGTTTCATTATCTCTGGTTTCCTCCCTGACTCCCACATCCATAAATTAATGCATCTCCCCACGCTAGGCATCAACCGCTGCCAAAACCAATGGGCCTCCCTACCCCCAAATATCTCAATAGCCATCCAGACTTAGAACACATCACAAGATGTAGGGAATAACAACGAAACTGGGCTCTTGGACCTTAATAAGGCATTCGGCCATCAGATGCAATGAGCTCTCACATCTCCAAGAATTAGGCTCTTAGCCTTTACAAAAAAAAGTGTTAACTCAGAACCCTATAAGGAATTATCTTTTTATCAAACAGTCAGTTCTTTAATCAATATGGAATCAACTAATTTATTATTTTTAGGTTTGAATGATCAGTAACCAAAATAGTAATCTATTATGGCTATCAAAAATTGATTAAAAATGATTACAGCATTAATTTGATTAACATAAAATTACAACAACAATAACTGGATTCATTTACATTCCACTATATATTTATCCAAATAATTCTTAGTTAATTTTTTCATTAAATTATTTACCAATTTCCATCAAGAACAAAAACATTAACAAAGCAAGCATTAATATCACACCATCTAGAAAAGCGAGAGGCAATAACATACGATGGATATCAATTTAATCATATGGTTCAATATTTATTATGTCAATACCATTGTGATCCAGTGGGATAAAACATATTAACACTATAGTTTCTCGTAAAAGAAAATAGAGACCATGAATCCCTTACCTCAAAAGGTTCATAATGTTTTTTATATGAGAACATACCAACAAAACAGATCATGATCACCTCCACTGGAGGAATGAATCCACCCAAGGATGCAGAAACACCACCACACCGTCCAACACCCATGAAAAGACCACTAAGAACATGGAGATTTCATTATATCATAGGAAAGGATAAACTTAAGGAGATGAACCCAGAAGAATAAGGATATATCATATCTTATATTGAGGATTGATTGATACTACTTGGGTGCACTAAAATAGGGATTGAACATGCAGTAGGAATAAACTTCATGGAGAAATGATCCAAGTATTAAGGTTTGATAACACCACTCCTATGGGAAGGAGGAATGGTTCAAGTTTCTCACACCAGAGAACAAGGAGGAATAATAAGGGAGAAAGATATCTCATCCCATTAGAAGATTTAATGTTGCATCAGTTTAAGATATACTAGATTTTCCATTAAAATAGGGTCGCATTAAACCACACAGTTTGACCAAGTAAAGGCATCCTGAACCTTAGGAAAATTAATATAGGAGTATTAGGATTTGAATCGGCCTTAAATTCCTTAAGAAAAGTCTTTTAATATGTCCTTCATCAATTAAAATGTTAAATCAGTGAATTTATGAAAATCTAGAAATTTTCAAAAATGAAATATGAAATAGTATCTGTGAGATAGTGACTATGAGACAGTAATTGTGAGATGGTATCTGTGATAAAGTTTTGTGACATAGTTTATGTGACACTTTTTTTATGACACTGTTTTTGTGACACTGTTTCTGTGACACCATCTCTATGACACCATTTCTATGACACTGTTTCTGTGACACCATTTTTGTGACACCATTTATGTAACACCAATTTTGTGACTCCATTTTCTGACACCATTTTTATGATACAGTTTTTGTGACACCATTTCTGTGACACTATTTATGTGACACTGTTTCTGTGACACCGTTTCTGTGACACCATTTCTGTGACACCGTTTGTGTGACACCATTTATTTGAAACCATTTATATAACACCATTTATATGGCAGTGTTTCTTTGACACCATTTCTATGACACTATTTTGGTGACACAGTTTCTATGACACCATTTCTGTAAAACAATTTGGTATTTTTTCAATGTAAAAGTGAAAACGTTTCATGAAACAGTTTGGAATTTTGGCAATGAAAAATTGACATAGTTTCATGAAATAGTTTAGAATTTTGGAAAAGCAACAGTAAAAAAGTTTCATGAAATAGTTTGGAAATTGGAAAAGGATAAGTGAAACGGTTTCATGAAACAGTTTTTAATTTTGGATATGTGTTGGGGATAAGTCTCCTTGACCTCCCAGAACACCTCAAACACCAAATGTCAGCATTGAAATGGACCAGAGAGGTCTGGGCCATTACATTTGATACCCTTCAAAACATTCTTGTCCATGGGAATTCAAAACCAACCTAAAATTAAATAGAAAAGGTGTCCGAACAAAAACCCATCGAGATACCTATCAGAAGAGATAAATCCCCAAAAGCAAAACAATAATGTCATCTCATAAACATGAAAGTCCTACTGCAAAAAATCAAACATTGTTATAAGAAAAGAGTTTAGAATCAATCAAATCGAGGTATTGAGCACATATATTCAACTCACATTCCTAGGTAATATCCTCTATGCCACCAAGTCACCGCAAGACACGAACTAAGGGGATAGAATGCTCACACAACACCTTCTATTTATAGTATTGGATCTCCATAGGCTGCTCCTTGATGGTTGCATCATCATCAACATAGATCTCTCCACAATAGATGACATGAGAGTCCTCATGAAGATAATGACAGAGCTTTGAAACATTAATGAAATTGTGTATCTGGATCATCTGTGGGGGAAGCACTACTTGATACACCATGGATCCAACATGACCCCCCACCTCAAAAGGCCCAACAAACTAGGGATAAAGCACACTCCATTGACTAAATCAGCACCGACCACGATGGGGGTCAACTTCAGAAACACAAGATCCCTAATGTCAAACTCCAATGGTATCCTCCTTTGTTTGTCATATTATTTCTGAAAATCATGTGTTGCCTTCATCCTCTCACAAATCACCTAAACAATCTCTATTGTATTCTTCACTAGTTAGGGTATGAGAATTGTAGACACTACGACCCTAGTCCAGCACAACTGAGAATGGAATGGTCAGCCATACAAGGATTGAAATGGTTCCATACAAATGGTGGAGTTAAAACTATTATTGTAAGAGAACACCACCAAGGGTAAGTGCCCCATCCACAAACCTCCAAAATCCAGGATATAATAGCACAACATGTCTTCAAAAGTATGGATGGTCTGCTCTATCTCAAAATATGTCTTTGGATGAAAATTAGTGATAAGGAATAACTGAGAACTGAAAACATGTTGGAGACCTCTCCACGCCCAATCGGTAAAATGAGGATCTCGATCAAAAATGATCATCCTCAACTCCTTGATCGCTATATAGTGGAATGGTTTTGTTAAACGATCCACTGCCACCCAAATAGCTTTATGTCCTCTCTGAGATTGAGGTAAACTAGTAACAAATCCAAATGAGATGTGCTCCCACTTACATTGAGGAATATGTAATGGAAGGAGAAATCCACTAGGGACATAGTTCTTAGAATTCATCTTCTAGGAGATGAAACATCAAGACAAAAACTCCAAAACCGCATGCTTCAGCCCAGGCAACCAAAATTAACTCCTCGAGCCACGGTACATATTTTTCATAGCACGATGAATTGCTAAAGGAGAACTATGGAACTCTCTAAGAAATGTCTCACATATCACCAAAGGAACTAGTTTCCTTATGTGATACAACACTCGGTGTTGTTCACACTCAAAACAGTCATCAGGGGCCTCTCCAAAAACAACTCAGTCTCTCCAGACCTCTACCTCTAGATCCCCCAATTGGGACTCTTCCACCTGCTGCACTAGAGATGATTGCACCATCATATGAAAAAGACAACCTCTACCCATCAACTTATCCCATATCAAGATGTAATTCTCAATGTTCTACCATAACTCTCCAAGAATTACTAGATTCATGAACTACACAACTACACGATTTCCTACTCAGCACATCATCTTGAAAATTCCCCTCTCCAAGGGTATATGATATTTTGATGTTGTATTCTTGTAAGAACTCCATCCACTGACACTGCTGAAAGTTCAAGTCACACTGGGAGAAAACATACCTAAGGCTATTATGATCGGTGAAAACCACAAATCCCTCACCAATGAGGTAATGTCTCCACAAATTCAGAGAAAACACAACTACTGACAACTCAAGATCAGGGGTGGAATAGTTAGGTTTGTGGGGATTTAACTTCTGACAACCATAAGAAACAACTGATCTCTACTACATCAGAACATAGCCTAACCATAGATGTGAAACAGTATGAGAAACGTCAAACTGAACTCCCTCTACTAGAAGATAATGAACTGAAGCACTTACCAACTTCTCTTTTAGATACATGAATGTTGGAAGACACTAACCATTCCACACGAACGCCTGATCCATCTTGGTCAATGATGTAAGAGGAGTCACAACCTGAGATAAATTTGCTACAAACATCCTATAGTATCATGTGAGACCAAGGAAACATCACACCTCGACCATTATGTTAGTGACTTTCCAATACACAATTTCTTATATCTTTGAGGGATCCATAACTACTCCATGATAGGACACAACATTCCCCAAGAAACGAACATCTAGAGCCCAAAATTACCACCTTTCAACTTCCTAAATTGTTGTTGCTGATGAAGAACTCCCAAAATGACATGAAAATACTATGCATGCTCCTCCTCAGACATGGAGTACACAAGGATGTCATCAATGAAAACCACCATGAACTTATCCTGGAATTCGTGGAACATAGAATACATCAATCCCATGAACACAACTACAGCATTTTTCATAATGAATGGCATTACAATGAACTCACAATTCCCATTATGAAAATAGAAAGAAGTCTTTGGGATATCCTTATCCTTCACACGCATCTGATGATATCATGGACACAATTAGATCATTGAGAACCAACTTTTACCCTTCAATTGATAGAATAAATCATCAATTCATGGATGAGGATAGAGATTATTCACTTTCACTTTGTTTAATAGATGATAATAGATACACAACTACAAACTGTTGTCATCCTTCTTTACAAACAAAACTGGTTCCCCCCATGGTGACACACTCATCCAAAAAAACCACACTGTAACAGACCATGAAGCTGTATACGTAGATCTCATAAATCATAAGGGGCTATACTATATGGATACATAGAGATATAATATTATCCTGGTTGTAGATTGATCCCAAAAATCGATCTCTCGTTGAAGGGGTAGTGCTACAACATATTTTAGAAAGACATCAGGGCACTCTCCTATGACCCTAGGAAACGTAAACTGTTGAACCTCTAAATATATCAACATCATATCATCCATAAAGTATGGTGAGGATGGAACATGTCTCTAACCCATCTGAGTGTCTCGCTTTCCAAAAAACATCATTGGCTCTCCATCATCATCGAAGAACACCACCTTCCTCCTGAAGTAATCCATAATATATTACGCCAAGTACAGCCAATCCATGCTGAGGATGACATTATATGGTTTTATCCATAAAAATAGGAAATATCCCCAAGAGCATAGCTTCCCCAGCACTATCTCACAGTCTCTACATACTTTAAACAAGTCAACTCGAACTCTAACTTGCATAGTCAATGCCAAGGGCACTAGAAACCTCTCTACCTAATGTTCCAAATAAAGGGAAAAGGAAGCTAATATGAAGGGTTTTGTCACTATTAAACAAAAAAAAAGATTACACCCAAGTAGAAAACAATTAAAGGGTACCTCGAATGATGATTTTCTTGCTTGGCGCCCACAATGATAAAGCTTGATGATATTCACAAACTCCTCCATGACCTCTATGACCCTCATGAAAACCACCACCATGGTCACGCTATACTTTGTGAGGAAAGGGAGCATCACGGGGCCGTACTTTTCAAGCCCCATCTTCCATCTGCTGATCCAAATCTAGTACAACCTGCTACTACTACCTCAGATGAAACTGCCTCAACATAGGAACCTGGAGCAGAACACCTTGAGCACAATGACTGTTCTGAAAGCTCGGCCACTCTCGCTGCTAATGACCTCAACCACCAAAAGAAAAACTAGTTCATGATCCCTTGGCATAGGCATGAGATCCACCACCCCTAGATAAACGATATGCAGAGGGTTGGGACCTACCCCCAGCTGAATGAAAACTCTTCTTCCCTGAAAATCAATTACCCCAAATGACATCTATTTTTTCGTGAGGAATCATGAAGACTCCCATATTGTCAATATTTGGTTCTTCCCAATATCCTCTAAATGACCTCTTCCTTCACCAGTACCTCACAATATGTCTTCAGCATAAATGTTGTGACCTGTCATTGGATATCTGGATGCAAAGCCTCCTCAAAATTTCTCTATCTATCCTCGTCATCTAAAAATAGGTCCAACGCATATTTTACAAGGTTCGTAAAATGGATTCCAAACTTTTTCACACTAAATCTCCCCTGTAGATGGGAAAGTATCTCCAAGAGACTGGTCGCCTTTGTGGTCAAAGAAAAAAACTCAACTCTGAACCAATCATTGATCTCCTCCCATGAGATCGTCAACTCCTTGTGATCCCTGAGGAACAAGATCCACAATTTCCTCGCTGCCCCACGTAGCATCGTCACAACCAAATGCACCCAGTTCTCCTTTCGAGCACAGATCAAACTGAATCCTTTATCGACCTCCTCCAAGAAGTCTTTTGTGACTACATATGAAATGGATCCCTTTTACTTTTGTAGATTTTGGGTTTGAAACTCTCAGAGTGTCCTCCTCTAAGTGTCATCATTTTCAACCTATAACATGGAGTTATCTACTAGTATAGCATGCTGAACATCTTCTTCACAAACCTGATGAGGATGTCGACTCATTGCCATACCTAAAAAATAAAAAAATAGTTGGAGCTCCTAAAACTATAATATGGATGGCTCAACATTAATTAATTAATTTTTTTTAATTTATTCATTTTAGGTTAACCTATCCCAAGGTCTACCCATTCAGACATAGTAACTTTAAATAATGATACATGATTCTTTCCTAGGTCTCTACCATGAAACTAGAATCACCTTATTTAGAATTCATTGTAAACTTAAAGGTATGTTCATCAGATCACATGGGTCCCCAAATGCCTATGTCACAGACACTCTCTAGTGTTTACATCACTTTCAAAACATGAATGACGTAGTTTCCCAACCAACCCATGAAACCTCACCATTTCCTAACACCAAACTCCATCCCATCCCTCAACCAGACCATTGATACCACTATGTCATGACCCCCTCCCCACATGTTTCACCCCTCTTGGGTGTCAATGTGAAAAGGGAGAAAGTGGCCCTAGAGTCTTTCCACTAATAGGCCTCGGTTTGGCGACTAGCACAAACGGTATAGTACATGCACAAATGGGAGGAATTACCCTCTAAAGGAACACATGCAAAAGAGGGAGATACGATAGAAACCAACCAAATCCTACCCAGACTACAATATAAAATAAATTTCGTGATCACATATGTAATTTCATGAAAAAACTGCTTCCTCGGGAAGGATAAAACTGCAAGTACCAAAAGAATGTAAAAATTACAATGACCACAATGCCCGAACAGCTCCTGAAACCCCAAGATAGTAGAGACCAGCCTGATATCCCACCATATCTAAGTGAACTGAAGATAACATTTTACATATACATAGGCTGATTATAATATTATACTAAGTATGATCCTCATCGGGGCCTCTCATACAAAAGTAAAGAAGGCATGCTAAATTACAGTGAACAACAAGTGAAATGAACTCATCACCTAAATAGGTATATTATGTTCCCAGAATCACCATGGATACTCTCACCAAGTATCCCATGAAAGAGTATTTAATATAGTAAAGAATATAAAGGTAACCATACAACCACTTACCCACTAGTTTGCGGCTTTCACCAACATCGTACATCCTAAGAATCTCTCTCCAAATAGGATTGACTCCAGACACATGGGCATAGCACCACAACATGCTCCTATTTCAACAAAACCACCACATTCATGTAATAAAAGTAACAAGGTATTTTTCAGGATCCACCACAGCTCGCATAATGTGTATCAAACATCGTGTATTAAACCTCAAACCATTATAGCCCATACACCGAGAAAGGATCCTCAAGCTATTACAACCTATAAACATTACACCTATAGTAGTCCATAGAAAACTATATCCAGAATATATGTGTGTGAATAACCACAAGCCATTATAGCCATCTACATAAAAATATGGGGAAAACTAACCACTGTTCCTACCAGCACAAGTAACTACCATGAGAAGAGAGTGGGTCTAAAGGGTAGTCATCCATCCATCCTCCCATTGGAATTTTGGGGAAAACACCGCACCATAGCTCAAAATACCCAAGGTATTAGCTTCTCTAACTAACAGTGTGGTGTAGCATATAGAAACAGAAAAAATATAGAATACACATTAGCTCACAACAAAACTATGATCATAACCTAGTCATAGACTCAACTATAGCTAACGTCTCTCAAACTCTCCAATGCCACCTCTAATACTTGGTATCCTACAAGCACACAACCATTTAAAGATATTTATTACATTACTTCATTCCATTTTTATAAGTTTCACTTTACGTTAATTAATTTTTTAAAAATTAACTAACCATTAACAATTCCACATTATATTTCATTAGCATCACACCCAAAGTCCAATGTTCCTTTAAATTTAAACCTCATCATTATGTCCATGTAATCTCTAACCCCATGGGTTAACATCATTAATTCAATCTTTTATTAACATTATTAATAGGTACACATATTTCCATGAATTATAGATAAACATTCTAAGATATTAAACACAAGGGGGATCAACATGGTGGGTAGTTGAACTACCCTTCATGTCTTTTACACCTATAGGAAGAGCGTAGACCCATACTCTCTTAAGAAGATAAACACAAAAATCATGTGGAATATGTTGCACGTTCTCAACACTTTTGGACAGATGGTTTGAAAACCAGCTTTTATGAGAAATGGGGAAACTAAAGAAGATAAACAACCAAGAAGAATCAGAAAGCATCCAAACATTCACATCCAACCTGTTTCCTCATCTCTGGTGTCCTCCCGGACACCCACACCCATAAACTGATGCATCTCTCCACTCTAGGTGTCTACCACTGCCACAACCAATGGGACCCCATACCCCCACAAATCACAAAAGCCATCCAGACTCACAATACATCACATTCAGTAGGGAATAACAAATCAACTGGGATTTTGGCCCTTTACAAGAAATTATTCCTTCACATGCAACAATATCTAATGACTCCAAGTATTAGGATCTTGGCCATTACAAGCAAGAGGGTAACTCAGAACCCTATAAGGCATTATCTTTTTATCAAACATATGGTTCTTTAATCCATATTAAATTAACCAATTTATTATTTGTTGGTTCCAAATATTGGTAACATAAAGAGTTAACTATCATTTCTATCATAAATTGATTTAACAAACTTACTAAATAAATTTTATTAACATAAAATTACTTCTACAGCAACTGAATTCAATTACATGCCTCTTTACCATTTTCCAAATAATTATCAATTAATTCCAGCTTTAAGTTCGTTACCAGTTTTTATCATGAATGAAACGATAAACAAATCATGAATAGATGTCACACTGTCTAGAGAAATGAGAGGCAATAACATACGATCGATATCAATTTATTTACCCGGTTAAAATATTTATTATGTTAATACCATTGTGATCTAGTAGGCTAAAACATGATAACTCTACAGTTTCAGGTAAAATAAATGAGAGTCCACGAATACCCAACCTCAAAACATTCTTCATGTTCTTTATATGAGAACAAGCCAACAAAAAAGATCAGAATCACATCTCTTGGATAAATTCATCCACCCAAGGATGCAGAGACACCACCACACTGGCCAACAGCCAAAAGAATCCAATAAGAAACATAGATATTGTGTACCATATTTTGAAAGGGGAAGCATAATGAGAGGAACATAGAAGATAAAGGATATATCATACCTTATATTGAAGATTGATCGACACTGCTTGGTTGCACTAAAATAGGGGGTGGGCATGCAGCAGGAAGAAACATCAAGGGGAAAAGATCCAAGGATTCAGGTTTGATCAAACCTATTTTATGGGAAGGAGGAAAGGATCAGGTTTATCACACCATAGAACAAGGTGTAATAATAAGGGAGAAAGATATATCATCCCTTTTAAAGATTTAATGGAGTAGCGGTTTAAGATACGCTAGATTTTCCATTAAAAGATGTTCTCTTTAAACAATGCAGTTTTACCATATAAAAGAATCCGAAACCTTGGGAAAATTAATATTGGAGTTATATTCTTTGAATCGACCTAAAATCCCTTAAAATAAGGATTTTAATGCATCTTTCATACAAGATAATGTTAAATTAGCGAATCTGGAAAAAAATGTAATTTTTCAAAAGGAAATATGAAATAATATCTGTGAGATAGTAACTGTGAGACAGTAACTCTGAGATAGTACCTGTGACACTATTTCTGTGACACAGTTTCTGTGACACAGTTTCCTATGACACTATTTCTATGACACTATTTCTATGACACTGTTTATGTGACACTGTTTCTGTGACACTATTTCTGTGAAACCATTTTTGAGACACCGTAACAGTGACACCATTTTTGTGACATTGTTTCTTTGACACCATTTAAATGAAACCATTTCTGTGACACTGTTCTGTGACACAATTTTGTCAAACCGTTTCTATGACACCATTTTTGTGATATTGTTTTTGTGACACCATTTCTGTGAAACAGTTTATGTGACACTATATATGTGACACTTTTTGTGTGATATTGTTTATGTGAAACCAATTGGAATTTTGGCACAAAGGAAAAGTGAAACAGTTTCATGAAATAGTTTAGAACGTTGAAAAAGGAAAAGTGACATTGTTTCATGAAACAGTTTTGAATTTGGGAAAAGGAAACGTGACACAGTTTCACGAAACAGTTTAGAATTTTTGCAAAGGAAAAGTGACATAGTTTCATGAAATAGTATGGAATTTTTTCTATGTGTTAGGGATAAGTCACCTTAACCGCCCAGAAAACCTCAAACACCAACTTTCATCAAAGTAATGGATAAGAGAGGTTGGGTAATTTTCATAAAACTAATTAATTTAATTTTTTGAAACATTTATATATAAACAACAATAATATTGAGGATTTATTTTTAATTACCATTTTGATGTTAAATCAAATTCACCATGATTAAAAAATTATTTTTTATATAAATAATAAGTGTTAATTAATAAAGTGTTTAAGAATTAAATAATAATTTATAATATATATATCTAATTTTTATGAAAAGTAAAAAATTCGAAAAATGAATAATTTTATCTATTTAAAATAAAAGTTCCTTATTTGGAAATTATTGGAACCACTTGAAAAATATTAGTAAAATTTGATATGATCATCGATTAATTATTATTATATAAAATTTTTATTTTTTAAAAGTTTTACTTAATAGATGTTTAATTATAAAATGTTCTTTATTTTTAAAACATCGTATATTTAATATATTATTTTATAATGAATGGTTTGAATAGTCAAAAATATCGAAGGAATATAATTATTTTTATTTATTATTATATAAAATATAAAATAAAAAATATATTACAAAATATTTCTAGTTAATTTTCATTATAAATTATTCATAAAAAAATTTCTCATTTTAAATACAAGGAATTTTCATCTTATTGAAATATTATTTATTGATTTATTTATTATTATAAAATATTTATATTATAGATCGTGTATTATTTTGTTTAAATTTTAATCTTCTTCTATGTGATTATAATACCCAAATCTAAGTAGTTTTATGCTATGGTTGATAAAAAAATTAGTTTTCATATAAAGATACTTCATATTTTTATTTGAGTTAGGATATTAAAATTAATTTTTTAATATAGTTTGTTCATATTGATTGTTAGTGATATAATTATTTTATTTCTATATTCAGTAAAGTCACCCTAGGGAAAGAGATATGGTATCTGATCTCCCATTGTCCATGCTTAAGAATTATTCTAGAAAGTTGTGTGTTAGTTAATTATCACATTTGCATTACTCAGGTGGATAATGTAATTATCATATAACCTGACATCATTACATACATCATCCACCCACCTTATGCATGATTTCATATATGTAAGATTATAAATATCATTAATTTTTCGTATCTAATAGAAACTCTGGTTTATGAGAAAGGTTCTACAAGAATTTAGATCGAACATACTGGTTTGGTGGAGGAAATAATAATCCAAAATAAAAAACCTTATGTTTATGCATAAAAAGTAAGGAGTAACATGAGATAATATTTTATGATTTAGTACCCTTCATAGATACACTATATTAAGTTCCTTCAAATGAAAATTATTTCAAGTACTCAATCATCCAACTATATAGTTGATACAAATGTTTGGTTCACATATATAATATTTTGTATGGAAAGGAAGTTATAGGTGGATCCATATTATCTTTTCATAGGTCATAGTAAGGGTGGGTTCCCCAATATTAATTTCTTCATCCTACTATTATTGATCTATCTTGAATTCACTTATCATTGAAACCCCAATGGAAAGGATACGTCTGGAAAAAGGTTATTTTATTTATATGATTGACTGGGAAAAAGTTTTCCCCCAAAATTATCCCTGAATAATATATGACATGATTGGAATAATGACCTATATAAATAGCTATGTTCTATAGGAATTCCAAAGTTAACTCATTAATTTTAAAAATATGTTTCTTGTACAACTAATGGACATAATGTATTCAAAAGGTTTATCATAATAGTGGGATCCCATTTAATAAAATTATTTATTAATGGTAAACTAACATGATAGTTGTATGATAAATTTTTTTTACAATATTTAATATCATTGTGAATAAAAATCAAAACATTAAACTCAATCCTTAAATGGGGATGAATAATGATTTAAACTATTATTTAAAGTAACAATGGGAATGTTATTAAAATGAAATTGTATGTATTAGTGAAACACCTTCATGAGTAACCATGTATTAGAGTTATTCAATAAGTGAATCCTAATTATTATCTGATTAATTTAATGATTGGAGGATGATTCTGTTCTCCCCGGATCTCCCCCTCCCACTCTAGGCCTTGTCTGGGGTTTCTCCAGAAAACCTTCTATCTCAGGGATGGACGTGAGTTTGTATAAGGGCCCAGCCTTAAAACATTACATAATCTTGGGATAAGTCAATAATTTTCATTTTATTAACATCGAGGATCATTTTAGGTTTAAATTTATAATGAATTAGTCCATTATTAATACATTACATCTCAAATATTACCAATTATACACTTCTACTCTATCCAATATTTTTAAAAATAATAAAACTCATTAAATAAAAAAAGAATTATTTTCTTGATAAAAATATTCAGGAATTATTCCTTTCTCATACCCTTTCTTATACCCTATGAAAAAATTTTCAAAAACATGGGATGAGCATAAAAAATCATTGTAAGGGTTTAAAAATAAAGAAATAAAACATTAGTCTATAAATACATAAGAATCAATGAAGTCATAATTTTCACTCATAAAACATTTAATATTTAACAAACATCAAGAAATCATAAGATTTATTAATAACTCATATAAATCATAAATCATTAAGGTAACTTGGGGCATCTATAACATACTTAAATTGTAGCTTTCACATCTACATAAGGAGTAACCTTCATGGTTATGTTCGGAATACCCATCATAGTATATTCCCTAAATCTATTAGGAGAAACCCTATCATTTACCTATGTCACATTACCCAATTCCTTAAAGAGATATTATGGTCACACCCACCCTCAGTTTATCATGGAACCACCGATATACATAAACAATCCCAATAACCATAACATAATCATTACACATGAATAATCAAAAAAGAAAAATTAAATTTCCACATTGAAATAATAAGAAATAATTTCAAGATATTGATATAATATATCCATTATAAAAACCATTTTCAATATCAAAATACCTAAAAAAATAAATATGGTACTAAATTTTTTTAAAACATTTTTCTTGTAGAGGAATCCAAATATCAAATAATTCTTGCATTAGAGAAAAGGTCATTATCACCGCATAAATTAAAAAAATTCCTTTTTCATTTAGTAATGTGATTCATAAAGAAAATATTCTTTTTGAAAACCATTGAATGAAATTAAAAGTCAAAGGGTTTTATTGTAAATCTTATAAAAGAAAATCGTATATAAATAAAAATATGCCTCAATGAAGTGAGATTGAGAGGAAGTCCATTACCTTGAGTCTGACTTATCTTATTTATTATTTATCTTCCTTAATAATAAACTTATGTTAATTTCTACTTTCTTTAGAACACTTTTTATATTTATTATTCCCATTAAATCCCTTATGACCATGTTAGAATAATTAGTTAATTATTTGAGTTCATGTTGGAAATTTTGTCGATAATCTGTTCTTGAGTCGAAAATGAACGGGGTATGATGTCACTAGTCAATGTGGTCATAATTACATCATATCCATAATATAATTAATGATTTAAATATCATATATAACCAGTATATATGTATTTTAAATAGTCCATAACATTTGTAGATAATAAATGAAATGCATCATCCATGGAGACGGTAGGTCGTGCGTATGCATGAACGCTACTTTCATTTCATTGTCATATTAAAGAAATGAAAAATAATTGATACATAGGTATATTATAATTATTGTATAATATATATGTTATATCTATTAAATAAGTTCATTAAATGTATCCTTTATATGTTCCATGTATAGGATGACCAATTCATATCCCTTTGAGGGGGTTGTATTCCACACATCCTCAAATGAAATTATCATATTTACACATTTTGGAAAACATAAATATATATTGCAAATAAAAATTATAGATTCATATATTCAATATAAATATAATATATATCATAATTATTCATTCCATTCATGTATATAATTGTTCTTTAATGAAGATCATGTATAATGAATCGCATTGCATCGTGGAGACGGTCGTCCGTACATATACACGAGCGACAATATCATTCACATAATCTATCAAAAGTATATAATTGGATGATATATGTAGTACTCCCGGTTTGAGGTATATAGAATTGTTTTATGCATTTTTAAGTGTTTAAATTGCTTGGGATGAGTTGGGAAGAGGTTGGGAGAGTTTGGAATGGTTTTGAATAAGTTTGAAGGCTTTTCTAAGGGTGCACAGTTTGAGCACAATTAGGGAAAACCATATGGGTTATCCAGGAAACTGGGTAGGGGGAGACAAAGGGTTTCACATGGCCGACGCATGTTTTTCCAAACTGTGAAAGGAAACTATGTGGGCCCCTACTCTCGAGATAGTGGTGTGCACCTGGTTAACACAAGGTTTTCAAAACCATGCGGACTAACCATCCACGGACTTAAATAGGGGGTTTTTAAATTCAAGATCCCTCAAGGGTGCCTCATTTCCCTCCATATTTTCTCCCAATTGAGCCTCACATGGTATTTTTGGTTATCAATGGTTGGAGGGGATCTTTCAATCATTTTGAAAGCGATTCAAAGGGGTTTTTAGGTGGTTTTTACGTGGTTTCACCTGGGTATGTCTCTCCTCTGGGTCTCTCCTAGGTTTTCTCTAGGTCATATCTTCCCTCGCTCTATCATTTCTATAGATACATCTGTTGCATGTAGGTCTTGTGTTTTTCTTGCCTTGGGGGTTGATTTTAAGGCTTGTGGATGTTAGATAAGGGGATCTAGAGAAGTTTTGGTGTTGTGTTCGCTGGATTTGGGGTGTGGTTGATTGTGGGTCGAATTCTCCGAAACCCTAAAGGTAGGAGGCTTCACCCTCGACTCATCTTGTAGAATATATTGTCTTAGTTTAAAATTGGTTTATTTGAATGTAATTTAGTTTGGAATTGATTAAATAAATCATCTTTAGTGATGATTTATGGTTTCAGTCAGATTGTGAAATCTTGGTGATTTGTTGTGAAAAATGATTTATATTCTTTAATTTAAAGTGATGATTTTAAATTATTGATTTACTCAAATTGTTAAATGGTTTGATGAAAAATGGGTTTTCAATAGAAAATTTTGTTTTATTGAAATGGTTTGGTATTCAAATGACATTGATGGAATTAGTTTTTCATCAAAATAGAGTTTTATTGAAAGGGATGACATGTTGGTTTTTGAATTTGTGTAATGCAATAATGGTTGTGTACATTTATATTTCATTTAGGACGAATAAGGGTTAGGGGTCTCCCCGATCAGTGTTGTGATGGATTAGGGTTAGAGCTCTCCCCCTTCAAACATTCATATTGCATTTGGGGAAGATAAGGGTTAGTGGTCTCCCCCCTCAGTGTTGGGATGGATAAGGTTTTGGGATCTCCCCTAACAAACGTTCATGTGAATTTGGGTTAGGTAAGGGTAAGAAGTATCCCCATCATTTTTTGGATGGATAAGGGTTAGGGATTTCCCCTTCTTCTAGGTAGAATGCATGGTTGGTTTCATCGGGTTGTGGAATGTTTGCGCGTGAATAAAAGGGGATAATTTGAAATGGTTTTAAAGAATTGATTAGTTATTTTTTTTGGAAAAATAACTTGCTGTAAATTTTATTCATTTGGTTTTTCATTCACTTGGTTGAAAATGGTTATTGTAACTTGTTTATATTTTGATATAAACTTTTTTGTTGAACTGATTTATATAAACTGTTTTATATAAATGTAAATATCTTTTCTATCCTAGTGGTGTGAGTACAGAAGTCATTGGGGAAACCTTCGGAGTTTTATTCTCACCCATTATTTTGCACTTTGGTACTTTTTCACATTCTATCGTCTGGGATAGGGGAAAAGGTAACGTTTCTCACGTGTTTAACACCACTTCATGTTGTTTGGACTGTTCTGAGATTGTGGAGCTTGGATCTTATTAAGCATGGAGTCTTGTAATATTTTTCGAGTTTTGTGTCATTTATTCACTATGTACATTGATACTTGGTTATTTTTCTATTTTTTCATACTTTGATATGGTTTTGAGATACATGAAGTTGTTGAGTTTTCTTTCATTTGGTCATGCATCATATAGTGAATGTTTGATTGGTTGGATTATTGGTTAATTTCTTAAAGGGTAAATCATCCCCCAATTGTATTTGAAACCCTTCTAAATTTGTTTCAAGCCTTTGGAATCATGTAGATGTCTCTTAAGGCCAAGTAATGAGTCATTTTGATCTCAAGCCCATAATAATTGGTGGGTCATTACAAATGGTATCAGTCTGGTCCTTCTTTGGTGGTACAAATAGTTATCAGTGTTCATGGTCAGAGAGTCGGAATTACTTTTTGTATATTTCCTAGGTTTGAATATTATACAATAGTGGGATTTTTAGAACGTCAAATGTATAGAATAAAGGGATGTAGCTAACCATTTTATGTTGAAAATCCAGTTACCAGGGCATTGGGTATGTCAGTGTATTGGATAAACTTCTAGAATGTTGGAAATCTCATTATCATGTGTTTATCCAGTGAGATGAGAATGAAATGAATTATAGGTGAATGACATCCCACTAGTATTTCATAGCTCATTTTGAGGAATGATTTTTTATTTTGTACAAGGTGGGAATTTTTGGAAAAATATAGAGATTGTTTTCAAGTGAAAAATTTTGGAGACAATATATTTGATATATTTTGAAAAAGGGTTAATTTTCAAAAAGCATGTTGATTGTTTTCAAAAATATTTGAACATGTAAAATGAATGTTTTGAAAACAATTTTGTGATAGTTGATGTGATATAATTCAAAATGATCAGCCATCAGTTTCTAGAGAGTGAGATTGATGGAGGTTGTTGTTTGTTTAGAAATAGAACCTGGTAAAAATTTTAGAATCCATTCGAAAGAGGTGAGTGAGAATGTGGGTGTAGTTGATCCACTGGTGAACCAACAATTTTTCCATAGAATCTCCCAATATTTTCAAACTGTTGAGTTGGGGCTGCAACCAGAAACCATGTTTACGATATCCGTCACTACTGAAAATATAAGTGGAGGAAGTACAGTAGTCCTCACTAGAGTAGCAGATAACCCTATCGCTAAGATGAAGAGTAAGTGGGAAAACTATTCTCAAAGATATAGAAAAAATCAGAATCAGACCACAAGATTGTTAAAACTTCCCCCAAGACCCATGTGTAATCAAGTATGTTTCCAATGTGGATCTATGAGCCACATCAAGCGGGATTATAAGGTACAACCTCTAGAATGTCATAACTGTAAGAAGATGGGGAATCTTAAGTTGTATTTCTATAATTCTCTGAGGTCGGGTGTTCATGAATCTCCTTATAAAGGGAAGTTTCAATAGGATAATAAAGATAAGAGCATGGAAATAATTCATCTTCTTTGAGCTAAGAAAATTGTAGTGGATGATTAGTAGGGGACCTCTAGAATGTGAGGTATAGTTTTTTAAATTTCTATGTTGATGCAAGCTTTGTTTGATAAGAGTTGTTCCCATTCTTTTATTTCTTCTCACATCATTGATTTGTTGGATTTACACATCAAAATGATGCCTTTTGTTTTTACCATACAAACTTCTCTAGGAAAAAGAGAGTGTCAAGCCTTTCTATATTAAGCGTGTTTTTTAGTTGTGGACAAAATTGAATTGATATGGTATTTCTATGTTCTTGACATAGATTCTTATGACATAATCCTAGGAATGGATTGGTTGGTGAAGTTTATGTTCGACATCTATTGTTATGCACGAATGGTGAGTTTTGTGATGGAGTATGCCATTAGAAATCTCTTTAAAGGGAAGAATAGTACAAAGTTGGGTGAAAAAAATTGGTCGGCACCAACTGTTGGCACGATCATGGATTAGTTAGATTATTTTTTTTCTTTGGAATAAATGGAAGAGATCGAGGAAAATAGCTTTCTAGAAGTTTTGGATCAATTTATAGATTTCTTCACCATGAACTTCTTAGGGTTACCACCTCTAAGGGAAGTGGAGTTTATGATTGATCTTCATCTGAGGACTAGTCCTATTTCCCTTCCATATTATAGGATGGCACCAATAGAGTTAAGGGAATAGAAAGTGTTGTTGGAGGAGCTAGAAATAAAGGGTTTCATTTAACCAAGTACATCCTCATGGGAATTACCGGTCTTATTTGTGAACAAAGAAGATGTAACTCTTTGGTTGTGTGTTGATTATCGCAAGCTTAACTAAGTTAATGTAAAGAACAAATATCCACATCGACGCACTAATGATATATTCGATCGATTAAGGGGAGAATTTTTCTTCTATAATATTGACTTGTGATTAGGATATCACCAATTTCATGTTTAAAAGGAGGATATTCAGAAGACAACGTTCAGAAGTAGATATAGTCACTACGAATATCTAGTCATGTCTTTGGGTCTAATGAGTGACCTAGTTGCCTTCACAGGTTTTACGAATCAGATTTTTTAGTGATATTTGGATTCTTTTGTTATGGTGTTCGTGGATGACATCTTGTTGTATTCAAAGACATGTTCTGAATGTGAGGAGCACCTAGAAATAGTCTTACAAATCATTAAAGATCACTTTTTATTCCAAATTATCAATGTGTGACTTTTGGATACAGGAATTACGTTTTCATGGACATGTTATTTTGGAAAAAATGAGTTTCTTTTGATCCTGAAAAGATATAATTTGTTATCTTGTGTCTACCACCAAATAATTTCTTCAAGATTCGAAGTTTTCTTGGTCTAGCTAGATAATACTGATGCTTTGTGCATGATTTCTCATGACTATCATCGCCAATGACAGCACTGACAAAAAAAGGATTGTCTATTCCAATGGATAGAGGAATGTTAGAAGTCTTTATAGCAGTTTAATGTTTGGCTTACATCAGCACCTATCATGATATTTCGAGAATCTGGATAGGGGTTTGTGGTGTATTTTGATTCTTTAGGATTAGGGTTGGGTTGTGTTCTCATGAAAGGATACCATGTGATTGCTTATGGTTCAAGGTAGTTGAGGGTGTATGAGACGAATTACCCAAAACAAGATTTGGAGTTAACTGCAATTGTTCATGCCTTGAAAACATGGAGACACTATCTATTTGGTGATAAATTCACTGTGTTTACAGACCACAAAATCTTGAAACACATTTTCTCACTATGAGATTTGAATCTGAGACAAAGGAGATAAATGGAGTATCTCCAGATGTTTTACTTTGAATTTATGTATACTCCAGTGAAAGGAAATTCAGTGGCCGATGCATTGAGTTGAAAGTTGTATCCTCATTTGTAAAAAGAAGCTTCAGATGAATGTCAGTTCAGGTTGTTCCTATCCGAAAATCACGTGGAATGTTAAGACTGAGGTGATGTTGCGGTTTTCATTTCATCTATGCTTGTTCCTAATTTTGTAAAAATTGTCAAAGAGGAAACAAAATATATTTTGGAATTCCTAGTTATGAGTTCAAAACTAAAGGGTGGGGAGACCATCGAGGAATGAAAACTTAATGGGATTTTAGTTTTGTTCTTTAAAAATCGGATGGTTGTACCAATGGCTTGTTAGGAACAAATCCTTCATTATTACCACCATTCGATATGAGCTGTACATCCAGGTAAACAACATTTGTATAATGCGTTGAATGAATAGTTTTGGCGGAGTGGCATGAAAACAAATGTGGATGAGTTTTTCTCGAGGTGCATAACTTGTCAGCAGGTGAAAGTAGAGCATCAAACACCAACATAAATGTTCCAGTCTTTACCTATAATAGTATGGAAATGAAAGTAGATGGCAATGGTTTTTTATAGGACTTCCATGAATGGTTTGGAAACACTATTCCATATGAGTTATTGTGTATTAGCATATTAAGTCATCCCATTTCATCCCTATTCATGAAACTCATACTGTGTAGGATCAATCAAAAATATACATCTGAGAAGTTGTAAAGAGACATGGAATACCAGTTTCAATAGCCTCAGATAGAGATCCGAGGTTCACAACTCCTTTCTGAAAATCCTTACAGTAATCTCTTGGAACTCAGTTGTCTATGAGCACAGCATATCATCCACAGATAGGCAAGAAATCCGAGAGGATGATACAAACCTTGGAGGATATGTTAAGTTATTGTGTGATGGATATTTCTGGTTCATGGTAGGAGCATATACCCTTTGTGTAGTTCTCATACAATAACATCTATTAGGCCTTGATACATATGGATCTTTTTGAATAATTGTATAGGTGTAGAAACAGGTGAAACTTCTATAGTTGGTTCAACCTTTATCCAAGAAACAAAAGAGAAAAATTAGTTGATTAGAAAGATGTTGGAGATGGCTCAGTGTTTTCCAAAATCTTATGAAGATCATGATAGAAGACTGTTGTCATTCGTTGTGGGTGATCATGTCTTCTTGAGGATATCTCCATGGCTTGCACATCATCGTTTTGGGAAGTAGGGAAAGTTATCTCTTAGATAAATTATACCTTTAAAGATACTAGAACAGGTTGAAGAGGTGGAATATCAGTTGGCCATTCCACCATGGTTCAGTTTGGTGCATAATGTGTTCCATGTATCTTAGTTGAAAAAGAATCAACCTGATCCAGACCATGTGATCAGATGGGATCACATTGACCTAGATCTGTATACTTCGTTGATAAATATCCCATTATAGATTGAGGATAGGAAGGATAAAGTCTTTTAGGGGAAATGAATCATTCTATTTCGGGTTTTATGGCAGCATGGTCAGATTCAGGAAGAGACTTGGGAATGTTAGAAGGAAATGAAAGAGTTGTGGATGGAACTCTTTCAGTTGGGTGAGGGTATTCTATTTTCCTTTAACGAAAAGTTCAATGTTGGGGAGAATTTATTACTACTAGATTGAGTTATGTATCATTTTTATGCCTTTTAATGTGTTTAAAGTGCTTGGGACGAGTTGGGAAGAGGTTGGGAGAGTTTGGAATGGTTTGGAATATGTTTTAAGGCTTTTCTAAGGGCGCACGATTTGAGCACAGTAAGGGAAAACGATGAAGGCTCTATAGGAAACCATATAGGGGGAGATAGTGGGTTTTGAAAGGCCTATACATAGTTTTCCATACCGTGTGAGGCAACCATGTGGGCTCTTCATCTCTATACAGTGGCATGCACACCATTAGCGCACGGGTTTCCAAACTATGTGGACTAACCGTGCGGCCACTTAAAAATGGGGGTTTTCAATTCAAGCTCCCTCGGGGTTCCTCATTTCACTTCAAATTTTCTCCCACTCAAGCATCACTCAGTATTTTCAGTTCTCAAGGGTTTGAGGGGCTCTTCCACTCATTTCGGAAGTGATTTCAAGGGGTTTCATGGTGGTTTGAAGGTGGTTTCTCCTTGGTAAGTCTCTCCTCTGTGTCTCTCCTTTTTTTTCACTAGGTATTCTCTTACTTCACTCTAGATTTTCAAGATCTACATCTTTTTCATGAAGATATAGTGTTGGTCTTGCCTTGGGTGATGGTTTTAATGCTTTGGAATGTTAGTGAGGGATATCTAGAGCGGTTTTGGTGGTGCTTTCTCTAGATTTGGGATGGGGTTTCTTGTGGGTCGAATTCACCGGAACCATAAATGTAGGAGGCTCCAATCTTGACTCCTCTTACTATAATTGATTGGCTTCATTTTAAATTGGTTTATTTGAATGGAATTGACTGTGGAAGGCATGGAATAAATCTTTTTTAGTGATGATTTATGGTTTTAGAGAAATTGTGAATTCATGGTGATTTATTGTGCAAAGTGATTCAGCTTATTGAATTTAAAATGATGATTTTAAATTATTGATTTGCTGGGATTGTTAAATTGTTTGATGAAAAATGGGTTTTCAATAAAAAAGGGTGTTTTATTAAAATTGTTTGGTATTGAAATGGCTTTGACGGTATTGGTTTTCAATAAAAAGGAGATTTATTAAAAGAGATGACACATTGGTTTTGGCATTGGTGTAATGGTATAATGGTTGTATTCATTAATTTTTCATTTGGGACGAATAAGGGTTAGGGAACTCTCCCATCAGTGTTGGGATGGAAAAACGTTTGGTCTCTCCCTCATCCAACATTCTTATAGAATTCGGGGTGGATAAGGGTTAAGGGTCACCCCCATCATTGCTATGATGGATAAGGGTTGGGGCTCTCCCCCACCATACATTCATGAGCATTTGGGTCAGATAAGGGTAAGAAGTCTACCCCATCATTGTTCGAATGGATAAGTGTTAGGGATTTCTCCTTCTTCTAGGTGGCATGCATGGTTGGTTTCATGGGTTTGTGGAATGCTTGGGTGTGACAAAAAGGGGATATTTTGAAATGGTTTTAAAGATTTATTTATTTATTTTTATAGAAAAATAACTTTCTGGAAATTGGTTTCATTTGGTTTTTCTTTCACTTGGTTTCAAACAGTATTTGGAAATTGTTTATAGTTGGTTATAAACTATTTTATTTTATTGTTTTATATAAATTTTTTTATATAAATTTGGATAAATTTTCTATCCTACTGGTGTGAGTAGGGAATTCATTCGGGAAAACCTTCTATTTTTTATACTCACCTATTCTTTGTCACTTTGGTGCTTTTGCAGATGTTATCTTCTGGGATAGGGGAAAAGGTAATGTTTCTCACATTTTTAGCACTAATTCTAAATGTTTGGGTTGTTTGGATATTGTGGAGCTTGGAGCTTGTAGAGCCTGGAGTCTTGTGATCTATTGAGATTCTTGTGTCATTTATCCGCTGTGTACTTTGATACTTGGTCATTTTTTGATGTTTCATACTTTGATATAGTTTTTAGATACATGAAGTTGATGAGTTTTCATTAATTTGTCCATGAATCATAAAGTGAATGTTTGTTTGGTTGGTTTATTGGTTTATTTCTTAAATGGTAAATCATCCCCCACTTTTATTTGAAACACATCAGTATTTATTTCTAGCCTTTGGCATATTGGGGGTGTCTCTTAAGGCCTAGTAATGACTCGTTGTACTCTCAGGCCAATGACAATTGGTGGGTCATTACAGTATATTAACTGTATAGAATTATTATTATGTCATAATCATTATTTAAATCCATTATACTCATCATTATTCCTATCCAAATTAAGTCATGTGGAATAAAAAATTACACCATGGCATGGAGATGGTAAGTCGTACGTACACATGCACAGTTATATTATAATTCGTAGGATGGATAAATGAGTTATAAGGTGGTCCAATAATTATAATAACATCTAAAAAATGATAATATAATGTATTTATTACTATATTATGGAAACAATATAATAAGAGTAATTATAAGAAGAAAATAATTTTGAAATATGTGATAAAATAAATACCTCTTTTTCGAGTATCTCCTTTTTATTTTCACAGAAGGTATCCTTAGGATGGATTTCTGCCAAATGTTTGGACTATATGAGTAAGTGATGGATTTGGGGGTATTATTTGAGGAAAATTTTATGATTCAAGGGGATTCTGTTTGACACCCCAATCTTCCACATTACGCTTTTCTTTGAATAATACAGTAATGTGTGTTGTACGCAACTTCGAGTTCTAACACACCACAGCCAATCAAACTAGCCGTTATGAATAGTAATACCCAATTTCAGAAATTTTATAAATTTTATCATTCAAATGGAATTAATTTTCGGATTCAGAATATCGAAATTATCATAGGGTGAATTTTTTTATTTTTCTGAAAACTTTCAATTTTTGATGACTAGTAAAAAACACTAAGTTATAGTTTAAAACTGAATTTTTATTTAAATAATTATTTATTTTATTTAAATTTATTTTAGGTAAAAATAGATACATAGTACCTATATAAGTTCCATGTAATTAATTGGAGTGATTTTATAATAATTATATATATATAAATATTTTAATGAACATTTTACCATCTTTTACCCACCTCCTTGGAGAATTTTCAAATTTACATAAAAAATAATCTTACCACTACTGTGAGTTGAATTTCAAAAAAAATTAGAGACATGGTTGATATCACTATGTAAAATGTGGTTCAATAAGATGAAAATAAATTTTGGTTAATAGTAACTTTTTACATTTATTTACCACGATTAAAATTAAATATGTTAATTAAAGATAAAAAGGATATTATTATTACCCTAACACATGTCCTAATTCCATTGGAAAAGTGTAATTCAACCAAAAACAACCCTATGAATAAAATATGATCCTTTAGTTTAACTTGGATTAGATTACGACATTTATTATTATTTAATTCAAAAAAGAGTTAAAATTGTTAAATTCAAAGTTTATTAACTAAACTATTTTTAATATAGGGTTACACATAATATAAATTTGACTATAAATATTTATTAGAAATATAAAATATTTCATACATAATGGTATTTTATTTATATTTTTTAGACATTAAATAATATAATTTATTTATGACACAATGATGATGCAGTAATTACTCTATTAAAGAAATGTTAAAATAATTGATATTATAAATATCCCAATAAATTTAATTTGAGAATTTTTAGAGATTACACTAATTTTATATGTTAATATGACATATTAAGTTTGGTTAGATGAATTTTGGTCTAAGTAATAATGCTGTTATGAATTTAGCAAAAACAAAATACCAAATAGTGTCAAAATTGACATAAAATATTTTTTAAAACAAATATTATATTATTAATTGATATTATATTCTTAAAAATCTACGGTTTGGCCAAAGGAATTATGTAATGATTGGTGTATCATTAATGAACCACTTGGGGTTTTCTTGGAAGTATATAGTACGTTTATTAACTATATAATATAAAAATACCAAGAGACATGGTCAATGTCAAACTCTTTAACTAAGAGTTAAATTTAAAAGATAAGGTTAATATAGTAACCCAAGCCGGTCTAAAATCAATTTTTTGAGTGGTTTTCGACCCATACCCACCTTATCCTTTAAATAATTCATTTTTTAGCCATTAAAACCGAAAATTATTTTATTATAAAATAATATTTCTACCTTTTCATGAGGTGCCCCTCACCCCTCTTAAAAAAGGTCACTCCCCTTCCCTCAAATTCACACCATAAAAGCCATTTGGCTCAGCCAACCCTTGACCAAATACCTTCTCAAATGTCCTCCCTTCATCCTAGTGTCCTTAATTTAGTTAGAAAGCCTACCCAAAGAGCCCTTTTCATCAAATCAAAAGGAAGAACCCGAAGAAGAGGTAAATATTTCATCACCTCTTTCAAATTCCTTTCTTCTTCCACTTCCTCTTTCTTTGTTGTTTACATTCTAAACTAATAAATACGGTATCTTATATATGCTATCATGTTATTATAAATATGGTACAACCAAATTTATTATTCTCTCTATCCTTTGAATGACATGTCACCATACGTGTGTACGTACGGCTTACCGTCTCCACATCGTGGTGTAATTGTTATTCAATACATTATTATTTATATGGGTATAATAATGATTTGTAATTGATGTAAATAACAAATATAACATTTTTATATACGATATAATATCCAATTGAATATTATTTTAATATCAAAAGAATGATATTGTCGCTCGTGCGTATGTACGGATTACCATCTCCACGAACGTGATGAGATTCATTCCCCATCGTATCCATTCAAGAATATTTTTCATTAGATGATTAAAATTAATGTTTAAAGACTTAATATAATTTTGAATATGAATAAGATAAATCCTATCCATAACAAATATTACTTACGTAACAAATCATATAAAGGAAAATGAATCAGTTAACTCCCAAAATGATTATAATACTAAAATATTATTAACAAATCAATATTAGAAGATCATATATGATGTCATATTAATTTATACGATTCGTGTATAATTTAATAACAATTATTTCACCATTATTCAAGAGGTTAACCTACCCTCAACCAAGGAAAAGTACAAGGTAAGGGTTAATTCTACAATCTCTTTATTATCTGATGTTGTTTTTACATAAGTATCTACTGGGGCCTCTTTATCATCCACATCCATGTTTCTTAAAAATGTATTCCAAAACCTTTTTACTATTTATTATAATATCGGTTAAATTCGTTTATACCCTTGTTGTAATTTTTATAAAATGTTTTGAAAGGAATATTTCTGTCATTTTCCAAGCAAGGTACTTTTTGACCTTTTCGACAAAATTAAGGTAAGAATTTTTTTTAACACATACGGTGGGTGAGGATATTTTCCGCCATTAAAACATCATCTAATATTACTTTATAATATTATAATAATATTTTCAAAATAAATCTTTTCTTAAATGATTTCAAAATTGAAAGAGATATTTATCTGTGGGAGGTTTTGATTTCATCTATTTCAAAATCCTGTAATGGATTATAAGATTATTTGAAGCTGATTTATTATGATAAAAAATATATATTGTATTGATGGTTTTGTGATATTTTTGACTATGGATGTGTTATTTTTACACCATTCATGGTTTATAGATAAATTATTGACATTTCTTCTGCTAGTTTTAATATGAATGTTTATGTTATGTTTAAAGGTTTTCATATGAGGAATGCATTAGACTTAGTATGTGACGGGTGGAGCCTGCTATAACTCCTTGATGCATCGATAGTTCTAATGAGACAAACTAGTGTCTTGGCACAAGGCCTCGACAAAATATTATTTGTAGTCTCGGCACAAGGCCTTGACTATCTGGTTATGAAAGTCTGGTGTTATGCATTTCATCATTATGAAAGTAGCTATTGATATTGCATGTGATTATTCGACTAGTAGAATATCCATGTGAATAAGTAAATGGAATTATTTGATTTTTATCTTTGACATGTTATGCTGAACTTCATGTTTAAAAGGCTTTTGTTTTTGTCTTATATATTTCCTTAAATGTTTATGCTTATTTATGAATGTTTCCGCTATAAATTTATCCTTACTGAGCATATCATCTCACCCCTTTCTATGTTTTATTTTTTCCAGGATGTGAAGAAGTATATTATGACTGACCTATAGGGATATTATATGGGATCTTAGTGTTGTCTATGGAAACAATTTTTTTGTATTATTCCATTTTAGGATGTAATGTAAACCTCAGGAATGTATCTTGTACTTCCAAGGCTACTAAACTAATCGATCTTTCGAGACATGATCTTTTGTGATCATGAAAATGATACGTAATAATGCACTGACACTGGGTAACTAGAATCGAGGCATTATAGTTGGTATCAAAGGAAGTTTAGTACAATCCTGGGAAACTAGATTTAGATAAATTCTGATTAGAGAACATATCCCTAAGATAGACTTTAAGGATTCTTATAGAACAACTTCCTAGAATTATAGAATTCTAGATATTTTGTGAGTTTTCTAATCACTACATCCATATCTGGATACGAGCAGGTAGAGGCAGCTCTGAAACATATGTACCTAGGGGTAAAACTTGAAAACACTGCTTTGAGCTAGACTCGAACGGGAACAAGTGCACGACAACAGGACTTGCTAAACTCTTGGTTACGACACTCCCGGGGAAAATGCTTAGGATAATTCTCATTTTAATTAGAAACCATTCTGAAGGGTTTATGAGTATATACTTCCCCAAAGAAATATTTTTAGGATTATGGATTATATCCATAAACTGTTTAATTTATGTTAAGTATTTTTCATGTTTGGAATTATGTATTTAGATTCATAAACTATCCTAGTTTATGCCATTGTCTAGAAATGGTGCCTAGTGGAAATAATGGAAACCATATCAATGGATTCACTCCATGTAGGGATTTATCTCCTACTCAAGATAATTATAGTGGAGTTAGTGATACAACTGGTGTTGATCATCTTTTCACCATACTAGGACAACACACTCAGGTTATGAATAATAACCTTACCTGTATAAAGCACCCTAATCCACATCGTGGAGGATAAATGTTATATTTCTTTGTGAGGAAACAACCACCGATGTTCAATGGGAGTAAAAATCCATTAGTAACTGGGAAATAGATAAAGTCTTTACAGAAAATATTTCATACCTTGGGGAGTAGTGAAAGGGAAAAAGTTGTCATGGCAGTTTACCGCCTCACTAGATATGCTGATCAATGGTGGTCATTGATTCAAAATAAAAAGGAAGATGAAGAAGTATAAAATATGGAATATATGGAGTTCAAAGAGATTTTCATAGAAAAATACTTTCCTCATGACCTTTGAGCAGATATAGAAAGGAAATTTCTGAGTCTAAGAACAAAGGATGATGAGAATGTCGCACGGTATGAGGCTAAAGTTATAAGGATAGCGAGGCATGTTTCAGATTATATACATAACCCAAGAAGTAAGATTGATCATTTATTTAAAGGGTTAAAACCATTTCTCCGTCAAGAATTAGTCTCACAATCCTTCTCATCGTATGAAGATATTGTCTCATGTGATATCAAGATAGAAAAATAATTCTCTATGTCTTATGACTTTAAACAAAATAAAGAGAATAAGAGATCTACTAAACACTCTAGAAATTAAAATAAGGGGAAGAAGGGAAAATTTGAATATCCATCCTACAGTAAATGTGGGAAGAAGCACCCTAATACTTTCCTAAAGGGAATGTGATTCTGATACAAGTGTGGTGGAAAAGGCCCCCATGCTTGTGATTGTACGGGTAAGAAAGAGGTTATCGATGTTGAATGCTACAATTGTAGAGAAAGGGGCATCATGAAAATGAATTTCCTAAGAGTCAAGGGAACCTACCTCACAAAAGGCCAAGGGATCAAGGACAAGATTATTTTATCACTACTAATTAGGTTGAAGCTCCGAAAGATGTGTTGGTAGGTATTTTAATGGTTTCTTCAAGTTTAGAAAATGATTTATTTGATTATTTATCATCTCATTGTTTCATATCTTCCTAGTTTTCTAAAAAAATTTGATATTTCTATTTTTATTTAACAAGGGAGTTGTCATACCAAATTCCTAGTGGAATTATCATCGCAACAAAGTTTTTTGAATCAGTTCTCATTAGGGTATATAAATTCTCTTTATCTGTTGATATCATCATCATAACCATGATTAAATTTAATATAATCCTTATTATGTATTGGATTTCGAACCATGATGCGAAAATTTATTGTAAAAAGAAGGAGGTTATGATTTTTGATGACGATGATAAAGAACACCATATCTTTAGAGCAGAATCATCACCACCTGATTCTTATCTAGATCCACCCCCAATAGCTCCACTAAATTCAATTATTGGGGAGAAAGAGAATGAAATAACTATGTGTGAGGAAAGGAATTTTCAAATAGATGATGTGCCTATTGTGAAATAATAAGTTGATGTGTTTCCAGAAGATTTACCTGGACATCCTCCAGAATGAGAAATTGAGTTTTCCATTGATTTAATTCCTAGTTAAAGGCCCATATCAAAGACCCCTTAAATAATGGCCACTATGGAATTAGTGGAACTAAAGAAACAACTAGAGGAACTGAGTAATAAGGGATTTATTCTCCCTAGTGTTTCTCCATGGGGAGCCCCTGTTCTTTTTGTTAAGAAGAAAGATAGATCTATGAGGTTGTGCATTGACTAGAGGGAGATCAATGCTATAACAATAAAGAACAAGTATCCCCTACCTTGCATTGATGATTTATTTGACCAAATTCAGGGAGCTAAATACTTTTCAAAGATTGACCTTCGATCTGGATATCATCAGTTGTGTGTGAAGAAGGAATACATTCCAAAAACAGAATTTAAAACTAGGTACGAGCATTATGAGTTTACATTAATGCCTTTTAAATTGAATAATACACCCTCTGTCTTCATGGATCTAATGAACAATGTTTTCAAGAAATATATTTCTGACTCTATAGTAGTATTTGTTGACGATATCTTGTTATATTCCAAAAGCTACGAAGATCATGAAAATCACTTGCGCATTATCTTGAAGACTCATAGAAGTAATGAATTATATGGGTAGTTTAGCAAGTGTGAATTATGTCTTGAGGAGATTCCTTTTCTAGGAAATATCATCTTTAAGGTTGGAATCCCCATTGATCCTTCTAAGAACATGGCAATCCAATAATATCCATCCCCGATGAGTATTACTAAGGTATGCAGTTTTATTGGTTTAGCAGGTTATTATCGACGTTTCATCCAGAATTTTTCACAGTTGGCTAACCCATATACAAATCTCACAAGAAAAGGGGTTAAATTTGTTTGCATAAAAGAGTGTGAAGAATGTTTTGAATAACTGAAGAGAAGATTTTTCAATGATCCTATATTGACTCTACCATCGGGTAATGATGAGTTTGTTATTTATAGTGACGCATCAAAGAAAGGACTTGGTTGTGTCCTTATGTAGAATGATAGGGTTATTTCCTATGATTCATAATAGCTAAAAAATCATGAGCAAAACTATCCTATTCATGATCCTGAGTTAGCAGCTTTAATCGTTGCTTTGAATATTTTGAGACACTATCTATTTGGTGAAAATGTGAGATATATACCGATCACAAGAGTTTGAAGTATATTTTCTCACAGAAAGAACTCAATATGAGGCAAAGGAGATGGCTAGAACTACTCAAGGATTATTATTTCACTATACACTACCACCCTGGGAAGGGAAATAAGGTGGCAGATGCTTTGAGTAGAAAGGATCATGGAGTTTTGAACAACATGGGAGTTGAAACGTATCCTATATACACGGATCTAGTTAAGAAGGATATGGGAATCACCATGGAAGGTGAAACATAAACAGTTTTTCAAATGGTTTCCAAACAATCTTTACTCAAAATGGATAAATAGTTCTCAGACTGGTGATGAAGAGTTTCAAAAGAAGATTAAAGCTGTGAATGATGGGAGATTGAGTGACTTTGTGTATGAAGATGGAATTTTGAAATTTGGTAAGAGACTGTGTGTTCCCAATATACCTTATCTAAAAATGGAATTTTTGGATGATGCTCGTAGTTCCAATTTATCTATAAACCCTAGTAGCATTAAGATGTATAGAGATTTGAAGGAACATTTTTGGTGGGACAACATGAAGAAGGAGATTGCCGATTTTGTGTCAAGATGTATGGTTTTTCAACAATTGAAAGCTGTAAGGAAACAGCCTGGAAGAGTCATGCAACCTCTTCCCATACCTGAGTGTAAATGGGATAATATTATGATGGACTTTGTCATCAGACTACCAAAGAATCCTAGAAATAAAAATGTGATATGGGTCATTGTTGATCGTCTTACCAAGTAAGAACATTTTCTCGATGTAAGAGAATATTTACCACTTGAACATCTAGCAAAAATATATATTAATGAAGTTGTAAGACTTCATGGATTACCCTTATCGATTGTTTCTAATCATGATCCCCATTTTACATCAATATTCTAGAAAAGTATTCAGAAATCCCTAGATACTGAACTTCATTTGACCACTACCTACCATCCCCAAACTGATAGACAATCTGAATGGACTATTCAAACCTTAAAAGACATGTTGAGATCATGCTCACATGACCTTCAAGGTATGCAAGATTAATATTTACCTCTGGTTGAATTTTCCTATAACAATAGCTTCCATTCAAGTCTTCGGATAGCACCATATGAACCATTATACGGAAAGAGATGTTGCACACCAACCTATTGGGATGATGTTGGTGAAAGAAAACTCGTAGGCCCAGAACTAGTGGAGGAAACGATGTAAAATGTGAAGTCAATTCAAACCAAAATCAAAGAAGCTTAAATTAGACAGAAGATCTATGTTGATAAATGAAGGAAGGATTTCTAATTTTAGGTAGGAGATTATTTTTTCTTGAAGGTACCTCCATGGAAGGGAGTTGTATGTTTTGGTAAGAAGGGTAAATTGAGTCTCATGTACATTAGACCATTTATAATTATAGAACAAATTAGTGTTGTAGATTACAATTTGTAAATGCCGCCAAGTCTCTCCAAAGTTCATGATGTATTCCATGTATCACTGTTGAGAAAATACATGCATGACCCAACGCATATACTCACCTACGAGGAATTAAAACTGGAACCCGATCTTTCTTATTGAAAAGAGCCTGACGAGATTCTTGATACAAGAGAACAAGTGCTGAGAAACCGGACGACTCGTCTGGTAAAAGTTCTATGGGGAAACCATAAGATAGAAGAGGCAATGTGGGAACCCGAGGAAATTATGATAAAGAACCACTCGAGTATTTTTATGCATTAATATTCTAGAAATTTTGAGGACAAAATTATTTTAAGTAAGGGAGAATGTAACACCCCAAACTTCCACGGTATGCTTCTCTTTGAATAATTCAGTAGTCTGTGTTGTACGCAACTTCGAGTTCTAACACACCACAAACAATCAAACTAGCCATTATGAATAGTAATATCCACTTTTTGAAATTTTATCAATTTTATCTTCTAAAATGGACTTCATTTTTGGATTCGTAATATCGAAATTATCTTAGGGTGAATTTTTGGTATTTTTCTGAAAACATTCAATTTTTGATGAATAGTGAAAAACACTGAGTTATAGTTTAAAACCAAATTTTTAATTAAATAATTATTTATTTTATTTAAATTTATTTTATGTCAAAATAGGTACATAACTCATATGTAAGTTCAATATAATTAATTGTAGTTATTTTATAATAATTTTAGATATATAAAAATTTTAATGAACTCTTTACCGTCTTTTACCCACCTCCTAGGAGCAATTTCAAATTTACATAAAACTTCATTTTACCTCTTCTGTGAGTTGAATATCAAAAATACAAGAGACACTGTTGATATCAGTAAGTAAAATGTGGTTCAATAAGGTGAAAATAATTTTTGGTGAAAAGTAACTTTTTACTTTTATTTATCACGGTCAAAAGTAAATTGGGTAATTAAAGGTACAAATGATCTTATTATTACCCTAACACATGTCCTAATTCTATTTTATAAGTGTAATTCGACCAAAAAAACCTTAGGAATTAAATATTATCCTTTATTTCAACATGGATTAGATTAGGACAAGTATTATTATTTAATTCAAAGAAGAGTTAAAAGTGTCAAATTCAATGTTGAATAACTAAACAATTTTTAATATGTGGTTAAACATAAGATAAATTAGACTATTTGTATTCATTATAAAGATTGAATAATTTCCTACATAATGGTATTTTATCTATAATTTTTAGACATTAAATAATTAAATTTATTTATGACACAATGATGATGCAGTAATTACTGTATTAATGAAAGAGTAAAATAATTTATATTATAAATATCCAAATTAATGTAATTTTAGACTTTTTATGAATCCACTAATTTTCTAGGTTAATATGACATATTAGGGTTGGTTAGATGAATTTTGGTCGAAATAATAATGTTGTTATGAGTTTAGAAAAAACAAAATACCAAATTCTGTAAAAATTGACATAAAAGAGTTTTTAAAACAAATATTATATTATTAATTGATATTTTATTCTTAAGAATCTAAGGTTCGGCCAAAAGACTTATGTAATTATAGGTGTGTCATTAATGAACCACATGGGGTTCTGTAGTCTGTATATAGTGAGTTTAATAACCATATAATATAAAAATACAAAGAGACATGGTAAATATCAAACTATTTAACTACGAGTTAAATCTAAAAGATAAGGTTAATATAGTGACCCAAAAATATCTAAAACCTATTTGTTGAGTGTTTTCTGACCCATCCCCACCTTATATTTTAAATAATTTATTTTAGATTCATTAGAAACTGAAAATTATTTTATTATAAAATAATATTTCTAGCTTTTCCTAACGTGCCCCTCACCCCTCTTATAAAAGGGTACCCCCCCCTCCCTCAAATTCACACCTTCAAATCCATTTGGCTCATCCAAACCCTTCCAAAATACGCTCTCAATTGTCCTTCCATAATCCTAGAGTCCTTCCTTTAGTCATAAATCTATCCCAAGGATCCCTTTTGATCAAATAAAAAGGAAGAACCCGAAGAAGAAGTAAATATTTCATCACCTCTTTCAAGTTCCTTTCTTCTTCCACTTCCTCTCTCTTTGTTGTTTCCATTCTGAAATAATAAATCTAGTATAATATATATACTGTGATTTTATTATAAATATGGTACAACCAAATTCAATATTCTATCCATCCTTTGAATGACATGTCACCATATGTGCGTACGTATGGCTTACCGTCTCCACATCGTGGTGTAATTGTTATTCAACCCATTATTATTTGGATAGATATAATAATGATATGAAATTTCTGTAAATAATAAACATAAAATGATAATGATTCTATATATATTATATACCATCCAATTGTATATTATTTTAATATCAAAATTTATTATTTTCGCTTGTGCGTACGTACGGATTACCGTCTCCATGAATGCGATGAGATTCATTCCCCATCCTATCCATTCAAGACTAATTTTCATCAGATGATTAAAAATAATATTTAAAGACTTAATATAATTTTGATTTTGAATAATATACATCCTATCCAAAAGAAAAATTACTTATGTAACAAATCATATAAAGGAAAATGAATCTGTTAACTCCCGAAACGACGATAATACTAAAATATTATTAACAAAGAAATATTAAAATTCATATATTATTTCATATTAATGTATATGATTCTGGTATAATTTAATAACAATTATTTAACCATTATACAAGAGGTTAACCTACCCTCGAACAAGAAAAAGTACAAGGGAAAGTTTAATTTCATAATATCTTTATTATCTGAGGTTGTTTTTACGTAAGTATCTACTGGGACCTCTTTATCAACCACATCCATGTTTCTTAAAACTGTATTCCAAAACATTTTTACTATTTACTAGACTATGGGTTAAAGTTTTTTATACCCTTTTTTAATTTTTATAAAATGGTTTGAAAGGAATATTTCTGTCATTTTCCAAACAAGGTACTTTTGATATTTTCGACAAAATTAAGGTAAGAATGTTTTTTAACTTATACGGTGGGTAAGGATATTTTCCTTTGTTAAAACATCATCTAAGCATCCCTTAAAAGTTTATAAGAATATTTTCAAAAAAAAAATTCTTAAATGATTTCTAAATTAAAAGAGATATTTCTCTAAAAAAGGTTTTGATTTCATCTACGACAACTTCTTTTGATGGATGTTAAGCTTATTTGATATTGATTTATTATGATACAAAACATCTATATTATATTGAAGGTTTTCTAATATTTTTTACTATGGATGTGTTATTTTTACACCATTCATGGTCTATGGATAAATTATTGACATTTCGTATACTAGTTTTAATACGAATGTTTATCTTATGTTTAAACCTTTTCATATGAGGAATGCATTGGAGTTAGTATGTGATGGGTGGAGCCAACTATATCTCCAAGATGCATTGGTGGGTATCATGAGACAAACTTGTTTCTTGGCACAAGGCCTTGACAAAATATTATTTGTTGTCTTGGAGGAAGGCCTAGACTATGTGGTTATGAAAGTTTGCCATTATCCATTCCATCGTTATGAAAGTGGCTATTGATATTGCATGTGATTATTCGATGAGTAGAATATCTATGCGAATAAGTAAATGGAATTATTTGACATTTATCTTTTCCACGTTATGTTGAAGTTCAAGTTTAAAAGAATTTTGTTTTAGTCTTATACATTTCCTTAAATTTTTATGCTTATTAATGAAAGTTTCCACTATATTTTTATCCTTACTGAGCATCGGATCTCACCCCATTCTATGTTTTATTTCTCCCAGGATGCGAAAAATTATATTATGACTGACCTGCAGGGATCATCTATGGGATCTCAGTGTTGTCTATGGAAACAATGTTGTTGTCGTTTTTCATTTTATGTTGTAATGTAAACCTCATGAATGTATCTAGTACTTCCAAGGCTACTAAACTAATAGAACCTTAGAGACTTGATCTTTTGTGATCATGCCAATGATATGTAATAATGCACCGACTCTAGGTTACTAGGGTCAGGGAGTTACATTCAGTGGAGTGAGTATGTGGGTAGAGGTGGTGGCCTTTTACAAAAGGGAGGAGGGGTAGTCTAAGAATGTCTGGAAATATTATTTTATTGTAAATTGATTTTTAAATTATAATAGTTTCAAAGTAATATATTTATAATATATGATCATTATGGGTCTAAAACCTATCAAAAAATAGTTTTTAGATAAGTTTAGGCCAAAACATTGACCTTATATTTTTACTTTAATGCTTAGGTAAAAACATTAACTCCTACCATGTGTTCTTGTATTTTCATTGTATATGATTACTATAGTTACAATAAAATGTCAATCGAACCATATTTGGATTATTAATGACATTTTTAACATTATATAAGTTGTTTTACTAAATCTATTTTTTTAGAACTATTATATCATTTAATAAAATAGTATTTGTTTTTAAAAACTCATTTAAGTCTATTTTGACACCATTTAGCAATTGATTTTTATTAAATTCATCATATATTTATTCATTAAAAACATTAAATAAAAGATAATATGTCATGATAATAAATAAAATTACTATATCACATAAAATAATTCGAATTACATTTATGTAAATATTTATAATAAAATTTATTTAAAACTTTTATTAAGGATGGTATCACTAAATCATCATTATGTCATTATTAGATTAATTTCTTTAATCTCTAAAAATTATAAATAAAATACCACGATGTAGGAAATATATTTATCTTTCTAATAAATATTTATAGTCGAAGACATCACATATAAAACCCCACTTTAAAATTTATTTAGTGAAAAGATACATGTTTATGTTATATTTTCCTTTAATTTAAATTAATTATTATAACATGTCATTTTCACACCCAAGTGGATTAAAAATGCCAAAAGATAAGCCTATGGATTTTTTGGGTCACCCGTGACTCATTCAGTAATATTAGGACATTTGTTAGTGAATTGTTTTATTTTTACAATTTTCTGTTTACCCATATTTACTTAATTTTCCCTTTAACCATGGTAAATAAAAAAATTAGTGAAGTTACTATTCTTAGTATCCAAAAAATAAAAGGTACCTATTTACATAATTTTGACCTTATTATTCTGAATGTGGAATACATTTTTAAAAATTCAAAACCCATAATTTTCATTAATTAATTTACAATTAATTCGTGTTGTCAAAATCAAAAATAGATTTTGAAGAAATTAAAACTATAAAAATATTGACATGTGTGTATCTCCTATTTAAATGTAAAATTACTTCCAATGAAAAAAATTGGATTAAATTATAAGAAAATAACACACTTATACTTTAAATTAAATAAAAAAGTTAATATAACTATATAAATAAATTAGATTAAAAGGCCGTTTTGACTCAAAATGTGGTATTTCTCACTATTCATTAAAAATGAACTTTATCAAAAAATTATGAAAAAAATATCCAATGTAAATTTTGATGTCCAGATTCTATAGAAAAGTTTATTTTGTCAAATGGAACAAATAAAAGTGATAAAAACTATATTTTAAAAGGTTTCACCATCCAAAGGTGGTAATACTACCTTTTAAAAATATTAGTGTTTTATGCTTAAAATTGGCTTCATTCTAATTTTAAGCGTCTAAAACTTATTTGATAAATGTAAAAATAACTAAAAAAAATTTAAAATCATAATATGGTGAATTTTTTTCATTCTTGCCAATATAACGGCTATTTGTTTACCACAATTTTAAAAATATATTGTTATTATGGTATTATTTTTTGGTATAACTCAGTGTTCTGTGCAACGTAAGATTTTGGAGAAACCCGTTGTTGCATATCGGGTACTTTATAATAAATAGTGTCCCCTTTAAACTAAAATTAATATTAAATTAAAAAATATTAATATATATAAAAATGTATAATTCTATAAATACCAGGTATGTTACATCATTCCCCCCTTTTAGAAATTGTGTCCTCGTAATTTTATTCACTTATCAAATAAGTGGGGTTATTTATCCTTCATTTCATTTTAATATTCCCTTGTTTCATCTTCAAAAATATGGGTTTTCCAAAAAAATCTTTACCCAGTCAATCACATTATTCCACTACACTTTCTCTATTTGGTTAAGAATCTGTACCAGATGTTCCTCATAAGAAAGATTATCTTCCATCTACACTACCTCTGGACTCCAAACATGAGATGGATCCGAAAAATAAATTCTCAACATTCAAACATGAAAAAAATCGTGTATTTGGGATAAACATAGAGGTAAACCCAATCTATAGGCAACTGATCCAACTTTCGCTAGTATTACATAGGTTACAATGAATTGTGGACTCAACTTTCCCTTCTTACCAAAATGAAACACACTTTTTTTAGAGAAACTTTAAGAAAGACATAATCATCTATGTTAAGAGAAATATCATTCCTCTAGTTATCTATGTAACTTTTCTATAGGTTCTAAGTTTTCCTTATGTTTTTCGAAATCAACTTAACCTTTTCTATATTCTCTTCTACCATTTCTGGTCACATCATCTTCCATCAACCTACTTTATCCCAAAACATGGGTGGTCAAAATCTCTTTGCATATAATTATTCAAATGGTGCCATCTGTATAATGTAATTAAAACTATTATTATAGGAAAACTCATCCAATGAAAGGTGTTAATCCCAAATTCCCTGGTATTCCATTGAAAAAGAATGTAGAATACCCTTTAAGGTGTGAATTTTTTGTTCTAACTTCCCATTTGATTGAGGATGGAAACATGTAATAAAATTTAAATCAGTACCCAATGTCTTCGAAATTCATTTCTAAAAGTTAAAAGTGAACCTCAGATCATGTTCAGATATAATGGATAGGGGAACTCCATGTAACCTAACAATCTCTTTAATATACAATTGAGAAAGATGGTCTAGAGAATTTGTATCTTGAATACGAATAAAATGAGAATATTTTCTGAATCGATCAACAATAACCTATATTGCATTATTAACTTGATATGTCTTCAGTAATCTCACAACAAAGTCCATGGATATATTTTCCCATTTCCACTCTTGTCATGTCAAAGGATGAACTATACCCTTCGACAATTGTCATTATACTTTAGCCAACTAACAAGTCAAACAATACACTATAAAGTCAGAAATATCTCTTTTCATTCCATCCCACCAGTAATACTCATAAGGATATTTGTACATCTCATTACTTCTAGGATGAATTTGAAACAAATAACTATGATCTTCACCCAACAACACTTTGTTTAACAATGAATCACAAGGAACACATAATCTCTTTCGAAACCTCATAACACAATCTATGTCAATGTTAAATTTAGGGAACTTACCTTTATTAACCAAATATACCTTTTAATACAACTCACTATCTTCCTTCAGTGCTTTCTTCGTTCAGACTACTAGAGACAATTACACTAAAACCTAAAACAAAATAGAAAAAATTTCATCACCAACAACATCCATTCCAATTTTCATAAAATCATTAATCAATGGTCCATGTTCTAAATGTAACATGGTTAATGTAGCATTACTTTTCTGACTCAATGCATTAGCCACTTTGTTTGATTTTCCAAGATGGTAATGAATTATGATACCATAATACCTGATTAATTTTGGACATCTTCTTTGTCTCATGTTCAATTCATTCTGAGTAAGAATATACTTAAAACATTTATGCTCATTATATATTTCTCATTTTACTCTATACAAATGTGGCATCCAAATTTATAAAGCAAAAAACAACAACAGCTAATTCCAAATAATGTGTAGGGTAATTTAACTCATGATTTTTTGACTGCCGTGAAGAATAACCAATTACCTTATTATTATGCATTAGAAAAATACCAAGTCCTTTCAAAGAAGCATCATTGTAGATAAAAAAATACCCATTTCTAAAAGACAGTGCCAAAACTTGAGTATTCACCAATCTTCATTTCAATTCTTGTAAACATTCATCATATTATTTTTCCCAGATGAACGTAACACCTTTTCGAGTCAGTATAGTTAGTGGGACCAATAACCATGCAAAATTACCAAAAAAACTAAGTTAATAACCCACTAGACCAAGAAAACAATGAATCTCGATTATATTTGTGGGTCTTGGAAATTATTCAACAACTTTTGTTTTAGCTAGATCAATAGTTATTCCAAATTTGGAAACAATGTGACCAAGGAATGAATCTTTTTGTAACCAGAACTCACACTTTCTTAATTTACCATATATTTTATTTTCTTTTATGGTTTCAGAGACATCACTTAAATGACATTATTTCTCCTATTTACATTTTTAATATATAAAAATATCATCAATAAATACAACCACAAACTTTTCCAAGAAATCATGAAAATTTCTATCTATAAGATACATGAATACAATCAGCACATTATTTAACACGGAAGGCATAAATAAAAATTTATAATAGCCATATCTAGTAAGAAATATTATCTTAAGAATCTCTTATTACTTTACTTTCAATTGATGGTACTCTGAACTCAAGAAAATATTCGAAAAATACTCATCTCCTTGGAGCTGATCAAACAAATCATCAATATTAAGCAAGGAATACTTCTTCTTAATAGTTATGTTATTTGAGGATCTTTAATCAATGAAAAGTCTCATTGAACCATCTATATTTTTAACAAATAAGACAGGGGTATCCCATGGTGAGGTTCTAGGTTAAAGGAAATATTCATCAAACAAATCCTGCAATTTCTTATTTTACTTTAAAAGTTCAATTTAATTCATTTAATAAGGGGTTTTGAAATTGGATTTTCATCAGGAACCAAGTCAAGAGTAAATTAAACTTCTTGATCCAGTTTTATACTAGGAAAATAATTAGGAAAAACATCAATATACTCAGTTACCACTGGCACATCATTAATCTGAGTAGTTCATTTATATTCAAAAAAATTTACTAGGTAATATTCAATTCAATATTTTACTAGTTTCTTAGATTCCTAATAAATAATCAATAGTAATGGTTCATTCTAGTAAAAAACCGAAATTCATTCTAAAAATAAACCTCTTTAGGTCTATATTCAATATTATAATGATAAATGGAAATCCAATCCATACCCAAAAATAACATCAAACTCTACTAAAAGCAAAACAACAAGGTTTTCTCATAAATTCTTTATACAGATAAGGATAGGAATAATCTAATAATTTTTTTTGTCTCAACATTTCCCCTAGGTGTTTTTACCACACATTCGGGATTAATTTATTGAGATGGAATTCCCTATTTAAAAGAAAATTTCTGAAAAATGAAAGAATGTGTAGACCCGTAGTGAAACAACACATTGGCATAGTCTTAATAAACAAACATTGTACTTAATGCTACCTAATTTGATGTGCCAACATCTACTGAAAGTAGTTGAAAAGGATTTACCCACCCCTTTCTACTTGTATTCGTGTTGGTTTCCATCATTTGAGTTCTTCGCCAGAAGCTAATTTTCATAATGACCCATTTCGTTGCACTTAAAACATTTTATTGGATTTAAATCATATTTTTTCTTACCACTAACCTAATATTTTTTATTGAAATTAAAATACTTATGTCCCATTTTACCACATCAGAAGCACTTACAAAAATTCAAAAGGAATTCCCCAGTGTTATTTTTACAACAACTATCACAAATAGTATACTTAGGTTTCTTACCATTAGAAATTTATTAATATTTTTTTCGTTTTTTCTGCCACATCAACCTCTTATTTTTTTGTTTATCAAAGAACACGTGATCATCAGTAAACTCCATGCCCACCATATCTATATATCAAACATGTTTCGCATAACATTTAAAATCATGAGAAGCTAATGATATTCAATAAATTGGCTTTAATCCTGATTAAAAATGATTGATTTTTCTATTAAGATCTTTTATTAAATTTGGAGCATACTTTCCAGTTGAGTAAATTTTTATTCATAAGTAGCCACTAAGTCATCCACCTACCTTAATTCCAAGAATTTTTTTCCATTATAAGTCAAATAGCTTTAGAAAAGTATTTCTCATTAAAACATACTTTTGAATCCATCCCAATAAAGAGAATAAATATCCTCACTAACCCTGATATTTTTAACCATCCACCACTACTGATTGGCTTCACCTTAAAAATGTTACACAACAAGACTAACCTTTTGATGTGATGAACAACCCATTATATTGAAAATATTTTCCAGTGCTTTAATCCACCCATTAGCTATCAGAGGGTCATATGATCCTATGAATGATGGGTGATATTGCCACATGAAATGCTACACTACCAAAATTTTCCCCCATGGTTGATCTGGATGATCTCATGCATGGATATCACCTCCATTTATAGATTAATTCAAATGTTCCATCACTATAACAAACTTTTCATTTTCGATTATGACCATCTCAAGATGCTGATTTGGAAGGATGGTTTCCTCTTGATGTTGTCTTAGCACAGCTTCCCTATTTCATCTGTGGAAAACCATTCTAAACAAAAATATCTTAGAGGAATCAACATGGTAATCCTTATATGATATTTCAATTTGACCATAATGTAAAAATAATATATGGGTATTCTGTTAACAATATCTTAACCCATAATTAAATTTAAACTAGCCTCTAATACCAACTATAAGTACACAACCTTAATACATTACATAATCTTGACATAAGTCAATAATTTTAGTTTAATTCACATCAAGGAAATTTTCATGTTTGTAGATTTAAATAATTTGTCTATTATTAATAAATTACATATCAAATATTTCAATGTAGAGACTTTTACTCTCTCTAATGAATTTCACAATAATAAAACTCCTTAAATAAAATAGGAATTAATTTCTTGATAAAAATATTATTTAATTCTTCCCTTCTCTAACCCTTATTTATACCCTTTGAAAAGTATTTAAAAAAAATAGGATGAGAATAAAAGGCTCATTAAGGTTTTAAACAATATGGAATGAAAACATTAGTCCATGAATACATACAAGTCAATGAAATCATATTTTTCGATCATAAAACATAAACTCTTTAACATACCTCATGAAATAATAATATTTATGAATAAATCATAGAAATCATATATCATAAAAGTGGAATGTGGAATCCATAACATACTTACATTGTATATTGAATTCCTACATAGGGATTAACATTCATGGTTACATTTAGAATACCCATCACTGTATATTTCCTAAATCTTACAGGAGAAAGCTTAACGTTTATCTATGTCATGTTACCTAATGAATTGGAGAGCTATCATGGGATCACCCACCCTTGGTTTATTACAAAGCCACCTGTATACATAAACAATTCTCAATAACCACAACATAATCATAACACATGAATAAGAATTAAGGAAAAATAATATTTCCACATCGCAATAATACGACATCATTTCAAGTAATTGATATAATCAATTCATTATCAAAAAAATTCAATAACAAAATACCTAAAAATAAATATGGTATTTAATTTTTTTTCAAACATTGTGTCTTGTATAGGAAGCCAAATTATATATAATTCTCACAGTGGCGGAAAGGTCATTGTCACCACATACTTCAAAAAGAAACATTCCTTTTGTCATTTAGTAAAACACTTCATAAAAATGATTCCTTTTGAAAACTGTTTGATTAAATTAAAATTCAAAGGGTTTGATTATAACTAATATAAAATAAGGTTTTATATAAATCAAAATATGCATCAATAAAGGAGATTGAGATTAATTCCCTCACCTTGAGTCTGACTTGTCTTATTCCATATTATTCTTCTTAATTAATGAACATGGGTTAATTTATACTTACTGAAGAACGATTTTAATTTTTATTATTCACATTCCATAACTTATGACCATGATATAATAATTTGTTAATTATTTTAGTTCATGTCGAACGTTTTGTCGATAATCGGTTCTTGAGTCAAAAATGAACATGGTATGATGTCACTAATCCTTGTGGTCCTAATTACCTCATCTCCAAAATATTTTTCATGATTTAAATATCATATATATCTAATATATATGTATTTAGAATAGTAAATAACATTTGGTGATAATAAATGAAATGCATTTTTCGTTGTGATGGTAGGTCGTACTTATGCATGAACACTACATTCATTTCATTGTCATATTAAAGGAATGAAAACTAAATGATACATATTAATATTATAAAAATAGTATAATATATTTGTTATGTATGTCATAAAATTTCATTAACTCCATGCTTTATATGTTCCATTTATGGCATTAATGAGTTATATCACTTTGATGGGGTGGTAGTCCACACTTCCTCAAATGAAATTATCAATTTACACATTATAGAAAGCATAAAGGTATGTTGTAAAAAAATTATAGAACAATTGAGTCAATATAAATATAATATAGATCATATTTATTCATTAAATTCATGTATATAATCCTTGTTTAATAAAGATCGTGTAGAATGAATCACATCGCATCTTGGAGATGGTAGGTCATACGTACACACGAGCGATGATATCATTCACCTAATCATTAAACGGTATAGAATTAGATGGTATATTAATTATAATGAATAATTATCATGTTATATTAATTATTCAAATCCATTATAATCAGAATTTTTCCAATCCAAATTAATTCTTATTGAATAAAAATTTACACTACAGTGTGGATACAGTAATATGTATGTACGTATGCATGTTGATATGGTTATTTGTAGGATAGGTAAAAGGAGGTATAATTTTGTCCCATAATTAAAATAATAAATAATAATGTAGAAGATAATGTATTTATTACTTAAGTGTGTAAATGACATAATAAGTTTAATTATTAGGAGAAAAGAATTTTGAATGAGGTGATAAAAAAAATACCTCCTTTCCAACTGTCCTTTTGATATTCACAAAAGGTCTACTTAGGATGGGTTTCGATCAAAAGTGTGGTCTCTATGAAGAAGTGAAGGATGATGGGATCTTATTTTAATAGAATTTGGACAATACATGTGGCTTTAGATATTTGAGTATGTGGGTAGAGGTGGTGGAATTTTATAAGAGGGAGGAGTGGAACTTTAGGAATGTCCTAAAATATTATTTTATTATGACGTTATTTTCAAATTATAGTAATTCCAATGTTATATAATACTAATATAGGATTACTATGGTTTTAAATATTCTAAAAAATACTTTTTATACATGTTTAGGTCAAAAATTAACCTTGTCATATAGTTTTAACCCTTAGTTAAAAACACTAACTCTTAACATTTCTTCTTGAATTTTAAAAATATATTATTACTATAGTTATTACAAAATGCCAATAGAACCTTGGTTGGTTCATTAATCACATTTTAAATATTATATAAGTCAATAGGCCAAATATTAAATTTTTATGACAATTATATCATTTAATAAAATAGTATTTGTTTTAAAAACACATTTATGTCATTTTTGACACTATTTATTAGTTGTTTAGAAAACTCATTTATGTCATTTTTGAGACTATTTAGTAATTGGTTTTTGTTAAAGTAATGAAAACATGATTCCTTTGATCCAAAATAATTAAATCAAATATATTATTTCATAATAATAATTAAAATTTTTTGATTGAATAAAAATTTTCAAATTACATTTTTTTATAATATCATTTATTTGATTCCCTGATTAATTAATTAATCACTACATCATCATTGTGTCGTAATTAAATTTATTTATTTAATCTCTAAAAATTGTAAATAAAATACCATAATATAAAAAATATATTGATTTTTTTAGTGACTATTTATAAAAAAATATATCACTTATATAACCCCACCTTAAAATTATTTTAGTAAAAAGATATGTGATTGTGTTATATTTTTCATTAATTTAAATTAATAATTATAACATGTCATTTTCATAGCCAAGTGAATCCCAAATTCCAAAAGGATGGCCTATGGATTTTTTTAGTTTTTCATTACTCATTAAATAAGATTATGACACATGTTAAGGTAGTTTTATATTATTATAATATTCTTTTTACCCTTATTTACCTAATTTACCCTTTAACTGTGGTAAATAAAAAAACATACTGAAGTTACTATTCATAATATTAAAAAAAATAAAAGATACATATTTACATAATTTATACCTTCTAATTCAAAATATGTAATCCATTTTTCTAAATTTGAAACACAGAAGTTTCATTAATTACATTAAAATTAATTATCATTTTCAAAACCAAAAAGCGGGTTCTTCAGAAATAAAAACTATCAAAATATTGACAAGTGTTTATATTTAATATGAATGTAAAATTACTTCCCATGATTGAAATTGGATTAAATGATAAAAAAGTATTTCAATTACACTTTAAAACCAATATTAAAGATAATATACCTATATAAATAAATTAGATGAAAAGGCAGTTTTGACATAAAATGCGGTATTTTTCACTATTCATTAAAAATGAACTTTATCAGAAAATTACCAAAAATTTATCCAAAGTAAATTTTTATCTTCTGCTTCTATTTAAGAAGTTAATTTTGTTAAATAGAACATAAAAAATTGAAAAAAACCATATTTAAAAATTGTTCTCAATCAAAAGGATGTAAAAATACCTTTTAAAAATACTAGAGTATTTTATAATTAAAATTGGATTCATTCTCATTTCCACACTCTAAAATTTATTATATAACTGTAAAAACATTTTGAAACTATTTAAAATCATAATATAGTTAATTTAATTCATTCCTGAAAATACTACAGTAGGGTGTTAACTACCATTTAAAATAACAATATTATTATTGTATTATTTTTCGGTATAACTCAGTGTTGTGTGCAACATAAGATTTCAGAGAAACCCATTTTTTTGTTTCAAGTACGCTATCATACATAGTTTCCCTTTTAAACTAAAATTAATATTAAATATAAAAATAATACTAGATATGAAAATGTATTATTCTATAAATACATAGGATATTACAGTTTGCGCACCATTTCCCCTCCTTCCATTTCCATCATCCTTCCTTTATTTCTTCCTCTCTCAACCTAAATCCTTTTCTCGATTACGTTCCTTATGTGACGATTATCAATGGAAGTATGGTTTTTTTTCATTCATAGGTATATGGTCGATCCTGACGATGGTGGTTGTCGCATCCCCCAACTAATGTGTCCCCTCTCTAATCTTGCTTTACATCGCCCATATCCAGTAATATCTGGATCATTGGTTACTCAGTGGTTTTTGGGATAATTATAATGGTGGTTGATGGATTTATAGACACTCCTATGTCATCGTGATCTTGGTTTGGTATTCTTATTTTATTTCTGGTGAGATAACATCGCTTAGAGGAATCGATTAATCATATCCCTACCCTAACCCCATGGCCCCCTGTTCTTCTCTGAGTTGGAGATTGAATGGGCATTCATCAAATGTTTTCAGAGGTGGGTTCTAGAGGCATTTGATGCTTCTTGAGAAACTTTTTTCTCTTATTTTTGATGAAGATTTATGTGTTACTTCTACGATGGTGGTTTTGTGTGTGGTTTGTTCAATGATATTTTTGATTTCATCATATAGTAAGGTTTTGATCTAGTATAGTCATGCGTTGATGATGTTGTGGTGTTTAAAAGTGGAGGACGATGGTGGTGTTGATGTTGTCATGATGTTTATTGATTTGAGTATGGTGGAAACTATTAAGCTTTTTTTACGGTGGCAGCGGACACCAGTGGAGCTCACCAGCAATCGCATTTATTTCAGATTGGTCAGTTGTTGTTTTCTGTTTGTAACTCAAGGCGATAGGTGATGAGATGACATATTTATTTTGGTGGATATTCATGCCTTGATTTTTTAAATATTGAATTTTGTGCATTTATTTATGGATATAGTGGCAGTTGGGATTTCATTGTGTGTATTTTGAATTTTGAATCTTGTATGTTGTTGTTGATCATCTAAGTGGGGTATGTGTGGGTGTTATTTGGAGGTTTTTATGTGGTTCACACTTTTTCCAAAAATTTGATTTATAAAAAATAAAAAAATGGAGTGTGGAAATAGGGTTTCAAATCCACTAAAAGAGAATGAACAATATAATTTTAATCCATACACGTATAATTTTTATGATTTAGTATGTTAATGATAATGAGAGATTATAGGGTTCCCTAAGGATTATTCATGTTAACGAATTAAACATATATTACTTTATGGAAATTCTCTTACATTATAAATGAGTTCAAAAATTGTTAACATTACATTCCTAATTGTTGGAAATAATAACTAGGAATATAATTTCTTTTATCTAATACTATATAGAAAAAAATAGTGATTAAAATTACCAAAATAATTAAATATGTGTTAATCCTAGTGTTCAAAAACATTTATTCTACTTTCCAAAACTATTAATTGAAATATAAAGACAAAATTTGGAATGAGTTTTAAAATTTTAATATGATAAAAAAATTAAAATAAAAGAAGTATGTTGAACACCATGGAAGATGATTAATTGAAACTCTGGGGCTCTTGTTTTTTGTGTTCCTGATTTTTTAATAAGCTCATTTCTATGAACTTTGTCCATCTTGACTCATCAGTTTGGTCCTCCAAAAAGTCCAGTTTTTCTCTTATTGACTATAATGCATGGTGGTATGTCTCCAAGTAATATTATCTAATGTTACGAACTATAAAATTGAATGGTTCTCCTCTTATGTATTTCATCAATCATGATGATAAAAATATTGAGCATGACATTTCAATAAAATATAAAATCTTTGACATTGATACTATACCTTTTCACATTAAGCATATTTTTCATGACTATTATTTCTCTACTATTGGTGACTTCTAGATATGGGAGAAAAATATGAATTTATTTCTTAAATCTCAATCAATTTTAAAGTCATTTCATTTTTCCTTCCATGGACTTTTATAGGATTGGGAAGCTTAATTGGAACCTCATTTCTCCATCTAGGTTCAATCTGGTTTGGTGGTTATCTTACCAAAAACTCCCAACTAATATTTTTTTCAGGTTTTTTATATTAACATGCGTTCAACTTTTACTCTCTGTTGTTAACATAGAGATGATCTTGGTCACTTATTTCTTAGTTTTTGTATAGCTGCTGCCTTGTGGAAGGTTGTCTTTGACATTTTTGATGTCTTTCCTTATTTTACTTCCACTCATACTCTTCTTTAAATTTGGTTTTATATGTCGTTATCCCCAAAATTGCTGTTACTTTTTTGGGTTTCACTATTTGAATTTATTAGTATTATTTGGCTTGCGAGAAACAACAGTAGACAAGAGGGGATCTTCTTTAATTTACAGACTATTCTTGCGGCTATTCCGGCTATTATCAAAGTTGTTTTGGTACCTAGTAAAGTTTACTATAATAATAATATTCATCATTTTTTTATTCATAAATGGCTCATAATTAAGGGTAATATTCACCCTTCATTCAATAAAATGGAGGTTTTCTATAAAGATCCTTTTTTGGTTGGGTAAAGCTTAATATATATGGCTTATCAAGAGGTAATCCCAAACCATCGCGGTATGGGGAAGTTTTCATGAATTGTTATGGTGATATTATTGGATGTTTCCCAGGTTCTTGTGGTATTTATCCCTCTCTTAAATATTAAATCCCTAGTGTTATCATGGACATGGAGCTTGCTAAGAAGAGTGGCTATAATAAATTGTTGTTAGAGTGTGATTGTACAATAGTTTTTTAGGCTATTAGAACTGGTTATGTTCATGTTATTTGGAAACTTGTTAATTTTTTGCTAGCTATTTGGATTTTCTATCATGCATTGATTTTATCATCACTCATTCCTATAGATAGTTAAAATTTTTGTTTGATGGGATTTACAATAAATGTTTGGATTGAAATGACCTTAGTTGGTCTTCTCACCTTCCTATGGATTTATTTCAAATTTTTCATAGTGATAAGTGTAATTTTCCTTCTTTTAGACTGGTTCGAACTATGTCTATATTTTTATTATGAATAATGAAGCCCTGATCTCTGGATGTTGATCATATTCTTGAAAATAAGTGTTTTAAATATATATATATTAAAAAATAACGAGATAAATTATAGATATTATAGTTTTAATTCATGTACAAAACCTCAAACTATTACATTTAATTTTTTTTAATGGCAGGAATATATCGGTTTTATATGGATGTCAAAAAAGAATGTGAATAATTTTATTATTCTCTTATATGATGAGAGTAATTTATCATCAGAAAATATTTTTTATTAACAAAATGAGATTATATATTCTATAAACAAGGTTTATGATTCATTATATTTTAAAATGTATTATTAAGAGGATAAAATGGTAAATTTTATTTATGTAGGATAATTGTTTTATCCAGATATTTGATAATTTATAAGGTAATATGTTCCAGTCACTGATAAGTAAAATTTTTTGTTAAATAAACTTATTTTCTGTGGAATATTCTCGAAACACATATAATTAAATATGTAATAAGGTAATAGTGTTTTATTTATTAATATTTCTACTATGATGAAATAAGGGTTTTTCTAATTAAAATGTGTTTGTGTATCTTTTCAAGATATTCTAATTATAATAGTGTCTAAGAGGATAGTGGGGGTATTCATGAATATAAAAAAGTTAAAAGTTATCAAATAATACCATTTTATTGTTTAACTAATTTCACTCAGTACCCTAAACTGTTTTGGATATTAATTATATAGGAATATGTAATTCTTGCATTTATTTACCCTCAGAAATGTATGATTAGAATTAATTAAATCATTATTCAAGTTAGAGTTAATGTTGTTTTCTCATAATAGGGATTTGAATGTGCTCATATGCAGTCTGGTAAATTGTAACATTGTGTGGAGGAATATGATTGGTGAAATAATATTATAGGGGTGAGGATGTTAAACATAGAAAGAGTTCAAACTAGATAACAGATGTTGAAATCATGAAATATGATATTGTATAATTAAATAGATTCAATATTTTCAATGAGGTGAACAATAAGAATATTATCCCCAAATATCACCATTATTAAAACTATCTTTTACAAAAATGATACTCACTAAAAAGTTCAGGGAGAGAGTTTTATTATATAGTCACATGATGTAATAGGTATTATGTATATATGAAATAATTTTTCAATACCCTAGATAAAATATATGGTTGATGATGAGGATTCTCATATATGATAGGATTAAAAGGTTCTTATGTTAGACTCTGATATGTATTATTTAATTTTTTTTATGAATATTGAATATATCATAAAAATGAAGTATATACTTAATTTGATGTTAATATTTGGCATATACGTGCTTATATAGATATAAATTTAATGAAATGGTTTGATAATTGACTTCTTAAACTATGTAATTTAGTTTTCTATTAGGTTTACTAGATCAAATACCCTGAGGGGGTTGAATTAGGGTATGAAAAATTTAAACCATTTTCCCTCCGGATCTTCTATCTCAATAAAACAATACACGCTTCTCTCTTTCTCGCGTGACAATATATGACTAGAAATGATATTATATAAGGGAAATAGTTATTTTTACTTGGTTTATCCTCACTAGGATACATCCAACAATCATAAAATGGTGATGTGCCGATATACCAGATGTAATAAATATCACTACCAATTATAAGGTTCAGGCTAGGTCTTTTATACACAGCCTCACTAGAATTACAAGGTTTAGGGTCTAGTAACTTCATTTTTAATGGTCACTCCCTATGACTCTTCCTCTAGATCACTACCAGTGACAAGGATCAACATCTTCTTCTTCCTTTGATCACTTTTCTTGAAAGGTATCCACACATATTTTATGGAATTGTAGGTCCCTTCCTTTTCATTAATGAATGCATCCTCAACTGTAAGTAGATTCTCTGTTGAAATATATTTTTCACCTGTAAATGAATTCCACTTTTCTTCATACTATATGGTTAGCATATGTTTCTTTTAAAAACATTTTAGGTCCCTTTACGGACTATGTTGCACATATGCTACATGGACCACCTCTACCACGTACTGCCTCCGCTTCTTCTACTACATGACACCTTCAAGTACCGCATCCATGTACCAGAGTCCCATCCTCCATGTACTTATTCTTTCATGGACTTTTTCTCCTCCTAAAACCACATATCCTTCTATGTAATATTTTTTATGGTCTATAGTGCCTTGATAACCCCTTCACAAACCATTGTTTCAAAATCCTTCTCCTTTAACCGAATTCTCTTCAAGAACCACTTCTCATTTGCAGACTTCTTTCCCATAAACTACTTTAGACTTAACTAAATTCGAATAGAAAAGATGTTTTCTTATGAAAATCATTCTTTTTAATACTATGATTAGTTATACTTATATAGAATAATAGATCTGAAAATAAACTAATCCGAAATTTACCAAATCGTCAATGTGGTACAACCCTCACTTCATACCGCTTCACCCACAAACCATTCTTCCCTATACAGTCCATGTACTACCTTTCTTCCTTCACATAGACCCAAATCACCATCATATTTTTGAGAATGATTCCCTTTGTGTATTCTCGAATCACCTATTCATTTTCACAAACAACAAGTCGCCACGAATATCACAATCTTTTCTTGTTCTTCTTGCCTTATTTTTGAATTGTTTTATCCCCAAAAACTATTCTCATATGCGGTCTACAACTCAGGATTCACAATTCCCTTCCATTACAAGTTTCCATAGACATTCCATGTACAACCTTTTCAATCCATTAATTGGGAATCCCGGCCCACATATTGTGTACCTTGATTCGATCATATGGATTTTTCGATAGACACAATCACACCCAAAACATACAGAGAGATAACCTTAAGGGATTTTTCCCAAAAATGGCCTCCTTTGGGTTTATTAAGAACACATTCATATATTTATATCTCATTAAATATTCTTACAACTTCTACCTACATTCACTTCTTCTGATTAAGATAGTGATCAAGGATTTACTCAACATATACTCTTAGCCCACATGATCCATGCTTGGTGTGAGATACAATATTATAGAGATAATTTCATCAATAAATCTCTTCATTCCATTCCAACACCACTATATTGGTTTCATAATAAACTTTAGATATTGTGATATGTATCTGTTTATCGACCACATCTATCATCGTCAGATTTAAAAATCCCCTGACATCATTTCTCCCCAATATCTTCAACTCCCCCTATCTTGATACTTCACCTAACAACCTCTCCACATGTCATTATTAAGACATTTTCTCCCATTACAATTTCTCAACCTTTTCCAATGAACCTGAAGTCCATTCCTTTTATGTATGCAATTGTGTAAAGAACATAGATTAGTATATTCGGGTAAAACTAACCATATGTCATAGAGAGGGGGACGAGATGCACGCATTTTCAAGTGAGGGGAGTCAACTGAACTCTCCGATCTAATCGATGTGTTTCATATTATTGTTTAGGTAGGCCTTTGTTATAATATCTAGAACCTGTAGTTTTGTAGACACATACTCCAAATTCACAAGCCCTTGAACCAACTTCTCCTTGATAAAATGGTTCTTTATTTTAATGTACATTTTCCTTCAGTGGTGGAATGGATTTCTGATAAGATTTATATCACTTGAAATGTCATAATGGATTATTATCAGCAATATCACATCATCCCCCATATCCTCAAGCTATTATTGCATCCACAATAACTATGTGAATGCATGAGTGGTTGTAATATAATCATCTTACTTGGTTATTTATGAAATGAAATCATGATTCTTGATTAGACAAAAAATTCAAAATCCACCAAGATGGAAAGCACCTCCGTATGTTGATTTTCTATCATCTGCTAATCTAGCCCAATCTATATTGGTATATCCCAATAGATCTGTCTGAGATTTGTTATTAAACATCAAATCAAAATCCACAGTACCCTTGATATATCAGAATATTCGTTTCACTAAAAACATGTGGATTTCCTTCGGATTGATTTGATACCTTGTTGTTTTGAATGTGGAAAAGACAATATCAGGACCTTTCTTTCTCAAGTATGGTAAAATTCAAATGATTTTCCTATATTATGTTATATTAACTACCTTTCAATCATTATCCTATGATAGTTTCATCTGGTTATAATCTTGAGTCCTCATATCCTAGTAATTATCGATTCCAAACCTTCTCAAAACATCCTTGATATATTTGGATTGAGAAATGAATGTGTCATTCTTTACATGTGTTACATGTAAACCAAGGAAAAACATCATTTCCCTAATCATGGAAATTTTGAACTCACATTTCATGAATTTAGAAAGCTTTATATATAAGATTTATCTGATCCTCCAAATATTATGTTATCGACATATACCAGAACCATCATACATTGATTACTTTCATGGTTGACATATATATTGTAATCAATTCCACCATGCTAAAATTCAATCTTTTCATAATGATATCTAGTATTTAATACCATGATCTTGGTGCTTTATTTAGCCCATATAAATCCTTGTTGTGCCAACAAACTCTGTTCTTAATTTCATGAATGACAAAACCATATGGATGCTTAATGTAAACTTCTTCTTCCTGAACCCCATTATGAAATGATGACTTGACATCCATTTGGAAAACCATATCGTTCTTTTCAATACTATGGAAAAAAATATAATTGTCTATATCCTTGAAATTGGTGCAAACATTTCATCAAAATTGATTTCCTCTATTTGGGAGTACCTGTTTCACACTAGGAATTCTTTTTTTGAATCATAACACCATCTTCATTTATTTTGTTACGAAATACTCATTTAGTTCTGATGAAATTTTTGTCTGTCGACCTCAAAACAATCTCTCGTGTCTTATTTTTCTAAATTTTTTCAAGCTCAACATTTATAGCCTGAACCCAATTGTCATCACCAACTGCTTCACCAAACCATTTAGGCTCTACCTTTGATAATTATGATGATTTTTCTAAATTATTCATCCTTTGTGTCTGCACTAGAATTGTCTGGTCAGCAATTATGTTTTTTCTATCAATTTCAGCTCGTATATTATGTCTTTGTGTAGATACTGACTTATCATCATCCTTCTCATCATCTGATTATTATTCTGAATTAGCCTACAGAACATGATCATCCCATGGTTTTCTTATTTCTTTTTCACTATCCTCCTGAGACAGATCATGTATTTTCTGATTATTCTTCTCATTTTATACTATGGTTACATCATGGTTGTAAACAAACATTCCTAGCCTCTTGTTGAAACATTTATAGTCCTTTCTTTTCTTTGGGCATCCAAAAAAATATCCTTTCATCTCCCTTGGATTCAAACATCCCGTGTTTATCATTTTTGATAAAGAAACACTTACTTACAAAGATTCAATATTACTTTAATGATGGATTCATTCCATAACATAGCTCACATGAATTATTCTCTTCTTTCAGAAATATAAATGGTCTATTTGATGTGTAGACTATTTCCATCACCGCTTCTTCAAAAATTTATTTGGAAGGTATTTCTCAATGAGCATTGTTCTATCCATGTTGTTGAGAGTCCTATTTATTCTCTCAACTAATCCATTCTACTATGGAGTTATTTCAAATGAAAATTGATGCCTTATCCCATGTTTCTTGAGATGATCCTCTACTTATAAATTTTTTAATTCTATTTGATTATCTATTCAGATCTTCCATATTGTTTGACCCAACACCTTCTCAACTTCACTTTGATATGTTTTTATGCTATTGAATAAATCAGATTTGTGGGTGATAATTGAATCTCATGAAATTCTACTATAATCTTCAATGAAGATAATATTGTATATCCTCCCATCAATTTCTCTGGAAGTAATTTATCTTCTCACATCAATATGAACCAACTCAAGAAATCTTTTGGACCTTTGTTCTTTTAGATTATTTGTCTTTCGAATGATCTTCCCATGTTGGCCTTAATCGCATGTATGTGTTCAATCACATGATAATATATGGAGATCTCATGTAGCATCATATTTCACCAGATATTCTAAGGAAATTTGGATCACATGGATAATACCTCTATTCTACAACTAATTTTCATCTTCCATGGACCCAAAGTACATATCTTGTTATCCACTTATGAGATAAAGATTCTATTTTGTATGCTTTCCTTAAAACACAACAACACCATCTTTTTCCTGGTAGAAACATAATTTCTTGGAATATCTTATGGAATGTCTTGATCTACATAATTGACATACACTAAATAAGTTGTGACTAAGACCTTCAATTGCCAAGACAGCTGCATGTCTCATGTGTTTTCCCCCAAACATTTATTTCCCAAAGCCAATGTTTTTCAACCCCTCATCATTAGAAAATATTATTATACCTTCTTTATCTTACCTAATTCCCATCACCAAATCCTTGTTTCCTATCATATGGGAGGTAAATACAGTATCAATGATTTGTATCCCTATACAGTGTAATGCCTCTAATGAAATTTCTACAACTAATACCTACTCAGATCATTTCTTTTTCATCAATGTTCTTGAATTCATACCCTACATGAAATTATACTAATGAAATTATTTGGAATATGATGGAATAACTTCATCTTATAGAGGTTCAAATCTATTTTTAATTTTCATCTCTTTTTATGGTACATTTATATGATTCTTATAACAAACCTCAGTCTACTTCGACACATTCCATTATATTGTAGATGAGAAATATCTTTCTATGTGACTAAATCCTCCACACCAGAAATAGTGACCATCAAATGATGACCTGGAAAATTTATCGCTGTATGAATATCTTTATTGGTCATGTTCCATTTTTCACCTCCTTTCTATGGAACAAACATTTTCTTCATATCCCATCTTTCTAAAGTAAATGCATCTTATGTAGGGTACATTTCTATGTTTTAATATTGCACAACTGGTTGTCCCTTGGGTTCATTGAGTCTTAAAATTATGCTTCATACCCAAATCAATTTTCAATCATGGAGTTTGTTCTTAGTTCCTTACTTCAACCATTACTTCTTTTTGTTCTCTATCAAGCCACATGCTAGCCATAGCATTTTGATTTGACTATTTCTTTTGTTATACTAGACCACTATGATCATCTCTTATCATCTATGTTTTCTGTATGATATGTATTCTTGATGTCGTTTTAGAATTTTTTAGTTTTTCTTGATCTTTAGCACTTCATGGATGGCCTACGACTTCCTCTTAAAGTTCTTCAATACATTTTATTTGTTTTTTTCAGTTTTTTTTCAAACTATCAATCTCTATTTTCTATTTTTTAATTTTCAATTTGTACTTAATCACCTTTTTCAAGATTTCAAGTGTTTAACACATTAGTTTTTCAATTTCATTATTCATCTCATACTTCTCTTCTTCCTACATATATATATATATATATGGTCAGTACGAACCACATTTTTGGATTTCTTTGTTTTTGCTCTCCAAACATCAATCTCTTTAAGAGTATATTCTAATTGGGATTGAGGTTCAACTATTCCTTTAACTTCTCCTTATTCATTGTCTCTTTATTCTTTTTTTAGATAATTTCCAATAACTTCCCCCAAATCATCCACATCATGATCCCTACAGACCTCTAACTCTTCTTCCTCAAATTCTTCTGAAATTTCATCTTCTTTTGAAAACAGATTCCCCTTTTTGAATAATTTTCCCTCATTACATATCATACCTTTTACATTGGCTGAATAATTATTTAAGGGATTTTAATCATTTTATTCATTGTTATGTTAAATCTTCTTAGGAAACCTTGCTAAAAAATACCCGATTTTTCCACATCAAAATCATATAAATGGAATTTTATCATTGAACTTTCATTTTCCACATTTCATATTTGAGGAGTAAAATGACATGACATAGTACCACATGTCTTTTTTATGACTATCATCAATATAGAGATTCTCCATGGACTTTAATGCCAGTTTTTTAGACTTTCAATATTCCACTACATCGTTATCATCATTACTCATTTCATATGCAACAAGAGTATTATGAAATTTATCCAGAGTCATCTCATTAATATTTTTATTTACTAATACTAAAACCTTTGTATTAAACCAAGTTCTATGTTTTCTCAAGATACACTTCACAATATTTATATCCTTAATGAATTCTCTAAGTCCACTCATGTCTTCCACAATAACATTTACCATGTCAAAGAATGCATCAACAGATTTATTTGGCTTCATTCTCATATCTTAATACTAGTTCCACAAAACCTATAGCTTTTCCTATCTTACCTTTTAATATCCTTCATATATATTCAAAACCTTTTCCCATATATAATGTTATTTTTTACATTAAGTCTCCATCATATAAATTATCTTTGACAGGGATCCCCCTAAATCATTGATCCATTTAGCATTGGAATCTAATTCTCTTATTTTAGCTTCTGATTGAGCACCACTAATGATATCGAATGATATTACATGCCTAGCTATTGTGAAAAAAAGAATTTCTATGGATAATAAGTAATGTTTAATATTTTTCTTTCATAATTGAAAATTCTTTCCATTAAAGATTGGAATTACTTTGTGCTTGACCACCTCCATTTCTTCTACTAAGAGGGAAAAACAAACTTTTAATCATTCCCACTGATACCAATTGTTAGGTACACTAGGTCAAATACCATGAGGGGGGAGGAGTGGATTATGTTATGAAATATTACAACTACTTCCCCTTCATATCATGTTTCATCATTAAAAACATACTTTTCTCTTTTTCTCGTGTCAATATATGAACCGAAATGAAATCATTCCCATAATATAGTAATTTTCACTTGGTTCACCCTCACTAGGAAAAATACAAAGAGAATAAAATGGTGATGTGACAATGTACCAAATCCACTAAAGATAAATGAAAATTAAAAGTTTTGGGATAGATCTTATATGCCTAGGCTCACTGCATTTAAAAGTTATGGGATCTTCTCACAATATTCCCAATGTTCACTCTATGTGTCTCTTCCTCTGGCTCACTTCCCGTGGGAAAGATCACTATCTTCTTCTTCCTTTTCTCACTGCTGTAGGAAGGGATCCACTCACAATGTGTGGAATTTTAGGTCCCTTAATTTTCATTAAATCATGCGTCCTCAACTATGTGTAGATTCTCTTTTGAAGTCTTTTTTACACATAGATGAATTTTCCTTTTCTGTGTACTGTTAGGTTCGAGGAAATTTATTTTGTGAACCATTTACATCCCTTCGAGTACCACCTAGTTCTTATGTGAACCATGTAGTAAATATTCCATACATACCACCTCTTCCACGTACTACCTCTTCATATTCTACCCCATACCACCACTACGCAACACCTCCAAGTACCACCTCTGCGTATAGAACTCTCTTTTTCCACAGACTGCCTCTTTCATGGACTTTTTGTCCATCGCAAACAACTTCTCCTTCCATGTACTATTTTACTTTGTAGGATATGGTGACTTTCAAACCCCTTTGTAAAAATTTTTTGTAAACTCTATCTCCTTTCATGGAATTCTCCTCATGAACCACTTCTACTTCGCATACTTGTTTCCTGTGAACCACTTCAGACGTAGCCGAATTCCCCTAGAAAAGATGTTTTATTATGAAAATTTATCTTCTTAGTAATGGGATTATATCTCCTTATATAAGTAAATAGATCCACAAAATCCAATAATATATGATTTACCAAATCATCAATGTGGTACAACCTTCATCGTGTACCACCTCACTCATGAGTCGCTCTTCCCTATGCGGTCCTCATACTTCCTTTCTTCCTTCATGGTGGATAAAATCACTATCACATTCTTGTAAATGATGCCCTTTGAGGATTCTAAATTCGCCACATCATTTCTGTGAATGAAAATCCGTCCAATAAACTGAAATCCTTCAACATACTATATGTGTTCACCATGAACCATTTCCTCCCCATGAATCATTCCCATAGGCAATCTGCGTTTCAGGCTTCACAGTTCCCTTCCTTTTCTGATTTCCTTCGATGTTATGTGTACCACCCTTTCAATCCATTAATTGGGCTTCGTGTTCCACATATTGTGTACCCCTATATAGAAATCAATTTATCCTAAAAACCAATCTCCTGATTTTGTGGCCCAAAAATTTGGAAAAAATTATGAAACTGTTCTATCTTAACAACCTACTTTAGTAAACACCAACCATACAAATTTGTAGTCATGAGGCTTTTTCAATAAACAAAATCACACCCATAACAGATCTAGAGGACACCTTGAGGTGTTTTATCCAAATAATATCCCTAACTGATGATAATTGTGTATTAAAATAGGATAAGAGGAAATAAAAAGGTTTTTATCAGTTGTATTATCTTATTAATATAAAAAATATTTTCAAGAAGAGAAAAAATGAGGGAATAATTTTTTCCTGTGTGGGAAGGATGAACAAGGTAATACACCACATAGAGTGTTACACAATATGTCTCTAGTATATTAGGGGTGAATATATCATATTAAATCCCTCTCAACAAATATTAGAGAGATAACTCAAATGAGAACCTTCATACATTAATACCTTTCTTGATTATTACATTAAATTTTAGCTAATCATTGAATGGATAGGTTTTTTGAAGATTAGGTTAGTTGGTTGTAGCTAAAACAATGTTGGATTTTTCATTCTATATAAAGCGTTCGATATCTGGGCCCTAGATTGAGAATGATCGAAGAATGTGTGACTGCACCAAGAGAGTATAATGTGAATATCAATTTTTATTAAAGAAACATTATTTTATATTCTGTAAAATTAAATGAGAAGCTATATATTCATTTACCAAGTTTGTTTATACATGTAGAGTAAAAAATATAAGGGTTTTCTATATTCAATTGATTTTTATCTTCTCCCATGATATCTCAAGGTCATGGAAAATTGAAATTTTTTAGAATAAAATATCATTATATGTGGCTAGTTGAAACTAGAGTTTGTATATATTCATTTTATAGAAATCACATCATATCCCATAATATATTTTGTAACATTGATTCTTTTCTTGATGCCACTATTTTCATAAATCATAGGATCTAGTTATTGTTGTTTATTTCCATCATTTTAATCGAATATGGGGCCATACATTGTTCTTGACATAATAGTGATTGTGAGGTGACCCAAGAATTTGATAAATAAATATTACATCACTAAAGATGAATATTAAATAAATATAAAAATAATAAATTCCCTAAAACCATAAAGTACTTTTTATTTTTATTTATGATATATAATAAACAAATTTCCGGGAAAATATTCAATATATTACGTAATTTTAATTTGACATAATACTTGTTATTAGACATAACCTTATCAAAATAATTATTCACAACCTAGGTAAATGGAATCATAATTACTATTGAGCTAAGATACCTAGTGTGGGTAATCAAAGGCGAAGTAAAATAAACATCATAAGTAAGAATAGTGTTTTAAGAATATTATCATAAAACATTAAAGTCATAAAATATAAATAAAATATCATTAAGGGTGAGTATTTTCATAAGTATTCAACATTTAAAAAATATAAGTCTTAAGATAGAAGAATAACTAATAGTCCATCATGATCCATGTGAACATGTCATAAACATAACACATAAACTTTTCTCATTTGATTAATCATAGAATAAAATTTCATTCATTGTTGATCACTTCTAAGACTATAATTTTATAAAAATTCATATATTTGATTAAGATTATTAGTATTTATATGATTTCATAAGTAGAGGTTCTATCCAAAAACTATGATTGTGGAAAGAGTCTCTTTCTAAACTAGGTTCAGTCCCAATTAAAATCCATATTATCTCATGAGATATCAATAATTACCTAATACCTTATAGGTATATATAATTACTAACACACCAAACACATACTATAAACTATTAATAAGTTTTATTTCATTTTATAAAAAAATTAATCAATTCATCATAAAATAACCTATTGAAATTAAATATTTTTAATAAATATTTTATCATAACATAATTAACATGTGGATAGAATTATGATACATAACTATTTAGTAAGAATCCATAATAATAATCAATAATTATAATTAAAGTGTATGTACTCATAATGACATATTACTATTGAAGCATACTAAGCCTTAATGTATGTTTACATATATTAATAATCACATTAATTGAGCATTAAATGATTTATTGTAATAATATAGAAAATATCGTTTTCATTCATGATTAGTACAAAACTATAAAAATATTTAGAATAATTTTTTCATTGAAAATATCCATGGAAATTATAAATTGATGATTCAATTAAAAACAATGGATTTTATGGTTGTAATATTATCTCTTTCTATAAACATTAAATGACAACATTTGATTCGCGCTATAGTAAAAAAATCAAAACCGAGTTATACGTAAAACATTAGAAAAGATTAAATTTAATCAATATTAAATAATATATATATATGTTACTAAAAATAGATATACTCAGTAATTTCTTAATATATAATAATTTCAATAAAACATTTTGACGAACATGGAACTGAAATAATATTTTTCCACTAATATGAAATATGGTCATATTTTCTTGAAAAAATATTCTCAACCATATTATGTACCAAAGAGAGGAAAAAAGTAATAATAATTTAAAATTTTAGGAATAAATAATGAAGAATAAAATATATTGTGTTTAATCGATAAGGATAATATAATTACAATTAATGGAGATTTGACATAGATAGTCGTGAAAAGAAATGATATTTTAACATAAAATTGTACTTCACTTGTTATCTTTTTAATCATAGTCCTCATTAAAAAATAAAATCATAGGAAACTAAAAAGACATTTAACATATACATATTCATGATATAATATATAAAATATAAATTATATAAACCACATAAACACAATTAACTGAATAACATTTATTATGTCTTAATGAAACAATCATAAGATGAATTACCCTTACCTTAATTCTCATCTTACATCGTACATTTTCCCAAATACTATATAATCATTATATATTTATTATAAATATATTCTATAACCATATTCAAATATATATATATTACTATATAGCATAACCCTATAATTTTCTGTTACACTTTTATTAATAATTATTATTTAAAATCATTATACGGGTGAAAACTAGTTTGTTTTACATGAATGTTTTAGTTTAGTTATTCTTTTAAATGTTCATTTTTAATTTTTTAATCATAAATATACCATAAATCATTTCATAAATATCATATTAATTCATTATATTCAATTTTTTATTAATTTATATATGTATGTGATGAAAAATGGATTACATCACTTCACGGACATGGTTGTCCATACATATTCATGAGTAATGTTTTCACATTTCAATTGATGAAAATAAATATTCCATAATCATTGGAGTGGATAGAATCACAATTATATCATAAATATCCTATATATTCGTTAAATATATCCTTATTACTATCCATGTATAGAGGAAATTAAAACCGAACCATATTGCTTCGTGGAGGTGTTAGTACACACGTATGCATGAGTGAGCTTATCATTTTACCACATATGAGAATAAGATAGAAAATTGTTGAAAAACTGACATAAGAACATATTATTGTTTTAAATAAACTTATTCTACCATGTTATATGTATATTTAACATTTTTAAGATGTTTAATCAGAAATTAACATGAAAAATATTGTTGAGAACATATACCTCTTCTTCTGGTGTCCTTTAAGAAGCATCTTAAGGATTATTTCATGGTTATTTTAGTAATAATAGTATATAATTATAATGTATAAAAAAGTTTAGAGTATATTTGGGTATATCTATATTGAGATAAATTCCCCAAGTGGTGTTAATAAGTGATAATGGGATGGCCCCCTTTACGAGTGATGTGGGTGGAAAACTTGTAAATATTAAGAACATGAAAATATAATGATTTCACTCCCATAGAAAATATTCTCTGAATTAAAATTGAAAATAATATATTATGGTTTATGTTGAAATAAAATAAACCAATAATATAAAGGATTACTTTTTCTAATATGTTGACCCTCATTTCAAACATTAATCCCTCTACTATTCCATTTATCACTTACCATGTTGAATAAATTTTTGTCATGGTTAATATTCATTGGGACTAAAAATTATTTTTTATAAATAACATAATGTAAAAAATTATTATTTAAAATATGAAATATTTATTACAATATTGAATTCCATGTATTTGTAAAATCGAATTTTAATATTCATACATAAAAAATATAGAAACTAAAAATCACTCTTATGAATAGAAATTATTTTATTCTAAATGGGTTGTTTTTGTTGATTTCAACACTATTATCAGACCTACTAAGAAGATCATATTGAGTTTCAAAAGGGTATCCATAATTTAATTTTCCTCTTGTATTGATTATTTTCAACTTTTTGAAGGCCCACTTGCTGAATATGAATTCACCTAGAATAGGTACACGTTGCATGGAAGGAAAGCTAGCAATATAGATTGATGTTTTCTCAAAATTGATGATTGAAGTGATTCCTCTGGGGTTCCTTGATTTACCCTCTACAAACATAATTTAGACAACAACCCCATAATTATTGATATTTTCTCTCATATTTCTAGGTTAGTACCGATTCCCTTTTGGTTTAATAATGGGTGGCTTGATATGCCTGGATGGAGAGAGATTATCATGGATTATTGGAAATGTAAACCTCTTGGAAGACCAATGTGGACCCTTGCTATGAAAATTAATCATGTTAAATGATTTATAAAATATTGGATCAAGAAGTAATTATCAAGAATTTATCTTGATATTACAATAGCTAAGGAACGTCTTGAAAGCTTCCAAATCATGAACAAGCATCAAGAGCCACCTCCTAGGGAAAAAATTGATGCATTAGAAAAGTTGTATGATCTTATAACTATCAATAAACGATTGGAATGGAATCAATTGAATGAAAATTGGATTAAATTTGGTGATAGGAACTCAATGTTCTTTCACAGATTGCAAAAAGATTAGAGGGCTAAAATTTTCATGAATTACATTAAATTTAATTGACAATTATAAAATTTTAATAATACAATTTCATCTACTATTGTGGTTTATTTCAAGGTACTATATGCAAATTATGGGATTGATAACATGAAATAAATTGTGTATAAAATTATTTCATGCATTAAAGAGTCAAAAAAGTGTTATCTTATCATGCCTCATATTAGGAAAAGATAAAGGCATCCCATTTCTCTCTTAATATGCAATGTGTAGCCGATACTGATGGCTTCACTAATAAATTCTTCATGTTCTATTAGGACCATATATAGGATGACATGACCAGCGTAGTCAAGGAATTATTCAATCATGCCTATTTCCCATATGGAATGAATACAATGTTTATTTCCTTGGTACTAAAGATGAATAATTTAATTTTCATAAGGATTTTAGATTGGTGGCACGTGGGAACACTATTCCAAAACTTATCAGTAATATTATTATGACCAGACTGGGAGGGATTATGAAACTGCACATCACACCAAACCAATTTGGATTTTTCCCCAATAGTATAATTTAATATTGTCTCTTTTCTTCTTTATAATGTTTGAACATCATGAAAAGTAAATCCATGCATGCAAATTTTCCTTTGAAAATTGACATCTCCAAAGCATTCGACACTCTCAAATTGAGTTTCAAATTTTCTATCCTCAAGAAGTATGGGTACTCACATGCCTTTACTAAATTGATCTTTGAAATTATTAAATCATCAAGGATATCGGTTCTAGTTAATGGAGCTCACAAGGGTTACATTCAATGTACCTGGGGTTTCAGGAAATGAGACCCAATCTCGGGCCTCCTATTTGCAATTGCTGAAGATTATTTGATCAATGCATTATGGAACTCTCTTATCTTGGACTGTATAAGGAAATTAATTTTTGTAGTTATACTTATGCCCCATCACGTCTTTTATTTGTGGATGATATCCTTATATTTGGTTAAACGTCAAGGAGATCCATTGATGTTATCAAGGCTACCTTCTTTCATTATGATTAAGTGGTCGTCCAAGCCATCAGCGAAGATAATCATTTCATTTTTTGTGAGGGAATCCCAGTTTCAAAGAAAAACTGGGTTTCTATAACTCTTAGAGTAAAAATTGTATCTTTTAGAATTAATTATCTTGGTTTTACACTATTCTAGGGCATGTTTAATATCAATTATCTTGGAGAAATATTCTCAAGCATTGTTATTCAACTTGTGAAATGGAAGGGAAATGTCATGTCATCAGATGGAAGGGTTTGACTAGTTAACTCAATCATTACCTCTAAGTTCTTGTAATCCTTTTCTCTTTATAGATGACTAAGGAATATCATCAATGACATTTATCTTAAAATAATAAATTTTTATGGACATGATAGATACATGAATGGATGCTTATAACTGTTTCCTGGAAGGAATGCATGAAACCTATATAATTAGGGGGACTTGGAATAAATGATCCCAGAATATTTAATGATGACCTCATTAATACATTCACCTAGAATTTTCTAACATGTGGTTATCCTTATCTTTTAATGGTATAAAGGTTTAATGGGAGACTATTTAATGGGAATGAGTCCTATCATGAATCATCTGTATGTCCATCCATCAAATGCTCCTTTAATGATATTATGCAGAATTCAAGTGGCTAGTGAGTGAGAATACAACTCTCAACTATTAGAGGACTCCATGTTTGGATGCACCTCTTAGTCAAATTCAAATTTCCTCAAAACTGTATAATATTTCCATTTCTAAGTTTATATCTAATAAAAACTATGCAGATATGATTCCAACACATGTTGGCCTAGAAATACAATCCTATAACTTCATGGATATTGACACCCTGATTTGGAGACCTAATATGAATGGATGTTTCACTATCGAGAAATATTATTTTATAGAGTGTGAATACTCCAACCCAACACCACAGTGGTTCCTCAATTTTATGTAACCTGTAATACAACTTTTGAGGTTCATTTTTTTATGGAAGATCTAGAAATAGAGGCAGCATACTCATGAGAAACAAAAGTGAACTGGTCCGAAAATTGTATCTTCTTGTAATTTCTGCCTAAAGGATGATGAGAACATCCATCAAAGTTTTTTGAATGTGATTATAGTTAAGTTATATGGAGGTATGTTAGCTATATCTTTTTCATCTACATAAATACATGCAAGAAGATTCATGAGCTTCTATTACACACATCAAGGGTTGTTCTAAGTGTCCTGATTCAGAGCATTCTTCTTGCTGTTGCTGCATCAATCTATGATTTCATCTGGTAAAATACAAATTACACTCTCTTTCATAACATGACACCTTTAGTTGGTGCAGGTGTACTTCAAATTTTTAGGGAGGTGAGAGAAATAAAAAAGCTATAGTTTGGTACTATGCAGAATATGTGTATTAAAATGGACATTCTAAGGTAGATTGGTGTAGAAGGTAGACCGAGGAAGCCACTTAGGATGATGTACATAATATTGGCACCTCATCTATTATCATGGATTAAAGTGAATATTTTTTGGGATGATTTTGGCTTGTTAGGATCCTCAGGATGTGGAGATTTATTTTCCAAATATCGGGGAATTTTCATAGGCTATTTCTACCATTTCATTGGGATTGGATCTGCTTATGGAGTAGAAATTTGGGCCACTATATATTCCATCAAACATTTTATTCTTTGAAATTGAAGTCCACTATGGATTGAATCAAATTCAGAACCTGTAGTCCAAGCCCTCAAAATAAGGACTGAAGGTTTACCTTAAAGAGTTATGCCTTTTGGATTCAATGTCTCAAACAGGTGAATAGAATTCAAATCATGGTATCACATGTTTATAGAGAAGAAAATAAATTTTTAGACATAATTTAAAAAAGAGAAATCATGTACATGAGTACGTAATGGTCAAATAGGCCACTTCAATATTTTTAGAATCTAGTTGACTCAAATATATGGGGAGTGACATAATCCTGGTTATGTAAATCCACCTTGTAAGTATCCTTTTCTTTTGATTTTTTCTTCTAATAAATAAAAGGATCAATTTTGTTTTGGTTTAGACCTCCCTGGTAAAACATGACTAGTTGAAGGAGTTAATTCAAACCCCCTTTTAAAATAATAGAACTTTTTCTCAACATATCTTCCATTCTTTTAATGTACCTATCAGATAGACCATCTATCATTGGATGATTTGTAATGATAATTATAAAACCTATAGAATTTAAAAGGGGACAATCATGTTTTATATCATGTGTTAAATGAAACAAAAAAAAGAAGATAATATAACATCCCATTACATTATGATATAGTTTTTTTAAAATAAATTATATCTCATTGATGTCTTTGATTTCATGAAACAATACGTTTAAAGGAAATGTCATAATCTATTAATCTACTATAATTTAAACATGGACATTATAACCAATCCATTTTGATGGCGGGTATGAAAATTTTTAAATAAATAATTAATAGTATATTAATAGTACATGCATACAATAATTTTAAACATTATATATTTATTATAAATAAAATAAGAACCATTTTAAAGTGAAATAAATGCCTTTTCAAAAACTATATTTTTTCAATGTATATTACTAATTCTTTACTCACATAATTTGAAAAAAAGTTTTTCCAATTTTATAAAAAAATATTTAGAAAATTAAACTCCACTCATTAAATCAGGTTGTAAAACAAATTGGTGAATGTTTTATAATTTTCTATAAGGAATAATATTTTGATACATAGTGACTGTAAATGATTTGTTTTTCAAAATTACATTTTTGTTTAATTTATTTACAAATTAATATATCATTAAAAATCAGTTTAAGGAAAAAATCATATAATTATATTAAAATTTACCTATTTTATTTAATTTTAATCAATTTAATATTGAATTTTGAAATTAAATACACTTGATAATTATGATAATTTTCTATTTTAAAAACAACACTTTCATCATGTCCAGAGATCTATTTAAAAATAATTTCATACACATATTTGATTTGAATATATAAGTATAGATTTTCTATTTGTATTTATAAAATTTTATATTATCTAATATGTTCAACATGATTTTATACCATGACTAATTTTGAAAGAAGAAAATATTAATTACATTAGTTAATGTAAAAATGGATTTACCATGGGTTAGACTAAGAATATAAGGGTTATAAATGATCTGATACTTTTCCAATGCCACTTTTCATTCGATATCTCAACCATGTAACACTTTAGGTTTGATAATTAACCATGTTATTAGTTTTTTACTGATAAAATTTTGCGTAAAATATTATATTTTAAAACATTCCTTGTGTGTCTTCTCCCCAATTATAAAAGGACACCTCTTGTCCACCCCACTTCACACATTTTAAGACATTTTTATCATTAAATACCTTCCATAATTACTTCCTCACTTTTCTACACACACTATAGTGTCATTATATTTGTTAGTAATCCATCCAACTAATTCATTGGGTATAATCCTAAAGAGTATCTTTAAAGAAGAGCTAGAATTATTAGACATGCTTATTTGTTTTATTTATTCTTCCACCAACTTTAAAACATCATTAACTATGATAATATATTAACTCCATAATCCCATGTATAAAATTATTCTATTATTTTAATGGCATATCCAACTCCCATCAAATCAGAAACAAAACTATCTATCATTAGTACTATGGACTACCAGGTCATGAACAAATGTAATTATTTTACATAAAAACATTAAAGGATACATATAATGATCAATTTAAAATATTTATATTATATTTAAGTAATAAAATTACATCTTTAATGATTATTTATGAAATACCTTCTTACCTTCCATTCATGTGGGATATGGTACCATTGATCGTTTTTACAGCGGACTACCGGCTCAAGAAGCATTGTGATCCATTTTTCACTTTTTATTTACATGGAATATATTAATGTCAATGTTAATGAATATATATGATATTTATGGTATAAAAATATTTTATGTAATATAATATCACATATATCTTCTTATCTTCAAATCGTTTAAAATAATAATGTATCATGTCTGTCTGTGTTGACTACCACCTCTATGTACCCATGTGAATTTTTTTTCTTTTTATATTTACATGTTTGGTAAGATGGATGTATATTAATAGTATAAATTCAATATATTAAATAATATTTATTCTATGAATATTAATTTATACTTATTATTTTTTTGTCCCATCCATTGAGAAAAATGGGAATGGCGTCTGAGAGTATATATGACCTACCATTTATATCAATTGTGTAATCAGTTTCCTATCTCTAATGTTATTTGATTAATCTAAATCGATAAATAATTATCATACATGATATTTATATTTTGTTTAAAAATTAATTTATTAAACCATGATAAAATTAATAAGACCGAAATTACTGATTTAAAACATACATTTAAAAGTAAATTTTCTCCTAAAATAATGATTTTAATAAATAATTGTTAATAAACATGTCATAAATGAATAGAAGTAAATAATATGTGGAAATATATATGTTATTATGGTTGTTTAAAATATTTATCAAAATCTTATATTTATTATATAAGAGGTTTGGATAGGTATGAATGAAGTCAAACCTAATGTCATGGTTTCTCGTCTCACTATTTCATCCATGAGACATATGCCTTGTTAAACACATATTGATATTTTATGTGATTCATATACTACATGATTTATAAATTATATAATGAATATATATATAAATATATCTTAGTGGTATTTAATGTTTCATTTAATGTAATTTCTTTTACATGGATTAAGACTCAACAGTTACCATATTGGTAATGGTTTATTTTGAAATCTCTTCATTATTAGGGTTTGTTTTTATTTAAGTATTACATGGGGGAATTTTTTGATATTTATATACTAAAATAAAAATATATTATTATAAATTGGTTATTCATGATCCTTTATATATAATAGTACCATTTTCACTCTTTTATAATTAATGTGATTTAAAAAATTTCTAGGAATATCTGAAATTATTTATCACTTCTACCAATAATCCATTTTCATCAAAATCCAATTTCATGAAAATGTTTTCAAAATTATAATTATTTTTTAAAAATATATTTTTTCATGCATTTAATTTCCAAAAATGTTTTCAAATAGAATATTTATGTAATTTTAAAACCAAATCCCTTGGGAATTGTTTCAAAAATGTGAATGGAAACTCTGTTTTATTTTTTACATCACAAACAAATTTCTGTTCTTTCATGACCACTCAATGTTTTAAACATTATTTAATGTGTTACAAGGGTTATTTTCAATAAAAATTGGTTTAAAAACTATTTATTATTATATTATTTAAAATGATATAAGATCTAAATGTATATGTAGATGCTCAATTAAAATAGGGGTGAATTTTAAGTATAAAAACTTTTATTTTTAACATAAATGAAATATTTGTTTAATAAAGTTAAAAAAATCGGATTTAATAAACCCTATTTTTAAAGGATAATAAAAATTACCTTAAGTTTGATAAATATTTATAATAAAATAATCTCCAAGGTTTACTTAAGAAAGATTATACCTTACAATGTATATCAGAGTTATTACAAAAAGTGAAAATATAAGAAACACATTATATTTTTAACAACATGCAGCAGAAAAAAAATAAAAATAAAAGAGAACAAATATTTTAACCCAAAGTGTAGGGTATCCAAAAAAACACATTGGATAAAGGTCCCATGAATTTTAGTTTCAAGAAATTATTTTTTACCTAAACCAGGGTAATCCTTCAGTCCACAAAATATCGGATGCAGCTTCTATCTTACTATCCCCACAAACCCTCAGTCTGTAAGGTGATCAAAACCTTTACCTTCATTTAGTTGGAATCCCTCTATTAACAATATTATTGGTGCATTTTTCTTCTCTAAACATGGAATCCCTCAATCATAATCTCCAATGATCGGTGTTACACAAATAAAAACAAATCTTATTGAAGTTTTCATGTATGTTTAACATGCAATTCACAACTTGATCACCTCAATGCTTTCTCACAGATCAATTTTGGTAGAGATCTCTCATGTCTCAAAATCCAAATTTGTGTTTGTGTATTGACCTCATCCATGTGGTTGAATATTTATATGTGACATCTCTAAAGGATGAATTTGACTTCAATGATTATATTTTTCTTGAAAGTTTAAAGGGATATATATAGCTGACACATACAATGGTCATATAATAATTGTTTGGACGAAATATTTTTCTATAAGAAAATATCATGAGAAAAATTATGTTTGTATGATTATTAAAAACTACATTATGGAAATATAGTAACTTTAAGAATGTTATAAAATTTGATCCTTAAACAAAATGGAATCCGATAAGAAACTATGAGAATCAGATCTAAAATTTTTTAAGAATTGGAATTGAGAAACATGGTAAATATGATTCACATGTTTTTGTGAATCAGAATTGAGGAACTGAGAATCAAGTTCAAAAATTTAGATTATTCGTAACTGAGAAACTGTGAATCAGATTTACAATTTTGAGTTAATCATAATTGAAAATTTTTGGGAATCGAATTCACAAATCTGAGGGAATCAGATATTAAAGAACATTGAATCAGATTCAAAGTTTTTGATAATTCATAATTAAGGAACATAGAATATCAAATTCTAAATTTTTACAAAATCAGATTCATGATTTTTAATGAATTGGAATTGATAAATGTAGAATTTAAAGTTTTATTAAGGATCTAATTTGTTATAGTAGTTATTTTATCTTAAGAAAAATGTTAGACATAGCTATAAAAATAGTTGAATAACATGATTCCAATTGGAATAGGATTTTCATATAAATTTCCTTATATATTGAAATTATTATTAAGGAAATGTGTTTGTGATTTCCAAAATATAAATTAATGGAAAAAGTCATAAGGAAACTTATGACTTAATAATCTCCCCCTTTTGTAAAGCATAAAAAATAAATTTAAGGAATGAATATTAAGACCGAAATACTTACTTTTTTAACATAAAATAAGTACTTATCTCCCCATTAGTTTATAAATCATGGTAAATATGAATAACCCCTCTCCCCCAGAGGTTATGAAATCCCCCTAAGGATAATATTTTGACTTTATAAATTTTTCTTCCTCTCTAAAGAAATACGTCCCCTTACATAAAGATGACTTATTTAAGAATCCTCCCCTTATGTTTTCCACATTATCCAAATATTATTTTTAAAACATTATTCTCCCCCTTTATGATTTTTAAAAAGGAATTGGGAAATGTCTAATGTACCTAAAAAAGTTAGGAAAAAAATTCAAAAACAAAAAAGGTAGACATTTATTATTTTTGAAATTATTTTTTACAAAAAAAAAATTCATATTATAAGTAAATAAATACTTATTTGGAATTAATTCCATAACCATATACATCAACTTCATAAGCTCTATGTGATTGTATTTAAGCTTTTCAAGGTAAACTGGCTAATCCTGACTCTTATAATCAAGGTTTTGAATCATTTATTCTTGTGTTAGAATCTTCTCATCCTTAGACTTAATCTTTTCATCCTGAGACATATGTTTTTCAACCAAATATTCTCTACAATACTTCACACTTTTAACTTCTTGAGAAGGAGAATTAAGTTTCCCCTACAAATATTTATCTTCTTGAAAATGAATGTCTTTCCTTTCCTTGATCTTTTCTAAAATTCTGTTAGAGAGATATTTTAGGGATACTTCTAATTCATTGAAAAAAAATTGATTGAATCAAGTATGTCATAAAAACCCTTACAATAAATATTGGCCTATTCTTACCACTACATCATCTCTTGATATGATTTCTATGATAATCATAATTTAGCATAATGGTTCTGAATTTGGATTCAAGCTTAATCAACTTCTACATGAAAAATGGTTGTTGAGTCCAATTTTAGATTTAATGATTCTTGAATAAGATGAAATCTCCACTCAATTTTCTTAATGTATGGAATGGTGTTCACCAACTTCTTCAAACACTGAATAATAAAATATTCTCTTATAGAAGAGGAATCAATTTATGATTCTGATATAGCTTGTTTAGATGTTCCATAATCTCTTTTCTTCCCTTTGTCTTTCTCTATGGCTATTTTTTTCCTCAGATTTACATTCCTTTAAAAAGAAACATTAATAATATTATCATCATCATCACCTTCATCATCTTCATTACTACCATCATCATTATAATCTTTAATATCAGATGGAAGTTTTTGAACTTCACTTTCTACAACATTGTCTTTCTAAAATGGGTATTTGTGGACTTATTTTTCTTTGGAGGAAACCCCTGATAAGGAGTCCTGATATGTTCTTATAGATAGATTTTTATATTGACTCGACCTTTTAGTTTCTCCAATTTCATTTATATCATATTTTTTTTCTTTATCTTGAATGTTTACTTATACTTATTCTTTAGATTATACTTAAAAATTGGAATAATTCCTAAAACAACATCTTTCCTTTTTCTATTGGGATAGCCTCTTCTTCCAATAGATTTGATTGTTGGGAAAGTTTAGTTTCTTGTAGAATATATTCTGGGAAAAAAATTTGTTCTTGGTCCTTTTCTGTATCTTTCAACGAGGCTTGAATTATCTCTACATCCATTAGCTTTTTCTTAATCTCTTCTCCATTTATTTTTTTTCAATTTCATGAGATTCCTAAATCAATAAAAATTTATCTTCTTCTGAATCTAACCCAAACACTGGATCTCCTTATATTGTTTTCTCTTTTTTGGGTCTCCACTCAGGTACTACATCAACTGTGAAAGAATTCATTTTCTTTTGATTTAGTTGTTTGGATGTCTGAATTATATTCCGTGGTTCCAGGGCTTGATACATCCTTTTCTTAGGCCCGACAAACTGTTTCTTAGAGCTTTCTCTAAATTCCCTTGATTTTACAGATAAATCAACAAACTGATTTTTCTTATCACTAAAATAAAATTTCATTATTTTAAGTGGGTCTTCACTTAATAGAATAATCAGGAACTTCTTTGTCTTTTAGTTTCAAGGCACATTGCATAAGTTCGAACAATTTACTATAATATTGGACATGGTCGATGGTAACACAAGTATTTGAGACTTGATTGACTCATCCTTTGTCTTATTGATTGTGAGGAATATGTTTTTGACTAGTTTAATATTCCATAGATTAATGAGGAAATCCATAATGAATATGTCTATTATTTTCAGTGTGTACTTGTCTCTTTTTCATGGTATTAATGTACATTGCATCCATAATGACATGATCATGTAGTTAGCTAAAAGGATGTAGAGCTTGGGATTATTTACGCATTGAATACCAAAGAAATAAATAGGTTTAACTCTTGAAAAAGAGCTTTTTGAATCTAGAATTTTATTAGATGGATTGTAAGCTTCACCATTATACATTATCTCCAGGATATTAGCAGCTTTCTTATAAGACATTGAAAATGTTTTCCCACAACTCTTTCAATGAAACACATACTATAAACCTTTATTGATAAATTCAACTAATTCATAAAATTAAATTAACATGTCCACATACACTAGATCTTGTTTTCCTTTATTTTTTTCAATGAACCAGTTTTACCGACCTTGAAACTTTATGATATTTCTTATTATAGAATCATACTTAAGGTATAAATTCTTATCAACTAACCTTTATCTTTAAATGAACCAATCCTTGAATGCTTTGGAAGGCATTGATGTCTGATAAGATATAGAGAGAGACATCTGAAATTTTATTAAAGTGATCTGAATATTATAATGGATACGTAGAAGGGTGGAATAAACTCGGGCGAAAATACTAGATATTAATGTGGGACAAGGGTTGGTCCCACCTTTATATAGGCATCGTAGTGCTCGTTCAAATTCCAAGAAATATCAAACAGTTGATATTGAGCTAATCTGATTTGACAGTTGTGATTAATATAAAGTTGGGTTTATTGGTTCTAATATTTTGAGGTTTTAAAGAAATTAAATAAATTTTAAGACAAATGAATTTATTGAATTTTTTAATAAAATAAAATTAAAATACCAAAAAATAGAAATAAATGTTAAGAAGTAATAGGTAAGATTAATTACCAGTCATAGTTTTCAGAAAGTTTATTAGTGTTTGATAAGATCATTCTTAGAAATCTTAAAATATGAAAAGTTTTAAGAGTGTTTAAAAACATTTTATAGGTTTTGAAAAAATTTCTTAGGTTCCAAAATAAAAATAAAATCAAGTGTACACTCCCTATGAAAAAGAGTATTCTAATGTCAGGATATAGTTTAAACAAAAAGTTGATGTGAATGATTACCATAAAGTTATCATTCCTAACTTTTATTTAATAAATTAAAATCTATTGAAATGTAATGGTTTTTAAAAAAATTCATCATGTTTTTCTTTCATTCTGATTAATTATAAAATGATATCTCCTTTAAGTGGTTGATCCATAAGAAAGTGATGTATAATTGCTATATTATTTCCATGTGAGTGACATTCAGGTTTCTTTCTTAGGGAAATGGAAATAGTGTTATCACATAGTATCTGAGTTGTAGTAAAACTCATTCAATAATCAATGAGTTTGTGTTGCATGCACAACACAAGATCACAACAAATTTCGGCTGCAACATATTTACCTTCAGCATTGAAAAGTGATACAAAGTGTTGTTTCTTACATGACCATGAAACTAAATAATCTCCCAAGAAATAAAAAGTTAAGAATGTACTATTGTTATCCATTCTACAACCACCAAATTCACTATACGAAAATTATTTTAAAACAAAATCATTTCCAAAAGAGTAAAAAAGTCTCAAATAAGTAGTTCCCTTTAAATAGTGAAAAATATTTTTCACTTCTTTTAAATGGTATTATTTTCGATTAGATTGGTATCTTTCACATAATAATACTAAAAAAATTAAGTTTGGATTAAGAGATGTTATGTTTAGTAAACTTCCTATCAAACCTCTAATTTTTTTTTGATCTACTGGTTGTCCTGCTTCATCAAGATCATTAGTATTCAAGATAATTATTAGATTACATATACTTTTAGTGTTGTCATATCCATACATTTTAAGAATATATTCAATATGATTATTTATATATATATATAGGTTTCTTTGGGTTTTTGAGAAATATTAAAACCATGGAAAAATATTAACTCACCCATTATATTCATCTAAAACTCAGATTTCCTAAGATTCCCAAATTAATCAGTTAAGGATTGATAATTTTATCCCAAAATAATGTCATGAACATAAATTTGAACAACCAAAATATTTTTGTTTTATTTCTTTAAAAAAAGTGTTGGATTAGTAGTTCCCTTAACATAATTATATTTAAAAAAATCTTGTCAGTCTAAAATTCCAAGATCTAGGATATTGTATAAGACCATATAATACTTTGGTAAGTTTAAAAACATGTTCATAATGTATTGTGTCTTCAAAACTAGGCGGTTGTTCAACATAAACTTCCTCTTGAACATATCCATTAAGTAAAGCACATTTAACATCCATTTGAAAAATTTTGATGTTAAAGCATGCTGCAAAGGATAAGATAATTTGAAGAGATTCATGTTTGGGTATTGGAGAATAGGTTTCTCAATGGCATATTCCTTATTTTTTATTATATCCTTAAGAAAATAATAAATCTTTATTTCTTAAAATTATTCAATTTTCATCACATTTATTTCTGAAGACTTATTTTACTCTAATTACAGAAGTTTTTTTAGGTCATTCAACCAAGATCCAAACTTTCTACCTTTCAAATTTATTTAGTTCATCTTACATTGCCTTTATCAAAAATTCATCACCTAAAGCTTCATAAGTACTTTTAGGTTCTAATTGGGAATGCAATTATAGATTCTAGAATTAATTTCTTACATAACTTCTAGTCCATACATATTGATTTACATAACCAGTGATACTATCCCTGGGATGATTCCTTAAAAACAACTGACTTGGGTTTTGTTAAACCTGTTCATCAACATAGGATAGAGATTCCTATGGAGTGAATGATTTTGAAACATTTTCTTGAGTATTATTTGAATTATAAGATTCTCATATTAAAGGATGCTAATTAGTTTTGGAAAACACATCAGAAGTTTTTGGTTGGGGGTTTTTAAAAATAGAGGGATCAATTTCATCAAATTGAACATGTACGGTTTCCTCAGTATTATAATTATTTTTGTTGAAAACTCTATAAGCCTTGTAAGAACTAGAATAGACTAAGAAAATTCCATCATCGAATTTGGGTGGGCATTTGTGTCAGTTATATTTTTATTAAAAATGAATACTTTGTATCTAAATACTCTGAAATATGAAACTTTTGGTTTTCTTCATGTTCATAAATCATAAGGTATTTTATTAAGAAATTGTATTATTAAAACAAGATTTATATTATAAATAATATTATTTAAATCTTCACCCAAAAGTGTTTAGTAATTGAGTATTCACTCAAAATGGTTCTTGTTATCTCTTGAAGAATTTTATTTCTTCTTCTAACAACACCATTTCACTAAGGAGTTCTAAGAGTTGAGAAGTTATGATAAATGCATTTCTTACTACAAAAAGTTTCAAAATATGAATTTTCAAATTATCCACCATGATAACTATGAATAGTTGTCAATGGATGGTTTTTTCCATTTTAAACATTGGATGTAAATGATTTGAAATATGAAATGGCTTCAGATTGATTTTCTAGAAATTAAACCCATTTAAATATATTGTAATTATAAACTAAAAAATATGTTTTATTTTATTTCAATACAACCATTTTTTATAAGACCAAACAATCCATGTAAACTTTTTTTATAGAATCATAAGTTAAGACATCACTTATAGACTTACATATTGACTTATGTAACTTTCTATATTAACAAGGGTCACAGACAATTCAATAATCAAATCTAATATTTGGTATATCCTTAACAAGTCATTTCTTATATAGTTTACATAAGTTCCTAAGATTACAGTGTCCTGATATTATATTTCATAACAATATTGTTCTTTCATTTTACATAGGAAAGGTAAATATTAGCTCCTATTATCTTCTATTTTAAGTGTATAAACATTCTCATGCTGATAGGAAAAAAGAATGAATTCATCTTTGGAATTTTTTACTAAGAATTTATCGTTCCTAAAATTCACAAGGTAACCTTAATCAAATAATTGTATTATTATAATAAGTATGTTCTTAAGAACATTAATAAATAAAACATTTGAAATTATGTTTTTTCCAAGAATAATGATGTTACCTATACCAACAATTTATCCTTGAGTGTTTTCTGAGAATGTGACTCTTACATCATCCATCTTAATAATCTTTTCAATCAACTATTTGTTACCATTCATGTTCTAAGAAAATCCATTATCCATGTACCATTTTTTTATTGGTACTTACTTTGTTTTCCAGAAAATAAAATAGTTAGGTTTTTGGAATTCAATCATTCTAGGATCTTGAAATGATTGAAAATAAAATCTTAATAATCCATATTTTCATAGAAATGTGAGTTTTATAAAATCCTAAGGATTGAATTTTTTTAAAGACCAATTTTTTCTCCCAATGACCACCACTTTGACACTTAGTGCATAATGGGTCACTTTTAGGGGGAAATATTTGTGCTCGAAAACTGGTTTGAATGATGGTAACCCATTCCAAAACTATTCCTTAGAGGATGAATTTTTTAATAAATCTTATCAATGTTTTCTTTAAAAAGGGTTAAATTTGATAAAAGATTGTGAATGGAATATTTTTCAGATTTTAGTATAATGACTAGATTATTATCCTCATAGAATTGGTTTTAGAATTTACTTTAGTCTCTAAATCATTTTTCATTGAAATAACATTTAATAAATCCTTAGAAAGTTTATCCTTTTCATAATTAACATCCTCATGGTTTTTTTAAATAGAAATTATTTCAAAATATTTTTCATCAAGATCTCTATAAAGATATGATACTTATTTTGATAAAAGAGTGATTCTATCATTTTCCTAATCATGTTTCTTTTTTATATTGAAATTATCATTTTCAAGAAACATGGAAAACATAGATAATTCTTCAAAAGAAGGTAAAGAATTATCTTCTACTGAGGAAGATTTGTAACACCCCAAAATTTTATGAGAAAGGTTATTTTTAATTTTAGTGATGTCTTATGTTGTACGCTACACCAAGATTAGCTTGCACTATATGAAACACCGTATTAGCTTGTAGTATATGCAAACACAATTCTTGGCCTGTGTTTCATGCAAGAGCGACCTTCCTCAATAGCATGTGTTGTACGCAATACTGAGTTTTACTAAACCACGATATATTGTTCTAATATAATTATGAACTGGTCTTTATGAATAGTATTAAACTCATTTTCAATTTTATATCATTATAATTCATCTTAATCATTATCTAGAACAAGTTATGAGAACGAAATCAATTTTTCATATAAAGAAAATATTTTTCCAAAAATACAGTTTTGCCACATTTTGAAAATAACCTACTATAAATCAAGTTTTTGAAACATTTATGAGTTAAATTTAACAAAATAAACTTATTCATTTCAATAAGTATATAAAATTTTAATTTAGATAATTTTATAATATTTTTCTGTTAACTTTCATATTTCGATGAATAGTAAAAATACACTAAAATTTAATTAAAAACAACTTTTTCATCAAGATAATTTATATTGTTAAATTATAATATTTAATGGTTTAAATGTATAAATAGAATATATTTTTAACATTTAATATTATGTATTTCATTATCATTAATTTAACATTGAATCCGTAGGTAAAAACATTTCAATCTTTTGCAAAGTTTTATCTTTTAGAACCCGTTTTCTCAACATCAGGATTAATTTTAAATTAAATAATAAAACTTCTGTGTTTTGGAATTGGAAAAATGGATTCCATATTTGGAATCAGTAGGTCTAAATTATTCTAATATCCTACTTTTTATTTTTAAACATTATGAATAGTAACTACGGTAAATTTTATTTACTATAGTTAAAGGTAAATCAGGTAATTAAGGGTAAATATAATATTATAAAATTACCCTAACACACGTATTAGTATAATTGGATGATTATATTTTGTCCTAAAATATACTTTGGTTGAAATTTTATCTTTTAGAAGCCACTTGGATGTGATTAAGACCTTTAATTTATTTTATTTAACGAAAGTGAAATATGTCTCACTCATACTTTAATAATTAATGTATTTTTAATATAAGGTTATACAGAATATAAATTCAATTATAAATACTCATTTTAAAGATAAAATGTTTTTATTTATTATAGTAATTTATTTTTAATTTTTTAAGAAATATTTAATTACCTTAATAGCTTATACATAAATGATGTAGAAATTATTTATTTTGTGAAAAATCAATAATATAGTTTTTATTCAAATAATAATACCCATAAAAGGCCCAAACACCTGAAAAAAAAATTTATTTTCATGTAAAGCTATACCATAATAATGTAATGGTCAAATTGTGGACCATTTGGATCATTATAAAAGAGATTATGACACTTATATTATTTTATTTTAAATGATGTCAAAGTTGTCACCTTCATAATTTAATGAATATAACAATTTAAATTTAGTGATTTTAAGATGATAAATTAGATTAAAAGTATTCTTATGAAATCTATTATATTTATATTAATTATTTTATTTTATTTTTAATTTTTATGCCATAAATAAGTATATTAGATAATTATACAAAAATTTTGAAGTAATTATTTTATTAAGAGAAATATCAAATTAATGGTATTAAAAATATTAAAATAAATATTATATGAAAAAATTAATGTTCTCTAATAATTTTAGAGATGTATATGACATGTTATAAATATATTAAATATTGGTTTTCGAATATATTCTTTGTGTGGATTTTATTTGAATTCAAATAAATCATTAGTGTCAAAATTGAAACTATTTATATTTTATAAAAATAACGTATTACTAAATTTTATAAAAATCACAAAAATATTTTAAAATTACAAATTTAAAATTTTATGGTCTAAAATGTTATAATTTGTCTAATATTGGAAAACTAACAACACATAATTATGTATTTATAACAATTTAAAATTTATAACATTATTACCACAAATAAAATTAAATAGCATAAATAAAGATAAATAAAAATGATGAGGTTTAAAATAAAATCAAAACAGGTCTAAATTTAATTGGATGATGATATTACAACCCTATATTATCTTATATCTAAATTGGAGTCACCTTGGACGTTTTTATGTGGGGTTTGAGTATATTATAAATTAATATTTTGGAGGATTCCATAAGTGCCCATCTCTTCTACTATATAAGGGCACTTCCTTCCCTCTCCTATTCTCTGAATTTTGAGCCTTCAAGATCATCCAACCCCTACCAAGTCCTAATATTAGCCTCTCTAGATACATTATAGAGGTTCTATTCTTCTCAAAAGACCAACTCTAGTGCCCTAAGATGATGTTTAAAGAGGCACTTTGAGGAAGAGGTAACATGATCTACCGATCCTTTCAAAATTATTTCTTCTCCTACATCTTCTTCATTATTTTTTCATTATAAAGTAATATCATCAGTATAAATAATATATTGATATTTTATTATAAATATGAAACAACCCTATTTAACCTTCTATCCATCCTAAGAAAATTGAAATCACTGTGTGTGCGTTCGTACGGAATATCGTCTCCACGATGTGGTGTAATCTGTTTTTCCACCACCACCATAATTGGAAGGGTATAATGGTGAAAATAATAACTATATATAATTATAATAGAATCATACTGATTCTCAGATATTATATCATCCACTCCAATTCCATTCAATAATTATAGGAATGATATTATCGCTTGTGCATACGTACAGATTACCGTCTCCACGACGCGATGAGATTCATTCTCAATGTTTACCATTCCAGAATGATTATTGTAAAAAACCGAGATTTTATGAAAACTATTTTTTTAATTTTATTAATGTCATGTGTTGTACTCTACACCAAAAGGAGCTTGCACAACACAAATCCTTGACTTGCCTTTCATTACACGCAATCGCGACCTTCCTCGATAGCGTGTGTAGTACGCAATACTGAGTTTCACGAAACAACGATATGCTATTAAAATATTATTAAAACTAGCCGTTATGAATAGTAATAACCACCTTTTAAAATTTTATGAATTTTAGCTCTCAAAATGGACTTCATTTTTGGATTCGGAGTATCGAATTTAGCCTAAGGTGAAGTTTTGGTACTTTTCGGATAACTTTCATATTCTGATGAATAGTGAAAATTACTAAACTATAATTAAAAACAACTTTTTTAATCAAAATAATTAATAGTGATAAATTATTAATTTTAGTGGTTTTAAAGTATATTTAGAATATATTTTTACAATTTAATACAATGTTGGTCATTGGATGTAATTTCACATTTAAACCAGACATAAACAAGTGTCAATCTTTTGATAGATATTGTTTCTTAAAAACACGCTATTTGTTTTAACAGCGGGATTTAATTATAAAATTAATTAATGAAAATTCTATGTTATGAATTTGGTAAAATAGACTTCATTTTTGAATTCGGAATATGAAATATAGCTTCGGATGAAATTTTGGCATTTTTCTGAAAAACATCAATTTTCGATGAATAGTGAAACTACTAAGTGGTAGGTTAAAAACTGAATTTTGCATAAAACATAATTTTACCGCTTCTGTGAATGGAATTTCGAAAATCCGACAGACACGGTTGATATCAGTAAGTAAAATGTGGTTCAATGAGATAAAAATAATTTTTTGGTGAATAGTAACTTTTTACTTTTTTTACTGCGGTTAATAGTAAATAGGGTAACTAAGGGTAAATATGATATTACTATTACCTTAACGCATGTCCTAATTCTATTGGATAAGTGTAATTCGACCAAAAACAACCTTATTAATAAAATATGACCATTTAGGCCCACTTGGATTAGATTAGGGAATTTATTATTAATTTATTTAAAGAAGGGTTAAAATAGTTAAAATCAAAGCTTAATAAGTAAATCATTTTTAATATGGGGTTATATATAAGATAAATTAGACTATAAATATTCCTTAGAAATATAAAATGATTTCCTATATAATGGTATTTTATTTGTAATTTTTAGACATTAAATAATTTAATTTATTTATGACACAATGATGATGCAGTAATTATCTTATTAATGAAATATTGACATAATTGATGTTATAAACAACCAAATAAATGTAATTTGAGACTTTTTATGAATTCCACTAATTTTCTAGGTTTCTATGATATATTAGTGTTGATTTAATCAACTTGGTTCGAACATATAATTCTGTTATGACTTTCACAAAAATCATATATCAAATAGTGTCAAAATTGACACAAAATAGTTTTTAAATCAAATATTATATTACTAATTGTTATTTTATTCCTAAAAATCTAAGGTTTGGCCAAATGACTTAGATAAGGATATATATATTAATAATAAACAATTTGGGGTTCGTTTGGCATGTTATAGTAAGTGTATTAACCATATAGTGAAAGAAAACAAAAAGACACGGTAAAAGTTAAATTATTTAACTTAGAGTTAAATCTAATTGATAAGGTTAAAATAAAACCCTAAACTTGTATAAATATTATTGGTTGATAGTATTGCGACCCATCCCCACCTTATCTTCGAAATAAGACCCTTTTGAGCCATTATAAACCGATTTTGACTTTAATATAAAATAATATTTTGAGATATTCCTAAGGTGCCCCTCTCCTCCCTTATAAAAGGGCACCTCCTCCCCCTCCTCCTCACACCAATTTGAGCACTCAAGCTCGGCCAACCCCTGCCAAAATACCTTCTCCACTTCCCTAGAATAATCCTAGAGGTCCTGGTCTTCTTTAAAGACCAATCCTAGTCCCCTAAGTGGAGGATTCAAAGAGGCGTTTCAAAGAAGAGGTAATAACCATTACCGATCTTTTCAATTTCTTTCTTCTTCAACTTCTTCTTCTTTAGTTGTTTCATGACAAAGTAATAACATCAGTATTACTAACATACTGATATGTTATTACAAATATGAAACAACCCTAATTCACCTTCTATCCATCCTACGGAAAAATGAAATCACCGCGCGTGCGTACGTACGGAATACCGTCTCCACGCCGGGGTGTACTCTATTTTCCACCATAACCTTACAAGGATGGGTATAATGGTGTAATGAGTAACTATATATGATTATTATAAAGTTATATTGATACTTAAATAGTATACATAGACTTCAACACAATTCCACGACCATGGGAATGATATCATCGCTCGTGCGTACGTACGGACTACCGTCTCCACGACGCGATGAGATTCATTCTCAATGATTAACCATTAATGAATGATTATAAAGTATATATAATATGTACTAATGGAATATATGACATAATAATGAATCTGGATTTATTTATATGTATGTCATCTACTTAATTCCATTCAATTCAATAAGGAAACGAAAAAAGCGTTCATGCGTACGTACGGACTACCGTCTCCATGAACGGTGTATTTCTTTCCATTTACTGATTTATTATATATGTATATTCTGAATATATATATAAATCATGTTTTATATTCTGGAATTAAGTAATCATGATCTAAGTAATTATATGAATAATTACAAGTTAAAAACACGAACAACAAATGAGACGATTTTACCCAAAACGCTACTTTAACATTAATTTACAAAAGAACGGGTAATATAAGGTCATAAGTGGACCATATATGATATAATAACAATGAATATGATTCTGTAATAAGTAAATAACATGATTTAAATCATTATACAGGAGGTTCGGACACTTACAAAGCAAGTCGAACCTAAGGTAAGGGAAATATCACAATCTCACTTTTATCCGAGATTGTTTTTACTTTGGTAATTACTGGGATGTATTTTATCATCCACATCCATGTTTACTCAATATGTAATATTATTTCCATCCAACTACAATTTTTTAAATCCAATTTTACCCTTGGGTGAGTTTTTAGTAAAAAATATGAAAGGAATCTTTTGACGTTTTTCATACGAGGTGCTTTTTGACTTTTCTGACAAAAGTACGAGGAGAATGTTATTTTTAACTTATACGGCGTGAAAGGATTTTTACGGTTTCATAACACCTCATTTTCAAGAAGCTTCCTCTACAAGATTGCATGATTATTTTCAACAAAACCCTTATCTTCTAAAATTGCATGGAATTTTGTGAAAAGAAAATGATTTTAAAGAAGACAGGATATTTTCCTCAAGAATGGAGTTCAAGTGTTTTATCAAAATTATTTTCCATCTAAGATAATAAAGGGTTCGTTTTTATCCCTATTATTACATTGGTTTGATTATGTTGTGATGGAAATATTTTTATGAATTCATTTATCTTATATGAATTGTTTTATGATGTCATGTTGTTTAAGAATCCATTTTTTATTACATGTGTTATGCGATGATGTATGTTTTATGATTATGTGGCACACATAAGAAAGGATTCATTATGAGATGGGTGGGACCTATATCTCCCTCCAATGCATTGGGTAATGATTTTATATCTCATGAGATAGACATGGCTGAAATGGTAGGTTATACCGGTTCAGTGAAACAGGACTGAAACGAGGGTTACTCGATTCAGAAAGGGACTTTGTCCACTAAGATAGTCTTGGCAATGAGTCTTGACTAACAAGAAATGATTCTTTATGATTATGTGTGAATGCCACAAGGTTTCATGTTTTAAGTTATGATTATTGTGATTACATTTCACTACCATGATTTATCCCATGTTATGAAATTATGCTCTCTTTTGCAGGTTAAGATTTCCAAAAATGTTATGTTCTTATGAAAATTATGTGATTGATATTTCTTTTATTTACCCTTACTGAGCATTTGAGCTCACCCTTTTATGTTTTCTTTTCCCCAGGATATAAAGAAAGGTTTTAGGTAGAAAAAAAAAGATCTTTATGGGAGATATTGAAGATCTTTCACCACGATTAGAAGATTATACTCCGAGTTTCCAAAGACACTAAACTATTACGGTCCTTGTGTGTGTGTTTTGTTATGTACAAAGTATTCCGCATAAGTAATGTAATGTCAATGTACATCTGGCTTCAGGTCTCTACAGTTGGTATCAGAGGAAAGGTTTAGTCAACCTTTGGAAACTAGGATGCGAAAACGTTAGTGAGATCCCTAGAGATATTTCTAAGGTATGTCTAGGGATGTCCCTAAGGATAAGTATACGTATAGGATATAGTCCTAGAACTATGGTAACGATAATAGATTAAACCTAAGATGTTAGATATTGAAGTTACTCCCCATTTATTATGATTTTTGCCTCTAACACTATTCTTTTTGGGTTTTAGAAAATGGCTGGAAATAAGATGATTCACAATAATGGAGGATATGATGGACAATGGAATGATATTCTTCATGAGCAACCAAATTAAATGGGATTTGGAAGTCCAAAGATCATTATTATGTCGAATCAGCGATCTCATAATATGATCAATAAAGTAAAATTTGGTAAGTTTCCTGACTCGGCTAATAAGAGAAAGATGGAGTTTGATGATGATCATAGAGGAAATAAAGTTCAATTTCCCCTATGTAAATCATGTGGGAAGAGGCATCAAGGAGAATGTTTCAAAGGAACTAGAAGATGCTTTGGGTGTGGAAAAGAAGGACACAAAGCAAGTAAGTGCAAAGGAAAAGGTTCAGTTAACACCATGGATGAGGATAATGGTATTGCTACGACATCAAAAATGGTTAAGTGTTTTAAATGTGGAATGTATGGGCATTATGCAAACCAATGTCCTAAAGGAAAGACTCGTGAAGAGAATCAGTATGGTCGTATGGGTAGTATTTATGTTGATGATGATGAAGAGACTACAAATGATATGTGAGATGAAACAATTGTTGAAGCTCGGTTAATGGTTTAAGAATGTAGTGGAATGATTTCATTTTTATCATGTGTAATGTTGGAATAACGAGACATCTAAGGATTGTTACACTATTGTCTTTCCTTGAGTTTTGAAAGTGTATGATTAATGTTACCAGTATCCATGGAAGGTTATTCAGATATTTTTGGAATGTAGATGATATGCTCATAATGAAGGGATAAGGAGAAAATTAAATGTTTGATAGTATTCATGAGCTCATGACTGATATAAGGAGAAGGTTATATTATGGTTTGAGTATATAGAGTTTTTGGATTTTGGTATGTGGAAAGTGTTAACTTTTAACAGTATTCATTATTTCACTAAGGTTCAATGGGTATTCATTCTTCAAGAGAATACATGATTAAGGACTTTGAATGTTTGGAATGTGACCAACAAAACATATCTTGTGATATACGGGGTTCAACGATGGTATTAAATCTCTAGTAATCGTTTTCACTATGTTATGAAAGTGGACTGCAGTATTATGGATAAGCCTAAAGTCTAGAATGGATTATGTTGGACATAAAATACTATTGTTTAAGGATAGAAGTTCTTTTTTCGATATTATTGATATGATGTTATAGTAATGTAGTTTTAGAAAAAGGAAAACCTGTAGGACGGGCGACAGCCCATCGCTTCGGACAAGGCTGTGGGAATCGAACCCACAACCGAAGTGAGACTGGCCTTTATCGCCTACCACTAGCCTACAGGAAGTCCCTGTTTAGTAGAAACTAGTTTTATTATATTAAGCAGTATGATATATGAAGTATAAGTCCATTTTAGGAACCATATGTGATTAATCTCACTATAGATCGACTTATGTATATAATTTTTGCTAACCTTTTGTTTGAGACAGATGGAATGACCCGTCATTCTATCACATGATCTGCTAACACTTCACGAATAAAAAATTCAACTTCATTTATTTAAGAGATGAAGTGCATATCGTTAAAGGCACGAACAACAGTTATATTATACCAAAATAAAGTAAGTATTTATTCTAATTCAAATTCTTTAACTTTAGGGAAACGATCTTGAAAACCAAAAATGTTGTCCTAGTAATCTTATATCTGATGAATCAGATGGTACCTTAGATCGTCACAAATTTATGGCTTTGTGATTGCTGGCTTTTCCATAGCCATGTTCTCTACCACTCTCCATCAGAACATGATGGTTAGATTTCTCTTCCATATCCATATTTTCACCTATGTGGAAACCCAGTGATTAGTTTATTTGGGTAATCGTTACATTTCATAATTTAGTTTTTAAAGCCAAGTTTTGGTATTCCTTTTTACGATGTGGGTTTCTATTAAAGAAACTTTCAAGTAGTAAACCACTTATAACCCCGACGAATTTCGAGGGCGAAATTCAATTTAAGGGGGGTAGAATGTAACAGACCGAGATTTTATGAAAACTATTTTTTTTAATTTTATTAATGTCTTGTGTTGTACACTACACCAAAAGGAACTTGCACAACACAAATCCTTGACTTGCCTTTCATTACACGCAATCGCGACCTTCCTCGATAGCGTGTGTAGTACGCAATACTGAGTTTCACGAAACAACGATATGCTATTAAAATATTATTAAAACTAGCCGTTATGAATAGTAATAAACACCTTTTAAAATTTTACGAATTTTAGCTCTCAAAATGGACTTCATTTTTGGATTCGGAGTATCGAATTTATCCTAAGGTGAAGTTTTGTTACTTTTCGGATAACTTTCATATTCTGATGAATAGTGAAAATTACTAAATTATAATTAAAAACAAATTCTTTAATCAAAATAATTAATAGTGATAAATTATTAATTTTAGTGGTTTTAAAGTATATTTAGAATATATTTTTACAATTTAATACAATGTTGGTCATTGGATGTAATTTCACATTTAAACCAGACATAAACAAGTGTCAATCTTTTGATAGATATTGTTTCTTAAAAACACGCTATTTGTTTTAACAGCGGGATTTAATTATAAAATTAATTAATGCAACTTCTATGTTATGAATTTGGTAAAATAGACTTCATTTTTGAATTTGGAATATGAAATATAGCTTAGGATGAAATTTTGGCATTGTTCTGAAAAACATCAATTTTTGATGAATAGTGAAACTACTAAGTGGTAGGTTAAAAACTGAATTTTGAATAAAACTTAATTTTACCACTTCTGTGAATGGAATTTCGAAAATCCGACAGACACGGTTGATATCAGTAAGTAAAATGTGGTTCAATGAGATAAAAATAATTTTTTGGTGAATAGTAACTTTTTACTTTTTTTACCGCGGTTAATAGTAAATAGGGTAACTAAGGGTAAATATGATATTACTATTACCCTAACACATGTCCTAATTCTATTGGATAAGTTTAATTCGACCAAAACAACCTTATGAATAAAATATGACCATTTAGGCCCACTTTTATTAGATTAGGACATTTATTATTAATTTATTTAAAGAAGGGTTAAAATTGTTAAAATCAAAGTTTAATAAGTAAATAATTTTTAATATGGGGTTATACATAAGATAAATTAGAATATAAATATTCATTAGAAAGCTAAAAAGATTTACTATATAATGGTATTTTATTTGTAATTTTTAGACATTAAATAATTTAATTTATTTATGACACAATGATGATGCAGTAATTATCTTATTAATGAAATATTGACATAATTGATGTTATAAACACCAAAATAAATGTAATTTTAGACTTTTTATGAATTCCACTAATTTTCTAGGTTACTATGATATATTAGTGTTGATTTAATCAACTTGGTTCGAACATATAATTCTGTTATGACTTTCACAAAAATCATATATCAAATAGTGTCAAAATTGACACAAAATAGTTTTTAAATCAAATATTATATTACCAATTGTTATTTTATTCCTAAAAATCTAAGGTTCGGCCAAATGACTCAGATAAAGATATATATATTAATAATAAACAATTTGGGGTTCTTTTTGCATGTTATAGTAAGTGTATTAACCATATAGTGAAAGAAAACAAAAAGACACGGTAAAAGTTAAATTATTTAACTTAGAATTAAATCTAATTGATAAGGTTAAAATAATACCCTAAACTTGTCTAAATATTATTGTTTGATAGGATTGCGACCCATCCCCACCTTACCTTCGAAATAAGACCCTTTGGAGCCATTATAAACCGATTTTGACTTTAATATAAAATAATATTTTGAGATATTCATAAGGTGCCCCTCTCCTCCCTTATAAAAGGGCACCTCCTCCCCCTCCTCCTCACACCAATTTGAGCACTCAATCTCGGACAACCCCTGCCAAAATACCTTCTCCACTTCCATAGAATAATCCTAGAGTTCCTGGTCTTCTTTAAAGACCAATCCTAGTTCCCTAAGTGGAGGATTCAAAGAGGCGTTTCAAAGAATAGGTAATAACCATTACCGATCTTTTCAATTTCTTTCTTCTTAAACTTCTTCTTCTTTAGTTGTTTCATGACAAAGTAATAACATAAGTATTACTTACATACTGATATGTTATTATAAATATGAAACAACCCTAATTCACCTTCTATCCATCCTACGGAAAAATGAAATCACCGCGCGTGCGTACGTACGGAATACCGTCTCCACGCCGTGGTGTACTCTATTTTCCACCATAACCTTACAAGGATGGGTATAATGGTGTAATGAGTAACCATATATGATTATTATAAAGTGATATTGATACTTAAATAGTATACATAGACTTCAACACAATTCCACGACCATGGGAATGATATCATCGCTCGTGCGTACGTACGGACTACCGTCTCCACGACGCGATGAGATTCATTCTCAATGATTAACCATTAATGAATGATTATAAAGTATATATAATATGTACTAATGGAATATATGACATAATAATGAATCTGGATTTATTTATATGTATGTCATCTACTTAATTCCATTCAATTCAATAAGGAAACGAAAACAGCGTTCATGCGTACGTACGGACTACCGTCTCCATGAACGGTGTATTTCTTTCCATTTACTGATTTATTATATATGTATATTCTGAATATATATATAAATAATGTTTTATATTCTGGAATTAAGTAATCATGATCTAAGTAATTATATGAATAATTACAAGTTAAAAACACGAACAACAAATGAGACGATTTTACCCAAAACGCTACTTTAACATGAATTTACAAAAGAACGGGTAATATAAGGTCATAAGTGGACCATATATGATATAATAACAATGAATATGATTCTGTAATAAGTCAATAACATTATTTAAATCATTATACAGGAGGTTCGGACACTTACAAAGCAAGTCGGACCTAAGGTAAGGGAAATATCACAATCTCACTTTTATCCGAGATTGTTTTTACTTTGGTAATTACTGGGATGTATTTTATCATCCACATCCATGTTTCCTCAATATGTAATATTATTTCCATCCAACTACAATTGTTTTAATCCAATTTTACCTTTCGGTGAGTTTTTAGTAAAAAATATGAAAGGAATCTTTTGACGTTTTTCATACGAGGTGCTTTTTGACTTTTCCGACAAAAGTACGAGGAGAATGTTATTTTTAACTTATACGGTGTGAAAGGATTTTTACGGTTTCATAACACCTCATTTTCAAGAAGCTTCCTCTACAAGATTGCATGATTATTTTCAAAAAAACCCTTATCTTCTAAAATTTCATGGAATTTTGTGAAAAGAAAATGATTTTAAAGAAGACAAGATATTTTCCTCAAGAATGGAGTTCAAGTGTTTTATCAAAATTATTTTCCATCTAAGATAATAAAGGGTTCGTTTTTTCCCTATTATTACATTGGTTTGATTATGTTGTGATGGAAATATTTTTATGAATTCATTTATCTTATATGAATTGTTTTATGATGTCATGTTGTTTAAGAATCCCTTTTTTATTACATGTGTTATGCGATGATGTATGTTTTATGATTATGTGGCACACATAAGAAAGGATTCATTATGAGATGGGTGGGACCTATATCTCCCTCCAATGCATTGGGTAATTATTTTATATCTCATGAGATAGACATGGCTGAAATGGTAGGTTATACCGGTTCAGTGAAACAGGACTGAAACGAGGGTTACTCGATTCAGAAAGGGACTTTGTCCACTAAGATAGTCTTGGCAATGAGTCTTGACTAACAAGAAATGATTCTCTATGATTATGTGTGAATGCCACAAGGTTTCATGTTTTAAGTTATGATTATTGTGATTACATTTCACTACCATGATTTATCCCATGTTATGAAATTATGCTCTCTTTTGCAGGTTAAGATTTCCAAAAATGTTATGTTCTTATGAAAATTATGTGATTGATATTTCTTTTATTTACCCTTACTGAGCATTTGAGCTCACCCTTTTATGTTTTCTTTTCCGCAGGATATAAAGAAAGGTTTTAGGTAGAAAAAAAAAGCTCTTTATGGGAGATATTGAAGATCTTTCACCACGATTAGAAGATTATACTCCGAGTTTCCAAAGACACTAAACTATTACGGTCCTTTTGTGTGTGTTTTGTTATGTACTAAGTATTCCGCAAAAGTAATGTAATGTTTTTGTACATCTGGCTTCAGGTCTCTACAGTTGGTATCAGAGAAAAGGTTTAGTCAACCTTTGGAAACTAGGATGCGAAAACGTTAGTGAGATCCCTAGAGATATTTCTAAGGTATGTCTAGGGATGTCCCTAAGGATAAGTATACGTATAGGATATAGTCCTAGAACTATGGTAACGATATTAGATTAAACCTAATATGTTAGATATTGAAGTTACTCCCCATTTATTATAATTTTTGCCTCTAACACTATTCTTTTTGGGTTTTAGAAAATGGATGGAAATAAGATGATTCATGATAATGGAGGATATGATGGACAATGGAATGATATTCTTCATGAGAAACCAAATGAAATGGGATTTGGAAGTCCAAAGATCATTATTATTTCGAATCAGCGATCTCATAATATGATCAATAAATTAAAATTTGGTAAGTTTCCTGACTCGGCTAATAAGAGAAAGATGGAGTTTGATGATGATAATAGAGGAAAGAAAGTTCAATTTCCCCTATGTAAATCATGTGGGAAGAGGTATCAAGGAGAATGTTTCAAAGGAGCTGGAAGATGCTTTGGGTGTGGAAAAGAAGGACACAAAGCAAGTAAGTGCAAAGGAAAAGGTTCAGTTAACACCATGGATGAAGATAATGGTATTGCTACGACATCAAAAATGGTTAAGTGTTTTAAATGTGGAATGTATGGGCATTATGCAAACCAATGTCCTAAGGGAAAGTCTCGTGAAGAGAATCAGTATGGTCGTATGGGTAGTATTTATGTGGATGATGATGAAGAGACTAAAAATGATATGTGAGATGAAAGAATTGTTGAAGCTCGGTTAATGGTTTAAGAATGTAGTGGAATGATTTCATTTTTATCATGTGTAATGTTGGAATAACGAGACATCTAAGGATTGTTACACTATTGTCTTTCCTTGAGTTTTGAAAGTGTATGATTAATGTTACCAGTATCCATGGAAGGTTATTCAGATATTTTTGGAATGTAAATGATATTCTCATAATGAAGGGATAAGGAGAAAATTAAATGTTTGATAGTATTCATGAGCTCATGACTGATATAAGGAGAAGGTTATATTATGGTTTGAGTATATAGAGTTTTTGGATTTTGGTATGTGGAAAGTGTTAACTTTTAACAGTATTCATGATTTCACTAAGGTTCAATGGGTATTCATTCTTCAAGAGAATACATGATTAAGGACTTTGAATGTTTGGAATGTGACCAACAAAACATATCTTATGATATATGGGGTTCAACGATGGTATTAAATCTCTAGTAATCGTTTTCACTATGTTATGAAAGTGGACTGCAATATTATGGATAAGCCTAAAGACTAGAATGGATTATGTTGGACATAAAATAGTATTGTTTAAGGATAGAAGTTCTTTTTTCGATATTATTGATATGATGTTATGGTAATGTAGTTTTAGAAAAAGGACAACATGTAGGATGGGCGACAGCCCATCGCTTCGGACAAGGCTGTGGGAATCGAACCCACAACCGAAGTGCGACTGGCCTTTATCGCCTACCACTGGCCTACAGGAAGTCCCAGTTTAGTAGAAACTAGTTTTATTATATTAAGCAGTATGATATATGAAGTATAAGTCCATTTTAGGAACCATATGTGATTAATCTCACTATAGATCGACTTATGTATATAATTTTTGCTAACCTTTTGTTTGAGACAGATGGAATGACCCGTCATTCTATCACATGATCTGCTAACACTTCACGAATAACAAATTCAACTTCATTTATTTAAGAGACAAAGTGCAAATCGTTAAAGGCACGAACAACAGTGATATTATACCAAAATAAAGTAAGTAATTATTCTAATTCAAATTCTTTAACTTTAGGGAAACGATCTTGAAAACCAAAAATGTTGTCCTAGTAATCTTATATCTGATGAATCAGATGGTACCTTAGATCGTCACAAATTTATGGCTTTGGGATTGCTGGCTTTTCCATAGCCATGTTCTCTACCACTCTCCATCAGAACATGATGGTTAGATTTCTCTTCCATATCCATATTTTCACCTATGTGGAAACCCAGTGATTAGTTTATTTGGGTAATTGTTACATTTCATAATTTAGTTTTTAAAGCCAAGTTTTGGTATTCCTTTTTACGATGTGGGTTTCTATTAAAGAAACTTTCAAGTAGTAAACCACTTATAACCCCAACGAATTTCGAGGGCGAAATTCATTTTAAGGGGGGTAGAATGTAACAGCCCGAGATTTTATGAAAACTATTTTTTTAATTTTATTAATGTCTTGTGTTGTAAACTCCACCAAAAGGAACTTGCACAACACAAATCCTTGACTTTCCTTTCATTATACGCAATCGCGACCTTCCTCGATAGCGTGTGTAGTACGCAATACTGAGTTTCACGAAACAAGGATATGCTATTAAAATATTATTAAAACTAGCCGTTATGAATAGTAATAACCACCTTTTAAAATTTTACGAATTTTAGCTCTCAAAATGGACTTCACTTTTGGATTCGGAGTATCAAATTTAGCCTAAGGTGAAGTTTTGGTACTTTTCGGATAACTTTCATATTCTGATGATTAGTGAAAATTACTAAATTATAATTAAAAACAACTTTTTTAATCAAAATAATTAATAGTGATAAATTATTAATTTTAGTGGTTTTAAAGTATATTTAGAATATATTTTTACAATTTAATACAATGTTGGTCATTGGATGTAATTTCACATTTAAACCAGACATAAACAAGTGTCAATCTTTTGATAGATATTGTTTCTTAAAAACAAGCTATTTGTTTTAACAGTGGGATTTAATTATAAAATTAATTAATTCAACTTCTATGTTATGAATTTGGTAAAATAGACTTCATTTTTGAATTCGGAATATGAAATATAGCTTAGGATGAAATTTTGGCATTGTTCTGAAAAACATCAATTTTTGATGAATAGTGAAACTACTAAGTGGTAGGTTAAAAACTGAATTTTGCATAAAACATAATTTTACCACTTCTGTGAATGGAATTTTGAAAATACGACAGACACGGTTGATATCAGTAAGTAAAATTTGGTTCAATGAGATAAGAATAATTTTTTGGTGAATAGTAACTTTTTACTTTTTTTACCGCGGTTAATAGTAAATAGGGTAACTAAGGGTAAATATGATATTACTATTACCCTAACACATGTCCTAATTATATTGGATAAGTGTAATTCGACCAAAACAACCTTATGAATAAAATATGACCATTTAGGCCCACTTGGATTAGATTAGGACATTTATTGTTAATTTATTTAAAGAAGGGTTAAAATAGTTAAAATCAAAGTTTAATAAGTAAATAATTTTTAATATGGGGTTATACATAAGATAAATTAGACTATAAATATTCATTAGAAAGCTAAAACGATTTACTATATAATGGTATTTTATTTGTAATTTTTAGACATTAAATAATTTAGTTTATTTATGACACAATGATGATGCAGTAATTATCTTATTAATGAAATATTGACATAATTGATGTTATAAACACCAAAATAAATGTAATTTGAGACTTTTTATGAATTCCACTAATTTTATAAGTTACTATGATATATTAGTGTTGATTTAATCAACTTGGTTCGAACATATAATTCTGTTATGACTTTCACAAAAATCATATATCAAATAGTGTCAAAATTGACACAAAATAGTTTTTAAATCAAATATTATATTACTAATTGTTAGTTTATTCCTAAAAATCTAAGGTTCGGCCAAATGACTTAGATAAGGATATATATATTAATACTAAACAATTTGGGGTTCTTTTGGCATGTTATAGTAAGTGTATTAACCATATAGTGAAAGAAAACAAAAAGACACGGTAAAAGTTAAATTATTTAACTTAGAGTTAAATCTAATTGATAAGGTTAAAATAATACCCTAAACTTGTCTAAATATTATTGGTTGATAGGATTGCGACCCATCCCCACCTTATCTTCGAAATAAGACCCTTTGGAGCCATTATAAACCGATTTTGACTTTAATATAAAATAATATTTTGAGATATTCCTAAGGTGCCCCTCTCCTCCCTTATAAAAGGGAACCTCCTCCCCCTCCTCCTCACACCAATTTGAGAACTCAAGCTCGGACAACCCCTGACAAAATACCTTCTCCACTTCCCTAGAATAATCCTAGAGTTCCTGGTCTTCTTTAAAGACCAATCCTAGTTCCCTAAGTGGATGATTCAAAGAGGCGTTTCAAAGAAGAGGTAATAACCATTACCGATCTTTTCAATTTCTTTCTTCTTCAACTTCTTCTTCTTTAGTTTTTTCATGACAAAGTAATAACATCAGTATTACTTACATACTGATATGTTATTATAAATATGAAACAACCCTAATTCACCTTCTATCCATCCTACGGAAAAATGAAATCACCGCGCGTGCGTACGTACGGAATACCGTCTCCACGCCGTGGTGTACTCTATTTTCCACCATAACCTTACAAGGATGGGTATAATGGTGTAATGAGTAACCATATATGATTATTATAAAATGATATTGATACTTAAATAGTATACATAGACTTCAACACAATTCCACGACCATGGGAACGATATCATCGCTCGTGCGTACGTACGGACTACCGTCTCCACGACGCGATGAGATTCATTCTCAATGATTAACCATTAATGAATGATTATAAAGTATATATAATATGTACTAATGGAATATATGACATAATAATGAATCTGGATTTATTTATATGTATTTCATCTACTTAATTCCATTCAGTTCAATAAGGAAACGAAAACAGCGTTCATGCGTATGTACGGACTACCGTCTCCATGAACGGTGTATTTCTTTCCATTTACTGATTTATTATATATGTATATTCTGAATATATATATAAATATTGTTTTATATTCTGGAATTAATTAATCATGATCTAAGTAATTATATGAATAATTACAAGTTAAAAACACGAACGACAAATGAGACGATTTTACCCAAAACGCTACTTTAACATGAATTTACAAAAGAACGGGTAATATAAGGTCATAAGTGGACCATATATGATATAATAACAATGAATATGATTCTGTAATAAGTCAATAACATTATTTAAATCATTATACAGGAGGTTCGGACACTTACAAAGCAAGTCGGACCTAAGGTAAGGGAAATATCACAATCTCACTTTTATCCGAGATTGTTTTTACTTTGGTAATTACTGGGGTGTATTTTATCATCCACATCTATGTTTCCTCAATATGTAATATTATTTCCATCCAACTACAATTGTTTAAATGCAATTTTACCCTTCGGTGAGTTTTTAGTAAAAAATATGAAAGGAATCTTTTGACGTTTTTCATACGAGGTGCTTTTTGACTTTTCCGACAAAAGTACAAGGAGAATGTTATTTTTAACTTATACGGCGTGAAAGGATTTTTACGGTTTCATAACACCTCATTTTCAAGAAGCTTCCTCTACAAGATTGCATGATTATTTTCAACAAAACCCTTATATTCTAAAATTGCATGGAATTTTGTGAAAAGAAAATGATTTTAAAGAAGAAAGATATTTTCCTCAAGAATGGAGTTCAAGTGTTTTATCAAAATTATTTTCCATCTAAGATAATAAAGGGTTCTGTTTTTATCCCTATTATTACATTGGTTTGATTATGTTGTGATGGAAATATTTTTATGAATTCCTTTATCTTATATGAATTTTTTTATGATGTCATGTTGTTTAAGAATCCCATTTTTATTACATGTGTTATGTGATTATGTATGTTTTATGATTATGTGGAACACATAAGAAAGGATTCATTATGAGATGGGTGGGACCTATATCTCCCTCCAATTCATTGGGTAATGATTTTATATCTCATGAGATATACATGGCTGAAATGGTAGGTTATACCGGTTCAGTGAAACAGGACTGAAACGAGGGTTACTCGATTCAGAAAGGGACTTTGTCCACTAAGATAGTCTTGGCAATGAGTCTTGACTAACAAGAAATGATTCTCTATGATTATGTGTGAATGCCACAAGGTTTCATGGTTTAAGTTATGATTATTGTGATTACATTTCACTACCATGATTTATCCCATGTTATGAAATTATGCTCTCTTTTGCAGGTTAAGATTTCCAAAAATGTTATGTTCTTATGAAAATTATGTGATTGATATTTCTTTTGTTTACCATTACTGAGCATTTGAGCTCACCCTTTTATGTTTTCTTTTCCCCAGGATATAAAAAAAGGTTTTAGGTAGAAAAAAAAGATCTTTATGGGAGATATTGAAGATCTTTCACCACGATTAGAAGATTATACTCCGAGTTTCCAAAGACACTAAACTATTACGGTCCTTGTGTGTGTGTTTTGTTATGTACTAAGTATTCCGCAAAAGTAATGTAATGTCAATGTACATCAGGCTTCGGGTCTCTACAATTATAAATTATATATAATAAATAATTATGAAATATATGACATAATAATGCTACTGGGTTTATGTATATGTTATTGAATTACTTCTATTCAATAAGGAAATGAAAATAGCGTTCATGCGTACATACGGCCTACCATCTCCATAAACGGTGTATTTCATTCCATTTATCGATCTCTTATATATATATTTTGAATATATATTATATATTAACCATGTTTTACATTCTAGAATTAAGTAATCATGATATAATTAATCCTATGAATAATTACAAGTCAATACACGTACGATAAATGAAACGCTTTTACCCAAAATGTAGCTTTAACATGGAATTGACAAATGAATGAGTCTAATAAAGTTGTAAGTGAATCATATATGATATCATAAATATTATTATCATTATGTGATAAGATAATAATATGTTTAAACCCACTATTCAAGAGTCTTCGACACATATGGAAGAAATTAGACATAAGGTTAGGGATAAATATTCCATCTTCATTTTTATCCGGGATTGTTTATTCGAAAGTATTTAATGGGGTTATGTTTATCATCAATATCTATTTTTTCTCAAAATTTATTGATAAAATGTTTAATATTATTCCATTTAGGTTGAAAATCATATTTACCCTTTTATTCATTTTACCACAAGTTATGGAAGGAATATTTTTTACCATAACAGCTACTTTTTGACATTCCAACAAAAGTATAATGAGAATGTTTTTTAACTTATATGAAATGAATGGATTTTTATAGTTTCCGAAGACCTTATTTACATGAATATTACTCTAAAATATTTTATGATTATTTTCAATGAAATTATTTTTTTAAATTGCACGATATTTTGAGAAAAGAAGATGGTTTTGAAGAGGAAAATATATTTTCCTCAAGAATTCATTTCAATTGTTTTATCAAAAGTATTTTTCATCTAAGATGGCATTATTTAATATGGGTATGTTTTAGGAACATGTTTTGATGTTGTTTATGATTAAATGATATCGATTTATTTTATATGGATTATGTTATGATGGGATGATGTTTATGAAACCCTTTTTATTCATTGGGTTATGATGAATGATTTATGTTTATTTTGTGGCACACAAAAGAATGATTTCATTATGAGATTGGTGGGACCAATATCTCCCCCCAATGCATTGAGTAAATATTTATATCTCATGAGATAGACATGGATAGAATGAAAAGTAAATCTGGTTCAGTAATACAGGGATAGAACGAGAAGTAAACCGGGTTCAGTAATGGACTTTTCCAACTATGATGGACTTGGAAGCAATTTATTGGCTACTATGGAAATCATAACATGTGATTAATGGTTTTCCACAAATATATGTTTTATTCCCATGATATTTTATCATTATTGATGTTATTTTATGATTTATGCCTTATGTACTTCCAAGATTTATCCCACAACTCAAGATTTTGATGTTTAAACATTATGTTCATGTTTTTAAGTTCAAATGTATCTGGTTTATTTTATTTTCTCCTTGCTTACCCTTACTGAGAATTTTATCTCACCCTTTATATGTTTTCTTTTCCCAATGACAAAAAAAAGGTTTTATGTAATAAAACAAAAGGGGAAGTTCTTTATGGGATATGTTGAAGATATTTTACCATGATTCGAAGATTATGTTCCAATTTTGCAAAGACACTAAACTATTATAGTCCTTGGGTGTCTATTTTTATTATGTATTAAGTATTCTGAAAATTTATTATAATGTACATGGACTTCAAGGTTGGGTCTCTACAATTGGTATTAGAGAAAAGGTTTAGTTATACTTTGGAAACTAGGATTGCGAAAACTTTAGTGAGATCCTTAGAGATATTTCTAAGGTATGACTTGGGATGTCCCTAAGGTTTAGTATAACTATAGGTTAAAGTCCTATAATTCTATTGATGATCATGAATAACCTAGGGTGAACCTCAGATGTCATAGAATAAAGAATTTTTGATAAGTTACACATCCCATAAGTGACTTTTTATGATTATGTGGTTCCTCATTATTTTAACTGTTTCTTACACTATGATTTCTGGTTTTAGTCAATGGAGGGAATGAGAAGGAATTCTGTTGACATTGATTCCAATGGAAAAATTGGTTACTATGATCAATGAAATTGTGTAATTCTTGGAGAGAATGATATTGTGATTATTCTGAATTAGTCATCACGATATATGATTAACAAGGTGAACTTTAGTTGTATTCCTAAGTTATTAAATAAGAGGAAGATGGACTTTTATGCATGTTCAAATGGTGAGGAAAATATAGAAAGGAAGATTAAGCTTTCTACAAATCAAGAAGAAGGGAAGAAAAATCTTGAGGAATACCTCAAATGGAGGTGAAGATGTTATCTGTGTGTGGAAAATGTGCATAGAGTGATAGAGTGTTACAGAGTTCAATTTCTTATTTGTGGAGAACATGGGCATTGCCCAACTCAATGACCTGACCTAATAGGTTATTTCTAAATCGAGGAAGGACCTATTCCATACCAATCATTTAAGAGGATGAACTAAAGGTCTTATGTATTGTAATTCAAGAATAATGTGGTTGAGGTACTTTTATGGTATATTAAAATATATATGTATTGGTCCATTGTGGTTTTCTATAATAATATGGTACCATTAACCACGAAAAGTGATTGAAATATTTTTGGAAAGCATATGACATGCACATAATGAAGGGGTAAAGGGATAATGAGATGATTGATAGTATTAATAATCTCATTATTAATAAAAGGAAAAAGTGATATTATGGTTTGAGTATATAGAATTTTTGGTATATTTGGTGTATGGAAAGGGTTTATTTTGATGGAATTGATGTTTTCACTAAGGTTATATAGTAATTAATGTTATTATTATATTTCAATAGGATGCATGATAAAGTCCTTCAAATGTTTGGAATGTGACCAATAAGATATATCTTATAATATATGGAGTAATAATGATGGTATTCACATTCTTGGTAGATGACCTCTCTAGTAATCTTTTTCTTTATACTGTGAGTTTGGACATAAGTATTTTGGATAAGCCTAAAGGTTGGAATGGCTTAATTTGGACATCAGATAGTATTGTTTAAGGATAATTTTTTTTATATTATTTCTGGAATGTTATAATGGTGTAGTTTTAGAAAATAAAAAACCTGTAGGAAGGGCGACAACCCATCACGCCGAACAGTGTTGTGGGAATCGAACCCAGAACTGAAGTGTGATAGGCCTTTATCACCTACCACTGGCCTACAAGAATTCCTTGGTTAGTATAAATTAGTTTTATTTTATTAATTGGTATTATAGATGAAGTATAAGTCCATTTTTGGAACCATATATGATTAATATAGCTATATATGGACTTATTTATATTTGATAACTTTTTCTTGTCTTTTGTTTGAGACAAATGAAATGACCCATCATTCAATCACATGATCTACTAACACTTCACAAATTAAAAATTAAACTTAATTTCTTTATGATAAGAAGTTTAAATTGTTCATGGAATGACCAATGATGATATTACACTGAAATCAAGTATGTATTTATCCTTATGAAAAAAATCATCAACTTTAGGGAAATGATCTTGAAAACTAAAAATGTTATCCTAGTACACTCATATCCGATGAATCATATGGTACATTAGATCATCCCAGATTTATGGCTTTTTTATTGTTGGATTTTTAATAGCCATGTTCTCTACCACTCTCCATCAGAACTTGCTAGTTAGATTTCTCTTTCATATCCATTTTTTCACTTATGTTCTCCTTTGTGGAAACCCAGTGATGAGTTAATTTGGGTAACCGTAATGTTTCATAAATTAGTTTTTAAAATTATGTTTTAGTATTCCTTTTTACGATATGGGTTTCTATGAATGAAAATTTCAAGTAGTAAACAATTTATAACCCTGACGAATTTCAAGGGAGAAATTCATTTTTAAGGGGTAGAATGTTACACCCCGAAATTTTATGAGAAAGATTATTTTTACTTTTAGAGATTTATTGTGTTGTACACTAAACCAAGATTAGATTTCACTATAAGAAACAATGTATTACCTCTTAGTATATGTAAACACAATTCTTGGCTTGTGTTGCACGCAAGAGCGACCTTTCTCAATAGTGTGTGTTGTACGCAATACCGAGTTTCACTAAACCATGATATCTTGTTATAATATTATTATGAACTAGCCTTTATGAATATTATTAACAAAATTTTGAATTTTATAACATTATAATTAATATTAATCATTTTCTAGAACAAGTTATGCGAACAAATTCAATTTTTCATATAAAGGAAATATTTTTCCAAAAATACAATTTTGCCACCTTTTGATGGCGCAACCACTATAAATAAAGATTTTGACACGTTTATGAGTTCAATTTGAAAAAATAAACTTATTCATTTCAATAAGAATATAGAAATTTACTTTGGATAATTTTATAATATTTTTCTGTTAACTTTCATATTTTGATGAATATTAAAAATATGCTAAAATTTAATTAAAAACAACTTTTTTCATCAAGATAATTTATATGGTTAAATTATAATATTTAATTGTTTAAAAGTATAAATATAATATATTATAATAATTTAATATTATGTATTTCATTATCATTAATCTTACATTGAATTCGTAGGTAAAAACATTTCAATCTTTTGCAATGTTTTAACTTTTAGAACCTGTTTTCTCAACAGCGGGATTAATTTTAAATTAGATAATGAAACTTATCTGTTTTGAAATTGGAAAAAGGGATTCCATATTTGGAATCAGTAAATCCAAATTATGTTAATAGGATACTTTTCATTTTTAGACATTATGAATAGTAACTACGGTAAATTTTATTTACTACATTTAAAGGTAAATCAGGTAATTAAGGGTAAATATAATATTATAAAATTTCCCAAACACATGTATTAATATAATTTGAAGCCACTTGGATTGTATTAAGACCTTAAATTTGTTTTATTTAAAAAAGTGAAATATTTCTCACTAAAACATTAATAATTAATGTATTTTTAGTATACAGTTATAATGAAAATAAATTCAATTATAAATACTTATTTGAAAGATAATTTTTTTATTATGGTAATTTATTTGTAATTTTTTAAGGAATATTTAATTACCTTAATAGCTTATACATTAATTATGGAGAAATTATTTATTTATTGAAAAATCAATAATACAGTTTTTATTCAAATAATAATACCCATAAAAGTCCCAAACACCTGACAAAAACTTATTTTTTGGGTATATCTATACCATAATAATTTAATGTTAGAATATTGGACCATTTGGATCCTTATAAAAGCAACTATGACACTTCTATTATTTTATTTTAAATGATGTCAAAGTTTTCACCTTCATAATATAATGAATATAATAATTTAAATATTGTGATTTTAAGATGATAAATTAGATTAAAAGTATTATTATGAAATATATTATATTTATATTAGTCATAGTATTATATTTTTAATTTTTATGCAATAAATAAGTATATTAGATAATTATACAAAAAAGATGTAGTAATTTTTTTATTAAGAGAAATATCAAATAAATGGTTTTAAAAATATTAAAATAAATATTATATGAACAAATTAATTTTCTCCAAGAATTTAATAGATGAGTAAAACATGTTATAAATATATTAAATATTTTTTTTTCTAATATATCCTATGTGTGGATTTTATTTAAATTCAAATAAATGAATAGTTTCAAAATTGAAACTATTGATATTTTATAAAAATAACATATTATTAAATTTTTTAAAAATCACAAAAATATTTAAAAATTACCAATATAAAATTTTATGGTCAAAAATATAATAATGTATCTAATTATGGAAAATTAACAAAACATAAATATGTATTTATAATAACTTGTAAATTTATAACATTATTACCACAAAAAAAATTAAATAGATTAAATAAGGATAAATCAAAATGATGAGGTTTAAAATAAAATCAGAACATGTACAAATTGGATTGGATGATGAGAATAAAACCCGGTCTTATCCTATATCGAAATTTTAGTCACCTTGTATGTTTTTATGTGGGGTTTGAGTTTATTATAAATTAATATTTTTGAGGATTCCAAAAGTGCCCCTCTCCTCTCCAATTTATGGGCACCTCATTCCCTCTCCTATTCTCTCAATTTTGTGCCTTCAAGATCATAAAAACCCTTCCAATTACTCTTATAATCCTCTATAGTTTCATTATATAGGTCCTTTTCTTCTCAAAATACCAGCTCTTGTGCCCTAAGAGGAAGTTTAAAGGAGGCACTTCGAGGAAGAGGTAATATATTCTACCGATCCTTTCAAATTTATTTATTCTTCCACATCCTCTTCATTATTTGTTTCATTTTAAATTAATAACATAAGTATCAATAATATACTGGTATGTTATTATAAATATGAAAAAACCATATTTCTCCTTCTATCCATCCTAAGAAAAATGAAATCACCGCGTGTGCATACGTATGGAATATTATCTCCACGCTGTGGTGTAATCTATTTTTCCACCACCGCCTTACTTGTATTGGTATAATGGTGGAAATAATAACTATATATGATTATTATAACATCATACTAATTCTGAGATATTATATCATCCACCCCAATTTCATTCAATAATAATGGGAACGATATCATCGCTCGTGCGTACGTACGGATTACCGTCTACACGATGCGATGAGATTCATTCTCAATGATAACCATTCTAGAATGATTATAAAGTATATATAATAAATAATCATGAAATATATGACATAATAATGATACTAGATTTATTTATATGTTATTTTCATACTTCCATTCAATAAGGAAATGAAAACAACGTTCATGTGTACGTGCGGCCTACCGTCTCCATGAACGGTGTATTTCATTCCATTTATCGATCTGTTATATATATATTCTGAATATATATTATATATAAATCTTGTTATACATTATGGAAGTAATTAATCATGATATAAGTACTCATATGAATAATTACAAGTCAAAACACGTATGATAAATGAAACGATTTTACCCAAAATGTAGCTTTAATATGGAATTGACAGATGAATGGGTAATATAAAGTCGTAAGTGAATCGTATATGATATCATAAATATTATTATAGTTATGTTATAAATTAATAATATGTTTAAACCCACTTTACAGGATTCTCGGACACATATGGAAGAAATTGGACATAAGGTAAAGGGTAAATTATTCCAACCTCGTTTTTATCCGGGATTATTTATTCATAAGTATTAAATGGGGTTGTGTTTATCATTCATGTCTATGTTTTCTCATAATGTTTTGATAAAATGTTTAATATTCTTACATGTATATTTAAAATCATTTTTAACCATTTATGAATTTTACCACAAGATATGGAAGGAATATTTCTTTTTTTTACCATAAGAGGTACATTTTGATTGTCCGGTAAAAGTACAATGAGAATGTTTTTTAACTTATACGGCATGAATGGATTTTTACATTTTCATAACGCCTTATTTCCATGAATCTTCCTCTACAAAATTTAATGATTATTTTCAATGAAATTCTTTTTTTTAAGTTTACAATATTTTTAGAAAAGATGATTATTTTGAAGAACACAATATATTTTCCTCACAAATTCATTTCAAGTGTTTTATCAAAACTATTTTTCATCTACGATGACATTCTTTAATATGGTTATGTTTCAAGTATATGTTTTGATGTTTTTTATAATGAAATGATATTGATATATTTTATATGGATTATGTTATGATGGGATGAAGTTTAGGAAACCGATTTTATTCGTTGGGTTATGATGAATGATTTGTGTTTATTTTGTCGCACACGAAAGAATTATTTCAATATGAGATGGGTGGGACCTATATCACCCTCCAGTGCATTGGGTAAAGATTTTTATCTCATGAGATAAACATGGCTGGAACGGAAAGTAAATAATGTTTGGAAATACAGGGCTGGAACGGAAATTAAACCCAGTTAAGTAATGGACTTTGTCCACTATGATGGTCTCTGGAGAAATTCCTTGGCTACTATCGAAATTATAACATGTGATTAATGGTTTTCCACAATTACATGTTTTATTCCCATGTTATTTTATCATGATTAATGTTCATTTATGATATATGCCTTATTTACTACCAAGATTTATTTCACATCTCAAGATTTTGATGTTTAAACTTTATGTTCATGTTTTTAAGTTCAAATTTATATGATTTGTTTTATTTTCTACATGCTTACCCTTACTCAGAATTTGAGATCGCCCTTTATTTTTTCCCTAGGACATAAAGAAAGGTTTTAGGTAAAAAAACAAAAGGGGAATATCTTTACGGGAGATGTTGAAGATCTTTTACTATGATTAGAAGACTATGTTCAATGTTTCCTAAGACGCTAAACTATTACGGTCCTTGGGTGTCTGTTTTTGTTATATATTATGTATTCCGCCAAAGTAATGTAATGTACATGTACATGAATAATGGGTCTCTACAAGATTCTTCATCTATAGATTTATAATTTTCATCATCACGATAATTATCACTTAAAGATATATTAGATAAGGATTCATTAGTGTGTAACTTTTCTATAAAACATTGAATTTGAATAGTTATACTGAAAATTATACCAATATTTTTTTGTCAATAAAATTCATTATATGAATATTCATTAGATGAGTCTCCACCACTTTCACACCAAGATTCATTTTACTTCATGACTTTCTATCCTTTAGGATTATAATATTTTCTTTGATTTCATTCGTAATGATTATCTTTCCTTCCCTTTCTTTTCAACTTAGTATAATCAGGTATGATATGTCCATCTTTCTTGTACTAAAAACATGTGACTTCAGAATATTTATTTACCTACCTATTCTTTCGCATATATTTTTATTATAAATCCTTCTTTATAACAATATTTTTTATCCTTAATTATATATTGGATAATGAAATATCTGATTGATTAGTATCACTTAAATCTGACGGAACAACAACTTTCATAGTCTTTTTTGGCATAGAAACTTTCTTAGGCATTTTGGATTTCATCTGATTTGAAGTACTAGTAAAAAAACACTCTCATTCTTCTTCTTTACATTCTCAGCATCTCTTTTTAATATTCTCTCATGTTATAAGAGAGTTCAAAATAATTTATCAAGAGTAACAATTGTGATTTTCCTCAACTCATAAATAGATGTTCTCTTTAATTCCCATTCATTAGGAATGATGTCTATAATCTTATCTACAAGCATATCACCATCTATCTCCTTTTCTACAATTGAATATATACTATTTACAATAGTCATAAATATTTATTGAGCATTAACTATAGGTTCTCTATAGGGAAAAACAAAACCATGATAATCTTCTCTAATCATGGATGTTATGGTTTTAATTAAATTAGATGTTCCAAAATGAAAAATCTAAAATTTCTTACATATGATGTTAGATACTTCACAAGAAGATATATAGATATATATATTCCCAGTAATAGAAAAAATAAAAGTATTATGTACCTTATGGTTTAGTTTATATTCTAGATTTTTTTTATTCGTAAAACTTCTAGCTTCTTTTTCTGGGATCTTATAATCGCAAGTAAGCATGAAAATTTTATCCACACCAGTATTGATAAAAAAGTATTCATTGTGACTCTTCAGTATTCATAATCATTCCCATAAAAAATATGTGGTCTTGTGGGGTTCATATTTTCCATATGTCTAATATTAATTCCTACCATCTTTATAGTAATACAATAAATATTTTTTCATAACACAAGTTAGTGTAGAAAATATTTATAAACAAAACTTTTATAAAATAAATTTTAAAAAACCTATAGAAATAAAGAAATAGTAAGTAAACATAGAAATGGAAACAATATTTTGTTACCAAGTGTATGTATTAGTATTATGGAGCCCTGCTCTAATATCAATTGTAGGATTTAAATGTAGATGTAGATGCTCAATTACAAGAGGGGGTGTTTTGTTAGTATAAAAACATTGTTTTTAACCTAAATGAAATATTTATATAACAAATTTAAACAAATTGGATTCACTAAACAATTTTTAATAATGTTAAATAAATTATCTTAGGTTTGATAAAGATGGGTAATGAAATAATCACCTAGGTACAATTAAACAAGATTCTGCCATAAAAAATATAGAATCTTATATAATAGTAATTACAAAAGTGAAACTATAAGAAACACTTTCTATTTATAAAAAGTTGCATCGGAAAATTAAAGTACATATAAAAGAGTATAAATATTTTATCCCAAATATTATGTTATCCAAACACAAAACACCGTTTAAAGCTTCCTGGATTTATACTATCAAGGATGTTTTTATTACCTATACCAGGGTAATCCCTCAATCCACAAAATATCAGATGAAACTTTTGTATTTCTATACCTGCAAGCCCTCAATCTGTAAAGTGATCATTACCTCTGTAGTCCTTAAACATGGAATCCCTAGATCATAACCACCAATAATCAGTGTCTCAAAGACAATAAAAATCTTATTAGAGAATTCAAGAATGTTGAACAAGAAGAAAACAACATGATCACTACATGGATTTCACACAAAGAAGTTTTGGCAGAGCTCTCACATGTCTAGAAATCCAAAAGTGTGCATGTGTGATGATCTCATCCAAGTTACCATGTATTTATAGTCCATATCTCCAATCATCAAATTTTCCTCTAATAGATATATTTTTGTAGAAGTTTTAGAGGGACCTGTACAGATGGAACTTACAACAGTAGTATAATAAAAGATTTGACAATACCATTTAGTATAATAAAAGATCATGAGAAACATTAAGTATGTATGAATCTAATTATATGAAACATTACATTAAGTAAATATAGTGACTCTAATAAAGTTATTAAATAGGATCCTATAACAAAATGGAATCAGATAAAGACTATGATAATTTTATATAAAAGTTTTCGAGAACCAGAATTAATAAAAATGGAAAACTGGATTAAAAAATATTTGTGAATCAGAATTTAGTATGTGAGAATCAGATTCATAAATTTATACAAATCGTAATTGAGTAAACATGAATCAAATTATCATTTTTGAGTGAATCGGAATTGAAAAACATAGGGAATAATATTCACAAATTTGAGAGAATTAGAGTGTAAGGAAATGTCAATTGGATACAAAATTTTGTTTGATTTGGAATTGAAGAACATAAAAAATCAGATTACGAATTATGACTAAATTAGATTCATGATTATAAAGGAATCAGAATTGAACAATGTAAAATTATGAGGTTAATTAAGGATCGGATTTTTTCGAGTGGCTATTGTATCTAAATAAATAAGATAGAATTATATATAACAACGGTCAAAGAATATATTTCCAATTAGAATAAGATTTACATATTAATTTCATTATAGGTAGAGAGTATTATTAAAGAAATTTAATTGTGATTTAGAAAACATAGTGGAATGGAAAAATTTATAAGGAGACTTTTGACTTAACAAAGGTTACATTCAAACTATGAAGTATATTCTCCCTATAAATGATTCTACTGAAATGTTTTTGGTATTTTTATTCATCGACAACATAAACCCTATATTTTACATATTATATAGTATTGATATTTTTTGTTGATATCATACATATAAATTATTTGGATGGTTTCTAATTAGTTTGAATGATTATGTACAATTTTATTGACATTCAACACATTAATATACAAGGTGTACCATTTTTTTATAAGAATGAGCTATGTATTAGAATATTTTATGTTATAATTTACAATATGAATATTTATGTATAATATGTTTCACCCCTTTCATAGAAGGAATGAATAAAATTAGTTTGATAAGGGTAGATCTTGGTGATTGATAGCCCCTTGATCCATCAATAAGTCTCATAAGACAAATTAATTCACCTAATTAGATAGGTTTCTACACACAATTAAAATTCCTTTGGAAACTCAATGAAAGTTTGTTTCAAATGGTTGGAATTATAAATTCCCTTGTTATGAGATAATTTATTTATTTCAATGTGATTATTTGATTGTTTAGAATATCCTGATATATGTTTAATGAGTATATGATTATTTATATGTCTTTGTTTCATAAGCTTGTATTTCATCCATATTATTCTCAATTTATTTATTAAATTGAATGTGTTTTAGTTATTAACCTTTCCATGTTTATTATACATATTTATTCATGATAGATTCTCTAGTAATCTTACCCTTACAAAGCATATGATATCACCCCTTCATAGGGTTTATTTTCCCCATGATACTAGGAAGTTTTTTGTTCCTGTTTTTTAGGGAAAAACTATTAGGATTAATGGAATTCTCATTGAAAATAGATTATATATTTGATTTTTTCACATCTATGATTAATTGAAAGTATGAATACATATCACGAAGATTAAAATATTATTATTTTGGTATATTATTCCATGTATCTAGTTAAAATGTAATAATGTAACCACCATCCCTAACCAACTGTACTTGAGATATTTACAGTTGAGAACAAATGAGATTTATTGGAATCCTTGGGATCAAGATTTAGTAAAAACTATATTAGTGAATATAACATTAAGATAAATTTTTTGGATAATTATATATGAACATTATTATGTATTTTTATGATAGATTTTATGTTGTTATTCTTAGAAATATATCCATATATGGATAATACAAGTAGTATTTATTCCAGAATAGATTTACTTTGACATAATAACTCTAAAAAAGGAATATCGGGATTGACATGAGAATTACCTACTATATAGAAAATACCCTTACCCCGAACATGGTTTGATAGTCCCATTGGATATTCATAGTACTATTCACAATATCTATACAAACCATTATGATGGATTTGATACAATTTTTATGATTTCAAAAACATTTTAAAATAAATCATGTGTATGATCAAAATATTATCCATGAATAAATTTTTCAATCTATGTTAATACATTAACTTGAATTGGGATTTCACATTATGTATCATAATTTTATTATATAATATAGTGTATTCAATTATTTATAAATGGCTCCAAGATGAAGGAATGGGAACTATATCAATAAACAGACACTATATAATGATTTTTGTCCTCGGAAATATAATGAAGTCATTGTTGGAGCTATATCTTGAAATAATGAAATTGTAACCATAATTGTGAAACTAACTATGGTATTTATAAATACCCTTTCCCAAATATTTAATCATTTTTATCCACCATGCGTTGTAACAATGATAGACTGCATCATACATTAGCAACTCCAACCACTAAATGGGATGAAAAATCCATTTATTGTTGAGAAATGTATAAATTCTATAGGGATTATACTTCTTGCTTTTAGAAGAAATAAAAAAGGAGAATTTTTTCAAGTAATGTTACCATCTTCTTTGAGTTATTAATCATTGGCAATCATTGATTCTAAAAAAAATGTTGAAGACAGAATAATAATCATGGTATGGAAGTATTTTATGTTAATATGCTTGGAAAAGTGTTTCTTCGTGATAAATGAGAATATATTAGGAGATAATTCTAAAATATATTATAAAATTAATTTTAAAACGTTACTATGTGTGAGGAAAATGTTAAAAGGTTAGCAATGAATGCAACAGACTATATAAGTAATACAAAGAGAAATATTGATGATTTGTTTGATGGTATTAGTCTAATACATGAAATGAAACTACCATACAAAACATTATCATCGCACAAGGGAATATAATCATGTTGAATAAATAAATAGAAAAATTTATGAAAATCCAATGGATATTAAGGTAATAATGAGATGATGATGACTAATAATAAAAATATTTATTGTGGAAACAACCAAAAAGGTACATGGCTAATGCGAACATGAGTTTTCTAAAATGGTGGATAGAATGGAAAACATGATTATGATTGAAAGGGAAATAAATAAGATTCCAATATTCAATTATTAAAAAATAAGGGAATAAGCACTGTGAAAATAATACACCAAGAATCAACACAATATAAATTATTATAAGCTAATGGTTCAGGGTCACACTTATAATATTACTACAGATGAAGTGGAATAATTAATGATATTTTTTATTCAATAATTATATTAAATAATCATTATTGCCTATAATATTCTAATTATATGAATTATGAAATATATAAGGCTTCTATAATATTACTTTTTCTATATGGTTTCAACAGAATATGTGGAATGGTACCAATGACCAGGAATACTAATTTAGTGGCAGGTCGATCTTATGAGAAAACACATGGTTAAGGGAATAAAACCATAAACATGTTATTGATGTTGATATAATAATGTTAAAGGGATATTTTCGAGATATTATTTGTTTCCTTGAAATATATTAGTGCATTTATTGTTTATGTTATATTTCCTGTATATTTCTGTATGTTTGGATTTATGGAATATATTTGAAAATTTGATTTTTTTTGAAGGATGCATGTTTTCATTAAGGTTTTATATTGATAAATTTTTTCACACAATTATATTATGATAATAAGAAGAAAATTATATTATATAGGGAATATAATGATATTTTTGTTACATTCATTCAAACTTTGGTCAGACATATTTTAGATGATTTATTAGGTCATATATTTATAGAAGGTACTATATATGTCATTGTGTATTTTAGGAAACTATTTCTAACCATTTTGGTTTCACTAGAGAAAATAGGAATAGTTTTTTCCTCCTTTAGGGATCTTAAAATCCCGTAAATGATAATTTCAGTGATTCATTCATAAAAATTCATATTGGTCTAGTAATTTCCAAGAGTAGTAGATAAAATTGAAATTGATTGAATAAAAACCAAATGATTAAATTGTTCTTCAGCAATAGAATGATATCATGTATTTATGTTTACTTATATTCTTTTACAGTAATCAAATTCTTCAACACTTGGAAATTTATCTCAAAAAATGATATCCTAAAACCATCATTTCAAATAAACCAATTAAATTCGCTCCCTTAACATATGTATGGTTTTTTTGTATTCAATAATATTTTGATCACACTCTTTCTTATGTTCAATGAACTTTATAACTCTCTATAATTATTTATTCCTTTATTTCATGTTCATAAATTGACTTCCCACTTATTTTCTCTTTAATGGAAACAATTCATTGTTTTTATTTCATACGATCTTCATAATTCCATTTATCTCTTATTAGTAGGTTGTTTTATTAACCCTTTTTTGAATGTGGGTTTCTTGAAAATATTTTCCAAATTTCAAACTCTTAATTTCAATGATTATGATAAAATTATAGTGACATAAATTGTTAATGGTGGATAGAATATAACTCATAGGGATTTTAAAAGATGAACATCATGTTCAAAATCATGAGTGAAACACAATACCATGATTATATGTGAAAATAAAACCCCAAAACATTATGAAATATTTATTTTTAAATGAAAACATTCTCTATGATTTCTTACAATGCATGAAACATCAAGTGTAAATGAAACACAATACTTTATTAAAATATTATTATTTAAACATGACCATAAAAATACAATTGTTTACTTGGAATTTAAGAATAATAATTACTAAATTATGAAACTTATATATTTTAAAAAATGTATAAACTAAATTTAATGGTTATCAAATTATTTTAAATAATATTAATTCTATTTGAACGAGAATAAAATGTTTTCTGAAAAAATTACAAATTTTTTAAAAGTGGATCAGTTACAATTTTTGAAAATAATTTAAAAATAATTTTTAACACACTGATGGAAAAAATTAAAAATTAAAATTTATTTTTTCGAAAACTAATTTTAAAATTTTCTTTTTGTGAGTTTTTGAAATTTTTCTGAAAACTATAATTTTGTGATGAATTGTGATATATTCTAACTTTTATTGAAATCTTTCTATTATTTTAAATTATTTAAAATGTTAAATTATATATCAAATTTAGTTTAATGAAAACATATTTTAATTATATTGTAATATTATAAAATTTTGGTAATTAGAATCAATTTTATATTGAATTATAATATTGAAAAATTCAATAGTTGTGAGAATTTTCTCTTTAGAAAGCCGGAATTTATTTGAATATATGGTTTAATTTTAAATTTTATTATAATAATTTTTTGAGTTGAATTGTTAAAAATATATTAACTATTTATAATAATAATATTTTATAATTTCAAATATGTTAATATTAACATAGCTCCATAATGAATTGTGAAAATAGTAAAAATTAATTTCCAGATTTGAGGAAAAAATTGATTTACATTAGGGGTTAATATAAGAATAAAATTACTAAAAATGACCTAAAAATGTGTAGAAAAAAATTTAAGGCCATATTTAGAGATTATAATTTTTATATTTTGAGATATATATATATATTTTAGTGGATTTTTACAACATATAAACTTAGGTATAACATTTTATTTCCAACAATACATTGTGTCTTATCTCCCCAAATAATAAATGCCCTCTCCCTCTACATCATAATACCAAAACCAATTCATTTGACCTATATTTGACCAATTCAATTTCTTAATTCCATCCAAAAATACTGGGGGACATATTTGTAATTTGTCCTAATAAGGATTTACGTATAAACCTAATGAGGCTCTCTGAAGAACTGCTAAAATTTTTAAACATGCAAATTTGATTAATTTCTTATTCTACTAAAATAAAAACATTAAAAAATTTGATAATATAATCACAAAAATAACTATGATATAATTATTTTTCATTATTTTAATGGAATAAACTATAACCATCTTCACTTACATCAAATTTAAAATGAATACATAGATCGTGTGTATAAGGAACTTCCTCCTCACGAACCAATGAAATTCGTATTCAATCAAAACCACTCATGTCAGGATATGATAATGGATTTAATATATGTATATGAAATTAATGAATTTTTTAAAATTATGGAATAATTATTTTATATACACCTTCTTAATCTCTATTTCTTGTGGGTTATGATATCTTAACTCATGTGTATGGAGGACTACCACGTCTTGAAGTGATGAGATTCATTTTCTCTTACGCATGACGTGAATGTTATTATGGTTAAAGTTAATGAATATGTGTGATCTTTATGATTTACCCATTACTATGTAAATATAATATGACATCTAAAATATCACATTCCAATCTGTTAGAAAATAGTAACATCACTCTCGAGTACATGTGGACTACCTCCTCCATGTGGCGATGTGAAATGTTTTTTATTTTCTTTTTACATGGATATTAATATGGATTTATTTGATTAATATAATTCCATCATATTAAATAGTATTTATTATATTGATTTTATTTAATATTTATTTTCTTTTCATTCCATCCATCATGAATAATGGGATCAACATTCATGTATATGTATGAAACACCATCTACATGAAGGATAAAATCTATTTTTTATCTCAAAAATTCATTGATTAGACTAAATACATATATAATGAACTTATATGATATTTATATCACTATGAAAAATATTTAGATGGTGTAACCATGATGAAATTCGGAGGTCCAAAATTACTTAACTAAATTAGACATGAAAAAAAGCATTTATCAACCAATATATTGACTTTTACAAAGAATTTATAATAAATTGGTTAGAAAAGGATAAAAGTAAATAATATATTTTTATATATTTTTCGATATAGAACTAAAATATTTTTATAATATAACTATATTTATCATATATTTTTTTTAAAAATTATATAAATTATTTTTAATTTAGTTAAGGATTTCTCGTCCCACTTTTACTATAGTTAGACATACACTATATTAAACAGTGATTTATTTTTTGTGGTGTATATACTACCACATTGATATGATATATCATGAATCAATTTTTCATTATGTTATTTAACATTTCATTATATTTTATTTCTTTTAATAGAGATCCAATTTGGAATTTACCGATGTGTTAAGGGTTTATTTTATTATCTCATCATTATTCGAGATTATTTTTTATATGTCACCCATAGGGGGATTATTTAAAATTTATATCTCAAAATAAATCCTTTTCAGTGCTATATTTTTTCAAGAAAATTGTAATGTAATATTTTCAATATTTCACTTTTTTGACTTAAAGTGACTGATATAATTTTTTTGAAAAATAATATTACTTTATTTCACACTTTGGTCAAAAATTATTTTTCCTAAAAATACATTTTTTTAAAATACTTTTTAATGTTTTTCACCTTTCAAAAATGAGATAATATAAAATGTTTTAGTAATTTTGATATATAAAACAATTAATGGAATAATCATGTAGTTTTCAAAACAAGGACTACTTAGGTTTTACAAAAAAATGTGAATGTTATATTTGTTTTAAAGTATAGGTCTTGAAAATAATTCTTTCGAACAAAACCATTAAATGTTTTAATTATTATTCTATAAGTATTTCAATTTTAATTTCAAATAAAATTATTTCCATAAAATTCAATATTTTTTTAATGTTATTTTAAATGTGCACTGGATATTTTCACTCCAGAATGTTTTTTATTACATATTTATTTTATTTTTATTCATCGGTGATATCTACCCATTACTATACATAATATTCATAAGGGATAGTTGTACTGATAAAATCATATTTCATTTTTTATATGGGTTATAATCATGTTGACTAAGGATGTACATTTATTTACCATTCACCATATTATTTTTGATGGTTTATGTCAATTTTTATTTGATTATGGTAAGTATTGATGTTTTGTATGTTAGTTTATTCAATTATAAAGATTCTGTTTTTATGTTTCACCTCAAAAAATATGAGGAATGCATTAGTATTAGTAAGTGATGCATGGGTCATGGATATAGATATACCTTTGATTCATCGATAAGCCTCATATGGGTTGTCTATTGGAAAATTTTATGGGACTCTACCAAAATATTTAGGTTTTATTTTGAATGGTCATGATACTATGTTTTAGATATTGAGAATTAATAATTCCCTCATTATTAGATCAGTTATTGATATCCATATGATTATTAAATTAGTTATAATATCCATTTACACCATTTATGATTATCTGATTATTTATATGAAATTAATTTATCATCATTTATTTCTTCCATATTATGGCCATTTTTTATTAAATGGAATTCATTTTATTCATATGCATTTAAATATTGATGATTCTTATTTTTTTCAATATATATTTAGTTTTACTCTTAACCTTACTGAGCATATGATCTCACCCCGTTTTATATTTTATATTCCCTATGATATAAGGAAGTGTTTTTTATTAATATGCGGTGATTGATATGATGAGTAATGGTGTTCTAAAAGAAAAAAAATTGTGAATTTCATTTTATAAAATTTAATGTGGATTTCAGGTGGTTATCTTCTTACCAACACTGAAAAACTAATTAATGATTCTATATATGATTTGTTTATGTAGTGAAAATTTAATAATGTAATTGTTGTCTCTAAGATACTGGATTAGTGGTATTTATGATTAAGATAAAATCTATATTAAAATCATGTTATTGATTTCTTTAGATATTCAACGTAATACTATAATCTATATTAGGTACAAAAAAATGTGGTACCTCATTGAATCATACAAATTCCTTAGGTTTATCTCAGAATGAAATTTAGGGGAGAAATATTCATTGGTAGGATTGTAGTTTAATGACATTGTAAGGTGATACAGTTACAAAATAATTATTTGTATGGTCTATAGATTATTTGGGGAGTATGATGATGAAATCCATGTTGATGTTTTCTTATTTCCATTTTGGTATGGGGAATTATTACATCATATCATTATGCATATATCTATCAACCTTAACATTCATAAATACAATTAAATGAGATACATGAACCATAATATTTCATTACATGTTCTCCCATAGGAAATACTCATTTAGATCACTATTTATCATCATAAAAACAAGATAAATAGATAATGATAAACTATAATATTTATCTAATAGCTTTTTCAGATATGTTATTGATGGTACTCATACTCAATTCCATAACCTTATCATTCCCTCACATTGATGGTTAAACATGTAAACATACCTAACATTATTCTGTACATACACATATTCAATACATGCATCCTTCATCCACACATGTATAGATGGTTGAACATTCATCTATGAAATATATGATGTTCCCCTATTATAATTTATTTCCTGATATATCATTCAAAAATCAATATGTATTATATATCTTTCAATCAACATTATGGTAAAACTAGAACGACCTTTTTGAATCAAAGCATCAGACAACTTGTTCACAATACAAAGTTTCTAATATATTGAGAAGTCATAATCCATAATCATATCTAACCATATCCTTTGGAAAAAAATCATCTCCTTATATGAGATTTTATAGTTTCATATTTTATGATCGGTATATATAATACATAATTTAGCACAGTGTTAATAACTCTATATTTCCAAGGAAAAAAGTAATATTTCATAGTCTAAGTCATGATTTGGATAATTTTGATCATTAATATTAAATTATAGTGATACATAACATATCATCATATCATTGTCTATGAGGATATGTCCTAGTATCTCCCTTGATGCATCATTGTAGATAACAAACCCTTCTCTACAATAGGATAGTGTGAGTGCAGATCTACTATTAACCCATCTTTTCAAATACTTGAAATTTTCTAAACACTCATTTATGATATTGTACTTTTATTCCATTCAATTGAAAAAGTATATTGGAGTTAGTTTCCATGAAAACATTCTCATAAACTAGTGATAATATAAATCCATCCAAGGAAAACTATGGATCATGGTTACATTATTTGGTATGGGTCATTTCCCAATAACTACCAATATTAAAGAATCTACGGATATACCCTCACATAGTATTATATGATTTTATAATGAAATTTCTATTCCTTAAATTAAATAATTTATATTTTTAATATAGATTCTCCTGCTTCATAGTCTTCAACAAAACCCTTATTAATAGTCTTTATATTCCTATAAATTATAGTATAATAATATCATCTATAAATAGTATAAAAATATTAAATGGGAAATATAAATATTATATACATTAAATCTATGAAGCTAACAGGGGATCTAGTATTCCAAACAGAATAATTATAAATTCATAATTTACATACCTCTTATGGAATGATTATTGTTTATCCTCCATATTGAATCTCACATAAAGATATCAATATTTAAGATCAATTGTGGAGATATATTTATATCCTCATAATTAATCAATAAAATCATTGATATGAGGTATAAGATACTTTTTCCTTATAGTGACCAGGTAATGCTCATAATAATAAATGAAAAGGTTAATTAATTTCTATCAATAGTTTATAAAAACTAGGTATGAACCTCATGGGGATTCACTAATGAATCTAAATATATTATTTATTTTCTCCTTAATATTCATATTTATATCGTATAAAACAATTCATACCATTAAATATGGAGTCCTTAATATAGGTACAGAATGGGGTATGGGTTCTAATGAAAACTCTAATTATTTATTTAAAGTATTACTATGAATTTCATCTTGAAAAATATCATAATATTTCTGAACTATATTAATCTATCAAATATTGATTTTCCCCTAAACAACTGAGACAAATATCCCATATTAATACATTATAAGACACCAAAAAATGGATTTAATTTATAGTATAAGTATATATTCATCCTCACAATGAAAAATAATCAACAATTGATTTATAATATAAAAGGAAACTACACTTCCTTGAAAATTGATGTGGGTTATTTATATATAGAGACCTAGTTTATGTCCAAAATAGTATAAAATAATACTAGAGAAAGAATAAAAATATTTTTAGGAAATAAATACCATTAAAATTTTATCAGATATGAGTTGTATATATGATATGTGATTGTCCCACTGTAATTTGTTTACTACTAGCATGACATCTAATCATAGTCTTGGTATGTAATATCATTAGAAAATTATTTATTTATTTAAGAGTGGGTTGATCAGTAATCAAAAATGATATTTAAAATTCAATAATCATTTTTATATTTAAAATTCACAACTTCATTCTCATGACCCATTTAGATGTAATAATCACATGTTATTTCCCTTTTGGAATAAGTTTTTATTGACAATGATATTCCTCATTTACCCTCATATTCATGCATGTATTTGAGTAATATGTATAATCCTTTTAATGATAACATTATAACAAAGAAATGACTTAAAATATATATTCTCTTATATTTTTATAATTTATTAACCTCTTGATTTTAATTTAACATTCTACAGTTCATAGTTTATTATTAAAAATATTAAAAAAAAATTACCATGACCCATAATGAAATTGCCTACATGCTTTATTCAATATTTCTACCGTGAAGGAAGATTAATTATCATTCATACAGGGGCCTTATTACTATAATTTCATATAAATTATTTTGGCCTCTTACTTTCCATAAATATATGAGAATAATGAGTGTTTCCAAATAGAGTCTATTATATCTAGTGAGCTTTTGAGAATTTTTCTAATTAAATGGATTAATTGATCAAAATTTATATTGGGATGGATGAAAAAACAAACAAAATACCTATAGGTTTTGTGAAATTCTCATCATAGGACTAGTTTATTCATTATTATTATAATTTAATAAATTAAACTCAATTTACATCATAGTGTGAAGAGTACATGGAAAATACATATTGAAAAACTCATTCACAAATTCGTCCTATTTCTTATAGTCATGTTCCTACTATTTTCCTATATCATTGAATATTTTCACCCAATGACTAGAATCATCTTTAAAATAATAAAAATAAAAATTATTCATACCATTGGATGACTGTGGGTCATGTGGTGTGGCTTATATACATTTTGTTAGGGAATTATTGTTTGATGGTGAAATTAATGTTAGGTGTTTCAGGATTATTTGTATGGTTGAGTTATTATAAACAAGATATGTTATGGATATATCAATCCACACTATCATTGGATGAATTTGTAATAGGATTACTCTGGTATGGTTAGGATAATGTTTAACAAGATGTTTTATCTGGTTGGTTGTTCATATTTCTGTTTGAAAACACTCGTATATTAATGGATAATATCTTTGGATCTAATTAGTGGTTTCTCAATTAGTTCATACTCACACCATATGTGGATCCTTTAACATGATTTTATACTATATCCCTCATGTTATAAGTATGTTTAAATAATTTGTATCACATATTAATGGGATATATGAGTTTAGTTGGTGAAGAAACTTGAAGTTTTAGATGAAAATGAGAAATGTTTCCATTTACTGTTTATATTTTTGATATTTTTGTTTACATTGTGTATATAAATATTTCATAATAAAATGGGAAATCATCATTATTTTTTACAACAAGTATAACCATGTAGATATTTTTTTATCATGTATCGTGTTTTGATATTTTTTAACTAATACATCCACATTATTTTATATTTTTTCTATGATTTTTTTTATTATTTGTCTTTAGAGGGTAGAGTATCCCACATATCACCCATTAGATCATTTTACAATTTTAGTATCCTTATAAATATTTGGAGGTATATCTATGGTCATGTGGCTCTTCAATTATGTTATTATAGAGTGAGAGGGTATGGGGTGTTACAATCCCACATGAACATCATCCCATTGAGGGTCAAATACATTACTAGAACTACTGAAAGGGATAAATATGGAATAAATTTATTATAATACATCATAATTAATACTTAAAAAACCCAATGAAATTCTTCCATACTCACAAAGATATCATAATCATCACTTTATTAGGATCACCCAAAATTCCTAATTCTAGTAAAATATGACAATGATATTTAACCTATATAATTTAGAAGTTTCACTTAAATAACATATCATAAAATATATTGTTCCAAAATATCCCTAAGACAAGTAGAAAATTTTTGATATTCTCATCATATAATTGTAAAAAATATCAACATCATCGATTTACTCAAACACAAATGATTTCAAATAAGGTTGAAATATTTCAGTCATGAATGATATAAAAGTAACTACTATATTTTTCTAATATATAAAACTTAGTAATGAATATTATTTCCCATATCAAATATGTAATTCACTATTCTCAACATTTCATAATGAACTACTATCTTATTTTATCATAACAAAAGATAAATAATAGAAAATCAATATTTTGCTTTTATCTAATAAATAATTTCATCAATCAAAGGGATGGAATAAATATTTTTAACCTTCACCTATTTTACCTTCTTGGTTTCTATTCTGAACTATAAAGAGAAATCTTATATTTTAAAAAGGAAATAGAACATTTGTTGGAGAAATTATCTCCCTGATAAACCCTTTAAAATTAGGATCCCCTGATAAAAATTTTAAATCACACAACATCACTATATCCATAAAAAATGACGAATATAAATTGGATCAGTACTAGGAGATATATCTATCATGAACTACATAACTCTCATTAACAGTAACCATAAAAAATATATTGGAAATGCATCCATAAAATGAAAAATTAATTGTGGAAAAATATATCATTTTTTCTCCCAGCCACATAATTATTAATCCTACCTTATATAATGTTACAATTCAATTTTCATGAGCCAAAAAACATGAATAACCTACACACAATTAAAGTTTAATTAAACATAAAAATTGGAAAAAAAGTATCATTTATATTAAGAAATAGTGATCCTGATCAAAAAAATAACCCAACTAAACTATTCTTGAATGCACAATAAAGGTCCAATTTTTAAAACCACATAAATACCCATATCATGAAAATGCACTCATGATGATCACATCGGTAGAATAATGTTTGGTCATTTATTATGGTTTGAAAATTATATTCAATGATTATCATGTTAATAAAAATAATGGCCTTTATCCTTGTTTTTTAAATTTAGTATACACTTATATTACACTCTTATTGGGAAATAAGTTTTTTGGATATTAAATTTTTAATTTATTGTGTAAATATTGTTTTCATGTTCTTTTGTATTTCTATGTACACCAAATGAAAACAACTATAGTTTTTTCCATATAAAATTCAAGAGATATGGTGTTTTTTAAATAATCAGATAATATAATTGTAGGTACATCGATTGGATGATAGTGAGAATTACCCAATCTAGTCGAAAATAATCATGATGAGAAAAAAATTTATAACACCCAAAGGATTTACAAATAAATTTTAATATAGAGTAAAATTAATGAAACACTAAGTCTCAACATAATTACACTTTGTTTTAAGATGATAGTTATAACCTAGACGTTAAACATAATTTCTTCATATATATTATTTGAATTTCAAAAAATGGACATAAATGGTTATGATCGGTATGATATTTAAATTCACATAGGATCAAATTAATTTATGGTGACTAGTAACTTACCCTTATAAATAGTAATGTTTCCCTTATGAATATTAATATGACCCTTATGAATATTGAATCATCTAAATAAATAGTAACCTCACCAATGAATGTATAAATAAAATTTATCCATCTTTTAAATTATAATATAATCATAGTATAAGTGTTGGTATTTTTTTAAGTCAAAAAGATTTAATTACATTTTTTTGATTAATTTTAAAATTTATATGAAAATGTATTTTTATAAAATGTAAACAAAAAATATTGTTTTATGTATTATGGTTATAAGATAATTTAATGAGACCTCGATTAATTTTTCAAGGTGTTATAAAATTAGATGTAGTTTTAAAATTGTTATTTTATGAATAAATTTTGATTTTCTTTAAAAATTAGATTTCTAATATTTAGAACATATTTGGGTAAAATGGATTTTTTTTAATTCTACAAATAAAAAAAAGTTTTGGATGAATATTTGGGTTTTTTTTTCTGAAATACTTTGATTTTTGTGAATAATGAAATACATTAATTTACTATGTATATACATTATATGTTAAATAACTATTCCTAACATCATGGATAATGTAATAACCCTTAGATTTAATTAAAATTCACTATTTACTATTTTTATTCACATGAACCAACACTATTTCTTGTCTTGAGAAAAAACAATAAAATAATCTTTAAAATAATTGAACCCCCCCCCCCCCACTACTCTACTATAAATACCATCCCCCACCTCTCTTCCCATCACACCTATCAAGATTTTTTCATTTCCTAAATTCTAACCAATACTCATTCCAAATATCTTCCTCATTTTCAAGATATTCTAGTCTCTCAAAAATTCCAAAAACAAATGCCCTAAAAAGGATCTAAAGGAGAATAGATCGGGATGTAAGAACCCGCTGTCATTTTTTCAATTCTTTTTCTTTTCATATAATCTGTTCCCCTCCCATTATTCAAGAGTCATGAAAACATAATTATCACATATATATACTATAATTTAATCATCTATAGAGAAAACTTCATCATCATACTTCTTCTCCTATCCTTCATTTTCTAAAAATAACAACATCGTTGGTGATGTATTGATTTACCGACATCGTGGGCGATGTGTTTTCAATTTCAATTAATTGATTAAAATATGGTTATAAACCCATTTTAATGGTTGAAAAATATTTAAATGTTTATTATATAACCTATTTTATGTTTTTTAATTAGTATATATACATAATATTAATATATATAATGAAACTAGTTCGTGATTATCGAAGAACCACCCAAATGATCTAAACGAAAATCATTATTGTTTTATATAAATATTCATCATCATATATTAAAAAAATTGATTTATGCTATAATTTAATATTCTTAAAACATATTTATACAATTTCATTCTACTTTTGGAGTTTCTTGTCTATTTTATAAGAAAATCCTTTACAAATCGACCATAGAAATCATGTAGAGAACACACCCAAAATAATAGAAAGAACTAAATGGTAGTAATAAATAGATAGAATGATGTCATAAAATTAACTTAAAATTTATTATAAAAATGAATTTATTTATCTAAAATATTAATAAAACCTTTTTTACCATCATAATGTAGGTTTGAACATATTTTATTTAATACAAACCTGGTGTATTAGAATCCTAAACCCAATTTCCATTATTTGGGTTAGAATTAAACTTCATTGATTATATAGTAATAATATAATTTTTGTAATGATTTTTTTATATTATTTTTTATTGTGTGGATTTATAGTTTATACAAATATTCCATTCATTATATTAATTATCACTTAAATTATAAGATATTTTTAAGGGACCTTTCTTTTAAAATCCTCTTTTAAACTTATATTTTACAAAATTAAAAAGGGATGTTTTTATAAAAGTATTCTTGTTTTATGGTTATATTATAGTTATTGGTAATTTTATATGATAATTTTTTTCTGTATCTCCCTCTAATAAATTGGGTATGTGTATGTCATAGGATGTCTGTATGGTTACTCCAAGGGTAACTGGGATTGTTACACCATAAGGTAACCAGGACGGTTACATTGTATGGTATCCATGAGGGTTACCAATCATAAGGTATTTGTGATGGTTACAATATTAATTAATTAATTCCACAAGTTACCTTTATGTTTTTATTTTGTTCTCATTATTTTATGGAAATATATTGTTTCACATAGTATGTATATGATACATTATGGGTCAGAAGTATGTCTTTATGAAAATTATTTCATATGTTTATAAGTAATCATGGAATAAGGGTTTGTTTCTTTCTATTTATATCTCCTACTATGAATTTTATGCTTTTTCCATGTTTTAAATGCTTTAAAATGTTAGAAGGATGTATTAGTTAATTAATAAAGTCGAGTTGTGTTTTATGAAGATTTGTCAAATAAATCATATTATATTTTTTTATGTTTTATTTTTTGGAAGAAATAGATATTGTTTTATTGGTACCCACTTTGTATACTTATTAGTTTATATGTAGGAATTATGTTGTAAATTTCTAAAACTCTAAACCAAAAAGATATTTGGGAATGTAAATAATTAAAATCTAGTTTATTTAACATGATTATGTAATTCTTAAGGTTGTGTAATTAGAGTTGGTATTATAGAATGGTTAAGATAACTTTTGGGGTAGAGATAATGTAAATAGGATACCATAAATAAATTTTATCTTATATTTATGTTGAAATGATATATAAATTAAGGATTACCAAGATTCATCAATTAAGATATGATTTTTAAAAATGGTTTTCCATACAATAAACAGAGAAACTTAAGTAGGAAGGCATTGAGATGATGATATATTTCTGAATTAGCAACCTAGAATGGTGGGAATTAGAACTAAATAGCTATTAATAGTAATGGATCAATTGAAATAGGCTATAAATGATGATGAAATCCATGAATGATAAAAACTAGCGCTACAAGAAAGGAACATGATGATAGTAGAACATTTTATAAGGCAACACCCTCCTACTTTTAGTGGATCCTCTAACCCAGTGGCAGATGATGGATGGATTAAAGCCCTAAAAAATATATTTGATGTCATGGGGTGTTTAAATAATCAAATTTATTGTCTTTATATTTATCATTTTGAAGGTTAAGTTGTCCAGTGGTGGTTAATGGTCAATAATATCAAGGATAGTGATGAGATTTGTTCCTTAGAATGGGATTAATTTAAAAATATTTTCCGTGAAAAATATTTTCCTTACGTGGTTTAAATATGTATGGAAAATAATTTCCTTGATTTGGAAATAAATGTGGAAGATTTTATGTTCGTGTATGAAGGAATCTTCACCTGACTGGAAATGTATGCACAAAATCTTCTTCAGGATCTTGATAGTAAAATAGATCATTTTTACTCATGATGAAAGCCACGATACCAAAGGGAATTGGCCTCCTGAGAATTAAATATCTATGAGAAACTTGTACAATTTATTGAGAGAGTATAAATAAATTTTATTGACAATCACATGTACTTTGAAAACAAGAAGAAGAATAGGCCTCGATGTCAAGTGATGGGTAAGAAATAATTTAAGAAAACATATGGTAAGAAAGTCTAATTCATAATTCCTGAATATTGTGGTAAAAACCACCTAGGGAACGTCTTAACAAAACTAGGATGTGTTTTAGATGTGATATGTTTTTTCATACAGCCTTATATTGTAATGAAAATGCTCTTAATATCACTTCTAACAAGAAAACTATAAAGTGTTTTAAATATTGGGAGACAATTCATTATAAAAATTCCTACCCAAAGAAAGATATGAATTATGGGAAGCATCTATATTATAAGAAGAAAGGTGAAGTGAGATCTTTTGAGACAACATCAGTAGTTATTTGTCCATCCAATGAAGTATTATAGGGTTCATTGTTTGTTTTCACATATGTTTCTACTGTATTATTTGGTACGGGGTCAAAACATTAATTTATATCTGAGATATATTATGGTAAATTATAAATTTCACCTCATTAAATGACACTAGAACTTATGGTTAAAACCCTAGGGGGAAATATTATAGAATCAAGCCATTATAATAATCTTTATGTTGTTTAATGTAGAAAAAAATTTCCTAAAAACGTTTTATTTTTTCCTTATTATAGTCTGATTTTATTCTGGGTATGGATTGGATTTCTGTTTATCATGATAAGATTGATTATAGAAATAAAGAAGTTTTTTATTCAGAAACAGTTTCAGTTTGTATACCAGAATTAACCTATACTTTTCATAATATATTAGGAAGATGAGAAACTATTAAAAGTGGGAAATGAAAGTTATATATCTCATATTGTGGAAAAAAGAGAAATTTTCAGATTATTGATGTGCTGGTGGTAAATTAATACCATGATGTTATTCCTAATGAGTTACCTGGTGTTATACCTAGTCAAGAAGTTTAATTTACAATTGACTTGGTTCCTGATTCTAAGAAAATTTCAAAATCCTATTATTTAATAGATCAATTTGAACTTCTTTAATTGAAAAACAAGGTGAGCGAGTTTCTTGATAAAGGATTCATTATTCTTATCACTTCACCATGGGGTGCCCCAGTTTTCTTTGTTAAAAATAAATATTATTCCATGAGACTCTACATTGATTATAGATCATTGAATAACATTAATTTTTAAAATAAGTATCATTTTCCTCATATCAATAACATGTTTGATATTTTCAAGAGAGCTTGGTATTACTCCAAGATTGATCTAAGATTGGATACCATTAGCTGGTGGTGAAGGATGATGACATCCTGAAAACAGCTTTTCATGCTAGATATGGGAATTATGATATATTTTTTTATACCCTTTTGTTTGAAAAATTACTTTGTTGTATTCATGGATCTAATGAATATAATATTCTGTAAATATTTGGATAAGTTTCTTATTAGGTTTTTGATGATCTTTTGGTCTTCTCAAAAATTTATGAGGATGATGAAAAACATTGAAGTATTGTCTTGAAAAACTCAAGGAAATGAAGTTATATGAATAATTTAGAAAATGTGATTTTCTATTGAAAAAAATTTCTTTTCATGGGAACACTATAAATAAGGATGGAATAACAGTTTTTCATACTGAAACAGAAGTTGTTGATTACTGGGAAATACCTACAAATGTTATAGGGATTCATAGTTTTCTTGGATTATCAGGCTATTACTGACGATTTGTTAAAAACATTGCACGGTTATATATCTAGCTCACTATGTTAACCTAAAAAGGGTATAAATTAGTTTAGATAGAATAATGTGTTGTTTTTTTCATGAATTGAAGAAGAGATTGGTGAATGCTCCAATTTTGGCCCTACCATCCAAACATGATGATTTTTTCATCTATAATGATTTTTCATAAAAGATACATGACTGTGTTCTAATGAAAAATGATCAGGTAATTTATTATGCTTTAAGAAAACTAAAAATTCAAGATTAAATTATCCCACACATAATTTTTAATTAGTATATGTGGCTTTTTTAAAATATTGAGGAATCAATTATACAGATCCAAATTTATAATATATACTGACTATAAAAGAATAAAGTATATATTCACTCAGAATTAATTAAAAATGATACAGATAATGTAGCTTGAATTGATAAAGGATTATTACTATAAGATAAATTATCATCCTGGAAAAGAAAACAGTTTAGAAGACGCCTTGAGTTGATAACATCATCCATCATTAACCATGTTACATTTAAAAAATGACCCATTGATTAATTATTTGATGAATTGTTTCTTCAATGTTAGTGGTGTAGTAAATTCCTCTATTTTTTATTAGGTTTCAATATAGTCCTCTCTATGAGATAGAATTAAACATGATCATAAGGAATTACTTGAGATATAGAAACAGGTGGAATTGGATATGATGGTTATGTTTTCATAATTTAAACTTGATAAATATTTTTTTGTGATTTGGAAAAAGTTTATGTGTGCCTTATGATTTACAATTGAAGAAATAATTATTGTGTGAAGATCATAGATCTATATTTTTAGTTTATCATGGTAGTTATATTACGTACAAATACATTTGGGTATATTACTGGTGGGATGGAATCAAAAGATATATTTTTGATTTTACCACAAAATGTTTGAGATGTAAACTGGTTAAAGAATATAGACAACTAAAAAAAGGGGATGATTCATCCTTTTTTCAGTGCTAGAGTGTAAATGGGAAAATATAATAATGGACATCATGGTGGGACTGTTGAATAATTCTCTGTGTAACAATTCAATTTGGGTTATTGTTGATCGGCTGACTAAATCATCACATTTACTTCTTGTTTGAGATACTATGACTTTAGACCAGATTACTCAACTATACCTCAAAGATATTTTTAGGTTACAAGTATTTCCTATTTCAATTTTATCTGATTGTGGTCCTAGGTTCACTTATAAATTTGTGAAATGCATTCAGATTTTGTTGGCCATAGAATTAAATTACATCACTGGTTCTCATCCTCAATCAGATGGACAGACTAAGAGAACAATTCTAAAATTAGACGGTATGATTCAATCTTTTTCAATGGACTACCAAGGAAGTTGGGATAAACTTATTTCTTTAGTATAGTATTCATATAATAACAGTTTTCATTCAAGTACATATAAGGAACCTTTTGAGTCATTGTATGGTAAACGGTGTTTAACTCTTTCTTTTTGGGATGAAGTCGGGGAAAGAATATTAATTGGACTATAATTAGTAGATAAAATGGGTGATAAAGTGATGATGATCCAACAAAACATGAGTATTTCTTAGAGCAGGTAGAAAAGTTATACAAATAATAGGTGGATATAATTTTCTTACGAGGTAAGTGATCGTGTTTTTCTTAGAATCTCACAATGGAAAATTGTTATGCATTTTGGTAAGAAATGAGTGCTAACTCCATGGTTCATTAGACCTTATGAAATCTAGGATAAAGTTGGACTAAATTCCCACTATGTATCTTTTCCTATGAGTTTATCTCAAATACAAAATGTTTGTTATGTTTTGATGTTGATAGAGTATATTCTATATCCATCTATTTTTTATCCTAGATGTAGTTCAACTACAATCGAACATTTATTATGAAAGGAAAACTATTTAGATTCTTGATCAAAGAGATAAAGTATTAGGGAAGAAATTAATCCACTAGTTTATGGTTATCTGGATAAACCATATGGTTGATGATGAAATATGGTAATCTAAAAATCATATGAGGAAAAGGTACCCTCACTTGTTTAATGAGTAGAAACCTTAGTGAGAATGCAATTTCCAGAATGTGGGGAGAATGTAACACCCCAAGGATTAATAAATAAATTTTAATAAAGAATGAAATTTAATAAAAACTGAGTCTTTATGTAATAACACATTGTTTTAAGAATATTGTTTTAACCTTGCTATTAAACTTAATTTTTATGCTTCTATGATTTGAATGTCAAAAAATGCACATACATGGTTGTGAATTTTTTTGACATTTAGAGTATGATAGGATAAACATAATTTTTTTTGAATTGTAACATACCTTTATGAATACTAATTTTATCCTTATGAATATTAATATGACATTTATTAAACGTATACCATCCAAATTAATAGTAACATCCCACAAGAATGTATAAATAAAATTTAGGCAATCTTTTAAATGACAATATGATCATATTATAAGTGTTAGTTTTTTTAAGTCATAAATATTTACTTTCATTTTATTATTAATTTAGAAATATAAAAAAATTAATTTTCATAAAACTTAATAAAAAATTCTTATTTTGTGTCTGATTTTTATAAGATAATTTTATGGGACACGTATTAATTTTTCATGGTGTTATAAAATCAGTTATAGTTTTAAAATTGTTATTTTTAAAATAAATTATTTTTTTAAAATTAAATTTCACATAGATATAAATTTATTTTGATTAATTGAGTTCATTTTTGAATGATACACATTGAAAAATAGTTGGGGCGGGTTTTTAGGTTTTTTATAAAATACATGAATTTTTAGTGAATAGTAAAATAGGGTAATTTACCATATATATTCATTATATGTTAAATAAATTTTTCATAATGTAATTAATGGTGTAATAGACCTTGGATAAAACACACATGCTCTCGTTTCTATTTTTAGCCACACGAAAAAACACTATTATATGTGTTGTGAAAAATAATAAAATAATGATTAAAATAATATAAAAACACCCCTCTCCTCCACTATAAATATCACCTCTCACCCCTCTTCCTGTCACATATATCAAGATTTCGGAATTTTCTAAATTATACCCAATACACATCCCATGTATCTTTTCCACATACAAGACCTGTAGGTCTCACTAAATTACTAAAACAAAGGCCTTAAAAATGATCTCAAGGAGAAGAGATCAATTTGTAAAATTCCTCTATCATTTTCTTTCATTTTCTTCTCAATTATTTTACTTTTCTTATACCATATTCACCTACCCATATCCAAGAGGAATTAAAACTTCATTATAATATATATACTATACTTTTAACATGTTTATGGAAAAAATAATCATCATACTTATTCTCCTCTCCCCATTATTCTAAAAATAAAAAACACCGTCTGTGATATGTCGATTTACCTAAATCATGAACGATTTGTTTTCAATTTCCATTACATCCTTAATTTTTTTTAATAAAACCATTTTAATGGTTGTAAAATATTTTAAATTGTATTATGTACCAACATTTATGTAATTTAATTAATATATATTCATAATATTTAGTTTTATAATGAAACTAGTTCGTGATTATCGAAGAACCACCAAATTGATCTAAACGAAAATTAATAAAGTTTTATATAATGATTCATCATAATATATGAAAAAATGATTTATGGTATAATTTAATATTCTCAAAAAAATATAAATATCATTTCATTCCACTTTAGTAGTTTTTCTTCTTTCCAACAATAAAATCATTTATGAACCGACCATGGAAATCATGTAAAGAACGCACCCAAAACAATAGAAAGAACAAATTATTACTGATAAATAGATGAAATTATTTTATAAAATGGTTATATAATATGTTATAAACATGAATATGTTTCATTAAAATATTAATAAAACTCTTTCACCATTTTAAAGGAGGTTTAAGAATATTTTATGTAAGACTAACATGATGTAATGAAATCATTAATGCAATTTCCATTATTTGGTTAACGTTATACATCAATAATTATATGGTACTAATAATATTTATGTAATGATTTTTTGTTTATATTATCTTCTATTATGTGTATTTATAGTGTATAAATATATTCCATTCATTCTATTAATTCTCACTTTAATTATATGATATTTTTAAGGGATTTTTCTTTTAAAATCCTCTTTTATACGTCTATTTTAGAAAACATAAAAGGATATTTTTATGCAAGTATTCCTATTTTATGATTATGTTCAAGTTCTTGGGAGTTCTTTATTATGTATGGTGGTATGTATATCTCTCTCCAATGAATTTGTTATGTGTATGTTGGAGCTCGGTCGTATGGTTACTCCATGTGTAACAGTGATGGTTACACCATATGGTAGCCATGAGGGTTACATTTTAAGGTAGTCTTGAGGGTTACAAATCATATGGTAATTATGAGGGTTACAATATTATTTATTTAATTAGCCAATAAAGCTTTATGGTTTTATTTATGTTTTCTATGCTTTTTGAAAATATCATGTTCCACAAAGTAATTATATGATACTTTATCGGTGAGAAGTATGTCTTTGTGAAAATGATTTCATATGATTATAAGTATTCATGGACATATGGTTTATTTTATTATTTTTATATCTCTTACGAAGATTTTTATTCTCATCCTAATTTTTTAATGTTGTTATATGTTATTAGGATGTCTAAGAGAAATAAGGATGTCATGTTAAATTTAGTGACCCATGATTGATGTACATCGACATCACATTTCTTTTGCGGAATACTTATTACGTTAGAAAGAATATATGACAAAAGATCGTATTAGAAAACATGGACACAGATGATAAAGAAAATTTCCTTCCATACCATGTAGTAAAAGTAAAAAATGGGTAAAAATGTCTTTAAAAATACCTAGAAGATTAGTAAACATTTTTAGAAAACATGGACATGGATGATAAATATATCCCCTATAAATACATATGTATAAACAATCATAGATAAAAATGACATTGAAAAATTATCTCATACCTTATACTTTTTGTTATTTGAGGTTGTGTTCACCTCATTTATAATGATTAAATCATGTTATTAAATTATACTAGGACCATATATATAATTATGATATCATATATTATCCTATTATATCATTTTGTTAATAGTATTTCAATATTACAATTATTTTGGGTATTAACTACTATGTTTTCACATTCATGTTTTTTATTGTAAGTCATTTTTTTATGTATGGAATGTATTTTATTCATGGAATTAAGTTAATAATTATTATTTTCACTCATCATATAAATTTTACAATCATTCTTGAATTGTAAATGCAGAGAACCAATCTCATCGTGTCGTGGAGATGGTAGGCAATACGTACACACGAGCGACGATATCATTCTCTTGATGTTTAAATGGTATATAATTGTATGGTATATTAATCATATAGAATCATTTATAATGTTATATTAATTATTTAAATCCATTATACTCATCATTATACCCATCCTAATAAAGTATTTTTTATTAACAAATTACACCATAGTGTGGATGTAAGAACCCATATCTTCTTTTCAGGTATTTTTTTCTTTTCTAGAAGTCTTTGAAGAAAAGAGGAGCTTCTGGAAATTTTAGGAGTACACACCATGTACTTTTTTTTACACATAGTGTACTCAGTTGCCACATGTACGCATGTGCTGGTTGTGTAACGACTGAGCACACAGCTGTGTGTGGTGACCTGGAGGCCGCCTAAAGTGGGGCCCAGTAAAGGAAAGTACATGCCATGTACTTTATTTTTTTCATCAAATAGACAGGGGTCACGTCTATTTTGAATAATGCTCTTCTTATGTGGTCTTCTCATCTAGGAGTGACTGTATAACGCAGATCTGCTCTGAGCCCCGGACTCCCCATTCATTCTCTGAATCGACCACCATTGATTGCATTGGAATCGCATCGATGAGTTATTCCTTCTTCTAGAGCATTGATTCTTGATTACTCCTCTCTCTCAAGTTATCGTTAGTTGAACGGTTTTAGATTTTTTGTATATATATGGTGTTTATGGGAGATTCAAGGCTTGAGGTTCACATATAACGATCCTATAACACTAAGGTAAGTGGTTTTTTCCCTTCCGTAGATAGTCTTTGAGTTATATGTACAAAATTTCCCAATACTCTTGTTCAGGGTATTGTGTGTTTACAGTTTTATCCCTTTTTATTACCTTATATGCCTAGTTTGATTTGATAGAGGTTAATTGTTAAGAATAGGGTTATATTTTCTACATTATGGATATTTTTCCCATGTTTTCTTGTTTTGACCTTTTGGTCAAGCCTTTCCTATTAGGCTACAGCTTTGTTTTCCATGCCAAGTACTATTAACTTGGAGTGTTTTAATCAGACATACTATGATATGTTATAGAATATTTATCCAATTAATTCTTGAGGTTTACTTTGTATGCAATATATCATTGTGCATGAATGACTTACACATGGCCATGAGAACCTGGTATGGTAGACCATATGGAGAATGGACGTTGAGGGCTTATCAAGAGTGTCTATTTACTTTAAGGTTGCGAGACCATAGGGGGAATGGATGTATGTTCTTCCTCAAAGTGACTATAGATCCTCGATATGGTCCACAGGGGGAATTTGACATTGAGTTCTTCCTCATATTTCTTATTAGTTACTGATATGATACTATAGGGGGAATTGATAGTGAGTTCTTCCTCAGAGAGTCTGTGTTAAAGTTGAACCAGATGCGTTAGACTGTGTGTACTTCCCAGAGGGTTTCTTGTGTTTGTTTGTTTGAACCAGAGGGGTTAGGCTGTGAGTACTTCCTATAGGGTTGCCTATTTTTGAGTTTCTTCTTACTTGATATATGAAATTGAATAAAATTGAACTATAGGACTGTTTACTGCAGTATACTTCAGTATTTACTACCTCATCTTGTTTGTTACCTGCCATATAAATTCACAGAATGTTAGGCACAAATATTTGGGTCTTTGCCTACTAGGATTAGTCTCACACCCTATTTGGTTCATGATTTTGGTTCCAGATAGATTATATTGTTTCAGGTATAGAAAAGGGAAAGTGCCCTTCTACTTCAGGTACTTGATTGTTGTGGAGCTGGAGAGCATGGGACTGAGCTGAGGCGTGCGATGCTGTTGGAGTTTATCTGTTTTCTTTTGCACATGGTTTAGTATTTTTTTCCTGCATTGGGACTTTTTTTGATACATTCCTAGACATATATATCATTAATAATTTATATATGTGGGCTCTAGTGGTTTATTACTTCTGTTGTTTACTTATTTCATGTTTTAGTTCTTCTGTTATTACTATCTGTTTTACTTATACTGTGTTTCTCTGCCAATGAGTGCATAGTTTCCCCACTATCACACCCAAGGCCCTCACTTCTAGTCGTTTGCCTCTAGTATTTGGGGAAATGCGCATAAAGATATGTGACCAACCGAGTACGGGGAACCTCTGGGTGACACCTAGAACCTGGATGTTATAGTGGATACGGTAAGCTGTACGTACACACGCATGGTGATGTTGTTATTTGTATAATGGATTAAAGGAATTATAAGGTTTTACCATAATTATAATAACATCGCATGATATATAATATATTATATTTATTACTTTATTATATAATCAACAAAGAAAGAGGATGTATAAGAAGAAAATAAATTGAATTGAGTTGGTAAAGCAATTACCTATTCTTCATTGGATTTCCTTTGGATCTCTTTTTAGGGAAACTAGGGGCGGACTTCTTGGAATAACAAGACCTCCATAAGTTAACTAAGATTGTTTATAGGAGAATTTTTAAGGTTTTGGTCGAGATACAATTCTCAATGTGGTTTGAGTAAATTTGGTAGGAGATGCCTTTTATATGAGAGGACGAGTGTCACTTTAGGAATGTATTGAAATATTATTTTATTACAAAATGATTTTTTATTTAAAAAGGTATAAAACTAATTTAATTATAATATAAGACGATTATTTCTCTAAATCCTCTAAACTAATAGGTTTTAGACAAGTTTAGGTCTCAAATTTAAACTTATCTTTTAGCTTTGACCTTTAGTTAACTAATTTAACTCTTACCGAGTCTTCTTTTATATTCATACAATATAGTTAATGTAGTTACTATAAAACACCAATATAACCTAAATTGGTTCATTAATGAAATTTTCAAAATTATCTAAGTCATTTGTCCAAATATTATATTTTTAGTACTATAAAATAATTTATTAAAATAGTATTTGTTTTAAAAACTCATTTATGTGAATTTGTATACTATTCATATTATGACTTTTTTAAAATACATAAAAACATGATTGTTTCAAAAAAAATACTTCATTAATTCAAATATAAAAAGTCATACGCATCAATAAAATTCTTGTATGGCATAAAAATTTTAAAAATAAATTTATTTTAACATTTATAATCTCATTTATTTAAATCATTCATTAATAAGGTAATCACAACATCATCATTGTCTCAAAGATAAATTTATTTATTTGGTGTATAAAAATTATAATTAAAATACCATGATGTATGAAATATTTTTATATTCCCAATTACTATTTATAGTTGAATTTATCTTTTGTATAACCCCATATTAAATTTGTTTTTATTTAAAAGATACAAGTTTATGTTATATTTCTTTTTTACATTAAATTTATTCTTATAAAATTTCATTTTCACATACAAGTAGTTCTATGGGGTTCCCAAAATCTACAAAAGTATTCCTGTGGTAGGAAATATCTCATAAAATAAGATTAATACATGTTTTAGGGTAGTTTAATATTACTATAATATATATTTTTTGCCCTTATTCACAATATTTACCCTTTAACCGAGGTAAATAAAATTATTACTGAAGTTACAATTCATAATATCCAAAAATAAAAGGTACCAATTTACAAAATTTTAACCCTTTAGTTCCAAATATGGAATCCATTTTTAGAAATTCAAAACACAGATGTTGCAGTAAATAATTTAAAATTAATTCACGTTGACAAAACCAAAAAGTGGGTTTTTAAGAAGTAATAACTATCATAAGAATGACTTGTGTTTATGTCCAATTTTAAATTGAAATTACATAAAATGACAAATATTGGATTAAATAATAGAAATCTATTCAAGTTAACTTTAAAACAAATTAAAAGTATAATCTAACTATAAAAATAAATTAAATGAAAAGATATTTTTGAATTAAAATGCAGTATTTTTTACTTTTCCTTAAATTTTGATTTTTATTAGTAAAATACAAAAAATTAAATAAAAAATTGAATTTTTATGTCCCTATACCAAATAATATGTTTATGTTGTCAAATATAACATATGAAGGTCTCAAAAACAAAATTCAAAAAGTGTTCACTATAAAAAATTAGTAAAATTGCATTTTTTTAAAAGAACATATTTTATCCAAAAAATTGACTTTGTTCTCATAACATGTTCTAGAAAATATGTAAGATGAATTCTAATGTTATATAAAATTCAAAATGTGGTTAATACTACTCATAACGGCTAGTTTATATCCCATTAAATAATAATATTTTAATAATATATCGTTGTTTATTGAAACTCGATATCGCATATAACACAAGCCATCGAAGAAGGTAACTCTTGCATGTAACAAAATACAAGTCATTATTGTGTGTAGTGAAATTTTTCATTGGTTTTGTGTATAACATAATCCAAACTTATTTCATTTATACATTGAACAAAATCTGTATTCAGTGTTGTGTGAAATAAATTCTATCAAAAGAACTTGAAATTTTGTGCAACACATGCCAAGAATATTGTTTCTTATATGAAAAGCTAATACAATGTTGCATATAATGCAATATTATCTTGGTTTAGAGTACAACAAAAGATATTAAAGAATATATATCATAAAATCTATGGGTGTAACATTATATCCCCCTTAAAATGAATTTCTCCCTAAAAATTCATCATAGTTATAAATAGTTTTCTACTTGAAAGTTTCTTTTAGGGAAACCTTCATCATAAAAATGGATACTAAAACATCGTTTTAAAAAAAAGTTATAAACATAATGATTTCCCAAAGTAACTCATAATAGGGTTTCCAAAGAGGAGAACACTAGTGGTAAGTGAAAACATGGATATGGAAGAGAAATATAACCATCAAGTTCTGATGGATAGTGATAGAGAATATGGTTTGGAGAGAGTTAACTACAAGAAATCCATAATTCTAGGATGATTTAAGGGACCATCTAATTCATCGGATAATAAAGTACTAGAGTAACAATTTTTGTTTTAAGATCATTTTCCTAAAGTTGATGAATTTTTTCATGCGGGGAAATACATACATGGTTTCAGTACAATCTCATTGTTTGTCGTTCCCTAAACAATTTCCACTTCATCTCTTATTTATTTAAATGAGGCTGAATTTTTCATTCTTTAAGTGTTAAAAGATCATGCGATAAAATGATAGGTATGTCCATCTATCTCAACAATATGGTTAGAACATGTTATCAAATATGCATAAGTCCATCTATTGTGATTTTAACTAGATATGTTTCGAAAAATGGACTTATACCTTATCTATCATACCACTTAAGTAAAATAAAACTAATTTATACTAAACAGGGACTTACTATATGCCAGTGGTAGTCAATATAGGATTATCTCACTTTAGTTGTGTGTTCTATTTCCCACATCCTTATCCAATTTGACGGGTTGTCACCCATCTTATGGGTTGTCCTTTTTCAAATACAATACTATTATAACATTCTATAAATAATATAAAAAATAGCCTTAAATAATACTATCAGATGCCCAACTTAATCCATTCCAACCTTTAGGCTTATCAAAAATACTTCTTTCCAAATTCATTATAAAATTCCATTTACAAAAAAGGTCATATCTTCATTTATCCCCAATATATCATAAGATATATCATTCTGGTAACATTCCAAACATTTGAATGACTTCATCAGGCATTCTCTTGAGTCATAGAAATAACATAAATTACCATATATCCTTATTTAAAACATGCATGTTTCCTTATTCAAATACTTATTTGATATATTCCTTAAGTCCCAAAAATTTATATACCTAATCCATGATATCATAACCCTCTTGTGAAAAACTCCATGATTAGTTCTCAAGAAACTAGCACTATCCAATTTACATATTCCAATCCAATATATCATTATCAAAACATCATTGTCTAAAAATAAGGGACATATTAAGGGTTATCTTCTCCTTAATAATCCGTTCTACAAGAATATCACCTTACTATTAAGTCACATTTTGGATCCTTATAAATATTCAACATATCCTTTCCTATAATTAATGAAAGACTTATAATGAAAACAATTATATATTTTAGGATTCATATAGCATGGTCTTTGAAATCTAAAACATATTCTCCTCAATCATCCTACTTTTTTATTAAAATATTACTCAGGATAAATCAACTTCATATTTCATAAAATATGAATCATGAATTTGAGTTTCTCATAATAAATATTCTTAGGTTTAATGTAAATAATAATTGGAGAACCTCAAAAACCTTTCACATGTAATTTACAATCTCTTTATTTTTAACAGTGTGACTAATACTTGTACCATCTTCATGATTCTCTTAATAATATTTCCACTTGGTACATAGATCTTCATAATTACCATAATTTCCACATATAAAACATTCACTAGTTAACTATGTTATATGTTGTTCTAGATATTGACTAAGATCATAAAGAAAAGTGTGAGAAATAAATATTAGAGATTAGAAACACATAAGTAAGGTAAATTACTTTTAATATTTCAATCTATGATATCTTCAGTTTAACCCAATTTTAGTCATGATTATTACAAATAACCTCGGTTTTTAAACTATATTTTAAGTATACTTAGGAAATCCCTAGACATATCCTTATTAATATCTCTAGGGATCTCACTAAATGTTTCACATCCAAGCTTCCAAATATTGACTAAACCTTTTCTCTGATACCAACTATAGAGACCCAAGCTTGACGTACATGCACATTACATTCATTTTTCATAATAAATAATACATTTAAAAAATATATATGCCCAAGGACCATATTAGTTTAGTGTGTTTGTAATCTCAAAATAATATTCTAACTTATTGAAATATCTTCAACATCTACAATAAAGATCTTCGCCTTTTGTTTTCCTACCTAAAAACTTTCATTATATCCTATGGAAAAGAAAACATCAAAAGGGTGAGATAAAATTCCCAATAAGGGTAAACATGGAGAACATAAAATAAACCATAAAAATTTAAATTTAATAACATGAACATAAATTTTAAACATCAAAATATTGAGTCATGAAATAAATGATGATAGTATATAAGGCATAAATCATAAAGGAACATTAACCATGATAGAATATCATTAACATAAAATATGTAAGTATGGAAAACAATTAACCACATAATATGATTTCCATAGTATCCAAGCCATTTATTCCAAGACCATACAAGTGGTTGAAGTCCATTACTGAACCAGGTTTACTTATCATTGAACCATGTATTTCTGAAACAGATTTACCTTTCGTTTCAGCCGTGTATTACTGAACAAGATTTACTTTTTGTTTCATTCATGTCTATTTAATGGGATATAAATCCTTACCCAATGAATTTGAGGGAGATATATCTCTCACCAATATCATATTGAAATCATTATTACTTGTTCTACAAAAACATAAATCATTAATCATTGTATAACCCATGAAATAAAATTTGTTTCTTAAACATAATTCCATCGTAATCTATATTAAATAAATATATTTCATAAAAATAATTACATCATAAAAATAATCAAATAAAATTAATAATTTTCATTTAAACATAACCCTATGTCATCTTATACGGAAACTAATTTTGAAAAAACAATTAAACCTAATTATTTAGAAAAATATACATTCTTATTCAAAAATGTTTTCTTTTCTCAAAATGGAACACAATTTTAAAAGAAAAAAATTTAGATAAAAATAATCATGAAATCATGTAGAGGAATATTTATGGAAATATGGTGTCATGAAACAGTAAAAATACATTCATGCCGAATATGTTTAAAAAACACTCTCCTCGTACTTTTGCGGGAAAAGTCAAAAAGTACCTCATATGGTAAAAAAAATAAAGATTCATTACATACCATGTAGAAAAAGTAAAAAATGGGTAAAAATGACTTTAAACATACATAGAATATTTGAAAACATTTTATGAAAAAAATTTATAGAAAACATGGACATGGATGATAAATATATCCCCAATAAATACATAAGTATAAACAATCTAGGATAAAAATAAGATTGCAAAATTATCCCATACCTTGTACTTTACATGAATTAAGGGTGTGGTAACCTTATATATAATAGTTAAATCATTTTTTAAAATTATATAATTACCATATCCTAATTTATGATTTCATATAAGATCCTATTATATCATTTTGTTAATAGTATTTTAATATCACCATTATTTTTGGTGTTAACTAATTCGTTTTCCCATTCCTATTTTTTCATGTAAATGATGTTTATTATGAATATGATGTATTTTTTTAATTAAATTAAATTCATAATTATTACTTTCACTCATTTTATAAATTTTATAATCATTCTTGAATTGTTAACGTGGAGAACGAATCTCACCGCGTCGTGGAGACAGTTGCCTTACATACGCACGAAACGACGGAATCATTCTCTTGATAGTTACATGGTATGTAATTTTATGGTATAATAATTATATAGAATCATATATCGTTTTATATTCGTTATTTTAATCCATTATATTCATCATTATACCCGTCCTAATAAATTATTTTTGAATAACAAATTACACCACAGCGTGGAGATGGTAAGTCATATATACGCACACATGGTGATATTGTTGTTCATTGGATGAATAAAAGGAGGTATAAGTTTGTACCATAATTATAATAACATTTAATCATGTATTATATATTATAGTTATTATTAAGTAAAAGAAAAAAATAAATTGAATTCAATTGGTAAATCAATTATCTCTTCTTCGTTGGATTTCCTTTGGATCTCTTCTTAGGGACACTAGGGATGGAATTTTTGGAAAACAAAGACCTCCATAAGATAACTAATAATGTTTATAGGATATGTTTTTAGGATTTGGTCTAGATAGAAGTATCATGGTGTTGTGATGAATTATGGGAGGAGATTCGTTTTTATAAGGGAGGAGGATGGGCACTTAGGAAGGTATTGAAATATTATTTTATTATAAAATGATTTTCGGTTTCAAAAATTCAAAAACTAATTTAATTATAAGATAATATGAGGATATTTATAAATAATCTCAAAAAATTTGTTTTAGACAAGTTTAGGTCTCAAATTTAACCATATATTTTTGCTTTAATGCTTAGTGAACTAATTTAACTTTTACCATGCCTTCTTGTATATTCATAATATATGATTAATATAGTTTCTATAAAATGCCTATAGAACCTAAAGTGGTTAATTAATGACATTTAAAAAATATATATAAGTCATTTAGATTAATATTATATTTTTAGTACTATTATATCTTTTAATAAAATAGTATTTGTTTTAAAAAAAATCATTTATGCAAATTTTTATACTATTCATATAATGAATTTTAAAAAAATCCATATAAACTTTATTATTTCAAATAAAACATCATTAATTCAAAGATAAAAGTCACAATAATCCATTAAATTCTTTTATGGCCTAAAAATTTTCAAAATAAATTTATTTAAATATTTATAATCTCATTTATTTAAAACATTCATTAATAAGATAATCACTACATCATCATTGTGTCATAAATATATTTATTTATTTGGTGTCTAAAATTTTTAAATAAAATACCATGATGTAGGACATATTTTTATATTTACAATAACAATTTATAGTCTAATTTATCTTATGTATAACCCAATATTAAAAAAATTATTAATAAGATACAATTTTATGTCATATTTCATTTTACTTTAAATTAATTCTTATAAAATGTCACTTTCACTTCCACGTGGTTCCATGGGGTCCCAAAATTGACCCAAATATTCCCAAAGTGATAAATATTTAATAAAATAGTATTAATATATGTTTTTGGGCAGTTTAATATTATTATAATATTATTTATTTACCATTATTTACCAGATTTAGCCTTTAACCTTGGTAAATAAAATAATTACTGAAGCTACTATTCATAATGTAAAAAAATAAAAGGTACCTATATAAAAAAATTTAACCTTCTGATTCCAAATATGGAATCAATTTTTTCAAATTTAAAACATATAATTTTATGTAATTAATTTAAAATTATTCCCGTTTTCAAAACAAAAAAGACGGTTTTTAAGAAGTAATAACTATCAAAAGATTGACATGTTTTTATGTCCAATTTAAAATTGAAATTACCTATAATGACCAACATTGGATTAAATGATAATAATATATTCCAATTAAAATTAAACCCAATTAAAAGTAAAAGCTATCTATATAAATAAATTAGATGAAAAAGTAGTTTGGAATTAAAATCTAGTATTTTACACAATTCATTAAATTTTGACTTTTATCGAAAAAATACCAAAAAATCAAGTAAAAAAGAAAAATTTTATATCCCATTATAAATAGAATGTTAATTTTTTGAAATATAACATATAAATGTGGAAAAATTTAAATTTAAAATGGGTTCACTATAAAAAGGTGGTAAAAGAGTATTTTTTTGAAAAAAAATTATTATCCGAAAAATTGATTTTGTTCTCATACCATGTTCTAGAAAATGCATAATATAAATGATAATGTTATATAAAATTTAAAATTTAGGTTAATACTATTCATATAATTTTTCTTATATCCCATTAAATAATAATATTTTAGTAATATATCGTTGTTTAGTGAAACTGGGTATCGCGTACAAGGGATTCTTGGAATAGAAACGATATTCGGGAATGTAATGAATATAAATATTGTTGATTTAACAAGATTATGTAACATTTAAGGTTGGTTCCTTATAAAATTTTACCACTAGAGTTATATATATGGTTCCTATAAAGAAAACCCAAGTATTTGATGATCATAATAGATTACTAAAGAGAGATGAATAGTTTTTAATATTATTGATGTTATGCATCATTTCATTTCTATTGATCAGTAATGATTTTATTTTATTCCTAGAGTGTTACATAGTGAATATATTTTAGATTTTATTGTAAATTATCTATGTTTTTTTATTATTTCATTATCTATTCATTAAGATTTAAGAGTTTCTAGGGATATAAGATAGTTTTTTTTTATCTCTATAATTCTGGTATTTCATAGATCTATATATGGCCATTGTTTATGATCCATTTTTATCAATGGATTATGTGAATACAAATAAAAATTATCTATTCAGGTTTATTGTTGACTTCTAGTATAATAGCGTAGTGTTACGGTGGAAAAAAAGTGTGGATACCTACCGATAGGTTTAGATAAGAGTAAATTGCATGATGAGAATAAGAATACCAAAAATTTAATTTATGAACCATGTAGCTCTTATTTCTAACATCAAGGGGACTATTTATTTTAATTTTTAGGGAAATTGATATCCTTTTGTAGTTCTTGAGTTATTACTCAATACGTATCTAATTGTTTAAGCTTATTTTACATCATATTTCTTTTATTAATTTCTATTATTCTATTTTTGACTATTTTATTGTACTTTGACTGCCATATTAGAAATTGTATTTAATTTATGAATTTTTTCATATAATATATACTTCATTAATTGGAATATCATATATTTCAATCAGTATAACACCTTACTGGGACACAAAATTCTATCATGGATTTGTCTATAAATTAACCCCACCACTCAAGTACTATTATGTGTTACCCCATTTGGGACAAACTCAATGTATCATGGAATATAATAAGAAACATACGCTACAATGACTTGTGTCTTAAACTTTTATCATTTATTTTTTATTTATTTATAAAAATTTATAATTGTTTACTTATACTAATTTGTATAAGAGAAAAGATAATTTTTTCTACATAGGTTTGGTATAATTCACATTTTATGATTTATGAATTTAAATCCTAATAGGCCACTACTTTTTTATGATTTAGATTTTCAAAACATGAGAAATAACATTAATATTATTTCTATAAATAGTAGTTTTTTAATTATTGGATTCTTACTAGAAATTATAAAATGCCCAAAAATAAGTTTTTGGTATCATATGAGATGAACAACAATATTTGAAACATAATTTCTATGTATGGAATGAAATAATATGTTTTATTTAGAATAATATGTACAATACGGTCACAACATATCAAAATGATAATTCTATTTTGATAAAATTGAAGTGAAATATTTCTTAACATTTAATTCTTATGAAACTAAATATTTTTTACACATGGATAAATAAAAAAATATTTACTTTACATGTGGTGAAATAGTGGCCTATAGTAATTAATGATTTCTAACTATATTCTATAGTCACTTTAAGAGAAAAAAGTTTTATATTATCAATTTATTTAGAAAATTTATTATTTCATGATGATATAATGGGAATGTAAGTGTTCATAGATAGAAAACAAAAAATGTATCATGGTGTTCAATCCTAATGACTTAATTATAAAATTAATGAAAAATGAATTTTTTTTTTAAGAGATCTACTCAAAATGAAAAAATGTAGTTTTTTTATCTTAACTATAAGGGAATGAAGTTCTGGAGTTCAGTTTTCTAAGAATATTATATAAAAAAATAAATAGTTATATATTTTTTTTTAAATTTAGTCATATTGATCATTTTGAAAGAGAACATGCTCGATTATTATAAGAATGTATGGTCAAAATTTCATTGGTAATAATCAAAATGATTAAAAGAGGATACAAGAAAATAAGATTTAATCATACCCTCATTGTTAATACTATAAAATAAATAAACTTAACATGCTATATTTATTAATATTTAAAATAAAACAGAAAATCTAAAAGAAGCATAAAAAAGAAATAATAAAAATCCTTTAATAAGGAAAATGATTCATGGTGTATCAGAATGCATTCATAATTGAATATTTTGGTAGTTAATAGAAATGAAATAAGGGAATAAAAAATATTATGTGAATATTCCTAAATTTGTACATTGAGAGAAATGTTTTTCTGAAAAATATAACCATTTATATTTTTTCGAATTAAATTTTTTACCAAAGATTCCATATTCCTCAGACAGTAAAACTAAAATTTTTATAATGGAAATTATTATTTCCAAAAAAAATAACACGAGAGGGAATAAATTTATTAAATTTGTTATACATATCAGAATCTTATCAGTAGATATATAGTGATAAAGGATAATGTTACTGAAAATAAATCTTGACATTTGAAATCAAAATATTAGTTAACTAATGTAAATAATGATAATAAAAAACACATGAAATAGTTATAAATGTCTAAAATTAATTTTCTAGGTTCAAATTTAAATATAGAGGGAAGTATGTATCCCTTTTATAATATAACATATTTTTTTGAAGAATAGAAATGAAATAAAATGTCAGTAGAACAGGTTATCTGTCATTACTTATAAGGAACATTATATGTACGAATTTTAATGTTTGATGAGGAGAATGAATTTTATAAATATATATTGGAATGTTTCTAAATAGGTTTTAGGACATTTTTTCATACTTTTTAAAATTATAAATTATGTTTATAGACATTAATATGGGTTACGAGATTTTGGGGTTTATACCAAGGTCCCATGTAAGTAATTGGGTTGATTACGTACTTATGCATTCCCACCATCTAGATGATACTAGACCACTATAATAGTTATGTGCTTCCATTGAGGATGTGAATCTTTCAATCCACGTCGATTGGACTATGGGTTTTGTATCCATTTAATCAGATGGGAAAAGGATCATTTATCCCCTTCATACGTTTTTTTATTTACTTATAAATTGTCTGTCCGGGTATTTCTCTATTTAATGGGGCCATCCTTCTCTATATTTATGTCCATGGTGGATATCCAATGTACATTGTATTTTTTCATCACTTTTTGATGCGTTTGGAATCACCTGGTTACTCTATCACTCACCTAGTCTTGTCTCTTGTTTTTTTAATCAAGTTTTATTTCATCTTTTATGTGTTTTTTTGGATGCTTAGGGTGATTTATTGGATTATCTATATCTAAAATTACTAGTCAAACCAAAAATCAAAATCAATGGTCTAGGCTCTTAAGACCCTATAGTGGGTGATACCTTCAATTTAACTCATAGTCAATTATTTTATTCATATGCGAGCAAAATGTGGTCAATCCGAATTCAATGTGATTAATAAATTTATGTTTAAATGGAATAGTTCAATTTTACAAAGATAAATTCTTATTAAAAGTTTTTAAGACATTAGTAAATGAAAAAAAAAGAGTTTTTCATAGCAGCATAGTTAATTTTTAATTGTATGTATTCCTTAAATGACAAAATTATTTTTAAATGAGAAAAGTGAAAAACATGTTTGAATTCAAGGTTCTAAGATGTATTTTTAGAACAATCAATTCATTTGATCTCTTTTGAACTATAATATAAATTATATATAATGAAATGGGAAAATTAATAAAATCAATGTGAAATGGGATTGAAAATAGTAGTGAAATATTATCTTCAAAATAAATAATTTTTTTGGATTTTGGTATATAAATATTAAATGACATGAATGGCTTGTGAGGTATTTTATTTTAAATTGTATTATGAAATGTGAATTATAATTTAATTTTTTATATAGGTTTTTCAATGATTTTTTTCATGAAATTAGACATTATTTTTAAATGTTTTGGATAATTATAATTCAATGATTTTGAAAATAGATATTTGGAATGGACTCTATAACATTTTTTATTTTATGGTATATCATATTGTTTGTATTTGGTTCCATATTATTATAATGTATATTGTAAGTTTAATATGACCCCATGGGATGTAGTTATTTTGGTTTTCATGGATTGAAAATGACCCTCGATGTTTACTGTGATTATGGTTAACCCATGGTGAACATATCCCACATGGTACAGAGTGATTATCATTAAATATAGGGTTAACATAAACTCCATGTGGATAATATGGATTCAATAATGTGTATATTATCCTTATAGTTGACTTTGTTTGGACATTGTATGGGTATATTACCCGTGGTCACGAGATAGTTGGCATATACATCATAAACTTATCAGAGACTTACTTGAACTGATAGAAACATGAATATTCGATTACTAAGGTAAAATTGGCCCCATGTTTGGTATGTAATTTTAACAATTTCTTAATTATTTTAAAATAATTTATCATTACTATTTACCTTGAGATCCTTTTCATGAATTTTTTTAACTTATATTTTTTGGTAATCCATTGTTGGTGGCCCACTAAGTTATAATGACACACTGCTCAGATACCATGGAGATCGGGTACCAGATATGACCCTATTATTTTTTGTAGGGATACGTATTGGGAAACACCTTATATTTTTTATGTTTTCTATGTATGTAAGTAATTTAATTGGATGATGGGAAAGATAAGTATATGACACTAGATAGATTTTGATTGTGAGTCTATTTTTCATTTTACTTAATTTTCATTATAACTACAAGTGAATGATACACCCATTGGGAATCTGGTGTATATGTCACATGTGTTTGATCTCACTTTTGATGTTTGGATTACTTGTTGGTTTGTAGGAAGGTTTTCATGTTTATGTGAAGATATTTTATTTTTTTATTTTTATTATATTCTGGACACTAGGGTATCCCCCTCCATGGTAACCGCTCAGGCCCACACCACTTTTTGGCTACCTCTTCCATTTAGGGAGGTGATCCTGAGGTCTTATGGTATTCAGTGATACATAATATTTAGTTCTTCAACTATTATAGGATTTTATAATGTTGTATCTAAGTTGTCTCTTTTAATTTTCATATAGATTGGTCTTGGTAGACTAAATACAAGAAGTGTGATTGATCTTGGTAATGAGATCATTATTGGTTTTTTGTATCCATAGGTGTGATGGAAAACCATTATTTAAAGGGATGAAGAATTTTTTATCCCAACGTCTCACTTTTACATTGACTAATTTCTTTTTTAAGTGGAAAATAAGGATGTGATGATATTGATTTATCATATTACATCTATTTTATGTGTATTGTAAGAGAGAGAATGCATTACTTATCTATTATAGTCGTGTAATATTATTGTTTCATCCAAATTATTCTTATAATTGTTAGTTACCATGGAATAACATGTTCTAGTAAATTTTTTATTTTATTACATTCTACACTTATTTCCAATAGTCATTTATATCTACCAATGTTTTTAGAAATTGATAAGGGTTGGTATTTAATATCTCTAAAACCATTTTTAATGTTTATATGTTTTTATTTGGTGAAAATATACTTTAAAAACTCTTATTATTAATTTTGGTTAATATCATGGTATAAACGAGTTTTAATAAGATGGTTCTGATTAAAAAAGGTGTTAGTGAGCTACATAAGATGTTTTTTACCATACAATATCTGTATAGAATTACATCTATCTAAAAAAAGATTTTAAAATCATATAATGTTTTGGAATTATAACAGGTCAGATAATGAAATACATTAAAATATGAATACATTGGTTTTAAATTGAAAGTCTTTTAAAATAATGTAAAATATGAACTGATTCGGCCTTTAGGGGTCATGGTGGTGATTGTCCTTTATTCTATGACGCGAAAAAATATTTGAGTGGTTTTTTGTGATGTTTTAGAGTACCAAACCTCAATCAAATATTATTTTTTGATTACTATAATTATTATCCATCAAATAAACTCTTAGGATTTATAGGTCTAGTTTATTTTGAACATTAGACATATAAATACATCAAGTTAAATATAGAAACATAATATTTATTATAAACACCACAATGTGATCCTAACTCTCATTGATCATCATAAACTACTTATGATTTCATATAGAAATACATAATCAAACTGGTGACCTAGAACACCTAATAAGGTCATAGAAATTGTAATAAATATTAACTTAAGATTCATAAAGATTAACATTATATCATAAATAGGTTGATTGATAGCATAGAGATGTGGCTTGATCAACTAATTTAATATGACCATTAACATATGAAAAAAAATAGAAAAGATGATATCATATACAAAGTTAAGTGGAAAATCATAATAAAATGATCCTAATATGGAAAAAGTCTCATGGAGGATTGTGTTTACTCTACATTCCCATAAACATAGTGGAAAAGTCCAATTTTATATAACATTTTACCCTTAATTTCATACATACAGTATCATGAGATATAAAGATTTATACATTTCATTAGAGAGAAATATAATTTCATTATGTCATGTGAAATAAATTAAATTCATATATATGAGTTCCACATAAGGAATATAATCCATGAAAAACATAAGAATGATTCAACCATTGATAAGGAAGGGAGTTTCATAATTATGACTCAAGGCATAACTGAAGGCTAAATCATGAGGATTCCAAGAGAATATAGATTTAAATCATTTTTATTTTTTATATATGTAAAATAAATTGGTTGTAAACACACTTTTAAAATATATATAATTAGAGAGAATGATCTATGATAATAAAGAATAAAAATATATCTCTAGGGTATTGCATTATGATACTAGTAAATAATATTTTTTAAAAAGAAAATTACTTAATTTTTTTATATAAAACCTTGATTAAACTAATAGTTTTCTCTATAAAATAATGAGCGATTTATAATAATTTCATGTTTCAAATATATTGAGTGGTATTGGTTCTTGACATGATACAAGAAATGGAAAATCAATGCTAATTTATTGTTACATAAATTTGGGAATTTAAATGTGAACAATATTTATTACCCTCAATAATGAAAATATTAAAAATCTATGAATAAATATAAGTGATATATATACATTAATATATGATGTTCATAAGAATAAAATTTCATAAAATGGAAAAAAATGAGAAATTATAATCAACATGTAACAAAAGAGGTACAGAAGATCCCTAATAACCGAGCTAAACCTTGATTTTATAAAAACTGTAAGAAAAGAAAATTATATGTATTAGTATATCAATATTATTACAAAAAATGTATAAATATTCATGGTATGGAGAAAAATAATTACACTATATAAAATTAATCACGGTGAATAAAATATAATTTATCTCAAAGTAAGGAATTGGAGATAAAAACCCTTATATGGTATACATTTTTTTATTCAAAACCCATAAAAAAATAAAATTATATAGAAATATGAATATCTATAAATATAAGAGAATAATGATTATAAAAATTGTAGGTTATCAGATAAAACTTTACAATAAGTCATGTCATATAATTTGAAATTTTTCACAATGGGAGAGAATTGAGATAATAAATCCACATAGATTATGAAAAAATCTAATAAAATTATCTTTAAAGAGATATATCATGAAAATAAAGTAAAATAACATAAATAAATATAATCTATGACATGAATAATCTAATTGTAACTATATATATTGTTACCCAAGATAAATATGACATAAATAATAGATTAATCTCAAGATTTAAATATTATATATCACAAATAGTTACATATCACAAATAAAGAACTGTTTACTGTAATGGAAATTATCTACATAAAAGTATTATTCTAATAAATGTGAAATAATTTCACCATGATCATCTTAATTTGGATCATGTTATAAACAATTAATATGACATAATCATTTCCATATAATTTTGATTGAAAATATAAGAAAGGGGTGAACATAGACATTCAACTGAAATAATACATATCAAAATGGATCGAAAACAAGGGGATGGAATAAATGTCATAATAAAAGATAAAAAACATTGTATATTAACAAAAAAATCATGAAAATTAATATAATATCATAAAAATGATCATTATGGTAGGATAAAACACATTAATTAGATCAAAACCCCTCACAATAATCATAGATAATGTGATCGTGATATAAAAGTACAAGATATTTTTATAATATGGTATGATCATTAAATAATGAAATTTAATTGGAATAGAATAAATCATGAAAATTAATCAAAACTTATGGAACATCATGGAAACATGTCACAACCACAATAATATAAAAACATTTGTGAGATAATTAAATATTCTCAGGCTTATGTGAACAAAAAGGTTATTTCCATGTTTCAAAATTAATGAAAACCAATTATTACCACCCCTATATAAACTATCTCAGAATGTCCATTCTTGATAATAATAGTAGTTATAAAAAAATACAATGCATTTTATGGTGATATATGACTCCACCAAACTTCATTTATACATATTTGGTCCATATACAACCAATCATTGTCATCTCTTAAATAATACAAGAAAAGATGATGGGTTTGAAAAACATATAACATAAAATGAACATTAGACATAATTATATATATAAATTTAATTCTGTAACATAATTTAATAGAATGTATGTTGAAAATATCACTTCTTAGAATATATATAATTTTAAGATAATGAAAACAAAATGATGAAAGTATTTTTTGTAACACTTTGTTCTCATCATTGTAAAATTAATTATTATGACTCCCTTTTCAAAAAGACACCATTTTTTAATATAAAATAAAATGATACCTATCATGAAAATTATCCTGGTCAAAAAACCTTTTCCCCTAAAAATAATGAAATAACATCCATCAATATGGTAATTCCTAATAAAAAATCTTAATAAAAATTATGTAAATCGACCTACCAAGTACCTTGGCTAGATTACATGATGATTTTATCACATTATATACTCCTATAAAAAAAATAACTAAAATAATATTCTATTTTATATCCTTTCTCATAATAATTAAATTTTTATAATCTGTTTTACAATTTTTTATCATCATTTATAATGTATTATGGCCATAGAGCATTAAAAACATTAATTATTTTAAACATGCTTAATAATTTAGATATAATTAATCACCATTTTATTAATATATAATTTTTAAAATAAAATGAATATTTTCGAATATATAATATACATTTATTTAAAATTCTATTATAGCATGAAATAATTTTTTGGTATGATGTGTTAAAATGGAACCAATGTTGACTTATTTCTGTGATTTTAATCAACTAAAAATTTACTTTAATAATGCGTTAAATATATAATATAATATTTCCATGTCAATATAAAAATAATATTATTATTATTATATGATATTAATTTTATTTTTCATGTTTCCATATTCATCCATAACATAGTTTTATTTCATTGTTCATATTGGTTGTTAAAATGGCCTAAAATTGAAACAGATTAACTCAATTGATAATTTTGTTTAAGGAGTTTTTGACATTATAAATTTATAAATGAATAATAATGATATTAATTTTATATTTTATAATGTTGACCTGTATTTAATGTTTTTTAGAAAAATATTAAAAACAAGAAGAAAAATAAAAATTGATTCATTAAGGAGGTAGTAGTTCGCACAAACACATGATGGGTGTTCATTTGTTTTTATATGTCAATGTAAATGGAAATATATGTTTCGTAAAACTAATATAAAAAAATATAGATATTATAAATATATTTAACTCTTCATATATTTATGATGAAAATATATTTGAGTGATTAATATTAAGGATGAAAACATAAGAATGAGGTAATACTTATGTGGGAGATTTGATCATTCCCTAGAATACTTTGAGGCGTTGAAGGGATTAGGCTAAAATAATTTCACTAAATGAATACTTTCATTCAATTGGTTTATAGTTATAGTTAAAATAAAATATATTAAGGTTAAATTTTAAGGGTTCTTATTTTCTTTCTGAATGTGTGTTAGTGATACAATTTTATATGAGGGGAAGGGGAACTATTATAAACACCCTATATATTTTAATAATTACAAGATTTTAAATATCAATTACCCCACTGATTTGAAATAATCAAGTGTTCGGTATAGTTGGGTTGATCATGTACCAACCAGGTATTTCAAAACATGTTTTAAAAATATTTATAGGGGTTTTATAGTAATGTTTTTATAGTTTACTGTTTCACTTTTAAACTGGGTATGAATTTTTTTATCTTTGGGATTTTATGTGTTATTATACATACAACATAACCTATATAAAAAATTTTCTATGATGGAAATAAATTTATCATATAATTAATAAAAATTAATTTATATATATTATTATATTTAATTGAAAAATAAAACATATAATTTTTATAAAAATAATTTTTGTAGTAAAATTACATGTAAACAATTATGGATTCTTAACCTTATTTATCAATAATTTAAAATTTAGTAACTATTAATATATTTATTTAAATTATTATAAATCGTATTATATTCATTATTTAAAATATTTTAATATACCTTACTTATATTAATTTATCTATATTTATTACTGAATAAATTTAAAATGATCTTTTAAACATTATCATGGTAATTACTATCAATCCAAAATATATAAATTTTATAACCAATAATTAAAACATAAATATTAAAAGATATTAAATCTTTATTCTAATATATAAAAATGGTTTTATCAAATTGGTGTTCTATGTCTAAGGAAATTATTCAATATTTTACTGTATGTAACAAATAAAACCTCATTTTTTCCAAGGGTATTTTTAAGCATGAAGTTATATATATATAACATAATTATAGATGTTATGCATTCTAATAAAATTTATAATATTATAATTCATTATATTAGAGTAATGTGACATTAAAAAAATTCCAAAACCAAATGTAATCTTGTTTAAATTTAATTTTATAAATATATGGATAATAGATTTCATAAAATGTTACCAAATATTATAAAAAGATATTAACAGTTTTTATCAATATATAATGAATTTTTAAATGTTTAAAAATTCATGGTAATATCTATCGTGGATATAGAAAAAGATTCAAAAACATATATTTTATATAAAAGCAATGTTATTATAAATATTTATATTTTAAAAAAAATTCTCCTAAAACCCGTCAATTTCATAAGAATCTCTAAAATACATCCTATGCTAATTTTGTTCTGAGGTATTCAAAAATAAATTTTACATTATCATATTCAAATTATAAAGTTTTTAATTTTATCTTTTTAATATAAATTTTAAATTATAAAGAAATCAATATTCATTTAAAATAACCATTACAATATTAACACCTATTAAATATTTTCCATCTAAAGGTAATGAATATTATTGATTTTCCATCCTTGTGTTAATTAAAACATTATTAATAAGTTCTTATTAATATGTTTTTTCTATTTGGTGAAATGTGTGATAAAAATTAAAGAAAAAATATAGATTTTAAAGGATTTAAAATATAGTATTATTACTAAACACACCTTTTAAAAAAATTAGTGCAAAATATGATATTTAACTTAATTAATGCATTTTTTTCATCAAAAACATAATATTTTATTAATGTTTATTCAAAGATATTTAAAATTTTAGAAAAAAATTATTATTATTTATTTCCCATGAATTTATACATATAGAATAAAATATTTATTTAATAGTATATAGAAAATATAAATGAGATATTTTTGTATAACATTAAAACACAATGAAGATAAATTTACATAGATCATTTGTCTCTTATTATAATGCTCTCTTCACATGTGCTTATAATCATTTGGGAATTGATATTTCCTTAGAAAACTACTTGGAATTTACAGTCATTAGAAAACGTATAATGAAACGGGTCTTAAGGAACTGTGAGTTGTATATTTGATATGATATTTGTTTAGAGTTTTAAGGAAATTTTTAATGGGATGTTTGTATATGGTAATTTGGAAGTGATCCAAATTTATAATTGAAATAAAAGGCACTTATGGGAATTCCAATTACAAATCGAGGATAACATTCTACTATTTCTTTTAAATTTGTCTTAATAAATAGAAATAATGGATTTATATTTGTATTTGGTTGAATAGATTCATAAACAAGGCTTTCTAAACATTATTTAATCATGTTATATTATATTTACCATTAGTTTATTGTATTTTTATTATTATATTTTTAAATTAGTTAATGTGATTTAACAAAAGTGGTTTTATGGTAAATTAAAAATATTAGATAACATATTCTAAAAAATATTGGATTTTTAGAACTTAATATAACCTTGATTTAATCTAATTCATTTTCTAAATATTATAATATTAACTTTTAAATTAAGGCATGTGATGTGTTGAAATACAATTTTAGTGGTAAAATAAAATTTTGACCATTACAGAATCTTAATATTTTTTTAGTTATTAAAATTTAAGTTAATGTCTATATAATTATTTATTTGACCATAAATCATTTAATATTCGTAATTTATATGATTTTATTAAAAAAATCGATATAAATTACATGATATTAATAAAATAATAAATATAAATAAGTTTTTCACCATTATCATGGTAATTATAATTAAAAATAATAATAAAAATTATGTACCTAAAAAATAGTTTGTTTTAAATAATATTAACCATATTTTGTAATATATGAGAAAAATTTTATAAAATCATCCTTCTGTGCGTAGTAAATGAATTTTATCATTACAGTATGTAACGTGTAAAACCCTGTTTGAATGAAAATTGAATTTTATAGATTAAATTTTATGTACAGGTAAAATATATTAGTGTTATTTATTATAATGATATTAGAAATATTATTATTTATCAATGAAGAGTTGTTTTATAGTGAAAAAAATGTGTTACCTGAATTTTCCACATGGTCCAACATAATTACAGAAATAGATGAAAAACAGTGTTCATAATATATAAGATGATTTTGTAAAATGATATTAATAATTTTAATAAATTTAAAATAGTATCTTAAAATTATTTTTTATACTTACATATATATATATTATATGTTTTTTTTAACAAACCTTCAATTCATATAAAAGTTACAGTATTAGAAAAATCAATACTTTCATTATTCGCCAAAAATTTATTATTTTATTAATGTACACAAAATTTAAAAATACCTAAATTTTGATATAAATAATTACAAAATTTTGTTCAATTTATTAATTTGAAATTATAAAAATTTTAAATTAAATTACACTATAATTCCACAAGGTTTGGAATAATAATATTTTTTAAAAATGTGTTATTTTATATTTAAAGTCTCTATATTCTTATTTAGTGTCAAGAAATATCTATTGAATGGATGATTAATTATTTTCATGTATATTAATATTGTATATAAATGTTACATGAGTTCATTTTTATATAGGAAAACATAACTGGAAATAAAAAAAATATTAAGATTAAAATGACTTTTATATTAATATGAGTATTCAATTCTATAACGTCCCTGGCCCTAGAATCCCGAAGTCGATGCAATAAATTGTTACGATGTAATAGATACAAGTTAATATCTTCCCAAACGAATGATCAGTTTCTTAATCCTTGTAAACATAATACATCATGAGTCCTGTATTATAAATAAATTCACTAATTACTACATTTTTCATTCTTTTCTTGATAACATTGTTCCATCTGGTATATCCTGGCATATCATTCCATATTACACTTCTTGGAATCATGGGATGACTAAAACATGTGATAGGGGTGAGATAAGATGACCATTAAAGGAATACATACAAAAAAATCCAACATGAACAAGCATAAATAATTATGACATAGTGATTAACTGAAACACATGTAATTTAATAAATAACCAATGTATAATATGACAGGAATAGAAGATGATAAAATAATTAATTTTAAATAATCACATTAGAATGAAACATAAGAATTTATATTATACTAATTGAATAATCACATTGAATATCAATAGTTAATATCATAAAAATGGAATGAATAGTGCTTACATCTGAAACATACTATCGATGCCTCGACCAAGACATCTGAAAATAAATTGTTATGGCTTCATCCAAATATATATTTGAAAATAAATGGGCAAGGACTATAATAATTCCTTATCTAGTTTCTCCCATGAGACTTATTTATCTGTCAATAGGGTATATAGCAGGCCCCACCCGTCACATACAAAGTCTAATACATTCCTTGTATGAAAACAGTGAAAGATAAAAAAACATAAACATTTATATTAAAAAACTAAAATATGAAATGTGAATACATTACCATAAAATATAAATTGTTTTAAAATAGCACATCTACAATAAAACTAAATCATCAATTATTCAATGTAATATGGTAAATGATATCATACGAGATCAGCTTAAATTAAGCTTAAGATTCAATAGAGAATTTTGACATAGATGAAAATACTCTAATAAAATCCATAATTTTTAATATATAAATACACCATTTTGTTTTGAAAAATCATTATTTAAAATTACACATATTTTTAAAATAAATAATTATCATTTAAAATATTTTTCTAAATAAGTAAAGGAAGATTTAAAATGTTAAGGTGTTATGGATTTGGAAGAAGTGACTCATGATGTATAAGTTAAAAAAATTCCTTCAGTATTTTTTGTTAGATATGTATAAAATGACCTTGTTTAGAAAATGAAAAAATATAAATTTTAACAAATTTTGAAAAAGTTAAATGGGATTAAAATGAATTTAAATAATCATTTGATAATCTTCAAAACAGTATCTAAAAATTTTTTAGAAAACATGGACATAGAGAAAAATATGTGATTATTAAATATTTAAGCATTCAAAGTGTCTCATACCATAATGAATATTTAATCATAATAAAAAATGAAATAATTAAACTTAAAAAAATATATTAAATATGATGATAATAAATTAACTAATTACAACATAAATCAAATGTGTTGTATATACACCTCCTAAAAAAAGGTGATTTTATAACTTTAAACTATGCCTCAATGAAGTGATTGAGACAAAGTCCCATTACTCGTAATTTTATTTGATTTAAAGTGAATTATCATCCTATATAATAGTTTAAATGTGGTTATTAACTTATACCAGAACAATATGGATATTTATTATATCATATTTCATTTTTATATAGTATATTGTTTCCCATTTTTTAACAATCTCCCCTTGTTTTTTTGTTAATTGCTTAGTTTTTTTAGTAGGTTTTGACTTTTTACTATTAATGAGATCATGATTTAATCACCTCCATAATTTAAATAATTATTTAAATATCATATATATTCTAAATATATGTATTCCTAATGGATCATTATACTTAAATATAAGAAACAAAATGCATCATTCATAGAGATATTGGTCGTATGTATGCAAGAATGCTACTTCCATTTTTTTTGTATTTAAAAGAATGAAATGAAATTGATGTATATTATAATTCAATTATTATATTTATTCAATTTTTGTCAGATAATTTCATTAAAATAATCCTTAATATATTCAATTAATTGGGATAATTAATCATATTGTTTTGAGGGGGAGGTAGTCTACACGTTCACAAATGAAGTTATTGTATTTACAAAAAAATATAAAGCATGAACGTTCGTGTTATTTAATAATTAAATAAGAATATATAAATCATAAATATAATATATATCTTATAAATATAAAATTTAATTCATAATTATCAACCATTAGAGTTGGTAAAGGATAAATTAAGAACATCATTTCATGAGGCAGTAGTTCACTATATACAAAATGGTAAGTTCATTTCCCATTAGATGGATGTGTGTGTAAGTGTAGGTAAAACCATTAATATTAAAAATGTAAAAATATATTTAATATAGTGAGTTTATTATTTAAACATGAAACAATAAGAAATTAAGGAGTGGAGAAAAATAAACTAAAGCGATTGTTGAATAACATTACATCATTTTCGGGTAACTCCTTTAGAGTTATACCAAAATAATTCCATGGATGGCTTTTTTCCCCATTGGAGGCCACTAAGATGAGGTTAGTGATTTTAGTATAATATTTTTATAGTACATTTCCTATCCAAATTGTTTCTAAATTATAAATTAAAGTGAAGAAGAGTCTCCAATTTATAAGTGGGGATGGAAACTCTTTGAATTCGCCAAATTAGTAAATTAATATAAATTATTTTTCTATATTGAATGGCTCAAAAATTATTTATTTCAAATATAAGTATATTAATTTTCCAAATAAATTCATAAAAATAAGAAATAAATATTTTTTACTATTTTTAAAATCTGTATCTTTTATCTCTATCCCTAGTTGATGCTTTATAATTCTTATAGTGATATCATTTCACTTACGCACTGAGGGTTAATGTAATTACAATATAATTACAAATGACCAATAAATGAGTAATTTATAAACATTTAGGACCATTACAAGTATTTTTTATGAATTTTATATTTTTTTGAATTTTTATTCATTTAATAAAATATTATTTACTTTAAAATATCAATATTGTAAAATTTAACATTATTTATTATTGGACTTTTTAAAAATATCATAACAGTAAGATGAATTAAGATGAATAAATCTAAAACAAAATTATCAATTCAAATATATCAATAAAATACATTTATGACATTAATAATATCAATTTATATTTATTTTATTACTTCTAATGTCATTACATTTCTAATTCTATTAAATTAACAATTACTGCATCATCATTGTTCAATCTTTTAAAAAATTATTTATTCCATAAAAATATAAAAAAACTATCATTATAAAGATAAAAAATTTATATTTCCAATCAATATTTATGGTCTAAAATTTTCTATTAATTAACATATATATAAATATAATACTTATTAATAACTAGAATGTGACAAATTGGACATCCCTTAGAATAAAGTGAAATAAAATCCTATAATAAATCCATGTGGCACCAATAAGCCAAAAAATTGTCCCAATGATGAATTAGGTCTAAATAAATCTTAATATAAAATTAGTACAAGTGTTGTGATAATTTTATGGCCTTTATACTATTTTTTACCCATAATTAACTAATTTACCTTCAATCGTGGTTATTAAAATATTACTAAATTTAAACTCCATCAACACAAAAAATAAAAGAAACCTATTTACATAATCTAGATCCACTTATTAAAAATATAAAATAATATTTTTCTAAATTAAAAACACATAATTTAAAATAATTAATTTGAAATTAATCTCATTGACGGAACGACAAGACATGTCTTTAAAGTAAAATATTCAAAAGATGTAAATGTATTAATATTAAATTTCAATATAAAAGTGATTATGATGACCAAATTTGGATTAAATGATTAAAAAATAATCTAATTTTACATTAAATTCAATTAATAATAAAATTTAACACTATATTTTATTTTGGTGAATAAATTCATTTTAAATTAAAATTTAATAATTTTCACAATTTTTCAAAACAAGAAACATAACAGAAAAATACCAATAATTAAACCAAAGAAAATTATTATATCCTACATTAAAATAAGATGTATATTATTTCAAGTAAATCATATAAACATGTCATAAATTTTATTTGAAATAATTTTTCCATTAAAATGCGGTAAAACTAATTTTATAAAAATATAGGTTTTTATGTGTGATATTGGTTTTATTCTTATTTTTTCTATCATATAAATTATGTAAATATCCAAAATATTAATTGAATATATAAAATATATATTTCATTAATATCATTCAATAAGAGTAAATAGTTTAATTTATTAAGATAAAATTCCTTTGTGAGCATAAAAATAGTTCTTTATATAAACATTTCAGGTATAATTAGGTGCTTCTTGTATTCATTTATAATTAATTTGTAACCAATTAATTCATCCATATATTTTTATAAGTTAGTTAATACTATTAATAAATTAAAACTTAATACTATTCTTAACTTCCAACTTAACGTCTAGGTTATATATTGTTGTATTAAATAATTATATTTTAATAATATATTATTGTTCAGTTAAACTTTAACATCAGTGTAACAAAAGACAACTCATTGTTTTTTGTAGTAGAAGCATAACATGGTTTTGAATATAAATAAATAAAAAATAAATTTATTTATTTAGAAATTAAAATATTGTAAGGTCTTGGTGTGTTGCATTCTCCCCTCCATCAATAAATTATTTCTTCGGAATTTAAATTCGATTTCAAAAACTAGGGGTCAAAATATATTTATTGATATCCCGCATCAAAAAAATGATTAATGAGACATCCAATTTAAAATAAATAAAGGGATTTATGAAGTTCATTTGATATATCACATCCACTACAACATAATCATATACTATTGGAAGTTTAAACCAATGTGAATTGTTTTTATGATGGTTTCCAAAAAACACTATTAAAGTTGGTGTTGACATCCAACTCATGTCAGTTATTTCCATTTTTCAAAGGTTTCTAGGAACATTCACATGTCATTTGTTTAGCGGTGGTTTTTGGGTTATTTGACCACCGTTAAAAAATTGACATTATATAGTGGTAGTTTAAACAACCATGAAAAATTTTATCTTTAGGGGTGCTTTAAACTGCCGCTAAATACCACTTTTAAATAAAACTAATACAGCAAAAAAATCTATATCCCTTGAACAACCAAAGAAAAACATAAACCACTATATCATAACAAAATTTATCTATCCCAACTCCAACATCCATTGAAAATATCACATTTCAAGTACATTAGAAAAAATATATTATCTAATAATGTCACAATACACATGATCAAAAACAAAATATAATCAAGGGGATCAATAAGTTTGTAACCATAACCTTTTATTTAATTACAAAATAATGTTTCATAAGTTTAGTTTGACATAATCAAGGAAGCCAATGTGAACCCCAATCACTTCTCGATGAACTTTTCTCAACACCCTCTTCTTTTGCCTCTCCACTTCCGGCTACCGGCACCTACATGAGAGTTATATTGAAAATTAAATTGTTTTTCATATTTATATTTAATCATAAAATGAATAAATGTTTTTTGTACTATATGATTTTTAAGTTTTGAGATTTACCTACTCACTACCAGTCATCGATGCAATATAACAGGGGACAGATCTAGTCATCCTCTAATGCAATTCATCCAACACTTTTAGTAGAGCAATGACCTTTGCATATTTCATCTTTATATGATCCCTATATACTGGATTTTTCCTTTTTAGGGAAACAAAATCCATATACCCAAATAATTCAACAACATCATCTATTAGGACCCCGTTACTTTAAAAATATTCATGTAAAAAAATAGAAATGATAATTTATGCATAGTACTAGGAAACAAAATATATATAGTTATGATAATTAATGAATGCACATATAAAAAAGTGGTTCATAAATGAATGGATGAATTCCCGTACAATAGTTTTGTCCTTCAATTATGTTAATTTTTTGCTCCATAATTATTTCATGTAATTAATCCACCCTTGTAATACTAATGTTTTCTATATCATGATGGAAAAAATGATTTTTCTTCTTACTATTGATGGGATTAAATGTTAGAGGTAAAATATTCCACATCATCACCAATATCATACAAGTGTCTTTGTTTTAGGTGAATGATTGAACTCCACCATTTATCCCTGAATTTTTTCACACAATATACCATTTTTATTGTGATGATAATATATACGGATCATGTAATTCAAAGTCACTAAAATCTATAAATAAAGAGATGTTCATAAAATTAAATTTAAGGAATCTATTTTAACACCCCTAATAATATCAACCTAGTTTAATATGAATAAAACAATTGAAAAATTTCAATGGTAGTTTAATTCTATAATATCAGTCAACAATCCCTAGAATTACACTTCTCTAAATGTAGATATAAAAATATTTTTTATTCAAACCCTATTTTTGATATATAGTATGAAATTTAAATCCATCCATATTGTAAGCGTCAAACATTCTAGCCTATTTTAGAGAACATTGATCCAAACACATAAAATCTTCAAACAAGTTTGCTAGATTATTTGAATTCATGATCTAAAAAATGTATCATATATTATTATATTTACAAAATATATGTTTCAAACTAATATTCCTACTAATTGTAATATTTTTTAACATATACATCATGTAAACCATTCAAAAAGCTATTTGTTTATATCTTTTGTTATATATTTCTAATTTCGTGTTCGGTTTCTCATTTGTCTCATTTTTTGTATCCTATTCTCTACAAAAAAGAATCTACAATGTCACTATTCAGTAGCACATATCATTGTTCCTATAATAATTCCTCTTTATTTAGTTTAACATTGAATCTACTCTTAACTGATTATCCAATAGTATGAATGATATTTGATTTCTCATATAGATGAGATTAATTTGACATGTCATCAACACATCTAAATAGATTGAATCATGTCTCAATATCATCCATGAATCTAAAAAAATTAAAAAAATCCTATGTAAAATAGTCTTCTAAAATAGAGCCTTTAAGTTGAGCATTATGTTTAACATATGAGAGAAAATTCCCAAGATATTTGTGAAACAGAATAAATAAAACATAATTTTGAATTTAATGATGTGCCGATAATTTATTAAATAATATGAAAAACATATAAATAAAGTTCTTATCAATTGTATACATCCATCAATAATGTACAGGGCCTCCTAATTTTTCTTCATCAACCAAATTCATAGTTAAATACACCATGAAAGTCAAAATTTATGGAGGAAATATCATCTCATATTCACAAAGTGACAAGAAAAATCTCTCCATAAGGTTTTCAAGATAAAATGGTTATATACTTTTCTCATATAGTTTTCTAAAAAATGGGTAAAATTGGATTTTATAGTTTTACCCTTTTCTATTAATATTGTAATCAATTCCAATGTTATTAACTATTGTAACAAAATAAGTGAATCATGAATTTTAAATCCATGTAACCTATATTGATTTAAGTCAACTCGTCTTGAGGGTTATGTGAATACCCATCAAATATATTCACATGTTTAAAAAATTGAAGTATTTTTATTTATCCACATTTTTTATTGAAAATTTTACCAGATAATACATTTGAATTCTCATCTTGCAATAGATAATACTTTACGTTCATTGTTTGTAAGTACTTCTGAGCATTGATATGCTCCTTTGATTTTCCATGATCATTTAGAAATGTGAAGATCAAACTGTTGAAATCATTGTTATCTATATTCATAAAATCAATATTATGATGCAATAAATTAAATTCCCAATAGGGAAATTTGAATAATATACCTTTTAATCAATTTTTTCATTCCGATTTCACTTGATGATGCACTTCGAACTCATTTACCACTATATTTAAAATGATTTACCTTCCCAAATTATGTTTCAATATTTCCATGTTGTTCCAATATTTCAAAACCTATCAATATCTTTGTAGGTAGTTAATGATCAAAAGATCCATTTAATTTTAACATGTTCAAATAAAATCTTTTAGATGCATTGATAAATATTTGATGACACAATATACACCATTTTTTACTGTCAGATAGTCATTTGGGATCCAAATAAATGTTACAAATAGGGAAATATATACACATGTATTTATTCCCAACATCCTTATTCCAATGTTGAGGGAAGTCACTAATGGTCCACATTAAAGAAGCATTCATTTTGAACATTATTCTATAAGATGCATCATATGTATCCACGCTATTTCTACATAACTCCTTCAATTATTCAATTATAGGATAAAAGTATACATCAATTTCATTTCCACGCATTTTTTCAATATTAATCATTGAAATTATAAAATATTTTTGTTTCATAGATATCCACATAGGTAGATTTAATGGATCAAAAAAACTAGCCAAAGGATATAAATACTACTCATAGTCCCAAATAGGTTGAATACATTGCAAACTAAAAAAAATCACAAATTACAATGATCAAATGAAAAATATTATTGTATTGAATCTAATTTATTACATGATTTTGAATTTCTTGGATGTCTCATTATCCCATCATTTTAATTATTTATAGAATCCCACTTCATTAACTTGGCAGTTTTCTATGACATGAATAACTTTTCAACTGACGCTTCAATGGAATGTAATGAAAACTGTTTTTAGGTGTTTTCCTTCTATATTAGTTCATAGTTGTATGTTAATTTAGGCTTCCAACATCACCCATTGACTATCATATGGAAGAAGAAATTTTTTTTAAATCTTGTCTTCTTTTATCTTATCCCCAATACATCATACAACAATTAAGATTGGCATGCATCTTTATAATTCAGACCATGATTATTGACATATTTTTTCAATTCATAAAAAGTCTCGGGTATCTTAGATTCAAGAAATGAAACTTGCAACAATTCCAATATCATGTACATCTTCTTGTTTTCAATTCCAGATAGGCATTTGATGTGGTAAAACTTCTATAAAAAATAATGTTTTCAATATTTGAAACCTCCACGATACAACTCTTTATTTCCATCATCAAATAACTGTGAAATATAATTGTATACTTAGTGAAGTACTATCTTAAATTAGTCTCCAAAAATTCAAGGGTATGATCCAATGGTATGTTATAGTCTTGATCTTGTTGTTATATAGTCCCAAAAACAACACTTTCTATGTTTCTATATATATCACCTTAACTGGTTGTTTTGATATGTTTTGATGTTGTAATTTTTTCTCACATCACTGAATTCTTCATTTATAAGGTTTTTCATTTCATTTTCCATTTTTGATGAATTTGGGAGCACTTTTTGGAAAGTAACATCAGTTATCATACATTTTGTAACATTCTATTATTTATACCAAATACAAGACAAATATTGAGCAGGGAATTTCATCAATAAAAAGTGTTTACTAAATACGTATCTCTTAACCCATATTCTATGTTTACATTTTGGACATAGACATCTTATTTTTCTATTAAAAGATCAATTGTAAATTGAAAATTCTAAAAACACCACCAAGCCCTTAGGATAATGAGGTTTGTTCCTCAGTAATGTGATCAATATATTTTCCATATATATCACAATGTCTCTACACATTATTAAAAAACTTAAAAACATTGTATTATTAAATAAGAAAATAGATAAATGTAAGTGAGAGAAACATAACCTAGCTAGTCATATAAAGAGTTATATAGGTACGAAAATAGTCAAATAAAAAAAATCAATCCTGAATAATATTATGTAAAATAGAATCAAGATAAATATCATACAATCATTAAGAAACACGTAAAGATTAATCAATAAAAATCATCCCCTCAATAGATCACAAGTCTCCTTGGAAGTAACTATAGTCACATGAGGCTTAACACAGACTCAGACCTTTATAAAAACATTACTCTAAAACTGTTAGTCGACCTTCCATAAAGTTCATCAGAATCCAATCCATTTTCACACCATTTGAAAACTAAATTTAAATTTTTCTTTCAAAATCAATTATCAAACCACATCGTGAAAAAAATCTATAAATCTAACTTTTTCCACAAAATAACTTTTTAAGGAAAGAGACCCATATTTAATGGAAGTCAACTACTATTAGACCATGAGATAGAATAGATATATTTACATGGTCCACCGATACACATTTTTATGATAAATATAATATTTTATCTATTAAAATCTAATGAAAAATCCATAAAAATGATATTTCTTTATCTTTCCTTCTTCCATATCCATCATTCAACTTAAGGATACTTACTTAGATCTTTTAAACTCAAGATCTGATATAAATTTCATTAAAAAAATATAGTGACTACCAATAATAAATGATCCTAGAATAAGAGTAAACAAGATAATAATAAATTTAAAATATGAAAATAATATAAATAGAAATATTTATATTACTACAGAATAATACATGCTTTCATGTAGAGAGAAAACTATTTAACTATATATTAGAGAAAATTTTTAGCATCACACCCACTACCAAAAAACCTAGTTTGAATGTGTGCTTATAAATAAATGAAATGGGATTGTAATTGGAGTTTTAAAATTTCAATAAATGCACCATATTTCAGGTTTATATAGTTCCCAAGATGATAATGTCCACACAACTAAAATCCCCATGATGAAAAAATAAAAATTCTATAATACACATTCGGCATCATAGGATAACTACTCTATAGTGCCTTCGAAATTTGGTCTAAATCGTTTGGAAGCCATACCACATTCTGGTGGGGCTCTACCTACCTAAAACCCCTAGTGATAACACCTTACAAGTCACACCAAGAGAGATTATTATCTAATGAATAGTATATATCCACTATAACATGTCTCATTTTATTTAGTGAACTGGTCTTAGACATTCAAATAATAACTAAAAAATAATGGCTTAAAAATTAAAGAGTTTTTTTATTAAAATTACATAGATACTAGAATATTTAATGAGATTAGTGATATAAGATCTGTATTTATAATTGTGGTACTGATTAAAAATAAAAAGGCGGATATTGAGGATCCCTTTATATATAAGGAAATAGAAGTGCCCTTAGGATTATTTTTTCCATTACCATTATTTTAATAAAAATTGAAAACAATGGATAAATTTATTTTATAATTATTTATTTCATTATTAAAATAATGGAGAAATATTAGTAATTGAGGGAGGAAGAGTATATATAATGAGGATGGTGATGACTCAGTGAGAATGAGTAACTATGCTGAGAAAAATTTAGAACCTCTATGATGATTTATATAGGATAATTATGATTGAGGGAGTTCCAAGGATAATTCACGAATGATAATTATAGTTTTGAGGGTTTAAAATAATTTATATATGTTATAGTTTAATTACTTCCAAGGATACTTGGAGGTTACGTATAAAAGTAAATGTATAATGTGCTTTTTAAATGAGAAAAGGATAATTAAAAATGATTGTGTTAACAAAAAACACCGTAGTTCATTTTTAGTCTAGTGTGTGTTAGAAAGGTAGAAAAACACATTAAATGGATTTTTGAAAGGATTCCTATATTCAAAAATATTTTCTAAAATATTTTAAAAAGTAAATAGAAGGAAAATTATAATTTATGAAAAAAGATCATGTAGTGAAAAAATGAACCACATTATAGTGGTAGTAAAAAACATTAGTTCAATGGTGCCACATTTTTTAATATGGTTTTTTTAGATTAAAAATTACATATGAAGAACAAGGATTAGTTTTCCACCATGACATGGTACATGATGTTCTGTATCCATAGTTTTCTAATATATAATACTGAGGAAAGGTTCATTAATTATCAAATTTATAGAAGATGTTGAAGGGATTAAATAGAAAAATTGAAAAGAGAAATGAGAAAATATTGGATAACATGCCATGGAAGACCTATTAATATATTTTCAGAATAACTATTTGAAATGGAAAGGCTTACTGTTTGAATTTTGGTTTTCAAGAGAGTTGTATAAGGATGGATAAAGTTGGATGATGGTTATCCTCTAAACTATAGTTCATATTAAGGAGAGTATCATGAATCTGAATCAATGAAGAAAACTTATAGTTGAAAATAGTTATAGGAATTTAAAAGGGATTTTCTATAGAATTAACACATCTAAGGGAACACAGGCAATATATTTATTTTCCAAATAGTTATAATGATCACCTAAATAAAATCCTCTTCTCATTTCAAAATACCACCATTAGTTTTAGAAAACCACTCTATATGGGAACTTTATAAAACCTATAATCATTAAAACATACAGTTAGTTAAAAATGGAAATAAATTAAATATCTATAAGTCAAAAAAATTTAAATCCCATAAAATCTATAAACAGACAACTATAATGAATTCATTCTCGGAAACACCTTATATTTGATTTATCTTATAATTAATACACATCAATAATTAAATGAAATAGAAATATGAATATTTCCTTTATACATTGAGACCCATGTGATGTATACCAGTAGGGGAACGCTTAATTGATATAATAATAAAATTCCTCTATATATACAACCAAAATGTATATCATTACAGATTCTTATGAGTTAGTAAAAGTAAGAAAAATTGAGAAATGGGGAAACGGAAAAAGTGAGACAAAAAATAACAATAAGGGAGGGCTTACCACTAGGGTGAAAATTTGGGGGATCATAGTTGACAACACTCCAGCATGGGCTCAAGAGAGGGTGAAAGTTAAGGGGAGGTATAGGGATAGAGTGATAGCTTCTAATAAGGTGATGGGAAGGGAAGGGATAATGGGTTAGTGGGTTGTAACTTCAGCGACAATAAGGGCTCATGGGGTGAGTGCGGCTTTGGCAGAGAACTGGTGAGGGGGGATCTGACCGAGCACAAGTGAGGGGGGAGTTGAACATGCTTTGGTAAGTGGGGAAGTGTGATGGTGCTAGTGTTTATGGTTGGAGGAGATTAGGGGAGAGGATGGGAGTCAGGGGGTGAAGGTTGGGGTGCGGGGGGGGACTATATTTTTTTAATAAAAACATTACATTTATCTTTGGTTTTTAATTAACCATTTCTACGTCAATTTAATTTCTTTTTGCGGTAGTTTAGTAAATCCCCACTAAAAAAATAATTAAATATGAATTATGTTATAGTTAAAAAAGTGTTCCATGTTTGGAAACATTGCATGGAAGATAAATATATCCATTATGTTTTGCTGGTGAGTGATAGAGATCATGTTTTGGATAAAGTTAACAATCACAATGCCATAAATATGCAATGATCTAACGGACAATTGGTTTCATCGGAAAATAAGGTAATAATATCATATATTTTTTTCAATATCTTTTCTCTATATTTTATGAATTAATTTACATAATAGACTAAAAACATAAGAAAACATACTTACTTGACATGTGGAGTTTCATACTTTAATCAATTTCCAACACAAACTCATATTTTTCTCCAAATAATGAGTATTTAAGATTTATTTTTCATGCTTGAAGATTTATAATCAACTTATATGGATCAAACAATCCAAAAAAGTATAACTATATATTCATCAGGTTATTATACATTAACCAAAATATGGTTATGATAATTAAGCTGATTTTCCAACAAGAATCTCCAAAATTCAATCATAAAACCCCAAAGATCAACTTAGATCATGGAAAAAATAACTATCATTCCTCAAAAATATTATAAACTAACATTGAAACCCAAAAATCATATGGATTTAATAATATTTACTTTTGAATGCTATCAATCACTCTTAATGTCTTATACCAAATTATTAATTTCCAAAATCTCATAATATCCATGGTTTTATAATCAATTCTATAAAAAAAACAAATACCATAAGACCACAATAAAACATTTCTTTACTCCAATATGCAATTTATTCTATTTATCATAATATTATATGATTTCCAAAATATAGAACATCTTCTGAAATAACATTAATCACTTAATCACAAAATAATTTTCCAATCCCATGGATATGTATTTAATAAAACAAAATTCCCTAAAATAAAAATAACCTTTATCCATTATATGTTTTAATTAAAAATGTCATTATAACCAAGACATAACATATTCTTGTTGTAGGTTATGCACCATTGTCTCTCTTCGGATGTGGGTTTAATTCCCACAGCCTTTCGAGTCACGATGGGTTGGAACCCATCCAATGTATTGTTGTTTATTGTAAAACTATATTAATATAACATTAAAAATAAATATTATTGACATCATTGAAATAATGTTAAATAATAAATATCCTTTTATCTAATGTTTTCAATAAAACCCCAATATATAAATACTTTATCCATTCATTTACACATAGGTCCTTTCATGGTCTATATTTTATCCTAGGTCATTCCTTATCACAATCTATTCAAACCCATCATAAGTATTTGTAAATAAAATATAAATTATCTTAATCATATCATCTAGGAGTGTCAGACATAGTGTGTATTAAGACCCTTTTTTTAATAAGTCATGACGAGTCAGGCCTGATGAACCTTGTTAGTGTTTTAACCCCTAGGTACATCTGTTCAAGAACCAATTCCACTTATACTAACTAGAAATGGAATTTATTATGATAAAACACACAAAATATGTATCTAAATGAATTATTAGGATGTTATTCAATACATATACTCAAATTATAACTTGGGTACATGTTCCCTAATACATATTTTTTAAATCTAGTCCCTAAAGATTCTACTAAACTAGCTCTAATACCAACTATAATTTCCCAAAACATTGAATCCTGGATTCAATGTAGTACTTTATTACATTGGTATATATACTAGTAAATCACATACAAATGGGCCTATTACTTTAGATATCATGGTAAAATTGATACATACATGAGTCTTTTATTATAAATGAATACACTAATTTAAACATTTTTTCCCTTATATTGAGAATTTGTTTTTCTATATATAATATCCTAGTATATCATTCATTTCTACAATTCATGGAACTCTTATTTAAAATGATTCATATTAAAAGGGTGAGATCAGATTCTTAGTAATAGTGTATATATATATATATATCATAATCTATCATAAACATATATAAACAATTATGGAATGGTAATTAAGAGAAAAACATTCAATTTATCTATAACATGATCATAATATGGACGGAATTAAAGATGATCAAATAATTCTATATAAATAATCACATGATAATGAAACTAAACCAAGGATATTATACCAATTAAATAATCACATGTAACATTAATAAAAAACTCATAATAATGTAATGCATAATATTTTATATCGATAACATATTGTTGAGGCCACAGCCAAGACATATAAAAATAAGTGTTTAAGGCCTCAACTAAATCTATATCTGAAAATAAATTGGAAATTACTCGGATAAGTACATATCTTGGTTGTCTCATTAGACCTATCTATGCATAGAGGGGTTATGGAGTACTCCTCAAATCACTTAATAAGTCCAACAAATTCCTTATATACAATGAGTGAAACAAAAACAACATAAAACATTCTTATTGAAATACAAGAATATAAAATGTGAGTAATTTAACCATAAAGTATGAATTGTATCCAAATATCACATCCCCAATCAAAATAAATCATAATTCATTGAATAAAATATGGTAAAAATATCTTAATAAATCATCCTCAATTAATAATATGAGTCAATGGTGGATGTTGTCAAAGATGAAAATACTCAAATGAAATTAATAAAATTTTCTTGAGAGAAATACCCTATTTTACATTGAAATTATTTTTTAAAATGCATAAAATTATGAAAAGAAAAAAATTTCCTTGAAAATAATTTTTTAAACATTGAATAGATTCTTTTAAACTTTTTGGCATTATGACGGCGAAAAAATACACTCATGGTGTATAAGATAAAAAACAGCCCTTTTATATTTTTTTACGAAGTTCCTTGAATTAACTTGTTGATAAAACAATAAAATATATTTTTTTATGAATTTTAAAAATTTAAAAGGGGATAAAAATGACCTTAAAAATAATTGTATAATATTTAAAAAAATTGATACCCTTTTTAGAAAACATGGAAATAGAATAAAAGCTATGATAATTAAATCATTAAACATTCAAGGTGTCTCATGCCACTTTTAATATTTAAATCATAATCCCAATGAAAAAATAAAATTTAAACAAATAGTAAATATTATGATAATATATAAATCAATAACATGATAATTAAAATTGTTTGTATAAACACCTCATGAAAGAAGGTCAGTGTATAATATAAAACTATGCCTCAAGGAAAGGATATTGAGAGGAATTCCCTCACAACAAACATTTGTTTAGATGAATGTGATGTAACATAAGTTATAATTTTTTAAATCATTTTAATAACTTACACCAAAACAATATAGATATTTATAATATAATAAATTAACATATTATAATATCACATTACCCATTTGTTAATAGTCTTCCATTTTTCACTATTTTGGTTGTTAATTGCCTATTTTTCAAGTAGGTTTTGACTTGTTACATATTGTTCCTTTTAATTAGATAATAATTAAATCATCTATATAATATAAATCATAATTTAAATATCATATATATTTAATGTATATGTATTTAGATTAGTTTCGACATAAGATATGAAATTAATTGTTTATGGAGACGGTAGCCCATACGTACACATGAAGGTTACATTCATTTATCTTTTATATTTAGAATAACAAAAAGTAACTAATGTATATTATAATTCCAATAATATATTTATTTCATATATATCACTTATTTTTATTAAAATAATTCATAATACAATCCATTTATTTTGTGATGAATAATATTATTTTGAAGAGGTGGTAGTCCACACTTCCACAAACGAAGTTTCTATATTGACAAAAAATATAAACCATGAGTTCATGTGTTATATAGTAATAAAAAAATAATAAATACCTCATAAATAATATAAATATCATAAAAATATTATTTTCCATCATAATTACCAGCCATGAGAGGTGGTGAAATAAAAAAATAAACATTATTGCTTCGTGAGGTTGTAGTTTTCTATATAAGAAAATGGCAAGTTTATTACCCATTAGATGGAAGTGTGTGTAATTATAGGTATAACCCTTAATATAAAGAAATAAATTATATTTATGATACTGATGTTATTATATAAAAATGAAAATATAATAAATTAACGATTAGGAAACAATTAAACTAAAGAGATCATTGAAGAATATTACCTCGTTTTCGGGTAAATCTATTAGTTTATACCCAAATACCTCCTTTGTTGGATTTAGTCCCCAAGGAAGGATTCTATAAATATGGTATGGAAGTTGGTATGATATTTTTATAGAGTTTTCCTAAACCAAATTGGTTCTGATGTGTGAATAAAAGAGATGAATAGGTTCCCTTATATAAGAGGGGGAGGTTCACTCATAGAATTCTTAAAATTATTAAATTAATATAAATTACTTTTCTATTTAAATTGGAAAAAAACTAGTTTATTTAAAATATAGGTTTAAAATGGGTCGAAATAAATTAATCCAATTAATATTAAACATGTTTTGACTATTTTGTTTATTTCGTATCTATTATCTTTAACCCTTGTTTACAATTTTTAATTCTTAGACTGATATTATGTAAGTCACAAATTACGGGTTATTATAATGAAAATATAATAAAAAAAGACCAATAATTGAGTCATTGAATATATTTTAGGACATATCTCAACCATTTGGCTGAATTTTATTTTATTTTTTTTGAATTTTTTTCTTATCATATTATAATTTTTATTTTAGAATATCATTAATGTAAATTTTTACACTATTTAATATTTGTTTTTTTAATATCAAGACAGTAAAATCAATCCAAATCTATACTTCTAAAAAATACCTAACATTTCAAATATTTTAAAATAATTCATGTATTAAATTAATAAAATCATATCATATTTATTTGAGTACTTTTAATATCATTTAGTTGATATTCTACATAATTAAATAATTACTTCATCATCATTATGAAATCCATTAATTAATTAATTAATTCTCTAAAAAATTAAACCAAAATCTCTTGATAAAGATAATAATTTTGTATTTCTAATAAAACTTATAGTCGAATATATATTTTTCAATAACATATATAAAAAATGTAATACTTATTTAAAACAATAATGTGACATATTAGAAATCTCTTGGAATAAAATACTATAATAGACTAAAAGTCATCAAATTGGATCCAATAATCCATAAAATCATCCAAAAGATTATTTTGAAGAAAAAAACTCATACAATAAAATTAGGACAATAGTTAGGAAACTATGATACACTTTATAATATTATTTTCAAAAATTATTAAATGATTTAGCCATAAACATAGTAATTAAAATATTTCTAAATATAGTATACATCATCCCAAAAATAAAATAACCCTTTTAAATAATTTGGAACCATTGATTCTAAATGTGAAATATATTTTTCAAAATTCAAAAAACCCAAGTTTAGGTAATTAATTTAATATTAATCTCATTGAAAAAATTAGAAAACAAGCTTTTAATATTAAACAGTCAAAATATTGAAATGTTTTTATATAAAATTTTAAAGTAAAATGGATTTCAATGACCCAAATTGGAATAAATAATAATAAAATACTCAAATTATACTTTAAAACTAATTAAAAGTTTTATTTTACACTATAAATTATTTATATCAAAAAATGTGCCTTTAATTAAGATTTACTATTTTTCATTATTCATAAAAATATGAAAAATTATTATAAAAATTCTAATAATTCAACCACAGTAAATTTATATATCTATATTTAAAATAAGAAGTTTTTTAAATATAAATTATATAAAAGTTACAAAAAAAATATTTAAAATATGTTCATTATTAAATAGTGGTAAAACTTCTTTTATAAAAATATAGGCTTTTATTTTTAATACTGGATTTGTTATATTATGTATATCAAATTTATTGGACGAATATAAAAAATATTTGGTTGAATATGTAACATATTTATTTCATTAAGATCATTAATTAATACTATTTAATTTAATTTATTGGGGTAAAATGACTTTGTGAACATAAAAATAGTTCTTTATAAACACACTTAATATATATTCAATTGGTTCCTAGATTCATTTCTATTTTTTTTGTAACAAATAAATGTGAAAATATATTTTTATAAGTTAATTAATAATATTAATAACCACAAACTTAATGGATTTTTTATATCTTAATAAATTTTATAATAATATTTTAACAATAAATTTTTCTTCGGTAAAACTCGGCCTTGTTTGTAACTCAATACAACTCATTGCTGTGTCTATAGTAAGTATGACATGGTGGTTCATATAAATAAATATATCAAAAAAATTAAATTCATTTAGAAGTAAAAATATTATAAAGGTTTTTGGTGTTACATATTCTACAGATAATAATTAAATATTTATACAATACTAATTTCTATTTACAAAACTAATTGTATGCACCTCATTATATCTAAGGTTAATAAATCAAGTTATGGTTATAATTTAGGGAGATTTAATAAGAATTGATTTCACGGTTAATCATTTAATCTTAATCTCTTCCTCTAAAGAATTTCTATCATGCCCTAATTTCTCAAATTCAAAATGGGATTTCTATAGGGAAAATTCTTGAGAAGTTACCTCCCTTACAAATATTTTTAAATATGCATCATAAGTAAGACTTAATCTTCCACATTCTATTTCTTCCAACTCTTGTAATTGTTTTTGGGATATGGTTTCATCAATTAAAACCAAATAATTTAATGTATATTTTTAAATGGACATATTTAACATTAAAAATATATCAGGGTTTTTATAGGTTATTTAAATTTTTTGAAATATGCTAATTAATATATTATCTATTCAAGGATAATATTCAATGAAATATAATTTCATGAAATTTTCCCCATATTTAATAATGTATATCCTCACAATTTTAATTACTCCCAACTAAATAATATAGGTGAGGGTATTATTAATATATTCATAATTCAAAATATAATTCTAATATTTCATATACTACACTTTTTTTCTTTATACCAAGTTACATATATTTCCTCAAACAATTCCTCATTCATATGAAAATGTATAATATTACTTATATTCTCTAATAATATATTCTCCATTACATACCTTTACCAAAATAATTTGGAACTCCTAGACATTATACCATAGAAAAATCATATATACCTTCATAAATTACATCTACCTTTATCCCTCAAATGGTATGAACCACAAGTTCAAAAACTCACATAATAATTATATTCCCAAAAATTAGATAAACATGGAAAAAATATCTTGGATAAATTGTTATTTAGATTCATAATCAATTACAATAATATATGAATCACATTTCAAAATCAATTTCGCCATATTTTTCTTCAATATTATATATTTATTAATCCTGTTATTTATTCATAAATCAATAATTTTTTCTTTAATAATTATCTACAATGATACATGTTTTCAATAAAATCACATTTCATAGTTATTGGTTCAATTTACTATATATTTCAAAACCATTAACGTATAACGACATAATATGATTCAGTATATTTCTCATGAATCACTCATAAATTTAGGAATATACAAAATAGCATCAATAAATATCATGTGCTAATGAAAATAGATATGACTACAAAAATTAATAATTTCTACGATAGTATCAACATAATTATATTATATAACACTACTAAACTCACCTTTACATCATCTTAAAAATATACTAACATTATCAACCATTTATGTACAAACACTTATTTAGTTAGGAGACATAGTTGTTATTGGATACATATAAGTATTTTCTTCATACTCAAGTTCATTTTTAACCAAAAAAACTAAAATTATTATGATAATAACCAAAATAATAAGATTATTTTAACATTAAATCTTAATAATAAGTCATATTATCTAAATATAAATTTTATTCATCCTATTATACATTCATTTCAACTATTTATTAATTTTTTTAATCCTATAAATCTCTGGTTTTTACCTATGTTTATTTATGTTGTGTTCTCTATAACATCATATCCAAGTATCTTAATGTAACTGGAAAATCAATACACACGAGTGTTTTGTAAAGTTCATTTAATAAACCTATCATGTCCCAAGAGAATTTAAAATGAGTTTAATGCTAAGGGACCATTCATAATTAATAAGAATTGTGGATAGGATATACTCTACAAAATATTTTATGGTTATTACAATTAGATGCATCTATTCCAAAACCATTTCCACTATTGGTACATTGATAGGGATTTAATTTTATAAAAAACAGGTAATCTCCACTTTAACAAAGTTTTGGGATGCTCTTCAATATATATTTTTTCCCATAAACTTATCATTGGGGTTTTCACTATGTTTTTGTCATCTTAATCACCAAGGATAACTAGACCTTCATTTTTTGACATAATTTTTTACCTACTCTTTATACACATATTATATCATTATTATTAGTGTTAATTTAAAACAAAAAGAAATCAAGGATTAATTTTTATGTAGTCTTAATATGATTAGACTTACAAATACATAATATAAAATGTATAACCATAATATTTTCCTAAAACACTGATAATTCATCCTTACTCCCATTTATATTTTAAAAATATATAAGATATCCTGGGGAAATACATATGGAAAAAATTTAGCTAGAAATCCTGGTAAGGAAATACACGTGGAAATTAAGTGTAACATGTAATTAAATATTCTTAATATTATATAGCGATGAGAATGATCATATTAATAGAGATAAGTCATAAGTAAATGATTTCAAAATATCATAAACATATTGAAATAAAATAAAACAAGTTATCAAAAAAATCAAGGGACACTCCCAAGAAAATCATTATAAAGGGTACAAAGTCCCATGGTGGATTATATTCACACCGCATTTACATTAAAATATTAGATAACATCTCATGGTAGATAATGTTAACTACATAATCTCTTACATTAGATATCGTGATATATAAAGCTTTAATAAATGAATTAAAGTGATATTTAATTCAAAGAAATTTTCCATATAAATTATAATTATACATGTGAATAACTCATGAGGAAAATTACTATAAGAAATAAAATGTGTGGTCAAAAGCATGATATTTGGATTTTATATTTCTGATTCAAGCCATAAATAAAGGATAAATCCTATGTAATAACAAGAGAAGAATAAATTAAATTGTTTCTTGTGTTAATATTTTAAAAATATTCAAATTTCTTGACCTTTGAATTAAAATATATATAATTCATTGGAAGGATTATAGAGAATAAAAAAAATTTACTACTTGGATTATGAATTATAAAATAATTAATGGATATTTATAAAGAAAAAATGACCTAAAATTCCATACTAATAAAAATGAACCATGATATTTCTCCACAAAATATTGAGAATTTATATATTTCATTAATGTTTATACCCATTGTATAGAGGTGATTTCTGACATGAGACAATAAATATCAATGTTTAGTTAAAAAGGGATTATATAAAAGTTTAGTTTTAAAGGGAACTAAAAACAAGTATAACCCCATCAATTAAAAGTATATTTAATATTACATATATGTAAGGTATATATATACAAAACAAATATGAGGTAAAGGAAAATAAAATTTAAATAATGTATGGGAATGAAGTGTAACTTGTAATTGATAAGTGATGAATGAGGTATGAATGATCCTTTATAACTAGGCCAACGCATGATTCAAAGTCCATTCAATAATAATAATAATTTTTTAATATTATTTCATTTTAAATATTAATAAATAAATTATAAAACATTTAATGTATGGTAAATCTAATTTATAACATACAAAATGAATCATGGTACATAAAATGTAACATGCCTCAATGAGATGTATTTGAGATGAATACACTTAATATTTTCATTATATTTTAGTCAAGCCCCCTTGACAGAACGTATAATGAATATAAAATTAAATATCATTTAATATATGAGAATAATGATTATGAACATTAAAGGAAACAAGGTATATAATTACAAATAAATCATGGTGTATAATTTAAATGTGCATCAATGGGTTAAATTTGATACAAGAAACATTTATAACAAAGGAAATATTCTAATAAAAAAACTATTGGGATAGAGAGACCTTAAATGTGAATTTAAAATTAAATGAATAAAGATAATCTCTGATAATCAATATATAATATTAACTATACACACATTAGAAATAAATTTCACACATAAATGGAAATTTATCTTAATGATGGAAATATATAATTGATTCGCCAATAAATTTAGTATGCTTTGAATGAAAATTCATTAGATTCTTGAAAATAATAGGGTTTTATAAATCACATACACTAAATCATTGATTATGAAAAAAATATTTCATGGATTATATATACATCGTAGATATAACAAATTGGTATATAAAATTTAAACATTTCTAAATTAAGATAAACTGTTGCAGAACCCATACCTTGTTTTATAAAGCACTCTTTACATGGATGTAACATCAATGGGGATATGATCATTCATTATAAAACTCCATGGAATATGATATCTTAGGTTAAATTGGTATAATAAGGGTATTAATAAATCATAAGGGACATTTATGAGTGTATATTTGGGAAAATTTTCAAGACCATTTCAAATTTAAGTTGTAACCATAGAGGTGTTGATGTGATACCCTTGTATAAGTGATGAAAATAGAACTCTTGGGTCTTCAATTCCATGATACCATTACATTATTACATGTTCAATGAATCCAAATATTCAAATTAATTGATTATATAGTGTATTAGAGTCAATAAATACGAAACCAAGGCCTTCCATATATGGTTTAAACTATTTATTGGGTTTTTACCATAGGTTATTATATTTTACTCTTTTAATTTCAAACTAGGTAACATGTTTTGACAATTTTATTTTATTTTTTAACAAAAACATAAAATTGCCCTTATAAAAAATAATGGTGTTATGGAAATAAATAAAATATCTATTTAATCCAATTAAATTTATAAATTTTATAAAATTGGATTTTATAATCAAATACGTAATGTATAAATACATTTGGTTACGAGAAATATGGAATTTGACGATAATTTATTCAAAATATAATTTTGTAATTATTAAGGAATAAATTATCATAAATATGTTTAATTATTTATTAAAAAAATCATTTAATATTCATTTTTAATGTATGATATTATAATTGATTCCCTATAAATTTCATGATAATTGTTTCAAAATTATCATGGTATTTCATATTAATACAAATAATCTAAACTATTTATATAAATACAAATTTTGTAATATTAAATAATATGAATACTATTATCTAAAATTTGTTAAAAGTTTCACCAATTTTACTTCATATTTGTATGAAATTAATCTAAATGTTAGCTCATGTAATGGGAAAAACCTATTTTAAAAAAACTGTATTTTTAAACATAATTTTATGTGTAGTTAAAAATTTTAATTGTTTTTTAATGATATTAAAATTATTAAAATTCATCAAATATGATTTATTTTAATGAAATAAATCTATAATATAATTGTTCCCCATGATCTCAATTATTTGACGAAATAGACAAAAAATATATTTCATATAATATGATTTGACTTTATAAAATCACATTCATGTGTTTTATAAATTAATTATGTTATTTTTAAATTAATTATTTTAGTTTCTAAATATATAATTTTTATATGAAAATTATTTCAAAAAAAGTATGTCATTTAAAAATGTCAATATTTTCAAATTTTTATTTTTCATTATTAATATGAGAATTGATTTTTTTTAATCACTATATTTCAACCTGAGAAAGTTTAAATATATTTAATTAAAAAATGATATTAGTTTTATTAATAAAATTTTAAAAATTCGCTAAATTGTTTTACAATATTAATGTGAAAGGAATGAAACAACAATATTTAAAAAATTAATTCTTAAATATAATGTGAATGTATTCTTATTTAGTGGAATGAAATTTATTTTTATGGGTTATAAATTATTATTATTTTGAATATCAAATTTAGATATAAAATTTGGATGAGTTGATATTTTTGTATGAATGAATAACCTAGAAGGAAAAAGTTATAAAGTGTAAAATAAAATATATTGATACAATCATTAGATTCTATATATAATATATAATTATTGATGTCCTAATAATTTCTTCATAAAAAATCCATCTTCCCTATTTATAATATCAAAGAGTAAGATAATTGTTAGTGTTAGTTTCATGGGGAATTCAATTAGAATTGATTTCAGAGTGAGTCGTATAAGCTTAATCTTTTTCCAACAAAAAAATATCAACTAGTAATTTCTCATGTGTACTTTAGGTCAGGTCAAAGAAATATCCTTATAAAGCTACCTCCCTTATAATATTTTAAAAATAGTATTGTTGTGGAAAACATATGATTATTCATTCAATTTCATCATAAATTAATTATTGATTAATTGATATTTTAACATTAATTTATACCATCAAAATTAATATCAATTTTTGAATAATTAAATTTATTCTTCAAAATATGTCAAGGTTTATTCATTTCATATAATGTGTGATGTATATTTTATTATTTTATTCATTTATGTATAATATTTAGTGAAGTGATAGGTTGTTATAAAGAGTGCACTATTTTTGAGACCCTAGGTGTGGGTTGTGACACCTTTATTGGTTTCAATATACCTGATATTAGGGGATTTCAGTTCAGAATCTAGTTGGGGTTGGGACCTTGAGGTTTTCAAATGTCACTATATATTTTTATTTCTAGTCACACTTGTAGGTTCTGACTGTCCATGATGTGTGTTAGAAATTATAAAGGTTATTTAGCTTTTTGTTTCATTGTTAGAGGTTGTGTATCTATGAGAAATGGGAACTATAGGGAGAAGTTGGTTTTTGATCACAGATACAATGTGTTTTTTAATGGGGGGTGGAGTGGAGCCTGTGATAAATAGTTTTTCTGAGGACTAACAAAGGGAATAAGTTTGATTGACTTATTACTTTTGGTTGTGGGTTAGGTTTTTAGTATCTATTTACACTATGTAGTGAACATGGATGTATGTGATACGTGTTATCCCCAATCAATGGATTCTCTTAAAAATTTAGGCATGGGTAGATTACTCTATTCTTGTGTGATTAATGCGTTAATGTTTTTATATGGGTTTACTTAAACACATGGTTATCTCTTAGGTCTATCCTAATAGAAGCATCTTGAGTTCTCTTGTTATTATTTTATGTTTTTTTTCAAATTTCATGAACACTTTGGATTCATAAACCATAAATTTTGAATATATATTTATATAGTAATTTATATTTACTATAGGGTAATGGTTCTGCGGATGAGTGAACAATGATTGAAGCTTTAAATATGTCAATGATTCCAAGATTGATGGGTATTCCAATAGTTAGAAATGATCCATTAGAGGTGCCAGGACTTTTGGTTGAATGATCATAGATTCATTGAGCTCAATGGAAATTATGTTCTAGTGGGTGTGGTCAGATGACTAAGTGGGTGTCTATCCATGTCCTATAAATTAATGACTTAAAGACTGTTGCATAAGGTTTCGGGATATATGTGATTTCATTGGCCTTTCGGATCGGGCGGATTAAGGGAAAGAATCCATTAAATTTCCAGTGAAATATGGTGATATTCCTTTTCTATGTGTGGATCCTAAGGTATTTTGTAGTAGTTAAATGGGATTATCCTCTTTCTAAATAAAAGAGATAGGGTTACGAATAATATCATGCAATCTGGTGGTGGTTATCCCATTAAGAACATTAGTGGGTGATGGCTTGGTAGAGATTTGGGGGGTCTAAATAGGTTGTTAGTAATTGACACTCTCTTGAACAAATTTTATTATTATTTGAAGAGATACTTATGGTATAAGGTGTATGGGATAAAAAATGGGTCTTTTTTCCTATGGGTTTTGGTTACATTGTGGATGGATTTGAGTGAAGGGTCCTAGACGATCATGTTTAACCAAGACAGAGGCATTAGTGGCTGCGGACAGGTTAAGAATATCTCAAAATAGTAGCATAGATCATTTTAATTTGAAAATGTGGACATTACTCTCATGGAGTAATATATGTAATGTCATGTGGTGTGGTATTCACTATTGTCCATTGGAGAGTAAGGTATTAATTATGGAACCTCCAATGAATAATTTATTGGGTTCCATTATTAGAGGCCATGAATGGGAGATGATGATGTTTCATTATTTAAACCATGTGACATTGGTATGTCTATATCCAATATTGAGTTCAATTTTATATGGAGCATGGGTTCTGATGGTTAGTAGATGTTATGTAAAATAATGAAAAAAGTAGTCTTATGGTGGGGAGTGATCTATCATTCATGGGAGGAAGACCTTTATGGTGGAAGGGTCATTGGAATATGGACATAAATATTGGATGTTCATAGTGGTATCAGGGCACATGAGCCTCATCCTAGTCTGTGAGGTATCCTTAAGTGTGTCCATGAGACCCAGGTTCAAAACCAGGCGGAGGCATATTTCTGGCTACTGTAGTAGTACCGTACACTATACGGGTAATGTAGCAGGTACTGTGTGAGTACTTTAGTAGGTACTATTTGGTACTATAGTAGCCAAAACTATTTACCTTGAGCCACTAGTTTGGCTTTGGAGTCATTAAGGCCTTTGGGACACCCTGAACAGTAGGTCTAGTTGGGCCATTAGGGCTTTCGGGCCACCTCTAAGACCTTTGGGCCACATTAAGGTCTTCAAGCCACATGTAGTTACCCCAGAAAGACTCTACAAAAAAGGAGTATCCCTAGAGGTGGATTCAGATCAGGCACAGTCACCAGAGTAGAACCAATGGATTTGGAAGAATGAGAGGGTGTGGCTCTGCCATCAAGACTAGCATGTTCTTGCATGGGAAGCTTAGCCAAACGTCCATACGAAGGAGGAGAGCTATTATCATGATGAAAATGATATGGAGGGGAAGTTCCTCGTAGTTATAGTCTAGTTGAATTTCCTAAGACCTTCGGGTCATGTAATTTCTCATTAACCTATGGGACATGTAATGACTAAGCCTAAGAGACTTGTAAGGGTTCCCCCTAACCTTGAAAGGGGGGTTATCCAAAATCAATAAAAATGAAGGCCTTCAGGCAATTCAGGCACGCATGGTGGTATCAAGGTTAGTGTATATAACTGATGAGTTTTTTTCTTTTATTTTACAGGGAATTCCATATAGGACATCATTTTAGGGGGTGTGTCAATTCCATCCATTGGTTGTGGGAATAAGGTGGTTTTAAAGTGATCTTATTGGGATTGTATTTGAGATGTATCAGTGTGAGGTAAGACAAATATTTTTTCTTTGATGGATAGGAACATAACCATGAAACCTCATGTATGATCCTGACCATTTCTATATTTTTATCAAGTATGTTTCTACGTACACTTTTTCTTTTTTTGGAGTATATCTTGTTTGGGTAGTACCTTAGTGTGTTTTTTGGGAGAAATTGGATAATTTTGGAAGGAAGAGGGGAACTTCATGGGTAGTGAACAGTTTTTCCAATTCATGTCCCTAGCCCAAAAAACTCAGAAAACCCAAACCCAGTGGATTCATATGGCTAAATCATATTTTTTAAAACCATGTTCAATTTTATAGGTAACCACGTGACACCCCTAGGAATGGCTCATAGATTTTGGCACATATTTACGGTAAACGATGCACCCTATATAGGAAATTGTGTGGGAAAATGTTGAAACCGAAAAAAATAAGATAATAAATTCTTTAACCACCTATGATTCACCCAAAGGCATTAAAACTCAATAATAAATGATTTTTCTAAATTTTTTATGTCCCTAGATGGATTTTAAGGACTTCCAACCTCGATTATTAGTGATTCAAATCCTGGATTGAAGATTTTCAACTCTACTGGTAAGATATTATCATACTGATTAGTTTCCTCCATCTCTCTTGTCATTATATCATTTTTTTAAGAGATATTTTCCTACATTAATAATGGATCTGGATCTAGGTTTTGATACATCTAATCTATTTGATATTGGATCTATATTTTGGCTCTATATCTTGTTTTTTATCATGATTTTGGTTGTTTTTCTCTAATTGGGTATTTCTATTGGTGATCGTTCATCATAAATCTTGAGATAGGTGTTCTAAATTAAATTCTCATAGTATTGAATTAAAATTGTGAGTATGTGTTGTAAAATTTTAATGGGAATGTTTGATAATTTAATCTTGAATTTACTACATTATTATATTAATTAATTTATGGAATAAAGGAATTGATTATTTGACTTTCAATGAGATTGCATAATGAGTTCAATATGGGAAAATTGAATTTTGGTAATTGTTTTTATGAAATTGGTGGACTTAGATTAATTACTATGTTAATTAATTAATGGAATGTTTAATTGTGGGCTAGGATTAATTAATGGGTAAATTCATTAATAGAATTTTGTGATGAGGAAATATATGGGAAATTGGGAACATGTGATTAGTCAATTAATGTGCTAATGAATTAACTAAAAATGGGTATTATGAGATAGTCAACTTAACCATAATGGGTTAGTGAGTAATATGATTTAAATATTGAAAAATGGTTTAATGAATAATTGTTCATATTATTCCATGTGATTATAGTATTTAACTATGATTGTTTTGATAATTTTAATGGTATATCATGATGTGATTTTTTTTTTAAAATGGGTTTAATTTTTATTAACCTTGATTGATGTGATATAAATGATGTTTTGTGATTGATGGATATATAAATGTAAGATATGGACTAAGCCTCCAAATACCATTAGAAAATTGATTATGGTAGAGGGACTTAGGTTTCAAATATTCATACATGATAAATGAGGTGTGAGACATGGAATGAGGATCCAAATACACATATGAGACAGTGAGTATGGATCATGGGCTAAGGATCCCAATACCCATGTGATATGGAGTTTCTGGATAGGGAAAACGGTTCTAAATACCAACAGGGTGTTACAAATAATGTTCTATTCCCATGACATTATCATTTAACTATGGTTACAATTGGATGTTTAATGAATATAAATGATATGATAATTGGACACCTTGGTATTGTGATATGTGATATCCCATGCGGATAGTTTAAACTCCTTCATGGGACAAAGTAGGTATTGAGGTTCGGGTTTCCACAAGAACCCAAGAAGTTATGTGGTTAAATAAAGAATATTTTATTTTGTAAACTACTTACCTTGATTCATTTTTTATTATTTATAAAAATTCATGGATTTTTTTTTGACTGGATATTATTTTATATTCCCTTGGTTATAACTTACATATTTTTACACACACCCTACTCGGGTTTCTTAATTGTTACATCAATAAACATCATATTTTTAGTGCATGATAAGGATGAGAGTCATATGTTTGGTGGATTAGTATTTATGGAACATGGATGAGAGAACCAATTATTATGTCAAGACCCTCTTAAGAGTTTCAATGTGTCTTTATTTTGGTTTTTCATTTGACACATGACACATACTTGGGATGAAATATCAATTATTTTGGATTTTATACTGTATTCATGTTTTAGTGATCATGTGATACTAGTTTCTCTAGTTTTGTAATGTCATATGGGTATTATTTATTTATTTCTATTATTTTACTTCATTGATAAAGTGGGTACAATCTCTCCATGATCGATATCAGACCATCACAACTAGTCAGTATCCTATGGCGTATGGGGAGGCATTCCTGTGGTTATGTAACTGACTAGATTAGGGAACTGATGTGTGGCACCAATGTAAGGATGTTAATAACTAGTATCAGATAGGTTTTATTTCATTTTCTTTTGTTTTGATATTTTGGAAAAGGTAGATAGGAAAATAGGACGATTCATGTACTGGTTAAAAGCTTGTTCATGGGACTAGCTAACCCATGTGTGGGTGTAAAATCCAAGTACCTGGGGTGGAATTGTTTTTATTTATGTGTATTTTTATAGTTGGATATTATTAAATCTTGAGTGATTCAATTAGTTTGTAATGTTATTTAATTTTTATATTTTATTAGATTTGAATCATGGACCTGTATGGAACAAGAGTTAAGTATTCATGCATCATTTTAGAAACCAATAAGTTTTATGTGACATTCATCGTTTTAGGAATGCTTGAGAAAATGGATTTTTGGTAATTTTTTGAAAGATAAATTTTTATCCTCACTGGTTTAATTGAACTAAAAATGGTTCACGATATAGAATTGAAAGTTTTAAAATGATAAAAGATGTGAATAAAGGGGTGTCTAATGAGACTTTAATAATGAGAACAATTTTAACCATTATTAGACATGGCTTATATGTTAGATGGTTAAGGGTAGTGATAGTTCCTCATTTTTGACCATGTAGAGGAAAAAAAGGGAATGGATTGATATGGATTATTGTGAAAAAAAATATTCTAAATGTTATAATGTTGTGTTACGTGTCTTAAGAAATTTTTTTTTCATAATAGAGGTATTACCCCATTCTAACTCTTTTTGGTAAGATGATTGGAGGTTATGCTATAAATAATCCACCAATAAAGGAACCTGAGCCCCTAATAGTGCTCGGGGAAGTATTCGAAGATCATTTCCATTAAATCATTACGTCCTTCATTTTTTTTATGGACATAGAATCAAATATGGTTGTGAAGTGTATATATGAACCTCCACAGGTGATTGAGATACATCACCATCAAACATTTAACCAAGATTGTGGATGTTGGAGGATGAATTCCATATTGACTCCACAAAAATTATACATGACCATTTATAGACTCCAAATGATAATAGGTTCAATTTAAATTCTTATATTTTATATGAATTAGTGAATCATTGGTGGAATGTTTAGGATCAGACTAAGAATAAAAAGGTTATGGAAAACAATCATTTTTAAGAGAAGTTTCTGGAAAACATTTACATAGAAACACTGAGATAGAAGAGGGAATTTGAGTTTATCTTTTTGAATCGGCCGAGTACACATGGGATGGAGTATGTTGGTCACCTTACTATGTTGCAACACTTTTCTCCAGCACTGATAACAGGTGAGGAAGCTATGGAAATGATTTTCATGATGGACATAAATGTGATATTAAGTCCATATTTAATATATTTATGTTAAAAAAATTATGAAGTGGTAGACCATGCGCTCAAATCTGAGGGGAACCAAAAGGAGGATTCTAGTTGAGAATATGTGGCTTATGCTAGATGACTTGGAGGTATTTCTTCTGAGAGTAGGAAATGTATATATGATATTACTGATGATATATTTTGAAAGAAGAGTATCCAAGTTGAAGGATTAGTTACTCAGGATCATTCTTGAGTTCTTTTCCCCCATTTTGGTGGGTCGAATCACTTTCATCAATATTTTCATGGAACATTGGATGAGTGGCAATCATATGTTAGGATGGGACGTCTATAATATATTCATTGGAACACATGATAGATGGTTGGTGATGGAGTAGTTAGGCATCACCCAAGTGAGGAAAGGGAATGTTATAAACTATATCAGTCTTGAAGTTAGAATTCTACTGGAATTGGAGATACAGTAAGTGGATTTGCTTCTTCTGGCGAAGAGTGACCATATCAGAAGATTGGTGTATCTTGAGGGACTCAGACTGCATCACAAAGAAGAGGGAAAAGATAACTTCATGGAATTTAGTCTATTCTAGTGGATAGGGAGGATAAACCACCCCCAGTTAAAGGTACTATTATTATATCTTCTATAAAATCTAGTGCCATATTTGATATTGGTTCTTCTGATACTTTTATATCTTAATAACTTTTGAGTGGGTTGAGTCTATTAGTGGATTTTTTGAGTGGGTATATGATGATCGATACACAGTTTTGGGTATAGTAGAAAAACATGTACCTCTAAAGGGGTTTCTCTCTTATGGTTAGAGAGTATCATTTTCATTGGGATATTTACATTCAGGTTATGTAAGTATTTTTTATAATTTCTCATAGATCCTGGTTAGTATCATACTGATCCCACACCAATTATTACCACAAAATATGAATTTTATGTATCCTATGGGTGAAAATTATGTCCATTGTGGAGAGTGGGTTATACAGGTGGGCTGTGCATGGATAGTTCACCAGCAACTAAGAGAGATCATCGAAATGGTTGATAGTCTATTGTTGAATTTCATAGGTTTAAAGTAGGATTTCATTCCACCTATATTTTACATGTTCCAATATGTGTTCCCTAAGGACTTCTCAGGTCTATCCCCTAAGATAGACGTGGAATATTATATTGAGCTTGTGATGGGGATTGAGCTTGTTTCTATTCCACCATAAAAAATTGAACCAACAGAGCTTCAGGATCTCAAAACATATATAAAATATTTTATGGATAATGGGTTTATTCAAAGAAGTATGTCACATTGGGGTTCCAAATTTTTTCTCTAAGAAGGCTAATGAGACACTATTCTTTTGCGTTAATTACAAAAAATTGAACCATATGATATTGACGAACCAATGTCCACTTCTTCATATCAATGACATATTTGACCATATGAGGAGATATTTTTTTATCCATGATCGACTTGACATCCGGGTATCATCAGTTTAGAGTTCGACCTTCTAATATTCCCAGTACTGCTCTTAGAAGAAACTATTAACTTTATGAGTTCTTCATGATGTTGTTTGTGTTTTTGAATTCTCATTTTGTTTTTATGGCTTTGTTGAACAAAATATTCCACTAGTAACTAGATTAGTTTTTGGTAGTGTTTATTTATGAAATCTTGGTGTACTCTAGGACTCATGATGATCAGTCCCAACTTCATGCCATCATCCTGAGTATATTGAGATACCATATTTTATATTCCAATCTATATTGTGTCAGTTTTGTATTGATCATGTAGAATTATTAGGTAATATCATCTAATAGTAATGTGTGTTAGTAGACCTAGATAAATTTTAGGTAGTGTTTTCTTGGGAGAAATCCTAGATTTATTTTGATAGATGTAGCATTATGAGATTATCTGGATATTATTGATGGTCCATCCGGGACTTTTCCCAATTAGAAAAACATCTTTGGGGCATGAATATAGAGGGAATAATTTTTTAATTTATGAGATCATGTGATAATTTCTTCTAGGAGATGAAGAAATCTTTTAATAAGGAACCAATCATGATCTTACCTTATCCATGTGAGGAGTAAAAATTGTTTTGTGACTCTTGTGGGATAAGAAATGGAGAGGTGTTAAGGTAGGGATATTGATTTGGGGTGTATGGGTCATAGTATTTCATGCCTCATGAATGTAAATACCATACATGTGACATCAAGTTGTAATTAGTGGTTTATTCTTTGAAGTGTTAGATTCATTATATTTTTGGTGAAAATTTTACTCTATACACTGATCATAAGATCATAATGTAGAACTTTTTACTATCAGATTTGAATCTCTACCAGTTGATATGGGTTGATTATATGCAATTATTCAACATTGATCTAGAATATATGCCTAGGAAGGGATATAGTGTTGCTAACACTTTATGTAGAAATTGTGAGGCTCATGCAGTTTGGGCATCTAGTTCTAAGCGGGTGATGATAAATTCAATGGCTCGGATTCATGTTGTTGGTTAAGAGGTCCATTGGATAATAAAAATTTTATTAGATTCAGTGAAGTACACAATCTTGATATGGATTTGGGATAGGAAGTGTGGGGATATAAAATGATCATACTTGAAGGAAATCCTTGGTGGTGGGGGTCGCCTTCAGATTGGACAATATATGGGGATGATATCTTATATGTCAGGAATTTGGTTTTTGTGCTTATGATTACATGGGAGGAGATGATGCACGAATTTCATGCCTCGATGTTGGAATTACATCAATGTGTAACAAAAATATACCCTTAAATGTGATAATAATTTTGGTGTCCATACATGAAATAGGATATACTAGGGATCGTGATATGATGTTACACATGTCAATAGGTGAAGGCTATGAATCAAAAACTATGTTGTCAATTAAAATTGTTTACCAGTTCAAAATTGATGTGGGATGACATTAAATTGTAATTTTTCATGGGTATCCTATTTATTCCAATGAATAAATACCCAATTTGTGTGGTTTTGGACCAACATATGAATGTATCTCATTTCATTCCTATACGGTAGATATTCATAGTTGAGTAGTTATGAGACTTGTTAGTCTAGGAAATAGTGCATTATCTTGAGGTTACACTAGGTATTGTCTCATATAATGAATAATTCTTCACTTCATGCACTGAGTAGGTCTTATAGAAGGCACTTGGTGCATAGGTTTTACAGAGTATATGATTCCACCCATAGACAGATTCGCAATCGGATCATACTATTTAGGTTCATGATGGTATACAAGAATAATTTGTTTTAGACACAGCTGAGTCTTGGGAGAATCAACTATAACTTGTGGAGATCACCTATAACAGCAGTTATTAGAAAACTATTGATATGGAACCATGTGAGGATTTTTTTGTAGGTCGTGAAGATCGACTATATGTTGGATATATGAAGTTGAGTTAGAGTTGATGGGGTGAAGTCTCATGTAGGATAATTTTAAGAAGTTTAAACTGAATTGAAAGCATATTGTAATGGCTTAGAGTAGGCATAATTATTATGATGATCGGCATTGAAAACCCCTAGATATTGGAGATGGTGATCGGGTATTTATTTAGATGTATCCTTGCTTGGGTCACCATCAGATTCAGAGATAGGGAAAGTTTTCACCCATTCTTGTTAGACTATTTGAGGTTATGTTTAGAATTGGACTAGTGGCATAATGATTGGCTCTTCCAAATAGATATAGTGATATGTATGATGTTTTTTTGTGTAACATCTTCATTGGTGTCACCCTGAACCTTCTCAAGTGGTCAATGTGGTTGATGTTGAACTTGATAAAGATGTGTCCTTTGAGGAGCATATGATACATGTGTTGGATCATAGTGATAACATACTGTGGGGAATAATTATACTTATTGTTCAAGTATATTTGAAATATGGTCATGTTCAGGAGGAAACATGGGATGGAGAAGTAGATACACAGGCTTAGTTTAATGATCTTTTTCCCTTATAATCTTAGTGATTTGTGGGATTACATCTCAAGGATCAGCTATTGTAAGGTGGATATATTTTAATATCCATACATTTTCTATAGATGTATCTGGATTTTTTTCAGGAACTTTTGTCCTTTTTATTATATTTTTTTTTGTTTTGACATCGTCAGCTTTTGGGTGAAATTGGATAATTTGGGAAGGAATAGGAGAAGTGTAAAGTTCATATAGTGGTTTCCCAATCTGTTCGCCCAATGTATAAAACTATTTATTGTAATATTTTATAATAAAATAAATAATAATAAAACTTATTATTCATTAGAATGAACATGAACTAGGTAAAGTACATTATTCCAAGTGTAATGGTTGAATATTTATCACATGGATATGCAAATTGATTATTTATTTTTACTATTTTATGATTATAGTTTTTAAAATATTTACACAGTGTATTAATAATTCATAATATTTAGTTTAATATTTTTATTAAAATATTGTGAAGTTATCATGAGTTATTATAAAGAAAATTGATTGAACATAATATATGTCTATTCAGATTTCATATTTCCTAATTCACATATATAAAATTATCATCATCTATATGGATAATGTATTTGATATAGTTTAGGGATTTTTTATTCTAGAGGATTCAATATTTTACTTTTTGGGGATTTTACATATATATAGTTGATCAAATGAGTGATAATCATGATATTTAACATAAGAATTTAATAATTTTTTTGGAATGTTTTTTAGATTTGTTTATACTACTATAATAAATTATTTTAGCCATTTTTTGTTATTATTTTTTAATTCATGTTGTTATTTGATATTCAAAAAGGATCATAAGGTTCACATGATATTGCATGATTAAATTATACTTATATATTTTAAATTATGGGTCAGAGGTTTACAACTTGTAATTTAAAGTTATCAAAGGTGAATATTCATAGGTATAAACATATATTACTATTAATAAGTTCAATATATGACAAATAAACAATGAGTCTGGGGAAACGTTTAAAGTGATGAAATATAGATACCAAAAAAAATATTTTTGAAATGTGTTAGTTTCTGATAACTAGAAGCACTAGGATTTCAAACCATTATTATAGATATAATTATATATAATAATGATTCATGTATCACAATGTCTAGAAAACAACTTGGGAAGACCAGACTACATTCTATATAACATTTCAAAATAAATTCATGCATTGTGGGTATGGTATGTTTTGTTAAAAACTATAAAACAATATAATTTTGATAATATATAGGTGTACTTTTTTTTAGAAGTATTAACAAACCCCAAATATGTGGTTGTGGAAACTTTTAATCATCTATTACTTTCATTGAATTGATTTCCTATTAAATAATTAGTTCGATTCATCAATATCTAGTGATTTGAGAGAGTTAAAGATATTATGTGTCATACTAGTTTATTCTATCTCGATTAGTTTCAAGTTAGGGTGTTACATGTAGTGTCATCTAACCCAAAAAAATTATGAATAATATTTATTTTATTTGAGATAATAAAGATCAATGTGAAAGGTTACAATATAAAATAATCCTTATACCATTTATAAAATAGTACCAAACATAATAAAGAAATAAAGGAAAAATAACAATAATAAATGAAGTTCCAAAAAAATCTTTTTTATGAAATAATCTCAATAAAGTTAGAGATTATATATTCTTTATGCCATTGTTAACATTGTATTATATATTTTTCCATTAAAATTGTATTACTTCAATATAATATATAATTTTTCTTTCTATATAATATTTCAAAGTTATAGTCCAAAATTATATATACTTGAGGTAAAAAGCTATTCTTATATCTATGGAAAATTAACCTAACTTTCATTCTTCATTTCATTTAAATATTTTCATTGTACTGTTAAAATAATTTATCTTAAACCCCAAAAAAAACTAATCCCGTAGTATTAGATATGTAATTTACTTTATCTTTTCATTTTATGGTTTTTTAAACTTCCTATTATTAATTTATTATCCATCATTAAATATTTAATAAAATTATTTTATACATTGAGAATTGATAAATAATGTTCAATTATTTTTGGAAAGAATTTTGATTCTAAATTTGAGTGAACTAAACATGTTAAGATGTTCATGTTATTTTCTTAATGAAATTCAATTTTTTCATGTATTTTTTGAAAATGAGAAGATCATGGACTTATTTAAAAAAATATTTTTAAAATTGTTCATGCAATAAAAAATTATATATAATTTCATCAATTAAAACATCTATAAAATATATATGTGTGGTTATATAAATCAAATATATGGATTTGATGGTTTTAATTGGATGTATTACCCATAATTTATCTCTAATTTATATTTCTCATAAGAAAATTACTTCTTATAATTTATCATAATCGTACAATAGTCGTATAAGATTTATCGTAATGGATTCCTAAACCAATTAAAATGATCATGTGACCTATAAAAGATCATATAAATTGTATTAATCATAATATTCAAAACACACACCTCATTTAAATAAATATATCATATGGTTTTATCTTCTATAATTTATTAATTTCACTATTTTTTATCTATAAAATTATTATTATTATAATTACATAACTTTCTCGGTTAAATAAACTAAATAATTATAATGTAATGAATATATAAATTTATGTATTGTATCATATAAATCATATATCATTGCACACTATTTTTTTAATTTAAACATCATGATGATTTTTAGGTGATAAATTTAGAGAAATAACCTATAAGAGTTTAGGAAAAAGTACTTTAATCAAAATTAATGATTTTTAAAGTGGTTAATGAAAATATAATTATCATCATGGACACAATAAATAAGATTTGATAATTTTACCTTATTATTAGATCTTTATATCTTAACAAATCATTTTTATACCATATTGATGTATGTATATCCTCCTTGAAATCATCATGGTTTGGTATTTTATTCACGATTATTTCTTTAAAGGGTTGTGTTTGGATAGTGATTTACGGTAGTTTCATAGTTTCATATTTCTAAGAGGTACATGATGTTGATGAGAAACAAAATTAGTATACAAACATAAGTTTCATAGGGACACACATAATCATTTATATATACTTGTATATATATATATTCTTTTTAATTTTTATGACCTAAAAGTTCAATAAATTTTATTTTATTTAATATATGAGACCCTTAAAATCACATTTTTTTTATTTAAATAATTTCTACCCATATGGATACATCAAGTGTTTCTTTATATGTATGTGTGGGATGGGAGTATGGCAGGATCCCCAGATAGCCACTAATTAGTATCTCTATATTCCATACACAATAAATTATTACTAACATTGATTTTTTATTAATACCTTACATAAGAAAGTTAAATATTTATTTTAGGAATATATTTTTAGGTCTATTTTATGATTTTTTTTAAATGTATGGGATATTCCTAAATGTTTGTGTGTACAACATATTTTTATTTTATTAGTTTTAAGATACTATATTATTGTGGGATGTGGTTAAATCCAGATATTTTGTACAATATCCTAAATTAATTATATTTTCTTTCAGATCATGATTTTATTTTTTCCATGTATCTCACATCATTATACTATAATTGGATATAAAATAATCCACTGTTTTTAAATGACCATTCTAGGTAGATAAAATCACCAATGCATGTACACTTATATATTTAGATCTCGTGTTCATAAAATCAGTATAATTTTGTTGATGAAGGAGTAATACTTGGACTGTTTCTTGTGGGTAGGTTTATTAGTAGAGTATACAATGGTTTCAGTTCAAGTAATTAATGTTTCCAAAGAATAATTTTTATGTGTAGTAGGTTTTTCAAGAAGGATTATAATTATATTTTATTCTTTTCATTTCGTGGATTTTTATGATATTTTTGAAGGATTCATCATTTTAATTATTGTATGTTCTTTATTACTATAATAATTTTTCATTTGGATGTTGAATTAGATAATTATAGGTAATTTAATTATCAATTCTATATTGGATTTTATTATATTGACCTTTATTAAGTTCATATCTCCTTTACAAATACTATTATAGGTGTGCAAGGTAAGGAAATTGTGATATTATTGTCGACCCAACAGGCGTGCACAAAATATGTGTAGTATTTTTTTCCAAAAGTGGGTTTTTCTTCTTAGTTTAAAAAAAACATTTTAGGCATTGTACATGGTGGTAGGGAATAAATATTTTGTAAACCAAGGAAGATAAGTAAGTCGGTAAAAGTACATATTGATACAATGGACCCTATGATACTATGAAATTTCCATTATTTTCTACTGATCATATTTAAATAAAATTTATATTATTTTTTAGGTATTACTGATTCGATAAGATCATCAATTATGTACTTTCATATAAAACATTATTCTTTATGTATGATGATTCAATAATTATATTGTATATATATAAGACTAATATATAAAATTTTATAAAAATAATTTTTATATAGAATAATATTTATCAATTGGATATTAAATGGATAAGATTTATCCAAATGTAATTTTATAGTAGTATCAGTTGAAGTCTTATTAGTATTATTATATTTTTCATGAGTGAATTTTTCTTATAGGTTGAATGGTTATTAAATATAAATTAGTTTTTCTAGAAAATTTATTTGATAGAGGTTTATGATTTTATTAATTGTGAGGTGATACTATAGAAATGTTTTAAAACTATTGTTTCAATTAATTCAATGTTATATATCTATATCATGTTTTAATGGAAATGTTAAAGGAGGTGAATGTTTTCATTTATATAATGTAAACATCATATATTTTACACATAATATTGGATCTTAGTTTATTGAGGGATATTTTTATATATTAACTGTATTGATTTAAAATATAATGGTTTAGAGGATTCAAATATCTTATTTATAGTTCATATTTTTCACGACCTATCCCAGAGTGGCCCATGTCATGATTCCCCAGTTCTGCCTCCTTTAGGCTAGGGGATGGAACTGGGCCCATGAAGGCATATCACTAACATAGGAGGCCTTAGCCTAAGTACCTATACACATGAACACATCTACAAGCTTATAAAATTTTAAAATGTAAAAACAACTGAACAAACATGCATGCATACATCTAAATCCCACAACTAGAGTATTACAAGAAGTTATGAAAATTAAAGTGGTCCAAATAAAATCAAACCACAATGTATAAATGCAAGTCTGACTGAAATGTAATTGTATCTTTGTAAAGATATCATAGGAACACACCTTGTTCTGTCTGATATCACTAGGCATCGTCTTGTCCTAGTCTATCAGGTACTCTATCAAAATGTTGATCGTTTGCAAAAGAGATTATACATGTTGTAAAATACCATGTGGGGGTGAGAAGAATATCACTCAGTAGAAAACCCAAAAACCAAAAAGCATACCACAAAAGAAAATATAGTCATATAAACAAAGGTATATGTATACAACACATATAAAAACAATATCTATATATACTTAACAAAGAAACATGCTATAATAGTAAGCCACAACTGTAATATCATCCTCAGATTCCATTATGAATATTCAATAATGAACATGTCCGAGAGAACACACTCCTTAGTCTGGGATCATGGATGATGTTCTTCCAATAGGTAATGCTCATCGGGTCTCACTATGAGGAAGTACAAGCTTAAAGTCTGAAGAGATATGATACACATATTATTATCACTCTCAAGTTCAAGGGGAAATACCAAAAACTCAATGTAGATTAACTTTCTATGTAAATTTTCAACATTGACATAGTGTTGGTCACACAGATACTAAAACACAACCTATGGCACAAATATGAATAGAGTGTCTCACTTTGGGCCTCACAGAGGGATTCCAATGACTCTATCAAAGAAGTCATCCTGAAGCGATCATTTTCCTAGGAGTATGAAAAGATTCCATATTGTCCATTAGATAAAGAGATATAGGTAATTCACCCTAAAAAACATGTCCATGATACATATTATAGGGGCTCCAATCCATGTGTTGACCTCCATGTTTTAATGATCACAAAGTCGTGATTATAACAATACTAATGAATTTCCTTTTTTACTATAACAAATCTTCTTTTGAAGAACAAGTGTTAAATTATCCTGATTATAAGACATCATTGTCCATGACACACCATCAGGATTAAAATATCTAAGTCTGAGATACCAACAAGACATCACACCATTAGACTATCATACTACTAGACTAAATATTTGAAAAACTATGAGACACCATTGATCAACATGTTGTTGTGATGTGATGCAGTCAGAAATCAAATGTAGAAATGTAAGGGATAACACCAGAATAGTCATTGTCAATATCACATTGTCATACTCATTTCATAAACATTGAATAATTTTATAATTATAAGATTCCATCAGAGCTTACACCCCCAAACCATACACTTTTAGCTGAGACAGCTCTATTATACTGAATGTTTAGTTAAGTATTAGACAACTCCAAAGATTGATACCAATATAGATTCACACCACTAGTGTCACACCACTAATGTCATACCGTCAACAACATACCACATGATCTTGACACTTCTAGATCCTAAGACACCATCACAATTTTATTAATTAACTTGTTTTTGATTATATTACTTTAGTGGCTATATTTATTTAATTTAATTCCATTTTTAATTTTAATAACTATTTCAAAAAAATTCAACAAAAAGTGTGTCAGAATGTGCAGAAAAAGTAACTTTTTCACATGTTATTACTACTGATAAAAGTGTATCACTCTCCCTAATGCATTAGATATATATGAAACACTAATTCATATAGAGAAAAATATACAGAAAAAAGAAACATGTGGATAGAAGGACCTCGTGATTCGCTGAATATCTAAAATATAAATAGCTGAACCTGGTTGAATACAAGAAGAGATCACCTACAGTGTTAATTAAACTGAGGAAGTAAAAGATCAAATTATCTAGTTCTTTTCTGTAGTTATAAAAAAATATTCGAAAAAGTCTATTTTTCTAAATATTTTGAAAGTACCAGTCTCAAGAATCATTGTTGATTCAAATCAAGAGTAAAACATTGCATTAAAATAGAATGAGATTCTCTAAACTCTACACTCTAATATTGATCATTTATTTTTATTTTTATTAATTTTTGAGCAGTGTGTGATATACTCTTTTTTATTTATACACATTGTATCCTACGCAAAACTAAAAAATACTTGATATATTTTCAAATACTTTTCTTATTTGTTTCTCAAACAGATAATAGTGGTATAGGTTTTTCTGTGGTCTATATCATTTTACTCTTAAGAATAATTAAAGAAGTGGTCTTGTGTGACCTGGACATTGTTAGATATTTTAATCCCTGATCCAGGTTACGGATCACTGATTATATGTTATATAAACTTCTTTGTGGTAGGCATTCACCAAGTGGATAGGACTAAGTCTAAAATTGAGACTGAACCTCCTGTATTCAATCATTATCCTATGTGTTTTAATTTTGTTTTAATTATTTTCTACTTTATAATTAAAAAAAATTACCTTTAAAAATTCATACATTGATGGTTTATCTTAATTCATGTTCATGTAGTATTTTGATCAACAAAATTTATATCAAAGGATTCAATAATATTATATATTATTCATCAGAGAACTAATTTATGTTTAGATAAATATTTATAAATATTAAGATCTGTATCATGATACTTATTTTGGTACACTTTACCATATTTAATCATTTGTGGGATTTCCAAATAATCCATTTTTAACATAATTTTTATTTGGTACTCAATTCACCCCTTCTTGAGATACTCACTCTAACAAATATTGTTTTTGTAAGAGCATTCATTTATTAGTATTCAGTTTTTCAAATTTTTTATTTATGATTTTAGTTATACAATAATGATCTAAAATTTTTGTTAGTTCTAAATTTAGTTCTTTAAAATGGATAATAGAAAATATAGTTTTCCAACCAACAGACCACATTTCTTTAATAGAAAAAATTATTTCTAATGGAAAATAAATATGAAGATGAGAATAGAGATCATCATTTTTGATATTTGGTATTTTATAGAAGATGAAAATGTAATGACTGATACTAATAGAGGCACCTTTGATGACTCTACAAAATAAGCTTATAAAAATAAATTTAATGCTATAAATGCCCTATACTATGATTCTTTTTATAAATAATTTAATATGATTACTTCTAGTAAAATTGCTTTTGAAATTTGGGATACTTTGTCTTTTTCTCATGTGATAACTTAAAATGTTAAAGTGATGAGTCTTGATACCTATAATATTAAAAATGATAATTTTATGATGAAGCCTGATGAACCCATTTCTAATACGTACCACAGGTATAATGATATTTTCAATACCATGAGCTCTCTAGGAAATCATGTATCTAACAAGGACCATATAATGAGATTGTAGATATTCCTAGATGAAATATGGAGAGGTACTTCAATGTCAATCCAAGAATCATGAAATATGCTTAAATTACCAATCAATGAATTGATAGGTAAAATTATGATTTATAAAGAATAACTAAATATAAACCATGAGGAGGATGAGGATTTAATAGAAAATTAGTATCTTTCAGGACTATTGTCTCTATACAAAAAAATCAAAAGGAAAAAAATATGTTACACACTATAGATTCAAGTGATGGTGAATATGATTCTAACAGTGATGGTAAAATGGCTCATCTATCTAGAAGGTTTAAGAAGTTTTAAATAAAGGAAAAAATTTCATAAAATCAAACTATAAAGGTAAGTTTAAAAATAGAGTAAACTGGAAGAATGATTGGAAGAAAAAAATGGTTATTCCAAAAGAAGTTGTCTTCTATGAATGAAAAATAAAAGGTCGCATAAAATCTGACAGTCCAAAGATAAAATACAAAAAGAAATATGAATAAAAGTACATAAGGTATAGTAAGGCTATAAAATCCACTTGGATTTCATTTGAAAAAAGTTCATGTGACTTGGATTCTTCACTTAAATAAAATCCATACATAGTAAATATGTGATTTATGACTATTATCAATGAGGTATCTACTTTACCCACTGTTTTTTATGTTTTTCCTTTGTATATTTCATATAATTATGATAATGAATAACTTGATAATCATAGGTAAAATGAGGAATTATTTAAATACTACAACATTTTATAGTATACCTTTAATGAATAAAATGATACATACAAGATTCTAAAAAGACAACATTCTCTAATAGTAAATAAAAAGTCTTAATTGTCTATAGAAAATTAAAAAAAATATTCTACTTATCAAACAGAACAATGACCTTAAACTATCTAATGGAAAATTGATGAAAGATCATGAATATTTTACAAATGGAAGAGAGACAGTCACACAAATCTTAAGAAAGAAGGTTTCTCCCAAAGATGTTACTGTAATAGGATATGAACCTAGAAAAAGGAAAAACTATAAATAATTTTATTTCTAAATCGATATCTGAAATAGGTACTACAAAACATTTTTCAAAAGTAACAAAATTAAATTCATTTATAAAATATTTTAATCTATTTAATGAAAACCCATATGGAAAATTTGAGTTACCAAAGAATTGATCATAAACATTTCTGAAACCAAATAGAATTGGATTCCAAAATCATTTATTTTTAAAAAAAATTTGTAGGAAAATTGATTGATAACTTCAAGTAAAATTCTATGGTACTTGGACAATGGTTGTTTGATACATATGATAGTAGATTATTCATTCTTTAAGAGAATAGAAATGGTTTATGGTGGGAATGTCACCTTTGGTTATAATTAAAATGCAAAAATCATTATCCAAGTCAAGATTGATAATGAAAATTCAATGTTAATTTATAAATTTGTATATCTTGATGTTTTAAAGTATAATCTTATTAGCATATCTCAATTGTGTGATTATAGTTTTTATGATAATTTTGATAATGGTGGTTGAAATGTTTTTGATTCTAAAAATGATTTAATTTTTTGTGATTTTATGAAATGACAATGTTTATGCTCTTGATTTAAATTCTCTATTTCTAAAAATGTTTCATTCTTAAGTTTATTTAAGAAGTAATCTTGTATTTTGAATTGTACAATATCAAATTTCAATATTCACTCACATAGGAAGATAACTAAGAATGTTTTAGTTATGAATCTACCTAATATTGAGTTCCCAACTGATAATGTCTGTAGCCTCTATCAAAAATAAAAAAACCATAAAGTTTCCATTAAACTAATTAAATAAGTGTCAACTTCTCAACATCTTGAGTTGGTTCAAAAGAATTTTTTTTGGACCATATAGAGTTTCTAGTCTTAATGGGAACCAATATTTTTATATTCTTCTAGCTGATTTTTTATGTATACTTGGATATATTTTCCAGCTCACAAAAGAGATGATTGTTCTTATTTTGCAGTGTATAATAAGTCTGTATAAAATCTTACTAGCCTTAGGATCAAAACCTTAATGAGTGATCATAGATGTGAATTTTAAAATCAATATTTTAAATCATTTTTCTCAAAAATATGGATACTCTCATAACCTTGATACTCTAAGGAAACCACAGAAGAATGGATTTTTTTTAAAGAAAAAATCATGCCTTATAAAAGATATCGTGTACCATGTTAAATGAGTAAGACCTTCCAATCTATTTTTGGGTAGAATCTGTTAATACAAACTGCTATATTATTAAAATAATTTTGGTTAGACCTATCATTAAGAGGACCTTTTATGAGTTGTGTAAAAATTTGAACCCTAAGGTAAATTAAGTTATAGTTTTTGCATGAAAAGTATTTATTGATAATACTATGGATAAATTGGATAAATTTTATTCCAAAAGTGATGATTTAATTTTAATTTGTTATTAAATTTCTAGTAAATCCTATAGTGTTTTCAATAAGATGACCAACACATTGGGAGAATCATTTCATGTAAAATTTGATGAAACTGATCTATATGAGACTCAAAACACATTAAAACCCCATGAGGATTATTTATCTTCTCTGAACATAAATTCTAGACCTTTAGATTCTACTGTAAAACAATCTAAAAAGTTCTTCAGTTCTGAAGAAATTTCACAACTTCTAGAACCTAAACACGAATATATATAAGTGAACAGTCTTACGTTCACTAGAGATTATAGAACTATTAAGTATCGTACGTTTGGTGATTTTGTATGTGATCTAAATAGAGGAACTCAAACTAGATATTACTTAAAAACCATGTGGAACGTCAATAATTCTTGTCTCATCTTGAAACAAAGAAGTTCAATGAAGCTATTAATGATGAATTTTGGGTAATGGACATGAAATAAGAGTTAAATTAGTTTTAAAGAAGAAATTTGTGGGCACTTATAGATATCCTCATGGACACCATGATTATTGGAACTAAAGAGGTATTTAGAGATAAATTTGATGAGTCAGAAAATATATTTTGAAACAATGATAGACTTATTGAAAAAGTTAAAAGTTAGGAATAAGGGATTAAATATGCGTAAACCTTTTCACAGATGGCCATACATGATTCAATAAGAGTCCATCTTCTTTATGCAGATCATCTGATTTCAATATTTGTCAAATGGATTTCAAGAGTGAATTCCTAAATAGTTTTATAATTGAGTATTTTTTTGTGGAACAATTCCCTAGGTTTCAAAATCACTACTTTCAAAATCAAGTTATTAAATTAGCTAAAGAATTATATGGTATAACAAAGATCATAGTGCTTAGTATGATAGAATAAACAATTTTCTTCTTTAAAAAGGTTATTAAAAGGAATAGTTGATCTAAAAATTTATATAAAACGAATTTTAGATGATTTATTAGTAGTAAAAATCTATGTTTATGATATTATTTTTAGATCTTCAAGAAATTCCATTTGTACTGATTTGGATTTTAGTGGCCTATCATGGCTTTCCTATGCCCTTTTTCCCTTGAATAAAAATTTAAATGATGATTATGATGATGGGTGAACTAAAATCCTTTCTTGTATTTCATATTTTTAAAAACAAATAAGGAATGGTTTTTAACTGAAGTAAATATAAAAAAGATCTTTTAAAACATTTTAACCTAGATATAACTAAATGTAGTGATACTCCTTTGAGTACCACCAAAAAAATGTAACTCGTTGAAGCTGTGAAACCAGTTGATCAAATAAGTTATAGAGGTATTATTGGAAACCTTATTTACTTGACTATTAATCTACTATATATTATGTTTAGTGTTTTTATGTGTGCTCATTTTCATGAAAATAAAATGGATTGAAAATTTATTACTATTAAATTTTTTTCAAATACCCCAAATATACAACAAATTTGGATTGTTTTACCCTGAGTACAGGAATTTGATTTAATAAATAATTATGATGCTGATTTTGGGGGATGTAAGTTACATAGAAAAATCACTTTTGGAATGTGTTACTTTTTAAGAAACTATCTCATTTCATGGTGTAGTAAAAAGCAAAATCATGTTGAATTTTCTACTGTTGAAGATGAATACATAGTGACGGGTTTCTATTGTAAATAAATTTTTTGAATGAAAGTCACTTTATTAGACTATGGATATCAATTTGAACATGTCCCCATAAACCATGACAACAAAAGTTCTACTAACATTTCAAATAATCTTATTTCTTATTCTAGGACAAATAAATTTAATTCAAGACATCACTATTTGAGAGATAATTTCTAAAAGGGATATACCACTCTTGAATTTATTGAAATAAAACATCAATGTTTTGATATAATCACAAATCCTTTTAATTATGAGAAATAATTTAAAACAAACAACAGTTAGGAATGCTAAATTTGGGTTAAGTTTGATTTTGTTTGTTATACCGTTGTTTTTTCATACTTATGGTTTGTCATAATATTTTTTTTATACTATTTTTTTTTCATACCATAGAATACGTCATTCCATTGAGTTATCATACCATTGATCATATACATTTGTAAAACTTTTTTGTTTTTTTGTTTTTTGAACTACCGATTTATTTCCTGATTTATTTTATTTATTGAACCCTGTTGTACGTTTTGGTCTCGATTTTTATTTCAATTTCAAGTATTGTTTCAATTATAAAATAACTATTATTTAAAATGATATTATATTGGAATTTTTCTATTATTGGTATACCTTTAGCTCTATAAGATACTTGGATATCTCTCTCAAGCCCATATAAACCATTTTTCTTCTTCATTTAAAATTCTCTTCTTACCTTTGAACAATATTTTCATGATATTCTGAATTCCAATAATAAGGTGAACTTTAGTTTCTTCTCTGTTTAAGTATAGATCTTATAATAAGTGGACGAAGGAATCTAGTGTTACTTCTATAGTTTAATTTGTTAGTAATGATATTTCTAGATGAGTTGTTGTGGAAGAAGCGGAATTACACTCTAAGTGGATGTTGTCGAGTAAATATTAAGCACTTAAGGTTCTTAAAAGTCATGGGTGGTTGGATTTTTTTTGTCATATAAAATGACTTCCTATACGAAGCTGGTATATGAGTTTTATCATAACATATAGTTTCTTTTTAATAAATATGGTGTAGATTGGAATAAAAACCATGTCAAAGGATGGTTGATTGATTTTTATTTCAGAAAATGGGATAGCTATTTAAATGTACCTCATTAAATACTCTTTGATTATTATCATAGAATTATTCAAGATTCAAGTGATATGTTTATTTATGAGGATTCACTTATTGTGCTAATAAAAGATATTCCACACAGAATTCATGTTGCCTCAAAGATGTCAGTTGAATGTAGGTTGTTGTTTAAATTATTTCAGAACATGTTATGTCAAAGAAAGGTATATTTTTAAACCCTAAGGTATAAACCTATTTAACTTTTATTTCTTATTATATAAGGGAACAATATTAATCATAGTAGATATATAGTGGTACATATGTGAAAGATGAACAAACCTTCCTCCATATCTAATTTTTTGATCTACCTAAAGATTAATTCTAATGTATTGAACATTAAGGGTCGAGTTTGTAATGATGAAGGGTATTTGATTGATTATGGAGGTTTCGTCATAACTAGTTCAACAAGTTCGAGGATAAAGATAAGATGGAACCCAAGAAGGAAATAATGGGTTGGTGATAGTGAGGATTTAACTTATGAGTATAATGTAATTTATCATCCCACCAAACCTAAGGTTGATGTTGATCCATGTTTGGATCTTGATGAATTATTTGAATACTCATATGAGGAAAACATTATTGATGATAAAGTGAAATGAACAATTTGTTAATTTTTGGAGTGACCTAACCATTCTCCAAAATCCACTCACATTACCTTTGAAGATCCTAGTCCACATAATAGGTTTCTAAAAAGAGAAAATATGGTAAAAAGTGTTGATAAAGAGACTAAGGTCTCTATAGAGGATCAATATGAAATATCCAAATCTACGAAAGATGATGAGGAGGAGGAAAAAGAAAAGGAAGAAGAATTTGTTAATGAGGAAAATATTGCATCTGATGGAAGTGATTTTAAACCTGATGGTGATATAGGCCAAATCAAGAAGTATGTGGAAATTCCTCCGAACAATAAGGACACATTTATTAATGGGGAGATTTATCCACCATTGTATATTTTTCATGAAGCTATAGATATTTATGATGTTGAGTCTTGTTCAGTTTCCACTAGAAAAGAAGTTTCATATTCTATTGTGGATGGGAAATTACATGTTATAGCTGCTATGTAATAGAATGTTACCAATCAAGATAAAAAGGTAGTTATTGAGGAAGAATTAGGAAGTGAATAGTTAGTTATTCTAGATGTTCATAAGTATCATGTGGATCAAAACGTGGAATGTAAATCCATAACTACTTTTTCTCAAATAAATGATGAGATTTCAGATGCACCAACTATTGGTACATAGTTGGAAGTCGAGCATGCTAGTGTTGATAAAATAGTGGATACTCCAAGTTCATATACTCATAAAAATATGGATGTTTCAGCTGATTCTATTAGTGTGGTACCACCTACCTCAGTATTTGTTTCAGAGCATTGGATGGATCCTATAGATGAGTAATGGTGAAAATTATCATTCTCATAAGAATCTCTCTACAGAATCATAATAATAAAGTTAGTATTGAAGGTGATCCTAAGGGATCTTTCATCTACCAGGTTGATCATGAAGGTCTTCTTGAAAAGTTTAGTTCTGTGAGACCTTCAGTTCTTGAACCTGGTACAGCACCTCCAGTTGTTCTAATAAATATAATCACTCAAGATGACATAATGTTTTTTTGGTGAAAGGCTAATGTCTATGTTTTAAAAGTTTGTAATTAATAAAAACTCTATTTTGACAAAGATCAGTCAATAGGATACTCATTATCTGTTTAATTTTGTCATTTTACATATCCAAACATAAATAATTCATCATATACAGGTGGTGGAAATTAATACTAATAGGATAAGTGGTGAACTGGAAACTCTCAAGTCCTGGTTTGAGGAAATGAAATCTGAGTTTAGAGCATTTGTGGGTAGTGTACATAAAAGTATTGGGCATAATTTCTAGGATTCATATGATGGTATTGTTCCTCCTCTAGTTCTTGATGTTTATCAGTTGAGATCATTTATAAGATATGATCTTAGAGCTGCCACATCCAGTGCTTCTAGTAATGGAAGAGATCATCCAAAAAAATACTTGATCATAATTTGATATAATTTTGACTATGTTCTCAAGTTGGATTCCATATATTCCAAAGATATGCATGATGATAGAGATACTATTACTAAATCTATTAGGTATTATCTCTCTCAAATATATACTAAGCATGTTATGGAAGAAAATTCTAAATTATTATGTGAGAATCATCGAATTACTCTTATGCCTCAAGACATCATATAGAATGTCATAAATCTTAACAAGATGGCCCCAATGTTGAATAGGTTTATGGAAGGGAAGGGTGGCTTATTTGTGACATGGAAATGGGTGGCCAGATCATTATAGATTTTCTCAACCTATTGAATCCATATATGTATGTTCATAGCTCTGTTGTTGTATATATAGATGCCTTTACCAATCCTTAAACTACTACTGGAATCACTGCTAGACCAGTGTACCATTATCCTCATCCATAATACCATTATTCATTAATAAAAAATCAGTTTTTACTTTACATCCAAGAGTTAAACCTTTTCCCATGAATCCATATGGGAAACTATGACATTTGAGAGAAGGTATTTATAGTGAATTACCTTCTTCCTCTACCTCATCTCCTCCTATAGTTCTAAAAGATATCCCTAAGAATTCATCAACTACTCCTAAAACGTATGATAAAGTCAAAGAACCTATATATACTACCATTAAAAATCCATGAACTTATTTTTTTATAGGGATGTACCTAAAAAAACATTCCAATATAACTACCCTTTGTTGTCTCATTCCTTATGTTTTTACCTAGTCATTACCTTTTTCCTAATCCCCACAGAGAGACAATTTTTATGGAACATGTGATTCTAAACAATTTTTTGGCCTCTGTGAACCATGCTTTGAAGTATTTTATGGAATTATGCCAATTTATTTTCTAACATTACTATATATGATATTTTTATATGATATGTAACTTTGATACTTCCTAATTTATTAATATTATCCTTGAACCATCATCACATACTATTAATAATAAGTCTTGTTCAATATTTCTATCTTATCTTGGATATCATGGTTAACCTAGTGTAATATTTGTGATAATATATTTTTACATTTATAATATTATCTTGATGTTATGATTTGTGATCATCAAAAGGGGGAGATTTTCAACCTCCTGGTTTTAATGATCAAAAAATAATAGTTATAATAATACCGATGTATTTCTTGGTTTCTTGAAAGGAATCTATTTTATGGGAACAAGTGGTAAATTCATGTAAGTATAAGACACTGTTGAGACATACACTATTGTCCATGACATGCCATTAGCATAAAAATCACTATGTCTGAGATACCATCAAGACATCACACTATAAAATTCTGACAACATTGGACTGAAGAGTTGACAATGTATGAGACATCGTTGATCGACACACCACAAGGATGGCATGCCTTCATAACACAAATGTGGAAAATTATGATATACTACAAGAAGAGGAACTATAAATATCACATTGTCCAATTCACACCATCAACAATGAAAAACTTCAATGTCTGAGACACCTTCAGAGCTTACACTACCAAACATTACACTGTTAACTGAGAAACTACAAGCATACTGAAAATTTGTCTATTTCTAAGATACTTCTACAGCTTGATACCACCAGATATTGACACCACTAGTGTTGCACTACAAGTTTCATACTGTTGGAAATATATAGCCATATCTTGACACCCCCATATCATAAGAAAATTCAAATATTTTATTACTTAACTTATTTTGAATTATATTACTCTAATGACTATATTTATTGAATTCAATTGAATTTACTATTTTAATGGTTTCTTCTTAAATGTTTTACAGAAATCATGTTATAACATTCATTATGGGGAAGTTGTTTTATATATTCCTACTACTGATAAAAGTGGGGAACACTCCCTCATGGAATAGATATAGAGACACAAAGAGTCATATAGAGAACACCATATAGAGAGAATAAAATTGAGTAAATAAGGATCTCATGATTCACTAAATAAATGAAAGGTAAAGAGATAAACTTGATTTAAAACACGAAGATATCACCTACTATGTTCATTCGGCTGAGGAAGTAAAATAATATCTCATCTGGTGCTTTTCTCTAGGGAGAAAACAAGATTTTTGACACTCTATTTTCTTAAATATTTCTAATTGACTCGACCCAAGAATCATTAATGATTCTAATAAACATTCACAACCCGCGTTTCTACACACTGAGCTTCCCAAAACAATGAAATCCTAGATTTATCATCTTTATTTATTTTTATTACTTTCTAAGAAATGTGTTCTATACTTAGTTTTATATAAATACATTGTCTCCTTTACTAAATTTAAAGGTACTTGGTGTATTCTCAAACACTTTTCTGGTTTTTTTATCCCATGGATAAGAGTGGTAGAGGTTATTGGGTGTCATGTTTCATTTTACTTCCATGAATAGCTGTTAAAGAGGCCATGTGTGACCTAGACAATGTTAGCTATTGTAAAACTTGATCCAGTTTATGGATCATTGAGTTTATGTTATATAAACTACCAGGTGGTGGGTGATCACAAAGTGGAGAGGACTAAGTCTCAAATTGGTACTAGACCACTTGTATTCAATCTTTTCTTTGTGTTTTTAATTTTGTTTTAATGCTTTTGTGCTTTAAAAATGTGAACTTTATTTACCTATAAAAATACTTCATACATTGATAGTATAACTTAATTAATTTTCATATACTATTTTTATCAATTAAATTGATTTCATATAATTAAATAATATTATATATTATTCATCCAAGAACTAATAAATATTTAGATTAATCTTTAAAATGATTAAATCTATATCATACTACTAGTTTTTGGTAAGCCTTCCCATATTTTATAATTTGAGGGATTTCAAAATAATCCATTTTTTAATAGAAATTATATTGGGCACTGAATTCTCCCCCCTCTTGAAATACTCACTCTAACCAACACTTTGTCTAAGAAAGTACACTACATGTTGAAGGGTTTCACATTGTATTCCTTGACCTTGGATCCAACTCATGTAAATGGCCTAAGTTTATTGACATTGTTTGTGTTTAAGTACATGACGTGTATAATCCCCAGAAATCAACATGTGTGATAGTATACGGATTCAATGCATGTATGTGTACATGAGTATCAGTGCACGGTATAGCCTATGTACTCTGGTCCAATTTTTTCCAGTGTAACTAACTACACGGCATCCTCCAAATCATGTACTCCAACCTGTGTTTATTTACCCTATAAGGTAAAATCTAAGTCTCCATGTAGGGACCATGTTCCATTTGATAGGGGTCACACACCGTGTGATACTTAGTTCCATCACTTGATCTCCAATATGGTGAATTCCTTACTGAAAAATAATGAATGAATGCCTGAATAACCTTAACCTCACTGAAAAATAATATATGTCTCTTCGATCGGCTCAAATAATTGAAATATATTCCATTCTTAGTTGTATAATAAAGAACAAAAAATTAGGTAACTACGTCATATGATCTTCTATCCCTATCACAATAACACCTTCATCATGTCATGTCAATCATAGATCTATGATTGTGGGTTGTTTAGTAAAGAAATAGGATTTCAATTATCAATTCATCAGGATTTTTTGAACCACATGCCCAATATAGAACACATGTGATGAATGGATAATTGAGGGAGAAAACCGTAAAAACAATAAATTGAAATAGACCTTGATTGATTTTTATGTTTATATTAGTTTGTTTTCAATAGAATGGAAATTGATTAATCAACAATCAGAATGAATTCTCCTAAAAAATACCCATAATAAAATTAATATCACAATCTACATGATCCATGAATCAATCTATTAGTTGATTGATTTAATTTCTTCATATAAATCAAAAATGAGGAAGAAATACAAAAAAAATAAATTCCCTACAACAATTTTGATATATCACTAAAGAAGATTGGGGTTGTGTCATGTTTTTTAGTGATATCAATTTAATTCTTTCACATAAATCATTGATCCATGATCCCATCACCATATGTCTGAGAGAAGTCATCCAAATATCTCTTCAAGGGCTCTGTAATAGTTCTAGGATTATGCAGCTAACCGTAAAATTCTAACATAACTGTCTATTTAAAAACACTCCAACCATTATGCCAAAAAAATGAAAATAACTATTCTAATTATTTTATTCATTTCCACACCCATGATTATTTTTATACAAACGAACCATGCTGACAAAATTTAATTCATTCCTATGGTAAACCCCATATTTTGTACTCAATGGTACCCTAATATTTCTATTACAGTCCCATTTTGAGAATTTATTCAAATTTTTCTTGAAAAATGTGTTCCTATTCTATTTCATTTATTTAATACTTTTATTCTGGCCACACTGGGCCTCGGAATAGAACTCTATCATGGTGTCGTGTCTCAAAAACAATCTTTACGATATCAAAAATTAATTCATGGGAAATTAATGTCATTTAATTAACCACACATTGGGTATTTACACCCAGATGTGGGTACTGAGAATGAATATAAGCCTCATGTTCTCATGTTCTCTCCTATATATTCACATCTTACCACAAGAAACACACAGAGGAAATCGGTCTACCTCAAAGGATCCACTCATATCGATCTATGATTGTAGAGACCCGAAGCTTGACGTACATGGACATTACATTACTTTTGCGGAATACTTAGTACATAACAAAAACACACACACAAGGATCGTAATAGTTTAGTGTCTTTGGAAACTCCGAATATAATCTTCTAATCGTGGTGAAAGGTCTTCAACATCTCCCATAAATATCTTCTTTTTTTTATACCTAAAACCTTTCTTTATTTCTTGGGGAAATTAAAACATAAAAGGGTGAGCTCAAATGCTCAGTAAGGGTAAACAAAAGAAATACCAATCACATCATATTCATAAGAACATAACATTTTGGAAATCTTAACCTGCAAAAGAGAGCATAATTTCATAACATGGGATAAATAATAGTAGTGAAATGAAATCCCAATAATCATAACTTAAAACATGAAACTTTGTGGCATACACACATAATCATAGAGAATCATTTCTTGTTAGTCAAGACTCATTGCCAAGACTATCTTAGTGGACAAAGTCCATTTCTGAACCGAGTCACCCTCATTTCAGTCCTGTTTCACTGAACCGGTATAACCTACCATTCTAGCCATGTCTATCTCATGAGATATAAAATCTTTACCAAATGCATTGGAGGGAGATATAGGTCCCACCCATCTCATAATGATACCATTCTTATGTGTGCCACAAAATCATAAACCATACATCATTGCATAACCCATGTAATAAAAATGGGGATCTTAAACATCATGACATCATAAAACAATTCATATACGATAAAGAAATTCATAAAAATAATTCCATCAAAACATAATCAAATCAATGTAAAAATAGGGATAAAAACAGAACCCTATATTATCTTAGAGGGAAAATAATTTCGATAAAACACTTGAACTCCATTCTTGAGGAAAATATCCTTTCTACTTCAAAAACACTTTTCCTTTCTTAACATGTCATAAAATTTTAAACTAAAATAATTTGATTAAAAATAAACTTGAAAACATGTAAATGAATCTTCTTGGAAATAATTTTTTTAAAATCCATTCATGCCTTATAAGTTAAAAAAACATTCTTCGTACTTTTGTCGGAAAATTCAAAAAGTACCTCGTATGAAAAACGACCAAAGATTTCTTTCATATCTTTTATTAAAAACTCACCGAAGGGTAAAATTGGATTTAAACAATTGTAGGTGGATGGAAATAACATTACATATTGGGGAAACATGGATTTGGATGATAAAATACACCCCAGTAAATGCCAAAGTATAAACAATCTCAGATAAAAATGAGATTGTGATATTTCCCTTACCTTATGTCCAATATGCTTTGTACCTATACGAACCTCATGTATAATGATTTAAATAATGTCATTAACTTATTAGAGAATCATATTAATTTTTATGATATCATATATAGTTCATTTATGACTTTATATTACCCGTTCTTTTGTAAATTCCATGTTAAAGAAGCGTTTTGGGTAAAATCGTTTCATTTATCGTAGGTATTTGGACTTGTTGTTCTTGAATTATTATTACTTATATCATGATTTAATTACTTCCAGAATATAAAACATGATTTATATATCATATATATTCAGTATATATATATATAATAGATAGATAAATGAAATGAAACACACCGTTCATGGAGACGGTAGTCCGTACGTACGCATGAACGTTGTTTTCCTTTCCTTGTTGTCTTGAATGGAAGTAAGTAGATGACATACATTTATACATAAATCCAGTAGCTTTATAATGTCATATATTTCATTATTATTTCTTATATATACTTTATAATCATTCTTAAATGGTTAACGTGGAGAATGAATCTCATCGCGTCGTGGAGACGGTAGTCCGTACGTACGCACGAGCGATGATATCATTCTCATGATCATGGAATTGTATTGAAGTGTATGTATACTATTTCAGAATCAATATCACTTTACAATAATCATATATAGTTATTATTTACACCATTATACCCATCCAAGTAAGGTGGTGGTGGAAAATAGATTACACCACGGCGTGGAGACGGTATTCCGTACGTACGCACGCGCGGTGATTTCGTTTTCCGTAGGATGGATAGATGGTGAAATAGGGTTGTTTCATACTTATAATAACATATCAGTATATGAGTGATACTGATGTTATTACTTCATAATGAAACAACCTAATAAGAAGAAGTGGAAGAAGAAATAAAGTTGAAAGAATCGGTAACGGACATTACCTCTTCTTTGAAGCACCTCTTTGATATCTCCTTTTAGGGCACTAAAATTGGTCTTTGAGGAAGACTAGAACCTCTCGTATGTTGCTATGGAAGGGGAGAAGAGAATTTTTCAGGGTTTGGTCAAGCTTTAAGGCTCAAATTGGTGTGAGGAAGAGGGGGAGGAGGTTCCCTTTTATAAGGGAGGAGAGGGGTACCTTTGGAATAACGAAAACTATTATTTTATTATAAAGTCAAATTTGGTTTTAAATAGATCCAAATTGATTTATTTCGAAGCTAAGGTGGGGATGGGTCGAAATCCTCTCATCCAATATAATTTATACAAGTTTAGGTTCCTATTTAAACCTTATCATTTAGATTTAACATTTAGTTAAATAATTTTACTTTTACCGTTTCTTCTAGTGTTCTTATACTATAAGGTTAATAAACTTACTATATCAAGCCAAACGAACCCCAAGTTGTTTATTATTAATATATATAACCTTATCTAAGTCATTTGGCCGAACCGTAGATTTTTAGGAATAAAATAACAATTAATAATATAATATTTGTTTTAAAAACTAATTTATGTCAATTTTCACACTATTTGGTACATGATTTTTTGGAAATTCATAACAGAATGAGAGGTTCAAACCAAGTTACTTAAATCAACAATAACATGTCATATTAACCTATAAAATTAGTTTAAGTCATAAAAAGTCTCAAATTATATTTATTTGGGTATTTATAACATCAATTATGTCAATATTTCATTAATAAGGTAATTACTGAATCATCGTTGTGTCATAAATAATTTAAATTATTTAATGTCTAAAAATTACAAATAAAACACCATTATGTAGGAAATAGTTTTAGATCTCTAATTAATATTTATATTTTAATTTATCTTTTGTATAACCCCATATTAAAAATGATTTACTTATTAAACTTTGATTTTAACTATTTTAACCCTTCTTTAAATAAATTAATAATAAATGTCCTAATCTAATCCAAGTGGGCCTAAATGATTATATTTTATTCCTAAGGTTGTTTTTGGTCGAATTACACTTATCCAAGAGAATTAGGACATGTTTTAGGGTAATAATAATAACATGTTTACCCTTAATTACCCTATTTACTTTTAACCGTGGTAAAAAAAAAGTAAAAAGTTACTATTCACCAAAAATTATTTTCATCTCATTGAACCACATTTTACTTACTAACATCAACCGTCTCTCTCGGAGTTTCGAAATTCCACTCACATAAGCGGTAAAATTAAGTTTTATGAAAAATTCAGTTTTTTAACTACCACTTAGTGGTTCCACTATTCATCAAAAAATGAAAGTTTCCAGAAAAATACCAAAAATTAGGCCTAAGCTATATTTGATATTATGAACTCAAAAATGATGTCTATTTTACCAAATTCAAAACATATCAGTTACATTGACTAATTTAAAAATTAATTCCCATCGTCAAAACAAAGAGGGTGTTTTTGAGAGATAATAACTATCAAAATATTGACACTTGTTTATGTCTGGTTTAAATGTGAAATTACATCCAATAACCAACATTGTATTAAATTGTAAAAATATATTCTAAATATACTTTAAAACCACTCAAATTAATAATTTATCACTATTAATTATTTCTATTAAAAAAAATTGTTTTTAATTAGAATTTAGTAATTTTCACTATTCATCAGAATATGAAAGTTATCCGAAAAGTACCAAAATTTCACCCTAAGCTAATTTTAATATTCCGAATCCAAAAATGAAGTACATTTTGAAAAATAAAATTTACAAAATTTCAAAAAGTTTTTATTACTATTCATAACGGCTAGTTTTAATAATATTTTAATAGCATATCGTTGTTTAGGGAAACTCGGTATTGCGTACTACACACGCTATCGAGGAAGGTCGTGATTGTGTGTAATGTAAGGCAAGTCAAGGATGCGTGTTGTGCAAGCTCCTTTTGGTGTAGCATACAACACAAGACATTAATGAAATAAAAAAGAATATTTTTCATAAAATCTCGGGGTGTTACATTCTACCCCCCTTAAAATGAATTTCGCCCTCTAAATTCATCGGGGTTATAAATGGTTTACTATTAAAAAGTTTCTTTAATAGAAACCCACATCGTAAAAAGTAATACCAAAACAAATATTTAAAAACAAAAGTATGAAACGTAATGGTTGCCCAAATAAACTAATCACTAGGTTTCCACATAGGTTAAAATATGGATATGGAAGAGAAATCTAACCATCATGTTCTGATGGAGAGTGGTAGAGAACATGGTTATGGAAAAACCAGCAATCACAAAGCCATAAATTTGTGACGATCTAAGGTACCATCTGATTCATCAGATATAAGAGCATTAGAACAACATTTTTGGTTTTCAAGATAGTTTCCCTAAAGTTGATGAATTAAAAGAAATACTTACATGATTTTGGTACAATTTCACTGTTGTTCATGCTTTGAACAATTTCCATCTATGGTGAGGTTAGTCGTATACGATTCCAAAATTGAACTTATACTTCATATATCATACCGCGTAATAAAATAAAACTAGTTTCTACTAACCAAGGACTTCCTGTAGGTCAGTGGTAGATGATAAAGGCCAGTCGCACTTCGGTTGTGGGTTTGATTCCCACAGCCTTGTCCGACGCGATGGGCAGTCGCCCGTCCTGCAGGTTGTCCTTTTTCTAAAACTATATTAATATAACATCCCATCAATAATATCGAAAAACAAACAATACTAACTTATGTCCAACATAATCCTATTCCAATCTTTAAGCTTATCCATAATACTGCAGTCCACTCTCAGAGAATTATTACCATCGTTGATCCCCATATATCATAAGATATATCTTATTGGTCACATTCCAAACATTCAAAGGCCTTAATCATGTATTCTCTTGAATTCCCATTGAACCTTAGTGAAAAAATTAATGCAGTTAAAAGTTAACACTTTCCATATACCAAAATCCTCAAAATTCTATATACTCAAACCATGATATCACTTAGTCCTTATATCAATCATGAGCTCATGAATACTATCAAATATTTCATTTTCTCGTTTTCCCTTCATTATGCACATATCATCTTTTTTCCAAAAATATCTCAATCACTTTGAATACCACATTAGACCAATACATAAATATTCCAATACTTTATGATACAACATTATTTTGGAATCCCATTACATAAACACTTAATCATTCCACCACATCGTTATCATATTCAACATCGCCAATGGTGATCGCATGTGACTTTCCTTTGTCCTTTGCCTTAATAGGTTGCTCAGGTCGATCATCACTAACCCTTAGATTAGGGCATTTATTAGCATAATGCCCCATTTCCTTGCACTTTAAGCATTGAAGTGTTGGTGGTGCGTTCTCTGCAGTCTTTTATTTATTCACATCATTAGAAACCCTTTTTCCATTACTTCGACACTCAGCTGCTCGATGACCTTCTTTTCCACACTTAAAACATTTTCTAGTCCCTTTAAGACAATCTCCACCATGCTTCTTTCCACACTTTGTGCATAAGGAAACATTCATCTTCTTTTCACCATTATTCTGATATTTCTCCTTGAACTCCATCTTTCGTTTCTTTTCAAAACCATGATATGGATATGTAACACCAACTTCCATTTCTACCTTGATAGCACAACGTACAATTTCTTCATAGCTACTGAAGTCTCTTATAGCTAATGCCCATCGAAGACTTGGTTTTAAGCCACTGAAAAATCGATCAACTTTAATTTCAGGTTGGATGATAATGCCAGATGCATACCTTGCAAGTCTTGTAAAATTCGCTTCGTATATACCAACAGATTCATCATCCTTCTGCTTTAGCTCAAGAAACTCCTTTTCCATCTTTGTTCGAAGAATAAGAGGGAAGTGTTTACTGAAAAACAAGTTCTTGAACTCGTCCCATTCCATGTACTCAATTTCATCTCTTGGCCTCGTATTCTTGATAAGATTCCACCATTGATCAGCTTCACCTTCCAAACGATATACTGCTAAGATGACTTTATCATGTTCAGAACATTTAAGAACTGAAAATATATTTTCAGTGGTACTGATCCATTGTTCAGCAACCAGTGGATCGGAAGACCCACTAAAAGAAGGTGGACGTTCCCTCATGAAGGACTCAATAGAATATTGTTCCCTTCTCTGCTCATTTGGAAGTCCAGAATGATTCATAGCTTGTGTAAGTATAGAAATAAAATTTTTCACTCCATCTCCCATAACATTTGTTTGTTCAGGAGGACAATCATTGCATTGTCCATTGCATTGATCAACACGGTTCCTTCGGGTTCCAGACATCGTCTAAAACCCAAAAAGAATAGTGTGAGAGGAAAAAATCATGCTAGGGAAAACAACATAATAAAAGGGGGAGTACCCTTAATATCTAACACCTTAGGTTAAATTCTAAGATCATTAGCGCAATTATAGGACTATAACCTATACGTATACGTAACCTTAGAGACATCCCTAGACATACCTTAGAAATATCTCTAGGGATCTCACTAACATTTTCGCATCCTAGTTTCCAAAGGTTGACTAAAACATTCCTCTGATACCAACTGTAGAGACCCGAAGCTTGACGTACATGGACATTACATTACTTTTGCGGAATACTTAGTACATAACAAAAACACACACATAAGGATCGTAATATTTTAGTGTCTTTGGAAACTCGTAATATAATCTTCTAATCGTGGTGAAAGGTCTTCAACATCTCCCATAAATATCTTCTTTTTTTATACCTAAAACCTTTCTTTATTTCCTGTGGAAATGAAAACATAAAAGGGTGAGCTCAAATGCTCAGTAAGGGTAAACAAAATAAATACCAACCACATCATATTCATAAGAACATAACATTTTGGAAATCTTAACCTGCAAAAGAGAGCATAATTTCATAACATGGGATAAATCATAGTAGTGAAATGAAATCCCAATTATCATAACTTAAAACATGAAACTTTTTGGAATACACACATAATCATAGAGAATCATTTCTAGTTAGTCAAGACTCATTACCAAGACTATCTTAGTGGAAAAAGTCCATTTCTGAACCAAGTCACCCTCATTTCAGTCCTGGTTCACAGAACCGGTATAACCTACCATTCCAGCCTTGTCTATCTCATGAGATATAAAATCTTTACCCAATGCATTGGAGGGAGATATAGGTCCCACCCATCTCATAATGATACCATTCTTATGTGTGCCACAAAATCATAAACCATACATCATTGCATAACCCATGTAATAAAAATCGGGATCTTAAACATCATGACATCATAAAACAATTCATATACGATAAAGTAATTCATAAAAATAATTCCATCAGAACATAATAAAATCAATGTAACAATAGGGTTAAAAACATAACCCTTTATTATCTTAGATGGAAAATAATTTTGATAAAACACTTGAACTCCATTCTTGAGGAAAATATCCTTTCTACTTAAAAAACACTTTTCCTTTCTTAGCATGTCATAAAATTTTAAAACAAAAGAATTTGACTAAAAATAAACTTGAAAACATGTAAAGGAAGCTTCTTGGAAATAATTTTTTAAAAATCCATTCATGCCGTATAAGTTAAAAAAACATTCTTCATACTTTTGTCGGAAAATTCAAAAAGTACCTCGTATGAAAAACGACCAAAGATTCCTTTCATATCTTTTACTAAAAACTCACCGAAGGGTAAAATTGGATTTAAACAATTTTAGGTGGATGGAAATAACATTACATATTGAGGAAACATGGATTTTGATGATAAAATACACCCCAGTAAATGCCAAAGTATAAACAATCTTGGATAAAAATGAGATTGTGATATTTCCCTTACCTTATGTCTGATATTCTTTGTACGTATACAAACCTCCTGTATAATGATTTAAATTATGTCATTAACTTATTAAAGAATCATATTAATTTTTATGATATCATATATGGTTCATTTATGAATTTATATTACCCGTTCTTTTGTAAATTCCATGTTAAAGAAGCGTTTTGGGTAAAATCGTTTCATTTATCGTAGGTATTTGGACTTGTTGTTCTTGAAATTATTATTACTTATATCATGATTTACTTACTTCCAGAATATAAAAAATGATTTATATATCATATATATTCAGTATATATATATATATAATAGATAGATAAATGAGATGAAACACACTGTTCATGGAGACGGTAGTCTGTACGTACGCATGAACGCTGTTTTCCTTTCCTTATTGTCTTGAATGGAAGTAAGTAGATGACATACATATATACATAAATCCATTAGCTTTATAAGGTCATATATTTCATTATTATTGCTTATATATACTTTATAATCATTCTTAAATGGTTAACGTGGAGAATGAATCTCATCGCGTCGTGGAGACTGTAGTCCGTACGTACGCACGAGCGATGATATCGTTCTCATGATGATGGAATTGTATTGAAATGTATGTATACTATTTCAGAATCAATATCACTTTAAAATAATCATATATAGTTATTATGTACACCATTATACCCATCCAAGTAAGGTGGTGGTGGAAAATAGATTACACCACAGCGTGGAGACGGTATTCCGTACGTACGCACGCACGGTGATTTCGTTTTCCGTAGGATGGATAGATGGTGAAATAGGGTTGTTTCATACTTATAATAACATATCAGTATATTATTGATACTGATTTTATTACTTCATAATGAAACAACCTAAGAAGATGAAGTGGAAGAAGAAATAAAGTTGAAAGAATCGGTAACGGACATTACCTCTTCTTTGAAGCACCTCTTTGATATCTCCTTTTAGGGCACTAAAATTGGTCTTTGAGGAAGACCAGAACATCTAGGATGTTTCTATGGAAGTGGAGAAGAGAATTTAAAGGGGTTGTCCGAGCTTGAAGGCTCAAAGTGGTGTGAGGAAGAGGGGGAGGAGGTGCCCTTTTATAAGGGAGGAGAGGGGTACCTTTGGAATAACGAAAACTATTATTTTATTATTAAGTCAAATTCGGTTTTAAATAGCTCCAAATTGATTTATTTCGAAGCTAATGTGGGGATGGGTAGAAAGCCTCTCATCCAATAGAATTTAGACAAGTTTAGGTTCCTATTTTAAACTTATCATTTAGATTTAACATTAAGTTAAATAATTTTACTTTTACCGTGTCTTTTTGTGTTCTTATACTATAAGGTTAATAAACTTACTATATCAAGCCAAAGGAACCCCAAGTTGTTTATTATTAATATATATAACCTTATCTAAGTCATTTGGCATAACCTTTTATTTTTAGGAATAAAATAAGAATTAATAATATAATATTTGTTTTAAAAACTAATTTATGTCAATTTTGACACTATTTGGTACATGATTTTTATGAAATTCATAACAGAATGATAAGTTCTAACCAAATTACTTAAATCAACAATAACATGTTATATTAACCTATAAAATTAGTTTAAGTCATAAAAAGTCTCAAATTATATTTATTTGGGTATTTATAACATAAATTTTGTCAATATTTCATTAATAAGGTAATTACTGCATCATTGTTGTGTCATAAATAATTTAAATTATTTAATGTATAAAAATTACAAATAAACTACCATTATGTAGGAAATAATTTTAGATTTCTAATGAATATTTATAGTTTAATTTATCTTATGTGTAACCCCATATTAAAAATGATTTACTTATTAAACGTTGATTTTAACTATTTTAACCCTTCTTTAAATAAATTAATAATAAATGTCATAATCTAATCCAAGTGGACCTAAATGGTCATATTTTATTCCTAAGGTTTTTTTTGGTCGAATTAAACTTATCTAATAGAATTAGGACATGTGTTAGGGTAATAATAATAACATTTTTACCCTTAATTGCCCTATTTACTTTTAACCGTGGTAAAAAAAAGTAAAAAGTTACTATTCACCAAAAAAATATTTTCATCTCATTGAACCACATTTTACTTACTAACATCAGTCATGTCTCTCAGATTTTCTAAATTCTACTCACAGAAGCGGTAAAATTAAGTTTTATGAAAAATTCAGTTTTTTAACTACCACTTAGTGGTTTCACTATTCATCAAAAAATGAAAGTTTCCAGAAAAATACCAAAAATTAGGCCTAAGATATATTTGATATTATGAACTCAAAAATGATGTCTATTTTACCAAATTCAAAATATATCAGTTACATTAACTAATTTAAAAATTAATTCCCGTCATCAAAACAAATAGCGTGTTTTTGAGAGATAATAACTATCAAAAGATTGACACTTGTTTATGTCTGGTTTAAATGTGAAATTACATCCAATGACCAACATTGTATTAAATTGTAAAAATATATTCTAAATATACTTTAAAACCACTCAAATTAATAATTTATCACTATTAATTATTTCTATTAAAAAAGTTGTTTTTGATTAAAATTTAGTAATTTTCACTATTCATCAGAATATGAAAGTTATCCGAAAAGTACCAAAATTTCACCCTAAGCTATTTTTAATATTCCGAATCCAAAAATGAATTCCATTTTGAAAAATAAATTTTACAAAATTTCAAAAAGTGTTTATTACTATTCATAACGGCTATTTTTAATAATATTTTAATAGCATATCGTTGTTTAGGGAAACTCGGTATTGCGTACTACACACGCTATCGAGGAAGGTCGCGATTGCGTGTAATGTAAGGCAAGTCAAGGATGCATGTTGTGAAAGATCCTTTTGGTGTATCATAAAACACAAGACATTAATGAAATTAAAAATAATATTTTTCATAAAATCTCGGGGTGTTACAATGATCTCATCCATTTACTCAACAAAGGTATCTTCATCCTCTATTTTCATCTCTTCCCAGTTGATGACATGTGATTGGTTATGCATTTTACTCATTATTTGTTACATGTGGAAGACTTCATGTACACAGTATAACATCGAAGGTACACCTAAGAGGTACAACAATTCAAAAACTCTTTGTAGTATCTAGAAAGGGCCATTGAATCATTGAGATAGTTTTCCACCCCAGAAAAATCGCTATAATATATGTCCAGGTGAAACTTATAGGAACACATGGTATCATTCCTCAAAATCAAAAGGCCTCTATCAAATGTCATCATAAGATATATATCATCTCTATGTAGTCTTTATCTGATATTGAATGGTCTTCACCTTTTTGTTAGTTTCTCACACAATATTTGGTCTATGATTTTTGACTCCCCTGGTCCATCTAGCAATGTTTGGACCTACAGGGTTTCCTATAAGCAAACTCAAATGGCTTCATATTGATGGTGGAATAGTAGTTTTTATTTTATGTAAAATACACTTTTGTGAAGTGATCCGACAAAATATATTCAATGTACAACATACAATCTCACATCATTCCCTCAAAATCCTGAATGGTCTGCTCAATCTGGCCATTATTTTGGGTGTGGAATGTAGTGATCAATGATAAATGATTCCCAAAATACTCTTATAGTCCCTTACACAACTAGAATGTAAAGTTATAATCAAGATCAAAAATGATTTTTGATGGGACTCCATGGATTATGACTATCTATTGTATATAAAGGAATTCCAGCCTCTCTACTAATCTATTCTCCCAAATTGTTAAGAACATGGATAACATAGTTAGTCTACCTACGATCACCCATATAGAATCATTCCCCCTATAAATATATGGTAATACTATCATTAAGTCAAAGGATATCTCATCCCACATCTACTCTAGAACCTCAAAGTGTGGATCCAAACCCGCTTGAACTTGGTTCTCATCCTTCACTTTCTAAAAAATAAGGTATCAAGAGAACAACTATGAAACTCCCAAATTTACCCTTGGAGGCCAAAACTAACATCAAAGGCTCTTGTACATTAGTTCCATGCATGGATATACTTCCAAATGAGATGTATGAAACTTTATTAGAACCTCCTCTGCTAACATCACTAGTACCATTGTTCATCCTCTAAGAATAATGGTGTTCTCCCCACCTTTAGAAAATCAATAGTAGTTTGTCCACTGAATATCTTAGTACATAGGGTATCAAAGTTAGTATCTCCTAGATGTGACTCCATCACTCACTGTAAGAGATTAGGGTTAAAAACCATCTACCAGAAGTAAGCTGGTTCATCTCAATCCACAATGGATAACTGTAATGAGGCATGATGTTATAATTCCTCATTCAAAAACATCAAACAAGATCTCCTACTGAGTGAATATGTTACCACCTTCTTCTACCAATGACTATAGAAATTTTTGATGCCATAATCCTAGAGAATATTTATCCATCACTTATTTCTCAAGAGAATATCCTTCTTAGATATTATATACTTGTGACTCTTATGATTAGAATAGAAGATAAATTTCTCACCCATCGTGTAGTGTCATCAAATCATTATTGAGAAGACTACCAATACCAACCCAAGATCATGGGTCATGTTGTTCTTCAATTTTGGACTCAACTGACATGAACCATAAGTAAACACCGCCTACATATTAATCAAAAAACAACAAACCTATTTCTCGATGCTTCGTAGAACACTACGTACTCAACACCCTCCTATAGTAATCTAAATATTGGATTTCTTGTCAAAATCTACAATAACTATTGAAAATTATTATATAAAATTTATATCCACACAAAAGGATACCCCTATTAGGTAAAAGCTTTCATGGGTGATGATATTCTTAAAAAATCATATTTGAATCTCTGTTAATATTTTTTCGACCAATGGAATCTTTATACCTCCAATATTTTCTTCATTGCCTCCCATGATAACAATTATTTAACCATGGGTGGGTACACTACCACTCCACCTACTGAGATAATGTGTCCCATAATATTGGACTGCTTGATTCCAGAACTTTCACTTCGAGATATTTCAATAAATATGGTGTTTCGCACAGATTTCGGGGAGGACCTCCTGGACGGGAGATTCAAACGTTCCGATCGGTTTCTAACGGGTTTGTTCGTAGAACCGGAAACATCCAATGATTCCACATCTGTTTGGACCTACTTTCCAAAGGTAGGCGCTCATTAGTTTGTGGACTAATGAGGCTTAGGAATTTGCATTGGTCGAGAGGATGGGAGATCAGACTCATCACACCTTTTTGAGGGGAATTATTGTCTACTCCGGGACTCTCTTTATAGATTTAAGTTATGTTCGTGAATCCTTATAATATTACCAAGTATAAAATGAGTTTTCCTTAAGTTTTAACAATCAATGATTAAATATGCATGAAATTTAGAGAATCTTTTATATGTATTCGAGGTTCTTCATCAATAGAGATCATCTATATCTGTTTAGAGATTCTTGGTCAATGGTATCCTTCAAAACACTTATATAAAAGTCTCTTGGTCATTATGATGACCAGGCTGGTTTTAAAGCCACTCAGTGGGGCACTTGAAGTTTATCATCATTCAGAAGGACAAGGATTATTTCAAAGTTGGGATCGAACCCATGGATGGGCTACCTACGTATCCTTTGTTTTGGAAAAGGAATCAGAACCCACGTAGTTCGAGTAATGGAGTATGATGTTTATGATTGTTGGATCAAAGAAGAATGTCATAATTACTTTTACACTCTAAGCTCACATGAGTCATGCTCGGTGTGAGAAACAAGAGGCATTGGTAAAAATTAGACAATTGTGCCATGAAAGATGCAATCATAAGAAATTGTTTGGGGCTTATGTATGTATGATTTCCCAAATAGATGAAGGTTTAGGATTTACTTTTAGAGAGAAAATCTAGGAACAGGGTCCATAAAGGTATATGTGCTTTATGAAGATTTGAATACTCTAATATTGGGGATTACTCCTAAGGAGGATTCCCAAATTAGGAGGGGGCTTATGATTGGGTTTTACTTATGAAAAGGAATTCCCAAGTCAAGGGTAAATTAGGACTGGTTAAGAGAAATTTAAGGGGGCTTGGGATTTACTCCTGAAAAGGAAACCCAAGATTATGACTGGGACTTACTCCTAAAAAAGGAGGCCCAGGTTAGGGGACTTGGGGCTTACTCCTGAAAAGGAAGCCCAAGATTATGACTGAGTCTTATTCCTGAAAAGGAGACCCAGGTTAGGGATTAAGGTTTGTGTCTTACTCCTGATGAGGATGCCCAAGTTAGGGAACTTTAAGAATTTGGGGCTTACTCCTAAGGAAGATGCCCAGATTAAAGGATTTATAACTGGGGATTATTCCTAAAAAATGAGACCGAGGTTAAAAATTCTCTCATCTTAAAGGATGAGGTTAAATGAATGAACTCTCAATATTTGGTAACACAAGGATATTTAAATCACTAGGTTTTGAGAGATATTCCACAGAATTCCTTTCAGATAAGGAAGTCAAATCAAGAAATCATGCCATAAATGGCTTTGAAGAGTGTCTTGAAGACTGAATCTTGAAAAGGAAAGGTGAAATGGCTTAAGAGGGGAAAAATGGGGAAGATGGGAACCCAAAAAGATAGGGGCGCGCAAGTCTTGCAAGGTGCGCAAGTCTTCTGTGGGCACGCAAGTATTGGTTGCGTAGGTATACCTGCGCAACACATGGTGTACTTGCGCAATTTTCAACCAGCATTGAAATACTTGAGCGACTCTTTTTTAAACCCTTTAGAATTTTCTTGAGGTTCTTCCAGAAAAGGGACGCGCAAGTTATATTGAAGGAAATAAGTCGGCGCGCAAGTGTTTGATAAGTTTCAACACTTAGGCCTTCCTTCTTCTCTTTAGATCTTCCGTTCTAGGAAAGAAATTACCTTAGAAGTGTTCCGGAAGCTTTGAGAAGAGACTTGGGCGTCGGGAGCTTCAATCCGAGTTTCTGGAAAAATATCCTCTCGAATGGGGGGCCCACAGGGTCTATTTATAGAAAAAAAAAAGACCCCGGGCGGTTACCGAGCGGTTATCACTTAGGTCGCGCAAGTCACTTGCACGACCATAAGGCGTCGCGCAAGTAGACTTGCATGACCACTAGGCAGCGCGCAACTACTTGCACGACCACTAGGCGGCGCACAAGTGTACTTGCGCGACCATGAGGGAACTTGCGCGACCTATGGGAAATTTTCTCCTTGTTCATCCCTTTGTCGATTTTTGATGTTTATTCAAAGGACGAATCACTTTGGACTCAGATATTCCCTTTTCCAATCTTTAGATTCTGTGATGAAAAGGAGCGTCAACAAAATTCCCCCCTCAGTGTTGGATCCGGAAAGAAATGAGGATTTGACTCTGAGGAAATCGAATCCATCCAAAGGAAAAGGGGGGGGCGCAAGTCTTCAGGGCACAGAGGGCAGCGCACAAGTGTGCTGGAACTTGACTTTTATTCAGAGTTCCTTTGTCTTTTGTGGGCAGTTTAAAGTCATGCATGCCGGACATAAAGGGGCTAATGTTTAAGATCTAAATAGCTTTGACCGAAATGGATTAGAATTGACACAATTCCTTGAAAGTTTATCTGAAAACATATTACCATACTCAAGTATGAGAGAAAAAATGTAAACTATGGCTTAAGGATATTTGAATCTGAGGAATGATATGAAAAAGAGCTAAAAGGAATTAGAAGAAGTAGTTTCCAAGAATGAAGTTACTATTATTTAACAAAACCCGTTAGGGGGTTGAAATATGCAGGGCCACCTAAGGGCATTGGCTGCATGGTCAAATAAATAGCATCTTTTGGCTGACAAGTCTGTTATGTGGACTGTTTATGCAAGGCCACCTATGGGCACGTGCTGCATAGTCAGGCAAAAGAACTCCCAGAAATTTACTTTCCTAGTGCTAAAAGCCTGTGAAAGTTTATGGAGATTCAAATTTTCTTAAGTATAGAGTTTGTTGTATGGAAAGAGGTACTTGAATATGGAGAAGATATTTCCGAACAAGAATATCGAAGAAATGGATGAATATCACTCCTACGAAGGTCTGACCCAAACGTAGGGAAGAAGAATAAACCATAGACTTGAATACTTTCAGATCATGAAAAAGGATATGGGACAAATATGTTAAGGATGGCTATTTTTTGCGGATCCCTACATACTGTCGTTTAAGACAAATAAGGACAAAAGAGGCATTCTTACCAAGAATGAAGTTACTATTATTTAACAAAACCCGTTAGGGGGTTGAAATATGAAGGGCCACCTATGGGCATTGGCTGCATGGTCAAATAAATAGCATCTTTTGGCTGACAAGTCTGTTATATGGACTGTTTATGCAAGGCCACCTATGGGCACGTGCTGCATAGTCAGGCAAAAGAATTCTCAGAAGTTTTACATTTTTGTGATTAGAAGTCATGAAAAGGGTTATGAAGATCTGAAAATATTTAAGGTTAAGATTATAACACATAAAGATAGGTATTTTCCAATGTATATAGAGATACATAGGTCAATGATAACCATAATCATGTTGTGGCTGGGTCCTGAATTGAAACTTGGACTTCACTACGTATCTCATAAGAATGAGAATCAAGCCATACGTAGTTCTTGAAATGCAGTTTAATGTCGTACAGGACGAAAGTATGAGTGATCTTAGTTTAGGGTCATAGAATTCGGACCATAATAATGAATACACAGTGTGTGTTTTCATGAGGACTTTTCAGCCAAGGGGCTGAAAGTGAAATTTGGGGTTAGGCCCAAAAGACTTGGGACTGGATTCGAGGGACACTCGAATGTTCTTATGTATCCCATAAGGATGGGAATCAAGTCCACGTAGTTCTAGAAATGTAGTTTAACGTCGTACAGGACGAAAGTATGAGTGATCTTAGTTTAGGGTCATAGAATTCGGACCATAATAATGAATACACAGTGTGTGTTTTCATAAGGACTTTTCAGCCAAGGGACTGAAAGTGAAATTTGGGGTTAGGCCCAAAAGACTTGGGACTGGATTCGAGGGATACTCGAATGTTCCTACGTATCCCATAAGGATGGGAATCAAGTCCACGTAGTTCTAGAAATACCCTTTGTACAAATTTGGTTCGTACATGTGAAGGGTGAAAAGGGGACTTTAGTGCAATGATGGTTTAACCTAAGATAAAAAGTTTAGGCATTACCATGTATGCATGTAGTCTTTTGAAAATGAAAACCATGATTGAAAGATCAATGTCAATAATAGTTCTCTCTCAAATGAGGAAATCAAAGAATATTGTAGTTTATTGTCGTACCGGACAAAAGTGTTGCATAGTTTAACGTCATATAACAAGGACGAAAGTGAATCAATGTAAAAAATATTGATTCTAGGGGCGGTTTCACGAATCAACATCATATGAGATGGTGGTGAACCGATGTGAAGAGATTATTTTTGGGCTTGAACCCTGGGAGGTTGCCTACATACCCAACCTGGAGGGCAAGGATCAAAGTCTGTGTAGTTCAATTAAAGAATGAATTAATGATCAAGTTGTTCTTGGAGACAATGATCTAATAAAAAATGTTGTCGGGACTTACATATGGTTAGTGGCCCAAAGGGAGTATTATGGTTGATATTTGCTCTAAGATCACGTGAGTCATACTCGGTGTGAGAAACAAGAGGTAATAACAACCTTAATGATGCACAGTTTAATGTCATGTAGGACATAAAAAAGGGACTATGCAGTTTAAAGTCTTGCAGTTAGGACTATTGGTGTTGCACAGTTTAGTGTCATGTAGCAGGGACAAAATAACAGTTTAATGTCATGTAGGACATATCAAGGACTTTCTGTACAGTTTAGTGTCATGTAGTTAGGACGATGGGGACAATACAGTTTAACGTCATATTGGACAAAAGGGGGATTGTGCAGTTTAATGTCATGCAGTAAGGACAAAATAACACACCATTTATGTCATGTTGGACGAAAGTGCGAATAGTTTAAGGTCATATTCATGGACCGTGGATGGTGCAGTTTAATGTCATGCTGGACCTTTGATGATTATATAGTTTAATGTCTTTCCGGACGTGAGGGACTTTTATACAGTTTAGCGTCATGTAGTTAGGACGTCATAGTTTAACGTCTTGCTGGACATAAATAGTTTATGGTCATATACATGGACCAGGGATGATGCAGTTTAAGGTCATGCTGGACGGTTTAGGGAACTTTTTCACAGTTTAATGTCGTGTGGGACGAAGTTGCAGTTTAAAGTCATACTAGACCATTGTTGTATAGTTTAATGTCATATAGAAAGGACGAACTGGTGCTGTACAGTTTAAAGTCGTATAGCTAGGACTAAGGTGAACCAATATGAGGATATCAATTCTGGGGACTTTTTTACAGTTTAACGCCATGCTGGACGTTGGAAGTGCCACAGAGTTTAATGTCATGTTGCTAGGACACAATATAGTTTAATGTCATTTCGGACAAAATATATTTTAATGTCATCTCGGACAAAATATAGTTTAATGTCATCTCGGACAAAATATAGGAACTTCTGTACAGTTTAACGTCATGTAGATAGGACATAATACAGTTTAGTGTCATGTAGGACAATAATCATGAACCAATGTGATTGTTTTGGATCTGGGAACAATATTTTGTGTTTATACAAAATACTTCTTCAGAAATCTGGCATTAGTTGGAGTCGTGATGTGTTCTCCATCCATTGAGATTAGAGAATATGCTCCATTGGAGTAGACCTTATGTATTGAATAAGGTCCTTCTCATTTTGGTTCAAGCTTGGGAGGTTTATTTCCTGGTATCATTGCTACTCTGAGAACCAATACCAATTCTCCCTGAATGAATGAACGAAGACGAAATTTTTTGTTAAAAGCTCATGCTATTCGATTCTGATAGATTTCCAAGTGGTGCAAAGTGCACAATATTTTCTCATCTAACTGTTCCAATTCATTCAACCGCTTTTGGGATTGCTCATCTGTAGATAACTGATCACAAATGGCTATTCTGAGTGAGGGCAATTGAACTTCAATTGGAAAGACTGCTTCTGTTCCATATACCAATGAATATGGAGTTGACCGCGTTGCATTGCGAGTGGTAGTCCGATAAGCCCATAAAGCATGAAAGAGTTTATCAGGCCATGACCTCTTATCTTTATCCACCATCTTTTGCAGTATATTTGAAAGAGTCTTGTTGAAGGCCTCTATCTGGCCATTATCCGCTGCATGATATCGAGATGAATGGTTGGACTTAATGTTGTATTCTTGATACAATTTCTTTACCTCAGAAGAATAGAAGTTGGTGCCGTTGTCCGTCAATATGGTATGAGGGACACCAAATCTAGTAATGATGTTAGACTTGATGAAGCTAACAATGCATTTAGAACTGACTTCTTTGAGAGGTACTGCCTCTGCCCATTTGGAAAAGAAATCAGTAGCAGTAAGAATGTACTTAAACTGCTTGGTCGTAGCTGAAGGGTAAGGTCCCACCACATCCATTCCCCATGTGGAAAATGGCCATGAGTATTTATCTGTATGAAGAAACTCTGGAGGTTTATGAATGAAGTTGGCATATACTTGGCATGAATGACACTTCTTTGTGAAATCAACACAATCTTGTATCATTGAAGGCCAAAAGTATCCAAGCCTTCGAATTTGATCAGATAGTCTATGTCCAGACTGGTGGGCACCACAGACTCCTACATGCACTTCTTTTATGACAACCATTGTCTCTTCACCATCAATACATCTGAAGAGAACTCCATCAAAACCACGTTTGTAGAGAATTTTCTCGAGGTGGTTTGGGATATCATAAAGAGTAAAATTGACCACACGTCGTCGAATTTTCTCTTTCTCGGCTCTATCAGGTGGAAGTGTTCCATTTTGAAGGTATTCCCTGATAGGTGACATCCATCCTGTAGTATGACCATACGGTTCAGGAATGGGACAAATTTCATTGATTTCCTCTGTTCTGACTTGAACATAAGGATAAATTTCACGACGGTGGGCAATACAGATGGTTGTCTCGTCCTGATTTGGATCTGCTAAAGTTGTGGCTATATTAGCCAGTGCATCAGCTTGATCATTTTGTGATCTTGGAACATAAGAAAATGTCGGTTCTGAAGGGAATTCCGACATTAACTCTCTGACGTAATCATACAAAGGGATTAATTCTTCTTTTCTGATGGCATAATCCTCATTGACTTGTTTGATTACCAGGTCTGAATCACCTTTCACCTTTAAGTGATTCACTTGTCCTTGAAGCGCTAATTCCAAGCCTGTAATGAGAGCTTGGTATTCAGCTTCATTATTGGTACCACCTTCCCACAACAAAAAGGAATAAGGTAACACTGCCTTATCTGGAGAAATGAGCACAATTCCTAAACCAACTTTGTTGAATTTAGGATTTTCCATTTTCCTCCCTGTTGGACTTCTAGAAGCACCATCAAAATACATTTCCCATGTTTGAGGACTCTCTTGAATAGAGAAAACTTCCACATCAGGGAGTTCGATATCTGAATATGTGTCTTCCACTGAAGGATGTTCAGCCAGGAAATCAGCCAGAGCTTGGCCCTTAATTGCCTTTTGAGACACATACTGAATGTCGAACTACTGTAGAATAACCGCCCACCTTTCCAAACGTCCTGTAAGCATTGGACGACTAAGGATGAATTTGAGAGGATTATTACGAGATACCAATTGGACCTCGTGATGTTGCAGGTAGTGTCTCAGTTTCTGAACTGCAAAGATTAATGCTAGGAAGCACTTTTCAATACTTGAATACCGGGTTTCTGCTTCAAGCATAGTTCTAATGAGATAGTAGAGACTATTTTCATTCCCAGCATCATTCTTTTGAGCGAGAAACGCACCCAATGATCGCTCTAAAGTTGTCACATAGAGGATAAGCGGTTTACCCTCAACAGGTGGCATGAGTACTGGTGGACTCAAGAGGTATTTCTTGAGAACAGCAAATGCTTCTTTACATTCTTCAGTCCATTGGTAAGTGACTCCTTTCTTAAATAATTTGGTAAAGGGTAAACTTTTTTCTACCAAATTAGCGATGAAACGCCGAATGTAGGCTAAGTTTCCTTGAAGTCCTCTTAATTCATTCAAATTCTGAGGAGGTGACATACCATGGATTGATTTGGTCTTCTCAGGATCAACTTTAATACCACGATGGTGTACAACAAAGCCGAGGAATTTTCCTGAGGTTACCCCAAAATCATATTTTAAGGGGTTCATCTTTAAATTATGTTGTCGAAGATTGTGGAATATGACTTCCAAATCAGCCAAGTGATTAGAACTTTGTTTGGATTTAACCACCAAATCATCTACATAGAATTCAAAAAACTTCCCTAAAAGAGTTTTGAAGATACAATGCATGGCGCGTTGATATGTTGCACCTGCATTCTTTAAACCAAAGGGCATCACCCGGTAACAAAACACACCTTGAGGAGCTCTGAAGGCTCTATATTCCTCATCTTCCGGGGCCATTCGGATCTGATTATATCCGGAATATCCATCCATGAAATAAATTACTTCATAGCCAGCCGTCGCATCAATTAAGAGTTCTGTAATTGGAACTGAGAAATCATCTTTAGGACAATACCGATTAAGATCTCTGAAATCGATGCAAACTCTAATTTGCCCGTTCTTCTTCTTCACAGGGACAATATTAGCCAACCACTTGAGATATTGAACTTCTCTGACGAAGTTAGCTTTGATAAGCTTATCCACTTCAGCCTCAATTTTGGAAGCATAGGTTGGGTGTGTTCTTCTTGCAGCTTGCTTGAATCCTCGATGTTCTTTTGGTAAACCCAAATGATGAGTAGCAACATCAGGATCAAGCCTAGGCATTTCTGTATAATTCCAAGCAAAAATATCTTTAGTTTTCTTTAGAAAAGAAATATACATATCTTTCTCTTCAAGGGTCATGGTCGTACTAATTAAAGTGGGGCGTGGATCTTTCTCTGTACCCAGATTTACTTCTCTGAGTTCATCCACAGTGGTAGAGATACCCTCTTCAAATGCTGGAGGAGCATCTCTAAGATCTTCCTCTTCCTCTTCATCATGTGTTATTTCTTCCGTTTCTACTTGCAAAGTAGATGAAAAAACGAAATTCTCATGATCATAAGAGATGTCAAAATTTTCACATTTTGAAGAAGAAGCTTCCATTTCCGACCCTATTGATGATAAAGGGTCTTCTTTGGGAAATAAAGAGGAGATGATGGATTGAGAATCGACATCATTATTCAACTCTGGTGTTTCTATAACTTCTTCTGGCCTAATTAGCGAAGTATAGACTTGTTGGACTTCAGCAGACGAAATGAAAACGTCACCACTTATGCTTTCATCACTGCTTGGTAAGTTACCAATTTCTCCCATGTTGTCTGGCTCGATTGCCGTAATTGACATTATGGATCTTTCCATAAGAGTATTTTGATTTGGGCCTATTTTTTCAATTTGACTGATAGGTAACCCATAATCTGTACTCATATGTGAAAATGGATTTATTGGAATTTTCTCTAAACCATATGGAGCATTAACTTTTGTAATTTCCTTCATTGTAGATTTTTCTCTTCCCTTCATGTGATAAAATTCCGCCTCAATGTATTGAGACTCACATGCCTTGAACGGGGCCTTATCACCATACAATGTTCCAACTTGACCATCGAAACAGTATTTGAGACATTGATGGTATGATGAAGGAATAGCTGCATGCTGATGTAGCCAAGGTCTTCCAAGCAAGATATTGAAAGCTGAGTCTTGATCAACAATCCTGAAATCCGAATTGGATACAAGATCTCCAAACTGAGTTCTGAGTGTAAATTATCCCAGTGGTTCTTGTTCATTTTTATCATATCCTTGTAACATCATGGTATAAGGAGATAAATCAGATTCCGTGAGGCCCAATCGACGAAGTGTACGAATGGGCATGAGGTTGATTCCTGAACCATTGTCAATGAAAGCTCTTCGAACATATACACCATTGACTTTTCCAAATAAGTACAAAGGTTTTATGTGCCCATGCGCAACATCATCTTCATCTTTATCAATAAAAGATATCACTGCATGGAATTCTGCAGGATTATTCTCTATGTGATAGATTTTAGCTGCAGCAATTTCAGCTTCAAACTCCTAAGGACTTGACAAAGCTTCGATGAGTCCTTCCCGAAGATCTTTTGACAGATTCAAAGCATCCAAAATTGATAACTTGGCTGGTACTTGGGCCAAGTGTTTCAATATATCATATTTTTGATCTAGAGGTCTGTGTTTCCCAATAGGAATATGCGGTTTAGCAGGTACCTTGGAAGCTGATGCTTTGGAAGCTGATACATCTTGTATTGAAGCTGGAAACATCCTTGGTTTTGGCAGATTAGACTGATTAGATCCATTTACTTGCTGAGATAAAGAAGATGGAACCTTTAATCGGTCTTCCAAAATAACTGTGCCAAAACTAAGTTAGCCATTGGTATAAGAACTTGATTGTTCTTTTTGAGCTCGTTGAAGGGCTATACCACGAGTTTCTGCTGCATATACAGTGCTAGCAGGGGTAGAATTAGAGTAGTGGCTTCAGAAAGATCCACGTCTTCCCCTGTATCCTGAACCTCCAGAACTTCCTCGGATTCCCCTATTTGATATAGGGAATTCAGGCTCATCAAGACTGGAATATGGATCTGTTAATTGAATCATATTAACAGAACCAAAGATTAACTCTTCGTCTGATAAAGACTCTGCCTGGTTAGCCTGTTTAGGCTATGCCGTTTGGTGGGATGGTTCCCGTGGCTTTGAAGTAGATGGCATGAAATCTTCTAGAGTCAAAGACAATTTAGGCTTTGATACATACTCATCTTCTCCTGATTCCTCTTTCTTCTTTGAATTGCGCTGTCCTTTTGAGGATTTGCCTTTTGATGGAGGCTTCACTGCAGCTTTTGTAGGAGACACAATTATCTTCTTCAATTGTGTTCGCAAAATGGAATGGGTCCGATTAATTGTCTTTCTGACCATCCAATCATCATATTTTTTCGCATTTTTGCTTTTGACTTCCTACCACTCGCCTCCTTCCTCTGGATCTGTAGCATTAATACACGCTACATGAGCTGAAGAACCCTTCAATTTGACTTGTCCCAAGTCGACCATCTTTTGCAGGAGGTCTTTAAAGACAAAACACTCCTGGATGGGATGCCCCAACATTTGATGAAAGGGACAATAATTCGGACGGTCTTCATCTCCTTCCTTTTCTGGCCTCTTGGGCACTGGTAATTGAACCAAATTATTTTCCAAAGCTGAAATAAAGTAACCAGGAACTTGCTCATTTCGGAAAGAGTATTTTTTACTCTTCATATCCTCAAATTTTTTTCGTCATTGATCTTTTTGATCATTTGGACGAAACAGCCTTTGTTGTTGGCGTTCAGGAGGTGGAGCCCTTCGAGAAGATGAAGGTTTTGAAGTAGAAATAGGTACAGGTTCTTTTTTAAGCATAATTGTAGTAGTTTCCGCTTTACCTGTCACGACCCGTCCTCGGGGCCCGTGCCGTGACTACCCCAAGCCCGCCTTCCATAGGCCAGGGGCTGGCGACTAGCACCAAGGCGTAAAATCCCAGTAAACAGGGAAGGCATTGCCTTTATAAGTAACAACCACACAGAGTCAGCAAGCGGAAAGTAAAGTGCAGAAAAGTAAAGGGGGCCGGAATACAAGCCCAACTGTAAAGTACAACTGAAAAGTAAAGTACAGCAACTGAAGAAAAGACGGCGGCCTCGTGTCGTCCACTGGTAATCCCACCTGAAGGGTGGGTACAGATAGCCTCCAAGCTCCTCGGGTCCCATGTCCGCTCTGAGCACGTCCCGCCCAGTGGTCCACCTCCAGGTACCGTCCTGCTCCACGCCCAACCGTGATCAGCGCTGTCCGTCGTCTGCAACCAACACAACAAGGTGCGGGCATAGCCCGTGCAGGGGTGAGTACAACTACTCAGTAAGGACCCCGAGACCCCCGAAGGTCTCCCGAAATCCACAAAGGATATAGCACAAAGGAAAGATGCAATCACGAAGTAACATCTGACTCGACTTAGGTATATGCCCATACATATACCTAAGTTCCCACTTCTAGCTCTGCTCACGAGCTCAAGAACCACTCAATCCACAAAGGAAAGCAAGACTCAAATCCACAAGGAGAGTAAACAGTAAATCCACAAAGGATAGTTCAACACAATCCACAAAGGAGAGTAACAGTAAAATTCAGCTCAACCAGGTATACTATTTCAGATGACGTCAAAGACGATCACTGATCCGTCTAAGTCGTCGGACCCACGAAGGATCGATAGGTACTAACCCCCGCAGAAGACCCACACAGGATCAGGCTCACACAGAACCTGTAGGCAGAGGCTCACACAGAACCGGTAGGCAGTGGCTCACACAGAACCGGTAGTAGGACCCACACAGGATCGGGCACTGATCCGCGTAGGATCGCTGAGTGCAGTAGTCGACGCAGTCCACTGAGGTCCCTGCACAGTCGTCGCTGCAGTCCACAAAGGATCTCTGCTCTGCCGTCGTCGCAGTCCACTGAGGATCTCTGCTCTGCCGTCGTCGCAGTCCACGGAGGATCTCTGCTCTGCCGTCGTCGCAGTCCACGGAGGATCTCTCCTCTGTCGTCGAGGTCACAGCCAGCGCTAGGGTTCCCGCACGTAGCGAGCTCGTTTAGGAGGGTCCGCTCCACGAGCCGAGGGGCAGATACATCAACTGACACGTAGTCCGAAGTTGATGTATCCAAAAGTTCCGTATCGACAACAGGATCTCAACGCGACAGACGGCGCGTCAATCGGACGCCCGGTCTGAGAGTTATTGGCATTTTCGTCCTAGGGGCCCGGTTGGTTTTTTAGGGAAAACCCAACCCGACCATACTCCGCCTGTGTCCGATCCTCGGGAGGAGTATGCCAAAAGCTCCGTCTCACTTAGAGGAAACTACCACAGCTGACGGTACGTCGATCAGACGTCCGTAGCTCAAGTTATGAGTGTTTCCGCTCCGAGGGCCCGGTTGGCTTCGTGTACGAACCAACCCGGCCGAACCCAAAGTCTTCCGAAACCTTGAGTATAATATACCGAAACGACCGTCTCGATCCAAGGATCGCGTAGCCGCTGACGGTTCGTCAATCGGAGGTCCCAGGCCCAAGATATGGGCGAAAGACCGAAGAGGGCCCGAAACGGGGGTTCTGGGCCCGGGGCGACCCGGCCCGAACCCCCCCTGGGTCGGCCGAACCGGGTCGGCCCGAACCGGGTCGGCCCGACCCGGCCCGACCCGGCTAGGCCGGGTCCGGTCCGGCCAGGGCGCGGCCCGGCCGACCGGACCGGCCGGCTCGGCTTCGGCCGAGCGGCCGAGGGAGCCGCCGCCGCGGGTCAAACCCGCGGCTCAAACGGAACGCGGCCCCGCGGGGGGCCGCCTGTCACGCGGACGCGGCCGGGCCGCCGCGTCCGTTCCCGGTTCCGCGCGGCCGCGGAACCGGCCGCCGTTGCCGCCGCGGCTTCAGCCGCGGCGGACTTCCTCCACGGCGGCGCGCCGGGCGCCGCCGCCGCCTTCCGCGGGCCGCCGGAGATGCTCCGGTGGCCCGATTTGCCTCCCGTCTGCGCCGTTGCCCCTCCCGGATGCCGACCTTCACTGCGGGATCAACGGATCGCCCCTGCCGCGCGGTTTGTCGTCGTCGTCCGCCATATCCGCACAACAAAATAGATCGGCGGAGGGTTGCCGGGTCTTGTTCGTTAGACCCGCACCCTCCGCGTTAGTCATAAACGTCACCGGGAGGGAAAATCAACAACAATTTTAATTAAATTAAAATTGTCGGAGATTATGTTCTTTACTTAAAAAGAATAAACACGGGGAAAAAGATAAAACAATCCAACATCCCTTACCTTGTCGTCGTCGTCGGACGAGGGGTCGTCGCGGAATCGCTCGTCGCGGAGGGAGGAGATCGTCGCGTCGTCGCGGTATCCGGCGTCGCGTCGCCAATCTCCGGATCAAGAACAAACGGATTTAATTAATTAAATCCGTTGTTATTGAAATTTAAAAAGGGAGAAATAAAAGATTCGATTCTCACCTTTGTTGCCGATCGCACGTTCGCCGCGGAAGAAGAGGCACCGAAGAAGAAGAAGAAGAAGAAGGTCGCGGAAAAGTTGTCGACGTCGCGGATCGTGCGTCGTCGAATTCCGGTTCCGGCGTTCTTCGCGTTCTTCGCGTTCTTCGCGTTCTTCGCGTTCTTCGCGGAGAGGGTGGAGGCTCAGAGGAATAGCAATCCTCCAAAATAGACAAGTTTGTCTATTTTATTATTTCGCCAACAAACGCAAAACGCGTAAGTAACGACCCACTCAATTCGTTGAATTAATTCAACGAATAAAACAGCCCATTTAATTCACGAAAGAAACAGCCCAATTAAATGGTCTGTTAAGAATTAAAGAAAACGCGTCGGTTGACTTTTCAGTTACTCTGACGGGTTTTCGCGGGTGCGTTACTTAGCGAAAGAAACGGCGGGGCTCGTGCGGGCCCCACCGCACAAATATCCTACCAAGGGGTAGGATATTTCTGGATAGTATCCTATCCAGTTCAACTTAGTTCAAGCCGCCTTTAAGTGACTTTAAGTGGCTTCCAAGCAGTTTAAGTGAAATAAAATAAAGTTGTCGCACAAACTTTATTTTATTTCTGACTTAAGCCGCAAAATTTAAAAACCACGTCTGAGCAAACGCAACTCCGGAAGAGGCGTTTCTAAGCAAATACCGGCGCTGCGATTTCATCGGTGCCCTCAGAATTCGATTCCGGGCACCGGTTCAAAAGATAGAAAAACCCGCTCGTCCGTTCACTGAACGTACCCGAGCCAAACTTCGGAAATTGATTCCGGGCACACCGGGCCTCGGAATCAGGTGCCGTCTGAAGCTGCGCTCTTGTAAAATTCCAAAGAAAATTAAGAAAAAAATTTCCTTGAAATTTACGGGTCTTTAAATTACTCCCACCTCAGGGCTTTACGTCCCCGTAAAGATACATCAAAACTAGGGGAACAAATGGGGGTACTGAGCACGCATCTGAGCCTCCCGCTCCCAAGTGCTCTCCTGGAGGTTCCCGTGCTGCCATCTGATGCGCACAAGAGGAATCGACCACCCACGTAGGACCCGCTCCTGTCGATCCTCGATCTCCACTGGGACCTCCGCAAAAGTCGCCCCATCGTCCACGTCCAGCTCCCCAAAGTCGATGATGTGCGTCGGGTCGTGCACGTATCTCCTCAGCTGAGACACGTGGAAGACGTCGTGCACTCGGTGCAACTGAGGTGGTAGAGCCAGGCGATAAGCCACCTCTCCTATCCTGCTGAGGACCTGGAAAGGCCCGATGAAGCGTGGAGACAACTTGCCGCCTCGGCCAAATCTCCGTAAACCACGTCGAGGTGAGACACGCAAAAAGACGTGGTCGCCATCCTCGAACTCTAGTGGCCTCCGCCTCCTGTCAGCATATGACTTCTGTCGGCTCTGAGCTGTCCTCATCCTCTCCTGGATGATCTGGACCTTCTCTGTCGTGGCTCGGATCATCTCTGGTCCCACGAGTGCTGACTCCCCAGGGTCTGTCCAGCACAACGGTGATCTGCAGGGTCTGCCGTACAATGCCTCGTATGGTGCCATCCCGATGGTGGAGTGGTAGCTGTTGTTGTACGCGAACTCCACCAAGGGTAGGTGGTCCTCCCAGCTGCGACCAAAGTCGAGAACACATGCACGGAGCATGTCCTCGAGTGCTGTATGGTCCTCTCCGTCTGACCATCCGTCTGAGGGTGGAAGGCTGTGCTCAGATGGAGCCGCGTCCCGAACGCCTCCTGCAACCCCTTCCAAAGCCGAGAAGTGAAACGAGCATCTCGATCGGAGACGATAGATGATGGCACACTGTGAAGCCGTACGATCTCCTGGACGTAAAGACGTCCCAAGCTCTCCACTGAGCCCTGCTCTCTGATGGGTAAGAAGTGTGCCGACTTGGTGAGTCGGTCGACAATCACCCAAATGGAGTCGTGACCTCTGGAAGTGTGTGGAAGTCCAGTCACAAAGTCCATAGATATGCCGTCCCACTTCCACTCCGGGACCTCCAAGGGCTGTACCAAGCCTGCTGGTACCTGGTGCTCTGCCTTCACCTGCTGGCAGGTGAGGCATCGTGAAACGAACTCTGCCACAGCTTTCTTCATGCCCGGCCACCAGTGCTGTCGTCTGAGATCCTTGTACATTTTCGCCACTCCGGGATGTACCGCCAAGGGAGAAGTGTGAAACTCTCTCAGCACCTCCTCTCGTAAAGCGACTGGTACAAAGGTACATCCTCTGAAAAGGATGTCGTGCTCTGCTCCAAGGGAGAAGCCATCAGGCGCCTGACCTGAGGATATCAGTGCACGCCGGGTCTCACAGTCAGCGTCCCCACGCTGAGCCTCTCTGACCCGCTGTAGAAGTGGAGGAGAGACTGTGAGAGACTGAAGAAAGGCTGCTCCGTCTCTATCCACGAAGGATATCTGCAAGGAGGCTAGCTGCTCCGTCGCCTCCTCAAGTAGCTGAATGCCCGTCCTCCTGCTGAGGGCATCGGCTACCACGTTCCCCTTCCCAGGAGTATAGACTATCTCAAAGTCATAGTCCTGGAGGAACTCAAGCCATCTCCGTTGTCTCAGGTTCAGGTCCTTCTGAGAGAAGATATACCTGAGACTCTGGTGGTCAGAAAAGACTGTGAAGCGCTCGCCCATCAGATAGTGCCGCCACGTCTTCAGAGCGAAGACCACTGCTGCTAACTCCAGGTCATGAGTGGCGTAGTTCTGCTCATGCGGCCTCAACTGACGTGATCCGTAGGCGATCACGGCCCGCTCCTGCATCAGGATGCACCCGAGTCCAGTCCCTGATGCATCGCAGTAAACTACGTACCCAACTCCCTCCTCAGGCAACCTCAAGATAGGTGCGCTGGTCAATCTCTGCCTTAGCTCCTGGAAGCTCCGCTGACATCTGTCTGACCACACGAAGGGTTTCCCCTTCTTCGTCAACGCTGAGAGTGGTGCCGCAACTCTGGAGAAGTCTGGCACGAATCTCCGATAGTATCCGGCTAGGCCCAAGAAGCTCCGCACCTCTGTCACGCTCTTGGGTGGCTCCCAAGCTAGCACTGCCTCGATCTTCGCGGGATCCACTGCAACTCCCGCCTCAGAGATGACGTGTCCCAAGAAATGGACCTCACGTAAGCAGAACTGGCATTTTGAGAGCTTGACATAAAGCTGGTGCTCTCGGAGCGTGTCTAGCACAACTCGCAGGTGGTAGGCATGCTCCTCCTCAGTCGTCGAGTATACCAAAATGTCGTCAATGAAGACAATGACAAATCGGTCGAGGCATGGCTGGAAGATCCTGTTCATGAGGCTCATGAACACTGCTGGAGCATTGGTTACGCCGAATGGCATAACCAAGAACTCATAATGGCCATACCGACACCTGAAGGCCGTCTTCTGTACGTCCTCGTCTCGAACTCTGAGCTGATGATAGCCTGACCGGAGGTCTATCTTCGAGAACCACCGCGCTCCCTTGAGCTGATCGAAGAGGTCATCAATCCGTGGCAGCGGATACTTGTTCCTCACTGTCACCTGGTTCAGGCGACGATAGTCGACACATAGTCGCAAGCTCCCGTCCGCCTTCTTGGCGAACAAAATCGGGGAAGCCCAGGGTGAAACACTGGGTCGGATAAACCCCTTGCTCTGCAAGTCCTCCAACTGTACCCGCAGCTCTCGAAGCTCGGCGGGGGCCATCCGATATGCTGGAGTAGATATCGGGGCTGTCCCGGGGTACAAGTCGATGTAAAAGTCTACCTCTCTACGAGGAGGTAGCCCTGGAACGTCGTCGGGAAAGACGTCTACGTACTGGTCCACCACTGCAGGAAAAGCTGGACTCCGCACGTCCACTGCTCCTAGGATGAGGCTAGCCAACTGATGAGAGATAGGCTGCACCCTCCTCCGCGGAAGTCCATCCTGTGCTGCAAAGGTTCCCTTCTCGCCGGTGAAGGTAAACCTGCTCCCGTCGGTGCGAACACATCGCACCTTGCGCCTAAAACAGTCGATCTGGGCATGAACCGTGGATAGCCAATCCATGCCCAAGATGACGTCGTAAGGCCTCGACGCCACTACAAGGAGATCCCAGCTGAAGCTCTCGCCTCCTAGAGTAAGCTCACACTGCCGGCACCAGTGCGTAATCGTCGAGTCTGCTCCCGTAGGAGTCTCTAGCCGTAAGGATCGAGCCAACGGCTCAGTCGGAATCTCCGAGCTCCGAACAAGGGCAGAGGCTATGAAAGAGTGACTCGCTCCTGTGTCTATAAGTACTGCAGCAAGGGTGGAATAGACACAGATCGTACCTCGAATCATCTCTGGCACGTCGGGGTCGTAGGCCTCCACTGCCTGGAGCTGGGCCTGTCCCTGCCCGCCGGCTCCCTGTGGTCGAGGTGGCCCTCCTGGTGGTGGTGGGGGTAGAGCCTGGAAGCGTCGCCCACCACCCGCTGCTCGGCCAGCTCCTCTACCTTGTCCGCCTCCTCCCTACGGACCGCCACGGTCGACCCTCTGCCTCTGCCTGGGTGGCCCCTCCACCGTCTGCTGCTCCTCTGATCGGCGAGTCGGGCAGTCACGAGCCATGTGACCCTGCCCGCCGCAAGAGTAGCACAGCCTGCCTCTCGAAAGGCTGGCACTCCGCTGTGTGCCTCGTAGTGCTGAGCCGGTGTCCTGAGGCCGTCTGCGAGGGGGTCTGGTCTGCCTGGACCCGTGAGTCATCCGTCGGCTACCAGCTGCCGATGACTCAGCTACCTGCCGCCCTGCGCTAGGTCTCGCCGCTGAAGAAGGCTCTGCCAGGAAGCTCTCGATCAGGAGGGCTCGCTCCAGCACTCCCGCCTGGGTCGGAATGCTGAGGGAGATCAGCGACGCCCGAATCTCCTGTCGCAAGCCCTGCTCGAAGGTCCGGGCCCGGAAGAAGGGGTCCCGTACCATGTCGGTCGAGTAGCGAGATAGGTCCGTGAACCTCGCCGCGTACTGAGCGACCGTCATGCTGCCCTGGCGCAGCTGGAGAAGCTCCTGGATGCGCACCGCTCGGAGGGTGGCCGGGACGAACTCAGAGCGGAAGAGGCTCTCGAAGTCCGCCCAGAGCAAGGATGCCTCATCGTGAACCTGGAGCATCAAGCTCCACCATCGTCCTGCCGCCGCCTGCAGGAGGCTGGCCGCGAGAATCACCATGAGATCCGCTGGTGTCCTCACTAGCCTGAAGATCCGTACCACCGCCTCTAGCCAGTCCTCGGCGGCCTGGGGGTCCGCCTCACCGCGAAACCTGGGCGGTCGCTGGCTCTGAAACTCGTACAGTGCCCTGAGGCGACGTGCATCGTCAGCGTCTGGTACTGGTAGCATCGGTGGCTCGGCGGGTAAAGCTACCGCCGGTGCCACTGCTGGCAAAGGGCCCTGCACCGAGGCCTCGTCGCTCGGTGGGCTGCCGTCGCGCCCAACACTCGGAACCCTAGCTGGCAGTCGTCGCGGGGCCATCCTGAAAAGGAGAACAAGAGCACCACAGTCAGAACAGTATACCTGGTGAGCTGGCACAAGTAATCACAAGGAAAACTTGAGACTTTCATAAAGCAGATCAGTATACCCGGTGAGCTGACACAAGTAATCACAAAGAAAACTTGAAACACACACGCAATCAATGTTTTCATGCATTAAGTCGGAAATCAGGAGTCAGGGTCCTGGTGTACGGATACGTCGGCCGCCGCACCAACACTGGGCTCCCTGAACTGATAACCACACTCAATACACTAAACACTATTGCTTCACATAGAAAGAAAGGAAGATCAGAGTCTGCGGTAGAACCGACCACCTCTGATACCAATTTGTCACGACCCGTCCTCGGGGCCCGTGCCGTGACTACCCCAAGCCCGCCTTCCATAGGCCAGGGGCTGGCGACTAGCACCAAGGCGTAAAATCCCAGTAAACAGGGAAGGCATTGCCTTTATAAGTAACAACCACACAGAGTCAGCAAGCGGAAAGTAAAGTGCAGAAAAGTAAAGGGGGCCGGAATACAAGCCCAACTGTAAAGTACAACTGAAAAGTAAAGTACAGCAACTGAAGAAAAGACGGCGGCCTCGTGTCGTCCACTGGTAATCCCACCTGAAGGGTGGGTACAGATAGCCTCCAAGCTCCTCGGGTCCCACGTCCGCTCTGAGCACGTCCCGCCCAGTGGTCCACCTCCAGGTACCGTCCTGCTCCACGCCCAACTGTGATCAGCGCTGTCCGTCGTCTGCAACCAACACAACAAGGTGCGGGCATAGCCCGTGCAGGGGTGAGTACAACTACTCAGTAAGGACCCCGAGACCCCCGAAGGTCTCCCGAAATCCACAAAGGATATAGCACAAAGGAAAGATGCAATCACGAAGTAACATCTGACTCGACTTAGGTATATGCCCATACATATACCTAAGTTCCCACTTCTAGCTCTGCTCACGAGCTCAAGAACCACTCAATCCACAAAGGAAAGCAAGACTCAAATCCACAAGGAGAGTAAACAGTAAATCCACAAAGGATAGTTCAACACAATCCACAAAGGAGAGTAACAGTAAAATTCAGCTCAACTAGGTATACTATTTCAGATGACGTCAAAGACGATCACTGATCCGTCTAAGTCGTCGGACCCACGAAGGATCGATAGGTACTAACCCCCGCAGAAGACCCACACAGGATCGGGCTCACACAGAACCTGTAGGCAGAGGCTCACACAGAACCGGTAGGCAGTGGCTCACACAGAACCGGTAGTAGGACCCACACAGGATCGGGCACTGATCCGCGTAGGATCGCTGAGTGCAGTAGTCGACGCAGTCCACTGAGGTCCCTGCACAGTCGTCACTGCAGTCCACGAAGGATCTCTGCTCTGCCGTCGTCGCAGTCCACTGAGGATCTCTGCTCTGCCGTCGTCGCAGTCCACGGAGGATCTCTGCTCTGCCGTCGTCGCAGTCCACGGAGGATCTCTCCTCTGTCGTCGAGGTCACAGCCAGCGCTAGGGTTCCCGCACGTAGCGAGCTCGTTTAGGAGGGTCCGCTCCACGAGCCGAGGGGCTGATACATCAACTGACACGTAGTCCGAAGTTGATGTATCCAAAAGTTCCGTATCGATAACAGGATCTCAACGCGACAGACGGCGCGTCAATCGGACGCCCGGTCTGAGAGTTATTGGCATTTTCGTCCCAGGGGCCCGGTTGGTTTTTTAGGGAAAAACCAACCCGACCATACTCCGCCTGTGTCCGATCCTCGGGCGGAGTATGCCAAAAGCTCTGTCTCACTTAGAGGAAACTACCACAGCTGACGGTACGTCGATCAGACGTCCGTAGCTCAAGTTATGAGCGTTTCCGCTCCGAGGGCCCGGTTGGCTTCGTGTACGAACCAACCCGGCCGAACCCAAAGTCTTCCGAAACCTTGAGTATAATATACCGAAACGACCGTCTCGATCCAAGGATCGCGTAGCCGCTGACGGTTCGTCAATCGGAGGTCCCAGGCCCAAGATATGGGCGAAAGACCGAAGAGGGCCCGAAACGGGGGTTCTGGGCCCGGGGCGACCCGGCCCGAACCCCCCCTGGGTCGGCCGAACCGGGTCGGCCCGAACCGGGTCGGCCCGACCCGGCCCGACCCGGCTAGGCCGGGTCCGGTCCGGCCTGGGCGCGGCCCGGCCGACCGGACCGGCCGGCTCGGCTTCGGCCGAGCGGCCGAGGGAGCCGCCGCCGCGGGTCAAACCCGCGGCTCAAACGGAACGCGGCCCCGCGGGGGGCCGCCTGTCACGCGGACGCGGCCGGGCCGCCGCGTCCGTTCCCGGTTCCGCGCGGCCGCGGAACCGGCCGCCGTTGCCGCCGCGGCTTCAGCCGCGGCGGACTTCCTCCACGGCGGCGCGCCGGGCGCCGCCGCCTCCGGTCGCCGGCGCCGCCGCGCCGGCGACCCGCGCCGCCGCCGCCTTCCGCGGGCCGCCGGAGATGCTCCGGTGGCACGATTTGCCTCCCGTCTGCGCCGTTGCCCCTCCCGGGTGCCGACCTTCACTGCGGGATCAACGGATCGCCCCTGCCGCGCGGTTTGTCGTCGTCGTCCGCCATATCCGCACAACAAAATAGATCGGCGGAGGGTTGCCGGGTCTTGTTCGTTAGACCCGCACCCTCCGCGTTAGTCATAAACGTCACCGGGAGGGAAAATCAACAACAATTTTAATTAAATTAAAATTGTCGGAGATTATGTTCTTTACTTAAAAAGAATAAACACGGGGAAAAAGATAAAACAATCCAACATCCCTTACCTTGTCGTCGTCGTCGGACGAGGGGTCGTCGCGGAATCGCTCGTCGCGGAGGAAGGAGATCGTCGCGTCGTCGCGGTATCCGGCGTCGCGTCGCCAATCTTCGGATCAAGAACAAACGGATTTAATTAATTAAATCCGTTGTTATTGAAATTTAAAAAGGGAGAAATAAAAGATTCGATTCTCACCTTTGTTGCCGATCGCACGTTCGCCGCGGAAGAAGAGGCACCGAAGAAGAAGAAGAAGAAGAAGGTCGCGGAAAAGTTGTCGACGTCGCGGATCGTGCGTCGTCGAATTCCGGTTCCGGAGTTCTTCGCGTTCTTCACGTTCTTCGCGTTCTTCGCGTTCTTCGCGGAGAGGGTGGAGGCTCAGAGGAATAGCAATCCTCCAAAATAGACAAGTTTGTCTATTTTATTATTTCGCCAACAAACGCAAAACGCGTAAGTAACGACCCACTCAATTCGTTGAATTAATTCAACGAATAAAACAGCCCATTTAATTCACGAAAGAAACAGCCCAATTAAATGGTCTGTTAAGAATTAAAGAAAATGCGTCGGTTGACTTTTCAGTTACTTTGACGGGTTTTCGCGGGTGCGTTACTTAGCGAAAGAAACGGCGGGGCTCGTGCGGGCCCCACCGCACAAATATCCTACCAAGGGGTAGGATATTTCTGGATAGTATCCTATCCAGTTCAACTCAGTTCAAGCCGCCTTTAAGTGACTTTAAGTGGCTTCCAAGCAGTTTAAGTGAAATAAAATAAAGTTGTCGCACAAACTTTATTTTATTTCTGACTTAAGCCGCAAAATTTAAAAACCACGTCTGAGCAAATGCAACTCCGGAAGAGGCGTTTCTAAGCAAATACCGGCGCTGCGATTTCATCGGTGCCCTCAGAATTCGATTCCGGGCACCGGTTCAAAAGATAGAAAAACCCGCTCGTCCGTTCACTGAACGTACCCGAGCCAAACTTCGGAAATTGATTCCGGGCACACCGGGCCTCGGAATCAGGTGCCGTCTGAAGCTGCGCTCTTGTAAAATTCCAAAGAAAATTAAGAAAAAAATTTCCTTGAAATTTACGGGTCTTTACATTACCCATTCTCCTTCCTGGAGCTGATGGAATTATATGAGATTTAACCTTAGCCTGTATAAGGGAATCTTCAATCTGTTGAGCGATTGAAGTAAGGTCTCGAAACCCTCTTGTGTATTTCACAGGGATCAATGGCGTGCGTAATTCGTCACGCAAATTTGCCACACAGATTGGCAACAATTCCTCCTAAGGGAGTGCTAAACTCAAGGAATATGTTAATACCTTCCAACGAGAAATGAAATCAGAGACTCTTTCATTCTCCCTTTGCTTGCAGTTTGTAAGATTGAAAACTGTCGTTTTTGGGAAAGTTGAGCTAAGCTGAAGAAAGAATTTTTGACGAAGATCCTCCCATCCGATGACTGACCGCGATTGCAAGCTTGTATACCAGATAAAAGCTGGTCCTTGAAAGGTTCGCACGAAGCATCTGAGTTTCACTGCTTCTTGCTGCTCTGGAGTTCCCATCATAGGATCACAACAAGACACGTAATGCGTCAAATGTTGTTCGGGGTCGCCTGATCCATTGAAAGTAGGGAAAACAGGGTTTCCAAAACTTGATGGAGGAGAAATTGAATCTACCCATTCAGGGTAAACTTTCTTTTCAGGTTGAACTTGCACCCGTTTCCCTTCCATAGTTTCTAACCGAGCTGTTAATGACTCAATAGTAGTTATTAACTTTTGAGAAACATCAGGTTGAACTTGGTTTTGGGTAGGTGCGATGAATGGAGCTTGGACAGACGTGGTGGTTGGTGCTGCAACTGATGGTAGTGCAGCCAACCGTTGTTGCGTTTGACCCATAGGATTAGACCTTTGAGGGTGTACTGATAAAGGAGGATATTCTTGATCCATCTCAGTAGTTACAATAAATTCCTTCTACTGTCGGACTTCAGCATCCTTAAGAAGAAGACTACTCTGAAGTAGTTCTGCATTCAACCTTCTTAATTCTTTCATTTCTTTCTCCTGTTGTGCAAACCTTTTCTCTAATGAGAGCGATTGACCTCCTTCAGTGGAAGGGTGAGAAGTAACCTGATTCTTTCCATTCCCCTTATTGGATCCTTTTCGGAGAGGGGGAAGTGGGTTACTTGAAGGAATACTCAGATTTTGGGTAAGCCTTTGATTACATGTGTGCACACCTTCTTCATTTAGGTCTATCTGCGCAACTTCTTGAGCGGGAACCTCTTCGTCTGATCCCTCTGGTTGAGCCTCATCTGGTGAATCAGCAGCAACGACATTGATGACATTAATGGATGCATATTGCATGGAATCCTTTCTATCAGCATTTCTGTGATATTGCCTTATTCCATGTCCATGATGAGACATGGCCTTCCGTTGACTTGATCCCTTAGGAACTTCTTGGAGAACCGTCACTTGGATAGAATCCCCTGATAGCTTGGCTCTTCGTTCCTCTTGAGGCTTATTCCCTAATCGAGAGAATACTGACTTTCTTTGAGGGAGGGATTGAGGATTTGAAAAAGTCCCCAGTTTGGTGGACTGGGGATGTTCCTGCTGCTTCCACTCAACACCTCGAATCCCATTTGTTGACTCTGAGGGTTGGGTTAGAGAAGTCCCCAGTCTGACAAGCTGGGGTGTCTCTTGACATGCTATGTCTGAGATCTTCTTAAAATCTCTCTTGATCTTTCGAATCTTAGTTCGGAAATTAGCTGGATGCATTAACCTGTATCCACTTTTATCACCTGGTTCAATAGACCGTTGGATGATTTCCGAAACTTCTGTCATTTGATGACGTGTTTGCTCCAGACGAGAGGCTTGTGCAATATTCTCGCCTGCTCGATGTAGGAGCAATTCAACAACTTTTTCTCTATATACTTGATTTTGAGAGGAACTAGTTGAAGCATGTTCTTGATCAAGCTTTTGATTATGAACAAAGCCCATTGACTGTGGCCGGCCATGGGAAATAACATTGCATGAGACCATTTTCGGTGGGCTTTGCTGACTGGAAAGCACTGTGAAATGTAGTGCTCCGTGAACACCCCATCCTCTGATATGAACATCAAATGGAGCATTGGCAATTAACTGACGCAATTTTCTTAGTGCACCAAGGCATGAACGTTGAAGTGTTCTTTGTTGCTTTTCAGCTTTCGGATACCGAGAGACTGATAAAGATGCCAAATCAATCTGGCATTGTAACCCTTCTATTATCTTAATATGATTTTCATAATCATTGTAAGATAATACTTTCTTCTTCATTTGACAAAGAGTCTTCCATATGTTGAGACGAATATCATGGATTCAATCATCCGTCAACATCTTTGGAATGTCGTACTGGGAGTCAGCCAAAGGCCAAAACATGACAGGTACTTCACCTTTTTCCAGTTTTTTTCTCATGTTCATCATTTCCTCTTTATCATTAAATGAAGATTCTTCTACTTGTTTGGACCAGAGTTTATGTTTCCTTGTTGCTTCATCGGATTCAACAAGATTGGTAGAGAAATCACTATTCATGTTGGAAGATGAATGACCCAGGGATGGTTCGGAGAATAACCTGAACCCCAGGCTATCTTCTGATGGAGAAAGAGTTTCACCTGCCGATAGTAAAGCATCAGACATTACTGGTTTTACGTTTGCAAGTGCCTCGAGATAGGAGGGATTTCTCGTCACTACATTGCCTTCTGAAGAATTTTCGAGACAACGTGAATCACTACTGCGGAGAGGACTTTCGCAGCGAAGTTCATCACCATGAGGAGGACCGTCATGATGGGTTACAGCAAAAGATGAAATCTCTTGCTCCTTGGTCTTCTGACCACACAGAGGGTTCCTATGGCTCTCATATAAAGAAGAAACATCAAGATTGACCGAAATTTCATGAAGCAAGCCTTCATGAGGAAGTGTCTGTTGAAGACCTTCAAAATTAATGTTCCCGTTATTGAGAACTTAGGTAGTAGAATCTTGAATTCTGACAGATAAATGTCTGAGGGCTTCAAGAACTCCATCATCGAGCAAGGCCTTGTTGCAGATTGGCCTTTGATCTCCTGACTGTGCTGGGTGGATCTTTTTCTTGGATGCCTTCTTACTCACTTTAGAAACCACTTGTTGACGAAAGTGGTTACTCTGAGCAGGTGTATGTGCCTGATCAGGAAAGATGGTCAGGTTAGGCTGATGATCTCAACTCAAATCAGGTGTATGTGCCTGACTTGGTTGTCCGTTTGATATGGGGGAGTATGCCCCATAACCCTCTTGGACTGGAACAGATGTGTGTTTCTGTTCCGGAGTGAATCATTGATGTGTCACTCCACTGCTAGGGATAGATTTATGTGTCTTTCCCTGAGATGATGCTGAAGCTGTTATGATATCCTGGCAAGCATCCAGAATATGAGCAGGAATTTGCTTCTGCTCTTTCACCATTGACAAAATATGTTTGGTGACTTCAGCCGCCGGAATGGGGATATACGTCCATTCCGTGCTTGGAGTAGGTGTATGTGCCTGCTCCTGTCCTCCTTTTCCTGTCAGTGAATCCTGACAGTACTCAAGTGTGGAGGCAGAGAGTTGAGTCTGCCACCTGTTTGTCATCGGGGCTTTCCGACTGACTTCTCTGTGCGCTACCAAGCGAGACTGTTGGTAGGCTTGATTAGTATTAGCAAGTGTATGTGCCTGCTGATTACACTTCGCCAAATGCGGTTGACGAGATCCATCATATGTAGTCAGACGAGCCTGCTGACTAACTAGTGATGTATAAGCAAGTGTATGTTCCTGCCTATGGTACTCCGCCGGAATTGCCTGGCGGGATTGGCGTGATGCTGCCAGACGAGTCTGCTGGACAGCGGAATTAAAACGGACAGGTGTGTATGCCTGCTCGTTGTTCGCCACCAAGTTAGGTTGGTGGACTTCTCCAGAGATGTCAGGGATGACAACCTGCACATTGTTTACCGGATTCCGTCTCTGGCGGTTCATCTTGCCTGCTCGGGTTCGAGGAACCTGAGCTGAATGCCTAGAGTCGGTACCCTCATCATGTTGAGGGCGCACTACCGCACGAGTCTGGCGGCGATTGTTGATGGGAGCCCTTGGGAAGGACTCCTTTCTTTTTGAATTAAGGTCCTGTGGGACCTGCTCATTCACTTCCTCAGAGTAAGGGAGTGGATGCAAATTGTGTTTTGGGGATAACGACCCGAAACGGTTGGAGACGGTAGTCAGCACCGCCTGCTTCTTGATCGCTGGCTGCCATTGTCTGGACGACCAGGTAGAGTTGTTAACTTGGAGGGCTTGACGAGCGGCCTCCAGAGTTGGGATAGTACCGTTGCGACGGTACTCCTTAACCAGTGCATTAGAAACCCAGTGTTGAAGATGCTGAGTTGGTGATGTCATCCTTAGAGCGGATGACGTTCCAGCATGAGTAGCAGCATTGGTTTTCACAGCAGCATACCTCACAGTAGAGGTGTTCACAGGGGTGAATTTAAGGAAATCCATTTTGTAGAAGATCTTGAGAAAAGAGTGCCTGTTCCATATAACAGACATAATCAAGATGAATCCGGCCACTGCATCTTTTAGACGAGCATATGTCAATGATTGCTTTGTTGGCCCAAGGGGCCTAACAAATAATAAGAACATCACTTTAACTTGGTTAAGGATTCACGTCGGGTTCACCATTTTTGTTTCGCACGGATTTCGGGGATGACCTCCTGGACGGGAGATTCAAACGTTCTGATCGGTTTCTAACGGGTTTGTTCATAGAACCAGAAACATCCAATGATTCCACATCCGTTTGGACCTAATTTCCAAAGGTAGGCGCTCATTAGTTTGTGGACTAATGAGGCTTAAGAATTTGCATTGGTCGAGAGGATGGGAGTTCGGACACATCACACCTTTTTGAGGGGAATTATTGTCTACTCCGGGACTCTCTTTATAGATTTAAGTTATGTTCGTGAATCCTTATTATATTACCAAGTATAAAATGAGTTTTCCTTAAGTTTTAACAATCAATGATTAAATATGCAAGAAATTTAGAGAATCTTTTATATGTATTCGAGGTTCTTCATCAATAGATAATCATCTATATCTGTTTAGAGATTCTTGGTCAATGGTATCCTTCAAAACACTTATATAAAAGTCTCTTGGTCATTATGACGACCAGGCTGGTTTTAAATCCACTCAGTGGGGCACTTGAAGTTTATCGTCATTCAGAAGGACAAGGATTATTTCAAAGTTGGGATCGAACCCATGGATGGGCTACCTACGTATCCTTTGTTTTGGAAAAGGAATCAGAACCCACGTAGTTCGAGTAATGGAGTATGATGTTTATGATTGATGGCTCAAAGAAGAATGACATAATTACTTTTACACTCTAAGCTCACGTGAGTCATGCTCGGTGTGAGAAACAAGAGGCATTGGTAAAAATTAGACAATTGTGCCATGAAAGATGCAATCATAAGAAATTGTTTGGGGCTTATGTATGTATGATTGCCCAAATAGATGACGGTTTAGGATTTACTTTCAGGGAGAAAATCCAGGAACAGGGTCCATAAAGGTATATGTGCTTTATGGAGATTTGAATACTCTAATCTTGGGGCTTACTCCTAAGGAGGATTCCCAAATTAGGAGGGGTCTTATGATTGGGTTTTACTTCTGAAAAGGAATACCCAAGTCAAGGGTAAATTAGGACTGGTTAGGAGAAATTTAAGGGGGCTTGGGATTTACTCCTGAAAAGGAAACCCAAGATTATGACTGGGACTTACTCCTAAAAAAGGAGGTCCAGGTTAGGGGACTTGGGGCTTACACCTGAAAAGGAAGCCCAAGATTATGACTGAGTCGTATTCCTGAAAAGGAGACCCAGGTTAGGGATTAAGGTTTGGGGCTTACTCCTGAGGAGGATGCCCAAGTTAGGGAGCTTAAAGAATTTGGGGCTTACTCCTAAGGAAGATGCCCAGATTAAAGGATTTATAACTGGGGATTATTCCTAAAAAAGGAGACCCAGGTAAAGGATTCTCTCATCTTAAAGGATGAGGTTAAATGAACGAACTCTCAATCTTTGGTGACACAAGGATATTTAAATCACTAGGTTTTGAGAGATATTCCACAGAATTCCTTTCAGATAAGGAAGTCAAATCAATAAATCATGCCATAAATGGCTTTGAAGAGTGTCTTGAAGACTGAATCTTGAAAAGGAAAGGTGAAATGGCTTAATAGGGGAAAAATGGGCAAGATGGGCACCCAAAAAGATAGGGGCGCGCAAGTCTTGCAAGGCGCACAAGTCTTCCGTGGGCGCACAAGTATTGGTCGCGCAGGTATACCTGCGCGACACATGGTGTACTTGCGCGATTTTCAACCAGCATTGAAATACATGAGCGACTCTTTTTTAAACCCTTTAGAATTTTCTTGAGGTTCTTCCAGAAAAGGGACGCGCAAGTTATATTGAAGGAAATAAGTCGGCGCGCAAGTGTTTGATAAGTTTAAACACTTAGGCCTTCCTTCTTCTCTTTAGATCTTCCGTTCTAGGCAAGAAATTACCTTAGAAGTGTTCCGGAAGCTTTGAGAAGAGACTTGAGCGTCGGGAGCTTCAATCCAAGTTTCTGGAAAAAGATCCTCTCGAATGGGGGGCCCACAGGGTCTATTTATAGGCAAAAAAAAGACCCCGGGCGGTTACCGAGCGGTTATCACTTAGGTCGCGCAAGTCACTTGCACGACCATAAGGCGTCGCGCAAGTAGACTTGCACGACCACTAGGCAGCGCACAACTACTTGCACGACCACTAGGCGGCACGCAAATGTACTTGCGCGACCATGAGGGAACTTGCGCGACCTATGGGAAATGTTCTCCTCGTTCATCCCTTTGTCGATTTTTGATGTTTCTTCAAAGGACGAATCACTTTGGACTCAGATATTTCCTTTTCCTATCTTTAGATTCTGTGACGAAAAGGAGCATCAACATATGGTGATATCAAAGTACATTAATAACTATCCTCAAGTGTCTCATGTGCACATATTTTGATTCAAAAAAAACATGGATATCATCGATGGATACTACCATGAACCAGTCTATTAAAGGATGAAAGATCAAGTTCATGAGTCTCGTGAACATTACTAGGGTGTTATTCATGCCAAAGGGAATCACCATGTACTAAAAGTGATTATAGAGACATCTAAATGTTGTTTTATGAACATCTATGTCCCGTACTCACAACTGGTGATAGCCTTACATGAGTTTAACCTTTGAGAACCATCATTCCCCTCTCAATTTATCAAATAGGTCATTGATCCTCGATAGTGTATACTTTTTCTTCATGGTCACCTATTTAAAGCGTCATTAGTCCGCACATAACCTCAATCTCTTATCTACCTTCTTGGAGATCCATTTTGGGGAATCCTAGGGTGAAACATTATTTCATAAAAATCCCTTCTCTGAAAGTCCCTCAAATACACCCTTATCTCATGAAGATCTATGGGAGTCATCCGATATGATATCATAGATATTTTTTCCATCCTTGAGTGTAGATCAATGTAGAAGTCTATCTATTAGTGGGAAGGTAAACCTGGAATATCCTCAAAGAAGAATTCCCCGTACTCTACCACCATAGTAGGAAACTGGGAACTCATAATATCCAAGATACCAAGGGATGGTCTTTTTAGCGGATGATAAATCAGTTTCACCCTCCTTTTCATGATCCATCATGCACTGCCAGGGTTTCCTTTTTACCAACAAAGGATAAAATGGTTCCATTATTGAAAACACACCACATCCTCCACCTAAAATAGTAAATTTGGGCTTGAACCTTGGAAACTAGTTCATATGTAAGATGAAATCTTAAGGCCTCATCACTACTACTAAGAGTTTCTAATAGAAACTCTTGACTACAATAGTTAGGTCACATTAACGGCATAATTTTGTGATCACTGAGTCTTCTCATATTAGAGTTTTCAAGTACAAAGGTTAATCCAAGGTCTCTACCTAAATCTCTAATTCTTGAATAAGATATGTAGATAGAAAATAATGATTATCACCGATGTCTATTAGAATTTTAGATAAGGTAGAAAATACATATAAAGTACCTTAAATATTTCCCAGAGCCTGAAGTTTATATTCATCGACCACCTACAACTATCCCCACCCATACCCTCTTGCATCATGAGAATGGAATAGACCACCTTGGAGTGGTGGTGGTATCAAGACAAAGAACCTAGTACCTCTTATTTCTCTCGCAACTCATCTAAGACTTATGTTAACCTATGAATCTTTTTTCTATCACCGCTACCTTTCCTTGGTAGGCCATAAATTTTCACTTTATTAGTTGTATGAAATGTTGTAAAATCTCATATATGATGTCCCTTTCCACCATATGAGTAGAGCCCCCACTCCCTGACCTAACTGGACCCATACTGAGAGTCCTTAATAACAAACCCTCTTTCTTAGGACCACCTCCAGAAATGTCTCACATGCCATGGTCCTTCAGAATTATGTTAGGTCCCTACTTCAAAGGTCGATTATCATATGTTCCCACCACTAGAAACCACTAATTGTTTCTGCTAATCTATGAAACTATCAACCAAAAAATATCACTCTACCAAACCAACATAGGTTGGAATTCATTGAGGGATAACACTAGATCATATGTCTCCATGAATACCACACACTAAGGTTCGATCCCTAAAGGACGGATCCCAAACCATATACATGGAGTTCCTATATGAGTTTGTAAACCTTGATGAATACTCTGTTATTATTGTATTACCTATTGGGGCTTCAGAATTTCATGGATATGTATATAACTCAGCATAGCAATAGATTAATCATCTCTAAAAAGCCTCCCAATATTTTTCCATGCATGAATTTCCTCATCAAATCACTAGGTCACTAAACCCCACTGTGTCTATGCTGCATAGTGAATATGGATCACCTTCAAGACCACCATTTGATCAGATAGTTTCCGGACCACATGAAAAACTCAGGTCACTACATCAGACTAGTCCTCATCCTCACATGGGTCTGGCATGCCTCAGAACCTAATGGGTTTATATTGATTAAATTCATGAATTAAACCCATCTTGAGCACCTTATCCACTAGTATCATGGGTTCCATGAGTAGATCAATAGGTGGTGGTATAGCCAGTGTACCACCTAGAGGTAGAATATCTAAAACTGGACCTTGTATCGATTTTTCATCACTAAAGAGATCATCCTCATGTTTATGAAATTGAACCATATCTAGCATACATTGTGGATGAATCCTTAAATTAATCAATATGTACCAAAATTATTGAGTATATTGGTAGATATGATGAAAAATGGACTTGGAAATAAAATTCCATTACTTTATTATCATGTATCATTTTTTCACTAAAAAAAGTGTTCTAATGTACCTAGTCGAAAAGAATATAATTAGAGTTCTGGTGTATGGATACTTCACCTACTACCCCAACACTAAAGTCCATGTCCTGAAATCCAAACTTGAAAAACATAACACTATCACCCCAAACCAAAATCAAATAAATTTTTACTATGGTAGAACTGACATCTCTAATAAAACTACATCATGACCCATCATATAGGTGCCCATTTTATAACTTCCAAGGACTACATCCAATAGGCTAGGGGATAGAGACTATTTCCAAGAAGGCATACCACTAACATAAGAGGCTTTATCCTAAGTACATGTATACACACGCATATACAAGTCTAAAAAATGGTGAAATTTAAAAATAAACTAAATAACCATGCATGAATACATCTAAATCAGACATACGGAGTATGATACAAGCTAAAAGAAAATAAACAGGGACAAATAAAATCCCACCAAAAAGTCTGAAAACAAGTCCAACCTGAAAGTAAAGGGATTGTTGTCTTGGTGTCCTAGGAACACACCTCAGTCTATTCAGTCTCACTAAACACAATTTGGTATTGTTTTGTCAAGGACACTATCAAAATGTTTATTTTCTACACAAATACAAAATGTGCTGGAAATTACCAGGTAGGGGCAAGTATAACAATAGTCTATAGGACACTATGAAACCAAAAATCATACAATAAAGGAAATAAAAAAACTCTACCTGGTATATATCTGCAACACATATAAAAATAATATCTAGATATACTCAATAAATATTCACATACTATAAGTAAGTCACAACCATAAAGTCATTCTAGGATTCCAAATATATTATTCCACAAATCACTCAATTGACAGAACACAATTGGGAGTCTAGTAGTATTGATAATGTTCAACCAAGTGGTAATTCTCATCAAGTCTCTCCATGATAAAGTACATGTTGAATGTCTGAAGAAATATGATACATAGATGAGGATCACTCTTAACGACATGGGGTGAACCATAACTCAATTTCTATTAACATGCCAAGTAGAGTATTGGTTCATGTTTAGTGTTAGTAATGATGATACCAAGAATTCAACCTAGGGAATGATGATGAAAATAAGATATAACTTTGGGACTCATAGAGGGATTTTAAATACTCTATCCAAGAAGTCCCTCTAGAGGGATCCATATCCTTAAGGTATTAGATGATCCCATAATAACACTGAGGGAATAGAATGTAGGGAACTTACATTGAACAATCATATCCATGATACAAAGGATAAGTTCTCCAATCCATGTCTATGAAATTACACAGTGTTTAAAAGGGTTATACACCGTGTTTATTGACCCTACCACCTACCTATGTAAATGGACCACATATCATGCCCATGTTTGTATATAAGTACATGTCATGTAGGTTTCCCATGTAGTGTGCCCATGTGCTAATATGCTGCTTCATCTGGAGTACATGTACTTGTGTATTTGTACATGGCGTAGCCAATTTACTCTGGTTGAGGTCGTGTTTATGTGGGTGACTACATGACGTGATCCAACTCATTTATGTGTACCCTTTATGCTACACACATATATTTTGGTGAGGGACCACACACAGTGTGATGTGATTTACAAGTTTGGTGATACCTAATTCCTGATTAGCCCTAGCTATCGCACAAAGTGGTCTACACAGCATGTGGATCTTAACTATACATCGTATATCATGGGTTTTTCTAGATTCTAATTTATTGTTTTTGGGTTGTTGTTTCTCTGTCTGATCATTAATATGGTGACCACCTTTCCAAAATATAGTTAATCATGGCTCGATGAACCTTTCCATAACTGGAAAAAAAGATTCTTCCATTTTATCTTCTTGGGAAATGGTTTTATACATTGTTTATTATTTTGCATTGATGAACACAAAAATATGTTATCTATATCATCTATTCTGCTACCACTATCTCCATCACACCACCATCATGTCATAACAATCTTGGATGTTTGATTTCAGATTATTTCACCTGGGAAAGGGTGTGAAATAATCAATTCATCAAGATATGTTGAACCATGTTCCAAATGAAGAACACTCATGATAAAAGGAGAATCGGGAGGGAAACGAATAAGAACATCCAAGAGGAATGGACCTAGATAAATTTTGATTTAGATCTCTATCCATTGTTGTTATAACAAAAATAGAAGATTAAATAATAAAAAATAATTCTCTAGATGAAATACCTTTTAATAAATCCCATCCCACAATACACACAATCTCATAATCAATTTTTTTGTCGATTGATTTTCATTTATCATAAAAATCATGAACATGGAAGAAATAAAAATAAAAAAAATAACCTACTTAATTAAAATAAATCACTGAAAATTAATGGGGTTATTCTGTGATAATTGGTGATATCCTTTGAATCAATTGAGCATTGATCTTCGATCCATGATCCTGTCATATTTCATCTGAGATAATTCCTTTAAAGCTATCTCCAAGGGATCTCTAAAAGTCTTGTGGTTATGTGGATAACCCTAGAATTATGGAAAAATATTATATCTAAATACTCTACAATATATATGTCAAAAAATAGAATTAAAATAATTTATTTAATTATTTTATTCATTTCTATGCTTGTGATGACGTTTCTATAAACGACCCATGCTGACTAATGTAATGTCACACCTAGAGTAAAACACATGTTCTAAACTCAATGGTGTACTTATGTTTTTAATTTGGTCCCCCATTTAGATTTTATTTCACTTTTTTAGGAATTTTTTACAAATTCTATTTAATATATTTCAAACATTTATTTTGGGAACACCAAACCTTAAAATCACCCGTCGACATAGCATCTAGTATCAAAAACAATTTATATAATATCTAAAATACAATACATGGAAAATCCAATTCATTACAGTTTTTTTAAATCATTTAATGATACACCTCTAGGAGTTATTATTATTCAATAAGGTTGGGATCAATGTTTTTATGTTGTTTAATAGTTTTTAATATTAATTAAAATTAAAAATTAAAGTATGGATAATAATTAATTTTGATAAATTTATTTTAGGTTATTTTAATTTTTTACTGTTATTTTATTCCATGAAATGTGTTCTGTTTTGGAATATATAATAATCATATTAGCTATTTAATGGAGATGGATCTTTCATTTATCATGGAGTAGATTCTAAAATAGAATAATTTTATGTCAATGATAGATAATAGGGGCTCTGGTTAGTGAAGTGTTCATATTAATAGCTATAAAAGAATCTAAGATATGATATAATAAAATATCATTTGAATCCAAGACACATTTACCCTTAATGGGGTGTTATTAGGAATCTATGGGTCTATACATTTATTTTGTGTATAAATTTTAGTGGATTTTAGCATATATAACGTGTTTGATACTAATTTTAAAGGATTCAGAAATGTTAATCTTGTTAGTATGGGGTTATTAATGATCTACTTCATTATATATCAATGCATTGTAAGATATTATATTTATTTTTAAGATATTTTATATATAATATAGTCCCAAGTAACATTGAGGAAATATAATTCATTTGAAAACATTAGTAGTGATGTTCATATAGTTTTTTTAACATACACACATACTTTTGGGGTCTATGGTACATTATTCTCCAAATAAAATTTTGTTTTGATGTAGAAATATTTTCCATTATATCATATCTCAAAAGATAAACCAACAATGAATATCATATAACATTAAATTATTTTACAAATATGTGTAATGATGAAATATTAAATCTATCATTAAATTTGAGGTATTATTTCAAGAAAATTATGGGATTTATATATTCCAATAAAATCATTCTCCAAATTTTTGTTAAAACTATATATACATGAATATGTTTTTATAGATTTATCAAACCTTGTAAAATTCTTGATCAATTAATTTTTTTCACTTTGAAGTTATCATTTATGGTTCAGATCAACTTATTGTTTCATTTTCAATATTTGTAAAATTATGGTCATCATTTAAAGGAAATATAGATGGGATATATCATAGTTATTTGTATTTTCATTTTTACAAACATTAAACACCAAGGAATTAACAGTAGAAAGGACATAAATGGCCATGTGGATAATATAGTCAATTAGTTTGTTAAGAGGTGATATAAGTGATCAAGGTAGGAGGTGTAATAGATATATAGAGTTTGTGATGTATTATATGGTTATCTTATACCTTATTCTTATTATTAACATATTCTAGTAAAAAACATTTACTTGTTATGTAATTATTAGTTTTATAAATATGTATTTTATTATAGAATGTCTATAGGTTATCATTTTTTGAGATAGACCTTTGTGGGATTTTGGGAAAGAAATAAATTCTATAGGGCTTATAAGATAGTGAAATAATTTATTTTTGAATCCTATTACATTTATTTATTATATATGATTCAATGTTATGTTTTCAGTTAAATTGACTAGTTTTTATCTTTTTGATTCTATATAGATTATTATCGAAATGTAGAGAATTAAATTACTCCACTAATAATGGTGGACTAATAAGGGAAGACCAGTTTTTAAAACAATAATCTTAATTAAATCCACCTTTTTAATATATAAATTTCCATTTAACTCAAATATAGAATCTCAACCTCTCACATGTATGCAAAAAAATAAGGGAATAATGAACATGATGATTTTTACATGCTTTGGTCCCCTGACAAAAAACGCACTCCTTTCTATGGCTATACAGTCTTCAAAACTATATATTATTTTATATAAAACATACAGATTATATGAATATAGTTTTGTAATAGAGTGTCAACATCAATATTGAAATCCACACTATACAATACACTTTCAAATAACCGCTATAAATAAAAATCTTTCTAGAGGACAATGATCTTATTTAAAGAGTAGATTATCTTTATTGAGGATCCTAGGTATTCATGAATAACTAATCACTTCATGTAGATCTGGATCTATAAATTATTCATGATACCATAATTCAATTAATTTACTAAATGATTGATATGTTACTGATTTAGATAACAGTTTTTTTTATTTTTTTTAGTATGAACTCTCCTTATCAACAAAAATCACTTCTTCTCTTTCACCCTTAGTATATAGTCACAAATTTTCCATTACAAATTACATATTTCACACCAGAAATCATCTCAACATTTATTTCCTCAAAATCATCTCATTTAATTATAATAATTTTTTCTATTAATATCAATAAACTAAAATAAAAACTGATATATTCTCTTTTCCCTTCGACTCGAATGAGTTATTAACAAATAACCACATTAAGAATCTCTACATTACTATATACCTTTCTCAAATATCTACTAATCATGAAAAATATATCCACACGAATTACCAAAGTACTATTCTGAAAATAATATTATAAAACAATCATTCTTAAACATATCATGCAGAAGAAGAAAAGAAATTATTTTTTTGTGTGAAAAAATTTATTACTGCACAAACCATATCAGATTCTCTACATGATAAAACTTAGAAATTCAAAAAATATATATATATATATTTAATCAAAATAATACATATATGTGATTATACCCCTAATAATAATTATTGTACATTCCAAATATCATTATAGATTTAATATCTTTTGATTCTTTATTAATAATATCAGCTTTAATATTGCAAAAAATATTCAAACAAACTCATTGAAATATTCAAAGATATGGTCGCTAAAATTTCTCCTTTTAATTTCAATAATGAAATATCATGAATAGAAAACTAAAATTTTATTTTTTTTAATATTTTAATATAATAATTACCATCATTGTTTTTATATTTAAACAATATATTGATTTCTAGAAATCTAGTTTTTACCTAGGATGAATCACATAAATAAAGAAATACATGGCATAAATTTTGTTCTACATGTCACTAGAACTCATTAAAATGACACATAATTAGGTTTATTTTATACCTATATTAGTATAAAACACACATTTTATGGCTAGATAAAACCTTGTAAACACCATGAAATGTGTTCCATGCACTTATCCTTAATTGAAGATGTATTTCCATGGGTTACAACTCAAAATTTCCTCAACCAAACTTGAAAAGTTTGCGGTGAGACTCTGCACTTTTCATGGGGGTCAGGGACGGTAGTGAATGCACCATCCCGAAGGGCTGGGACCACAGCCCGACACTGAGCCCAAGAAGGGGTGTGCGGCCACATCCCCCGTGGTATGGAGCAATAAATTTGGTTATGTCCCTAAAGTGGTGCCCAAGGTACCTCCACACAAATACATATGCACCACCATGCTGGAGCCGAATGAAAGTATTATTTTATCTAAGTCCTCAAAGTGGCACCCCAGTGGGGCCAAATCATCGACGGAACACAAGTCTACTTGGGTTCTACTCATCTGACATGCAGGAACTTGCGCACCACAATGTTGGTGCGCAACCTACTTGCACGCCTAAACTCCTTTTTCCCAAGGTCTTATTTTTGCCTATAAATAGACCCTTGGGGCCTTCATTTGTACAGACTAATTTCCTTGAAGCCCAATTGCTTCTATGGTCTCCCTAGTACTTCACCCCAGTCTTTTGACACTTTCAAGGTAGTTCTTCAACACCTTGAGTGGAGGATTTAAGGGAGGATCATAGGAATTAAGTCATTTTAGGTTTTTAAAACCATAACACTTGTGCTCCTAAAGCACCCAACCTCCACCATTCATAAATACTTGTGTGAAGCTCATTCCTCTCATAGGAACTTGAGAGTCCCACTTATGGGATCACCTTTGAATACTCTTCAAGTCATGAGAATGGTCTCTCCCATGTATTAACATACATTTTGTTCATTTCTTAAGTGAACATCAGGTAACCCAAGTGTACTTGCGCACCCATACTTGCATGCCCTTCTCTACTTGGGATCCCCTCTTGGATACACTTAATCTCTTCACTCTCTAAAATATACAATCCATCAAGTCTTCCTCAAATCCATTCATGGCAAGGCTTCTTCTTCATTTGCTCCCTTGTCTGAAAGGGGTTTTGTTTATACCTTCACCAAAACCTCTTGAATTATTAATACTTTGGCAAAGGCACATCATATTTTCTTATATTTTGGGTTTTTATATCCATTGTCAAAGGTTTCCCACATATGTTTCACAATGAGGTTTGGATTCATGGAGTGTCTATGGATTTTTATATCCATAGTCACTTGGGCCTTTCTCCCAGATATAGTGTTGGGAAGTTCCTAGTTTGGAGGAGGGTTGGTTCATGGCCTCTCCCTTCTTGAAGAAATGACCTGGAACCTCAGGTCTCTGGTAGGGGAAGATATGGTTCATACCTACTTTTCCTTCTAAAAATAAAGGAGAAGTCTTCCTCCCATACCATGATCAATTTTAGTGAAACCATTTGTCATAATCTCCTATCTATTCTTGTAGGAGGTGGAACCATTGCTCCTCCTCTCTTCTTCAGTGCCAAAGACCAAAGGGGAGATTGAAACAGGGACTTGCATTTGCTTTCCCTCTTACTCTGATCTTTGTCACCATGGAAAACCATCCTGGTGTAATCCCCTAACCTTCACCCATTCTTCCTACAATTGTACCCGTGAAGAGAATATAGGTAAGGATCATCACCTCACCCTCTTTCATATTCTTTTCAACCTCATTCACCTTGGACATTATAGGTGCACCCTCTTCCACCAACAGAGGAGGAAAATTTTAAAAGTGTGAATAAATTTGTTGAATCTTTGATATCCTCTTGTTTCTCACACCGATCATGACTCATGTGGGGTTAGAGATTTTTCATGGTCACAACATTTGCAAAATTGAAGGAACTATGAGAACTCTGGTTCCTATTCAAACCAGGATACGTAAGAAGCCCTTTTCAAAGCCCAAGATCACTAGATATCCTCCCCAAGAATCCAATCCTAATTCCCTGAATCTGGGCATCCTACTTAGGAATAATAATCAAATTAAACCCTGGATCATCAAGGCATCCTTTTAAGGAAGTAAGCCCAAACTCAACTCTCTCGAAGGACCATACTGTCCAATGAGACTTATCAAACTATGTGGGATTTTATCCCTATCCATAGGGGATACGTAGGAAGCCTCCTTGAGGTTCAATCCCAACACTTCAAATCAACCTTGTTCTCCTTGGGCAATATTCCCAATAGGGTCTAATCTTACTTGGAAACCCATATCATTTCCATGTTCCTTGGGCTACTTTGGCATAAGTCCCACACTAAGTTTTGATTAAGAACCTTCCACTTAGAGGCCCTTATCACATGACCTTAAAAGGTATGATGTGTCCCATTCAGTGGCATCGAATTACAAGGGTTATGATTCCTTTCACAGGGATACGTAGGTATCCCGTCTTATGGGAACAATCCCAAAATCAAACAAAACCTTCATCTCCCTGGATGACAATAAAATTCCAGATTTCCCCACTATGTTTCTTAAAAACCAGTATCATCACAACGATGATTAAAATAATCTTTAAGCATATATTGGAAGATACATTTGATGGAAAACCTCAAATACATATGGATACTTCCATTAATAAAGAACCTTGAATTCATACTGATGATTCTAAATCATACGCATGTTAATAATTGATTGTGAATTCTAAGGAATACTTATGATATACTCGGTGAATTAATAAGGATTCGTGAAAATATCATAAATTTACAAAGAGAGTCTCGGAGTAGACAATAATTCCCCCCAAAAGGGTGTGATGAGTCTGGCCTCCCATCCTATCTACCAATGCACTTTCTTAAGTATCGTAATGTTTAAACTAAACGAATCCCTGCCTTTAGAAAGTAGGTACCCTTTGTATAAATAACTTTTGGAAGTTTCGAGTTCCATAAATAAATCCAATGGAAACTGCCTGGAAATAGTGATTCATAAAACTAGAACACGTGTTTCAAGGAACTATGTAACAAACCTTTATATATTATTATGGAACCCAATTTTGGTCCAAAAACACATATTCCTATCCAAAAATTACACTTAAATAGCTCCTAAAATACAACTGTTTTCTAGTCCTTTCCCAAATTTTACTGTTATAAGTATAATTCTATAAAATCATAACTACATACAAAACATGTATAAAACCACCTAAAATAACTCAAATCACCTCAAAAACTATTAAAAATGCATTTAACACATCTTAGACACCTTGATTAATACTCAGAAAATATTTTCAAAAAATCCAACCCATCAATAAATCAAATCCAAGGGAATATAAATTTTGGTATTATTTTATAAATATTAGTCCTCAACTATGAATATTGATATTCATAAAAGTGTTGGATCTAGAAATATTGATTTACTATAAGTATATTTAAATAATTTTCATCATATATTTTGATTTCTGATGAATGTGACATGGAAGTTGTAACAGCCCGAGATTTTATGAAAAATATTCTTTTTAATTTTATTAATGTCTTGTGTTGTACGCTACACCAAAAGGAGCTTGCACAACATGCATCTTTGAATTGTCTTGCATTACACTCAATCACAACCTTCCTCGATAGCGTGTGTAGTACGCAATACTGAGTTTCACGAAACAACGATATGCTATTAAAATATTATTAAAACTAGCCGTTATGAATAGTAATACCCACTTTTTAAATTTTAGAAATTTTATCTCTCAAAATGGACTTCATTTTTGGATTCGGAGTATCGAATTTAGCCTAAGGTGAAATTTTGGTACTTTTCGGATAACTTTCATATTCTGATGAATAGTGAAAATTACTAAATTATAAGTAAAAACAACTTTTTTAATCGAAATAATTAATAGTGATAAATTATTAATTTGAGTGGTTTTAAAGTATATTTAGAATATATTTTTACAATTTAATACAATGTTGGTCATTGAATGTAATTTCACATTTAAACCAGACATAATCAAGTGTCAATCTTTTGATAGATATTGTTTCTTAAAAACACGCTATTTGTTTTAACAGCGGGATTTAATTATAAAATTAATTAATGAAACTTCTATGTTATGAATTTGGTAAAATAGACTTCATTTTTGAATTCGGAATATGAAATATAGCTTAGGATGAAATTTTGGCATTGTTCTGAAAAAACATCAATTTTTGATGAATAGTGAAACTACTAAGTGGTAGTTAAAAAAAACTGAATTTTTCATAAAACTTAATTTTACCGCTTCTGTAAATGGAATTTCAAAAATCCAAGAGACACGGTTGATGTCAGTAAGTAAAATGTGGTTCAATGAGATGAAAATAATTTTTGGTGAATAGTAACTTTTTACTTTTATTTACCACGGTTAAAAGTAAATAGGGTAATTAAGGGTAAGAATGATATTAATATTACCCTAACACATGTCCTAATTCTATTGGACAAGTGTATCTCGACCAAAAACAACCTTAAGTGTAAAATATTATCATTTAGGCCCACTTGGATTAGATTAGGACATTTATTATTATTTAATTCAAAGAAGAGTTAAAAGAGTTAAAATAAAAGTATATTTACTAAAGCATTTTTAATATAGGGTTTTACATAAGATAAATTCGATTGTAAATATTAATTAGAAAGATAAAACAATTTCCTACATGATGGTTTTTTATTTGTAATTTTTAGACATCAAATAATTTAATTTATTTATGATACAAAGATGATGCAGTAATTATCTTATTAATGAAATATTGACATAATTGATATTATAAATACCAAAATAAATGTAATTTAAGACTTTTTATGAATTACACTAATTTTCTAGGTTACTATGATATATTAGTGTTGATATAATCAACTTGGTTCGAACATATAATTCTGTTATGACTTTCACAAAAATCATATATCAAATAGTGTCAAAATTGACACAAAATAGTTTTTAAATCAAATATTATAGTATTAATTGTAATTTTATTCCTAAAAATATAAGGTTCGGCCAAATGACTTATATAAGGATATATGTATTAATAATATACAATTTTGGGTTCGTTTGGCATGATATAGTAAGTGTATTAACCATATAGTGAAAGAAAACAAAAAGACACGGTAAAAGTTAAATTATTTAACTTAGAGTTAAATCTAATTGATAAGGTTAAAATAATACCCTAAACTTGTCTAAATCCTATTGGATGATAGGATTTAGACCCATCCCCACTTTATCTTTTAAATAAGACCATTTGGTACCATTATAAAACGATTTATACTTTAATATAAAATAATATTTTGAGATAATCCTAAGGTGCCCCTCTCCTCCCTTATAAAAGGGCACCTCCTCCCCCTCCTCCTCACACCAATTTGAGCACTCAAGCTCGGCCAACCCCTGCCATTTTCTCCTATCCACTTCCCTAGAATAATCCTATAGGTCCTGGTCTTCTTCAAAGACCAATCTTAGTTCCCTAAGTGGAGGATTCAAAGAGGCGTTCCAAAGAAGAGGTAATATCCATTACCGATTTTTCAATTTCTTTCTTCTTCAACTTCTTCTTCTTTAGTTGTTTCATTATAAAGTAATAACATCAGTATTACTTACATACTGATATGTTATTATAAATATGAAACAACCCTAATTCACCTTCTATCCATCCTACGGAAAAATGAAATCACCGCGCGTGCGTACGTACGGAATACCGTCTCCACGCCGTGGTGTAATCTATTTTCCACCATCACCTTACAAGGATGGGTATAATGGTGTAATGAGAAACTATTTATGATTATTATAATGTAATATTGATACTTAAATAATATATATATACTCAAATACAATTCCACGATCATAGGAACGATATCATCACTCGTGCGTACGTACGGAATACCGTCTCCACGATGTGATGCGACTCGTTCTACATGATCATCATTACATAGTAATTATATAAATGAATTGAATGAATAAATATGTTATATATTACACTAATACCATTCTGGATATAAGGTATCTATAACCTTAAAAGAAGAATAAGAATTTATTCGGAAAAACACGCATAAGAACAAAAGGCAATAAGGACCCGAGTAATAAGTAACAATGAAATATTACTAACAAGAATCTAATAATATAACCATATATGATATTATATCAATATTTATGATTCTGTAATAAGTCAATAACATTATTTAAACCATTATACAGGAGCTTCGGACACGTACAAAGCAAATCGGACCTAAGGTAAGGGAAATATCACAATCTCATTTTTATCTGAGATTGTTTATTCGTAAGTATTTACTGGGGTGTATTTTATCATCCACATCCATGTTCCCTCAATATGTAATATTATTTCCATCCTTCTACAATAGTTTATATCCGATTTTACACTTCGGTAAGTTTTTTTGTAAAAGATATGAAAGGAATCTTTTGTCGTTTTTCGTACGAGGTACTTTTTGACTTTTCTGACAAAAGTACGAAGAATGTTTTATTTAACTTATACAGCAAGAATGGATTTTTAAAACATTATTTCCAAGAATCTTCCTTTATAAGTTTTCAAGTTTATTTTTAATTAACTTCTTTTATTTTATAATTATATGACATGTTAAGAAAAGAAAAGTGTTTTTGAAGAAGAAAGGATATTTTCCTCAAGAATGGAGTTCAAGTGTTTTATCAAAGTTATTTTCCATCTAAGATAATAAAGGGTTCTGTTTTATCCCTATTATTACATTGATTTGATTATGTTGTGAGGGAATTATTTTTTATGAAGTCATTTACCTTATATGATTTGTTTTATGATGTCATGATGTTTCAAGAATCCCATTTTTGTTACATGTGTTATGCAATGATATATGATTTATGATTATGTGGAACACATAAGAAAGGATTCATTATAAGATGGGTGGGACCTATATCTCCCTCCAATGCATTGGGTAAAGATTTTATATCTCATGAGATAGACATGGCTGGAATGGTAGGTTATACCGGTTCTGTGAAACAGGACTGAAACGAGGGTGACTCGGTTCAGAAAGGGACTTTGTCCACTAAGATAGTCTTGGAAATGAGTCTTGACTAACAAGAAATGATTCTCTGTGATTATGTGTGTATGCCACAAAGTTTCATGTTTTAAGTTATGATTATTGTGATTACATTTCACTACCATGATTTATCCTATGTTATGAAATTATGATCTCTTTTGCAGGTTAAGATTTCGAAAAGTTATGTGCTTGTGTATACGATGTGATTGATATTTTTTTTGTTTACCCTTACTGAGCATTTGAGCTCACCCTTTTTATGTTTACTTTTCCCCAGGATATAAAGAAAGGTTTTAGGTATAAAAAAAAGAAGATATTTATGAGAGATGTTGAAGATCTTTCACCATGATTAGAAGATTACGTTCCGAGTTTCCAAAGACACTAAACTATTACGATCCGTGTGTGTGTGTTTTTGTTATGTACCAAGTATTCCACAAAAGTAATGTAATGTCCATGTACGTCAAGATATGGGTCTCTACAGTTGGTATCAGAGGAAAGTTTTAGTCAACCTTTGGAAACTAGGATGCGAGAACTTTAGTGAGATCCCTAGAGATATTTCTAAGGTATGTCTAGGGATGTCCCTAAGGTTAAGTATACGTATATGTTATAGTACTAGAATTATGCTAACGATCATAGAATTAAACCTAAGGTGTTAGATATTGAAGGTACTCCCCCTTTATTATGTTGTTTTCCCTAGCATGATTTTTGCCTCTCACACTATTCTTTTTGGGTTTTAGATGATGGCTGGAACCCGAAGGAACCATGTTGATCAATGCAATGGACAATGCAATGATTGCCCTCCTGAACAAACAAATGTTATGGGAGATGGAGTGAAAAATCTTATTGCTATACTTACACAAGCTATGAATCATTCTGGACTTCCAAATGAGCAGAGAAGGGAACAATATTCTATTGAGTCCTTCATGAGGCAACATCCACCTTCTTTCAGTGGGTCTTCTGATCCACTTGTTGCTGAACAATGGATCAGTACCACTGAAAAGATATTTTCAGTTCTTCAATGTTCTGAGCATGATAAAGTCATCTTAGCAGTATATCGTTTGGAAGGTGAAGTTGATCAATGGTTGAATTTTATCAAGAATACGAGGCAAAGAGATGAAATTGAGTCCATGGAATGGGACGAGTTCAAGAACTTGTTTTTCAGTAAGTACTTCCCTCGTATTCTTCGAACAAAGATGGAAAAGTTGTTTCTTGAGCTGAAGCAGAAGGATGATGAATCTGTTGGTATATACAAAGAAAATTTTACAAGACTTGCAAGGTATGCATTTGGCATTATCATCCAACCTGAAAGTAAAGTTGATCGATTTTTCAGTGGCTTAAAACCAAGTCTTCGAAGGGCATTAGCTATAAGAGACTTTAGTAGCTATGAAGAAATTGTGCGTTGTGCTATCAAGGTAGAAATGGAAGTTGGTGTTACATATCCATCTCATGGTTTTGACAAGAAACGAAAGATGGAGTTAAAAGAGAAATCTCAGAATAATGGTGAAAAGAAGATGAATGTTTCCTTATGCACAAAGTGTGGAAAGAAGCATGGTGGAGATTGTATTAAAGGGACTATAAAATGTTTTAAGTGTGGAAAAGAAGGTCATCGAGCAGCTGAGTGTCAAACTAATGGAAAAAGGGATTCTAATGATGTGAATAAAGAAAACACTGCAGAGAACGCACCACCAACACTTCAATGCTTCAAGTGCAAGGAAATGGGGGCATTATGCTAATAAATTCCCTAATACAAGGGTTAGTGATGATCAACATGAGCAACCGCTTAAGGAAAAGGATAAAGGGAAGTCACATGCGATCACTATTGGTGATGTTGAATATGACAACGATGTGGTGGAATGATTAAGTGTTTATGTAATGGGATTCCAAAATAATGTTGTATCATGGAGTATTGGAATATTTATGTATTGGTATAATGTGGTATTCAAAGTGATTGAGATATTTTTGGAAATAAGACAAAATGAGCATAATGAAGGGAAAATGAGAAAATGAAATGTTTAACAGTATTCATGAGCTCATGATTGATATAAGGACTAAGTGATATCATGGTTTGAGTATATAGAATTTTGAGGATTTTGGTATGTGGAAAGTGTTAACTTTTAACTATTTTCACTAAGGTTCAATGGGTATTCAAGAGAATACATGATTAAGGACTTTGAATGTTTAGAATGTGACCAACAAGACATATCTTATGATATATGGGGATCAACGATGGTATTAAATCTCTGGTAATTGTTTTCACTATATTATGAGAGTGGACTGCAGTATTATGGGTAAGCCTAAAGATTGGAATGGATTATGTTGGACATAAGTTAGTATTGTTTAAGGATAGATGTTTTTTTTTCGATATTATTGATGGGATGTTACAGTAATATAGTTTTAGAAAAAGGACAACCTGCTGGACGGGTGACATCCCATCGCGTCGGACAAGGCTATGGAAATCGAACCCACAACCGAAGTGCCACTGGCCTTTATCGCCTACCACTGGCCTACAGGAAGTCCCTATTTAGTAGAAACTAGTTTTATTATATTAAGCTGTATGACATATGATGTATAAGTCCATTTTAGGAACCATATATGATTAATCTCACTATAGATCGACTTATATATATAATTTGTTTTTGCTAACCTTTTGTTTGAGACAGATAGAATGACCCGTCATTCTATCACATGATCTGCTAACACTTCACGAATAACAAATTCAACTTCATTTATTTAAGAGATGAAGTGAAAATTGTTAAAGGCATGAACAACAGTGGGATTGTACCAAAATAAAGTAAGTATTTATTCTAATTCAAATTCTTTAACTTTAGGGAAACGATCTTGAAAACCAAAAATGTTGTCCTAGTGATCTTATATCTGATGAATCAGATGGTACCTTAGATCGTCACAAATTTATGGTTTTGTGATTGCTGGATTTTCCATAGCCATATTCTCTACCACTCTCCATCAGAACATGATGGTTAGATTTCTCTTCCATATCCATATTTTCACCTATGTGGAAACCCAGTGATTAGTTTATTTGGGTAACCGTTACGTTTCATACTTTTGTTTTTAAAGATTGGTTTTGATATTCCTTTTTACGATTTGGGTTTCTATTAAAGAAACTTTCAAATAGTAAACCATTTGTAACCCCGACGAATTTCGAGGGCGAAATTCATTTTAAGGGGGGTAGAATGTAACAGCCCGAGATTTTATGAAAAATATTCTTTTTAATTTTATTAATGTCCTGTGTTGTACGCTACACCAAAAGGAGCTTGCACAACACGCATCTTTGACTTGTCTTGCATTACACGCAATCACAACCTTCCTCGATAGCGTGTGTAGTACGCAATACTGAGTTTCACGAAACAACGATATGCTATTAAAATATTATTAAAACTAGCAGTTATGAATAGTAATAACCACTTTTTAAATTTTAGAAATTTTAGCTCTCAAAATGGACTTCATTTTTGGATTTGGAGTATCGAATTTATCCTAAGGTGAAATTTTGGTACTTTTCGGATAACTTTCATATTCTGATGAATAGTGAAAATTATTAAATTATAATTAAAAACAACTTTTTTAATCGAAATAATTAATAGTGATAAATTATTAATTTGATTGGTTTTAAAGTATATTTAGAATATATTTTTACAATTTAATACAATGTTGGTCATTGAATGTAATTTCACATTTAAACCAGACATAATCAAGTGTCAATCTTTTGATAGATATTGTTTCTTAAAAACACGCTATTTGTTTTAACAGCGGGATTTAATTATAAAATTAATTAATGCAACTTCTATGTTATGAATTTGGTAAAATAGACTTCATTTTTGAATTCGGAATATGAAATATAGCTTAGGATGAAATTTTGGCATTGTTCTGAAAAAACATCAATTTTTGATGAATAGTGAAACTACTAAGTGGTAGTTAAAAAAAACTGAATTTTTCATAAAACTTAATTTTACCGCTTTTGTGAATGAAATTTCAAAAATCCGAGAGACACGGTTGATGTCAGTAAGTAAAATTTGGTTCAATGAGATGAAAATATTTTTTGGTGAATAGTAACTTTTTACTTTTATTTACCACGGTTAAAAGTAAATATGGTAATTAAGGGTAAGAATGATATTAATATTACCCTAACACATGTCCTAATTCTATTGGAAAAGTTTATCTCGACCAAAAACAACCTTAAGTGTAAAATATTATCATTTAGGCCCACTTGGATTAGATTAGGACATTTATTATTATTTAATTCAAAGAATAGTTAAAAGAGTTAAAATCAAAGTATATTTACTAAAACATTTTTAATATAGGGTTTTACAAAAGATAAATTCTATTGTAAATATTCCTTAGAAAGCTAAAACGATTTCCTACATGATTGTTTTTTATTTGTAATTTTTAGACATCAAATAATTTAATTTATTTATGACACAAAGATGATGCGGTAATTATCTTATTAATGAAATATTGACATAATTGATATTATAAATACCAAAATAAATGTAATTTAAGACTTTTAATGAATTCCACTAATTTTCTAGGTTACTATGATATATTAGTGTTGATTTAATCAACTTGGTTCGAACATATAATTCTGTTATGACTTTCACAAAAATCATATATCAAATAGTGTCAAAATTGACAGAAAATAGTTTTTACATCAAATATTATATTATTAATTGTTATTTTATTCCTAAAAATCTAAGGTTCTGCCAAATGACTTAGATAAGGATATATGTATTAATAATATACAATTTTGGGTTCGTTTGGCATGTTATAGTAAGTGTATTAACCATATAGTGAAAGAAAACAAAAAGACACGGTAAAAGTTAAATTATTTAACTTAGAGTTAAATCTAATTGATAAGGTTAAAATAATACCCTAAACTTGTCTAAATCCTATTGGATGATAGGATTTCGACCCATCCCCACTTTAGCTTCGAAGTAAGACCCTTTGGAACCATTATAAAACGATTTAGACTTTAATATAAAATAATATTTTGAGATATTCCTAAGGTGCCCCTCTCCTCCCTTATAAAAGGGAACCTCCTCCCCCTCCTCCTCACACCAATTTGAGCACTCAAGCTCGTCCAACCCCTTCCATTTTCTCCTCTCCACTTCCCTAGAATAATCCTAGAGGTCCTGGTATTCTTCAAAGACCAATCTTAGTTCCCTAAGTGGAGGATTCAAAGAGGCGTTCCAAAGAAGAGGTAATATCCATTACCGATCTTTTCAATTTCTTTCTTCTTCAACTTCTTCTTCATTAGTTGTTTCATTATAAAGTAATAACATCAGAATTAATTACATACTGATATGTTATTATAAATATGAAACAACCCTAATTCACCTTCTATCCATCCTACGGAAAAATGAAATCACCGCGTGTGCGTACGTACGGAATACCGTCTCCACGCCGTGGTGTAATCTATTTTCCACCATCACCTTACAAGGATGGGTATAATGGTGTAATGAGAAACTATTTATGATTATTATAATTTAATATTGATACTGAAATAATATATATATACTCAAATACAATTCCACGATCATAGGAATGATATCATCACTCGTGCGTACGTACGGAATACCGTCTCCACGATGTGATGCGACTCGTTCTACATGATCATCATTACATAGTAATTATATAAATGAATTGAATGAATAAATATGATATATGTTACACTAATACCATTATGGATATAAGGTATCTATAACCTTAAAATAAGAATAAGAATTTATTCGGCAAAACACGCATAAGAACAAAAGGAAATAAGGACCTGAGTAACAAGTAACAATGAAATATTACTAACAAGAAGCTAAGAATATAACCATATATGATATCATATCAATATGTATGATTCTGGAATAAGTCAATAACATTATTTAAACCATTATACAGGAGCTTCGGACACGTACAAAGCAAATCGGACCTAAGGTAAGGGAAATATCACAATCTCATTTTTATCTGAGATTGTTTATTCGTAAGTATTTACTGGGGTGTATTTTATCATCCACATCCATGTTCCCTCAATATGTAATATTATTTCCATCCTTATACAATATTTTATATCCAATTTTACACTTCGGTAAGTTTTTTTGTAAATGATATGAAAGGAATCTTTTGTCGTTTTTCGTACGAGGTACTTTTTGACTTTTCCGACAAAAGTACGAAGAATAATTTATTTAACTTATACGGCAAGAATGGATTTTTAAAACATTATTTCCAAGAATATTCCTTTATAAGTTTTCAGGTTTATTTTTAATCAACTTCTTTTATTTTATAATTATATGACATGTTAAGAAAAGAAAAGTGTTTTTGAATAAGAAAGGATATTTTCCTCAAGAATGGAGTTCAAGTGTTTTATCAAAATTATTTTCCATCTAAGATAATAAAGGGTTCTGTTTTATCCCTATTATTACATTGATTTGATTATGTTGTGAGTTAATTATTTTTTATGAAGTCATTTACCTTATATGATTTGTTTTATGATGTCATGATGTTTCAAGAATCCCATTTTTGTTACATGTGTTCTGCAATGATATATGATTTATGATTATGTGGCACACATAAGAAAGGATTCATTATAAGATGGGTGGGACCTATATCTCCCTCCAATGCATTGGGTAAATATTTTATATCTCATGATATAGACATGGATGGAATGGTAGGTTATACCGGTTCAGTGAAACAGGACTGAAACGAGGGTGACTCAGTTCATAAAGGGACTTTGTCCACTAAGATATCTTGGAAATGAGTCTTTACTAACAAGAAATGATTCTCTATGATTATGTGTGTATGCCACAAAGTTTCATGTTTTAAGTTATGATTATTGTGATTACATTTCACTGCCATGATTTATCCTATGTTATGAAATTATGATCTCTCTTGCAGGTTAAGATTTCCAAAAGTTATGTTCTTGTGTATATGATGTGATTGATATTTTTTTGTTTACCCTTACTGAGCATTTGAGCTCACCCTTTTTATGTTTACTTTTCCCCAGGATATAAAGAAAGGTTTTAGGTATAAAAAAAAATAAGATCTTTATGGGAGATGTTGAAGATCTTTCACCACGATTAGAAGATTACGTTCCGAGTTTCCAAAGAAACTAAACTATTACGATCCTTGTGTGTGTGTTTTTGTTATGTACCAAGTATTCCGCAAAAGTAATGTAATGTCCATGTACGTCAAGATACGGGTCTCTACAGAAGTGGTGTGTAGAGATCATGTTCGGTTAGATAGATTCTATTTATATATTGATATATTAAAACCATAAAACAAAGTGTCCTTTAACATATAAAATAATCTATAAACAATATTTCTCCCAATTTATCAATACCAGATAATTGTTTTTAAGAATTATGATCTCAATCTTATGGTGTAATATTATTTATATTGATATTGCATTCAATCTAGTGTTCTATCAAGGGGTTTACATATGTTTTTATTATAAAAATATAATGGAATTTTATATTTACACAATGATTTTTATTTATTATAACATTTTAATAATGTATATACTAAAAATAATTAAGTACTTTTAAAAAATTTAAAGGAGGAATTATGTACTTTACTATTTAGTTTTTCTTATAATATCTTAATGAAATATTTCGATAGTATAACATCTAAAATATGGCCATTTAACATTGATATGATTGTTATTATCACATGGTTAATCCATTTTAATTTTTAAACACATTAATAGTATTTATAGAGATAAAAAAATTATATTTTATAATTGTAACTTTATCATATTTTGATGGTGTAAATTCATAACATTTTTTTGAATTGTGGTAGTTACAGGAGAATATTATTCATTTGATAATTGGATTGTAACTATTAAGGGAAAATTACATTTAACTAATTAAGATGTTATTATATATTTATAGGTATATTTTTTCTCTAATATAATATTATAATATGTTGGTAAGATAATCCTAGAAAACATAGAGGTTATATTTCTTCTGTGTTATGAAAGAATGTTGTTTTCTAGTATGTTTTATAATCATTGAGGAAACCCATTTATGGTTCATGGTTTATATTCTATATGTCTCTAGCCATTTGTTACAAAAAATCATGAATATTATTTTCTTTTTTATGGATGGGTTATTTTTTGGAATTTTATTTGTTCTATAAGTAGAGATATATAGGGACACCATTTAAGAGGTTTTAGGTTGAGGTTTTTTCTTATGAGATATATTTTGAATGTTTATATAATGGTTTCAGATATGTATTTATTTTAGAGTAAAAAATTTATTAATAGTGGTTGTGGTAGTTGACGACTTATAGGACTTATTATAACACTATCACTGTATAGTTGCAAATGGAAATATTTTCCTTGAAATCAATATCTAATCAATTTTTAGTGACCATTTTTTACATCATAGTTCAAAAAAATCATTTTATATGTCTTCTTATAGTGTGTTTTAAAATTATAATATAGGTGATGGGTATATTTTCATTAATATTATGAAATATTGACTCATTATACCATGTAAAGGAAAAAAATCATAGTAGATAAACAATGTAAGTTGTCAAATAAAGATATATGGAATAATGATTCATATGAGTGGTAGATAATAGAGTATATGGTGCTATTATATCATAAAAATAGAGAACATAAAAGATAATAATGTCTATACTAGATTATAATTTATGTTATTTTGGTGTAGATCATTTTTGATACACATCATATAGATCGAGAATTCAATTAATAATGTTAAATCATCATTTTTTATGTTCCACTATATTTTTCAAAATATAGTGTGATGTGACATTTCCTTTTTGATGGATATTGTTAGTTTAATTGAAAATAAATACAAGAAAATTTAATTGTACTAGATTCTATATAAATCATAAAGTATTTAATATAAATAATATCCTAATTACATTGATCTAGTGGTTATAAATGAATAATAAAATGATAATTTTTTTGGATAAATATATTAATGTATTGAGGTTTTTGAGTAAGTTTACCCCTTTATTTCACCCATTCATTATGTTTTTTTTTATTTATTAATTTCGTAGTTGAGGTATCATGTATAATATCATTGGTTTTTTAGGGTTTGATTTTCATTTATGGTGGTCCAAATTTTGTTGAATGTTAGGATAAAAAATATAGTTCTCTATAGTAAATTGTGCAACATGTTTGGAGAAGGACAATGTATAGCTCACGGTTGACACATGATTTGGGATAACTATGAAACATTACCCATAAACTAAATCTATAATGATATAGGATAAAGTCATGGTTGGAACATGGTTAAGAAAAATATATTGATAAACCACATATATTCCAAAAAGAGTAATAAAGTCACTCATAGTTGGCACATGATTTTTCAAATCGTGGAACCAAACCACATGTGGGGTTGTAATTAATACTAAAATAATATTGTAAACCATAATCCTCCTTAAATATATACATTAATTCCCCTTAAAATTTGAATCTCAAACCTTAGTATAGTAGTTGTCATTCTTTGGGGTTCCTCTCCCCCCATAATCTAAATCTAAAGAATATAGAGTGTTAACTTGTGTGGAATCAAGGTACATGGCAGTTTCTTCCCATGATCTTCACATATCACTTATATCACATCATTCTATATTTATTTGAATCATATATTAAATTTATATTGGATATATCTATGGGTTCCTTCATATTATAATGGGTAATTATTGTTAGTTTGTTATATAGATGCTTGGTCTAGTGATTTGGAATCCCTTGAATGGGTAGATCATGAAAAACTATTAAATATGAATATATATATTTGAAATTTAACATGGATTTTATCTCTTATTTTGATTCATACCTTGAATTTATATTATAAAGACTCCTTTAATTTATATTTATTCTTCTTCTAGTGAACTTTTTGTGTTGGTTTGATTTGGATGTCATCCCTCAATGGATCAGGGAAATTAGCATCAATGCGATAAATATAGGATTTCATTACAATATCATGCCTTTATATAGAGTTTTTTGAAATGGTTGGATGGGATAAATGTTCCATGTGTAAAAACCATTTCATTATGTGTCATGTTGTAACTTCTGAGGATCCCATGAGACCTCTTTTGTATATCTTTTGTCTTATTTTTTATGCCTTATTATTTCCGAAACATTTTTGTTGAGGTGCAACTCATTCATACCGCGTGTGTGGGACGCTTCAGCTGGATGGGTTGTATTGTTGACCTGCATTCCTACTTTCAAAAGGTAAGCAGAATATGTCACCTCTTGAGGGAAGTTTTCTCATTGATCGAAATGGGATGATGGGATGTTGGTCTCTCCTTCTATGGATTACTCCTTGGAATTAATAGCCTAGTTCATGTATCCCTTAATTATTAAGACATTTTTTCATGAAACTATTCCCAGTTCCACATCTTTGTGGATGTTGGTTAATTTCACGGATTCTATCAGGACATTCCAATGTGTTCAAGTCAGTACAAGAACCTTCGGTCAGGAGAGTTTTCATGTTGGGCATCACTGGCATGTCTAGATGCTGAAACACTAGTGCACATAAATTTTCCCTTATCATAGGGCTTCTCGAGGGCATGGTAGCTCAAGGAATCCCATATAGAATGTAGAGAATTGTATTCTAGAGGAATTTCACCAACGTTTTCCTCGTCTTACCATATTTAACAAGGGGTATGCCATGAGTTTAGTGTCTAGAAGAGACATATGGGACTGATCATAACACATCTTAATGTAGATCAAATTGGTAAATCCCTAGGAGGAATCACCTAGAATGTTTACTGGATGGGTGGATTAGAAGGTCTAATAAGGACAGACCCAGGATGGTGTATCCCACAAAGGGGAAGGTTTCACACCATGAAGGATGATTTGGACACCACAAAGGATATATCAAGGATGTTGGGTCCTTGAAAAGGGTACACCACGGTTTACCATTGGCTGGGATTAAACCTTTTGGAGGCTTCTTACATACTATGTTTAGGAGGAATGGATCAAAATCCATGCGGTTTGAGAGGGTGATTAATGGGATTGGGGTGTATAAAAAGGAAAATAACCCAAAATCGTGTTGGGGCTTATGTGTGGCTAACGGCTTGGGTGATAAAAAGTGAAATGAGATGAATGGGGCCTACACATGGTTTGTTGCCCGAATGGATGGCATGATTTCACCAAGATGTGGTGGCCTAGGTAAAATCAGGATGGATATGGATGAAGTGTGAAAGGTTGGAGTGAATGGGGATGGAACTAAGAACTGGTGTGAAGGTGAAGGTATTTGGAATGATCCTCAAGGAGGTTTCCTACATATCCCAATTTTTGGGAATCAAGGTCAACATAATTTTCGAATGCGGTATAGAATCAAGGTGTACATAAAGGACACAAACCCAAGGACACACTTGGGATTATGCATGGTTAGAATCCCATCATAAGAGGGACACTCTTGGTTGGAGGATTATGGATTGAGTGTAGGAATTTTGCACGGAGACGGTCCATGGACTAGTCTGACACCACTGATGAGTAGACCAAGGATGTGGGTCACAACCAAGGGGACATCAAAGTTTACCAGTGTTCGGGGTTTAACCTCAGGGATTCTTCCTATATACCATGTCTATGAGACAAGGATCAAAACCCATGAAGTTCTAAATATTATAGTTTAATATCATGTGGGATAAAATGGGTGTGTAGTTTAAAATCATGAAGAATGAGGGTGAACTGACGTGAAGTGGTCGAGGCCGATTGGTGGTGGGCTTGAACCTTATGGAGGCTTCCTAAATATCCTTGTGAAAGGGAACCAAAGTATACGTAGTTTAGTGGAGAGGAGGATGGGGCTTACATGATAAGGCGGACCAAATAGTATTCCACAGTCAATGCTTACTCTAATCCCACATGAGTCATGTTCAGTGTGAGAAAAAAGTGGTAGCATTAGACCTGAAAATCACAAGTCAAAAAGGTGAATCTTTGATGAGTAGATTGAGACTTATGTATGGTTTGCCTCTCAAGGAGAGGAATATTTAGAAACTCCATGAGGGTGTACTAATGTACAAGGAGGATATGGCCATAATACAGGGGTAACCTTACCAAGGTTTGTTAGGGTTTATGAAAAGGAATCTCATGGCGCACATGGTCACAAAGTGTAGTGGGAGAGGATGAGTGAGAGGGCACGGGTTCCCATCACCTTCATGGTCCTCTCGGGCATGTCACTCATGTGGTGGTGACATTTTAACTTTTTTTTTGAGGACGTGTGGTTACATGTTAGTTTAATGTCCTTTATCTTTGATGATGAGGACTCTTTCCACACCCCTAGTACTTACATAAATTGTACCAACCCTCACATGGGGAAGGAAAGTCACAAACAACACCATGGATTCATGGGGTCGTGGAGTGATCTATTGAGGAGACCTCATTAGTGTGGATAAACTAAGACATAATATTTTTAGTGTTCCTATGTGAAAAATCATTATGTAGGGAAACACAACATGAAACACCACTCGAGTGACTAAGAAATCATTGCGTGCAATATTGGAGGTCTACATGGAAGAAGTGTGTGCAGGATAGGGGTTTTATGAACAATAGGGGATCAGAAATGGTGCCTTAGGGTAATGAAAACACGTTAATCACATAGTAATAGTGTGTGAAAGATTGATGGATTGCATACAAGATGAGGTCATGTGCACAAGATAAGAGTCTACGCACAAAATTTGGGGTAAGAGATGAAAGATGCACTATAGAAGAGAAAATATTGTGTGCAATAATGATCCTTTACATGAAATTGACATGGATTAAAATAAGATGGGTGGGGATCACGTCCTTGTGGGTCCACCTAAAGGAGGATCCTCGGAAGACCTCCCACGCAATATCCAGTACATTGAAGTCATGTCTTTCACATGGTCATGTAAGGGGTGGTCTTACATGTATGAGAGTAGAGTTTGATTTTATGTAAATATCCCCCAATGTTTGGGGGTATACTTATATTTAAAGGAAATAGCCTCAACAGTGGCATGCAAGGAGGCATGTGTGGAAGTGGTGTTTGATGTCTCATTGGGTGCGCAAGTTCCTGCATGTGATCCATTTTCATTCTTGTCTGCATGATTTCTTTAGTCCCTCTAACAAGGAAATTTTTCAGAAGTTCACCACAGAATAATCCATTTTACACTGCATTGATCATACAATTTCTTGCGTGCAAATTTCCATCTTACGTGCTGATCTCCAATCTTGTGGGTGCCTTCCTTGGGAAATGTTGGATCGTCCGTTGATTTTATATTTGTCTTTAGTTTTTTAAATATGCTATTTCATGGACCTAAATGTAATTAGGCACCAAAAATTCCCCCCCCCCCTCAGAATCTAAGATGAAAATGGTCAGGTTCAGATGGTAACGCCGAAGAAAAAATATGAGTTCTAGAGGTGTTCTAAAAAAAGGTGCTTCGGCACACAAAATGCTTTTTTGCATGCGGAATATCTGTCCTACCCCTATAGATAGGATGGGGCCTAATGGTTTATAACTTAACTTTCACATAAAATAAGTGATTCTTCTCTTGTGCACAAAAGATAATCTGTTTTGTGCAAAATATCTTGAATTCAATCGGTGCCTTGCGTGCAACCCTAGTTCTTTCGCACCACTACCATTAATTGCGTGTAGTTGACGTAGAAAAAATTTTATATAGCTAAAATCCATCTTGTGTGAAGTCATGTATCATGTGTGAAAAAAAACATTCTTTCACACAAACCCCTTTGTGAATTCTGAGATTTGATAGAATTTTATTTTAAACAGACTGATGCCAATAGGGAAACTGATGTTGTTGTACGGAGGACTGAGATGATCAGAAACCCTCATATTCTTCATATGAGAAGATTCATATCCAATACATAGATTCTCTTCAGTATGTTAATGTAGGATAAAAAATATTAGGTTCTAGGTGATAGCCTCCTGCTCTAGAATTTGTGAATTATAAAAGTGGTGTTAATGTTGGGTTTTGACACTGATACTTTGCGATCATGGGTGACACGTGAAGATAACCTTCCACATTACAACATCACAAACAACAGTCACCCTGTTAGGGAAAATCCAGACATATTTATTAACATCCAAAGTCCTAGGACCATGACTATTGTTGGGGGTGATCTGGTTCTTGAGGAATCTCTATCCCACTGTGTGATCACTTTTATGAGTAGTATCACCAACAAGACCAAACGTTGGAAGGAATGGGACTTTAGATCCGGAGGAAACTTCACGACTGAATGGGCATGGGCATATTGGGTATGCTATAAATGTGAGGATTTTTGGGTGGAGCTTCAACACATCAATTTATTTGAGGATGTGTGGACATCATAGTTCCATATCTACTATTAGTAAGACTTGGTGTTGGAGCTATTCTTCTGGTGGTCCCCTAACACAAATACTTTCCACCACCACCATGGGGAGGTCGGTATCATCCTCTGGGGAATATATTATATCGGGGGAATTCCCCTAGATGGGTACTAGTATGACTAGTTCCTTCTAGTGGAGAATTTCTATGGAGACAAGATGCACACACCCATTATGACATGTCATATTTTGGAGTTGCAAAAAGAGAAGCTGGGAATCAAGTACATCTCGAAGGATATATCATATCTAGGGTGGTTCAGCCTGTTTCTCTAGCAGGACAAGGTGGTGGAAATTCTTGGATGAGGGAAGCAGTGCCTGAACACATTGTAGAGGGGTAAGGCTGGATCATACTTGATGGTTCTGGAGGAAGGTGAGTACCAATCATGGGGTTTCAGTGTAAATGAATAATGGGACCTGAAAGTAAGATATGTTGGGTTCCTTGTTTCATTTCAGAGTGGTTGTATTCTGCTAGTGAGGGACATGAAATTGGGGGTCCACCTAGGGATATTGGTGATTTCCAAGACTATAGAATACAAGAACAAGTTCAATTTGGGGGTGCCTATGTTGAACAGGTTGTACAACATTATGGGGCACATCTCAAGAGGGAGTACACCCAAGAGAATATGTGGATCATTCCAGATTATTCATGGCTAGTTTATAGATCACTGTAGTGGGTATGACTTCTGGAATTCCATCCAACATCCAAGTGATGGTATGAGACCGTACCGACTGAATATTGCTGGAATTTAACTGTTAACTCTTAAAGAATAAGGGATAATGTTCTTGGTTGGAAACAGTTAAAACTTTAAAATTCAACCATTTCAAACCCCAGTTGTCTACGTTATGGATAATGAGCGAGTTCCACTGGAGTAGAGTGAATATCATCAAAATAATAGGGGTGGTGTGCTGGTAACCTCGATTTAGGGTAAAATATTTTGTGAACCCTACATTCCATCATGGTTTTCTAGACAGTTTGGATGCATGCAGTGAATGCCAAAGAAAGTATGTATAGGGGTTGGGCACGAGAATCATCCCTACATCCTTCACCAAATATGGATCATGTTCACAAATACTAGATTTGGTGAATTTATTCCCCCCCTCCACTAATATTAATGTCATCCTATCAACAGTGTATGTCGACCATTGTGTAGTGGAGTAACCAGAACCGATTTTTCAGCAACGCATTCGGTAGGTCATGGAGGAAAGTGTAGGGTATGGATAATCTGAGATTAGATAAGGTTATAATGGGGAAGAGAGATCAGAGGCGATCTAGGTGGCTAGGTTGTCCCAAGATAGAACCTCTTTGATGGGAGAGTCGCAAAGTGAAGTAGTGCATCCACCTTCTAAAGAGAAATGGTCATGTATATGACCTCACGGACAAGCCAAGAAACTCCCTAGAAAGAGATTTAGGTATATTCAATATCCAAAAGCTGACACCATCTCCACATCCTTATGGTAATCTTGTAGTATGATTCAAAAACTGCTATGTCCCGAAGCCCTATGGCAGAAACTGGTGCACACTAGACTCGATTTACTGAAAATTGGGAATATTCAGGTGGTGGAAAAGGTTAAATTTAATCCCTGACACATATAATTGACAACTATATCCATTTATGTGTTCTAGTAGTGGTGGTATGAGGAACTACATATCTTGCTGAAAGTGATGCTCAGGAAGGAGAACGACCTTCAGAAAATTACATCCGAGGATGACGGTGATGAAGAAGAAGAAGAAATATAATAATAAGAGGAAGAAGATAAAGAAAAGGCAGAAGAAGAAGTAAAAAAGGGGGATATGAGAGGCTAGGGACATAGATGTGAGAGGCCTGGAGGCGAGAGAACTCGGGGGGATAGTGGGCCGCTAGGGAATCCCGTGTGAGAGCGGTGAAATTGTAGGCTCTGACGCAGATTTGGTTGAACAACTCGAGGTGAGACTTAATGTTTATCTCTATTAGTCTTTCCCTTTTTATAATTTGAATTCACTAACAAAACTATGAACTTTTTCTGAAAAATAGGTGATTATAGTTAGGAAATTCCCCTATAAGGGATGAAAATATACCAATGGCTGTGAAAGGACATACCCATGAACTTGTATCTGGAACAGAGCAGGGCGAAGAAACGAGCAAGGAAACAGCGGTCGGAGGTCCAACCATGGCTGAAGTTGTCATTGATGAGCCAATAGGAGGGGATAAAGAGGTTACATCAAATAATTGGGTTATTCCTTCTGTTTATATTAAGTTCATGTCAATCATAGACTTATCAAGTTTTGAGGGATCTCCCATAGTGACATCTCCTATAGTGACTCAGGCACTTGATATTGCTACTCTTGGCTCTTATAATGATTAATTTGTATAAACCTTCATTTTTTTATTGGATAACTCGGCTGAACAAGGTAACCATTCCCTATGCATTGATCGCAATATTGAAAGCTCATCAAACTTTTGAGTATGGGACCTCTGTGGGAGTCCCACCAAGGATTTCACTAGTTCACACAGAACCAACCATTCAAACGGGTCTAGTCTTGGTACCCAGTGAGCAAGAAGCATCAATCAAAGGTGATGTTACTTCCATGGTTGAGCTTCAGGTTGGTAGGAGTGAGGTTTATGAAGAAGAAATGATTCCATAAAAGGACCATGTCACTAAAATTTTGGCTATTTTACCTGAGTACCGGATAATAGATTCAAAGGAGATGGATGATTCCGACCCTAACTCCACCTAATAGAGCTTCATGAAAAGGTGCAGGGCATGGAATTATATCAAATTATTCTTTGGTCAACCATAGGAATAATGTGTGATTTATATGGCGTCACTTTGCATGTGGTTGCACTTTCTCTATGCTATAGGAGTGGATTCTCACCATCTCTGTATAATAATCCACGATTATCTAGGTGAGAAGATTGTAGGATAGTATCTAACTCTCTGATGTTTCCTGGTGGAAGAGGAAGTCAAAAAATACCCAGAATATTCTTGAGGATGAGTAGGAAGTCTGACACCATGAAGACTAGGCAAACGAATGAGTTTCATTTATCGCAAGACAATCTGAGCTCATGGAATAGTTGAAAGCCTAGCTGGCGGATGCCCAATAGAAATAAGTTTAGGAAAGATGTCAAATGGATGAATTATAAGAATATTAGAAGAAAATACATACCTGGTCTAATGAGATTTTATCCACAGATATTGATGTATAAACGGATATCAGGGAGTGGGATACAACTATAGAGGCTACAAACCAAAAGGGGAAAATAATGAATCATCCCATTGAAGGGGTTGATCTATAGGGGTCATGTTTTGGTCGAAATTATGAAACATATTTCCCTATTTGTTTACATACCCCAAACTTTGTGCATGGAAATATTGTTTTCTTTATTTATTTAATTAATGCATATCGATCATAACTTTGAAGTTACTAGCAATTAATCCCTAAGCTCAGTTGGGTTATACCCATCATGAGAAACAAGGGATAAATACATTATCATACACTTTTTATATGAGATTTCCAACTAAACATCTAATACTCAGGTTTTTCTATTATTAACAGACATCTTGGAGTATTCAGGTGGATAAAGAACTTGACTGAAGGTTAAGTTTCATAGAATAGCTAGCTTCTCATTCTCAACATGCTTCAGTGCATGAGTGGGGTAACGCCAGGGACGTTAGAATCCATCCAAACAAAGGGTAATAAGAGTTGTGAGTCACGATACCCAAAATTTGGAATACAGTGATGATGGAGAGAAAATATAACATAACTACTGACCTTATTCGAAATGCATCACCTGTATCAGTAGCCTAGAATGAGGATAATCAAACGAGGTCTAACCGCAGACCAAATTTTAAAACAGGGGACAAAACTCAAAAAAATTTCCAATGCCTTATGGAATGTTTTCCCATTATGGTAGGTGATCCAAAGTGGCATGGGACTAGATAGTTAGGGGGTCCCTCAGACATGAAAGAGGATGATGATCTAAATAAAAGGCATTAAAAGCATGGATATGGAGTGATGGGTTGTTCATATGGAGTCCAAGAGTCTTGAAACTACGCTGCCATGAAGAAAGCGCATTGGGCATATGTATCGGTCTGAATAAAGAAAAAACTTATTTCCAGAAAGGAAGGATTCCTTACAGTTTTTAATCACTAAATTGAGGATGACAAGAACATGTTTTAACATTATACAGTGAGGAAGAGGAAAGAAATAGTTTATCGTTATATAAACAGGATGTTTCATATAGTTTAATGTCATATCACATGGACCCTAGCTAATAGTTTAAAGTAATGTTAAATGGACTGGGGATTACTAAATTAGGGTCATATAATTTGGACCGTAATTAAGGTTGAAAAGCTGAGAGAGTTAATGAAATTGTGGTTGGGCCATATGTGATATTCCTAGGTGTCCCTATTATGTGAGGGTAGGAATCAACATGTATGTAGTTCTTAAATTCCACATAGTTTGGAATCATATGATAATGATGTGGGAAACGCATAGGAGAAACATGTGGTGTGGTACATAACCCGATGTGAATGAGGAAAAAATAAGTCCACACGCCACACCAAATGTTCCTGAAAGGGGGATAGGCCAAGAGGCTAGAATGATGAAAGTGGTTGTGGTTGGGCTATAAACGATGATTATATGCATCGCTACATATCTGATAAGAATAGTAATCAATCCACATGATGTTCTTGTAATATGGAATGGAGGAGGGATGATGCCAAAGAGGAAATGTCTTCTCGAAAAAAGACATTATACGGTTGGGTAGTTTATTAGTACACATCCTAGATGTTAATGGAATAGTTTAACGTCATACGATAATGGTGCAGGGAATCCTAGTTTATGGTTGTAGAGCTTAAACCAAAGGGAGGTGTGGTTCTTCCATGCAGGAAAAAACCTTATCCAAATCCTTAAGCCCACGTGAGCCATGATCGGTGTGGGAAACAAGGGAGGATAATATTTTTATAACACATCGGTAGGGAATGAAGGTGAAGAGTCAAGGATTACCCCACAGCTTTGGTTCATCCTCTCATTGTGAAAAGGTGCACGGCGGGATAACCCTAATGGTGTTAAAGTTATATCTGAACAAGATAAAATAGAATGTTATTTGAATAATGAAACAAATATTTATGGAATAATGGGTTTGGCGTAATGAGGGAGGATAATTGTTGAACATATTCATAGTGGAACATCCATATCATGTGACCTGAAGGGGGAACAAACATCTGAGGTTCAGTCACTGACCATATTCAAAATGTCGAACCTGTCTCAAAGTGTCATTCAAAATCCTCTGGAACATTGGCCCGAAATGGTAGGTGATCTATAAGACCGATCATCTATACCGTTTAGGGGTCCTTTAAGATGTGAAAATTTATAGAAACCCAAATAAATGGACTCATGATTCTTGTAAATGGAATGAAAGCATGTCCATGAAGAATCCCACACTCTAATTCCTATACCTCGAGGCGTCTGACTGCATTGATGGACATAACAAAGGTTCAGGGGCCAATTAAGAAAGAATGAATTGAGAAGAAGAGTGAAGAAAGGGGGGAAATAGGTTGATGGACCTGGGGATGGACCTGAAGACAAAGTGTTTGGGTGTTCCTATGTATCCTATGAGGATGGGAATCAAGCCATATATAGTTTTATAAGTGTTGTGCAGTTTAATATCATGCGATGAGGAAAAAAGTTGATGAATTCCCAAATGGTGTGTGCATGGTACGGTAAATAGAACCTAGTTTTAATGAGGATAAAATAATTCCACATGCCACACCATGTAATATCATAAGAATCGGGGCTGAGGGGCTAAACAAAAGTGGTGATTTTTGGAGGCTAGGCTGGACCTAGGGACAAAATGTTTAGGAATTCTTACTTATCCCATATAGATGGGAATCAAGGCATATGTAGTATTTTAAATCTATGCACTTTAATTTCATATGGTAAGAATTCATGCAGATGAATGAGGTTCTAAAGGGAATGTGCATGGTGTGATAAAGCATACACAACGTGAATGAGGATAGGAGAATTCTACACCACACTATGGAAAATCCCAAGATGGAACCTCTGGCCAAGGGGTCAAAAATGATTGATGGTACTGAGGCTATACCCAAAGATGAAATGTCTGGGAGTTCCTATATATTATCTGAGGGTAGGAATCAAGCCACACATAGTTATAAAAATTCCATGAAGTTTAACATATTGTGGTAAGGATGGGGAAAGGAGGCGATCCCTGAAGGGAATACATGACGTGGTAGTTTAAAGCCTAATGTGAATGAGTGAAAAAGAAGTCCACATGGTGTCACATGATCCAAGATACTTAGGCCAAGAGGCCATAAGGAAGGAAGAATCTATGGCCCCTGGGGATGGACTTGAAGAGAAAGTATATGAGCATTCCTATGTATCCCATAAAGATGGGAATCAATCCATAAATAGTTTTGGAAGTGTCTTGTAGTTTAAAATCATGCAGCAAGGATGAAAAAGTTCTTTGTTCAATGTCGTAGAGGTCATACTGTAGATGCCCAGTTTAATGTCTTGTGTGTGGGACATAAGGGTGAAAAAGGTGAATCATCGTACCCAATATTCAAGACACTATGGGTATGGTGATAATGATAGAGGATAACTACTAACCATATTCTCAATACAGTATCCATATCATGTGACCTCAAATGAGAACAAACAATTGAACATCGACTTCTAACCATATTTTCAATCAGGACTTATATCAAATTTTCATTCGATGTCATCTAGGATTTTGGCCTAGAATGGTAGATAATCCAAGGTGGCATGAGACTAGGCCTCTAGGGGTTCTTTTTGATGTGAAAGATGATGAAGACCCCAATTAAGGGCACACATGAAGCATGGAGGTACTCGTACAGTTTAACATATTTTTTTAAGGACATGGGATATCTTATTTTAATGTGGTAGATCTCAGACCATGATTTATTTTTACCACTTCCAGTTTATCATCATGAAGGACGGGGATCTGGGTAATTCTACATCATGTAAAGAATATTTTGTGTTGTTTAACATCGTGAAGTAAGGACAAAAAAATATCTTATTTTATGGTCATACCATAAGTTGTATTTACCTTTTCTAGTTTATCTTCATGCATGAAGAGGGTGATGGGTGATTTTACATCATGAAAATGAAAAATCATGCAGTTTAACGTCCCACAGTAAGGATGGAAATGATCTTAGTTTACAGAAGTAGAGCTCAGACCATATGGTGTATTCACCATTTGAAGTTTAACATCACGAAGTATGAGTTTCAACTGATTAGAATTACTACTTGAGTAATTTAGATTTGGTGGGATGATTAATGTGCACAACATCCCTGGTGACCAAAGAGTATGCATCGTTGTAGTAAACCTTGTGAATGATATAAGGTCCCTCACATTTGGGTTCCAACTTTGGTGGCTTCATTCAAGGTATTATTGGCATTATCAGGGCTAATACCATGTCACCATGAAGGAAATAATGGAGATGAACTTTCTTATTGAAAGATTAGGCTATCTTGTTCTGATGCATCTCCAGATTGTGCAAGGCATGATGCATGTTCTCGTCGAAGGATTCCAGTTCATCCGGAGAGACTTATGCTACCTTTTCTAATGTTTGTTGATTGTAGAAGGATATGTGGAGTGATGGAAACTGAATCTCTATGGTCAAGACTACCTCTGTTCAATACACCAGGGAATATGGGGTCACCTAGGTGGAATTACGAGTCATTGTCTAGTAATCTCAGAGAGAGTTGGGAATCTTGATCGTGCAAATATTATTATTCTAACCAACCATATTTTACAAGATTTTAGAGATAGTTCTTTAAATAACTCTATATTCTCATTTTATTGCGTGTGATATATAGAGGTATGATTAGAATGGATATTGTACTTGGCATACAATTTCTTCATCTTAGCTTCCCAGTAGTGGGTGTCATTATCAGTGAGGATGACATGAGGGACTTCAAATCGTTGGATGATATTGGAGATCATCAAATCAATGATTGAATGGGCCTCAACTTACTTGAGTGTAATTACCTCTTCCCACTTGGAAAATAAATCCATAGCGGTCAGGATGAACCTGCATTGGTGATCTGTTGCTGGTGGATATGATCCCATGACATCGAGTCCCAAGACCAAAAAGGGATAAGAGTATTTTGTGGTATGGAGAGGATCTAGCGGTCGATGCACATTTTTATATTAGATCTAGAAAGCATGGAACCTATTAGAGAACTCAATACAGTCATGGACTATGGTGGTCCAAAAATAGCAAAACATTTAGATTTGATGAGAGAGTTTCAGACCTTCCTGATGAGCTCCATAGGAACCAGAATGAACATCTTACATAACCTAGGGAATCTCATCTCCTTGAATGAAATGGAAGATAACCCCATCAAACCCGCATCTTTAGAGGATATTATCAAGATTGGCACCGCTCTAGAGGGATAAATGCACTATGCATAATCATATTTTCTCACGTTCGACACAATCTGTTGGGATATTTCCATGTTGGAGGTACTCGAAGAAAGTATTTTTCCAATCAGGGGTCTCTTACTATATTGTTGTAGGGGGACATGATGTTCCTGATTTGGATGAACCAGTGGTGAGATGACTTACCTACTGAATATCATCATCGTTCGGAGTTATGGGAGCAATGACTCTTCGATGCACCACATGGATAATAAAATTGTTCTGGTGAGGTTCTAAAAGAGGTGCAGAAAGGATATCCAAGGTATTGGATCAATCGTTCTACAATTGAGGAACATGAATGACCTCAGGACAGTAAGGTAAATGGACCATTAACTGTTGATTACACTCTCAAAAGCGCACAAGATATGGCTTCCTAATGTTGTAGTCGTCGTTGATCTCCTCGGTGACTAATTCAGAGTCCCCTTTCACATGGAGGTGGGGAATATCAATCTCGAGGGCCAATTAGAGACCAATGATAAGGTCCTGAGACTCTTTCTTGTTATTAGTTCAGCCTTCTAACAACAAGAACGCATTGGGTAAGACATCTTGTGTAAGTGTGGCAAAGATGATACCCAATCCCACTATGTTAAGCCTGGTATCATTAAGTCTCATGACGGTAGGGCTTCACGATACTCAGTCGAATTGCATCTTCCAACATGGAATGGCTTGATCTACTGAGAGGATTACCTCATTTTGGAAATCATGATATAGAGATTACTTTATGGGGGAGGTATGGGTGACAAGAATGTCTACTAGCGCCTGACCCTTGATAGCTTTTTGCAGAATGAACCTTATATAAAACTGTTGAAGGATCACTGACAACCGAGCTAGATGGCCTATCAACATGTGGTATTTAAAATATATTTCAACTCACCTATGTGAGACACCAGATTTATATCATAGTTTTGTAGGTAATGTTTCAATTTATAGATCATGAATACCGGTTCGAGACAGCTCTTCTTGATTGAGGAATATATGGCCTCTGTGTTGAGGACCATATGGCTGAGATAATATAAACTATTATATGTCCACTCATTGTTATTCTGAGTGAGAAGGGCACTGAGGGACCGTTTCAGGGCAATCACATAAAGTATTTGAGGCTTTCTAGAGATGAGTGGTATTATAACTAGAGGTTTTACTAAATATTTCTTGATCTCATCAAAATTGGTCTGACACTCTTCATCCCACTAGTAGTCAGCACCTTTTTCATGATCTGGGAAAAGGGAGTACACTTTCTAGACAGATTCGAAATGACTCAGCATATATAGGCTAAGTGTCCTTGAATTCCTTGGAGCTCCCAAATTTTTCTTGGAGGAGGCATTTTAATGATGGCCTTTATATTCTATGGATTGATCACCATTTGTCTATATCTGATGATAAAGAATAGAAACTTTCTTGGAGGTCACCCCGAAGGCACACTTCAAGGGGTGCATCTTCATATAGTAGGAGCGGAAGAAGCCGAACACTTTCTCAAGATCTCTGAGATGGTCCTAAAGCTGACAGTATTTGACCACCAAATAATCCACATAGCATTCCACCAATGTCTCAATAATAGGATTTAATATTTGGTTCATGGCATGCTGATAGGTCGGACTTGCATTCTTTAGATCAAAAGGCATTACATGGTAATAAAAAGTACATTGTTGTGCTCTTAAGGCATTATACTCTTTGTCCCTGGGGGACATTCAGATTTTATTATATTCAGAATACCCATTTATAAAGGAGAGATCATGGAATACAGTGGTAGCATTAATCAATAGATCTGTCACAGGAAGAGGAAAATCATCCTTCAAATAGTGATGGTTGAGATCTTAGAATTCGATGCATAATTTTATCTCTCTATTCTTATTTCAGAAGATAACGATGTTGGATAGCTTTTTTTGGTACTGGACTTCCTTGAAGAAGTTGTATTTAATGATATTATCAACTTTGGCCTTGACCATGGAACCATGATAAGGGTTCATCTTTTTTGGGATATTGTTTGAACCCATGATGGTATATTGAGAGACCAAGGAAGTGGATGGTGACTTGAGGATCCACTCCTGGAATCTCTTCATAGATCCATGTGAATACATCTCTATTATGCTTTAGGAAACCCACATATTATTTCTCCTCCTTTTTAGACATGTCTACACTGACCAGTGTTGGTTTCAAATCTATCTCGGTTCCTAGGTTCACCTATACCAACTCATCAATGATGGTGGAAACAACTTCATCAAATTCAAGAGGAGTGCCCTAGAAATTCTCTTCCTTGTATACAGTGAATGTTTCATCAATTCACTGACCCTAATGTAATGTTGGTACTGGCCTGAGTAGTGGTGGAACATTAATTAGGGGATTCCCACGCTGCTAAAATAATGGTGACGAAAGATGTCGATCTGATTCCATAAATAATTAGACTCAATGGGACATGCTTGAAAATATTTAAGTAGTAGTGGAACATCAGGATTAGTCGGTTCAACCCATCCTAGTGAAACAAGAAAGTATGATGTATTTTTATTTACATGGGGTGAAATCCCAATATCTTATAGCATAAGGGGTTATGGGATCACTTGATCCTGATTCTCATAGGAGTACGAAATGATATTTTTGTGTTCCTTGCATCAGGGAACGAGCTTTCCCCTTGTCCCAAAGAAAACAAAGCAGTGTCCCATGTCTATGGTTGTGGCCTATAATCAGTGAATTGGGAAAATATAGTCATCATTCAGGTCTTCCCATAGGTTACCCACAATGATAGTATGATCAACCTCATTGGCCTGAACCTGCTTGTCCATTCTCTTTTAGTATTCGGAATCCAGGTAACAACAGTCACAAGAGGAAATACAAGATGTATCACCATTGAGAATTCCCACTCAACCACTAAGGGATTACATAAGGAATTCATGATATGAGTAGGGGACTATTGTATACAGATGGATCTTGGGCCTACCCATCAATGCATTATAGGTGGTGTCCTATGAGACAACTATGAATTATGTGCTAGAAATCATGCCACCAAATTGGGACTTCAAGAAAAAAATTTCCAACAAAATTTTTCTCTATCCAATCATAACCTTGAATATTCAGGTTAGAGGGATTCAGATCTATTTTAGATAGCCCAAGCATGTGGAGCATTGGGGGTGGGATGAGATTAATCCTGGAACCTATGTCAATAGGACAATGGTGTACTTCTATTCCATTTAACTGTACTATGATGTATAGTGGGAGTATGTGACCCTCTATAGGAGAAACTTCATCCTCTCTTTAGATTGAGATGATGTCCTGAAAATCTACAAGTTCTAACTTCTCTGTATGCAATTCCTCTATGGATACTACCTTTGTTTAAAATTACAGGACACTCCTTAAATCCTTCGGGAGGGCTTCATGCATATCTTCAGACAAGAGGAGAGCCTAGATAATTTAGAGTTTGGCAGGGATGCTGGAAAGGTGCTTGATCACATCATACTTCCATTCCAGGCACAAATTTTTGCTGATATAAGGTTACTCTCTGGAAAGAGGTATGGCAGACGCTGCAGGTTGAACTAGTGGATTTCGGATGGGGATGGGGGTATCTCGTTTCTCACTACATGAATATAACATGATGAAATTTGGATGATTTTTTGATGAATTTAGAATAGTCACTGTTGTATGTGGCTGATCATAGAATGGTCATGATGACTCTTCCTGGTCAAACATCAAAAATGGTGAGGGAATTGGATCTGGGGAAATAGGGTTGGAGTACTATGCATTATGATTCCTATGAGGATCTTTTTTCTAGGCTCAGTGGAGTGCACTTCTCAGTCAGATGCATTGGCCGACACACTTTCATAGTTCACATATACATGGTCTCATCGATGATGGCATTGACTACAGACATTATAATGGTCTACCTAGAATTCCTCATATTTAGGTTCCATGTATGGGTCCACTGGATCAATCGTGTTCACCGAGGTGTACTCTTGATCATCACTAGAAGAATCCTCCATTGTCGGGTTGATTCTGGGGGAAATCTCCATTTCTGAGGGAATGAAATTTCCAAGCGTATGGGATGGATTAGGTACCAGTAGAGGACTTTTCTTCTCCTTTCACCGTTGGTGCCTTCCCTCCCGTGGTGACTAAAGCTGAGATGTTGATGCAAAAGTAGTAGCTAGCGGTAGCAGAATGACATCGGAAATATCAGGTTGGTTAAAATGGGAATGAATAATACTACGGTCACGAGAAACTACCTTGCATGCTATCTAATCTTCATACTTCTGAGACCTGTGACTAGAGACCTACTTCTATTCACCCTTGATATCACTATCAAGCTTTACAAACACGCATTCCCCATATGCTGGGGTCGTACCAAATCTGAAAATATTGTTATCAAACGGGACTTGGAGTCAGTCTTTGAACACATAAAGCTGCATGAGAGAGTGTCTAAGGAATTGGTGATAGGGCCAGTAATTGGGGATATCAATGAGATATGCCTCTTCAAGCGTCCTATATTCTAATAGAAATAGGATTCCTTGGTCCAAAGAAATCTATAAATATTAGGGGACATAATATTCATTGAATGAGTAGGTCCAGTTTCTTCAATTTGGGAAACAGACTCTAAGAGCATGGCCTTGATGAGGGGATGGAGCCTTGCGAGGAGGTGGAACCTAGTTGTCTCCCCTAGGAAGTGATGTTGTGTTACATGGTGGTTCCTAATAGTTCTAATATAGATTATTTTAAGCCGGAGGCTGAGCCTAAGGTGGTGTCCCTCAATGAGGCTGTGGAGGTGGCTCTACCGGTAACAATTACAATGATCTCGGGGCCTCTATCTATGGAAAAAGGTTTTCTTGGCCTTGGAAGATCTCCATGAGGGAGCTATAGGATGCAATGGGCATTCCTGAATGGATTGTTGCAAGTATCCCTCTAAACGTTGACCCTTGTAAGATAAATCATAGAATCCAGCTAGTAAGTTCTGAGTGATGAGAGAAAAAACCAGGTCTATCTTCGCGTTCCCTACTCACATTGTTAGCAGTTGTTCTTGAGTAAATGGCATATCAAGTGAGTGTGTAAGGTCATTCCTCTTGGTGAAAAATTATATAACTCACTCATCCGGCCTTTTCATGCACTTAAATAGGTTGACAATAATAGTCTTGTAGGTGGTGTAAGATAAGTGATACAGAAACTAGTTGTGGAGACCCTCCAGACCTGCTATGGACCCAATGGGTAACTAGCGATACCAGAATAATGTGGGCCCTTCTAGTGTCTGTATGAAAAATCATATCTTAGTGGCTTTATACTGTGTTGTAGTTCCTATCAAGGGTCTTCACCTTAAAATAAAATGTTCTAGATGTTGTAGTGGATTAACCATCCCATTAAAAGGGCAGAAGGTAGGATTCCCAAAAACATAGGGTGCTTACATATCATCTACCCATGCCGGATATGGCTTTCCATCATGAAGAATCAAAAACTATCAAGATTCAAGATCATCGAGGAGAGAGATGATGGAAAATATTGGATCATCTTGATGTGGAGTCATATATTGTTAAGGATTTCTAACTACCAGATCAATGGAAGGTTATTCAACATGGTAATCTAGATGAACGGATCTTGGAGAGGCTAGTGGAATGACTCGATGGGCTGTTGGAGGAACTTGTGGAGTGGCTAGTAGAACTTGCAGAGTGGCCAGTGTGACTTCATCTAGGTCTTAAGGAAGGTTTTCATGTAGCTCAAGTGGATTTTGTGATTCATACTAGGTTCTTTTTCCATAAACACCTGCCTCTACCTAATCTAGATGGGAAGGATAATCGAGATCACAAGGGGGAAATTTATCAGGGGGATTTGTACCTACCCCTGCTTCCCTAGTGGAGGATGACTGGGATCATTTCAAGGATCATCATAATCTAGATGTCGGCCTGTGGTGCACTCTGTGAGGAACTCGTAGATGATCCTTCTCTGTTCTGTGATATGTTGGTGCAGTGCAGCCTTTTCAGGATCCTAATTTGTCTTCTTCACCAAATCAGACGGGCTAGAGGACTTGACTATCCCAACATGTTCTTTTCCATTTCTAGGATCTTGAATAAGAGGTAATTAATCATTTGGTTCATGAAGACCAGGTGTCTTTTTTTGTTAGCGAGTGTCGACACCTGAAGGGTCTACTATGTGTTGTGCTGCTCTGGTGGGATGTTCATCTTTTCCATATCATGTGTCGATTCCCCCTTCCAGGAATATCTCAAGAACAATCATGTTTATTATGATGTCACCTGAAGTAATCTCCTCGATATCACTGGGTGAACCTGGATGGCGCATGATAGGATAAAAATGTAGGGAAAAAATATTACCCCTATCCATGGATCTTGACACGTGGGGAAGCCTCCTTAATAACACTATGGAACATAGTAAAGCTATGGATGAATCTTTTCTTAAGAATCTGATGATAACCAATTGATTCATGGTGCTAAGAAACAGGGAGTGTGGGCATCTCAACCGGGTTGCACTACTGGCCAATGTTGTCAAAGTGTTCTTGGCTCATGGTGTAAGCTAATTTTCAATGATATAGATGGAAATGTGGCATCCCTAAGGTTCCGAGGAAGAAAAAAACCCCATATTGGGTGAGGGACTTCAAAATACGGAAGCTTTTAGTTGCAATTAGATATAAAATCTCGGGGATATGGTCCACTACAAGAATCTCACAAAACCTTATCGGCTCAAACTCGGTATCCGGCCCTTGGTTTCCCCATTCATCGATTGGGGGTTGTCGATGGACTTGTAGCAACACTAACATGGACTTTTTCAGTGTTAGACTGGTTGGGGGACAGAATGGTGCATGGGGATGACCTACATATTGAATGAATGAGCAGGGAGGACCTCCACTTTGACTGGTAATAGCGACATGGGGAGGACCTCCATGTTGAATGCATGATAACGGAGGACCTCCAATTTGGCTAATGGTGGCTTGTGAAGGACCTCCATACTAAATCCCATCATCATTGGTTAACTTGTGATGGCTATTTCCTATACTGGTAATGGAGAGAGTCAACCCATCCTACCCGTGGTGTGGCTGAAGCCTCGGTCCCGATCGAGTGTAGAGGTTCCCATGATCTGTAGGAACAGGGAGGTGATATCACACATCAGTTGTCGCTCAATCTACTGAAGTCGTAATAGATTATTCCCCCTAGTGGGTATCCTCCAGAACATGCACCCATAATTGGAATCGAGTCATCTGGGCTAAGGACATCTGTGAAGGGGTATGAACTACCTTCTTTTGTGACTGTGGGATTGATTGTTGGCATTGTCATGGACTGGCGAGATCCCTCCTCTGTGGCTCCATGTCCAAAGTTGAAATTGGGATGACCCAAAAACCCCTTAATTCATTGTTTTATGGGAGTGAGTCATAAGATCATTCCAGGGAGAGGCTCCTTTAATAATTCAAAACCAGAGTGGGGAGTAGTGGCTCCCTGCATAGCCCTTGGGGCTGGCAGCAATGTTGGGGCACTGAGGCCTCCATATCTAGATGGTCCATATCCCTCATCAGAATTACCCCCTCCTATTCATGTTGACAGAAAAGAATGTACATTACCTTCCTTTGGAAAATTTTTTTAAGGAGATACATGGTGTAGGAACCCAATAGTTGTGGTAGTGTATGATGTCGTGGAGGATGTGGAATCTTATAGTATTTCCACATTGGTATTGTTCTTTCCCCTTCCCATGCATCTGCAGTCAGGAGGTGATTGGTTTCCTACAACTATAGCATAAGTCCTACAAAGTAAAAGATTCATCTATCAGTTCAGATAGTAGAAAAGAAATGCCTAGTTCCCCAACACCGTTTAGTCCTCCTTGGATAGAGAAATGGAACCATGATAAAAATGTCAAAAATTGGGATGCTCAAGGATTAATTACCCAAAATCCTAGTGAGTTTCACACCAGGCCCACTATTTTCTTGGTGGGACCTGGTGTCAGATATCTGGATCCAGTGACATGCTTATTTGTTGATGTCCCAAATAATACTAATCCCGATTTTAAAGAGAATAATTTCACATCGGGTTCACCATTTCTTCTTCAAAAGGTTTTCTGTTAAAGTGTGCCTCATAGTTCCATGTTTTTAGGACTCTTCATATGGGCGGGTTGCATTGTTTCCCCACATTATTACTTTCCAAAAGTTGGTGGCATCTGTCACCTCTTATGGAATTTTTTCTCCTTAATCAAAATAGGATGATGAGATGTCAGTCTCTCCTTCGGTGGATTCCTCTTATAAATTTGTCTCCTAGTTTGGGTCTCCCTTAAATATTAAGATACTGTTCATGAAACTCTTCCCATTTCCATAACTTTGTAGATTTGTTTTAATTACACTTCTTGTGTCAGGACATTCCACAGGGATCAATTCAGGGCAGTGACCTTCGGTTAGGAGAGTAATCACGTTGGGTATCGCTAGCATATATGGATTCTAGAACACTGGTACAACTATATTTTCCCTTATTAGAGGGCTTCTCAAGGGAATGGAAGCCTAATAAATCCCACATCAAATGTGGTAATTTTATTCTAGAGGCATGGATCCAAGGTTTTCCTTAGCATCCCATGTTTATCTTGGGGTATGCTTTGAGTTTAGCGTCTATTATAGGCATATGAGACTGATCGGAGCACATATTAAAGTGGATCAAATGGGTACATCATTAGGAGGGATCACCTAGAAATTTTACTAGAATGGTGGATCAGAACATCCAATAATGATGGACCCAAGATAGTTTGTCCCACAAAGGAGAAGTATTCACCCTGTGAATGAATGATCTGGATACCACAAAGGGAAGATCAAAGATAGCGGGTCCCACTTAAGGGGATACAAAGGTTTACCATTGGCTGGGATTGAACCTCATAGAGGCTACCTACATACACAGTTTAGAAGACAGGGATCAAAACCCTTGTAGTTCATGAGGGTGAGTCATGGGATCATAGTGTACACAATGGAAAACAACCTGGATGCATCTTGGGGCTTACTCATGGTTAACAGCCCGAGTTATAAAAATAGAAATGAGTTGAAATCGGATTTTTCATGATTAGCTACCCGATTGGATGACATGATTTCACCAATATGTGGCATCCTGGGTAAAATCAAGATGGATATGGATAAAGTGTCGAAGGATGGATTTAATGGTGATGGAACCGAGAACAGAAGTAAGGTGATGGTATTCGGATTGAACATTATAATGTTTTCTAACATATCCCAATGGTAGGGAATCAAAGTCTATGTATTTCTGGAATGGGGCACATAATAAGGGTGTACACAAAGGAAAACTATCTGAAGACATGTTGGGGCTTATGCATGGTTAGTGGCCCATCCGAAGAGGGACACTCTTGGTTGGATGAGTATGGACTGAGTATGGGACTTATACACTGAGATGTCTCGTGGACTACTCTGACACAACTAATTGGAAGACCAAATATGTGGTACCCAACCAAGGGGACACTGAAGTTTACCAGTTTTTTGGGTTGAACCTCAGGGAGGATTCCTATATACCCTTTCAAGGATTCAGGGATCAAAACCCACATAGTTTGAAATCATGTAGTTTAACGTCATGTGGGGTGAAAGGGGTATATATTTTAACATCATGCAGGATGAGGGTGAACTGATGTGAATTGGTTAGGACTACTGGATGATGGGCTTGAACATTAGGAAGGATTCTTACATATCCTTTTGGTAGGGAATCAAATTCCATGTAGTTTGGTGGATAGGGGGATGGGGCTTACATGAAAAGGCGGCACAAAGAGGACTCCATGGTCAATGATTACTCTAATACCATGTGAGTCATGCGTAGTGTGAGAAAAAAGTGGTAGAAATAGACCTAATGATCACATGGAAAAAATGTATGTCTATAAAGAGTATATCTAGACTTACCCATAGTTAGTGGCCCAAGGAGATGAATATTGGGAAACTCCAAGAGAATTTCCTGATGTATGAGAAGTATATGGCCTTTATATAGGTGGTAGCCTACCAAGGTGTGTCAGGCCTTACATAAAGCCTGCTCAAGGCATAAATAGCAACAATGTTCAGTAGGAGAGTAGTGAGAGGTCATTGGTTCACATCATGTTCATGGTCCTCTCAGGCCTTTCACTCGTGTGGTGTTCACAATTTAACATCATGTGTTGAGGTTTGGGGGTTTCTCGGTATTTTAGTTTCATATAGCTCGAACGATGAGGACTCAATCCACACCCCTAGGTCTTACATAACTTATACAAACCAACACTTAGGGATGGGAAGGCATAATAAATTCCATGGATTAATGGGGTTGTGGAGAGGGTCCATATTATCATGGTTATGTGGAGAAACAATATCCATTAGTGTGTCTATGAAAATAAGCATGAAGCATGGAAACACAACACAAAACACCACTCGAGGGACTAGAAAATCACTGCATGGAAGCTTGGAGGTCCGCATAGAGGAAGTGTGTGCAAGATAGGGGGGTCTTTCACAAGAGTGACTTAAAAATGGTGCATTAGGGTAAGGATAACAAATGAATCACATAGGAATGGGTGCACTCAAGATTGAATTCTTACGCACAAGATGAGGTTATATACGCAATATTGGAATCTTTGCGTAAAATGAGGGGTTTGGGTTGAAAGGGGCACTGCAGAAGGGAAAATATTGCATGAAAGAAGGATCATTTGTGCAAAATTGACATGGATTAAAAGTACATGGGTGAGGATCAATCCCTAGTTGGTCCACCTGAAAGAGGACCCCTTCGAGACCTATCGTGTAAGATACAATACCTTGAGGTTCGTTCTTTCACATGATCAGAGAAGGGGTGGTCTAATGTGAAATAGAGAATCATTTAATCATCCATAACTATCCCTTGAAGTTAGGGGCTACAATTATATTTATATTAACAACATTAGTAGTGTCGCACAAGGAGGCATGCGTGGAAGTGGAATTTGATGTCGCATTGGGAGCACAAGATCCTGTGTGTGGTACATTTTCTTGGATATCAGCCTGATTTATTTAGCACCTTTGGCATGGAAGTTTTTGGGAAGGTCATTTCGGAATAATCCATTTGAATTTTCATTGATTTCCCAAGTTCATTCACGCATATTTCCAGATTTTTCACCAATCAAAAATATTGTGCATGCCTCCCTTAGGAGCCTCGAGATCATCCTTTAATTCAAAATATTCCTTTGGTTTTTTTAAATATATTGTTTCACAACCATAAATGGAATTAGGAACCAACACTCACCTTATATGAGGTTATTTTATAGTCTTTAAACATTTATTATTCCACGGTTATTACTTAATATATAGTACCTTAATTATGTATTATATCATAGTTTGGGGAAATATTCAATGTTATATATTTATCCATTAAATGTCTTTTCTTACATGTGGATTTCTTCATAGTGGGTGGAACATCTTTTTTAGTGTTCTTGTTGATCGGTGTCCATCATAGAAATACATTTTTTCCTATAGTGGGAGCATAGATGACATGACTCTTTAGTTTTGGACTTGGATATAGGATACATAGTAATAGATCTTGACATGAAAGTATACCATAGTATTATAATTCTCTATTCCATAGTAAAATGGTCTATATTCTACTATGATGTGTTGAATAGGATTTCCATTGTGTATGTGTAGAGTTTAACTTTTTGGGGGAATAATGTTTAAACACCATTAGATCCTAGCCATGGTTTAACGGAATTAATTTCTCTTAATTGTTTGTGTTGATTTATTTAATAAATGTTGAAAATGAATTACTATTATTGGAAAGCATAGTAACATTTCATGAATTGAGTAATGTGATTACCACCTGTGACATTCATTATGTATAGTGTCAAAGAATGTATAATTGGGGTTTGTGGTAGCCTAGTTAGTGAATGATCTATCGGTATAGGTTTGTTTTTATGTTGGTATGCTCATTTACATTCCTTTAGGAAATAAACCACTCTATATATGTGAACTTATGATAGTGGTGAGTTGGTAGGGTCATATTGGGTTTATACTCCCACCCTGCATGGGAATCTTTGTGTTTGTGCAGACATAATGATCAAGGGTCTCAGGATGGGAAAGGGACCAGTGGAAGATTGATAATGGAAATGAATTTATATGATTTATGTACTATCCATATAGAATTTATAATGATTACACATCTTTATTTATTTTTATTTTTCTTGTTATACTGCATACAATTATTTTCATACCATTTTAGAGCCCATTTGGTTTCTTATTTTACGACAAAACATTAAATTTTTCATTTAATTTTGTTTTTTATTCACCGCATTGATATATAGTTTTTATATTATTGTTGAGGGTATACCCTCCCCACAATACTTCTAGAACCTATATGTTATTTTTTATCCTCCTGTGTATGTGAAGGTATTGTTGAGTTCATGTTTCAAATAGGCTCAAACCCAATGATTCTGGATATAGTGTTTTAAAATTGTATTAGTGCCTAGATTTAATTTATTTTCATCATAGTTATTTTTTTCATATTTCATAAAGGAAACATTCTATATGGAACATACATAGGCGCTTTCGTGTGCTTGGAAAACTCATATGTAATATACCGTTGAGTTTTTTTTGTTTTTTTAGTTATAGTAAATTGATTTTGTGTGTGTTCATTCATCATGAATAGAAATATATGATCACATATAATTTATATACCTTTTCCCTATTTCATACAATTTCCTTAATAAAATTATATACTTTTTGGTACCTTTCAGTAATAAATGTGTGCTCTATATTATTTTTATATATCTATGAAATAATTAATTAGTAAAACCCAATAATATTCTTATGATTTATATAACTGATTTTGACTAACATGATGTTACGATGGTCTATGAATGATCCTTCATATGAATTAGGTTGGTTATACCTTATGTGTTATTGTCTTCTAGGATACATGTTCTTATATAAAACAATTTTTCCTTATAACTAATACTATAATACTCATGAGAAATTTTAAATTGCTCTTCTAGAAGATAATTATGAATTTAGAAAAGTTTAACTTTGGATACACTTCATAAGGTATCTTTGAGATAAAAGAATGAATTATCTTACTAAAGAGGACATATTAGTTTCAACGTAGGCTACGCAGGAGGATTCACCTAATCATTCTCCCACACTGGATGTGTTAGTTTAGGAGGTAACCCTCCCAAACTCAGAGTCCTCTAGACAACACCTTCTCAGAGAATAAGGGTGTAAAGGGTGATGGTTATCTATGACTGAGAATTCTAACTCCAAATTCTTCGATTCATTATGGGTATTGTTTGTCCCTTGGATAATGAATATTGGATCTATATTATCAAAGGCATATTTGATATGGTAAATACTCCTAGGGAAAATTATGTGATGGTGGATTCAATTATTATTATAAAACCACTAGGACATAGTGGGGTTTTATGGGAAATTTGGGATATAACAATGGTTATACATGGTAGGTATTAAATGAAATAATTTTTAAGTATTTATTTATAGAAAAAATTATTCACAACTAATCACTATATTTTATAATTATTTATTATGGGATAATGTTCATTCTTCATACTTAGATCAATTCACTATATCGTTATGTTTTGATCCTAATTTGGATGCGATTGATGAACATAAGTATATGATGTTTTAAATTGGATGTCTATCTAATCATAAAAATATGTTTAAGTTATTTGACCAAAAAACATATGTATAGGTGGTTTGTAAGGTACGTACTTTTGAGAATCAACTAGAGGATGATATGTGTGATGCCTTTAAAGAAACATTATGTGCATTGAAGATTGGGTGTCCCATTTCCACATGAAATAAATCTTATGATAGTATGAATAGTAGGTTCATGGATATATATATATATAAGGGTGTGAAATAATTGGAGTATAGTAGGGTTTTTTCTATACCATTTGTGGGAAGATCCTCTATAATATGATATTACTTTGGATTGAAAATTCATTTTAGTAACTTATTCATGAAGCTAAAAATAGAATGTCGTCGATTGGATTGAGGATCATATATAGTTATTTTTTTCATTGGTTTCATGTAAATATTTTTGAAGGATATGATAGGGTGGAAATAGTGGACCTTAGCAGAAGAACTAGGGAAATAAAACCATGGTATCTCAAATGCGTTAAGAAATATATTTGCATGTTTGTGCTCTATATGTTTGATAGATACACATTATAAAGGATGTTTTAGCAGTCATTTGAGAAGGAACTTCTACTATTATAGTTACAATTATGATTACCTCAATGTTATATACTAATTTGTTCGATATAGGAGAATACAATTCTTTAACATCATTATAAGTTGTTCCTAGCCAAGATTTACCTGTTATTTTATTTTCCGAGCCTCACTCTCTTAGATGACAATTGGGGAATATATTACAATGCCTCTAGTGATGTCACGAGTGTATCATAGTTATTATATTCTACAGTAATATGAGGGAAAAAGAGATATTAGGGATGAATAGTTTCAATGTGATATTTTAAAGGAACTCTTTGATCATTTATTGATATTATAAAAACTTCTACCAGACACATGAAACATTCACTACATATTGTATAGATAGGTTGATGTTGACTGATGAGTGGGATGGTTTAATAGGTAGGATAGGATCTGACCTAATCTTGATTGGAGCTATCAAGGAACAAGTATTCAGATTATAACATTAAGTTGAGTCACCAAAATCCCTATTTGTCATCCACTAAATGGTATGACCTAATCTAGATTAATTACAAAAGTAAATCACAATAATCCCACTATACATATAAATATAATTTGTGATTGAGATTATATCTAGTATTAAACCAATATTGATTCCACCTTTTTGTATCAAACATAATTATTTGAGATTGTAGAACATGTATCTTGAGTATTTAGTGGAGAATTTATTTACAAGACTAAGTCGAATTCCTTGAGGTGATATAATGATGTTTTTTATGATGGGGGTGATAGTCTATTACTTTGTATGGACTAAAAGATGTTGAATTGAGTAATAGTGAAGAATCTGTAACCTTTACATGGGATTAATGATCTTTTTTATATGTTGTAGGAAGATAGATGGTTTTTCTAGGTTTCTCCTCGTTATGTCTACCATAAGATACAGATCATAATTTTGGATATTCCCAAGATAGTTTATAGGAAAGATTATTGACTTTATGGGTATCATGTCCTGAATTTAGGGTTAAAATTTTCTATAAATATTCTCATGGATCTCATGAAGACAATTTTTAATCAATACCTTGACTACTTCTCTATTTTATTCATTTGTGATATCATAATATGTTTTATGGAATTTGATATTCCTAATAGGATCCTTGATATTATATTAAGTACCCATTGAGAACATCATATTTAGGAAAGACTATTAAATTCTAAATTTTATTTATTTATTAGGTGTTATTCCAAGGGAATGTGATTTTATATCTTAAAATTTTAGTGGATCTATAAAATATATAATTCGTGGTGTCTTGGGAATATCTTAGGAATGTGTCTGAGAATAGAATTTTTTTTAGGCTTGTGTATTACTATTGTAATTATATCATGGATTTCACTCGTTTCAAGAACCAATGATAGGTCTATATAATAAGGTGATAAGGTTTTAGTGTCTTAATTATTGTTATGATTAATCCATAGATTTTTATATGAGATTTATGATACCACTAGTTTTGATTCTTTCAGATCTTGGGATTAGTTACAAAGTGTACTACGATGCCATAGTTTTTTAGTTGAAAGATGTGTTGATGTAGAGGGATCATGTAGTCTCTTATGGGGAAAATAAATTTTTTAAATTATGAGAAGAAATACCCAATTCATGAATTTGAGTTTGTAAATTTGGTATACAATCTAATGTGCCATAAACATTATCTCTATGGTGGGATATTTATCATCTACACAGGCCTAATGATCTTCTGATACATCTTCCTTCAGTGAGATATGAATCTAAGGAAGATGTGTTGGGTACAGTATGTAAAAATACAATAATTTCATATGGATAATTATCCAATAAAAGTCAATGTTATTAAATATTCCCTCAATTATAAAATTTTCAAAAAAATATTGCTTGTAGAGTATAATTCATATTGATAATAGTGTATACTTATATTGATGCTTTTTTTGTAGTAGATTCATTTTAGGATCATGGAATTATGATAATTTGGGACTTTGGTTGAAAAATATTATTTAGTTTCTAAGAAATTACCATCCTTGAGTTCAATATCACGTTCTTAGTGATTTAGAAGAACTTGGAAAGGAATGATTAACTCATAGGGTGGCTATTAGATTACATCGATTTGATATGGTTTCACGGGTGAGTAGAAATTCCTATTTCAATGAGGGGTGTGCTTATTATAGACTCCCATGTTTCAAAATGGACAATGCATCATGTATTGTTGATGATGTACCATGATATCTGATGTTGGTTTTCATGGAATGATATGAAGAGTTACATCATTGGTCTTGTTTTGTGTTTCCTTACTTAGTAGTTAGTATATGATAAGAATCAATGTCTTGGCAGTTTTCTTCTTCCATATTCGATTCCTATGTGGAAGTGTTATAACATGTTTATGGGATTCAGGATTTAATTACTTAGGAACACTATGATTCATGGTATTTATAATTCCCTAGACTTATACATTACTTAATTTTGAGTTAATTCCAGAATTCACATTGAGGATCTTTTCAAGTTTAGAGTTTTAGAGAATTAGGTCGTAATTATTACATTACATCTCAAAAATTACAAATTATACACTTCTACACTATCCAATTTTTTTCACAAAAAATAAAACTCCTTAAATAAACAATAATTCTTTTCGCGATATAAATCTTCATGAATTATACTTTTCTCTTACTCTTATTTATACCCTATGAAGAACAATTCAAAAACATGGGATGATCATTAAAAGCTCAGTACGGGATATAAAATAAGGAAAGAAAACATTATCTTATCAATACATAAAAATAAATGAAATCATACTTTTCAATAATAAAACATAATATCTTTAACTAACTTTGTGAAATCATATGACTTATGAATAAAACATATAAATAATAAATCATAATGGTAACTTGTGGCATCCATAACATACTTACACAGCATCTTTCACAGCAGCTTTCACAGCAACATAGGGAGTTAGGTTTGGAAAACCCATCATGATATATTCTATAAATCTCATAGGAGAAACAATAAAGTTTACCTATGTCACATTAACCAATGCATTGGAGAGCTATCTCGAGATCACCTTCCCTGGGTTTATCACAGAACCAACAATTTACGTGAATAATTCCTAAGAACCATAACATAATCATAACACATAAATAATAATAAAGGAAAGATAACATTTCCACATTGTAATCACAATATATAACTTCAAGAATCAATACATCATAAAAACCATTTTCAATACCAAAATACATAAAAAGGGTATATCGCATTTACTTTTCCTTTTAATAACACTACATCTTGTAGAGGAGTCCAAATATCAAATAATGCTCCTAGAGGTGGAAGGGTTTTTTTCACCACATACGTTAAAAAGAAACATTCCATTTGTTGTTTAGTAAAATGCTACGTATTAAAATATTCCCTTTGAATTGAAATTAAAATTCAAATGGGTTTATACACCTTATAAAATCAAGGCGTATATAAATCAAAATATACCTCAATAAAAAGGAGATTGATACGAAGTCCCTAACAAAGATAATTTTATAAATAAAATAGATCAATTGTGTGTATTCACTATAAGTACACATAAATCAAGTATAAATATAAATATATGATATAAAAATTTATTTTTCACATATTCATATCACGACACAATCAATAAGTATACATTTAAACCAAATAATTTAAATTTGATTAAGGTGTTTCCTTACAAAAATTTGGCAGCCTAACAACGTCACTTAAAAATCATAAAATGAGTTAATGAGAGAAAAAAGGGTCAATCATTACTTGGAAATAAAATGGAGAGAAATAAGGATATATAATATCATACCCCAACATAAGAAAATTTAAATTAGAAGACATAACATAAAATAAGTCTTTGACTAAAATAGGAGGGTGAAAGGTTCGCTTAACTTTTGTACAACTTGTATTGTTCATTATTTAACTCCTTGAATAATATACTTAAGTTGATTTTTACTTTATTAAGAACCTTTTCAGATTTATTATACCTTTTATATCACTTATTACCTTTCTATAGTAATTATATAATTATTCAAGTTCATATCGGTCATTCTGTCAATGTTCGGTACTTGAGTAAAAAATGATCTTCTTATAATTACAATTTGTCTATGTGATAAAAATTCCATTATATCTAGAATATTATTATTATATATATATATATAATATATAGTATATATATATTTATAATATTCCATAACATTTGGAGATAATAAATGTAATGCACCGTTCATGGAGACGGTAAGACGTACGTACGCATGAATGCTGCTTTCATTCCTATTTCATTTTTAATGGAATGAAAACATAATGATACATACGTACATTATAATTACATTACAATATAATATTTTATATATGTTACTTAATTTCATTAAATCCATCATTTATACATTCCATGTATGGCATGAACGATTCATATCACTTTGAGAGGCGGTAGTATGCACTTCCTCAAATGAAATTATTGTATTTTCCCATTATGGAAACCATAAAGGTATGATATAAATGAAAGATACAGAAGAATATAGACAATATAAATAAAATATATATCACATATAAATATAGTTCCATCATAATGGCCACCATAGAGGTGGTAGGGAAAAATTGAACAATTATTGTTTCGTGAGGCAGTAGTTCCTCATACACAGAAATAGTATGTTCATAGCCATTAGATAGAGGTGTGTGGAAGTGTAGTTCGAATAATTCTCATAGAAACATCCTAGTATATTTAATATAATATATTTTTTATAAAATAATGTAATAAATAGAGTTTAGGTGGTTGAATAAGGAAAATAAATGAAAGAAGCTTGAGAGAAGACATTACCTCAAATCGGGTAACTTATTTTGATTTATGCTAAAAGGCCTTCTTTATTTGCCTTATTCCCAAGGTAAGGATTATAGGAGGAATATAAGGATGTTGGGGGATTATTCAGGTATAGTTTGGATGATACAAGGGGGATTGAGAAGTGTGATTAAGGGTTAGAGGTGGTGGCCTTTTATAAGAGAGAGGAGGGGTACTTTAGGAAGGCTTTGAAATATTATTTTATTATAAAATGATTTTCCATTTCAACAGGTCAAAAAATAATTTAATTCAAAGATAATTTCGTTTTTTTAGAAATACTATCAAACAATATGTTTTATAAAAGTTTTGGTTTAAAATTTAACCTTACCATTTAGCTTTAACCCTTAGTTAACATATTTGACTCTTACCATAACTTCTTATATATTCATACTATATGTTTAAAATAGTTGCTATAAAATTCCAATAAAACTTAATGTGGTTGATTAATGACATTTTCAACCTTATATAAGTCATTTTCCCTAATATTATATTTTAGTACTAATAAATCACTTAATATAAAAGTATTTGTTTTAAATCTCAGTTATGTCAACTTATATACTATTCATATCATGACTTTTAAAAAATCCATAACAACTTGATTATTTCAAAAAACCTTAATTAATTCAAATATAACAAGTAATAATCATCCCTAAAATTCTTGTATGTCATAAAAAGTTTAAAAATAAATTTATGTCTATTTTTATAATCTCATTTATATAAAACATTCATTAATAAGGTAATCACTACATCATCATTGTGTCATAACTATATTCATTTATTTTGTGTCTAAAAATTAAAAAAAATACCATGATGTAGGAAATGTTTTTGTATTTATATTAACTATTTATAGTTGAAGATATCAGTCATATAACCCCATATAAAAATTTTTTTGCTAAAAGATACATGTTTAGGTTATATTTTCTATAACATTAAATTTAAAGTAATTAAACATCATTTTCACATACAAGTTTCTCCATGGGGTCTTAAAATCATCCAAAGGATTACCATAGTAATAAATATATCATACAATAGGGTTAGTACTTATTTTAGGGTAATTTAATATTATTATAACATTATTTGTTACCCTTATTTACCAGATTTACCCTTTAACCATGGTAAATAAAATATTTACCAAAGTTACTATTCATAATGTCTAAAAAAATTTACCTATTTACAAAATTTATACCACCTAATTCAAAATATGGAATCAGTTTTTCCAAATTCAAAACTCATAAGTTGTAGAAAATATTTTAAAATTAATTCCCGTTTTCAAAACTAAAAAACATGTTTTTAAGAAGTAAAAACTACTAAAAGATTGACATGTGTTTAAGTCCAATTTCAATGTGAAATTACTTCCAATAACAAGAATTGTATTAATTTATAATAATATAATCCAATTTCACTTTAAAACCAAATAAAAGGATAATATAACTATATAAATAAATTATATTAAAAAGAAGTTTTGAATTAAAATACATTATTTTCACTATTTATTAAAAATGAACTTTATCAAAAAAATACCAAAAATTTACCCAAAGTAAATTTTTATGATCTCTTATAAAGAAGAAGTTTATTTTGTCAAATTTAATATATAAAACTTACAAAAAATTATATTTAAAAAGGGGTCTCCATAAAAAGGTGGTAGAACTACCATTTAAAAATATTAGAGAATTTATTCTTATAATTGGATTCCTTATCATTTTAAGCCTCTAAATTTTATTGGATAAATGTAAAAACATTTAACAAACATGTTTAATCATAATATAGTTAGTTATATTCATTCCCTCCATTACAATGTCTAGGCGTTAACTACTATTTAAAATAATAATATTATATTATTATTATTATTTCTATATGACTCGGTATTGTGTGAAACATAAGACTTCAGAGAAACCCATCGTTGTGTTTTGAGTACACCATCGAACATAGCATCCCTTTTAAAGTAAAATTAATATTTAATTCACAAATATTAATAAATTTTAAATTTTTATATTTTTTATTTACCTGGTATGTTACATCCTTCCCCCCTTTTGGGAATTGAATCCCCACAATTCTATTCACTTATCAAATAGGTGGGGGTATTTATCCCTGATATCATTCTCAGATTCCCATGTTGCATCTTCAACCATATGGTTTTTTCACAAAACCTTTACCTAATGGATTTCCTTATTCCGCAATACTTTCTCTCTATGGTCAATAATCTAGACCGTTCGTTCCTCATAAGAAATATTATCTTCCAAGTGAACTACCTCTGGACTCAAAACATGAGGTAGATCTGGTATATATTTTATCAACATTGAAATATTAAAAACATTGTGTACCTGGGATAAACTTTGAGGGAACTCCACTCTATTGGAAACTGGTCCAACTTTCTCCAAGATTTCATATGGTCCAATGAACCTCAAACTCATCTTTCCCTTCATGCCAAAGTGCATCACACTTTTCCATGGAGAAACTTTGAGAAAGACATGATCACCTACCATGAAAGAAATATCCTTCCTCCAGTTATCCATATAACTTTTCTTCCTACTCTTACCTATTCTCATGTTCTTCTGAATCAAATGAACTTTTTATACCATCTCTTCTACAAATTATGGTCCCATAAACTTCCTTTTACATAATTCATCCCAAAAAAGATAGAGTTCGGCATCACATTCCATATAATGCCTCAAAAGGTTCCATCTGTATACTGGAATGAAAACTATTATTATAAGAAAAATCAACCAAAGAAAGATATCGGTCCCAAATTCCCTAGTAATACAATGAACAAGTACATTGCATATCTTCCAATGTCTGAATTGTTCATTTTGACTGTCCATCTGATTTTGGATGAAAAGTTGTACTAAAATTTAATGTAGTACCCAATGACTTTTGAAGGCCTTTCTAAAAGTTAGAAGAGATCCTCGAATCATGATCAGATACAATGGATAGGGTAACTCCATGAAACCTTACTATCTCTTTAACATAAAACCAAGAAAGATGATCTAAAAACAAAGTATCTCTAATAGGAAGAAGATAATCAGATTTAGTCAATAGATCAAAAATATCCTAGATTGTATTATTACCTTGAGATGTATTTGGTAATCCCACAATGAAGTCCATGGATATATTTTCTCATTTCCACTCTGGCACTGGTAATGGATGAAGCATACCTTTCGGTAACATCCATTCTACTTTAACCTATTTACAAGTTAAACACTTAAAGTAAAGTCACCAATATCTCTTTTCCTTCCATCCCACCATTAACACTCCTGAAGATGTCAGTACATTTTAGTACTGCCAGAATGAACTGAAAATGGAGAACTATGAGATTTACTTAACAAATCTTTCTTCATCTGTGAATCAAAGGGAACACATAACCTATTTACAAACCTCAAAACAAGGTCTTTATCAATGTTAAATTCAAGTAACTTACCCTTATGAACCAATTCTACATTTTTCTGTAACTCACATCCTTATTTATATTCTTGCTTTATTATGTCTTCCAGAGACGGTTGTATTGAATCCTGAAACAAAATAGAGGAATTACCTACACCAATAACTTTCAATCCAAAATTAATCAAATAAAAAACCAAAGTATCTCATTCCAAACTTAGCATTATTAATATTTCATTACTCTTTCATCTCAAAACATCAGACACTTTATTTTCATTTACTGGATGGTAATAGATCATGTAATCACAAAACTTGATTAATTCTAGAAATCTCCTATATATCATGTTAAATTATTTCTGAGTGAATATATACTTCAAACTTTTTTGATTAGTATATATTTCACACATTACTCCATTAAAATGATACCTCCAAATTTTTAATGCAAAAACAACAACAGCTAACTCCAAATCATGTGTAGGGTAATTTAACTCATGTGGTTTCAACTGTTGTGTAGAATAAGAAATTACCTAATCATTATACATAAGGAAACATCCAATCACTTTCAATGAATCATCACTATAGATAAAAAATCACCATTTCTAGAAGGTAGTGCCAGAACTAGATCTTTTACCAATCTTTTTCTCAATTCCTAAAAATAGTCATCACAACCTTTTTTCCAGATAAATTTAAAACCTTTTCGAGTAAACTTAGTCACTGAGCTATATAACCGTGCGAATTATTCAAGGAAACTCCTATAATAACCTGATAAAATAAGAAAAATATAAATCTGGGTTATATTTTTGGGTCTTTTCCAGTTTTTTAACAACTTTTGTTTTAGAAAAATCAACAGTTATACCATCTTTATAAAAAACGTGAGCAAGGAATTAAATTTTTTGTAACCAAAACTAACACTTGCTGAATTCCCCTTATAGTTTCTTTTAATTTATGGTTTAAAAGTCATATATTAAATGACTTTAGTGATCCTCTTTACATTTAGAATATTAAAAAATATCTTCAATAAATACAAACCAAAAACTTATCCAAGAACTAATGGAAAATTCTATTCATAAGATCCATGAATATAACTGGTACATTGGTTAACCCAAAAGACGTAACTACATGTTCATAATGTCTATATATAAGACAAAATGTAGTCTTTAGAATGTCTACTTCCTTTACTTTCAACTGATGTAACCCTGACCTCAAGTCAATCTTTGAAAAATACTGATCTTCCTCGACTGATGTTACCCTATCCTTTTTAGTGTAATTACGAGTTTTATGTACCATTTTACCACATTAGTAGCACTTAACATAATTCAAAAGGCATTCCCCAGTGTGATTTTTACCACAATTTTCACAAACTATAATCTTATGTTTCTTACCATTATAATTTTTGAAGATTTCTTCCCTTTAGTATTCCACCTCGACCACTTATTCTATTTTTTTCCAAGAATACCTGATCATTAGAAAAGTCCATTTCCACCTTCTCCTCACATCAAACAATTTTTTCATAACTTTTGAACTCGTGAGAAGCTAAATCCCTTTGATAATTTATCTTTAATCCTGAGTAAAAAATGATTGATTTTACAATCAATATCTCATAAAAAATTTGGAGCATACCTTGCCAGTCGAGTGAATTTTTATTCATAAGCATTCAATGAGTCATCCTTCTACATCAATTCTAGGAATTTTTTTCCAGCCTAGGTATAACCACCTTAAAAAAATATATCTCAAGAAACATACCTTTAAATTCATCCCAATCCAGAGCATCAATATCGTTACAACCCCTGATATTTTTACTCATAGACCACCATTGATTGGCTTCACCTTCAAAATGGTAAAAAGAATGATTAACATTTGGATATTCTGAACACCCTAGGACATCGAAAATCTTTTCCAGTGATTTAATCCACCATTCAGCTAGAACAAGGTCAGATGATCCTCTGAATGATGGAGGATGTTGCCTAATTAAATGCTCCACTACTGACAAGTTAACTTTTGGTTGATCTGGCTAATCACATGCATGGATACCACCACAAATTATAGTCTGAGTCAACTGTTCCATTACAGTATCAAACTATTTAGTTATGATTCAGACTATCTTAGGTTGCTAATTTGGAAGGTTATTTTTCTCTTGATGTCATCCCATCATAGTAGTCTTGTTTCCTATACGGAAAACCATTCTGAACATAGAAATATCTAAGGTGAAGAAACCTGGTAATCTAAAAATTAAATATCATTTAAATCTTACCATAAATTAATTTATGGATATTAATTTAACAATATCCCTCTTAAAGTTGTCTAAACCAACCTCTGATACCACCTACAAGGCCCCGGCCTTAAGAATTACTTAATCATGAGTTATTTCAAAGATCCACTTTGAGGATCTTTTCAGGTTTAGAGTTTTAGATAATTAGGCCTTAACTATTACATTACATCTCAAAAATTACAAATTAGACACTTCTACTCCATCCAATTTTTTTCACAAAAATTAAAACTAATTAAATAATACAGAGATATTTTATTAATATAAATCTTCCGGAATTCTTCCTTTATCTTGCACTTCCTTATACCATGTGAAAAGCATTTCAAAACATGGGATGAGCATAAAAATATTAGTAATGGATATAGAATAAGGAAATAAAATAATAGACCATCAATACATATAAATCAATGAAAACGTAATTTTCAATAATAATACATAAGATCTTTTACTTACTTCATGAAATAAAAAGATTTATGAATAACACATATAAATCATAAATCAAAATGGTAACTTGTGTAATCCATATCATACTTACATTGTAGCTTTCACAGCTAGATAGGGAGTTACGTTTGGAATACTCATCACGGTATATTCCCTAAATCTCTTAGGAGAAACATTAATGTTTACCTCCATAACATTACCCAATGCTTTGGAGAGCTATCTTGGGCTCACCATCCTTAGGTTTATCATGGAACTACCTGTATACGTGAATAATACCCAAGAACCATAACATAATCATAACACATGAACAACCATAAAAGAAAGATAACATTTCCACATTGTAATCACAATATATCTGTTCAAGATATTGACCTAATCAATCCATTATGAAAACCATTTTCAATAAGAAAATATGTCAAAAGGGTATATGGTATTTTCTTTTCCTTTTAAAAACACTACGGCTTGTGGAGGAATCCAAATATCAAATAATGCTCATGGCGGAATAAAGGTCGTTGTCACCGTGTATGTTAAAAAGAAACATTACCTTTGTCATTTAGTAAAATGTACATAGAAAAAGATTCAATTTTATTTGAAATTAAAAGTCAAATGGGTTTATACACCATATAAAAACAAGGCGTGTATAAATCAAAATATTCCTCAATGAAAGGTGATTGAGATGAAGTCCCTTACAAATATCATTTTCTAAATAAAATAGATCGATTATGTGTATTCACTATAATTACACAAAAAGAAAGTATAAATATAATGTAGGATATCAAAATTTATTTCTCTCAAAATCATATCACAATATAATCAATTAGTAGGTGTTTAACCCAAATAATGGAAATTGGGTTAAGAAGTTACCATACGAAAATTTGGCTACATAATGGTGTCCCATAAAAATTCATAAAATGAGTTGATAAAATAAAAAAATTTCTCTCATCGATTGTACATAAAATGGAAAAAAAAATAAGGATATAGAAGAACATATCCCAACATGATAAAATGGACATTATAAGATATAACATAAAATAAGTCTTTGACTAAAAGATGAGGGTGAAAGGTTCCCTTAACTTTTTCTCAATCTGTCTTGTTCGTTATTTACCTCCCTGAATAATAAAATAAAGTTAATTTGTACATTATTCAGAAACTTTTTCAATTTTATTAAACCTTTTATATCACTTATTACCTTGCTATAACAATCATAAAATTATTCAATTTCATATTGATCGTTTTGTCAATGTTTGGTACTTGAGACAAAAATGATCTTGTTATAATCACAATTTGTCCATGTGGTCAAAATTTCATTATATCCAAAATAGCATTCATATATATTTCATATATACCTGTTATATATTTATTTATAATATTCCATGACATTTGGAGATAATAAATTAAATGCATCGTTTATGTAGACAATAAGTCGTACGTAGGCATGAATGCTACTTTAATTTCTATTTCATATTTAATAGAATGAAAAATTAATGATACATAGGTATATTATAATTTCAGTATAATATAATATTTTATATATGTTACATAACTTCATTAAATCTATCCTTTATACATTCAATGTATGGTGTGAATGAGTCATATCACTTTGAGGGGGTGGTAGTCCACACTTTCTCAAATGAAATCATCGTATTTACCCATTATGGAAACCATAAAGGTATTATATAAATGATAAATATAGAAGAATAGATTAAATATAAATATAATATATATCACATATAAATAAATTTCCATCATAATGGTCACCATGAGAGGTGGTAGGGAAAATTGAACAATCATCGTTTCGTGAAGCAATAGTTCACCTTACACAGAAACTGTATGCTCATATCCATTAGATGGAGGTGTGTTGAATTGTAGTTAGAATAATTCTCACAAAAAATACTATTATATTTAACATAATAGTTTTTTTATAAAAAAATGGGATAAATAGATTTTAGGGGGTTGGAGAAGTAAAATAAATATACGAATCTTGAGAGAATACATTACCTCAAATCGGGTAACTTCTTTGGATTTAAGCTAAAAGGACTTCTTGATTTGCCTTCTTTCCAAGTTAAGGAATATATAAGGAATAGAGGGATGGTGTTAGCTTATTTGGGTAGAATTTGGATTATCCAAGGGAGATTTAGAGGTGTGAGTAAGGTTTAGAGGTGGTGGTCTTTTATAAGAGGGGGGGTACTTTAGGAAGGCTTTGATATATTATTTTATTATAAAATTATTTCGGTTTTAAAAGGTCCAAAACTCATTTAATTATAATATAAATTGATTATTGTTTGAAATCCTCTCAACCAATATTTTTTATACATGTTTTGGTTTCAAATTTAACCTTATCATTTAGCTTTAACCCTCAGTTAAGATATTTGACTCTTACCATGTCTTCTTATATATTCACAATATAAGGTAAAAATAGTTACTATAAAATTACAATAGAACCTAAAGAGGTTTATTAATGAAGTTTAAAACATTATCTAAGTCATTTTTCTGAATATTAGATTTTTAGGACTATTAAATCATTTAAGAAAAACGTATTTGTTTTAAAAACTCATTTGTGTCAATTTATATACTATTCATATCATAGCTTTTAAAAAATTCAGAACAACTTTATTATTTCTAAAAACATTCATTAATTCAAATATAAAAGGTCATAATCATCCCTAAAATTAGTGTATGGCATAAAAAGTTTCAAAATAAATTTATTTTAATTTTTATAATCTCATTTATATAAAACATTCATTTATAAGGTAATCACTACATCATCATTTTGTCATCAATATATTCATTTATTTAGTGTCTAAAAATAATAAAAAAATACCATGATGTAGGAAAAACTTTTAGCATTATAATCACTATTTATAGTCTAAGATATCACTTACATAAACCAATATAAAATTTGTTTTACAAAAAGATACATTTTTAGGTTATATTTTCCTTAACTTTAAATTTAAAGTAATTAAATTCCATTTTCGCATCCATGTGGCTCCATGGTGTCCAAAAATCTTCCCATAGATGCCCATGATCGGAAATATGTCATCCAATAGGGTTAGGAGATGTTTTAGTGTAATTTAATGTTATTATAATTTTATTTTTTACCCCTATTTACCATATTTACCATTTAACCATGGTAAATAAAATATTTACTGAAGTTACTATTCATAATTTCTAAAACTAAAAGGTACCTATTTACAAATTTTAGACCCCATGATTCCAAATATGGAATCTATTTTTTGAAATCCAAAATAAATAATTTTCATAAATTAATTTTAAATTAATTCTCATTGTCAAAACCAAAAAACATGTTTTTAAGAAGTAGAAACTACCAAAATATTGACATGTGTTTATGTCCAATTACAAATGTAAAATTACTTCCAATGACCGTAATTGGATTAAATACAAAATATATAATCCAATTAAACTTTAAAACTAATAAAAATGGAAATCTAAATATATAAATAAAATAGATTAAAAGGAAGTTTTGAATTATAATGCAGTATTTTTCACAATTCATTAAAAAATGAACATTATCAGAAAAATACTAAAAAATTACCCAAAGTATATTTTGATGTCCCGTTTCTAAATAAGAAGTTTATTTTGTCAAATTTAATATATAAAAGTGATAAAAACATATTTAAAATGGATCTCCATCAAAAGTCTGTAAAACTACAATTTAAAAATATTAGAGTATTTATGCTTAAAATTGGATTCATTCTCATTTTAAGACTCTAAATTTTATTAGATAAATGTAAAAAAATTTAAAAAATATGTGTAATCATAATATAGTTAGTTTTGTTAATCCCCTCCAATACAATATTTAGTTGTTTACAACTATTTAAAATAATAATATTATATTATTATTTTTCATTATGACTCAACATTTTGTGCAACATAAGATTTTGGAGAAACCCATTGTTGTGTGTCGGGTATGCCATTAGACCTAGAATACAATTTAAATTTAAATTAATATTTAATTCACAAATATTAATAAATATGAAATTTTCATATTCTTTTTTAACCTGGGATGTTACAGTATTATTCGGGTGATAGTTTTCCATCAGATAAATGTTCCCCATTTCTTTAAAATTAAATAAATCATTTAAATGTATGAGTTTGTAATATATATATATATATATATAAGGTATTAAAAGTCTTCATAGCATTCCTTTGTGAATCATTTAAAATATGGACCCATTTTTTATGTTGCAGTTTTCTATGGATTATAGAAGGCCTTCGGTACCCCATAAAGACTCATTAAAATGTATCAATTGTATACTGATGGACACTTGGATAGGATGGTAAATATATTAGATTATATGTTGTGGGAATATATAATACACTTCATCAGATCATGTTATAATCAGCCATAATTGGTTGAGTTCATATTCAACACCAAAATTCTAGCTTCAATTAAGATGAATCGTTTTAAGGGTCATTAGGGTCTTTTGTTTCTCCCACTACTATGATGACAATATGATAGTGAGGATATATTTTCAGGGTTAATCATTTTATAGGATACCTTAGAGTGATTTTAGCTACTCTGGAAGTGGTTACACACTTCTTAAAGTAAAGAACCATCTTATACCTATATGAGGAGATGAACATTGTATTTATATATGGTAGACCATGTTTTTTTGTCTAAATCCTTGATTAATTAATTGATAGTTATGAGAAAGGAAATATAGCATCGAGATTTCATGGACCTTTAAAGATTACAGACTGGTTTGGGACATTATTATATTATTTAGATATTCTTTTATTATATCTATGTATTTATAATTTTTTCAATGATTATTGGCTCTATAGGTACATGATCGGTCTTAGACATATAATTTATTGTGAGGATGTTAATCTAGATATTGATCCATCATTTGAGTAGTGCCCAATATGGATTACATAATGGTGATAAAGTATTGAGAGGGATGGAAATAGTACTTTTTTCAATTACATGGAATCATGGAAGGATCTTAAAGGATACATGGGAGAGTGAATTTGATGTTTTAGCTCCATGATATAATTTATTTGAGATGGATCCCTAGAGACACTTCACTATGATGATAATCCCTAATAGGATAGATTTCAACAGACTAGTGTTTTTCAATTACATCATGCCTCACTTTTAAAACTTCTTTAATTGTTTTTTAACTGTTTATTTCTTGAGTAATGTCTCATGAAGATTCTGTATGGTTTTTGTGGGTTCTAGAGACCTTCATGGGGTTCCACATTTTGTGAAACATTAGGGGAAACTATGAGGTTCTAATAATGAAATTGTCCATTCTATTTGGAGAAGGAATTAATTTAGTGCATGAATGGTGTATTATTAGAGATATAAATGACATATTTTTCAGAAACCATATGGATTGGGATAGAGGTGAAATGTGTGGTCATATTACTATTTACCAAATCATGCAGTCACACTATGTGGGTTCAAAATGTGGAAGAAAGCCTTGAATGGTTGTCAAATGATTTTTAAAACTGTGTGAAAAAACTTTCTATGATGTTTTAATTAGATTGAATATATATTTTAAACCCAAAACTACTTTAAATATCTACAATTTTCTTATATTCAGAGAGATTTAAATCCCAGTGACTCTATTGGTGATTATTGGTGGTTTCTCTCTCTATGTTTTCCAAATCTAAAGGATCGTGAGTGTTTAATCATGTATATTGAAGGTAAATTGTTGTTTCTTACTCCATTCATCACATATATAATAGATTTCCTTTTCCTATAAATATATTAATTAGATATCCAAGATATATTTTTGAGATCTCTTTATTACATAATGATATAATTTTTAATTCTTGGGGGTTTATTTGATAGATCCTCGATCTAGAGATTTGGAATCTCTTTCCTGAGTTGATCAAAAATGACTATTAACAAAATATATCTTTTGGTAAGTTGATGTTAATTTAATCTCATTATGTGATCCTCCTAGAATACCAATCCATGAGACTAATGTTTTCTTGATTGGTTCTTGATATGGTGAACGTTGTTACACATGATTGATCTGGGTGACATCCCTTGATGGATCTTAGAAAACGGATTCAATGTGTAAGAGGTTGGGAGTTCATACAATATTGGACCTTTTAATGGATTTTTTTCTATCTATTATTTTATAAATGCGCATACTATATTTTTTTTACGTGATATATATTTTTTAAATCACGGGTCCCTCATGGTTATATTTTTTTGAAATCATTGTAAGATCTACACTATATCAAAAAATATATGCAGTTGTTTTATAGTCTAGGAATATTTTTTATACCATACATGTTATTTTATATATAGTGAATTTATTGTGTAGTACATAATAGTATTTTAAATGTTTATTGAGTTATGTCTTTCCTCAATGTGTTCTAGTATACATGTGTATTTTTACATATCCAGTTGAAACTCTATTTTTGTGTTTATGTTGACAAGTTGAAGGACGGACCTAGTCAGATCCTTAGGGACGGCTTGGATAACCTACCTCCTTGGTTATGTATTTAGATTTTGGATAGATAGTCTTAAGACTTATTATATGATTATAACCTACTAAGAGGAAGTCATATTCCATTGGAATAAGGTATGTGGGCCGATATGATGTGATGATGGGGAATATCCATCTGTATATATATAATTCCATTGTTTAGGGATGAAAAGCATGTGTACCATTAGAGTATTATCACGGTTCTTGGGTTAGACATTCCTTTAAAAGATGGAATGAATTAATTCCTTAATTATGGATCATTTATTTTCTATAAATGAAGACAGAGTCACATATCCTAAATTATTTCATATGAAGACAAGCTGTGAAATTCTTCCAACATGGTGTTGAAGTAGGTATGGTTGGGGTTCCTGGTATCATGGTCTATGAATGATCACCCAAAATAATATTTTTTGTGTATTTTTATATTTATTTTTCTTCCATTATGACATAAACCTCAATATATATATGTGAAATTGTGTTAAGGGGTGTTTTAGGTGACCAAATAGGTTTATACTCACACCCAAAATAGTCGTATTAGGATGTGTGAAAACATTATGTACCAGGATCCAATGAAGGGAAAGGGCCCATTAGTATGTTACATATGATGTTAATGTTTTTTAATAGACATGGTATAGTCACAAACATTGGATAACTACCACAACATCATTGTTTTTTAGTTATACTAAAAAAACATATTGACCTTTTATAATGGGGTTTAATATCATTTATTATTTTATGAACATTCATGAAACATGTTATTGCATATTCTAATTTATTTTTCCATAGTCATGTTTTTTTCTATCAATAATGAGGGTATACCATCCATAAAAAACAGATATACCCTCATCGCTAGCCGGAAGCCTCTTCCATATAGAAAGGTGCACTTTAAGTCATGTGGAACATTGTATTAAAAATAGTGATTTGGTTTGGGGTATTATAAATATCTCACTTTTAAGAAAAATAAGAATTGAAACCATGCCTCATCAAATTATAACTGTTTCTAGTTAGTATTTATTTTTCATCAATGTGTTATAAACGATTAATTTTTGTATTCTAAAAATTTATCTTCTCTTGAATAAATTTTCATCTTCTATTTTTTAACCAAATTAATTAATCAAATAATGATCAAAATTTGATATAATATATGTGTTTCATTTATTTTTTGAATAAAATTTATTAGATCAGACTATAGTTAAGAGTCTGAGAAAAGTTAGTTTTCAGTGATGGATAGAAAACATGATATGTAGTTATTTCTAAAGATCATTTTTAAAAAAAAATTATTATTAAAATAGATTCTTATATTATAATGTAATTGGTTTAATTAATAAATAATGTTATTGGGGTTGGTAATTGATTGTTAGATAAAATGAAACATGTATTTTTTCAAAGTTATTATTTTTATTATAGTCTTTGGATCGATAATATAGGACTAAAATTTCATGATAGAAATTAACGGTTTGGAATTATATTTAGTATCTCGTTATGATTTATTTTGTGTAATGTTGAATATTCCCTATTAAAAATTACAATAAGGATTCTTAAAATGAGAAAGAAAGCATATTCTAATTTTTTGAATAGTTTGATAGTGGGAGAAAAAATTTCCTACTATAAATTAATATTTCCCTACTATATTTAGATATAGAAATATATTAACTGAATCTAACTATTAATCATACTAAATATGTGGTAAAATTTTATGTTCATTTTTAAGAAGCTATGGTTTTTCAATTTATGATATATTAAAAAATTGGAATGAAAAGTGTGAAAGTTTTAGAGTGTGCAGTAGAAGAGTACATTATCCCACTAATAATGAATATAATATTAAAATGATGTTTCATAATTGATAAATATAATTCCATAATCTATTAAAATATAATGACATCATTCTGGTGATTTTACTTCTACCTTGATGTGAATGATCAATTATCCATGAAAATAATTAGTTCATATCTATTGGTTTTCTAACTTTTAATCAAAAAATGTTAATTTCAATGGATATTTAACCTATTAAATTATGATTTTCAATACAATCTCATAAAATAATATAAGAGAATAAGTACAGAATTATTCTCTTTTATAACCCTTGTATTGAATAATTTTATAAATATATTCTATTGGGACCTCCTAATTTAATACTTATGTGGTCTAGGTTACATATTATAGTTAGGATATTTTTATTTTGTTTGATATATAATCTTTTCAGATGGTATGAGACATGTATTTCATTACATAAATTAAATATATCAATTTATTGAATAACAAAATGAATCACACAATTAAATGAATAATTAAAATTTATAGAAGGAATTATTATTCCCATAATTATTTTCATTAACAATAGATGTCACAGATATTTTTACTAGTACATACACTCTAAATATAGATGGCATTGTGATAAAAGTGACTGATAGAATAAACATTGAGAAAGATAAAAATGTGTAAATTTCTAATTTATCCTTATATGTATGGATTAAATTAAATATTGTTATAAGGTTAAAGGTAAAAAGGTTTTGGGATGAAATTAAGAATATTTATTAAAAAAATCACAAGTTTAATGAAATGATAGAAATTTAAAATTCCATTTTCTATGATATTTAATTGATTTATCAGGAAAAAATGGGGAATTCCTAACTATAATTAATTAATATATAAAATCCAAAAGAGATATTTGAGAGAAAAAAATAAGGATCTTTGTTTTTTGAGAAACTACCATGTATATCTCTTTATTATTTGGATAAAACTAATTCAACTTAGGAATATTGTAAATTAAAATCATTCCAATAGGATTTCTATCATGGTGTATTGGTAACATATGAGATTAGAAAATGATCAAATTTTAAAAATAAAAATAAGTTTATGATAAATTTATTTTAATTCCATGATGAAAGGAGAAGACTGAATGTTTTTTCAAAGAATATAAATGATATTTAGTTTTGGATAAAGATTGTAATATAATTTTTTCAAAACCTATGAAATTTTTTAAAATGAATATTCAAAAATATATGTTTGAACACCTAACTTTTTCTACAAATATGTTTAAATTATGTAGTTGTTTTTAACCTTATTTCATGTTATCCATAGCTAAAATTTTATGAATATAATAATGATACTTACTTGTAATTTTTTTAGGATAAAGCCCCAAAATTGGAATCATTGATGGTTCATTATAAAGGGAAATTTAAAATCTTATTAAAGCTAAAGAAAATAAATTTCCAATAAAAGATGAATTAGGTTGAATGATACGTCAGTGAAACTAAAATGAAATAAATCATAATGATAATGAATAAAAATATATTTTTTATTGTTACTAGTGAATAGTAATCTAATTTTGGATATGATAATTTTTAAATAGAACAATAATTCAAATAATGAACCAAAAACATAATATAAGTAAGAGAATTGTATAATGAGATAGAATTCATGTTAATGAAGATATTTTTAATATTTAATGTATTTCATTACAAGGAGATTAAGATTAATGATAAATTAGATGAAAAAATATAATAAAATAAAAAGTAAAATCTAATTTATCTACACAAAATATTAGAGGATGGAAATGTTTTGAATTAATTTGTATCTAACTATTAGTGTATGATTTTTTTGAATGTTAGAAGTATAGTGAAATGACTTATGAATAAGTAGGTAATTTTGATATTTTAAATAATAAAAAATACCTCATTTTATGTGTATAGATGGTCATTGAGTTGAAAATGAACATATAAAACGTCAATAAATTATAATTAATATTATGTCTATATAATTAATGGATAATGTATCGAAATTTTCACCATTTGTAAATGAAAATATCTTGTACAATATGATTTAAATAGTAAAGTATAATTTTTGGTTAAAATATATTTATATAATTATGTTAATTATAGAAAATATAATATTTTTTATTTTAATAAATGGTAAAAGAAGTATTTTAAGTAGAAAATAATTTAATGTAATTTAGAATATGAAAATAATGGGTTTTGTATAAAAATTCTCTTCTTGTATATTTTTTTGTTGTGTATTTATGGATACATATAAGTAAATCCATGATTAAGGTATGAAATTAAAAGGGTTTCACTTGATATTTTGGGAAGGAAATTAGGGGTAGACAATCGAATATTAAATGAAAAGATTAACTGAATTGTGAAATTTTATAATTAGACATTCAGTTTCTTTTTTGGGGTTAATTTTTTAGAATATATTTCTTATCATTAAATTTGTGGGAATATTTTCACATGATATTACTAGAGTTATTTAATGTTATATTATATTAAATTTTTACAAAATTAAATGAAATAAAATGATATATATAGGGTTGTGGATGTTTCTTTGAAGTATTTTTAAAAGTGATGACATTGAATCTATTACAGTTTCATTTAATCTAACATAACATATGATATGAATCATATGAATATATTTTAGAAGTAATTTTTTTTCGGATTTTTAAATTATTGATCTCTCATGAAAAAAAATTGGTTAAATGGATATTGTTGAAAATTAATAAAAATAATAATACTCTATTTATCAATGGCTTAAAGAAAAATCTATTTATTTTTTTCTTCTCTGTGGTAATGGAATTAAATTGATATATTAAATTGAATAATATTTATGGAAGATAATAATATGTAGTAATATTTCTATAATGGTAGAAAACTAAAATTATTACAATTAGTTTGTAACACCCCATTATTTTTGCATGTATTTATATTTAAATAATTATTTTTTTTGGTATCTTATGACACACACATTATGGAACTAAAATGAACCACTGTATAATTTATTGAGATAACATATTACAATTCAAGATAAAAATTAATTCATTATGAAAAGTTTAACACACTCAATCTAGTAACCCAAATACAATGAGAAAATTATTATACTAGTATATATAAAATGGATATCACCTTACAAGATTGATCAGTCTAGATGTATTTGAAAACTGGATACATACATGATTCCCACATTACATTGGAAATATAAAATCATGGAATAAGAAAATATAATATTTCATTGATATAATTCATATCATAATTCTTCATATATTTGGGAAAGAAATGAAAAAAAGGTGAGATCATATTCTCAGTAATGGTTATGAACAATTTAATCTATGATGTGTCAATAGGTCATAATTAAAATGGTAGAGTGGATAATTGAAAAACATTTCATCTAGTAAATGAATTATGTCCAATGATAATCCATGGATAATTTCAACATATAAAACACCAAGATAGTAAAAATTGGATTCTTAATAAAGGAAATTCCAAATTCTTGACATTCCTGATCAAGGACTCTAAACTAATATAGCTTGAATCTTATAATTTTTGCCTCTCAACCAAGAAATAAATCATAAAAAATTGTTAATTATAAACTTATTGTTCAACTAATATGGCATGAATACTATTTATTATTATTATAGAATTCAAGTAATCATGAGGATATTTATAACCATGCCCCACCAATCATTTTCACATCTGATGAATAACTTATTTTTTGAATGATTAATATAATTAATTATGAAAATTCCTTATAATTCAAACATTACCCATATAAAATTATAAATAAAAAACTTCAATATTTCATCATCATAAATATAGTGACCCATATATTTCATAAATATATATTACATCTAATTAAATGAATATTTATAGAATAACATAAGTATCCATGATATAATTGTATAGGTATATAGTATTTGGAATTTTGTATACATAAAAAAGGATCATAAGTTAACTACGTCATCTTTCACTATGTTCTTCATTATTGGAACACTTCTTAGAAATATCAATCAAAATACCTTTCTTCATAACATGGATATTGTAAACATATACATGTGTGATCTCATATTCCTTATAATGGTAAACAAGGGATATGTTAATGTAACATGTGCATAATTGTATAAGAACATGAGAATTACATTTGAAAACATTACCCAAAAATTCATATTTTGTAATTTTAGAAAATTGAATAAATATTTAACAATCATTATAAGTGAATAATGAATGAATATATTAACATGGTCTATTAGATTATAATATTAGAATAATTCATAAGTTTGAGGCATATACATAAGAATATAAAATCTTTTATATTAAGTCAATAATCACTTATAAGAATTCCATATTAGATTGGGTTCACTCTATAAACCATCATATTAGTAAAGGTTCACTCTCAAGACTACCATAGTGGAATAATTCCATTAAATAATTGGGTTAAATCCCCTATTCAATAATGTTTATCTCATACATATATATATCCTAACCCACACATTAGAGTGATATATAATACCGGGCCCACTCATAACATAAGTAAAATAATACATTTTTCTAAAACAATTATAAAAAATTGATTATTTCATTATTAATGATAAGGAAAAGGGTTTCATAAACATTTCATCATATATTAACACATTCAAAAGAAATAAGTTACCTAAACATTTCATCATAGCATAACCCATCGATAATAAATGGGATTCATAAAAATCATGTAATCATATTCATAAACCATCTATAAAGGGAATAAATGATGGTATAATTAGATCATATCCCCATTAAAACATATGTAACATCAAATGACTTCTTCTTAGACAAATATTACCATTAATGGATCACATGGAACATTTCCTTAGAGAAATACCGTTTTATTCTTGAAATTTCACATATAAAATAAATAATTTCCTATATTTTATTGATATAATTTTCATTGAAAAGATAAATGAAAAAATAATATATGCTTCAACAAATTGAGTATTCATGAAGGTGGTAAATTTCATTCAAGTAGTATTATTTAAAAGAAAATATTAATTTTAATCATTTGTAAAAAAATTAAAAACATTCCTTTTTAAGAAAATAAAATGAAGTGTCAATTTAAATTATTATGTAGAAATTAAATCTTGTGTTAAAATGACTTTAAAAATTATCTGAAACTATTAAAAACTTTTAGGAAAATATTTTTAAAAAACATGGATATATAAAAACAAGGTTTTTTTATTGGAGATAGAAATAAAGACGATCTTCATTAAAAATATTCTTTTAGAATCATGATTATATAATGTGAGAAAAATGAAATTAAAACATGTATTATCCTGAAACTACTAGATAATATGATAATCATGAGTTTTTTGATAGGTATATCATAATATTTGTAAAGACCCAGAATATTCGAGGAAATTTTTTTTCTTACTTTTTTGGAATTTTTACGAATCTGTGGCTTCTGATGGCACATGATTCTGAGGCCTGGTGTGCCCGAAATCAATTTCAAAAGTTTTGTTCGGGTACGTTCATTAAATATAAGTGCGGGTTTTTCTATCTTTTGAACCATTGTTCAGAATTGAAATCTGAGGACATCGATGAACTCGCAGCGCCGGTATTCGCTTAAGGTGACTTTTACCGCAGTTGTGTTTTACGCGGGTTGAAAGTTTTTTTTGGGGTTTAATCTTAAATTAAATAAAATTGTGTGGTACACAATTTTCTCTTGAGAGTTGGGTTTTTTCCTCCCAATGGGAGTTAGAGGTGGGGCCCACACCCACATAACCTCCCATGAGAGGATATTTGTGAGGTGGGGCCCACACGAGCCTTAACACTTCTTCTCCCCATAACTCCCCTTAAACCCCCTTATTTATTATGACAACTCCCCCTTAATGAAGTGATCTCTCCACCTCCCCTCTCAATCCATTTAATTTTTCAACACATGTTAATAAATGAATTTAACCTCTTCTAATTAATGGGTTGAGCTAATCAATTAAATAATTATATGTGGTGTCATGAATTCTTTTGAAATATTTTTAATTTCATGGAACCAATATTATTATAGAGAGTCTATTGTTTCCTTGGAGGCTTGGATATTATTTGGAAAGTCTTGGGAGAATACAATGTTCTTTTTTCAATAAATAACACCAACCTTCAATGAAGAAAGACTCCGACGAAGAACGTGAAAGTCTTCTCCATCGATGCTTCCCTTCGGACGTACCCCAATGTCAACGGAAACAACGTCTGTATACCACGACACCCAACCTCTGTGACGCCGTATTCTATGATGCTCGACTACCACGAATCATTTCCAAGGTAGGGGAATTATGCTCAATTTTAATGGATTAAAATTGTTCTTGTTCTACGTTGTAAAATTGGTTTGTCTTTGGACAACTGCTACCACCTAACATAGAGGGCGCGGGCCGAACGCACATGACCCAAAAACCCTATCACGTCTCTTGTTCTTTTAATTCATGAATGGAAGAGGCGATAATGGGAGAAGTAGCAGCTGTGCACCGGCCGCATGCAGAAGAACCGCGGCCCGCAACTGTGAGCCACTCGGCCGAGAAAGAACCGGCCGGTTATAGCCGGTCGAGTTGAATGTAGGAATAGTGGCACCCTAAGGCGCCATGCTGAGGAGAACCATGGCCCACATAGGATGGACCACTTATGCAGAAGAACTGGCTGACTCATCGGTCGGTCGGGCGGAGGAAGGTCGTGGCACCAGGGTGCCGCGCTGGACGAACCGCAGCCCACCCGAGTGGGCCAATTGAGCAAAGAAGGTCGGTTGGCTTCGGCCAGCCGGTTTGGGAGGGCGGCTCTGCTTGGCACCTCTGGTTCGGGCAGCTGCCCCCCCCCCCCCCCTCCTCGAACCGTTCGGCCCCCTCGAGCCGAGTCGTGCCTTGCCGAGCCGGGCCGCGCTGGTCCGAGCTGCGCCCCGCTAGGCCGGGCCGCACCCCGCCAGGCCGTGTCGTGCCTCCTCAGGCTGGGTCGCGCGTTTCATCGGGCCGGTCCAACCCCCTGCCTGGTCGGACCCTCCAAAACTGGGTTGACCGACCCGCCAGCCCACTGGGCTTAATGGGTCGGGCCCGTTTTAACTTAACGGTGAATAACTCTAATACCCCGCGTTCGATCGACACACCGTCTGTGGCACATGGACCCTCGCTATGAGGTGGTCTTTTTTCAATACTCTAATTATTTTTTGAATGACTTTGGAAAACAGCCGGGTTTGGAACGAACATAATTCCAACCGAGCCCTCGGAGCGGAAATTCTTATAACTTAAGGACTGGACGTCCGATTGATGTGATGTCGACTATGTTGGATTCCAATTGATGATACAGTTCTTTTGGCATGCTCTAAACAGTATTTGGATATGGTTTGAGCTTGGCCAGGTTGGATTGTACCTGAAATCCAATCGGGCCCTTGGAACAAAAATGCTAATAACTCACAGACCGGGCGTCCGATTGACGCGATGTCTATTGCATTGAGACCCAAATGACGAGGTGGTCCTTTGAGATACTTACACGTGATTTTACGAGACACTTGGAGTATCGAGCAGTAGCTCGTGGAGTGGATCCTCCCGGAGACGAGCTTGCGGAGTGCGGAGACCTAGTAGCTGTAGACCTAACGACTGCTTGTCTGATTCGATTCAGAGTGACTTGACTAGCCCAGTGGGGAGCGCTACTATATTGGGGCGGCAGACCCACGGTACTCAATAGGAGGAGTACCTTTGTAGTCTATTAGGGGGATCGCTACAATGTTGGGGTAGCAGACCCATGGCGGTGAGTGCTACTGTGTTGGGGTAGCAGACCCACGGTACTCGACAAGAGGAGTGCCTCAGTAGTCTAAGGTTAGTGAGTAGTGCCTCGGAGTCGCGACAGGGCCACTGTACTTGACAGAGGAGGAGTTCTCCATCATTTGAGGTTTTGATAATGAAAATCCTTATTTGAGATGAGTCAAAGTCCATTGTGTTTTCCTCATGATTGAGATGGGTTACTTGATAACATAGGTATATGTATGGGAATATTCCTAAGTAAAGGTTATCTATTGAGGTCTTTCTTTATGGTTTATCCTTGTTGGATTTTGTGAGACCATGAGGGTATTGGGGTCTCTACTGAGTATTGTTATACTCACCCCTACACGGGTTATGCCCGCACCTCATTATGTTGGATGCAGAAGACGGACATTGCTGACTGAGGCAGAGTGTACGAGGACTGGATGGTACCCGGAGGTGGACCTCACGATGAGTCGGTACCCGGAGGAGACGGATGGATGTGGAGTTCTGAGGAGGACATATGTACCTACCCTTCAGGTAGGAACCTGGAGGATGATTCAGGAGCTGCTTCCATCTTCCAGGTGTTTGTCTTTTCAGTTGTACTTTCTTTTAGTTGTAGTTGTACCTTTCTGTTGGGCTTGTATTTCCGGCCCCTTTTTACTTTCACCACACTTGTTATACTGCTTTACTTAGTGCTTTCTTCCGCTTTTTCTCTGGTTGTGTGTGTTTACGTTTTATAAAGTCACTGTCTTCCCAGATCTAGGGAATTACGCCATTGGTGCTAGTCAACAGCCACTGGCCTATGGATGGCAGGCTTGGAGTTGTCACGAAGCGGGCCCCAAGGGATGGGTCATGAAAAATTGGTATCATAGGAGTCGGTTCTATCCTAGAACTTAGGACTTTGATATTTTATTTTCTGTGAAGAAATAGTGTTAAGAATACTGAGTGTGGTTTTCAGTTCAGGGAGTCCAGTGTTGGTGCGGCGACCGACGTATCCATACACCAGGACCCCGACTACTGATTTCCAACTCAGTGCACAAAAACACTGATTGTGTGTATGTTTTCAAAAGTTTTCTTTAGGTAATCTTACCAGGTATATTCTTTTGTCCGTGTCGCATCTGTTTCTTTTCAGGATGTCTTCACCTAGTCATTCAGCACGGGTTCCGAGTGGAGAGTGTGATGGTAGTCCACCAAGCAGTGAGGCCACAGTGCAGGGCCCCATCACAGCAGAGTCACCAGTGATACCATTACTCTTTGGGCTACCATTATCACCAACCCTAGCAGCAGATGGTGCGCGCTACTTGAGCACGTTTCACGGGTTCCTGCGATAAATTCCTCTGAGGTTTTGAGGTGAGACAGACTTTTAAACGGCTGGGTACTGGTTGGAGTTTGTAGCATGAGCTTTCTACATAGTTGGGACACTCGCGGACTTGATGGTGTACCTAGCTGTTAGTCTCTTTCAGGGTGCAGCTGAGAGGTGGTGGATCCAGATGCTCCAATTTTGCGATGAGATGGCCTTCACCTAGGGAAACATTGAGGGTTTTTAGGGTGAAGTTTATACCAGCAACTCTACACTCTGAGCGTGCTCTGGATCTGTTGCCCTTGCTGCAAGGTTTTCCGTCAGTAGTCGAGTCATCTGTAGGCAGTAGACAGATGAAGCAGAGGTCCAAGAGGACTAGACCTATATGTGGTCGACTGCATAACTCAGGATCGGTAGTGTGGGGCACCCAGGGTGGAGACAGAGCCAAGCATACCAGGAACGGATAGGGTTTCTCCTGCGGTGGGCTTGGTCACATGGAACGTGACTATCCGACCCGCCGTGAAGATGATCAGCAGATAGATGAAGGAACTCCCAAGCGGAGGCATAGGTTCGATCATGACGAACCTCAAGGAGCTGGACATGCATCTGGTGGTGGACAACACTTTGAGGTGTTTCCACCACCACCACCAGGAGGTCCACCCCGACCACAGGAAATGGATGTACAGGTGAGAGAATAGCTTCAAGAAACTAAAGCATATGACTATAGAACTCTGGAAGCAGGTGGAGAGAAGCAGGACTAGTTCCAGGCATTGAGGCCCTCGTTCATGATGCTTTTAGATTTGTAAATTTCATTATTGTGTTTGCTTTGTGTCTTTTACTTCGAGATGCAGTAATAAAAGACACTTGTCCTTGTGAAATTTTCTTTTCTTTCTTTTTGTGTACTAAGAGGTTCTGGTTTAAACTGTTGACTTGACCCTCACTTTTGAGATTCCTACTGGAGGAGACCCATTGACCACACACTGATGTCGATAGTGTGACTTGACCCTTGGAGGAGAGAGTAATGGTTAGAACTCTTTGTAGTGGCGTCGAGGCCTTACGATGTCATCCATGGCATGAATTTATCATTCGTGTCACGATTGACTATATTAGGTAATGGGCATGGTTCATCCAGGGGATGAGACCAGATTTCTTTTTTTGGAAAAGGAGAAATCTTAGTAGCTCTTACATATGGTAGGCAAAGAAGGGTGATTGTCGACCAACTTACCAAGTCGGCCAACTTCCTACCGACCTGAGATGGTACGAGCTACGACGGAGAAGGTTCAGATCATCCAGGAGTGGATGAAGGCTGCACAGAGCAGGCAGAAATCTTATGCTGTTAGGAGACAGATACCACTGGAGTTCGAGGATGGCGACCACGTCTTTTTACGGGTCTCACATCGTCGAGTTCTACAGAGATTTAGTTGAGGCAGCAAGTTATCTCCGAGGTTCATCGGACCATTCCTAGTCCTCGGTAGGAAAGGCGAGGTGGCTTACCACTTGGCCCTTCCACCTCAGTTGCACTGAGTGCATGACGTCATTCACATATCTCAGCTGAGGAGATACGTGCATGACCCTTCACACATCAAAGACTATGGGGATCTAGATATAGATGATGGCGAGACTTTTACAAAGGTTTCAGTAGAGATTTATAATCAACAGGAGCGGGTCCTACAAGGATGTTCGATTCCTCTGTTGTGCATTCGCTGCCAGTACGGGAACCTCCAGGAGAGCACATGGGAGCGAGAGGCTCAGATGCGTGCTTAGTATCCATTTTTCCCCTAGATTGGGTTGTAGCTTTATGGGGACGTAAATACCTGAGGTGGGAGTAATTTATAGAAATATAATTTTCATGGGAAGTTTTTTTCATAATTATTCGGAATTTTTACGAATCTGTGGCTTCTGACGGCGCCTGATTCCAAGGCCCGGTGTTCCTGGAATCAATTTCCGAAGTTTTGTTCAGGTACGTTTAGTAAACGTACATGCGGGTTTTTCTATCTTTTGAACCGGTGCTCAGAATTGAAATATGAGGACACCGATGAACTCACAGTACCGGTATTCGCTTAAGGGTACTTCTACCACAGTTGTGTTTTACGCGGGTTGAAAGTTTTTTTTGGGGTTTAATCTTAAATTAAATAAAATTGTGTGGTACAAAATTTTATCTTGAGAGTTGGTTTTTTTCCTCCCAAGGGGAGTTAGAGGTGGGGCCCACACCCACATAACCTCCCATGAGAGGATATTTGTGAGGTGGGTCCCACATGAGCATTAACTCTTCATCTCCCCATAACTCCCCTTAAACCCCCTTATTTATTATAACAACTCCCTCTTAATGAAGTGATATCTTCACCTCCCCTCTCACTCCATTTAATTTTCCAAAACATGTTAATAAATGAATTCAACCTCTTCTAATTAATGGGTTGAGCTACTCAATTAAATAATTATATGTGGTGTCATGAATTCTTTTGAAATATTTTGAATTGCATGGAACCAATATAATAATAGAGAGCCTATTGTTTCTTTGGAGGCTTGGTTATTATTTGGAAAGGATTGGGAGAATACATCATTCTCCTTTCGATGAAGAACACCAACCTTCAACGAAAAACGACACCGACAAAGAATGTGAAAGTCTTCTCCATCGATGCTTCCCTTCGGAAGTACCCCGATGTCAATAGAAACGATGCATGTATACCGCGACGCCCGACCTCCGCGACGCCGCCTTCCGCGACGTTCGACTACCGCAATGATTTTCCAAGGTATGGTGATTAGGTTCAATTTTAACAGATTAAAATTGTTCTTGTTCTATGTTATAAAATTGGTTTGTCTTTGGCCAACTGCTACTGCTTAACGCGGAGGGTGCGGGCTGAACACACACGACCCGATGACGTCTCTTGTTCTTTTAATTCATGAATGGAATAGGCGGCGACGGGAGAAGCGACAGTCATGCGCTGACCGTATGTGGTAGAACCGTGGCCCGTAACTACCGGTCGCTCGACCGGGAAAGAACTGGTCGGCTATAGCCGGTCGGGCCGAAGAGAGGAACTGTGGCGCCCCACGGCGCCGCGCTATAGAGAACCACAGCCCGCATAGGGCGGACCGCTTCGGGGGAAGAACCGGCCGGCTCGTCGGCCGGCCGGGTGGAGGAAGGCCATGGCACTAGGGTTCTGCGATGGATGAACTGAGGCCCGCCCGAGCGAGCCACCTGCGCCAAAAAGGTCGTTCGGCTTCGGCAAGCCGGTTAGGGAGGGCGGCTCCGCTTGGAACCACCGGTTCGGGCAGCCGGGGGGCCGTGCCCCCCACCTCGGACCGCTCGGCCCCCTCGGGTCGAGCCGCTCGGCCCGCCGGCCGAGCCGCGGTCGGGCCGCGCCGGGCCGCGTGTTTCATTAGGCCAGTCTGACCCCTTGCAAGGTCGGACCCACCAAAACTAGGTTGACCCGACCCGCCAGCCCACTGGGCTTAACGGGCTGGGCCCGTTTTCACTTATGGGTGAATAACTCGAAGACCCCACATCTGATCGACGCGCCATCCATGGAACTGCGACCCTCATGACGAGGCAGTCCTTTTTCGATACTCTAAGTAAGTTTTGGACGACTTTGGAAAACGGCCCGGTTTGGAAAGAATGTAATTCCAACCGGGCTCTCAGAGCGGAAACGCTTATAACTTATGAACTGGATGTCCGTTTGACGTACCATCGACTATGTTGTATTCCACTTGATGAGACAGTTCTTTTGGCATGCTCTACACTAAATTCGGATGTGGTTTGAGCTTGGAAGGGTTGGATTGTACCCGAAATCAAACCGGGCCCCTGGAACAGAAATGCTAATAACCCAGAGACCGGTCGTCCGATTAATGCGCCTTCTGTTGCATTGAGACCCCTATGATGAGGCGGTCCTTTGAGATACATCCATGTGAGATTACGTGACACTTTGAGTATTTACCAATATCTCGTGGAGAAGATCCTCCTAGAGAAGAGCTTACGGAGTGCGGAGACTTAGTAGCTGTAGACCTGGCGACTGCTTGTCCGATTCGTTTCATAGTGACTTGACTAGCCTAGTGGGGAGCGATACTGTGTTGGGTAAGTAGACCCATGGCGGAGGAGAGCTACTGTGTTGGGGAGGAATACCTGCGGTACTCGTCAGGGGGAGTACCTCTTTAGGCCATTAGGGGGAGCGCTACTGTGTTGGGGCGGCAGACCCGTGGCGGGGAGCACTACTGTGTTGGGGTGGCATACCCGTGGTACTCAACAAGAGGAGTACCTCAGTAGTCTAAGGTTAGTGAGTAGTGCCTCGGAGTCGTGATAGGTCCACTGTACTCGCCAGAGGATGAGTTCTCCAGCAGTTGTGGTTTCGATAATGAAAATCCTGGTTTGAGCTCAGTCAATGACCTTTGTGTTTTCCTCATGATTGATATGGTTTACTTGATAAATTAGGTATATGTATGGGCATATACCTAAGTAAAGGTTATTTGTTGAGATCTTTTTTTTTTTGGTTTATCCTTGTTGGATTTTGTGAGACCTTGAGGGTCTCGGGGTCCCTACTGAGTATCGTTATACTCACCCCTGCACTGGCTATGCCCGCACCTCGTTGTGTTGGATGCAGACAATGGATAGCTCTGACCGAGGCAGAGTGTATGAGGACTGGACAGTACCTGGAGGTGGACCTCATGATGGGTCGGTACCCAGAGGAGACGGACAGATGTGGAGTGTTGAGGAGGACATATGTACCTACCCTTCATGTAGGAACCCGGAGGACGATTCAGGAGCTACTTCCATATTCCAGCTATTTGTCTTTTCAGTTGTACTTTCTTTTAGTTGTAGTTGTACCTTTCTATTGGGCTTTTATTTCCATCCCCTTTGTAATTTCATCACACTTTTTATACTTCTTTACTTAGTTTTTTCTTCCTCTTGTTCTCTAGTTGAGTGTGTTTACATTTTATAAAGGCAATTGTAACAGCCCAAGATTTTATAAAAAAAATATTCTTTTTAATTTTATTAATGTCTTGTATTGTACGCTACACCAAAAGGAGCTTGCACAACACGCATCCTTGTCTTACCTTGCATTACACGCAATCGCGACCTTCCTCGATAGCGTGTGTAATACGCAATACCGAGTTTCACTAAACAACGATGTGCTATTAAAATATTATTAAAACTAGCCGTTATGAATAGTAATAACCACTTTTTAAAATTCTGTAAATCTTATTTTTCAAAATGAACTTCATTCTTGGATTCGGAGTATCGATTTTAGCCTAAGGTGAAATTTTGGTACTTTTCGGATAACTTTCATATTCTGATGAATAGTGAAAATTACTAAATTATAATTAAAAACAACTTTTTTAATCGAAATAATTAATAGTGATAAATTATTAATTTGAGTGGTTTTAAAGTATATTTAGAATATATTTTTACAATTTAATACAATGTTGGTCATTGGTTGTAATTTCACATTTAAACCAGACATAATCAAGTGTCAATCTTTTGATATATATTGTTTCCTAAAAACACGCTATTTATTTTAACAGCAGGATTTAATTATAAAATTAATTAATGCAACTTCTATGTTATGAATTTGGTAAAATAGATTTCATTTTTGAATTCAGAATATGAAATATAGCTTAGGATGAAATTTTGGCATTGTTCTGAAAAATATCAATTTTTGATGAATAGTGAAACTACTAAGTGGTAGTTAAAAAAAAACTGAATTTTTCATAAAACTTAATTTTGCCGCTTCTGTGAATGGAATTTTGAAAATCCGAGAGACACGGTTAATATCAAGGACTAAAATGTGGTTCAATGAGATGAAAATAATTTTTTGGTGAATAGTAACTTTTTACTTTTTTTTACCGCGGTTAATAGTAAATAGGGTAACTAAGGGTAAATATGATATTACTATTACCCTAACACATGTCCAAATTCTATTGGACAAGTGTAATTCGACCAAAAACAAACTTAGGAATAAAATATGACCATTTAGGCCCACTTGGATTAGATTAGGACATTTATTATTAATTTATTTAAAGAAAGGTTAAAATAGTTAAAATCAAAGTTTAATAAGTAAATCATTTTTAATATGGGGTTATACATAAGATATATTCGATTGTAAATATTCATTAGAAAGCTAAAAAGATTTACTACATGATGGTATTTTATTTGTAATTTTTAGACATAAGATAATTTAATTTATTTATGACACAACGATGATGCAGTAATTATCTTATTAATGAAATATTGACATAATTGATGTTATAAACACCAAAATAAATGTAATTTGAGATTTTTTATGAATTACACTAATTTTCTAGGTTACTATGATATATTAATGTTGATTTAATCAACTTGGTTCGAACATTTAATTCTGTTATGACTTTCAAAAAAATCATATATCAAATAGTGTCAAAATTGACACAAAATAGTTTTTAAAACAAATATTATATTATTAATTGTTATTGTATTCCTAAAAATCTAAGGTTCGGCCAAATGACTTAGATAAGGATATATATATTAATAATAAACAATTTGGGGTTCGTTTGGCATGTTATAGTAAGTTTATTAACCATATAGTGAAAGAAAACAAAAAGACATGGTAAACGTTAAATTATTTAACTTAGAGTTAAATCTAATTGATAAGGTTAAAATAATATCCTAAACTTGTCTAAATTCTATTGGTTGATAGGATTTCGACCCATCCCCACCTTAGCTTCGAAATAAGACCCTTTGGAACCATTATAAACCGATTTTGACTTTAATATAAAATAATATTTTGAGATATTCCTAAGGTGCCCCTCTCCTCCCTTATAAAAGGACACCTCCTCCCCCTCCTCCTCACACCAATTTGAGCACTCAAGCTCGGCCAACCCCTGCCATTTTCCATTCTCCACTTCCCTAGAATAATCCTAGAGGTCCTGGTCTTCTCCAAAGACCAATCTTAGTTCCTTAAGTGGAGGATTCAAAAAGGCGTTCCAAAGAAGAGGTAATATCCATTACCGATCTTTTCAATTTCTTTCTTCTTCAACTTCTTCTTCTTTAGTTGTTTCATGATAAAGTAATAACATCAGTATTACTTACATACTGATATGTTATTATAAATATGAAACAACCCTAATTCACCTTCTATCCATCCTACGGAAAAAATGAAATCACCGCGCGTGCGTACGTACGGAATATCGTCTCCACGCCGTGGTGTAATCTATTTTCCACCATCACCTTACAAGGATGTGTATAATGGTGTAATGAGTAACTATATATGATTATTATTAAGTAATATTGATACTGAAATAATATATATATAAACTCCAATACAATTCCACGATCATAGGAACGATATCATCACTCGTGCGTACGTACGGAATACCGTCTCCACGATGTGATGCGACTCGTTCTACATGATATTCATTTCATAATGATTGTATAAATGAATTGAATGAATGAATATGGTATATACTACACTAATACCATTCTGGAAATGAATTATCTATAACCTAAATATAAGAATAAGAATTTATTCGACAAAACACGCATAAGAACAAAAAGTTATAAAGACCCGAGTAACAAGTAACAATGAAATATTACTAACAAGAAGCTAATAATATGACCATATATGATCTCATATCAATATGTATGATTCTGGAATAAGTCAATAACATTATTTAAACCATTATACAGGAGCTTCGGACACGTACAAAGCTAATCGGACCTAAGGTAAGGGAAATATCACAATCTCATTTTTATCCGAGATTGTTTATTCGTAAGTATTTACTGGGGTGTATTTTATCATCCACATCCATGTTCCCTCAATATGTAATATTGTTTCCATCCACTTGAAATAGTTTAAATCGAATTTTACCCTTAGGTGAGTTTTTAGTAAAGAATATGAAAGGAATCTTTTGTCGTTTTTCCGTACGAGGTACTTTTTGACTTTTCCGACAAAAGTACGAAGAATGTTTTTTTTAACTTATACGGCATGAATGGATTTTTAAAACATTACTTCAAAGAAGCTTCCTTTACATGTTTTCAAGTTTATTTTTAATCAACTTCTTTTATTTTAAAGTTGTATGACATGTTATGAAAGGAAAAATGTTTTTGAAGAAGAAAGGATATTTTCCTCAAGAATTCAATTCAAGTGTTTTATCAAAATTATTTTCCATCTAAGATAATAAAGGGTTCTGTTTCTATCCATATTTTTACATTGGTTTGACTATGTTGTGATGGAATTATGTTTATGAATTCCTTTATCATATATGAATTGATTTATGATGTCATGATGTTTCAAGAATCCCATTTTTGTTACATGTGTTATGCGATGATGTATGATTATGTGGCACACATAAGAAAGGATTCATTATAAGATGGGTGGGACCTATATCTCCCTCCAATGCATTGGGTAAAGATTTTATATCTCATGAGATAGACATGGCTGGAACGGAAGGTTATTTCGGTTCAGTGATACAGGACTGAAACGAGGAGTGAACTCGGTTCAGAAAGGGACTTTGTCCACTAAGATAGTCTTGGCAATGAGTCATGACTAACAAGAAATGATCTCCATGATTATGTGTGCATGCCACAAAGTTTCAAGTTTTATGTTATGATTTTGGGGATCTCATTTTCACTTCTATGATTTATTCCATGTTAAGATATTATGATCTCTTTTGCAGGTTATGATTTTCATAAAGATATGATATGATTTTTATTTCCTTTATTTGCCCTTGCTGAGCATTTGAGCTCACCCTTTTATGTTTTCTTTTCCCCAGGATATAAATAAAGGTTTTAGGTAAAAAAAGGGAAGATATTTATGGGAGATATTGAAGATCTTTCACCACGATTAGAAGATTACGTTCCGAGTTTCCAAAGACACTAAACTATTACGATCCTTTAGTGTGTGTTTTTGTTATGTACTAAGTATTCCGCAAAATTAATGTAATGTCCATGTACGATAAGCTTCGGGTCTCTACAGTTGGTATCAGAGGAAAGGTTTAGCCAACCTTTGGAAACTAGGATGCGAAAACGTTAGTGAGATCCCTAGAGATATTTCTAAGGTATGTCTAGGGATGTCCCTAGGGATAAGTATACGTATAGGTTATAGTAATAGAATTACGCTAACGATCATAGAATTAAACCTAAGATGTTGGATATTGAAGGTACTCCCCCTTTATTATGTTGTTTTCCCTAGCATGATTTTTGCCTCTCACACAATTCTTTTTGGGTTTTAGACGATGGCTGGAACCCGAAGGAACCGTGTTGATCAATGCAATGGACAATGCAATGATTGCCCTCCTGAACAAACAAATGTTATGGGAGATGGAGTGAAAAATCTTATTGCTATACTTACACAAGCTATGAATCATTCTGGACTTCTAAATGAGCAGAGAAGGGAACAATATTCTATTGAGTCCTTCATGAGGCAACGTCCACCTTCTTTCAGTGGGACTTCCGATCCACTTGTTGCTGAACAATGGATCAGTACCACTGAAAAGATATTTTCAGTTCTTCAATGTTCTGAACATGATAAAGTCATCTTAGCAGTATATCGTTTAGAAGGTGAAGCTGATCAATGGTGGAATCTTATCAAGAATACGAGGCCAAGGGATGAAATTGAGTCCATGGAATGGGACGAGTTCAAGAACTTGTTTTTCAGTAATTACTTCCCTCGTATTCTTCGAACAAAGATGGAGAAAGAGTTTCTTGAACTGAAGCAAAGGGACGATGAATCTGTTGGTACCTATGAAGCAAATTTTACAAGACTTGCAAGGTATGCTTCTGGTATTATCATCCAACCTGAAAGTAAAGTTGATCGATTTTTCAGTGGCTTAAAACCAAGTCTTCGAAGGGCATTAGCTATAAGAGACTTCAGTAGCTATGAAGAAATTGTGCGTTGTGCTATCAAGGTAGAAATGGAAGTTGGTGTTACATATCCATCTCATGGTTTTGACAAGAAACGAAAGATGGAGTTCAAGGAGAAATCTCATAATAATGGTGAAAAGAAGATGAATGTTTCCTTATGCACAAAGTGTGGAAAGAAGTATGGTGGAGATTGTCTTAAAGGAACTAGAAAATGTTTTAAGTGTGGAAAAGAAGGTCATCGAGCAGCTGAGTGTCGAAGTAATGGAAAAAGGGTTTCTAATGATGTGAATAAAGCAAACACTGCAGAGAACGCACCACCAACACTTCAATGCTTCAAGTGCAAGGAAATGGGGCATTATGCTAATAATTGCCCTAATCCAAGGGTTAGTGATGATCAACATGAGCAACCACTGAAGGCAAAGGACAAAGGGAAGTCACATGCGATCACTATTGGCGATGTTGAATATGATAACGATGTGGTGGAATGATTAAGCGTTTATGTAATGGGATTCCAAAATAATGTTGTATCATTGAGTATTGCAATATTTATTGATGTGGTATTCAAAGTGATTGAGATATTTTTTTTGGAAATAAGATGATATGCGCATAATGAAGACGAGAAAATGAAATGTTTAATAGTATTCATGAGCTCATGATTGATATAAGGACTAAGTGATATCATGGTTTGAGTATATAGAATTTTGAGGATTTTGGTATGTGGAAAGTGTTAACTTTTAACTGCACTCATGTTTTCACTAAGGTATTCAAGAGAATACACGATTAAGGACTTTGAATGTTTGGAATGTGACCAACAAGACATATCTTATGATATGTGGGGATCAACGACAGTATTAAATCTCTGGTAATCGTTGTCACTATATTATGAGAGTGGACTGCAGTATTATGTATAAGCCTAAAGATTAGACTGGATTATGTTGGACATAAGTTAGTATTGTTTAAGGATAGAAGATTTTCGATATTATTGATGGGATGTTATAGTAATGTAGTTTTAGAAAAAGGACAACCTGCAGGACGGGCGACAGCCCATCGCTTCGGACAAGGCTGTAGGAATCGAACCCACAACCGAAGTGCGACTGGCCTTTATCGCCTACCACTGACCTACAGGAAGTCCCTGTTTAGTAGAAACTAGTTTTATTATATTAAGCAGTATGATATATGAAGTATAAGTCCATTTTAGGAACCATATATGATTAATCTTCGATTTATGCATATAATTTTTGCTAACCTTTTGTTTGAGATAGATGGAATGACCCATCATTCTATCACATGATCTGCTAACACTTCACGAATAACAAATTCAACTTCATTTATTTAAGAGATGAAGTGGAAATTGTTCAAGGCACGAACAACAGTGAGATTGTACCAAAATAAAGTAAGTATTTATTCTAATTCAAATTTTCAACTTTAGGGGAAATGATCTTGAAAACCAAAAATGTTGTCCTAGTGATCTTATACCTGATGAATCAGATGGTACCTTATATCATCACAAATCTATGGATTTGTGATTACTGGATTTTCCATAGCCATGTTCTCTACCACTCTCCATCAGAACATGATGGTTAGATTTCTCTTCCATATCCATATTTTCACCTATGTGGAAACCCAATGATTAGTTTATTTGGGTAACCATTACGTTTCATACTTTTGTTTTTAAAGATTGGTTTTGATATTCCTTTTTACGATGTGGGTTTCTATTAAAGAAACTTTCGAATAGTAAACCATTTATAACCCCGACGAATTTCGAGGGCGAAATTCATTTTAAGGGGGGTAGAATGTAACAGCCCAAGATTTTATAAAAAAAATATTCTTTTTAATTTTATTAATGTCTTGTATTGTACGCTACACCAAAAGGAGCTTGCACAACACGCATCCTTGTCTTACCTTGCATTACACGCAATCGCGACCTTCCTCGATAGCGTGTGTAATACGCAATACCGAGTTTCACTAAACAACGATGTGCTATTAAAATATTATTAAAACTAGCCGTTATGAATAGTAATAACCACTTTTTAAAATTCTGTAAATCTTATTTTTCAAAATGAACTTCATTCTTGGATTCAGAGTATCGATTTTAGCCTAAGGTGAAATTTTGGTACTTTTCGGATAACTTTCATATTCTGATGAATAGTGAAAATTACTAAATTATAATTAAAAACAACTTTTTTAATCGAAATAATTAATAGTGATAAATTATTAATTTGAGTGGTTTTAAAGTATATTTAGAATATATTTTTACAATTTAATACAATGTTGGTCATTGGTTGTAATTTCACATTTAAACCAGACATAATCAAGTGTCAATCTTTTGATATATATTGTTTCCTAAAAACACGCTATTTATTTTAACAGCAGGATTTAATTATAAAATTAATTAATGCAACTTCTATGTTCTGAATTTGGTAAAATAGATTTCATTTTTGAATTCAGAATATGAAATATAGCTTAGGATGAAATTTTGGCATTGTTCTGAAAAACATCAATTTTTGATGAATAGTGAAACTACTAAGTGGTAGTTAAAAAAAAACTGAATTTTTCATAAAACTTAATTTTGCCGCTTCTGTGAATGGAATTTTGAAAATCCGAAAGACACGGTTAATATCAAGGACTAAAATGTGGTTCAATGAGATGAAAATAATTTTTTGGTGAATAGTAACTTTTTACTTTTTTTTACCGCGGTTAATAGTAAATAGGGTAACTAAGGGTAAATATGATATTACTATTACCCTAACACATGTCCAAATTCTATTGGACAAGTGTAATTCGACCAAAAACAAACTTAGGAATAAAATATGACCATTTAGGCCCACTTGGATTAGATTAGGACATTTATTATTAATTTATTTAAAGAAAGGTTAAAATAGTTAAAATCAAAGTTTAATAAGTAAATCATTTTTAATATAGGGTTATACATAAGATATATTCGATTGTAAATATTCATTAGAAAGCTAAAAAGATTTACTACATGATGGTATTTTATTTGTAATTTTTAGACATAAGATAATTTAATTTATTTATGACACAACGATGATGCAGTAATTATCTTATTAATGAAATATTGACATAATTGATGTTATAAACACCAAAATAAATGTAATTTGAGATTTTTTATGAATTCCACTAATTTTCTAGGTTACTATGATATATTAATGTTGATTTAATCAACTTGGTTTGAACATTTAATTCTGTTATGACTTTCAAAAAAATCATATATCAAATAGTGTCAAAATTGACACAAAATAGTTTTTAAAACAAATATTATATTATTAATTGTTATTGTATTCCTAAAAATCTAAGGTTCGGACAAATGACTTAGATAAGGATATATATATTAATAATAAACAATTTGGGGTTCGTTTGGCATGTTATAGTAAGTTTATTAACCATATAGTGAAAGAAAACAAAAAGACATGGTAAACGTTAAATTATTTAACTTAGAGTTAAATCTAATTGATAAGGTTAAAATAATATCCTAAACTTGTCTAAATTCTATTGGTTGATAGGATTTCGACCCATCCCCACCTTAGCTTCGAAATAAGACCCTTTGGAACCATTATAAACCGATTTTGACTTTAATATAAAATAATATTTTGAGATATTCCTAAGGTGCCCCTCTCCTCCCTTATAAAAGGACACCTCCTCCCCCTCCTCCTCACACCAATTTGAGCACTCAAGCTCGGCCAAACCCTGCCATTTTCCATTCTCCACTTCCCTAGAATAATCCTAGAGGTCCTGGTCTTCTCCAAAGACCAATCTTAGTTCCTTAAGTGGAGGATTCAAAAAGGTGTTCCAAAGAAGAGGTAATATCCATTACCGATCTTTTCAATTTCTTTCTTCTTCAACTTCTTCTTCTTTAGTTGTTTCATGATAAAGTAATAACATCAGTATTACTTACATACTGATATGTTATTATAAATATGAAACAACCCTAATTCACCTTCTATCCATCCTACGGAAAAAATGAAATCACCGCGCGTGCGTACGTACGGAATACCGTCTCCACGCCGTGGTGTAATCTATTTTCCACCATCACCTTACAAGGATGGGTATAATGGTGTAATGAGTAACTATATATGATTATTATTAAGTAATATTGATACTGAAATAATATATATATAAACTCCAATACAATTCCACGATCATAGGAACGATATCATCACTCGTGCGTACGTACGGAATACCGTCTCCACGATGTGATGCGACTCGTTCTACATGATCTTCATTTCATAATGATTGTATAAATGAATTGAATGAATGAATATGGTATATACTACACTAATACCATTCTGGAAATGCATTATCTATAACCTAAATATAAGAATAAGAATTTATTCGACAAAACACGCATAAGAACAAAAAGTTATAAAGACCCGAGTAACAAGTAACAATGAAATATTACTAACAAGAAGCTAATAATATGACCATATATGATCTCATATCAATATGTATGATTCTGGAATAAGTCAATAACATTATTTAAACCATTATACAGGAGCTTTGGACACGTACAAAGCTAATCGGACCTAAGGTAAGGGAAATATCACAATCTCATTTTTATCCGAGATTGTTTATTCGTAAGTATTTACTGGGGTGTATTTTATCATCCACATCCATGTTCCCTCAATATGTAATATTGTTTCCATCCACTTGAAATAGTTTAAATCGAATTTTACCCTTAGGTGAGTTTTTAGTAAAGAATATGAAAGGAATCTTTTGTCGTTTTTCCGTACGAGGTACTTTTTGACTTTTCCGACAAAAGTACGAAGAATGTTTTTTTTAACTTATACGGCATGAATGGATTTTTAAAACATTACTTCAAAGAAGCTTCCTTTACAAGTTTTCAAGTTTATTTTTAATCAACTTCTTTTATTTTAAAGTTGTATGACATGTTATGAAAGGAAAAATGTTTTTGAAGAAGAAAGGATATTTTCCTCAAGAATTCAATTCAAGTGTTTTATCAAAATTATTTTCCATCTAAGATAATAAAGGGTTCTGTTTCTATCCATATTTTTACATTGGTTTGACTATGTTGTGATGGAATTATGTTTATGAATTCCTTTATCATATATGAATTGATTTATGATGTCATGATGTTTCAAGAATCCCATTTTTGTTACATGTGTTATGCGATGATGTATGATTATGTGGCACACATAAGAAAGGATTCATTATAAGATGGGTGGGACCTATATCTCCCTCCAATGCATTGGGTAATGATTTTATATCTCATGAGATAGACATGGCTGGAACGGAAGGTTATTTCGGTTCAGTGATACAGGACTGAAACGAGGAGTGAACTCGGTTCAGAAAGGGACTTTGTCCACTAAGATAGTCTTGGCAATGAGTCATGACTAACAAGAAATGATCTCCATGATTATGTGTGCATGCCACAAAGTTTCAAGTTTTATGTTATGATTTTGGGGATCTCATTTTCACTTCTATGATTTATTCCATGTTAAGATATTATGATCTCTTTTGCAGGTTATGATTTTCATAAAGATATGATATGATTTTTATTTCCTTTATTTGCCCTTGCTGAGCATTTGAGCTCACCCTTTTATGTTTTCTTTTCCCCAGGATATAAATAAAGGTTTTAGGTAAAAAAAGGGAAGATATTTATGGGAGATATTGAAGATCTTTCACCACGATTAGAAGATTACGTTCCGAGTTTCCAAAGACACTAAACTATTACGATCCTTCAGTGTGTGTTTTTGTTATGTACTAAGTATTCCGCAAAATTAATGTAATGTCCATGTACGATAAGCTTCGGGTCTCTACAGCAATGCCTTCCCAGATCTAAGGAATTACGCCTTTGGTGCTAGTCACCAGCCCCTGGCCTATGGAAGGTGGGCTTGGGGTAGTCACAAAGCGGGCCCTAGGGGACAGGTCATGACAATATTTCTTCTTTCATAAATCAATCATAAACTATCCTAATAACCAATTAAATTGTAACATACAACCCTTTCCATTTTGTTAATATTTGAATCATTATTCTCATGAAACTATAAAATCAACTAAAAAATTAATGTTCAATAAAATAATCGTATTCCTGATATAACATGGAAAGGGGGTTTTTTATTTTCCTCATAAATTAAGATAACAACATAACATTAATTATATCCCAAAGAAGACAATTTGAGATGATAAACCCTTACCTCTTCTCCGAATTCCATCATACATATTAAAACCTCATGTATAATAAATTTATATTTATTGTAAATATATTATACAACCATAATAATAAATATTATACCATATATAATTTACTTATAACCATTTTCTCCCATTATTAACAAGTCTCTATTTAAATCTATGCTTCAAATTATAACTATTACATTTTCCATATATATTTTTGTTCGTTAGTTTTAGTTGTTGTACATTGGTCATGGATCCATAATATCAATAATTTTAACCATGATATTAATATTATCTAATATATATATATATATACATTCATTCATAAAAATAGAGATAGAAAAATGAATTAAACCGTTCATAGAGATGGTAGGTTGTAAATATGCATGAAGGCTGCTTTAACTTCTCAATGGATAGAAAAAAGAAAGGTCATCAATAATTAATAAAAAAGGATTTATTATTATATCATATAAACAATTTAAATTCATGAATCTTATCCTTATTATCATCCATGTAAAAAAGGAAAAAATAATGAATCGCATCACTTCGTGGAGGTGGTAGTCGACTCATACGTTGAGGAAAAATAATCATTTTTAATGGATTGGGAGGTAAGGAGTTAGATATTATATTATAATTATAGAGAAATAATTTGGTCATAAATATAATAAATAATTTTTAAATTCAACATAATACCCATCAATAGAACATGGTGATAAAAAATAAATTGTATCGCAATGTAGAGACGGTAATCCATGTATATACGCACGTAATAAATTCACTTACATTTTGACAAGAATTATGGTTAATAATGGTGGTTTCAAAATGATAATAGAATTTTTTTATATTTATGATATTTATGATTTTATTTTATAAATAATATTATAGATTTATATTAAGAAAAAAATTAAAAAACATTGTGATCACTTAATGTTATTACATATTTTCTGAAATAACTCCTTTAACTACACATGTAATGATCCTACGGAGACTATTTTTAGAAGAACAGAACATATATGATGTTTATTAAAAATTCTAGAATATAATTATTTTTTTTGGTAGTTCTATAAGGATCAATTTGGTGTAAAATTAAAAAGGATGGGTTCCATTTTATAACTTAGGGGAGGGGAACTCTTTGAATTTCATAAATGGATAAAATATAATGAATAAATTTTATATAAAAATGCATAAAAATATATAGAGATTCAAATATAGTGTATTGTTTTTTCAAATACCATTATAAATTAATTTTTTTAAGGGATTCTGTGTTTTTTTAAAACTTATCTTCTGATTTCTCCCCTTAGTTAACCAATTTTAACCTTAACCACATTAACATATTTCTCACTGATAAAGTGATATAATTGTACATATAATAGAAAAATTGGATCATAAATAGAAAATGGATATAATTTTTAGCCATATATTATCAACCTTTTTCTTTTACAATATCTTAATTCTTTTTAAATAATGTATTATATTAATATTTTTTTAAATATTATTAATGTCATGTTTTACAAAATTCATTAATTTTCAAATTAAAGAAACTACAGAAAGGATTTAATATTAATATAATCCTTTATCATATAAATAATATGTAATATTATTCAATAAAATTAATTTAAATCTATAAGTATCTTAGTTAGTATTAATTTACATATTTTCAATATCATTTATTTTATTTTTCTATTAATGTATTATATAATTTTTTATGTTACGTATGCATTTGAACTAATTTTATAATCTCTTAACATTAAAAATTAATTTACATAATGAAAATAATTTCATTCTGATCAAAATTACAATTACTATTCATTAACAATATAATTTTCCCTTATATGAACACATAATCCAATTTTAAAGTAAAAGAAAGAAATTTTTTTTTATATTCGTTAAATATTATATCTATCATTTTAATCTGAATTTGTCACTTGAAAAACTTAATTATGATCCTAAGATGATAAGGATCATAAAAAATTTATACTATAATAATTAATATGAGAAATTATGACCTTAATAATTAGTTTAGACATAGTTTAACATGATTTACCCTTTATTGAGGATATCATTTTTACCACCGTTACTGTTCAAAATGATTAAAAATAAATGGTTACTATTTAATAAATTTAGAGTAACTCATTCTAAATATGGAATTGATATTTTATATATATAATTCTATAATCAGATGAAAATTATTTTAAAATAATTATGAAAAATGTTACAGAAAACCATTTTATGGAAAATATATTTTATTCCCAAAATGGATTTATTACTATCCCATAAATAAAAATAATAGATTAATGATATATCATTTTATTGAATATAAAAATAATACATTTAATTTCTATCATTCAATAATCATGATTGACTTTATTTATATTGATAAAAACACATTTAGTGAATAAAAACATTTTTCATAAAAACATATCCACTAATTTATTTTTATTTTTTCATTTCTAAATAGTTAGTTACTAAGGAATTTATTTTATACATATATAAATAATAAATGTTTCATTATATCGATGATATTATTCATACCTGCTAAAACAACTTCCCGGTGATAATTGTCACCTTATTTTTATAATATTTTTAACTTATATCATGGTTTGCTTAAAAACTATGTGGAATGAAGAAGAAGATAGAAAAACACTTTTATGGAGAACTACATCTTAAAATATTTGGGGTGTTAAATTATTCCCTTATAAATGAATTTCACTAGTGAAAAAATTTCATTTTGTTACAAAAAATATTAAGATATCATTATTATATTACATCATTAGGTTCCCAAATATATTATTTAAATTTCATATTTCTCCTGATAATATTAACCATGTGAGTAGTTTTATTTTTTTCCACATAGTTTCTAAGATCAATGATTTCTATAAGTATTTATCCATTTTAAGTAACATGACATAGTTTTATGACCTCAAATTTTTGTACATGTGAAGGACCTAGTATGTACATCCTTATGATAGATAAATGGAAAACATCATGAACATGGGAAAGGTTCATAGGAAGCACCAAGAGATAAGTTTTCATCATTACTTGATCAAGAATCTCAAAGGGGAAATATACATATTGACCAGAATTTCATTATTTAAAAATATTGTAACATTCTTCTAAATAAAAACTCAAAGAAATATATTCTCACCAAATTTCAACTCCAAATCATGCTGATGATTGTTGGAATAAATTTTTTATTAATTATAATTTCCATTTATGTGTTGTTTAATGGATATGAATTTCTCTTCCATTTCCTCAAATATATCAGGTTCTAAATTTATTTATTTCTCAAAATTAATCCCCAAACATTGGAGATCAACACTACTTTCTATTAAGGGATTCATAAATACACATATTAATTCCCTATTTAATGATATTATTTTAATAAAACTCAACTTGAGGAAGGTTTTGGTCACAAAAACCTTTGAAATCCATAGACCAAGATCATTGATTATCCTCTAGGGTTTAAATGGTTCTCTTACAATGACTATCTTTCTATAGATAAAATGATTTATTGAAGCTCAATTATATATCGAGTTCTTTTGATACGTTTCCATCACTTTTATGTAAACATTGATTCTTGTTCAGAGACAATAGATTGTTTTACTCTATGAAACTTTATCACTTCATTAAAATAAATTCAAGAATGATGATTAAGATATAAATATTATATCATATAAATGAAGTGTTATGATGTCATAAGGTGGTCAAATACAACATCAAAATTATTGTGTCCTTTAGATGTTTATGGGATTCTGATAATGAAATCCATGGTGATATTTTACCTTTTCCCTTCATTTATAGGTAATATTTCTAAAAACTCCATTTGAATTATATCTCTCATCATTAAAATTCTGACATAACAAGCACCAAGATAAATACTCAAAAATATATCTCATTATGTTGTCTCACTATAAATAATCTTTAATTTTTATATACATATCCATACTTATATAATGAATAAATAATAAAGAATAATGTTCATCATAAACAACTCATTATTAATATCTAGTATAGGTGGAGCACATACATGGTTCTAGATATTTATCATTCCATCTAAATCAATACTAAACTTAGGATCATTTTAATCCTTCTTATGTAGATCCACAACTTTGTTTTATACCTCTTTAATACTCATATGGCTAGATGGTTGAACACCCATTTGAGAAAGATAATATTTTCCCACTTGAATCATTATTTATAGATATATGATTTTGTTAAAAATAATTATTTCTAATTTTATTAAGCTCATCATAGATAATCTAGGATGATCCTTTCAACTTAGACCATCCGGTACATTTTTCAACATTATAGGGTCCTAATGTATTGAAAAATCATAATAATTAATCAAAGTCACCAAACCTATTTGGTATATATTCAACTCATTCTAAATGAATACAAACACACACAAGAATTTTTATTTTATTAAATGAAAAATGTTGAAGAACCTAAAAAATACACTTAATGGGGTCTTAAATAATGAATCACATGGCCATAATCCCAAACAAGTTTGGTACCCTCTAGGGGAAAAGAAATGAGGCTAGGGAAGAAAAGGGTCAACTCATCCCGATATGATATAGAAGTAATAAAGTTATCCAAAACATTTCCCTTATGTAAGGTATGAAGGATGGTCACATGATTGTTCATTAGCTGCTTACACCATCTTATGGAGTATTCAATAGGCCAAGGAATAGGACCCCTACCAGTAATTTCATGTTATAATTTAATTGAATCAATCTCAATCTCTTTGATAGAAATAATCATATTATTTCATAGAATAAGGCACGTGAGGATAACATGGTCCTCCACTTGAAGGGAGTCACCATTCCCATAGAAAGCAGATAACTCTACCACAACTAATCCTTTGGGATATTTGATCACTCCACCACTTCTCATAGTTCCCATACATCTCAATCCATCTATGTTTAACTTGTTTCCTGATAAACAGGGCTTCCATTTGGCCCATTTTCCATAAACTGCTAAGATGAGGTGATTCGAGGGTTAGGAAGGATGAACAACCATGAGAGAAGTACCATCCTTTGAGCCTTTACACAACCTGGATAAGTCTAGAACATGATTTATAATATTAAAAATGATACCCAGGATGGTCCTCTAGGAGAGATGATGTTTTATGTTAGTTCATAAAATCTGTATAAACCAACACCCAACATTGAAAATTATGATTTTGGATTTTCTCTCAAGGTTGGGACTGTTCACACCATGGAACCATTGGTCAATTAATATTTTAGGGGAAGAAAACTAATCATATACTTTAGTGAACTGGTCTAATTCTCCATATACCTCCTTATCCAAAACACTATTGATGAATAGGTAGATCGTGGACTCAACACTCAGTTCCCAATAATAGAGGCATTTAGAGTCCAGGATGACCCCACTCTGGTAGATTCTTTTATCAGTTGGAAAGGCATTACTCCAGACTCACTAAAATAAGAAAAATCACTTCAAAGGTATCTCCTTGCACTATAATAACTCTCTCTATATTTCCTATGATAATGCACTTCTTGAGTAATATGAACATCTAGGGTTTTGAAATTTTTTTATTTCATATCCATTAATGATACATTGATTTATTTCATTGGTCAGAATAATACTATTAATGGTGATCCTCTTATTATCATCCAAAGTAGTCTGAATGAATGTGAGATATTTGTTGGCATCCCTAAAGCTCATACTGGTGGAGGGGTATTAAGGGAAGCCAATATGAGACCCCAACCAGTTGTGGAACTAGTAGATAATATCACCATTTCCAATTAACCATATATCATAAAGCTTTATATTAGAGATGTAGGGATATATCATCATCTAAATTTTGGAGGATTTAAATCTTGACAGGCTCCCATAATATCCATAATAACTTTGCATGTGTTTTACCCATAATGTTTTCCACTATTACCTCCTAGGGTAGTTTGTCATGATGACTATTCATGGTACCAGAAATACTCTTCAGATTAATCTCCCCTTATTTAATGATTTTGGAATGTTTAGATGAATAAGCTCATTGAAACATACCTTCCAAATGTATGTCCCATAAAAAATAAATCATAGTTTTTTAAATTATTTAAATCACCATCTTTGGGATTTTCAGGGTTGATAGGATATATATGGGGATGAATGTGAAAGTGAAGTTGATTAGATTGATTCACCCCTTAGAGGATAAGATCCTATTTTTCCAATTCATGATTTCACACATGAATTTTTAAACTACCAATTCTAAGTGTTTGTTGAAAAGGGTGTTAAGGGACACATGGGGAACTGAGCTATTTCATAAAGAAAGGAAATTTTATGAATTCCAAGTCTAGATTAATAATCTCATATCCTCCTCTCAGAGAATTTATTGGGAATAAATAAGTTTCTTTTCACACAGTTGAAAACTTGTCCACACCAAGAACAAAAAACCTCTAGATCTTTATTAACTCCTTGAATCGACCTTCTACTAACATTGACAAAGATCATGGAGTCATCTTCAAACAAAAGGTAAGATATAACTCTATTTGTATTTTTATTGAGAAAATGGGAAATAATTCCCAAAGTAATGCCACGGTTATAGTACCGGATGATAAAATATTGAGTAATTATAAATAGGAAGGGGGAGAGGGGGTCTTTCTACCTCAAACCTATAGAACCATTGAAAAAAACTATTTTCTGATGATGGAAGGGGACATCCATGAGGGGATAAAGTAGCAAAAGATAATATCAATGACCCATGTAGAAAAACCCATAAATGCCAAGACCTAGTTGATGAAACTAAATTAGATTCTATCATAAGATTTAAACATATCTAGTTTAATGTATACATTTCTACTGAAGGTTTTAATGATGATGTCAATTATCACTTCAAGTGCTAGGGAAATTCTTCTTGAATTTATCTACCTTGCACAAACCTGTATTACTCCTCGTCCACATAGCTATGAAGGAATGGAGAAATTCATTTATTAAGAAAAATATAAAAGAATTTATAAGGGAAATTACATAGGCAAATAGGTTGATATAGATTTAGAGACTAAGGTTCCTTAACATTAGGCATAAGAACAATTTTAGTTGCACATGCCACTCAAGGGAGACTACCACCTTGGAATTAATCCAACACTGCACTTATAAATATGTTCTTAACTTTGCCCCATGAATTCTAATAAAAATAAGCATGGAAGGAATCCATCCTAGGCGTCCTTATAGAATTAATAGACCAAACCACCTTCCAAATTTATTCCTTACAAGGGATAATTTTCATCCTAATATTCAATTCGTTAGTGACAATGAGGGGAATCAAATAAAAAAGATTAGAAGGTTCACCGAAATTTTCACCACCATTATTGGGTTTAAAGATTCCAACAACTACCCAAACAAGGAATATACTAAGCATCTAGCTACATCCCTATCTTTAGAATAAGAACCATCTTCTAGGAGTAGGTTGGGGTTTTTGTTTCTATGTTTTTCATTGATTTGGGCTTGGAAAAATCTGGTATTTCTATCTCCTTCATGAACCCATTTAGCTCTTCATTTTTCAAGGGAAATATGGTCCTATTTTAGCAAAACCTCTACTAAAATATATATCTCGCATCAAAAATAATAAAAAACATCATCATCCCAAGCTTTCTCTGGGCTCGATTCCAATCGAAGAATTTCCCAATTAAGTTCCTCCAGTTCTTGATCTCCTGGGGGATTCTTGACCCATGATTGGATATTTCATTAAAGAGGATTTAGGATATTATTCTAAGACAACCATGGGTTACCTCTAGAATAATTTTCCCACAAATTCCTTAAAATTTCTTGTAATTAAATATTATCATCCCAAGTGGAATAAAAATGGAAAAAATATTCTTTGAAATTACAGGACATCATAAAAATGTGAATAATATAATGGTTTGAGAGACTTTAATGATAGTAAATCCTGAAATAGTTTCGCCATTCACAAGTTAGCAATCAAGATAACTCCAAGACTGTCGGCTCCCATGATGATTATTACACTAAGTAAATGGACCTCTAGAAAAACTAGCATCCATTACCCCTTTACATGTAGTGAATGAAACAAAGTTTTGGATTGATCTCCTAGGAAAAGGATAACTATATTTTTTCTCCTCTAGACTAGCCATAATATTAAATTCTTCTCTCACCATCTATAGAAAGTATCATGGATTGAAAGAGATAAAACCATCCCACAAAGACTCTGGCATGAGCATAACATTTACCATAAGCTACCAAAAGGATGATTGGATTTGACCCCACTATAACTGTGAGATTGATGAATTGATCTATTATAGATAGAACATCAATAGAAAATAAATCTTTATAGAAAAATATGATATGAGAAAAAGAGGGGAAACTAGTAAGGAATAAATGAACTCTCAATAAGGGATAAAAACATAACTTTTGGGGAATCTTATATAGGTTTAATAATTTAAACCAAAGGGATAGAGTTATTACAAAATTAACTGGAAAATAAATATTAATTTTCCCAAGAGCCCAGTCCATGAGAATTCCATATGAGAAGATTAATCATCGAGAGAAGAGGCATCTGAAACAGGCCCTAGACTCATGGCCCTGAAAATGCACTGAAGTCCTATTATAAAAATTGGATCTTTACTGGTATCTGGTCCAAGCTCGACAAGGCAGACTAAGGGATAGAGAAGTAGGATAAGGGGTTTGTGAATGAGTATACACCCCTTTTGAGGCTGGTGACAAGATTAAAGCAGAGGGAGCTATGAGAAACTGATCACATCCTTAAACCTTCATTATTCACTTGAACATGTAGGGGGAGGATACCTAGAGTTGGAGCACTGGGGGGAAGAATAAGAGACCAGGCCAACTGACGGGGTAGGCAAGGAGCCCTTCAAATGAGTCAATTTCCCCAACAACTCCGGTGAAGGGGGTGAGATGGAAGATCCTTATTGAGATGAAAAACATATAAAGAACCATTTAATGAACACCAGAAATATTTCTCAGAGGGACCAGGGTCACATTGGAAGGGAAGAGGAGCTCGGGGAACAATACACTTTCTCCAGTCAAGCACACCACCGGATATACCTTTGATCAATATAGAAACATCTAGGGGCGGGCCTGGTGGATATGAAAAAAGAAACTAGGGATAACTAGGATGACCCCTATAGGTTTGGGGGGGTAGGAGATTGATGACCTGGATTCTAAGGAAGAGGGTCTTTGGAGGAGGGTACAGGAACATCCCATGAGCCCAAGTAGATGACCACCACCTTTTCTCCAAATGAAGTAGAAATGACCCCTCATGGTCAAAAGATTGAACCCCACCAAAGGATAAAGATACTTGATGACCAGATCAGAACTCAATATGACAATGTTTCTTGTATGCTATAAGAGTATGATTTTGAATCTTACAAAATGAACAAAAATTGGGAACTGTGGGACAAAACAGTTCTTGGGAAAAATCAAATGAGCCCGCCACAAAGATGGAAATATGATTTGAGAGAGGTTGGGAGATATCTATGCCCATATAGATACGGGATACCAATGACTCTTCATAGATAAGGGTTTGCTCATCCACATAGAGAAAGTTTCCAAGAAAGTCTCTAATGGCATGCTGTAGAGATATGTTTTGTAATGTTAGTGGGAGACCAAGGATATTGATATAAAACACCACACATAGAGAGTTCCTACCCTGGTGGATATCCATTGACCAGTTAAAAAGAGTGAAGCACCATATTTCGATGGTCCAAGGAGACTTTCACCATTCCAAAACAATATCTTAAAAGGATTACTTCACAATACAAAAAGATTTTTGGTTAAGGGAAGAAACTTGTGCGGGGTTGTCCAAACCCCATGATTTAAAAAACCCCTATAAAAGTGAGATAGGTGGTCTATCTACTCCAACATAGCCACCAATGTCAACTGGAGGAAGTATAACACTTCCTCAATGGATGAAGAAGGAATATTAAAGTCGAGAAGGCTACCATCATAGTGGGTCATTGATACCTTCAAGGAGATCACTATGATGCACTATACATCGGATGGGGAATGATGATTAAAGTATTATTTGAATGAAACTTTGAAAGGTGATCCCATATCTGGAGGATGAGGATCACCAAATCAATGATCTAATGGATATCAAACAAAAAAAGGATTTATAGGGAAGTTAAGTAAGGTAGGGATGTCCAGAGAGGTAGTAGCACAACCTAGTCCCTTTATAGAATCATCACTATATACTGTAATCCCATCTACACTATTGGGTAATTAAACAATAGGTGTAGTGACTAACCTTATATTTCGTAACTAGACATTTTCATCACATTCTTCTATCCTAGTAAACATGGATCCCTTATGAGTTAATATGGTGAGTGGATTAGATAGTCATGAATGATTTTCTACAAATCACCAATAATATCTAGCCAAACTAGAAAAAAATTAGATCTCAGTCACATTTTTTGGCTTGCGGTAATGTTCAATAACATCAGGATCTGATGAATCCACCAACATATTAATATTTGAGATTATATGACCCAAAAATGATTTTTTTTTTTTTGAAAAAATCAAACATATTAAAATTATAAAAGAACTTTTAAATCCTTAATGTCTTCAAAAAATCATCTCATGATTTTTATTATCTTACATCCTTTTAGAAAATATAATAATAACATCTATAATGACTACCACAAACTGATTTAACTAATCTATAAAGACTCTATTAATTATCTTTATTGTGATATTAGGGGTATTAGTAAGAAAATATGGAATAAATAAATATTTAAATTTTACATACCTTGTACATAATGTTTTCATGGGTATATCATACCACTTGAATCTCAATTAGTGATTCCAAAAAAATCAAGGAAAACAATGGAGCTCGATGTAGTTTGTTAGAAAAATCCATCATTATGAGAAAGATGATATTTAAAATTTATTGTGATCTTGTTATATTCATGATAATGAATGAAAATTTTCATTGATCAATGTTTCTTCATAAAAACAAATAAAATGTTTACCCCAAGGTGACGCACATGAGATATTAAATCCATTATTTAGATTCTCTTAGATATTATTCTTTGATTTTTATAACTCAACTAATGACATTCTATAATGATTCATTAAAATAGGTGTGGCACCATGTATGAGTACAGTTGATAACTAAATTTAATGACTTCATGGGAGAATAAGAAACTCATTTAGAAAAACATAAAAAAATCTTATACAATAGGAATATCTATGATGTTTAGTTTCTCCCTTACCATATGAGATAACAATGCCTTATAAATAGGAATTAGGACCCATACAATGGACATGTTTTCCATTAAAATATTATTTTTATCATCCTGCTGATATAAAATAATTGGTTGATCTGGAATATTGAACTCGACTTCCATTCCTTTAAAATTTATGTGGGATTTATCTAAAAAATCCATTCAAAAAATTACATCAAATTCAACTAGATAGAGAATAATGATGTTTTTAGGAAACACATTCTCACAATCATCAATTCTATAAGAGTCATATACTTGAGATGAGATCATTATACCATTAGATATTTTCACTACTAATTCATCATTTAATCATTGAGTTAGTATTATGGTAATCATTGATAATTCTTATGATGTAAAGGATTTAAAATATCTATAGTCAAATACAACATTGGAAATTCTAGATTGGATGGTAAGTGTACCATTAACAACTTCATAATTATTCTATAAATCATTAATAGTGATCACATTATATTTCCCTTTTTGACTAGAATAAATTGGCCATTGACATAAATCATCATCATTAACCATCTAGTTTGAGTATTTCTTAACATAATACCCATACTACTTGCATTTTTAACACTAGAGTATGGGTGGGGAGTTATTTGGAGTGTTCTCTCTATACAAATCAATATATAACTTTTTCCCATCAGATCATTATTATATTTCCTAATGATCCTCATTTAAGTACGTAGAACATTTTTGTCCCCTTATGAATTTTTTCCCCATGTTTCATTCCACACATCTAGAATAAAAGAAAATATCACCATCTTATCATTGTGGTTTTTAGAAATTATTTTCAATTCCATATTATATTTTTTATTAAAAATAGGAGATGGATAAGTAAATATTATCTCCATTTCTACCAAAAAATAAAATAGAAATATTTATTTACTAATACTGAAGTATCTTATAGGTAACACTCTATAGAGACTTAAGTTTAAGTTGTTGGTGAATCGATCAAACTTACTTATTGATTGGATGATCATACCATAAACTTACCTCACATGTATTTTAATATTTTCCACATAGGTACTAATAGATTTTTTACCCTTCTACATTAACTAAATCAATTGATTCCCTATTTTATATAAATAGTATGAGGGAAATAATTAATGAAAACTAATATTGTGAACTAATCCAATTCAGTGGAGTAAATTTCTTCCCCTTTTCTCATATTCTTGATAAAATTCCACCATTTATCTAATTCACCTTTAAAATAATAATTTTCAAAAATAACATTTTCATTTTTTTAACATTGTAGAATTGAAAATATACTTTTACTCAAACTAATACATTTATTAGAATCTATTAGATCATAATATACACTAAAATATTAAAGCTGTTTCCTCATGAAGGACTCGCCATATTTTTTTTCCATATTTTCTTATTTGTAACATCATCATTATTCAAATAAATAGAGAATAGATTCATTTAAAAGAATTTTAAGAATAGAAAATATATTTTCATACTTAGTCCAATAAAATTTCATTTTTTATGAGGAAAATATTTTTATTTTTTTACATTAAACATTAACATGATTCATTTATTTTGGATTCATTAAGTAATACCAAAAGCATAGAGTGAGCAACAATAATCCTATTAAGAAAATAAAAAATAATAAAATATAACTTCTTATATTTATATATAAATACACATTATTACCATTATATAAAACCATAGTTTTATCCAATTTAATTCATGATCATTTCAAATACATTATGATATTATACTATACAAAGACTTATCCGCAAGGTTATCACTATAGATTTCTTATCCTAGTTTCCAAAGATAACTAATCTTATATCTGATAGAAACCATACTTATACATACATTTAATACATTTATATATATATCTTATTAGATGAATATTATTTACAAAATATAATGATCTATCCTAGAATTATATAGGTCCAAAATCATTGTAAACATGCATACATAATAAATTGGTTTATAAGTGAACAAAATCATTTTCCACTAAATTATTCATAACTATAATCCCTATTAGTCATATAATACTTAACACCTTTCTTCATAACATAGGAAAAAGATATATAATAATGGGTGGATCATATTCTTAGAAAGGGTAAACAATGGATATATCAAAATAACATAATCATAAATTTATAAAAATAAGTATATCATTTGAAAAAATTACCATGTATATAACATATCACAATCCTGAATCATGCAATAATTCTTGTTAGTTTGTGAGAAATGATTCATAATAGAATAAAATAACTTAAGAGATGAGTGGAAAATATTCCCATAAGAAATAATTTCAGTTAATACACATAGTCATATAAAATAAATTCCCTAATAGTAAAGGCTCATTGTGTTGACTAAAATAGTGGATTTGGTTCACTCCCAAAACTATTATAGAATTCATGTATCAATATTAAGGCTATCATAGTAGACATTTCCCCTTTATTAATTTGTTTCACTCCTCACTTTACTCCCCTTTATCTTATTCTATATCCATCACTACCCAATGCATTGGAGTGATATATATTCAAGATCCCACCCCTCACATAATGAAAATAAAATATATTTTTTCTCAACAATCATAAAAAAATCATCATATCATAAAAAATGAAATGAAAATGTGGCTCATAAAATATTTCATAATAGCTTATACCATGTAAAAGAAATGGTTTTCTGAAACATTAAATAATATTATTATATCATTTCTGTTTGGAAAAAATCATGTTTTATAACAATTTATTCATTTCATTATAGCATAGCCCATAAAAACGGATTTTATAAACTTTTCTTATCATAAAAATCATAAACCATATAGAGAATGTGTAAGTATTCTATAATTAGATCATATCCATATTAAAATATAAGTAATATTAATAGATGTCATAGTAGATGTAAAATTCCATTAAAACATCACATGGGACATTTTCGTTGGAAAATACCATTTTTCTTTGAAATAAATTATTTAAAATATAAAAAAAATTCAAATATTAAGGACTTAATTTTATTCTAATATAAACATGAAAATATATAATTTTATCTTTAATTCATTTATTGGTCATGAAAACATGAAATTATACTCATATTTTATAAGTTAAAAGAAAACGGTTATTTCATAATTTAGAAAAAAAGTCAAAAGTACCACATTCAGAAAATTAAAATAAGATTCCTTTTAAATTTTTTTTAGGAATTGAAAAATGAGTAAAAATGAAATTAAACAACCAAAAGATACAATTAAAAACCTTCCTAAAAATATTTTTTTATTGAATTTATATGGAAGGAAAATGTTTTTCAATAAATGATGGAATGAAATATTATTTTCCCATTAAATAGTTTTCATTTAATGTAGCACATAAAGTGTGTAAAATGAAATGAAAAGATATATTATAATTACATTACAAAAGTATAATAAATGTAATGCATTTATTGAGAGTTATATCTTATTCTATCATCACATAAATCATAATCGTAAGAAATTAGGAAAAAAAATGAGGTTTTAACTAAAAACCGTTATCGTTTTGTTAACATTTGAAGAATGAGCTTTAATATTGAATAAAATAAAATGAAACTTTAAATTTAATTAAAATAAGTAGATTTAGGATATAAAATTTTAATGATTCTTTATATTCACTCCATATATGAGGATAAGTGCATAACATAACACATGTCCCAAAAAAGACAATTTGAGATGATAAACCCTTACCTTGGGTTTGACATCCTTAAAACATGTTCAAACCCCCGGTATAATAATTATATATTTATTATGCACCATTTATAGAACCATAATAAAAATATCATATCATATGTGATTTATTACTATCCTTTTATCACCCATATTTTAACTATTTTATAATAAAATCACTATTTTGGATGACCACTGCTTTGCCTTTCATGTTTTTTTAGGTTTGGTAGTTTTGGTCAATATACACTAATCATGGTTTAATCATTTAAAGAATATTAATCATGTCATAAATATCATATATATTCAATAAATATATAAATATATATTAATCCCTAAAATTTTATATCAAAAATGAATTACACCATTCATGGCTATGGTAGGTCATATGTACCGATTAATGTTGTTTTCACATATCAATGGTTGGAGAAAAAGAATGAAAAATAATAATAAACCTCTAAATAATTATTATTATATCATATATATATCACATATATTCATAAAATCAATTTTTATTTCCATTCTTATAATATAGAACTAAAAAATTAATCACATCCCTTCACTGAGGTTGTAGACCACATTAATTCATGAGAGATCTTATCATTTTCCAATGAATTTTAAGATAAGAAGTTAGATATGATATTATAATTTCAAAAGAATTTTTATTTCATAATTATAATATAAAAATAATCCCATTGTAATAAATATATAAAACATTTATGATGAAAAATTATTTGTATCGCTATATGGAGATGATAATCTATACATATGTATGAGCGATATATTTATATACCATTTTTTGAAATATAGTGTGGATACCATTGGGTTCAACGGAATAAAAAAATTTAATAATATTTACAATATTTATGTTATTATTTTATGATAATTATCACATATTTAAAGGATGTAGAAAAATAATTTATAAGAAAGTGATCGGTTAAAGAGATTACCTCTTCTATGAAAGAAGTACTTTAGATCTCATATTAAGGATCCAAGGTATGGTCTTTTGGTAATATAATCACCATAAGAATTTGTAGATGGATTTGTAAAAGATAATTTTTTAGGTTTTGGTTGATCTATAATCCTCAGTATGGTGTAAATAATTTAAATTATGGGTTACCTTTTATAAGTGAGGGGAGGGGCACTCTTTGAATTTCTAATAATAGTAAAATTATATAAATTCCTTGTCTTTCTAAATGATAAAAAATAGAGATTGGTTTGAATCTAATGTATTATTCGGTTTAAATCCCTTCTACCAAAAAAATTATAGGATTATGTTGTTTTTTAAACATCATCTTTTGGTTTCACCTATCTGTTAACCTTTTTTTAACATAATTGGAGTATCTTTTTTCAATATTAAAGGGTTATAATTTTATATATAAAGGTAAAATTGGATAAAAAATGTCCAAGGGATTAAATTATGGACCATATCTTATCCACTATGTCCTTTTTAAATATTCTTATGAATTATAAATAATCTAATAGAATATTATTTTCATAAAATATCTTTAAATTCATTTTAAAACTATTAATTTTTCTTTCAATAAGTACACAAATAAAATGATGGTATTAAAATACAATCCATTAATGTGTAATTAATATGTGATATTAATTTATAAATTTTTGTATCACTTTAACTCACTATAATTATATTAAATTTAATATTTTACAAATAATTTATTTTATTTCTTTATAGGTTGAAGAAATATTGTGTCAGCATTGTGTAAGAATTAAAATTAATTATATAATCAGTAAAAATTGTAAAGAAATTTTCATCCCAAAAAATTTCATTATTCTAAAAGTAGCTTTTAATATTCACTCACAACATTATTTTTTCTCTATTGAAAAAATAAGACATATTTAAATGTAAGAGAATCAAATTTTATTTTTTTCTTTTTCTTACGTATTATATAGTTCATTTTCTTGGACACTTATCCCTAAAAAACTTAATTTCCAGACTAAGGTGATATTTATCAATTTTAATTATTCCAATAAGAAAGAAGATGAAAACGGGTGATGTTTGCTTTCTGTACTTTTCATTTATTTTAATAAATGGTTAGAGGTTTTCCCTCTGACTGCACTTTTCTAATAAGATGAAGATTGGTGATCTTGAAATTTAGTTTTAACCTATGTTATCCTAATTTACTCGTTACTGAGGTGGTAAATTTTACCAATTTTTGTTTTTGAGATTTTTAAAAATAAAAGTGAAATATTTACCAAATTTGTACCTTTTAATTATAAATATGGAATCAATTTATCATAATTAAATTTTTATATATTTCAGAAATTAATTATAATATATATGGAAAACACATAATAAAGATCATATTTTAGAACATATATTTTTATGTATAATACTTGATTTATTCTTATCCCATGCCTATAAGTAAAATTTGGTGAATGCTATAAAATTAGATTTATTATATTATATATTAATTTCATTAAAATCATTCTCTGATAATTATTAATTTAATTTATTATGCTGAAAACATATTTCTTAAATAAACATATTTTTTGAAAAACTTCTTCTTTATTTTCAAATGTTTTATATAATCACTTCAATATTATTTGGTAACCAGAGAATTTATTTTATACATTTTTAAAAAATATGTTTGAAATAATTTAATTATCCATATTCAAAGACTCTGATCCAACATCTATGCGATAACTATCATATTAAATAATAAAATTTTAATAGTATATTGTGGTTTCTTTAAAGTTGGTATTATGTGTTACAAAATATATTAAGAGAAAATAATTTATGGGGAACTATATAATAAAATAACATTATGTTACAATAAATAATCCAGATAAAGAATAAATTTTTTATTACTGTAACATACCCTTAGTAGTATCAATATTTTTTCATATATGAAAAATACCATTAAAAGTTCCCTGAATCATTTCTTCAGAAAAATACCTTTTTCATTTTGAAGTAACAAATTTAAAATATTATAACTAAATAGATTATAACGTAGGAAATTTTATTTTAAATTAGTCATTGAATCATATAAATTAAAATCAAAAAAAATTATTTCCATCACTATGGGAAAATCCCTTCATGTTGTGTCCAATAAAATAAATATCTCATTCAAAATTTTGGTAAACAAATTTTTATTGGAAAACAATTGAAATGTTAATTTTAAACCATTTTATAGAAATTAAAAAATGGGTATAAATGGAATTCATAAATATTTATATAATAGTAAAAATACTCTTCATAACATTTTAATAAAAATATAGATATGGAATACAAACTAATAGAAAAAGATCTTCAAAATTATTATTATTTAAAGTAAATATCTTACATAGAAATTGGTTATTCTTAATCCAAAAGGGGTGAAATGGAAATTTAAATTTTAAACACAAATCATAAATATATTATAATAAAATATATGGGGTTTTATATTTTAGAATCATATAAATTTACCAAAGTAAACGGGAATATTAACAATCTTGGAATAAAAAATGATTGTATAAGATATTCCCTAAAATTGGTTTGAATTTCCTCATAACTACTTTTAAAATATTGTATAATAGATTTATTTATATTATAATCCCATTAAATAGTCATATACAGACATATAGTATCATATATGTTCTAATTATAAGATTCCAACAACGGTTTTTTAATAATTCTTTATTAAATTGTCATTTCTGAGTGATAATTGTTTTATATTACATGCATGTTTTGGTTTGGTGGTTTCATCCCATGAATCTTAATCATGAAAAAATAATCAACAAAATATTATTTGTGACATATATATAATGTATATTTTTTATTAATATATTTATAATCTTTATTGAAAGAAATAAATAAAAATTTGACCTCATCGTTTTGTGAAGGTGGTAGTCTACATATACAGACAAGTGAAATTTAATTTTTTAACAAATTGAAGAGTATAAAAAGAAAATTATATATTTTATAACTGAAATAATAATTATTCCATATATATCATATAGACCCATAATTTTGATCATTATAAACATCTACAAAAAATTATGATTAAAAACAAATTTCACCACTACATGGAGACAACAATCCCAACATACACATGACTGAGGTTTTTATGTTCTGTAAGTTGGAAAAGAGGTGTAAAATGGTGGTACCATAATGATAATAACATCTCAATAAAATAATTTTACTTTATTAATTATTTTACTATGGTTACTAGAGATTTAGAGGAAGTATATTAAGAAATAAACATGAAAGAGCCGGTAATTATTTTTTGAGTTTCCTTCTTTGTATTATAAGATATGCCTCAAAATGTTGGACATAAATGAAGACCAGGGGATCTATGGTGAAGGTAAATAGTCTAAGAATGAATTAGATTGTGTATTGGATTATATATAACACTCAAATTTTGTAAATAATAGATGATAAAAGGTTCCCATTAATAACTGAGTAAAATTATACACATAGAATAACATAAAATTGTAAATTCTATTTACATTATAATCTTGTAATGTATTTCCATGAAACAACTTAATTTTGAATAAGGACTGATAGGTTTTATATTGTCTCAAAAAATAAAATTTTGCAAATTTCTTTGTACAATTTAAGCCTTATCTCCATATTAAACCACTTTTGACACATTTTAACATTAACCTTGATAACACAAGTTTTACCATGATATAGGACAAGTTCTTTTTTTAGAGTGATTTTAATATTTTACAACATGGTTTTTTTCAAGTTTTAACTCTTTTATTAAGGTGAAAAATCTTTTCCATGATTACTATTCATAATAGACAAAAACTAAATCTACACTTTTAAATTTTTGTAAATATGTTGATTATAAATATGAAATCAATTTTAAAGGATTCAAATTCTATATTTAGAATGACTTAATTATGAAATAAAACAATAATAAACGATTAAAAAGTTATTTCATAAAAATACATTTTGATATAAATATTTTTACAATAATGTCAAGTGTAATATTTATACAAAGAGTATAACTTGAATTATTATTAATAAAAAATATTTTATTATAAATAAAATATAAATCCAAATGGAGTTTTTAAGACACAAGAAAATAAATGACAGTTTTCCTTAATAATTAGTATTTAAAATATTCACATAAAAATAAACTTTTTTGGAAAATTTCCAAAATAGTATCAACATAAGATAATATTAATATAATGACATAATAATGACAAAATTTTTATAGAATTAAATTTCTAAAAGTTTTAAAAATTACTTATAATATCATTACATCAAATGTAATAAAACCCATTTTTGTAGAAAACATTATTTTGAATCATTAAACGGAATTACTAAAAATTGAGTACTTAATTACTACAAATTAATCGAATTTTTTTTAAATACATCCTTCATACATATTTTTAATAATTTGTTAAATGCTACTCATGCCTTCTAATCCAATGGTTAGGTGATATTTATCACATTAAATAAACATATTTAAAAAGTATTTCATGGTTCTCTTAAACTAAGAGTTTCATGTAAATCAATATATCTAATAAATAAAATTTATTTCATGAAAAATATATCATAAAGTATATAAGAGTTACATTATATCCTCTTATAATAATTACACCCTCAAAATTACATCTCACTGATAAAAACAACTTATGATACATTATCCTTACCTCATCCTATGTTTCCCACATAGCTTTCTGAAATTTATGGTTTCTCTATAGAACATTTAATAGATGAGTGGTATTTTTCCACATTAATTTCTCTCTATAATATACATTCTCAATTTTATATTCCTCATATTATTGATATTTCCCCCATGGTATAATGAATATGTTCATTGATGATAAGGACCCGTTATTTTTTTCCTTAGAATCAACACATGGAACACATCATGAACTTTAAAGAGATTCCATTTATGTGACAAGATATAATCTACCATCCAAATATGAATAATAATTTATGAGTTATAGATTTATCTTGGGATCTTCATCCCCATATTTTCAGTTCTCACAACCAAATTCAATAGATATATTTATGGGAATAATTTATCCAAGACTTATAATTCTAGAGCCCACTAATGATCTTAATATTAATTTTTTTATTAATAACTAGATTTTATATTGTATTTTTAATTGTATCTATTCTTATCTACCATTTTCTATACTAGATCAGGTCTTAATATATTTCATTCCCCAAATTTATCCCTATCATTATAATTAAATACTTCCAATAATATATGGATTCATAAGGATCCATCTAAATACTCAATTAAATGAAATTATTGTTATAAAAATACACCAATGGTATGTGTTTATATGATCCACCTTTTTAATTCATTGATAAATAATTCAACATGTCTTATTGTGTTTTAATGGTTCTCTCATAATGATAATTTTTCAATGAATGTTAATAACTACATTAACTCAACTCTAGATCTAAAGTCTACTGAATACTTCCCCAAAACGTCATGGTTAATTTATAATCCCTATCAAATACAATTGGGTTGTGTCATTCATGTGGTCTAAAAACTTCTATATTTTAAATCAATATAAGTTGATTTAGAGATAAATCTTCCTCAATATAAATTAAATTCATTGATTTCCTTTAGTTATTGTCTGTAAACCAAATAGAATTATTCCCATTAGTGGTTTTGGGTATTCAGATGATAAAATCCATGGTAGTATTTTCCCATTTACATTCATTAATGGGTAATGGTTCAATAATCCCCTTATATGTCTATCTCTCACCACTGACTTTCAAAAACTCCAGGAATCATGAAATATAAACTATAATTATCCCTTTTATGTAATCATAATGGAAACACTATTTAAAATATATATACAACTTCATACTTCCAAGAAGATAAGATAATGATAAATTATGATCCAAAAAACATATTCATGTATGATATAGATAACTAAGATACTTGGTTACTAAATATTACCATTATAGAATGATCATGGCTGAACTCAGGAAGATTATTCGCTTTATTTTATAATTTCTCATTTTACTTTTGTACCATATTAATTATTCCATGGATGGATGGTTGAATATTCATTTGATACTGATTAGTTCTATTCCCTTTCTTCATAATTATAAGTTATAACATCCACAAATATATAAATATTTTATCTATTTCAATCCTAATCATTGAAAAATACCATCTCCTTTCAATGTTAGTTTACTATCCATCATGTTCACCTTCCTGTGGTGGTAATGTATTGGGGAATCATAATATTTGATCAAATACAACCATATTATTTGGGTCATATTCAACTCATTATATATAAATAAATAGTTAAATCATTAATGATCAGTATATATATAACACATTTCATCATACAGGTAATTCATTCATGTCATTAATGTAAAAAATATTATCACTATTTACAAAACATGATTTGGGTAATTCTACTCATGAATTTTTGTTTGTAGATTGGTATAAGCTACACTATATCCTTATTCATGAGGAATAATCTATGTATCTTCATTGATATGTTACTAAATAACACAAAACCTTATCTAATGTAGAGGAACATATGCATAGGAGCACAGGACATTCTTCTTTCTAGTTGTTTGAAATTATCCTCACATTTATCTCCCTACATAATCTTATCTTGTTTCTAGTTCAATATGTTTAGTGGACTTGATAGAAATGAGAAATATTTCAAAATATATATAGAGTGAATTGTAAAACCAAGTGAACTACATATATCATTTATCATGGATAGTTTATTCCACTATTCCATAACTTTATCCTTTTATGCATACACTAATATACCCTCACATGAAATAATATGATCAATGGATGAGACTTTTTTTTAAAATCACATTTATTAAATTTGGAATATAGATTCTACATCCCTAGGGTATTCAAGTAAATCCTCAAATTCTCTTCATGTTCTACATTACTCATTTAATATTTTATAATTTCATAATTAAATAATAACACAATCCTATCAAGGTGATCTCTAAAGACTCTATTTAATAAATCCATGAAGATAACAGGACCACTAGTAAGTGCAAAAAAACAAATAGTAAAGTTATAATTACTATACCTTTTAAGGATGGATGTATATGACATATCCCCATTCTTGACACTTAATTTATGATAATTTTATTGAAGATAAATAGTGGAATAATATAGGGATCATCTTTATATATCAAACATATCTTAATTACTTGGTAGAGGATAAATTTTCTTAATAGTGATATTGTTATGTTCTTGATTATCAAGGCAAAGACACATTGTTTGATCATTCTTATTAACAAAAAGTATAGGTTCATCTGATGGTGAAGCACTATGCTAAATTGATATGTCATCTATACTCTGCTATATATGCATTTTAATTTCCTAAAACTCAATCGGGGTTATTCAATATGGTGTATGTGAAATAGGTGTAGAACTATGTAATAGTTCTATTGAAAAATTAACTTCAAGTTTAGAGGGAATACTAGGAGAGTACTTGGAAAATAAATCTTTGTATTCCCAAAAAATATGTAAATTTTCATTATTGAGTTTCTTTCTAGCCATTGGAGAATAATATTTCTTTTGAATAGGTAGTAAAACTCATATGATGGAAGTAATTTCCATGGGGAGTTCTAATTCATCCTCACACATATTGTAACACCCCAAGATTTTATGAAAAATATTATTTTAATATCATTGATGTCTTGTGTTGCACGCTACACCAATGTTAGCTTATACTATATGCAACACCGTATTATCATTCAGTATATGCAACACTATTCTAGGCTCGTGTTGCACACAATTTCAAGTTCGTTTTGTGGAAATTATTCTATGCAAAATTAAATATAGATTTTGTTTAATGTATAAATGAAATAAGTTTTGATTATGTTATACGCAACACCAAACGGAGATTTCACTACACGCATCCATGACTTGGCTTGCATTACACGCAATCAAGACCTTCCTTGATAGTGTTTGTAGTAGGCAATACCGAGTTTCACTAAACGGGATATTATTATAATATTATTATGAACTAGCCATTATGAATAGTAATACCAAATTTTTGAAATTTTATACATTTTATCTTTCAAAATGGACTTCATTTTTGGATTCGGAATATGGAAATTAGCCTAGGGTGAATTTTTGGAATTTTTCTGAAAACATTCAATTTTTCATGAATAGTGAAAATACTCGGTTACTATTTAAAAACCAACTTTTTATTTAAATATTTATTTATTTTATTTAAATTTATTTTAGGTGAAAATTGATACATAATACCTATATAAGTTCAATGTAATTCATTGGAGTAATTTTATAATAATTTTATATATATAAAGATTTTATTGAACTTTTCACCGTCTTTTACCTACCTCCTAGGAGAATTTGAAAATTTACATAAAACTTAAATTAACCGCTTATGTGAGTGTAATTACGAAAATATGAGAGACACGGTTAATTTCAAGGAGTAAAATTTGGTTCAATAAGAGAAAACTAATTTTTGTGAATATTAACTTTTTACTTTTATTTACCACGGTTAAAAGTAAATAGCGTAATTAAGGGTAAAAATGATATTATTATTATCCTAACACAAGTTCTAATTACATTGGATAAGTATAATTAGACCAAAAACAACGTTAGGAATATAATATTATCATTTAGGTACACTTGGATTAGATTAGGACATTTATTATTATTTAATTTAAAGAAGAGTTAAAAGAGTTAAAATCAAAGTTTAATAACTAAAACATTTCTAATATTGGGTTCTACATAAGATAAATTCGACTATAAATATTAATTATAAATATAAAAATATTTCATACATAATGGTATTTTATTTATAATTTTTATACATTAAATAATTTAATTTATTTATGACACAATGATGATGCAGTAATTACCTTATTAATGAAATGTTAACATAATTGATGTTATAAATACCCAAATAAATGTAATTTGAGACTTTTTATGAATTATACTAATTTTATAGATTAATATGACATGTTATAATTGATTTAATTAATTTTTTTGAACTAATCATGTTGTTACTATTTTTAGAAAAATCAATTACTAAATAGTGTCAAAATTGACATAAAATAGTTTTTAACACAAATATTATATTATTAATTGTTATTCTATTCCTAAATATCTAAGGTTCAGCCAAATGACTTATATAAGTTATATATATTAATAATTAACCACTTGGAATTCATTTGGCTTGTTATAGTAATTTTATTTACCATATAGTGTAATAAAATAAGAAGACATGGTAAAAGTTAAATTATTTAACTTAGAGTTAAATCTAAATGATAAGGTTAAAATAGTAACCTAGACTTGTCTAAAACATATTGGTTGAGAGGAGTTATACCCATACCCACTTTAGATTAGAAATAAATCAATTTTTTTCTATTATAAACCGAATATGACTTTATTATAAAATAATATTTTAAGTTTTACAAATGTGCCCCTCTCCTCCCTTATAAAAAGGGAACCCCTTCCCTCTTCTCTACAGAACATTTTGAGCCTTGAAGCTCAGCCAAACCCTGCCAATTCCTCTTCTCAAACTCTCTATTTATATCATAGAGGTTTTGGTCTTCTCAAATGACCAACTCTATTTCCCTAAGAAGAAGTTTAAAGGAGGTTTGTCAAGGAAGTGGTAATCTCTTCTACCGGCTCTTTCAAGTTTCATTCTTCTTCTACTTCCTATTCTTTATTTGTTTCATTATAAAGTAATAAAATAAGTATTAACTATATACTTATATGTTATTATAAATATGAAACAACCCTATTTCACCTTATATCCATCCTACAGAAAACGAAATCACCGCGCGTGTGTACGTACGGAATACCGTCTCCACGTCGTGGTGTAATCAGTTTTTCCACCACCACCTTACTTGGATGGGTATAATGGTGTAAAGAATAAATATATATGATTATTATAACATCATACTGATTCTAAGATATTATATCATCCACTCCAATTCCATTCAATAAATATGGGAAAGATATCATCGCCCGGGCGTACGTACGGATTACCGTCACCACGACGCGATGAGATTCATTTTCCATGTTAACAATTCAAGAACTATTATAAGGTATATATAATAAGTAATCATGAAATATATGACATAATAATTCTACTTGATTTATGTATATATATATATATATATATATGTATTTCATCTACTTAATTCCATTCAATTCAATAATGAAACAAAAACAAAGTTCATGCGTACGTACGGCCTACCGTCTCCTTGAACAGTGTATTTCTTTCCCTTAATCAATCTATTATATATATGTATATTCTGAATATATATTATATATAAATCATGTTTTATATTCTGGAATTAATTGATCATGATCTAAGTAATCAAATTAATAATTACAAGTTAAAAAATGGATGATAAATGAAACGATTTTACCCAAAACGCTTCTTTAATGTAGAATTGACAAATGAAAGGATAATATAAAGTTGTAAGTGAATCATATATGATATCATAAATATTATTATGGTTATTTTAGAAGTTAATTATATGTTTAAACCCACTCTACAGGATTCTCGGACACATATGGAAGAAATTGGCATAAGGTAATGGATAATTTTGCAAATCTCATTTTTATGTGAGATTTCTTATACGTAAGTATTTACTAGGGTTATTATTATCATTCTTGTCCATGTTTTCTAAAAATGTTTTAATTTATGTTTAATGTTCTTTTTACCCATTTTTTACTTTTACCACATGTTATGGAAGGAAATATTTCTTTTTTTACCATATGAGGAACTTTTTGACTTTTCTGACAAAAGTACGAGAGGAATTTTTTTTTAACTTATACGGCATGAATGGATTTTTACAGTTTCATATCGCCTAATTTTCAAGAAGCTTCTTCTACAATTTTTCGTGGTTATTTTCAATAAAATACCTTTTTAAAAAAATGTGTTGCATTTTGTGAAAATAAAATGATTTTTAAGAGAAATGATATTTTCCTCAAGAATTCATTTCAAGTGTTTTGTCAAAACTATTTTACATCTAAGATGAAATTATTTCATATGTGTATGTTTCAAGTATAATGTCTCTATGATTTACATGGTTTCAATTTTCTTATGATTAAATTATATCCATTTGTTTTATATGGATTATGTTATGATGGGATGACGTTTATGAAACCCATTTTATTCTGTGGGTTATGATGAATGATTTATGTTTATTTTGTAGCACAAGTAAGAATGATTTAATTATGAAATGGGTGGGACCTATATGTCCCTCCAATGGATTGGGTAAAGATTTATATCTCATGAGATAGACATGGCTGGAATGGAAAGTTAATCTGGTTCAGTGATACAAGACTAGAATGACGAGTGAACTCGATTCAGCAAGGGACTTTGTCCACTAAGATGGTCTTGGCAGCAATGCCTTGGCTACTATGGAAATCATATCATGTGTTTAATGTTTTTCCACAATTACAAGTTTTATTTCCAAGCTATTTTATCATGATTGATGTTCCTTTATGATCTATTCCTTACGCACTACCAAAATTTATTTCACAACTCAAGATTTTGATGTTTAAACTTTATGTTCATGTTTTGAAGTTCAAATGTATATGGTTTGTTTTATTTTCTCCATGATTACCCTTACTGAGAATTTAAGCTCACCCTTTATATGTTTTATTTTCCCCTAGATATAAAGAAAGGTTTTAGGTAAGAAAAAAAGGGGAAGATCTTTATGGGAGATGTTGAAGATCTTTCACAAAGATTAGAATATTATGTTTCAAGTTTCCAAAGACACTAAACTATTACGGTCCTTTGGTGTCTGTTTTTGTTATGTATTAAGTATTATATAAAAGTAATGTAATGTCTATGTACGTCAGGTTATGGGTCTCTATAGTTGGTATCAGAGGAAAGGTTTAGTTAACCTTTGGAAACTAGGATGCGAGAACTTTAGTGAGATCCCTAGAGATATTTCTAAGGTATATCTAGTGATGTCCCTAAGGTTAAGTATAAGTATAGGTTATATTCCTATAATAATGGTAACGATCTTTGAATTTAACCTAAGATGTTAGATATTGAAGGTACTCTACCTTGATTATGATTTTTGCCTCTCACACTATTCTTTTTGGGTTTTAAAAAATGACTGGAAATAGGAAGATTCACGATAATGGAGGTTATTATGGACAATGGAATGATATTCTTCATGAGAAACCAAATGAAATGGGATTTGTAAGTTCAAACATTGTTATTATGCCTAATCAGAAATCTCATAATATGATCAATAATCTCAAATTTGGTAAGTTTCCTGACTCGGCTAATAAGAGAGATATGGAGTTTCATGATGATCATAGAGGAAAGAAAGTTAAATTTCCCTCATGTAAATCATGTGGGAAGAGGCATCAAGGAGAATGTTTCAAAGGAACTGGAAGATGCTTTGGGTGTGGAAAAGAAGGACACGAAGCCAGTAATTGTAAACGAAAAGGTTCAGTTAACACTATAGATAGGGATAATGGTATTGCTAAGACATCAACAATGGTTAAATGTTTTAAATGTGGAATGTATGGGCATTATGCAAACCAATTCCCTAAGGGAAAGTCTCATGAAGAGAATCAACATTGTTGTATGGGTAGTATTTATGTTGATGATGATAAAGAGACTACAAATGATATGTGAGATGAAATAATTTTTTATGCTCGTTCAATGGTTTAAGAAGGTAGTGGAATGATTTTATGTTTATCAAGAGTAATGTTGTGTAGGTCATGGTACTATGCAATAAAGACACATCTATGGATTGTTACACTATTGTTTTTACTAAAGTATTTGAAAGTATATATTGAATGGTACTGGTAACCATGAAAGGTTATTCATATATTTTTGGAAATAATATGATATGCACATAATGAAAGGATAAAGAAATAATGAAATGATTGATAGTATTAATGAGCTCATGACTGATATAAGGACAAAGTGATATCATGGTTTGATTATAGAGAAATTTTGGGATTTTGGGATGAGGAAAGAGTTATCTTTTGACAGCATTCATGTTTTTACTAAGGTTCTATGGTAATTCATGTTTCAAAAGAATACATGATTAAGGTATTCACATGTTTGGAATATGACCAACAAGATATATCTTATGATATATGGGGGATAAATGATGGTATTCACATGCTTTTTATGTGACCTTCATGTAATCATTTTCTTTATACTATGAGATTGGACAGATGTATTTTGGATAAGCCTAAAGATTGGAATGGATTATGTTGGACATCAGATAGTATTATTTAAGGATAGAACATGTTTTTTGATATTATTTCTGGAATGTTATAATAGTATTGTTTTAGAAAAAGGACAACCCATAGGACGAGCGACAACCCATCGTGTCGGAAAAGGCTGTGGGAATCGAACCCACAACTAAAGTGCGACAGACCTTTATCGCCTACCACTGTCCTACAGGAAGTCCCTGGTTGGTAGAAACTACTTTTATTTTATTAAGTGGTATGATAGATGGAGTATAAGTCCATTTTAGGAACCGTATACAACTAATCTCACCATAGATGGACTTATGTATATAACTTTTGCTAACCTTATGTTTGAGATAGATGGAATGACCTATCATTCTATCGCATGTTCTTCTAACACTTCACGGAAGATAAATTCAACTTCATTTCTTTAAGAGATGAAGTGGAAATTGTTCAAGGCACAAACAACAGTGATATTGTACCAAAATCAAGTATGTATTTCTTTTATTTCAAAATTTTCAACTTTAGGGAAATGATATTGAAAACCAAAAATGTTGTCCTAGTGCTTTTATATATGATGAATCATATGGTACCTTAGATCATCAAAATTTTATGTATTTTTTATTGTTGACTTTTTTATAGCCATGTTCTCTACCACTCTCCATCAGAACTTGATGGTTAGATTTCTCTTCCATATCCATATTTTCATCTATATTATCCTATTTGGAAACCCACTGATGAGTTAATTTGTATAACTGTTATGTTTCATACTTCACTTTTTAAAATTAAGTTTTAGTGTTCCTTTTTACGATGTGGGTTTCTATGAAAGAAACTTTCAAGTACCAAACCATTTATAACCCAGAGGAATTTTGAGGGCGAAATTCATTTTAAGGGGGGTAGAATGTAACACCCTGAGATTTTATGAAAAATATTCTTTTAATTTCATTGATGTCTTGTGTTGTACGCTACACCAATGTTAGCTTGTACTGTACGCAACACTGTATTAGCTTCTAGTATACACAACACTATTCTTGGCTCGTGTTATACACAATTTCAAGTTTGTTTTGTGGAAATTATTCTACACAACATTAAGTATGGATTTTGTTTAATGTAAAAATGAAATATGTTTTGATTATGTTATACGCAACACCAAACAGATATTTCACTACATGCAGCCTGGAATTGGCTTGACTTACATGCAATCAAGACCCTCCTTGATAGCGTGTGTAGTATGCAATACCGAGTTTCACTAAACGAGATATTATTATAATATTATTATGAACTAGCTGTTATGAATAGTAATACCAACTTTCTTAAATTTTATAAATTTTATCATTCAAAATGGACTTCATTTTTGGATTTGGAATATCGAAATTAGCCTAGGGTGAATTTTTGGTATTTTTCTGAAAACTTTCAATTTTTGATGAACAGTAAAATCACTGGGTTACTATTTAAAAACCGAATTTTTATTTAAATAATTATTTATTTTATTTAAATTTATTTTAGGTGAAAATTGATACATAATACCTATATACGTTCAATGTAATTCATTGAAGTCATTTTATAATAATTTTAGATATATAAAAATTGTATTGAACTTTTCACCGTCTTTTACCTAGCTCCTAGGAGAATTTGAAAATTTACAGAAAACATAATTTTACCGCTTCTGTGAGTGGTATTTCAAAAATCCAAGAGACAAGGTTAATATCAAGGAGTAAAATTTGGTTCAATAAGATAAAAATAATTTTTGGTGAATAGTAACTTTTTACTTTTACTTACCATGGTTAAAAGTAAATAGGGTAATTAAGGGTAAAAATGATATTATTATTACCCTAAAACATGTTCTAATTATATTGGATAAGTATAATTCGACTGAAAACAACCTTAGGAATATAATATTATCATTTAGGTCCAGTTGGATTAGATTAGGACATTTATTTTTATTTAATTCAAAGAAGAGTTAAAAGAGTTAAAATCAAAGTTTAATAACTAAAACATTTTTAATATAAGGTTATACATAAGATAAATTCGACTATAAATATTCATTAGAAATATATAAATATTTCCTAAATATTTGTATTTTATTTACAATTTTTTGAAATTAAATAATTTAATTTATTTATGACACAATGATGATGTAGTAATTACCTTATTAATGAAATATTAACATAATTGATGTTATGAATACCTAAATAATTGTAATTTGAGACTTTTTATGAATTAAAATAATTTTCTAGGTTAATATGACATGTTAATATTGATTCAATTAATTGTTTTTAAACTAATCATGCTTTTATGATTTTCACAAAAATCAATTACTAAATAGTGTCAAAATTGACGTAAAATAGTTTTTCAAACAAATATTATATTATTAATTGTTATTCTATTCCTAAAAATATAATTTTTGGCCAAATGACTTATATAAAGTTATATATATTAATAATGAACCACTTGGTGTTCGTTTGGCTTGTTATAGTAAGTCTTTTAACCATATAGTGTAAGAAAACAAGAAGACGTGGTAAAAGTTAAATTATTTAACTTAGAGTTAAATCTAAATGATAAGGCTAAAATAGTAACCTAAACTTGTCTAAAACCTATTGGTTGAGATTATTTAGACCCATACCCACTTTAGCTTCGAAATAAATCAATTTTGTGCTATTATAAACCGAATATGACTTTATTATAAAATAATATTTTAAGTTTTTTCTAAGGTGCCCCTCTCCTCCCTTATAAAAAGGGAACCCCTTCCCTCTTCTCTTAACACCCTTTTGAGCCTTGAAGATCAGCCAACCCCTGCCAACTCCTCTTCTCAATCCCTATAGTAATATCATAGAGGTTATGGTATTCTCAAAAGACCAACTCTAGTTCCCTAAGATTAAGTTTAAAGAAGGTGCGTCGAGGAAGAGGTAATCTCTTCTACTGACTCTTTCAAGTTTCTTTCTTATTCTACTTCCTCTTCTTTAGTTGTTTCATTATAAAGTAATAAAATAGTATTAATTATATACTTATATGTTATTATAAATATTAAAAAACCCTATTTCACCTTATATCCATCCTACAGAAAACAAAATCACAGCGCGTGCGTACGTGTGGAATACCATCTCCACGCCGTGGTGTAATCAGTTTTTCCACCACCACCTTACTTAGATGGGTATAGTGGTGTAAAGAATAACTATATATGATTATTATAACATCATATTGATTCTAATATATTATATCATCCACTCCAATTCCATTCAATAAATATGGGAATGATATCACCGCTCGTGCATACGTACGGATTACCGTCTTTACGAAGCGATGAGATTCATTTTCCATGTTAACAATTCAATAATGATTATAAAGTATATATAATAAGTAATCATGAAATATTTGAAATAATAATGCTACTGGATTTATGTATATATATATATATGTATGTCATCTACTTAATTCTGTTCAATTCAATAAGGAAATGAAAATAGCGTTCATGCGTACGTACGGCCTACCGTCTCCTTGAACGGTGTATTTCTTTCCATTCATTGATCTATTATATATATGTATATTCTGAATATATATTAATAATAAATCATGTTTTATATTTTTTAATTAATTAATAATGATAAAATTAATCATATTAATAATTAAAAGTCAAAACACGGATGATAAATGAAACGATTTTACCCAAAACATTTCTTTAACATAGAATTAACAAATGAACGGATAATATAAAGCCATAAGTGAGTCATATATGATATAATAAATATTATTATGGTTATGTTACAAGTTAATAATACATTTAAACCCACTATATAGGAGTCTCAGACACATACAGAATAAATTGGACATAAGGTAAGGGATAATTTTGCAAATCTCACTTTTTGACTTTTCGACAAAAGTACGAGGAGAATGTTTTTTTTAACTTATACGGCATGAACGGATTTTTATAGCTTCATATTGCCTAATTTTTAAGAATATTACTCTAAAGGTTTTAATGGTTATTTTAAATAAAATCCTTTTATTTTAAAATTATGTGGAATTTTGTGAAAAGAAAATGATTTTTAAGAAAAATGGTTATTTTCCTCAAGAATTCATTTCAAGTGTTTTGTCAAAACTTTTTTACATCTAAGATGAAATTATTTCATATGTGTATGTTTCAAATATAATGTCTCTATGATTTACATGCTTTAAATTTTATTATGATGAAATGATATCCATTTGTTTTATATGGATTCTGTTATGATGGGATGATGTCTATGAAACCCATTTTATTATTTGGGTTATGATGAATGATTTATGTTTATTTTGCGGCACAAGTAAGAATGATTTAATTATGAGATGGTTGGGACCTATAGCTCCCTCAAATGCATTGGGTAAAGATTTATATCTCATGAGATAGACATGGCTGGAATGGAAAGTTAATCTGGTTCAGTGATACAGGACTGGAATGAGGAGTGAACTCGGTTCAGCAAGGGAATTTGTCCAGTAAGATGGTCATGGTAGCAATGCCTTGGATACTATGGAAATCATATCATGTGCTTAATGTTTTTCCACAATTACAAGTTTTATTTCCAAGATATTTTATCATGATTTATTTTTCTTTATGATCTATTTCTTACGTACCGCTAATATTTATTTCACAACTCAATATTTTGATGTTTAAACTTTATGTTCATGTTTTGAAGTTCAAATGTATATGGTTTGTTTTATTTTCTCCATGTTTACCCTTAATGAGAATTTGAGCTCACCCTTTATATTTTTTCTTTTCCCCCAGATATAAAGAAATTTTGTAGGTAAGAAAAAAAAGGGAAGATCTTTATGGGAGATGTTGAAGATCTTTCACCAAGATTTGAAGATTATGTTCTAAGTTTCCAAAGACAGTAAACAATTACGGTCCTTTGGTGTCTATTTTTGTTATGTATTAAGTATTCTGTAAAAGTAATTTAATGTATATGTACGTCAGGCTATGGGTCTCTATAGTTGGTTTTAGAGGAAAGGTTTAGTTAACCTTTGGAAACTAGGATGCGAGAACTTTAGTGAGATCCCTAGAGATATTTCTAAGGTATGTCTAGGGATCTCCCTAAGGTTAAGTATAAGTATATGTTATATTCCTAGAATTATGGTAATGATCTTAGATTTTAACCTAAGATGTTAGATATTGAAGTTAATCCACCTTGATTATGATTTTTTCCTCTCATACTATTCTTTTTGGGTTTTAGAAAATGGGTGGAAATAGTAAGATTCACAATAATGGAGGATATTATGGACAATGGAATGATATTCTTCATGAGAAACCAAATGAAACGGTATTTGGAAGTTCAAACATCATTGTTATGCCTAATCATCAATTTCATAATATGATCAATAATCTCAACTTTGGTAAGTTTCCTGACTCGGCTAATAAGAGAGAGATGGAGTTTCATGATGATCATAGTGGAAAGAAAGTTAAATTTCCCTTATGTAAATCATGTGGGAAGAGGCATCAAGGAGAATGTTTCAGAGGAACTGGAAGATGCTTTGGGTGTGGAAAAGAAGGACATAAAGTCAGTAATTGTAAAGTAAAAGGTTCAGTTAACACCATGGAAAAGGATAATGGTATTGCTAAGACATCAACAATGGTTAAATGTTTTAAATGTGGAATGTATGGGCATTATGCAAAAAAAATTCCCTAAGGGAAAGTCTCAGGAAGAGAATCACCATGGTCATATGAGTAGTATTTATGTTGATGATGATGAAGAGACTACAAATAATATGTGAGATGAAATAATTGTTGATGCTCGGTTAATGGATTAAGAAGGTAGTGGAATGATTTTATTTTTATCAAGAGTAATGTTGTGTAGGTAATGGTACTATGGAATAAAGACACATCTATGGATTGTTACACTGTTGTTTTTTCTAAAGTATTTGAAACTATATGTTGAATGGTAAAGTAGTTATGAAAGGTTATTCAGATATTTTTGGAAAGAAGATGATATGCACATAATGAAATGATAAAGAAATAATGAAATTATTGATAGTATTAATGAGATCATGACTGATATAAGGACAAAGTGATATCATGGTTTGATTATAGAGAAATATTGGGATTTTGGTATGAGGAAAGAGTTAACTTTTGACAGCATTCATGGTTTCACTAAGGTTCTATGGTAATTCATGTTTCAAAAGAATACATTATTAAGGTATTCACATGTTTGGAATGTGACCAACAAGATATATTTTATGATATATGGGGGATAAATGATGGTATTCACGTGCTTGTTATGTGACCATTCAGGTAATCATTTTCGTTTTACTATGAGATTGGATAGATGTATTTTGGGTAAGCCTAAAGATTGGAATGGATTATATTGTACATCAGATGGTATTATTTAAAGATAGAACATGTTTTTTGATATTATTTCTGGACTGTTATAATAGTATAGTTTTAGAAAAAGGACAACCCATAGGATGAGCGACAACCCATCGTGTCGTACATGGCTATGGGAATCGAACCCACAACTAAAGTGCGACAGACCTTCATCACCTACCACTGTCCTACAAGAAGTCCATGGTTGGTAGAAACTACTTTTATTTTATTATGTTTGTTTGATAGATAAAGTATAAGTCCATTTTAGGAACCATATACGATTAATCTCACCATAGATGGACTTATGAATATATTTTTTCCTAACCTTATGTTTGAGACAGATGGAATTACCTATCATTCTATCGCATGATCTACTAACACTTCACAGAATACAAATTCAACTTCATTTCTTTAAGAGATGAAATGGAAATTGTTCAAGGCACAAACAACAGTGAAATTATACCAAAATCAAGTAAGTATTTCTTTTATTTCAAATTTTTCGACTTTAGGGAAATGATAATGAAAACCAAAAATGTTGTCCTAGTGCTCTTATATCTGATGAATCATATGGTACCTTAGATCATCAAAACTTTATGGATTATTGATTGTTGGCTTTTTCATAGCCATGTTCTATACCACTCTCCATCAGAACTTGATGGTTAAATTTCTCTTCCATATCCATATTTTCACCTACGTTATCCTATTTGGAAACCCAGTGATGAGTTAATCTGGGTAACTGTTATGTTTCATACTTCACTTTTTAAAATTAAGTTTTAGTGTTCCTTTTTACGATGTGGGTTTCTATGAAAGAAACTTTCAAGTAGTAAACCATTTATAACCCCGATGAATTTCGAGGGCGAAATTCATTTTAAGGGGGGTAGAATGTAACACCCCAAAATTTTATGAAAAATATTTTTTTAATTTCATTGATGTCTTGTGTTGTACGCTACACCAATTTTAGCTTGTATTATACGCAACAGCGTATTAGCTTGCTGTATATGAAACCATATTCTTGGCTCGTGTTACACACAATTTCAAGTGCTTTTTGTGGAAATTATTCTACGCAACATTAAGTATAGATTTTTTTAATGTATAAATGAAATAAGTTTTGATTATGTTATATGAAACACCAAAAAGAGATTTTACTACACATTTCCCTGACTTGTCTTGCATTACACGTAATCAAGACCTTCCTTGATAGCGTGTGTAGTATGCAATACCGAGTTTCACTAAAAGATATATTATTATAATATTATTATGAACTAGCTGTTATGAATAGTAATACCAACTTTTTGAAATTTTATAAATTTTATCTTTCAAAATGGACTTCATTTTTAGATTCAGAATATCGAAATTAGCCTAGGGTAAATTTTTGGTATTTTTCTGATAACTTTCAATTTTTTATGAATAGTGAAAACACTAGGTTACTATTTAAAAACCAACTTTTTATTTAAATAATTATTTATTTTATTTAAATTTATTTTAGTTTAAAATTGATACATAATACCTATATAAGTTCAATGTAATTAATTGGAGTCCTTTTATAATAATTTTAGATATATAAAAATTTTATTGAACTTTTCACCGTCATTTACCTACCTCCTAGGAGAATTTGAAAATTTACATAAAACATAATTTTACCGCTTTTGTGAGTGGAATTTCGAAAATCTGAGAGACATGATAAATATAAAGGAGTAAAATGTGGTTCAATAAGATAAAAATAATTTTTAGTGAATAGTAACTTTTTACTTTTATTTACCACAGTGAAAAGTAAATAGGATAATTAAGGGTAAAATGATATTATTATTACCCTAACACATGTTATAATTATATTGGATAAGTATAATTCGACCAAAAACAACCTTATTAATATAATATTATCATTTAGGTCCACTTGTATTAGATTAGGACATTTATTATTATTTAATTCAAATAAGAGTTAAAAGAGTTAAAATCAAAGTTTAATAACTAAAACATTTTTAATATAGGGTTATAAATAAGATAAATTCTACTATAAATATTCCATATAAACCTATAAAGATTTCCTAAATAATGGTATTTTATTTATAATTTTTAGAAATAATATAATTTAATTTATTTATGACACAATGATGATGCATTAATTACCTTATTAATGAAATATTAACATAATTGATGTTATAAATACCCAAACAAATGTAATTTGAAACTTTTTATGAATTACACTAATTTTCTAGGTTAATATGAAATTTTAGTATATATTTTATAAATATTTTTCTAACTAATCATGATTTTATGATTTTCACAAAAATCAATTACTAAATAGTGTTAAAATTGACATAAAATAGTTTTTAAAACAAATATTATATTATTAATTGTTATTATATTCCTAAAAATCTAATTTTTGGCCAAATGACTTATATAAGGTTATATATATTAATAATGAACCACTTGGGGTTCGTTTGGCTTATTATAGTAAGTCTATTTACCATATAGTGTAAGAAAACAATAAGACATGGTAAAAGATAAATTATTTAACTTAGAGTTAAATCTAAATGATAAGGTTAAAATAGAAACCTAAACTTGTATAAAACCTATTGGTTCAGACTATTTATACCCATACCCACATTAGCTTCAAAATAAATCAATTTGGTGCTATTATAAACTGAATATGACTTTATTATAAAATAATATTTTATGTTTTTTCCAAGGTGCCCCTCTCCTCCCTTATAAAAAGGGAACCCCTTCCCTCTTCTATTCACACCCTTTTGAGCCTTTAATTTCATAAAACCCCTGAAAATTCCTCTTCTAAACCTCTCTAGTTATATCATAGAGGTTCTGGTTTTCTCAAAAGACCAACTCTTGTTCCCTAAGAAGAAGTTTAAAGGAGGTGCGTCGAGGAAGAGGTAATCTCTTCTACCTACTCTTTCAAGTTTCTTTCTTCTTATAATTTTTCTTCTTTAGTTGTTTCATTATAAAGTAATAACATCAGTATTAAATATATACTTATATGTTTTTATAAATATTAAAAACCCCTATTTCACCTTATATCCATCCTATAAATAACAAAATCACAGCACGTGCGTACGTACGGAATACCATCTCCACGTCGTGGTGTAATCAGTTTTTCCACCACCACCTTACTTGGATGGGTATAATGGTGTAAAGAATAACTATATATTATTATTATAACATCATACTGATTATAAGATATTATATCATCCACTCCAATTCCATTCAATAAATATGGGAACGATATCATCGCTTGTGCGTACGTACGGATTACCGTCTCCACGGCGCGATGAGATTCATTTTCCATGTTAACAATTCAATAATGATTATAAAGTATATATAATAAGTAATAATGAAATATATGACATAATAATTCTACTCTATTTATGTATATATATATATATGTGTGTATTTCATCTACTTAATTCCATTCAATCCAACAAGGAAACGAAAATAGTGTTCATGTGTACATACAGCCTATCGTCTCCTTGAACGGTGTATTTCTTTCCGTCCATCGATCTATTATATATATGTATATTATGAATATATATATTATATATATATTATGTTTTATATTCTATAATTAAGTAATCATATTAATAATTACAAGTCAAAACAAGGACGATAAATGAAACGATTTTACCCAAAACGTTGCTTTGACATAGAATTGACAAATGAATGGATAATATAAAGTCGTAAGTGAATCATATATGATGTCATAAATATTATTATGGTTCTGTTACAAGTTAATAATATGTTTAAACCAACTATACCGGAGTCTCGGACACATACGGAAGAAATTGGACATAAGGTAAGGGATAATTTTTCAAATCTCATTTTTATCTGAGATTGCTTATACATAAGTATTTACTGGGGTTATTATTATCCTCCATGTCCATGTTTTCTAAAAAAAATCATGTATTTTTAGTGTCCTTTTTATCCATTTTTGACTTTTACCACATGTTATGGAAGGAAATATTTCTTTTTTTTAACATACAAGGAACTTTTTTACTTTTCTGAAAAAAGTACGAGGAGAATGTTTTTTTAACTTATACAACATGAATGGATTTTTACAGTTTCATATCACCTAAAATTTAAGAAGCTTCCTCTACAATTTTTCATGGTTATTTTCAATAAAATCATTTTATTTTAAAATTTTGTGGTATTTTGTGAAAAGAAAATGATTTTTAAGAAGAAGGTATATTTTCCTCAAGAATTCATTTCAAGTGTTTTGTCAAAACTATTTTACATCTAAGATGAAATTATTTCATATGTGTATGTTTCAAGTATAATGTACCTATGATTTACATGGTTTCACTTTTCTTATGATGAAATGATATCCATTTGTTTTATATGGATTATGTTATGATGGGATGACGTTTATGAAACCCATTTTATTCTTTGGGTTATGATGAATGGTTTATTTTTATTTTGCGGCACAAGTAATAATGATTTCATTATGAGATGGGTGGGACCTATATCTCCCCCCAATTCATAGGGTAAATATTTATATCTCATGAGATAGACATGGCTAGAATGGAAAATTAATCTGGTTCAGTGATACAGGACTAGAGCGAGGAGTGAACTCGGTTCAGTAAGGGACTTTGTCCACTAAGATGGTCTTGCCAGCAATGCCTTGGCTACTATGGAAATCATATCATGTGATTAATGTTTTTCCACAATTATAAGTTTTATTTCCAAGATATTTTATCATGATTTATGTTCCTTTATGATTTATGCCTTACATACTGCCAAGATTTATTTCACAAGTCAATATTTTGATTTTTAATCTTTATGTTCATGTTTTCAAGTTCAAATGTATATGGTTTGTTTTATTTTCTCCCTGATTACCTTTAATGAGCATTTGAGCTCACCCTTTATATGTTTTCTTTTCCCCAGGATATAAAGAAAGGTTTTAGGTAAGAAAAAACGGGGAAGATCTTTATGGGATATGTTGAAGATCTTTCACCAAGATTAGAAGATTATGTTCCAAGTTTCCAAAGACACTAAACTATTATGGTCCTTTGGTGTCTATTTTTGTTATGTATTAAGTATTCCACAAAAGTAATGTAATGTATATGTACGTCAGGCTATGGGTCTCTACACATATCGATGATCATAATCTAATTAAGAATATAAAACATAACTACCCATCATTCAGAATTGATATGGAATCTATACTAAGAGATACTATCAATGAACAAAATTAAATTAAATTAGATATAGTATAAAAAAATTCCAGAATCATGTTCGCACAAAAATATTTCATAGGGGAAGGGTAGACTTGATATTTTTTCATCATACTATTAAGAGTTTTTACATCCAACTGAAATTTTAATGATCATAGTTTTTATGTGATACACTTGAAAATTTATTCAAATATATAGGAGTTGGTAGATCCTGGATCAAATAATAAATTTTCACTTCCAAAGAGGTTGATAACTATATTTTTTTCATCTTTCTAGGAACGTTCATTTTGGTTTTAGAAATTAAATAATCTTGTAATTAACTACATTGATTTTTAAATAGTAATTTTCCTTGATTATAGGAAAATTATATTGAATAATGCCATATCTTCTTATAGTTGAATCATTAGATAATAGTGGTTTCCTTTTTTCATTACATTCCAGATCCTTATGATCCCTTTCACCACACTTGAAACTAAATCATGTTCCAATAAACCAGTTACCTATGTGTTTCATTTATCATTTATCACATGATATAAATATTATAATCTATTTATTCTTCTTTGAAACATTTATGTTTTGTTATTTCTCAAACAAACTATTTTTCAACACTTACATTAATGAAATAAAATCTAGTAAAATATTTTTATTTCTTGATGGAACAACAACTATATCATCATGCAATGATATATTTAAGGATACTAGTCCCCCTTGTAGAATTAGGTTAATCACATCAATGAAATAGACAATATTACTTTTTTTATTACATAATTAGTCTAACGTTTTCCTATATAATCTAATTATATGGCCTCATACTTAGTGATGCATTATCCATATATATACATTAAATTGATTGACTTGATAACCACTTAATTTTTTTGTTCTTGATGGAATTATTTTTCAAATAAATGTGAAATTAAATTATCTAAATTCCATTTTTTATTTATTCAACCTCTTTAGTGTTTTGTTTCAATTATCTATATTGATCAATATCACTTTTCAATTAATAAACTTCCAAAAAAACTTTTTCCCTTTTATTACCTCATAATTATAGAAATATATTTTTAAGCGAGATAATCCATTGTAAACATAATAAGTTATTTGTAATTAAATAAATATATGGAGGATTATTTCAGATTAACTTATCCAATATAGTTGAATCACACTATGGATCAATATGATTCTCTATACGGGAAAATTTATTTGTCATAACCTAAAAAACTACCTTAATATATCCATGAACTTCTCACTACCAACACCAAAATTATTATTTTTATTAGTATGGAAATCCATTAATTGACTATGGCTTTTCATTTACTTTTATCCATTAGGTTTCATAACTAAAAAGTTACAGACACTAAGATATCTCATTATAATCATGAACATTGATCCAGACAATAAAATTTTGATTAATAGTAAATGATCAAAAACACAATAATTTATTATCATGATTCTTGTATTTTCTATGTTCAAAAATATCTAGTTATAAAAGATCCTATAAAATATCCCATAATTAGTAACTAAAAAAACATGAATCTAGTAACCCAAAACAATTTTTCACCTATTATAGATTATATGTTGCATAAAGGTTATGTACAACAGAAGCTATCATGTTTGAATATGACATAATCAAAATGGTTGGGGAAAATCAAAACAAATTTCATTAAATCCAACTCATTATTTTAATAATTATTAGTGGAAAATATAAATATAAAAAATAAATGTACAATGAAATTTGATTTCTTAATGAAGGAAATGAATAATTATGGACATTTAGGAAAATGCCTCTCAACCAGGATAACATGAATCAAAGCATTGCGACCTCTCAAGCAAGACATAATTCTTAATAAATATGAAATTTTAAACTAATACCCATATAATATGGCATTAATATTAATTTTTATCATAATATTTATCTATGCATGAGGGTTCTATCTAAAACTCATCCCGGCTCAACACTTCGAAATCCATTTCATTACACATATATTTAATGACCAACGAAGTTTATTTTATAAATTCATAATATGTTATCAACTATTTATATATAATAAAGAATATAGAAAATATATATTTTATTATCATAATGTTTTAATAGAAATAATAGATATTTTACCCTTGCATCATATCCCATGTAACATTAACAGGTTTTTCCATTTATTAAAATACCTTCAAAAGAACACTGAAACATTTCATGGTGAAAATAAACTATTAATTTTAAAATAATAAATTTAAAATACAAAATATTATGGAAAAGTTTTCACATAAGATAACCATGAAAACTTATAATGGAATCATTTAATTATTATGGGAAATGTCATCTATGTGGTGTTTTCTAAAACAATGTTTTTTCACATTTTTTATAAAAATTTCCCTATATAAAAAATGATAAGAAAATTCATCTTAATAATTTTTATAAAAAACTAAAAAAATTAAAAAATTAGTTTAATAGATCATTATTTAATATTTAAATCAATCTTGAAAACATTTGATTTAGAATTTTTACAAAAGAAATATTCAAAACGTGAATTTTGAATGGAACGCCCCTACATGTTATGTACTTATTGATCTATGATCCAAATATATATTATATAGAACATAAACATGTAAACTCCAAACATAACTTGAGTATAATAAAATAAATATGGTTTAATATGTTGTAATCCTATAATTTTACCGTTATAAATTATAATATAATCAGCCCAATATAAAATGTGACTATAAAAGAAATCTCTTACCTTTGGTTTCTCTAGAAAAATATGTTCATTTAAACAACTCAATAATTAATATATATTTATTATAATTATATAAAAACTATATAAATACATATAATATCATACATGATCTATTTATATCATTGGAAAACCTTCTAATTGATAATTCATTATTAAAATCATCGTCTATATGTGTTAACTATTTCATTTTCCAGGTAAGTTAAGGATCAGTGGTTTTGTTCCATAAAACTTTTTTCTGATTTCATCATCAAATAAATTTTAATCATGATATAAATGTCATATATTTTCATTATATAAATTTTTATAATTATTATTGAATGATGGAAATGAAAAATTCATCTCATGGATTTATGGAGGATGTAGTCCACAAATATGCCCAAGTAACATTATCAATTATTAACGAGTGTAATGGTAAAAATGTGAACAAAATATTATATTTATGTACAAAAAAAGTATTAATAATGATCATATATGTCAATTATTTTCATCATTAAAACCATCCATGTAAAATTTTGATGAAAGAAATACACCACTAAATTTAGATTATATGTTGTATGTATGCATAAACATTATTCTCACTTTCTATAGGTTATAAAAGAGTTGAAAATAGCTATCCAATAAAAAATACTATTGTATTGATGATATTGGATTCCTTATTTTAGGATACATATTATAGATTTACTTTAATTATAAGGCCAAATAAATATAAAATATTCATCAAAGATGATTATCACTTCTTTGAAATACCTCATTTGGCTTACAATTTAACCCTTGAATAAATGATCGTAGGAGTATACAAGTGTATATATGATTAAGGAATATATGATGTTATTAGGTTTTGTTTATCTAGAAGTCTCATTCTTTATGAATAATGGAGGAGATGATGAACAATTCTATAAGTGAGTAAAGGATACACTTATAATTACTTAAAATATTAAATAAAAAATACATCATAATCATGTCTTTCTTTACAAAGTCACCCAATATTCGAATAAAAGGTGTTCTAGGGTATAAATATTATCAACCAACCACATTTTGATAAGTCTAAAATTCATTTTACGAATTATTTTATTGTAAAAATGATTTAAACTCGTTTTAAAATTAATCCCCATGATATAAATTTTTACCATGATTACATAATTATATAAGAAAAAATAGAAGGGTCCTAATAAATCGATTTAAATCAGATTAAAAATTTAGAATAAATTTTATCAAATTCTATTTCTATAGGTTTTATAAATCACTTTTTATATAAGATCACAAAATTCATGATAAATTTTTTTTAGGAAAATTGTTGATTTAATAGTAAAAAGAATTTCACCTTGAAACCATTTCATAAGTTAGTTTTCACAATTTTTCTTATTAAATAATAAAAAATGGATGTTTTTTAGGAATTTTGGGTCTATAAAAAACAAACTAAAATATTCTAAACATTATATTCTTATCATAGACAAAGAAATTGGTTTTAATTATACTAAACTATATCTTATCTTCCCAAAATTCACAATTGGGTTCCCAATTTCAATGTATTGTTTTTAAATTTATTATTAAAATACATAATAATGTATTTAGTTTAAAAACACTCTTCTGATAATATAAATGATTTTGTTAAAGATATTTCAATTTTTACCCCATATTTATAATCTTATTATACCTCATTTACCATGGCGAATATATTTTTCAAGGTTACTATTCATAATGATCAAATATTATGTTTAATGTATTATATTATAAAAAGTATGTTGATTTAGAATATTTAATTAATTTTTTAGGATTCAATTTCTATTATTGGAGTAAATTATTTTTGAAATAATTCAATAAAATTGGATGAAAAATGGTTTTATGAGAAATTTCTTATAATTATAAATGTGTTTTTTATACCAAGATAATGTATAATGTTAATAGATAAGTTAAAATTAATTATTATCAAAAAAATATATATAGATTTTTAAATAAATCCAAATTAGAATGATGTTTAGAAAGTGCATGAATAGAAAAGGATATTCTAATTAAAAAAATCATATTTACATTATTTATCCAAAAATCACCTTTTACAAAAAAAAACCCAAAAGGTCGCCCAATATATGGGAAATAACTACCGCATTAAATAATAATATTCAATTTGTATATCATTTTTTATTTAATATTGGTATTGAGTGATAAGAAATATATTAATGAAATTTTTATGTCCCGTTATCTATAATATTTATTGATGTATGTTTTAGCAGATCATCAGAGATTTATGTTTTTATTAATTAATAGAGTCCATTTATAAATGTTTCAATGTTTTTTGATTACTTTAGAGTTAATTTGGGAATTATTTGTTCAATATTTACTATGAACTTCTACTTAGAAAATTTTACATCATGAACTTGTTATAAAAATTTAATATATTGCAGGTAAGATACTATGTGACTTATTCATAATGTGAAAAACTATTATTTGTGACACCTACACACAATATAAAATACTTCGGATTACTATATTTAAACTAAAGAGATGTATTTTTATATGTATATAAAAATAGGTGGAATTCACACCATGAAATAGGTCAGTGTTGATAATTATTTATGTATAGTGTTTTCACCACATTGTATACTTATATTTTTTTCTTATATCATGGTGTCTTTACTCTTAAACCCTGTGTGTATTTTTCTGGATGGTATCCCTCCTCATAGGTCAATTCATTATATGTATGATCCCCACAGTAGTTTCCTGGCTTCTTCCTTATAGATTTTTTTTCTTATTCTTTATTATTGTAATTCATAGAAGAGTAGTTAGAAGAATTTAGGGATCATACTGTAATAATTAATGGTTTTTCATTGATAAATTTTAGTTTTCCCTCATTACTTGTCTTTCAGAGGATAATATACATGTTTCTAATCTCTGTAGTCAAAGATGGTTAGGTTTCCACCATTTTTTGGTAGGTGTATATATACAAGGGGATAATTTTTAAATTTCCATATGATATTTTCAATTCCTATGAGTTATTCAATTAAAATTTTCGATTTTACATTATAATGGTTTCATTGGATGATGTTAATGTTTTTAAATGGGTTTTCTTTAGAAATAGATTTTTTCACATCAAGTGTTTGATTAAATGCATTGAATTGTTATTTTTATTTTTAAACATGTCATTAATCCAAAAAGAGGAAATAATTTTTTGTGTAAATTGTTTATTAAATGAGATCATGGTATTGAAATAGATTTTTACAAAAATAACACATTGGGTAACCTGGTGTGCATCAAGAATAATCATTTACCTATTTGTGTTGGAAATGCTATTAGATTTTTCATATCACATTTGTGTGTGTAATTACACTAGATATTATATTGGTTATCTTCACTATATTCCAAAATTGTGGCTTCTCTTTTATTTAAAACATGCATGCCCACAAGTTAGAGGGAAAATCGTGTACCTTATTATTTATGATTCATTTATCATATAATGATATTTTCATGTTTATTTTCTTAGGCATGTTTCATGTGGTGTATCCATGGTGTCTTTCCTATTTTTTTCATACTGTACATATTCCTAGATTTTGAAATATGGTGTGAATTTATGAAAAGTAGAGTAATGTTTTATAAAATGGTTTTACATTACATATATTATTTTTAAACTATATTAGTATTCAAATATAGAGATAATGAATTCCTAATATTATAAATTGTAAAAATAATTTATTATAATACTCCAAGGATTTTTACAGAAACCCTATATTTGACTTTGAGAGGTTTTATATGTTTTTTTGAAGGAATCGAGAAAGGGTATGGGAATTGTATAAAAAACCATCTCTTGGTTGTATTGTCTTTGTAGAGAGATGGTTTAGAGGTGATGGTCAGTCATAGGGGATTATTTTTCCTAATCATGGTTTATCATTCTAGTTTGGCCTATTTTGTTTTACTTTTTATTTCTCATTTATATTCTCTCTTTCATTCTCATTATACCTTGTTGATTTTATTTGTTTTCATTTATTGTGAGAAATGTTCCTTCTACTTTGTTGTACTTTTTAATGTGGAAGACATAATTAGTTGGCTTGTTTAGATAACCAAGTTTGGTTCATTAAAAATTGGTATCAAAGGGAATACCCAAACTTAATTGTTGTGACACTTCCTAGGTTTTATTTAGTGTCCTAGAAGATAAGATATAGGACTGTCGGAGTTCATATAGTATGTATGTGAAAGGGTCATAGTAATGAAACTTTTGGGATTAAATAACAATTTATATGGGTGGCCCAAAACAATTTCCAAGAATGTGACATGTTAGTTAGTGTTATTTGAATAATGTGAATTTTGGGTTAATTTAAATGTGAATTTTCCTTACTAATGGTTTCATCTTTTTTCAATGATTTCATATTTTTTTTAAAGTATTATTGCATTAATTCATTAATATGTATACCATAAGTTCATATTATTAATTTGTAATATTCTCATGGATGTATTATTTTTTTATTATTATTATTAGACAATTAATCATAGTAGAGAACTCCTAAATCTAAGTGTGGATGTTCTAATATAGTTTTTTTAGGAAAATAATCAAGTGGAACCTCCATATTTTTAATCTTTTATCCACACTATTTAGACTCTAGGTAAAGTGGTATTTTATAACCCTATAAGATAATTGGATCACAACATCAAATTTACTAAGAAGCATCCACATTTCTTCTGTGGATCCAATGAACCCCATAAATATGAAGAATGGATTGAGAAGACTAGGACGATCTTTAACATGGTGATTACTCTTAAGGATTATAAGATTTGTTTTAGATGTATATCCCTAAGGGACCAAGAAAGAGATTGTGGTACCTTATTGTGTGATCTATGTTTCCCAATGATTTAACATGGGTATCATTCAATAAATCATTCAACCGGTAGTTTTATCCATGGATTTTAAAAGTGGAAAATACCCAAAAGTTTCAAACCTTAGAGAAAGTGTTTCTTACCAATATGGATTATTCCACCTATTTTTATGCGTATTTCCATTTGGAAACCAATTTAATCACCAATTATTATGAGAAGTATCAAATATTTTAGTTGGTATTGAGGGAATTTATTCACTCAATACTAAATAACATGTGGCTTTATAATATTGAGGAGGTAGTCAATAAGAAATCTTTATAGAGGTGAACATATCTAGAAAAATAGTTATGTGTATAAAAATTGTTAGTTCTGTAATTAGATAGTTTTTATCATATGGCTAGAAAAGCAAGGAAATTTGTAGCTAGTTTTCTTCAGGACAAATTTTTGGCCCTTCATTAATAAAGTAGTAGGTTATCTTTTATCAGTGAAAAAGGGTTTCTCAAACCAAGCCTAATTGTAGGTAGGTTCAAAATACTTTTCATCATTATGTACAATATATCCATTTGAGGTATTTTTTAATGGGTATACTAATGATTTAAGGTTGTATCCACTATAAATTATGGTTTATAGGTTTGCATCAATGCATATAGGAGTGGTGAGTTTTATACTAAGTCTATGTGGGTTGTTTTGTAGTGAAAAAAATTCTAGGAGGAGTTGAAACCTGGTCCCTTTATGTGAGGTATTATGAACCATGTGAATATAAAGAAGTGATATCTATTACTAGAGGTACTGTGTTTATATTATCATTTATAGTTTAATATTTTTTGATACAAGTGTTACTAATTATTATATATCTTCAATATCAGCTAATGTATTGGGTTCTATTGGGAGAATATTTCATTCTTGTTGGATATTTCCACATCTTTGGGATAGAGTTCTAAACTTGGGACAATGTTTCCACCACTTAGAGTAAGGATATAAGATAATTAAGTTGAGTGGGACTTATTAGTGATTTATCATGATATATTCAACAATATTATTGGCATGGATGGGATGATTAGTTTTAAGGCCTAGATAGACTATTATCATCATCATGTATAGTTTTTCTCCTGATAGAGTTACTCATATATTTTAAAATGATTATAAATATATGTCAGAGATAGAAGGTCATGTTAATAAATATATTGGGGTGACCTAATGTAATTTTTCAAAAAACAATCAAGCTATTAGTACTAGTTTGGGATGCCTGATTCCTACGGTGGTGTGAGTGGACCAGAAAGTCTTTCTGGATAGTTTTCCTATTTTACAACCACATAGATAGGTCATGTTTACATTACACATTCTATGGGGTATTACATCTATTTTTATTCCATTTAATTATTTATAACATGTTAACTAGGAGGAAAGTATAGTCTATCATTTTAACATTTATACTAAAGGATTTTTTTCATCCAATAATTTCACTGTTGGATGCGCCTTTCCTCTTTGATAAGAAACCATACAAATTACTCAGAAATTATGTGGATTATTGAAAGATAAATCTTGTGACCTTATAAAAAATATACATTTCATAAGAATGATGGTCTATTTTATCATATTATTAGGGCCCATTGGTTTTCAAAGATTAACCTTCAGATAGGGTACCACCCACTAAGAGTCTGAGAAAATGATATACCTAATACATCATCTACTATCCAATATAGGAAAAAAAAATTCTAGTTTTTAAATTTGGAATCACTAACTCTCATGTTATATTTATTAAATTAATTAACTACTTCTTTTATCAATCTATAGAATGATTTGTTTTTGTGTTTATGGATGATATATTGGTTTACTCTAAATTAGAGGAGGGATTGATAGACCATTTAAATACCATTCATGGAATCTTAGGAGAAAATTATATTATGGTAATATTTAAAATTTTAAGTTTTTGATTCAAGATATAATGTTTTTGCTGATTTTTAATTCTGATAGGGGAATCTTAGTGGATCCTAAAAAGGTGCAGGTGGTTATTTCTTAGGAGTTTCCAAAAAAGTTCTTGAGATTTGATAATTCTTTGGTTTTTCTAATTATTAGAGGTATATCATTCAATTATTATAAAAGCCCATATATTTGATGATAGATTTATTACATAAGGATGTAGTGTTTAAGTATAATGAAAAAGTTTAGATATCATTTTAGGAACTAAAGATGAAGTTGAATTCAACTCTAGTTTCGATTCTAACGAACCCCCATTCATGTTATTATGTTTTATGAAATTATTATGGTATGGGTTTGAGATGTTTATTGATGCATGGATTATTGTTTATAGGTTATGGAACTCAATACTTATGCCATCGTGATAATAACTACCCTATCCCTGACCTTGAGTTCATAGCTATTATGAATGTACTCAAAATGTGGCATCACTACCTCTTTGGGGAGTAGATTATCGTATATTATTATCACAAAATACTAAAGAATATTTTCATTCATAGGGACATAAACATATTATAGAGACAATATAATGAGTATATTAAGACTTTTTTATATTGATTATATTCTATGGAAAGTGAATATAGTCATTGATGTTCTTATCAAGAAATTACTGACATATGAGGTGAATGAATTGGTGGAGGAGTGGTCTTTGATGATTTTTTTATCGAGATATTATTGGGAGTGGAATAAGTCAGTGGTAATGTTTTCTTAAATTTTAAAAAGGATGACTCTTCATTTAATGAGTGGGTTTAGCTCTATCATTTACCAAACAAGAAGTTCCATAAATTTAAAGAAATCCTAAATGGAGGGGATTCCTTAAGTGATTGTCCTTTGTCTCCTAGTAGTGATTTCTATTTATGAAGCATGTTAGAGGTTATGTTTTCTCTAATGTGGGAATTATTTAAAAGTGGAAACCTTTATTATTATACCTTAAAACCTAGGATTACATGAAGTTTCATAAAATGTTATATCAATATTTTTTGTGTGGGTTAAAATGATAAATTGTGGATTTTATCTCATGTTGTATTATATTTAATTGAATTAAGGAAGAGAAGTAGATACCTATATGTCTTTTCAACCAATACACATTAGTTTATGGAATTGAGATTAGATTTCCAAGGTCTTAATTATTGTTTTATCAAATAATTATTTTGGAATGGATGTTATTTGGACAATCATTGATCAACTCATACATTTGGACCATTTCCTTCCTATTAAGGATACAATAAAATTAGAGAATCTCAAAAACTTATATGTCTGATTGGTTGTTAGATTTCACAGAGATCCCTCTATAATTTTCGCTGATCGGTAACATATAATTACATCTAGATCTTGGAAAGAATTGAAAGCAAAGAAGTATTCCTATTAAAATTAGGCATGAAATATCATCTGCATAAAAATATATATATAGGGTGGGATATATAGGTTCTTGAGAATATTATTTGAGAATGTGTGCTTGATTTCAATGGTTATTGGGAAAAACATTTTCCTCTTTTTGATTTTTCATATTAAAATATTTATCATGCCTCATATAATAGAGAACCCCTTGAAGATTTGTATGGGAGGCCATGTAGATCACTATTGCGATAAGGACTGTTTAGCGAGTGAACCTTGAATGGGCCAAGTCTTATTCAAGAAATGATGTAAATGGTGCAGTTGATCGGGAGAATTTTTTTCATGATAAATATTATTTATAAATACTATGTGGACTGTCATCATCAACTTATGTTGTTTTATTTTGGTGATGGGGTTTTTCTAATAGCTTCACCTCACTTCAGACATCATCAGTTAGATAGAAATGATAAGTTCAACGTGCTGTTTATTGGGAAATTTGATATTTTTCAGGTCCATGGAATATTGGATTATTGGATTTATATTCCATATCATCTAAAATTCACCACAAAGTTTTTCTTGATTCAAATATGAGGAGGTATAAATCATATCCTTCCCACATGATTGAGGGGGTGTAGATATTGATCCCAACACCACTATGATTGGGAAACCAATTAAGATTATGGATTTCCAAGAGATGGTACATCACAGTAATAAAATTCTATTTGTATATTTATTGTGGCATTAAAAACAAGATAGCCAAGATATATGGTAGTGGGATTTGTTGATGAGGCAGTAGTGGTCTTAAATGTTTTCATATCCCAGGTCTTGAGGATATGCTGGTGATAAAAATCTAGTATTGTGGGGATAATTAAAACAAACCATTAGTTTAAGTGTTTTTGGATCCTTGTTTTATCTAACATTCATTTATGTATGTTTTTATGACGAAAATTAATTTTTTATTATAAAAGGTCAGGACGACCGCAAGATACAGATCAAATGCCTATTCAAGGTATAAATTTTTCAATGTTTTTTGAATCTTGAAATACGGTTTTGGTAATTTTCTATAGAATCTAGATAGTCAAATGCCTATTGTACGCATTTACATCGTAAACTGGGTATATGATGTGAATATATTATAGGGGAGATACTGTTAGTCTTCTCTATAGAATGAGAAATTACATTCCCTGAAAATTTTCACAATGTCAAATGGTTAGTATTTGGATTTTTAAACTAAGATGGTCCATTTTTCATCATATATGAAAACCAGTGAAATCAGTGTATTGAAAAGAGTTCACAATGTTAATTATTCAAGTCTAATAGTTTTTAACATGCTCCACACCTAACACTTTTTCCATTCAACATGATGGATTTCCTTCGAAATCCTAGAGTAATTTGGGATTATTTTGGGTGATCTCCCTCACATCGTATCCCTCCATTCGACATTCCACCCCTCTTGAAGTTCCACTACTTCCCCTTAGTATATATTTGTTTTAAATCTTCATTGTCATTGGTTTTATTAGGGGAATTGGATACATTAATGCATTAAATTATTACCAAATTTGTATTTATATCAATGCATTCTAGTTTTCCCTCATTCCTTGTATTTTAGAGGTAAATGATCTGGTTTCCAATCTTTATTATCAATGGCCAGTAGGATTCCTCCATCTTAGAGGTAGTTGTCTCTACACAATAGTAAAAGAATTTAATTTTTGTATATTATTATAAAATACATTGATTTAGTCCTTTAAAGTTCCTTATTAGTCATTGTAATGGTTTTGTTCAATTAGATTCTTGTTTTTAAAGGGATGTTAATTAAAAAAATATTTTTTCACAGCAATTGTTTTCTCAAATGATTTCAATGGTGGTTTTGGTATTGAAATGGTATATCAAGGATAGAAAAAGAAAGGATTCATTGTGAATATGTTTTATTAAACGTTATCAAGGTTTTGAATTGTATTTTGACAGGCAAACCACATTTGGTAACATAGGGTGTGTCAGGAATAAACTTTTCACTCATTGTGTGTGTAATTACATTAATGGTTTTACAGCACTTTCGTGTGAGTAATTCCACTAGAGGTTATGTTGGTTGGATTAACCATTATCATCGACTGAGATTTTCATTTATTTCAAGCATGCATACCCATATGAGATATCCAAAATGGTGTAATTTTTTATATATATGATTTTTTTATAAAATTATATCATTTTCATTGCTATTGGATAAAATATTTTTCATATGGTGCATCCATTTTTAGTGCCTATTTTCTTTAATATTAGATGTATACATGGATTTTATGAATACAATATGTTATTATTAAAACAACCGTAATGATTTATAAAATGGTTATACATTATATAAATTCTTTATAAACAGTGTTTTCTTTAAAGGTATTGATAATTAATTCTTGGTATTAGAGATTTTATAGATTCTTTGTTGGTGTCTAATTAGGAATTATTAACATTCCCTAATTTTACCTCTGGGAGTTGGTAGATATTTTTTTAGGACTCTGGTAAAGGTAAGTGTACTATGTTGAATTTTTCCATCTCTTATTTTCATATTCTTCAATAGTAGAATTGTTTGGTGGTGACTAATGTAAAAACACGAAAATTTCAAGGAAGTTTTTTTCTTAAATTCTTTGGAATTTTATGAGTCTGCAGTTTCTGATGAAACCTCGTTCAAAGGCCCGGTGTGGCTGGAATAATCCTCTGATGTTTTATTAAGCTTAAATTAATACGCATAAGTATTTTTACTGAAAAAGTGGAATAACTCTTAAATAGTTACTCATATCAGAAATCTAAGGTCACCATTGCGCTCAGGATGACGGCTTTACCCTAGGCGTGACTTAAGTTTAGTCAACACGGGTCTCCTGTGAGAAATTATAAAAATGGAAAAACTGAAAATAAAATAATTAAATAAATTATTTTATTTTTCAAATACATATAACTCAAAAATGGTAGCTTGGATTAAAAATCTGAGACCACCACTAAACTCGTGAGGGCGTGCTTTATTTATGAAGATACTAACTTTGACCGGCACAGGCCACCAGAAAAAGTTAGTTTTTTGCCACAAATAAAATAATTAAGTGTCAATTATTTTATTGTAAAATTCATGACTTCTAAACCATAACTCGAATTGAAAATCCAAGAGTATTTTTGGGTTCATTGGGGCGTATTTTACTTAGGTAGAGCCTAACCTCAACCGATGTGGGTCGAGGGTGACAGATAATAATTTTATGAACTTTTGTTCGGGTACGTTCAATAAACGTATGTGCGGGTTTTTCTATCTTTTGAACTGGTGCTCGGAATTGAAATATGAGGGTACCGATGAACTCACAGCTCCGATATATGCCTAAGGGGACCTTTACCGCAGTTGTGTTTGGTCGAGTGGAGAAGTTATATTTTGGGGATTTTTATTAAATTAAATAAAATTTTTATACATAATTTTATTGTTAAGGGGAGGTTATTTCCTCCAAGGAGGAGTAGAAGGTGGGGCCCACAACCCAAATAACCTCCCATGGGAGAATACTGTGTGTGGGGCCCACACGATCCATAACCCTTAAACTCCCCATTAAATCCCCTTTATTTATTTTGACAACTCCCCTCTTTTAATGTGAACTCTCCATCTCCCTTTTCTCTTAATTATGCCAACTCCCTCAAAATTAATTGTCAGTCATGCAATTAATTATTTGGCTCAACCTTTTGAATTATTTTGAAAATTCATGTTAAGAATAAAATAATAGCTTAAGCTATTATTTTTGGGTTGGATTTTTTTGTGTTGGAGAGCTTTGGGAATTAGAGGGGACTTTCATCCAATGAAGAACTTACTTTCTTCAAACGACGATCTTACTTCCTCTCCGATGAAGAACGTGTGGGATTTCTCCAACGACGCTTCCTCTTTGGACTCACCCCGATGTCAACGGAATCAACGGTCGTCTTCCGCGATGCCTGACTTCTGTAACACCGTCTTCTGTGGCTCATCAACATGAAACTTTCTTTAAATCGAGGTAGGGGTTGTATAATTTTAAGTGTATAATTTGTACCATTTTCTTCATTGAATTTCTTGGATTATCTTCCGCCATCTGCTATCGCATAACGCGGAGGGCGCAGGCTGAATGAACACGGCCCGATGACCCTCCATTGATCCTTGTTTTTATTCACGACAGAGGCAGTGATAGAAAAGATGGCGAAAACCGAGGGTGGAGGCAGCAACATCGGTTGCGTGCCGACCTGTTAGAGGACCGCGACAACTGGTGCAGTGCGGGCGGAGGAGACTGCAGCCCGCTTCCGTGGGCTGCTCGGCCGAGGAAAAACCGGTCGGGCTAGAAGAAACAGCCAGATAAAGCCGGCCTGCTGGAGAACTGCAGCTCCCCATGGTGTCGCGCTGTGGAGAACTGCGGCATGTGCATCCACGGGCTGCTTCGGCAGGCGAACCGGCTGACAGGCAGCCGGCCGGGTTGAAGAAGGTTGCGGAAACTGAAGGTGCCGCCTGGGAGAATAGAGGCCCTCCTGTGTGGGTTGCTAAAGCTGGAGAAGAACGGCCGGCTTTGGCCGGCCAGACAGGAGTTACGACACCGCTCGGTGCTGCCATTTCGGAAAACCAGGGGTCGTGCCCCCCGATATTCTCGACCAGCTGGCCAAGCCACGGCCAGCCGCGGGCTGGGCCGCGCCCTGCCGGGCTAGGCTGTGCCCTGCCGGACCGGGCCTTGCCCGAATGGGTCGGGCCGCACCCCACCAGGCTGGGCCGACCCCTTAACTGGGTCGGACCCACCGAGCCAGGACGGGCCGACCCGCCAGCCCACTGGGCTTGACCGGCCGGGCCCGTTTCGCTTAAATACGAATAACTTCTTGATCGTGCATCTGATCGACGTGCCGTATACAACACTGGGAACCTCGCGATGAAGAGATCCTTTTGTGATACTCTAATTGAGTGTTGGAAAACTTTGGAAATAGCCAGGTTTAGAACGAGCGTGATTCCAACCGGGCCCCGGGAACGGAAAAGCCAATAACTCTCAGACCAGGCATCCTATTGATGCACCGTATATCACGTTGGGTTTCTTTTGATAAGGAGTAACTTCTGGATACATAAACTTTAGAATTCATGTTGGTTGAGGTATCGATCCCTTTGCTCGAGGAGCGGACCTACCCAAAATCGAGTGTGCTGTGTGTGGGAACCCCAGAGCTGGCTGCGACTGTGACGTCTATCATACTAGGATCCTCTGTGGGTTCAACCATGATTACTATCATACTATGATCCTCTGTGGGTTCGACGATGATGAAAATTATACCGTAATCCTCCATGGGTTCGACAGTGATGACTACTATTCTTGTATCTTGTGTGGGTCCGACAGTTTCGACCTCTATACCTGTATCCTATGTGGGTCCGACAGAGTAACTGGTCTTGTATCTTGTGTGGGTTTGACAGCAATGACTACTGTTCTTGTATCCTTTGTGGGTCTGGCAGTATTGACCTATGTACTTGTATCCTGTGTGGGTTAGACCGAGTAGCTGGTCTTGTATCATGTATGGGTCCAACAGCTTAGCTGGTCTTGTATCCTGTGTGGGTCCGACAGCTTAGTTGAATCAGTGACTACATCTGATCATCTCTATTGGTATATGAAATATGTATATCTGTGTGATTTGAGTCTTGACTTTCAATAATTATCATTGATGTGATTGGAATTACTTCATGTGTTGATTGGGTTGCGAATGGGCTCGAGAGTTAGAGCCGGGATGAGATTGATAACTTAGGTATATGTGTGGGCATATACCTAAGTAGGGTTGGCTGATACTTCGTGTTTGTATCTTTCTAATGTGGTTTATATTTTGTCAATTTTTTGAGACCTTGAGGGTCTCAGGGACCCTATTGAGTATCTTTATACTCACCCTTACATGGGCTATGCCCGCACTACATTGTGTTGGATGCAGATGGCGGACAGCGTTGACGGAGGCTGAGAGTGATCCAGGACCGGACGGTACCCGGAGGTGGACCACACAGCGAGACGGTACACGGAGCAGACCGATAGATGTGGAGTGCTGAGGTGGACATCTGTACCTACCCTTTAGGTAGGGTACTCAACTGACGTACCAGGAGCTACCCTTTTTAGTTGTTGTCCTTTTTTCCGTTGTACCTATTTCTTGTTGTACATGTGCTTTACTATTGGGCTTGTATTTCCGGCCGCTTTTACTTTCAGCACTACTTTTTGTATATAGTATTTGCATAGTGTTTACTTCCAACTGCGTACTCTGTTGTATTTGTTTACTTATTAAAGGTAATTACTTCCCTTTTATCAGGATTTATGCCTTTGGTGCTAGTCTCCATCCCCTGGCCTAAGGAAGGCAGACTTGGGGTAGTCATGGCATGGGACTCGAGGACGGGTCGTGACAAATTGGTATCAGAGGAGTCAGTTATATCGCAGAACTCAGGACTCTAATCATTCCTTTAAGTGAAGAAATAATGTTAAGAGTATTGAGTGTGGTTTTCAGTCCAGGGTGTCCAATGTTGGTGTGGCGGCCGATGTATCCATACACCAGGACCATGACCTCTGATTTCCGACTCAGTGCATGAAAACACTGATTGCATGTGTGTTTCAAAAGTTTTCTTTGTGATTACTTTGAGTCAGGTCGCCAGGTATAAATTTTTGACCGTGGCATACCTATTTCTTATCAGGATTCCACTATGAAGACAGCAATCTAGGGTTCCCAAGATAGAGTATACGATGACGAACCATCGAGCGATGAGGCTCCGATGTAGGGTCCTCTTACTATGTTGGCACCTACGGGTGGTGTACCAGCAGCACCACCACCTTTTGGGTAGCAGATGCCACCAACCGCACCGGCGGACAGTGCATGTCGACTAAGCGCATTGCACGATTTCTAGCGGCAGAGGCCTCTGTGGTTTCGAGGCGAGACAGATTCCCAGGTATCAGAGGACTGAATGGAGGCGATTACTGGATTTTTCCACCTAGTTGAGACACTAGTAGAGAAGATGTTGATCTTAGATACTAATCTTTTTCAGTGAGTGTCCATGAGGATGGTCCGCATAATGATGAAGTTTTGGTACTTGGACCATTTTCCAAGATGGTTCCTTTGGGCAGTGTGCCAACTATATCATTGCCCGTTAGTCAGCAGACACTACCGGTGGTACCAGTAGAGGACACTTGTAGGATTAGTGCCTTACATGTGTGTCAGCACCAGATATCCCTCAAGTTCTGAGGCGAGCCTGACCCACAGGCAGGTGAGGACTATCTTGAGGAGGTGGCTGAGAGGTTTCTAGAGCTTATACAGCTTCGGCAGGATGACCTATCGGTAGCTGAGTATTCATCAAGGCATACTGATCATTCCTTGTACTCAATGAATATGATTCGATCAGTGCGTTAGAGCTCGTACCTCTAACCAAGGTGTGTCTAAGGATATCTGAGCCAGCACTTTATCCTCTATGAATTCCTACTTATGTTAGGGTGCTAGAGAGAACCTTTATGGTTGAATGTTCATTGGCTGAGTGGATATAGCCAGTGAATGTTAAAAATTGGAAAGCATGAAACTGGCGTCAGTCTCAGAGACTTGGGCGTGTGAGATGTTTCAAGAAGAGGAAGTGTTAAGGATAGATGAATCTGTAGGGAAGTAGATGTGGAAGCAAAGCTAGGAGAGAAGGATGAGGTGGTGAACATTCTGACATGTTACAATCACCCACCTTTGTAGTCCCCGCTAGGCTCAAGGAGCTGGAGGGAAAGGGAAGAGAATAGCTGCATGCTGTCAAGGAGTGTGACCCAAGGGCTCTAAGAATGATTTTAGGTATGGTATGTGTCTACTACTAGCTGCCGTATCAACAGACATAGGTACCAATCATTCCTTCCTTCCACGAATCTTGTCCTAGACCTAGAGTTTCCAGTTAAGCCATTTACTTGACCCTCACGTCTGGAGATACCTTTGGGAGGAGACTCAATAATCACACTTACACTGAAAGTGTGATCTGACCCTTGAGGTGGAAGTTTCGGTTGGAACCTCTTGGTGGCAGCATCGAGGCATTATGACGTTAGTTTGGGTATGGACTGGGCAACCACAGTTCATACACAGATTGACTGTATTCGGAAAAAAGGTTGTGGTTTATCTACAACGTTAGGATGGGGTTTTCCTTGGTCGACCAAAAGGAAAACTCAGGTAGCACAGGATGGAATCATGCATAAGAGGGTGTATTCAATCACTCAGGAGTCGTCCAGACTAACCTTTTTTTCAGACTTCTCCAGAGTTTCAGCACCACTATCAGCTTTGACGAATAAGGGGAAACCCTTCGTATAGTCAGAGAGATGCCAGCCGAGCTTCCAAGAGTGGATGAAGATTGCACAGAGTAGACAGAAGTCCTATGCTTATAGGAGACAGAGACCACTGGAGTTCGAGGATGATGACCATGTCTTCCTACGGGTCTCACCTCGACAAGATCTACATAGATTTGGATGAGGCGACAAATTATCTCCACGATTCATTGGATCGTTCCAGGTCCCCAGCAGGGTAGGCGAGGTGGCTTACCGCCGGTCCCTTCTACCTCAGTTACACTAGGTGCACGATGTCTTCCACATATCTCAGCTGAGGAGATACGTGCAGGACTCGTCCCACATCATCGACCATGGGGAGCTGGACAATGATGATGGGGAAACTTTCACCTGGGTCCCAGTGGAGATCGAGGATCAACAGGAGTGAGTCCTACGTGGATGGTTGATTCCTCTGGTGTGCATTCACCGGTAGCATGGGAACCTCTAGAAGAGCACATGGGAGCGGGAGGCTCAAATGCATGCTCAGTACCCTCATTTGTCTCCCTAGTGTGTGGTGTAGATTTATAGGGACATAAATCCCTAAGGTGGTGGTAATGTAAAGACCTGGAAATTTAAAAAAAAAGTTTCTTAAATTCTTCTGAATTTTACGAGCCCACAGTTTCTAACGGCACCTGATTCTGAGGCCCGGTGTACCCAGAATAATTCTCTGAAGTTTTTTAATTCTTAAATTAACGTGTGTAAGAAGTTTTACTGAAAAAATGGAATAACTCTTAAACGGTTACTCGGATCAGAAGTATGGGGGCACCATTGCACTCAAGATGATAGTTTTACCCTAGGCGCGACTTAATTTTAGTCGGCGCGGGTCTCCTGTGAAAATTCCAAAAATGGCATAACTGTTAATAAAATAATTAAATAAATTGTTTTATTTTTCAGATGCTTATAACTCACAAATGGTAGCTCGGATTAAAAATCTAATACCACCATTGAACTCGTGAGGGCATGATTTATTTAAGTAGATACTAACTTTGGCCGGCGTAGGCCACCAGAAAAAGTTAGTTTTTGACCACAAATAAAATAATTATGTGCCAATTATTTTATTGTAAAATCCATAACTTCTAAACCGTAACTCGGATTGAAAATATTGGAGTACCATTGGGTTCCTTGGGGCGTATTTTAATTAGGCAGAGCCTAACCTCAATCGGTGCAGGTCGAGGGTGATTGATAATAATTTTCTGAACTTTTGTTCAGGTACGTTCAGTAAACGTACGTGCGGGTTTTTCTATCTTTTGAACCAGTACTTGGAATTTAAATCTGAGGGCACCGATGAACACATAATGTCGGTATATTCCTAAGGGGACCTTTATCGCAATTGCATTTGGTCGAGTGGAGAAGTTATATTTTGGGGATTTTTATTAAATTAAATAAAATTGTTGTACGTAATTTTATTGTTAAGGGGTGGTTATTTCCTCCAAGGAGGAGTTGTAGGTGGGTCCCACAACCCACATAACCTCCCATGGGAGAATAATGTGTGTGGGTCCCACATGAGCTGTAACCCTTCAACTCCCCATTAACTCCCCTTTATTTATTTTGAAAACTCCCCTCTTTTAATGTGAACTCTCCACCTCCCTTTTCTCTTAATTATGCCAACTCCCTAAAAATTAATTGTCAATAATGAAATTAATTATTTGGATCAACCTTATGAATTATTTTGAAAATTCATGTTAAGAATAAAATAATATCTTAAGATATTAATTTTGGGTTTGCTTTTGTTATGTTGGAGAGCTTTGGGAATTAGAGGGGACTTTCTTCCAACGAAGAACTTACTTTCTTCCAATGACAAACTTACTTTCTCTCCGATGAAGAATGTGTGGGATTTCACCAATGATGCTTCCTCTTCGGACGCACCCCGACGTCAACAGAATCAACGTCCATCTTCTGCGATGCCCGACTTCTGCGACACCATCTTCTGCGGCTCATCGACGTGCAACGTTCTTGTAATCGATGAAGGGGTTGTATAATTTGAAGTGAATAATTTGTACCCCATTATTCATTGAATTTCTTGGATTATCTTCTTCCATCTGCTATCACTTAACGTGGAGGGCGTGGGCCAAACGAACACGGACTGACGACCCTCTGTTGATCCTTGTTTTTATTCACGATAGAGGTAGAGATGGAAAAGGTGGTGATGACTGAGGGTGGCAGCGGTAACGGCGGCCACACACTGGCATGTTAGAGGACCACGGCACCAGGTGCCATGCGGGAGGAGGAGACCACGGCCCGCATCCGCGGGCTGCTCGGTTGAGGAATAACCGGCTGGTCCCTCGATCGGTCGGGCTGGAAGAACTGGCTGGCTGGAGAACCGCAGCGTCTCATGGCACCGTACTGGGGAGAACCGTGACCCGCGCATCCAAGGGCTGGTTCGGTGGGTGAACCGTCCAACAGGTGGCCGACCGGCTTTGGCTGGCCGGATAAAAGGGGTGGCGCCGCTCGGTGCCATCGTTTAGGAAAACTGGGGGTCACGCCCCCTGATCCGCCCGGCCAGCCGGTCGAGCCGCGGCTCACTGGGGGCCAAGTCGCCCGGCCTGGGCCGGGCCACGCCCCGCCGGGCCGGGCCACACCACGTCGGGCTGGTCTGACCCCTTAGCCGGGTCAGACCCACCGAGCCAGGACGGGCTGACCCGCCAGCCCACCGGGCTTGACGGGTCGGTCCCATTTCGCTTAAATGCGAATAACTTCTTAACCGTGTGTCCAATCGACGTGTTGTCTGTGGCACTGGGACCCTCGCGACGAAGAGGTCCTTTTTCGATACTCTAAATGAGTTTTGGAAAACTTTGTAAAATGGTTGGGTTTGGAACGAGCGTAATTCCAACTGGGCCCATGGAACGGAAAAGCCAATAACTCTCAGACCGAGTGTCCGATTGACATGTCATCTATCACGTTGGGTTTCTATTGATGAGATAGAACTTCTAGATACATAAACTCTAGAATTTGTGATAGTTGATGTATTGATACCTTTGCTTGAAGAGCATACCCTCCTAGAATCGAGTGTGTTGTGTGCGGGAACCCTAGAGCTGGTTGCGACTGCGACATCTACCGTACTAGGATCCTCCGTGGGTTCGACGATGATGTCAACCATACTGGGATCCTCCGTTGGTTTGACGACAATGAAAATTATACCAGAATCCTCCATGGGTTCGACTGCGATGACTAATGTTCTTGTATCCTATGTTGGTCCGACAGTTTCGACCTCTGTACTTGTATCATGTATGGGTCCGACAGAGTAGATGGTCTTGTATCTTGTGTGGGTCCGACAGCAATGACTACTGTTCTTGTATCATGTGTGGGTCCAACAGTATTGACCTTTGTGCTTGTATCTTTGTGTGGGTCTGACAGAGTAGCTGGTCTTGTATCATGTGTTGGTCCGACAGCTTAGCTGGTCTTGTATTCAGTGTGGGTTAGACAGCTTAGATGAATCATTGACTACATCTGATCATCTCTATCGTTATACAAAAGATGTATATTTGTGTGAGTTGAGTCTTGACTTTAATCATTATCATTGATGTGATGGGCTTTACTTCCTATGTGGACTGGGTTGCGAATGGGCTCGAGAGTTAGAGTCGGGCTGAGATTGATAACTTAGGTATATGTATGGGCATATAACTAAGTAGGGTTGGTTGATACTTCGTGTTTGTATCTTTCTACTGTGGTTTATCCTTTGTGGGTTTTGTGAGACCCTGAGGGTATCGGGGTCCCTACTGAGTATCGTTATACTCACCCCTACATGGGTTATGCCCACACTACGTTGTGTTGGATGAAGAGGGTGGATAGCATTGACGGAGGCCGAGAGTGATCCAAGACCGGACGGTAGCCGGAGGTGGACAACACGGCGAGACGTTACATGGAGCAGACCGATAGACATGGAGTGTTGAGGTGGACATCTGTACCTACCCTTCAATTAGGGTACTTGGCGAACGTACCAGGAGCTGCCCTTTTCAGTTGTTGTCCCTTTTTCAGTTGTACCTGTTTTTCGTTGTACCTGTACTATACTATTGGGCTGTATTTCCAGCCCCTTTTACTTTCAGCACTACTTTTGGTATACAGTATTTACATAGTTTTTACTTCCAGCTGCGTACCCTGTTGTATTTGTTTACTTATTAAAGGAAATGCCTTCCCTTCTATCAGGATTTAAGCCTTTGGTGCTAGTCGCCAGCCCCTGACCTATGGAAGGCAGGCTTGGGGTAGTCACGGCACGGGACCCAAGGACAGGTCGTGACAACTAATGGTCCCACATGGACATTATTATTTTGGTCATGCTTTATCATTCTTGATTATCCCATTTGGAATAAAATTGTATATCTCATGGATATTATCTCTTTATTATGTGTTTTACCCTATTGGTTTTCTATTTTCAACTTCATTATGTGTCATGGTTCTTTAACATTATTTTACTTCTCCTTGTGGTAGACCATCTTAGTTAGATTATATAGTTGACCCTGTATGGTATGTTAATGAAATCAAGTTCATTTAAAGATATTTATATCATACAATATCATGTTGTTTCAATAATGAAATATAAAAAATCATTAAGAAAGATACAAGAGGATTAAATCCGTATGTAAAGAAGAATTGAATGAAAATGAAATACTCATCCTCACTATTATAATTGATGATCATACCATCAATTAAAACTATGGAATGATGGATAATTATTCTAAATATAATTCACATTTTTTATTGATGTAAATTAATTTTATCGATGTTTTTAGACAAATTAAAAGTTATATAGTTATATATAATTTAAATATTGGAAATATAGTCTTTGTATATAAATAAATTAAACTAATATTTAATAGATAGGCCTATTTTTAATTGATACATTTTTTGTGTAATTTTTAGTATAAAACTGAGAGTATTATTATTCATATATATTTAATAATTCTTGAATGAAAAAAAGAGTATAATTAATTTTATTTATTTATTATAAAAATAAATATATTTTTTATATTTATTTTTTTAAATTATTTTTTGTCTATAAGATTTCATGATGTATTATAATACCAATTAATAGATAAAATTTAATTTTTAAAATATGAATTCTTATTATCATGAAATTCATTTAATTTTTAAAAGATATATTTTTTAATGTATTATATTCTCCACGTGTTATATAATTTAAATTGATAAACTAGTGTCATTAATCAAATTATTTTAATGAAATAAATTATGTATATATATATATTAAAATATATTATTAATAATCTACTGATTATTACATATTATGGAATAATAATAAATCTATTTTTATGCATTAAATTGTATTTCCTATGTTTTTTTATACATAATGTGTTCTAATATTAAAATTGTTGAAACTAAAATTCAGAAATTAAATCTGATAAAATGGATTTATGATTTGCAATTATCATGACTATGTTAGGTAATAACTCCAGTTTCATTTTTAGAAATAAAAATAAGTCAATGGGGTATAAATTAAGTTAATATGATAAAGGTAAAATAATATATAAGTGTTTAACAAAGGGGTAAAGATAAAAATATCATTAAAACTTATCCCTACATAATGTATGATGGAATTATATAAAAACCCTTTCCATTTCTATATTCCTTCTATAGATTGGATATATATTTCATGATAGATTACACTCATTAATCATTAAGAAATGAGTATTTTTTAACTCCCCATAAGCTCACCTATGAAAGGAACCCACCAATAACCACATAATTCTAACCAATCCCTTCAGACTTATCTTGAATGACATTCAAACTTATCTCCTTAAAATCATATGTCTTGTTTGTTGGGATCTAGTAAAAATAAGTTGTCTTAAATCCTTCATTTTTAAGAGGCTCCCTAATAGAAGATTCAAGTATTATACGTTATTATTATCCTCTAAATAATTTTTCTATTTATATTTCTCTTAAACTTATTCCTAAAATATATTTATCACATTAATTAAATGTTTTTAAAATCATTAGGCTCATGTAAAAGTGATATTATTATTATAAAATAGCCTATTCTTATTCATTCTGTAGTTATAATGCGTTATTGTTAGTATTGGTTTTACTACAAACATGAAAAATGTTATAATGTTTACATCATGATTAACTAAGACAATATATATAAGAGAAATATTATATAAAAATTATTCATTTGATATGTTTTTATAATTATGTAATTGAAATATATATAATATATTCCTTATTAAAATCAACTAATTTTCATAAGTATTAATTCACAAAAAATAGAGTATAACTGATCCTTATGAACTACCACTATAACTTCCATAAAATAAATATTGGACTTCATAAATATATCAAGGACACCTATGTGGCCCCCATTTCTATTATGGATGTAATTTAAAAATTACCAAATATTAAGGACCGGAACCACCATACTAAAGAAATGCATAACAAAGAGGATAATTAATACATGAATATTATTTTTTACTAATAATTAGAAATAAATATATTATTAGATATTATTATTAAATTATATACAATAAAAAAATAAAAAAAAATTATTTTGTATATTAATAATAAAACAGAAATGATTATAGAAGAAGTTATAGGATTTCTGGACGAGCTGGGATCTAATGTAAGATTTTTTAATCTCAATTTCCAATATTTGATACATATTTCATATAATTAAACTATTTTAATTTATAATGCGTGTGTAATGAGACTGTGAAATTTTTTTATCTTATCTATATTTTTATTACTATAATTGAATTTTTTATTTCATATTATTTCTTTCATTATCATATTCTTTATTTATTAAAAAAGTCATAAGTTTTTATTCTTGAACCACCCTATTTTCTTTCAGTAATAATCTCTCTTATTTGACTATGTTCTTTTATGATTTATATATTTTTCCACATTTTTTTTAATTATATTTTCTTTTTTCATATTTTTTAATTTCACTTTAATGTTAAAATTTTTGTGTTTTATTATTATATTTCATCATTAAAATGTTATTTGTGAAGAATAAATCACACCCTCTTTAAAGTTTATTTCTCTTACACTTCCATAATATTTTTTTCCACAAATTTTTTATTATACTATTTTGAATTTTAAAAATGTGTTCTTATATATTAATATGTTACTTATCTCTATATCCTTTAAAAGGGAATTATTATAACCTTTTCATCATATTTTATTTTCACTAAAAGATCATTAAATTATTAATAAATAGTTTCTTTTCACGTTCATATATTTTTATATCATCTACTCAACATTTCAATACATTATCAATATTTATTTTGAAGTAAGGATTATTATATAACGCTTTTAGAATAATATTATAGAAATTATTCTTGTCACCATCTCAAAATTTACTTTTCAATGGGACATGTAACTACATACCTTAAAAATTTGATAGAAATTTTTACTGGAAACTCCTTTAATGTTTTTTCTTCCATTTTCCTCTCTATATTTGATTGATATATCTATTATGTAATTATGTTTCTTAAATATTACTCTATATTCACATTCAATAAAAAAACATTGTGTTATTTTATTTTTCATATTAATCCATCTAATTATTGATTAAATTTTATGACATACCATTTGAAAGTTTCATGTAACCCATTTTATTTCAATGATTTTTTATGCTAAGATTCAGGATTGATTTTAAATAAAACATATATCAAGGGTATATAATTATGCGATAGTGGGGTCTGATATAACCCACCACAACATTGGGTAATTATTTATACCTATTAAGACAATAATGTTTGGACTGAACCTTATTTAATTTACTCATGTTCAAAATCATGTGTGTTTAATATATTGCATGTTAAATAATCTATATATAGACTTTTTAAATTTTTAGTATTTTCAAAATTCTATGTTTGTAGCTAGTTGTATGATAACAACTCTATGTGTGTGTACCTATTTGAATTTATAAACTTTCATAATTTTTTGGGTCGAGTTTTTTTCATGTTCACATCTCTATGTGTGGACTTGTAAATTCTTATACATGTTCAAACTTATTTTGGTGTATCTGATCCCATTAAAATAAATTTATGTCCTCACCAAATTGGGGTTATCATTGAAACGAAGTTCATGATTTATTGTCCTTATTATTATTCACCATTTATATGTTTTTCAACTTGAATATGTTATGTTACAAGTACAATGGATATTTTAAAATGTATCTTAATTCATACACTATAATATATGTGTGATCCATTGAGGCTATTTATCTTTATATCCTTCTATTTGGACAAATCATATATAAAAAATGAACTTTTTTACCTTAAACATGAGGTACCTCACCACTAAACTAATTCATGTGAAACTAATCATTAGAAGATATTGATAATGAGGATAAGATGATTTCATACCATAAAGGGGAATTAAACCTAAAAAAATCAATAATTTATACATGAAAAAATGAAATTAATAATTAAAAAAATAATAATGCCAGAGTTTAAAATGTAATACATTATATATAATTTATACTTATACCAAAATATAGTAAGATAAAATAATCAATAATAATATACTCAATGCCTAAATGTATGGGATCCTATATAGGTCAATATCAACGCATCTCTAAGATCCAATGGGAAATACATTACCACTAATGGCTGATTGGCTGATAAGTAAATTTCAATTCAAAAAAGAAAACTAGTATGATAATAGAAACATGAAGTATAATGGTGGTGGTTTAATTATGTATCCTCATAAAAACAATCATACAAGTATGAAGAATATATAATCGATAAAAAATGTATTATTTGGGGGAGAATAATTTCCCATGGTGGCCATAGAATTTGTTGAGTTTTTAAATTCATGATAGGTACTATGAATCATCAAAATAGGGGGTAATAAATTTATGTATTACCTTATGATGTAGGCCACCAACCAGTGAGTAGACATCCTTAATTCCAATAAAATGGTTATCAAAGAACATTCAAAAAAACTGACAAGGGGATATTTCTATCCTTATAAATATAAAGAATAGAATATAAGGATCTGGCATCGTTGATCAGAGAAATTACCTCCCCGTAAAAAATAATTAAATGATAAAATCACATAATCGGTATGGTAATAGATGATAAAATATCATTTCTTTGTTCAATTGCTGAAAAATAAATATGTATTGAATTTCATCTTTGAGGAGGGTAGAACCCAAGAGACCCAGTTATTGGAGGATCCCATAGAGGATGAACGGAAAAAGTAGAAGTTGACGATACTGGTCTATTCCTTTATTCCCTTCATAGAAGTAGAAAATAAAGAATAACATAAAGTAGTTTCATCATTAAGAGATCAGTATTTTATGTATTTATATTATTCTTAATGTTGTTCAATGTATCCTAAATGGACTAAAATCTAGTAGGTAAGGCCACTTTTCTCCCCATAAACATGATACCATTATTCAATATGATGTCAAACCATGAAGACAAGTGATGGTCGAACATCCCTAGGATTAGTGAGATCATCAATAAATCTCTTTTTAAGTTCTTGGTGAAAAAATATCGAACACTAAGAAGAAGAATGTTCCCATTTGATTCATAATTAGGCCTCAAGTTGAAAATCCACTTGGAGGCCAAATTATTAACTTTTCACTGAATGAAATTATTCTTGGGGATAAAAATATAAAGCACATAAAAATTTAGAAAAAGAAAATTGTCAAGATTATTTGAGACCCAACATATGATCCCCCGTATATCTATCCCTACTATAACCTGAGGTAGATTGGTGAAATCCTCATATTTTATGAGGCCTCAGCGGGAAGGAGGGATTCCACAACTATCATCCCCAATATTTATGAGGATTATATCAAATAGGTTCTACTACTAAATGAAGAGAACACTCGATGAGAATTCTAGGAAGGACATAGACATTCTGAAACTAATGTAGGTAATTCCACAATGGGGAAAATAAGAGGTCACCATTCTAGTTACATTTCCTAATTAAAAGGTCACCTCAGCATATCACACGTCTTAAGTTACCTAGGAGAATGTGAAGAGAGATTTGGATGCTATGACACACCATAGAGTATAATAAAGGGACATTTTGTATAATATTAAGTATTTTTTCATAATTTTTTCATGACGGATTTCCAAATTTAATCCTCTTTTATAATTTCCCATGATATATTTTCTTGTATTAATTTTATAGTTTCTTACAATCTTTAAAAATTGATATATCCCTATATGATATGTCTACCTGGGTGACTATAGCAGGTCCAATTAATTTTCCCATATATATGAGAATCCTATATACAAGAATTTTTTTCATTTTGAATATTCCTGATAAATACATTCTCATTTTTTCAAAGATATAAAACATTTATATGAATGAAATATAGAAACAAATTTATGAGAGTGATCAACCCTCTAAAAGGGTGTGTCCAAATTTTCTACTTTTCAATAAATAATTGAATTCATTTAAATAAAAAAACAAAAAAAATTAGTTTAATCCTCATATAAAAATGAGGACTACACTGATAAACAATGGTAAGGGAACCCAATTTTCCCCCATCCTCTATTAAATTATAAAAACATGAGAATCATAATAATGGTTGGATATGAAACAAATATTTTTGAATGGTTTATATTTTTCCCCCAATTTTTTCTAAATGTTGTTCATATGTTTCTCAAAAAATATTATTGAGGTAAGTCATACATTTAAGAAGGAATATAATTTAATCAGAGAAAAAAATCTCAGATACCAATGGTTCCAAGCATTCCATTATATCAAAAATTCAACACATTGTAGTTTTAATTTGGATATGTTCATTCTAATGATTACTTCATCCATAGAAAAGTTATAATGGTAAAGCATTTCTCCCATCTTTGATGTGAAGAAACCCTTACACCTAATATATAGGGATATTTATATTTATATAGAGGAGTATAATTGGAGGAAAATATCAAATAAATAGTCTAAGAAATAGTTCATTTGCATTATATTGAGGAAAATGATAAATTATATCATGTTATAGGATTATTAGATATCAACCATGGACATAATGGTTTATCCTACCACCTTTCAATTGATATAGTGAATCATCTCTTGATCCATGAAATTAATCTATGGATATTCCTATTTTAAATAAGACCACGTTTCTTTCAAAATGAAATCAGTTAATATCGTAATAAATATGTTGATCAATATATTAGAAAGGTTATTATAATAGATTTTTCTACGAATATATAAATGAAACTACTCAAAAAGGGAAGGTTGTTTCACTTTTAGAATAAGTTCAAATAATTTTTCACATATAGATCTTAGTAAGAGGACTTGTTTGAATAAATTTTGATAGATATATCCATTCACTCTTTAATTTTATCATATATAATCCCAAAAAAATCTCTCAAAAAACATTGAGGTTGACCTCATTATCATGATTAAGAAATTTAATACCATTCAAACCCTCATGATGTTCTTGGGGAGCTACTGAATGACTATTCCTATCATATGAAACCATGGGTGAAGAAGTTATCAAAAATAGATCAATTACATATTCTATTGGATAAACTCTATGGAAGGGTGATACTCTCTTATAATGAAGGTTGTTTAAGAATCATAATGCCTTCAGAAAAATAAAATTTATATTACTATTGTAAACCCCATCATCTATATATATGTCTGTGTGTGTGTGTGTTTACATTTTCTTAGAGAATATTTTCATTAATGAATGAGTGAAAATAATTTGAGTTTACTTTTCCTCCAATGATTATCTATACACGAGAAATTTATCAGGCATTCCTTTCATATTCTAGGAGCTCGTCATAAAATGTTCATTCCTTTTCCATAAGCATAATCTTGGTATGATCACTCTAATAAGCTTTTAATCCTTAATCTGATGAACAGATATCATCTTCACACATTTTGATATTAGTTTTAATAATCTCTAAATTGGGGACCTTTATTCATGTTCATATTTATAATGTTTTAGCTTACATTGATTCCAATCAGTTGGTCCATCCTATTATTACTTAACTATCATCATAAATCCTTCTTGATATATCCAATTTGGGAGAAAATTGGATTCAAATTCTCATTTATACCTCTCCCAATAATGAATAAAATAAATAACTTCCACATCATGACATCCTAAATTAAAGAAATTGAAATATATATATATATATATTGATCATCATAAATATAAATGGTTGAGAATATATACATCATTTAGGAATTTCCTTAATGACTCATTAAAAATTCATTGCAATGATAAACCTATCAAGATAGTTCAAAATATGTATAATAAATGATCATTGAAATTTTTATTGAAAATAATTAAAATTTGTTGGTAACATTTATAATATAATTTGAAATAATACATGTTACCAAAATTCATATCAATTCATTATATTTAAATAAAATAAATTACAAGTGAATTTAACTATATATTATAATCCATTATAAGTTATCATGGGAAGAATACCTATATTTATAAAGCAATGTATCTTGGGTAATTTATAAATATCAAGTCATAAATCAATCCATTTCCATCTATATATCATCCACTATCAAGATCTCAATCCAAAACTAGTGGTGATGTATAAAATAGAACTATTTATACTAGAATAAAAATTAATTCAATGCTAACTCAAGTAGTGTTATATGAAAGGTTAGGAAACACTGGGAATAGGGGAATCATTCCCAATAATTATACTAATTATGAAATCAATTGTAAGTAACCAAGTATTATCATGATTTTTTTCATTATCATAGGGTTAAATTTATTATATTTCAAGTTCACTATGTATCTCCATAATAAAAATAATGATATCTTTTATAATGGTTTCATATGTTTGAATATGTCAATAAATAGGGAATGATTTTTAATGTTTAATAAGTCATATTAAAAAGAAAATTTGATTAGTCCAACCACTAAATTATTTAAAAATAATTTTTAATAATTTTCAACAATACATTATAATATAAATAAATAATTCCATTTAAACACTCTTATTAATGTTGAGAAAAGTATTGTTTTCAACAATACGTATTAATGTTATTTAAAGGGGGAGATTATTGAAAATAATACTCTGTCTCTTCATGATAATATTGATGCTCACAAATACCCTTAGTTATTTTCTAATGATTTTATTTAGTATTTTGGAGGAGTTTATTAATTTATTTTACTCTTGAAATAACGAGAATTTATTACATAGCGCGGAATTTGTGTTAGCGCGTTCTAGAAACACTGTTCACATCTTACGTAGATGAATATAGCGCGGAACCTATTTTAGTGCGTTCTGGAATCACTGTTCATACCCTACGTGGATAAACGTAGCGTAAGGATGAAAATCATGTATACTTTTTGAGATAAAAGAAAATTATGGTTAAACAACCATATGTTTTCAGCAAAGTATGGAAGAAGAATCTTATATTAGGAAGAACCCTACATTTTGGTTATCAGCAAAGTATGGAAGGAGAACCGTAGGTAAATTCTAAAGGTTATATTTGTTTCTCAAAAGTATGGTTCATCAACCTTACTTTTGTAAACAACCATTTGTCCTTGGAAAAGTATGGATCCAGTAAAAGTATGGATCTTTTACCGTACGTTTGAATGTTGAAGAAAAAGTATGGATGATAAACCCTACGTTTGTGATCAACCTTAAATTGTTAAACTTACGTTTGAAGACTATGTTATTAACCCTACGTTTGGAGGCCACGTCATCAACCTTACGTTTAGCATCGGAACTTTTGGCAGACGGTATTTATGTACAACGATCAGTAAGCTGATTTCTGGGCGGATTTAAAGACGGATTTATAGTCGTTTTTAAATTATGACATTGACTGATTCAAAGACGTTTTATTAATGGATTTATGAATCGAATTAAAAGGAGATTTTTATGCCGAGTCTTAAGGGAAGTTACGACTTCTCAGTAAATTCAAATTTTTGAATATCACGAATCAAAATGTGACTTTTATGGATCTAAATGTGCAGGAGATATGCTTTATTATATATGCTCTCTATGAAACACTAGAAAAAGAGGATGTGATCGATCTATTATTGAAAAAGGCAGAAAATAGATATTGCAACTATTCATGATTGATCTGCTGATTTAACAGGAGCGTAAAAGCTCTGTTTGGTGAAGAAGAAGGAACTCGATAGAAGATTCACCTATTCTACATCGAATATCTACTGTGGATCTACTACTGCTGAGGTTGTGAACTATATTTCTATATCTACTACAACTAGATCAACTCAGAACTGCTTCATCTTGAAGATCAATATTTCTAGAGACTTCGATCCATCTGCTGTCAATTGCATTCTGTTGCAATTGTGAAGATCAACTGGAAATTTCGTTCTGAAATTATTTTTATTCATGAGTAACCAGCTTCTCATTATAAGCTGTGTAGGTTCGTGTTTGAACCAGAAGGCTTTTTTTGCCTTGGATTGTAAAGGTGTCAACTGTCTGTACTCATTTGTGAATCGGTCTGTGGAAAAGAGGACTAGATAGTGAAAATCACCATGCTCGTGGAGTAGAGCATTGGTGGAGTGGAGTAGGGGCTTTCTATTCCCCAAACCACTATACATCTTTGTGTTCTTAATTTTACTTTTTCCATTGCATGATAAAATCTGATAAAGTATAAAGGACAGAACTCATTCAAGAGAAGAGTTATTGAAAAATTGCAAAAGACACAATTTACCCCCCTCTTGTGTGTAATCTGTAGATTCAGATCCAACAATTGGTATCAGAGGAGGAGCTTCTGATAGAGCCTTAGAAAGCTAGAAGCATTTAAGGATTATACAACAGAGCATCATGACTAATACAAGAGAAGGGATGTCGATGGATAGAGCACCATATTTTAATGGAGACAACTATGGTTGTTGGAAATCGTGCATGATAATATATCTAAAAAACCTCGGATATAGAGTCTATTCAAAGATTCTGAATCCTTATGAAATTCCTGAAAATCCTAAGGCATGGAGTGCTGCTATAGAGGTAGAGTATGATATGAACTTAAAGGTTATGAATGCAATTATCTGCGGCCTAGGACCAGATGAATTTAACAGAGTATCTCAGTGCCCGACAGCATATGAGATGTGGAAAAAAATAGCTATGTAATATGAAGGAACAGATAATGTAAGGCAAATGAGATATGCAACTGTAAAACTGAAATTTGATACTTTCAGAATGATTGAAGGTGAGACAATTACCCGAATGAATGGGAGATTGACAGAAATTGTCAATAACATAACTGCTCAAGGAGAACCTATCAAGCAGGCTGATCAAGCATTAAAAGTACTAAGAGTACTTCCTACTAGAAGGAATGGTATTTCTGCTGCAATCAGACAATCAAAACCTGTCAAAGATCTATCTATGTGAGAGCTAATTGGTACACTGATGATGTATGAAGGTGAAATGAAAGATGAAGATAATAAACATAAAGTTCTTATCAAAAGAGAAGATACTACCTTGAAGGTAACTTCACTACAAAAGAATAGAAATATGAAGAGAAAAGAAGTCAAAGCTAAATCAGAAAGCTTTGACTCATCCAACTCCGATGAAGAACTGGCTCAACTAGCCAGAAAATTTAGAAAATTCTACAACAAGAAAAGAGGCTTCAAAAAATCCTTTAAGGGAGATGATAAGGAAGTGAGATGTTATAAATGAAAAAAGATGGGACATATCAGACCAGATTTCCCACAATTGAAGGATGCAAAGAAGAAGAAATTATTCAAAAGAAATTACTTTGAGAAGAAAGACAAGAAAGATATGAAAGCCACTTGGAGTGTATCTGAAGACTCTAGTAGCTCTTAAGAATCAATCTCAGAGAAAGAAGAAGTCAATCTAAAGGTAAACATGTGTTTCATGGAAGAAACTGATGAGGTACACTCATATTACTCCTCTGAATCACATTCTGAATCAAGCTACGCAAATGAAAAACTTGCAGCCTAATGCAATATGCTTGAAGAAAGATATGACTCACTATTTAAGAAACATAAGTCACTAAAAAATATACATAATTCCATTTTAGATGAAAGAGACACAATGATGAAACAACATAAAGAATTAACTCATAAATACAATTTGATTAACACTAACTATATTAATTTTGAATCAAGAATAAAATCACTGTAGGATGAAGTAGAATCTTACAAAAAAGCTGCATTGGTTTTTACAAAAGGAGAGAATTCATTAAATGATATTATTGGAAAACTATCATTAAAAAGGAGAGATTTGGAATTGGCAGTAAAGGAGAAAAACCAAAGCTATATAAAAAATATTTTGTTCCTAGCTCTAAAAATCTTAATTGTAATTTTTGTGGGGCAAAGGGACCTGTAGCTAAAAACTGTTTCTTAAGACAACCTCAAATTTGTGGTATTAAGAAAGCCTATGTTTCAAAAGACTTAAATGATTCAGCTAATTTTAAAATAACAAAGCAAATTTGGATACCCAGATCATTGCTAGCTAACACTCCTGGACCCAACAAAATATGGGTACCAAAGAAATTTGTTTGAATGTCTTTGCAGGTAGCAGGTCACCAAATAATAAAAGATATATGGTACATGGACAGTGGCTTCTCAAGACATATGAGTGGAAACTCATTGAATTTTTCTTCACTCATTCAAAATGAAGGAGGACTTTTCACATTTGGTGACAATTCCAAAGGAAAAATCATTGGCATTGGAACTGTTAGAGATCCAAAAATAGTCTCAATAAACAAAGTACTTTATGTAGAAGGACTAAAACACAATCTAATAAGTATATCTCACCTTTGTGATTATGGATATACTGTTGATTTTACTAAAAATTGTTGTAGTATTTCTAAAGATAAAATGTTTAAATTTAAAGCACCAAGAACTGAAAATGTCTATACTTTGGATCTAAATTCCTTGTGTAAACAACAAGTAAACTGCTTGACTGCTAAAGTAAGTGAGACCTGGATCTAGAATAGGAGACTTGGTCATTTCAATGTATATGTTTTACATAATTTATCTAAGAAACATTTAGTTTCTGATTTACCGTTTCTCAAATTCGAAAGTGACAGATTTTTTGATGCATGTCAACGTGGAAAGCAACAAAAATCATCATTCAAATCTGTTAATAAGGTTGCTACATCTAAACCTTTAGAACTTATTCATATGGATTTTTTTGGACCTTAAAGAGTAGCAAGGTTAGCTGGTAAATTATATGTATATGTTTTAGTTGATGACTATTTAATATTTACATGGATTTTCTTTTTGAAATTTAAAAATGAATCTTTTACTTTATTTGAAAGTGTCTGCAAATCTGTTCAAAATGAAAAAGGTTTAAATATAATTTCATTGTGAGGTGATCATGGTGGAGAATTTGAGAATCTGGAATTTAATTCCTTTTGCTCAAATATGGGTATTAAACACACCTTTTATACACCCAGAACACCTCAACAAAATGGGATTGTAGAAAGAAGAAATAGAACAATTCAAGAAATGGCTAGAACTATGTTAAATGAATATAGCCTACCTATATATTTCTGGGCAAAATATGTGAATACAGCTTGTTATATAATTAATAGAGCTTTAATTAGACCTATTTTGAAAAGACACCCTATGAACTATGGAATAACAAAAAAACCTAAAGTAAATTACTATAAAGTTTCTGGATGTAAGGTTTATATCTTAAACACCAAGGATAATCTTGGTAAGTTCGATCCAAAATCTGATGAAGGTATTTTCTTAGGATATTCTGCTCCCTTCAAAGCTTATAGATTTTATAAAAAGAATTCAAGGATTGTTGAAGAAGCAGTTCATGTGAAATTTGATGAATCTGATCATTTTGAGAAAAGGACAGAACAAATGGATGAACGTGACTCTAATGATAACATGAGACTTGAGAATTTAAAGAATTATTTTGAAAATGATATAAAAGAAATTCAGTCCAGTTCAGAGGAACATGATACTGAAGAACCTTTAAATATATTACCTAGACAATCTAGAACCCTAAAGAATCATCCTTTAGAAACTGTAATAGGTAACTTAGAAACTGGTGTTCAAACTAGAAGAAACTTAGGAAACCTAGTGTAATTCTCTGCCTTCCTATCTCAACAAGAACCCAAGACTATAGAAGAAGATTTAGATGATGAAAGCTGGGTAATAGAAATGCAAGATGAATTAAAAAAGTTTAAAAGAAATGAAGTTTGGGAATTAGTTGAAAGACCTAAGAATTATCCTATAATAGGAACCAAATGGGTCTTTAGAAATAAACAGGATGACAAAGGAACAATAACTAGAAATTAAGCAAGATTAGTCGCTAAAGGATATAATCAAGAAGAAGGAATAGATTATGATGAGACTTTTGCACCTGTAGCTAGGTTAGAAGCCATTAGAATTCTTTTAACCTATGCATCTTATATAAATTTTAAATTATTTCATATGATTTTAAATCTGCCTTTTTAAGTGGTTATTTAATGGAGGAAGTTTATGTTGAGAAACCTCCTGGTTTTGAAAACTCTCAAAAACCTGATTCTGTTTTTAAACATACTAAAGCTCTTTATGGCCTTAAACAAGCACCTAGAGCTTGGTATGAAATATTAAGTTCTTTTCTTTTGAAAAATGATTTTACTGTTGGAATGGAAGACCCAACACTCTTTAAGAAAACTGTGAAAAATAATGTTTTAGTGGTTCAAATTTATGTTGATGGTGTAATATTTGGATCAACAAATAAAACTCTTTGTCATGAATTTTCAAAATTAATGCAAGAAGAATTTGAAATGAGTATGATAGGAGAATTAAATTTATTTTTGGGTCTTCAAATATTTCAAAACGATTTTGGAAATGTTTTAAATCAAAGAAAATACATTACTGATTTACTTAAGAAATTTGGACTTGAGAACAGCAAGACATTTACAACACCTATGTGTACTAATATAAAACTTGATTTGGATAAAACTGGAAAGTCAGTTGAGAAAAATTTATATAGAGGTATGATTGGTATTCTGTTATATCTTACTGCTAGCAGGCCAGATATAATGTATTCAGTATGTCTTTGTGCTAGATTTCAATCAAATCCTAAAGAATCCCATCTAACTGTTGTTAAAAGAATTTTTAGATATTTAAAAGGAACTTTTTTTCAATCTCTTCTTTATCCTAAAACTTATGATTTTAATTTGATTTCATATTCAGATGTTGACTTTGGAAGTTGTAGATTAGGTAGAAAACGTACATCAGGTACATGTCACTTTTTGGTAAAGTCCTTAGTATCGTGGTCTAGTAAGAAACAACATTTAGTTGGCCTGTCAACAGCTGAGGCAGAATATGTTTCTGATGGCAGTTGTTGTGCACAAGTGTTGTGGATGAAAAACACTCTTATGGACTTTGGATTGAATTTTAATAATACACCTATTTTATATGATAATACAAGTTCAATTAATATTTCAAAAAATCCTATTAGTCATTCTAGAACTAAGAACATTGATATAAGGCATCACTTTTTAAGAGATCATGTTATTAAAAAAGATATATTTTTTGAATTTATAAATACTGAAATTCAATTAGCAGATATTTTTACTAAACCACTTCCCACTGCAAGGTTTGATTTTATTAAGGGGGAGCTAGGTTTATTTAATTTTAAATAATTTTTTTTATGTACTTATGTAAATTTTTTTGAATGCAGTTTAAGTTTTTCTTTCTTTCGTCATATGAAAAATTTATTTGCTTTTAAATATATGTAATGATGAGTGATTACACGGGAATCAAGGCTGTCAGAGCCTTGTCGACTTCTAAACCCTTTCACTTCTATCGAAACCATTTCGAATTCCGAAAATCACACTTTCTCTTCTGAAACCCTAACCTTAGAACTTCTGAAACCCTAACCTTCAAACCTTCAGAGACTCTCGTGAAAATGGTAAGGACTAAAAGAGCCAGTGAGGTCGAGCCGATCAATGCCAAGAGACAACACACTGAGGGAAGAAAAATATTACAGGGTAAGGTAATCGATCTTGGCTGGTTATTTCAGATGAATCTATTGTTGAGGCAAGCGTTGTTGTTTCAGAATCTTGAAAAGATGTTCAACAGTGAAAATACGGAATTTCTGTATGAAGTAGAACTTAGATACTTCTACAAATCTGTACAGTTTAGTCTGGGAGATACCGAAGACAGTATGATGGCTAAAATAAAGGATAGGGATTTATCAATCTCTTCAGTAGAGATTAGTCAGATTCTCAACTGCCCTCATGAGGGAGTTTTTCATTTTGACTTTAAAAATATAGGAGATTCTGTGCATAAATATGAAGACATCATGTCTTTTATTTTCGGTACCAAGATAATAAAGAAAATGTTTGTTAAGGATTTGGAGCCTGATTAGAAGATTTAGGTAAAATTTATTCAGACCGGAATAGATCCACGGATGGCAGAAATGGAGAAGATTTTGTACCCAGATATGTATATAATTTTTATTATGTTAAGTGATATTAAGTTAAACTTTCCAAGATATATGATAAGGTATCTCAGTTGTTGTTGTCAAAGTGAGGCCAGGATGAATTTCTACCCCTTTGGTAGATTTATTTCTAAGCTTCTGTTTAAGAAAGACATGGCGAGATTATTGGATGCAAGAGTTAACTGTCATCACAATAATACGTTTAATGTTGGAACCTTGAGGAAAGTTGGATATTTATGGAGCACAATTAAAGGAAAACTTTTGCCAGTAGGAGCTGAGGAAGACTCAGAGAGTGATCAGGCTCAACCTGCTAAGTCCAAGGAGGGACAAGCTGAATCCAGAGTCAGCAATGTAGCAAGAAGGATTTGCTTTGAAGTGGCAGATGTTGAGGAAGACAGTAGTTAGGAGGGACTTTAATCAAGAATAAAAAGACCAGTAAATAAGGAAGTCACTTCCACTTCTTTGGAAACTCCAACAGAACCTTTATTTTCTTATTATTTTGTGAGAGAAGTTGTTGCTGATAAAACCATGGAAGATTTTACTGAGAAAATGGCTCCAGTAGAGAAATAAGGAGCTCAAGAAGAAACTCAAAGGGAAAATCAGGAATAGATTGTAGGTGATGTTGAAGTTTTACTTCAACAGGAACAAGAGATGGAGGCAGTGCCTGGTGAAGAAGTGGCCAGACCTCAGGAAACTTCTGAAAATATTGTTCTTGAAATTCCAGAGGAAGACAAAGATGCAGATAAATGTGATGATCATGCTTCTGAAGCTCAAACAGAGGTACTTCAAGAGGATTTTTCTGTGGAGGAGTTTGAAAACTCTAAGGAAAGATTTGTGGACCAACCTTCTCAGGACAAAGAAAAAGAAAAATCTGATGCTGAATCATTGCATTTGGTACTGCTGCATCAACCTGAGAATGTGAATCAAGCACAGGGTGCATCCGATTCAAGGAAAGAAGAAGTTGAAGAACTGTACAGAAAAGTATCTCAGTTGGAATCTGAGAATGCTTCTCTGAGAAATGCCTTAGACTTAGAACAATTGAAGTTTCAAAAGCTGAAGGAGTGTACAGTTTCAAGGCAATAAGTTGAAATGTTTAAAGAGTATTTGATGACTGCTGTTGCACAATTAAAATCTAAAATGGTTATGAAGTTAGATTTATCATATCTGAAGTTGTTTATGGAGAACCAATTTTCATCAGTTGCAAATAATGCGGTTAGTGGATCAGGTACTTCACCTGATTTAATCAGAAGGTTTCTCGATATCACAGATGCGTTGAGCAATATGAATGACAGGATAAAAGATCTTCAATGTAATAGTTCTCCTTTTTCAGTGTTACTGGACAATTAGAAGTTCTTAGTGGATCAACTGACATCTAGTGAGCCATCGATCAGAATTCTGTTAGATCAGTTATCAGAGAAGCTGTCAGTATTTTTTGAAAAAGAGGAAAGGATGCATGAGTTTTTCAGAGTCAATTTAATTGAGGATATTCATATGACTCAAGAGAACGAAGAGCTCATTATCAAGCATGGAGATGGGATAATGAAGAGACTTCGAGAACAGTTTACAGAAATCAAGTCTGCAATCCAGAGGAGATAGACCATGTTGCCTATCTTACCCAAACCTTGATTCCTATGTATATCATTGTTTATTTGCCTCTTTCCTTATTTGTTTTACTAACTTTATTTTTAATATTCCATTACTCCTGATTTAATTATTGATAAACAGTTCGTAATATCATTTACTAACAGTTCAGTGTAATATTAAACGTGTTAAAATCCATGATTTTTCATTCTTTTTTATATCAAAAAAAGGGGGAGAATTTTGATAAACACAACATCAAAACCATTTTATTTAGGGCCATTTTATTTAGAGGGATAATTTATTTTAGTGAGGGAGAATATTAAATTATTCATTTGGATTTATAATTATCTTTTTGGTGGAGAATTATTTATTTAATACTTTATAACGAATTTTGAAAGTTAATTTTTTTTAAATAATTTTTAATATTTTATGGGTTTTGTGATCATCAAAAAGGGGGAGATTGTTGAGAAAATTATTGTTTTCAACAATACGTATTAATGTTTTTTAAAGGGTGAGATTATTGAAAATAATACTCTGTCTCTTTATGATAATTTTGATGCTCACAAATACCCTTAGTTATTTTATAATGATTTTATTTAGTATTTTGCATGAGTTTATTAATTTATTTTACTCTTGAAATAACAAGAATGTATTACTTAGCGTGGAATCTATTTTAGCGCATTGTGGAAGCACTGTTCACATCTTACGTAGATGAATATAGCGCAGAATCTATTTTAGCGCATTCTGGATTCACTGTTCATAACCTACGTAGATAAACGTAGCGTAAGGATGAAAAGCATGTATACTTTTTGAGATAAGAGAAAAGTACGGTTAAACAACAATACGTTTTCAGCAAAGTATGGAAGAAGAATATTACGTTAGGAAGGAACCCTACGTTTTGGTTATCATCAAAGTATGGAAGGAGAACCGTACGTAAATTCTAAAGGTTACGTTTGTTTCTCAAAAGTATGGTTCATCAACCATACTTATGTAAACAACCATACATCCTTAGAAAAGTATGGATCAAGTAAAAATATGTATCTTTTACCGAATGTTTGAATGTTGAAGAAAAAGTATGGATGATCAACCCTATGTTTGTGATCAACCTTACGGTGTTAACCTTACATTTGAAGACTATGTTATTAACCCTACGTTTGGAGGCCACATCATCAACCTTACGTTTGGCGTCGGAACTTTTGGTAGACGGTATTTATGTACAACAATCAGTGCGCTGATTTATGGGTGGATTTCAAGCCGGATTTAAATTCGTTTTTAAATTACGACTTTGACTGATTCAAATCCGTTTTATTAATGGATTTAAGATCAAATTAAAAGGAGCTTTTTATGCCGAGTCTTAAGTGAAGTTACGAATTTTCTGTAAATTCAAATTTTTTAATATCACGAATCAGAAGGTGACTTTTATGGATCTAATTGTGCAGGAGATATGATTTATTATATATGCTCTCTCTGAAACACTAGAAAAAGAGGATTTGATCGATAAATTATTGAAAAAGGTGGAAAACAGAGATTGCAACTATTCATGATTGATCTGCTGATTTAACAGGAGCGAAAAATCTCTGTTTTCTCAAGAAGAAGGAACTCGATAGAAGATTCACCTGTTCTACATCGAATAACTACTATGGATCTACTACTGCTGAGGTTGTGAACTATATCTCTATATCTACTAAAACTGGATCAACTCAGAACTGCTTCGTCTTGAAGATCAATATTTCTAGAGACTTCGATCCATCTGCTGTCAATTGTATTCTGTTGCAATTGTGAAGATCAACTGGAAATTTCTTTCGGAAATTATTTTTATTCTTGAGTAACCAACTTCTCATTCTAAGTTGTATAGGTTCGTGTTTGAACTATAAGGCTTTGTTTTTTCTTGGATTGTAAAGGTGTCAACTACCTGTACTCAGTTGTGAATTGGTCTGTGGAAAAGAGGACTAGATAGTGAAAATCACCAAGCTCGTGGAGTAGAGCGTTGGTGGAGTGGACTAGGGGCTTTCTGTTCCCAGAACCACTATGCATCTTTGTGTTCTTAATTTTACTTTTTCCGCTACACGATCAAATCTGATAAAGTATAAAGGATAGAACTCGTTCAAGAGAAGTGTTATTGAAAAAATTCAAAAGACACAATTCACCCCCCCTCTTATGTATAATCTGTAGATTCAGATCCAATAATTAAAACAATTGAAAATTCATTGATATAATTTCTATTAAAATATCATTTTCACCATGTTATAAAAAGGCGAATTTATAAATTTTAATCAATGCATTCATAATTTCAATAGTCAAATAACAGAAACCTACTACAAGATTATCAAACATTCATTCATTAGTATAAAATAAATATTATACTATAACAAAAAACAATTTTAAATATATGTACACCAGTGGTTGTATCATGTTAAAATTAAGTATAAAACCCCCTATCTCATCTTTTATATACATATTTAAATAAATCACAAACTAATTCTCTAATTATAATTCAAATAATCACACATCATAGAAACCACAACATATACCCATAGATAATCTGTTGAAAAATATATATAGGAACCTTATTGAGTATCTATGTAGTGGTCAATATTATTTCATTAAGGGGATATGGAACTAAAATGTCACCCCAATTCTCCCAAAAATATCTATTATTTATGGGTGTTCATCTTGTTTCAATTAATACATGATACTCAAATCCTAAGAACCCAAAATATGTATATATGATGATTTTATGTACTCTAAGAAGGGGGTGAGTGTGGAGTGTAAAGAAAAAAAGAGGGAGTATGATTATAAGAATAAAACATACAAACACACATTATAAACACCATACCATATTTCTATATATCACATGTGGAAAATAAATATTTTTTGGACCCACATTGATCATATATGAAGAGGTAAATATTTTTTAATTGAGGGTATATGGACTCAAAATGGAATCCTAAGGACCTTACAAACAAAATCCCTATCGTTGAGGGGGGTTCACCAAGTTACAAAGAAACCCTAACCCTAAAATCCCTAGAATATGAAATACACCAAATAATGATTTTACAATGTTGAAGAAATGGTTCAGGGAGGCTTTTAATGAAAAAAAGAGGGAGGGGTATAAGAATATTCCTTACCATAAAATTGTAAAATACATGGTTGTAAAAGAGGGGGAGAAGATGTAGTGGGGAGGCTAATCCCTCCCATGATGGGTATCCACCACGTATAACCCACCCCTATTTGGGGTGAGTTATATTCATGTATTTCTTTATTAACCTAAAAATAATAATAACAACAATAATAATAATCATTATCATGGTAATAATATTAATCATAATTCTGCTATAATAAAAAAATAATGACTAGTAAATAAATATTATAATAAAATATTAATAGTATCACCCATTATTATCATATTTTGAATATTTTTTATCAATATTTGCATATATATTTTGAAAATAAAAAAAACGAACATCATTATTCACACTAATAAAATTATTTAATTATAATAAAAAATTTACTAGTTACATTTTAACATAATAAAATAAAGTTAATATTCAAAACATACACCATTAAAATAGAACATCATACTAATAAAAATCACAACTAATAATATGTATTACTATTATCAATAATGATATTTGTTAGTCATAACAAACCAATAAATTTATTAAAATAGAATTACTAAAATTAAATCAAAATGAGATTTAAAACACATATTTCATTTCACTTCTAAATAATTATTCTCCATATTAATAATATATATCAAAATATTTTTTAGAAAATAAATATAATAGATTTAAAATTTTAAAATGGCATAAATCACCTTTTAATATAAAATCTTATACATTCACACAATTATTAACAGAATAATAAATTTTTATAATATATATTTATATGTTGTTGTGGTTATAATTATTCTCACCATCAAATCATTCCATCCCTATAATTTCCAATAAATTATTTAATTACAACTCATAAAAATTATATTTTCTTTTAAACACTCCAGAAATATTAAATTTAAATTCGATATAAAACTTGAAATCCAATAATATTTCAAAAAATATCATAGTAAATTTACAAACTAATATACCATCATAAATTTGACCCTTTAATCATTTTATAATTTCATTTTAATCTCTCCACTCAAAAAAACATCTCTAGTCAACTAAAAACCAAATGAATCACATCCAAATAAAATATTGTGACCTTATACTGATGGTCTTATTGAATATTAAAAATCATGATATATGAAACTATAAAACCCTAAATAAAATCACAAAATATCCCTATTATAGAGCATATAAGAAAATCATTATCCAAAATAAAAAAATTCTTCTTCGAGGAAGTATGTAAAAAAATTAAAATTTTAAATTAATGATATTAATTAATACCAAAAATTATTTAAATTATATTTTAATACAAAAAATAAATTATCATAATAATCAAATAAAACCAAGTGTCCATTTCAAAAAAAACAAAAAATGAAACATCTTCATCATCCAGTAGTATAGTAATATTATTATGAAATAATTGTTTAATTTTAATCAAAACACCTGACCATTTCTAATATATAATAGATAACATGATACTGAATCATTTCAATAAAATAAGCCGATTAAAAAAATTATTTTAAGACCTGAATATCTTCATTTACACTAAAAAACATTAATTATTAATCTTTATACAAGTAAATATTCCAATAAAATTCAAAGGGAAAAATAAATCACATAAAATCTATAAGTAATTATAATCACATCACCAATTGTAAACCAGTTTGCATTTATTTTATAGACTTCTACCATTTAAAAACTAACCAATGTATATTTAGATGTCAATATTTAACCCAGGAGACATTACAGACTATATTAGTATTATAATGATACCCTAAAAGTGAATTAGAAGTTAATAGAAAATTGAAAATATAATTTTTCATAACCAAATAGGACCACAGCTTCCCAAAAACGTATTATTTCCATGAAAATCTTTAAATACATTCTTATCAACTAATAATGAAGAAAACCTTATAAAAAATCCTTATAATATTTTAAATTTAATTAAAACATTACTACTTCATAAAAACATTTAAAAAAATAAATATATCTACTAATAAAATATTTATAACATGAACATGTCCCATGTATCCTTCCAAACTATAAAATATAAGTGATTAAGGAAAAACACAATTCTTAAACACTATAGAAATAATTTAGTTGATATAGTCCAAGTAAAAATTTCCTAAAACAAAAATTTGAAATAACAATAATGTCATATTTCAAATTACTAAATAGATATTCTCAAGGTTTAATGCCTTAATACATTATAGAAAAGAAAAAATTATTAATTAACATTAAATACCAAGTGAGCATTAAAAAAATTTCATTTCTCCTTTAAAATAACATATTTATAGAAAACCAAATGTCTTTCAAACTCATTCCAAGTCAACCAAAAATTGAAATATATTTTTATCCAACATCAATCAGCCACAATATCCCACATTAAAAAATACCAACTTCTTCAAAAGACAAATAGACAATGAAATTAATGAATGTGGTTCAAAAATTCTTTTTTTATAACCAAATACATCGAATATCATAATAAATGATTAAAATAAATCATAGAAAAAAATTTAAATTAATTCTCTAGTAAATCCATTGATTTTAAAATATCCAATATATAAATTATTACATAATCATGTTCTCTTAGGATAATAGATTTTGAAATTTCTATTTTATCATCTCTATACATTAAAACATTGTGAAAATATAAAAATCCATTTTATTGAATACTAATAAAGAACTCCAAATAAATTTGCATATTATAAAATTATAATTATTATTTTAAAAAATTACCTTAATATAAGTTAAACCCAGTAAATACCTCTAAATATATTTCAAAACCATTTAATTTTCCAAAAAAATATATTTCACAAAAATATTTTATTTTATATACAAAACTAAATCAATATGAATCGATCTAACAACAATATGAAAACAAAAGTTATCAACATGTAATTTCTTTTTCCAAAAGAATTAAATTATCTAAATATATTAAATAACTTTAAAATAATTAACCCTTTAACTTTAAAACAAATTAGCACACTTATAAAGGGAAATGTTCCCATTAAAAACCCATTTTAATGCAATTTATATAAATAATAAATATTTAAATTTTATTTAAATTTTTAAAATGAAAACTATTTTTATCATTCATAATAATATATCATATCCAAAACCTAAATAAAAAATATTTTCATAGAAAATTTAACAAATATAAATTCAATTTATATCTTATATTAATTCATCAAATAAACATTTAAAAGAAAACAAAATGGTTTTGGGTTTTGAAACTAAATTTTTACACCAAAATAACAATGGATTTATATTGTAAACACATCAAAATGATCATAGTACCCATATGTTAGAATGAAAACACTCAGTAAATTTGGTCTCTATTAATAAATAACATTTATCCAATGTATTGTTGTTTATTAATGACTAATAAATATGGTGAATACCTAACCCTATATATGTAATCCTTGTAATTACCATAAAAACATTACAATAATCATTACATCATTTCAAAAAAAATCTATTCGTATAGATAATAATAAAAACTAATAAACACACACACACAAACACATATATATATATATATATATATATATTTAATGGTAATATATTCAAATACATGTCATGAGAAACCAAATTCCAATATTTTCCCAATTGTGGGTTGAGAAACCACATTGTGGTCTATAATAAAATAAACACAATATATAAAACTTTCAATGGTATCCTAAAAACTGACTAATATTGACATCCATTTGGAACTCATGGATCATTACCAAATATGTTGTTTTGACATGAATAGTAATATACCTCTCATGTTTTCAATCTTCTATCTCTATTTCTACAACTAACTACACCACCTTGGCCTACTTTCCTACAATTTTTTGTATACCTACCTAAATTTAAATTAAACCTAATACAGTCCACCACTAACCTCAGGCATGTCACCCCAAATCACGATAGGTTTTGTACAATAGTGAGAGATTACATAATATAATAGGAGAAATTTCACCTAAAAATAATTAATCCCCGAAGTAGTCATCAATAGAAAAATGAAATAAAATATTAATGGACATTTGTAAATTTTTATAAAACATTGAAATTGTGTTCATGTAAGACAACCCAAGAAAATAAAATAATTAAAAAATATACTCATATCCTAAATGGGTTAGAACATTCAATGATCCTTGGGGACCAGTATTTATGCTCCAAATGATAATAATCAATTATCAATGTCACAAACTAAGAACAACCCCATAATATCAACTTGAAATAAAAATAATTATATATATCAACATATGCACTGGGATACATATACAAGGGGATAGTACACACATACCCAGATAGAATTTCCCTAAAACTCTCTATAAAAATACAATGTAATGATAAACCGAACAAGGTAGGTTGAGATTAATAAATGAATGAAATTTTTCAATTTTTTTTTTAAAAAAAACAAGTGTGGTTACATTCAGAAATTATATTGAAATAATACATGTAATAAAAATTCATATAAGTTAATTAAATTTATATACATAAATACATAAATTAATGAAACAATATTTTACATGTCATTCCAACGTATCATGGAAGGAATACCTGTGGGAATAAGGAAAGGGAATATGATAAGGTCATAATAATCATGTCTTTAAAATATGAAAATCCATATGTTCTCATGAATCTATCCATATAATATTGTTAAAGAAGTTGTAATGTAACTAATGGAATAAGTCATTCTGTAAAAATAAACTATTCAATGGGATCTAGTGTGAGTTATTATCTGAATATTTAATAAACTAGGTATAGTAGAATCAGTCTCTAGAAATATACCTCTCCTAGAAATGTCTTCTGTAATAAAAATTTCTAATGATGTTCATCCATATTCATGGGGTTTAAAGAATTAAATATCATGTACACCGAAAAAATCCTTAATAAAAATATTTTTATCATTTAAAAAATATCATATTTTTAAATTTTAGTGTAATTGGGGAATACATGTTATAGATATAAAAACAATATAAAACATAATTTAGAACAAGTAAATTTACAATTTATTTATGAAAATATATTATAAAAACATAAATTTGATTATTTATAATTTTAATATAATCATCCCATAAATACAATATTATTCAATTCATTGGAAATCCATTCATGAAGTTTATATGATTATTTTGTGTGTGCATCATGATTTATAAAAAAAAATATAACTATTGACCAATGAATTTAAAATATCAATAATAAAGTCATATAAAACAATTATATTATTATCATAAAATATATCATCAATATGAAATAAATACTATACTATATATAATGAATAATTTAAAATATTTGATCACCAAAGGTTATATCAACAATAAAATAGGTATATAACACCCAAAATAATCTTTTTAATGATAATTTAACATAAGTAAAATACAAAAAAATGTTCATAAATACTTAAAAAATAATCAATAATCACAAACACAAGAAAATTTACAAATACATAATCTTTATGAAATGTAATTGTCATAGTAACCTTATAAGGTAGCTATAAAGTAGAAAATAATCATATATTGATGGATGATGGTCCAAAATAGGCAACGCAAGGTCCACCTAAGAAAACCTACATCACTTATGGAGGATTTCACCATATTTTGGTGAAACATTAATCACAAAATCCTTAGTAATCAAAATTTCCTTATATTCATAATTTAGAAAATAGAATATATGGGTAGGGAGGATAGGAAAGAATAAATGAGAGAGGGTTAAGAGAAAAAAAAGAAACATTGATAATCATTTCTCTAGACTATGGTAGAAGAAGATGAGATAGGGAATACGAAGGTTGATTCATTGATATGACATGAGAAATTCATACATAAACATTTCATCATTTTTCATGAATATTAAATAAAACTCTTAACAATACATGCCAAATAATTTTATTGGATTATTTTTTTGAATAAATATATATACTCATCATATTTCATGAATGATCTTTAATATCTCCCACAATCTTATTCTCTTATAGTAATCCTCATATACTTTCTCAACATAAAACCTCTCCTCAAAACCTATAGATATAAAAAATATGAAATGTTGATCTTAGATGATCAATACATGTAGACATAAGATATATCAATAAATTATAATTATTAAACATAAGATAAGAATAAGGGTATAAGAACAATATCATAAATTAAATTAATCATAAAAAATTAGTCAGATATAATTAATCATAGTTCATGAAATAAATCTTTGTTATAAAAAATATATAAGTTATAAGTGTTTGGAATAATCAATAATCACCCATTATTCATAAGAACATATCAAACCCATAAGATATAACTTTTTTTCTTACAAATAATCATTTAAAATCATTTCTTTAGTAAAGGCTTGTAGTCAATACTATCATAGTGAGTATGGATTACAACCCATTCTGTCAATTCACTAGTAAATTTTCATTATTTTTTGATAGATTCCCTTACTGAAGTGGGTTGAATCCATAGTATTGTTCTTATTATCTCATGATATATAAATATTATCCTAATGTATAAGAGGTCCCTATAATTCCAAGAACATAAATTACATAATGAAATATATACATATGTGTATTCAAAAATCATAAAACATTCATCATATCATCATATAATAAACAATGGAAGGGAAATGAGTTTTATAAATATTTTATCATTTTATCATAACCTAACTCATGTAAAAAATTAGGTTTTATAAATTTATAATTAAAACATAATTAACCCCTTGTAATGAGATTTGTTTCATATTAACATCCTTAAATCGACATAATCATATAAATATTAGGGAAGTTAAGTGGGTTTTATCATAATATAAAATCCAAAAGTCATTATAAAAATATTAACAGTATACTAAACTATATGAAAAATACCTTTAACAAAACTTTTGAACCAATCATAAAAATTATGAAAAAATGACTTCTTATTTTGAAAATATTTTAACAAAAAATTCTCATAATATTGAGAAAATTTATTCCATTTAAAAAAAACATGGAATATTATAAACGAAGATTTAAATAAAATAATATTCATTATTTTGGGACAATAGTTATATACCTTATACATTGAAAGAGAACCCTCCCTTACACTTTTTCAAAAAGTCAAAAATGGATTGTTAGAAAAAAAATCATTATAAAGAATATTTTTATAAAAAGTTAAATAAATTAAACAAAAAAATCATTATAAAAAACTCAATTATGAGAAACAACATCCTTAAACTAATTTTTAACATCATTTATAAGAAAACAAATTAACACCAAATGGGGAAATAAGGTGTACTTTTCATTAAAATCATTTTCTCAATCATTTTAATTAACCAGTAAAGGAAAATGGTAATAATACATAAAATTTATATAAATAACCATATTATAACATAATATTTTGGGTTTAATGGATATGATCTATATAATTTTCACAAACCATGATTTAGTATAGACAATCTCGAAAAAATGATATTATAATATAAACCCTTACCCCAAGTCTTATCCAGATTTATACATGTAAAAATATCATATATAATAAATTTATATTTATAATTAATATTTTTTAGAAGTGTATTATAAAAAAATTTCAGGATATCATTCCTTTATATTTTATAATTATCCATTTAGAATCAATTATATCCCTAAAATATAAACTCTATTTAAAACTTGTCTTTTTTACATACATATTTTGGGATGATGGTCATCGTACTTGACACTTTTTCATGGATTAATAATATATATATTATTATAATCATGATATATGTATAATATTAAATCATCATATACAATTTTAAAATCATTCATATACAATTGTGATGGAATATGAATTGCATCATTCAATGGAGGTTATCTTCCACGTGTATGCATGAGAGACATTATCATTTTTCAATAGATAGAAAGGTAATATAGTAGACATGATATTATAATTTAAAACAAATAATTATATCATAAATATAATAAATTAAAATTAAATCAATTATAATTACCATCCATGAATGATAGTGTTGGAAAATTAATGGTATCAATAGGGGAGGTGGTAGTCCACACATATGCGAAACTGATACTTTCATTTCTATTTTAATGGAAAATGCATGGAAATGGTTATAACATATTTATAATATCATTAAATTATATTTATTATAATATAGTTTCCATGTTTGGATAGATAAAATATATTTATAGTAATTAAAAGATAAATGGAAAATAAAAATTATCAAAAAAAACATATACCTCTTCTTTGAGATACCTCCTTTGAATATCTTATTATGGACCCTTGGGTTTGAATTTTTATTAGATAAGAACATATATAAAATTTATAGGTATTTTTATTACATATTTCGATAGGGTTGATTCATTTTGTGTGGATAAAACAAGATAGGTGGAGACCCTTTATAAGTTAACAGACTGGCACACTTTTAAATATTATTAAAATAAAATATAATAAACTAACTCTCATGGTAATTTTGTTCTAAATTTAATTAATATTGAATATATTATGACATAATATAAAAATATATTAATCAAATAGTATTTATAATAAAATAACTTTATTTTTGTCACGACGCGTACCCGGGGGCCCGTGCCGTGATTACCCCAAGCCCGCCTTCCATAGGCCAGGGGCTGGCGACTAGCACTAAAGGCGTAATTCCCTAAAACTAAGAAGGCATTGCCTTTATAATCTTTAACACACACACAAGCAAGCACATAGCTGGATGAAACACCAAGTAAACTGTATAACAAAAGGGTGATGAAAGTAAAAGGGGCCAAAATACAACCCCAACTAGAATGTACAAGTACAATTTAAATGCAATACAACTGAAGAAAATGAAAAGATAGCTATTGGACTGTCCTTAGAGGTTCCTACCTGAAGGGTAGGTACATATCATCTCCTCAGAACTCCATGTCTGTCTGTCTCCTTCGTGTACCGAAAAGCTGTATGGTTCACCTCTGGGTACTGTCCAGTCCTAGTACTCTCAGCCTCAGTTAGCGTTGTCCGTCATCTATATCCAACACAAAAAGGTGTGGGAATATCCTGTGTAGGGTTGAGTATAACGATACTCAGTAGGTACCCCGAGACCCTCAAGGTCTAACAAAATTCAACAAGGATAAACCACAAATTATGAAATCAACAGATAACCCCACCTAGGTATATGCCCATACATATACCTAAGTTATCAAGTAATCCATCTCAATCATGAGGTAAAAACGAAAGTTACTAACTCAGATCACACAGGTATACAACTTATGTATAGAGATGAATATGATTAGATATAGCCACTGAATTATCTTCTGTGTCGAACCCACGTAGGATCCTAGTACAGTAATCAGAGCTGTCAAACCCACGTAGGATCCTGGAACAGTAGTCAGAGCTGTCGAACCCACATAGGATCCTAGATTAGTAGTCAGAGCTTTTGAACCCACATAGGATCCTAAAATAGTATTTAGAGCTGTCGAACCCACATAGGATCCTGGAATAATAGTCAAAGCTAAGGAACCCACGTAGAATCATGGAATAGTATTCAGAAATCAGCCAGCCACAGGGTTCCCGCACAAAGTACGCTTGACTTTGGGAGGGTCCACTCCTAATGCCAATTATTGACACATCAACTACCACTAAGTGCCATGAAGAATTATCCCAAAGGTCTGCCAAGTCATAGGGGTCTCAACGCAACTAACAATGCATCAATCGGACGCCCAGTCTGTGAGTTATTAGCCTTTTAGTCCCAGGGGCCGGTTGGATTCGTGCTCGATCCAAACTGACCATATATCAACTATACCCAATACTCTAGAGGGCTATACACAAAGGAACCTCCACACTCTATGATTACTAGTGTCACTGATGGTTCTTCAAAAGGACGTCTGGTGCCAAAGATATGGCCAAAAGAAAGTAAAGGGTCAATGGTGGGCCCAGGTCCGGTCTGACCCAGTCGGACCGACCCGACCCAACCCAGTATGGGCCGACCCGATCTGGGTCGACCCGGACTGACCCATTGGGTCTGGCCCAGCCCGTTAGGCGGGTCATACCATTAGATTTGGCCAAGCCCGCTGCGCCCAGCCCAGCGGGCTGCGAGGGGTCGCGGAGGGCCGCGAGAGCGTCAAGCAGTAGCGAGGGTGCGGACCGGCCACGGGTCAATGCGAGGGTGGTTTGGCTTGGAGGGAACCACGTAGGTAGCTCGGCCCGAAGGCGTGGATCTGGTTCGGTCCGGAGCACCACTAGGTCGCAGTTCGGGTGGCTCGTCCCAAAAGGTTGGGGCCGGTTCGGCCCGGAGCACTGCGAGGGGCGCGGTTCGAGCGGCTCGGCCCGGGAGGCCAAGTGGCCAACGGGTGGTCAGGAGATGGGAGGCGCGGGCCAGCGAGGTTTGTTCAGGGAACACAGGAGGCCGACGGAGGCCAGGAGCCAGGTGGTGCGGGTCGGCGTTGTTCGGTCGGGGCGCACGGGAGGCCGGTGGGCGGTCGGGAGGCCGGTGGCTAGCCGGGAGCTGGTTCGGCTGAAGTGCCACGAGGGCAGTGTGGGTTGCAGAGTCTATGGGTAGCGCAGTCGTTGCCTGATGCCTCTGTCACCTTGTCATTTCATCGCCATGCTGAAAAACATCACAAAATAGATCGGCGGAGGGAGTTGGGCCATGTTAGTTTGGCTCACACCTTCTGTGTTCAGGGTGATAGCAATCGGTTCAAAGCCTTCTTTATTTTTCAAAGAATTGTCAAGAAAAGAATAGAGTGCAATAATACCCCACATGTACCCAAAAATAAATGTTCCCAAGCCACACGATAAACAACAACAATGATACTATGTTTTAAAAGAAAAGAAATATAGGAATAATATCATATTCAAATAAAACTCCTAGCTTTGATCGTTGTTTGTTGATGGAGTCGCGTGAAAGAAGAGGGATCATTGGAAAAGAAGGATGTCTATGTTTTACACGATCGTCGGTTTGTATGTCGGCTCATCGTATTCGAATATATCCTACATCGAAGGAGGATCAGAGGAAGAAAGTCGAAGACTCTCCTCGTCGGAATTCTTCGTTGGAAGAATGTGTTCTTCATTCTTCGTTGGTGAGATCTTTTCTCCCTAAGCTCTATCTCTTCTCCCAAGTTCCACCAAAAGACAAATGCTAACCCAAAATAATTGATTATGTTTATCTATTATTTATTTGTTGGCACAAAAATTAAAATGGGTTAACTAATTAATTGAAAGCGTTGGCTCAATCAATTAATGAAAAGGATTATGCATATTAAGTGTTAGGGGAGTTGAAGAGGCTCCCCTACATTTAATGTAAAATTTGAGGGTTTCCCCCCATTAATGGGGAGTTTCAAGGGGGTTTAAAACCTAGGTGGTCCCCACCACAATTAACATGAAGAGGAGGTCAGGTTTGGGTGGGCCCCACCTCTATAACCTCTCATGGGAGGTTAAGGTGTGTTGTTCCCCACCTCCAACTTCCACATAGAGGTTTTAACCAACAAATAAAAATAAAGTTACACAACTTTATTTTTTATTTAGTTCATTCACTAAAAACCCAAAAACTATCTTTTAATCTCGACCAACTGTCATCGAGGTGAAAGTCTCCTTAAGTGAATATCAGTGCTGCAAGTTCAACGGTTCCCTCAGATTTAAATTCCGAGCACCGGTTCAAAAGTTATAAAACGTTGCTCGTGCATTTACTGAACGTACCCGAAAAAAATTCAGAAAATTATTATCAGTCACCCTCGACCCGCGTCGGTCGAGGTTAGGCTCTTCTTAGGTGAAAAACACCCCAATGAACCCAAAGTTACTCTCTTATTTTCAATCCGAGTTACCGTTTAGAAGTTATGAATTTTATAATAAAATAATTTTCACTTAATTATTTTATTTGAGGCAAAAAAAACTAACTTTCTCTGGTGGCCTGTGCTGGCCAAAGTTAGTATCTTTTTAAAGAAAACATACCCTCACGATTTCATTGGTGGTCTCAGATTTTTAATTTGAGTTACTGTTTGTGATTTATAAGCATTTGAAAAATAAAATAATTTATTTAATTATTTTATTTACGATTATGCCATTTTTGGGTTTTCTCACAAGAGGCACGCGCTGACTAATCTTAAGTCACTCCTAGGGTAAACCCATCATCCTGAGCACAACTGTGCCCTCAGATTTCTGATCCAAGTAACTATTTAAGAGTTATTTCACTTTTTCAGGAAAACTACTTACGTGCGTTAACTTAAGCTTACAAAAACTTCGACGGATCATTTTGGGCACTCCGGGCCTCGGAATCACACACCGTCAGATTTTGTGGGCTCGTAAAATTCCCATATATTTAAAAAAATACATAGAAATTCCATATATTTAAAATTTTTAAAACAACTATATTTTTAATCCCTCTTTAAACCCTTCTAACCTTTTGAGTTGTAATTAATCTTCACCTACTATTCATAAAGACGAAAAATTATGTTGAATATATTTCATCATTTTAATTAAATTTCTATATGTGTTGTATATAAATTGTAAAACAAGTTAATAAAGCAAAACCAAATTATTTTTAGAAAAAAATACATTTTTAAGAATAAAACTATGTTTACCTTCATTCCATTCCATGTAAAATCAATTATAATAATATTAACTTATTTTACTGATTATGTCACATAAAAACTTAATAAAAATAATTTATAAAAATATATTAATAATATTTATGATAATAAAAATAAGTTATGTTCTTAATATCTATTTTTAAGAAAAGCTACTCTTTTCATATTCAAATGATTATATTTTAATATATATCCGATTGAAAACTAATAAAGTCATTTAATACATATGATTAAAATAATTTATCAAAATTTAATTAGTCTTATTCATACCCAAAAATCCAAAATCAATTTGATAACTGCAACATTAAATAATAACAATTCAATAGTATATCTCAGTTTTTTTTACCTTGTTGTTTCATGTGATAGTAGTTATAAAATAAATTAAAATTATTTAAAAAGTTATTTCACAAAATATTTTTTAATTTCATTTAACCCAATTATAATAATTTATCTACTAAAATTTCATCACTCTAATACAATCAACTAAAGACACTTATACCTCATCACATCATCAAGGTCATATTTAGCTTCCTCATATTTATGGATTTGATACCAAAAATTGACCAGGTCAGTGGTCATGTATTGAAACACTTTATCTCTTTAATTTAAAATCTGCACAGGTTATTCCTAAAAATATAGATCGTTTTTTAGTGGTGTTACCTATTATTTCATTACATGCAAATGATTGTGTATATACTTCCTCATGAGATTTAAATGGAACACACAATGAAATTAAGAGAAATTATGTTGAAGTGTCATGAGATAAGAAAATGTCCTAACAAGATTATGAATATTTATGGGGATTATATAAATTTGGCTTATATTTCACTTATTTCTAAATATCATAACTATTTTTGAGGGAAAAATTTATAGGAACACATTGTCACCAATATCAAACTCAAGATCTCTCCAATAATTTTCAGAATACATTTTCTATTGACTCTATACTTCCTAGATAATTGGATTTATGGATTGGATCTTATCTATCATATCATCAACTATATTAGGTTCCAATATCATTCATTCTCTAACTTAATCCATCAATATTGTAGTTTTTCAGTTCTTGACATAGAGGTCGTCATAAAAAACTCATATGAATTCATTACTAAAAGAAAATTATTTATAATAATTATATGAATGGAAGCTATAAACCACTTATGAAATCCATAGAATATGATCTCAACATATACTCTAGTATATGAATGTTCCTATAAAACTAGACATGTGTCTTATAATGGTAAATAGAGTTAAAGTTCAACACTACCTTCATATATTTTTTGAATACTTCTCCAAAACACCAACATAATCCTTCCATCCCAATCAGTTATAATATAATGTTGTATTCAATTAAATCCTACCAAATAATTAATGTATACCATATAAATATTATCAAGTGAAAATATTATCATATTTCATTGAAATGTGATGATTTCATAAGTCATTCGACTACAACAAAAATAGCATTGAACCCATTAAATGTTTCAGGGATTATGAATACAAAATTCAAGATATTTTTTCACATTCTCAATATGGTGCGATTTATTTTCAAAAAATATCTCTTAGGAATCTATCTAAGGTCCATGACCTCCTAGCACACCAAGAATCTAGAAACATTCTATATAATATTTACTTTCATTTAAACCACATAAAATAATCTTTTAAATCTCTTTACATCTTTATACATCTTGTATGTATAGAGGATAATGAACTTAAGATTCATCCAATATCAATTTATTCATGTCTGTTATTTATGGTACAAATAATCATTTCCTGATTCGTATCATTTTATCACAATCATGGTTGAATACAATAAATTTTATCTCTTTCTTCTATATTTCTGCATCCTCCTTCTTATCTAATTGCGAAATCAAGGTCCATGTTTTGTAAATCAATAAATATTATATCACTTTCAATCCTCATCATGGAAAAATGAGAATGGTGCTTCTGAATAAGAGGATCAATCATTTTATTAACCTCCCCAAGGTTTTAGTGTATTGAGTATTCAAAATATTAAATCAATTCCAAACATATAATTTGGATTATATTAAAATCTTTATATGTGAATATATACATGGTGTTTTATTATTAGTATATATATTATATTTTTCTACTAGATAAATAATTCCTCTGTACTTTAATAAAAAAAATCACTAATATCAACTCTAAATCATTATTTGGGTAATTGTTCCCTTGAAATTCCAATTTCAATGCGGAATAATCTATCACCATATCATTATACTGTAGGATTCATCCCAATAACTTCTTTGATTCATCACTATAGATCACAAACCATTCTCCACTATAGGGATGTGTAACAATAGGTTTTCTAAATGACCTTCTATTTAGTTCCTTAATATTTTCCTCAAATTAATATATATAATGGAATTTTTCTCCATTTAAATAAAAAATAGTTACTAGATTAGATATCCATGAAAAATCACTCAAAAATAATTGTTATTTCCTTACAAAAAATAAAAAATAGGATCCATGATTCCATGGTTAGTCTGGGTCATTTCTCAATAACATCTATATTTAAGGGATCCATTGATATTCCCTAATTTGTGATTATATGAATAAAGAATAATATTCTATTTATCAAAATTTACACTTGTAGAATTTGAAAAAAAAAATCTTTATCCACAAGGTTGTTAATGTAAACCTAAAATGATCTACATACTCTTCCTTACTCATAGATTAATTAATAATATCATCTATAAAGGCTACTAAAATGTAATTTAGGTAATCTCAAAAGAATATATTTATTAAATACATGAATATTATGAGGTAATTGGTAAGTTAAATTAGTATAACATTAAATTAATATTGACCATACTTCATACAGAAGGATGAAATAGGTATATACTCCTTTATGACCCTCAATTGATGAATCTAGAATTAAGGTAAATAATGGAAAAGTATTAAATCCCCACAGTTAATCAAAAAAGATATAAATACATGTTATAGGATACTTTTTCTTGATAAAGATATAGGGAGGTTATCGATAATCATGGTAAATACACATTGACACATCTTTCGTCTTAAAAAACAGAATTGGTGTGCCCCTTAGTGACACACTAGTGTATATGAATCCTTTTTCAAGATTACCATAGAGCTACTTAATACATTTACATAGCTCAACTATGGACATTATATATGCTTTCTTAAGGATGGGTGTAGCACAAGGTATGAGTTTTATTGAAAATTCACATTAGTATTAGGGGGAGACTAGACATATCATCAAGAATTGCATCTTTATGATCTCATGGAATAGGCATATCATCGATGTTGAGTTTCACTACAAAGACAAGAGATTTAGATTCCTTTAATAATAATTCTATGTTCTATATTATTTCTCACTAGATAAAAACAACATAATCAACCCACACTATATGAATAATAAATTATTAATGAAGCTATAATAAACACTAATATTTTAAACAATTAATATTTAATATCTTCAGAAAATTATGTAATACTTTATAAAAATTATTTTTCAACTATTTCATCAATTAAATTTATAAAAGAGGAAATTATGATTCTGATTTACTTTAATTTCACATAACTATTAATTAAATAATTATAATCTTATTAATATTACCATATACATTAAAATTGATAACATTTTAGGTATTTAAATTTTATGCTTAAATATACACTTTTCTAAAATCGATATTTTTGTGTTGCATGTTCAAAGGTTAAATTTTATTTACTTACACATAGAAAGTCAATTTTTGATGAATTTTTTAAAATCAAGATAATAATATTAATATTATAAAATATAGCATATTTCACTAAGATGAATTAATATTGAAAAGGGATATTTTCATTATAATTAATATTTTAAAAAAATATATTTTTTCCTTTAAAAGATAAATACTAGATTTCTTGAATTTTAATTAGATAAAAAATATATAATTTTAGAATTAATATTATAAAAAATTAATTATTTTAACTTTTTATCATTTTCTAATAGGATGAATTTCAGTAGTAAAATATTAGATTTATAAAAATTATAATTTCCATGATTTTACCATTATGTGAGAATAACCTAGAAGATTTGAAAAACATTAAAGTAATAAAATTTGAAATTGATAACTATAATTATATATTCTAAAATATTATTTTTACATTGAAAATAATTTCTCATAATTTTTATAACTAATGTGAAATGTTACTTTAATGTAAATATTATTTTTCAATTTTCCTTTAATTATGTATTATTTTTTAAAAAAACATTTTATTCCTTGATTTAATAGTTATAAAAAATTATTTTATTTTATAATAAACCTATATATGTTATAAATATCCTTATTAATTATGATTTTATCTAACATAAAAATTTAAAGCTTACAAAATTTTCCCCTAAAACCTGTTTTAATGTGTTGGTTAAATTTATTTTAAATTTAAATTTTGTAACCATCGATAATTTATTTGAAAAAATTATTTTTATATTTTTTATTTATATTCAAAAATCAGGTGATATGGTCAAACATAATTTTGTCCACTCTAACTAAATATAATGGGTATAAATGAATGTTACCTACGGAAAAGTACACTTATGTAAAAAAATTGGAAGGCAAAATACTTAAATCACTCCAGTATACACACAAAATGAATGTATCAAAGAAATTTTTGACCTAATAATATCCCATACAACATTGTTTTGATAATTTATAGCCATATACCATGGAATAGTGTCATGGTATGATTAAAATATGAAGGGTGTTACCAAAAGTTTCATTTATCAACCTTATAAAAGGGGATCACTTACACCATTTCAGAGATACAACTATCATTGGAATTAAAACATGTAACTATACAATTTTAATCACCTTATAACATTATTAAATAAAAATAATCCCTCTGTCACACATATTAAGCTGGAGACCCTTAATTTCAAGGGAACATAAAAGGAAAAAAATCTTATCTATATTGTATGTATTATCTTCTTCTAAATTATTTATTCATAATCATACTCATCAGAATATATTATCACTATAATAATATTATTTCTTTATTATGATTATTTTACTATAATATTTTTATATTAATTTTAAAACCCAAATATTCTCATTTAAATTCACATAGAAAAATTATGTAATGTCAATCATGCATATTTTCGGACTAATTCATCCACAAATAATTGATTGTTAGTTTTTCTTCTTATTTTTATTTTATTACCCAAATATAATAAAATATGTTCCAACATCATAAAAAATATATCATTATTCTCCTAGTGTAATTATATCACATCGAAATAAACACTTCATTAACTACACTTTATGACAGAGTTAAAGCCTATTTGAATTTGGTATGATTTAACTGCCTATGTAAACAATGCTATAGAATAAAATTATGGATCACTATGTGAACATAAGAAATATTATTAAAATATTATTATAAAATAATGATAGTTATATTTTAATGGAAATATTATAATATTATTTAACTTACTATTAATTTATCATTTTTGTTCATTAAAATCCGGTAAAATTGGACAAAACTGGTACCATTTTTCATACAGTAAAATTAAAATAAATTTACAATGGGGTGAGAGATTTATTAATCATTGTAAGAAAAGTATTATTATAATTTAAATGTTATATTAATTATGGACTTTTTTCAATTTTTGGGTAATTGATATCAACATTATAAAACATGAGAAATTACCTAATGCTTTTTACACATGATAATTAGAATAAGAAATTACTAAACAATATGACCATTGTAGATAATTATTAATAACAAATGTAAAAGATAAAATATATTAATAATATTAGGAAATGTATTATTAAGGTATATATGTTTTTTTCTAGAATTTAGAGTGTCAACAAAGAAGAAAGAAAACTAGGTTTGGCTTTTGTGTCAAAACATCCTTATATGATACACATTTTCTTTTATTCTCCTTATTCTGATAAATGGTATATATAATAGATATTTATGGTCATGTAATTATCTTATTATTGAAATGTCAAAATCAACTTTATGGTATGTCTCTTTTAAGTTTTTTTATTTGAATGTTTATGGAACCATAATATTTTTTTTCTATACTTATCTACATTAAGAAAACATTTAATGGTATTGAAAAATTACTTATTTCAACAATGTTTATATAGACTGATAATACATTTTAAAAAAATATTTTAACTAATTAATTAAATTTTATATAACTATATGATTTTGAAGCTTTCAATATCTTTTAATTCAAATATTTCAAAAATACGTATGGTGTTTACAAGACTTAAATCACTTACTTTGGTGATAATAACTATTCATTAATTGTAAACATACATTATTATTATATTATAACCTATATACATGATATTTTAAATTTATAAATACATTATATGGAAATAAAATTTCACATGAATTTATTCTTCCATGATGATGTTAATGTTTTGTTACAATATTTTTTTATGAATAATTCCAATTATTTATAATAGAATTTTATTTTATATCCATATTATTAAATTCCACAAATTTTCTCATTTCCCTAATGGAAACTAAAATTATTTTTATATATAATGATAATTTTATTACCCTTTATTAAATTTAGTGTAAGGGTTTATTTATAATTTGTAAATATATGGGTTTTTCAACAATATTATTTTAAGATGTTCAAAATAGTTTTTAATACTATTAAAATAAATGTTTTATTACCCACTGTATTTTTTCCTTGGATATGTATTTTCACATCCCTTTAATAAAATATTATATATTTCTAGAGTCTCCTTTATTATAGATTCTTTGAAAGAACATTATTTCAATTTATTTTCACTTCCACTTTTTTATAAAAATTATGAATTTTCAAAGATTTTTTATTTCAGACCCTTTATGTTATGGGTTAAAAGAATATCATTCCATTCTCAAAAGAGTTTTTTAAATAATTTTCACTTACAAAAAATTAAATGATTTTTTTAAAACATTTTTATTTCCATATTTATTTAACTTATAAGTTTTATCTCTCGTAAAGTGATGGTTTGATCAACCATAATATTTTATTATGATATTAATTTATTTGGAAAGTGGGAGAGTTTGTATTCTATGATTTTATATTTTTCATGTTATGTGATGTTTCTTAATGTTTTATGCAATCTGTTCTCTTATATGGGTTATTTATAAAATTATAAATATTTTATTTTCATTTGGAACAATAATATATGTATTATGAGATGGGTGGGATGTATATCTACCTATAATCAATTTCATAAAGGATTTTATATCATGATATAGATAGTTATGTGAAGAGGTTAGAAAGTAGCTTGGTTCAAAAAGAGTGGGTGTGGTGAAATTTATCTCTACTCAAAATTTTATGATTGAATGGGTTTGTGAGAAATAATGATTACAATGATAATAAATCCTATGTTTATTATTGTGCCACATTTTTATGTTCCTTGTCAAAATATTCTATGTATTCATGATTATTCTATATTTTCAAAGTATTATTCCCTTTTATTTTATGATCATGTGTTTTTGGTTGTTGATATATATTTTGATATAGGTATGTCTTTTTTTATTCATTAATGATATTTTTAGGATTTATTTCAAATTTACATTGATATATAAGGTTGAGAAGTTTAATATGATAAAAAAATGTAATCTAGGTAGATCCAAGAGTGCTATAGGAATGAAAAATTATGAATTAGTTAAAATAAAATTTTCAAAGGATGAAATTATGGTGTCATTAGAGAAGATGTATTAGTATTTTTCTTAAATATTCATGTACACTATTTATTTTTCATCTTATCAAAACCATTTTGGTTTTAGTGTCTTAGGTAAACAAGATCAATTAGATGAATTTGTGAAGGGTATGCCCCTAAGAACTCTAAAGAATAATATATTTGTTAAATAGCTTCCAAGTTTTACCATCGATAATAAATTCAGATATAATAATTTAAAAATATCGTGGATTTAATACATATCTGTTAGCTTCATATTTTATTAAAATGTAAATAAAATTGGGAGGATTCTATTTATTTAATGGGGTAGAACGTAATGACATTATATTTTTTGCATCCCTTAAAATAATTACTTTGTTATGTTATGTTTATCACATTCTACACCCAATGTAAATAAATAATATTAAAAAAATATTTTTAATAAAATATTAAACACTATGGTTATATTCTATTAATATTTATTACCTTTAAAAACAATTAAAATTTTATAACAACTATGTTTCCCAATTTCATTAATTAGATTTTTTTTCTTAAGGAAATTAGGTTTCATATTGATATTAATGTCACATAAATATTATTTAATCAACTATAGTAAAATTAATATTAATAAAATTAACCATGATATTATGTTTCATATCCATAATAATTATGATTAGAAGTTAATTTCTATAAAATTTAGATTTTACGTTTGATATATGCTAATTTTAAGATTAATTTCCACACATAGATAATTAATTTGATAAAATTATTGTTATATGTTAGGTATAAATATTCATATTACTTAATCTTGAAAATTAAATTTTTGTATTTGAATAGTTAATATGAGTTAATATAGAAAATAGATATTTTTATAAAAAATACCTTTATTAAATTTTTTCAATTATAAATGAAATAAAAAAATATATTAAATTAACTATATAAATAAAAATTTATTTTTGAAATAATAAATTTTAAATTTAATGATTATGGATTTTTTCCCATTTTCTAAAAAGGTTGAATTTTTGTCAAAAAGAATGTGGTATTTATCAATATTATAATTTCAATGAATATTTTACTATGTAAGAATAATCTATGAGATTTAAAACCCATTAAAGTAATAAAATATGAAATTAAATAGTAGAAATATCCATTTTAAAATATTATTTTTACATGTAAAAACTATTCAAATAATTTTTAAAAAATGTAAAATTAAAATTTAATATGAATATGTTTATTTAACGTTTCATTAAATTAAATAAAACTTCTCAAAAAAACTGGTTATACATTGATTTAAATAATACATAAACATATTTTGATTTGTGATAAATCAATATATTTCCTTAAAATAATTAACCATTATAATTTTTTTCCATACATAAATTATATTTTTACAAACAAATTTTCCTTAAAACCATTTTCATATTCTTTGTATATTTATTTTAAAACTAACTGATATAAAAAATTGAAAATTTATTTTCTAAAATTAATTTTAATTTTATTAACATAATTCTTAAATTGGTTTATTACTTAAAATTTAATCTAGTAATATTTGTTAACTGCAATGGGTAAAAAGTAAAGTTATGCAGATAAAATTACACTTGGGTAAAAAAGAGAAAATGTATAATCCTTAATTCACTCAAGGATAAATCCAAAATAATTGTATTAGAAGAATTTATGACCTAAAAATATCCAACAATCCATTATATATAATATTTAGAGGCATTGACCATGGAATATTATCAAGTAATTATTATAATATAAAGGGTATTACCAAAATTTCCATTTTCAAGACAAACATCCAAACAAAAAATCTAGTCTCCAACATAATTATTATCACCACCTAATTTTTTTTCTTGATATTAATCTTCAAAATATCATATAACTATTATAATATGATGAATTATTTATCATTGACAATATTATATTTTATTTATATTAAACGTAAAAATTTATATTTTTGATTCCATCCACTTAAAAAATAATAAAACATCAATCATTCTTGTGCATGGACTACTACCTCTATAAGGAATATTTTTTTTGTTTTTATTATAGTTTTTCATTACTTGAAAAAAAATCATAAATTATGGTTCATCATCATAAAAGATCAATATAATATCATTTTTATTCTATTATAATTATATTAAATTAAATGAAACACCTTATTAACCATACTCACCAAACAGGATAAAGTGTGTTCATATTTGGGTTGATATATTCTACTACGTGAAAATTGATTTAAAATAGTATTCTACATGAAAATGGAAAAAAACTAATATATGTATAATATAACATTAATATCATGATACATATATTGTTTTAGAAATTCAAGGTCAATTACATTATCCACTAGGGATCATAAGGTAAGGAATAAAACTTCAATAAACACACAATCCAAAAGACATGATCCCCACAACCTTTAATTCAAGGAAACAAGAAAACCACCCCAACCCCAATTGTGGGAATTTTTTAAAAATAATATATTAAAAATTCCCTTATTATTGAATTATATTTTTTCCCTTAAAATCATTGAAATCAAACAACATCGATTCCATTTTCACAAAATGTAACTAAAATAATTATAGTATGAAATAATATATTCATTAATAAATATAATAAATATATTTGAGTAAATTATATTATATTTTTATTATGAAATTTCTATTAGATTATGGGTAATACCATTAATACTATAAAACATTTGAAAACTATAAATTATATTAACACCAGATTTTTAGAATAAGTTATAACTATCTAATATTCACATGGTAAATAATTAATAATGAACGATATAAGAAGAAAAATATATTAAAATTTTATTTAATATTTGATTAATGTAGTTATTTTTTCTTTTATGGTATTATAGTTTCATTAACTAAATTAATATATAAGCTTAGGGTTTCATCATAAAACATTCTTCCTTAAGATTCATGTACTTTTATTTTATTAATTTTTTATAAATGATGTATATATTTCCAATTGGATGTTAAATATCATAACTTACTCTTATTAATGGTTTATTAACATTAAATTAAATATCTCCCTATTTTGGGAGGTTTTTTTAGGACATTTCAAAAGTCATAATATTTTTTCATCTCAACGTCCCTTTAGTGAGATATGTTTTAATTTCATGCAACAAATTATTATTTTTATAGTGTACATGCATCCCATGAATGTATTTTTAAATAATATAAGATTTAATTCAATGTACTTATAAATATATTTTATTTTAAATCTTCTAATGAATTTTATTAAAAAATTAATAAAATTCAGTAGTGGTTTACATGTCTCAATTCTCTTCCCTGAGTCATAATCACTAGTCACTAATTATAATTATTAATGATTGGTATATTATGACATATGGTGATGTTACATTGAATTTAAACCTTATTTTTTGTGTAAATAATATTTTCCTTGATATTATTATTCCATGATGATTTTAATATTTCATAAAAAATAATTTTATAATTAATATTTCCTAATAAATTTTATAAATTTTTCTTCCATGTAAATAGTTTTACTTCCCAAAAATATTCTAATTTACCTATTGGAAACAAAAAATATTTTATATAAAATGATCCTTTTATTCCCTTTATTAAATTTATTAGAATGGTCTTTATTAACCTTTTAAAAATGTGAGTTTTCAAAAATGTTTTCTTAAAATGTTCAAATGATTTTTCATTCCATTAAAAATAAAGGTTTTATTTTCAATACCATATTTTATTTTTATAAGAATTTAATGTTTTCAAGGATCCATTATTAAATATTATTTTTAAATGTATATTTTTTAAATATATCTTCACTATAATTTTTAAAACATTATGTCTTTCTTATGGCTCATTTATTAAAGATTCATTTAAAAAATATTTAGTTGTATTTTCAGTTATCCTTTTTGTTATCCATCTTTTCTCTTTGAGGATTTTTTATTTTGATCTATTTTAATTATTATTTTCACAAGACTTATCTTTTATTTACCAAAATAATAATAATTTAATTTTAGGCTCAATGTATTAAATGGTTTTATGAAGCTTTTTTTTATTTCAACATCAATTTACCTTCTTTGGTATATATTTAATGAAGTGATGTTTCAATAAACAATTATATTTTTATATGATATAAATTAATTTTGAAAGTGAAATTTTTTATATTCAATAATTTCTTATGTTCATGTTACATCATGTTATTAAATGTTGTAATAAACCAACTCTCTTCCATTGGTTCATTGTGAGACGATGAGTGATAGATTCTCAAGTGGCACCCTAATATATTGATTATGAAATGGGTGTGACAGATATCACCCTAAAATGTATTGGGTAAAGGGTGATATCTCATGAGATAAAAATTTTATGTGAATAGAATAGAATGTATCTACATTTAGAAAGGTAATCTTTGATGGTGTTTATCTCTACTCAAATTTTTAAGATTGAATGAGTTTCTGGGTATTATGTTTCAAAATAATAAGAAATCATTTTTTATTATTTTTCCACATTTATATGAATTTTTAGCATATACCATGTTTTCATGACTATGCCATATTTTTAAATTATTCTTCACTTTTATGCTCATCTCACATGTTTTTTTATTAATATTTTTTCTCTAGTTCTATTTTTTTGGATTCATTAATGATATTTTTATTATATTATATTTCATTATCATGTTTTATAAATATATTATATGGTATTTTGATCTAAAATTGAGATATTTGAGTATTTATCATATTCCCCATCGTGTTTATGATCTGACACTATATGATATGCTTTAATTGTACTGAGTATCTAAGATATCACAATTATTTTGGTTTAATTACACATATAATGAATCTGGTTTTATCATGTGAGAAATGTATTAAAGGATATATATGAGCATGATTATAGAAAATGGTCATAGGTGTATTAAAAAATGTATGTTTATATAGCCAGTCTCAAATATATTAAACCTTTCAATAATTTTGGTTTACGACTATTTATGGACTAAATAATTAAACTACATTATTAATGTATTATTTCTGTCATGATTACCTTGGGTAACTTTTGTGGGTATCATATAAGGGTTTAGTTATTTTGTTATATTATTTTAGTTACATTAAGATATTATTTTATCTACCTATGGATTTAGGGTTATTGAACCTTAGTAAAAAAAACATATAAATGAGACTATATATTGGAAAATATCATAAAATATTAAAAATTTCTAGATTAAGTGTCTTTCTTAGAAATAAATCTCTATTTGGATACTAGAAATTGGATATGGTTTTGGATTAAATACAACTTGGGGTAATCACACTAATAATTTCTAGTTTATCATTGAATTGATCTTCACCCTGATGCATGATGAGAAAGACTCATACTATATACATAGATAGAAAATATAGGGGGATATTTTTTATTTTATCATATTCTCTTTAAAATAAAATATATTTAATTAATTTCTCAATTACATTGATGGATTTGGTTGATAAATATAATTTATCCCAATGGAGTTTAAACTATTTTTAAACAATTGAGTTACAGGAATAACTATGTATTAAATAGTATAAATGAGAGACTCAATGATTTCAATGATGGTGTAATTGGGGAAGTCATATTAATATTGAAATGTCACATTCATATAATCTAATTATATTTGATATTATTATGACCATATTGGTTTTATTTATTGGTTGAAACAGGATCTAGGAAATGATGTTGTGAATATTATGTCACCAAGAAATAGAATAAATCATATTATGGATAAATTGTATCTTACTTTTAACAAGGACGAAGGAGGTAGATATTTTATCAAAAAAACAATTATTTTATTATGAATCCCATAGAATCTATCATTATTATTTTATAATTAAAATTTTGAGACAATAATTTATTTGAGGGGTAGAATATAATGAACTAAGATTTAGGGTCCTTTAAAATATATATTGTGTTTGATAAAATGTCTCACATGAAACACCCAAAATAAAAAATTGTAATATATAGATAATAAATTATTAATAAAGTTATTTTAACCACTAATATGGTAAATCATTAATAGTTATTAACTTTAGAAAATCATGTATTGTTTAATTGATATGCTTTTTATTCTGTTTCATTAATTAAATATTGGAATGAATAAATATGGTTTGGGATTATTTTAATATCTCATAAATAATATTTATATAATTATAATATTATTAATATTATAAGAACTAATAACATTCATAATTGTTTTCTTATACATAATATTTATTCTTGAAAATATGCTTTTATAAAAATAGTTTTTTTCATGTTCCATGTGTTAACATTAAATTAATTGCCATATATATAGATATTTAAATTTATAATATTATTCTTATCGATTTTATATTAATATTCATAATATTGTATATTTAAAATTCAATTTTTAGGTATAAATAGTTAATATGAGTTAATAATGAAAAAGGGTATTTTCAAAAAAAATTGAGTATTTTTATTTTCCAATTTACCCTATAAAATATTTATTTTAAAATTTTATAATTATTACTAGATAAAATAAACCAAATTTTTGAATTCATAATATCCAAATTTACTCATTATAAATTTTTGATCATTTTCTAAAAAGGTTGATTGATGGTCGAAAAATGAAAGATTAAAAAATTATAATTTACAAGATTTTATAACTATGTGAAAATAACCTATAAGATTTAAAAACCATCAATGTGATCAAACATTAAATTAATGAACACTATTACACATTTTTAAATATTCATTGTATATATAAAATATATACTAAAATTTATAAAATATAATGTAAAATGTTACTTGAATATAATAACTGTTTTTTTTCATTCTCTTTTAATTGAGTAATATTTTCATCAAAAGTCATAAATTAATTGACTTAATGAAAAAAAACCTTTATTTTTTCATCAAATAATACGGGAAAAACGTAAATATTTTTCCTCAAATATTCTTTATTTTTTATACATATTATTTTATGAACTAAATTTAATTTAAATGGTGTATATACTACTAGTTAGATATTTAATATCATGAAATATTCTTTTTCAGGGTATTTGAACCTCAAAATCAATATCCTTAAATTCCATGAAGTTTTTATTACAACATTTTTATACTGTAAGGATTTTTAATCATAACTTCTCTTCATTGATACATGTTTTAATATTATGCACCAAATTTTTATTTTTATTTGGTATATATGACCAAAGAATTTATTGTGATAATGTAATAAGATATTATTTATTCACTGTAATTATTTATTATAGAACCGCATATACTATCTTTTGACAGGACTGGTTTTAGACATTGTTGGTGGTGGAAAACTAAGTTATACTCACACCCTATTTGGGCCTCCTAATCAGTACCCAAATAGATTATATTGTTGTAGGACCGGATAAGGGAAAAGTACCACAGATGGGTTGTTGATTCAGGATATATCTTAGAGGAGGGAACCATACATGGTTCGAGACATACTTGGGGAGTCTTAGAGTCTTTATTTTCAGTTTCATTTTTGACAATTGACACTTATATTGGCATATAATTTTTTCCCATTCAATTGAGTATTGTATTCTTGTTTGGTTATCTCATGACATGAGTATTGTTCTAGTTATATATACTTCTACGTTTTTTTTTTATTATTCCCATTAGCATTTTAATCTGATAAATAAGGGTATAGTTTCCCCATGAATGTCTTACCAGACCCTCCTTACTAGTCGGCAGCCTCTAGTGTATGGGGAGGCGTGCTTGAGGTCATGTGATCGACTGGCTCGGGACATTGATGTGTGGCACTCGGGTCAAGTTGTTACAAAGTGGTATTAGTGATCCAGTTTTCTTTCTACTTATTTTACCTTACTATTTTGGGAAAGGTAGACAGGAGACTAGGAAGAGTCTAGGATTCGTAATGAGCTCATTCATGGGAGTTTCAAACCCATGTACGAGGAAAACCCCAAGTACTCGGGGTGGGATTGTTGTTATTGTTTTTTATTTTTATAGTTGAATATTATTCCACCTTGGGTGATGCACTTATGGTTTGATGTGATTATTGTTTCTTAGAATTTTTGATTATTGATTTTTGGACTATAATGGAATGTTAGTTAAGTCTGTATGCATCATTCTAGGTACTCAGGGTTATCGTGACATGCATCATTTTACGCACACACAAGAAAATAGGTTATGGGTTAGTTGTTGAACTTGAACTATTTTTCTTGTTTAGGAGGTTAAAATAAAAAATTTTTGCTAAAATGAATTGATTAGGATTTTTAGATGATAAAATATGATAATAATTTGGTTTCTAAATAAGAAACTGTATTATGATAGTGTGTTTACCCTTGTTAACCAAAACCTTAGTGTATGATGGTTAAGGGTAGTGATAGCGCCTCATTGTTGATCGTGTAGAGAGGTGGGGGAAAATAGTTGTTGTGATTATTTAATATTACGTAAATGTTATAAATTTTTGTTATGAGACCAAAGATGTGGGTTTAGCCTTGTAGAGAGTATGCCTCCACGACGCTTGTTGAGGGGATGACTGAGGGGCGTTCAAATGAATGTTTTTCAATTAGGGAACTTGATTCACTAATCATGCTAGCTGAATATGAAGGGGACCAGTTTCAAGAGAACTTCACTCACTTCATATAATTCATGGAAAGAGACCCAGGGTAGGTTGTGGAAATTATTTCTAAGTTGACAAGGGAGTTTCAGTTGCAGCACCCTTCAACTTTTACTATAGGGGGTGGACCTGAGGGAGATGAATTATGAGTTGATTCCATAGATACTATAATTGACCATTTAGATATTGTGGCTAAAAGGAGGTTCAATTTTTTCACTTATATGAAATGAGGATTAGTGAAGTTTTGGGGGGCATTCAGTCATGAACTAAAAAGAATGATGGTATGTTATGGAAGGACTTCTTGGATAGGTTCCTAAAACACTTTTATCTATAGATAATGAGACAATATAAAACTGTTGAGTTCATACATCTAACATAGGGGCATGTTAATGATGGACTATGGTGGACGCTACACAGATCTGCAATGATTTAATCCAACATTAGCTGGAGGTGAGGTAGCTATAGGGAAACATTTTTAGGATGGACTTAAGTGTGAGATTATGTCCCATGTGAATGTTTATAGGCTGAAAAGTTTATAGAATTGGTGGATCATGCTTACATGGATGAAGGAAACTATAGGGGAATGATTCCAGTGATGGAAAAGTAGTTGTTACTGGATGATCAGGAGGTGAGACTTCTGAGAGCACGAAGTGTCATTCTAACAACATTATCCAAGTCAGTGGGAATGATATTACACAGATAGGAGGGTCAGTTGAACTTGACCTTACTAGGGTGATCTGTTATGAGTGTTATAGGTCAGGACACTATCATAGAAATTGTTCCTGACCACCAGTGGAGTTTGAATTTTATTTCAAGGTCATACATATACATAAATTCTGCAGGTCGCAGTGATAGACTGGTACTGAAGGAGCATCTAGGAAAATTCAGAGTCTTGGAAGGGGATATTCTACACCATATCGGGCTGGAAGTTGGATTTCTACTGGCCGAGGAAGTAGGGGTTATGGACATGGTGCTTTAGGGAAGGAGCACAGACATTATCAGAGTGGTGCTACTCATGAGAGTCATAAAACATCACAGGGAAGAGGAGCAATACAGTTACATGAATTAAATCCTACACTTGTGGATAGCGAGGTTGGGCCATTGATAGAGAGAGGTACTATTCTAGTATCTTCTACTTTAGCAAGTTCCTTGTTTAATATTTGTTCCTATCATTCCATTATATCTACAAAACTTTTTAATAGTTTGATCCTGACAACGGAGTCTGTGAGAGGGGTTATAACTACAGATACACTATTGGTAGGGCCGTCTAGAGATATATTCTTATGAAAGGGATGTTCACTAGATATCGGGGAATATCATTTCCTATTGAATGATTATGTTCTTGATATAACGAGATTCGACATAATTATGGTTTTGGATTGTCTAGTCGTAGACCAATCCCACATTGATTGTTACTATAGGAGAGTGACCTTTGTGTCTCCTAAGGGTGAATAGTATATTCATCATGGAGAGTGGGATATCTAGGTAGGCTGAGAAAGAACAATTACTCAACAATTGGGAGAGCTCACAACCCAAGTTTCTAGTATTTTTTTGGATGATGGGGGTGTTATGAAATATTTCATTCCACTGGTAGTGGAATTGTTTCAAGATGTCTTTCTTGAAGAATTTTTAAGGATACCACCTAAGAGAGATTTGGAATTAAATATTGAGCTCATCCCAGGGGCTGATCTAGTATATATTCCACCATAAAAAATAGAACTAATTGAGCTTTGAGAGATTAAGACTTAGTTGGAATAATTTGAGGATAAATGATTTATCCATCCAAGTACATCACCTTGGGGATCACCTCTTTTTTTGTAAAGAAGGATGATGGAAGTTTATTTTTGTTTGTTTATTACTATAAGTTATACAAAATTATTGTGAAGAACCGATATCCTCTTCCATGTATCAATGATCTGTTTGAACAATTGAAGGGAGCTTGTGTGTTCTCAAAGATCTATTTGAGATTAGGGTATCATCAGTTGAGAGTATAGACTTCTAATATACCAATGACTGCTTTTAGAAGAAGTTATGGCCTATATGACTTTGTTGTAATGTTGTTTGGGTAGAAAAATTCACTGGAAGTATTTATCACTTTGATGAACATGATCTTTCATCCGTATCTGGATCAGTTCATGGTGGTGTTTGTGGAAGACATCTTGGTGTACTCCAAGACTCTTGATGATCATTACCAACATCTTGACATCATCTTGGGTACACTGGGAGAGCATCCTCTATATTCAAAGATATCTAAGTATCAGTATTGGATTGACTAGGTACACTTATTGGGTTACATCATCTCAGAGGAAGGTGTTTCATTGGACCCAGAGAAGGTTTAGTAAGTGATTTCTTGGAAGAATCCCAAGAATTTTTTTGATATCTGAAGCTTCCTGGATTATCAGTGTATTATAAGAGATTCATCCAAGACTTTTTCCTTTTGGTAGTTCTGCTTTTAGGATTGACCAAAAAGGAGTAAATTTTGAATGGTTGGAGTCTTATGAGAGAGATTTTCAAGAGTTGAATAAGCACTTAACACCAGCACCAATTTTGATCCTACCTGATTGAGGTAAGGAGTATACGGTTTATTATGATGATTTTGGGATTGGACATGGATTTATGTTGATATAAGTAGATTGAGTTGTGGAATATGGGTATCAGAAATTCATGCCTCATCAATAGAATTACCCTATGCATGGACTCAAGTTGGAAGTGGTGATTTATGGTCTTATGTGTTGGCAACACCGTCTTTTGGTAGAAAATTTTACAATCTATACAGATCACAAGATATTGACGTATATATTTTCACAGAATGATTTCAATATTCGACAGAGGATATGAGTTGAGTATATGAATTATTTTTATTTTGAACTATCATATATTCCTGAGAAGGGAAACATTGTGGTTGATGCCTTGAGTAGGAAAAATCATAATCAGATGGTTCAATAGTTGAGTGTAGAGTGAAAGATGATGACCTTGCTGGCTGAAATGCATGTAGTGGTTCAAGAGAGTTAGGATCAGATGACTCTTGTTTCAATTGTAGTGGAGTCTATAATTTTAAGACGGATCAAGGATATATAGTATGAGGATCAAGAGTGCTTATCCTTGAGGTAAAGCTTTACAGGTGGGGAGACATCTTCAGACTGGTTGATAGATGAGGATAAGATTATATATGTCAAGAGTCGAGTTGTGGTACCTAGAAGAATGTGAGAGGAGCTCATGCAAGAATTTTATGCCTTGAAATGGGCGGTGAGTATAAGAGTAACCAAAATATAATGTAACATATGACAATATTTTTTGGTGTCCAGGCAAGAAAAATGAGATAGAATTGTTTCTGACAAGATGCTTCACCTGTCAGCAGGTGAAGGTGGAGCATCAATGACCTGAAGGATTACTACAACCGTTGCCTAATTCGGAACATAAGTGGGATGACATGACCTTATATTTTTTGGTGGGTATCCTAAATACAATTAGGAAGAATAAAGTTATTTTTTGTAAATATGGATTGACTAACAATGGTAGAATATTTCTTTTCAATAAGGTAAACCTTTACAATAGAATAGTTGGGAGAACTATACACTCTAGAGATAGTACTTATGCATGGAGTTCCATGAAAAATAGTTTCATATTGTGATTCATTATTTAATTCATGCTTCTTCTTGGGATTGTAGAAAGAGATTGGAACAAATATATTATTGAGTATGGATTTCCACCCATAGATAGATGGGCAGTTGGAATATACTATACATGTTATTGAGGATATGTTACGGGTATGTGTGCTTAACTTCAGTGTATCTTGGGAAAAGCACTTGGATTTAGTGGAATTTTCCGATAACAAAAGTTATTAGGAAACTATATATATGTATCTATACAAATCACTTTATAGTAGGCCATATAGATCACTGCTATATTGGATAGAGGATGGTGAGTGAGAGTTGTTGGGACCTAGTCCCTTACATGAGACATATGAGTAGGTAAAGTTGATTCAAAAATATATGGCTATAGCTCAGAGTAGACAGAATTCATATGCTGATAGGAGGATATGACCCCTAGATTTTTTATAGGGTGAACGTGTGTTCCTTTGGGTGTCTCTTAGGTTGGGTCACCATAGGATATGGAGGCATGGAAAGATAGATCTCAGGTTTGTTGGAACCTTTGATATAGTGAAAATAATAGGTCTGGTGGTGTACCAATTAGCTCTTTCACAGAGATAAAGAACTATTCATGATGTTTTCCATCTATCAAAACTTCAGTGGTATCAACCAAACCCATCTGATGTGATCAATGTGGATGAGTTTGACTTTGATATAGATGCGTCCTTTTTGGATCATCTGGTACATGTGTTGGATCATAGTGAGACAGTGTTATGAGGAAAGAACATAATGATAGTTCATGTGTTATGGAAACATGGATGTGTATAATCGGAAACATAGGAAAGAGAAGAATATATGAGGACTCAATAGCCTAATCTTTTTGGAAAAGTATTTTAGAATAGCTTTGAAGAACAGGTCGAGGTCAAGCTGTTATAAGGTGGGGAGAATGTAAGATTCCAAATTTTTCAAGAGTTATCTCGGTTGTAATTTTAGGTAATATTTTTCTCTATTTGAGTACCCTTGTTTGTAGTTATGTCTTGGTGTGTCTTTGGGTGAAGTCTAAGAAAATTTTTTAGAAAAATAGAATGTGCATAGTTAGCACACGGTTTGATAAAATCATGTGGCTGCCTAAGAGAACTCGTGTGATCTCTGGTCTTTGAGGCAGTAGCTTCGGCACAGTTGAAGCATGGTCTGAGAGGTCATGCGAGGTGGTCATGTGAAGTTCCCCCTTGAATTAGTGGTAAACGCATGGTTAGTGCATGGTTTCTCTAACTGTGCGACTAAACCATGAAAGGGTCGATAATGATATCCTAAAAGTGTGTATCTCACTCATTTTCAACCTTTAATAACTTATTTCACATCCTATGTGGCCCCAACTTGGTATTTTACTTTTATATGGGTATACGAAGGTTCTCCCATTAACCTGGATTGATTCCAAGGCCTTACGAACACCGTTCTTCGATATTGAAACCTTGAATTGAATATGTGCTCCTCTCTTTGAATTTAGATCCATAACTCATATTAATGTTCTTGTGTTACTCATATTTTGTGTATTTTTATTGGGAAACCATCCATAAATGAATCGAGGTAGGTGGTCTAAATATAATTTCCATTTTCTTGGATTTGATACATATATGAAAAAAATTTGAATTACTGGAAACTTTTAGCAATTTCTTTTCTAAATTTGGGTTAATTATATTGACCAGTTTATTTATCAAACATTTCTAGAAATATGTGGTCAATTGGAGAATCAATCATGATCCTAAGGGGTGTCTCTATTAGATAATTAATTTGGTGAAATTTGTTATAATATATAGGGGTTGTAATCTAGATAATTAATTGTGAAATTAATTATGAGATATCAAATTGGCTAAGTTTGGATAATTAATTGTGAATTAATTATGTTATTTGAAACTTTGATCTAGATAATTAATTGTGGGATTAATTATAAATAATTGAGATTTAGAATAAGATAATTAATTCTGTAAAATTAATTATGAGATATGAGTTGTGTTTTTGGTCAATTAATTAATGAATTAATTAATGGGATTTGATAATTTAGTGAATTGTTGTGATAACTAATGAATTTGATGAATTTAACTAATTGTTGAATTAGAATGGGAATTGATGTTGATAATTAATTGATGAATAAATTATGTGTTTATTAATGGTAACATGGTCATTCTAAATTGATAATTTCAAATTTTGACATGGTCATCAAACTTATGAATAAGAGAATGAGAACATGGTCATTATAATGTTAAGTATACATGGTAACATTGTCATTATACTTATGAGTAAATAGAATGGGAACATGTCCATTTTATTGATGAGTAATCATAGTAACATGGTTATCTTACTTGTATTTATTATTTTGGTAACCTTGTAAATGTGTCTTTAAATGTGAAATAAAATAATAGAAATAATGGCACTCTGAGTTATGGCCTCACACGAGAATATTGAAACTCTGACATGAGTTTAATCAAGTACAAAGATATCATATCACCTTTTAATACTTTGAACTTCATAAATAAAAGGGTATTAAGATATGATATTACCTAGGGATCACTTCAGGCCCCGGTATGAGTTGAAGTTAGTATTGAAGTACGGGGATCCTTGGGAACCCTAGGGTTAATGTAGATAGATAAGAATAAATAATAAAGTAATAACTGGTTATTTATGCATTATACATATTTCTTATAGAACTTAATATAATATATTTTGACTGGATTGGTGTTCGACACCATTGGTGGTGGCCTTTTGAGTTGTACTCACACCCTATTCGAGCTGCCTGATTGGTACTCGAATAGATTATATTGTTACTGGACTGGATAATGGAAAAGACCCTGGGATATGTGGCTGATTTTGGGATAGAGAATAGAGTAGGGAACCATACATGGTTTTGTACCTTCTTGGGGAGTCGTAGTATCTTTATTTTGAGTTCCATTATAGATACTTAACACTTATATTAGTATTTCATGTTTTCCCTTTTAGTTGAGTATTGTATTCATGTTTAGTTATCTTGTGACATGAGTATTATTCTTGTTATATATGATTATGTATTGGTTTATTTATTTATTATGGAATTTTACTCTGATAAATAAGGGTATAGTCCCCCCATTAATGACTTACCATACCCTCGATTCTAGTCGACAGCCTCTATCATATGGGAAGAAGCGCTTGAGGTCCTGTGACAGACCTACTTGGGGAACCAATGTGTGGCACCTGGGTTAGGATTTTACATTTATTATAATTGGTTTCATTAACCTTGTGATTCATGAAAAAAACATTATTGTTCATATCCATTTTAATTATATCATGGGAGTGTGGGTGGAACATTGGTTTGAATTTTTTCACAATTTCATTTTTATATCCTCTTAACATCACTTCTTCAATCATATTCTTGATTTCATTTTATCAAAAATTAAAAAAAATTATCAGAATTCATAAGGTAATTTCCTCCCTCATTCATATCACATTTCTAACATGTAGGATAATTAATATTATATCCTTGTTGATATTTTTATTATAATTTCCATGAATTTCCTTCTTTTCATTTTTCCCCAATACCATTATAAAACTAAAATTATACCATTTATGTTTTTACCATGAGATCACATGGAATGATTTATCCTTATCTATCAAATTCTGTTATATCCATTTCCTTTCAGAGATTCTATTTCACGACACTAAATAATCAGTCATCTATTCTTTCTGGATTGATGATTAAAATGTAATCATACATTATATGTCTAGTAAAAAATTTCTCTTAGTTATTAATGCATTTATTATAATTTTTTATTTAGTTCTAGTATTTCCCATTTTATTTTTTTGGGAAGTGTTGGAGGAAAATAAATTTTTAAAGAAACCATCTTAACCTCTTCCCATTTGAGTGAGTTGATTTTCCCCCACTTTTTTCATATTCTTGATAAGAGTCCACCATTGATTTTTATCACCTTCCAGATGATAAAAAACCAAAATAACTTTCTAATGGTACAAGAATTTGACAAAAAATGATATATTTTCCATATAATTGATCAATTTCTCATTAATATATTGATCTGAGGAACCACCAAAGTAAAGTGTACATTTTTATATAAAATGATCAATATTGAGTTGTTTCATCCATTGGTAATTTAGATGTTCATTGTGATTAATTTCACCATTCATTATATGAGAGATTTGGGTGAGTATATAAATAAGATTTCATATCCTATATCCCATTTAATTTGGTTCTCATGAGGACAGTCATTGGATTTCCCATCACATTCATTATTAATATATTTTCTAAACTCTCCATCGATTACTAAGACTAAAAATTTAATGTGAGAAAAAATAATCAATTTTATTAATAATGTAACTATGAAAAAATTTACAGGATATCTAAATCTTGACACATTATATTCTATCTATGAATCATGTGGTTTGAACTAGGTCATTCATGGTCATAATCTATTTGAATCATTGATAATATTTCTCAATTAAAATGTGATTTAACCAATGAATATCCCTTTAGAGTGTCTATCCAGGTGTGTCTCACAGTCCCAGTCATCACACATTATTTAACATCAAATTAAGAATGACCCCCTATTAAAATTTATTACCTCATGTTTTATCTCTTAAAAATCCAAATCCACATTCCAATATCTAGATATGGACTTATATTTTATTAAAACCACACAATATCTACATACAAAATATTAAGATGATATTTTAAACATAGACATATCCTAAGGGTTTTCAAAAATATTCTATGATCATAATCTCTAAAAATAACAAAACCATGCTTTGATACCAGTTGAGGAAACCCTATAATTTAAGAAATATATATCACGTAATTCAATATGAATATTTAATGAATATTATATCAATAAATTCCCTATAACCATAAATTCCTAGTGTATTTTTATATTAGATGTATAATCATCTTATTTCATGAAAGATCTTTAACATATTCCCTGAACATCTTCTCACATAGTACAATTCTTTTACATAACATACATAAAACCATGCATAAAAACTTGGTGATAAGAAACAAAATAATGTGTAAGCTCATATACTCAATAAGTGTAAACATAAGTGGCATTAATCAATGATCATATGTGATAGAAATATAACAGTAATAGTATTAGTAGTGATCATAACTAATTATAATCATAAAAAATAATTCAACGATAATTACTCATTACTAAAGGAATATTTAATTGTTATAAAAATTATATCTTTCATAAGTGTATAGAATCATAAATAACCGATGATCCATTTCATAAGCATAAGAAATGTGTTTTTGGAAAACATTTAATCATAGAAAATAATTTTGATAGTCACGGATTTTTTTTCCAATACTAACATAGTGGATTTGTAACACTCCCCACTCCATCATTTATTTTTCCAAGGATTACTCCCTATAGTATCTTATAGTACAGATTCTCTTACAAAATTATGTTCACACCTGATTCCATACCTTATTGTCCCATGAGATATCCATATTTACCTAATGCATTTCAAGGCTATATAATTCCATACTCACTGATACATAATTAAAACCCTACATATGATTTCCTCAAGATCATAAAACATTCATCATATCATCATATCATAATCCATTGAAAGTAACTGTGTTTCTTTAAAATTTATTCATTTTAACATAACCGACCTTGTGGAAAAAAATGTGTTTTATAATGGTTTTATCATTACCTATTTAACCTATGTGAAATAAATATATTTTATAGAGACATAAATAAATCATCATCAAAATAATACTTCCATAGAAAATACTGGATGTTAACATAGTATTGCATCCCTAGTGAATCGTAACAAACCTTGAAGTATGTTTATATAGATAAAAATACCGTTAAAAGAAAACATGATCCTTTATTTTAAAATTTAACGAAAATATCACCTTCTTTAAAAAAAAATTTTAATTCAAAATTCATAGAATATTTGGAAATTTATTTTACTTAAGTATTTAGGTAAACTTTTAAAATTTTATCCAAATAAAATAATAATCATGTCAGTGGGAAAATTTATTCATTATGTATAAATTAAAATATAGTATTCCTTTATCATTTTTTAAAAAAAATCGATAATGTCCTGATCAAAAATGATTATATAAAAAAAATTCAATTAAAAAAATTTAAATAAATTAAAATATAATTAAAATGAATTTTTTAAAACATTTTATCTATAGGAAATATATTTATATTTTTTCAATATAATGAACGTGGAAGAAAAATTTTGACTACCAAAGGGGAAATAATATCAAAATTTTTTTAAGCAATTTATAAATAAATTTAACTTATAAATATAGTAAAATGATATTAGTACATAAATAATTATTGTAATAATATATTTATAATAATTTAAATTCATATTAATGTATAATATCTATATATTTCCCCTCGGTGGAAATTTATCATTAAAATTTCCAAAAAGAAAAGAGATCTTAATATAAACACTTACCTTATGTATCGTATTGATTCATATGTGTTCAAATATCCTATATAATAAATACTTATTTATTATTAATATATAATAAATAAATATTAATGATTAAATTTATAGGTATAATTCCATTATATTTTTAAATTAACCTATTATTAAAAATTTCTTTATTAAGATGTACATTCTGGAGAAAAATGGTTTGTTTTCCATTCATGTTATAGTTTTATGGTTCTAGTATATGAACCTCCAAAATGGATTAATCATATAAATAATAATAATAATTTAATAAGTATCATATTTACTCATCATATTCAATTTTTTAAATATTCATTTAAATTGGGTAACTTTGTGGAGGTGGTAGTCTACACATACACATGAGGGATGTTATCATTATCCAATAGATATAAAGGCTTAAATGTAGATAAGAAATTATATCCATAGGTAAAATTATTTCATATATATTATATATAAACATATATTCTATTATGATAATCATCCATGAATGATTGTTATGGGAAAATAATTATATCATTATATTGAGGAAGCAGTCCACACATATGCACAAGCGATACATTCATGTCACATTTGATGGAAAATTAAATGAAAATATCTTTCACACAATAAAAATATAATATCAGTATATTTATGATAATAGATTATATATTTTAGAGAGGATATAATCGATTTATTGAAAGTATAAAATTAATAAAACTTGATAAAAATTTGTTAAGAACATATACCTATTATAAGAGAAAATTCATTTGAATATCTTTTTAGAGACCCTTATGTTTGTATTTTATATATAAAATAACATATATCATATGAAAATTGACGTTTAAAATATATTTAGGTAGTTTTTTTCATGATAAATAAGTCATGTTTTTTGAATTTGAGAGAATATGGGGCTTCCATTTATAAGTTAGGGGAGTGGAATAATTATAATTATTATGAATATAAAAATAAAATAAAGACACTCTCATAGGAAATTGGGTCCAAATAGCCACATGACCAACAACGTGATGAGATCAAATATAAATATATTCATAAAATATGATTTAGATGATTTTTAAGGTCATTTATCAATATTTATCTTTATTTTAACCGCTCATTAACTAATTTCAACATTTCCCATAGTAATGATTTTTTTAACTTGGTCACAATTGATAATGAATAAAAAATACATCCACAATATTATATAATTTAAATTAATATGATTATAAATATGGAATAAATTTTACATGATAAAATTCATAAAAGTATTATGAAATCATTTTAAAATAAGTTCACAAAATAGACAAAAACATTTTTCAAAAAAAATAAATTTTGAGCCAAAAAACTGAGTTTACCATCCTTATTTGCTATAAAAAAAATTATTATATTACTGTTAAATTATTTTAATGAATATATTGCCAAAAATTTTAATTAAAATAATTAATCAATATTTATTTATTTATTTTATTAACATTAAAATACTTTCTAATCATAAAACAAGATTTAAGAAAGATACCTCCATTACCTTCAAATTATTTTATCTTAATGTCTATCAAATTTAGAATAATGAATTAAATTTATAAATATGAAAACAATATTTTATCAAATTTTAGTAATTAAAATTCATTCCCTCCAATAGAATGGATAGGTGACAACAATCATGTTAAATAATAATAATTTGAATTAATATCTCTTTGTGTTAAAAATCAATGTTGCGTGTAAGAAAAGTTATCAAATAAATCAAATTTTTTAAAAAATATTTCAAAAAATCTCAGGGTATTACATTACTACCATATGGAGTTCCAACCATGAATAACCCACTCTAATTTGGAGTTTGTTATTTTATTTTTATTTTATATATTAATGATAATAGTAGTATTAATACTATTAATCATGAATCAAATAAAATTATAAAAAAAACTACTAAATTAATATATTAAGTTAATATTAATAATAATTATTATTATTATCATATTTTTAATATATTTTTTCAACAAAAAGAAAAAATAATAATAATAATAATATCCAAATATTATTGTTATTTACACAAATAATATAGTTTAATATAATAATAATATCACATATTAAAATAAGATAAACAGGAAAATATTTCACTATTAAACTTACACATTGTAATAATAAAAATAAAATCCAATAATGTCTAATATATTTTAGAGTCAATGGTGCCCATTAGTGTTAACGAAAAAATAAATATCCTATTATAATATTATTAATAATGTTCCAAATTGATATTTAAATATCATGAACTGGCTGAGATACCCTAGTACCCTAATACCCATGCAGGCACTGACATAGCTCGAAGGGTGTTCCCGATACCCATGGGTTTATGTCTATCACCATGCATCATGAAAGATAAAAGTGGGAACAATTTTTTCACAAAACATTGTATGATAATTAAACAAGTTAGAATTATAAAAACAAAACTTCCAAAGGAGACTATACTAGATATCAAAGAGGTCTAAACAAAACCAAGTATTCCATCATCCATGTTTTTGAAATACATGAAAAATAGTCCATATACCAATGTGCAATTCACACCAATCCTAAAATATCAACAACCACCACATCCATGTGGTGGTCTTTCCTTGCTCGAACATGGAAGAAGTAAATATACAAACACCCAATGGAAAAGGTAGGGTGTGAGATAAAATCTCAATAGGGTCTCACAAAGGATTCCATAATAATAGTTTAATATAATAATCCATTTCACGATTTCCATTTTAAATAAAATAAGAATTTATGTGCAGTTTCATATTCAATAAAAACTATTCTATTCCTTTCAACTAATATAAGAATTTAAAATGATGTCTTTATATACATTTTTATAGCAGATATTTTATATTAATCAAAAGACAAGTGTAAAATAGTTTTACAAATAATAGAATATATATGTATCACAATAATTTAAAAATGAGTAGCATGGTCCTATCCCAAGTGGTATGATAGTTCTAGTTTATGTTATCCTCAAACAATAATATAGTGTTAATAGAAAATTGAACACATGTCCCACTATCACTTTCCATAGAGTACAAACCAACATCCCACTGGTCATAAGGTCAACAAATATATTTATGATAAAGTTGTAAATCCTTAATATGGTTCTAGGTAAATTCCAAAATTTCATGTTTCTCCCAAATTAATCATTAACTACCAAGTATTTCATGTTCCCAAGAATAATCAATAATGGGAAAATATTTTTGAACTATTTAAAATAAAATTACCCCATTTTCAATATCAATATTCCATATTCTCTTTAAAAATAAAAATATGGGATGTTAATCAATTCTTGTATTTTTTTGGGATAAAAACAATGAGTTCTTATCAAAATAATTTAACCATTTTCTCCAAATCAATATCACAAATGTATTTCAAAAATAAAATTCCACAATTACAATAAAATCCATACCACACCTCAGTTCATTGGAATTTTTTTCCCCAAACTCCATACCATTTAATATTAAATCCCAATTCTCATAAAATTGGGTTTTCATAATACAATTGAATGAAATGAATAAAAGCATACAATTTAATTCCAAATTAATTTTGAAAACCTATATGGATCCACCAATCTGAGATCATAAGATCATATAAAAAACACGCACAACGAGAAACACCAATGAAGAAAATAAAAAGATAGATCCTAGAATAAAACCTATATTCAATATATAAAACAAATGAGCTAAGATATATCAAAATAAATAAAATAAAACAAACCTGAAGGAGTAGATAATTAGATATATGAAGAGAAGGAATAGGGTAATAACTCCTATTTCGGATATATCAAACAATGTTCTACTATATTTGAATCCCTTATTAAAGGGTTCATATGAGCCAACATGGGTCCATAAAAACCCTCCAAAACTAGGAAATCAAGATATTGTGAGTTAGGGTTAAGATGGGGGATGAATGGGATGGTTCACGATTTTAAAAAAAACATAATAAATTAATTCTGCATGCAGATCATCTAGGAAGGTCCGCACGATTTAAAAAACTATGTTCCCTAACCATGCTCCCATTCTATGGAATGGAATTTTTCTACTAGGTGGGAGAATGGGTTTTCAAACCATTCACCAACCATGAAATCCCCCACTATCAAGGTTTTCATAGTTTTCCTTGTGTGGTTGAATTCTTTGGGATAATCATATGTTAACCATGCACAGCTTAGAAAATTCAAAAAAATCAATATTCATCCCAAAAACACTAGAGATAAACCCCTAATAATGCATGATCAAAAAGGTGGGTCAAGAAGTTCCTGAAAATAGTAATAGGATTTCATAACATCCTAAAAATACAATATTTATATCCTTATAAATCATATCAAGAATATTTCATGCAAAAAATATGAGGCCACTACTCTCTCACCAGTGCCTCTCTCTCCCATGTCTAATGAGTATCAGAACCCTACTACCATATCACTCGAACTAAATGTATCATCCTCCAAAAAAGTATCTTGGTTTAAAAATCAATAATACTAACTATATGATGTATCATGGAAAAATTAGGCTCGACATCGAGATAAATCTGGCTGAGATCATGAGATGGACCAAAAAGATAATTTTAAAATTGTGATATATTAAACACAATATGTATCAAAATAAAATTAGAAGAAGTTATAAACAGTTAGACACTTTTCACACCTTATCAACAACCTCTAATATTCACAAAAAATAGTATAATGATTCCCATTCCTCCCATGAATTTAATTAACCAACATGGTGAATCATTCAAGAAAACCTGATCCTGAATTGAAAATTCCAATAGTATCTGACAACGATCAGCATATGACTTATATTGGCTTTTTTCCATCATCATTATTTGATAAATCAACTAAATATTTGATGTCATATCTTTAATAAATCTTTTTAAAAAAAGTAACTTTCATCGATCCTTAACTAATATAATTTAGATTAATAAGTTCTTCCATACAAGGCCTCAAAAGGAGTCATTCTGATTGAGGAATGGTAAATATTGTTATAATAAAACTCAACCAGCCCCAAATGGTCATCGCATGCTCCACCAAAATTAACGACATAATAAAAAATCATATCTTAAAGAAACTATATATATCTCTAGGTTTTTTCATTAATCTTCATATAGTATGTCATATAGAAATAATCTTATGATTTTATTGCCTCCTGAAGGACTCTCTAAAAAAAGAGAAGTAAACTAGTGATCTCTAGTGGAGATGAACATGGATGGAACAATGTGAAAATAAAAAATATCTTTCATTAATATATTTCCCATATCATCAAATTTTGTTGTCTCAAGAATGGGTATGAAGTGAGACTATTTGATCAGCCTATCGATCACAACCCATATCATGTTCTTATTTTTACGGTTACATGGAATCATAACACAAAGTCCATATAGATCTCAAACCACTTCCATGTTGGAACTGGAAGTGGATGAAGTAAAGATGAAGGTTTGGGTGCTCAATCCTTATTATGATGAATACCAATGAGATACAAAATAATCAATGCCCCATATCATTCCTGAACAAGAAAATTATTACCACATGTTATATAACATCTTCACGGTTACTAGGTGCACTCCTCACTAGGAATTATGGAAATATCTCATAACAAAATTCCTTAGTGGAAAAGGTAAAACATACTGGGTTATGAAACATAGGATAGTATCTAGAGATAACAAACACTCAAAAATAGTCTTCCCACCTTTAGGAGAGTTTCTAATACTATAGAACTCATCATCAAGATGTGGTTCTTGAAGAATCATCTCAAAAAGAGAGGTGATCAATTGAATCCTTCCCAATAAAAATTCAGACCTTATTTCTTGTACCCCAATATGCATATTCTAAAAAAGAGAAAACATGTTTTAGTATTTTGATGATTATTTAAAGAACTGGGTTGGAAGTATCCTACTCAATAAATATTTAATGATATTCATTTCACCAGGGTATAGGCAATGTCAAAGTTAAAAGACATCAAATATCCCACACAACGCCTTTGGAAGAGATTCAAAAAAATTTGTGATAAGATATAACTTAATATTTTTTTAATATAAATTAAACCTATATCTAAAAGAGAAATGTTGACAACTACAAAGTTCATTCATCATAGCCTCGTGTTAAAGGTCATGTGTGGGATAATTCATCTCATGTGCCCTAATATATCATGATCCATATGAAATGACATGATCACTATATATAACAACACACCCCAAACCTGAATCTGATATGTCATAGAAGACCATATAGCCTTAACTAGCCTTTGGAAGAGTTATCACCAGAGAAGTCGTCAAAAAACGGTTTGTCACAACAATAGAACTATGACATATCTCATCCCAAGAAAACATTATTCACTTTAAATTTTAGATGACATCATATATAATGACATTAATAAGTATTTTATGAACCTATGATAATATCTAACTAAATCCAAGAAGCTATGAATCTCATAATCATTACTCCATTTTTCCCATGTCATAAAATCTTTCACCATATCAGGATCATTTGAGATACTATGTTATGACACCATGTGTCCCACAAACATCACTTCCTAAATCTATAAATTACATTTATATAGCTTGGTATAAAGTAGGTGATTTATCAACCATTCCAAAACTGCTCTCAGATGATGCACATGATCCTCCTCATACATATAATAAAAAAGGATGTATTAAACAAAGACTACCAATAAAGTATCATGATACTCATGTAAAATCATTTTCATTAAATACATAAAAATTTTAAGATCATTGATTAAACCAAATGGCATGAAAAGTTAATCCTAATGGACATACCTACTCCAAAAGGTGGTTTTCTTATATTGAGACTCGTTTTTTCTGAAATAGTGATAACCAGATAAGTGATCAATATTCAAGAACCTCTTTTACCCTCATCAGCAATATCATCAATCTATGGGAAAATATTTTGTTTCTTTATCACGACTCTATTTAGTTTTCAGTTATCGACACAAAGGTGAAGTGGCCAATAATCTTTCATAGAAAAGAGAATATGGGCTGCCAAAGGTGTGACACTCTATTATATAAATCCTTTATCTAAAATATCATTCATATAGGACTATAATTAATTAATTTTAGATAGTGATATTTGGTGATAAGGAATAAACATTGGTTTAGTACTTTTCACTGAATCAATGGAAAACTCGACCTCTCTTTCCAGTGGAAAACTAGATATGTCATAAATAAAAACATCAGGAAACTAGATAATAATTGGAAGGAGATTAATACCCATTGATTATTTCTCCAATTCAAAAGAAAAAATTTATATCACTTTCCAAAAACTCTAGATAAAAAGGTTTGGGTCTACTCAACCTCAGGTCACATTCTCTCTAAATGATATGAAACACCCTATCCAATGCAGTAAAGTAGATCTGATGAAGAAAGAAGTTATTTCATGATTTACTTTCAGTGATCCAATCCATCCAAAAAATTATGTCTAGAGGTTTCATGTTGAGAATAATAAAATCTCATGAAAGATGAATATATGATAAATAGACAACACATATTACAAAATAGAAACCTAGCTCCCTCTTCATTCAAAGGTTTATAGTAATATAAATAACATAATATAAAATATATAAAGGTTGATTTTTCAGACACACAATATGGGTTGAAATGAAAAAATAAAATGCATTCGTATCAAATAAATATTTCACTAAAGATGAAGATATAATGAAGGTATCTCTCACAGTCACTCGACATGTATCTTCTTTATATGGATATGCATCCACTATGTTAAGAATTTTTGTTCTGAATGAATGTCACTAGAACCCCTTAGAACGTGAATCATATATTTTCACTTAATTAATTTTTATCACTGATGATACCATGACACTATATGGATCATAATAGACTAGATGGAAATTCTTAAATTGAGCTATGTGTCTACTGAAACCACATATCTTGGGTGTCTCAAGGAAAAATCATTTTGAGTGCCCAAGATTAACACACTGGTATCCAATCAAAGGGTATCTCGCAAGAACTTCATGAGGTATAGAAGAACCATGTTGTCGAGAACCACAACAAAAATCATCACTCTTCTTCTTCCCTTTATGTGAAATCACATAACTTTCACTTTGAAAAAAAGGAACTCCTATCAACCCTAACATACCTTCCAAGTCTATCCCAACCATCAACACTCTATCCAACACATTAGTATAAGTAGTGGGCTTCAGTAAGAAAATGTAAGAAAGAATATCAAATCAAAGTCTTATGTCATAATATCGATTAATTATATTCTCATTTGTTACAATATTATGTACTAACTAAAAAATCATAGTAAATATATTTTCATATTATATCATGGTCTTATCAACACATTTGATCTTGAAAAACTGTATATCCTTATCCAACACCATAGACATTGGAGAGAACTGATTGGTGAAACGATCTCTAATGTTCTTCGACACTAAGAACTAGTTCTTCTTATTCATCAATATCATGTCTTACAATATCCTATTAGGTTACCCTAGAATGAATTTGGGACATTTTTGAAGGTTCCGGACGTAGCAGAAGTGTGTGGGTGGATGTGGCCACTTCGCTTTTTGTCATTAGCAATGATCAATCCGGGATCAATACGATGATAAATGCCAGTCTCCACGGATCAAATCACAGAAAAAGACAAAGAAGATGGTTTGTCCTAGAACCACAAACAAGGATCGTTACAGGTTGATTATAATTAATTTAATTAATTATAAAGAAATACCTTTTGGGTGTTCTTTCTTCATTAATGTTCTTGATCACATTGTCGATGTGATCTGTCATTGCGTCGTAGAAGCCAAGTGTAGACTCCCTCTGGAGGTGATCCACACGTGTACCTTGTATCTCTGGACATCGTCAAAGGATTCTCTGGGTGCTATCATGGAGAAGCCTTTGCTTGCATTGTCTGCCTTAGATCATCTTGATCTGATGGGAGAGGATCTCTCTCAGTCTTGAGAGCATTCATGGAGGAAGAGGTTCTTTCGGCCTTGAAATAATTCTCCAGAGATGTTGTGCACAACGATTCTCTTGTGTAGTAAAAGAGTTAGGGTTCTGAGGATATTTATAATCGAGTTTAAGGTTGTAGAGTTATGACAATAAATAAACGCGTTACGTGTTTCATTTATTTCATTAACTCTTATTGAAAACCCCCATGTCGAATAATTAATTCCTTGACATGCGCTCACACTGATTATAATAAATATCATTTAATAAAACGATATTATATCCTCAAAATCCAGATTGGAAAAACTACATGGCGTGTAATAATAAATACACGGCATGTACTTGTTTTTCATTGAAAACTACACGGCGTGTACATTAAATGTACACGGCGTGTATATCTTGTTTTCATTTATTCATTTACTTTCCTAAATAAAACTACACGGTGTGTACTTGTTTTATTTTATTTTTCCTCCATCATTTAAAAAAACTTAGTCTTCCTTGAATAATTATTAAACCAATTATGGGAATAATCTTTATTCAACTTGAGATACTTTGATACACTTAGTGTGTGACCCTCTAGGCCTGTTTCTCATTGGCATTAGGAAGGCTTGCCTAAAGTCCAAGATTACTGTCTAGAAACGGGTCAAGTCACCCAAGAGAAACAAGTTGACACCTCATTGACGTATCACCTCATACGAACGCTTACAGTGTAATTTAATCCCTTTGTCTCGATATCTCATCAATCATGTTTCATGGCAGTTTCATAAACCTATATGCTTGATCTGTCGTTCTTTGACTACCTGAAATAAACTCGTCATTCACACCATAGCCATGGAATTTAATGCGACAGTTCTATTTCAATCAAAGGGCCGAGATATCAACTTCCATAAATGGAAGGGACAATTCCTTCCTCGACTTATCCATTAACAACATGCCACTCGTGACGCACCCAACGTACCCTACTTCCCGCCAACTGTCTGCGTGACGGTTTTCGTCAGTAAATCTAAGTGCGCGAGTCATGGCATTAGTTAATGATAATCTTCCAGTCTAAGGACCATTACACATGATCGTAGATAGCAATGTCCGATGACACCAAGACATGCAGAATTTCTATTGGCGGGTCTGTTCTCATAAACTCCCATCTTGGAGATTACCAAGTGCGAACTCCATAAGAGAGAGTCTCTTCTTCTTACGATTACTCGCACATGACGGTCTGTATACTATGTGTCCTATCATAGTATGTCATCCAACCGTAGAACTTTATTTAAGAATATTGTTATAGCATTTCAAGGTTCTCATCATAGCGGGGAACTGCCATGACCTTATCAATGCTACAAATATTCTGGGACATTATTATATTATAGTTATGCAAAACAATGAACAAAATATAATAAGTTAAGATTCGTGTAATCAAAGTACAAAACAGTCGGTTCTCAGAACACCAACCCTTACAAACTCCCACTTGGACTAGAGCCAACTGCCTATGACTTTTAGTCCGCTAGACCTCACATGATGATCATGTTTCTGCTGAGTTAAGGCTTTAGTCAAGGGGTCCGCCACGTTGTCTTCCATGGAAATACTACTCACTACAACATCACCTCTCTGAGAAAAATCCATCAAGAGATGATACTTCTGAAGCATTTGCTTTGTCCGCTGATGTGACCTTGTCTCTTTTGTGAGTGCCACTACTGTAGTATTATCACAATAGAGTGTGATAGGATCTTTACTGCTCGGTACAACATCCAGCTCTTGGACGAAGCTTCACATCCATACTGCTTCTTTAGCTGCCTCAAAAGCTTCCATATACTCGGACTCTGCTGTAGAATCTACCACCACACTTTGTTTTGAGCTCTTCCAGCTCACTGCACCTCCATTAAACCTGAAGATGTAACCAATCTGCGACTTCATGTCATCTTGATCAGTCTGGAAACTAGCATCTACATGTCCTCTGATGACTAGTTCCTCATCTCCTCCATAAACCAGGAACATATCCTTAGTACGCCTCAGATACTTAAGGATAGTCTTGACTGCCATCCAATGGCAGTCTCCTGGATCAGCTTGATATCTTCCTGCCGCACTTAATCTGTAAGAAACATCTAGCCTCGTACATAGAATAGCATAGCATACATGACTGACCCAATCGCGGATGCGTAAGGGATCCTTGACATTCTCTTTCTTTCCTCATGTGTCTGAGGACACATTTTCTTAGAAAGATGAATGCCATGTGACACTGGCAACAATCCCCTCTTGGATTGTTCCATACTAAATCTCTTCAGTATCTTGTCAATGTATGTACTTTGACTCAAGCCCAGAATTCTCTTGGATCTATCACGATGGATCTTGATCCCAATAATATATGCCGCCTCGCCCAAGTCTTTCATGGAGAAGAATTTATGCAACCATGCCTTAACTGACTGTAAGACAGGTACTTCGTTTCCAATTAGCAATATGTCATCAACATATACTATTAGGAAAATGACTGCACTTCCACTAAACCTTTTGTAGACACAAGGCTCACATTCGTTCTTAACAAAGCCAAATTCTGTAATAGCTTCATCAAAACGAATTTTCCATGACCTTGATGCTTGATTTAATCCATAAATGGATTTCTGCAACTTGCATACCTTGTTGGAATCCTTTGGAGTCACAAACCCTTCAGGTTGTGTCATGTAGACATCTTCCTGGAGGTTCCCGTTAAGGAATGCTGTTTTGATATCCATTTTTCAAATTTCATAGTAATGGTAAGCAGCAATGGAAAATAGGATTCTGATGGATTTCAGCATCGCAACCAGTGAAAAGGTTCCAGTATAGTCAATTCCTTGACGTTGTCTAAAACCTTTTGCAACCAGTTGTGCCTTATAGGTGCTGACTTGCCCCTCCAAGTCCAGTTTCTTCTTGAATACCCATTTATTACCAATAGGCTTTACATCAACTGGAGGATCTACCAAAATCCAGACTTGGTTTTGGTACATGGAATCCATTTCAGAATTCATGGCTTCATTCCACTTGGCAACATCTATGCCTTCAACTACTTCCTTGTAGGTAAGAGGATCATTATTGTCAACCAATAATGAGGCACCATCCTTGGTGACAAGAAAACCATATCGTTTAGGTTCTCTCACCTCTCTCATGATCCTATGCATTTCTTGTGTCTCTAGAACATATTTTTCTTCCATAGGGCTTTGTGGAATCTGTTCTTGTACCAACTCATGCGTATCTTGAGCCTCGACTTCATCAAAGTCTATCTCGCTCCCAGTATCTCTTTTGGAGATGTGATCCCTCTCAAAGAATATGGTGTGTCTTGCCACTCTAACCTTTTTGTCTGAGGGGTTGTATAAGTAATATCCCCTTGTTTCCTTGGGATATCCTATAAAGATACACTTTGTGCCTTGGGGCGCGAGTTTGTTACCTGAAGAGGCCTTAACAAATGATTTGCTACCCCACACATGTAAATTCGATAACATGGCTTTGCGTCCACTCCATAACTCATATGGAATACCATTTATCAATTTAGTTGGTACTTGGTTTAGTATGTGCGCTGATGTTTGTAATGCATATCCCCAAAAGGATAATGGAAGACTCGCATGACTCATCATTAATCTCACCATGTCCAATAGGGGGCGGTTCCTCCTTTCACTTACACCATTCCACTATGGTGTGTAAGGAGGAGTGAGTTGAGATAGAATCCCAAACTCTCGTAAGAAATCAATGAAGTCCTGATTAAGATATTCTCCTCCTCTATCTGAGCGGAGTTTGTTAATCTTCTTACCAAGCTGGTTCTCAACTTCATTCTTGTATTCTTTGAACCGATCAAAAGAATCTGACTTATACCTCATTAAATAGATATATCCATATCTACTAAAATCATCAGTAAAAGTTATGAAGTACGAGAACCCACCCCTTGCTTCAACTGGAAATGGTCCACACACATCTGTGTGAACTAATTCTAGAATCTCTTTATCTCTTTCACCTTTCTCACTAAATGGGGCTTTAGTCATTTTGCCTTGTAGACACGCATGACATACACCAAGTGGCTTTAGTTTGAAAGAATCTAAATACCCATCTTGATGTAATTTTGTCAAACATTTCTCATTGACATGACCTAGCCAGTGATGCCAAAGTTGGGTGTGGTATGAGTCATGTGAATTAACTTTGTTATCGATTTCCATTACATTGTTTGTGTAGTCTAACATATAAAGTCCGTTATATAAATGTTCCCTACCAAAACAAATGCTATATTTATAAAAATAGAAACATCCACTTCCAAACTTGAAGATGAATCCATCAATATCTAATCTGGATACTGAAATAATGTTTTTGGTTATAGAGGGTACATAATAACATCCTTTCAATACCAAGACTAACCCCGTAGGCAATGTGAGGTGGTAGTCCCCGACAGCTACAGCAGCAAGTCTGGCTCTGTTGGCTACTCGTAGATCTACCTCCCCTCGATCAATCTTCCTGAATCTACTTGGTTCCTGTATTTGGATATAGATGTGAGCACCACAAGCAGTATCTAATACCCAATTAGTAGAAACAGATAGATTGCATTCGATAACAAATTCACCTAAAGTTTCCCCTTGATTCCTTGGCTGGGTGCAGTTTTTCTTCCAGTGGCCCTTCTTGCCCCATGAAAAACAAATAGCATCATGTTCCTTTGCCTCCCCTTTGATCTTCCTTTTCTTGGAAGGCCTTGAAGAAGATTTGGGCTTAAAGCTCTTCGCCTTCTCTTTCCTTTTATTCACCATGAAGACAGAAGGATTTTCATGCTTCATGTCAGTGTCCACTTAGCGAATGAGGATGAGAAGATCAGACAGAGACTTCTCAATGTTGTTCATATTGAAGTTCACAACAAAGTTTGAGAAGCTCTGGGGGAGTGATGCAAGAATGAGATCAGTACCCAGTTCTTCGGGGAGTTTAAACCCTAGAACATCCAAGTGCTCAATGTAGCCAATGAGCTTGACTACATGAGGCCTAGCTGGGGAACCCTCTCCAAGCTTGCTCTAAAATAGAGCCTTGGAGATATCAAACATTTCATGTCTTTCTCTCTCCTGGTATAGACCACGGAGGTGCTCGAGCATGCTATAGGCATCCATGTCTTCATGAGACTTCATGAGCTCACTAGACATCGATGATAGCATCAAACATTGAACTTCGAGAGCATCGTTCAAATGTTGATCATAGACTAGGAAATCTTCATCACTCACCCCTGGGGCAAGAGAATCAGGAAGTGAGGACTCCAGCACGTAAAACTTTCGTTCATGGCATAGGATAACCCGAAGGTGCCTAAACCATTCCTAAAATTTACTGCCAGTGAAGATATTGTCTTTCTCCAGTATTGATCGCAGAGAAAATGTGGTTGATGATTTTGTCATTTAGATTCTACAAATTAAAAGAGCAAATTTATCAGTACATTATTGATTGCATTTTTATGAGAAATAATAAATTAATTATTTCTCCCACTATTTTATCAAGTCCCAATGTCCCTCACCATTGAACTCGGAATGTCTAGTTTCTTTGACATTCTAGTGGAAAGGATCCATATTTCCCTTCGCATAACCCCAATAAGGGTTGGTCAAGATATTTGAAGGTATTTAGGTAGGCAGGTCTTTGCCAACTGTGAGCTTACAGTTCCTTGATCTTTTGAGTGGACTCCCCAATCCTGAAATCCTGACTTGTATTTCCTCAACTCTTGCCTCCAATATTACACCAACTCTAGCAAAGGCAACTTCTCTTGATTTAATATGGTTAAGTCGACCCGAAACCTTTCATAAGGGCTTCCTTTATAAAAGTAAGTGTCCCAACAAGGGTTGGTCAAACACATAGTTTTATTGAGTCTTGCCCTTAATCAGGTAACAGAAGACTTGGTCTGACTTAATATGGTATTGAGGGATTTTATTCCTTTATGCGAAGTTTCGCATTATCACATGCTTGTTAATATTAATTGATGCTTGCTTAAGTAATTAACCATGTTCTGATAATGTTTACACATAGTCTAGTTTTTATTTTATTTCATCTTTGCATGCTTGTTCATTTTATTAATTATGTGATCGCGACAACACATACATAATAAATAAACCATGAAATCAGACATAAATAAAATAAGATGGCATGATCATGAGCTTCTATTGGTTAGCTTATCTAGTGGTTTTGATAATCTAACCCTAACCTAGGGAAAACACCTTGAACCTGTTGGTTCATGTTTTGCAGCTCCCACTTTTCCACCTTTGTATCTTCTTGCGTCGGTTTCGCCTTGGCTTCGGGATTTTAACCGTCTCCTCTGGATTGGGAGATCCTCCATTACATGGGTTTACATTAAAGAAACCATGGGCATGCAGGACCTACATTTTATTGGAAGAAGGATCACAGGCCAAAAAATTTAAATTAAATAAATTTAAATGAAACCATACACATACAAAGGGTCTTTGTTCTAGCTTATGATCATCCACAGCATGCAACGACATTTATGCATATTTAGAATTCAAATTATTTTAATCGCTCTTTCATTTAAGATAAGTCGCGCTCAAATTCAATTAATTATGATCTTATAATTAATCAGTTCTTTATCTTAAATTCCTTTCTGAATTTCATTGAGATTCTTCTCATCCATATTCCTTGTACGGGTCTTTGTACATTAGGGGAAACCTGGTGAAATTCCATTTCTAGAAATTACACGGCGTGTAGTTTATATTTACATGGTGTGTATTTCTTTTCACCTTGTTTCCAAAGTACACGCTGGGGATTTGGCATGTTTTCTCTACTTTGGAAATTTTGGAGTACATGGTGTGTAGATGAATCATACATGGTGTGTACTTCCTTGTTACGTGGTAACTGGCTTGGCAATCCCATGTACGTGGAACACGGCTTCTCATTGTACACGGTTTCACATGGACCGGATCGTACTACACGGCGTGTTGTTCCAACATACACACCATGTATTCTGGTTCCCACGCGTCATTCAATTCTGGTCAACACGGCGTGATTAATATTTAGGCATAATCAATTCACACAGCGTGGTTTGGCAGACCAGTGTCGGTTCATTAAACCTAAGTACACGGCGTGTAGTTTTAATTACACGTTGTGTAATCCCATGTTGTACAGACAGAAAGAGAGACTCCTCCAGATGAATTCCTCGTTTTTATTTTAATCATAATTAAAATAAAAAATTCGTTTCTATGATATGAATCGAGAAACGAATGAGAAAGAATAGATCTTTTTTATTCATATTAATAAAATGATATATTTCTAATTGAATCAAATATAAATGCGTAAATTATCAACGAAAATTAAATAACTATAATCAATGTTGTAACCTCCCTCTGATACCATTTGAAGATTTCGGGTGCAGCGGAATGGTGTAAGTGAAAGGAGGAACCGAACCCTACATGAGTTAATGATAATCTTCCAGTCTAAGGACCATTACACACGCTCGTAGATAGCAATGTCTGATGACACCAAGACATGTAGAATTTCTATTGGCGGGTCTATTCTCATAATCTCCCATCTTGGAGATTACCAAGTGCGAACTCCATGAGAGAGAGTCTCATCTTCTTACGAGTACCCACACATAACGGTATGTATACTATGTGTCCTATCATAGTATTTCATCCAACCGTAGAACTTTATTTAAGAATATTGTTATAGCATTTAAAGGTTCTCATCATAGTGGGGATCTTCCATGACCTTATCAATGCAACAAATATTTCGGGACATTATTATATTATAGTTATGCAGAACAATGAACAAAATATAATAAGTGAACATTCGTGTAATCAAAGTACAAAACAGTTGGTTCTTAGGACACCAACCCTTACAATTTCACCTTTATTTCATTAGGAATATCTTGGAACTCAAATAATAGTTGAACCCTTATCAACCAATCCTCATCCTCATGAGAATATTTTGAACCCTATAATGCTGGTGTATTTTGGAGAAGGAAATCATGAGAATGATTCTTAAAAACAAACCTCTATGGTTTCATAGTAGGAGACTTAATGGGAATGGGTGTAGGTTCTTGTCCTAGAGCTTGGATAGCATGCACAACCACCTCAACCAAAATCTGTTCCATAAGAGGATTTGATTGATGTGGTTTATCAGTAGCTTCCCCATGGATCACATTACCATGGCTTCTCAGAATCATGATTCTATAAAACATCAACCTACAACATTTATGAAATCATAACATTACATAGATCAACACTTAAACAATATCAATAAGTAAATTAATCTTGTCAGATAGATAAATTGGATTTGGTTTTCAACTACCCAAATCTAAAGTGGGGAAAAGAATATAACTAATCATCAAGATGCATTTACTAAACTATAAATGGTGAATTAAGGATCATTATGATGAGATTCATCCATTAAATCACCTATAACTACCCTATAATTAACAATAAAATTACACAAATGCATACTGACATCAAGGAAAAAGGATTAACTTGAGCCTCTGATACTACTTTATCACAAACTAACTGAAATGCCTTGGTACCCCTAATATATGAGCTGGAACTAACATAGCTCAAAGATAATTTATGATCCCTATAGGTTGGTTACAGACCCTTGGACTCATATAAGATAATTTTGGGAATGATTTTTCCACTTAAATATTGGAATATAAAGAAACAAGTAAGTATGCTCATAATCAAAATCCCAAAGGAGACTATACTAGAAGCCAAATAAGTCTAAAAACAAAAATTTACATCATCTTAGTACCATAATGATAATAAAAACATCCCATGTCACAATTAACATATAACACCATACCCAAATGATCAATAACATCCACCATCAAGAATTTCTTTCCCCTTACTTGAACCTTGCAAAACAAAATATACAAATGCCTGAAGGTAATGGTTGGGTGAAAGGTAAATCCCTATAGGGTTTCACCAAGGATTCCATAATAAGAGTCAAACAAAATAAACCATTACATTCATTCAATTTTTTAAATAAAACAATAATTCTAGTATAGTTACATATTCTGGAAAGAACATTCTATTCATTTTAATTGATGAAAATATACAATATGATGGCTTCATAAACATTTTTTTATAAAACAGTCTATATAATTCACAAGTCATGTGTACATTAGTTTTACTAAAAATAGATTATATATATATCACAATAATTCACAAAAAACAACAAGGTTATCTAGAAATAGTTATCATAGATCCATGCAACAGGTTCCTCAAATATCCATATAGTGATAATGGAAATGTGCACACATGTACCTCCGACACTGGCCAAATAGAACTAACTGGCATCCCAATAAGTTTAATATATTCTAATTGATTCATGCTAAAGTTATAATTAATTAGTATAATTCTAGGGAAAATCCATCCTAATTTGTTTGTCCTAAATAACTATATAACATACCAGTCTACCTTGAACTCAAACAGTAATCAATAATGGAAAATTATTTCAAAAAATTTCAAAGTGCTATAGAACCATTTTCCATTTCATTATTCTAATTTCCCATTAAAAACAAAAATAAGTTTTTTAATTAATTAATTCCTTTTCATATTATAAAACTAATGGGTTATTAACAGAAACATTTCATCCATTTTTGTGAAATCAATTTAAAAAATCAATCTTCGTGATTTTCATCAAATTCAAATCACACGACAATTCATTGGAATTGGGGGATTTCCCCAAAACCCATAACATTTAAATTTAATTCCCAATTCTCATTAAAATTTGGTTGTCACAATACTATTTAAAGTATTTATAAACAATCAGGAAACTAATGGTTCAATTAATTGGTGAAAATTATATAGAACCACCTACCTCATATCATAAGATCACGTAACGCAACACCCGTAATGGGAAGCTCTAATGAAGAACATTGACAAGAAAGATAGAAGAATAAAACCTAAATTCAACATCTTAAAAAAGGAGTTTATATATCTCAAAAATAATAATATCTATATACCCTAATGAGTACAAAATTATATAGTGGGATAGATGGAAGGGTGGAATAACTCTAACTGGGGAGAGCTTGAACAATTTTTTCTGATCATTGATCCTCATAAAAAATGGTTTGGATGAACAAAAATGGGTCTTTGATAGCCCTATCAGCCTAGGAAATTGATATATGGAATGTTGGTGTTGAGAGGGGGGAATTGGTGGTTTGGCAATTTGAAAACATTTTTTGGAATAAAATAATTTTTGTGTTCATCGTTAGCTAGGTAGGGTTGAAAAGTTTTCCAAATCATACCTCCTAACCATGCACCCCTTATATGGGTTAAAAAGATTATACTAGGAGTTCATAATGTTTTTCAGACCATTAACTAACCATGTAATCCTTCACTACCTACCTTTGCATGGTTTTCCTTTGGTGGGAATATGGTTTGGTCAAAACGTGTGCCAACCGTGCACTGCCCAAAAAATTATAAAATTTTCAAATTTCTTCCAAAAACCACCTAAGAAAACCCCCAACTAAATAATGATAAAAAATATATTAAATGAGTACTTAAAAAATTAAAAATATATTGCATTAAAACACATTTATTGTTTCATTTCCTAAAAATTAATATACTAAATAATTCCAACGAGCCTGTACCCAAGTGGAAGAGGCTCCTACATGGCATCCAAAAGACCTGGGATCAAATCCGGGCAGGGGAGGAATTACTGAGGTACTGTAGAAGCATTGTAGTAGGTAATGTATTAGTACTATAGCAAGGGAGGTATTGAAGCAGCAGTGTCACTTTAATGGTGGTAGTACTTTAGAAGGAACTGTAGTTGCGGCGGTACTATAGTAGGTACTATAGTAGCCCAGGTACTATAGAAGTATTAATCACTAAAGGGTACTTTGGGCCAAAAATAGTCTTTCCATCCTTGTATTCGGGCCACTTGGCATTGGGCCTTCAGTCTTTAAAATGGGTCTCCCTCTACCTAGACAAAAAATTGTTTTTTCTTTAATAATAAAATGAGGCTTCGACCCCAACCTTTGAAAAAATTAATCTACTGAATAATAATAAATCACATAAATAAAAATAAACAAATTTTAATAATTTTAAAATTATAGAAAACCCTTCTTAGATATTTTGTCTCCCATTAAAATAATTATTATGAGAATAACAAATTTAAATAATATATATTTATATATAGTGGTTGTTATGACCACTGAGTCTATGTTATTTTTATTTTGATATGTTTTCCATGCTCATATTTTCTTATATTCATTTGATATAACCCTATATGTCTCATTGAAAATTTTTGTACCTTACCAACCATTTTATATCAATCCTTATGTTTCATATTTCCCAAGGTAATTAAATATAGGAATATTTTTATGGGGAAGTCATGCTTTATGGGTGATGCTGAAGAAAATAATATTTAAGAATACATTTTTATAACTAATCTCCAATGATATAAACCCATTGTGTTTTTATATTCTAGGTATTTTTTTGAGATTTAATGATTAAATAATGTAAATGATGTATAACATATGAATTTCATTGTAGGATATTATTATTTGGTGATAAAGTGGTGTTCGGTTAATTTTTGGAATTATTTTAAGAAGTTTAGGCATACCCTACATAACATAATCTAGGTGGAACTGAGAGTTCAATAATATAAAATAGATGTGTAGTATGTTACAACACATTTAGAGAAATTTTTCATATACATGTAATTATTCAATCAAATTTTGATAAGATATTTATTTATTACATATGATTACCATTTTGGTTTCACAGAATGATTTAAAACATAACACCCAAATTTTGGTTGTAAAATGAAAGTTAATTAATGAAAAAAAAATATTTGATTCTAGTAATATGTGTTCCTTCTTATGTTGAATACTCTATAATACTATTGATCCATATCTATAATAATTTAATAAATAATTATAAAAAAATACATTATAGAACGATGGTTTATTCTAAGTGTTATTACTCTTCCTTAATCATGATTTTTTGAAACATACTTCTTATAGATCTATTTATTCTTCCCAAGGTATATTTTAATGTCTTGTTGGTAATGGATTAATTCTCCCTGTATAGATATCGTGTACATTTTTTATATAAGGTAACATCATTTTATTTTACAATTCACCCAATCATCAAATAACAATTCACAGGTGATAATGAACTCCCATTGGGAAATAATTCCATCATATGGCTCTTGATACCCAATAATAAGGGGTTAATCAATCATATGGTATCATAGGAACTCCATAAACAACTCGGTTTGTATCCATAATTTGAGGTTAATTTTTAAATTGAAATCATACTCGGTTCATTTCCAATATCAATCAGTATTCAAAAACTGGACTCTATTTAAATAGAATAATTGATGGATAAAATTTATTATATATTAAAAACTGGTTCTTATAAATGAAAATAGTTAATGATGAAGTGAACCAATTTTATTTTTTTTTAGGAATACAGATAGATCAATTCCCCTTTGTATTAACTTTCATTAACATGAAAAAATCCCAATCATGAAAAAGTATCTTTAACAATGTATTGATAACCTATTTAATCAATATAATGGGGATAAATACATGTAAATGTTGGATCTCCAATATTTATACCATCAAATAATGATAATGAGAGATGATATACCCAATACATCATTGTTGACAATATATGCACACTATAGATTCGTAGTGATGTCAGTTGAACATGAAAATTCCTTTTTATATTTAAGAGACATATGAATAGTTTCTCTATAGATAACCTTGATAAATTTATGTTAGTCTTTATAAAGGATATTTTTATCTACTCTAAGATAAATGAATAATTTTTAGATCAGTTTAGAAGGGTGATAGAAAAATTATGAGAGGAGAATTTAATTCAAAATTTACAAAGTATGAATTTTTCAATAAAAGCTACCATATTGGTTTATTTAATAACAATACATGGTATATCAATTAATCCTTATAATATATTGGATAATAAAGAATAAAATAATGGAAAATATAATAAATATCTACTATTTTCATATATATCGTGGATAATTTCGATGCACTATTACAACTTTTTTATGATTTTAAAAAACACTAACAAATTTATTGTAGAATAGAGTGACGTTTGTTTGGATAAAAAATTGTAAATAATTATTTTAAAATATTAATTATTGGGTATTCACTATACTATTATGTACAATAAGCTATATTGGATAATGGATTGTGATATATAATGATTCTTTAAATATTTTGTAGGGTTTTTTCATTTGAAAAATGAAACTGCAGTATCTTATTCCTCCTATCAATTAATGATCTATCAAGAAAAACTACTAAACACATGATATTGAGATGGAGTTAATAATTTTTTATCTCATTATAAAATATAATAAATTCAGGTCATTAATGGAAATTTATAGGGGACCGATATATATGGATATCCAAATAATGGTAATGGAAATCATATTTTATGGGAATAAATCCTACCCTTATCAAATTATTCGATAACTATTCACATATGTTAAGATCAACTAAGCATAGAAGGAATATATGAATCTACAACATAAATTCTATAAATATTTCTAATTATAACATTGATAGAGATAGAGTTATGAATTTTGGATCCCATATATGTTTCCCATCAATAGTAGATCTAAAAAAGGAAATTTTAGAGGATTCATATATCTCATCTATCTATATTCACCTAGGAAAAACAAATATATATACATATCATAAGTATAACTTATCAGGAGAGAAAAGGAATAGGGAGGCTGTAGAATAAATATATTAATTCTTAGTATGTCAATAAGTAAATTTTGAATATTATGAATCTAAAGGGATGATGCAGCTATTTTCATACCATAATTGAAATGGGAGAATATCAACATGGATTTTCTTGTGGGTTTTCCCAAGATCACTAAGTAATACAATTCAATTTTAGTTTTGGTTTCTTGATTTAAGAAGTTATCACATTCCATCATTATTAAAGAAGATTTACCCCTCAATCAAATTACTATTTCTTACATAGTAGTACTGGTAGAGTCTCATGGAGTACCACCCTCAATTATATCAGATTGATATCCTAGGATTAACCCAATGTTTTAGAGAAGTATTTAACCAAAATTTGATATTGAGTATATATTTATCATGATTATTAATTATCAAAATGATCATCATTCAAAAAGGACTATCCAAATTCATGAATTTATATTGGGGTCATTATCAATGGATTTCAAAGGATGTTTGGTTCACCCACTATTAATGTTCTCATATAACAATAGTTTCCACACTAATATCTAAATGAAACCATATGAGTCTCTATATTGTAAGATAAGTATGAATCTGAAAATATTTTACTAATATTGAGATAGGAAAATATTTTTACTTGATCTGTTTTATGAAATGATGTACTTGTTTCAAATTATTTGTTGATATGCCAATAAAACAAAAAATTCAATAGATGTGTATATGTACATAATAATTAAAAATAACATGAGTTTGAATTTTGAGAATATATATTCCTTTAAATATATTCTTTGAAGATGGTTATCAACATTAGGAATAAAGGTATGTCTCTCCCTAGATACATCATCCCCATCAGGATTCATCATCGAATGGGAACTATATCTTATCACATATTTATACCACCAAACCCCTAACATATTAATTTTCAATTATATTTATCAAATTTGATGATGAGTATATTAGATTCATAAAATATAATGGTCTCAAAATTATTTCAATAGGAAAAAATCATCTTATGAGAAAAAACCAATGGTGATAACTGGTCAAAAATATAAATGGATATGAAACAATAACTCTCACCCTGTAAATGCTTCATGGAGATATCATAATTGTAAAGAAAAAACATGGGAACCTGAATTATTAATGTGGTAAAATTACCTGAATTATTTAATTATATTAACAAATATTTTTTGGGAAATATTACTTTAATGGGGTTAGAATATTACAACAGGTGATTTTAGTATATATATATTTCAATTAAAAAATATTGTGTTAAGTAGTTTGTGATACATTGGACACAGAACTAAAATGGGACATGATATATTTGAATAAGATAAAATATTATAATGAAGTATAAATATTAATTCAATGTGTTAATGTAATATTAATCATCATTAAGAAAGATACACAAGGAAAAAACCACATGTAATTAAAAAACCATGAAAATGAAATTATCATCATCGTGGTTTTCATTGAAGATAAAACTTATGATTATAAATATGTAAGGAATAAAAAACATTATAAATATAATAATCATGTTGATAATTATATAAATTAATGGGATGAATTTTTTTGGATATGTATGGAAGGTTTTATATTTGAATGTAATATGGTTGTTGGATATATAGTCATCGGATGAACAGTTTTTGGACTTATGGTCAATGGATGTACCTATATGCATGACATAAAAAGATATTGTGTAATTTTTAGTAAAATATTAAAAATTATAGAATTCAAAATAAAAAAATATATAGTGAAATAAAAAGATAATAATTAATTAAATGTTTCAATAGTAAAATATGTTTTTTATTTGTTGCATATTATTATTTACAAATAATTTGATGTGTTATTAAAATTAAAATACATATTTGGATTCCAAGGAATATATTACATTTATTTACTAGATGGTAAATAGTTTTTAGGATTTCAAAAAAATAATTTCAAGTTAAAATGATTTTTTTTCAATAATGGGTTTCTCTATATGTTATGAAAATTAATTTATTAAAATTATCTTTAATAAAGAATTATATTAATGAAATGAATTATATATATATATATATATTCAATAAACTAATGAAAATTACTTATTAATGAATATGAATAAATAAATAATTATGCTTAAAATATGTTTACTAAAAATTATGGTTTGTACATTTTGACTTCTTACATAAAAAATATTGTTCAATTTTATAAATTAAATAAAATAAAATGGATTTAATATTTGGGATTAGTATAACTAAATTAGTCAATGTTTAAAATTTCATATGTTAGAATAAAATAAACTTAGTGAGGTAAAAATTGTGTTATCATCCTAAAGTTAAAATTAAGTGAAAGGCTTTAACTATGGTGTAGTGACCTAAAATATCCAAAAAATATATCTATAAATGAGTGGATTAGAGAATGATAAACCTTCCCTTCTATTATCTTAATTAGTTTTAAACATTGTATACACTTAATAAGAATAAAATACATGCCTTATTCATTAAATAATTTGAATTTATGAAAATTACACACAAGGACATCTATAAATGGAATCCTACTATAATAACTTAATTCTATTCCATTCTATTAGGTTACTCATTAATCTCAGTCCAAATTATTCCCTTGATTGGATTTTATCAGTTTTGGTAACTTTTTCTCATATGAAAGGTTACCAAATCTAAAATTTTCCAAGAGGTTATCTAAGTGAATATTTAATTCTATAATATGTGTTTTATCCCCTCCAAATATAATTTTTTTGTACTTTTCCAACATATCTTCATCACACCATATTTATTAATTTAGTAAAAAAATTCAATCATTCTGATTTTGTAAAATTTATATTATTACTATAAAATAACATGGTCTTACACATATAATTATTATAATGTGTTCTTTTGGGGGGTTTTTACCACCAACATGAATAATATTATAATATTTACATCACGAATTTAATGTCTCACTATCCCTGAAAACTCAAAAATTCCTTGATCAATGGTCTTTATGAGGAATCCAGTGGGACTCCTCATATGTGAGACGTTATGGACTAGTAGTGAGGGTCATGGGTGTTACCACAGGGAGACTATACCAAGATATCATATTAAACAATAGTGGATATAAACAAAGGAAATCAATAATAATAAGTCAGATTATGTGAACAAAATGAAATAATAATTATCCTATAAATATATTATGGATCTATAAGAATACATCCATAAAAACAAACTATCATACAATATGACCAATATAACTCTTGGTCAATCTCAAGAACACAATTAACTAAAATAAATAAAATAGAGGAGGCTCTATAACCACCCCTAGGTCTATCTTAATCCTATCCTCCAAATAACTATATATCTACTTAATCACAATCACATAACCCTAGATTTTCTTTATACCTAAACCTGCAAGTAGTGAAGTCTTCTCAGGTTCAGATTTTATATGGTATCCCATTCATGGGGTGATTATAACATGGTAGGACATAACCAATGGGGTCCTAATATAACCAGTAAATTTTGTGTATTCACATATAATTTAATATAGAATCAATGATAGAATTAAATAAATCAATACTATTGATATCCAGGTACTAACATGGTATCCATGATCAACCATAACTATTATATATTTTGATGGAGATCTCTGAGTATAATACCATCATTTGAATCCCAATGGAATAAAACACCATTCCATGAAACAATTAACTACATCTAGAAATATGGTGGAAAATAGTTCCTACCCAATAAGGACATATGACGTCTGGAACTCATGGAGTCCCTCACAATACCTGGAAAATTTAAACCATATAGAGACATAGAGAAATACACACCATTCCAAGGGATCACAAAATTCATAGACTCAAGGATATACAAGAAATAGGTTAGGAAACATGTATCATCATCTGAAACTTAAGTCCATTCTGACACCCTTATAGGAAAAAAATATTAGAAAAATAATTTGCATACCCCCACCTTTATGGGAAATAAAACTATATATAACTCAAGGAAGACTCTCCCAGTTGAGAAACACATATCATATCCTTAACTCTGTATCTCACATGAAACCATTCAAAAAATAGTTACCATCATCTAGAATTATGAGGTATTCATCCAAAATTCCATGAAAAATTATCATCATCTGATAACTCATAGGAGACATCTCATTGTAGGGAAATTAATGAAATTCACACACTCAGGGAATCCTATCTCACCACTAGACCATTATACTACATATGAAATCATCCTTCTAGTTTGACACCATCATAAACTACTCACACATTTACTAGGTTAGCCTCTCATTCTCACAAGCTAGATGTCATCATGGATTATAGAGATCTATGGTGCCACCTTTAATTCATATTTCATGATCATCTGTACACCATTCCCTTGGGTTAACATATCTCTATGGTACCTGTTGAGTTTCCCAAGGCCATACCACAATATGGAAACCCAACATGGGTTCCTCGATCACTCTCCCATCTCTCACGTGATGAAAATTACTCATAGGTATTAATGGAATACGTGATTACCATAATCATAGTGAATCTCAACCTCCTAAGAAAATATACAAGTTAAATACTCTACAAATATTGAGTAAGGTAATCTCAACACTAAATTCATTCTTGGGCAGTACTCAAGAACCCATTCTATATATGTTCTATCCCAATAAATTCACACCTAAGTAAATAGATATAAAATAGAGAATTAACTCTAACCCAAATCTCATACAAACTTTATTTACAGTTATAAAGAACCTCATGTCCCACATTCCTCAGATTATACAATGACACTCAGGGTTACATGGAACATTTCCATCCTTGCTCAATAGAACTAAGGAGAACATCTCTAAGTATTCTATATTCATATAATTAATTTATATTATATCCATATGGGTATGATTAATATTTTTTCATGTATTTATAATTAATCCCTCTCCCATTGTAAGAAAGCACATAAATATAATACAAAAGGGGTTATCATGGCCCTTAACACATTTTTAATTATATTCATATGAAATTCATTATAGATGAACATATTTATTTAAAAAAAGAATCAATAACATTTTATGGAGATATAAAATACAAAATGATACAAAAAAACATGCATAATACTTCTAGGAAATTCATAGATACCAACTACCAATTTTATAGTGATTCCATTTAAAATATTCATGACCACCACCATCAAAGATCTTCCAATTCCAAACAGCCACCATTGATTAATATGAAGTCTTAATTTGATTCATCAAACATTAATTAATTATAAAAAATATATAATAAATCTCATATTTTTTAAAATTTTAATTCTAAAATTAATTTATATCTAACGATTAATATGTTACACACCCAAAAATCCACTTTTAATACCTCAAAAAACCATATCATGAAAATTGGGACAAATTTAATTTTGTACTTTTTGACAACCTTTCTTACTCTAAAAAAGAGTATTGGTGCCTATATATGAGTAAAAAATGTTAAACTTGAAAAGTTAAATGACATCAGGATGATAGAATCGTATCCTTATGTAGGACTCCCTGTATAAGGCTATGTAGAAATATAGCCTTATGTTTGACCCCATTTTAAGCGTAACAAGAAGTTTAGCTTTATGTAGGCCCCCTATGTTAGGGTATGTTGTGACCCAAAAAAATATATTACCCTATTTTTTTATCATTATATTTTTCCTCTTTATAAAGAACTTGAAATATAAAAAATCCAAGTTCTTCCAAAACACAACAAACAACTAAAATTTATTAGATTTAAACCCCAATTACTCCCTAAATCAGTCTATAATTGATGTCATCCAAACCCTGAGAGTAAATGCATCATAATAAAAGTTTAAATGAATGAAAATATGGGGAAACGATGAAAATATAAATATTCATCCTACATCAATGCGATACATTGAATCTTCAAGCTCAAATTTACACTCAATGGATTTTGAATTTCAATTTTACTCCAATTATGTTTCCTATAGAATTTCATCTTACCTCCACCTCATTCCACCTATTGTATCATCGAATAATCATGGGAAATATTCTATTCCCCTCATGTAAGAGTTATTGAATGAAAAAAGGGGAGTGGAAATAAAAAAACAAAACAAACAAATATATATATATCTAACCAAAATAAATTCAATGTTTATTTAAGGGTTTAACCGAGGGCATGGAATATTTATATAGTTTATATATTTACTAGGTAAAATTTCCCATTATGGACTAAAAAATGATGCAATAATGTCAATGAGGGAATCTTTTTAATTTATTTCATCATTCACACATGTTGTAAAAATTAATATATATTTAATAAAAAATAGTTCTTTTAAATAAAACATACTTTAAATATCACAAAATTTTATAACATGAGTAAATAAAATATATTAATATCAATGAAGTTTTCATTAAAAAAATTATCTTATTTTAGGGAAATTAAAATTTTTATAACCCATATTCATCAGGAACAAAAATATAAAAAATTTCCCCATTTTCCGAATCACAAAAGATGTGGGTCTTTACAACTACCACACCATAATAATAATCATCCTCAAGAAGCCTTGTCTATCCTCTAACAATAGAACATGATCCATTTTGGTAACCAATTCATAAAAAAACTCTTTATGTTATACTATATAATGTAAATAGATATTTTTTGAAACTCCAAAAACCATGGATCATAATTCATCAAAAACAAAACCACCTTCACATCATCATCGCGAATACTGAGATAGAACTCTTCATTAACCATCTATCTCTAGAAAAAAATGTGTCGTCAATCGATTCAACCCCATGTTTTGGTTTCTACTCACCATAAATATCAAATCATAGTGCATGTAACCTAATCAATAGTGCTCCAAGAAATAATAATTTCCCACTAAAATAAATTTACAGAGTTCCATCGACACACATGGTTTTGTTTCCATCACACTACTACCAATCAGACATAAAAATAATGGTTGGTCCCCCTCATACTAATCATTCTAAAAAATACTCTACCACGCTAACTGGCGCACTATCAAACCACTTGATAATGATTCTTTAACATATGAATGCATCATGTTATCATCCAAACAGCCACACTAAAAATATAAATCCAACTAATTATTTAATTCCATGGTTGGATCACCAACTGTCTACACTAGAAATCATGATTTCCCCCAACCACTGACACACCCCAAATATGATACACACTAATATAAAATAAAAAAAAACATACCAATACATCTAATCTTTCTAATACCACATCAAAAATTAAATATGATATTAACCAAGGATCTAGATAAAATCATATTCATCTACACCCTGGATTATATATTCCACCACCACCATGAAATGGTAAGTCTAATAACACTTATATCCCTACTAACATATGTTCCATCTCATTGTAGCCTATAATAAATCCTTCACAATATGTATTAACTAGAAAAGTTTGTCTCCCTCACATCTAGGCTTGAACATGATAATCAAGCTTATACTCATTATCGAATCTCTAATAACACCATCAACAATATCGGATGAATTTCTATCTGATGTAATGATAAAACCCACTAATAGACAATAATGAAATCTCCATCATATTCATTCCAATGCACAACTTCTTGAGATTAATGCTTGATTTATTCTCATCATCATTCATCCCTAATAATCAATTTCAAGTCACAAACTTTGGTGGATCATACCATGGTTCCCTAGTCCATTTATGTTTTTGTATCTCTCCAAAAATGGATAACCCTCATTATCAATAAAACCATAAGAAATCGTGTATTGAAGTATTTAATTGAACCCATTAGTCCTCATCCCACATGCAGTCACTCAAAAATCTATAATCGATGTTCATATCTCATATCTAATTAATACTTACCTATCTCATATAAAACTAATGGGTTTACACTTCTATACCACCTGATTAAACTACCATGACCATTTAGGCCATGTATCATATAACCTAGGATCACATGTCTAAAAACTAAACTTTCCTATATGTTGTTAATATAATATAGTGAGAGGCACACTCATTTATTCTCTTTAAAATCATTAAATCTCAATCATGAGAATGAAATTACAAGATCGACTATAAACTTGGGAATCAACACAAAATGAGAAGAATCTACCTACACATTAAATATCATAAATATAACTATCTATGATCATAATACACTTTTTATTAAGAATTGTTGTCATGGAAAATTTTTATAAACGTCTTATAAATCCAATAAATAGAAATTGAACCTCAAAAACAAAATCACTTCAAGTGAATTACCACAAAATACCAATAAATCTCCATGTCTATATCATATACCCACTAAAACATACCATGTATAGATCCCATAAAAAATATTCCCAAGAATATCATATCTAAAGGTACTCACAAGTTCAAGATCACCCCTCTCCATGGTTACCCTCAAATATCACAAGGTACATGGTAATCACACAGGTCCCATATATCATATCACTCATAGGTCATGTACTATATAAATCATAACTCAACGGGAAGTATTTATGATCCATTATAAAGTATCATAATGTATCCCACCTTCCAATTCAATGAATCTCAGGTATCATATACTTATATATCAAAATCACATGCCAATACATCAGTCTGATCTAGGGTATTAATTCCTTACCATGAATTCACATATGGGGAAACCCCCATGATAATTACAATATATTTTACATATACATTTAGAGGAATCATCCCATTTTTACCCGTATGGAATAAGGCCATGACCATTTCATTCAGTTATTTATAATTCATCAAAAATTAAATATGGGAAAACACTATATAGGTTGTTCTTGACACTTTATGTAACTATACCCATTTATGTTTTTGAAACTCGTATAAAGTAATTTAATTCCTATATTTCTCACAAAGGGTTTTTCATACATCTCATAAGAGTGGGACTGTATAATTTTCATTAAGGAACACCCCCATCATAAGGTCTAAATTACCCATAACATAATTTTCTACAATGGTCAATGGATTTGAATTTAACCCACAAGAGATATGAAAATACATCATATACCTTTTTATTTGAACATTAGATAATTGATCATCTATCATTAGTTAGATCAATAACACCCAAGAGAATAAATTCCATGTGAATCCATAATCTGGAAAATTAAATATGTATATATGCCTCTTACTAGGATTCCCAAATAAACAAAATAGCAAAACAAGAATCCAATGCCAATTTGTGTTAAATAAGGTGAAATAAAAAAATTATATTACTAGAATCCAAGAATTATAATCACTTATCCCCTGTATATTTTACTTTTAGATGTACCATTTAGAGGACTATCACTTCTTGGAAACATTACTCTATCACTTTTCTACCGTCTCACATAGTATTATGAAATAATAATAATGATATTATACCATTTTGTAATGACTAACCAACCCAAAAAACACAGTGATTCCTAGACTGGTGGTATTTAGATGGCCTTAGGCATGCCTGCACAAATGAAAAATGATTATGAATAATAGAAATGTTCTAGTATGTTATTATTGGGAGAATATATCCTCATATAAGAGTAAAAAAATGTCAAAATACCAAATGTAAAATCATAATAATAAATCTGATTATATGTAAAAATAAGAAAATAATTATATAACATATGTAATGTGGAATAAAACATGTATAGACATACAAACAAATGGTCATAAAACATGACTAATCTCCTTATAGAAGGATAGGATATAACAAATTGTCCAAAATAAATAAAAAATAGGAATTTCGACTATCATTCCCAATCCATACCTCATTTTGTTTTTTAAATCCCAATCAAGATACTCCATCTCAATCATAAAACACTAGGTATTTCTCTAACATATCCTATTAAAAGTTAATTCTAATCTAGTACACAAGTTTCATGGCCACCATATGATGGAGTGACCACCACATAGGAGGGAACTATTAGTGTGGTTCCTGTATAACTAGTAGACACTTTTTATGTGGAACTTGAACCTATCATATGGTGCTGAAACATAAATTTTTCCATAGTAAATACTCAATATTATGGGGAACATTTTATTTTTCAAAATGTAGAGTTATATAAAATCTATTATTAATTTTTGGATTTAAAAAATCGGTATTTTTTAAATGGTTTTTCTTAAATATGAATAAGGTAATAAAAAGTGAATTGAGGAAAAATAGTTGTGAGAATTTTATTAGGTCGGGGTTCGATTAACATGTCACAATGTTATCCTAATTAATATTTTATCAAAACTCCTTCTGTTATATAGTAAGAGAGAGGAACCATGATAACTTCCTCTATTTCCCATAAATTAATAGATATGACTATAATATTCTTAACTATGATATTATGCTAGTCTTCCCTCATTTTTATGTGTTAATGTATTATAGTTTACCCTCCTATATGACTTAGAAAATTCCAAATGAAATCTTGTTATTTGTAAACATACAAGAGTTAACAGTACCACCTATATAGGTTTTTAATATCATTTATAACTTCACTAAAAATATATATCATTTTACATCATATATAGACTACTATTAGTTGGGAGGAGATAAAAATAATTTAATGAATAAATAATTAAAATATTGAACTAAAAAACGCATATATTAATACTTTATAATAAGAACTATTATTGAAATATTGAAACTAGTTTAATAGAAGAGAGGGATATTTTTATTCTATGAATCATAAAAACACAATTATCAAAAAAAATCAACCATACCTTACCTAATTACAGAAACTTTCATCTTCCATTTTATAGGAAACAAAAGTTAAAAGTGTAGAGTAATGAATTATGTGAGAAAGAAAAAATTAAAAATTGAAAATTAAAGTACCAGATTAATTTTCCAGTTAGACATGATATAGTACAGTCTGATCAAAGAACATTTCATCCTTAATCACCCCTCCTACTTATATTAAATATTTATGTCCTACTACTAATTCAATTAGTCAGACACATGATACATTATTTTTTAAAACCATAACATATTTTTTTAAAATCTTCAACTCCTAGAGTGATTAGGTATTCATTGAAATATTCATAATTTCATAATTATTATTGAACAAAAATATTTTAATTAATTAGATCAATATTGAAGCCTTATACTGATTACTTCCATACTAATTGGGAATCCAAAGTATTTTTATTTATTTTTGGAGGACTCCTCATAAGATTACTCATAACCATCCCTATCTTTTTTCAAAGTATTTTTTCAACCATGATGGTCAACATAAATGGATCGATAGTGGGAATTATGTAATAGAATGTCATAAAAATTATTTTATGGTAGGTAAGTTATCATGTATTATATTCAATGTGAAATATATAAGATGGTCTTCCAGTCGACTGGATGGTATAGTGGTGGATTGATTACTCAATAGAATTTCAATTCAAGGTCAATAAATATTAATCTTATTTTTCATCTCTACATGGTCAGTTTACTTCCTTATGGATTATTAGAATGAATTGTTATTTTATTAGTTTAATGTGTTGTCTGTTAACTAGCTCAAGGTAATTTGGGAACAATTATTATGTTCAATCGATAAAACTCATTTTAAAAAAAATTGTGAATTCATTACTCTATGAGAAAACTTATTCATTTTAGAATCATCACAAATTCATCATGATTTCTTCAAAAAAACCTCCATTTATCTAAAAATATCATAAAAATTCCATATATTAAATTCTATATATATTCTACTAATTCCCAAAGTTTTGAATAAGAAATTAAAACTTAAGATTTAAGACATTTTATCTATAAATCTCTAAGTACTACTATAATCCAAACAAGTGATAACTCTTTAAAAATTATTAAGGAAATATTTGAATGATATTTATTTATCAATATAAACATGTGATATGATCATAGAAAAAATGATATAACTTAAATAAATTTTTATTGTTGATTATTGAGTTCTAACATGAAAATGGGGAAATATGATACTTTTATCGATAAGTGTCAAATATATCAGATTATAATATAATAATATAGAACCTAGGGATATGAAAATACCTATAAGGAAAACATTTACACCATTTTTAATCCTTGGGGTAGAAAATCCTCTCCATATAAAGAAATATCACATCCAAAACTATGTGGGGACCCACACCCCTTTGGGAAACAAATACCATCTATAAATCAAGTGGAAAATACTACCCACAAAAATAATACATCATTTGGAGATATAGGGGCATACTATCACATTTTTTGTAAATTTTTATAATTTTATAGAACTCAGCTTCATAACCACACCATACTAGGAAACAGATAATCCTGACGCTCAAGGGAATATATTCACTATGTTGGAAAGTAAGGCCATATGGAAGTTAGGAGAACACTCTCTCATTCAGGAATCATATATTACATCTAGAACTCAGGGGTGGTCTCATGACTTGTCATGATATATATACCATAATATAAATCTCATTGGCTTTTCCTCACCCTACTGGTAAACAAGTCTCATTTTTTGGTAACTTAGGGATAGAACAAACCTTTCTAGGAAACACCTTAAAATAATGAATAAGGGGAATCCTCTCTATTAAGGACCATAATCAAACACATATTTTCCTCAAATTGGTTGTTTGATCTCCTAAACATGTCACATGTATCCTTGGATGTCAACTCACACACACAAACTAGATCATTTTCATTGATTCCTGTGATCTAATATGCCACCTTGAATCGATGTTTCATTCTCTTATATACCAACCCTCTATGTGTTAAATATATTACTAGGGTACCCATTGAGGTTGTGTTGCCTACACTATAGTACGAAAGCCTTATATAGGTTCCTCACTCTAACATTCTTCCTCCTGGGATAATACCATCACTATGAGGGTATAACACCCCTCGTCATTACCACAATCATAATGAATAATAGGTTAATAAGAAAATCAAAGATGGGACTACTCTAGGGTGATTTAAAATTTCTAACTAAACTCTCAATTCATTCTAGGATAGTACTTATGAACCAATGTTATCCATTATCCTACACAAGGTATACCCTACCAGTCATTCATATTTTTATGGGGGAAGGAACTCTCACAAATATATAATACCAATTATCATGATGGCTATAAGACACATTAAGTATCACATGTTCAATCCCTAAGTTTTTATATGATGATTAATTTTTCCATCACATAGTGTGTCTTTTTAGAAATAAGATAATAGTATCCTAACTATGTCCTATACATTCACAAAATTCATTTCATTTATAGTCTCATGGGGTCCATGCATATCCATGAATGCATTTATAATTACAACCTTGACCATCGGTGGAAGAGGCATCAATCCAATGCACAAGGGTCCACCATGAACCCTCGAACATTATTCACTCAATTCATAGTTAATTTATTCTATATGACATATTATATGTTATAAAAGGAAAAATTTTAAATGTGATTAGATCGCATATCAAGTGATACATATAACAAACATAATAACATAGGAAAATGAATAAGGGCCACTAAACACATTTATGTAGTAATTCAATTTTAAATTATCTGAGTAGACATATACTATGAAGAACCATGTAATAATGGCCATTAACCAAAAAAAAGACATAATTCCTTGTATAAATATTAAATTAATGATAAAAAATTATAATAAAATAATAAATTATTTCAAAATTAATGCCATAATAAATTTATGTAGAATATTTAATGGGTTACACAATTGATAATTCCATTTTTACACCTCAAATAATAATTTTATGAAAACTATAAAAATAAAATTCTATGTAATTTTTTGAAAATATTACTTGTCCTTATGTGGAGGGGTAGTTCCATGTAAGGGTAAAATAATGATACACTTATGATGGTCCCTCTCTATAAGGTTAAATATAATTTTATCATTACATCCCCCACCTATATAAGGTAAATATGTAACCATTAAAAACCCTCTCCCACATTTTAATAGTAACCTTATTTTTATTCATATAACACACAAAATAAAATTGAAACTGATAAAAACACAATTAACAACTAAAATTCATCAAAATTTAGCTCTCGGTTAATTCTAAACGCTCAAAATTAGTCCTCAGCTAACCCCTACTAGTCCAAAAATCATAAGAAAAATTGAAACTGTTCAAAAAATTATGGAAATAATGAAAATAAAAATATATATCCTACCTTGTTATGAATAATTGAGTCTTTAGGATCAGACTCTCAGTCCAATGTCATTGAATATAGATTTATCTCTAATCGAACATCAATGTGAAGATCCTATCCCATATCCATCTTTTACATTATCAATTCAATATTTAATGTAGGGTAATTCCCCTTTATCCATGTGATAATGATATCTAGAGAAGTGGGAAATAAAATTAAAAAGATATTAAAAAAATAATAATTCTAATAAAATAAAATTAAATTCATATTTAAATGACCAACCTCATATCTAAAACCATAAAATAGATTATAACTCACCTAGTTCAAACCTCCAATTCCCAACTCTACCAAAAACTCTAAATTTTCATTAAAGATCATTTTTGTTTGATATAATCACTCACACATATGAAAATAATTAAATAATATTTAATAGATTTTAATATTTTTTGTGAAAAATAAAATTGTAACAGAATATCAAAAAAATGATGCATTAGGGTAAACACCTGATCCCGAGATAAATGAAATTATTAGTAAATTTTTTTGGGATAATATTCTATATGAATTACCATTTTATCCATTATAAGCTTTGGGGACCAAAAATTCAAACTTCCCCTCATTTTCACAACTTGGAAAGGAACAAGGTATTACAACGAATGAATTTTAAGTATTAAATACTGGTAAATGATATCATAATAATAATTTTCTAATTTTTTCTTAATTATGTGAAAAAAATATTATTAGTACATTAATTAATAAAATAAATTATTTTTTATTAAATTATAATTTTAAAAAAAATGTGATTATAACTACTCTTTAAAAATTATTCCCGCAAAATAAAAAAAATATGAATAATGGAAGGTATAACTATAATAAATAAACTTATTAAACCTAATTGGAAATTTTAGATATGATAAAATAATTATCAATGAACAAATATAGAAACTACCATGCCGAAGCTAGCACAAAACAAAGAGGGCAGTTAAAACCAAAATATAAATTTTCAAAAATTATTAATAAATGGATTATAAAAAATTATAAATAATTGGTTTTATGTAAAATAAATATAAATATAGTTATTGTAATTATAATTAATAAACCTAAATTTATAATATAAGAGGCTTGAGAAATTTTGACTCCGCAGAAATCCAAGGTAAGGGTTTTTCATCTGAATTTCCCATCATTGAGACATTTTTCATATTATTCACCTATTTCCATTTCTATATATTATATTTATCTTATTTTAAATATTTTATCATAATAATATTATTTAATTAGGGTGTAATGTTTCATTTCTTTTTTTCTCTATCATTTTCAAATTTTTTATTCATTTCCAAATTCAATATGTGTTTTTCTTAAATCAATCACTTTTTTTGAGTTAAAATATGTGTTCTTTGACCATGTAATTTTTTGATTATTATATTTATCCATTATCTTTATCAAATTATATTTTTTATTTCTATCAATGTAATTTAATTTCAATGTATTCTTCTATGATAAATCTCTTACTTCCTAAAAATATGGAATTATTAAGAGTAATGTACATCCTCTATATTGGGTATTTCTATTCCATGTCCATATTCATTTATTACAAAAAAACATATTTTCATATTTTTAATATCAAAAATTCATTTTCTTATATTCCCATATTACTTCACCTTATATCATTTCAGATTTTATTTTTATAACTCAGTCACCATTCTTTTATTTTCTCTAAACTGCATAAAATCAGAAAATGAATTTTTTAACAATCATGTATTTTTTTCTTCCAATCCATATTTTATTACCTTAGATTTATTTCTATTAAATGTTACATTATTGGTGATTAATTTCATAATAATGTATTAATATTTCATATTTCCATCACCTTGAAAATCAATTTTCAAAGTGACTTTAATTCATTTTATTATGAAAGTTGTAATACTATTTGATGAAAATACATTCTGTGAATTTGATTCCATTTTCCTCTAAATCTAAAAATTAAAACACTTTCTTTGATGAAAACACTATTTTGATTAAAAAACTTTCTATGATTTTAATTCAACATTATCTTATTCTATACTTCATTATGGAGATAGATGTTTGGGAATCAAGTGATTTAATTCATTATGAAAATTTATATGATATAATTTTAAAATGTCATGAAACCCATTTTATTTCATTTTTATTTTACCATAAGATGAATGAATAATTTTGTATGGAACACATATATATGGTTTATTATTTTTATATGGGTTTTTATGATATATCAATCTAATATATTAGGTAAATATTTATATATAATGAGATGATGATGTTATTTTTGAACCTGGTTGTAATTATTCATGTCCAAAATTCTATTTTTGGAAACAATTTCAAATTCACAAATCTATGTTCAATAAGATTTAATTTATACCTTTCCATATTATATCTATGGATCCAATTTCATGATTAAATCTCTATTTTTGTAACTTTTATCATTTATAGTTTTTACAATTCTATTTTTTAACATAATTTCATATTCACAACTCTGTGTGTAGATAAATTTACATCTAGCATGTTCAAAATTAAATTTATGAACTAGAATGCATGTTCAAAACATTATGTATGGACTTGATTATGTTTATCCATTTTCACAATTTTATAATTTCATATTCATATTCTTGTTTCTTATTTTGATGTTATGTAAAAATCCATTGTTGAATACCATTGATGGTGATTATTGTCACTGGAATCAAAATTCTAACGCCAGAATATATATGTTATCATTTTTGGTTATATGTCCTATAATTATTTCATATAGAAAAATCTAATGATTTTATGTTATTTTTAATCAACTACTTCACCAAAGTATATATTTTTTTACTTTCTTTTGACTCAACCCTTTATCACCCATTGACACGTTTTTCCCCTTACTGAGCATTTTAGGTCCATCAATTTCTTCCATTTCCATAATTAATTAATTAATTAATTATATTTATATGTAATTCATATTTTTTTGGATATTATGAAAAATAGTTTGTAATAAGTCCTTTTTATAAAATATTACTATTTACATTAAACATTTGAATTCTAGTATTTGGTGTGTATATATGAAATGTAATGTTTAAATTATTGAAATGATATAAAATATACACATGTTAATATTACTTCATTTTATTTGGGATGATAAAAATCATCTTTATTGATTTTAAAAGAATATGGTAACTTTTCACATCAAAGACAAGGTCATATTAAAAAATGGAATTTAAATAATATTATATTATTAAGTTATTATTAAAAATGTATCTATTATAAGGATATAAAAAATGGATTGGTACAAAATATTAGAAATATAAGATTGATAATTATTCAGTAAAAAAATTTATATTTAAATGGATGATCCTTTTTAATTTATTTCCAATTATATATGTTTGTGGATTAAGAAAATTTTGACACATTAAAAATTTATTATATCTAAGTTATTTATAATTTCATTTATATCATATGATTTTTTTTAAAAATAGATATTTCTAATGCTATGAAAAGGTTTTAAAAGTTTCACAAGTAATGTAATGAAGGAATGTTATTATTCAATAATTAAAATCATATTAGATTATTTTATAACATAAATGAGTGAAAACATCATAACTTACCTAAAGAGTAATGTGATTATACATGAGTATTATGAATTGCATACCATATAGAAAAACTAAATGACTGAAATATTGAAAATAAAATATGGTGGATATGGATAAAACCATGAAGCATTTTCATTGAAACTATCATTACATTTTAAGGTATATTATTGGAGAAAAAACATGAAAAATAATATTTTATTTATTCTAGACATAGAAATTAATCATTGTGATATATATTATAAAAATATCTCATGATTGAATCATTTTATGTTATTCAAAATTCCTTATGTAATCAATGTGAAAGGATCAATAAAAATAAAATTTAGGTTGAGTATAGAAGATAGTATATTTTTAATCAATTTATCAAATTAAAATGGTTACATTTTTTCAAATAGGTACAAATAAATGCATTCTACACCACTGATGTAAATATGTTTCAAAACACTTTTTTTAAGAAACAGATGTTGGTGGAAAAAGATGAATAGGGTAATAATCAAGTAAAAAAAATTAAATTTACAATGTGTTGGAATTTTTAGTAATGATAAGTGTTAGTGTTGTTTAAGTTCTATGAAAACTAATTAATCATTGATAATGTGTGGTTGAATCGATGTAACATTATTTTTAGAATTTCATCTCATAAACTAAGAATTGTTTTTTATAGAATATTAATCCTATAAGGACTTTTATCTATACTCTAAGCATATTAATTATAAATAAGTCTAATACAATGAAAAAATATTTTTATTATCTTATCCTCTAGTTTGGGAGACAATATCTCATTTGTGATTAGTTAGAGTTCATGTAAGATCCTGAAATTCATGGAGGTGTGTCCTTTTTTAAGATTTAGTTTCAATCTATTGTTTTTGGTAAATGGGGTGTTTCTCATGAGTTTTATGGGCCTATTGGATTTTTTGTGGGTTATAAACATGAAATAAGGGTAAATTGGGCCAACCTATGCAAGGTTCACAGTTGGTGCACGATTGGTGCATAGTTAAGTAAATTTTATGATGTGGGAGGCAAAAAATTTCAATTTTGGAAAGTGTCATAGACCATGATTGGATAAAGATTTCTAAATTGTGAAAGTATCTCCATGTAAATTTGAAACCCATATTTCCATGGAAAGTTTCTTCCTCATGGTTTTCACATTGTTTGGAAAATTGTGGGGGTAAACCGCATGCCCCTATAAAAGTTGTAAAAAATTAAACAATTTCCACTTTGGGTTGTTAATTTCCAACTAATTGTTATTCCCAATTTCCTCCCTTGAAGACCTAGTGAATAACCCTATAGACCTAATATTCTAATAGACTATTCTACTTTTATCCAAATCTATTTGGATCCCCATTGGTTATGGATCAAACCTTCGAGTGAGTCTAATCCCTCTCTTTATTCTCGTTTTATATTAGGGTTTACATCCTTCTCGTATCTCCATACGAAGCCCCAAATACCTATTTTTATGAAGGGATATAGGTTTATGTTTCAAATGGTTGTTTAACAGGGATATAAGGATTCTATTAAAAGTGAATCCATCAACATATTTGAGGTAGGTGGTCTAAAAGTTATTTCCCACGGTTTTTATATGGATTTGTGCATGAAAATTTGAGTCCTTGTTTTCCCCTTTGTTTTTTTCTTGGTTAAATTATTTATATTTGATATAATTGGTGTCCAAATGACAAATTTAACCCCTCATGATCCCTGTGGGATGCATGAGGGATTCCTTGAAAAATTTGGGGTCACACATGGGATGCACCGACTCTCCTAAACATGGTTAACAAAAATATTAATTGTGAAATAGAATTATGATTAAGTGGATCCCAAGATAAACATGTTTATTGGTTTTCATGATGATTAACAAGGGAAATGTTAATTTTTGCCAATATGTGGGTAATGGATAAGGATTTATTGCCTTGAAATGAAAATAGTTAAGTGAGATCAATGGTAATGTGCTAAATAAAGTGTGATTTGTACTTGAAATTCATAAGTGGGATAATATATGGTAAATGTGAAATGTGTTAAAAAATTAACATATGGAAGGGGGTGGATATGTTAATTGGGTTAATTTATGGGAATTAGTGAATATGTTTTGTGAGTTTGGAATAATAAATGGGAATTGGGATAAATGGTTGTGTAATGTAAATGGTAAATGTATTAATGGGTTATTTCATAATGTCAATTCCCTTATTAATTATTATGCTTTGTGATTTCTGTTGGCATTAGATATTTTTTGTTGTGGTATTTTATATGTGTGGTGAATGGAAAAATAATCATTTTTTCATGGCTTGGTATAGTGGGGTATTGACATGAGTATATACGCCCATGGTTTAAGATAGACTAAAGCTCTAAACTCCACCACAAAATGCAAGGATTATGGATAGGTATGAAGTTCTATTCCCCAAAATGGTTGCATTAGACGATACCACCTAGACCAAGTATTTAAGATGAGTGAGTTTTATATGTGATAATGTGACTATCCCTAGTGAGAAATAGAACTTGGTTTATTTCCCCTAAAATTGAGTTGATGAAAATTCCAAACTCATTGATAATGTGATAAAATTGAACTATGAAAAGAAGTCGGTATACACATTTAAATTTTAAATAATTCTAGGAATGTCTTTAGTGAACATTGTTATATAATTTCATTCAAATTGTCATTATTTAATTTTTACTAAATTCTAACTTTCATGCACTATATATATTGATGGAATATTTTTTAGACACTATTGTTGATGGCCTACTGATTTGTACTCACTCCCTTCTCAGTCTACACTTAGGTACCTGAGTAGACATCATACTTATAGGTTAGGAAAAGGGAAAGGTCAATATGCTAGGGAGTTTATTTGGATATGGGGAATGTATGGATGAGGTTCTAGAGTTGGAGTCATGGCCATTTTTGGTATTACGTTATTTTTCCTTATTTTGGGTTTTGTTCACATTATCATTGTTTAGCATGACATACCATGTTTATTGTTGGTTGTGGTTTGTACCCCTTTTTTAGAGATGTTGTTATGCATGTTTATTTTTTATTGTTAATTTTTTCTGCTATTTATATTTTTTATCTATTGTGAATTACTCTGTAAAATAGGGTATAGTCTCCCCACATGAATTACCTAGACCATCACTACTATTCGGAAATATTTGGCATATGGGGAGGCACACTTGAGGTTATTTAGTGACCTGGATTGGGGCACCGTTTAGTGGATTCCATTTCAGGGATGTTACAAAGTGGTTTCAGACCTGGAATTTTCCATGTCTTATTATTTGAGTATGGTAGAAAATAGATTAGGAAGGTTTTGGGACTTGGTAATAAGATCGTTCTTTGGAGTATCTATATCATTTATGAGTAAAAATATAAGTGATCCAGGGTGAGAATTATTATTCTTATTGTGTGTTATTCAATTTTATGATATTTCACCATTGTTTGATGCACTTTTGGTGTGATGCGACTGTTTTATGATATTTTTATTGTGACCGCAATAGAAAGAGGATTTGAATTCATTCATCATTGTAAAAACCTATGCATTTATGTGGACTTCATCATGATAGGAACACATGGGATGGGTGTGTGGGATATGAAATGTAGAATGAATTACACTTCATTGAAAATTTAAAGAAAATGTTGTATAATGAAATAATGAAAACTGTAAAAATAAATAAACTGTTTAATATTAGTTTATCAATGGAGACTAATAATAGTCTAAGTAAGTTAGAATGTGGAATTTAACACATCATGAAGTGGGAAATGATACCAGAGGAAAGTTTTACACTTTTTCTACTAAAATATTTGTGAAATGGTTCTAAAAGTAAGACTTATTCCCATGAGAGTTAGTTATCATGTGTTAGCCATGACCCATGGTAGGGTTGGTCAATGGAATTTTTTTTGAATGTGTTAAGAACTGTTTCTATAGTGCATGTGAAATGATTGTTTTTTCCTAGTGGAGATCTATCTTTTTTGAGATCTATAGAATTTATATGTTATGTTATCTAAATATCATGTTTGGTTTGTAAATAAATTCCACTATGTCGTCTAGTGTTGGTTGGGAAATGTGATGATATTGCTGAGAACAATAATCCAATGGTAGAGCAAGAGAATGTGGTGATTATAGATGGTAGAGACAAAAAGTTATATGAGAATATTTCTCATTATATGAAAATGATGGAATGGGACCTAGGGAGGGTCATGTCGAGAATGTTTGAGCTTACCAAGGAGTTTTAGCTGCAGCACCCTCTAACCTTTACTGGAGAGAGTGGTCCATAGGTACCCATGTTCTAGATAGAGACCATCTAGATGAATCTTGACCATTTAGAGACTCCTACAGAGAAGGTGGTTAAGTTATCCACATATATAATGAGAGGTCAGGAGAACCATTGGTGGGATATCATGGTTTAGACCAAACAAGCTGAAGGGATGTTTTATAAATACTTTCAGTTATAGATTGTTGATTATTTCTACCCAGAGACCTTGAGATAGAAAATGGCCACAAATTTTTTGATTTTTTCCCAATAGGATATGTCAATAATGGATTATTATATTCATTTCATAGATGAGCGGTGATTTATTCTAACGTTGGTAGGAAGTGAGACGAAAATGGTGAAATGTTTACAAAATGGTCTATGACATGAGATTAGGGTTCAAGTAAATATCTTTCTCTAAAAATATTTTTTGGAAATAGTGGATCTAGTTCTTATCTTGAAATGGAATCTGAAAAAGGCCTTAGGTATTGAAATTTTGGTGATAATTGGATGAGATAATAGTACAACTTCCTAGGGAAGGAAGCAACATTTTTGGAGTTTCCATGAAGGTGAAAGTGCACAAAATAGTCAGAAAAAAGGGTCAGCCTATCACAGTGGAGATCAAGTGTTCTGTTATCAATGTGGAAGATTTAATCAAAAGATTGAGCAGTTTCCCTGACCACCGTCTAATTATTGATCATAAAGGAGAATGAGGCATGTGAAAATGTTTTGTAGTAACACTCAATATTTGGGAATGGATGAACATTTGAAGAAGGTACCCAATGCGGGAAGGGGCTCGACCACCCCATATCAGGCAGGAAGTTAGAGTTATATTAGTATTACTATTTGAGGAGGTGCATGTGGTACTCAGGGCTGAGAGATTCCATATCTATATTGTATTGTGGTTCTAGGAACTCATTCCAGAGCTTAGGAAAGAGGGGCAGGTCATATTCATGTAGTTCGGTCTATACTTGGAGGTGGTTAGGAGAGATATCTATATTTCAACATATTATTCTTGTAGATTATACACTTTATAGTGTATTATTCAACACAAATTATGCATATTCTTTCATTTATCCTCAGTTTTTGTATATTTTGGGTTTAACAGTGGAAAGTGAGTGTGGGATCATGTCGAATGATACTATATTGGGGGTGTGAATTAAGGATGTCAGAAAATGTGAAGGTTGTGCTCTAGAGGTTAGTAGGAATGATTTTTTGTGGGAATTATTCATCCTTCAAATGTTAGTTTTTTAACTAGTTATGGTTATGGATTAGAAGATGGAATATCATTCCCACATTGAATGTTACCATCATAGGGTAACATTCATTTCCCTTGATGGACACACGTATGTCCATCATGGTGAATGGGATATTCAAGTGGGATGTGCATGGCCAGTTTATCAGCAGATGGGTGAACTCACAACCCAAGTGGCTTACCTTGCACTAGATGATTAGGGGAATGGGGTGGAGAAACTTGTCATTCCACCTTTTGTGTATCAGTTTTAGGATGTCTTTCCTAATATTTTATCATTTCTACCACCTGAGAGGACATGGAGTTAATGATTCAGTTGCTTCAATAGGAGGAACCAGTTTTCATTATGCCATAATGAATGGAACCAAAATAACTCCAGTAACATAAGTTTTATTTAGGTTAGTTATAGAAAAAATGGTTCATCCTTCCTAATATGTTTCCTTGGGGATCTTCTATTTTATTTTATATGAAGGCTAATGGATCATTATGATTGTGTGTCAACTACTGAAGGATGAATTGGATGAGAGTAATGACCTAGTACCATGTTCCAAAAAATGATGATCTTTTTTACCAAATTAGAGGTATTTTAGTGTTTTCCAAAATTGATTTTTGGTCAGGGTATCATCAGCTAGGTGTGAGACCTTCTAACATACCATATAATTCTTTCAAGATCAGGTACGGGTTGTATGACTCTGTGATGATGTCATTAAGATTGACCAATTCACCATCTTTGTTCATGGATTTGATTAATTGAATATTTCACCCCTATCTAGATTATATCATAATTTTCTTCATCAATGATATCTTGGAGTACTCTAAAACTCATTATTATTATTCGAAACATCTTGAAATTTTATTGGGTGTATTGAGAGAGAATGTTCTTTAAACCATGATATAATATGTCAATTTTGGATTGATAAATTTCATATCTTTGGTCACATAATCTCTAAAGCTGGTGTGTCAGTGAATCTTGAGAAGGTGTTGGCTATTGTGTCTTAGGAGCAGCCCAAGAATGTTGTTGATGTCCTTAATTTTCTGGGATTGGCTGGTTATTACTGAAGGTTCATTAAATATTTCTCATATTTGGAAGAACCACTATCAATATTAACAAATAAGGGAGTTATATATGAGTGTTTTGGGGGATGATATAATTCTTTTCACGAGTTAAAGAAGCTACTAACAACCGAACTAATCCTTATCTTACCATATATGGGTAATAAATACACATTGTTTTGTAATGAATCTGGTGTTGTATATGGGGTAGTGTTGACATGGGGTGAATGGGTTGTAACTTATGGGTCAAAGCAGTTGAGGACTCATGAATGGAATTACCCAAATCATGATCTTGATTTGTCCATGCTGGTGTATGATTTAAAATTTTGGTGCCACTACGTGTTGGTGGAGTGGTTCAAGATGTTTACCGGCCATAAAAAACTTATGTATATCCTCTATTAGTATGATTATAATATTAATCATCGAATATGGGTTTAAGACATGTGGTCTTTTGAATTTATGTTCTTTTGCACACTGGAAAAATGGAATAGTGTTGCAGATTCCCTAAGTCAGAAAAATCAGAAATAAGTGGTTCAGGAATCCAACTTTGAGTAGAGAATGATGGCCCTGTTTGCTAAGATGTTCTTGGAGGTGCAGGATGGGCATGGGAAGATGACCCTCGCATCCATAGCAGTTCATTTTGTGCTTTTGAACCAGTTTAAGGAGAGTCATCTTGATGATATGAAGTTTTTGGCTATGAATAAAAGTCTAAAAGATGGGGAATCACATTTATTTTGGGATATTGGTGTTGATGGGGTCATTTGTTCATGTGTCTGTGTTGTGGTGCCAATGGGTATGTGAGAAGATTTTATGTATGAGTTTCATGATTTAAAATGGGAATTCCACCCTAGTTTGACTATGATGTATCATCATCCTCATAGATAGTTTTAGTGGTTGGAAATAAATAAAGAGGTTGCAGGTTTCATGGTGTGATGCCTCACCTGTCAGTAGGTGAAGGTTGAGCATCAATGCCCAGGTGGTTAGATACATCCTTTTCCCATTCCTAAATGGAAGTTGAATAATGTGATGATGTATTTTATAGTGTTTCTTCCAAGGATTCCTTAGAATAATGATGCAATCTGGGTGGTTGTGGATCGGTTGACTAAAGTGGCTCATTTCCTACCAATCCAGGAGACATTTAATATTGATCAGTTGGGTGAGTTTTATCTTCAGAAGTAAGTTTAGTTTCATGGAGTAATAAGGACTATAGTTTCATATCAGTATTTTATACACATGCCATGCTTCTGGAAGGGATTATATAAGGTTCTTGGTATCCAAGTATTTATGAGTAGTTTTTTGACCCGTAGATGGATGGTCAGTCAGAGTGTACGATTTTGGTATTAGAGAACATTTTGAGAGATTGTGTCCCTAATTTTAGTTATTTATGGGAAAAACACATACTTCACATTGATTTTTTATACAAAAAACATTTTTAGGATATGATTCAGATGGAACCATTTGAGGGGTCTATGGGAGGCTTTGAAGATCGCCATTTTGTTGTTTAAAAGCGGGGGAGTCTGAGAATTTGGGACTGAGTATCATTTAAGAGACTTTGTAAAAGTTTCATTTGATTCATAAATGTAATGAAATATCTCAAATTATGAGAACTTAATTTGCATATCAGTGTTGTATACCCATTGAGTTTATTTTGGGTGATACTGTGCTTCTTTGAGTGTCACCATGGTTGGGTTACTATTAGATTTAATAACATGGTAAATTAGAACCCATTTACATGGGGTCATTTGAGATTGTGGATAGGATCAGACCAATTTCTTAGCGATTGGATATTCCACAATGGTATAGTGTAATGCATGATGTTTTTCATATTTCATAGATTCAGTAGTATCACTATGATCTATCTCATATGGTTAATGTGAAGATGTTGAGCTTGAGGCTAATGCATCATTTGAGGAGCATCCAGTTTGTATTGTGTGCTATAGAAAGAAAGTATTATGAGGTAAGTTTATACCCTTGATTCATGTTCTTTGGTAGCATAGAAATGTCAAGGAAGAAACATAGGAGTGGGAATAAGATATGTGGGACTAGTGGACTGATATCTTTTTTTCATAAGCTCTAAGATTCATGCGAATGTGGCTTGAAGATGAAACATTATAAGGTTGGAAATTTGTAAGATCATGTACATTGTGTAGTTATGTCATTATTTAATTTTTGGTTTCAATATATTTTTTTGGTTAATGGTGTCTTTATTGGGTGTTTGAGGGGACTTGGGGGTATTTAGGGGTTTATAACATGAAATAGGAGGAAACCAATCAACTTGTTCAAGGAAAATGTTTGGTGTATGGTTGGTGCATGATTAAGTAAGTTGTGTGAGGTGGGAGGCCAAATTGAGAAATTTTTTACAGTTCCATATCACACGGTTGGAACATGATGTGTAAACCATATTGGTATCCCCACATAAACATGTGTCCCAATATTCCATATATTGTGGATTGAACATATTTTGAGAATGGTTTTGAAAACCATGAGGTTAAACCTTTCTCCCATGTAAAAGTTGGAAAAAATTACAATGTTTTTACTTTTAGAATTTGAGTTCCCACTTATTTTTCTCCCCATTTCTACCATTTCAACCCTATTAAATATCCCTAGGGACCCAATATTACAATTTATGATTATCCTTCAATCCTAATCTATTTGGAGTTCCATTGGTTGAATATCAAAGCTCTGAGTGAGTTATTCCCTCTATTTCTTCTTTTTTTGGATTTGGGTTTGCATCCTTATGTTATGTCCATATAAAGCTCTAATTACCTATTTATTATGGTGATATCTAGGTGTAGGATTCAAATTATGGTTGAATTAGGATCTAAGGATCCAATTATTAGTGTTTTAATCAATGGATTCAAGGACTATGGTCTAAAAGTTAAATCCCCTGGTTTTTTATGTATTTGTGCATGGAAATTTGAGTTCTTGTTTTACCCTTTGTTGTGTTCTTAGATTATTTAATGAGATTTGATATAATATGGGTACAAATGAAAAACTAAACCCATAATGATCCCCATGGGATGCATGGTGTATTTCTTGAATAATTTAGGGCCACCCATGGGGTGAGCCGACTGTCCCAAACATGGGTAACAGAAATGATAACTGTGAAATAGAATTATGATTAAGTGGATCCTAAGATGAACATGTTTTTTTTGTGTGATCAATAATAATGTAAAATTTTTATTTTTTCCTATATGTGGATAATGTATAATTATTTTTTTTCTTGACATGAAAATGGTTAAATGAGATCAATAGTAATGTTCCAAAATATGTGTGATTTATACTTGAAATGCATAAGTGGGCTAATACATGGGAAATTCTAAAATGTGTTAAACAAATTAACATATAAAAGGGATTGGATATGTTGATTGGGTTAATGTTGGGTAATTAGTGAATATTATTTGTGAGTTAGGAATATGAAATGGAAATTGGGATAAATGTTTATGTAATGTAAATGGTAAATGAGTTAATGGGTCATGGAATAATGTTAATTCTCATGTTGGTTTTGTGATTTTTTTGGAATTGGTTATATTTTTTTATGGTATGGTATATGTGTGGTGAATGGAAAAATAATCATGTTTTCATGGCTTGGTAGAGTGGGGTATTTACATGAGTATCTATTTCCACAGGTTGAGTTAGATTGAGGCTCAAAATTCCACCCAAAAATGCACGAATTATAGAAGGGTACGATGTTCAATTCCACTAATGGTGGAATTTGATGAGACCACCTGAATTGAGGCTTCAAGGTTAGTGTTTTTATATTTAATTATGAAATTATACCCATTGAGATATGAAACTTGATTTATTTCCCCTATGCATTGATTTGATGGAAATACCAAACCCGTTTTTGAGGTTATAAAAGTGAACTAAGTAAAGAAGTTGGTATAAGAATTAAAATTAGGAATAATTATAAGAATGACTTATGTAAAAAAATTAAATATTAGAACCCAACTTTTATTTATTTAAATTTTATTTACATTTCATTTGAATTAAATATATACATTGGTTGGATATTTTGTAGATACCATTGGTGGTGGCCTGGTGAGTTATACTCACACCCTGCTTGGGTCGTTGTTGGGTACCCGAGTAAAAATCCTGCTTGCTGGCTAGGAAAGGGGAAAGGTCCCTATGATAGGTAGTTTATTTGGGAATGGTAAAAGCATGGATGAGGTTACAAAATTAGAGTTAGTACTATTTTTTGGATTCTACTATTTTTTCATATTTTTGGTTTTGTTCTCTTAAGCACTGTTTAGCATGACATACCATGTTTATTGTTGTTTGTGGTTTGTAATCCATTTTGGGAGTTGTTTTTATTAATGTTTATTGGTTATTGAACATTATTTCAATTATTTATATATTTTATATTTTGTGTATTACTATAGTAATGTGGTTATTTTATTTCCACATGACTCATTTAGACCCTTGCTGCTAGTCAGAAACCTCTGGCATACTGGGAGGCGCACTAGAGGTCATGTGGTGACCCAACATAGGGAACCAGTTAGTGTATTTTGGATCAGATATGTTACAGTTAAAGAAAAATATTTTATAATAATATAAATAAATATTATAAGAGGTATTTTAAGGTGTCACAATCCACCCCAGACTACTCTACACCTCATTCCATATCAATCCACAACAAGGCCTAAAGGGATTTCTTGATCTATATGGGATGAAAACCAATGCATCAGAATCATAGAAATAATATTAGGGATGATTTTACCATTAAATAAATCTATCAACAAAATGATATTAATCGGGAAACCAATATAACCTCTCCATATATTAGTGACTAATAGTATAATATAAATAATATTATAAAACAAAAAATCAATGGAAGAATAAAAATTAATCACATAAAAAATATGATGTATATTTGGATTGTATTCCATAAACTAAGAACATAACCAAGATGTTAATATTGTATATTAAAAATTCTATGGAACTAAAAAAGTGCCAATTAAGTGGGAATATGATGTAAAAATATATTGGTTGATACTATAAGAAAATCTAAAACCAAGTAAATCCAAAATAACTATTACCCATCTCTATGTGAAAAAAAGACTAACTCCCACCATGTCAACTCAACTGAACCTATAACACCATGATATTTAATTTTTTTTCAAAAAAAATAAATTTCATTGATAGCATCCAGGATACAAAACACCAAGTTTTAAGGAACTGTGATATATTATTTACATTGTTATTTAAACATTATCATTGCAACCTAGACATTATATTTAGAGGTGTTAATTGGAATAATATTTTTTTAAAAATCATGTATAATGGATAGACATAATTAAATTAAATTCCTATATAAGTGCATACATTTTTTAATTACATTATATTCTTTGAAAATACTTTTTTCACAAAAAAAATAGTTTCCTTGCCTTTTGTGAAAAAATTAAAAAAATTATTCTTTTAGAAAATATATAGGGAAAAAAATTAATTTGTAAAAAAATAATTTTAATACTATCTTCGGGTTATTTTTTGATAATATCCTAAAAAATTTAATTTCTCATTGAATAGAGAAATTTTTATTTTTTATAAAAAACTAAATTTTTATATAAAGAATATTCAAAGATAAATAATTCTTTATATTGTTTTAAAAGTAAAATTATATCAAAAATGTTTTTATTGATCCAATTTAAGTCATTTGAATAAAATTAATGTTTAATTTCAATGTTATGAAATTTTTTAACTATGGAAAGAAATATCATTGGAAAACTACTTTGTCCCATCTGAGGGTTTAACTTTAAATTAAAATTTACCACTTATAAGAATTAAATTTTATAAAATTTATTAAATATTTGTAATATTACTAATTTATATTATATAATTTTTTCATATTAATTTTTTCTTTAAAATAATAGTAAAAACAATAAATATTAATTATTGTGGTTATATTTAAAATGAGGTTTTTTGTGTTAAATATGTATGCATTAAAATTAAATTTCAAAACACAAAGGATAATTATTTAATAATATTGATTTTATATTTAGAGTAATTTGGATAAAATTATCTCATAAGGATAATTTAATTTTAGGCTTAAAGGATAAATTTCCTATGTAAATAAAAAACATGTTACTGTGGTGAAACCAAAATGGAAAAATTAAGAAAACATGGATGTTATGGAACTAAATTTTTAAATCTAGTTTTTTTAGGAGGTGTGAGTGGACTATATCATCCATTAAATATATTGTTTATAAAATTTAAAGTCACGTGTCTTGAGAGTTACTCTTCATTGTGGAATAGTTTTGGGTATTCAAAAAACTTCAAATCCTAATCAATTATAAAATATTTCCTAATCCCCTCACTTATTCACACATTATAATCCATTCAGCTCAACCAAAACCTACCCAAATGTCTCCCAAAATTCATTATCCTTATTCTAGATATTATGTTTTTTATGAAATCCCATCTCAAGGGTCCTTAATAAGTTATCCAAAGGATTTTGTTATAACATAAGAAAATTTTTTGCACTAAGATCTTTCTTTTTACTCCTATTACCTCATCCATTTATATCATAAAAATTAAAACATAATAAAAAATTATCTAAACTATAATGATTTGAAATTATGTTTATTTCATAAACAATATCCATACCCTCTTCCATAAAATGGAAATGAAACCGTTGATCATGTTTATAGTGGACATCTACCTTGTGAACATGTGTAATTCGTTTTCCATCACCACGTCTCGATGTAATATATAATAATTTATTTTACACATTAATTTTTTATTTATTATATTATTATACATCATTAATTTTAATTTCATATCTACCTTCTTAACTTCAAATTTTTTGGACAACGTTAGCATCGATCGTGAGTATGTGTGGACTAACTCCCCAAAGAAGCAATGTGATATGCTTTTCATTTTATTTGAGATGGATAGTAATATGTATTGATTAATTAAATATATATTAAATCAAGTAAATATAAATTAATCAATAAATTTAAAATATTATATAACTTTCTTTTTTCCATTTTTTAAGAAAAAGAAAATAGTGTTTATGCATACGTTTGGAATACAGTCTCCAAAAGGGTGTAATTGATTTTAAATATCTAACTTTGATGTATTAATATAAATACATATATAATGAATATATGTAATATATATACCATAGTAAAAATTATTTATATTATGGAATTGTGATCAATATAAAAGGATCAATGATACCAAACCAAAACATACATGAACAATGGATCAGTTATTAACCAATACAAGATTTTATAAAAGATAATTTTAAATAAAGAGGTAATAAAATTTCATAATTAAATCATATGTGGAATTTTATTTTAGATTATAGATATAAATGAGACTTATAATAAACCTACATTTTATCAAATGGATATTTTCTTTTAAATAAATAATTTAGAGACTCGATGTAAGGGATTTCTATCTCACTTTTATCTATGTGAGGCACATGCCATGTTACCAACATATTTATTTTTTGTGGTGAATATAATTCACATAAATATATTTTATAATTATTTATATGAATTTAATGGGGATTTAAATATCTATATATGGTTATTTATTTATTAGTACTTATGACTCAAAATTTAAAAATTTTGTAAAGGTTCTTATGATACAATCCCATTGTTTATTAAGATTGTTTATGATTACGATTCCGATGACAAAATATTATGACTGAACTCTCAAGAAAATGATAAAATTTATTATCCTATAGTTATTTCATAATAATATTTGTTTTAATTTCATTTTCTTCTCTCTTTTATGCAACATTCCAAAATAATGTTTTTATGAAAAAACATCTTTATTTATCTCTTCAGTTGAAATCTTTTTTTCCTCTATGTATGTGTTGTCTAAAAATCATTAAAAAATGTTTTTACCATTATCCAATGATTTTTAAATTATATTTTAAATATTTTTTTAATTTTTATAAAATTATTGAAAAGGAATATTTTTTTCAATTTCCAAACAATCCACATTTGACTTTTTAGCAAAAATGAGAATGGAATCACGTTTTTAACGTACACACCACAAATGGGATTTTAAACTATCATAAAAACTCAAATATTTTGATATTACTTTTAATTTATTCTAGTATATTTTCATTGAAAATTAATTCCTTATTATTTTGGGAATATTTATTTTTTAAATAGGTTATTTCAAAGTGAAAGGGGTAATTTCTACAACAAAATGTTCTGATTAATCTTTAAAAATCATTTCCCATATAAGATGACTTATTTTTTTGTCACATAATCTTTATTTATGATATAATCCAATGATACCATAATTAATATTTCTCCAAATGGTATATTTTTATTATAAAATTATTTTTATGAAACAAACTCCTTTTCAATGGGTAATGCTACGATGAAATGATTAAATATTTATAAAAATAATTTATATTCTATGGGTTATTATATGATAAATTATTGTGAAACCTAATTATTTTCATGGGTTATAATATGGTTAATATTTTTTATTTTTTGGTAGAAAAATTTATGGAATATATGATTGGTGGGACATATATCTCCCTCCAATGTAATGGTTTTATATAGATAAATCATGAGTTAATTATATTATGGATGAACCTGATTTCATGTTTATAATATTATGTGTGGACTTTCTTTCATTTTGATAATGTAATTTTTGGACTGGATTTCATGTCCATAATTTCTTTAACCTTATTTTATTACCATAAGTTTATTTTTGGACCTACTTTCTGGTCCATAAGTTTATGTGATGGCCTAATTTAATTTCCATAACATAATTAGTGAACATGTTCCCATTTATGCATTTTCCCAATTTCCAAAACCTATTTTTATGCCAAAATGTAAGTCTCAAGAAAATTTTATGTTCTCATGGATCATTATCTTGGATTTTTATATGAATTTTGACTTAAAAAATGACAATATTTATTGCATGAATCAATTTTATTATCTATAAAATGTAGTGTATTGTTATCAAATGTTATTAACATGTTCGCTAACCCATATTATAATGTTATATTGATATCCCCTTGTTTTCCCATACTAAGAATCTAAGATGAACCATTTATATGTTTCCTTTCTTCATGTTATGCTAAATGGTATTTTTTTATATGGCTATGAAGGGTGGTAGTTATGAATAAAATAAAGGGAGATGATTTAGATCACTTAGAAACTAGTTGTTTATGCTTCCATGTTTCCAGTGGAAATTTACCTATATGATTTTGGAGTGTATCATTATTTTATGTAATGAATATTCATATATAAATACATACTATCTATGTATGAAATTTTGTGTCACAAAATTATGTATCAAAAAAGGTATTGTTAACCATTGAAAACAAAGATGAGAAACTTTTAGTGACTTTCCTAGTGATATGTTAAATGATATGTCTAAGGATAAGTGAACATTATCAGAAAACATCCTGAAATTTTGGTGAAGGATAGAGTGTGTGGTTTCCATGAAATTATATCCCAATCTAGATACTATTTGTGAATGTGGATCTAAAAAAATTATACCTATGGGTAATAAGACTAAGAAGTTAACATTGGGATTTGTCTTGATTGTCACCTAGTTCATGAAAACTATCATTGCTTTAAAATTGGTTTGACACTACTGGGGGATATTTTTTATAAATTCACAAACTATTTAAAAAAATCATGATGGATTTAAATATATGATTATCATGAATGGTCTAGATTAAAATTAATGTTTCATATATTTAAATGAAGTATTCATGGTTTAGACGTCCTTTGAATGATTTTTCATGATTAAAAATGCTGATTAATGTTCTCAATAGTAATGAAAACCACCTTGGTTTTAGCAAGGGGTTGAAGATTGAACAATGAAGTTAGGGTTGTAACTAGTGTACACAAATATTGAAGTAACCTAAGTGATATTAGTCATCTGAATTCCTATATATCAATAAATTTCTCTAATAATGTTAATTCAAATTCCAAATTATTAGAGCTTGAAATAGATATGAAAAGACTTAATGTCCTAATGAAAACATATCATGTCAATGATTTTTCTTCAATTGATATTTATGGGAATGCACATCCTAAAAATTTCATTATTATCCTTATTCATGAAATTTATTTTATATTAGGCATGGATTGGATTTATCAATATAAATAAACAAAAAAAATACATTTAAGGGAAGTATCATTTGATATTCCAAACCAACCTATGATCGTTTATGAGTATTATGATATATATGAACATATGCTGAAAATCACTGCCATTTTATAGGTATTGATTCCTATAAAAAAGGTGATTTTATCCCAGATGGTGTGGTAGAATATCTATATTAATTATATAACTATTTTTTGGAGTTTTTTATGACTTTTTGTATAAGTTTTCTTGTTTTACTATGAATCGTGAAGTTGAGTTTTAAATAAAACACATACACTGAGATATTCCTATTTCAATTACTCTGAATAAAATGGCCTGGATTGATTTATAAGAATTGAAGAATAAACTCCTAGAGAATCTTGAAAAGAGATTCATTATGTCATGTGTATCACCATGGCATGTGACAGTTCATTATTTTATGAAGAATTATTGAATAATTCTACTATACATTGATTACCAGGAATTTGGATAAAATCAATATCAAGAACATGTATAAGGTCGCATGTATAGATGACTTATATTATAAACTTTAAAGAGATAAAAACTTCTTCAAGATTGATCTTCATTCAAGAGGATATCAATTTAGGGTTACAAAGGAGGATATTCCCAAGGTTAAATTCCATATGTGGTATAGATACTATTAATATATATTTATTCCATTTAGTATTTATAATTCCCCTATAATCTTTATGGATGTAATGAATATAGTCTTTAGACATTACCTTGATCATTTTGTGGTAGTCTTTATAGATGATATTATTAAATATTAAAAGAGGTAGGAAGAGAATTAATATCACTTCCAAAGTATAATACATACCTTAAGGACAGTGAAACTAATTGAAAAAATAATAATGTGTGAATTTTGGCTATAAATAGATACATATTTTGGTCATATGATCTCAAGATAGGGTATATCTATTGATTAATAAAAGATAGAGACTGTAGAAAATTTCCAAAAGCCAACCATGATGACTGAGATCTACAATTTTCTTGGTTTGGAGAGATATTATTGATGGTTTTTAAAGAATTATTTAGGAATATCAAATCCAATCACCATCTTAGCAAGGAAGGGAGCTGAGTTCCATTAGATAGTTGAATGTGAGGAAAATTTAAAGGAACAAACTAGAAGGTTAGTCAGCGAACTTGTTCATACATTATCTTATAATGGATAAGGTGTTGTAATATTTAAAGATGCATCAAAGTGGGTATTGGGGTGTGTTATCATGAACAATGACATTTTTATTTCTTATACCTCATGATAATTGAAGGTTCATGAGTAGAATTATCCAATGCATGATTTAGAGTTATCTATGGTAATTTGTACATTAATGATATGAATGAATTATCTTTATGGAGAAATATGGGATATATATACTTATCATAATATTCTAATATATATATTCATATAGAAATAATAGAACATTCACTAGAGAAGATGTTTGGAGATGATTATAGATTACAAAATCTAAATATTTTACTTATATTTACTCGAGACCCGCACTTTCATATCTTATACAAAAAAATTATTTATATTTTTCTAGATAAAATTAAATGAAAATTTATTGTTCATTATGCATATTGGGATCTTTGTTAGTCTAGAATTTAGAATAAAAGAACATGCTATTAAAATTATTAGTGTTTATATAGTTAAATGAAATTTATTTTTATCTTTTCTCTTGCTAACTCCTTAACAAAGCTAAAACTCCTTTGAAAATTATAAATGATCATGAATACATTTATTCAAAAAAATAATGAGTAAAATTTCCTAGTAAGGGTTTTTTTTTAACTACTAAAAACATGTTTGAAAAATAATTTTTCTAAATATCATTTTGAAACATTTTTCCATTATATCAAAATAAATATTTGATAAATACTTTTCAGAAACTATGATTTTCTATACTGTTCAAAATATAGATTTGTAAAAACCTTTTAAAAATATTTTAAAAACAAATTTAATTTTGAAAATAATATCAAAAAATAATAAGGTGTAAAAATAATTACTACCTAAAAATAGTATTATGAATGAACCTTTTCAAAATATAATAGTATTTGAAAAAACTTATATATTTCAAAACATTTTTTTGAATATAGTTTTAATTTTAAAAATACATTTATTTTTCCATTGAGTTTTAAAAACCATCCTTTTTAAAAAATTAATTTTTTTTGAAATGAAACAATAATGGAAACACTTTATGAAATCCATTTGGCCACATGGGGTGTCACTTCTATAAAAATTTCTCCTTGATTTTGTTGGTTCACTCCCCATTCCTCATTCTCACTATTGATAGCCAAGTGTTGGGTTTTTATAAAATCCTTTTTATGAGGGTTTATTTTCATATTTAATTCTAACTAAAATGTCATTTTGACATCCATATCAATTATTTTCTATAGAAAATAATTTTCATAGAAAATATAATATTGATAAATAAATTTTTATAAAACAATGTTTCCTCCTTCATTTCAAAAAATATGGTGAAATCCCTAATTTATAAAGCACATTTTTTAAATAGTTAATATAGAGGGAAATTTTATTTTATGAACATGCTTATATATATATCTGTTTGTGTGTGTTTATTTATGAAATTTCATGATTAGATATAATGTCTTTCCATAATCATGATCATGAATGACATTTATATTCATTTAATAAACAATCATGAAAAAAATGGTAGTTTGAAAAGATATAAATTAATTATATAAAATAATTATAGTTTTCATTATTATAACACACATAAAATAAAACATTGAAAATATAGATTCTTACTTAAAAAAATTAACCATAATTAGTATAAAAATTAATAATTATTCCTTTTACATAAATATTTTTTTTTGGAACCTCGTAATTTTAATAATAAAAAATAATGTTAATTATATTTCTAATGAGATAACTATTTTATGATAGAATATTACTTTAAAAGTAAATTTGAATGAAATTGATTGTGTATAAAAAATTTCTACCATTAGTTCAAATATTCCACTACGATAATTTTGCTACAACTGGTCAGGGGGGACTATTAGTTCATTTATCCAACTGGCAGTCTATTCTAATGCTAGATTCTTTCTACCACCAGACTCTGGTTACCACCAGACTCCTACTACCACCAGTCTCACAACTGTCAATAATTATAAGGCTACTATTATACCACTCTTCATGATACCATCAGTTTTTTCACCTCCAGTAATGCAGCTATTAGTTATGTCAACACCAAACATTCCACCATTAGATTAGATATACTATAACCAGAGTTTAGCAGCTATTAAAAAATCTACCACTAGGTGTGCTACCACCATAGTTCTAATACCATTAGTTTAATCATGCTACTATAATACTTTCTTCCACTTAATTGTGATACCACTGAATCATGCTACTATTTCTCTATGCCACCATTAGATAAGATCCACTGTAATATTTTCCATTTTTTATGTTATTTTCTTCATTATATTTCAATTATTCCAATGGGTAATACATGGGATTTATTATAGAGAGCCTCATATGGATAATTTAATCATTATTATTAAATAACTCCATGAATGAATTGAATAAATGGTCATATGTTTCATTTAGTATGAGTATTCATTATTTCCATATTTTTATTATTCAACTGATATTTGATTCTGTAGCTCTATATGTTTCAATGGACTCCATCAAATAGAAATACCTGATGTGATGAGAGATTCATGATGGGTTTTTAATGTGTACAAATTGAAATACATGAGTGTGACAAAGTTTAAAACATTCATAAAATCAAGAACATTTCATACACTGAGTCAAGTGATATGTGTAGACATAAACATGGACCTTATGACACTCTATTTTCTTGAAATTTTAGATATAATTGTTCTGGATCCTCTTCAAGAAAAAATTTAGGATCCTCGAGCTTCTGAGGAATTATAGAATGAGAATAAATATATCTTTTTATACCTCTTAATTGTACTTTTTTTTATTCTTTATGTTTCAAAATTATTTTGTACTGGAATTTTTACTTTTAGATATTGTCTCATGCATTTGAATTAGAGAATACACAATATTCTATTAAACCTTTTTATCTGAATATCCATAGAAACTTTAGAAGAGATCATGAGTAACATTTTTTTCTTCCAATGTATAACTATGGAAGAGGCTTTGATCATGGAATTCCTATGTGTTGTTGTTCGTATAATTGATCCAAGTTTTGGATCAGGTTATTGATATAATAATCTTCTTGGTAGTGGGTGATTTATAAGTGGATGGGATTAAGTTTCAACCTATGACTAAACCCCTTGTTTATTTTTCTATGTCATCATTTAGTTTTTTTAATTATATAAAAGATATAATTTTATTTGGTTTTTAAAATTATTAAAGAAAACTTATACATTTATAATTAGTATTAATGAGTTTTTATATAAATAATTTTATTCATTAAATTGATTTCAAAAGATAAATTAATTTCATTTATTATTTTAAATGATCCCTAATCCCACAATGAGAAATAATTTAAAATATAAAAATTATATTATAATACTTTTTTTATTAACTTTTCTATTTTATTTAAATTTTGGGATTTTTTTTAAAGTGTTTTTAACATATATTTTTATTAGGAACAAAATTAACCCACCTATTGAGTTATTAACTCTGTGTAGAATTTGGTATAAGAGTATATTCAAATATATTTTCAACTATTATTTAGTTTTCATTCAATGATAATAAATTTATGTTATTTATAAATTTAGTTCTTTATGGATAATAGATAAGTGGAATCTTCTACCAATAGTCCTTTTTATTTGAATGGTAAAAAATTTTCTTAGTGGAGAATTAAACTAAAAATATATCTTGAGATCATGTGATTTGATGTTTGGGCTGTCATTGAAGACAAATATGAATTACCTAAAACATGTATATTTATTTGGAGTCATCATACAAAATCAGATTATAATAATATCTATAAATACATGAATTATTTTTATTGTTATTTGGATGATGAGGAATTTAATAAAATTTCTTCATGTTCAACTATATTAAAACTTTGGATTCTCTAGCCTTTTCACATGAGGGAAATTATAATGATAAAGATATGTACTAAAACACTTATACTATTAAATATGATTCATTTAATAATTAAATTTATGAACATATTTTTTATATTTATCTCAGGTTCATTGATATATTCAATATAATTCATTCTTTAGAAAAAACAGTCTCTGATAAAGATTAGGTGATGCAACTGTTGATGTGTCTACATGAGAGATGAAGGGGAACCTCTGATTATTAATATGATCATCTAATTTAAGAAAAAAATATTAAATAGTTGATCATAATATTGATGATGTGTGGGGAAGAACTCAATGCAAACATATAAGAAAAGTATGAACTAAAAAAGAAAATCGGTAGAATTAAAAGACATTTTTTCTATTAAAAAAGTGAAAATCAAAGATGACAGTTCAATTCATAAATATTCGCCTACTAAGAATGATGGAGAAATGGGCCATTTTGAAAAATTAATAAAAAAAAATTTAAAAGAAAACGGTTCTTTATGAATCCCATTTATAAAAAAAAATATTAAAATCAAGGAAACTAGATAATGAAGTTGAATAAAGATGAGTTTATGAATGAGATAGTTTTTTATGAGTGAAAGGGAAAGGTCAAGTCAAATAAAACTTTACCAAGATAAGATTTGATAATAATTATAGAGAAAATGATAATAGATAAAAGAAATAAACTCTGAGTTCTTATAAAAACATGTCATTTTATTTATACACAACTCAATAGGATAAGTATGAAAGAGATAAAATGTTTTTTATGAAGAACTCATTGGAGGTACTTAATTAATTTAACGATAATATTGTTCATATTTTTTATTATTCTAGATATGAAATTGATGATGAAAGCAGCTCTAATGAGGTAATTTTCAAATATTTAATTATTTTTTCAGATAATTTTAATGATATTATCAATAAATATAAAATTTTGAATAAGAAACATTCCTTGATTACTAAATTAAAAAATGATCTTATTATTGAGAACAATAAAAATTAAAAACTATTGAAATAGAAAAATTGGTTGAATTTTTTCAACAAAAAACAAATGAAATATCAGGAATGGTTTACAAATGATTAAAATACTCTTACTCAAATTATAGGAAAGAAAAATCCTCTCAAATAAGTTACTGGAATTAGGAACCAATCTTGAGAAATGAGGGTTGCTAAATATAAATTCATTCCTTATTCCAGTTATAAAAAATATTTTACTAATTTTCATTCATCCTAACCCAAAAAATATTTAATTTCTAAAAGTTTAAAATATTATTCTAAGAATACTGTTAAAAATTGTGGGTTCTTAATTCTTTGATTACTGACATTTATTAATCGAATAAAATTTGGGAACCAATATCATTTTTGGTTTAAATTGTTTTTTAGGAAACCACATTTAAAAGATCCAGTAATAACTTATAAAATCTAGAAAATGGGTGTTTTAGACAAATGAAGGGATTTTATTAAATTTTTAAAAACCTGATCAAGTTGGATGGTGAAAATGTCACTTTTTTTATAATTCCAATGTAAAGTTTTTTGGACATGGTCATATTGATAATTATAACACTATTTTAATTTTTATGGTTTATTTTTAGATGGATTAAATTATAATATTCAACAAATATTATAGTTATGTGATGATGGTTTTTATGTTTTTTTTGAAAATAATTTATTATTTTAAAATGCATTAGTTTTTACTATATACAGAAATTATAATGTTTATGATATTAATTTCAGTTTACTATTTTCCCAATATATTTATTCCCTAAGGTCTTTTCACATAAAATATTATCTTTTACATAGGATACTAGTTCATTATAATATTCATTCACATATAAATCACACAAGGTAAGGTTTACTCAATGATCTACCTAACCTATAATTCCAAAATAAAAAAGTCTATAACCCATGTTAAAAAGGGAAACAACAAAAACTCTCTGTCAAATCAAAGAAATAATTTTATACTTATAAACCCCTAGAGTTGGTTCACATAGACTTGTTTGGAACTTATAGTTTTTATTTATTTAATACTAAGCATTATTATTATGTTCTTATAGATGATTTTTCTATGAATACATTTTTATTCTTTCTATAACATACAATTTAATCATTTTCATATTTTACCATGTATGAAAAAACTTGTAGTAAATCATAGTGGGATTGTAATTATGACTTTAAGAAGTGTTCATGTTCATGAGTTTGAAAATCAATTATTTGAATATTTTTACTCACAAATTATCTATAATAACATAATTTATACTCCTAGGAACCCATAGTAGAATGGTGTGGTGGAAATAAGAAATTGGGATCTTTAAGAAATTACTTGGACTATGCGAAATGAGTATGAATTTCTTATTTTTGTTTGGGTAGAAGCTATGAATACATATTGTTATATAAAAATAGTGTTGTAATTATACCACTATTAAAAAAATCAATAAAAATATGAAATGGTAGAAATAAAAATGTTAATTACATTAGTTTTTTATGCAAAGTCTTTTCTCTTTAATGCTAAGGATAATCTTTACAAATTTTTATCCATTAGTGATGTAGTAATTTTCCATTATTATTCAACTTATAGTAAATCATTTACAGTGTTTAATAAGAGAAAAATGGATGTTGAGTTATATTTTTATGTAAAACAAGATAAAATATATCCACATGAGCCTATGAACCTTCTAGAAACCCTTAAGGATGATCTTCTAAATTTTATCATTAAAGAAAAACCATCACAGAATTGTGTAAAGAAAGAAGAAAGATAATCCAGTTATGAGGAACAACCCAAACCTAAACCTATGTAGCATAATGAGATATACATACCTTATTTTACTAAAACTTTAATGAATCATTGATACTATCCTATTGAGGTAATATTTTGAGAGCTATATAGAGGAACACAAACTAGAGCTTCACCTTGAAATTTAGTTTAACATTGAGCATTCATGTCACAGAATAATCCTAATAACACAAATGATGTAATTAATGATTAATTCTATGTGATGTAATTGAAATATTAACATAATAAATTTTAAAGAAAAGGGTTTGGGAATTATTACTTAGCCCTAAAGAAACACAAATTATTGGAACTAAGTGGTTGTTTAGAAAAAAAGTTGAGGATTCGTATACTATAGTCGGAAATAAAGCTATATTAGTTACAGAAATACATATTCAAGAAGTGGGTATTGTTTATGAGGAAATATTTTTACATGTATCTAGACTTTAAGCCACTAAAATACAATAATCATATATATCACATTTGTATTTCAAACTATTTTGAATGGATTTTAAAAATTCATTCTTAAATAGTTATATAGTTAAGGAAGTATTTGAGGAAAAACCACAGGATTTCAAAGCACTCATTTTCCAAAACATATTTTTAAATTAAAAAATAAATTATATGGTTTAAAATAATCTCTTAGATATTTTTATGATAGGAACAAATCTATTCTGATTTCCAATGGTTTTTCAAAAGGTGTAGTTGATCATACTCATTTTATAAAAAAAAATTAAAATATTTTTTCGAAGATCAAATTTATGTTTATTATATTAATATAGAACTTAAAAAAAATCTATATTGAATTTTTAAAAAATTATTCAAAATGAATTTCAAATGAATTTAATTAGATAACAGAAATTCTTTCTTGATTTTCAAATTTTTCCAAATACTGATGGAATTATTTTAAATAAAATTAATTAAAATAAATACCATATAGAAATTTTTCATATAATAATAAAATTAGGGATTCTCCCATGAGTTACACCTATATTTTGGATCTTCATGAAACTTGAATTACAATGGATCAAACCAAATACAAAAGTAAAATCAGAGTATTTCTTTACAATACTACTAGCTGACTAGATATTATGTTTAATGTGTATATGTGTGCTCATTTTAAAGAAAATCCTAAATAATATGATTTACTTAGTGTTAAATTAATTTTTAGAAATTTCAACTATACAAAAAAATTAGGACTATTATATCATAGAGGAAAATAATTTGACTTTGGGATTTATTCAGATGCATATTTTCATATAGGTATGTTAGAAAGAAAAATAACCTTTGTAATATGTCATATTATTGGAATGAATCTTGTATAATGGTGTAGTAAAATGAAAAATGGTGTTGCATTGTTTACTATTATGGATTAATACATAACATCATGAAGTTTTTATAAAATAAAAATTTTGAAGAAACCCACATTCATATACTATATATTTTAATTTGGAAATGTCCCTATAAATTTTGACAACACTCACTAAATATTTATACAATTCATGTGACTCATTCTGGGAAAAAATATCGATGTAAGACATCACATTTAGAGATATCATTTCTAAAAAGGGTGATATAAATCTTAAATTCACTAAAATTGAACATCATCCTGCTAATATTTTTTCAATGCCCTTAAATTTTAATATATTAAGAAACATTAAACATGAATTAGGTATGATAAATTTTGGGTAATTATCCACCATTGTAAAAACAATCGTAGGAAATGCACTTTTGGAAAATCCAACATTGTAAAATCCACCACTAGTGATCAACCATTGATCTGATTCAAAATTGTGATGATACACTATTGAGCTGGTCCACCATTGGAATGATCCAAATTCAGAATGAGCTATGGTTGGGTAATCTATTAGTCTCTATTTCTATTTTTATACCAATTATAATTTTCCATCATAAATTTTTTATTTTATTTATCTATTTATTTATTATTATATTTTTAATTTCAAATCCCAAAATGGTAAAATTTGTAATTCAATCTGATTTTAGGTCTCTCTCTATCTATTTATCTATATATCTATCTCTCACCTACTCCTAAAATCATTTTAACTTACCTTACTCTCCTAAAAATCAAAATTCTTCATGATCTTCCATAAATATTTGATTCAGTTAAATGGTGAGAGGTTAGCACTATTAATTATTGTCTCACAAAGGATCACGACCATATATGATATGTCATGATTAACTGAATTGTGCTCGATTCAACAAAAAAAATCCTATCATATGAACTGTATAGTTATTATAGAGAAATATGTTGACTTATAATGGTTTTTGTCAAGAAATTCAGTGATACTAAAAATTAATTAGTATCAGGGTTGGTTTTATTGGTTAATAAGAAATGGTAGTTATTTTTCTTATAGAATAGTTCATTATTTCTAAAAATGCACAAATTATAGATTTAACTAAAATAATGATTTAATTTAGATTATCATTGATATTAAATATAATATATTTACTTTAACAAATGGGATATGCGTATCAATGTACCTCACCAAGGAATTTTTTATGTCTATAAAGATTCAATACAAGGTTATATTGAGTTTTTTTGTATTAATATGTGTTAATTGGTCTTAATAATGATGGTTTAGTGAGGTGACTTATTTCTATAGATATAAATTGTGAATATTGGCATCTACACAAGTTCAATCAATTTATGTTATGTCCCTGGAATGGGGATTTTATACAATGTGAGACAAGGAGGTCTATATTTTGTTCCTTATGAAATAAGAGATAAATTTAATCTTTGAGGATATATTATAGTTCGCATGATGGTGATGTGAAAATCCTATTCTAGATAAAAATCATTATTTTACCCTATAATTATTTCAACTATGTTAGAATCCATGAGAATTTTTGTCGAAGAAGATGAAGCATAGGAAAGTTGTAGTGGTTTTTTTAATATTTTTTTTAAGATAATGAATGTGAATTAGAATCCAGGGATGAAAATATTATTTAAGGATAATGAAAAAAAATCATGAATATTTTAATCCTTTGGACTATTTGACCAGATCCAAGAATGTTGTTGACCTTGGTCTAGAGATAGATGATATTTTCAATTACTCTTCATATGAGGAAGTATAAGATAATAAAGAAGAAGATAAAAAGGAAGAGGTTGATAGTTATTTTGAATAAGTAAGTGATCTAAACATTTCTAAAAGTAATTTTTTAAATTACAGATCTATAAGTGAATCTGTTTCTCTCCCTACTAGAGAGAGTCTCTTGAGTGAAGGATAAGATGAAGGGACTATAGTATCTGGAGATGAAGAAATTTATAGTTCTTTATAAACCTCTAATGATGCAGTGGAATTGTATTATAATAAGAATAGAGATAATTGTGGTGAAGGAAATGGTGAGAATGTTTATGATGATGCTGATAGTGATGATGATGATGATGATGATGATCAGAGGGATCAGTCACATCATACTTCTTCTATTTTTTCAAGTTTATCTAGTTCTGTGGAGAGAATAATTTGTATCCATCTAGATGATGATTCTACCTCTATTAGAGTTTCTCAAAGGTAATTTGTTAATAAGGTAATCACCATGTTATGCTTCCCAGAATTTAGTGTAAAGGGATGATCCTTCTATCTCAATTAGTGAAAGAGATACATCCAAGTATGAGACTTCAACTTGTTATAAGATTCTTAGAGTCTCTTATCCATTCTCAGATGATGGATAAGGTGGTAGTGATGATGATCATAGTATTACACAAGATAAATTTGGACATGTTTCCTTAGTTGAAGTTATAATAGACCCAAATGGATATTTGGTTGAGTTGATTGATGATACTAGTCAGAAACAGTATTTTCCTTCCAAAAATATATCTACTAGATCATAACATATAGAGGTTATTGTGCATAGTCCTGAGAGGGTCCCTTCTCTTATTCTTTCTACTGCTTTTGGACCCTTATATTGTGTGAAAATAATATATTTTAATGTCTTTAAAGATATAATGATTTCCAAATTCAGTGGTATTCTGATATCTCAGGAACCTACAGTTACATAGCTTAGTGAAGTTGATACCAGTAATCTCTTTGAGAAACTCATTTTCCATATTCAACCCATTATGTTTTTAATGATTTTGGAATTTGAAATTGATAATATAATGTTTTCCTATGAAAAGGAAGTTATGAGTTCCCTTTTGTAAGAGATGAGAAACTATTTTTCTACTATCCATGTTACTATTTTGGAGAGGTTGGATATATTACAAAATATTGTTTCTTCTATATATTTTGATCCACTTCCTTCTTCCTCAGTTAATGATATGATTATCAGAGATATAGTCTAATATGAGTTTCATGTCATTATTGGAGACATTGATACATCTCATCATGAGGAACTTTACTAAATTAGACAGCATAGTGAGCATATCTATAAATTGGTATGGTATTGTTTGAATGAATCCCTAAGTGATATAGAATCCATTACTAAGGAGAATCACCGTCTCATAGGAGATCTTTGAGGTTTCATCCTTTCTCCAACCTAGAGTTTCTTCCTCCGTTTCCGAGAGCTTCTTTAAACCCTAAGGTCCCAGATCTGGTCGATGGGGATCCGAACCTTTTAATTTCTTTATCCGAGTTCTCAGAATCTTCCAGCTTGTTGAATCTCACCCTTGTGGCTTGTTTCAAGCACAAGAGACCTTTAGTTGATGATTTCGATCGCTTCGTCTTCAGTTCTTGGGATCTCTAGGAGTGAGAGGTGGTCATATTTCTCAATAAAAATTATATTATAATTATCTTCGAGACGAAGGTAGACCTCATTCAAGCGTGGTCGAGGGCTCCTTGCTTCTTCAAGGGTTTTCCATTTATTCTACTGCGATGGTCCTTCGACCTTCATATGAACTGCAATTATCCTTCCATCATAGTTTGAGTAAGATTCCCTAAACTCCCCTTGCCTTTTCAAAACCCCTAAATTATTCGGATGCTGGGTAACATGGTTGGGAGATTTCTTTGTGATGATTGTCGAACCGATGCGGTTTTCCATCCAGTGAACCCCCAGGTTTGTGTCGAAATTGATGCATCCCGCATGCCTTTTGACTTTGTGTGGATAACAATTAAAGAAGAGTATTGTTTCAAGAAACAAGTTATGTATGAATATTGGATTGAGTTCTGTGGTTTTTGTAGGAGACAGGGTCATTCGGCGGAGGTATGTCATAGGATACTGTCCTCACAGTTGAGGGGTACCCTTCACGATGAACTGCCCGCCCCTGTGAACACTTCGAATGGATCTGGTTTGGAAACAAGCTTGGAGTTGAGCCAGGACCAGAGGTTGATAGGAACTGCCGACATAGGGAAGTGTTCTGCGGTGGCTAGTCCGACTTTGGTAGGTAAAAATGTTGGGCCTCGTAAATTTTCCATTGAAAGCATAAGTGATTCTAGACATTTGGATGGTAAGATGCATAATAAGAATACAGAGGCTGTTGAGAGGCCTCGCAGGTTCAGGCAGGACGCTGGAGCTTCTACCAGCTCACTAGGTAGTGTGAGTGCTGGAAAGGTTGGGGATGGTAAGAGATTGAATTCAGTAGAGGTAGTTGCTCAGGTGGGTGTTAAGGATTCTAGAGGGTTGGATCCTTTGGCGGCTCCCTTTCTTTCTCTGAGTAACATGTTTGATGGGCTTGAGGATGGTATATTGGATGTGGAGCTGGAGGAGGATGGGCTTGGAGGAAGGGATGATAGTGAGGAGGTCCTCGACAGGCAGTCGGTTGAAGGCTTGGATAATGTTATTGCTATGGTTGGAGAAGAGGATGCGGAGGACCAACAGGCTGTTGTTATACAACCCGTTACAATGGTTTTGTCTATGGACGAGAGCCGCAATGTGACCAAGAGTTCCAATTTGATGGTGGAGGACCTTCAGGATGGTGGTGGCGTGAAGGAGGTTCAGGGCGTTGCTACGAGGAGGCTGAATTCAAAATGTGAACTTCCACCATTAATGGAGAATAAAACTCCAGATCAGTGGAGGGGAAACACTGCAGGGAGGTCTTTTTTTTCTTAGAGGAGAAAACTGGTAAAGGAAGGGAGATTTCTGGGGGAGGGAAAGAAAATTTGAGTGGTCCGGTTGGTCACTCCTTTAGTGATGTTGTTCAAAGTGGGAATCCAAAATGGGTTGTTGTGGAGGGGCCTCTTTCTGCTACTCCAAGAAGACAACCAAGGAGAGATTATTTATATCTCCCTTGGCCGATGTAGACTAGATCTACATCTAAGTGGAATAGTGAGGTGATAGTGGCTTTTAAGAAGGGTATCGTGGTCACAAGGAAATCACCGGAGCAACTAATTCTTGACCAGCTTATGAGTCGGGCTCAGAGTGAAAGCTACTGGAGGTCGCCAGAATTGGAATCGGAGATGACTACTGGGGAAGAAGAATCATGCATGGGATGTGGAGAGGAGTTCGGTTATTATGACATGTAAGTCTGTGTTGGTTGTACTCTGATTTTTTGGACTTTTTGTTTTGAGTTTGAGTTTGTACTTGGGCTCCGGAAACCCGTAAACCGGCTCTTGAAAATCAAAAAATGATTAGCAGTACTATGGACATCAAGGCATAGGTAAACCATATTAAAGTTCTAGATCCTATTTTAAATTTATTTATGGAAGATAATAATTACTTATTCAATTATATAAATAGAGGCTGAATTGTCATCATGGATTCTATGAACCTCATAAAGAAACTTATGTATGTATCTGGTATAGATGTTGTATCACTTGAGGCAATTCTTATGTAATCCTTCACAACTACACCTTCAATAGATCCTCTACTGTCTCATTTTTATCCCTATACAATGTCTCCAGCTAAATCATCTATACATCTTAGAATATTTTTTATCTAATAATTTCATCAGACATCCTCTTCACTATCATATTATACCTCAGTGCCTCCAACCTTTGGATAATGAATGGGACTTGTTGATCCCACCTCCATTAGAGCTGATAGTATCTCTAAGTATGGGTGTTTATTGATAGGTATTTTGGTCTCCCCTTGTTTTCCTTTATGAGATGTAAATATATGGGATGTATATTTTATTGAGGACTCTATGTTCCTCTTTATTTCATTGACTTATTAATTATTTTTTATCTTTTTGATAATCCCAAATGGGTTATAAATTATTTGGATAGAATTTACCATTTAGGTTTTAAAGATTATGTTTTCAAACATTTTGTTTTCATATTTATGATCATGATTTTTATTATTAGTTAAGTCCTTGTATTTAAAAAATATTTCACATTAGATTATTTAATAGTTATGAAGATATCATTACATACGATTCAATATTTTATGTCTATGTTTTTTTGTACATGGTTTATAAAATCTCATTATTTGTGCTCATTAAAAAGGGAGATATTATTGGAATATTTTTACTTTAATGTTCACAAAACATGTTTATTATGTTTCTAATGAGATTACTATTTTCTAATAGTATATTATTTTATAATGAAAATTGGACTAAAATTAGCTATGTATAGAAAAGTGTTACCATTAGATCAAATATTCCACTAAACAAATTCTTCTACTGCCATATGTGTGCCACTATTACTTCAATTATCCAACCATCAGTCTGTTCCATCGCTAGGGTCTTGCTACCACCAAACTCCTACTACTGCCAGACTCTTGTTATTTCTAGTCATTCTACTTCCAGGTATGCTACCACTAAGTTTCCCACTTCTAGTAATCCTACCATCATTTATGCCACTTCCAAGAATGTTACCATTAGTTATGATACTCCCTATCATGCCATTGATTGTTGTAATGTGAAACTGCTAGAGTTCTGCTACTGCTAGACATATTATGCCTAGTTGTTCTATCGCTAGTGTGGTGATACCATTAGTTCAATCTTTCTACCTTCAAACATGATATGAATGAAATTTTATACTGTTGTATCTTTCTACCACTTCCATATACTATCATAAGAGTTGATTCACCATCAGTCATTCTAACATTTTGGTTATTTCGTTAATTTGAATTTAATGCTTTCAAAGACTAGTTTATGGGAGTTAATGAATTCATCCTCATGTGTATGATTTAATTTTTGTAACTAAACCACTACATGGATTCATTTAAGACTTATTCTGAGGATTACTTTTTTATAAGTATCCAAGATATCTATATTATTATTCCTTAATTAATATTTGATCCTAAAGAGCTATATATTTTATAATTCTACCTTAGGAATAATGTACTCAATGTATTAATAGATCCTTTCTTGTTTTTTATGCTTCCATACAGAAATAAATGAGATTTTGTTTTTTGAAACATAAATAACATCAATAAACGATCATAAATTGAGTCAAGAGATCTTTATAGATAGAAAATAAAAATATACAATAAACTTTATTCTTACAATATCAAATAGACTTGTTCAATCTCCACTCCAACACAAATTTAAGGACCCTGAAAAATATGAAGCATTAAATAGATATTAACACTACATATTTTTATCTCTTTAAATTTTTATTTGTATTTTATGTTTTACATTTGAGTAGTATGTTCTACTACCTTGTTTATTTACAAACATAGACTCTTTTGTTTGAACTGGATAATACACAATATTCTATCAAACCATTTTTATTTGTATACCCATGGAAACTATGGAAGCGGTCAGGTGTGGCTGATGTTTTGTTATTCCCATGTATAATTTTGGAAGAATATTTTAACCTTTACAGCTTGTGTGTTGTTGTTTATATACCTAATCTAGGTTGTTGATCAAATTATTGATATAATTATCTACTTTATAGTGGGTTATTTCTATGTGGATGGGATTAATTCTCATCTTGATATTGAACCTTTGGTTTATTCTGTTATGCTATCGTTCTATTTTTTTTCTTTATTTCAAATATAAAATTGCATTTGGTTTGTAAATTAGTAAAAAAGCATATTATTTTATAGTTAGTATGAACTAGTGTTTATATAAATAATTTGATTCATTAAAAAAATTTCAAAATATATTGTAATTTAATATATTATTTTAACTAATCCTTATATCTTCTTTGAGAAATCTTTTGAATGAAAAAACATATATTATAACACTATTTTGATTAATTGGGTTATTTTATTTAAATTTGGGAATTTTTTCTAATTATTTTTTAAAAATAAATTTTTATTTGATTCTAAATTCACCCCCACTTTTGTTACTCACTCCAACCAACATTTTTGAAAATCGTAATTTTGGGCATCAAACACCATTGCATAAAGAGGGGTTTTTTATAAAATATCGTCTTTTTGTCCATAAAAACAATATCAAAATATAATATTATGAAATTGAAATATACTATTGAATAAAATAATTATTTTTAAACTATAATAATAATTTTCAATACATAAAATATATGTTTTGAAAATATTATAACTTTTTTACATAAAATATAATGCGATTTTCTTGAAAATGGATGTCTTGATGATGAATTGATCTTATAAAAATATAAATTCTCATGATTAGAAAATTAATTATTTTATAATTTTTAATTTAATATATATATCCCCTTGCATAATTATAAAATTAATAAATGTGTAATTATTGAAATAATATATGTAAGTGATCTGGGGATAGGTTTTATTTTAGTGAGTTAAGAGGTGATGAGTTCATATGTAAGTGATTTATTTATATATAAAGGGGTTTGGATAACCATATGATCATAGCTTCAAAATTCAATGGATTTTGTAATTTTGAACGTGTAAAGACCTTGACACCAGTAGCCTAGTGTTGTTTCCTTACATTAATACATCCACATAGATACATGACTCTAATCCCCAATGACTGATCACTTTATTAGTTTTGTAAGCTAGATTACATCTAAGAAGTTTACATTACAACTTTAAAGGAGAAACAAAAAAACAACTCCATTAGAAACATACATAAACTCCTAGATTATCCCTTTATGTAATTCATAATAAACATCTTCACATCCTGGGGGAAAATAAAACATAAGATATTGGTGAGCTCAAATGCTCAGTAAGGGTAAACAATACCAAAGAAGCTATCATAAATAAACATAAATCATAAGGAATGGTGAATTACTAAAACAAATTTCAATAAAACATAATCTTCAGAATAATGTGGTAGGAATAAAATATAAATAAATAATAAATATAATTAATAACATGAAAATTAACCATATATATTCTTCTATTTGAATAATCACATGATTTATTAATTAATAATTTCATAATGAGGTATTTTTTAATGAGGTACATCGTAAACAAAACACCAAGGCTTCATCCAAGAAATCAGAAAATAAATTGTTAAGGCCTCAGCTAAATCCATTTCGATTTTGTCTCATGATACATATCGATGTATCAAGGGGATATAGTGGGCCCCACCCATCACTTACTAAGTCCTATGAATTCCACATATGTCAAATAAATATATATAATTAAATCAATGTGTCATATAAAACTTTGATATATTTTAATCATAAACATAGACTAATGTACTCTAAAATATTGTTAGGAAATTATTGAGATAAATACCCTTTTTACCATTGGAAAGAATTTTTATTTTGGAAAATCATTCGTATTTGTAACAAAATTAGATTATAAAAATGTATATACCTGAAAATAAAAATGAGATAAAATGAAATTATATTTGAGAAAAAAATTATTTCTATTTAAAGTGAAAATATATAAAAAGATCATTTAGGAATATTTATAAATGAGTTGTTTTAGTGCGATTTAAAGGAAAATACTAAAGAGTAATTAAAAGAAAAATGGATTAATTATTGTATAAAACCAATAATGAACAAGGATAATTTTTCATGATAAATTAAATGATTTTATAAAATTAATAGTGAATTAAAAATAGATTATGTAACATACTTGAAAATGGGTATGAAATTGGGAAGTATCCTTTAATCTGGCTAGCTTATTAGGAGGAATTGATAAGGGAACCTTATAAAACTTGAATTTCCACATAAATGGAGGAATATTGGGGTTTGTGATTAACATATTCTGTCATGGAGACCCGACAGGAAGAGGACCAGCGCCCGCCGCGACAGAACCCTAACTCTCGATCTTATGCTGATGTTCTCAAAGGAAAAGCAATTGCAAATCACAGCTCGCAGGATGCAGCGACTTCAGATCTACAAATTCTTCCTAAATCCTTTCGACACCGAGGGCATTTGGCAATTGCTTTCTCAACTGACGAGGTAAATCTTCTTTCATCGGACCTCTGATTTCTTTTAGTTGGAAAATTTCCGCACCGAAGACCTTCCATGAAATATCTTAGAACTGCTTTAGAATCTATAGGTTTTGCGGGCTTTCAAATAGGTCTCCTGAATCCCACCCACATAGTGCTTCGTTTAAACTCTGAAGAGGATTACTATCGACTGTGGGTCAAACGTTCTTGGTCCTTTAGAGGATGTCTAATGAAAATATTAAAGTGGACACCGGATTTTAATCCCTACTCTGAACCTCCGATAGTCCCCATTTGGGTAGGATTTCCAGAACTTCCCTTGCACTTGTTCAAACAGGAAGCATTATTTCCTATTGCCAGACTCATTGGCAATCCTCTGAGGCTAGATGCAGCTACAAAAACTCTTTCAAGACCTTCAATTTCCAGGATATGCATTGAGATTGATGTTTCAAAATCACTGCCCTCGAACATTTGGATTCAGAGTGGTGACTTAGGATTCTTACAAGAGGTTGTTTATGAGAGAGTTCCAGACTATTGCATGAAGTGTTTTAGGCTGGGACATGATTCTCTCAGCTGTGGAAATTTTGAATTAGGCTCTCAAAAATTGAAATCAAAATGGATTGAAAAGGCTAATGACAATCACAAGGAAGCTGGCCCCTCTGACTCCTCTAATCAAGCAAATGTTAGTGTGGACCGGACCATACAAGTCCCTGGGAAGCAAATTTCGGATTTTACTAACATAGCCATTACTGATTTTGATAACACCACTAATCTTAAGGATAAATTGCAACATCATGAGACTTCTGAAATTATTAGAAAAGATCACAACAATTCAATCAGCTCATCTGAAGTTAAAAGAGATGAATCACTTGAGGATAGGGGCACTAATGAGGAGGTTTCAGATGTTTATGATGAATCAATGTTGGTTCGAAAAGGAAGAAAAATTATAGTTGATTCTGATGGTTTTATCACTCCTCATCCCAGAAAAACCCGAAAATATCGTGGTAATGTCAATAGTGAAAGGACTATTATCACAAGATCTCTAGCTGCCAAGGTTATTGAGGTTGAGGTTCCTCCGCAACCTGCACCTTCTGAACAATTGCCTGACCCCTCACAATCCTCTGAATATTCGGATTCAGATTCATCATCAAGTGAGGACAATAATGATCCTGCTCTAAAGGATGCCTATCAGTTTGAGGAGTCTTTGAAATTCCCAGAGGAGCTTGACTCCTGGATTGTCGCACATGATACAGCTTCCTTTAGAAGTTACCAAAATGGTGAATTGACTGCTGAGGCTTATCTTGATATTAGAAAAAGAATGTTTATCAAAATGGCTGAGGAATTTGAGAAAAATCCAAATTTCGATTTTAAGAACATAACATGGAAGTGACTCATTATTCTGGTTCCCTTCTGCTTCAGAGATTTCTTTTTGGATCTGGATCTGATCTGCTCAGTGGATAGCCAAATGGGCTTAGCCTTGCAGGAACTTCTATTGACCTCATGCTGTTTGGCTTTACCAATGATTTTGAGGTTTTCATTCTGGATGGTTATCTCTATTTATGAGCTTGATTACAAATCATGGAGGGATGTATATGGATTTATCCTTCACTGTTATGAAGCTTCTATTTGGCTATCTGGAAGAACTAGTTTACTGCTTTTCTTTTGACAGCTGGTTTAGTTCTGCATTCTGGTTTGGAAAGTGCACTGGATTTTCTGAACCTCCAGCTTGTTCTTGCCTGGACACTAGTTGATTTTGAAGATTTTCTCTATCTTCTTATAGTGTTGGAATTAAGTATTCTGATTTCCTGGTTTGATCAGTATGCCTTTTGTATATTTGACGGCTATGGCAAGGATACTATAGAAGCAAGATGACCTCTTTCTCTTTTTTCCCCTGCTCCGCATGGTTGCTTTTCATGCTGATTTCAGGTGAGGATGGCTCGGATGGATATATTCTCTTCAATATGATAGCTTGCGGATTATATGGATGGACTACATTTTCAAAGATCCAGATTTGAAAAAACTGAATGGTGTACTGTGCTGATCGAGTCTGTTTCTAGACAGACCTCTGGTTTCTACCAATTTTACATTTCTTACTGCTCTGAACTGGATTTCTGGCTTGTCGGTTTTTTTGCCTCTCTGCATACGGCTTCTGATTCTGATCAGGGACTTGAATGTTATTCAGTTATGAGGTTATGAAATCTGTGTTTCACAGTCTCTATAATGTTGGAAACATTTACTAGAAACTGTTTGAATGAAGACCAATGAGGTTTTTTGACTTTGTTACATCTGTTAATGGTTTCTGGTCGTTTCTGGTCGTTTCTGGCTTTGGATGGGTTGTATTGGCTCTTCTGTTTTTTATTTCTGCTAGTCTATCAGACTTTTTTTCAGTGTTTCTTGGTGGTATTTAGTGTGGAATACTTCTCCAGATAGTTCTACTCATCCTTGCATCTGTTTCCTTCTATCCAGTTTCCAGTTGGGCTTTTTTTGAACAGATTTGACTCTATTTTCTTTCACTGTTTTGCTGGATTGAGTTTTTATTGAAACAGAAGTGTCGATGGTGAAGTCTGGTGTTGAAGAGATCCTAAAGATTTCTGCTTCTATTCTTCATCGGTTCATGGTGTTGATGGCTTATAATGTGGAGTTTCTGGACATAGATGCAACTCAATTTTATGGTTGCTGTCTTTGATATGAGGCTACCAGATGCAGAGAGATTCTGTCATGTTTGGATCAATCACTGGAAGTTGAAGTTTAATATTTCAGCTAGATGGATTTGGAAGATCGTTATGCACTGCTATATGTTGGCGATCTAATGTGGACTAGTTACCTCTTTGACATTGGTATACTCAAAGCTTTATCTTGTAATCTTTTATTCCCTGCTGGTGTAAGTGCATTACACCTCGTGCTTGTATTGTAACCTTTTATTTTTTAATAAATTCCCTTGGGGGCATGGATTGGGAAACCAATTCATGTCATCACCTTCCTTAAAAAAAAGAGGAATATTGGTGTTAGGTAAATATATTTTGAACCTAAAAATAGAATTTATGATTATTAAATAAGAATAATTAAGAATGTAATTGGGTTAAAAAGAGGAAAAGTGTAACCTGATTGAAAAATGGAGGTTTGGAAAGAAACTCTTACCTTATGTCTGAAAGTGTTCTAGAATTTAACTTAATGTCCCGAATAATAAAATTTAATACATTATTTAATAAATTAAGAACATTTTATACATTTATTTTATTTAATTTAGATTTTTTAAGTTCATTTATGGTATTTTTGATGAGTTAAAAGATACAATTTTATCCTTCAGAAGCATTCATTTCTTTGGATTTCAAGATCAGTTTACTTGTATATGAGTATGAAAGTTTATTTAATATGGGAATAGATATCCATAATTGAAGTTATATTTTATTATTGAACATCTATATTATTAAATGGTTATATAAGTTGTTTGTATTTTTTCGGATGAATCATTAGATAGGACGTCAATGATAATCATTTAGATTATTTTGGTGGTTTTTTAATCATCACATACTAATTATATTTTATTAATTTAAATCATATATATATAATGAATACAAAAAATTAAATAGGATTTAATATATATATATTAATTTTTTATAACCGTAAAAATGGTTTTATTACCAACCATGAATGACTTAATGGAAAATGAAAATGCTTCATCCATGATGTCAGTAAATTGACACATCACAACTAATGTTTTCATTTATAGAATTAAAGAGAGTGTGAATAGAGTTTTAGGATGGATAATTCAGTAACATGATATAATTCCATTATATAAATGATACTATATTTATCATGCCACTTAGAATATTTTAGATGAGTATCTGATAATAAAGAAAAGAACCTAAACATAAATTAAAAGAAAAGGAAATAGGTTATTACCTCTGAATTATTATCCTTGAGAAACTCCTTAAGGGGGGTTGGTTTTGGTCTTTCTGTAGAGACTAAAGGAATATAAAAGTGGGAGAGGGTCTTGGGATTATTATTGGGTATAAATTGGACAAGTCTCAATTCCTTGAAGGTTTGAGTATAGGAGGTGGTGGGGTTGTTTTTATAGTTGAGGGGAGGGGTGTTTTCTCATTATTTTATTCATTAGTTTACTATTTTTTCTCAAGAATATGAATAGTTTGAGAATTATAACAAATATATGTGAATAATTAATTTGAGTTCTATATTATGGTTCTTACATTATCCATGATTCAGGGATGATTCTATTTAATTTATAATATATATATATAACGTAAATTATGGTATTTTTCTATTCACAAAAATTCAATATTTAAGAAATTCCCATTAATTCACTCAAAAAAAATTTTGATGTGTAGAATTCAAAAATGAACTCTGTTTTATGAAATAATTTTTTAGATATTATATATTTTAGTTTTAAATTTAATCATTCTTTATTTAAAATACTAATTCTAAAATTATAACTGTTTTTATAACACATTGAAATTTTAATTAATGTCTCATAAAATTATCTTATAACCATAAGGAAAAAAATATAATTTAATGAATCTATTTTATTAATACATATTTTCTTTAAAATCTTTATATTAGCTATAAAATTGTATATAAATATTTACAACTTATAAAAAATACCAATACTTAATTTATCATTTTTAAAATATTTATTTACTTATTCTGTGATAGAAATATACCATATTTTCATTTATAAGATACATAAATTGTATTTATACTTTAATAGGTGAGTTTATTTTTCTAATGGTCATATTTTTATTCCAAACGGCCAAATTATTATTCCAACGGTCACAGTACTATTTATCAAAAATGAAACTTATCAAAAAAATACCAACTATACAACCAATGTAAATTTGGATATTATTCTCTTAAAAAATGTTTATTTTTTTAAATATCATTTATAAATGTTTCAAGATTTATATTTAAGATATTTTCTCCATTAAAATTTGATAAAACTGCATTTAAAAAAATATAGCCTTTATGTGTAAAAATGGATTTATTTTTATATTATACCACTAGAAATATTTTGGATGAATGTAAAAATATTTTATAGAATATATAATATATATAAATTTCATTAATATATTTCACTAATAGTAATTAATTTAATTCATTAATATAAAATTTTATTGTGGGCATAAAAATAGTTATGATAAAAATACATTTTTTATATTCAATTGGTTTTCATTTATAATTAATTGGTTACTAGTAAATTAATTTTAGAAACATATCTAATCTACATTTTTATAATTTTATTAATCTCGTTCATTCCCTCCATTCCTAGAATCTAGGATATAACTATAATAATATTGTATCATTTGTTAAGATCGTAAGCTATCGAAGAAGTTAAATTAAAAAAAGGCATACGATAAAATCTCGGGGTGTTACATTATCCCCTCCTATAATAAATTATTTCCTCTCAATTTGTAATTGTACATGAAAAAATAGAGGTGGATACTTCAAAATTCTTTTACATAAACCCCAAATCGTTAAAAAATGTTTATAAAACTTTCTATTAAAATATGTAAATAGAAATGTGAATGCATCCACAAATATATGATTCCAAAATAAGAGAACATTCATGAAAGTTTGGATATGGAATAAAAATATAACTATCATGTTCTTATAGATAGTGATAGAGAAAATGGTCATTAGAAAGTATACCATAAATAATCATAAATTTTTTACTAGGAAAATGATCTTTCATTTTTTTAGAAGGAAAAGTAAAAGGATGGTGTTTTTTATTCCAAAATATTTTTCTTAAAGTTTTGGGATCCATTTAATATTCCGATAATAACTCAAAAAAATAAACATGCTTGATTAATTTTCATGTCATAATCATAATATCATCATTTTTTTTACTTTGATCTATTTTCACTTCATCCCTTACACCTAGAAATGAATGTTCAAGAAATATTTTTCACGACTAAAGCACTTTTAACAAATCATATAGTCTTTAAGTAATTCCATCACATTTTCAAAGTTTAATAATTATAAGATGATTAGCATATGTTATCAATTAATAATAATGTCCAATGTTTAACTTGATACATTCTACAAGTATCTAATCATTATACTCATATAAAACATGTCTGCCCAAATTCAATAACCTATAATATTGAAGGAAGGTCACTAAATTTCCAAAAAAACAACTTAACATAATATTACAAAAATAATTTAGCTCTTATTGTCCCATAATAAATATATTAACACCTTAATATCCTTTAAAACTTTATTAAAACAAGCATGCATCCAAGATTAAAATCTCATGTTGTCCTTAAATCCAAACATCAAATAATTCTAGCATAACATAAATAGTAAGAACCCTAACCACCTTCATAGTCACCAATACATTCCAACAAAAATTTATTTATTATTATCCAAACCCTAAAACATATACACATGGTTATATTTCCAAATTCATGTATTTTCAAAATGATCTTCCTACAATAAAACCACTTCTCTTGATTACTAGTATTATTAATCTCATGATTCTAGTATATTAAATAAGAAGTACCACAGTAAAATACTTATATATCTCATGAATTTTATAAATAGATAATTATTGATAAAAAATAAAATAACATAATCCTTGAATCCAAACACAGACATATTAATCATTAATCTTCATATGATGTAGTAGTGTAAGTTTGATAATGATCCCTTTGTTTATTCTGATCTATCTCTCTTGATGCTTGGGACATTGATTTTCATAGTGTCTCATCTCCTTGCAGTTGAAGCACTAAAAATTGGAAAATTATTTACCTTCTTTAAAATCATGATAATAGTGGAATTTTTCTATAAACATGAAGAAAACTACTTATCCTTTTAAGCATGTACCAAGGTGTTTCCTATTGGGCATGTATTGTTTCAACAATACTCTATATTTTATAATGATTTTGAGGCTCACAAATACCCTTGTTTTTTTAATAATGACTTTAAGTTAAGTGTATTTCAAGAAATTTATATTCTTTATATTCCTAATTTTGGAAATATTTTAATACTTATTATTTGGGTGGAATATTTGTCAAAGTGTTCAAAAAATATTTTTAGCATGTTTTGGAATTATTCTTCATATCGTATGTTGAAGAACGTAACGTAAGGAATAAAACCCTATGTTATTTTTATATCTAATGTCAGAGGATCGGCATGTATGGTTAATCAAACTTACGTTAATAGAAAATTATGGTAAAATAACCTTACATTTTTATGGAACATTATGTTTGACATATGAAAAAAGTATGGATGAAGAACCCCACATAAGTATGGAACCTTACATTTGAGAAGAAAATATATGGATCATCAACCTTACTTTTTAAATGAACCTTATGCTCTAAAAAAATTATGGATCATCAACCTTACGTTGTTTATCAACCTTATATTATGATGTTTTATTAGCTAATAAAAATAACCTTATGTTTTACTTCTTTAAGTGTTGGATATTTGAATTTGTGACTTTATCAAAAAATTTGTGCAATAGTATTTTACAAAACATCAGGATAATATAAATCTTGATTCAAAGTCATATTTTTGAAGCTTGTATTTGACTGATTTAAAGTCGATTTTATTTGATTCAAAGGATTGATTTAAGAGGAGGAATTATTGCCTATTATTAAGGGAATTTATGACTTCTCTATTTTCAAATTTAGATTATCGTGGTCTTTTAGGCGATCTTTGTGGATCTAGATTTATAAAACAGAAGCTCATATTTATTATATATATTTGGGCATATGATTTAAAGAAAAAAATATAGATTCATACACATCCATGTACACACATAAGAACACACAACTATCTAAGAAATTAATTTTTCTTGAGAAGATATTTTTCAGATCTTCTTTGACGAAAACATTTAGAATCTATTTTCTACAGAAGAAGAGAAATGTTCAAGATTTACTTATTCTACATTGAATATCTATTGTAAGTATACTGCTGATTTATTGTTGATCATATTTCAATATCTATTGCAACTGGGTTATTTTAGAACTATACCTTCTTGAATAAATTCATTTCTGAATACAACGATCTATCTGTTGTTAGTTGCGTGCTGCTGCAACTGTGAAGAAAAATCAAAAGAATTTTATGACAATACTCTTTTTCTTTAATGATTACTAGATTCTTGATTTAATATGTGTTTTTAAGATTATTGGTTTAATAATCATAAGGCTCTATTCTTTAAGTCTTACTTTGTAAAGGTGCCAACTGCCTATACTCAGTTGTGGATAGTCCTATGATAAGAGGATTGACTAGTGAAAATCACCAAGATCGTGGAGAAGAGCATTGGTGGAGTGGACTCAGGGATTTTTATTCCCCAAACCACTATATATCCTCATGTCCTATGCTCTATTTATTTCCAATTCTTAAATCATATATAATAGAGTTAAAATAAAGGATTGATTTAGTTCAAGATTCTCAATAAGTTTTTAAAGTCACAATTCACCCCCCCCCCCCTATTATGGTTATCTCATATATTTAGACCTAACAATTGGTATCAAAGGAAATCTTTTAAGAAAGATACAACAAGTTGAAAGCATTAAGGTCTATATAGAGAGATATTAATGGTTGATACTCGATAATTAATGTCAATGGTTCATGCTCCTTATTTCAATGGTGAAAAATAAGGATTCTAGAAATCAAGAATTATTTTATACTTAAAGAATCTTGGGTTCAAAGTCTACTAAAATATTATTTCTCCCTACAAGATTCCCAGAATATTAGAAACATGGGATGTTGCAGTAGAAGTTGAATACGACGTGAATTCTAAAGCAATGAATGCTATTATCTATGGTCTTAGACCAGATGAATTCAACTGAGTTTCGCAGAATCCAACTACCTATGATATGTGGTAGACTATAGCAGTTGCCTATGAAGTAACTGACAATATAAGACAGATAAGGTATGCAATATCAAAATTAAAATTAGATAATTTTAGAATGATTGATAGAGAAATCATTACCCAGAAAAATAAAAGGATAATAGAAATTGTCAACAACATAACAGCCTTAGAAGATCCTATCAAACAAGAATATCAATCCTTAAAAGTACTGAGAGTAATCCATACCAAATGGAATGGAATATCAGCTGACATTAGACAATCATCACCAGATAAATATTCAACAATGAGAGAATTTATTGGAACTATGATGATGTGCGAAGCAGAAATGCAAGAGGAAACTGATGATCATAAAGTATTAGTGAAAGGAGATAACACTAACTTAAAGGTAACTTCTCAGAAGAAAATCAGAAAGATGAAACAAGAAATCAAGAAAGAAGTAAATTTTGATTCATCTGATTCTGAAATAGAACTAGCATAGTTAGCTATAAAATTCAAAAAGTTTTATAAGAAAAATAAAGTATTCACAAATCCCTACAAGAAGGATGAGAAAAATTCAAGATAATTAAGATGCTATGAGTACAAGAAAATGGGTCATATAAGGCTTGATTATCCTTTGTTGAAAGCTAAAAGGAAAAAGAGATTTTTAAAAAATATTGAATATGAGAAGAAGTATAAAGTAGAAATGATAGCTACACGGAGTGTTTCTGAATACTCCAACATATCATCTAAATTTGACTCATAAAAGGAAGAGTCTAGCCTAAAAGAAAACATGTGCTTCATGGCTGAATTTGATCAGGAACAATCCTACTACTCCACTAATTCTAATTCTGATTCTAGCTGTTCAAATGAAAAACTTTCAACCTATTGAAAAATGTTAGAACAAAGAAATGATTATATATTAAATAATCATAAATCACTAAAGAATATTCACAATTAATTTTTATGATAAATAGACACTTTACTAAAATAGCACCAAGAGTTAATTGAGAAATTTAACTCATCAAACACAAATATTTCAGAACATGAAAATAAGATTAATACACTATAAGCTGAAGTAGAAACCTATAAGAGTGCTTATCTCTTACTTAAAAAGGAGAAAATACTTTAAATGAAATTCTTGGTAAAAATTTTATTAAAAGTGAAAGATATGGTATAGGCAGTAAAGATGAAAAACCTAAACTATATAAAAAATATTTTGTTTGTAATTAAAAAAGTGTAACTTATCATTACTGTGGAACAAAAGGACATATAACCAAAAACTATTATCTAAGAAATCCCAAAATAAGTGGAATTAAAAAAGGATTTTTTTTCAAACAGTTTATTTTATTCAAATGATTTGAGTTATGGAAAAACAAAGAAAATATGGGTTCTCAAATCTCTACTTGCTAACAATGCTAGACCCAAGAGAATATGGGTACCAAAACAAACTCTTTTTTAATCTATCTTTGTATGAAAAATATTATAGAAGAATAAAAGAAATATGGTGTATGGATAGTGGCTGCTCCAGGCACATGAGTGGAAAATCACCCAACATCACAACTTTAACACAAAAGGATATTGGATTAATCACCTTTAGTGACAATGAAAATGGAAAAATTATGGGTATTGGAACTATTGGAGATCCAGAAACAGTTTCAATCAACAAAGTAATTTATATACAAGGAATGAAACATAACCTGATAAGTATCTCTCAACTATGTGATAATGGATATTATTTTGATTTTTCTAACAATTAGTGTTCTTTATTTAAAGATAAACTTTTTAAATTTAGAGCACCAAGAAATGACAATGTTTATACTTTGGACCTAAATTCCTTGTGTAAATAGAAATTGAATTGTTTAAATACTAAGATAAATGAATCATGGATCTGGCATAGAAGACTTGGGTTTTAAATATTTATGATTTACATAAATTATCTAAGAAACAATTATTTTCTGATTTTCCTAGTCTTAATTTTGAAAGTGACAGATTCTGTGATGCATGTCAAATTGGAAAACAACATAAATATTTCTTTAAATCAATTAACAAAATTTCTACATCAAAAAAATTAGAACTTATCCATGTGGATTTGTTTGGACCATAAAGAGTATAAAGTTTGGATAGAAAATTATATATATATATATATATTAGTTGATGACTATTCTAGATTTACTTAGATATATTTTCTAATGTATAAAAATGGATCTTTTACTGTATTTGAAAACTTTTGAAAAAAAATTAAAAATGGAAAAGGTTTTAAAATAATTTCATTAAGAAGTGATCATAGTGGATAATTTGAGAATCATGAATTTAATTCTTTTTTCTCAAATATGTGTATTAAACACACTTTCTCTGCACTAAGAACACCTCAAAAAATGGAATTGTTGAAAGAAGAAAAAGAACTATTCAGAAAATGCTTAGGGATATGCTAAATGAATATAGTATTCCTAATTATTTATGGGTAGAAGTTGTATGCAAATCTTTCTACATAATATAGTTTTAATTGGACTAATTTTAAAAAAGACACCCTATGAAATTTAGAATAATAGAAAACCTAAAGTAAAGTACTTTAATTTTTTTTGATGCAAGGTATATATCTTATACACCAAGGATAATCTTGGTAAGTTTGATCCAAAATCTAAATAAGGAATATAATTAGGATATTCTGCTACTTCAAAATCCTATAGAGTTTTTAATAAAAAGTCAATAATTTTTGAAGAAACAGTTCATGTGAAATTTGATGAATATGAACCTTTTTTCAAAATTAAAGATCAACTTTATAAATCTGACTCTAATGATAACATGATAATTGAGAACTTGAAAGATGATTTGGAAAATGATATATAGAAAATTCATTCCAGTTCAGAAGAACATGACACTGATGAACCTAATAGTTTTCTACCTAGACAGTCTAGAACCCTAAAAATTATCCTTTAGAAATCGTTATAGGAGACCTAGACACAAGAATAAAAACTAGAAAAAATGTAGGAAATATAGTTGAGTTCTCTGTCTTTCTATCGTAATTAAAACCTAAGTCTATAGAATAATACTTAAATAATGAGAGTTGGATGATAACAATGAAAGAAGAACTCAATCAATTCAAAAGAAATGAAGTTTGGGAATTAGTTGAAAGGCCAAAAAACTATCATGTTATAGGAACTAAATGGGTCTTTATAAATAAACAATATGATCAATGAATTATAAATAGCAATAAAGTAAGACTAGTAGCTAAAGGATATAATCAGGAAGAAATTATAGATTATAATAAAACCTTTTCCCCTGTATCTAGACTAGAAGCCATTAGAATCCTTTTAGCCAATGCATCTTATATGAATTTAAAATTATTTAAGATGGATGTTAAGTCTTCCTTTTTAAATGGTTATTTAATATAAGAAGTATATATTGAACAACCTCCTAGTTTGGAAAATTCTCAAAAACCAGATTCTATTTTTAAATTAACTAAAGCATTTTATGTCCTTAAACAAACTCCTGGAGCTTGGTATGAAAGATTAAGTTCTTTTATTTTGAAAAATTATTTTTTTGTTGGTATAGCAGATCCAAAAGTTATCAAGAAATCTATAAATTATAATATTTTGTTAGTTCAAATTTATGTTGATGATGTAATTTTCAAGTCAACTAATAAAAATCGTTGTCAAGAGTTTTCAAATCTAATGTGAAAAGAATTTGAAATGAGTATGATGTGAGAACTAAATTTCTTTTTAGGAATTCAAATTTATCAAAAAGATTTTGGAAATGTTTTGAATCAAAGAAAATACAATATTTATTTACTAAAGAAGTTTGAACTTGAAAACAGTAAGACATATGCAACTCCTATCTGTACTAATATAAAATTTGATTTGGATGAAACTAGAAAAATAGTGTACAACAAGCTATATAGAGGTATGATTGGTAGTTTATTATATATTACTGGTAGCAGGATAGATATTATGTATTCATTATGACTTTATGCAATATTTAAATCATATAATAAATAATCTCATATTACTTCTATCAAAATAATTTTTCGATATTTAAAAGGAACTATTTTTTCAATATCTTATTTATCCAAAAACTTCTGATTTTAATTTATTTTCATATTCAGATGTTGTTTTTGGAAGTTGTAGATTAGATAAATAAAAGTACCTCCAGAACCTGTCAATTTTTAGCAAAATGCTTATTATCATGATCTAGTAAGAAAGAACACTTAGTTTCCCTTTCAATAGACGAGGAAAAATATGTTCCTACAGGTAGTTGTAGCACACAAGTTTTGCAGAGGATAAACACACTTATGGACTCTATACTAAATTTTAATTGTACACATATTTTATGTGATAATACTAGTGCTATAAATATTTCTAAAAATCCTTTAATTCATTATAGAACAAAGTATATATATATATAAGGTGTCATTTTCTAAAATATTTTGTTCTTAAAAAAGACATATTTTTAGAATTTGTAATACTGAATATCAATTAGCTGATATTTTTACTAAACCACTTCCCACTGCAAGTTTTGAGTTCATTAAGGGGAAGCTAGGTTTATTTAATTTTAAATAAGTTTTATTTAATTTTAATTTTAAGTATATTTAATTCTAAATAATTTTTATTTAATTTTTATTTTTATTTTATTTATTAGATTATTTTTTTATTTTAAATTTTAAATATATATTTACTTTAATTAGTTAAATTTAATAATTAAACTAATTTTTCTACTTATTTTACATAAATTAGTTTTATTTATTATTATAATTATTATTATATATTAATTTTAATAAGTTGTATAGGGTTTGATTATTTTATTTTTGTAATGATTATCGTACTTAATGACATGAGAATCAAGGTTCTGACAAGAAAACACTTCGAATTCCAAACCCACTATTTTCTAAAATCCTTTTGAATGCATAAACCTTCATCTCTTTCATCTACCTTTTTTTCCCTTTGAAACCCTAGAAACCGTTCAACCTTAAATCCTTAGAGATTTTAAGTCTAGTTTGATAGAAATGACAAATACTAAGATATTCGAGGAGGTCAAAGCAAGTAATGCCAAGAGCTAGCGCTCAATGGGCAAAAAAAATCCTTCAAGGAAAAGGAGTTGATTTGGAATGGCTTTACCAGACGAACCTATTGTTTAAGCAAGAGCTTTCATTTTAAGGTCTCAAGATGAGCTTCAATGATAATTATACTTAATTTTTATATGAGATAGAATTGTGATGCTTTTATAAATATTTTCAGTTTAGCTTGGGAGACACTGAAGATTCAATAATCGCTAAAATTGAGGATAGGTATTTCTCTATTTATTCAGTTGAGATTGTGAATATTCTGAACTACCCTCATGAGAGAGTTTTTGATTTTGACTTGAAATCAATAGGGGATCAGGACCACAAATGAAAAAAAAATTATTTCTTTTCTATTTTGATCAACGAGCAATAGGAAATATTTTTTGAATGATTTAGAAGCAGACTATAAAATTTTAGTTAAGTACATTCAAACTGATATAGCACCCCGGATGACTAAAATGGAGAAAATTCTATAACCTGACATGTATTTCATGTTTCAATTTATGAGTGAAATTATGTTTAATTTCCCAAGATATCTGGTAAGATATGTGAACTATTGTTGTCAGTCTGAAGAAAGGAGGAATATTTATCCATATAAAAGGATAATTTCAAAAAAAACTTAAAAATTAAATTATTAGATTGACTGATTCAAGGGTGAGATATCATCACATCAATGTCTTAAATGTTGTAACCCTCAAGAATTTGGGATTTTTCTTGAGCACAGTCAAAGGGGATATTATGAATGTTGGAGCAGATGAGGACCAGATCTCTACTTAGGGGTAGAAAATTAGAAAACCCAAAGAAGGATTTGTAGAATCCAGGACTGTAGAGGTTTCAATAACCTCAAGGAGATTACTTTTTGTAGCTGAATATGAATCTGAATATGAAGGAAGTCAAGAAGTACTTCTAAGGTCAAGGAATAGAGAGGTTCCATAGGAACCTCCTCGTGAAAATTTTCCTAGTTCAGAAGAATCTACCAGTTATAAAATTTTAAATGATCCTATTCAAGAGTCTAAAGAAGAAATATAGGAGGAAAGGCAAGAAGAAGTATTTCCCTAAGAAGAAATAGCACCTTAAGAAGAAGTGATTTCTCAAATAGAAGTGGTGCCTAGAATAGAAGAATTAGCTCAAGAAAAGTCTCAGGTAATAGAAACTATGGATCAATATGTAGATCAAATTTTCAATGAAAAGTAAGAAGATAAGATTCAAGATGATATTTCCCACAAGGATCAATAGGATATAGAAAATTTAAATCAAGAAGTAGAAAATTTTTCTGGATTTCGAAGTTAATTTTTAAATGAATCTTTTGCTGTTGAAATGTCAAAAGAGTAGTGTATTAAAAAATCAGTAGAGAATGTTGATGAAGAGAAATATTATGCTCAATATTTCCACTTGTAACTAGTAGATAAACCCATGAATTAATCATAAGATGCCTCTAATTCACTATCAAATCATGTGGAAGAGCTAGTTCTGAAGTTCAATAGATCTTAAGAAGAAAATTCTTTTCTAAAAAATGAGTTGGAAAAATTAGAACAAAAATTAGATAATCTAAAAGAAAGTACTATTTAAAAAAGGTAATTTGATGCGTTAAAGAGGGAAATGTTGAATGAAATTGTAAATCTAAAGTTAGAAGTTATTTCAAAATTAGAATTTGTGGATTTGAAAAACTACTTGGAACAACAGTTTGAGTCTGTCAAAGAAAATCAAGAAAGTACATCTGGTACTTCTCATGATCTAATAAAGATATTTCAAGCCATTACATCTTTAATGAGAAATATGAATGATAGACTACAATATTTACAATGTAATAGTGCTCCTCTGTAAGTTTTTTTATACAATCATAAATATCTTGTTGAGAAACTCACTTCTAGTGAACTAGGTATGAGAGACCTACTCAATAAATTTATTAAGAAGTTGAATGTTTTTTATAGAAAAAGAGGAAGGTATACATGAGTTTTTTAAGGTAAATCTAACAAAATATCTTAATCTGGTTTAGGAATCATGATATTTAGTTATCAATTTATGAGATTCATTAATGAAGAAGTTATAGTTTCAATTGGAAGAATTAAAGGAAATGTTTCAGAATCGCTGAAATCGCTTATCCAACCCTTAAGCCATAAACCTTGATTCTTGATCATTATGCATATATACACTATGTGATGAATGAAATGTGTTTGATTATTATTTGATTTGTTTTATTTATTATACTATTTATGTCTATGTTAAACTTCCATAAATCCATATTCAATTATTAATAAATAGTTTATCATAACATTTATTTATAGTTCAGTGATACATTAGAAGTTTTTTATTCCTTATTCTATACTTTCTTTTTGATATCACAAAAATGGGGATAAAAATGAATAAACATGACATGTATTTTCTTATATATTTGAAAAATTATTTGGGATTTTCTTTTGGGAAAGAAATTTTGATTAAAAAAGGGGAGAAATTGGATAAATGAATAAAAATATCATTTTATTATTTTTATATATGTGATAGAGAAATATAGATAAATATATTATTTCTAAAGGAATAAATTCAATTTGAAATAATTTTTTCTAAAGTAAAATTTGTTTCATACATTTTCAAAATTCAAAATTTATAAAAATAATTTTATAGGTTTTTTTATCATTAAAAAGGAGGAGATTGTTCGGCATGTATTGTCTCACCAATACTCTATATTTTATGATGATTTTGATGCTCAAAAATACCCTTGTTTTTTTTACTAATGAATTTACTTTAAGTGTATTTTAGGAAATTAATATTCTTTATATTTCTAATTTTGGAACTATTTTAAAGCTTATTATTTGCGTGGAATATTTGTCAAAGTGTTCAGAAAATATTTTTAGCATGTTATGGAAACACTATTCATACCGTATGTGGAAGAATGTAGCATATGGAATAAAACCCTACGTGCTTTTTATATATAATGATGGAGTATTGGAACGTATGGTTAATAAACATTATATTGTAAGAAAATTATGGTAAAATAACCTTACATTTTGATGGAACCTTATGTTTGACATATGAGAAAAGTATGGACGAAGACCCCTATGTAAGTATGGAAGAATATGTTTGAGAAGAAAACGTATGGATCATCATCCTTACTTTTTTAATGAACCTTATGCTCTAAATATAAAATTATAGATCATCAACCTTATGTTTATGATCAAGCTTATGTTATAATGTTATATTATATTATGAAAATAACCCTATGTTTGACTTCTTTAAGCATTGGAGATTTGAATTTGTGAATTTATCGAAGATTTTATGCAATAGTATTTTATGAAATATCAAGATAATTAAAGCTCGGATCAAACCCAGATTTTAAAGCTCATATTGAATTGATTTAAAGATGATTTTATTTGATTCAAAGGATCTATTTAAGAGGAAGAATTATTTCCTATTATTAAGGGAAGTTATGACTACTCTGTTTTCAAATTTGAATTATTTAAATCTCTCGGGTGATCTTTGTGGATCTAGATTTATAAAGCAGGAGCTAGTCTTTATTCTATATATATGTGCATATGATTTATAGAAAAAATATATATATATATTCATACACATCCGCATACACATATAAGAACACACAGCGATCTAAGAAATTCATTTTTCTTGAGAAGATATTTTTCAAATATACTGTGACGAAAACATTCAGAATCTATTTTCTATAGAAGAAGAGAAACGTTGAAGATTTACTTATTCTAAATAGATGATCTATTGTAAGTATACTACTAATTTATTACTGAGCATATTTCATGATCTATTGCAACTGGAATGTTTCATAACTATACCTTCTTGAAGAAAATCTTTTCTGAAGACGAAAATCTATCTATTGTTAGTTGTGTGCTACTGCAACTGTAAAGAACAATCAGAATCATTTTAAGACAATACTATTTTACTTTAAGGAGTACCATCTTCTCGATCCAATCTGTGTTTGTATAGTTCTTGGTTTGAGAACTAGAAGGATCTATTTTTTAAGTCTTACTTTGTAAAGGTGACAACTGCCTGCACTCAGTTGTGGATAGTCCTATGATAAGAGGACTGACTAGTGAAAATCACTAAGCTCATGGAGAAGAGTGTTGGTGGAGTGGACTATGAGATTTTTGTGCCCTGAAAGATTATATATCCTCATGTCCAATTCTTTTTTATTTCTACTACTTAAATCATATTTAACAAAGTTAAAAGAAGGAATCAATTTTGTTCAAGATTCTCAAGAAGTTTTTAAATTCACAATCCCCCCCCTTGTGTTTATCTCATATATTCAGACCTGACATTTCCTTCTATAATTATCACATGTGGGAAAATACTTCTTTACCTTCTTCCCTTTATCTATGTTTTCCCATATTTCCTATTCTTATCTTTATTCCCTTTGAATTCATAAGACTTGGATAATTATTTCACTATCTTTTTAGAACATGATATTTATTCATCATATGGTGGGAATTCTTGGGAGAGCACTTCCCTTCGAAGGACATTCCTAAACCCATCGAAGAATTGATCATTCTTACTCTTTAGATTATATTCATTGATGTGGTTACCATTCATTCTACTAGGTTCCATTTATAAACAATGGAATACACTATATTAGATCGTAAAAATATGAAACATAATGTATAATCCCAAAAATACTAAAATACTTAACATAAATAGAAAAAAAATATGTGTAGATAATCTCATAATAATAAACATGGTTTCATTGGTGACATATTCACTATTAAATCCTTTATAATGGTTTATAAATAAAATGTAAATTATCTAAATAATATCCCACATGTGTGCTAAAACATGTGTGTGGTAAGGCTAATTCTTGTGTACCATGTTACCTCAAGTCAGGATCGGGACACCTTTTCAAAGTTGTTACACATAGGTACATCTGTTCCAGAACCATATCCAATTGAGTATCCAAATAGGGATGTATTTCTAAGATGACCCACGAAATATCTACCTTACCAAAATTATAGGATTTTATCCTATTATTATCCTCAAACACTATCTTAGGGTTATGTTGCCTAATATATGTTATCTAATATAGTTTTCAAGGTTCCACTAAACATGCACTAATACCAATTATAAATTCCCCGACCCCAGTAGCATTGAGATGGTGCCTTAAATTAATACATTATAATAGATTCAAGACTCAAATTCCCAAGGATCGATTAGTTTAGTAGTTTTGGAAGCCATAATACATACATTTACTTTACAATAAAACTTGAATGGAAAAATAAATAATAAATCCATTGGAAACATTCATAAACTCTTAGATTATCCCTCATTGATATTCATAATATATATCTTCACATCTTGGGGGAAAATAAAACATAATAAAGGGTTGAGATAATATGATCATTAAGGGTAAAAAATACAGTGTAAGCAATCATAAATAAACATAAACAATAAGGTATGGTGAATAACTAAAACACATGCCAGTAAAATATAATCTTGATCATAATATTGAAGGAATAAAATCTAAATAAATAATGATGATAAATAATCACATGAAATCTAACCATATATATTATATTAGTCAAATAATCACATGATTTATCAATTACTAATATCATAATTATGGAATGTATAATTATGGACATCATAAATATACCGTCAAGGCCTCATCCAATAAAAATAAATGGTTAAGGCCTATACAAAATCCATTTATATTTTGTCTCATGATACCTAATGATGCATTAAGGGTCTATTTTGGGCCTAAACCATCACTTTTTAAGCTCAATTCATTCCTCATATGTCAAAAAATATATCTTTAAATCAAATTTTCACATTCCACATTGAAATATTTTAATAATAAACACATATTAAAGTAATCTAATAAAATCGTTGAGAAATTATTGAGAGAAATAATGTTTTTACCTTTGGAAAGAATATTTTTTTGGAAAATCATTAGTATTTGTCATTAAATAATATCATAAACATGTATATTTTAGAAAATAAAATAGAGGAAAAATGAAATAATATTTTAGACATAAATTATTTCCAACAGAAGTGAAAAAATGTAAAAAGAGCATTTATAAAACATTAGAAATGAGCAGCTTTAGTGTGGTTTAAGGTAAAGTATGGAAGGGTGTTTAAAAAGAAAAAGGGTTATTTTTTGTATAAAATCAGTCATGAAAAAGGATATTTTTTCATGATAAAATGAATTATTTTATAAAAATAATAGTTTCTTAAAAAATAGATTACGTTGCGTACTTGAAAATGGATAAGCAATTGGGAAGTACCCTTTCATCAGGATTACTTATTAGGGGGAATTGAAAATGGAACCTTATAAAACATGAATTTCCACATCAAAGGAAGAATAATAGAGTTTGGGAAATATCTTTTCAACATAAACAAATAATTTATAAGAAGTATATAACATTAATTAATTATTACATTGGGATAAAGAGAGGGAAATCACATGAATGAAAAATAGAGGTTCGAGAAGAAACCCTTTCCTTATATCCGAAAGTGTTATGTACTTGACCTGAATGTCCTATATAATAAAATTAAATCCATTAATTAATTAATTAATTAACTTTTATAAATTTATTTTATTTAATATTATTATATTAAGTTCATTTATGGTCTTTTTTAAGAGTCATATGATAAAATTTTATCATTATGGAGCATTTGTTTCCTTGTTTTTTTATAAGTGTATTTAATGCATGTATTTTAGAGTATTTTAATGTAGTGATTGGTGTATTTAAATGTTTAAACTTTCCAAATTTTTGAACATTTGACTTTTTTTATGTTTTATGGTATGAAATGATTGATTTGTGAAAAGGGAACAAAAGGGGTAAAAATATGAGCACAAGGACCCTTCACACTTCTTCGATTAACTTGTGGTGCGACATTGGATTTTTGAGAAATTTTATAGCAAGATAACTGAGGAAAAAATGATTACACATCATGTAATTATATTAAACATCATGAATTAATTAGAGAGTAATTTCCATGTAGTACAAGTTGTGACTTCCTTACACATCATGAAAAGTAATTACATGTCGTGAGTCTCCAATTCACATCGTGAAGTCAATAAAATAGTAAAATATGTATATGATATTCAAACAATGCAGAGGAAAAAATGGATCTAGATTACATGATGTGTATCCTAGTTACACTTCATGTAAGTGTCGACATTCATAAAAAAAATACATGCTGCCATGGATTTTTATGGAAACTCCTACAAATATAGCCCCATGTCGCCCTACCAAAGTAAACTCTGGACCTGAGGGAGAAAGTGATACACTAAGGGGATACCACCAGATGATAGAGTGATAATTCGAAGACCAACCTCACTGCCGAACTTCACCACCTTTCTTCTTTGGGTGCTAATGATGCTTATTCTCATCATGTATAGCATGAGCGAGTAGTACTCTTAGTGTCAGGTGATGTGATTGTAGGGGTATGTGTTATGGGATAATTTTCTATTTCTATCATCATTGGGGATCCTTGGTCTCATTATCCCACTCTAATCATATTATTTCACCTCTGTAATGGTTATCTACTTAGTGAAATCATAGAACTAGCTGGACCAAAACCTTGTTTAAACATAATTGACCTAATTTGAAAATGGTCATACAAAAAATAAGGAAATTAATTGATGCAATTAAATATAAAATATTAGAATTCCACAATTATCATGAAATAAAAAATGAGATAGATTTGGGATTGAATAATAGTTTTCAGGTATCCAAAACATAAATAGAAATATAATATTATCCCATAGAACACATCCCCCTATAATCACATCAGTTGACACTAAGATTACTACTCATTCATGTTATTCATAATGATAACGAGCATCATTGGTACCCAGAGAAGAAAGGTGGAAAATTTTGTCAGTGAGGCTAGGATTCGGATCTTCACTATGTCATCTAGTGGTCTCCACTTAGTGTCACACTTCTCTATATGGTCTAGAGTGTACTTTGGAAGGGTAGGTGAGGCCTTTATTTATAGGTGTTTTCATAAAAACCCACAGTCGTGCATCTTTATTTTTTTTTGCACATCGACACTTACATGACGTGTAACTGGGCTACACATCATGTAATCCAAATCCATTTTTTTCTCTTTATTTTTGTGAATCTCGTACGTGGATTTTATAGTTTTACTAACTTCACAATGTGAATTAGAGACTCATGATGTTTAATTTATTTTCACATTGTGTAATCTCATCACGACTTTTACTTTATGTAAATTCCCCTCCAATGAAGTAAGGATGTGTAATGTAATTACATGAAATATAATATTTTTTCCTTATGTTCTATAGCTTCAAAATTTCTCCAAAATCTAGTTTCATGCCACGATTGAAGCAAAGCAACGTGAAGGTTCCTTTCACTTATATTTCCATCCCTTCTGTTGCTTTTTCACAAATACATCATTTACTTCCATAAAACATAAGATAAAGTCAAATGTTATAAAAATTAGGAATTTTAAGCATTAAATACACAAATCACTACATTTAAATACTCTAAGAGATATGCACGAAATATACTTATCAGTTTTCATGATTGATTTACTTGTATGTGGGTATGGTAGGTCACATAAAATGGTAATAGATATCAAGAATAGACATTATATGTTATTAATTAACATCCATGTGATTAAATGGTTATATAAGTCATTTTTATATTTGGGTCAATGATAAATCATTACATAATATGATAGTGATAGTCATTTATATTATTTTGGTTGTTTTTTATCATCACAAACATGTTTTTTATTAATTCGAATAATGTGTATATGATGGTTCCAGATCATTAAATAAGGTTTAATACATATATTATATTTTTTTACCACAAAAATGTTTTTATGACCATCCTTGATGGAATTAATGAAAAATTAAAATGCATCATCCATGATGTCAATAAATTGACACGTCATGGGTGATTACATTACATGCCATAAGCATGATCTCATACTCTATTTTTTGCATCAATATATATTCAATTTATCCCTTAAAGCATGGAATGAATGTTCAAGATGAATTTTTCATACCTGAAACACTTTTAATGAATCATATGGTCCTTAATTCATTCTTTATCATTTTAAATATTTACTGAATTCAAGAACATTCGCATATGTTATCTACTAATAATAATTTTCAATGATTAACTTGATCCATTATAAAATTTCCTAATGTTTGAACTCATCTAAAACATGTCATTCCAAATTCAAAGACCAAAAATTTAGATGGATGGTCACTAAATTTTCAATATCAACTTATCATAATATTCCACATATAACATAGCTCTTATTGTCACATAATAAATTTATGAATACCATAATATCCTTTAAACCATTATGAAAAAATAATTTCTTCCAAGATTAAAATCTCATGTTGTCCTTAAATCCAAACATCTAATAATTTCAATACAACATAAACCATCAGATCACTAACCACCATCATGGTCACCAATACTTTACCATAAAAATATATTTATTATTATCTCAATTATAAAACACATATTCATGGTTATCTTTATCAATTTATTTATTTTAAAAAAACATTTACCTATAATAGAATCAATTCTCTTAATTACTTGTGCTACTCATCTCATGATTCCAATATCTTAAAGAAGAAGTACTGTGGTACAATCCTTATATATCTCATGAATATTATAAATAGATCATTATTGATAAAATTTTCAAATAACATAATCCTTCAATCCAAACATGGGAATATTAATCATTAATCCTCATCAAATATAGTAGTGTAAGGCTGACTATGATCCCCTTGCTTCTTCTGACCTAAATTCCCTTGATGCTTGGGACATTGATTTTCTTAGTGTCCCATCTCATTGTAGTTAAAGCACCAAACATTAGAAAATTATTTCCTTTTATTATAATCATGATCATGATGTCATTTTTCTTCACACTTGAAGAAAAATCTTATTCATCTTAATCATATACCAAGGTATTTCCTTGCACAATTATCACATGTAGGAAAATACTTATTTACTTTCTACCCTTTATCTATCTTTTTCCCAACTTTTCTATTCTTCTCTTTCTTCCCTTTTATTCCATATGACTTGGTTAATTATTTCTCTATCAGGATAGATCATGATATTATTTCTTAATATGATGAGAATATTTTAGAGACTACTTCCCTTATAAATACTTACTTAAACCCATCGGAGAAATGACCATTCTTACTCTTTGGATTATGTGCATTGATGTGGTTCTCATTACATCTGATAGGATCCATTTATATACAATATAATACACTTAATTAGATCATAACATTATTAAAAATAATTTATAATGTCAAGACTATTGAAATACTTAACATATATTGAAAAAAAATTATGTGTAGCTAATCTCATAATCATAAAAATGGTTTCTTTAGGGATATATTTACTATTAAATCCATCATAATGGTTTGTTTATAAAATGTGAATTATCCAAAGAATATATCCTGAGATTTTTAAACCAAGTGCATAGTAAGTCCCATTGTCGTGTACCAAGTTACCATGATTCAGGCCTAGGACACCTTTTCAGAGTTGTTACCCTTAGGTATATTTGTTCCAGAACTACGTCCACTTGTAGTATCCAGACATGGATGTATTGAAAGTAAGTCCCACATAATATCTACCATAACAAAATTATATTATTTTCTTCTATTATTATCCTTAAAGTATATCTAAGGGTTATGTTCCCTAATCTATGTTTTCTAAATCCATCTTCTAATGTTTCTACTAAACTTTCACTGATACTAACTATGAAGACCCGAACACCTATAGCCTAGATCTGATGCCTTACATTAATACATAGGAATATATAAAAGAATTTATCCCCTAAGGATAGAATAGTATATTAGTTTTCAAATATAGATTACATACATGAACTATATATTAAAATGTGAAAGGGAAAACAAAAAAACTGCAATGAAAAAATCCATAAACTCTTATATTATCCCTACATGTCATTTTTTATATACATATTTACATATTGGGGGAAAGTAAAACAAAATGGGTCAGATCGTATGCTCAATAAAGGTAAAAAACAATATAATCTATCATAAATAAACATAAACAATTTGGAAAGTTGAATAACTAAAACACATGCCAATAGAACATAATCTTGATCATAATATGGAAGGAATGAAATCTGAATAAATTTTACATATAAATAATAACATGAAACTTAACCAAGGATATTCTAGAAGTAAAATAATCATATGATTTATAAATTACTAATATCATAATGAGGTAATTCATAATTCCAAATGTCATAAACATAACATTTAGGCCTCTTCCAAGACTTCAGAAAATAAATGATTAAGGCCTCATCCAAATCCATTTTTGTTTTGTCTCATGAGACCTACCGATGCATCAAGGGTCTCTAGTGGGCCCCATATATCTCTTACTAAGTCTTATTCATTACCAATATTTCAAATAAAATTATATCATTAAATAAAATTGTACCATACAACTTTTAAATATTTTCATCATAAACATAGATAAATGTACTCTAATAAAATTGTTGAGAAACTCTTGAGAGAAATAACCTTTTACCTTTATAAAAAAGAGTTCTTTTGGAAAATTATTATTATTTTTCATAAAATAAAATTATAAAAATGTATATCATAGAAAATAAAATAGAGATATAATTAAATTATATATAAGGAATAAATGATTTTGAACTAAAGTGAAAACATGTATAAAGATCATTTAAGAATCATTAGAAATGAGCCTCTTTAGTATGGTTTAAGGGAAAATACTAAAAAAAATTAAAATTGAATAAGGATTAATTTTTTTATAAAATAATTAATGAAAAATGGTAGTTTTTTCTGATAAAATGATTGATTTTATTAAAATAATAGTGGCTTTGAAACAGATTATGTAGAATACATCAAAATTTGTAAGAAATTGGGAAGTACCCTTTAATGAGGCTTGCTTATTGGGAGGAATTGAAAATGGAACCTTATAAAACATGAATTTCCACATCAATAGAAGAATAATTCAGTTAGGTAAATGTATTTTTAGAATAAACACATAATTTATGAGTAGTAATTAATAATATTGAGAATTATATTATTGTATAGTGAGGGAAAGCAGTGCCCGAATGAAAAATGAATGTTTGGGAAGAAACCCCTACCTTATGTCTGAAAGTGTTCTGCACTTGACCTTAATGTCCTAGATAATAAAATTAAATCCAATAATTAATTAATTAATAACCTTTTATAAATGTATTTTATTTAATATAATTTTTTTAATATTATTTATGGGTTTTTTGGTGAGTTCTGAGATGCAATTTTATCATTTGGGAGTGTTCCTTTCCTTGGTTCATGATCGGTTTACTTGTATATGAGTATGGAAGTCCATGTAAAATAGAAATAAATATAAAGAACTAAATTTATATTTTATTAATGAACAAAAATTATATAAAATGGTTATATAAGTAAGTTTTATATTTGGGGTGATAATGAATCATTAGATAAGACATTAGTGATAATCATTTAGATTATTTTAGCGATTTATCGATCATCACAACCTAGTTTTGTTTTATTAATTAACATAATATTTATATAATGGTTCCAAAACATTAAATAGGTTGAAATAAATATATTATAATTTTTTTAACCATAAAAATGGTTTTATAATCTAACATGAATGTGTTAATTGAAAATGAAAAATGCATCATCCATGATGTTAATAAATTGACACATCATGGGTGATGTTTTCATTTATAGAATAAAAGAGAGATAGGGAGAGAGAGAGATAGATGGAAAGTAGTTTAATTATGGATATTCCATTATAATGATATAATTATAATGTATAGATTATACTGGAGTTATCATTCCACTTGGACAAGGGGAGGTGAGGAGAGTATAAGAAAGAGATGAACATGAAAATAAATTAAAAGAAAAAGAAAGTGGTTTTTACCTCTTGAATTCTTCTCCTTTATAACCTCCTTAAGTGTATTGGTTTTTTTATTTTGTTGATAAAAAAGACTCTTAAATTTCATGGAGGGTATTGTGAAGATTATTGGATAGAAATTTTACAAGTCTTAAAGATTGGAAGGTGTGATGAGAAGAGGTGGTGAGAGGTGGTGTTAATAGCGGAGGAGAGGGGTGTTTTCTCATTATATTATTCATTAGTTAAATATTTTTCCTCAAAAATACTAATAGTTTGATAATTATCAAAAAAATATATTAAATTAGTTATGGGGAGTTATAAATAATGTTTCTTACATCAGACAAGACTCAAGGAATAATGTATTTAATTTAGAATATATATATATCCTAAATTATCGTACTTTAGTATTCACCAAAAAGTCAAGTACTTCAGAAAAATACATGAAATTCACCTTATCCATTTTTAGATGTTTATAATTCAAAAATTAAATCCATTTTTTGAAATTTTGTTTCCAACTATGAGAAATTTAGTTTTTATATATAATCATCATTTATTTAAATTATAACGATTTTAAAATCAAAATTTATTTTATAACACATTTGAAAAATTATTTATGCTATAATAAAATTATATTATAATCATAAGACAACAAAACATTAATTAATGAAACTATTTCACTAAAATATATTCTCTTTTAAATCATTATATGAGTTATAAAAGTGTAAATAAATATTTATGTCTTATGAAAATACCAATACTTTATTTATCATTTTTTTAAATATGTATTTACTTATTCCATGATATAAATATACAATATATTCATTTATAAGATACCAAAATTCTATTTTTACTTTAACAGGTGAGGTTATTATTCTAATTTCAACATTATTATTTCTAACTATCAAAATATAATTCCAACAGTCACATTACTATTCATCAAAAATGAAACATATCAGAAAAATACCAAAAATATAACCGAAGTAGATTTTGATATTATGATCTCAAAAATAATGTATATTTTATAAAAGATTATTTATAAAATTTTAAAATTTTATTTTTATAACATGTTCTCTATTAAAAGGCTATAAAATTGTGTTTAGAAAAATATAGCATTTTATGTGTAAAATTGTATTTATTCTTATCTTATGCCAATAAAAAAATTGAATGAATATAAAAATATTTTATTGAATATATAATATATAATTTTCATTAATATAATTCAATAATAGTGATATATTTAATTTATTAATATAAAAAAAATATTGTGGGTATAAAAATAGTTTTTATAAAAATGAATCCATTATATTCAATTGGTTTCATTTATAATTAATTGGTTACCAATGAATTAATTTTATAAAAATGGGTAATATATATTTTGATATTTTAATTAATATCATTCTTTCTCACCATTCCAAATATCTAGGATATAACTATAATAATATTTAATCATTTGTTAAGTAGATAAGTTATCTAAGTAGTTATATTTTTAAAAAAATGTGCATACTGTAAAATCATGGGGTATTACATAATGGTTACCCAATGAAAAATCAAAAGTTCCTATATACTAGGAGACCTCAATAGAGGTGTTAAAACCCCTCTACATAAATTAACTTTAACTTGAAGGAAGTGGGGGTTTTAATGAAAACAGGTTTCATTTGAAATAGAAAACACATTTTCAATTTTTGATAAACACATACATGTGTTTTCATTTATGAATAATCACTTCTAGGATTCATTGAGAAGTATATATCATCACATGTGAATTGAGGTTTATTTTTATTGACTATATATGGAACAGTTTGAGTTGTGGATTTTTTTAACCAAGGAAATTTTGTCAAGGGTATCTCACTATAATTATGTGACCCTTAATAGCAGTTTCTTATGGTGAAAGAATATCAGGGAAAATATGACAAAAATGGAAATGTTATGGTGTGTGGGAGAATCAATTAATGGTTAGGGAGGTTAAAAGGTAGATGAAAACTATATATGGTTTGGACGACCATGATGAATCCAATCAGTTGGATATGATATAAATTTATTTTCCTTAAAATTCATAAACAACAACCAATAATGTGTCCCACATTGAAAACTAGAAAGCCTGGATGCTTACATAAAATCAATTCACTATCTTCTTATTACCAAAAAAATAGGGTATGATCCCCAACACCAATACATATATATGGTCCATAGTCCACTGAACCTATGTTTCCTCTCAAGCCAATAGAGGGCCCTTTGTGCGCTTAGCCCAAACTATGCCTTCATGAGAGGTGTATTTCCTTAGCCTTACACCATCTTAGTTGTTCTTGGTCAGACCTCTCTGTGGATTGAATTTTCTCCCCACATGGGTTAAAGGGCTAGCCGATCCACCATTCTTGGTTTTCAAAATTGTTTTTTTATAAACTAAAAAACCATCTTCTTCTAGTTGTCTTTGTAAAATAAACTCTTATAATTTTAAATTTATTATTATATTATCAATTTTATTAATAATATTCAAAAAAATTACCACTTATCTAACATTTTATTATTATTATTAGTTTATTAAAAAATTAATATTTTTCTTCAATGCCCAAAAATTATTTAAATTTACTAATTATTTATTGAAGTATCATATGTATAATCCACTATATATTACTTAAATAATTTATAATTTAGTTCTAAATGGAATTATATAAATTTATATAAAGAACATTGTATTATTTATAACTTATCAAAGTATTACAATAGATATATTTCTTTTTCATCATTAAAATTATCATTTATTCAAAAATAAATGCTTCCAATGGTTAATTACCAATATCCATGTAATTTTTCCTAAAATAGATAAATTATATTATATTTTAAATAAATAGAGTCTAAATTTTTTAGTATTCATTTATAATTAATATGATTCATATTTTTTCATATTTTTATGTTCTTACCATTATTATATTTGAATTTTTTCTACTGATGATTCCAGAAGAATCAAGATATAATAATCTTGTTGTAATGTTTGTTTTTATATCTTATTTTATTACAAATGGTATTTGTATATTTAACATTCCCAAATCATTTGTTTAATAAAGTGTTCTTATACTATGTTTTCTTATATTATAATAATTTTTTAAGAATATACACTTCTTCTTTCTTACATAAAGTCTTATTTATCTCATTCATTATCATACATAATCCATTAAAATCCTAGTATGTTAAATTCTACCCCCATTAAATGTAATTGTTCCCTCGCAATTCTTTTCACATCAACCTCTTGATTTTATAGGTGCTTTTTCAGAGTATCCACCTATTTCCATTTTTTTGTCGCGCGTAAACATAGATAGTCTATATAGTGTAATGATATTTTATATATCCTTTAATTTTTTTGGATTCATTTTTCCACAATAATCTATAAATATTAGATTGTATTAATGGACACTGAGAAATGATTTTGAAATTTCATTTTTCTCAATCTCTTATTTCATAACATATGATAAGGTATGGTGTTTATAATACTCTCAGATCAAGTCTGTTTTGAAATTTCCAATCTGGGGTCCCTCAAAAAGAATTATAGTTTTTTTGAAAATATAATGGGTTGTTATAAGATATAGGTTGGATGAATGAGGATCCCCTTTCTATGAATCCATTTTAAAATTATAATGTTATTTTAGGACTTTTTACAATGTAAAGTATTTGAAGATTACATGGTGGAACCTTCCCTTCCAGGATGGGTGAGAGAGTTGGGAAAATTTTACATGATGTAAAAAAACCTATGATTCATTATTATATTGAATTATAGAGGAGGTTCCTGATATTTTATAAAAATTCTTGTAGGATAGTTGAATATTGAAAACATTTTTATACTAAAACCACATGACTTCACGATGATGATCACAAGAATGTCAATAGGAAGAGATAAAAGTGTTATTTGATAATTTTCCTCCTTCCATTCCGAGGATTCTCCTTAACTATAAAAAAATTAATGAGTAAGGTATTTCCCAAATGGAGGCTTAGTAAAACTATTTTTAACTAAAACATAATATTGTCCAAAGTTATCTATATTGTTCTTTTGATACCATGTATAATGACTTTAGACCCATGCCTTTGTATATACTATAAAAAATTCTATATATTTTTTCATATAAAAGTAGCTAAAATTATATAGTCCATTACACATATGAGTATGTTTTTCGGTCTAGGCTTTTGAGGAAAATGACTCACTATTAAAATTATCATATTTTAAACAATTAAAAAAATAAATATTTTTTATTTTTTCTCTTGACTACTCCATAATGAAGCTATAAATACTTTTAAAATTTTAAATGATCCTAAATACAATTTTTAAAAACAAAGTGTGAGAATTATTTCATCGTAAGTGTTATTTGAAAAACTAGTGGAATACCATTTTAAAAATATATATTTTAATAATGTATTTGGAAACATTTTTCAATTATATAAAAATAAATAATTGGTAAATAATTTTCAAAATATATAATTTTCTTGGGTTTTTTAAATATAAATTTTAAAAATCTTAAAAATACTTTTCAAAAACATATAATTTTGAAAATCATTTCAAAAATATAATAATCCTTGAAAATAATTATTACTTGAAAACATTATTTTGAAAAAAAAAATTCAAAGTACAATATTATTTTAAAATAGTTATTTCTTTGAAAATATTATTTTTAAAACACTTTCTATTTGAAAAATATGTGGATTTCCTATTTTAGTTTTAAAAAACTTTATTTTTGAAAATAATAACTTTTTATGGAATAAAAAAGATACTAGACAACCCTTATGAAATACACATGGAAACGTGGAGTATCACTTGTTGCACAAAGTCCTGATGAGGTTGTACGTTCACTCTCTATTCCCCATGATTAGTTTTGATAACCAAGTTTTGAGTTTTTATAAAAAAAATATTTCTAAGGGTTTCTATTCTTATTTAATTCCACCAATAAAATCATTTTGTAACCCATATCAGTTTTTTTCAATATAAAATAAAAAATTTCAAGAAATTTACTATTTATAATTCTCTTTGTAGAAAAAAAATATTCATTTCACAAAAAATAGAGAAGTACATAATTTATAAATCACCATTTGTAAATAGTTTCTTTAAATGAATAATTTATTTTATACACATGATTATATATATATATATTTGTGTGTGTGTGTGTGTATGAAATTTATTAAATAGATATAATGTATGGCCATAATCATGATCACGAATTTCATTTAAATGATTTGAATAATAAATTGTGCATAAAATGATAGTTTTAAATTATATAGATTCATTATATAATATAATGATAATTTTCATTATTATTCCTCACATAAAATAACACTTTGAAAATGAAGATTCTTATATACATTATTAATTATAAACATGTTGTTTTGAAAATATATATTCCATTTACATAAATATATGTTTGAAAATAGTAATTTTGGAAATCTAACACCCTTGCATAATCAAGGGTATTTTATAAAATAACATATTTTTATACATAAAATAATTCAAAAAATATAATATTTTGAAGTTAAAATATCCTCTTGTATAAAATCATGATTTTGAAATTAAGATAATAATTTTCAATACATCAAATATACTTTTTGAAAATAATATAACTCCCTTACATACAATATAATTGGGTATTCATGAAAAAATAAGTCTTCCAAATTAATATATATTATAATAATATAAATTCCCATAATTATAAAATAAATGATTTTATATTTTGGAAGTAATATATATATATATATATATATCCCCTTATATAATTAGATAATAAATAAACATGTATGATTTAAAATAATATATACATATATATAATCCCTTAGATTTTGTGGAAAACATAATGAGGATGATCTTCTACCTACTTGTGTTGCTTAAACTAGGTGGTAAGGAATGAGAAAACATATGAGTTAGGCCATAGTTTTATTCTAGTGAATGATGATGGGAGGATTTCATTTGTATGTTATGTATTTATATATATAAAGGAGTTTTTATATCCTCACTATAATTGCATCAAATTACAAGGGATGGTTAAAATTTAAAGGGATAACCATTAAAGAAACTTCTATATACTATCTCCTAAGAGACCTCACTTAATTTTTAAGAACACTTCTTTGAGTACCTTTAACCTAATGGAAATGTGGTATTAAAAAGGACTTGTTTTGTTTGAAATAGAAAACCAAATTCAATTTTTGATAAACACATAAATATGAATGCATTTATGAATATTATCTTCCAATCATATTTAAGAAGTAAGGATCATCACTAATGAATAAAGTAGTATGTGGGTCTAGAACTTATGAAGATGTTCAAGCTATTGTTTTATCTGGAAGGAAATATTTTTAGTGGTAGAACGCTATAAGTAGTTTTCCCTTATTGGAATTTCCTTGTAGTGAATGAAGATCAAGGAAAATCCAATAGAGATGATATTGTTCTAGCATGCGAGATATTCTAATGAGGAATGAGGGAGGTTTGAAGGTAGATAGGGACTATATATGGTTTAGATGGTTATGATGAATCCAATTGGGTGGTTATTATCTAAAAAAAATTAAATACATTAAATGTAACTGATGATTTGTTACACATAGAAATATAGGAATCATTGCCAATTGTATAAAAGAAAAGTGATATCCATTGATCCCTTGAAAAGAAAAATAGGGGAATCTCCTATAAACCCATAAATACATGTTGTTTATGGAACACTGAACCTAGGTGTAATGGTATGTGTCCTCCTAGTCTATTACTTTTATAGTTCTGTTTGTTGGAGTTGTTTGGGGTATTTTCCTAGAGTTTTCATAGGAGTTGGAGATGCAATAAAACAATTGTAGGAAATACATGTCGTGTAAGTGTATTACACGATGTGAAAGTTGGTTTTGAGAAATTTCCAAGGATGGTTCATGAAATGTATGTTTTAGGTGTTAAATAATAAAAAGGTGTCTCATTTTTCAATGGAACATGGAATCCCAATATTACATGAAATGAAAGGGGTTACACATCATGTAATCCCCCAATGATGTACAATTTTAAGGTTTTCATCCACTCAGGCTTTCTTAAACCCCTATGGTTGGAAGATCTTCTATTATTCCAAGCATCTAAACACTTTATCCTTCTATATTTATATATTTCTTTCAACATAGATTGATCCTTAGGCTTCCATATTCGATTTGTGGTGAGTTCTACTCTCATTCTCATTTATTTCACTTCTTTTATTATTTGTGGAATCACTTAGGCTATGTTGTTTTATTTTTTAGTGTATATTGGGTTTATTTTTAATGGTATATGGGTTCTTTTTAGTTTGATCTGTGTTTTCTCATAGTGAGGTTTTGTTTTGAGGTCATTCTTTCTTACCATGTGATCTGTAGCAAGTTGAAAAGATTCTTTGATATAGGGTTTCCCTCATTTCTATTTATTATGTATCATGCGGGAAGAGTTTTCTCTTGTTTACCTATAGGTTATGGTTGTTCAAACTTAAATTAAGATAATTAGTTGGTTATGTTGAAATTTAAAGGGGGAAAGTCTTTTTTCGTATGATTTTTTACATATTTAATGTCATTTTTGATATTGTAGATTGTTTGGGGTTGATGCCCCACTAAAAAGTGTGGACATTAAGGGTTTTGTTTGTGCCATATATGATTTTTGTGATTATTTTTTTGATTTTTATTGTTTTTTATCACCCTAAATAGAAATTGGTTAATTAATAATATTTGTCTAATGAAATGGTTTCCCCAAGATTTTGTCTTATGTGATAATGCCCCTAAAATGAAGTGGAATGTGATAAAATCCCCTAATGTAAATATTTAAATGGATCTTGATGTGTTTTGATGTGTGGTCTTACCTGTGGGATGATAATTTTTTATTGCAATGGGGTGTGGGTGATATGTGTTTTGATTGGTTATATTGTTGTGGAAGTGAGGTCATGGTTTCTGTGTCATTCTTTTGGGGCAGAGAAATGACGGAATGATTAGTTGTTTGTGAAATGTGTTTGTTTTATGCTAGATGCTCGTATAGTGATGGAATAGATGAATGTTTAATCATGTTTGAAATATCTTGGGTTTCTTTGGTTATTGGGACTGAAATTTGTTAATGGAATATTAAATGATGGGTTGTGTGATCAAATGTGGTTGATCCTAAATAATGAAATGAATGGATCTTCACCATGTCAACTGACTATTGAAAATACTAATAAAATAATTTAGAGGTAGAAAAAAAGGTAATGGTGTTGTGAGTTGGTTAGTTAGTTTGATAATCCATATGATTTTATTGTTTTTTTTTCTATATATAAATATATATACACTTTATATTATTGTTATTTGTATATGCACCCCACCCATGTTGAGAGCTATGTGTCAAACACCCACATCATCATGTGGGGGTCTCCTTCCCAATATCACATTTAGAGGATGGATGTATGGCCACCCGTTATTCCCTTCTCCCTCTTCCTAGAGATAACGTCACATGTTTCTTTGGGTAGGATGTGATGAGATTAGGTATCCTACGTTTCTCTAGGATGAGTTTTAATGTGGTGTCCCAGGTTTCTTTGGGATGATTTGTCATGTATTTTCCCATGTGTCTTTGGTATTATATGTGTTGTGTTGTGAGGCTCCTTTGTGTGTGGACGGGATGTGCTGTGAGGACCAAGTGTATTCTAGTGGGATATGTTGTGAGGCTCTGGTGTGTGCAGGAAGGATGTGTTGTGTTGTGAGGACCAGGTGTGTGTCAGTGGGATGTGTTATGAGGTGCAGGTGTGTGCAGGCAGCATGTGTTGTGTTGTGTGGACTAGGTGTGTGTGAGAAGGATGTGTTATGAGGCCCAGGTCTGTGTGGTAGGTATGTGTTATGAGGAATAGGTGTGTGTGGGAGGGATGTGTTGTTGTATATTCGGAAGAGGTGGGAGTGTCGGGACATTTTTCATTGGGGTGTGATAGTGGCTAATTATTGGGAAAGTTATACGGGGTACCCAATCCCTGATTTGGTTTACTTTATATTATATTACATGACGTGTGTTATTTGGTGAGCATTTCTTGGTGAGTTTAGTATGGTTAGTATGCCTATTTAGGTGATGTTTGGTTCTATTGTTTTCTCATAGGTGCATTAGTATACTTCTTTCACATGTGCATGAGAGACTTTGGTTTTTTACTAAGTATACTTATATGCTCACCCTATGTATATAAAAATGATTTCAGGTTTCTAGGAGGATTTCATGGATGATTTTGGGCATTAAAAGCTCAAAACTTTGGATATCTGTTGTGTCGCTACCTTAACTTTTCTTTTAAGTATTTACTTTGGAGAATTTTATTGTATGTATTTCATTTATACAAGCATATGTGATTGTTTTGGATTTATTTTATATTCTGCCTTAGATTTTTTGTTGACAATTCATTATATCTCCCAATCTAGTTTCCATATAAAGGGCAATGCCTCCATTTTTGGGATATTTTTACATCCTTGGTGCTAGTCACTAACCTAGGGACCACTGGAGGCATGACATGGGGGTCATTATCTCTCTCCCCTCATTGTGGTATCTTTGTAAGGATGGTGTTATGATATATTGGTATCATAGAAAATGGTTGAGATAGGTGATGGATTTTGAAGTTAGGAACTGTGAGGTTTGCATGGTTTGGTATGGAACCAGTTCTAGTTAACCTTGGTATGTGACATAGGATAGGGAGACAATCTAGGACATGGGATTTTAGGTCCCCCCATGATTTGGGGCAGAGACTCTGAGATTGTCAAACTACCAAGTGAGATGGACCTTCTTATAGGGTAGAGACAAAGTAGAGATACATGAATCATAATGAATTCTATTTCTATTTGTATTGGGTTATTTTGGGAAGGATAAATTGTATAAAATAAATAAAATGAAATAAAATGAATCTTAGTAAAACTCCACACTTATAGGATTATGATATCATAATTTTCCTTTCATCTATGGAACCTCTTGATTTTTTTCATGTGGATTAGGCAGTTGAGGTTTATTAGTCTAATCTAGTTGATCATTATAGGGTTTATCTGGTTGATGATTTTGATCAGTGGAAGAGTAAGTTTTGTACTTTCCAGCAGTAGGCTTTGTGGAAGTACAAGGGAAATGTTTTATATGTTGAGATAAGAAGATAGATAGAGGATCTTGATATCACTTTCAGTTGGTTTGGGGGCCAAATAAGTCTCGGTTCCCTTTGGTAGTCTGTCAAATGTGAGGAGATATAAATCAATGGTGGCTGATGTATATGGGAGAGCGTAAGGAGGTAGAAATTTTGTGATTAAAATTTCAGATGGAGTTCTGGAAAAAGTTTCTTTGGTCTACCAAGGAATTATTAAATTGGAAGGACTATATTTGTCTTCATTAAGGGACTATGTTTGTGTGGGAGTTATGAATCAATTTTAAGGTCCATTTACGTTTTCCCCTAGATCTTTTTTTAGATAAGGAGTCTCATGCATGGCCTCTTGAGGTGGCACTCCATCCTAATAACCAATATACAGTATATCCTTTTTCATTAATGAGGTATCTGGAGGTTCAGAAGAAGACATAAGTGACCCAATGGATGCACTCACAAGGACGTTTCTGTGGGAAGGGAACTAGTAGGTTTCCTCAAGGGGAAGAGTTGTTAGTGGATGACCTTGAGTGCTAGGACCTTTGAGGTTTCAACCAGCCTAGAGTCAACCTTGTAAGATTACCTTTCAACCTTATGGTTTCCTTGACTTTCATTTTTGGTTGGGGTTGATGTGTTTCTTCTATGGGGTTTGTTTCCATCTTCAAAACCATGGCCTAGTGGCTACTCGGTATCAGTTTAGTGGTGGTGGACATATTTAGCGTTAGCCTCAGCTGCAGTTCCTAGTGAGGCAATTTTAGCAGCAGGGGTAGAGGATTATGCTTCCCCGAGGGGGGGTGGAGTAGGTAGAGGTCTAAATAAGTACATTAATCATGTTCAGGGACTATAAACCAAGTACGAACATGTTGGTTCTCATCAGCAGTGAGGTAGAGGAGTTGGGAATGGTCAGTTTCATGTAGTGGAGGTAGCAGTTCCATATGGTCCAGAGATTTTCAAAGGTATGATTATTTTTTTCATACACTTACTTGTTCCTTATTTGATTCTAGATATTCACACTCCTTTTTTTCACCCACTCTAGGTCATTATATTGGACTAGACGTAGAGATTCTTCCCATATCATTTATATTGACTATTCCATTTAGAGGTCAGACCAACTTGTTTGATGTGTGTCAGGGGTGTAGACTAATGATTGGGCCACATCAATCCTATGAGGATCTTTTCATGATACAGATTTAGTTATATGATGTCATCCTCAGCATCGACTTCTTTTATTACATAGGTGTTATTATCGACTTCTTCTAGAGGAGATTCATGTTTTCGGATGTGAATGATCAGTGTGTGGTTTTATTTGGTGAGAAGAGTTATTAAGTGGTAAGTAAGAATGTGGAGCCCATTCTTTCATTGTTGGTTGAGTTTCCATAAGAATTAGTATATGCTGGGATGGTAGACGTTCCCCAAGTCATCGGGGAGTTCCTATATTTTTTTCCTAAGGAAGTTGTCATGATACCCCATCGACATGATGTTTTGATCAGGATAGACTTATATCTCAATGATTCTCTAATTTTGATGGATACTTATAGGATGTGACCTTATGAGTTGTGTGACTTGAGGAATCATATATATTATCCGATGTAGAAGGTTTTTATCCTACCCAGTGTGTCCCTGTGGGGTGCTCCAATGTTATTCTCCAAGAAAGAGGATGGTAGTCTGAGCTTGTATATAGACTACCAAAGGATGAATCAAATAATGATGAAGTAATGTTACCCTCTTATAAGTATGTATGATCTTTTCTACCAAATTAAAGGGGTGAGTTGGTTTTCTATGACCAATATGTGGTCTGAATATCACCAGGTGAGTGTGAATGAGGGATATATACTTAATACTTCCTTCTGATTCAGGTATGGGAACTTTGAGTTTTTAGTCCTGTCATTCGGTGTTATGAACGCACCATTTTTTTCATGGGACTTATGAACTCCTTGTTCCATGAGTTCATGGATTAGTTCTACATCATATTCATCTATGATATCTTGATATACTCAAATTCAAAGGAGGATCACACTGATCATGTCAGAATTGTCTTTCATGTTCTTTAACACCGCCAACTTTATAGAAAGTTATCCAAGTGTGTGTTTTGGTAATAATAGGTGAAATTAATTGTGAATTTGGTGTCTCAAAAGGGTGTGAAAGTTTAAAAATCAATGTTTGAAGGCGTTTTTCTTATTCATCTCCTAAGAATGTGGAAGAGGTTTGCAGTTGTCTTGGTCTTGCAAGATATTTTCGGTGGTGTGTGCCAAGTTTATCTTAAGATGCATTCGGATTGAAATATTTAACCAATAAATACTAAGCTTTTTTTGGATTTATTAGTGTCGGGAAACATTAATTTACTAAAAATGGAAGTTGGTTAGTTCTCTAGTGCTCTAATTTCCAGAGGAATAGGTGTTGTTTGAGGTTGATCTGTCACTTACCATTTGGTCTTGGAGTTCATGTTGATGTAGTTGTAGGTTGTGATATCTTATGTATCTAGGAAGTTACATCACCAAAAGAATAATTATTCCACCCATGATCTAGACCTAGTATTAGTTGTGTTCATGCTGAAGTTTTTCCAACATTACCTCATCAAGGAGCACTTTGTAGTCTTCACAGATCACAAGAGCCTAAGGTATATCTTTTCTCAATGAGATTTGAACTTTTTGTAGTGTATGTGGATGGATTTTCTTTGAGATTGTGATTTTTAGATCTCCTACACCTTAAGAAATGGGAATCCCATGGTCGATGATTTGAGAACGAAGTCATAAAAGGTTGTTTTTTGGGAGTATAGGGATGCTGAGCAATGGAAGAGTTGGAATCCTTTCTCATTGATGGAAGTTTGGATAGTGGTAGTGGATTTTTATTTCATATATGGGTGAAATATTATCTGATGTAGAAGGTGGAGGAGTCTTGTTGGGGAGACTCATAAGTATAGGTGATGGGCAATTGTGTTTTCCATTGTGATGCTCTAGAGGGATGGTCAGAGGTTGGTCAGAATCAGATATTATTTTGTGGAAGGCTATTTGTTATGGTGGAATTTTTTAAGGTGGATATTTAGGAGTTTCATGGGTCACATTTGGGGTTAGACCCAAGAGTTTCTAAGATGTAACATGGATTCAGGATACTATTTGGTGGCCCGGTATGAAACATGTAGTGGTGAAGTTTCTGTTGAAGTGCTTGGTTTACTAGCACGTAAAGAATGAGCATCATTTTATGGGTGGATTGATGTATCCCTTGGGTATTTAGAAGTTGAAATTGGATGAAATATAGATGGATTTATTTATAGGGTTACCCTAAACTCAGATATTTTGTGATTATATCTTGGTGATAGTGGAACAATTCACAAAATCAGCCCACTTCTTTGTGATCATGGAGTCAGGCAGAGTGGATGCCTTGGATAAGAGGTATATATATGAGGTGGTGTGTTTTCATGGAGTTATGAGGTCCATTGTCTTATATCGGGATTCATAGTTTACCTCAAATGTCTGGAGGGGATTGTAGCTTACTTTTGAAACTCAGTTACACCTTAGTACTACTTTCCACCCCCAGACAGATGGGTAAACAGAACGGACTATTTAAATATTTAAGGATATGTTGTGGGAATGAGTCTTGGACTTTTGTGGATCTTGGGTAGGACACCTTCCCTTGGTTGTGTTTTCTTACAATAATAGATATCACTTTTCTATTGGCATGGCCCCATTTGAATCTTTGTATGGATAACTATTTCATTCCCCATTGTACAGAAAGGTGGTCAGGGAGATAGTTTTTCTTGGTCTCGATGTGATAGAGAGAGAAATATATAAATATAATCTTTTTTGTGAGAGGTTTAAAGAAGATCATGATTGTAAAAGGTCTTATGATGATTATAGGAGAAGACCCCTAGATTTCTAGGTCATAGACCATGTGTTCTTGAAGGTATCCCCTCGACATGGGAAGTGGAGGTTTTGAAGAGGGAGTAATCTTTATCCCAAGTTTTTTAGGGCCTTTTAGGTGTTGTGGAAAGTTGGATAAGCGGTGCACCGGTTGGTGTTGTTATCACAATTGAATAGGATCCACGACATCTTCCACATCTATTATCTTCGTCAGAATCATCATGATGACTCTCATAACAATGATTGGGGAGAGTTGGATATCGAGGATGACACAATATTTTTGGAGTGGCAATTAGAGATCTAGAATTTCCATAATAAATAACTGTGAGTACGGACCATTCCCTTGGTTCATGTGTTGTGGAGGTATGGTGGCCTAAAGGGGAGTACATGGGAGTGAGAGATGTTGGTATATGCCCAATACCGAGAGTTATTTTCAGTTTTTCTTTTCTATGTATTGCTTTTTGATGTGATGTTTGAACCTTGTTTTTTAGATGAGTTTTTTTCTTAGTATGTGATGTATTTGGTTTGATATTTGATAAAGTCCTGAAATATGAAAAGGGAAGGAACCAATACCTAATCGACATGCATTGACTGTGTAATGACCCAAACATTTGTTAATGAAAATTCCTCTTGATATAATTAAATGTATCATTATGTAAAATGGTTATATAAAATATAAACTTCCTTGGTATTATGTTTTTGGATTTCAAAATACCATTAAGAATTGTTACCATTTATAATATAGATTTTGAACAGTGATCACATGATTAGTATAAATATAGGGCTTTAAAAAATACAATTTACTCAGAAAAAGGAATTGATGGCCTCATTTAGTAGACTTTCCCCATATGAAGCCCATTTTTCGGAGCTTGGAAAGGAGGTGGCGTCATTGTGCTTCCCTTTTTAGCAAGCCCAAGCCGAGCTTCAACATGTTAAGATCAAATGGAACCACCTATGGGAGAAGTGAATGTTGATAGAGATAACCACCCGAGCGATGTCATCTGAGCCACCCCAAGAGTCTATCACCATCGCATGCCTTACCCTTCGGTCGTATGTAGGTAAGGGGTTATGTAACAAGACCTTATAACCATGATTATGTGCATTATTTTTTTATATAATAAATAATATACATTCATTTTATTATTGTTATGTTGTAAATAGTTTTTAAAGCACAAATAGTATTTTTAGTTAATATTCAATTTTGAAATCTATTTTGATGAATTAATAAATTTTTTATATAAATAATATTTTAATAAAATATTATTACTAAATTAATTTTTATTAAATATAAATGATCATATAATTTTTAGAAATACAATTTTAATTTTTAGTAAGGTTTGAAATTCGTTTTTGTCAAAACCCATGAATTTTCGATAAATGTTAGTTTTTATTTTAAAAGTAAAAATTCACATATTTAGAAAACTATTTAGATAAAAATAATTTTATTTTTGGAATCAGGACATTGAAATTATCCAATGGTGAATGTTTCATAATTTTCTGAGACAGTTGAATTTTTTATAAAAAATTAAATATCGTTTAATTATATAATGTGTTTTATGACATCATAATGACATAATGGTGAAGTAAAAAATACTATAAGTGGTATGTTTAGCCAATATATGTTTTACCATTAAAATAATGTGATTTTAGGTTTTATTTATTTATTTTACAAAGCTTTAGTAGACCCTCCAAGAATTATAAAACATTTTATCTTTTTTTAATGATTTTCTTGAGGGTGTGACTCACCTCCTCATAAGAAAGACTAATATTTTAATAAGTTCATCAATTTTCCTTATAAAATATTGTTTTACACTCCCCTTTGGAAAAAAAACATGGTCAAATACCATGGGATGGTTTGTGGTTTTGATTAGTTTAATGTGTGGTTCCCAAAACCTAAATAATAAATAATTCCCTCTCTTTTCCTATATAAAACCACCCAAGTTCCCACTTTCTCTTCACTAAAAGCCTTTGGAGCTCTACCAATCCCTTAACTCTTATATTTATAATCCTCTCAAGGTGCCCCAATCTCCCAAGATTTCTCTCTCAAGCCTCTCCCAAGCCTTTTGGATCACACTTCCAAGTAAGGGATTTCTTCCTTTTTCATTTTTTGTCTCAATTTCATTATGTTTTTATACCCTTTTAATTTCAATTAAAAATGTTAGGGTATGATTTCTCACCTCACTTATATTACCCTAACTATGTTTTAAATTATTAGATACCTATTTCTACCTCATTAATTCCTCCCATATACACCCGTTACCATGCCGAAATTCCGTAATGAATTTCTCTCTTCTCATTCACATTCAAGTAATTGTTCTGTATTATGAATATAAATTAAATTAAATATGTTGGTACATGTATCTATATGACCCCCTTACTGTCCATTTCATTTAAATATTATTATAAACCCATTTCTCTCTCATCAACCATTTTTATGAATTATTATGTCATGTTGTTATGCTGCTGGAATTGCACCGTGATTTTTCTCAAGCCAAAGTCATTGTGTTGTGAATACCATGCCCATTTCTCTATTAAGGGTATTCACCTTTATGAACATTTACTTATTGATTATAGAGTTTCATGTATTAATTACACATTCCTTTATCATGTAATAAATGATCGTGTTATGAATCCATGTTGTATGATCTATGTGGCACACTTATGCATGAAATGAAATGTTTAAGAAGGGTGTGCCCTGATAGCGCTCCAATGCATTGGGTAAAGATTAGTATCGTGATACGTAAAGTGAAATTATATTTTACTCATTATAATTCAAGTTCAATTAGGGTTTACTCATGCTACATGTGTAATGAGCCTTAGCTCATTCTAATACCATGTTAAGTGTTGTTGCCAGATTTCCATGTTATGATAATCGTGCTATATCATGCCTTTATGTTCATATTTATCTTATGATACATGGATATGAATATTTCCTAAAATGTATTGTATTATTTATGTTATTCCTTTTTTACTCCCTTAATGGGATTTATAGCTCACCCTTTTCTTATGCATTTCCTCAGGTTATCCCATGCAATGCTAAGTATGAGGGAATGTAGTGGTCATGTAAATGAAGTTTTCAATAAAGATGTTGTGTTTAATGTTTTAAGTCATTATGTAATGTTTCTAAGCTTAAAATACACTAGAACCTATTGATATTATATGTTTTATCAAGTTAATATTTTATGTAATAAATCATGTTTAAGTATGTAATAAAAAGAAAGGTTTTCATAGTTGGTATCAGAGGATAGGTTTAGTTATTTTGGGGATTAAGATTAGAAAACCCTAGTGAAATAATTAGGGATAAGACTAAGTATAATAATAACATATCTAAATTTTGGTGAGTATTGAGTAAGTGGTTTATCAAAAAAATATATCCCTGTCTGGATACAAGCAGGTATAGGTGGCTCTGGCACAGATGTACCTTGGAGTGAAAACTCCGACAAGCAATTTCAGGATTGACTCGGGGTATCCTGGTACAAAAAAAGGGGTCTTGATTCACTTTTGGTTACGAAAATCCTGAGGGATATACTTTGGTAAATTCACAAGATTAGTATGAACCATTATTAATGGAATTAAAAAAATGCCCCTGAGAATATATGTAAGAAAGTAGATCATGGATAACATAGGTTGAAGCCTATAGATTCATAAGTTAAGGAAATAAAATTTATTTCTAAGTCATCCATTTTTTCCTTGTATTACCCTTTATATGTCACCCCTAATTTTCCTTTTATTCCAGCTAATGGCCTGTAATAGGAGTACTCGGGCTAACAATCGATGCGAAGATCAATGTGATGACTATTCTAATGAGATATACAATCCTATGCGAGAAAGAATTGCAAACTTTATCAAGATACTCTCTTAGTTAACTCAAGAATTGAATAGAAACATGGGTCAAGGGGAACATTCAACCCCCCTAAGAAATAAAATGTTGCAATCGAGAGCTTCAGGAGACAAAGGCCTCCTACTTTTAATGGATCATATGATCCCTAATTTTTTGAACAATGTATCAACTCCATTGAAAAGATCTTATCCATACTTCAATGTTTCGAACAAGAGAAGGTTCTTCTGGCTGCTTATCATATGGAGGTTGAAGTTGATCAATGGTCGAAATTGATCAAAAATATGAAGCATGAGGAGGATATCGAGGCATTGGAATGGATGGATTTCTGGAAAATGTTTTTCGATAAATATTTTCTGCGCACCCTCTAAATTAAAATTGAAAGGGACTTCCTTTCCTTCGAGAAAAAAGACAATGAATCAATCAAATTGTATGAGGAAAACTTAACAAGGATTTCACAATACGCCACCGGCTTTTTCGTTACCCCCAAATTCAAGGTTGACCGATTCTTTGGTGGGATGAAACTTAGCCTATGGAAAGCCCTGGTGATTCATGACTTCGATAGCTATGAGGAAATTATCCAATGTGCCCTCAAATTCTAAATGGAGATCAACGAATCCCAGGGGTATCATGGGGATAAAAATCATAAGGTGAAGTTCAATTTTATTGATCCCATGGATAAATCCAACAGTGCTAAGAAAATCCAACACCCCACTTTCCAAAAATACAGAAAGAAACACCCTGTAAATTGCCTGAAGGGGATGAGGAAATGCTTTAGGTGTGGAAGAGAAGGGCACCTAGCCGTTGACTGCTGACAAGAAAAACCCGCAACTACGACAGAGGATAAGAACACTCCGTTTGAATCTCAATGAATTATTCATTGATTCAACTACAAAGAACTAGGTCACCTTGAAAATCAGTTCCCTAAGAAAAATCTTTTCGGAGGCAACCAACAACCTCCTAGGTATCAAGGTAGAGATTTTTCCATCACTACTGCAAAAGTGAACCCCAAAAAAGAAGTGGTGATAGGTACTCTAGTTATTAATTCAAGAATAATGAACATACTTTTTGATTCTGGTTCTACAAATTCTTTTATATCATGAAATTTTAGTAGAACAATCCCAACACCACCACAAATCATAGAAGCAAAGATATTAGTGATTACGGAAAATGGAGAAATCATTGCATCCCAAGAATATAACTCCCCCCTGTAATAATTTGTGGATTGAAATTCCCGGTGAACCTCTTCATACTCCCTTTTGTGGAATTTGATACAATTCTTGGCATGGATTGGCTTTCCTTATATAGATCCAACATAAATTTCTGTGAGAGGGAAATCACTCTCCATATAGAGAATCGACCCCCGATTCTATACAAGTGCAAGGAGGAAGATGAATCTTCTTTATCACCATCATATCAAGCGTGGATATTACTTCCTTATGAGTACATGTATCTGGATCAGATGATTGAGTCTAAGGAAGCAACCATCCTTGAAGACATGCCTATTGTGAGGGAATTTGATGAAGTATTTCCCAAGGAATTGTCTAGTCTTCCTCCTAGAATAAATGTTGAATTCTCAATTGATCTTATACCTAGGGCATTGCCAATATCCAAGACTCTGTATAGAATGGATATTGTGGAACTTGAGGAGTTGAAGAAAAAACTATAGGAGAATCTGGATAAATGGTTTATACACCCAAGTGCTTCACCATGGGGTGCACCAATCCTCTTCATCAAGAAGAAGTATGGGTCAATGCGCCTTTGCATTGATTATCATGAGCTCAACAAAATCATGATAAAGAACAAGTATCCTCTACCCCAAATTAATGACTTGTTCAATTAGCTATGTTGAGAATAATACTTCTCCTAGGTGGATTTGTGGTTGGGATATTACCAAGTAAGGGTGAAGAAGGAGGATATCTCCAAGACTTATTTTTGTACAAGGTAAGGGCACTATGAATTCATAGTAATGCCTTTCGGACTCACTAATGATCTAGAAATCTTCATTGACTTGATGAATATATTCTTTATATATTACCTTGAAAAATTTGTGGTAGTCTTTATAGATGATATTATAATATACTTAAAAACTAAGGAGGATCATGAGGAGCATTTAAGCATTGTACTAAAGACCTTGTGAAAGGAGAAGCTCTATAAAAAGTATATAAAGTGTGATTTATGGTTGAAGGAAGTTTCATTCTTGGGCCATATCATCACAAGTAATGGGATATCTGTGGATCCCTCCAAGGCAGCTACAATTGAGGGATGGATGAGTCCAACATTGGTAATGGATATCCGTAGCTTCTTGGGGTTAGTTGGATATTTTTTCCACTTTTGTGAGAAATTCCTAACAATTTTCCAACCCTCTTATCAAGATAATTCGAAAGTTAGTCATGTTTTCTTGGAGTGATGAATGTGAAGAGATCTTCAAAGAGTTGAAAATGAGGCTTATCACTGCGTCCATGCTCGCATTACCCATGAGTGGAGAAATTTTTGTGGTATTTAGTGATGCTTTGAAAAAGGGCATGGGTTGTGTGTTGATGTATAATGACAAATTTATTGCCTATGCTTCAAGGAAATTGAAAGTTCATGATAAAAACTATCCAACACATGATCTGGAGTTGGCTGTAGTGATCTTCACTTTAAAAAATTGGAGGAATTAACTCTTTGGGTATAAGTGTGAAATATATACAGACCACAAAATCCTGAAGTATATATTCATATAGAAGGAGTTGAACATGCGCCAATAAAGATGGTTAGAGCTGATCAAAGACTATAACTTCTCAATCCATTACCACCCTAGGAAAGCGAACAAGGTGGAATATACTCTAAGTAGAAAGGACCCAACAATTATATCATTGATGAGAATTGAAAATGATTCAATCTTCTTAGATTTGATGAAGATGGACATGGGAATCATAAAGAAGGGAACATCATCAATCCTTTCACAAATTATTGCTCAATCATCTCTTTTGGAAAGGTTAAAGGATGCTCAAATGGATGATGTGGGAATTCAGAAAACGTTAGAAACTATCAAAAAAGGGAAATCCTAGGATTTCAATGTCAATGAAGAAGGAATTGTGAGATTTGGGTCAAGACTATGTGTTCCATAAAATCCATAGTTAAAGAAGGAACTTTTGGATAATTCACATAGTTCAAATTTCTCCATTCACCCAGGAAATAAAAAGATGTATCGAGATCTATGAGAGCATTATTGATGGGATAACATGAAGAAGGATATCACTAAGTATACATCAAAGTGACTGGTATGTCAGCAAGTGAAGGCTGAGAGGCAGAAGTATAAGGGGGTGATGCAACCATTACCCATAACAGTATGGAAATGGGATAAAATCACTATGGACTTTGTCACCGAACTTCCAAAGACATCCAAAGGAAACAATGTTATATGGGTTGTTGTGGATCGTCTTATAAATACTTCACACTTCATTGCTATTTAGGAGGATTTATCACTGGATCAACTGGCATGGATATACATCAGATATGTGGTAAGGCTGCATGGAGTACCACTATCTATTGTATTCGATCGAGATCCAAGATTCACCTCTATGTTTTGGAAGAGTCTTCAACATGATCTGAATACTGATCTAAACTTTAGTACAGATTATCATCCTTAAATTGATGGCCAATCTGAGCGGACTATTCAAACACTTGAGTATATGTTGATAGTGTTCTCAATGGACTTTAAATGATGATGGGATCAATATCTTCCTCTGGTTGTGTTCTCTTACAATAACAGTTTTCACACAAAAATCCAAATGGATCCTTATGAGTCCCTATATGGGAAGAGGAGTAGAACATCGGCATATGGGGATGAATTTGGGGAGAGAAAACTCCTAGGTCTGGAAATGGTCAAAGAAATGGTAGGGAAGGTTAAGAAAATCCAAAAACACATTAAATCTGCTAAGAGTTGACAATAGATCAATGTTGATAATCGTCGACAAGACCTAGAGTTTGATGTCGGAGGCATGTTATTCCTCCGCATATCACCGTGGAAGATATTTTTGAGATTTTGGAAGAATTAAAAGCTTATTCCAAGGTACATTATCACTTTTTAGAATCTTGATCACATTATAGTAGTGGCCTATCGACTAGAACTCCCACCGAACCTATCTCAAGTACATGATGTGTTCCATGTATCACTCTTGAGTAAGTACATACCTTACCCATTGCATATACTCAATCCAGAGGTGGTACCTTTTTAGAATGACCTATCCTATAAAGAGAAGCTAGTGAAAATATTAGATCATAGAGAAAAAGTTCTATGAAATAAGACAATGCCCCTCATCAAGGTGTTTTAGTGAAACCACAAGTTTGAAGAAGCGATGTGAGAATTGGAGGAAGTGATGAAGTAGAGTTACCCGCATCTGTTTTAGTATGGGAAAAGGAAATTTTGAGGGTGAAATTTCTTAAGGTGGGGAAGATTGTAACAACCCAAACTTTTTTTAATGAAAATTCCTCTTGATCTAATTAAATGTTGCATTATGTAAAATGGTTATATAAAATATTAACTTCCTTGGTTTTATGTTTTTGGATTTCAAAATACCCTTAAGAATTGTTACCATTGTTAATATAGCCTTTGAACAGTGATCAGGTGATAAGTATAAATATAGGGCTTTAACAAATCCAATTTACTCAGACAAAGGAAGCGATGGCCTCATCCAATAGACTTGCCCCATATGAAGCCCATTTGTCGGAGCATGTAAAAGAGGTGGTGTCATTGGGCTTCACTCTTGAGTAATCCCAAGATGAGCTTCAATATGTTAATCTCGAACAGAATCACCTATGGGATAAGTGGAAGTTGATAGATACTACCACCCGAGCGATGTTATCCGAGCCACCCCAAGAGTATGTCACCATCACACACCTTACCCTTAGGTCTTATGTGCGTGTTATAAGGGTTTATGTAACAAGACCTTACAACTATGATTATGTGCATTATTTTTTTATATAATAAAGAATATACATTCATTTTATTATTGTTACATTGTAAATAGTTTTTAAAGCACAGATAGTATTTTTAGTTAATATTCAATTATGAAATTTATTTTGATGAATTAATGGATTTTTTAATTAAATAATATGTTAATAAAATATTATTACTAAATTACTTTCTATTAAATATAAATGATCATATAATTTTTAGGAATACAATTGTAAGTTTTATTAAGGTTTGAAAGTCGTTTTTGTCAAAACACATGAATTTTCAATAAATGTCAGTTTTTATTTTAAAAGTAAAAAATTCACATATTTAGAAAATTTTTTAGATAAAATGAATATTATTTTTTGGAATCATGATGTATAAATTATCTATTAGTGAATTTTTCATAATTTTCTGAGACAGTTGAATTTTTAGGTAAAAAAGTAAATAGCATTTTATTATATAATGTGTTTTATGACATCATAATGACCCAATAGTGATGTAATAAAATACTATAACTGGGATTTTGGGACAATATATGTTTTTATATTAAAATAATATGATTTCAAGTTTGTTTTATTTATTTTAAAAAACTTTAGTGGACCCTCCAAGACTTATAAAACATTTTATCTTTTTAAAATGATTTCATTGAGAGTGTGACTCACCTCCACATAAGAAAGCCTAATATTTTAAGAATTTTTCACATTAGCCTTATAAAATATTATTTTCCACTTCCCTTTTTCAAAAATCCTGTGCAAAGTTCATGGGATGGTTTGTGTTTTTGATTAGTTTAATGTGTGGTTCCCAAAACCTAAATAATAAAGAATTCCCTCTCTTTTCTTATATAAACCCACCCAATATCCATCTTCCTCTTCACTAAAAGCTTTTGGAGCTTAACCAAGCCCTGAATTCCTCTCTATATAATCCTCTCAAGGAACCCCAAGCTCCCAAGAATCCTCTCTCGGGCCTCTCCCAAGCCTTTGGGATCACACTTCCAAGTAAGGGATTTCTTCCTTTCTCATTTTTGTCTCAATTTCATTATGTTGTTATACCCTTTTAATTTCAATTAAAAATGTTGGGGTATGATTTCTCACCTCACTTATATTCCCCTACCTATGTTTTAAATGATGAGAGACCTATTTATCTCTCATTAATGCCTCACATGTACACCTGTTACCATGCCGAAATTTCTAAAGGAATTTCTATCTTCTCATTCACATTCAAGTAATTGTTTTGTATTATGAATCTAAATTCCATTAAATTTGTTGGTACATGTATCTATATGACCCCCTTACTCTCAATTTCATGTAAATATGATGATACACCCATTTCTCTCTCATCAACCATTTTTATGAATTCTTATGTCACGTCGTTATGCTGCCAGAATTGCACCGTGATTATTGTCAAGCCAAAGTCATTGTGTAGTGAATACCATGCCCATTTCTCTATCAAGTGTATTCATATTTATACACATTTACTTATTGATTATAGAGCTTCATGTATTAATTAAACATTCCTTTATTGTGGACTAAATTATTATGTTTAATGAATCCATGTTGTATGATCTATGTGGCACACTTATGCATGAAATGAAATGTTTAAGGAGGGTGCACCCTGATATCACTTCAATGCATTGGGTAAAGATTAGTATCATGATACATCAAATTAAATGATGTTTTACTCATGATAATTCAATTGCAATGATGGTTTACTCATGCTCCATGTGCAATGATCTTTTCCTCATGTTAATACCATGTTAAGTGTTGTTTCCACATTTCCGAGTTATGATAATCATGCTATATCATGGCTTTATGTTCATGTTTCTCTTATGATCCATTGATATTAATATTTCCTAACATGTGTTATATTCTTCATTTTATTCCTTGTTTTCTCCATTACTGGGCTTTATATCTTACCCTTTTTTATACATGTCCTCAGGTTACCCCATGCAATGCGAAGTACGAGGGAATGTAGTGGTTGTGTAAAGGAAGTTTTCAATAAAGATCTTGTGTTTCATGTTTTAAGTCATTATGTAATATTCATAAGCCCTAAAGACACTAGACCTATCGATCTTATATGTTGTATCAAGTGAATATTTTGTGTAATAAATCATGTTTAAGTATTTAATAAAAAGTAGGGTTGTTATAGACTGTGATGTGATTAAGCATGTGTGGTCGAGTCAGTACCTCCTAGAGTGGATAGTATCTTGACATAGAAGTCAAAATTTTCTTATTTTTATTATCAATATGGTGTGTTTCATTGGTTTAGTAGTTTTTGGTTTGGTATGCATAGAGGTTGAGATGGCGGTTTAGTGGTTGTGTGGTACTGTGGTTATGTGAGAGGAGGTGACTTGTGGTTTTGGTCATGTAGCTGTGAAGTGTGATTAGTGATCATTTGGTTTGGAGTGTTTTGATGGTGGTAAAGTTTGATGTGTGACAAGAATATTGAAATATATATCTCATGGGGTGTTTTTTCAGACCCCAATTTCATATGGGATTGGTTTTGGATTCTTGAGGTAGATAATCATTTGATATGTATCTAATGTAATGTATAGTGCCCTCCTGGTCTGTTACATTTCTAGTTTTTGTTTTTTGAGGTGATCAGGGGAGGTTTTGGTAGTTTTCGTAAGATTTTTTGGTTCAGAAGAATTGTTGAATGAAATAAACATCGTGTAATTGTATTACATGATGTAAAAGTTGGTTTCACAACTTATCCAGGGAAATATCATGTCATGTATGTTTTTATGGATAAATAATAAAAATGTGATCCATTTTTTGGTGTAACCTAGAATCCAGGGATTACACTAGGTGAAAGAGGATTACACTTCATGTATTTTTCTAATATTGTATAGTTTTATGGGTTTCAGATGCTCAGGTTTCCTCCAAACCCTATGATCAGTGGCTCTTCTCTTTTTCTAGGTATCTGACGAACTTATCCTTCCATGTTTAGAGATCCATATCGATGTGGATGGATCCTTGGGCTCATTTCCTTGATCTATGGTGAGTTATCCTCTCATTATCATATGTTACCTTCCATATTCTTCAAAGATTCACTATGACATTTTTTGGTTTGGGGTTTTTTTGGGGTTGTGTTTTTATATAATTTGGGTGTGGTTTTGGTTGATCCATGTTTTCTCATGGTGTAGTTGTGGTTTTCATGCATTCTTCCTTTCCCTGCGGTGCGCAAAAAGTTTTTTAAGCTTCTTCGAGGTAGGTTTTACCTTATTTCTATTTATTTTGTATCATGTGGGATGGGTTTTCTCTTATTTAACTATGGGTTTTGGTTGTTCTGAATTAATTAAAGATAAATAATTTGTAAATTTGAAATTGAAATGTGAAAAATGTTTTGATTCAAATAATTTCACATCTTTGATGTTATTAGTTATATTATGGATTGTTCAGGCTTGATGCCCCGCTGAAAATTATGGCTATTGGGGGATTTCTTTGGGTTGGATATGTGTGTTTTGATTGTTTTTTTGTTTTTAATTTTTTTGTATCACCCTAAAAGGATATTTTTTAATTAATTATATTTGTATAATGAAATGGTTGCCTTGGGATTTTGAATTATTTGATAATGCCCCTAAAATGAAGTGGAATGTGATAAAAGGACCTTAGTAAATCTGTAAATGGCTCTTGATGTGTTTTTGATGTGTGGGTGTGGTTATGTTATGATGATGTGTGGTTTCAATGGGGTGTGGTGCAATATTTGGTTTGTTTTCCATTATATTTGGGCGGTAATGTGATAGTTTGTGAGATGTACTTTTGGGGTGGGAAACTGATGGAAGGATATGTTGTTTGTGAAATTTGGTTGATTTCTGCTAGATTACCAAGTAGTGATAGAATAAATTAATATTTAATAATGTTTTAAATGGAATGGGTTAAATTGGTTATTGGTATGGAAATTTTTTAATGGATTTTTAAATGATGGGTTGTGTGATTAAATGTGGTAGATGCTAAATAATGAAATGGTGGGCTCTTAACCATCTTAAATGAATGTTTTAGATACTGATAAATGTTTTTAGTGGTGTCATCAAAGGTAATGGTGTTGTGAGTTGGTTAGTTTTTTTAGAACCAATAGGTTTTTATTGTATTTTTTTCTCTATATATATCTATACACTTTATATTCTTGTCATTTTTATACGTACCTCACCCATGTTGATAACTATATATCGAACACCCACATCGTTATGCTGGGGGGGGTCTTTCCCAACATCCTGGTGGGAGGATGGATGGATGGCCACCCACTCTTCCATTCTCCCTCTCCTAGGAGATTATGTCCCAAGCTTCTTCTATCAGGATGTGATGAGATGTGGTATCTCATGTGTCTTTAGGATGAGTTAGGATGTGGTGTCCCATGTGTATTTGGGATGACTTGTGGTATATTTTCCTAGGTGTCTTAGGGGTGATATGTGTTGTGTTGTGAGGCCCATGTTTGTGTGGGAGTGATGTGTTGTGAGGACCATGTGTGTGTGGGTTGGATGTTTTTTAAAACATAGGTGTGTAAGGGTGGGATGTGATGTGGTATATTTTGAAGGGGTGGGAGTGATAGGATGTTTTCCATTGGGTTTTGATATCAACTAATCCTTGTAAAATTGATGTGGGTTACCATATCATAGATGTTGTTTACTTTATATTATATTACTTGACATGAATTATTTGGTGAATGTGACTTGGTGAGGTTGGTATGAATAATATTCATGTTTAGGTGTTGTTTGGTTCTACTTTTTTCTCACATGTGCATTAGTATGATTTTTTCATGTGTGCACAAGAAACTTAGGTTTTCCTGCTGAGTATACTTTTATGCTCACACTAGTTGTATAAAACTTCTTTTAGGTTTCCAAAAGGATTATATGGACCATGCTGGGAATTACTAGCTCGAACCATTGAATAAGTGTTATGTTTATGCCTTATCTTTTCTTTTGGGTGTTTACTTTGGATACTTTAATTGTATCTGTATCATTTATACATTTATGTGGGATGGTTTGGATTTCTTTTATATTATGTCTTGGAGTTTTAAGGATGATTCATTATATCTCATGGTCTTATTTATTTATAATGGGTAATGCCCCCCATATTGTGAGATTTGTACACCCTTGGTTCTAGTCACTAACCTAGGGCCTACTAGAGGTGGGATTTAGGGGAAATTATCTCTCTCACCTCATTGTGATATCTTTTGAGGTAGGGGTTGGGAAACTATTCTTCCTTTCTAGCCAACATAAGTCCATGTGGGCACCAATACCAACCCATTCCTCTATATAAGATGCCTTTAATTACCCTACCACTTTCTTAGATGGTTTTTTTCAGACCTCCCTATGGGTTGGGATTACTCCCTGAAATTAGTTTAAGGGATAGCCAATCCACCTTTCTGGGTTCAAAAAAATCTAAAAAACTAAAAAAATCCTCTTATACTATTTTTATGAAAACTACACTCTTATAATTTAAAATTCATTCTTATGTTATCTCTTTTATTAAAAAAACTTCAAAAATAAATTTACCACTTTCCAAACATTAGTATTCAATTTTATTAGTTTATTCAAAAATTTATATTCTTCTTCAATGTCCAAAAAATAATTTAAATTTTCAAATTAGTTTTAGAATAATTATAAGTATGATACTTTGTTTATTATTTATATAATTTATAATTTTATTCAAAATTGAATCATATATGTGTGTGTGTGTGTGTATTTTATAACTTAACAAAAAATTAAAATTTATATATTTATTTTTCATTGTTACTATGATATTTTATTCAAAACACAAAAGATTCCAACAGTTAATTGCCAATAGACATTCCAATTTTCTTATAAATATGATACATAGAAGGAATTTTAATTAAACTGCACTCTAGATTTTTTATTATTCTTTTCTCATGATGATTATTCAAATTTTTTCACTTTTTTATACCTTATCATCATTGAAGGGTTTATACTAATGATGTATACAAATAAAGTGAGCTACAATCATGTTATTGGCATGCTTGTTTTTCTTTGACCACTTTTATTAATAATGTTTTTTGTATATTTAAATTTCCCAAATATTTATTCTAAATTGGTGTTCTTATAAAAAAATTAATTAATTATCATTATTTTTTAACCAGATATACTTCTTCTTTTTTCCTTAAAGTCTAATTTATCACATTCATTATCAGAAAAAAAACCCTTAAAATATCAGGATGTTACATTACCACCCAAGAAAAGTTAAAATTTTCATTGATGGTTAGTATTAAAATGATCATGATATATTATCTGTTATGACTATCACAAAAGATCTAATATTTATATGTTTTCAGAGTATGGATCTAGAAATTTTGAAGGAAGGTGGAAAATCCAATATTTGTCTTATAACTGTTTAACCATATATCCTTTCCAAGATTAATGAGGTGCATAAGGAAGACATAGAGCCGCAAAAAAAGGTTATATATATTTCAAATTTTATCCCTTATTATCATAGAATCATAAATTTATGAACAATTTATGTATATGATCTGTACTATATTTGAAAAATAAGTTGTTATAGGATGATCATGGTTCTTCCTTCTCTATTCAACCTGGAAGTACAAATATATGTAGAGATCAGAGAGAGGATTTATATATGTATGGATTGAAGAGAGATATTTCAATTTTTTTATGTCATTTATTATTATGTCTCAAGTTAAGGATGTGAGAAAAAAATTCTATAGGAATGTTACAACCATTACACATACAATAACAGAAATTTAAAAAAACCATTTTGGATTTTTTAATTGGACTCCCTAAAATGTCTATGTTGAACAATGCCATATGGGATGTAGTTAGTGAACTTATAATGTAATCACACATCATCACTATGAAAAAAGATTTATCTTTTTATCATATTTCCAGGATATACCTAAAGGAATTGGTAAGGATTCATGGAGTACGACATTATATATTGTCGAGTCTGGATGTGAGGATTACATAGAAGTTCTGGAGAAGTATTTTATAGGATTTGGACTTGAATTTGAGTTTTATCTCTCCATATCATCCCCGTACATATGGTTAGTCTGAGAGAAAAATTTAAACCCTATAGGATATATTGAGATCCTTTTTCTATGGATGTCAAAGGTGGTTGGGATCAACACCACCCTATAATTGAGTTTTCATAAAATAATAGCTTTCCCTCAAGAAATGATATGTCTTTTTATGATTAATTTTATATAAATAAGTGTATAAAACCAAATTTTCTATGATTATATTAGAGAAATAAAGCTATTGGGGCCTAATCCAGCTAAGGAAATGGAAGAGTCATTCAGATACATTTAAATACACATCAATGTATCTCAGATTAAATAGAAAAATTAAGCTGAAAATCATTGGCATGATATAGATTTTGAGTTTAGTGAAAAGGTTTTTATAGTCACCCATGATTTTAATACATAAATATTATATCTTTTTATATGTATATACAATAAATTTCACAAAACATTATTGAGGTCTGTAATAGTTTAGTGTCTTTGGATATTGGGTACAAAACCATCTAATTTTGTAAAATATATTCCATATATCCCATAAAGGTATCCCCTTTAGTAAAATTCATAAATATATTTGACATAAAACATTTCTTCATAATTTAGAAGATGAAACATATTTTAGGGTGATTTAAGATGCTCAATAATGATAAATAATGGAAATATGTAAACAAAATGGTATCATAAAGGCATGAAACATGATAAAAAACTTTGAAAGCCCTACCCTACATATCAAAGAGCATAACCTCAATTCATAGAATAAAGATTGGTTATTTATAAGACATGAATAAAAAGGTAATAAAATAACATGATCCATGATTTCATATCATTGGCATAATCCATAGATTTGTGGAATATACATGATCATATAAAATCTTATGTCAAGGCTAACCACAAATACATTTATAAAATGCTAGTTTTGGGATGACCACCAGTGTACCAGCTTTGAGCTTGGGATAACCACCTTTGTACAATATTTTTCTATATTGGGAAAACCATTATTGTGCCTTCCATTTCTAGATTTCCCTAAACACCCTTTTACCCTTTTAGCTCATAGAAAATTTATCATTTCCCACTTTATTATAGGGAGATACAGGTCCCAACTATTACATAATTAAAACCATACATATATGTGCCATAAGATCATAAAACTTTTATAATATCATAACCCATGAAATGAAATGGTTTTCATAATCCTTTTATCATATCATAACCTATTGAAAAGATATAGGTTTCATAATCATTTCATCATATAACCCATGGAAAAAAGAAACGAGTTTCATAAGAATTTTTATCATGATATAACCCATGTAAGAGAAATGATTTTCATAGAAACCTTGGAATACTAAACTATTCATAGAAAGATAATAATGGTATCCATATTTCATATCTCCAAAAAATAATATGTTACATTAAATTATGTCATCATATATGGAAAATGGTTTTGAAAGATAAATCACTTGGAACATCCTTGGAGGGATATAGAATTTCATTAAAAATAAATTTTCTTAAAAACAAGAAAAAACGATTTTATTTTAAAAATAACTTGAAATATTATAAAGGGGTATTTAAAAATCATAAAAAACATTAATTGTGGAGAATATCCTTTCTTTTTTGAAAAAATGTTTTCAAGGAATAAAACACTTTCAAAATCATTTACAATTTAAAATAATTTATTTAAAATATAAAAATTTTCTCGATATAAAGGGGATAACATACATTAAAAAATACATTGCAAATATCTAAAGGAAACATGAAATAATTTATTGGTAATGATAGTTGTAAATTCTATTCATATCATTCATGTTAAAAGAAAGGATTCTTTTTAGGTTTTAGGTAAAATAAAAATGGGCAATGTTTAGAAAATAACATGAATATTCCTTTGAAAACTTTTTCTACCAAGTAAAAAATGGGTAAAAATTTTATTAATAAATTATATTTAAAATTTTAAAAACTGTATTTTATAACATTTTTATATAACATGGTTTTGGAAGAAAAATGTTTTTTGATTGAAAAGTTAATTTTTCTTAAAAACAATATTTTTTAAAATATTGAGTACATAAAGAGAGAAAAATTAAGGAAAAAAATTTTTTCCCATGTAATAACCAAAAAATAAGAATATTTATGATTTTAAATAGAGATGTGTCATAAAATTTTACCATCAAAAAGATAATCATAAATAATCTTGACAAATGATGACATTGTAACATCAAATTTGTACCACTTTGAAAGATTGAAACATAAGAACCATGAAATAATATCATTAAATGAAAATATAAAAATATTTAGAATAAATATATTCATGATATTACATGTATAATTTTCTTTATACAAACCTCATACAAGAATTTTTGTGTATATCATAATCATATGTCTTAAAGAAAGAAAATTTGGACAAAAATCCCTTAATGATTTGATAAAATTTTAACAATAAACTGTGTGAATGAGGGATCCTAAAATGGATATTTAATTACCAGTAATTTTAATTATAAAAATCATAAAATACACTCATGGTTATTATATACACCACATTAAATAAATATGTGGTAAATATAGAATATGTCTCACAGAAAAATAAAATTGAGATGAAAATCACATACCTTGATTATCAGATTCCTTTGTAGAAATTAAAACCTTCTATTTAATAAATACAATATTATTATACATATTTTATATAACCATACATATATATATCATACCATATATTATTTACTTATATACTTTTATTACCCATTAATTAACAATTCCTTGTTAATGTATTGTATCAGGTAATAATCTCTTTATTTTTCTCATATGTTTTGATTTTTTATTTTTTTAATCTTAAATTTATCATGGTAACTTCATATATAGAATAAAAAATTAATCAATTAAATATTTATAATTAAAATATACTTTTATTACGAATCATTAAGTTTGTTTTTGAGAAATTGTGTGTTATGATAATGGAGATGGTAGGTTATACGTATGCATGAGTAACGTTAACATTTTTCAATGGAAATTATTAAATAGAGGTAGGTAATATCATATCATTATATAATTATATATATTATAAATAATATATTTATATTTAAATTTACTTATATATATCATCCATGTGTTGTGGTGATGAAAATAGATTCACATCGCTTCATGAAGGTTGTATTCCACATGTACACGAACAATGTTATCATCTTTTAGTGAGTGAAATGGTAAGAAATAAAATGATATATTATCTTTTCATAATTATAAATAATTCATTAATATAATTATTATTTCATGTATGTAACATATATTAATCATTATTATCTTCCAAGTAAAGTGTAAGTGAAAAACAAATCATATCACTTCATGAGGCAGTAGTTTTCCATACATATGAGGGACGTTATCGTATCCCCCATAGAATGGAATGTAAAAAAAATTATATGTGATATAATTAATCAGTAGTTATAAATATTTTATCTATATAATATATTTATTTTATATCCATCATGACTCCCAACTGTGAGATATGGCAATTGAAAAATGAATGACATCGGTTCATAAGGTGGTAGTCAACCGTACACGCGAATGATAATTTCATAATCTATTTTATGGGTGTATAGATTGTTTTTTTAAGGGTTGAGGCTGAATCCTCAATTTATTATTTAAATTAAAGACCTCTTTAGATTGGGTAGAGGGTGACCCATTACATAGCTCGAAGGCCCAAGGCTAAGTGGCCTGAATACAAGGCTTGAAAGCCCATTTTGTGGTCCAAAGGACCCCTCAGTGAACAGTACTGCTACAGTGCCCGCGCTGCTACAGTACCCGCTACAGTAACTGCCGCCGCTACAGTTCCTGCTACAGTCCCTCCGCTGCTACAGTTTCTTCATTGCTACAGTTCCACGGCTGCTACAGTACTGCTACAGTGGCCTGCTACAGTAATACTCTAGTGCCCTCCTACAGTTCCCTGTATAGATTTTTTTAGGATATGAAATTAACATAAAAACATATCATTATATGGTAGATAATAATTCTACTATATCAACATGGTTTAATAACAATTTATGGAGGTAGAGTTTTAAATAATACAAAAACTCTCATTGATAAACGTTTCCTCTTCTTTGAGTAGCCTCCTTAGGTTTGCACCAAAAGCCTTCCTAGGATGGATATGTATTCAAAATAAGGCTTCTACAATTATAGGAGGTATTTTGGAAAGTGACTTGGTTAGGTATTTCCTAAAACAAAATGGTTTTATAGTGTGAAGAAGTGATGGGTGGTGGTGGCCTTTTATAAGTGAGGTGAGTGGTACACTTATAATTTTTTTATAAAAGAATTCCACCCATGTTTTTCATGTCACAATGATCCAAGAAAAGAAAAATATATTTCCTATAAGATATAAGGTCAAAAAACTACCATAAAATGGGTTTTGGACAACATTTTGTTTATTTTTAACCCTTATCATTTAAGTTTAACCCCTGATATACCCATTTTTACCTTAACCGCATTAAATAATTTTTTATATTTTTACTATTAATTTTTCACTAATTAATTTGACCTTATTATATAATATTAAATAATATAATTCAAAAAAATTAATCAATATTTTCAAATTCCATTAACATAAATGAAAAAAATTATTTAAAATTATTCCTGCAGATGTCATGAGAAAGTGGGCTTTTTAAAATGAAAAAGTTTAAAAGTTTACAATTCTTTTATATCAAAATTAAAAATTAAATTGATTATAATGACACAAATTGTATTAATTTATTTATAATTAAACTAATAATACTTTATAATAAAATTAAAATATAATATTATTTTATAAATAAATTTGAAGAAAAATTGATTTTCAATTAAAATTAAATAAGTTTCACTATTCATCAAAAATTAAATATTTAAGAAAAATCCCACTAATTCACCAAAATATAATTTTGAAATGATGATTTAAAATATTAGTTTATTTTTTCATTTAAATTTTCTAAAATTGGTAATGATTAATTTTAACATAAGGGCGCCAATTGAAACAAAACCACTTTTTTAAATAGTACGGTTTTAAGTGTAAAATTAGATTTATTATTATCTATTGTCTAGAAAACATATAATATGAATGATAAACATTTGATTTAATTTAAAATGTACATATTTCATTAAAACAATTCAACAAAATTTATTTTTTAAAAAAATTATTAAGGTAAAATACATATATGTGTATCAAAATATTTTTCAAAAATTATTTCCTTTATTCTCAAAAGGTTTTTATTTTTAATTAATTGGTCACCAAATAATTATTTATATAGACATTTATAAACCATAAATCATCATAATTTTGATAATACTATTCATACGCTTATTTCCAATGGTTCTTTATTAACTATCATATTAAATAAAAGTATTTTTGTAGTATGTCTCATTTTGTTAAACTTGTTATTTCATGTAATGCATGATAAACTCAATATTAGTGTAACACAAGAAAAAATAGTGTTATTTATAATGCAAGATAAACTCAATGATTAAGAGTAACACAAAATATTAAGAATAATATATTCATTAAAAATATAAATATTTCACAAAATATCAAGTTGTTAAATTCTACCCCAATTAATATGAATGTCTCTCTTAAAATTTGTCTCAATCATCAATGGTTTAACATTTAAAAGTCCCTTCATATAAACCCACATAATAAAAAAAAATTAATAATAATCCTCATTATAAATTTAATGTGATCTAAAAAAGTAATCTATAATAACACATAATATGTATCTGAATATGATAAAAAAGGTGGGAAGTGAAACCATGGACCTATAAGAGAAAACTAACACCCAAATACTAATATAGAGTGATATGAAACATTTATCACTCGAAATTAGGAGATCCAAAGAATTTTAATGGCCATAAATACATAAAAAATAAATATTAATACGGCTATAGTACTTATCTAAATTAAAGATAATAGGAAAAACTTTAATTAGAAATCCACTTTCTAATATTGAATAATTTTAATGAGAAGTTATATTTACTTGATTTCATTATATTTCGTAAGTAAAATATAACCCTTCAATTGTTCCTTTATAAATTTCCATTTGATCTCTTAATCCATGAAATTATGGTGATTTTTTATGAATGAATCATAAATAGATCATATATTCAAAAATATTATTAGAATTATTTCATTCTACCTTTAGTTATTGTCACAAAAAAATGGTTAAAAGGGGTTTAAAAATATGCATAAATATTTATATAGTAAATTAATACATTAATATATAAATCTTTCTAACAATTTTAACTTAATACATTTCATAAATGGAAATCCTTATGACCCTTCCAAAAGATAAAAATCTAAAACTTTAGAAATAGGATCACTAAATGAACTTATCATTAATTCCCCAAGAAATATGAAGTAGTTATTAATTTTCACAAAAAAACATGGGAATAAATTCATAATGTATTTTATATAAAAATGTCAATAGACTAAATTTCCATGAAAACCTATTGAAAACATACATTCTTAATCATTCCTTACATAAAAATAGATTATTGGATATATTCCATACATCCAAAAATATTTTAAACGGCATCCAAGGTAGCATAAACCACATTGTTATCAAATAATTAAACAATGATAAGGTAATATGTGTTATCAAATTTACATTATTCATATCTAGTGTATCTTTATCCCAACAACATTTTCACAACATATGGAACACATTTATGGTTATCTTTCCTTAATAATGTGTTTTATATCAAATATTACCTTTCCATTAAATAACTTTTCTAGGAAATCTGTGTCATTCAACATATTATTTCAAACCCATAATGAAAAATATATAATGAACAATAATTTTATATTACATAATTTATGGTTTATAATAAATAAAAAATATAATAATACATCTTCCCTCTCTAACAATTAACTAGGATTCATCATCAAATTCCTTAATACCTCATTCCTTTTTTAAGTCATTCATAGTCTCTTTATCCTCATAAATATAATCATTACTCATATAACCCTCTTGATTTCCATCATGATATTTCCACCTATGACATTGATTTTCATAATTCCCATAACTTCCACATTTAAAAAATTTAAATGATAATAATTATTTATGGAGACCAATATTCCCATCAATTATGTTAATTGAAAATTTCCTTTTTTACTTGTAAAATAATTTCATTGTATCCTTATTTTACACACTTTAATCATCTTCTCGTTCCATTCAAACATTCCCTAGGGAAATTATTCCAACATTCATGAAATATTGGGAACTGAATATTATTTCCTCTATGCTTATTACCACATAAAAGGTCATAAAAGTTCATCTTTACCTTATTTGACTATTTTGGAATATCACCTAAGTTCACATTTTTAGTAATTTAACATCATGGATTATTAATAATAATAATAATATCTATGTATCTAGTTATAATATAATAGTTTTCTCATAATCACTGAATTGTCTATCAAATTCAGTGTTAACATGATTCTTTTTTTGTACCTTCCAATGAAAAAACCAAAAAACAAAGTGTGAGTCACAATATTCATAGTGGGGAACCACATAATCATGAAAAATAACTTATAGTATGTCTAAATCATGTCACATTTGTTTTTTTTCAATGGAACAGTTGGATTTTCCAAGGCCATACAAAGTTATCATCTATTTAAATACTTTATAATGGATCGTAATATGTTTAGGAATTTCTACAATGTATGCATCATGAGTGTCAAACTACGTGTGTATCAAGGCCCATTATTGTGCACCAGGTGATGATAAAGTCCCTCTCAATGTTACATTTTTATATTTATTACCTCAATGTACCTCTGTTCTAGACCCACATCCACTTTTAGTATCTAGATAGGGATGTAAATTCTTAGAAACCACTTGCTCTGTCCTTTACCAATATTTTATAAAATTTTCCCATACTTTGAATCATTCTTATAATTATCCTTAGATATATCCCAAATTATATATTTTGATATATATATAGTTATTTCATTGATGTTTTTCATCCTAGTTTCGAAATGATAATTAATCCTTTCCTTTGATACCAACTATAATGTCCCGGGTATTTCAGATATAGGCCTACCATATTTTTTATGAATATTCAATACATTACACCAACCACGCCTGAGGACCATCATATTTTAGTGTCTTTGGAGACTAGTTACACAATATTATAATTTGGTGAAATAGATTCAATATATTACATAAAGTTCACCCCCTTTTGTAATCTTCAGAAATATACCCTATATAAAACTTTTCTTCATAACATTAGAAAAGGAAACATAAGAATGGTTGAGCTAAGATGAAAATTAAGGGTAAACAAGTGAAATATGTAAACATTATGAGAGAATAAGGGTATGAAAACATATTAATTACATTTTAAAACCCTGCCCTATATATCATATAACATAATTAGGAGAAATGGAATAAACATTAAAAGTTCATAAGACACGAATCATAAAGGAATGTAAGAACATTATTGTTGGTAATGATAGGACACTTGAGAGGGGGGTGAATTGATTTCCTATAAAAATTTATGTTAAAAGGTTTATTTAAAATATTCCCCCAATTTAAAATAAAATAGGCCAATTAACCAAGGTAGTAAAATTATAATAGATTGATTGTTCAAATAGTTTCTCAGAAGATTGATTAATTATAAATTATAACAATATGATATATTGATGAAACTTTTGAAAATAATCTAATAAGGAAAAATAGTTATAACTACTATCCAAGACTAACTTATCAAAGTAAAATTTAGTTTTCTAAAATATGAGTTAAAAAAGAGAAATAATAAATTGAAAGAATAGTGGATAAAACAAGTTTTTCAGTCTCAAGTTGAGACCTAATCCACTCCAATTTGTGATAAACTTCCACCAATCAATATATATAAAATGATTTGATCTACACCCTGGATCGAGGTTAACAACAGTAGATGAGAGTTTCTAGGTCATAAGACCTCTTCCTCTATTCTACATGGTAAAACTAACAGCTAGGTCACACAGGACCTCTTCCACAGTTATATGTGGGTGAAACAAGGGGTAGAAATATATTTGAGTGAGAATATCTTGTATCCTCCTGTTCAGTGTAGGAGATAGTGTGTTTTTTTAATACAGATATGCACACTACTTGAAAATTAATTAAACAGTACACAACAAAGAAAAATGTAATGAGATATAGTTTAGAAGGCTCTGTGTGTCATGAAATGAAACTATGGACTCTTTGGATACAGAAGATGCAATGATCTAGTCCTATTTTGAAAATAGAGTGTTGTGAGTTCAGTGTTTTGGTTTTCAGTGTAGTGAGATGTTCCTATTCTCCTTTGAGTTGCTGCAAATATTCTTTCAAGATGGTTCATAGTAGGTTCTTCTTTTTTTATAGCCAGTGGGAATTGAAAGTTCTTCCTTCACTGTATTCTTGCATGTATGGGTGTTCTTCTCTTTTTTCATGAAATCCACTATCTCATACACATTCTGCTCAATTTTCACACTTTATATTTTATTTTTGGGTGCTTTTGGTACAACCCTCAAAGTTCATAATCTCTACACCTCATACCTTGTACTGTCTACTGACATTTTTGAAAAAGATAATTAATTATATCAGTGTCATTAAATGACTCAAATATGACCGTTAGAAATAAATTTTAAATTTAATTAAAAAAGACAGAAAAAATGGTTAAGTACGGAATGGTGTCCTAGTTCTGTTGATACAGTCACAGTGCCACAGTTACGGTGAGACATAACCACAATGCCATAGTTTTATTGATATCTAGAACCAGTAGCATAGTTATGGTGTTTGGTCCTTTTTAAAAAAATTTAATGGTGTCTTGTTACGGTGTCTTGGAAACGGTAGTATGGAAACGATGTCAGGTCCTTTGAAAAAATCTGGAACTGGTAGCAAGCTTATGGTGTCACAGACATTATGATAATTTCAAACCAGTAGCAAGCTTATGGTGTCACAGACTTTGTGAGAATCTTGAACCGGTAGCTAGCTTATAGTTTCACATACTTAGCTAAATGTTTGTAATATGTCTTAAGAATAAATATTCACTGAATGGATTAGGATTAAAAATAATCATACTAAACATAATAGAACAATATTAAACATTGTTTACAATATTTAAACATGATTTGTTAGATTCTGAATCATGATCTTGTGAGAGTTTAAAACATGAGTTATAAGAGTGTAAGACATGATTTGTGAGCATTAAAACATGAGGAGTCCAACAATATCCCCCTTTTTGATGATCACAAATCATGTCATTTACCAGCCAAATATTTTATAAAGTCATAAATAGACTACTTAACATATCAAGATAGTAAATCATATATAGCATAAAGGGTAGTGTGTTTCTCAGTTCTTAGTGTTTCTTTTTAGTTCTCCCCCTTATTATTTCTCCCTTTTAAAGGACTTATTTCTCCCCCTTTTGGGATTATCAAAAATAGAGAAGATATATAGAGAAAACACAGACTAAGAGAAAATAACAATTGAATGAACAACAGTAGGACACACTCCATTTAATAAAAATAAGGTCTATTACAATTAAGAAAGAAAATACATTAGAGACCTATCAAAAACAGCATTCAATTCTCAGGAGAGACACCAGACTTAGATTTTCCTTTGTTAGAGGCATCAGATGGAGAATTAAGAGGTGCAGAAGTAGAGTTGGTGGAAGAAGTGGATAAGGAAGTCAGGGGAACTCCTTCATTGATAGAAGGTGAAAGGGTAGGTCAGGTGGAAGACTGAGGAAAAGGTTTCTCTGTAATTATAGGTCTAATCTGACTCAGATATTGAGTAACAAACATAGTCACTATATAAAAAGAGGTGTAGAAAGAAGGATAGGTAGCTGAAGGTAGATTGGGCCTCAAAGGAGAGGCCACAGGAGCCACAATTTTAGTACTATGAACATGGAGATAAGATTTCAAGAAGTTTATAAAATCTATGATGATCCATCCACCATACTACATAGTCTTCTCAAAGTCTTCCTTGTTTTCCAAAAACTTCTCCAGAGTGGGTTTGAATTCTTTGATCTTCTATACTTTATCCTTGAAGGATTTAGGGACTAGAGTTATTTTTAAATTCTCCACAAGGTACTTTAAGTGATTAGTCAACTCATTCTTAGAATAAATTCTCTTAAAGTAGAAGTCCACTTTCTTAAAGATTTATTCTTGAGCATCAGTTGAAATATTTTAATAGGCCATCAACAAATCAATAACATGGTCACTATTCTTGATAAGAGTAGAGATACTTTCCTTATCAGTACCACTCAACACTAACTGAAGCTCTTCTCTAAATACAGATATGATCAAGTCACAATCCATAGGCTGATATGGCTATCTAGAGGCAGATAAATATGAAAAAACTAAAGTGAGAGTCTTAAACTGATTTATAACAGTTTGTAAATAGCCTCCATATTCATCGGTCAGCTTCTTGAGTCTAGAGACTAGCGCATGCATCTCATTGGTTATCTTGGTTTTGTTCTCAATAACTTTTTCATACATAGTAATTAGGTTTGGTTGAATCAGAGATACAACATTTTGTGGAATCTTATTAGCATCATCTTCACTAAGATGAGCAATAGGAGTTTGAGCAGTTGGTAAGAATTTATGCATATCTTCAACCATAGATTTTAGATATTTCACCTCAACATTGAAAATCTTGTTCTCAATCTGAACTTACTAATGTTCATGAAGCATCATCAGTTGAATTTACCAAATAATTTTCTCTAGTAGCAATGCATCATCCCTTTCACTGAGATTTGTCACAGGTGCAGGTTGATATTCTAACAGCTTCTCAAAGACAAACAATAAGTTGTCTCCAAAAAATTTCAGATCAATATGACTTACAAACTCAAAATATTCTTGAGAAGATTTGAGAATAGAAACTAAAATAGTTTCAGATTCCTTAGTAGGGGATACTTCTTTGGAAGAAATTGGTTTCAACTGAAACACAGTTGAAAGATATATTCCTTTTAATGAGGCCTCTTGGGTATCATCCACATCAAAATAACTGGGAAACCTATACTAGATATCCACAGAGCTTTGGTCAATAATATTTGGAATCTGAATACTTTCTAAGCTGGGGTGTTTCTCCCCCTCAACAGGTGAATCTCTTCTAGGACTAAGAGATGCGGTCTCTTAACCCATTCCCAAATTTTCAACTCTATCAGGTTCACCCATGTCTTCTCTAGATAGATGAAAGGCATGTTCCATTCTTTCCTCAAAAGATAAGATTACTTTAGTTTCAACCTATTCTTCAGATTCTTCCACAACAGTAGGCTCTTCTTCAACAATAGGCTCTTTCTCTACAGCAGGCTCTTCCTCTACAATAGGATCCTACTCTATACCAACACTTACATTATAATAATCTTCAACCTTTTTACTTCCATTATCATCACCTTTAGGGAGAGGTTATATCTCAGTAGATACTCTCACAAAACCTTCACTAACATCATTATATGTTTCTTCATCCAGATATTCCACAATCTCATCAGCTTCTAATCCAGAATCAAATACATTTTTCAATATGGAGGGATTTCCAATAGGATTAAAATCCTCAAACAACCTATCATTATCCTCTACCCATAATCTCTTCCATGGATTCCAACTTATCTCCATTCTCCTAAAAATAGCCTTAGAGATATAGAAATCACATTCCTCAATCACTTCTTCATTCTAGCCAACCACACCTTTGGCTAGAAGAATAGCATAAATGAACCTTGAATAGAAAAGGGATCTATAATTTGATGTATTTTTTGATAATATCACACATGTTAAGTATAATACACTTACACAAGTTGATTTTGGTTCCATGTTTCAGAAGATGAATCAAAAGTAAATCCTGATACTTAAGAGTGGAAAATCCCATTTTCTTGGACAAATGAGGTGTTAAATGAACTTGAACAATAACCTTGACTCACCATCAAGCTCAGCAGCAATTGTCCTTCTCTTCTTCTTATTTCTATTCAAACTTCCAAGAGCCTCTTATAGGTTAAACACATCACTGGGTGGAGGAGGACCTCTTTGGTAATCCTCAAAAATCCCTTCATGAGGTATTCCTAGGTATTAAACTTCTAACCTCAAAGAAAATGTGCATCTTTGACCATTTACCCAACTCCTAACCACAAAATCATCCTTGGAATTGAAGGAAAACTAAACATACTGATAAAACACAAAAACAAGACGCAGGTAGACGGTTCTTTTCTCCTTGGTAAACCAATCCAACCACCCCTATTCTTTTATAACTCTTAGAAACAAAGACTTACTAAACAAGAGAAACTTCTCACATATTTCCTTTTTTGGTATGACTTTTCAATCCTCAAAACCCAGGTTTAGTAGTTTCCCGGGCATTATAAAAGGAGCCTTCTTCTGTTTATTCTGAGACCTACACTTATCAAGAGTCGACAAGGATGGACGCTTCATCCTAGGCAATAAATGTGGGATTATGAAAGATAAAAAGTAGGGAAAGAGGTTTAAGAGAGATCAAAGGGTTTCAGTTTCGAGATAAGTGAGAAAGAGATAAGTTAAGCGATGGTTATTTATCATTTAGGGAGTTTAAACGTCGCAAAAACAAAAACATGGTAAAAAAATAAAACATTTGATACAAAAATAAATGTTTGAAAAGAAATTATGAATAATATGATGAGACCAGTACATGCATTCATAGTGTCAGTATTACTATGTGACTCAAAATGGTGCAACTATAATGAATGAGACAGCGAACAAAGACAGTAAGTTGTGAGACAGTAATCCTAAGACAGTAATATTGAGATAGTAATACTAAGACAATAATCCTAAGATAGTAATCCTGATACATTAATCCTTTCACTCAAGTTTAATTATTTCTAATTCATGTATGACGTAATTCATCTTTTCAGAATTTAATGGCTTAGTAAAAATGTCAACAAGATGATGTTTAGTGCCAATGAATTCTAAAGTGATATCATATTTTTGATAATTATCACTCAAAAAGTGATGTATTACATCAATATTATTTTTCTAGAATGAGAAATATGATTCTTCAATATGTTAATAGCACTTGTGTTATCATAATTAATAGGAAAATTCCTGAATTTATATCCATGGTCTAGCAAGGTGTGTTTCATCCACAAAATCTAAGCACATCAACCACCTGCAACTATGTATTTAGCTTTAGTAGTAGATAATGAAACAGAATTTTGCTTTTTACTACACCGTGAAACTAGTGACTTTCACAAAAAGTAACATGTTCCATAGGTACTTTTCTATCTAACTTAGAACCACCAAAATCATCATATGAATAGATAACCAAGTCAAATGATTATCCTCTAGGATAAAACAGTCCTAAGTTGGTAGTATCTTTAAGGTATTTGAAAATCCTTTTAACAACAAGAAGATGTGACTCTTTAGGATTTTCTTGAAAATGAGCACACATACACACACTAAACATAATATCAGGTATACTAGCAATCAAGTAGAGTAAACTCCCAATCATTCCTATATAAGTGGTTTGATCAACCGATTTACCATTCTTATCAATATCCAACTTACAAGTGGTACTCATTAGAGTATCACTACTTTTAGTACTATCTAAACCAAAATGTTTGGGAATATATTTAATATATTTACATTGATTTAAAATAATATCTTCCTTATTTTGAAATATTTTAATTCCAAGAAATAATTTTATTTCACTCATCAAACTCATTTCAATTTCATTTTGCATGATCTTTGAAAAATCAATACATAAAAAAATTTGAAGATCCAAAAATACTATCATTAACATAGATTTGAACAACTAAAACATATTTAGAAATTATTTTTATAAAGAGAGTAGGATCAGCTATACCTTTTGTAAAACCTTTGGAAATAAGAAAACTACTTAGCCTATCATACCAAGATCTTAGATCTTACTTTAAACCATATAAATCTTTTTTAAATTTAAAAAAAAATCTTTGGATATGAGGGTTTGTAAAACTAAGGGTTTTTCAAAAAAAACATCCTCAACTATATACCCATTTATGAATGCACTCTTAACATCCATTTGATATAGTTTAAAATTTAGATATACTGCATAATCAAGTAAGATTCTAATAGATTCAAGTCTAGCAACTGGTGAAAAAGTTTCCTCATAGTCAATCCCTTCATCTTGATTATAACCTTGAGAAACCAATCTAGGTTTATTTATTACTATGGTTCCAGATTCATATACTTTATTTCTAAACACCCATTTAGTGCCTATAGTCAAGATGACTTTAGGTTTATCCACAAGTTTACAGACTTTATTTCTTTCAAACTGATTTAATTTTTTATTGCATTTCCATCACCCAAATTTCATAATTGATTTCCTCATTGATGTTTTTAGGTTCAAGTTGTGATAAGAAATCTTAATGTTCAACCTGATTTCTTAGAGAATCTCTAGTCTGTGTTCCTTTATCTAAATATCCAACAATAGCATCTAAAGGATAGTTCTTAAGGGGTCTAATGGATCTATAAAAAGAAGGACTAGTAATTTTAGATTCTTCAACAGGTTCAGGCTCATTATGGGTCAAATCTAGAGAATTTATGAAACTATAAGTTTTAATAGATTCCTTCATAGGATGGTCAAAAGATTTTTCATTGATGTCCAGATTTGACATATCATCCTCTTGATTTTCTAGAGAGGTTTTAGGTTCATGAGGATCTATTTCATCAAATTTGGCATGTAAATATTCCTCCACACATTTGGTTCTTTTATTGAAGACTATATAGGCTTTTCTATAAATTGAATAACCTAAGAAAATTCCTTCATCACTTTTGGATGAAAATTTATCCAGATTATCTTTAGTATTATAGATATACACTATATAACCAAAAACTTTGAAGTAGTCAACCTTGGGTTTTCTATTGTTCCACAACTCATAGGGAGATATTTTAAGGATATATCTAATTAATACTCTATTTATTATATATCATGATGTATTCATATCTTCTATCCAAAAGTATATAGGTAGGTCATATTCATTAAGCATTTTTCTAGATATTTCTTGTAAACAACACCATTTTGTTGAGGTGTCCTAGGAGAAAATAAGTTATGATTATATCTATTTTGTGAGAAAAAAGATTCAAATTATTGGTTTTAAAACTCATGTACATGATCACTTCTTAGGTTTTTATTTCTAAGACCACTAAGATTTTCTACAGTCCTAGCATACTTAGTGAAATGAGAGAAAGTTTATCTTTTGTGATCCAAAAATAAGGTCCAAGTATATCTAGAGTATTCATCTACAAGAACATAGAAAAAATTATTCCCATTAAGACTTGATACTCTAGAAGTTCCAAACAAATCCAAGCGAACCAACTTGAGAGTTTGAGAAGTTGAAACTTCTTTCTTTGGTTTGAAAGATATTTTTTGATGTTTACCCTTTTGACAAGGATTGCATACTTTGTCATTTGGAAACTCAAGTTTGGGTAGATCCTTGACTAGACCTTTTATAATAAGCTTTGTAAGGGAGTTTATATTGTAGTGTCCTTGTCTTTTATTCTGAAGACATGACTCTTTTTGAAATATACTTAAGCATGAAAAATTTTCGAGTGACTAAAGAATCTAAGTTAACAACATAAACATTTTCATTTCTAAAAGCATAAAATACTAATTCATTCTTTGAATTAAATACAATGCAAGAATTATTTTCAAATTTAACATGATAACCATCATCACATAACTATAAAATACTAAGAATATTATATTTTAATCTATTAAAAAAAGTACCTTAGAAATTAAAACTGAATTAGAGTTACCAATCTGGTTGAGGCCAATTATTTTTCCATTAGCATTGTCAAAAAAGGTGACATGCCCACCATAATCCTGAATGGCCTGAAGGCCTTCATTTTTATTGATTTTTTGGATAAACCCCCTTTCAAGGGATGAGGGGGAACCCTTATAAGGCCTACGGGCTCAGAGATTACATGGACAGTAGGCTTAAGAGATTACATGACCCAAAGGTCTTAAGGAATTCAACCAAACTATCTACAAGGAACTTTTCCTCCTCAGCATCTGCATCTTGATAGTAGCTCTCCACCTTCGCATGGTCGTCTAGCTAGGCTTCCCATGCAAGCACAGGTTGGTCCCGATGGCATAGCCATACCCTCCCATTCTGAAAAATCCATTTGGCTCTACTCTGGTGAGTGAACCATCTCTGAATCCTCTTCTAGGGTTGCTCCTTTTTTTTAGTCTGTCTGGGGAAACTGCATGTGTCTCTAAGGCCTTGAGGTGACCCGAAGGCCTTAAAGGTGGCATGAAGGCCCTAATAACCCGAAGGCCTGGGTGGCCCGAAAGCCTTAAGGACTCCAAGCCCAAACCAGTGGCCCAAGGTGAATCGTTCCAACTGCTATAGTACCAAACAGTACCTGCTACAGTGTCTGTTATAGTACCCCGAAAATATGCCTCTACCTAGTTTTGAACCTGGGTCTTATGGATGCACTTAAGGATACCTCACCAACTGGTATGAGGCTTATGTGTGTGACATTCCCACTATAAATTTTTATTAGGTTCTTGAAACATTATTAATCTTCTATCATGTGTCTTGAACATCCATTGTCCAAGTACCATATATTTTTACAAGCGATCTTCAAGCAACTTTCCTACATAGGGATCAAACAATAAGAGATTTTGGTGCCCATATTTTTTTGGGTCCAGAAACATTAGTAATAAATGATTTGGGAACCCATATTTGCTTCATGGGTTTCCTATAAGAAAATTGTAAAGCATTTGAAAAGTAAAAACTATTCAGCCTTGTGAAACTGGAAGTAGTAAAATATTTCCCAGTATTGGAACTTGTAGAATATTTATCAATTTTAGGCACAAAAATAGTTTTTCCAAATTTTTCAGTAAATTTCCTTTTTCCGTGTTGGTATCCTATTCCAGTAGTATACCTAGGAGATACTTTTTTTCCAAGCATTTGTGTTAGAGTATTCTTACCATTGGTAAATTTTTTATAATTCCTTTTTCAATTTCTCATTAGATAATTTTAGTTCATTATTTTCTTTAAGTAGTTGATAATTTTTCTCTTTTTCTACAGCAAGTTCAGATTTAACAGTGGTAGTCAAGGCATGTTATTTATTGAAAGATTTTTATTTATCTTTTAGTCCATTACAAGTGTCCTCTAGAATTTGGAAGTATTCAAACATTTCTTCATTAGTCATATTTTTATAATCACTTTCATATCCAAAATAGTAAGGATTTTGTACAGGTGACTCACGGGTTACCTCAGATGTGTTTGTTATAAAACATAGATTGGATTTTTTAGCCTTTTCATCATGTGAAGACTCTGAGTCACTTGAACTATCCTCAAAATCACTCCATGTTGCTTTCATTTCCTTTTTATACTTTCTATATTTTTTCTAATATCTATTCTTATATTTTATCTTGGGATAATAAGACTTTACATTTCATTTTCTCTTATATTAATAACAGATTATTTCACTAGAAGTATTACCTTTATTATAATCCTTTGTCCAGTTTCCCTTATTATCATATTTACCTTCATAGTTAGGCTCCCTGAAGAATTTATTTCTTTTATATACCTTATTAAATCATCTAGCTAATTGATCCTTTTCTTCATCACTATTAGATGGTGAATCTTCATTACTTGTACTATCATAATGAGGTTGTATCCTTTCCTTTTCCTTAGTTTTGGAAGTAGTGGTTTTAAAAGACACTGACTTTCTCTTCGATTCATCTTCCTCTTCCTTATTTACTTTTAATTATTACTCATATATCATCAAATTTCCTATCATCTCCTTTACTAGAAACTGGATGATGTCATGGGTTTCTCTAATTGATATAGAATTCCCTCTCTATTTATCTAGTAAGCATCTGAGTATTCTCATGATTTTCTCCTTGGTTGTAACATCTCTTCCCAAAGAGATCATAGTATTCACAATTTTATTAAACCTGAGATACATGTCATAAATAGTCTCATCAGACTTCATTTTAAAGTTATCATATTTAATATTATATGTGTTAAGTCTAATTTCATTAACATTATAGGTTTCTTCATGTGAAACACATAAAGTGCCCCAAATTTCATGGGATATTTTACATGCATAAATCCTATTAAACTCTTCATATCCTAAGGAACAGTATAGGGAATTTATGAATTTGAAATTATTTTTATAATAATCCTTAGTTGGTTCATCCCAAGTATTCTTATCAGTATCAGGTGTCTTATATTCATCTATAATTGAAGACCAAATATCAAAACTTATGCTTTAGAGGTGCATTTTCATTTTAATTTTCTATTGTGCATAATTTATTCCATTATATAATAGAGTTCTGTTGGTAGCAGTACCTTCCAATATATTATCTATGAGAAATAGGTAAATACTAGGTTTTAAAGAGCTATAAATTTAAAACTAACATAAATTTAAAGATCTTTAAAATATAACTAAAATCATGGTTGAAAAAGATTTTAAAAGATTTAAAATTTTGAGAAAAATAACTTGAAAACAACCTTTGATACCAAATGTTGTTTAGAGTAGGACACTCAAGAGGGGGGTGAATTTATTTACTATAAAAATTTCTATTAAAAATTTTATTTAAAAGATTAACCTAATTTAAAATAAAATAGGCCAGTTAACCAAGGTAGTAAAATTATAATAGCTTTACTATTCAAATAGTTTCTCAGAAGATTGATTAATTCTCAGTTATAACAATATGGGATATTGATACAAATTTTGAAACTACTCTAATAAGGAAAAATTGTTATAACTATTATCCAAGACTAACTTATCAAAGTAAAATTTAGTTTTCTGAAATATAAGTTAAAATAGAGAAATACTAAATTGAAAATATAGCGGATAAAAAAAGTGGTTCAGTCTCAAGCTAAGACCTAATTCACTCCACTTGGTGATCACCTGTCGCAAATCAATATATATAAAAATATTTGATACACACCCAGGATCAAGGTTAAGAACATTACATGAGACTGTCCAGGTCACAAGACCTCTTCCATTGTTCTACGTGGGAAAACTAATAGCCAAGTCACACAGGACCTCTTCCATAGTTATATGTGGGTGAAACAAGGTGTATTAAGATATTTTAGTGATAATATCTTGTATCCTCCTGTTCAGTGTAGGAAACAGTGTGTTTTTTTAATACAGATGCACACACTGCTCTAAAAGTAATGAAATAGTACACAACAAAGAAAAATGTAATAAGATAGAGTTTAGAGGGATCTACATGACATTAAATGCATCTTTGGACTCTTTGGATGTAGTGGATGCAACATTCCAGTCCTCTTCTGAAAATAGAGTGTCGTGAGTTAAGTGTTCTGGTTTTTAGTGTAGTGATATGCCTCTCTTCCCCTTTGAGTTGCTATAAAAATGCTTTCAATATGGTTCACAGAAGGTTATTCTTTGTTTACATCCAGTATTAATTGAAAGTTATTTCTTCGGTGTATTCTTCCATGTATGGGTGTTCTCTTTTTTCATGCAATCCACTATCGCACACACTTTCTTCTCAAGTTCTACACTTTATATTTTATTTTTGGGTGCTTGTGGTACAGCCAAAAAAGTGTACGATCTTCACACCTCGTACCTCATATTGTCTGCTGACATGTCTTCAAAAGATCATTAATTATATTAGTGTCATTAAATGACTCAAATATGACCATTAGAAAAAAAATAAATTAAATTTGAAAAGATAGTGAAAAAATGGTTAAGTATGGAATGGTGTCACAGTTGTAGTGAGACAGACACAGTGCCACAGTCACGGTGAGACAGTCACAGTGAGATAGTCATGGTGAGATAGTCATGGTGCCATATTTGTGTTGAGATCTGGAACCAGTAGCACAGTTATGATGTTTGGTCCTTTGTCAAAATTCTGAATGGTGTCTTGTTACGATGTCTTGGAAATGTTAACACAGAAACGGTGTCAGGTCCTTTGTAAAAATATGGAATCGGTAGCAAGCTTACAGTGTCACAGACCTTGTGAGAATCTGGAACCAGTATCAAGCTTACAGTTTCACAGACTTACCCAAATATCTATAAGTTGTCTTAAGAAGAAATATTCACAAAATGGATTAAGATTAAACATAATCATACTAAAACATAATATAACAATATTAAACATAGTTTACAAGATTCAAACATGATTTGTGATATTCAGAATCATGATATTGTGAGAGGTTAAAACATGATTTATTAGAGTGTAAGACCGGATTTATGAGCATCAAAACATGAGTAGTCCAAAAATTATAAATTAGAGAATAAAATTGGAATAAGACATATATTCTTGGAATACATATAAGCATAGAAAATCATATACCAAGGTTACCCACCAAAGCATTCATACATGTTAGGATTCTGCTAACCAATCATGTACCATCATCGGTCTTGGGTTAACCACCCATGTACCCTCTTTCTCAAGTATGATATTACCACCCATGTACCATTCTTTTAGGTAATGGGATATTCACCCATATACCATATGATTTCAGTGAAAATTTATCATTACAAAATAAATTGGAGGGAGACATATGTCTCACTCATCACATAACTAAAATCATACATATGTGTGCCATAATATCATAAAACATTCATCATTTAATAACCCATGAAAATGAATGAGTATCATAATCATTTCATTATATACTATCCTATAGAAAGATATAGGTTTAATTATCATTTAATCATAGAATAACATGTAGAACATGTAATGGGTTTCATAATAATTTTTATCATGAAATAACCCATGGAAGAGAAAAAAGGTTTAATAAAAACTATTTCATCATAAACCATTTTGATAAATAATAAGAATGTTATCCTTGGTTTATATACCCAATAAATCATAAGTTATATAAAATGTATTTATTATAGGTTGAAAATTATTTTGAAAGATAAATCACTTGAATTTTCTTTTAGGAAGATAACTTTTCATTGAAAATAATTTTTTAAAACTAAAACCATTTTATAAATAATTTTATTTTAAAATAACCTAGAAAACATAAAATGGATTATCTAAAAATAATTTAAAACATGTCCTTATGAAAATAAAATTTACACCTTCAAAAACACTTTTTAAAACATAAAACACTTTAAAAATCCCTTTCACTTTGAAATATATTATTTAAAATATAAAAAATTACCAAATGTAAAGGGAAACACTTTATTTAAAAATAACCTTGAAAACTTTTAATGTAAACTAGAAATTATTTACTATTCATGATAGTTGGAATTATTGTTCATGTCATGTGTGTTAAAAAAATATTCTTTTCACATTTTTAGTAAAATACAATAAGAAATTTTTTGGAAAACTAAATTAAGATCCCTTTAATTTTTTTAAAATGAAAAAATGGGTAAAATTTTCATTAATAAAACATTTTTAGAAAACATGGTTTTGGGAGAAAATAGGGTTTTCAAATGAAAAGATGTTTTTTATAAAAAAATATTTTTTGAGATCTTGGGTAAATAAAGAGAGGATAATTAATTAAAAGAGTTAATTTTTATGGAATAACTAGAGCAGAATAAAATTAATGATATTATTTGTATTTAAATAATAGTATTTTATCATTGGAAACATACTCATAATCAATCTCAATAAATGATGAGATTCTAATATAAAATTATTACCACATTAGAATATTAGAAATGTGATCACCATGAAGTAATTTCAATAAATGAAATTTCAAATATCATGAGGATAAATAAATTAATGATATTAAATCTAAAATTTGATTATATACACCTTGTACAAGATGATAGTTTTATATCATAATCATATGTCTAAAAGAAGGATAATTGTGACAAATTTGGTTTACCAATTCAGGGAATTTTGAACTAAAAACCCCCTAAATGTGATATCCTAAAATGGGTATTGAAATAAAAATAATTATAATTATAATAATATTAAAATAAATTCATATTAAGCATATACACCATTGAAAAGAAACATGTTGGTAACATGGAATGTGTCTCGCAGAAAAATAAAAGTGAGACAAACGTCCCTTACTATAAGTCTACATCCATCATACATGTTCTAAACTACTTTTTAATAAATATATGTTTGCTATAAATATATTAAAAAACAATATTTATATATATAATACCTTATATTATTTACTTAGTTATTTTTATTACCCATTTATTAACATTTCTATGTCAAATTCATGTATCGGGTAATAACCGCTTTATTTTTTTATATGTTTTGAATTGTTATTTTCAGTCCTCTTACTTTGATCATAGATCCTTCATCACTAGAATAATAATCATGAAATGATTATAATATTTAAAAACAAATTACAATTTCACTATTACTCATGAAATATTGTATTGAGAAATGAATTATGTTACGATCATGGAGATGGTAGTTCGTACGTACGCATGAGTAACATTTCCATTTTCCAATGATCATTATAGAAAGGAGGTAAGTAATATAATATCAGTACATAATGATATTAATATCATAAATAGAATAATTTTTATTTAAATATAATTCTACATATCATCCATGTGGTGTGGTGATGAAAATATAGTAACATCACTTCATACAGGCGATAGCCCACACATACACGAACAACATTATCATCACACAGTGAGTAAAAAGGTAATATATAAAATGATATATATCTCTTTAGAATGATAAATATTTCACTGTAATAATAATTATTTCTTCTATATCACATATATTTATTGTTATTATCTTCCTTGTAAAGTGTTGGTAAAAAACAACACATATTGCTTCGCGAGGAAATAGTCCATCTTACACACGAGCAGTATTATCGTTTCGCACATGGAATGGAATGTAAAAGAAGGAATAAACAATATAATAACTCCATAGGTATAATTATGGTTTAATATTATATAAATGTATATATACCTTGTTTATACTATCATACCCAACTAGTGGATTTGGTAATGAAAAAATGAATGACATCAGTTTGTGTGGCAGTATACCTTCATACACATGAATGATGATTTTTTAATTCTTTTACTGGAAGTGGAGTTGGTTTTAGGTTATCAACTTCACATAAAAAATTTATTTGTATGGAAGATAATTTTGTTATTATAAAAATGATTTAATGATAATTTAATTTTGTGTAGGAATAAATAAATAAAATCATGTGATGAAGGTTACCTCTTCTTCAGGCATCCTCCTTAGGTTTGAACCAAAAGCCTTCATATGTTGGATTTTTGTAAAATAAAAGGCTTATTGGATTAGGGAATTTTAATTTCTAAGTTATTTAGGTGGAAATTTTATGATCAAAAAGGGATTGAATGGGTTAATTAGTGAGGAGTGGTGGTTCCCTTTTATAATTGAGGAGAGTGGAACACCTGTATTTTTTTGAAAGAAAGAATGCCACCCATGATTTTTTCTGTCACATGGCTTGAATAGTGAACCATTATTGATAATCGAAGAGATAATTTCTATATATTTCCATACATTGGGTTTTGGTCATGTTTTTGATTATTTTTATCCATTATCCTTTTAGTTTAACATCTTAGTAAAACAACTTTTACATAAATAATAGTAAATAATTTTTACTATTTTTAAAATTCAATTTGGTTAAAAATTAATTTTTCCTTAGTAGATAGTATATGTTATGATAAATTTGAATATGGAATCCATTTTTTAAATTCAATTAACATAAGTGGAATTAGTTGATTTAAAATTAATCTCACAGACATGATGATAAATTTTTTTTTAATGTGAAAAAGATCATAATGGTTTTATATCAAAATTCAATAATAAATTTATTAAAATGACCTAAATTGGATTAATTTATTAATAATGGAAATAAAATTACATTAAAACTAATTTAAAATATAAAATATGTTTATGAATAAATTAATTTAAAAGGTAGTGTTCAATTAAAATTCTGTATTTTTTACTATTCACCAAAAAATGAAACGTCTCAAAAAAATCCTAAAAATTCACCCTAATATAATTTTGACATGATGATTTGAAAAATGATTATATAAATTATTTTTATCTTCCCAAATAATTTTTTTAAATTTGGTAAAAATTAATTTTAAATTAATTTCACCAAAGGTGACAGAACTACGTTTTAAAAATCAAGTTTTTAGCATAAATTTTGATTTATTCTTATCTATTGTCAAAAAAACATGTTGGATTATTATTAAATAGTTGATTAAATATAAAATTTATAACTTTACTTAAATTATTTCACTAAAAGTGATCTATTTAATTTATTGTTGTAAAATGTGTTTATGTGCATAAAAATAGTTTTCTAAAAATGATTTCCTTTATTTTAAAAAGGTTATTATTTCTAATTAATTTTACATCAAATAATTAATTATATATACATGTGTAAACCATATATATTATTAATTTTTTTATTCATATTCACACTCACCATTCGAAAGGATAGTTGATAATTATCATATTAAATAACAATAACTTAATAATATATCATGTGTCGTTTAAGCTCAGTGTTGCATATAATGCAAGCTAAGATTGATATTGTGTGTAACAGAAGACAAAAATAGCATTGTGTGTGATGCTGGAAAAAAAATCAATGTTTGCGTGTAATGAAAATATCATAAAGATTAAATTCAATTGAAAAATAATAATTCATAAAATCTTGAGGTGTTAAAATTTTCAACAGAATATATCTATGGTAGAAGGTTATGAGATTTTGAAAGAAAGGAAATCTACTCAAAATGTGTATTTTCCATTTTAAGATTTTTGATCGAGCTGGGATAGTTTCTCATCACAATGTTGTTCCACTGAACTTCTCTAAAGTACACAATGCTTTCCTCATATCTATCATAAGGAATCACATAGGTGATTTTTCAAAAATATTGAACTTATAGGTTATACCACTGGATCATTATCTTTACAATAATGAAAAACCTATAGGGATTCTTGTTCATAGAGAAAATTTATACAATACATGGCTACTCACATGGTCATGTTTTTATGGCGAAACCACCGACTTGAGGAAACTATATGGGAACCTGAGGATGTGAAGAGCTAAAATTACCCTTAGTTTTTCATATTAGAGGGAAATAATATTGAGGTAAAAATTCATTTTCGGGGGTAGAATGTAAAACTTCAAGAATTTATTAATTTTTTTTTCAAGTAAAAATAATTTCATTGAAAACATATATTACACGTGACACTGAGTTTTACGAAAATGTGAAATACTATTATTATTATTATTTAAACATGGTCATTAAAACATAGCCATTAAATTTTTATATATTAATAGGAAAGGAAAAAAATTAAAATTATGTATAATGGTTTTATATAAAGAAAATATATTTATAAATATTTAATTAAATTTTAATAAAATCCTTATATGCATTGAAAAAACTTTTTTCCCAGAAGATGATTTTTATTTATTTTTGAGAAAAAATAATAAAAAAAATTATTGAAAAAATTATATGACTTATTTGAAAATATTATCTTAATTTTTTAAAATTACATGAAAATTTTATTTATCATTAATATTTGATAATTTTCTAAAAAGAGAATATTTTCTTTGAATAGAGAAAATATTAATTTTTATTAAAAACTTCAATTTCATTTTATGAATTGAAAATCATAAATATTATTTAAATTTTTTTAAAAGTAAAAAATGTAAAATTATTATATTAATAATCCAATTTAATTCATTAAAAAAAGTAATGTTGAATTTTTTTATATTAAAATTTTCTATACTTATGAAAATTTTCGCTTTGGAGAACAGTTCATTCATCTTGTCTGTGGATTTATTTTTAAACTAAATTTTCTAATTATTTAAATGGAGTTAAATAAAATTCATTCCATATTTTTAATAAAAAAATTATTAAAAACTAAGGATATATTAATTTTTTCCCTTAACTAATAGTGAAAACCGTAAAAATAAATTATTATTGTTAATGTTAAAATGGTGTTTTCCATGTTACATATGAATGTGTTAAAATTAATTTTAACCACACCTATTGTCTTTATTTAATAAATATTATTTATTATTTTTAATTACTGGATCAAAATTTTATAATAAGGATCATTTATTTTATGACTTAATATAAATATTACCTATGTAAATAAATAAATAAAAATTAGTTACCATGGTGAAATCAACATGGTAAAATTATGTAATCTTATATTTTTATGAACAACAAGTTTAAAAAAATATGTATTTTTTCTATTGGAGTTGTTACTAGACAATATATTCCCTAAAAAACATTATTTATATAGCTACTATACACATGGGGTGAGAGTTACATTCAATTATTGAATAGTTTTTCATATTTACAATAATTTCACTACTCTTCAGTTATAAATGGGGGCCTCCAAACCTCACTTATCCACATATCATAAAAACTTTGGATAGAAAAACTGCCAAAATCATTCCCCAAAGTCTATATACATTTTATAGAGAGATTTTATTCCCAAAAAAACAACTTTTGTGTCTATAATAAGATATCCAAGGGAGGTTGTTCTAAACGAGATTAATTATATTCACTAAGCTCTTTATATTTACCCATTCTATTACCACCATCATTCATATAATAATAATTAAAATATAATAAAACCATTATATACCATATAAATTTTTGTTATTATCTTGATTTCATAACTTATATACATATATTATTCCAGAAAAAGGGAAAAAAATAGTCAATCATGTTTATGGTGGACTATCACCATGCGAATCGATGGAATTCATTATCCATAAATGACAATCATGAATAGATATAATAACTTATTTAATATATTTATATGATATTTATTAAATTTTTATACTTCTATAATTACAATATAACATATAACTTCTTACCATCCAATCTTTTTTAAAAATTATAACATTTCTCGTACATACGTATGGACTACCACCTCCACGAAGCGATGTTACATATTTTTCACTTTATTTTTACGTGGATGGTAATGAGTATATATTTAAGGAATATATAATATATAAATTAATTAAAAATTATTCTATAAATTTTACTTATTATTAATCTTTATTTTCATTCTTTAAAGAAAATGGAAATAATGTTAATGCATACATATGGCATACCATCTCCATGAATGGTATAACTCATTTTCAATATCTAACATTAATGGATTACTATAAATTCATATAATTAATATATATGATCTTGATATAATTTTTGACATTATTTAGGTTATGGTACCATGATAAAATTAAATGGGCTAATGATACAAACCCAATAAATACTTTAAAAATGAAGTAGTTATTACCCAAATTGTGATTTTAACAAGGAAATTATTAATAAATGGTTATTACAAGATCATATGTAAATTATATATAGTTTTATATACATGATTACGTTTCTATGGTAGATTTATAATATACCTTTATTTATTATACAGGATGTTCAAATGTATACAAATAATCTTGGGACTTGAGGTAAGGGATTTTCATCTCACATTAAGCCCTACGAGGCACAAGCCATATTCACCACTTGTTTCTTTTGTGAGATGTATATACTCACCATGAATTTATTTCATTATTATTAATATAAATTTTATATGGAGTTAAATTTACATATATGGTTATTTCTATAATGGATACTATGATTCAAATGTAACTAATGTGGTAATGGTTTTTATGCTATGATCCTATTTTTTATCAAGATTGTTTATGATTCTACTATTGATGAAGAAATGTTATGATATAACTCTCAAAAAATGAAAAATTATTAATATATTTTTATTTCATGAAAATATATTTTTTCCTTTCATTTTACTTACTTTATGTACTCAAAATTCCAAAATTATGTTTTTAGGAAAAATCGATGTTATTTCTCTCTTTGGTTGAAATCATTTTTCTTCCATTTCCAGGTTTTGTAAAAATGTTTTAAAAAAATTTATTACTATTTACCATTTTTTTACAAGGAAATTTTTACCCTTGTTTCACATGTTTGAAAATTATTAAAAATAAATATTTTTTCATTTTTTGAAAGACACAATTTTGACTTTTACAAAAAATGAGGAAGGAATATTTGTTTTAACATACATGGACTAAACGAGACTTTTTTAAATCATGAATACTCAATTATTTTAATCTTACATTAATAATTTTCATTTTAATTTTAAAATAAAATGATTTCAATAATATTTGAAAAAAATAGTATTTAAAAATGTTGTGTCAATATGCAAAGGAAATTTTCCTCAATAAATGTTCTAAGTGATCTTTCAAAATTGTTTATCATCTATGATGATATAATTTAATGTTAAATAATATTTTTTAGGGATATTATTTAATAATACCATCCAAATTCATTCTCTAGATGGTTTATATTGATTATGAAAATATCTTTATTAACCATGTTAATTTTCCATTAGTTATGCTATAATGAAATTATGTAATGTTTATGAAACTTGTTTCTTTTACCTGGGTTATGCTATAATTAAATGTTGATGAAACCTATTTATATTTATCAGATATGATATTATTAATGTTTAATGATTTCATGACACACAAATTTATGGATCATGAGATGTAGGGACCTATATCTCCATCCAATGTAATGGGTAATTATGGATTGATCATGAGTTAATTATTTTATGCATGAACTTGATTCTAGGTTCACAATGTTATGAATGGACCTTCATTCTTGTTCATAATGTTATGTGTAGACCCCATGACATATATATAAAGTTATTTTTGGACCTTCTTTCATGGATATAATGTTATAAGTGGACCTTCATTCATGTCTAAAAGTTTATGTGAGGGTCTGGATTAATTTCCTTGACATAATTAGTGAACATGTTCCCATTTATATATGTTCATGATATTCTAAGCTTATGTGTATGTGAAAAATTTATATATCATGTCAATGTTCTGTTCACATGTCACATGATCTTTTATTTCCCTATGAATCAAGTCTAATAAACTAATAATATCTATTCCATGACTCATGTTTTTTATCTATGATATACATGGTATTGTTTATGAAGGTTATTCTAATGTCCTCATACCCATATTATCAGGTTATGTTAACATATACCTGTATTAAAATTATTGAGATTTTGAGCTCACCCTTTCTTATGTTTCCATTACCCATGATACAAAGAATATAATTATTTATGATATGTCTAATAAGGGTGTTATTTATGAAGAACTTATAGGGAGATGATATTTATCAATAATTAATTAGTTGTTTAAGTTTAAAGACCCCATATGGGACTAGACCTATATGATTCTATCATGGTTTGATCATTATGAAATCAATATTCATCAATTAAAATGTGATATCATTATTTTAAAATATTCTATTTCTATAGAATTCAAACATATCTATCATGAATATCCATAAAAACTTAATGGTTCCTTACCTTTACCTATGCCAATGAAAACTAGGTCGACATACACCTAGAGTGTATACGTAGAGTGTGATCATAACAATCCAAGTAGGATCCCACTATGTGTTATATTATAAAACATTGTTATATAACCCAATATTCTAGTTTAAAATAACCTTATAAAAATATTCCATTAACATTTATAGGAACAATATCATGTGAAAAAGTTCTTTAACAATTTAACCATGTATGTAAGAAGTGTAAATCATATATATCCAAAAACGAATCATGGAATATACATTAGTTTCACTATGGTAATGTAATACATTGATCATTGTTCACATGAATGTCTAACCACTCAACATTATATATTCTGCTAACTATAGTGGTATACTAAACTAGAAACACATCCACAATCAAAATTAGAATCATAACTATAGATCATAATATAGGTAGAGTAGAATCATTCCATATAATGGTATATATCCTATAATTCCTACCCAAGGACTCAGGGTTCCAATATTGAATAACTATAAGAAAGGAGTATAACATTATAAAAAATGAATTCCCTATAAAAGAGGTAGTTTATCAAAAATATGAAATGATAAATCATTTTCTATATGTAGAACATTCTTTTCAAATCACAATGATTACTCATATAAAAATTAAAAGACATGAATTAGTCATAATATGTTTTGAAATCATAAATTCTTATTAAATTTATTTAAAAATATCAAACAATCTTTTTTAGGAATAATAAAATATGGTTATTCAAACAATTTAAATGTGTAGAAACACCTACTGAGAGATATCAGGAATCCGCTATTTGAGAACTCTAGTTGATCCAAATATGATCATATGAAATTATAAAGTAGGTAGATACTCATTCAATGAATGGAATGAATACCACAGTATAATTTCCTGTGATCATTATATGGGAACAAAATAATATAAAGGGAAGAATTTGGGCATTATCACGGTGTTTTTGGTCAAAATAGAATCCCCTATAATAATTTATCTAAAAAATAAATATATAATTCTTATATGAAAAAATTGACCTAAACGGTCAAAAAATTAACTCCTAACTTCATCTCATCGCATAATACCCTCATAGAAAAGAATAATTATGACTTCATTTTCCATGGTGGAATCATGATACAACATCACTGGCTCGAGGTGTAACAGACCATTATTTATAACATAACAATTTCCATCTATGGAATTATATCATGAACTCCAAATTTTAAGACATGGATTTCCTCCTCCGATCCATCCCAACTCATTATTCATAAGTTCTCTAATCCATAAATTTGACGAAACTCAACCCTTATACATGGAGGACCTTATGTATAGGGATAACCATGCATGAGAGTCACTCTTTACTCAAGGGGTACCATTACATAAGGTAAAACCATTGTGTAAGAGTCAAAATTCATGCATGGGGGACATTTATGTATGTAAATTTTCCATTTTCTAACTTCCCATATTCCCATTATTCTATTATGAACTATTGCCTTTATAAGATCCTCAATCAATTCCAACTCAAAAATTTACCTATTTACCTCCATGATGTGACTTCCCTTCACCACAATATGAAATAAAACGACTCAAACACTCTATTACTCACAAATCCCTCTATCCCATTGTGTTTTCATATTTTAGCACTTGGTTTTTTGAATGCTATATAAATCTAGACCTAAGCCTATGTTAACTCCTGAAATTCAATTCCTAGAATACATGATCATCTCTAATGCCTTGAAAGGGTCTAAAAAAATTTCCAACCCAAAATATGAAATAAATAATAAATAAGGGTAAAAATAATTAAATAATAGTCTTCTGCCTAAAAGTGACAGTATGAGTATTATTAGTATCCCATATATATCGCATTATACCATCAATAATTTGATATAAATTTGAATAATTAATAAAGAAATACTATTACTTTTTCTCATAAAAAATATTTTCCAATGTTTCAATAGAATAACTTCTATGATACCATAAAACATGAATCAGTGGAATAAATCTCCCACATAGAAATTTATTATTGGGTTCAGAAATCTAGATTATTTTATAAATCAACAAAATGCAAGTCCCATGTTCCAAATAATCCCAGATCAACACATGGGATGGATCCACGTGATATTTATTCAATCAAGAGATATGAAAGATATTATGAGTTGACATCATATTAGGGGGAATCCCTAGTTAGTTTACAAACCCCCTTATATTTTATGTAATATAAACAAGTTCTATATGCCTTGTTGTGATCCTTTATTACATACAAATCCATTAGTGAACATGAAAAGTTAATGTTGTTAACAATCCTTGGTCGGTAATAGAGAAATCAAAAATGACATCGACAAGGATATAAATAATAATTATGGTGGTTTTATGTTATCACTAGTCACTACCAATTATTCTGAATATTTTATTTCATCTCATTAATATTTCTTAGTCCCACAAGAGAAGTTTCAACCACCTAAGTCTAATAGTGGTGATATCTATAGGGTTATCCATATAAGTCCTAAAATTGAGTCATTTAGATAAAATGTTGAAAACAATTATTAATTTAAATATCAAATAATTCCATATGAGTATCCATCGAGCATATACAACAAATTACACGTTCAAAAAATCATTTCCTTTATAATATGGATCACCCAATTCGTCTACATATCCATTTGGGGATGATAACTCATTCTTAGTTTTACTTGGAATCACATTCCCTCAAAAATAGAATATAAGAATTCAGTGGTTAACTAAACATATCTATCAAGAAATATAGTATAAGTATCCCATGTGGTTTTTTGATCCCTTATACATATAACTTAACAATATCCTCCATATTAGTTTCATCTTTGGTCAAAATTAAATGAGTTTTTTCCTTAAATTTTTTAATCAATATCTATATAAAATTATTTTTTTGATATGTATGAGGGGATATGATGATGAATTCCACATATACCTCATCCAATTTCCAAATGGGGTATGAAAAAATTCGATGAAAACCATAGGTTTTCTATGATCTTCTTTACCCTTTTGATAATTATAGCATCATGGTATAAAATTTTCAATATCATTTCTCATACCTGGTGACCAATATTGGCCTCTCATGTCATTATATATTTTTGTGTATTCTATATGGACATAACCCAGAGAGTGGTGAACATCATTCATCATGATTTTCCTCATGGATAGAAGAAACACCTAATGACTCTTGATATAGGGAATTTCCTATAGAGATAGGTACCACACATCGATGGTATCCCAACCATATATAGATCTACAAGTATACTAGCACTCAATATTCCCATGTAGATCATGGAAAATGAACTCGTGAAGAGAATGTGTAAGGATCATTAACTACTTATATTATTTCAACTATAAGGTAACATTAGCAAAGATTCATATCATCTTCGATTTATTACTAGAATCTTTCAAGTAATGTGATTGAAATTTATAACTAAGTGCATCAGTTGAAACATTTACCCTTCATGGTGTATAATAATGGTAAAAATTATATGATTGAAGGTATTTATCACATATCCTTCACCTCATAATCAAATATTTTTAAGAGAAGATAAAACCTAATCTATTATAATCACTATGATACATGAATCTATCACTATGCTAATATAGTTTCCAAAATTTTATAGTATTGATAAACATCTATATCCCAAGGAAATGGTATGGATAATTTTTTTTCATGTGGATAATGTAGATTGGAATAATAAGCCACCACTTGAACACCCTTCATAAGAACCCAAAATAATCCAATACCAAGGCATCATAATTTAGAATATTTATTTGTCTGACCTCATATAGAATGAAAATAGGGGATGATTTCAACCATAACATCAACTCATACAATAATTATTGACATTCATATATCTATATAAATTTACCCCATTTTACGTTAGAGAAATTAAAGGAGATGAATGTATATAAGAAACCATTGAAAATCAATGGTAATAGAGTAGTAAACATAAAAGAATATATATATCGATGAAATCACTTGGTTACTCCCAGTATATAATAGCTTTCACCTTCAAATTATCAACTAAAATACCTCATTCTAACACCATAATGTCCCAAAACCATGATTTCCTCAATTAGGAAGCTTCACATTGATATGTCTTCACAGAGACGTTATTCTTATATGGTTCCAAAAACAATCCTCATGTGATTCCCATGATTCTATTCTATTTTGTTGTAGAAAAAGAAATCATCCATGAATACAAAGATAAATGGTTCATGGTATTTATGAAATATCTAGTTCATAATAGCTACAAATAACATAGTATAATTATTTAACATAAAATAAATCACTATATAATTAGAATTTTAATACCCTTTTCAAAATTAGTCTTAGTAATGTTATACTTCTTCACCATAAGATTATAGTATCTCAAAATATTTCATATCACTGAGAAAAACATTTATACTTTAAATTAGTCAAATAGATCATCATTATAAGAAAAAGGGTGATTATTTTTTATTATAACATTATTCCACTTCTAGTAAGACTCTTTTCATTTCTATGAAAATAGTAAAATAATTGACTAGGGATATACAATTGTTCAAGTAAATCCATTGGTATCATATTAATCTTGTTTTATCTTCAAATATTTTATCTCAATAGTCAATATATGATGTGTGATAAATGGAAGTGGTTGTATATCAGGCACTAGATCAATGAAAAAATTTATTTCCCACTCAAGTGGAAACCCCAAGAATTCATCTAGAAAAACTTTAGAAAACTATAAATCTAGAAGACAAAGAACATTCATAATGTTCCCTTCATTTACCTGTACTAAATGATTTGAAATTAAACATATCAAATATTCATACTTAGGAACATGAATTCATGTTTTACTAGACTTTGGTTCTCATTATCCTTATAATAAATGAGTGCTCTAATTAAGGTTGATGATGATGATCCTCTGAAGAAAAATTTTATTATAATATTTAAAATTTATAATCTTATAAATCTTGAGAGTATTATTGAAAACAATTATCTCAATAAAGAGAAATTATTATAATAAATCCACCTAAAAATATAGAAAATTTATAAATGACATCAAAAGACACAATCCTTCATCATTCTAAGAGGTTTATATATTTGAATAAAATATGAAATATTCTTAAATAAAAGATTCATCAAATTGATTATATGATAAAATATAAATAAATGATTGAAACTCATTTCAAATAAATAAGTATCCATATATGATGCAATAATAATTGTTCCTTGTATAGTGGTCTATCTTGTTTTTGATTCTGCATGCACAGTCTCTATATTATGAAACTAAATTTCTTTTAAATGGAAATAAGTCCTACTAAAAACTTGAGTATTAATCTTAATTTAAATCTACCCATATGATTAAATTCCTCTACCTCTAAAAATATATAGTTAAGTCTCTATTTTATTAGATGTATCAAAATAGTTTTTGGATCCCCTTCCAGTTGATGATCCTACACCACTTCGATAAGAGGATTTTGATCTATATAATATCTTATGATGGACCATTTAGACACAACCATTAAAGGATTTGTGGTCCTCAATGTAAACTTTTCATATATACCATACCTTACTATATAGATGGAATACCTTATCTTTTCTCCTCAATGGAATGTGTGAAGCTGACTGTGATGGGTGTCTAGATCCACCACTACCTATTCTATCTGAACTGATCATCAAATTTTATTCTAAAAATTCACATTCACTCTAAATATGAATGTAAATATAACCAATTAGCATGAATATACTTTATATGTGTATCTCAAAAATCATGGCTTGGTCCATATCATTTCTATAAGTGAGGAGATTAAATAAAAACACATAGGATCAAATGTCAAGTTGATATCCCATCTCAAACCACTGAGCATTTAAACTATCATTAAAAACCATCTAGATAAAATAATAAATTAATATAGAAAATTATTTTTCTTACTCCATGAAAATAGAGTTGTTGTGTTGTAGTCACACAAAATTTTGAGACTTCACTGAAAACACATGGCCAGGATAGAACTGTTGAGTGAAAATAAACATAAATTCTATCCACTCTCAGTTCTCATTTATCTTATAGTGAAATAAATAGGACCACCATTTCATGTTGGGTAATTCATGAATAAATTTGGCATGCTTCACATTGAATGATTCATGATTTTATTTTAATTCAAATATATTCTCAATATTTTCCAAAAAAATCATCCAACTCATGTGGATCATCACATCCTTAAAAATATGGGGGCTTCTAGAAAACAAATTCATGATATCGATCCTTATACTGACTTGAACAAGGATCTATCTCTTTATAATTAATAGGGTTTATGCCTTACCCATAGTCTATATCTTGGGAATTTTAATCCTCTATAACGATTAAATTCTTATCCTCTAGAGGATTATCTCATGGAATATTTTCCCTAACCCCCTCTTAAATATTTTAGGGTTTCTTTTAAGGGGAATGATAAAACCTGATTTATATAAATAATAATAAAAAGAAAATTTTATTATTATGTAACCTAAATTGAAACCATAAAATATCATAAAACAACTGTCGATATCATGATAAGGAATCAAAAAATTGGGGAATCACAAAATCATGTTGATATAAGTTCAAAACAATTCATCACCAATAATCCATGGAACCATAACGCCATATAGGAGTATTTTTATCTATAAAACCACAAAAAATATACCCCTCGTGTCAGAAAAATTATATCTATTTACTACCATAACATCCTATCCAAAATGAATTAAAACTGGGCTTTCATTCAACTATTTTTCATAAACCACCATGGACTACTCCAAAATATCACCTGATCTGAGTTGTTACAAGGAAGAAAGGGCGTTTTTAATCCCCATATCCTTGAAAATAGTACCTTGAAATAAAGGATATAAATTTTGGAATGGTTTTTTTAATAATTTTATATATCAATAGGAGGTACCTAGACAATAACCCAACATAAGCATGCCATATATTGGTTATACATGCACCCAAATAAATAAGGACATAATTAAAATAACATCAACATAATACTAATAATTAAACTCATAATAAACCATAAAAACACATATAACATGTTGATTATCCATTAAATCATAAAATAACCAATTATTCAAGACATAATATAAAAAATATTCAAAAATTGAACAAAAAATGGGAAATGGGATGGAATGTCGATAAGGAATTATAATGGATGAGTCCATAACAAAAAAAATGAAAAAAAAATACTGATACAATATTTTACCCACATTTATTTAAAATAATGGATAACTACAATCATGAAACTTCTATCAAACATGATAATATCTAGAATGAATATCCACCACCTCTAAGTGGTGCATTGATTTTACTTTTATCGATCAAAAAAAGTCCTCCATTTACCCAAAGGGTGTATATAGAGTGAAAAGATTATATTCTAAGTAATATCCCTACTTGTGTTCCATGAAAAACCTTTCCTAGATAATCCAATGATATTATTTTCAAAATAACTGTATGAAAATTTTCATTTAAATTTTAATATAATAGTATCATGTAAAAAGTTTTATATCAATTTAATCATATATGTAAATATGCATAATTATATAATTTCAAAAAAAATTATAATTGGATATTCCAATGGGTCACTAAGATTAAGGAATACTAGGATTGTTTTACTAATCCAAATATAACCGTTGAACTGTCTACAGGACATTAACCATAGTGGCATACTAAACTAGTGGTTCCTCGACTAGCTATAGTGGCATCTTAACTTGGGATCATAGTCAAGGTAGAGTTGTATTTTTTGTAGAGATATACTTCTCCTATAATCCCTATTTGGGAACTCAAGGTTCCCATTATCTATAACCAATATATTGGTATATAACATTATCATAAAACTATTCCCTAAAAAGAGTAATTTTATCAATCGTATGATATGAAACAATATTTTTCATAAAAATAACATGATATTTAAATATAGTTTTTTAATAATACTAATATATGAAAATAATAATTAGTTATAACATATTTATAATCCCTAAATGATTTAAAAATGATTTGAAATAATTTTAACTTTTTTTATGAGCTTTGATATATAGTTATTAGTACATGGGACGTTAAAAAAATGACCTACCTATTTCTAGAAAGACACCACTCACTGAGAAATAAATGTGATATAGATCTGATCATATGAAATTATATGATACATGGATAATCCTATAAAAACATTCTAAAAAAGTATTATAATCACTGATGATATCCCTAGACGAAATAATGAATGAGATAGCAGGATTTAAATCTTGTTGGTTATGTTTCAGGAAAAAATATAAAACCTTTCCCCCATTTAGATTTAATTTGAATAATTATTTATTAACGTAAATATGAAATGGAATGTCACATTGATATCACCCCTCATCACAGTGATACCTCTCCTCATCATGGTGTGACACACCTCCCTTAATGTATGATAGAATCATGACTTTAAATTCGGGTGGTTTCTTCATGGAACGATCTTTTGGGATCACGGAATGACATCGACATGTGATATACATAATATTTACATATGGGGGTGTCTCAAAATTACATCTCATTTTCATGTAAATACCTTCCTCTCCTTGATCATATAACTATATTTTCACTTTTCCTTGAACCCGTGAATATGATGATACCCATACATAAGAGAAACCTATTACAGATATAGACCATTATGTATATAAGTACCATTTTTTAATATTTAACATTAACACATGTGAGGCCCTTATTTATGTGATTACCTATATTTAAGAGTCAAATCTCATACATGGGGAACCCTTACGTATGTGACTTTTTCATTTTATGACTTCCATGACGCCCATCAAACTATGAGGCCCTTTGGCAATGGTCTGACTCTCCATCCACCCAAACTCAATAATTCACCACCAACACTCCATTTTTTGATGCCCCATGGACATGTTGTGGAAAACCGATAACTCGCCACTTCTTTCCTCAAAATTCCCCTACTACACCATGTAAAGAAACAAAATTATGGTATTATTTTCCTTTTAAATATAAACTGTGTTGAATTGATTTTATCACACACAACCCCAAAAAATATATACTATGATACATTTTATTATGAGGAATCATTACAAAAAAAGTACATGAAACCATTTATTACATAACATGGTTGATTACCTCCATTAAAAATTCACATATTAAAAAAATATCATAGAGAGAAATGAATAATATTTTAAAAATTGGGGCATCCCCTATATTATCTTCACCCATTAGAATCACCATTGGCAGAAATAAATCTTTAATTATAAGTAAAATTATGAAGGGTGAAATAATTATATTTAATAAGAAGTTATACTTAATATGTTAGAATGGAATTAATCAGTTCATCAAGGATATGGATATAGGCGAAAATATTTTTTTTATAAATATGGACATTGTATATATCATAGTTAGAAGCATGGTAATTGGACATATTTTTATCCAATATCTATACTATAGTTTCATAATATTATAAATAAATTGATATATTAAATTTCAAAATAAAATAATAATGAAACCAAAAAAATATAATATTTAATTAAAATATTTTATTACGTATTTTTTTTTGTGTTTAGAATATTTTTATTATAGAATGATATGATAATATTAAAATAAATATGTCAAAATAATTAATTTGATAAAATGAAATGATTCAAATAAGAATAGTTAATTTTAATTTTATTTGGTTTATGATCATTTAATATAAAATAAATATTTTTTAGAGAACTATTTTTCTAAAAAAACTGTTTTCATCTTAATAATATAAATCAATAAAAAATAGTTAATTTAATTAAGTTTATTTATAATATACACAAGGATATAAATTAAAAATCATCAGATAGTTTTTAATAGGAAAGTAGGAATTATAAATTCGTTTTATTCTTAAAATCCCTTTCACAAAAAAAATTCCTTTTTATGTGGTATAATATTTTACATTAAGAAATAAAATATATTTTTATAAAATGATAATAATTTATATTATTAATAATAATATATTGACATTGATTTAGTTTTTAATTTATATAAAATATAAATAATAATAGTTAATTTTTTAAGAAGTATTTTTTAAACCATTTTTTCATTGTATTTTATGATTCCAATTCCAAGTTGAATTTATGAATTTAAGAATTTTAATTATAAAAAATGAATTTATTTTTTTGAATCTTCAAATCAATATTTAATAAATTTAAATTTCTGATATTTTTCAAAAAATATTTTTTTTGTGTGTATAGTATAAAATACCATTCTTAGAGATTTTAAGACATTTATAAAATTATTAGGATATAATAATGAATTAAAATTTTTTGAAAACTTTTTATTAATAACATATATATTTTATAATTAAAATTATATATTTAAAGTATTATTTTTCATTTATAAACCACTTTTTATAATTTTTTGACCCAATTAATATTTTTTGTAAAAATAAATTTTTTATTTTATACACTTATTAATAGAAAATTAATATTCATCGCGATTAAAATTTTATTGTTATAAAATTATTTTAATATTTTTAATAATAAAAAACATTAGTTAAAAAGGATCACATGATTTTTATCCACAAATATAAGTTTAAAAAGAATAAAAAAATACCTACTATTGTAAAAGAGAATTGCGGTAAAAATATAAATCTAGGTGGAAGTACATAAATAACTCAAAATAGTATCCCCTAATAATGTGGATTGGATGTGGATTGAAAAACACTCGTCCCCTCTCAATTATATTTCACTTTTTTTCACTTACTTTTGAAAATTTCATTCCTTTAATATAAATTTATGGATATAATAAAAAGTGCCACACCTCTCAATTAAAAAAGGATCCCTTCACCTCCCCAGTTATCCACAAACCAAAATATTTTTTTCTAAAATAGACTCAATAAAAAATCCTAAAAAATCTCATTCTAATTTTTCATATGTTCTTTTCTCACAAAATGACCATTCTCTGAAGGTGTAATGATTTTTCACAATAAGTAAAGTAAAAATTTCAAATCAGACCTGTATTCATTTCATTATTATTATAATGCTATAAAATATATTATACTGATTCATACATAATTAAATTAGTATTATTTATGTATTTAAATGTTATTATGTTGATGGAATAATAATTTTCTACCTTTCCCCATCCATTCAAAAAAATGAAAGCACTGCATGTGAGTACATGGAAACTATAGCCTCCAGGGATAACATGTGTTTATATCACCACATTACATGGATGGTTATAAGAATGTATTTAAGTATAAGATATTAAATTTATGATCTAATTATTATTTTTTATTTATAAATAATTATATACCTTGCTTTCGTTCCATACATTAAAAAATGAAAATGTCTCTCGACTGTACGAGTGGACTACCGCCTCCTTCGGTGATGTGTTTTGTTTTTCATAACAACCATACATAGATGGTTCTAAAAAATTTAATGAATATATATGATATTAAGAAGAATAAAATATGTCATTTATATAATTATATAAGGATAAAAAATAATTAATAGTAATTATATTGCAATATGTTGAAATCAGTAAATTATGAGAAACAAACTTGTCATGGATTCCATTCTCAAGAACTATAACCATATATTGCTTCAACATAACATAGGGGTGAATAAAACATTGAAAAAAATGATTTAAGAGAAATATATAATCTATAATTTTGAGCATTATATCAATGAATGTGGTCTGACATTACAATTTTGAAACACAAACAAAACAACTACAGTTAATTACATCTGATGGTGAAAATAAAAAATAACTAACTAATATATTTGTAGTGGGAGATTATAATTTAATAAAGTAAAATTAAATGTGTATGAATGATTATTTTAAATAGGTTATTAATATTTTAAAATTTATTATAAAGGTGGTTAACATTCATTCATGATAGTCGAGTGTAAAAGTTACAGTTCTTCATATAAAATTACCTTCTTTGAGGCATGTTTTTTATTATACACTTTTTTCTTTTTTATGGTGCATATAATTCCCAGTAGTAATATTATTCCACAAATATATTCATTAATAATAGTTAATGATACAATTAATTTTTTCCCTAAAAAATATCTTGATTCTAATAATACCAAATTTGTGGGTGTTTCTTGCCCAATATCATTTATATTTAGTCGGGAATCATTCCCCTCCATAACCAAAATAATATTCATAGAAATGTTCTCAATTATCTTATTGGAATAAAAAATATTTATTATTTCATGTGACCAACATATTTCTATTTACATTTCCTTAAATTTATGTTTTAAATCTCTTTTAATGATGTTGGATTCAATGAACATATTTTGAAATCTTTTTCACGTTTTTATATTTTATATTCCACTCGATATTTGTAGAAATATCCATTATTAATTTTTGAAATTCCATTTTATAATATTACCATTTTAAAATAATATTATATAAATTATTCTTGTCATCTTCTTGAAAATGTTAATTAAAAAGTGTCTTGGTATATCATTTTCTATTAACATTTGCATTATTTATTAAACAAGAAAGGAATCATCTTTAAATGTTCCCCCTACTTATGCATTTTCCCTTTGTCTGTATTGGATTTCTTTAGGAAACTTCTTCTCTAATTTTTTTTCATTGAAATTTCAATTCCCATTAATTAATAAAATATTTTCTAAAATGTGTAAAAAAAATTAAAGAGTTTTTCTTCTTCGTTGTCAATGTAAAACATAAATTCTCATATAAGGGTGTTTTTCATAAATGATAAAATCATTTAATTATTTTATACTTCACTCAAGATGTGAACAAATAATACAGAAAAAATTATTTATTTACATGTATTAATATCATTATACTCTACTTATTGATAGGGAAAAATATTTATTTATCATATGTCCAATTTTCCAACACAAATGCTTATTGATTATTATGGCCATTTGATTATGTATTTTATTAATTATTAAATATATTATGAATTTATTGAAAATGAGTATGTGATTGGTGGGACTCAAAATTTTATATCACCTTTATGAATTGGTAGGTCTTAAGAGACAATCAATTTTGGGTATTTGGTGTATTGAAACTCATTAAATAATTATTTCTTGGATGAGGTTTGATAGTAAGTATGATGTATGTGTTGTGGTGTTGATGATAAATATAATGTATTGGTTGTAGTCTTGATTATTTGTATAATGTATTATATATTTTCTTAATGGTATGTATAACGCCTTTGTTGTGGTCTTGATGATATGTTTTATGTTTTGTATATGGTCTTAATGTAAAGTATAATTTCATGACAATGGTATTGATGGTAAGATTAAGATGTTAATGGTCATTCATTTCATCACTGTGAAATCTATTATTTTTATTCACATGATTATATTTATTTTTAGGTTATCCATGTATATATTTCATTCTCATGTTATTGGTTATATGGAACATTTTTTGATTCATAATTATTCTAAATTATCCATGATTGATTCTGATGTACTCAACCCCTTACTAAGAATATGATACTTCAATTTTTGACGTCACTATTATACCAAGAAGATATATTTGAATAAATTAAATGGTATAATCAGAGTAATAAGAACTTTTTCAATAAGTTTATACAGTTTGGTTTTAATATTTCTATTGTAACATAGAAAACATGAATGTATCTTGCCTCCTAACAATACTATATTGTGTGATCCTATGTGATGTGGTCTCTTATATATTAGACAAGTATAATGTGGAAGACAATATATCCTGCTCACCAGTGTTAGTGTTGATATAATAGGTTTAAGGCAAATGTTATTATAGATCATGTGAACTAGATTTAGGAAAACGTATATTTGAAAACATAACCCTATGAAAAACTCTAGGGATAAGTCTATATATAGGAAGAAATCCTAAAATATTTTATAAAGTATAGGTTATGTCATTTACTAGAAATTAAATCATTGTTTTGATATTAGGAAGGGATGAAGGCTCTAGAAAAGATACACTTGTGGGTAATAACACAGAAATGGTGGGTTTGTTATTAACTCGATTTTCACCAGGTGCATGACAAAGAGGTATAATTACACACCTGGTTTGACACTGACCAAGGATATTATTGATTAATTCAAATTCTCATTAAGAACCATAATGAGTGATTTAATATATTTTGGTTACATTACCAAATAGGAAATGACCATGGATAACCTATATTGAAACATAGAGATTCCTGAGTTTGGTTATTCATGACATCAATAAATTACCACTTCTATGATTGTAGTTTCATTTTATTCAATTATTAATTGTATCATACCTCATCTTTACACTATGTATGTAATGGCTGAATGAAGGAGAAATTGAATTAACAATGGGTTTGATGGGCAATGTGGTGATTTTCCCAATGGGTAACCAAATGAGATTGAAGATAGAGTAAAGAATATTATGGTTATTCATAACCATATATCATGAATTATGATTAAAAAATTCAACCTTCTAGTTTTTTTAAACACAAAAAACAATATAAGGATAGAGATTCATGAATGTTAATTTGATAAAAAAACATAAAAGAAAGAAGATCAAATTTTCCACATGTCAAGAATTTGGGAAGAAACACATTGGTAAATGTATAAATGTAACTAGAATGATTTTTATGTTTAGAAAATGAGTTCATAAAGAAACTGATTTTTGAGGAAAAATTTAGAGTTTTGTTAACATGATGGAGTAAAATAATGTTCTACATAAATTACCACAAATAGTTCAATGTGTTAAATTTGTGGAACCTGATTATTATCCAAGTCAATGGACAAATTCAATACCTAAAAATGATTATAAGAATCTACACCCTTGTATTACATTGGAAAAAGGAAGGAGGCAACCTATGACAATCACTGAAGTGGATCATGATAATTAAGGAACACTTATTATCCACTATAGAGTTTTGGATATCTTGTTATAGTTTTATTTTAGGAACTCTAGTATACGTAGTGTGTTTTCTAAAATCATTAAATCACTATCCTGATGATTTAATTTTTTATGAAATCTTATAGTTGTATTATAATAGTATTTGAAGATAATGTTTATGGGAATGTGATTTGTTTAAATAATATGAATGCTTTCATTAGATAAATTTGATTTGATTTTAGAAATGGATAGTTTATCTCAATATATTGCATAATAATTATTGAAATAATAAAATCACATTTCATATTTGAAACCATCATATGATCATCTACCAATGAAAGAATTACTGTGAACCCCCAAGTAAAACTATTTATATGAGTCATAATATGCAATCATGAGGGATGTATGGATTAAATGATTTGATAAATAGTCAATATTAGGTATATGACTATTCTGTTGAAAAAGTAAATATTTCCTAAGATTGTATGTTATATATCTATCCATACATTTTATCTTAATTCATGTATATCATTTAGATACCATTTTCTAGATTCATTAGAGAGTGACAATTCAAATTTTCACAAGGAAATTTATATTAAGAGGGAATGTAATGCCTTAAATTATTATATTAATTTCCATTCAAATAAATACTCTACTAAAAAGATGGTTTCTCATGAAATGATTTAACTAAAAAACTATGACACATTTTATTGAGATATAAAATTTGTGTGCCTATACATTAAACTTTTTATTACATAGCAATGTTCCATACATCTATTAAAAGATCTTAAATTAAAGGGGAAAATAGATAGAAATGACTATAATCATAAAATCTAGGATATCCTAGGTATTATCATCTCCCATGAGGATCAATAGTGGTAGAATCAAACCTATAATAAGAAAGAAAATTATGTATGGAACATGAATTATGAGTAATAAGAGGTTTTACAGAGGATGTGAAAATTAATTGAATGAGTTTATAAATGATATATATGGCATCAAATATAACCATTATAAATATAGTCAGTGAAAATATTTATGTTTGAAATATGTCCACTAGAAATATAGTCATTATATATATATATATATATATATATCAAACAAGTATATTGAATTTGTGTATTGTTAGTATCAAATTTTAATTTTATATACCAGAAATTATAAATAAAAAAGCAATAAATTATGATATTTAAATAAAATATTATATTATGAAATATTATTAATTCTTAATAGTAATATTATTAAATAATGGTAGAAAAATAATTTAAACAGCGATAGATTTATAAAATTGAGAAATTAGAATATAAAATATAAGCTTTAATTTTGTTTGGGTTAATATCATTGAATACAAAATATATCACAACCCAACCTTGAAATTTCCATATTATTTTATTAATTTAATAATTTTGATTCATGCCATCGAATTTTGGTTAATATCAGAATAATTTTTTAAAATATTATAATTTTATAATAGGTGCGCAGATAGTATAATCCATCTAGAAAACATTATGAATGCATCTTATATTTAACATAGCCAACATACATGGTTGGGAAAAGGTTTTTTGATTTTTCGGGTTCTCTACATCCTCCAGTATGTGGTGCACAGTTGGAAAACCGATTAGCCAATTGTGTGGCCAAACAATGCACAATTCTCCTATTTATTAGAAATGAAAAATTATCAAAATATCATCCCCTAATTTTCCATGTAAATAAAACAATCTCCTCCCTTTCCACTCTTCTATGTAACACACAACTACGATACCTCATTCAAACCCCTCATTCTCAATTCCGCTCCATCTATGTTTCGGGCTAGTTTTTCGATGATTTGATTACATTTCATTAATGCATGGCTTTCTTCCTATTCCATTTCTCCTCTTCTCTCCTTTTCTCCTCCCTCTCACTGCACTAACTCCATTTTTAAACCCTATCAGAGAAAGGTTGGTGTTTTTTGTAAAGTGATATATATCTTGAGTGTGAGATAATAATATTTTATATGTATTTCATTTTAAATATACATGGTGTATTAGATAGTTTACATTATACACAACTGAATGGCTAATTGAACCTATAATATAGTAAACCACTATATCTTCTTTGTTGGTTTATGAGGTGTGAATATGATTTAACTAAATATTGAAATATATATATACTCTAACTGTTTCCTAAATTCATATGTATTGATTAATGGCTAAGAAAGAATTGTTATTTTTTTTAAATCGTTTAATGATTCCTCCAAATCTCTTTTTTGGTATTTTTAATAAACCCATTTTGAGGTTGAATGGGAACCACTTTCAAATCACAAAAGCAGACAAAATCAACCAGTCCAAGCAGATTTCAAAAACAACTCACATTCATGATTCAAAGTCATGATTCAAAGTTCAAAATTCAAAATCTCCTCCGGCTCTGAACAGAGACCAAAAAAACAGACACCTCCATCGCCTGAACTGGATCTATCATCTAGATCATGAAGTCATCAAACTGTAAAAAACACCTTGCACACCATCATCCAAAACCTAGAGGAAGGAGAGAAGCCAACTCAGGTTGAACCGTGGGTGATTGATTGCATGAACCGCACCTCCCAAAGCCTCCAATAGAACCACCTCACCAGACCGGCTTGGGGAGGAGCATTGGAACAGGAAACCAAAGCAGATTTTGAACAGACAGAGCCTCAACATTGGGCCACAACCTTTTCCAGGATGATCAAACTCATCTGCAAAACCCCATCATCGAACCTTCATTGGAGAATCAAAGACCACAACACCGCCTGAACCCACATTGAACAAATATGATTCATCATCATAGAAGTGAGACATGGTCTAAATCATCGAGGAAGAGGACCAGCACCGATCTCCACCAGCGACCACTGAAAAACAACCACCGTTGAATAATGCACCAAAGTTGCATTCAACGATGTCGAAATCGCCTACACACTATGACAGAAATGATTCCCAGATCGTCGATCGAACGAGAAAGACGACCACTGGAACACAGTCGACCTCACCATATCCAAAAATAGGAAACGCGGACCACCACTGAGAAAACGGAGAGCGAAGCCAGAAAAAAAGAAAGCCTCAATCGCACCGGAACCAGATTTCCCAAAGCGCTGCCATCGTCGTGCAGCATCGTCATCACCGTTGCAGCGAAGTCAATTTCCAGGACGAAAAAACAAAATCCACCATAACCAGACCATCTCAAAATCCTCATAAATCTAAATACTAGAAAACAAAAACCAGCCAAAGAAATTGAACCAAAATAGCTCACACCCCTCTTCCACTGCAGACAGGGTCCGAGATCTTCGAAGCTCCTGGTCATCGCAGGGTGAAAGCTGATAGTCCAACGCCACCTTAGGATGGAAGGACACAGGGTCGAAACTTGAAAAGACCCAGGACTGAGGCCGCCACTGAGCGAATACCACCGAACCAGGAACAAAATAAGAAAATCGAACACTGGTGATGCAAAGGATGACGAAGAACTCCGCCGAGCCGGGTGAAGACGAAAGGAGACCAAAGGGGAAGACGATTCCCATGGGGAGCTCAGATCAAACAGATACCGAAATGAAACAACCAGAGAAATTTATTTATCTAATTCAAAAGCTAGCAAGAGGAGAAGCCAAGAATGGAATGCGTTGACGCAAACCCTAGCGCGGAGAAGGGAGAGCTCGAGAGGGAAACCCGTGGGAAAACAGAGCCATCCTCGTTTCATGATTAAATGATCTGTTTTTCATGGAAACATATTTTTCTACATGTTATGCACTATTATTTAGACAAGGAAAATTGATAACTATTAAAAATTTAATTTGATTAAATTTATTTTTAATATTGGAATATACATTGAACATTTAGCTATCCAATGTTTTGGAATGAAGATAAAATCATTTAAAGGTTAAAAAGATTTATTTTTATAAAACTGTTCTTATGGGTGCAATGTGTTTTTCTTAGAAATATTAATAAAATAATTATTGATTAATGGTTGTAATTAAATGTATATATTATATATTTAATAAAATAACTTAACATTAATTTTATTGTTTTCCCTAGGTCAATGATGAAATTAAATTCCGTTTAATGCTTAAAAATGCATTTATTCTAAAATAGGTTTTTATATCATTTTAGAGGTTAATTTTGAAATTAATTTCTATCACCTAGAAAATAAATTTGATAAATTTTATTCAATATTATTTATTATAATATCCAAATTTTGAAATGATCCCACTCATTTTTTTTTCAAAATTAATACTAAAAAACAATAAAAATTTATTACAACACCTAAGGATAAAAAAGGTTTTCTCAGGGCTTTGAACTAACAGATAAATGTAATAATTTCCACCTAAAAATTCGTTATTGTTATATTATGAAGATATTTAGACCTTATATTATCTTACCTTAGAATCCATGTCCATTTGGATTCATTATTTCAGAGTAGTTACTTCCCAAAAACCTTCATATCTTCTATCCCTTCATCCTGGATCCCCTAGTGTTCTTCTTGGACTAATAATTTATAGAACATGTCTCGAAGAAGGAATCCCAAATAATATCTATAAATCGAAATCAACATCATTCTATTTTATATCTTCATTATCTATCTATAAAATTATTGTATCCATTATAACATGATTATTACAGTATCATATAAATACTAAGATTTTATCATGATTATTTGAAAACATTTTTACACCTCTTTTCCATCATATTGGAAATGAATGTATCGCTTGTGCATACTTGTGGTCTATCGGAAAAATGTATTGATATGATTCATTTTCCATCAACATCTAACATGGTTGGTTATAACAATGGAATTAATTGTTATAGTTGATATTAATAACATAATTATTATTCTTAAATTATAAAATAATATTTATATTTCTTTCCTATACTTTTTTAGAAATTGAAAGCAGCAATCATGGATATGTATGAACTATCATCTCCATCGATGGGGTAACCTATTTTTCTATATATTCTATTCATTGATGGTTATAAATATGTATATAATGAATATATATGATATTTATATCATGATTAAAAATATTTAACTTATTTATCTATGATAAATGTGAATGTAATGGATAATCTGAAACTAAACATTCATGAAAAAAGAAACTGTTAACGCACAAAAAATGAGATTTTCAATAAATAATTATTAATAAATTGGTGTTGAATTGTTATATGTGGATCCTATATGATATTATAAATATGTATATAGTTTTTTATATAATTTTTATGAATTTGAATTTTTTATATAGTATTTTAATGTTTTTAAGAAGAAAATTGAATAAGACAAAAGGGTTTTACATTATGATCTCATTTTTACTGAGATTATTTATGCATAAATTTATAATTATGAAATTATATTTTACATCTCAAAAAAATCATATTTATTGTCTCCTCTTATATTTTCTTATATAAATTATATTATTTCATTTCATTTTCCTCTCTATGTACTGAAATGTTTTGAAGAATATATTTTAGGAAAACTGGATTTGTTTTTCTATTAGGTGGGGAATATATTTCTACCATATTAATATGTTATACAAAATGTTTCAAGAATATATTTTATATTATCCAATTACTGATTAAAGTAATTATTACCCATGAATAAATATCTGTAAGATGTTTTAATAAGAATATTCATGTAATTTTACAAAAGAGGTCCTTTTTACAAAATGACTGAACAAAATCTTTGTTTTAACATATATCTCATGGAAGACATTTTCTGCTGTCATGACTACTTTATTCAAAAATAATTTCATTAGAATTTTACATTTTTATTTTCAGTGAAAAATCTATTTCATAATATTTTTTAAATTTTTAGATTTGAAATAAGTTATTTAAAAAAAGGTATTTTCTTCAATAAATAGTTCATTGATGTTTTATAGAAATGTTACATCTTCGATAGCATCCACTGATGTTACATATGATTCGCTGGGTATATGATTCCATCCTTATTTTTTCTCTATAGGTTTTTTGATTATGGTGATAAGATATTGATTAAACTAGTTTTCTTTTCCATGGAATACATTATGATTATCAGATGAGTGATTTTGTTATATCCCTCCAATGCATTGGGTAAATATTGTTATTTTTTGAGGTAAAATGTTACAGAAGAGGTTCTCCTAATCCCAATAGATGGGACACGTGATGTTACCCCAGTCCCAAAGAAGGAAAATATGTGGTTAAACCAAGACTAACACATGATGTATGTGTTGGTCATTATCCTTTATATAATATATCTATTATTACAATTATTCCAAAGTTTATGCAACTCCAGTATGGCAAGATCTTTTTCCATTGTTATGCACTCATAGCTCATGTTCGTTGTTTCCCTAATGATTCATGTGGTGTAAATTTCCAAGATATATTTCATGACTCGTGATTGTGATCTATGAATTACTGGGTTAGGTTTTCAAATTCTATGGTCATGTTTTCATAAAATTAGGCTCATGTTATGATTAAATGATCATTGATATATACATCATTTTCCCTTACTGAGAATCTGATCTCTCCCTTTATTTTGTTTCATTTTCCCTAGAATATCAATAAATTTTTTTGTATGATATAACTATGAAGGGTTCTAGTTTGGGAGATTGTAGTGAAAGATAATAGAGCTCTTTCATATATCAATTGTTTATGTATCCACATTTACAAATAAAATAAAAAATTATGGTTCTGTGATTTTTCAAAAAGACATGTAATGAGTATTCATTTAATAAGGTATAATATTTATTCATACATTGTTTGGGTCACCACAATTGGTATTAGAGTAAGGCTAATTTATCTTTCAAAACTTGTATGTGGAAACTTATGTGATAGCCCTTAGGATAAGCCTATGTATAGTAGAAAATGATATGTTATTGTAATGGAAGGATTGTGGTTAACATAGAAAATACATCCCTTTCTAAATATTAGAATGTGGATGTGGCTTTGGAAAAGATTAACAATGGGTTAAGGACTCCGAAAGTAGTGTATTTTGTATCAAATTGACTGTCACTAGTGCATGATGAGTAGGCATAAGACTATACATCTAGCTATGCACTCTCAAGGGGTATGTTTGGGTTAATTCAAAATTTCATTATGATCCGTTATAAAGAATATGAAAATATGATAACCATGGATGACATAGGTTAAATATATGGGGTTATATATTGAAAATATGGTTTCTTGATTTAGTCAACCTACAAATGAATCTCATGATTATAAGGTTTCTCAATATGATTATTTTCAATCAAATTATGATTTCAAGATTTAGTCAATAGAAAGAACTATAGGCAACCATATTAATTTTGAATTTGGAAGACAATCCAATTATTTTACTCCAGATAATAGATTTTGTGATCAATTATTTATTGTTTTATAACCATGTCTTAGATGGTAGTTACCCAAAAGAGAATTCAGTAGCTAGGAAGAAATTTTTTGAACTGTTCTCAAGGTAGAAATAAAGATCTAATTCACCCATCAATATCATGGTTTTATAAGAAAATGAAAATGGAATGTGAATGATAATTATAAAATAAAACCCATTGATAGAAGATGATGAATCTTTCTTTATCCCAGAAGTATAGAAAGAAGCATGGAATATTTTTTAGGGTACATGTACACACATTATGTGTTGAAAGGAAGGCCATCTAGCATTCGAATGTTGATGTTATGGAAATACGTTAGCTAATTATTTTAATGGATATAGTAAACCCCAAAATGCACCACCCACACTCTAGTTATTCAAATGAATGGAGTATGGGCATTATGATAACCAATTATAGAATTTTAGTGCTATTGATGATTATTGATGAGACTAACCTCATAAGACCAGAGACCAAGGGAAATATCATATGATCTCTTTTGTCTATGTGGGGTAAAATAATGATGTGGTTAAGGGTACACTTCCATCACATCTAGAATATTTAACGTGTTATCTAATTTTGGATATAACAACACTTTTATATCTGAATAATTGTATATTGTTATCACATTACCATGAAAACAATCAGATATTGAATCAATAGTTAAACACCTAATGTCATTATGATCACATCTCAAGTCTCTGATTTTTCATTGGTTGATGTTTTCTGGAATATGAATCTTCAATATATATTTATTCATCCTCTAGTTGACTTTCTTATCATTTTGGGAATATATTGGAATTATTAATATAAATCACATATTAATTTATAATAAATTAATTTACATCTAATATTCTGAATTAACCAATGATTGTCTATTATTGAAAGGATAAATATAAACAACCAATGAATATTACATCCACTATAAAATTTCAGATTCTTATTCAAAGGGGTTATTTAACTCAAATAGTTATTGAGAAACTCAACATCATAGATATGAATATTGTATTGGAGAATGTTGATGTATTTCTAGAAGTGTTTCTTACACTTCCTCAGAATCAAGAAGTTGAGTTTTGAATATAAATCATACATGTTTCTACACCTATTTCAATGTCTATATATATAGTAGTACTTATTATGTTGTAGTTATTAATAAATGAACTCCATGAGAGTCTTGGTAAGGGTTTGATTCATCCAAGTGTGTTATAATGGTGTAAAACTGTCACGACCCGTCCTCGGGGCCCGTGCCGTGACTACCCCAAGACCGCCTTCCATAGGCCTGGGGTTGGCGACTAGCACCAAAGGTGTAATCCTGATAAAAGGGAAGACAATGCCTTTTAACCTGTAACACACACACAGTTTGAACACAAGAAGCAGAGGCAACAAGTACCTAAATAGAAAAGTAAGGTGTGCTGAAAGTAAGTGGGACAGTATACAAACCCAACTGAATAACAAGTACAAGTAAAAAAAGAAAACAGCTCCTGGATCGTCCGCCGGGGAATCCTACCTGAAGGGTAGGTACAGAACTCGAACAACTTGTCCCTGAGGTACGTCCCGTCTAGTCCAGCTCCAAGCAGCCTCCCGTCTATCACCCTCAGCCACGATCACTGTTGTCCGTCATCTGCACAGAACACAACAAGGTGCGGGCGAAGCCCGTGCAGGGGTGAGTATAACAATAATTAGTAGGGGACCTCGAGACCCCCGAAGGTCTCCCAGAATCCAAAAAGGATAAACCACAGTAGAAGGATACAATCACAAAGTATCAACCAACCCTACTTAGGTATATGCCCATACATATACCTAAGTTACCAGTCACAGTCCAACTTCAACTCTTGAGCCAAAACACAACCCAGTCCACAACGGAATTAAGTCAATCACATCGATGATAATGATTGAAAGACAAGACTCAGCTCACTTAGGTATACATCTTTTGTAGAGTGATAGAGATGATCAGATGCAGTCACTGATTCGTCTAAGCTGTCGGACCCACACAGGATACAAGACCAGCTAAGCTGTCGGACCCACACAAGATACAGGACCAGCTATTCTGTCGGACCCACACAGGATACAGGAACAGAAGTCAAAACTTTCGGACCCTCGGAGGATCCTGGTACAATAGTCATCACTGTCGAACCCACATAGGATTCTGGTTCAGTAGTCATCGTTGTCGAACCCACAGAGGATTCTGGTTCAATAGTCATCGTTGTTGAACCCATGGAGGATTCTGGTTCAGTAGTCACCGCAGTCGCAGCCAGCCCTAGGGTTCCCGCACACAGCATGCTCGAATCCGGGAGGGTCCGCTCCTCGAGCCAAGTGTCGATACATAAACTATCATGAAGTTCTGAGTTGATGCATCCCGTAGTTCCGTCTCATCATAAGGAACTCAACACGACAGACGACGTGTCAATCGGACGCCCGGTCTGAGAGTTATTGGCATTTTCGTTCTAGGGGCCCGGTTGGATTTATGCTTGATCCAAACCCGACCGTTTTCCAAATTTGTCCGAAACTCACTTAGAGTATTCCAAAAGGACCTCCTCGTCGCGAGGGTCCCAGTGTCGCAGACGGTGCATCAATCGGACGCACAGTCTAGGTGTTATTCACATTTAAGTGAAGATGGGCCCAGCCCGTCAAGCCCAGTGGGCTGGCGGGTCGGCCCGACCCGAATCGACAGGTCTGACCTGGCTGGGGGTCGGCCTAGCCCGGTGGGGCGCGGCCCACCCGCAGACCCGGCCCGCACTGCGGGCCGGTCCGGTTCGCCCGGCGGCGCCGCCTCCTCCTCTGCCTGGCCGGCCGTAGCCGGCCGGTTCATCCCGGCGCACGCGGCCCGCGTTGCGGGCCGCGGTTCTTCCCACGCGGCGCCTGCGGGCGCCTCTTTTCTCCAGCTCGGCCGGCACGAGGCCGGCCGGTTCGTCCAACCGAGCGGCCCGCGGACACGGGCCGCGTCCTTCTCCAGGCGGTGCCTGCGGGCGCCGCGGTCTTCTAGTGGGCCAACCGGTTGGCCGACCAGTCGTCCTGCGGTCCGGCTCCACGGCGGTCGGCCGCCTTCGTCCCTCCACCGTGAAGCGACAACATCGCAGTTCTGCTGCCCTCCGCACGGCGCAACGGCGCCGCCCCACCACCACCGCGGCCCGACTTGGCCGCGGTCTTCGGCTCCACCGCGCGGTGCGTCGGTGCCGCGATTCTTCATCCACCATGGCCCTTCCGGCCGCGGTTCCTCTTTCGTCTGCCATGGTGCGACAACACCGCGCCCTTTCGACTTTGCCTCCGACGCCAAAAAAACAAGATTCAACGGAGGGACGTCAGGCCGTGTTTTTTCGGCCCGCTCCCTCCATGTTAGATGATAACAATTTGGCCACCGTCAATCCAAAAAATAAACATCGAAGTATGCGGGTATATTTATTATGTAAAAATAATCCAATTTCCCCTACCTCGATTCGAAGTACGTTGTCGAAGTCATGGAAAGAGGGAAAACATCGATTCGTTGACATCGGGAAACGTCTGAGTATGAAGCGTCGTCGACGTTCCTCGCGGGCGGCTCCTTCTCTTGCGACTTGGTTGAAGATTGTGGATGGTATCATCGTTCTTCAGAGATGAGGAGCATTCTTTGTCAAGGGGATGATGTTCTTCCAACCAAACTCTCCAACGATTATGCCAACCCAAAATAAAATAAGCTTATCTTTTATTTTAATGTTTGGCATGAGTTCAAAATAATTCAAATTAATTAAGTTGGTTCACTTAATTAAATGAATGGAGTTGGCAAGAATTTCAAGGGACTCAAATAATTAATTACAAGGGAGTTTTGGCACATTAATGGGAAGTCCAATAGTTTCCCCTATTAATGAGGACCTCAAGGGTTTAAAGGGGGGTTTAGAGGAGTTAAAGGTTTCGGGTGGGCCCCACCCTAAAAAATCCTCCCAAGGGTGATTAGGGTGTGATGGGTCCCACCCCCAACCTCCCTTTGGAGGATTTAACTACCTTTCAAATAAAAATGTGTTACACCCATTTTTATTTAATTTAAAATTAGAAACCCCAAGAAATTAAATCCCAATCACGATAAAACACAATTGTGGTAAAGGTCTCCTTAAGAGAATACCGGCACTGCGAGTTCAACGGTGCCCCCAGATTTCAATTCCGAGAACCACTTCAAAATATATAAAATCCCACACGTACATTTACTGAACGTACTCGAACAAAATTTCAGAATTTGATTCCGGGCACACCGGGACTCGGAATCAAGCGCCGTTAGAATCTGCGGACTCATAAAATTCCCGTGTATTTTAAAAAAAATTCCACCAAATTTCTGTGTCTTTAAATTCTCCCCACCTCAGGGATTTACGTACTCATAAGATATAACACACACTAAGGGAATAAATGGGGGTACTGAGCATGCATCTGAGCCTCCCGCTCCCATGTGATCTCCTGGAGATTCCTGTGCTGCCAGCGAATGCACACCAGAGGAATTGACCGTCCACGTAGGACCTACTCCTGTCGATCCTCAATCTCCAGTGGAACCTCTGTGAATGTCATCCCGTCATCGATGTCTATCTCCCCATGGTAGATGATGTGGGACGGGTCGTGCACATTTTTCCTCAGCTGAGATACGTGGAAGACGTTGTGCACCCGGTGCAATTGAGGTGAAAGAGCCAGGCGGTAAGCCACCTCACCTACTCTGCTGAGGACCTGGAATGGTCCAATGAATCATGGAGACAACTTACCACCTCGGCCAAATCATCACAGACCTCGTTGAGGTGAGACCCGTAGGAAGACGTGGTCACCATTCTCGAATTCCAGTGGTCTTCGTATCCTATCAACATAGGACTTCTGTCTTCTCTGTGCAGTCTTCATCCACTCCTGGATGATCTGCACCTTCTCCGTCGTAGACTACACCATCTCTGTTCCTACAAGTGCCGACTCCCCTTGGTCAGTCTAGCACATAGGCGATCTGCAAGGTCGGCCATACAATGCCTCATAATGTGCCATCCCGATGGTAGAGTGGTAGCTGTTGTTATACGCAAACTCTACCAAGGCCAAGTTATCCTCCCAACTGCGACCAAAGTTGAGGACACATGCATGAATCATGTCCTCGAGAGTCTGAATTCTCCTCTCATTCTGGTCATCCTTCTAATGATGGAAGGCGGTGCTCCAGCGAAGCTGCATCCCAAAAGCCTCCTGCAACCCCTTCCATAGTCGGGAAGTGAAACGGGCATCTCGATCAGAGACGATCGTTAATGGAACACCATGAAGACGTATGATCTCCTGTACATAGAGGTGTCCCAAGCTCTCTTCTAAGCCCTGCTCTCTGATCGGTAGGAAGTGGGCCGACTTGGTGAGTCGGTCGAAAATCACCCAGATAGAGTCATGTCCTCTGGATGTACATGGAAGTCCCATCACAAAATCCATGGATATCCCGTCCCAATTCCACTCTAGGACCTCTAAGGGCTGAACCAAGCCTGCTAGAACCTGGTGCTCTGCCTTCACTTGCTGACAAGTGAGGCATCGTGAGACAAACTCTGCTACCGCCTTTTTCGTACCTGGCCACCAGTGCTATCGTCTGAGGTCCTGATACATCTTCACCACTCCTAGATGTATTGCTAGAGGGGAAGTGTGGAACTCTCTCAACACCTCCTCCTATAGTACAACTGGTACCATGGTACGTCCTCTAAAGAGGATGACATGCTCCCCACCTTCAAAAAACCCATCAGGTGCCTGCCCTGAGGATATCTGAGCACGTCACGTCTCACAGTCAACGTCCCCACGCTGTGCCTCTCTGACTCGCTAAAGAAGTAGAGCAGTGACTGTGTGAGACTGCAGAAAGGTTGCTCCATCTATATCCACAAAGGATATCTGCAACGCAGCCAGCTGCTCTGTCGCCTCTCCTAGCAGCTGAATTCCTGATATTCTGCTGAGAGAATCTGCTACAACATTCCCCTTCCTAGGAGTATATACTATCTCAAAGTCATAGACCTGGAGGAACTTCAGCCATCACCACTGTCTCAAGTTCAGGTCATTCTGTGAGAAGATGTACCTGAGACTCTAGTGGTCATAGTAGACTGTAAAACGTTCACCCATAAGATAGTGTTGCCACATCTTCAAGGTGAAGACCACTGCTGCTAACTATAGGTCATTGGTAGCGTAGTTCTGATCGTGCTGTCTCAACTACCGAGAACCATACGCGATCAATGCTACCTCCTGTATCAAGACACACCCGATTCCGGTCCCTGATGCGTCGCAGTAAACTACGTACCCTATGACCTCCTCCGGTAGCCTTAAGATGGGTGCACTGGTCAACCTCTGCCTCAGCTCCTGAAAGCTCTGCTGGCATCTATCTGACCACACGAAGGGTTGCCCCTTCTTCGTCAATGATGAAAGCGGTGCTGAAACTCTGGAGAAGTATGACAAAAATATCTGATAGTACCCAACCAGTCCTAGAAAACTCCGTACCTCAGTTACACTCCTGGGTGGCTCCCAAGCAAGTACTTCCACGATATTCATTGGATCCACTGAAAATCCAGCCTCCAAGATGACGTGTCCCAGAAAGTGAACCTCTCGAATCCAGAACTGGAACTTCGAGAGCTCACCATAAAGCTGATTCTCTCGGAGTGTGTCTAGTACTACCCGAAAATGGTAGGCATGATCCTCCTCAGTTGTCGAGTATATTAGTATGTCATCGATAAAGACTACGACAAAGCGATCGAGGTAAGGCTGGAAGATCCTGTTCATGAGATTCATGAACAATGCTGGTGCGTTTGTTACGCCGAAGGGAATAACCAATAACACGTAGCAGCCATACCGACACCTGAAGGTCGTCTTCTGCACATCCTCATCTCGAACTCTGAGCTGATGATAGCCTGACCTGAGGTATATCTTCGAGAACCATCGTACTCCCTTGAGCTGATCAAAGAGGTCTTCAATCCTCGGGAGTGGGTACTTGTTCTTCACGGTCACCTGATTCAGGCGACGGTAGTCGACACACAGTTGCAAGCTCCCATTTGTCTTCTTGGAGAAAAAAATCGGAGATGCCCATGGTGAAACACTGGGTCGGATAAATCCCTTCCCCTGTAAGTCCTCCAGCTGTACCCACAACTCATGAAGCTCGGTGGGAGCCATCCGATATACTGGAGTAGATATCGATATCGTCCTAGGGTACAGGTCAATGTAGAAGTCTACCTATCTATGAGGAGGTAGTCCTGGAATGTCATCAGGGAAAACATCTGCGTACTGATCCACCACAACCTAAAAACTCAGACTCTGCACATCAACCGCTCCGAGGATGAGACTAGCCAACTGATGTGTGATCGGCTGCCCCCTCTTCTGTGTAAGTCCATCTTGCACTGAAAAGGATCCCTTCTCGCCGGTGAAGGTGAACCTGGTCCCATCCATGCGGATACACTGCACTTTGCACCTAATATAGTCAATATGGGCATGAATTGTGGATAACCATTCCATACCCAAGATGACGTCGTAAGGTCTAAATGCCGCTATAAGAAGATCCCAGCCGAAGATCTCGCCTCCTAGAGTAAGCTCACAATGTCGGCACCAGTGCGTAATCGTCGAGTCTGCTCCTGTAGGAGTCTCTAGAAATAAGGATCGAGCCAACGGATCTGTCAAAATCTCAGAGATCTGAACGAGGGCAGTGGAAATAAAATAATGACTCACACCTATGTCTATAAGTACTGCAGCAAGGGTGGAGTAGACACAGATAGTACCTCGAATCATCTCTGGTGCACCGTGGACATAGGCCTTGACTGCTTGAAGCTGAGCCCGCCTCTGTCCGCCAGCTCCCTGTGGTTAGGGTGGACCTCCTGGTGGTGGTGGTGGTAGATCCTCGAAACATCGTCCACCACCCGCTGCTCGGCCAGCTCCACTACCACGCCCGCCTGCTCCCGGAGGACCAACACGGTTGAACCTATGCCTCTACCTGGGAGGTCCCTCTATTGTCTTCTGCTCATCTTCATGATGGGTCGGGAAGTCACGAGCCTTTTGGCCTTGCCCACTGCATGCATAACACTGCCTGCTCGTCGTATAGCTGGCTCTGTCTCATGTGCCCCGCACAACCGAACCTATATCCTGGGGTCGCCCACCTGATGGCTTGGTCCTCTTGGACCTCTACATAATCTGTCTACTGCTTGCTGAAAAAGACTCCGCTACGTGTTGCCCTGTGGTGGGTCTCACTACTGGTGACTGCTCAGCGAGAAAACTCTCCACTAGAAGGGCTCACTCCAGCACCCCCACCTACGTCGGGATGCTGAGGGGAATCATAGAATCCCTAATCTCAAGCCTGAGTCCCTGCTCGAAGGTCCGGGCCCTGAAGAATGGGTCCTGCACCATATCCATGGAGTAGCGCGAGATGTTGGTGAACCTCGCTGAGTACTAAGCTAATGTCATGCTGCCCTACTGCAGATGAAGTAACTCTTGAATCTGCAACACACGAAGGGTGGCTGGAACAAACTTTGAGCGAAAGAGACTCTCGAAGTCTGTCCAGAGTAATGATGCCTCTTCATGCACTTGGAGCATCAGGATCCATCATCTTCTTGTTGATGCATGCAGGAGACTCGTAGCAAGGATCACCATGAGGTTGGCTGGTGTCCCTAACAATCTGAAAACTCTCACGACAGCCTCCAGCCAATCCTTAGATGCCTGTGGGTCCGTCTCTCCCCGGAACCTGGGCGGCCTCTGGCGCTGGAACTCGTGCAACGCACTCAGAAGACATGCACTCTCTGTTGCTGGAGCTGGTGGTATCGGTGGCCCAGTGGGTAGTGGTACTGCTGGTACCTCTGCTGTGATGGGGCTCTGCACCGAGACCTCGTCGCTCGGTAGGCTACCATCTCATACGAAACTCGGAACCCTAGCTGAATGCCTTCGTGGGGACATCCTGAAAAGAAACAGGTGCACCACAGTTATAATAGTATACCTGGTGAGCTGACACAAAGTAATCACGAAGAATTTTTTTTCAAAGGAAACACACACACAGTCAGTGTTTTCGTGCACTGATTTGGAGATCAAAAGTCAGAGTCCTAGTGTATGGATACGCTGGCCGCTGCACCAACACCAGTTTCGCTAAACTGATAACCACACCCAAAACACTTAACACTATTGCCGTTAAAATAATCAGAGTCCAAGTTCTGCGGTAGGACTTACTCCTCTGATACTAATTTGTCACGACCCATCCTCGGGGACCATGCTGTGACTACCCCAAGCCCGCATTCCATAGGCCAGGGGTTGGTGACTAGCACCAAAGGCGTAATCCCGATAAAAGGGAAGGCATTTCCTTTTAACCCGTAACACACAAACAGTCTAAACACAAGTAGTAGAGGCAACAAGTACTAAAATAGAAAAGTATGGTGTGCTGAAAGTAAGTGGGCCAGTATACAAACCCAACTGAACAAAAAGTACAAGTAGAAAAAGAAAACAACTCCTGGATTGTCCGCCGGGGAATCCTACCTGAAGGGTAGGTACAAAACTCAAACAACTCATCCCTGCGGTACGTCATGTCTAGTCCATCTCTGAGCAGCCTCTCGTCCATCACCCTCAGCCTTGATCACTGCTATCCATCATCTACACAGAACACAACAAGGTGTGGGCGAAGCCCATGCAGGGGTGAGTATAATAATACTCAGTAGGGGACCCCGAGACCCCCGAAGGTCTCCCAGAATCCACAAAGGATAAACCATAGTAGAAGGATACAATCACGAAGTATCAAACCACCCTACTTAGGTATATCCCCATACATATACCTAAGTTACCAGTCACAGTCAGGCTCCAACTCTCGAGCCAAAACACAACCCAGTCCACAAAAGAAGTAAAGTTAATCACATCGATGATAATGATTGAATGAAAATACTCAGCTCACTCAGGTATACATATTTTGTAGAGTGATAGAGATGATCAGATGTAGTCACTAATTCATCTAAACTGTTGGACCCACACATGATACAGGACTAGCTAAGCTGTCGGACCCACACAGGATACAAGACCATCTATTTTGTCGGACCGACACAGGATACAAGAACAGAAGTCAGAACTGTCGGACCCACGGAGGATCCTGGTACAGTAGTCATCGTTGTTGAACCCATAGTGGATTCCGGTTCAATAGTCATCACTGTCAAACCCACAGAGGATTCCGGTTCAGTAGTCATCGCTATCGAACCCACAGAGGATTCCGGTTCAGTAGTCACCGTAGTCTTAGCCAACCCTAGGGTTTCCGCACACAGCACACTCGATTCCGGGAGGGTCCGCTCCTCGAGAAAAGTGTCGATAAATCAACTATCACAAAGTCCTGAGTTTATGTATCATGTAGTTCCGTCTCATCATAAGGAATTCAACGCGATAGACGACACGTCAATCGAACGTCTGGTCTGAGAGTTATTGACATTTTCGTTCCAGGGTCCCGGTTGGATTTACACTCGATCCAAACCCATCCATTTTCCAAATTTGTCTGAAACTCACTTACAATATCCCAAAACGATCGCCTCATTGTGAGTGTCCCAGTGCCGCAGACGACGCGTCAATCGGATGCACGATCTAGTTGTTATACACATTTAAGCGAAGACGGGCCCGACCCGTCAAGCCCATTGGGCTGGCGGGTCGGCCCAGCCTAGTGGGGCGTGACCCACCCATAGACTCGGCCCATGCTACGGGTCGGTCCAGTTCGCTCGGAAGTGCCAAGCGGCGTCGCCTCCTCCTTTTCCCGGCCGGTTCGGCCCGGCGCATGCGGCCCGTGCTGTGGGCCGCGATTCTTCCCACGCGGTGCCTGCGGGCGCCGCAGTTCTCCATCCCGGCCAGCATGCGGCCGACCAGTTTGTCCAGCTGAGCGGCTCGCGGACGCGGGCCGCGTCGGCACTGCGGTCCTCCAGCGGGTCGACCGCCTTCGCAACTTCACCGCAGCGCGACAAAGCCGTCGTCCTGCTGCCCTCCGCGCGGCGTGACAACACCGCACCACCACAACTGCGGCCTGACCTGGCCGAGTCCTTCAACTCCACCGCGCGGCGTGTCGGCGCCACGTTTCTTCATCCATCGCGGCCCTCCCGGCTGCAGTTCCTCTTTCTTCCACCACGGTTCTACTCTGGCGCGGTGCGACGGTACCACGCCCTTTCGACTCCGCCTCCGACGTCAACCAAACAAGATTCAACGGAGGTACTTCGGGCCGTGTTTGTTTGGACCACGCCCTCTGCGTTAGATGATAATAATTTTTCCACCGTAAATCTAAAAAATAAACGTCGAAGTACATGGGTATATTTCTTACGTAAAAATAATCCAATTTCCTCTACCTCGATTCGAAGTATGTTGTCGAAGTCGCGGAAAGAGGGCGGACATCGATTCGTTGACGTCGAGAAACATCTGAGTATGAAGCGTCATCGACGTTCCTCGTAGGCGGCTCCTTCTCTTGCGACTTGGTCGAAGATCGTGGACGGTATCGTCGTTCTTCGAAGATGAGGAGCGTTCTTCATCAAGAGGAGGATGTTCTTCCAACCAAACTCTCCAACGATTATGCCAACCCAAAATAAAATAATCTTATCCCTTATTTTAATGGTTGGCATGAGTTCAAAATAATTCAAATTAATTAAGTTGCTTCACTTAATTAAATGAATGGAGTTGGCAAGAATTTCAAGGGACTCAAATAATTAATTACAAGGGAGTGTTGGCACATTAATGGGAAGTCCAAGAGTTTCCCCTATTAATGGGGAGCTCAAGGGTTTAAAGGGGGGGTTTAGAGGAGTTAAAGGGTTCAGGTGGGCCCCACCCTAAAACATCTTCCCAAGGGTGGTTAGGGTGTGATGGGTCACACATCCAACCTCACTTTGGAGGTTTTAACTACCTTTCAAATAAAAATGTGTTACACCCATTTTTATTTAATTTAAAATTAGAAACCCCAAGAAATTAACTCCCAATCACGATAAAAAGAAAATGCGGTAAAGGTCTCTTTAAGTGAATACCAGCGCTGTGAGTTCAACGGTACCCTCAGATTTCAATTCTGAGCACCGCTTCAAAATATATAAAATCTCGCACATATGTTTACTGAATGTACCTGAACAAAATTTCAGAATTTGATTTCGGGCACACCGGGCCTCGGAATCAAGCACCGTCAGAAACTGCAGACTCGTAAAATTCCCGTGTATTAAAAAAAACATTTTTGCAGAATTTCCGGGTCTTTACAAAAACTATTCTTTTTTTAAGAAGGAAGATTGATTAATGAGTCACTCTATTGATTATCAAGAACATACAAGATCAAAATCATGAATAAGTATCCTCTACCAATACTGATGATTTGTTTGATCAGTTATATAGAGATCAATAATTCTCAAAGGTTGACCTTCATTATATATAATATAAATTGATGATAAATAGTGAAAACACACCCAAGATAGCCTTCTATTTTAGGTATGGACATTGTAAATTTATATTGGTTCCATTTGGTGTTATTAATTCCTAAGTTATCATCATGTATTTAATTAATAGAGACTCTGGATATTACATTAATTACTTATTGGTGTTATATATAAATGATATTCTTATATATTCCATATGTATGGATGATAATAAAGATCACTTGAGTATTGTTATAAATACCCCAATTTAGGATAACTTCTATGAAAAATTTAGCAATTATGGATTTTGGTTATATAATGATTTATTTTTCAGTCATATAATCTCAAGACATGGTATATTGGTGGATCAATAAATGATAAAATTTATTCAACATTTGGAACTACCAACCATTGTGTCCGAGATCCATTGTTTTATTGTATTTTATGGATTTTATCAATGGATTAAGAATAATTTCTCTTGGTTATATAATCCACTCACCATGTTTACATGGAATGGATTCCTTTTTTTATTGATGAATGTGAAGAAAATATCATGGAAATATAGAAGTATTGTCATTATACTCATTCTCACACTATCTTGTAGTGGATAAGGATTATTTATTTATAATGATGCATTGAAGATGGATTCGTTATGTGTTTTTCTTTCTAATTATAAGGTAATATCCAATTACTCCCACAAATTATGGGTTCATTAGAAAAATCACTTGACTAATTATTAAGAGATAACCATTGAAATATTTTCATTAATGTTATGGATGAATTATCATTACGGGGAATAGTGTGACATATATATTAATCATATAATTTGAAAGTATATATACAACCAAAAATATTTGAACATGAACTAGAGAATATGTATTGATTTGATTGAATATTAGAGTTTCTAAATAAATTACATACCTTATAAATTGAATAAGGTGGCTAATTCTTTGATTCAAAAGTATCACATTATTGTCTCTATGATAACAATAATAAAGGATCCAACATTTTTTTTTCAACAGATTGACCGTGAAATTTTGGAGGAAGTGGGGAAATCATATGTTGATCATGTGGGTGATAAAACATCCATATATGTGAATATCAAAGAAGCATAAAAGGAGGATATGGAATTATTGAAGAAGGTTATAAATGTTCCTACATCCAACCTTGATTTTGATGGCATGGTATATTTTAGAAATTGAGTATGTCTCCCCGCAACACTAGAAATGAAGATGGATCAATGGGAAGAAGATCATATAACATAATTATTTATTCATATTGGATGAATGAAGATGTATAAAGATCATAAAAAATATTTCTTGTTGGATAATATATAAATGGATATTACAAAGTTTATATATTGGTGCTTTGTATATCAATAAATTAAGGTAGAGATATACAATTCTAATGGAATTCTAAAACTGTTACATATTCTATAATGAAAATGTCATAACACCACTAAGGATTTCTTCATCAGAGTCCTCAAAATGTATACATTACATAATACTATTTTGGTTATAATCAATCATTATTCGAAGTCATCAAATTTCATTTTTATTAAATAATATTTCTCCCTTGATCAACATGTGGATATTTAAATTATTTAAGGGTTAATGATTCAAGGAGTACTGCATTATATTGTATCTAATAGATATCTGAGGTTTTACTATATGTTTTTTTGAAGTCTTCGTAAATATTTGGGTTCATAGTTTTGTTTTAGAAAATCATACCCTCCTAAGAAAGATGGCCAGTTTGAGTGAACCATTTAAACCATATAAGGTATGCTAAGATCCTATTGTCTAGACTTCAATGTTCATTAGGATCAACACCTTCCTCATTTATAATTCTCTTATAATAATAACATTCACTCAAGCATTAATATGGATCCTTATAAAACACTATATTGGAGAAAGTTTATAACTCCAATGTGTTGGGGTTATGTTTGACAAAAAAAGAAATTAGAACCCAATATAGCTGATAAAATGACATATAATGATAGAAAAATCTATTATTTCATCAAGAATTCTCATAATCGATAAGAATGATATAAAAAAAATCACTAGTGAGATCTATAATTGATTTTGGTGAGAGTTTATTCTAGTGAAATTCTATATGGAAACAGGTTATGAGATTCAAAAATATGGGAATGTTGATCCGTCTGTATGTAGGACCCCTTGTGATTCTTGATCAAGTAGGGGCTATAGCTCATCTCTTGGAGATTTTATATAACCTCTCTTAAATTAAAAATGTGTTCCATGTATCACTCACGAAGAAGTACATATCTGATTCATCATATGTACATAACTTAGTGGTTATACAATTTTATATTAATCTTTCTAATTAATAATAACCTATATAAATATTGGATCTTTGATATAATGTTTTTTCGAATTGTAATACTCACATGGTTAATTTTCTCTGGACGAATCATAAATTTTATGAAGCTACATGGAAACATTGGGAAATGATGACATAGAGATATCCAAATTTTATTTCATCAGAATGATAAAATTTCTTGGTAGAAATTCATTTTATGGCAGGTATAATATGAAACCCCATAATTTTTATTATAGTTCTATTGAAATAAACATTATGTATTCGATAAATATCTTTACATGAAACCCAATGTTTAAATTAACCCATTATATAGTATACCATTATAACCAAGATGCTAGATTGGAATGTATGAATAATAATAAATACATTAATATATATATATATATATATATTCCTAAATTAAAATTTATAAATTAATTCAAATGAACTATTTTTCTAAATTTTATGTATTATTATTTAAGAAAAGTATATTTATCACTATTAAATATATTTATTTTAATGAAATTAACTAGAAATTTATGAATAATCAACCATACATTATTTATCTAAAGGTTAGGAATAAAGATAAAATCATAAAAAGGTAAAGAGTTATTTTTCATAAAACATTTTTTATGTGTGGAATGTATGTTTACCATAATAAATAAAATCCCTAATTATTGAATAAAATTTTTAATGAAATTTATAGAATATAAATTTATTAAAATATTGAAAAATTAATTAGATATGTATTACTAGAAATTAAATGAAATTACATTCATTTTAATGCTAAAAAATGAATTTGTTTAAAAATGGGTTTTTATTATGCATGAGGTTCTTTATTTTAAAATTAGTTTTTTCCACATATTTAAATTTAATTTGGTAATGTTGATTCCAAATTTTTAATCATAATATTTTTTTTAAATATACCACATTCATTTTTTTAAACTAATATTAAAAATATTAGAAATTTGTTACCACATTGAATGTTTAACTAGGTTTCATAATTTTTTTTAATTCTTATTGGATAAATATATATTTAAAATATAATATAATAAAATTGAATCATTTTCCATTTGGAAGCTTTATATTTGATAAATTCAATAATTATCTTTAAATATTTTATGTAATAACATGTGTGTCGTCTCCCTCACATATAAAAGGTAACATCCTCTACACCGTTTTTCTCAAAAAAATTTCTTTATATCTTGGTCAGTATATATAAAAAATATTACTATATTTCTTACCTTTATCACATATCACTCGAACTTCTTTCAAGTCCAATATTTTAATGCATAAGGTGTAAGAAAAATGATCACTCTCTAGAAGAGGTATAAATCCTAACTGAAAATAGTCAATTTTATTTATTCTTCCACATTATTTAAAGTTATTATATCCAACATAAAATTATCACTCTAATATCATAAATATACTGATATTTTATTTTTATAATGGAGAAACTATTTCCATCTCTTATCCATCAAATGGAAAATGTATGTATAATTAATGCCTATGTGTGGACTACCACCTCCACATAGCAATATGATTCATTTTACATCTCCATCATTGATGATTTATTATTATGATTTATTTTTAATTTATATATTTTATTTATTACATAATTATTATTTTATAATGATAATATAGTATTTAACTTGATTTCCATTGTTTCATTAGAAACTAAAATTTGTGTCCATTAATACGTATGGACTAACATCCCTATTAAATATTTAATTTATTTTCATACATAATACATATTTTGATGGTTATAAATATCTATATAATGAATATATATTATATTAATATCAATATTGAAATTTTATATTTGATATAACCATGGCCAAAGTGAAGGAAAAAAATGTCAATATTAATAATGATTTATAAATAAATGGGTGTTGAAATAGTATAAGTGGATTATATATGATATTATAAGTATTTATATGGTTATTTTATGGAATTTTAATAAATTTAATATTATTATATATAATTTTAGAGTGCCTAAAAATATTTTTATAATTAAGGTATGTTTTTTACATTAAAACCTCATTTTTACTGGGGTTATTAATTCTTAGATTTATGATTACTAAATTATATAATCTACCTCTAAAAAATATTAATTATCATATTATAATAAAGTTATTTAGATAAAATACTTAATTTAATTTCATATTCATCTCTTTTAGTACTCAAAATTTTGAAAAAATGGTTTTAATGAAAACTGACATTCTTTTTCTATTAGGTCGAGAATCATTTTCTTCCATGTCCATTTTTCTTTAAAAAAATTTCAAGATTTTTTTTATATATTATATGATGATTTTTGAAGCTATTTATACCCATTTTCTATATTATATTATACTTATTTAAAAGGAACCATCTTATCATTTTCAAAACAATTCTCTTTTTTAAGAAGGTGTGAATGAATTATTTATATTATTGAATACAATTACAACATAATTTCTTATAGACTTGACTATTATTCCTTTGAAGAAAAATTTACATGTTTATATAGTTATTTTAAATGAAAATGTTTTCCTGGACATTTTTTATTATTTTTTAGATTTGAAATAAGTTATTTCAAAATGAAAAGGGTGTTTTCCTCAATAAATATACTAGTGATATTTTAATAGAATTTTTATTCTATGATAATAACCATTGATGATATTTATACGTCACTAGGGATATGATCAATTATAATATCTTTATTATATATTTTAATTGTTATTTATTGTGATGATAATATATTTATGAAATCATTTTTATTTACCATGTGATAAGTTATGATCAAATGATAAATGTTTTAAGATCCTATGGCATTAATATGAATGGATTATGATTATTTCACTAGTGGATCCATTATATTACTCTAATGGATTTAGAAAATTTGAATGATTTATGAGATAAAAGGGTACATGGTAGATAATACCAAGCCCAAAATAGGGTACAAGGGATTATATCTCATTCCCAAAGTAGGTGCATGGGTGGTTATCCCAAGCATAACATGTCACAAATGTTTTGTTGGGTAGCCTTTACATAATATTTATATGATTATTATTATACCAAATATTATGAAACTATTTTATGACATGATCATATGCCATGGTTATACACTCATAGATCATGTTTATTTATTCCTTTATAATTAATGTCATATATACTTTAATGCATTATTCTATAACTCATTATTATGATATATTAATTGTTGGGTATGGTTAAAAAATGTAAATATCATGTTATCATACACTTATACTAATTTTATGATTAAATAATCAATTATATATCTATTTTAAACCCTTTCTTATAATCTAAGATCACCATATATTATATTTCATTATCCCAAGGATATGGAGAATGTTTTTTTATGATTTGTCTTCAAATGATGATTGTAGTGATGAAATTTTTAAGAGATGATATATCTATTTTATATACCAATTTTTTATATATCTAGGTTTCCAAAGATAAAAAAACTTTTATGTTTCTTTTTTAAATTATAATGTTATTTAATGATTTTTTTTCTTAAAAAATTAAATCTTTATATATTTAATTTTTTAGTTTCCTTATTGGGGCCCGTTATACCAGTTTCTGTCAGAGGCGAAACATTTTTCTTCAGTTTAAGTTATGTTTCCCAATGTTTGAGGCTTCAACCTTTTGAACACAAAATCCTTTTTCTCTAAATACATGATTTCATTTTTATTGAAAATTATAAATATACCTCTTAATCTATATGATATGGAAGCCAAGTTTCATAGGGTTTCCATTGAATACAATGGGCATTTTCTCTTAAAACATTTGTTTTAATTTTATTTTCTAACTCATATACAGACTAATTGTTTGATGTATTTCTTAAATGGCTATTAGTCATGTGTTATTTTTACATTTAAAAATTTATTTTTTTATTCAAATTAAATTCTCAATTTTTCCTTAGGTTTCACTGGGAATTTCTATAAATATTTGGATCTTATGTTATATATATATATACATTAATATATATATATACACATATATAAATATATAATTGTGTGTGGGGGTATAAATTTATATAAGATTGTGTTAATTGGAGCTCTAAGACAGACAGACACACACACACACGCACGCACACACACACACATGTCACTATATGTGAGTAAATGTACATGAGCATAACATTATTATGAAACTTTAGAAATATAATTTTGATCTTAAAAATAGGTTTTGAAAAAAAATCTTAATTAGATCTCTAATGTAAATTATGAAGGCATGGTTTTTAGTTTTTATTTACCTTTTATGTTTTATAAAGAATGATTTAGTTAGATAAATCCATTTTATAATGGATTGGTGATTTATTTAATATCTATTAAGTGTTTGAAATGATTCACCTTGATTTCAAAAATGAAATTATTTAATTTAACATTTCTTTCTTTTGATAACATGTATATTTTGAAAATGAGGATACCACATAATAACTTGGGTGCATATAGTGGGATAACTAGTACAAGTACCCTAGGTGATTTTTCACCCTCTTCGTCCATTGAATAACTATAAAACACTATCTAAAAATCATGAGACTATTTGGGTGTGGTTACAACACAAAAATTTTCTTTTTCTTATCCATCGACTCATGTGTGAGAAAGGTTATGTATGGTTCTATCACTAAGAGTACAAGGAACATATAATAAGACTCAAACTATATTTTCCCTAGGGTTACTAAGTGGTTAATGTTTGTGATTTTTTTTGTTATGGTACATTCAATATATGTTTATAAAAACTATAAGTTATGGTAATTTCTATATTTATATAAATTATTAAAGCACATGTTATTATTTTGTTCTCCTTTAAAAGTTTTTAAAAGGCCATGGGAAATGGATGTTTCTAAAATTAAATTTGAAAATAGTTTATGAATTGGTTTTTAATAATGGCGGTTTAGGCTGGTGAAATGTTTTCTATATGATTGTTTTAGTTTATGTTAAATTAAGATTATACACTATAAAAGGATATTATATTATATATATATATATATATTAAAAACATATATTTTAATAATGTGTTTCAAACTAGTAAAAAGTCCATCATTTATTTAAATAGTGTTCATGGGGTGATGTTTTTAAATTGAATACCTAATATGGTTACTCATGGTTTTACATGGAGCATTTTGGACTTGAATTTTGGATGGCTACACATGGAGTCTCATGCAGGCATGTTAGTGTTTATTTTTATTAATTTAGTATTTTCAACCAAATAGGTCTTTACTATATTAAATAATAGTTGTTGGGGGAAACATTATATTTATGGAGGTTGAAGTAGAACAAGGGATTGTTTCATGCGAGGGAGATGGTGAGTGAGCTCGAGGTTTATTTTTCATTTTTTATATCTATTTATTTTCTTAAATTGATAAAGTTTTTAAAATTTCTTATTTTATTTTTAACTGGTGTCCAATTTATGGTCATGTCATATCACTTTTTCTATTATGGTTGGAAAAAGGATTATGTGAAAAATCATTCCCAACTAGATTTACATCGATTCCCTGGTTCTTTTATCCAACCTAAAGTGATTTTGAATATACCTCAAGGATTCCATGGATGAGTATGGGAATTCAGTGGATGGATGATCATGGCTTGTTTTTGATAAAAGTATAGTTTTTCAATGAACTATTTTTTAAAAAGTGCTGAGTATTTTAATAGTAATAAAAAAATCATTACAAAATAATGATTTTAATGAAATGTATTGAAAATATTGGAAATGAAATAAATTTAAAATAATCACATATTTATTACTACTCTTTTAAAAAGAATAAAATCATTTTATAATTAAAATAATTTTATAATTAATATTATATTTTACAATGATTTTTGTAACACACCATGTTTTTAAAAGAAAATAGTATGTTCGATAGAGTAAATGATATGTCACATCAAGTTTAAACGAACAACTAAATATTATTATTTAAACATTACCAATATAACATAGCTGTTAGAGTTCCAGTTATGAACAAGGACTTCTTCCCCGCGGTTCCTCTCCCAGGGGAGTCTTCATCGTTCGTCTTAGGGTTTTGACCATGTGTTTTCCCCTTCATTCGCATTCTCTAGAGATTTGCAGATCGTTCCTTCATCTCCTTACCTCTGGTTCTCTCATATTTCCCTCTCCCTAGTTCGGTCTTTGTCTCTTCCCTCGTGCGGCTCGAGTTTCTTGCTTCCTCCTCCTCTGCCCATTCGGATTTTACCATCATACTAAGACCCCATCTTGGTCTAATATGATGGTGACCTAGACTGTTTGGGATGGTGACAGTGGAGTGTAGGTATGGATCTTAGGCTGCTCGGGTGTTGGATTGGCATTTTCTATTTTCATAGGATCTGTTTGATTTATAGCCCTACGATTTTTCTCTGCTGTTCCCCCTCAATAGTGATGTGGTTTTCGATGGTCTGGTTTTGGAGGCATTGGGTCTTTCATCCTCATCAACGACGATGGTCTTCATTTGGAATGTTCTGATGGTTGGTGTTTATGGTTTTAGTGATTTTGTTTCTGTTGCGGTGACAAATAGACGACGATGGCAAAGTGGTGATGTTTTTTGGTGGGTTGATAGTCTTCTATGGTCTCCAGCGGTCCCAGATCCCTTATCTTAATGTTCCCTCTCTGTTCTCTGCTCTAGATCCATATTCCACCATTATCTCTGAGGTGGAGCTACGCGGTGGTATTCAAGGGCCTTTGGGACATGATTCTGAATGGGCGGTGTTGAGAGGTGGACGATGACGACGAATCGACCGTCGATGGCATGGTTGTGTTCGGCTTCGGCGAGATGTTGACAGTGGCTGGCATTGACAAATGATGCTGGTGACGTGATAATGGCGGTTAGGTGTTCGAGGGTTGGTTTCTCGGGCGGCACATCGACACGTGGTCCGTAATCTATTTTGACAGCTTCTTTGAATTTGAATTTGAATTTTGAAAATCTATAGGCACGGTTCTTAAATGCAGCAGTTGTGGGCTGTGATGTTTTATTTCCTAGACTGTGATATTTTATTTTCTGCATGGGTTTAATCTGGTGGTCTTATGTTAGGGTTCACACTCACCCCTCAAAAGTGTTATTAGAAAATACAAAAATATGGATTGTGTGTGTAAATATAAAGTAGTGTGTTTTATACCAATAAATAAACTAATAACCATTTTTTGATTTTATTAGTGCAATATATATATATATATATCATATATTTAGTCTAATGATTAACATTCATCTTATGTGTTTTATTGACATGATATAATAACAAATCCAATTTTACGAATAAATAAGTATATTTTAAAAAAGGCAGTTTTACTGCCTTTTAATGGTGTATTTGTTTTAAATATATTTTTTTAAATTTTATAAGTTATATTTGAAAAAATAATTTTTTCTTGGAAATCGGAGTATCAAAATTTAATTTGGATGATTTTTTATTATTTTTATGAATAATTTCATTTTTTTGATGAATATGGAAAAAATAATATATTTTAATTTAAAATTACATTTTTATTAAATTTATCTTTAGTGTTAAATTACATTTTTGAATCATTTTAAATGAATAATTAGATTTTTTTATCAATTAATATAATTTAGGTCCCTGGAATCAATTTCACATTGAAATTGGATATAAAAACATTGTCAACATTTGAATGTTTTTACATTAAAGACATGTTTTCTTATTCCGTAAATGAGATTAATTTTTAATTAATTTCTATAATGTTTATATTTGGAATTTTGAAAAATGGATTCTATATTTAGAATCTTAAGGTCCAAAATTAGTAAATAAATCTCTTTTATATTTTTCCAATAAGAATAGTAACTTTACTAAAACAATTAACACAGTTATGGGTAAGTCAGGTAATTACAGGTAAAAAAATTATTAATATTATAAAATTACCCTAACACTTGTTATAATTTTATTATATTAGTATTTTTCATCCATAATCATTAAATTATCAGTTATGTGACCATTTATTTTCATTTGGATGGTAACACAACCTTAATAATTAAATATTCAGTGAAAAGTCAATTTTGTCACACTTTTATTTTTAAGAAGTGAAATATTTTTAATATGGGGTTATATAGGGGATATGTTCTACTATAAATAGACTTCAGAAATTAAAATGTCTATCTTTATCATAATAATTTATTAGTAATTTTTATGGAAAAATAATTAAATTAATGGCTTTCACAATGATGATATTGTAATAGACACATTACCATTAAAATAACTTATATATTATTTAAATCAAATATGGTTACAAAATTTCACTCTATTTGTATTTAATATCTTTTATATGTCCAAATAAGGAAAAAATAAAGATATTAATGATCCTAATTATCTATATTGAACTTAATGAATTTATTTTAATTATATAATTTTATTTTCAATTATAAGAAATTAAATATTTAAATTAACTACTTCTTCAATGATGAAACAATATTTATTTAATTAATAGAAAATAATAATTGTTTTTAAAAGTATTAATTTTGATATAATTAGGACGAGTTAATGTCTCTACTGAAATCTCTAGATCTATTTGATATACTAGGGATTTTTGAAATAATTATATTCGAATTACCACTTTGTCTTGATGTATTTGAATTCAAATTAAATGAATAATATCAATTTTTTCAATAATAATTTTTTATTGAATTATTATATTATTAAATTATTTAGAAAATAAAAAAATATTAAATAATCACAAAGAGGATTATACATGGTTTAAAACTTCTTACTGCATTCATTTATAGGCCATTTGGATTTCTTTTGATCTATAATGGCCTTATTATATTTTAATATTTTAAGAGTTTCTTAAAGTACCCCTCACGCCAATTATAAAAGGGAACCTCCTCCATCATTATCCAACACCACATTGAGACTTATATCTTGAAAAAATACGAAAAATTTCTCCTCCAAAAATACTTAGACATGTTTTTGAATTCCTAGTCTTCTATAAATACCAACTCTAGATTCCTTGAAAAGAGATCTAAAAAAAGTCCACCTAAGAAATGGTAATCCTTTTTACTAAATAACCCATGTTCATTTGTTATTCTATATCCTATTAATGTGTTGTTTCCATGATAAAGTAATTACTACAATATCATATATATATTGATATGTTATTATGATTATGAAAAACCATATTCCTCCTCTTATCCTTCCTATGAAAAATGAAAGCACCGCACGTGCATAGGTACGACATACTGTCTCCACGTTTTAGTGTAATATGTTTTTCATCACAAAATTACATGAATCGGTATAATGATTGAAATAATGGATTTATATGGTACATATGGCTTGGATATTATTCTGTATATGATGTAATAATACCATTTTTACAATATACATCAAACCAGATTCATTTTGGACTCATCTAACGAATATCATCAAAACATCAAACGTGAAATTATATAATTATGTAATTGTTATAACATGATATTATGTGATTTAAAAGGAATAATGAACATTAAAATAATTCTCAATAAAGTAAATAATTAATATATTTTTATTATTAAGGAAGATAACGAACATATGTGATAAATCAAACTCAAGGTAAGGGACTTTGTCTCCATCTCCACTCATTGAGGCATATTTGGATGTTAAGAACCTTTATTATCCTATAATGTGTATATAAAACACTTTTGAAATTTTATATATTTAACTTCTATATTATAATGATATTTATAGTATTGTTTAATTTTTTTCTTTAATTATTTTTATTCAAGTGCTTCTTAATTGGTAAGGGTCTCTTTAACTAAAACATCATTTAAATGTTTTAATTATTTATTCTTACAAAAAGTTATCTTTCATGTCCATGTTTTCAAAATAGTTTTTATGATTGTATTTATATTGTCATGAATTTTTTAAAATTTGATTTTTCTTATTCTTCTGAAATTTTTCAAAATGGAATTGTATAATTTTAATAAAAAATATATTTTTAAATGTTTTAAATGGGTTTTGTAAATGGATTAGTTATTTCAATAACATAAAAAGTTTTCTTATTTGTGAAAATAAAATTTTATGGGAGAAATGTTTAAAATTTTAAGATTTTATGTGTTATGATTATATAATAATATATGGAAATTTTATGGGTGGTTATGTGATAAACCAATGATGGGTGGTTACATTATAAAATCCAATGCATTGGGTATGTAAGTCTGATGTATGGCTATTCCATTTATAAGAGTAAGATGTATGTAAGTCGACTGCATGGTTATTCCACTTGATTATAATTATTTCCCAAGTAACCTATTAATATTTTATATTCTAGGTTATTATATTTCATGAAAATAGTTTGAATTTCAAAAGGTAATATAATGAACTTTTTGAAATAATTATTCATTTTTAGGGTAAAAATGTATGTTTTTAAGGGAATGATTTATGGGTATTAACTGGATTGATGGTTTCCTTAATTGTAAGTTCTTTTCTATGTTTCTTTTTCTCATCCAATATTTTTAAATGTTTTTAATTTGGTTTTAGGAAGATTAGGGACAAGGTCAAGGTCACGAAAAAAATTGTGAAGATATATCAAGAAAAGATACCATGATTTATTAAAGGGAATCCTTTGGTAAAAAAATTGGATACTAATTACAAAAGTCCACTAATAAATTATGTGTTTACATTGTAAGATTTTTCCTAATTCTCTAAAATTATAAACCTAAATTAATGTTGGTAAAATAATATTATTTATAGTTTTAAATTTAACTAGAATATGTTATGTTTAATATAGAGTCCTTACAGTTGGTATCAGAGCAGGGGTTAGATAACTTTAGAGAATAGTATGTTTTCTTAGGAGTTTTTTTTTAACACAAACAGAGACATGAATTGGCCACCCAATTCATGTTCCAGAAATTTATTAAATCAAATGGAGTATAATAGAAGCTCGAGGTGTAATTCATTTACACCAACCCAAAAGCGAGAGCAAAACATGGTGATATACCAAACAAGTTCAAACACATCAAGCAAAAAAGTGCATCAACTCCAAGTAGGATCCAAGTCCTCAAGAAGTAAGGGACCGTTCTGGAAAGGTCATGACATAAGAGAAGAGGGCCATGACATGAGAGCATAGTAGCACTGGTCCATGAATATCAATTAGATTTATTATACTCCTGCACCAGCCTCTTATTGCACAATCAGCGTTTGATATCAAGATAATTCTTCGCAGAAATTTCACCATTTCTGAGCTATTGATAAGCCAATTCGTCTCTTTGCGCAAATCGAGATTCCAAATTCTCATGAACCCTCTCATCACCGTGGTCCATATACTTCACCACTGGGTCAGATACTTATTTCAATTTCACGTCAGGAGGTGCAATAGGATGGGTAACCTCAAGTTGTGAAGGAGCATCTGTATCCATTGACCTAAAATACCCAAAGGTGTTTGCACTCCGGTCAACCAAGTTCGTTGAGGTTGTAGTTGCAGTGTCCTTCTTTTTATAAGTATCAAGAAACCTCGTGACAATTTTTCATTCCAGTTGAGAGTAGTCCCTACATTTCTTAGTTTTTTTTGGGATTGGGAGTAATGAATCCATCCGCATCCACTATTTGTTTTTTCCCTTTTGAAGAGCTCGATTTGAGGAAGTCTTCCTCAATTTGGTCATCTTTCTTGTCAGCATTTAGTAAGGATGATCATAAGTTTAATGTCTTAGAATCCCATTTGAGGCATTCTTTTATGAAATTTTAAGGTGATTAATGGTATTTTTAGAGAAATTTATTTTCAAGGTAATTATGGGTTATTACTTTTTGGGATGTAAAATGAATGGTATGAGATAACATTTTATGGTAAAACATGTTATGGTTATTTTTGAGGACTTTATCATATTTTTTGAATGTGATAATAATTATATAGTCTTAACAAAAGAATAACCCACTAGATGGGTGAAAAATCATCACATCTGGAAAGGTCGTGGGTATCAAACTCACAACCAAAGGGTGACAAGGGTGCATCACCTACCACTAGCCTACGTGATTTCCCGATTAGTATGAATTTTTATATTTAGTTAATTGATTTAATGGATAAGAAAAATGGTTATTTTTTGGAAATATCTTTTATCCAATAGAGAACCACAGGTTTGCATAAAGAATTATTTAGTGATTAAGTGATTGATTTTTTTCAGAAAAAGTTTACTATTTTTAGATTCCCTTTTGATTGAGGTAAATGGAATACTATGAGATTTTATTTGAGAAGTAAATATTGAATTATATTTTGGAAGAATATATGATTTTATTATTGTAAAGACCCGGAAATTTCGAGGATTTTTTTAAAATACTTTGGAATTTTACGAGTCTGTAGATTCTGATGACGCTTGATTATGAGGCCCGGTGTGCCCGGAATCAATTTTTGAAGTTTAGCTCAGGTACGTTCAGTGAACGAACGAGCAGGTTTTTCTAACTTTTGAACCGGTGCTCAGAATTAAAATCCAAGGGCACCGATGAACTCGCAGCGCCGATAATTGCTTAAGGGGAAACTTACCGTAGTTGCGTTTGCGAAAGAGGAGAAGTTAATTTTTGGGGGTTTGTTTAAGAAATAAATAAAAATTGTCGAAACAATTTTTATTTCTAAAGGAGGTTATTCCCTCCCATGGGTAATTAAGGGTGGGGCCCAGAGCCAATTAATTACCCAAGTGAGGAGGTTAGAGAGGTGGGTCTCTCACAAGCCCCACCATTTAATTCCCTCTAATCCCATAACATCCCCTCATTAATTGGAAATCCTCCTTTTAATGCCACCTCAATCCATTAAATTATGTCAACCCATAATTTAATGAGGAACCTTCCTCTTTTCCCCTTTTTATTTTTAACTGCCAGCGCGTTTAATAATGTGGAACCTTCTATCTCCCCAATTTAATGCGCCACCGCAACAGATTAATTGGGGGAAGCCCTCTGTCATAAATCCTCCATTTATGACTTGCGTGCCAACGACGAGCCCTCCCACTCCTATATAAAGGAGGCTTGGGGAAGAGTTCTGGACAACTTCTTCAAGCGGCGGAATGCTGGAAGCGAAGCATGGCACCCAACACTTGGAGAGTTTTCCTCTTCCTTGAGCGAAGAAAGAAGAACGCCGACGCCACCCTCGGCTCCTCCCTTTCCAACATTGATAGGACGACGCTGATCTTCCGCGATGTCTGATGACCGTGACCTTCGTCTTCCGTGGTTCGACGACGTGCGGCGTCTTATCAAGGTAGGGGTTAAGTTCAATTTTATTAAATTAAAATTGCACTTTTTTGTCGTTGAGAATTATCGTTCTTTTGGCCGTATGTTATCAACATAACGGGAGGAGGTCGAACCGCACAAACATGACCGACTCTCCTCCCCTTCTCTTGTTGTTTATCGTTGAACTTGAGGAGAAGGCGGCGCGGTGCTGTTGCACTGTGCGGAAACGAAAAGGACCGCGGCCGGAGCGAGCCACAGTGGAGGTGCGCGGTGCCGTCACGCCGCACCGGTGAGGCCAAAGGAGGCCGCGGACAAGAGCAGGCTGCGGCGGTTTAGAGGAGCGGCCAGCTGAGCCGATCGCTGGCACACCCTGGAGGAGGGACCCCCGCGGGTCCCACGTGGCTCAATCGGCCGGCCATAAAGGTCGACCGTTACCCAAGAAAACCGGGGTTTGAAACCCCTGGCCAGCAAATACAGAGGACTCCACTGTGTCTGCCATTCGGTTGCAAGGGGGCGGCACCCCCCTTCGTACACCGCAGCCGGCTCCGAGCCGGGCTGCATGGCCGCGCCAGCTAGGCCGGGCCGCGCCCGGCGGCGGGCCGGGCCCTACCCAGTCACGGGCTGGGCAGCGCCGGCCGGGCCGGGTCGCGCCCAACTAGTCCGGACCCTGACCCGGGTCAGGTCGACCCGATTCAGTCTGACCCAGGGGGTATTGGGCCGGGTCAGACTGGGCCCAAACCCCCTATTTACGGACAGATCCGTTCAAATTCCCATAACTTGGGCTACGGACCTCCGATCGATGCACCATCAATTGCGTTAGGATCATTGGATTGAGACGGTCGTTTAGGTATTTTAAACTCAAGGTTTTGGAGAACTTTGGGTATGTCCGGGTTGGTTCGAACACAAAACCAACCGGGCCCTCGGAGCGGAAACACTTATAACTTGAGCTCTGGACGTCCGATTGACGTGTCGTGGACTTTGTTGGATTCCTCTTAGTGAGGAGGTTCTTTTGGATTACTCTTATCAAGGTTTAGACACAACCAAAGTACGATCGGGTTGGTTTTAGCTTAAAAACCAACCGGGCCCCTGGGACGAAAAATCCAATAACTCTCAGACCGGGAGTCCGATTGACACGTCGTCTGTCGCATTGAGTTCCTATTGGTGAGGCAAAACTTTGGGATACATCAACTCTAGACGTCGTGTTAGCTGATGTATCGAACCCCTTGGCTCGTGGAGCGGACCCTCCTGGAATCGAGCATGCTGTGTGCGGGAACCCTAGAGCTGGCTGCGACTGCGACGATGACGACTGCACTTGGATCCTCCGTGGGTTCAGCAGTGAGGATGACTGTACTTGGATACTCCGTGGGTTTGATAGCGAGGACGACTGTACTTGGATCCTTCGTGGGTTTGACAACAAGGACGACTATACTTGGATCCTCAGTGGGTTCGGTAGCGAGGACGACTGTACTTGGATCCTCCGTGGGTTCGGCAGTGAGGACGAATGTACTGGGATCCTCTGTGGGTCCGACATCGATGACTAATGTTCTTGTATCCTACGTGGGTTCGACAGTATTAACCTCTGTACTTGTATCCTGAGTGGGTCCGACGGAGTAGCTGGTCTTGTATCCTTTGTGGGTCCGACAGCTTAGTTGGTCTTGTATCCTATGTGGGTCCGACAGCTTAGATGAATCAGTGGCTGCATCTGATCACCTCCATCACCTTACGAAGTGTATACCTGTGTGAGATGAGTCTTGATTCTCAATCATTATCAGTGATGTGATTGACTTGCTTTCCTATGTGGATTAGGTTGTGATTTCCTGTGTGGACTGGGTTGTGTTTTCCTAAGTGGATTAGGTCGTGCTTTCTTGTGTGGACTGGGTTTTGCTTTCCTGTGTAGACTGGGTTGTTCTTTCCTAAGTGGATTAGGTTTTTTTTTCCTATGTGGACTGGGTTGTGCTTGGGATCAGGAGATGGAGCCAAACTGTAACTGATGACTTAGGTATATGTATGGGAATATACCTAAGTAGTGTTATTGATACTTCGTGATTGTATCTTTCCTTTGTGGTTTATCCTTCATGGATTCTGAGAGACGTTCGAGGGTCTCGGGGTCCCTACTGAGTGTCATATACTCACCCCTACATGGTCTATGCCCGCACTACGTTGTGTTGGATGCAGACGACAGACAACACTGATCGAGGTGGAGGCTTGTGGAGTTGGATAGTACCCGGTGGTGGACCACTTGGAGGAACGTACGTGGAGCGAACGGTTGCACCGTGGAGATGAGGAGACTAGCTATACCCACCCTTCAGGTGGGATTTCCGAAGGATTACTCAGTGTTGCTCTTTTAATTTCTGCTGTTGTAATTTCCTTTCAGTTGTATTGTACTTTCAGTTGGGTTTGTATACTGGCCCATTTACTTTTTCAGCACTTACCTTGTACTCAGTTTTTCTTAGTGTTTACTTCGCTTGCGTACTCTGTTGTGTATGTTACTTCATAAAGGCAATGCCTTCCCTTATTTTTGGATTTACGCCTTTGGTGCTAGTCGGAAGCCCTTGGTCTATGGAAGGTAGGCTTGGGGTAGTCACGACACGGGCCCTGAGGACAGGTCGTGAAAAATTGGTATCAGAGGAGTTTAGTTCTACCGCAGAACTCAAGACTCTGATCTTTCTTCTATGTGAGACAATAGTGTTTAGGGTATTGACTGTGGTTTTCAGTCCAGGGAGTCCAGTGCTGGTGCGGAGGCCGACGTATCCATACACCAGGACCCTGACTTCTGATTTCCGACTAAGTGCACGAAAACATTAATTGCATGTGTGTTTCAAAAGTTTTCTTTGTGATTACTCTGAGTCAGCTCACCAGGTATACTGTTTGACCGTGGTACACCTGTTTCTTTTCAGGATGGCCCCACGAAGGCAGCCAGTTAGGGTTCCTAGTTACGCGCGGGATGGCAGCCCATCGAGCGATGGGGCTTCGGTGCAGGGCCCCATTTCAGCGGAGGCACCGACGGTACCTCTACCCACCGAGCCACCGATACCACCAGCCCCAGCGGCGGAGAGTGCACACCGCCTGAGTGCGTTGCCTGAGTTTCAGTGACATAGGCCGCCCAGGTTCTGTGGAGAGACAGATCCTCAAGTAGCCGAGGATTGGCTGGAGGCTATCATCAGAGTCTTTAGATTGGTAGGGACACCAGCAGACCTTATGGTGATCCTTGTCGTGAGTCTCCTACATGCAGTAGTAAGTAGATGGTGGAGCCTGATGCTCCAGGTGCACGATGAGGCATCTCTACCTTGGACGGACTTCGAGAGCCTCATCCGCTCAGAGTTTGTTCCAGCCACCCTCCGTGCGATGCGTATCCAGGAGTTACTACAGCTGCGGTAGGGCAGCATGATAGTAGGCCAGTACTCGACAAGGTTTACTGACCTCTCGCGCTACTCCACGAACATGGTACTGGACCCATTCTTCCGGGCCTAGACCTTTGAGCAGGGACTCAGACATGAGATCAAGGATTTGATGATCTCCCTCAACATCCCGACGCAAGCGGGGGTGTTGGAGATATCCCTAATAGTGGAGAGTTTCCTCACCGAGCAGTCACCAGCGACGAGACCCTCTGCAGGACGACACGTAGCGGAGTCTTCTGCAACCGACAGTAGACAGCAGATGCAGGGGTCCAAGCGGACCAGGCTCTCAGGTGGGAGACCTTAAGATACAGGTTTGGGTGTGTGGGGCACACGACACAGAGCTAACCATATGAGGAGCAGGCAGTTCTATGCATGCGGCGAGCAGTGTCACATGGCTCGAGACTGCCCGAACCACCCTGTAGATGAGCTTTAGGCGGTAGATGGACCTCCCAAGAAAAGGTTTGACCGTGGTAATTCGCCGGGAGTAGGCAGACATGGAAGAGGGGCTGGCCAAGCTGTAGGTGGTGGGTGACATTTCGAGGCCCTACCACCACCACCAACAGGAGGACCACGTCGACCGCAGGGAACGACTGGATCAGGGAGAGCTCAGCTTCAGGAAGCTGAGGCCTACGACCATAGTGCTCTGGGAGCAGACGGGTAGGAGCGGGACTAGATTCGGGCATGGAGACTTTTTTTCATGTTGCTTTTATCTTATTTATGTCATTTTTTATGGATGATTTTTGTATTTGTACTTTGAGATGCGGTAATAAAAGACGCTTGTTCTTGTGACGTTTGCTCCCTTATCCTTTTTATGTGGTTGTTATTGAGAGGTTCCGGTTAAAACCATTGACTTGACCCTCAATTTTGAGATTTCTAATAGAGGAGACCTAGTGACCACACACTGCTACCGACAGTGTGACTCGAACCTTGGAGGAGAGAGTAATGGTTGGATCTCTTGGGAGTAGCGTCGAGGCCTTACGACATCGTCCATGGCATGAAATAGTACCGTTCATGTCAGGATTGACTGTATTGGGCAAAGAATGTGTTTCATCCAGGGAATAAGATCAGATTTCTCTTTTCGAAAAAGGAGAAATCTTAGCAGCTCTTGTAGGACGTAATCTAAAAAGGGTGTTTTCGAGTTATTTTCAAGGGATAGTCACACCCATAGTTTGTTGAGCGAACGGTTTACGGTCTACTCTAATCACAAAAGTATCAGGTGTGTCTTCTCATAGAAGGACCAGGACCTGAGACATTGTCATTGACTTGAGTTCCATGGGGAATATGACTTTGAGATAGACTATACTCTTGGGAAAGGGAACGCTGTAGAAGAGTTCATTTCTCGATGCCTCACTTGTCAGCAAGTGAAGGTAGAGCACCAGGTGCCATCAGGCTTGGTACAACCCTTAGAGTTCCCGGAGTGGAAGTGGGACGGGATATCCATGAATTTCATGACGGGGCTTCCACATACTTCCCGAGGACATGACTCCATCTGGGTGATCGTAGACCGACTTACCAAGTCGGCCCACTTCCTACCGATCAGTGAGCAGGGCTCAGTAGAGATATTAGGACGCCTCTATATTCCGGAGATCGTACAGCTTCATGGTGTGACATCATCTATCGTCTCCGATCGAGATGCTCTCTTTACTTCATGGCTTTATAAGGGGTTGCTGGAGGCTTTTAGGACACAACTACGCCTGAGCACTGCCTTTCAACCTCAGAGAGATGGCTAGACAGAGAGGACCATTCAGACACTTGAGGACATGCTCCGTGCATGTGTCCTTGACTTTGGTCATAGCTAGGAGGATCACCTACCCTTGGTGGAGTTTGCGTACAATAACAACTACCACTCCACCATCAGAATGGCACCTTATGAGGAACTATACGACCGACCTTTCAGATCACCTCTATGCTGGACATACCTAGGGGAGTCATCACTCGTAGGACAAGAGATGGTTCAGGCTACAATAGAGAAGGTGCAGATCATCCAGGAGCGGATGAGGACTTCACAGAGCAGAAATGAGTCCTATACTGATAGGAGGCGGAGACCACTGGAGTTCAAGGATGGCGACCACGTTTTCTTACGGGCCTCACCTCGACGTGGATTATGGAGATTTGGCCGCGGCAGCAAGTTATCTCCACGCTTCATCGGGCCTCTTCAGGTCCTCAGCAGGGTAGGTGAGGTGGCTTACCGCCTGGCCCTTCCACCTCAGTTGCAACGGGTGCATGACGTCTTCCATGTATCTCAGCTGAGGAGATACGTGCACGACCCGACGCATATCATCGACCACAGGGAGCTGGACATCGATGACGGGGAGACTTTTGCAGAGTTCCCAGTGGAGATCGAGGATCGACAAGAGAGGGTACTACGTGGACGGTCGATACCTCTGGTGCGCATTCGTTGGCAGCACGAGAACCTCCAGGAGAGCACATGGGAGTGGGAGGCTCAGATGCGTGCTCAGTACCCTCTTTTGTTTCACTAGTTTATGTTGTAGCTTTACGGGGATGTAAAGCCTTGAGGTGGGAGTAATGTAAAGACCCGGAAATTTTGAGGAATTTTATTTTTTAAATACTTTGTAATTTTACGAGTCTGTGGATTTTGACGGTGCTTGATTCGGAGGCCCGGTGTGCCCGGAATTAATTTTCGAAGTTTCGCTCGGGTACGTTCAGTGAACGAACGAGTGGGTTTTTCTAACTTTTGAACCGGTGCTCGGAATTAAAATCTGAGGGCACCGATGAACTCGCAGCGCCGGTAATTTCTTAAGGGGATACTTACCGTAGTTGCATTCACGAAAGCAGAGAAGTTAATTTTTGGGGGTTTGTTTAAGAAATAAATTAAAATTGTCGGAACAATTTTTATTTCTAAAGGAGGTTATTCCCTCCGATGGGTAATTAAGGGTGGGGCCCACAACCACTTAATTACCCAAGTGGGGAGGTTAGAGAGGTGGGGCCCTCACGAGCCCCACCATTTAATTCCCTATAATCCCATAACATCCCCTCATTAATTGGAAATCCTCCTTTTAATGTCACCTCAATACATTAAATTATGTCAACCCATAATTTAATGAGGAACCTTCCTCTTTTCCCCTTTTTATTTTTAACTTCCAGCGCGTTTAATAATGGGGAACCTTCTATCTCCCCAATTTAATGCGTCACCGCAACAGATTAATTGGGGGGAAGCCCTCTGTCATAAATCCTCCATTTATGACTTGCGTGCCAACGATGACCCCTCCCACTCTTATATAAAGGAGGCTTGGGGAAGAGTTCTGGACAGCTTCTTCAAGCGGCGGAATGCTGGCAGTGAAGCATGGCGCCCAGCACTTGGAGAGTTTTCCTCTTCCTCCAGCGAAGAACAAAGAACGCCGACGCCACCCTTGGCTCCTCCCTTTCCAACGTTGACGGGACGACACCGATCTTCCATGACGTCCGATCACCATGACGTTCGTCTTCCACGATTTGACGACGTGCGGCGTCTTATCAAGGTAGGTGTTAAGTTCAATTTTATTAAATTAAAATTGCGCTTGTTTTTCATTGAGAATTCTAGTTCTTTTGGCAGTATGTTATCAACATAACAGGAGGAGGTCGGACCGCACAAACACGGCCGAATCTCCTCCCCTTCTCTTGTTGTTTATCATTGAACTTGCGGCGAAGGTGGCGCGGTGCCATTGCACCGTGCGGGAACGAAAAGGACTGCGGTTGGAGCGGGTCGTGGCGTAGGTGCGCGGCATCGTCGTGCCGCGCCGGTGAGGCCGAAGGAGGCCGCGACCAAGAGCGGGCCGCGGCGGAGGGGCGTGGCGCCGTCGCGCGGCACTGGAGAACCAAGAGGCCGCGACCGGGGTGGGCCGCGGCGGAGGGGCGCGACACCGTTGCGCCGTGCCGGACGGGAAGGAGCCACGACCTATGGCTGCGGTGGTTTAGAGGAGCGGCCGACTGAGCCGGCCGCCAGCACACCTTGGAGGCGGGACCCCCACGGGTCCCGCGTGGCTCAATCGGCCAGCCATAAAGGCCGACCGTTACCCAGGAAAACCGGGGGTTGAAACCCCCGACCAGAAAACAGGGTGGACCCCACTGGGTCTGCCGTTTGGTTCCAAGGGGGCGGCGGCCCCCTTCGCACCCCGCGACCGGCTCTGAGCCGGGCCACCAGGCCACGCCCCTCCACGGGCTGGGCCGGGCCTTGCTGGCCGGGCTGGGCCATGCCCAACTGGGCCGGACCTGGTTCCGGGTCGAGTCGACCCGGTTCGGGCCGACCCAGGGGGTATTGGGCCGGGTCAGACCAGGCCCAAACCCCCTATTTACGGACAGATCCGTTCAAACGCCCGTAACTTGGGCTACGAACCTACGATCGACGCACCGTCAGTTGCGTTGGGATCCTTGGATTGAGAAGGTCATTTCGGTATTTTACACTCAAGGTTTCAGAGAAATTTGGGTATAGCCGGGTTGGTTTGAACATGAAACCAACCAGGTCCTCAGGGCGGAAACACTTATAACTTGAGCTCAAGACGTCCGATTGACGTTCCATAGACTTTGTTGGATTCGTATTAGTGAGGCAGTTATTTTGGCTTACTCCTCTCAAGGTTTGGACACAGCTGGAGTATGGTCGGGTTGGTTTTAGCTTAAAAAGCAACCGGGCCCCTGGGACAAAAAAGCCAATAACTCTCAGACCGGGCGTCCGATTGACGCGTCGTCTGTCGAATTGAGTTCCTATTGGTGAGACAGAACTTTGGGATACATCAAATCCAGAATTCGTGTCAGCTGATGTATCGAATCCCTTGGCTCTTGGAGCGGACCCTCTCGGAATCGAGCATGCTGTGTGCGGGAACCCTAGAGCTGGCTGCGACTGCGACGATGACGATTGCACTTGGATCCTCCATGGGTTCGGCAGTGGGGACGACTGTACTTAGATCCTCAGTGGGTTCGACAGCGAGGACGACTGTACTTGGATCCTCCGTGGGTTCGACAGTGATGACGACTGTACTTGGATCCTCCGTGGGTTCGGCAGTGAGGACAACTGTACTTGGATCCTCCGTGGGTTCGGCAGTGAGGACGACTGTACTAGGATCCTCTGTGGGTCCGACAATGATGACTACTGTTCTTGTATCCTAAGTGGGTCTGGCAGTATTGACCTATATACTTGTATCCTGAGTGGGTCCGACAGAGTAGCTAGTCTTGTATCCTTTGTGAGTCCCACAACTTAGATGGTCTTGTATCCTATGTGGGTCCGACAGTTTAGATGAATCAGTGGCTACATCTGATCATCTCCATCGCCTTACAAAGTGTATACCTATGTGAGATGAGTCTTGATTCTCAATCATTATCAGTGATGTGGTTGACTTTATTTCCTCTGTGGATTAGTTTGTGCTTTCCTGTGTGGACTGGGTTGTGTTTTCCTAATTAGATTAGGTCGTGCTTTCCTGTGTGGAATGGGTTGCGCTTTCCTGTGTGAACTGCATTGTGCTTTCCTAAGTGGATTAGGTTGTGCTTTCCTATGTGGACTGGGTTGTGCTTGGGATCGGGAGCTGGAGCGAAACTGTAACTGATTACTTAGGTATATGTATGCGCATATACCTAAGTAGTGTTATTGATACTTCGTGATTGTATCTTTCCTTTTTGGTTTATCCTTCGTGGATTCTGAGAGACCTTCGGGGGTCTCAGGGTCCCTACTGAGTATCGTATACACACCCCTGCACGGGCTATGCCCACACTACATTGTGTTGGATGCAGACGACAGACAGTACTGATCGAGGTGGAGGCTTGTGGAGCTGGACGGTACTCGGTGGTGGACCACATGGCGGGACGTACACAGAGCAGACAGTCGGACCGAGGAGTTGAGGATACTATCTGTACCCACCCTTCAGGTGGGATTTCCAGAGGACGACTCAGCGTTGCTGTTTTACTCTCTACTGTTGTACTTTCCTTTCTGTTATACTGTACTTTCTGTTGGGTTTGTATACTGACCCATTTACTTTTTCATCACTTACCTTGTACTAAGTTTTTCTTAGTGTTTACTTCGCTTGCGTACTTTGTTGTGTATGTTACTTCATAAAGGCAATGCCTTCCCTTCTTTTGGGATTTACGCCTTTGGTGCTAGTCGCCGGCCCCTGGCCTATTGAAGGCGGGCTTGGGGTAGTCACGACATGAGCCCCGAGGATGGGTCGTGACAATTATTGACTTATAAAGATTCTATTTATTTATGGAAGTAATCATCATATATTGAAGATAATGTGATTTAGGAAATTACATTTTTGGATTGTGACATTAAGAGTGATTGATGTTATTTGGAGATAAATGTTAAAATTTATCTTGGAAGAATACATTATAAAATCCTTATAAATTTTGGGTTTATATCTTAATTTTGATTATTTTGAGTAATTTTAAAGAAAATTATTTTTTGAATGTTCTATGCAAAATATTTAGTGTCACTGTTTAATTTTAGAGATTAAAATAGTTTTCCTCATATAAAGATATATTATTTTTTGGGAATTATGTTACCTTATCCAATGAATTTTGGTTTTGGTTAATTTATAAAGACACAAGGAATATATTATCATCTTTTTTTGGATTTAGTGATCCATATAAGCTTATTCTTATGCTAGGGATATGCAAATTCTTCTTAAATACTCATTGTTTGGAGAAAAAGATGAGTTTGGGGTGGAATTTGTTTAAAGGATGAAACTATATATCCAAAGTTAGTATATTTAATTATTTTCTAAGTCTAGGAAGTAAAATAATTCCTAAAATCTATGGAAAGGATATATTAAAATGTTATTCATTAACTTTTCTTACTAAGTGATCAACAACCCGTTTAACCCATTATATATTTATGGATTTCTGATTTTTAACATTCTCATGACCATGTTATTTATCACTCTCCATCAGAACATGATAGACAGTTTTTTATTTCATATAATTTTTTTCCTACATGGAACCCTCCTATGTGTTATCTCAGGTGACCTTTATACTTCTATATATATATTTTAAAGTGTATGATTCATTAATCTTTTTTTTCCAATGTGGGATTAAAAAAATAATTTTGAAAATTCAAAACCCCAGTTTTCGATCCCAAGTCCAAATTGAAAGGAAACTTATTATTAGGGGGGGGAATCTAACATACTGGGTTTTTGAAAGGAAACAATATATTTGATAGTGTACATAATACTCCACATCAAGACTGAACAAATAACTAAATATTATTATTAATTTTTACCTATATAACCTAGTATTTGGAATGGAACGTATAAACAAGTTTAACAGAATTATGAAATTATGGTTTGAAAATGTATTTATAATTAAATATTTTCCAACTAGTTAATTATAACAAAAAATAAAACCTTTTTAAAATTAATGAAAATATACTAATGGAAAACTATTTAAATGTGGACAAGTGTGTTTTATACCAATAAGTAAACAAATAACTCTTGGATTTTATTAATGAAATGTATTTATAATATATTCAATCTAATTTTTAACATTCATCTTATGTGTTTACTAGAAATTATATAATAATAAAACCAATTTTATAAATAAAATAAGTATATTTTAAAAAAACTAGTTTTTCTACCTTTTGATGGTACACTTATTTTAAATTTAGTTTTTGATAGTTTTATAAGTTCTATTTGAAAAAAAATATACTTTGAAATCATATTACCAAATTATTATTCTGTTGATTTTTTTTTATTTTTATGAAAAGTTTCATGTTTTGATAAATAATGAAAAAATAATGTATTTTAATTGATAACTACTTTTTCATAAAATTTATTTATAGTGTTAAATTATATTTTTGAATTAATTTAAAGTATAATTAGATCATTTTATTATTATTTAATCCAATTTATGTCATAGGAATCAATTTAACATTGAAATTGGGTATTAAAATATTCACAACTTTTGAATAATTTTACTTTAAAAACACGTTTTCTCATTCCATCGATGAGATTAATTTTTAATTAGTTTATGCATTTTATATGTTCTAAATTTTAAAAAAATGGATTCTATATTTGCAATCATAACTCTCAAATTTATTAAATAGGTCCCTTTTATTTTTCTACAACATTAATAAATACTTTAGTAAAAAAATTAATTACCACTATTAAGGGAAAATCGGGTAATTAATGGTAAAAAATATCATAAATATTATAAAATTACCCTAACACTTATCTGAATTTTATTAGTTGATTATTTTTCATCTTTAATCACTAATGGATTAGTTATGTGGACATTTATGGCCTTTTGGATAATAATATATCCTTAATAAATATATATTCAAAGAAAAGTCAATTTTACCACACTTTTGTTTTGATCAAGTGAAGTATTTTTAATATGTGGATATATAAGGGATATATTAAACTATAAATAGTCTTATAAAATATAAAACATTTATCTTTATCATAATATTGTTTGAAATTTTTTTAGGGAATAAATAATTAAATAAAAATACTTCACAATGACGATGATATAATTATTTAGTCAATGTAAATACCAAATAAATGATATTAGAAATATTAAAATAAATATATCTAGACAGAATTAATGTCATCCAATATTTTAATAGATTATCGATATATATTAGGGATATATTAATGTTTTTTTTCAATATTATCACGTTTCATGACATTTTTTAAAAAGGCAACTAATGAATAATGTCTAAATTAACATTATTTATATTTTAAAATAAATAATATATAATTAAATGATTTAAAATTCATAAAAATATAAAATTCAACAATAATATATATATATGATTGAAAATTTCATCCAGTTCTCATTTATGGTTTTTTTGGCATTTTATTATAACTATATTAAACTTAAAAGTGCAAAAATACATGTTGTAATGGTAAGAGTTAAAGAGTTTAAATAGGTGTTAAATCCCAAAGACAAGGGTAAGAATATGAACTAAACTTTACTAATAATTATTGGATTAAAGGGACTCGGCCCTTATCACCGTAAATTAGGATTAAAGTTGTTTAATGTACAATTTTACCTAAATATAACTTATATATTATTTAAATCAAAGTTGTTAACAAAACATCACTTTCTTTGTATTTAATATCTTTTATGTTTCCACATAGGGAAAAATCAAGATCTGAATGAAAATAAATATCTATTTTTAATAAAATTAATCTAGTTCCATTATAGAATTTTATTTTGAACTTTTTGAAATTAAATATTAAGATTAAATGCTTCTTCAACGCTGAAACAATATTTATTTAATTAAAAGAAAAAGAAAATAATTGAATTTAAAAGTATATATTTTGATATATTTAGGATGAGATAATGTGTATAATAAACTTTCATGATCTATAAGATATATTAGGGATGTTTTAAATAATTGTATTCTAATTCTCATTTTTTCTTGATGTATTCAAAGTCAAATTAAATGAATAATATAAAAATTTACAATAATGATGTTTTATTGAATTAATATATTATTAAATTATTTAAAAAACACAAAAATATTAAATAAAAACATAGAGTATAAGATATGATCTAAAATGTCTTAAACTATTCATTTATAGTCCATTTGGAAGTCTTTGTCTCTAGAATAGCCTTATTATATTTTAATTTTTTAAAAGTTTCCTAAAGTGCCCCTCACCTTAAGTATAAAATGGAACCTCCTCCCTCACATCATCACACAAAATTTAGTCTTATAGATCAAAAAAATAATTTCCATTTCTCTTCCAAACATCATTATCGATGTTATTGATGTCCTAGTTTTCCAAAAAGACCAACTATAGATTACTTGATAGGAGATCTAAAGGAAGTCCACTAAAGAAGAGGTAACCATTTTTACTAACTCACTCATGTTCATTTCATTTTATACTTACTCTTAATATGTTATTTCCATGATAATTTAATTAATACAGTATCATATATATTCTTATATGTTATTATAATTATGGTACAACCATATTCCACCTCTTATCCATCCTATGAAAAATGAAAGCGTCGCACGTGCATACGTACAACTTACTATCTCCACGTCGTGTTGTAAAATTTTTTTCATAAAAACTTTCATTGAATGGGTATAATGATGGATATAATGGATATATATGGTACTTATGAAATCAATATTATTGTGTAGATTATGTAATAATACCATTTTGATAATAGACATCAAACCAAAGTCATTTTGGACTCATATACCGAATATGGTCAAAACGTCCAATGTGAACTTATATAATTAAGTAATTGTTATAACATGATATTAAGTGATATAAAATGAATATAAAACATTAAAAGGTTTATCAATATAGTAAATAACTAAAATATTTTTATTAATCAGGAAGATAAATAACATACATGATGAATAAAACTCAAGCAAATGGACTTTGTCTCAATCTCCTTTCATTGAGTTATATCTTGATGTTAACCCCCTTTATTATCCTATAAGGTGTACATAAAACTATTTTGACATGTTATATCATGAATTACTATATTCTCATGATATTTAATGTATTTTTATATGTTATTCTTTAATTACTATTATTCATGTTTTTCTTAATTGGTAAGGGACTCTATAACTAATACATCGTTTTAAATGTTTTAATGATTTATTCTTATAAATATTTCTCTTTCATGTCCATGTTTTCAAAATGGATTTTATGAATGTATTTATATGCACATGAATATTTTAAAATATCAATTTTTTAATTTCTCACAAATGTTTCAAAGTGATATGTGACACTTGGTATCAAAAATCTATTTTTAAATGTTTTAAATGGGTTTTGAAAAAAGATCGGTTATTTCAATAACATGAAATGACTTCCTATGTGTGAAAATTAATTTTCACGAGTAAAATGATGGAAATTAAAATATTTTATGTTTTAGGATTATATAATCATACTTGTAAAATTTACAGGAGGTTATGTGTCAAACCAAGGACACATGGTAACATTATAACCTCCTATGCATTGGGTATAGAAGTTAGTTGTATGACTATTCAATTTATAAGAATGGCATGTATAGAAGTCGACCACATGATTATTACATTTGATTTTAATTGTGTCCCAAATTACCAACTTATCTTTTATATTATATCTTATTAGTTTTCATGAAAATCGTTTGATTTTAAAAAGGTAATATAATGAGCTTTTTGATATAATGATTCTCTTTTCAGGGTAAAAAAGGTATGTTTTTTAGTAAATGTTTTATGGGTTTTAACAGGACTAATGGTTTAATCTACTGTAAGTTCTTTACTTATATTTTGGGCTCATCCCACATTTTAAAATGTTTTTCATAGGGTTTAAGGAAGATTAGGTACAAGGTTGAGGTCATGAATAAAATTATAAAGATGCATCAAGACAAGAAACCATGTTTTTTTAAATGGTTTCCTTTGGTGAAAAAAGTTAATTCTGAGTATAAGAGTCAACTTGAAATTTAAGTATTTACTTTGTAAGAGTTGTGATAATACTCTAATAATCTAAACTAAAATGGTATTTGGGAAAATAACATGACTTCTAGATTTAAAATAACTAGAATAAGTTATGTTTAAGGCCAAGTCCTTATAGTTGGTATTAGAGAAGGGTTTAGAGAATGTTGGATATTAGGTTTTTTTCATAAGAGTTAGGGATATCCTCATGAGTGTATAATTTACAGGTTTATCATAATTTTAATGTCTTATAAACCCATTTGAGTCTTTATGTTATGAAATTTTAAGGCGATTAATGGTATTAATGGAGATATTTATTTTTTATGTAATTATGGGTTTTACTTTTTGGGGTAAAAAATAAAAGTTATGAGATAAAATTTGAAGGTAAAATATGTTATGGTTATTTTTAAGGAATTCATCACATCTTGAGAATTTCATAACAATTTTATAGTCATATAAAAAGGACATCCTATAAGATGGATGAAAACTCATCACGTCCGGCAAAGACACAAGAATCGAACCCTCAACCAAAGGGTGAAAATGGTGCACCACCTACCACTAGTAGATGTAATGTGCTGATTAGTATGAATTTTTGTATTTAGGTAAATGATTTTATAGATGAGGAATAGGTCGATTTTGGTGACATATCATTTATTTAATAGACAACCATGGGATTGGAAAAAAATGATTTAGTGATTAAGTGATTAATGTTTTTCAGAAGATATTTACTATTTTGGAAACCCTTTTTTATTAAGGTAAATACAATACTATGGGATTTTCTTTGAGAATTAAAGGTTGAATTTTATTTTTAAGTAAATTATGATTTTATTGTGGCCTTGTGTTGATTCATGTTATTTATGGAAATAATTATCATCTCTTGGAGATTATGTGACATCAGAAATTATATTTATGGAATGAGACATTAAGAGTGATTGATGTTATTTGAAGATAAATGTTAAAATTTATCATTGGAGACTATGTTATCAAATCCTTATGAATTTTGGGTTTTAATCATAGTTTAGATTATATTGTGTAATTTTAAGGACAATTCTTTTTTGAATGGTCTATTTTGAACTTTCAGTATCACTATTGAATTTTGGAGATTAAAATAGTTTTCTCTATATATAGGTATATTATTTATGGTGTATTTTATTATATTGTCATAAAAATTTTGGTTTTGGGTAATTTATAATGATAGGAAGAATATATTATAATCCTTTTATGGATTTAGGGATCCATATAATTTAATTCTAATTACAGGGGTATGTAGTTTCATTTTAATTACTCATCGTTGGAAGAAAAAGATGATTTTGGAGTGGAATTTCATTAAATGATGAAAATATATAGGTAATGTAAGTATATTTCGTTATTTTATTAGTCTATGTTTTAAAATAATTCATCAAATCTATGAAAATGATCTAAAAAAATGTTATATGTTTTCTTTTCTTACTAAGAGATCAATATCCTTTTTAAACCATCACATATTTATAGATTTGTTATTGTTGTCATTCCCATAACCATGTCCCATATCACTCTCCATTATAAATTAATAGATGATTTTTCATCCATTTTCATGTTTTTTTTTCATGGAACACTCAATTTGTTTTATCTCATGTGACCTTAATACTTCTCTATATTTATTTTAAAGTCGATGATTCATTAATCCTTTTTCCGAAGTGGGATTTCAAAAAATGAATTTTGAAAAATAAAACTACTATTTTTTGTTCCCAAGTTCAAATTGTGAGGATAAAATTTATTAAAGGGGTGAGAAGGTAACATCCTGAGTTTTGAAAAGGAAAATTATGTTAGATAGTCTACATGATATGTCACATCGAGTTTAAACAAACAACTAAATATTATAATTTAAATGTTACCTATATAACCTAGCCGTCAAAATGGAAGGTATGAATAGGGGTAAATTAATTATAAAAATATGGTCTACACATGAATATATATTTAAATATTTTATTATTAATTAATTATATATTAATATAGAAACCTTTTTAAAATAAAAGGATAAGTACATTTAAAAAACTATTTAATGCGCACAAGTGTGTTTTATACCAATAAATAAAAAAATCAATTTTTATGGATTTAATTAATGTAATATACATATAATATATTCAATAATTTTTTTGATATTCATCTTATGTGTTTTATAGACTTGATATAAAAAAAATTGAATTTTATAAATAAAAGAAGTATTTTTTAAAAATGCAGTTTTGCGGCCTTGTGATAGCACATTTTTTTAATCTTTTTTTGAAACTTTTATAAGCTCTATTTGAAAAAATAAAATTCTTATTTGAAATATTAGTATAAAAATTTACTTTTGATTAATTTTTTGTATTTTTATGAAAAGTTTCATGCTTTGATGAATAGTGAAAAAATAATGTATTTAATCCGAAAACTACTTTTCATCAAAAAAATTATACTATTAAATAATATTTTATAATTCTTTTGAACTATAATTAAATCAATTTTTTATAATTTAATCAAAATTAGGTAATTTTAATCAATTTCACATTAAAATTGGATATAAAACATTGTAATCTTTTTAACATTTTTACTTTAAAAACATTTTTTCTTGTTCCGTCAAAGGGATTAATTATTTATTAATTTCGGAAATTTTTATTTTTCGAATTTTGAAAAATTTATTCTATATTTGGAATCAAAATTTTAAAATTTTTGTAAATATTTCCCATTTATTTTCTAACAATATGAATTGTAACTTTATTAAATCTTTTTATTACCACAGTTAAGGGTAAATTGGGTAGTTAAGGGTAAAAATAATAATATAAATGTTATAAAAGTACCTTAACACGTGTTCTAATTTTATTTTATGAGTATATTTTCTTCCCTAGTCATTAATTTTTCAGTTATGTGACCATTTATGGCCATTTGAATGAGAATATATCCTTAATAATTATATATTCAAAGAAAAGTCAATTTTTTCAAACTTTTGTTTTTAACAAGGGAAATATTTTTAATATGGGGTTATATAGGGGATATATTCCACTTTAAATAGTCTTATTAAATATAAAACTTTTATATATATCATGATACATTATATATATATTTTTAGGGAATAAATAATTAAATTAAAGTCTTTCACAATGGTAATGATGTAATTGTTTAATTAGTCAAAATATCAAATAAATGAAATTACAAATAGTTAAATAAATAGATGAACTAGACATATTAGGGATTTATTAATTATTTTTTTTATTGTTATCTTGTGTATTGATATTTTTTAAAAATCCAACTAATGAATAATGTCCAAATTGACATTAATGGTATTTAGAAATAAATAAAATTTTATTAAATGATTTAAAAATCCAAATAATAAAACCTTAGACAAAAATATATATATAGGGTTTAAAATTTCATCCATGACTCATTTGTGGTTCATTTGATATTTTTATAGTAACTATATTGACCTTCAATGTGTAAAAACACATGTTGCAACAGTAAGAGTTAAAGGGTTTAAATAAGGGTAAAAAAAATATAAGATGATGAATGTTATTTGAACCTTATCACCTTAAATCTAAATATATTTTTAATGGACAATTTTCCATGAAATTAAATTATATATTATATGAATCAATAACGGTCACAAAATGTCACTCTCTATGTATTTAATAACTTTTATGTATCCACATAGGAAAAAATCATGATATGAATGAAACTAAATGTCTATTATAAAAAAAATAATTTACTTAATTATAAATTTTTAATTTTAATTTTTAAAAATTAAATATTTACATTAGATGCTTCTTCAATGATGAAACAATATTTATTTAATAAGCATAAAACTAAAATAATTTATTTTAAAAGTATTAATTATGATATATTTGGTATGAGTTATTGTGTCTAATTAATTTTCTAGATCTATAGAAAATATTAAGTATTTTTGAAAGCATTATATTTGAATTCCCAATTTTTATTGATGTATTAGAAGTCAAATTAAATGAATATTATCAAATTTGACCATAATGATATTTTATTGAATTCATATATTATTAAATTATTTAAAAATAAAAAAATATATTAAATATTCACAAAGAGGATAAGATATGGTCGAAAATATCTTGTCATATTCATTTATATCCAATTTTAATGTCTTTGGATCTAGAATAGACTTATTATATTTTAATATTTTTCGACTTTCCTAATGTTCCCCTATTCTAAATTATAAAAGGGAACCTTCTCCCTCACTTACTCACAACACATTGAGAATTATATACCAACAAAATTCTACCCATTTCTCTTACCAACATCAGTATACATGTTCTGGGAGTCTTGGTATTACAAAAAAAATTCTATATTCCTTGAGAAGAGATCTAAAGGACATCCACTGAAGAAGAGGTTACCGTTTTCACTAAATAACTCATGTTCATTTCTTTTTCTACTTCCACTTTATGTGTTTCCTACATGATAAAGTAATAACACTAGTATCATATATATTCTAAGTTGTTTTTATGTTTATAAGACAACCATATTCTATATATTTTCTATCCAATAAAAAATGAAAGCACCACATGTGTGTGCGTATAACTTACCATTTCCATACCGTGGTGTAATATTATTTTCATCACAACTTTAATTGTAGGGTTATAATGATGGAAATAATGGATATATATCATAATTATGAAATTAATGTTATTATGGAGATATTGGACTAATACCATGTTTAATATAGACATCAAACCAAAGTCATGTTGGAATCGTGTCCCGAATATCGTCAAAACGTCCAACATGAAATAATATAATTAAGTAATTATTATAACATGATATTAAGTGATATAAAAATAATAATAAACATGAAAAATGATCTAAATAAATTAAATAATTAACAAAACCATATTACTCAAGAGGATAAAAAACATGCATGACGAATCAAACTCAAGGTAAGGGACTTCATCTCATTATATTATATCTTATTTTAAATCACCTTTATTATCCTATAAGGTGTAAGTAAAACAATTTTGAAATGTTATATCTTGAATTAGTATATTATCATGATATTTAAATTCTTTTTTAATGTTATTATTTATTGATTTTTATTAATTTTTTTCTTAATTAGTAAGGGACCATTTAACTAAAACAACTTTTTTAAATATTCTAAATATATATTCTTCTAAATCCTTCTCTTTCATGTACATGTTTTCAAAATGGTTTTTTTGAATGCATTTATATGGAAATTAATGTTTTAAATTTTTAATTTTATAATTTCTCTCAAAATATTAAAATTGGTATGGGAAAATTTTAATGAAAAATATCTTTATCAATGTTTAAAATGTTTTTTGAAAATAGATTGGTTATTTGAATAACTTGAAATGTTTTATTATCTATGAAAATAAAATTTTATGAGTAAAATGTTGAAAATTTCAATATTTAATGTGTTATTTTATATAATAGAACTTGGAAACATGATGAGTGGTTATGTGATTATCCAAGGGTGGGTGGTTATATTATAACCTCTAATACATTGGCCATAGAAGTCAGTCGTATGGATATTTTATTTGTAATTGTGATATGTATGGTGGTTGACCACAAGGTTATTAAAATTGATTATAATTATGAAATAATTTACCTACTTATCTTTTTTATTCTATCTTAAGAGTTTTCATGAAAATATTTTCATTTTCAAATTGTAATATAATTATCTTTTTGAAATAATGATTCCATCTTCATGGTAAAAAAAATATGTTTTTAAGGAAATGTTTTTTGGGGTTTCACTCAACTAGTGGTTTCTATTCTTATAAGTTCCCTACTGAGATTTTTTGCTCATACCATATTTTGACATTCTTTTCATAGGGTTTAAGGAAGAGTAGGGACAAGGTTAAGATAATGAATAAACTTTTGTAGATGCGTCAAGAAGAGATACCATGTTTTTTAAAGGGTTCCATTTTCTAAAAGATGGGATACTGAGTATGAGAGTCCACTTGTATTTTAAGAGTTTAATTTATAATAGTTTTACTAATTCTATAAAACTCTAAACCTATATGAGCTTCGGGAGAATTATATGTTTCTAGTTTTAAAAAACTAGAATAATTTATGTTTAATGCCATGTTTATAAAATTTTAATCTTTATAAACTATGAATTTTGTACATTAAGAAACTAAATATACAATGGGTAAATTTTGATAATGTATATTGTTAATAATTATAATAGATTAAAATTAATTTAATTTATAATTGATAGAAAATAAATTCAAGAACGACTAATATTTTTAAAATTCATTTCCCTTTTGAAAGAGTTCTAATATTATTTTATGTTTTAAACTAAAAATTAAATTCCTAAAATTTATATTTTTCATTTGAAAAAAATTGACATAAAATTTGGATTCATCATAATATTATTATCTTTAAATAACTATTTATAATATATCTATAAATATTTTTTAGTCGAATAGTACAAAATACCAGTTTTAAAAATACCATGATTTATATGACATCATTGGTATATAATTATGAATTAATAATTTTTTAAACCTTTTTCATAATTTAAGAAATATTAAATAATTAAAATTATATTTAAGTAATATTAGGTTTAATTTATAAATCTATAATTATCATTTTTAAAACTATATATTTTTTTTATTTTAAAAACTATATTAATTCCTCATTCACTTGTTGTTTCTTTATTAATTTTTTTCACTTATATAAATATAATATTTTATAATTATTATCATTTTTTTAAATAATAATATCAAAATTATTTATTAGGGGTAATTTTATTTTTTATCATTGATATAAGTTACATCGATAAATAATTCATTTATTGTTTTAAAATCAAATTATGGTAAAAAGTTAAACTTAGGGGAAAAGGCATAAATATCTCAAACCATATCCCTTATTTCTTTTTATGAGAGGTTTTTTGAACAATAATCATTCACTATCCACAATTTTACAGTTTTTAATCCACATTCCATTTAATGTGACATGCCTTATAAAGATATAAATATTTAAAAAACTAACAACCCTCTAACTTATAAAAGGGGTGCTTCATGAACCCACTTCTCGATATGTAATAATACTTTTAGATAAAATAAATTTAGAATAAACATATGAAAAAATATATTCCCATGATTTTGTGTCTTTGATATTACCAAAATTCTAATATATGAATTCTTAAGGAGCTATCTCTAAGAGTAAGGTAAAAACATTTTAACACTCCATTTCCACTTTAATTCTTTTCATTCATCTTCAACTGTCACAAAATATAATCTACCCATTTGAAAATAATTACATCATTTTCATTATTATAAATAAAGTTTAATATTTTTATTGAATAATCATTTTAAAACTTCCCCCCCATGAATTTGAGAAATGAAAACACCATTTGTGTGTGTGTGCAGACTTATGCTTCAATTGATGGGGTGTTTCATTTCCTTAAATAGGTGGTTCTAAAATATATTAAATAAATAAATAATATATTTCTGAAATAATTATAATTCTATTAATTTAATAAATTTTCAACCTTTCATTATTTTATCATTAGAAAAATTAAAACATCGACTTTTTGTATGCGAGAACTACCGCCTCCAAACAAGACATGTTTCATTTTTCATCACAGCCTTACATGGATAGTTATAAAATTTTACTTGATTAATATCTATGATATTATGTAATTAAATATATCTTAAATATGATTCTGAATGTATAACACAAGAGTTAAAAATCATTATAATGTAATTAATTGAAATCGATAAATTATCTGAAATGAGGAAATCACATATTCTATCCTCACTAATAATACCAATAATTTACTTCAAATGAACATGGTGTTGAGTAAAAAAATAAAAAAAGTTATTTAAAATCCATTTATTATCTTTTAATGAATACAATTTTATAATTTAATGTGTTCTAACTTTTTCATAATGAAATACATACAAAACAATTGAAATTACTTGTATTAGATGATAAAATAATACATTAACTAACTAATATATGTGAAGTAAATGGTAATAGTTGAATAAAATTAAATGTAATATATATCAATAATTTTTTTAATAAATGATTAAGGTGGTTCTATTTATTATATATGAATTTAAATATATTTTTTACATTTTAGTGTAATCGTTAAGGGTTCTTCTCCTTAATTTCTGTTATTTGATGTGTGTTTTTAATCATGGAGTTATTTTCATTTATATATTTTATATAATTTCTCATTGTCCTATTACATCATCAATATCATTATTCATAGTATATAATATTATATTTTATGTTTTCTCTTTCATGGTATTTTTATTTAATAGTTACCAAAGTTGTAAAGGTGTTTTTTCAACCTCTAGTCTTTTTAGTTGGGAATTTTTATCCTCCATTTTCATATTATGTTTCCTTCAAATATTCCCATTCTTTTAAAATAAAAATAAGTATTAATTATTATAACCTTAATATTTTTCAATGATTTTTTTTCAAAAGGAATGTGTATTAATTATCTATTGATATGGGATTTAATAAATATATAATAAAATATTATTAATTTTTTTTATTTAATCATACACTACACATATTTTTACATTTCCTTTATTACTTTTTAGAATTATTTTATCAAAATTTATCTAAAAAAATAACATTTAAAAAAATTCTATTAATTCCCTTGAAAATTATATCAAAGAGTGTAATGTGACTTCATTTTTGATTATGTTTGAATTTCATTATAGAGTGTGAAAGGAATCATTTTTAAAAATTTACCCATACTAACAAATTTCCCCACATCCTCCATTAGTTTTCTTTAATATAATTTCTTTCCATGATCATATTTTTTTAAAATAAATTTATATTCCCCTTTATTTTTAAAACATTTTCTAAAAATGGTATAAAAAATGTAAGATTTTTTTCTTCATATTTATCCAATAAAAAGTTTGAATTGTATTATAAACGTTGTTTTCATATATGTCAACATATTTTAAAATTCATAATATTCTATCAACCATATTTCTCTGCATGGTTTAGGATTATGATATCTCTCTTATATAATAAAAAAAATAATGACATCCCATGTGTTCATTATTCCAATATAGATTCTTATTAATTACTAATCCATATTGATTATTTACTTTATTGGTCATTCAATACACAAGGAATGCATTAGAAAATATTAAGGCATATTTGGGGAATAAAATTATATATACCCTTTATGAATTAGTACATCACATGATGAAATATGTTGGGTTATTTGTTCTATTATGACCTGGAGAGTTATTTCACCGAAGGTATATTATCGGTGTCCCAAATTATTTTTACCCTAACAAGTATAACACTAGTAAGGGTTCGATCCACAGGGAACAAGAAGTTATTTTTATCTTGTTTAAATTAGTTATTATTTTTTTAATGATTTTTTCAGAATTTAAAGTTGATTTTTTTGTTTGGATAAAAATAATAATTGGTTTTAAGTTTCTTAAATAAATTAATTAATGAACAGAAGAAAATACGGGAAAATTGGTTTTAATATAGATAAATAGAGAAATGCATTGGGGTTGTGGATTTAGGAGAGGTTGATTATTAAATGAAATTACTTATGAGGTTGTGTTGTTCATAATAACCCAACACTCTGGATTTAAATCTGTAATTAAGTTTCCTTGGTACGGTAAACTTAATATTTAGATCTGAAGTAACTAACTCCTTGGTCCGGTATTTAGTTTTTAACAGATCTTTATTTGGATTAGTCCATTTTGAGTCGTAGAATACTTCCAATGGTCATGAAATTGTTCGTCGTTATTCTTCTTTTGAATCCTTGAAAATTCTGCCCTTGGTTTGGTACAAAATTTTCAGTGATAAAATGAAGTGATTTAAGAAGAATAATAAGATGATAAAAGGAATGAACACATTCATAAAAAATAATTTAAATTACAACTCATCATCTTCCACAACCCCAACACACTAGGTATTTAGTTACACATATAGAAAATGATAAACAAAAAACTCTTTATACCTGATTTGATCATGCTTGGAACTTCTAGGTGGAAGTGATTCTTCAGTATATGGTAGAATGGAAATAGTACGGTGGTAGAGCCTCTCTACTTCGATCCTTCAACCCTTTCTCCACAATTTCTCCCTACACACAACTCTCTCAAACCGGAGGCCAATGCCTCCTTTTATAGAAAAAATAACTACACGGCATGTGGAAAACGTACACGGTGTGCAATTTTGTCAACACGCTTTTGCCTTTGTTTTCTCCACTGGTTGGCATCCTAACACGCCGTCTTTGACTTGCAACACAACTCCACCTGATAGGTAGTTATACACGGTGTGTAGCACCGCCATACACAATGTTTAGTCTCATTTTTTGGCCACCAACTACTTCTAAAAAGTCCTACATGGTGTGTATACGTTAAACATGGCATGTTCCCTTCAGCTGACCACATGGGTGTGTAGACTTCTTCTCATCTGCCAACTACTTCTAGAAGGATGTACACAATGTGTAAAGTGTGAACAAAACATGTACCAGATTCTTCTTACTTAGGTATGCACTTTTCTTGGTCAATCTGTGTCTGAGTCTGGAAGTACACGATGTGTATATAGGTACACACTGTGTAGTTTGTAAATTTTGCTTAGTCTCCCCCATTTTTTGTATTTGGCCATAAATCTCCCAAAAATGAACAAGTTCACCAAAATCAAAGTATTTATTCCCTAAGCAGTAGGTAATTGCTGAAAAATTGTTCTTATTTTCAATAATGTATGTGTAAATGTATACACAAATCGGGTGCATCAAACTCCCCCATACTTAGTCATTTTATTTCCCTCAAGTAAATATCAACATCTAATTAATAGAGTCTATATTTTAAAAGGAAGGACTTCAGTTATTCATAAAAGTAAATAATAAGTTACAAAAGAAAATTATGAAAAGATACAAAACAGTTTCAATTCAAGAGATATTTTAATCATACCTCATATATAATTCTATTGACTACTTTCATCCTCTTGTAACACATGTTTCAAAATTTCAAAAACAAGCAATCCAGTTGATGATCTACCTCACCAATAATATTTTCAACACTCAAGAAATTTTAAATAAAAGTTTTTCTCAATCAAAGATATATACACTCTATCCATAGGTTTGCAAGAAATATAGTTCTCTACTTCAAAAAATTGATTTACAGAAATCATGAGGGATTTTCAATAAGGATCAGATGTTTCTGTGGCTAAATGTTGGCAGGTAAAGATGTGAAAAATAACCCTGAGGCTTGAAAAAGGAGGATAAATTCTTTAAATAACAGTTCATTATATCAAAGTTAAGCTCAATTTAAAAGCGTCCTCAACAATATTTATCAAATAATCTCATCACCACCATCTCCTTTAGTTGGGTAGGTAGGTTTTACAAACCAACAAGTGAGTATAAGGTCCCTTTGTTAGTATCATTTTTTAAAGAACAAAGGGAACCTTTCAGAATTTCCACAAATAGAATTCTGGAACCTTTTTTGCCCAAAATGATCAAGAGGATGTCCCCATACTTAATTTCTTGAAAATTCAAGAAAACATGCCATGTGTTTCCAATCCATTATTTTGAGACCAGATGAATAATCATACAAAATCATAAAAGAATTAGGTTAGGAAGAGAAATAGGCTTGTAATATGGCTTCTTATAAAGGCTATTCATGGTTCCTAGGGGCTTTACAAAGATAAGATATAGGGCAGGTCTCAAGATAAAGGGGTTAAAACAATCTAATGCCTCAATAATTTTAATGTAATTCAAAAATTCCTCACGTTTCGAAAAGAAAACTTGCGAATTATGGTAGTTATGTATATCCTAATAATCTCTCAAGAAATAGGTTATTATGAAGAATATGAAAAAGGGTTTAGAATACCTCTCAGAAGTGGGGAAAAAAATAAAGAGACAATCAGGTCATGGCTTGCATATAATTGATTAGTATAATATATGTAGTTATACAAGGATTACAAGTTGTAATTTAAACTATATCAGCAATCATTTTTAAATACATAAGAACCAAAATAAGCATGCAACTTTTTTAAAAAATTTCCCACTTTCAGATTTATTATTTTAAAATATGGTTAACCAAAATGTCTTCACATTTTAAAATATATCTTCTAATAATGATGTCTCTTAGAATGATGATAAGGGAAAAACTAATGTGGTCGAGAGATGCTCCCCCATACTTAATACCGCACTTGGTCCACCAAGTGCCTGAAAGTGAAGAAGGGAATGTGGGGACACAATAGTGGACCAGAATGAGGGGAAGTAAGGAAAAAAGGAAAGTAAGAAAGAAAAAGAAAAATAACAGAAAAAAGTAAAAAAGAAAACAATACTTCCCTCGTATCTAGGTGAATAAAGACGAGAGGTAGTGGAAAAGTGTTGCCCAAAAACGTGCCAGAGTACCTGTGAGGGAGGTGGAGAAAAAAAATGCAATAATACACAACATACACATGCACAAGATATCACAAAAATATATATAAAATGAAAAAAATGTGTCCAAAAACCAGTCAGGGGGTCACCTCAGAAGAGACCGCATCCGGTACAGAATCAGCCGATAGAGAAGCCTTAAGAGCCATGGAAACTGGAGGCTCAGACTCTGCACCTGGAAGAGAAGCTGTATACATAGGAGCCGCAGGATCTGGACTCGGAAGAGGAAGCTTGACATCACTCCCTGGATTGGTAGCAGTAGTGTAAATAGTGGTAGCAGTAGCTGGGCCCACAGTGGATATGAGAACAGAATCTGTGGACAATGCAATAAAGGGAGGTGGAGCTGCAGAAGTAGGGCCAAGAGCCGAAGCAGGGGAAGGCGGTGGAGGTAGTAGAATACCATGATGCTGAAGAAGAAGCCCCAACATTTTCTTCATTAGGTTCTGACGCCGATCGAGATAGACCAAGTGATGCTCCATCTTAGCTAGGCAGAGGGAAAAGGTGAGATCGACCGAGGGTGTGGAGGTGTGGTGCTACTAGGACCAGCCTCAGTTAAGAGAGTGAGGGGTGGAAGGATGGCCAATGAAGGGAGCTAATAGACCGGAGAGTCTGGATCAGGTAGTGTTTCAGGACGGAGTTAGATCCGATGATAAATGGGCCTCTCACCCTTAGTGGCAGAGGCGGGCCACTTTCCATGGAAAGGATCTCTGTCTTCCATACCCTGAAAGAGAATAGAAAAACCAAACAAAAGAAAAAGAAAAGAAAAAGGAAAATAATAAAATGTGAGAAAAATGGAAAAATAAAAGGTACATGGTGTGTAGTTCCAGAGTACATAGCGTGTAGTGAAAGTGGGTTACCATCCCGTGTTCTCTAGATAGACACACTGAGGGAGTAGGGGATAGACCAGGGAAGGATACACATCATGTACTGAACATACACGCCGTGTTCATATAAAGTGGTCCTGGTCATGTATTGGAAAAAACACAGCCACTCTTTTAGCAGTTATAACAACATAGGACATGCCGTGTGCAAGTACCACACGACGCATGCAAGAAAAAAGGGTAAATGGCTGTGTGAAGTGCTACACACGCGCTGGCCAAAAGAAAAGGTCTACACGGTGTGTACCGAAAAGACACGCCGTTTTCATGAAAATGGTGTGTGAGTCCGTGTGTAAAAGATACCCGGGCACGATGGGGGCTGGTACACAGTGTGTACTAAACATACACATCGTGTATTTTCAAATTGCGAAGCATCCAGTGTGTGGCCGTGTAAAAATTACACGGTGTGTGTTCTTAATATTGTGGTCATGTATCGCGGAATCCGAATGGTCGACTAATCCAAAAATCACCCTAAACACTTATAATCACTTGAAATAGAGGATGTAGAAGGGTGTACTTGGACCGAGGATCAAAATGCAGCAGAAATCAGAAGTAGAAATGCCCAAAATCGTCGTATTTGAGCAAAGGGGGTCCGTGTGTCGTAATGGGGAAGAAACGGGGAGAGAGAGGGGGCCACGTGACACGGCCTAAAGCCGGGTGGTCCATGAATTTTATAGCCGAGGTACACGACGTGTACAATAGACTATACCCCGTGTATCTTTTTTTTAAAATAATAAATATATATATAAATATATAATTATTATAGTAAACTATATAATAATTAATATTAATAGTTAAAATAGTAAAAATGTATATATATACATGATGCAAAAATAAAACTATACACATAATGCATCAGGAAACACACATCATGTGTTTTAAAATTGGAAAAAGAGAAGTACAACTTTTGGTCTAGTGCTTAGGGTGAGGTTCAAACCGGCGATCAACCATTCCGAATAGAAGACCTCAACCACTAGAGCAAAGGTTGTACTTCTGCTCCTATTTATTATTTATATATATTTAATATATATGGACTATACTACACTAGAATAAGGAAACACATGGTGTGTGGTTTTTAATTGTAGAAAAAGGGATGAATCAGGGAGATTAGCTGAGTTCGAACCCGGGTCTTCTGGATCCAGGGCCAAGACTCTGCCAATCTGCCAACTTCACCCGCATAAATTACCTTATGCGATTTTTTTTTCAGTTTTAAAAGGAAAACATGGAACACACGACGTATATCAAAAGACATATTGTGTGGTTTTATTAAAAGGTCAAATGATAGAAATGGGGTGGTTATCAGGATTCGAACCCGGGTCTTTTGGAGGTGGGTTAGGATCTTGGCCAACCAATCCATCCCCACCATGGGTTTTCTTATAATAATATATATATATATATATATAATACTACATACGCTGTTTAGGAAAATTCGAAGAGAAAAAGGAGGAACCCCGTGCCAAAGGTAGGTCAGGAGGATTCGAACCAGTGACAGCTTGGATAAACTCTAGTGAACTTACCATTGGCACTGATACCATCCCTGTTTATTTCTTAGTTTAAAATATATATTTATAATAGTTAGAAAAAAAATGAAAAAGAAAAAGTACAGGCCGTATATATTGGTGGTACACGGCGTGTATCCACTGGGTTGCCTCCCAAGAAGCACCTTTGTTTTAGGTCGTTGGCTCAACATACTTACCTCATCTTAACTGAGCTGTATGGTGGACAAAGTTCCCACCTTGTCTCCCTGGCCTTCTAGGAATTGTAGGTCCTCTGGATCTTCTTCAACTAAAATGTTTGGAATGATAAAGTTATCATAAATAAAAGAACATACCAGATCATCCACTAAGAGATCATCCATGGTAGGTATCGCATAACATCCCTCATGATTAGAAAATGATGCATGCTTGACGGATTTGAGGACATTCTAGGAGACTCTCTCATCTCCTACCTGAAAAATTATCCCCCCCTGGTGCATGTCGATGAGTGCCTTCCCAGTTGCAAAGAAAGGCCTTACCAAAATGATAGGTTCCTCCTGGTCATCTTCCATGTCAAGGATGATGAAATCTATGGGAAGGATCATCCTACCCACCTTGACCAAAACTTTCTCCAGTAGCCCCTTTGGATATTTGATGGATCAGTCAGTAAGTTCAAGGGCTACTCGGGTAGGCTTCAAATCGTTGAGCCATAGATTTTTGAAAACTCTGAGGGGCATGAGGTTCACACTAGCCCCTAAGTCACAGATGGCCTTCCCAAACTCGCATGGTCCAATAGTACATGGAATAGTAAAGCTACCTGGATCCTAGAGTTTGGGAGGAATCAAATGCTGGACGACTGCAGAACACTCCTTGGTTAGGGAAATGGTGCCCAAATCCTCCATCTTTCTTCTGTTGGAGAGTATTTCCTTTATGAATTTGGCATAAGTGGGCATCCGTTTCAATGCCTCTGCAAAAGGTATATTTATGTGCAGCTTCTTAAACACGTCCATGAATTTGATGAACTGGTGGTCCAACTTTATCTACTTCAATCTCTCTGGGAAGGGTAAGGCAAGCTCAAAGGGTTTGAGAACCTCTTTTCCTTTATTCTACGAAGCCTCCCTCTATGGGATTTTGTATGAGGAGGGGTTAGTATCTATACCTTATTTATCAATAGGGGGTGTGGATACACCTGGCTGTGCTGGTTGGTGATGTTGGAGCTCCTTTCCACTTCGTAGCGTAACTGCATGAGCCTCCTCCCTCGGGTTCTTCTCAGTGTTACCTGGTAGTGTACCGGGTTTCCTTATCAAAAGTTGGTTTTCCAACTGGAAAATTTGGTTTTCTAGTCCTCGAATTGAAGCCTCCTAATTTTCGAACATAGTCTCAATAGTAGATATAAATTTGGTCATGAGATCCTCTAACCTTAAGGTGTTCTCTTGCTGAGGTGGTGGTTGAGTTGGTGGAGGTGGTGGCTACTGCGGCTACTAGTGCGAGGGTTATGATACCCTTGCTGTTGATAAGATCCCTGTTGGGGCAGTTGCTGCCTCTGGTATTGGTTTTGATATAGTGGTTGGTTGTAGCTGGGCAGTTGCTAGAGCGGAAGATTCTGCTGTTGTTGGCCCTAGACTGTGTTCTGTTGATCACGCCATGCCAGGTTTTGGTACTACTGGTACTGGTTTGACCCTCGGTTCTAGGCAACATAACTCACCTCACTTGTTGAAGGACCTCCAGCAAAACCTAGGCATTCTCCCATGATGTGGTTATCACCACATTCACTACACGTCAGATGGTTTTCCACATGTACTTGAGAATTTCCCTTCAGATTGAGCGCATCGATCTTTTTGGACACAGAGTCCAACTGGGCAGTAAGAAGAGTAGTTGCATCAATGTTATGCATACCTCATTTCTGTGTACCCTGCTCGGAATTCCACTGGAAGATGTTGGTAGACATGTCTTCCAATAGTTTGAAAAGTTCTTTCGGGGATTTCCTCATTACTATACCTCCAGCAGCAATTTCCACCACAAAATTTGTATTTGTCGTCAGTCCTCCGTAGAAGGTTTGGACCTGCATCCAAAGTGAAAGTCTATGGTGTAGGAATTTGCGAAACATCTCCTTGAAGTTCTCCCATGATTCGTACAGTGACTCAGCGTCATACTGTTGGAAGTTGTGGATTTCGTTCTGTAGAGTCACCGTCTTTGAGGGTGGGAAGTATTTAGATAGGAATGTCTGGGATAGCTCATCCCAGGTGAGGATAGATCGTTGTGGAAAAACATTAATCCAATCTTTTGCCTTATCCCTTAGAGAGAAGGGGAAGAGGCGAAGACAAACAATGTCTGTGGACACTTCATGGTAGCAAAACGTGTCGCAGAACTCCAGAAAATTGGAGAGATGGGCATTATAATCCTTGCTAGGAAAATCGTTGAATTGAACAGTGTTCTGGATCAATTGCATGATAGAAGTCTTGATCTCGAAGTGCTGGGACGGCACCAGTGGATGAACAATGCCCGTGTCAGCTCTGTGGATAGATGGAAGGTTGTAATCAACAAGAGTACGACGTGGATGTGGCTGCTGAGGTAGTGGAGCTGGCATATATTGTTGTTCTTGATGGGCATAGTACGACCCCTGATCTTGGTTGAAAAATGGCATTTTCTCCAGTTGGAATTGTTGGAGCTACTGCGGGCCATACCCTAAAGCAAGTGGAGCTTGCTGGTTCTAGTTGTCATTCAGACCTAAATGCTATCCAGATCCTTGGACAATAGCTGTATTTCCTTCCTCTTTATGCGCCATTGGTGTGTTTTGGTTATGCTCGGCCATAAGTGCTCGTTGGCACCTTAGAAGTGTCTGTTCGATCTCTAGGTCAGTAGGGAAAAGCCCTGACGACTCAGTGTTCTTGGAACGTGTGAGGTAGCCACTCATACACCTAAAGACATGCACGATATGAAACACACGAAGCATAAATGAGGAGAAAGAAAGATAAAAATAAACGAGATGAGAAAAGATATTTTTGTAAATTTTTGATTTTTATTTTCACTAAAATTTGATACAAACTTAATTATAACAAGAATAAAAGTAACTTTTCTTTTCCCTGACAACGACGCCAAAATTTGGTGAGTCGTTTCACCAAAGATATATTATCGGTGTCCCAAATTATTTTTACCCTAACAAGTATAACACTAGTAAGGGGTCGATCCACAGGGAATAAGAAGTTATTTTTATCTTATTTAACTTAGTTTGTATTTTTTTTTAATGAAGCTTGATGAATTTAAATTCAATTTTTGTTGTTTGGATAAAAATAATAATTGTTTTTAAGTTTCTTAAATAAATTACTTAATTAATAGAAGAAAATATGGTAAAATTGGTTTTAATACAGTTAAAGATATAAATGCATTGGGGTTGTGGATTTAGGAGAGGTTGATTATTAAATCAAATTTCTTATGAGGTTGTGTTGTTCATAATAACCCAACACTCTCGATTTCAATATGTAATTAAGTTTCCTTGGTTTGGTAAACTTAATATTTAGAGCTGAAGTAACTAACTCTTTGGTCTGGTAGTTAGTGTTCAACAAATCTTTATTTGGCTTAGTCCATTTTGAGTCGACGAATACTTCCAATGGTCATGAAATTGTTCGTTGTTATTCTTCTTTGGAATCCCTAAAAATTATACCGTTGGTCTGGTACAAAATTTTCAATGATAAAATTAAGTGATTTAATAAGAATAAGAATATGTTAAAAGGAACGAACACATTAATAACAACTAATTTAAATTATAACTCATCATCTTCCACAACCCCAACACACTGGGTATTTAGTTACACATATAGAAAATGATAAACACAAATCTCTTGATACCTGATGTGATCATGCTTGGAACTTCGAGGTGAAGTGATTATTCGGTAGACGGTATAATGGAGGAGTACGGTGACAAAGCATTTCTCCATCGGTCCTTTAACCCTTTCTCCACAATTTCTCCCCACACAACACTCTCTCAAACCGGAGGCCAATGACTCCTTTTATAGAAAAAATAACTACACGTCATGTGGAAAAAGTACATGATGTGTAATTTTTTCAATGCACTTTTGCCTTTGTTTTCTCCGCCAGTAGGCGGCCTAACACGCCGTCTTTGACTTGGAACACGGTGCCACCTGGTAGGTAGTTATACATGACGTGTAGCGCCGCCATACACGGTGTGTATTCTCATTTTTCGGCCACCAACCGCTTCTAGAAAGTCCCACACAACATGTATACGTTAAACATAGCGTGTTCCCTTCAGTTGAACACATGGGCGTATATACTTCTTCTCATCCGCAAACTACTTCTAGAAGGATGTACACGACGTGTAAAGTGTGAACACAGTGTGTACCAAATTCTGATTACTTGGGCATGTACTTGTCTTGGTCAATCCGTGTCTGAGTCTGGAAGTACACGGTGTGTATATAGGTACACGCCATGCAGTTTGTAAATTTTGCTCAGTCTCCTCTATTTTGTGTATTTGGCCATAAATCTTCTGAAAATGAACAAGTTCACCAAAATTAAAGTATTTGTTCCCTAAGTAGTTGGTAATTTCTGAAAACTTGTTCTTATTTTCAATAAAGTATGTGAAAATGTATACACAAATTGGGTGCATCACTACCCTTTTATTAATGACGTCTATATTGTGGTCCTGATGGTATGTATAGGGTCTTAGTTGTGTTCTTAAATATAAATATGATTTTATGGATGTGTTTATGATTACAATTATTATTTCATGGTTTTGGTTTCAAATATATATATGACATCATTATTTTAATCCTAATGATAATTAGGATATTCTATATATGCTCTTGATAATATGTATTTTTATTTTTGTGTTCTTGATGATGAGATTAAGATATTTATAATTATGAATTCCATCACTTTGAAATCATTTATTATTATTCATATGATTATTTACATTAATATGTTATACATGTATATATTTCATGATTGTGTTATTGATTAGATTGAATGTTTATTGATTATTTACTTTGAAATACTAGCAATGATATATTTAACTACACACAATTTGTTATTAATAATTTGAACTCACATTTTTATTATATTTTATTCAATAGTATATTTAGAAGGGATCATTAAAATAATTCCAGAATGTACTATGTTGAATAATAATTTTTTTGAGAAGTTTATAATGATGTGTTTTATTTTTTATATTGTAATATGGAAAATATATATGTAACTATTCTCCCAAGACTATTAAAGTATGATATCCTATATGATGAGATCCCTTATATATGTTACCATTGTAATATAATAAAAATCATCTATAGGTTACTTAATTTGGGGTTGTTACACCCCATTTTCCCACAGTCATTGTGTAGTGTTTATGATGCTATATATTTTCATCTATATGCTTGAGTTAAATCCTAAAAGAAATTTCTCAGCCTACACCAAGACCTCAAACATCTCATAATCATCTAAAACCCCGTAGTGTTTTCACGATATAACCCAATCCATAAAATAATGAAAAAATGACATAATAAAATTCTTCAAACCTAAATATGACATCAATGATGTTATAGAATTTATCATCCTTAATAAAAAATTTCCCCAAATAGTTACAACATAAAACTGGCTCATTTGTTTAATCCTCTTAGTTTACAAAAAAAATTATAAATAAAATGATAAATATCAATGTATCTCTTGGAAATTTTCAAATCATATAGATTATATTCCTCTTAGCCCTCAGAATATTAAAATTATAATGTATTCACTTATATATGATCTTCATCTTATAGAATTTATATTGGATCCTACCTTTCATACCTCATCCAAAATCTCAATATTTAGATTCCCAACTTCAACACTAAAAATTTAAAAGATCTATAATTAATTCATTTAAATATGATCTTCTAAAATCAGTAGGTTCATTTTTTAATTTATGTTCTTACTGATTTATCCAAAAATTTTCAACAATTTTCTATTCTATTTATATACATTGATGCACATTGAAAAATCTGATGACCATGACAAAGAGGCCTTATGAATTTTTAATCTCCCACCCTTTTATATTTAATATTTTAATGAGAATATTTTATTAACTACTCTAGGTAAAATTATCATTAATGACTTTCACATATTTATATTTGAAAATATCTATATAATTTAATATCCAAATAATAAATCATTTATCTTTTATACTCTACATACATAATGGATCAACCACTAATGAGATATTTTACTCTATGCATAACATGTCATCATTTTCAGATTTAATCTCTTCAATCCTAAAAATTATAAAAATTAATACTCTTATATAATAAATTAAATAGAATATGTATCATAAAAAATATATTATATATCATAAAACCTCTAATACATTTAAAATTTACAACATTTCAATATGATATATTTTTGAGGAAATTTCATATTTTCTAACATATCCATATAATAACATTACATATGTCACTTTAGTCTTTATATTCTCAAATTTTAGTAAATAGTTCAAAATTTGTTATATATCATTCAAAATAGTAAATATTTCGTGAATGATACTAGGTATCATAGTGATATTTAGAAATTTTTTAGTTTCCAAATTATAGAAACACTTTCATACGAATTAAATGTTTCTTAGACATGAAAACATGATTTTTACCTTTTCTCCATTTTTGTATAAGCCTTGAAAATCATATTACATATTATCTAACGAATATTATGTATTATAGTGTATATATACCTATTCCATAATGGGTTTTCACTGAATATCATAAACATGTGTCCTTAAAAAACATATTATATATTCTATAAAATATATTAGGTATTATAGTTTATTTGTACCATCTATATTTTTTGGTTTCCACTAAATATATTAATAATTCTACAAATATCTTATGTAACATTTTAGAATATTTTCCTTTTCCAATTTCAACATACCCTTTAGCATATATCATTAGTATGCATCATCACAACTTCCTATACCATATTCTTTTAAAATATTGAAACTCTTCATCTTCTCCCAAATATGTTTCTTATGTATCACCTTGAGGATGTTACATATTAATGTGGATTCCATCACATTTCATTTTTTTAAATATTTATCAACTATAAATTTATAGGACATAAATTCTTATAACTATTGGATTCTTCACATTCATCTTATTATTTAGCTTTGGGACTCAGGATGAAAAAGAACCTAGAACTTATACAATGACCATTATTAATCATCTAAGTACTAATATCTAATCCTTTTCCTATGGATATTAGCTTATTGTTACTAAGAAATGATAATATATAAATATTGTAGTTCATACTGAAAGAATTTCATTTATAAATGCCAAAAAATGATGAAAAACTCGATCTTGAATATTATTTCATATTTCGGGATTTTATTTGACCTGTAAAGGAGACCAAACTAACTTACAGGCCAAGATGTATAGTCATTAAATGTTAAACATATGATAACTGCTATCCATGTTGATTATGAAAAAAATTATGTAATTTCATGAAACATTCGCAACGTGTGTGCCACAAAAATCACAATATCGTAATAAAGTTTTTCAATTAATGATACATAAAATATAGGACCTTTGAATATACAAAATTTTAAATTTAAAATACACATGAATTTTCATGAAACTCCGTGTAGTTTCACTAAACTGGAAAAATTTTTGTGACACATATCATACCATGTTACACTTCTATAATGCCTGTAAATATATAATCAACCCAAGAATTTAGGGGAACCTATAGGATTCAAGTTCTGAATCTCTAACTGACATATCTCAAGGTACCATGCATCATGGAACCCCAAAATTCCAAACATGTATGAAATTATCTCAGGAAGTCCTTCAATGCATGGGCTTATGATTGAGCTATTTTCATGCAACTTTATCTATAAGGAAACAAAATTCATACAATTTCCAAACTACCACATAACTATATTTTCTGGAAACTCCAAATTTTGGTGACACATTGTTTTCAAAGATTATGCTTGTAATAAATTCCTTAAACAAATTTCCATTCCCACAACACTAATATTTCACAACAATATGAAATTTTACATGAAATAAGGGAATTTTTTATGACCAGGTTATAAGTAGTATGCTTTTTTAGATATCCACATCATTGGATACTGTAACTAACCCATATAAAACATAGTGAGTCACACCATATAATTTTTTTTATCATAGATGAGAAGATTTTGGGTTATGACCTATACTACCTTGTTGTCCACCCAAAAAAATACCATAATCCGAAATAATCTTCTAGACTCAATGAAATACCATGAGTCTATATAGAGATCCTTTTCCATTTCCCATATAATTAGTTGAGATTCTCCTCTAGGTTTCCTTTAATATCATGTGTTAAAATACACCTTAGAAAATTTCTAAAACCTCAACACCTGAATCCTATTCCATGTTAAATAAGAAAGTGCCACTTTGGTGTAAGTTCCATAATAGTGAATTCTTGTAATCTTATGCCTAGTTTCCCTATCTAAATAATATTAAATTAAAATATACACTATGTGAAGAAAATATGAATCAACTTATGATAAGTAAGAGAAAACTAATGTGTCAAGTGTAAGATGCCTCATTACATGATCATGAGATGACCTCATAGTCTCAATTATATTAATCTAAGATATATAGTGTATATGACCTAGATGAATGACCTTAAAAGAAACCTCACCATGGGTATCCTCCTCTGGTTTAATACCAAATCATATTCATCGGCTCATCAGCTAGTTTATATGCCCTCATGATCTAATAAGTGGAGGAAATAATTGTACTAATGGAAACCAAGCCCCATATATATTAATATTCATCCCAATATACCCTCTTGATCCTCATCCTAAAGTGTACCCCCAATCATATAAATTTTTCCATCCGAGGGTCGAGATCCCCTCATAATTTGACATGAGATAAAAGCAATGGGAATCCCTAGCACAAAAGACCTAGATATATCCTTGTTAATCCCAAGTATTTTCTATGGCCCCCTCCTTGGATGAAACTACATGCTATATTCCTCAACCCATCAGTGGTTTGAGACACCATCATGGTCAAACATAAGAATGAAATAATGGTCAGCTTAATGTGTAATCCCCACACACAATGTCCTTTCACATGATGTTAAAATATATCCTTAACTCATTCAATGAACATGGGATTCACTATTTAATTAGTGAAGGATACATCATGTAACTAGAATGATATGCCTCATATTATAATCATGATAGAATATTCCATCCTCTGGGAAGTTTACATTCATGTGCCCCACAAATAACATAGCTTCTCCTTATCATCACCTGAGGAGATTCTTTCTATATCCACAAATCACACCATAGTTACTCCTAGAATCCCTAAGGAAGCATCCATGTGTAAGATCTAATCACACCATTGCTGCTCCTAATATCTCCCATGCATCTTCCACTCATAAGCCCTAATCATACTATCACTACTCCAAGAATCATCTGATTATCTTCCTCATGAATTCATCAATCAAACCATCTTTACTCCCATCTACACTAAAAAACCATGTATAACTCCCAATCACACTATCGCTTCTCCGAGAAACACCCAAGACGATTCTACACAAAATCCCCAATCACACCATCACTGATCCTAGTAGAATCTAAGAATATTACATGTGTATACCCAACTAACACATTCACTAATCCAAGAATCACTACGTAATATTACACCCATTATCCATAATCACACCATCAATGCTCCTAGTATCACCTGAGAAGGCATATTTATAAGTCCTAATGAAAACCATGTGTATGAATTTAAACATCATAAAACTAATGTCTTAATCGCATGATGTTAAATAGAATAAAAACATATTTATCACATAACATTAAAATATTTCCTTACCCTTTTTGATATATATAGGATGCCTCATGTGATAAGAATGATATGACCACCCATTATCTGTGAATCTTTTATGTATAAGCCTCACACCATCCCTTATTTTTTATAAAATAGTGATATAGGAATCCTTAAAACATGATATTAAACTACATAGACTGATCTTATCACATGATAATAAACTATTCATTCGAACTACACATGTCTTGATTCATGTCTCCTAACATGGTATATAAGACACCTCCCTGAGGTTCATTCCTAATATCCCAAAACTATCAAAAACCCATCTATCCTACCCCTATGAAGAAAATATACTTAAGTGTGATCATTTCCCATTAAGGACACACTTAACCCATTACCAACCATTCTTTAGGTTCCCACTAGGCCTCAGCACCACCATGAGGCACTAACATACATTAAGATGAGTACCCTACAATAATACAAGGAAAATATCCCCATAGTACTTTAAACCAATGATTAAATCCCCATAAGGACACACTTAACCCATCTATCCTACCCCTATGAGGAAAATATAGTTAAGTGTGATAATTTCCCATTAAGGACACACTTAACCCATTACCAACCATTCTTTAGGTTCCCACTAGGCCTCAACACCACCATGAGGCACTAACATACATTAAAACGAGTACCCTACAATAATACAAGGAAAATATACCCATAGTACTTTAAACCAATGATTAAATCCCCATAAGGACACACTTAACCCATTACCAACCATTCTTTAGGTTCCCACTAGGCCTCAGCACCACCATGAGGCACTAACATACATTAAGATGAGTACTCTACAATAATACAAGGCAAATATCCCCATATTACTTTAAACCAATGATTAAATCCCCATAATACTTTAAACCTGTAGTGATGTCACCACAAAAAATTAAACCTATGATCACATCTGTGACAACCGGGTCCCGGTGACAACACATGTACCCCGCCTTAACATGGTCGTCGGGTCCTGACCTACCAGGTACCACCAGTTGCCCCACAGACACGCGGGGCCCACCCCAGGGTCCACCCACGTGCCCGAATGAGTCATATGACTAATGATTGTCCCCACATGCCAACATATGTCATTTCCAGGGTGCTTTGTCCTCACTCACACACACACCTTGAGAAACTTCCCAGGAGGTCACCCATCCTGATCACTACTCCAGGCCAAACACGCTTAACTATGGAGTTCTAATCAGATAGGCTCCCAAAAAGGAAGGTGCACCTTGTTGACATAAGTCATATCATTTAGTCATTTAACCCTTTATCATTCTTGGGTGTTACAATCACCCCCTTTTAGAGCACAACGCCCTCATTATGGGCCCTACATCTCAACCCAGGCAGTGCACCACACTTAAGGCCGGGTTCCTCCTCTGATACCAAATGTGACAACCGGGTCCCGGTGACAGTACATGTACCCCGCCTTAACATGGTCGTCGGGTCCTGACCTACCAGGTACCATCAGTTGCCCCACAAACATGTAGGGCCCACACCAGGGTCCACCCACGTGCCCGAATGGGTCATATGACTAATGATTATCCCCATAGGCCAACACATGTCATTTCCAGTGTGCTTTGTCATCACTCACACACACACCCTGGGAAACTTCCCAGGAAGTCACCCATCCTGATCACTACTCTAGGCCAAGCATGCTTAACTATGGAGTTTTAATCAGACAGGATCCCGAAAAGGAAGGTGCACCTGGTTGACATAAGTCATATCATTTAGTCATTTAATCCTTTATCATTTCTAGTGTGCTTTGTCATCACTCACACACACACACTGGGAAACTTCTCAGGAGGTCACTCATCCTGACCACTACTCCAGGCCAAGCACGCTTAACTATGGAGTTATAATCAGACAGGCTCCCAAAAAGGAAGGTGCATCTTGTTGACATAAGTCATATCATTTTGTCATTTAACCCTTTATCATTCTGGGGTGTTACAATCGCCCCCCCTTTAGGGCGTTGTGCTCTAAAGGGGGGGGGGGGGATTGTAACACCCCAGAATGATAAAGGGTTAAATGACTAAATGATATGACTTATGTCAACAAGCTGCACCTTCCTTTTTGGGAGCCTGTCTGATTAGAACTCCATAGTTAAGCGTGCTTGGCCTGAAGTAGTGGTCAGGATGGGTGACCTTCTGGGAAGTTTCCCAGGGTGTGTGTGTGAGTGATGACAAAGCACACTGGAAATTATAAACGATTAAATGAATAAATGATATGACTTATGTCAACCAGGTGCACCTTGCTTTTCGGGAGAATGTCTGATTAAAACTCCATAGTTAAGCTTGCTTGACCTGGAGTAGTGATCAGGATGGGTGACCTCCTGGGAAGTTTCCCAGGGTGTGTGTGTGAGTGATGACAAAGCACACTGGAAATGACATATGTGTCCCTATGGGGACAATCATTAGTCATATGACCCATTCTTGCACGTGGGTGGACCCTAGTGTGGGACCCACGTGTTTGTCGGGCAACTGGTGGTACCTGGTAGGTCAGGACCCGACGACCATGTTAAGGCGGGGTACATGTGCTGTCACTGGGACCCGGTTGTCACATTTGGTATCAGAGGAGGAACCGGACCTTAAGTGTGGTGCACTGCCTGGGTTGAGATGTAGGGCCCACAACGAGGGCGTTATGCTCTAAGGGGGGGGGGGTGATTGTAACACCCCAGAATGATAAAGGGTTAAATGACTAAATGATATGAGTTATGTCAACAAGTTGCACTTTCCTTTTCGGGAGCTTGTCTGATTGTCAGGACCCGACGACCATGTTAAGGCGGGGTACATGTGCTGTCACTGAGACCCGGTTGTCACATTTGGTATCAGAGTAGGAACCCGACCTTAAGTGTGGTGCACTGCCTGGGTTGAGATGTAGGGCCCACAACGAGGGCGTTGTGCTCTAAAGGGGGGGTGATTGTAACACCCCAGAATGATAAAGGGTTAAATGACTAAATGATATGACTTATGTCAACAAGCTGCACCTTCCTTTTCGGGAGCCTGTCTGATTAGAACTCCAATCAGACAGGCTCCCGAAAAGGAAGGTGCAGCTTGTTGACATAATTCATATCATTTAGTCATTTAACCCTTTATCATTCTGGGGTGTTACAATCACCCCCCCCTTTAGAGAACAACACCCTCATTGTGGGTCATACATCTCAACACAGGCAGTGCACCACACTTAAGGCGGGGTTCCTCCTCTGATACCAAATGTGACAACCGGGTCCCAGTGACAGCACATGTACCCCGCCTTAACATGGTCGTCGGGTCCTGACCTACGAGGTACTACCATTTGCCCCACAAACACGTGGGGCCCACACCAGGGTCCACCCACATGCCCAAATGGGTCATATGACAAATGATTGTCCCCATAGACCAACACATGTCATTTCCAGTGTGCTTCCTCATTGTGGGTCCTACATCTCAACACAGGCAGTGCACCACACTTAAGGCCGGGTTCCTCCTCTGATACCAAATGTGACAACCGGGTCCCAGTGACAGCACATGTACCCCACCTTAACATGGTCGTCAGGTCCTGACCTACTAGGTACCACCATTTTCCCCACAAACACGTGGGGCCCACACCAGGGTCCACCCACGTGCCCAAATGGGTCATATGACTAATGATTGTCCCCATAGGCCAACACATGTCATTTCCAGTGTGCTTTGTCATCACTCACACACACACCCTAGGAAACTTCCCAGGAGGTCACCCATCCTGATCACTACTCCAGGCCAAGCAAGCTTAACTATGGAGTTTTAATCAGACATGCTCCCGAAAAGTAAGGTGCACCTGGTTGACATAAGTCATATCATTTAGTCATTTAATCCTTTATCATTTCCAGTGTGCTTTTTCATCACTCACACACACACCCTGTGAAACTTCCCAGGAGGTCACCCATCCTGACCACTACTCCAGGCCAAGCACGCTTAACTATGAAGTTCTAATCAGACAGGCTTCCGAAAAGGAAGGTGCAGCTTGTTGACATAAGTCATATTATTTAGTCATTTAACCCTTTATCATTCTGGGGTGTTACAATCACCCCCCCTTTAGAGCACAACACCCTCGTTGTGGGCCCTACATCTCATCCCAGGCAGTGCACCGCACTTAAGGCCGGGCTCCTCCTCTGATACCTAATGTGACAACCGGGTCTCGGTGACAGCACATGTACCCCGCCTTAACATGGCCGTCGGGTCCTGACCTACCAGGTACCACCAGTTGCCCCACAGACACGTGGGGCCCACCCCAGGGTCCACCCACTTGCCCAAATGAGTCATATGACCAATGATTGTCCCCACAGGCCAACACATGTCATTTCCAGTGTGCTTTGTCCTCACTCACACACACACCCTGAGAAACTTCCCAGAAGGTCACCCATCCTGATCACTACTCTAGGGTAAGCACGCTTAACTATGGAGTTTTAATCAGATAGACTCCCGAAAAGGAAGGTTCACCTTGTTGACATAAGTCATATAATTTAGTCATTTAACCCTTTATCATTCTGGGGTGTTACAACATCCCCATAGGACATTAAACCTATGAGCCCTTATGATACATTAAAATATCAATCTCTTTTGATAAGAATAAAACTCCCTATGTGATGATCATATTAAGCCTTATGTTTCATATGGATGTTTCCTAGAATGGTGGGAGATATATGTGTCATATAACACATAATAAACATTAGTTTCACTATTTGGAAAGTACATGATGCATAGAGAAATTATCCTTTAATGCCTTACATCCCTATCATATGTTTATTTTTAGTGTATATTGGAATCCTTGGGTTATGCACCTAAGAATCCACATACAAGAGATTCCATAAAATCGTAAATAGGATGACTTTTACATATATAAAAAACACCCAATATTCACATTTTATTTGAAATGACCACTATCATCATTAGCTCTAACTGTAGGTAGCTACCTTTTCATGATATCAATAAATATAATTAATTGGTATCCACTTCTAGATGGTGTTGGGGATGAGATTCACGACCATGTCTTAAATCTATGATGGATGCATAGACAATGAAAGAACCCAAATGATGAATCCATCAAATGAGGAACTAACATCCCATTACCTATTCCAATCATTGATCCAATATCATCAACCAATAGGGTAGAGGCTACCTCCATTTTAAATAGGTGAGGCGGGGGAAAACCCTTTAGGATTCATGGTCAACAAAAGGATATAGAAAAATCTATAGAGGAGAAAATAACAACTTTTTTAGGCCCTAAAAAAGTGTTGTAAAATAACTATAAATAATTTCATTTGAATATAGATATCTGGAATCAATAACTCCACCATAAATTGTTTACCAAATAAAATAAATTAACATTATCAACACCTCAAATGAATCCATAACAACATCCATTGATTTTCAAATATAACTGAAGAAAAATACATTTTTCCCTGAATAATTATATTTTTTTATTAATCACCCATAATTGATATTTTTCAATCCCATAAACTAATAGAAAATTTTATAAAATAAAAACTCTTATGTATGAAAAGATTCCTAAAACTAGACTATGGGATAAATACTTTTTTGAGTGATTATTGTACCTTGTTAATAATAAAAATTTGGTCAAGTGATCTTGATGCCCTATCCCTCAACTAATACAATCACATCTCTTTATTTTTTTTCACAAATACTATATTTTTAATTGGAAATAGAAATAAAAAATATTAGTGTACCTTTATCCCCCTTTGACAACAAAATCCAATTTAATTTTGGAAATCCCAAAATTTCTCAAGTTAATAGGAAGTATACAACATACATGTTTAACCTCAAGCCTTCTAGTATGTCCTTAGTCAATATCTTTGTGATGATATAAAAAATGTGTTCAATTATATAATAAAAATAATGTTCAAAATATCTATTTTCAAATTTCTCTTAAATAAAACATTATCTAAATTCAATGTGCGTATAATAAGTGTGCTACATTGGAATCTTGTAAAGATCAAATGCAATTTGATTATGACATGAAATTTTCAATATAATATAAATTATTACCTCCAAGTATTCAAATTAATCTATCATAGATAACATTTGTGTTGAAGCACTTGTACCCTCCATATACATCGCTACAACAGTGAATAAAGTTAAAAAACATTTCTTTTTAAAATTTAATCTCACAAAACATACCTTTAAAAAGAATACACTACTTAATGTCCATTAGCTTTTATCAAAATAACTCAACCAATCAATACCACTGTACCTAAATAGATTCATCTTATCACCTCTACTAAATAGAAGTGCAAAGATAAAAGTACCATTGATAAATATTAGGTACTTCTTGATACCCAACATCTGTGACTCCTGTGGATAGAATTGATATCTAGAAAACAATTTCACCATATAAAAATTTCAAGATATGATGAGTAAGATAAAAAAATCTATTTATCTTCCTGAAATTTCTCAAATTCACACATTTCTTGATATCATACTTTCATATCTTCAACCCAACTATCATGGGTGTGGAAACCAATTTTGAATATTCAATTAAAAACATTATTAACAATTATTTGGAATATTTTTCTTGGGGAAATAAATAAAAAACCTTATTTTTACAAAATTAAATCCTATGAAGAAACCCATATTTCTGAACATACATATTTCAAAATGTATTTTCATTTACCTTGAAAAAAACTTTATAAGAACACTTCTTATCTCAAGTGGAATTAATGTTTCTAATTTAAAAAATTAAAATAAGAGTACATGTTCTATTTTACTTCACATAAAATTTATTTCAACATTCCCTTTAATCAATTTCATTTCTCAATATGATTTCTACTTTTTATTACTATGAATTAGAGTCCTATTATAGACCATATAAGGATTTCTTCTTCCTTCATACTTTATTTCATAAATTTCAAGAACAAAACCTCATGGTTTTTAAATATATAAATCCTATTCAAGATATCCATTCATGAAAATATACATCACATCCAACTGATAGAATTAATAATATTTTTCTGCTACAATAGTTGTGAACACTATTATAGATTCATATATAGAAACAGGGAAAATAATATCATCAAAATGAATTCCTTCAACCATAGAGTAGACTTTAACCACTGATATGGATTTTTTCCTTAAAAATGACCCTTTTTATTGAGTTTTTTATTACCACCCACTCGGTTTCATTACTATTCATAAAATTCTCTATCATAATAATTTTACACAAGTTATTCAATTCAATTTAATCCAGATTCCCATTCATTAAACCCATCTATAATTTTTAATCATCATCCACATCAAATAATTAGGGATTGATTTTATAAATGTGATGTTTGGTTTTTAAGTCTTTACCTTTTTTTAATTGATACATTCTTATTTCCAATTATATTTTCTAGTTTGAAAAGCTTCATTAGTAATTGTTTAACAATTTTAATATTACCTTTAGCACCTTAAAAATCACTATATTAATTTAAATCAATAACAATATTATCTGGTGTATTTTCTACTTATTATTCACCTACATTTTTAAAAATATACATATTTTCCTCTCTTTTATTAACAAAACATTTACCCTTTTTAACATCAATGTTTACATTAAGTTAGGTATATATATTTTTGATTTAGTTCCCTAGTACAACCTAAATCTGTTATTTTAATTACTAGAATAACAAAAAATATCTTATCACATAATGAGTATTCTTTAACATAATAATAATTTGATAATATTCATAGAGTATTTTTCATATCAAAATGTTACAAAAGTTTCCATACAAAATTAGAATATTTAATTTCTTAGATACTATTCTTAAACATATGTCTTATAGACTAAATAACATCTCTATGACATGAAATATATGTGGTTAATTATCAAGTTTCATATGCTCATAAGTGGATGTGCATAAAACTCATGACTTATCATGCATGGAAATATCCAAGAAGGGAGGTTATGATGATATACCCACTAATAAAAATATAAAAAGTTATATTTTTCATTCGATTTTACAATCTTTATATATCTATATTTTTATATAGTCTAGAGATTATTATAAATTTATTTTAGGAATATCATACATAAATATATATGCGAAAACCATAATTCTATATGATCATGGTGAGGAATCATATGTTGGGTGCATCGTAAGTGATATGACATGAATTTCATAAGTCAATAATGGATTTTTTTCTCTAAAATAATTGAAGAGGATATAACAAACCATTTTATTGATCTAGAACTGCATGATAGTTCATCTAATAATTTCAATGAAAGATAAATAAATAATATAGTTCGATGAAAAATGTATTCATATTTATTGATGAGAAATTGAGAAAAGTGAATATATTTCATTTTATGTGTTTATATGAGTTTACATCATTATAATATTAACATCATTCTCTATGTGTTCCTTACCGTGTTTATAAGTGTCATTTTTATACTATCTATAATTTATCCTAACACCACTAAGAAAGATGAATAGTGGGAAACACACTATGTGTATCTACAAATTCAGTTAAAATATATTTTAATTTATTATTAATAATATATATTATTCTTATTTTATGGAATAATAACTACTCTGTTTAAGTTTATCACACAAAATAAATAGCAAGTAGTTCGAGCTAAGAATGTGTGTGAGTTGAATATTAAATAAAATTTAAATTGTGAGTTAGTGAATATAATATTTTATTACATATTTTATTTTTCTACAGGTATGTTATTAATAAATATTTACATAATTATATTAATGTTAAAATAAATTCTTATTCACAAGTTTGATGAATATGATATTTATTTATTTAAAGAATGAATAATATATGGATTCTTATTTATTTAAATATTTTTTTATTATTCAATGTTCAAAAAACTCCATGGATGATTGAAAAGTTGAGTTAAGTGCCTTATGAAATTGATATTTAAATATATTTGAGTTATCACATGTTATATAATATGATAATAATATTATTACTTTTATTTTACTTGTGGTTTAGTTTGAATAAACAATTCAATAAAGGGTATTTGAGTAATTAATAATAGTTTAACCCAAAGTATATATATTTGATGATATCATTTCTATGGTCTAGAGAATTTTTGTGTCCAATAAATACTCTCTAGTGAATTTTATAAAGACCAAGATATTCTCCCATGAAATGTATAGAGAAAATACTCATACACCTTCTGAAGAATGAGAGAACTATATAAGAATTTTTTCAAGAAAAAAACATCTTATTAATACCAATTAATAAAGATGCAAGAAATTTGGTTCCATTATTCTTAGAACTATAGTTCCATTAATGATTTTCTATGATTCATAGAGTAGCTATGGATAAAATTTAATAATTTTATTTACTAATTTTCAATTGTAATAATGATTTGACTATGAGAGTAGATACCCAATTGAACAACATTAAAGAAAGAAATATTTATCTAAGTTTATTATTTATTTAAATTAATTATAAATTAAATTTGATAAATATTATCCCTATGAATATTTAGGGGTTATTTTTATCAATTTAATTAATTTATCCATTGAAATTGAAAAAAATTAATGGTAATGGATCGAGTACTTCCATTATGCCTCAGGAAAATCAGTATTCACTTCATAATAGTCTAGTAATCTGTTTATCCTTTTTTTATTTAACTTTTAACATATTATATTAGATATGTATCCTATGGAAAATCATTCCCCAAAATTTTAATAAAATTTTATCATATTCAAATATTTGATCATAAAAAAACATGAACTGGAAAATACTTCAAATAACATCACATTTGGGTTCATTTTATACTATAATTCCAATATATTAATGTTAGAATCAATTATCTACATGAACCTATTTTTAATGTGTATTTTTTTACTCAAAACATATATCTAGAGGAACTTTTAGAACATAAATTCTACTTGTATTTTTTCACATTTCAACAAAACTTCTTATTTTTCTCCTTTACAACTCTATTTATCAAGGATTTATATAGAGAACTATACTATTTCTTGATACCAATATTGAAAATATAGGGTTCAAATGAATTTATAATGAAATCACATCCATTATAATTTCTCAAATTATTAATATTAACCCCAATATCTCTATCAATATTTATTATTATTATCTTGAACATCTTCATAGTTTCACATTTTTGATTAATATAAATATTTTTTTTATCCATTTAAAATAATTAAGGAGTATGAGAAAATTAATATAAACTTTAATATATTGATATCTCGTCATCCCAAATAAATATAAATAAATCATCTCTAGTATCAATTAGACTTAATCTATAATAGTTTATGACTTTCTTATGTCATTTTTCCTTTTTTGAAAGTTCTATATATATCTTATATTTCTGTTTTTGGTTGGGAATAATCTGTTTCCACATCACCCTATGAATTTTATCTTAAACACCATTGAACAATACAGATGAGTATTTAATTACACAACATTTTCTTGTGTTTCTAACCCAAATAACAAGTATCACTTTTATTTATAATTTTCAACAAGATACCACTATTTAATTATACCTTAATGATAAATTTTACACACTTTAAGAACATTATAATAAAATAATTTCATTAAAGACTTAGTTCATCCCCATTATCATAAATATGAATAACACTCAAAAAATATTGTTTAATACCTTCAATAAATATAACATGATTTTACTATAGTTTATAATCATAAATATCAACTATCCTAATTGATGTGGTAATTAAGAAGTTGTCATTAGAAAAACTAATTTCACTTTTATAGTGTTTCTTAATGTTTAACCTATGTTTTTATATCATATCATATTATATAAATAGATTCGACTAAGTATCCATGATTTTATTTTCTTTATTTCATTAAGATTCACCTAAATAATAAATGACTTCTCACCTATTACTCTTCATTGAATCTTCTCATATACAATCAAATAAAGAGTATTTAAAGGAAGTGTTGTCATAATTTTTTTAACACAATTACCTCATTGGTCACACATTCCATATATTCTATCCATGTAATCAAATATATTATGATTATGAAATCTTCTTATATTTTTCTTCATGGTTTTCTTGTTTTCAGAATTGATCTTCAACTTTTAAAATATTTTCCACATAATTTTAGGTCTCTTTTGACTATAATGTAAATTCATATTTTACAAGAAAACATATTATTTATACATATTTCCTAATAAATAATAATAATAGCATGTAAATCTCAATCTTCCATAATGATGGTGAATCCATCTATGAAATTTTCCTTGTTATTCAAGATAATTTCAATATTCCTTTTTTCAATGTGAAATTTCACTTCCTGATTCATCTCCAACATTGGATTATTTGGAATTGGTCATATTATGATATTTAGAATCACAAATATTCATACAATATTAACTCGAAACTATACTATTATCTAGAATATATTTATATTTATTGTGGTTAATAAGTGTCTATTTTTTGTTAGATTTTGAGAAATAATTATCATAAGTTTATTATTACTCATAAATTATATCTATAGATTAATAATAGTATTATAACATATTTTTTATATATTTTATGCTTAAGTACACCTTGAGTGTGATTTATTTAATTCCTCTTCCTTTACAGTAGATTTTTATTAAAAATATTTCATCATTTTATATTACGCATCAATTTAAAATTCTAGATGTTTTATTTCATTAATATAATATATCTCATTATTGTGAAATTCATAATTAAATTCCTTTATCCTCTCATTATCCATATCTATAAATTAATTGTATCCTTAAAGTATAGATTTTTAATCAATTCATACATTAATATTTAAGGACCTTGGAACACCTAAAGAAGGGAGGGGTGAATCAGGGTGTCAAAATTTTCTTTTAACCTGATGGATCTTATTCCCACGTTGGTAGTAAAAAATTAAACCTATATGATGTTAAAGAGGAGAAAAAAAACTATCACATGAAAAGAGATGTCCCAGTAAATTTTACTTGGTTCACCATAAAGGGCTAGTCCAAGAAGCATATGCCAATAGGTTTTTGGTCATACCAATTCCAATATTCTTCACTAGTTGTGGATTATAAAATTTTCTATCACAATAATTATATTCCAGGAGTAACCTTTTTACAAAGGTCTAGGGATAGCTCACTACATCCCTCAGATCACTTTCGTCAACTCCCCCCATCTCACTACATTGGGATAAGTCTTACTCAGTCTACCAACTTGAAGGTCTCTTCAGAAGATTAGCATTGAAGTCTTTATCTCTATCAAACACGAGACACTTCTTGAATCAAATTCTTGAAAGGATTCAGTTGGAAGCACTGATCAAACAAACTAGATATCAAAATACAGTTAGAAGCTCAACACTACATTTTCGTGCAACATTTTCCTTTTTTGCGCAAGATTTGTTTCTGCACACAAGGTTTGAGATTTTTCATTCAAAGTGACTTTTTCACAACCTTGATCTTTCACTCAACAAAACCACAAGGTTCACTTGGTCTTTTTACACTAAAGGAACATCTTGCGCACAAGATTAAATCTCTATAAATCTTTTGGGAAGAAATCTTTCACGTGGAAGAGAAACCAGATCTTCATTGGAAAAAATATTAATTCTTCTATGGGGGTAGATGCCTATTTATAGGCCTCGAAGAACCTATGTTCAAGTTTCATAAGTTTCTTTTTTGGTACTCATAAGATTCATTCTGAGTGCGCAAAACCCCTTTTGACGTCGTATTGGGCACATAAGATTTTTCCGTACAACCTCATCTTTCATGCACATTTAAATCTTGTGCGTACTTTTTTCCTTTTCTGTATTTTGATTCACTGATCCCAAATCATACCTTTCATGCAAGTTTCCAAACCTCATTAAATATAGCATGCAACATACTTTTTAAAAAACAAACTTCTTCATTATCCAATTTTTGGACTATTTTTTTTTGCAAATACTGGGAAATGACGCCACATTCAATATTGTTGTCTACTTGAACTGTATGAACCCTTTCCTTGAAAACTTCCTAACCTTATAACGAGGATTGAAAACAAAAACAAACCATACTCTATTTCCAGCATAGAACAACCTTGTTTCCAACAAATATCATCATTCAATATATGTTCAGTGTGTGTCTCCACACCTACATTATCAATTTTTGAGATTAAAAAAAATAAATGCGATCCATGAAGGATATATAACATCAATCAGTGTATTATTTAATTAAATTTTATTATTTTAATAGGCATCTTATTAATTTCATAACGTGCTTCCCATATTTCTTATTTTTAACATCTACTCACTCTATGGAAAACATGGATTCTTTTGAGCCCATACCCCATTTCTTATTTTAATTTATACTTTCCATATCTTTATGTTCATACTACCTAAATCTCATGTCAAAAAAATAAATTATAAGTTATTAAATTATGTACATTTAATAAAATTTAGTTTTAAATTTCCTCTATAAATTATTATCCTATTTTATAGTTATTTGATATGAGAGATGTTATTCTTTAATATACTTAATTACTTTCAGATTGTAAGGATTTATCATTTTACCATTAGTAAACATGACAATTCCCATAGAATGAATTGAATTTTTCCTTTCATAATTGATATTATTTTCTAAAAAAACATTTAATAATAAATATAAAATTTTTTCAGTTCATCAATTTATAGGTTATATATATCATTAAAAGTATTGATCATTAAAAAAATCAATCAAAAAAAATTTCTCATCAACTTGATGACGATGGTTAAGTATTCCAAAGTTTTCCCAAAAGATTTTATATTTCTAAAAATTTCATTTACCATTGTAATATAATTAACTAAATAATCATCATAATCATCATCCACTCTTCTATATTAAAATATTTCTCCTTAAATTGGAATCATATATTAATTCACATTTATATTATCATGAAAACTATTTCTACTTTATCAGATGTTTCATTGGCAGTTTAGAGTCCCATCACATTTTCAAAAAAAAGTTTTCAAAATATGAAATCAAAATGGCATTTATTTCTTTTCACTTAGTCTCCAAATTTATTTTTTCACACAAAATTTCATTGGGGAATCTTTGTTAACTGATCAAAAACCTATTTTTATAATATCAATGAACCATTGCATATGATATAGTTGATACAAAATAATTATATTCTTCCATTAATGATAATTATTTTGATAAAATATAGTTATACCTCTAGTTTGATAGAATTTAGATTATCTATCTTGAAATCTTACCATAATAGGATCACTCATAGGGATCCTCAATTTGAACTAATAACAATTTTAGTTCCCAAAAAATTAATGTAACACTAATAAGGGGGGTTTAAATTCTGATAATTTTTAATTAGAAAATCATACTAGAAATTAAAATATTGGATTGTTTAAATTTTGGATCCTCTTAGACTTTATAAATCACCTTCACTAGTATACATTTGAAATAAAATTAACAAAATTCATAAAATATTTTTACCAGGTTCACCATTGGTGTTGGTGTATCTATCTTTGTGGTGTTCGATTCAAGTCTAAGACATGGAATCTCAAATAATATAAAACAATATCATAAATTCGATGTGATGGTATAATATTTAACCCAAAAAATATTCCCAACACTTATTTAATAATGTTGGTTCTTTATACTAACTCAATATGGTTTATATAAAACTATTCAAAATAGTATGAGTAAGATCACATTGTCATCATAATGGATTCACAATAGACTAATAATATTCCATTGAGAATTCAGAATAAAAAAATTATAATTTTCCTCACATATTTAGGAACATTAATTTCTAGAATTCATTTGATTTATAGATTTTTTATGCTTGATCTCATTTTAATGAACTTTAATGTCTTGATTCTTAATATGAACTCTCTAAGAAATTTAAATATATAGTTCTCTTTTTTCAAAATATATATTTCAAAATAAGTTGGTCAGTTTCTCAATATCTATTCTCAATATATATGCACAAACTCTTTTACTATGTACATTATAATTATATAAAGTGATATACATTGAAATATTATATTTACTCAATAAGAAGAGTTATCATTTTTAATTACCTGTATTTCTATACGCAATTTGTTTAAGATAATCTTTTATTAACTGCTCTAGTTTTAATAACCAACAATTACATTCAAATATTTTCATTGAAAACACTAGTATAATGAATATTTTAACCAATAAATCATTTCTATTTCTATCTTGGCATGATTCATGGCCTGACATCCATATTCATGATATTATAATTCATTAATAATAGCATATCATCTTCTGATTTAATCTTAATAATCATAAAATTTATGAAACTAATAAATAATATATATGAAATGAAATATCCAATGTGACAAGAAAAATATATTACACATCATATAACTTATGAAACCTTTTGATTTTATATTATGGAGTCCATTATGTATTCTATGAAATACCATAAAAAATTATACATCATTAGAAAATATTACCTTTCATAGTTATGTCCTATCATTGACGCATTTCTGCAAGAAGTATAAAATTTATTATTTATCAACCAAAATTTTACATATTCCATGAAGGATATTACATATCATAGTGACCATAAATAATTTTACAATTAGTCAATTATGGAAACACTTACATATGAACAAGAAGTTTCATACATATCAATGAAATTATTTTTCATTTTACACATTTTATATGATCCTTAAAAGGTATATTATATATTATCTAAAATATATATTACATATTATACCTCATCCATTAATTCTCCATATTTTAATAATCCCTATATATCTTACACAATCTTAAATATCTTATTTAATAATGTAAGAACTATTCCTTTTCCAATTCCAGCATACCCTTTAGAATATAACTTTTATATGCATCTTCACAACTTTTGATATCCTTAGATTATGTACTTCTGAATTTTTTTGTCCTTTTCTCATTATTATTTTTATAAATCATCAAAATGATGTTATATATTATAGTGATTTCGAAATCATTTACAATTTCTTCAACATTATGTACCTCTATATTTCTTAAACATATTTAACTATTATAACTTATAGATACTTAAACTAATTAATTATTTATAAATTTTGGACTCAGTAGTTATAAAATAATAAATGAACTTATAAAACTTTCACAATCAGATATTTGGATAAGAGTATCTCAAACTTATTTTGGATAATATTTTGTCGATCCAGAACATATGTAGCTATTGAATACCTGAATGAACATCATCTAGATAAAAAAAATGTAATTAAAAACTCAATAATAAACTATTTACCAAATAAACATAAAAAAATTATCAACACCACAAAATAAAACCTTAACATCATTCAATGATTCTCATATATGATTGAAAAAGTACATCACACTCTAGAAAATTACATGGGTTGTTCAGTGATGACATTAATATTTCATGTTATTATAAAAAATGTGTTTTTGTTTATTTGAGGTTGAGAAATAAAGTGGAGGTATATAAAATCATTAAATATGAGAATTCAATGGATTTTATGAGAATTTTTTTGATCAAATTATCTCATACCTCATTTATTTCCAATGTTAACCTAAAGGATGTAGATGAATCATTATAACATTAGTAGTGTATTGAATTTATAAATAATGAGTTATCTCATATTAAGAAAAAATAAAAACATTTAGTTTGTTTTCAAACCATGATATAAGAATGTTTTTATAAAAAATTGGGCCTTTCAATGATCCATAATTAATGATTTGAAGTGGTATGGAATATGGGAATACATGATTTAAAAAAAAACTATCATGCTGATTGAGTAAACTTTGATATGAAATTTTCTTCTATATCAATGCTTAAGACTATAAGAATATTTATTTCTATCATCGATCAAAGGAGATAAGAGACATCCCAAATGGATTATAATTCTATAATTCTAATTAAATGGATTGAGGAAGAGGATTATATTAATAAAGATGATATATTTTTATATGGTGATAATTTTAGAAAAATAAAAATGTGGGGAATGTATTTTATGGTGTGAAAATATCCCCATGATATTGGAACTCAATGATGGATTGGTCATTGAAGTCATTAAAATATTGAAAATAAATAGTGTATAACAACCATTATATCAAGGATTGTTTAGATAAATCACTCATCATCATTATTTATTTCATTGATATGTTTTTTTATAAATTATGAGAAGAATTTGAATAATATTACAACATAGATAAAGGTGATGATTGAGGTATAAATGAATATATATATATATATGTGTGTGTGTGTGTGATATTTCATGATCCTTTAAAACACTCATGAAAAATATATTATTTCCCACTTTCAAGATATGTTAACTCAAAAATTGTTGATAAAATTTTGAATATGATCTTAAATGTTAATTTACACAATAATTTTAGTGGGAAAAAATTGTAAGGACAATAAAGGTAAATAATTAATTAAAATATATTCTAAAAACATCATTGGTGTTTACTCTAATTAATTTCTTAATGTTACAAAAATCATATATATTCCTAAATTATATTCGCAACATAAATGTACAACAAATGACTTTTATTTCATTTATGTTATGAGAATATTGATGTATATCAAAGTTATAATTGATTTAGTTTTCATATATTAAATTTTAGGAAAACTATATCATTTAGAATTTAAAGATGTGGATTGGGTTGGGAGTGTAATTGATTAAATGTTCATGGTGGGTGCAGTTTTCTTAGTAAAATGGTTTTTATTAGTATATGAAGAATCAAAATTGGGTTACTATGAGTTTTAACCATAAAAATATGTTTTTATGACTTGAGAGATGATAGAGTTACTACGTATGGGGATTAAATTTTATTAAAACTTTTTTTATGAGAATATTCATTTACCAAAAAAATTAGTGTACGAATAATCTATAAAATAATTTACTATAATACTCTGAATTGAATAATATTGAAATCAAGTACTATAAAATCATAGAAAATGTGTTAAATGTAAGTTTTATGCTTTTATTTTTTTCCAATGATTTTAAAATTGGAAAATTTTATTACCTTATAATTTCTTAAAGATATATTTCATAAATTGTGTTCAATGGTGGTTATTCAACATCATGTATCTCAAGTATGGGGTATGGTAATAAACCAATCTCTCAGGTTCTTTTCTCTACATTTGATTAATGGTAAGATAACAACATAAATATTAAGCAATATGTTTTCTATTAATGGGGATGAATACATTCTAGGAAATAAGATTTAATTGAAACCTATGATTTTAGTATGAATAATTTGTGTGTGTTGTGTGTGATGATATGAGTTTAACATGTGTTTATTAGTGAAAATGAATAGTATTGATTAATTTATTATGTATGTGTGAAGTAATTTATATAGAACATATTAAGGTATTTTTTCAAAAAATATTTGTGAAAATTTTATCAGATATCCATTCAAAGAGCTTGGGAATTGATATAATTTATACTTAGATAATTTGGTTGGTTGATAACGGTGATTTCTTTTATATAAATAGTTTTTTGAATGATTTTTTTCATTATTTTTTACTACATATTTTTTTCACAAATTAAAAATTAATTGAAAAATTAAAATCACATTACTATGAAAATGATAATTGGTCGAAAGTCATAATACATATTATAGATAAAATTATTATAAATTGGTATCACGAATCACTATTTTGATAGAAAAAATGGTATCAATGAGATTCATATTTAATTTATATTAATTATTGAATAAAATCAAAGTTTTAGGTTATTTGTATATTTATTCGTTTGGAGCATAATTTAAAAGGAAATATTTTGTTTACATTGTCTCATCTTGTTGATAATGAAGAATGTTAATGAAGATTATATTTCAATATATATTAAATAATAGTTTATTAATTTATGTTATATTATCCATAGAGAATGTTCTACTTAGGTTTTCATTTTTTCCCAACCAATGATTGAAATCAAAGGATAATAATAATATATTTCAAAAAAAAAATCATGTATGAAAAAATTATTATAAATAATTCAATTAGATCTAGGGAAATGATGTTTATGAAATGTAATGTTTGGATTTGGTATAGAAAAAAATCATGTATCTAAATATAAATTTCATAGTTTTATGTTAATTCATAGATAAAAAATGTTCCACTTATCAACATGTAATTACTTTAATCAATATGTTGGTTTTATGGCAGGCAACTGATGATGGAAGAACATGTGGATACAGAGAAAAAATACATCATGGTTAGAGGTTATGTTATTTAATGTAGTTTTTAGATTGACAATTTATAGTAATTATGGCTTGGTTGGAAGTCTTTTTTTAGAATGATATCTAGTTGGCCGACATTATTTAGAATACATTAAATGATTTACATTATTTTCAATTAGGATTAATTTCATAATTAACACATGAGATACAATATGTATTGGTTATTTGGGTGTGTTTTTAGAGCATAATAAGAATATTTTACATTTTTAAAAAACACATTGCCTTTATTTTAAATTATTAATATTTTGAATTAGTTGGAAAAACTTCCACAATAGTATTCTATCAAAAAAAAATATTCAAAGAAACCCTTGGTTTTTTTATGTTTTCAATCAATAATTTTTTATAAATATTTATTATATAGAATCATCTTAGGGGTTAAGTGCCACATTGGAATTATTGAATCTACCCAAGTAATGGCATGATGGAATATAAAATAATGTTCTTAAAAGAGAGTCATCATTCCAAAAATTCAAAAAGGTATGTAAATTCAGTATAATGATTTCAAAAATCTATTAAAGTGAACACATTATAACTTTTATAAACCATGAAATTTTATGCTATCAATTATCCATGATGTTTTAATTAATGGTGTTTGCAGTTCAGTACATGTATACAATAATTTTTTAGTTCATCAGTGAAGCTTGTAGTGTTTGATTCATACATAATTTGTTGCATTGCTCACTTTAATCAATAAATACAACTAATTTAGTTAGTTAAATTAATATATTAACATAGGTATAACTAATTTCAGTAAACAATTAAATTTAAAATAATCCACCCCTACCTTGTCAATATTTTTATTAGCCTCTTAAAATGGGGCCCCTATATAAAGGTAGATAATCAATTTTTTTATAGTCATTAAGCATAAAAATATATGTTGGAATATATATTTATGAATTTTATAATTGGGATGCATTATAAGAACAATTATCATTATATGATATGTGATTATATCAAAATTTGACGAATTCAATTAATTTTCTTTTAGAAAAGTAGAACATTCTGATATAGATTATAACATGAATTAATATTCTAAATGTGGTAAAATTCATCAACATTCACTAAAATATAATTCTAAATCATTAAAAATGTTTTACCTCAATTTATAATAAAGGATTCATATATAGTTCTAATATATAGAAATTTTAGATCATTGTATTGCATTTATGTATATAATGGTATACTAATAGGAAAACTCCTTCAATAATTTTTTTTGCTTGATAGTGTGAACCAATGATTCCATTATACCAATGGAAGATTATTTACCCTTGGTATAGTTTTAATAAAATAATAAACACCATTAATATAAAAGTAAAACACAATTTAAAGAATTATATATGTTGACATGTATATTTTTTGGAATAAATAAAAATATATTATATCATATACACATTTAAGTCATAATGGATTATTTCTGATGCTATTATTGGATAGCACATAAGGTGCACTTTTTTAGAGTGATTAATATCCATATACCACTTTTTCCCTCTCTAATGTGTGTGTTACCCCATATTCAAACTTTACAAATATGTGAAGCCTTTACCATCTTTGTTGATGATGTAATATTTTTCACCAGAACAAGATGATGTGGTGTTAGCTCCTTATTCAATGGATTATGAGATGGAGTTCATTACCGATTTCGGGTATACATACTATATCAAATACATTTTCATGAATTTCATTCATAGAAAAATATTAATGAATAAATTGGTTAATTAAACTACATGGTGTCATGATAGGGAAACTACATGTGGTTGGAGTTTCTAATGACATCGGGTATGTCTAGAATATTTGGAAGTTGGGTGTGTTAGATATATGTAAAATATATCCATTTTCAAAGTTGATTGAATATCATGTATAAGGTATCATTGATGTAAAAAATATGAAATATAGGACCTGTTATGGGGAAACACACAAAATGAATTCAAGGAACACAAGGATTATTTCCATGGGAATCTTATACTCTCCATATAGGGCGAGTCCCATTTATCTAGTATTGTAAGAGGAATCTAAAACAAATCATATTAAGAAAATTATTTTATATATATATATATATATATATTCCTAGTATCATACCCTAAATCATATCTTTCTCATCACACGAGGTAGATATTCTAATGCATCGGGAGGGGTAATAGGTTTAAGACTGAGTGAGGGAGTTTCAAGTATTTTGAGTCAAGTGATGATTATCCTACATATTATCATAAATTATGATATTTTCACAGTTTTAAAGTCTTTTGGGGATGTTTCTAGTGTATTATAAACATTTATAGTTATAAATACATATTATCATCACATTTTAGCATCAAATCTCATTGGGGACCATATATTAGGATGGTGAGAGGCATGGTTTTTCTCCTAGAAGGTTTAGAGTTTCCACCTCTTAGGGGAAAGTGGATTTTTTATAGATGTTAGGATTAACCATTAGAGAGGATCCATATATACCATATCAGGATTCATGGATCCAAACTCATTTAGTTTGACTATAAGTTTGACGATCATATGAATGTGACCAGTCTATATACATTAATGTCTTGCAGTAAAGAATTTTTATTCTATGAAAAGAGTGCCAACAAGGGGTTATGAATGTATTATGTGTATAAGCTACAAAAATGATGGTGTATCATGTAATTTATATCACATAAGTCATCCAATGTTCACCACCCATTATACAACTATAGTTTAATATAACATTATGAGGGTGTTTTCATTCATTTTTAAACAGTGAAGCTAGGGAATTGGTTCAATACAATTTAAATTCATATAGATCGTATGTTGTTTTTTATCTTATACATAGGGATAACCACTCCTAATTAGGTAATTTTGAGTGAAATATATTTGGATCCAACATTCCCTTAACAAAGGAAATATGATCCAATTTCCCATGATGATCCCACTGCTGGGTTATACGTGTTCACTACATAGGTCATTTTGAATAAAATATACATATACACTAGACATCCTAGGTGTCATGAAAGGGATTATATGAAAGGTTTATTACATGTAGGAAGAAAATATAAAGATTCCACCTATCCCATTCTCATAGAAAATTTTCTAGACCAGATGGTTAAGGATATCAATCATGCAGATGATTGAAGAGAAAGAAAATCTAGTTTAGATAGGAACAACATTCATTAGCACTAAATTTCATAGAAAAAATTAAAAAACCTAGGAATCACTTACATTAATTTAATGTGGGTTGGGAAAAGGTTTGTGTATTCTCTAATATGGGATTCATGAGGTAGGTTCCATCATGAAACATATATACCCCACTTTAGGATGGTGTCTTGGTCCTTATGGGAGGGGATTTTTCAAATTTGAAATTATCTAAAAACACTATGGGTAATGAGGCATATACATATAGTATAGAGGATGTGATAATTCTTTATAGTTATCTCAAATATGTGGTTATATTATAAAGGACTCATGAATGTTAACTTTGTGAATGATGAATACCTATAGGAATCTAGGTGGACTTCTATTTGTGAAGGATGGAGTTTCGTAAATTGAGTTGCTTGGGTGGAAGTATAATGGTGGATCCCCTATAAATGAGTTGAGAAGGGGGTATTTATTGAAACCATCGAGGTCCATATATAAGTTTAATGAAATATTACCATCTTTGAATAAGATGATAAATAGAGTTATGGATATACATTTCATACATGATTACTATATTCATGCAAGATAATCCAACATAGTTCTTTGACACATTTGAAAAATATTAATCATTCATAAAGGATAGGACATCAGTGAATCCTAGTTTTTAAGAGATTTTTTATACCTTTTGGGAATTTATTTTCCTCAATTGGTTAATAAGATCCTTGAAGTCTCTTGTAACACTTTTTTTAGATGTTAACAATCCCCCCAAACCTTAGAATAAGGGTATAAGTGGGAGAGAAAGATCAAATTATGTAGTTAAAAACAAAAATCTAGCAATGTGAGAATCTTGGTTCATAAAAATAACCACATTTAGGGCCTATAAATAGTATAAGTTGTTCGAGATGAAACCAAAAGTTTTTTATAGATAATTGATTAACCTATAATTTGAAAAATCAATAACCTTCACATGTTTTATATGATTTTAAAACTTATTTATCATGATATTTCCCCTCTTCCATGAATTAAACCTTTTTTGAGCCCTCTATTGATACTTTTTTATGGAAGTAAAATATTTTATGAAGATCAATTTCCATGAATTATGATTTTTTTTCAAATAATCATTATTGAAAAAAAAAATTAAAATTTTCAATGTCACTGAGATGGCTACTGGATGTGCCAAAGGTACTACCGCTCAGAGGAAAGAGATAGCTAGAAACAACTTGATTAGTGAGAATTTATGAATTGTTTTTGACCATAACACACTCCCAAACTACTAATATTGGATAAAAGGGATTATCCACTATTCCAAAGGCTAATACTTTATAGATTTAAACTAAGATATGATGTTTTGATCTCAATTTCCAATTGAGATGCTCTCGCCAACTAGTATATGATTTATCTGGGAATATACAGTTAGAATATGGATCCTTCTAGTATCTAGGTTAAGAAAAAATTATCAATTATGAATTGATATTTATATAATATCTATAATATGATCAATGGGGGAGGATCTAAATATAGAAACAACCCCTTATAATATATTATCTTTTTCAATGTGGCGATGGTGCACTATCTCTAGGGATTTATTAATGAATTAGATCTACTTCAAGGATACAATTTTATGAAAATGTGGGGATGTGAATATAGGGTCTACCAAGAATGTGAAATGTATGAGGATGAGTTGAATAGGGTTGGGTTTTATGAAACAATGTCAACATCACAGTTCCATATCTACCTCTACTTACACATCTTGTCGAGCTATTGAGCATGTGGTCACCAAAGACCAACTATTTCCACTTAGACCGTGTAGAGGATGGATTTAACCTATGGTAATCCATCTATATTAATAGGATCTCCATACATGGGTATACATATGATGAATTTATCCTCATCGAGAATGAATTGGAAGACCTTGAGTAGCTACCCATGATAGAAAGGGTTTGATAAACATAACACAAGGGGGGAATTAGAACGATAATGAGATTAAAGATGTTCTATTTAAGTAATTTTAATCCTCATAATTAATGAAATATAGGCCATAATTCTATGTTGACCTTGAAAATTCCATATAGAAACACAATTTGGGAAGTATGGATCATATTGGGTTCTCCTATAGGTACCCATATTCCACTTGTATGTGTAAAATGCGAGGGCCTGATCCATGGGTTAAAGATGGTGGAATTTATCATGGCGTCTTTTAGAGGTGGAATATCCCCAGTCTAAGTTTTCATATGGAGGTGAGTTAATGAAAAATTATCCTCTCAAAAATTTTGGTGATGGGTGTAGGTTCCGGGCACAGTGGAAGCACGTTGGTGGGTTTTCCCAACTTTAATTTTAGCATTAACAACGATCAATACGAGATCTGTCACGATGTAAAATGATGGATCTTCGGAATAGAATGAAGAATGAAAAACAAAATAGGGAGTCTTAGAACCATAAAGATAGGATCATCATATATTGGTTATAATTAATTTAATTAATTGATAAGAATTACCTTGATGGAATCCTTTCTTCATTGATGTCTCTGGTCACAATACAATGTGATCCGTCATTGCGTCGTAGAATCCAAGTGTAGGATTACTCTAGTAGTGATCCACAAATTCTCCACATATCTCTGGATGTCACCGAAGGGATCTCCGGGTGCTAGCGCGGAAGAACCTTCGCTTTCGATGTCCGCCTTTGATTGCCTTGATCCGGTGGTGGTGGATCTCTCTCGGTCTTGAGAGTGTTCTGAGAGGAAGGAGTTCTTTCATCCTTGAGAGAAATCTCCAGAATTGTTGTGTATAATGATTATCTATGGAAAAGTGTTGGGTTTGTGAGGATATTTATAATCGAGTTTGATGTTATAGAGTAATGACAATAAATAAATGCGTTACACGTTTTATTTATTTCATTAAACCTTATTGAAAACCCCCATGTAGAATGATTAATTCGTTGACATGTGCCCACAGTGATTATAATAAATATCATTTAATAAAATGATATTATTTCCTCAAAATCCCGACTAGAAAAACTACACACTGTGTAATCATTAATACATTGTGTGTGCTCGTTTTCCATAAAATTACACGGCGTGCATATTTAATATACACGAAGTGCACTTTTATTTTCCATTTTTCTTTATTTCCTCCACCACATTTATTAGTCCTTGAGTAATGTCTATTTATTTCTCAAATAAATGTAACTACATTACTCACTAATAAATATATATTATTTCTTCCACAATATATTCTCACAAAGAACTAGTGTCGAAATAAATGCGATCAGGAATCCTTAAATAATTATTAAACCACAGTAGGGAATAATCTTTATTTAACGTGTTAAATTAATATTTAACTGAGATACATGGAAACACTTAGTGTGTGACCCTCTAAGACTCTTTCTCAGTGGAATTAGGCAGAGCCTACCTAAAGTCCAAGGTTAGCGTCTAGCAACATGCCAAGGCACCCATCGAGAAAGAAGTTAATGCCGCAATGAAGTGTCACCTCATACGAACACTTACCGTGTAATATAATCCCTTTTTCATGATATCTCGAATCAAGCGGGTTGCATGATAGTGCCATCAACCCATGTGCTCGATTATTCTTTCTTTGAATTTCCAGAATTGAACTCGTTCATTCCTTACCATAGCCATGGATTTATTTAGGCTATATCAATTCCATCAAAGGGCCTGAGATATCTACTTCTGTTATGAAACAGAAGGGAAAAATCCTTTCTCACATTATCTATTAATGTAGTATTACTCATGACGCACCCAACATATCCCACCTCACTGCAAACGGTGTGTCATCACAGTTTTCGTCAATAAATCTAAGTGCACGAGTTGTAATACCCATTAATAATAATCTTAAATTCTAAGGACCAATACACATGTCCGCAGATAGGAACATCCAATGACACTATGAAATTTGGATTTCCTACTGGCGGGTCTCGTTCTCATAATATCCTCCTGGATATTACCAAGGGTGCACACCATGGGAAGGTGCCTCAAAGTTTTATGAGTTCTCACCCCTAATTTCCTATATTATTTGTGTCCCTCAAATAAAATCATCTGGACAAAGAACATATATTCAAGAACAATGTTATGAAAATTCCAGGTTCTCATTATAGCAAGGATTTTCTATGACCCTTTAATGCAATAGCTATCCTTAAAACATTATCACATGCATTGTCATGTAGAAGAACAATCAAGATGTGATAATGATTTTATTAATGAATAAAGTACAAAGTAGTTGGTTCTAGGACACAAAATCCAAAAGACTCCCACTTGGACTAGAGCCAACTGCTAACAACATTTAACTCGCTAGCTCTCACATGATATTCATGCTTCTGCTGAGATAGGCCTTTAGTCATGGGGTCTACCACGTTCTCTTCCATGGACACTCTACTCACTACAACTTCACCCATTTGATAGAAATACCTCAAGAGGTGATACTTTTAGAGTATTTTCTTTGTCTGTTGATGTGACCTTGGTTCTTTTGAAAGATCCACCGCTGCAGTATTATCACAATACAACGTGATAGGATCTTTAGTGCTAGGCACCACATCAAGCTCCTGGACAAAGTTCCAAATCCAGATGGATTCCTTGGCTGCATCAGAAGCCGCTATATATTCAGACTCCACTGTAGAATCAACGACAACTGGATTCTTTGAACTCTTCCATCTCACAACTCCTCTATTGAGTGAGAAAACATATCCAGATTGCAACTTCAGATCGTTTTGATCTATCTGAAAACCAGCATCAACATACCCTCTGATGACAAGCTCCTCGTATCCTCCATACACCAGGAATATATCCTTAGTTCTTCTCAGATACTTAAGGATAGTCTTAACAGCAGTCCAATGTTGTTCTCCTGGATCTGGTTGATATCTTCCTACCATACTTATTGCATAGGCAACATCAAGCATGGTACATAACATGGAATACATGATGGATCCTATAGCCGAAGCGTATGGGATCTTACTCATTCTATCTTTTTCCTGTTATGTCTGGGGACACATTTTTTTAGAAAGATGTAAGCCATGTGATACTGGAACCAATCCCCTCTTGGATTCTTCTATAGTAAATCTCTTTAGTATCTGGTCAATGTATGTACCCTGACTTAGTCCAAGCAGCCTCTTGGATCTATCACGAATGATCTTGATCCCTAGAATGTAGGCTTCTTTACCCAAGTCCTTCATGGAGAAACACTTGTTTATCCAGTCCTTAACTGACTGTAAGACTGGTACATCGTTTACAATAAACAATATGTCGTCAACATATACTACTAGGATAGTGATTGCATTACCATTAAACCGCTTATAAACACATGTCTCACATTCTTTCTTAATGAAACCAAATTACTTTATGGATTCATCAAATAGAATGTTCCATGACCTGGATGCTTGCTTTAATCCATAAATGGATTTCTGTAACTTGAAAACCTGTTTGGATTTACCTGGTGTCACAAACCCTTCTGGTTGGGTCATATAGACATCTTCTTGAAGGTTCCCGTTAAGGAATTCCGTTTTGACATCCATCTTCCAAATCTCGTAGTCATGGTAAGCTGCTATGGCAAGTATGATTCTTATGGATTCAAACATGGAAACCAGTGACAAGGTTTTATCATAGTCAATTACTTGACACTTTATGAATCCTTTAGCCACTAGCCTTGATTTATAGGTGCTACCTTGACCTTCCATGTCCAGTTTTCTCTTGAATACCCATTTGCATCCAATATGCTTTACATCAACTGGCTCATCGACCAGAACCCAGACTTGGTTCTGATACATGGAATCCATCTCAGAATTCATATCCTCTAGCCGTCTTGTAGCTTCTGATATTTCTACTGCTTCCTTGTAGGAGAGAGGTTCATCATTGTCCAACAACAATGATTCACCATCCTCGGTGACTAAGAAACCAAATCTCTCTGGTTCCCTTACCTCTCTTGAGATCCTATACAGTACTTGTGTTTCTAGAACCTCTTCCACAGGGACCTATGGAACTTGTTCCTGTACCAAATCCTGTGTATCTTGAGCATCAACTTCATCGAAGTCAATCTTGCTCCCAATATCCTTCTTGAGGATGTGCTCCCTCTCAAGAAAGACAGCTTGTCTGGTGACAATCACTTTCTTTTATGAAGGGTTATATAGGTAATATCCTTTCATTTACTTGGGATATCCTATAAAGATACACATCATTCCCCAGGGTGCTAGTTTGTTTCCTAAGAAGGCCTTAAAAAATGCCTCGCATCCCCATACATGTGTGTGCGACAAAGTGGGTTTCCTTCCATTCCATAACTCGGATGGAATTCTATTTTCCACCTTAGTTGGTACTCGGTTTAATGTGTATGCTACAGTTTGTAATTCATATCCCCAAAAGGATAATGGAAGATCTGCATGACTCATCATCGACCTCACCATGTCCAACAAGGTTCGGTTCCTCCTTTCACTAACATCATTCCACTATGGTGTATAAGGAGGAGTGAACTGAGATAGAATCCCAGACTCCCATAGAAGACCGATGAACTATTGGTTCAGATATTCTCCACCTCAATCCGATCAAAGTTTATTTATCTTCCTACCAAGCTGATTCTCTACTTCATTCTCAAATTCCTTAAATTTCTCTAAGGCTTCTGACTTATACCTCATTAAGTAGACATATCCATATCTACTCAAATAATCAGTAAAAGTAATGAAGTAAGAATATCCACCTCTAGCTTCTACTAGAAATGGTCCACACACATCTGTGTGCACCAATTCTAGAAGCTCTGTAGACCTTTCACCTTGTCCACTAAAGGGAGGATTGGTCATTTTTCTTTGTAAACAAGCATGACATCTATCAATTGGTTTTAGCTCAGTAGAGTCCAAATAACCATCTTGGCAGAGCTTTGTCAAACACTTCTCGTTTACATGGCCGAGATAGTGATTCCAGAACTGGGTGATGTATGAGTCATGTGAGTTTGTTTCGTTATCGATTTCCAATACCTGGTTTTCATAATTTAATACATACAAACCATTATTTAAATGCGCCATACCATAACATATGTTGTTCTTATAAAAGAGACAACCCTTATTTCCAAACTTGAAAATAAATCCATCTATATCCAAACAAGATACAAAAATTATGTTCTTGGTAACTCTAGGCACATAATAATAGTTATGTAAAACCAAAATCATCCCAGTCGGCAATGAGAGGTGGTAATCTCCAATAGCCAATGCAGCCAGCCTTGCGCCATTGGCAGCTCAAAGATCCACCTCTCCTCTGGTAATCTTTCTAAATCTACTTGGTTCCTTCATTTGAATACAGATGTGATCCCCAAAATCTGTATCTAATACCCAATGAGTAGAAATAGAAATATTACACCCAATAACGAATGCACCTTTAGCATCCCCACGCTTCTGTGTACAGTTCCTCTTCTAGTGGCCTTGCTTTCCACATGAAAAACACACCGCCTCCCATTCCTTTCCCTACCTCTGGATCATCCACTTCTTGGAAGGACATCGCTCGGAGGCTTCAGACCGTTTATAAGTCTTTGGACCCTTTGCCTTGTACTTCCTTTTCTTATTCACCATATGGACTGTGGGTTTGTCACACCCCATTTTCTTATCTACCTAGTGAATTTAGTTCATAAGTTCCGATAGACTATTCTCATTGTTTCTCATGTTATAATTGACAATGAATCTAAAGAAGGTCTTGGGAAGTGATGATAGGATGAGATCTGTACGCAACTCATCCGGGAAATTAATCCATAAGATGTCCAGGCATTCAATGTAGCTAATAAGCTTGACTACATGAGGCCCGACTGACATAGAATCTCCAAGCTTAGTTGTAAAAAAAGCGTTGGAGATCTCATATCTCTCCTATCTCACCTTCTCTTGGTAGAGATCCTTAAGGTCAGACATCATGTTATACGCGTCCATGTTTTCATGTCGCTTCAAGATCTCATTAGACATGGCCGATAGCATGAAACACTGGACATATGTGGAATCATCCATGTGTTTCATGTAGAGAGATAGTTCCTCATCACTGGACTCCTTTCTAGGAGTAACTAGAATAGGCTCTTTTAGTACATACAAATTCCTTTCATGGTGAAGGATGACGTGTAAAAGCCTCCGCCACTCTTGGAAATTGGTGCCGGTGAGAAGGTTTTACTTCTCAAGTATGGTTCACAATGATATGTTTGAAGTCATTTTTCTTTCTGTTTCTACAAATTAAGATGAGTAAAGGTTTAGTACTTTATTATAAAATTGAGACAAATAAATAAATTAATACTTATTATCCTCCCACTATTTTATCAAAATCTAATAGCCCTCATCATTGACTTCAGAATATTTTGTTTCCAGAATATTCTAGTGGAAAGGATCCATATTTCCCTTCGTATTATGCCAACTAGGGTTGGTCAAGCAACTTGAAGGGTTTTAGGTAGGCATTCAAAATTCCAACTACATTAACTCACAGCTCCCTGATCCGCTAAGTAGACTCACCAATCCTGAAATCCTTTTATTTTGGATTTCCTCAACCTTTGCCTCTTGGTCACACTAAGTTCTGCTGTGGCAGTCAACCCTTGATGTGAACCAAGTCAAGTCAACCCAAAACCTTGAATTAAAATTACCTGATAATTGAAATCACCCCAACTAGGGTTGGTCAAGCACTTTTAACTACGGTTCAATTCTAACCAAGATTATGGAAGGCTATACCGACTTAATATTTCTTTGAGGGATTTTATCCTTATACGTAAATTTCCAATTTATTATCTTTTATTACATGCTTGTTAATATTAAGTGGGATATAATTAAGTGATTAACCATGTCTAAGATAATATTTACATATAATCCGGTTTTATTTTAGTTCCATCTTGTATGATCGTTTAATTCATTAATTGTGTGATCGTGACAACACACCCACAATAAATAAACCATGAAACTGATAGAAATAAAATAAATGGTATGATCATGAGCTTTTTCTATTGGTTAGTTTATCTAGCAGTTAATTAACTAACCCAAGACCTAGGGGAGAATCACCTTGAACCTTTTGGGTTCGTGTTTACAGCTTTCCACCTATCCACCTTTGTATCTCCTTGGATTGGTTTGGCCTTGGCTTCTGACTTGAGCCGCCTCCACTATCTTGGGAGTTACATCCATTACATATGCATTTATCACACATGCAGGTGAGGGGTAAAAAGGGGTTTTTACAAAAAAGAATCCTTGGGCACGCATTCCCTACATATTAATGAGGAGAAGGCTCATTGGCCAACAAATTTAATTTAAATAAATAAATTAAAAGAAACCATTCACATACAAAGGTCTTGGCCTAGCTCATGATCATCCATACATGAAACAATATCTACGCATAAATAAAACTAGCATTCAATTCTTTAATCATTCTTGTTTAAGATAAATCACACTCGAATCAACTAATTGTCTTTAATTAATGAATCATTTTATCTTAAACCCCTTTCTGAATTTCCTTGAGATTCTCATTCATCATAATTTTAAACAAATAAATTCATTTAAAATTATCCTTGTACGTAACTTGTACCTTGGAGGCAACCCGGTGAATTTCAATTCATTACATAGATGTTAAATTAAACACATATATATAAAACACCTATCATGTGTTGTGCCTCAGCTTTACGCCTGCACTATGGTACATGTCTCAAGGGTTCTTATAATATAATAATAAATTTTAATAAATCTGCATAATTTGGATGAGTACATGACGTGTAGTTCCGACTACACGATGTATACTTTTTGTTCACCGTCCATATGAAGTACACGCCTGGGGACATGGCGTGTTGATGTACTTTGGAAATTTTTGGAGTACACGGCGTGTTCAGTGGGACACACACCATGTAGTTTCTGTGTTACATGTTTTCTAGCCGGGCAAGCAGTGTACGGGGTACATGGTCCAACCCTAACCCGAAGGGACTACACGCCGTGTTCAGTTGGACAACACGATGTGTAATATGGAAACCATGTGCCACCTGTTCCTGTTCAACACACGGTGTCATAAATGACTTAGATAGGATCCAATACATGGCCTGATTTGGTAGATCAATCAATGAATTGAACCTAGACTACATGCTGTGTACTTCCGAATACACGTCGTGTATTCTAGTGTTATACGACCAGGAGCGTTTGGAACCTCCGAATGAGTTCCTCTATTTTATTTTAATCAAAATTAAAAGAAAAATTCATTTCTTTAAGGTGAATGAGAAATGATAGGGGAGGAATAGATCTCGAGATTCATATTTTTAAGAACGATTAACTTGAATTGAAACAACTAAATTATTAAATGCATAAAACACCAATGAAAAAAATAGTTATAATCAACAATATGACCGCTCTGATACCACTCCTAGGTTTCGGGCGCATCAGAAGCGCGTTGGTGGGTTTGCCCAACTTTAATTTTAGCGTTAAAAACGATCAATCCAAGATCTGTAACGATGTAAAATGCCAGATCTTTGGAATAGAACGATGAAAGAAAAACAAAAGAGGGAGTCTCAAAACCATAGAGATAGGATCATCATATGTTGGTTATAATCATTTTAATTAATTTACAAGAATTACCTTGATGAAATTCTTTCTTCGTTGATGTCTCTGGTCATAATCCAATGTGATCCATCATTGCGTCATAGAATCCAAGTGTAGGATTCCTCTAGCAGTGATCCACACATGCTCCACGTATCTATGGACCTTGCCGAAGAGATCTATGGGTGCTAGCATGGAAGAACCTTCACTTGAGATGTCTTCCTTCGATTGCCTTGATCCGGTGGTCGTGGATATCTCTCGGTCTTGAGAGCGTTCTTGGAGGAAGGAGTTCTTTCGGGCTTGAGAAAACTCTCCAGAATTGTTGTGCACAAAGATTCTCTATGGAAAAGTCTTGGGGTTGTGAGGATATTTATAATCAAGTTTGAGGTTATAGAGTTATGACAATAAATAAACACATTACGCATTTTATTTATTTCATTAACCCTTATTGAAAACCCCCATGTCGAATGATTAATTCCTTGAAATGCACCCACGCTAATTATAATAAATATCATTTAATAAAACTATATTATTTACTCAAAATCCAGACTGGAAAAACTACATGCCGTGTAATCATTAATACACGGTGTGTACTCGTTTTCCATAAAACTACACTGCATGTATATTTAATATACACAACGTGCAATTTTATTTTCCATTTTTCTTTATTTCCTCCATCACATTTATTATTCCTTGAGTAAGAGCTATTTATTTCTTAAATAAATGTAACTACATTAATCAGTAATAAATATATATTATTTCGTCCACAATATATTCTCACGAATAACTAGTGTCGAAATAAATGTGACCAGTAATTCTTAAATAATTATTAAACCACAGTCGGGAATAATCTTTATTTAACTTGTTAAATTAATATTTAACTGAGATACATGGACACACTTAGTGTGTGACCCTATAGGCCTCTTTCTCAATGGCATTAGGCGGAGCCTACCTAAAGTCCAAGGTTAGAATCTAGCAACATGCCAAGGAACCCATAGAGAAAGAAGTTAACGCCACAATGACATGTCACCTCATAAGAATGCTTACCGTGTAATATAATCCCTTTGTCATGATATCTCGAATTAAGCGGGTTGCATGCTAGTTCTATCAACCCATGTGCTCGATTATTCTTTCTTTAACTTTTCAGAATTGAACTCGCTCATTCCTTAACATGGACATGGATTTATTTAGGCTATATCAATTCCATAAAAGGGCCTGAGATATCTAATTATGTTATGAAACAGAAGGGACAAATCCTTTCCTGCATTATCTATTGATGAAGTATTACTCGTGACGCACCCAACGTATCCTACCTCGCTGCGAACAGTGTGTCGTCATAGTTTTCATCAATACATATAATTGCAAGAGTTGTAATACCCATTAATAATAATCTTAAAGTATAAGGACCAATACACACGTTCGTAGATAGGAACATCCAATGACACTATGAAATGTGGATTTCCTACTGGCGGGTCTTGTTCTCATAATATCCTCCTGAATATTACCAAGGGCGCACACCATGAGAAGGTGCCTCAATGTTTTATGAGTCCTCACCCCTAATGTCCTGTATTATTTGTGTCCCTCAAATAACATCATCCGACCATAGAAAATATATTCAAGAGTAGTGTTATGGAAATTCCAGGTTCTTATCATAGAAGAGATCCGCTATGACCCTTTAATGCAGCACCTATCCTTAGGAAATTATCACATGCATTGTCATGCAGAAGAACAATCAAGATATGATAAGGATTTTATTAATGAATAATGTACAAAGTAGTTGGTTCTAGGCCACCAACTCCAAAAATTTATCATGGCGCCTTTTGGAGGTGGAATATCCCCAGTCTAAGTTTTCATATGGGGTGAGGTAATGCAAAATCATCCTCTCAAAAATTTTGGTGATGGGGAGGTACGTAAACCTAGTAGTTCAATTTTTCGAAAAGTTTTACAATTTTTGAGTCACATTGGAACAAAAAACCCATCTTTATTATGTGTGGCCTATTTCACTTAATTTTGTAGGATCAAAATGATGATGTAGATGCTTAATATACAAGAGGGGGGGGGGTGAATTGTATACTTTAAAAAATTCCATAGGAACTTTTAAATATGGTAATGTTTAAAAAGTTAAACAAGGTCAATTCACAAAACCTCTTAGTTCTACAAACTTGATTGATTCTGGAAATGTGGTTCCAGAAATGAAATATAATAAAAGTTTACAAAGATAAAGTTTATACCATAGAGCGTATAGAATATTATTAATCAGAGTAAAAGTATAAGAATGTATAATATAGTTATACTTTCCTTAACAACCAAAATGTAACAAAAAACTTGAAACAATACACGTAACAAGTAGTAAATCTTTTAACCCAAAGAGAATGGTATCCAACAACCTTGGATAAATTTCCCTTGATTTATACTTTCAAGAAAGTCTGTCTTACACACACCAGGGTAATCCCTTGATATGAATATCGAATTCTGTTTTGCTATCTTCGCAAGCCCTCAACTTCAAGGTATTCAGCACCTCTGTCTTCCTATCCATGGAATCCCTTGAATGTACTTAGAAACATTCGGAGTCGAACAAAGAAATTCTGTACAAGATGTTCCATATGCACAAAGCATGAAATTATCTCTCTAGAAATCACTTCAGCATCATGCAATCTCTAGAGTCGTAGAACATTTATTGAGCTCGTTCAAATGAGCTCCTATTTATAGGCACATCTTCAACGGTCAGCTCCCTCCTCTAATGTTTATATTTTCCATTGAATTTCTGAGGGACCTGTACACATGTCACTCAAACAACAGTTGGTTAGAAATAGAAATAATGACATCATTTTTTAACTATAACAAGATTAAGAAAAAAATATGGTTGCTTAACCAAATCCATTTTTCATAGTGTAAGGGAAAATAAAAGTTCAGAGTCTAACAAAAAACACATTCGGTGTAACACCCCAGGTAAATAAAGAATATGAAATTTTCATATTTATCCATATTTGTGAATAAAATATTAATATGACTTTAAGGGGGACACTATGCTCGATGGCGTACCCAACACGCAACGATGAGTTTCTTGGGAATCTTACGTTGCACTCTAATAATAAAATAATATTATTTTAAATGGTAGTTAACATGTAGCCGTTGTATTGGCGGGAATGGATAGAAATAACTAAAATATGATTATATATGTTTTTAAATGTTTTTACATTTATCCAATAAAAGATAAAGGCTTAAAATACGGAAAGAATTCAATTTTAGGCGTATATGCCCTAGTTTTCACTAAAGGTTCACTTATCGCCTTTTGATGGAGAACCATCATTAAATATAGTTTTGTTCACTCTTATACATCCTTTTGTACCAAATAAAACTCTTCTTAATAATTGGGACATCAAAATTTACTTTGTGTAAATTTTTGGTATCTTTCTGATAAAGTTCATTTTTTTAATGAATAGTATAAAATGTTGTATTTTAATTCAAAACCTCTTTTTAATCTAATTTATTTATATGATTAGATTATCTTTTGAATTGGTTTTAAAGTGAAATTAGAATATATTTTTACCATTAAATCCAATAGTGGTCGTTGGAATTAATTTCACTTTGAAATCAGACTTAAACTAGTGTCAATCTTTTGATATTTATTGTTTCATAAAAACACGCTATTTGCTTTGACAACAGAAATTAATTATTAAATTAATTAATGTGACTTATATGTTTTGAATTTTGTAAAATAGACTTCATTTTTGAATTCGGAATATCAAATATAGCTTATGGTAAATTTTTGGGATTTTTCTGAAAAACTTCAATTTTTGATGAATAGTGAAACCACTAAGTGGAACTTATAAAAACTGATTTTTCTGTTTAAATGAAATTTTTCCATATTTGTGTTTTGAATTTCAAAAATCCGACATAAATGGTTGTCATTAAGAAGTAAAATGTGGTTCAATGGGATAAAAATAATTTTTTTGGTGAATAGTAACTTATTAAGTTTTTAATCGCGATTAGAGGTAATTAGTGTAGTTTAAGGTAAAAATAATGTTTTAATAATATGAAATGAACTTGACACATGTCCTAACCTCATTGTATGAGTCATGGACGACCCAGAAAATCCATGGGTCAACTTGGGGACCCCATGAAGCCACTTTGGTTGGAAAATGACATTAATATCTTTTTATTTAAAGTTAAAGTAAAAATGAGACAAACATGAAATGGTTTACTAAAACAATTTTTAAATGGGGTTATACAAATAATATTTTTGACTATAAATATTAATTGGAAATATAAAAATATTTCCTACATCATAGTATTTTTTTTATAATTTTTAGACATTAAATAAATTAAATTATTTATGACATCATGATGATGCATCGATGACCTCATTATTTAACAATTTAAATAAAATGGAAAGATAATGTAATATCTAAGACCTACACATGTCCAAAACCTATTGGATGAGTGTATTTCTAACCCTTATCACCTTATACTCGAAATAAATCAATGTGGGACCTTTAAAATCCGAAACTCTTTTGAAAATAAAGTAACACTTTGTAACTTTACAAGAGTGCCCCTCCTCTCCTCTTATAAAAGGCCCCCACCCCCACCTCCTTACCCACACTCCCAAAGCCTTTGGCTCGGACAAACTCTGCCCATTTTGTCTCTCAACTTCACTCTCTTACTCCTTGAAGCCTCACTTTGGGCATAAGTCTTCCCAAGGAAGCCTTTGATCTCAAACCAAAGGGAGTTACCCGATTTTAAGGTAATGTCTTCACTTGAGTCCTTTTGTTTTATTTTTCTTCTCCAACCCCATAAAATATTTTTATTCATTTCTTTTGTAACAAATACAGTATCATAAATATACTAGGATGTTTTTATAAGAAGGATTCGAGCTACACTTTCACACACCTACATATAATGGTTAAAGAACATACTGTTTTCGTGGATGGAGAATTTCGGCCTCCCGAAACGATGATTGTTCAACATTCTTTTAACACCTTCAAAGGTGGCCATTAAGATGACACTATATTTATATATGATATATAATATGTTTATGTTTTCCTTAAGCTTCTTTATTTTTCATTTTGGGAATACCTTTATGGTTTCCATTATGGGTAAACGCGATATCTTCATTTAAGGAAGTGCGGACTACCGCCCCCTCAAAGTGATTTGACTCGTTAATACCATATGTGGTACGTATAAAGGATATATTTAATAATATTATATATGATAACATAATGGAATTAAAATACTATTATGTATCATTATGTTTTAATTCCATTAAATATGAAATAGAAATGGAAGTAGCGTTCATGCGTACGTACGACTTACCGTCTCCATGAACGGTACATTTCATTTCTTATCTCAAAATGTTATGTAATATTATAAGTACATATATATAATGGATATATATGTAATATATTACATAAAAATTATGGATATCATTCTGGAATTATAACATATATATATATCTCTCTCATTTGGTTTTAATTCCATTAATATGACAAAAAATGAAAGTAGCGTTCATGCGTACGTACGACCTACCGTCTCCATGAATGGTGCTTTTCGTTTTTTATCTCCAAATGATATGGAATAGTATGAAATTAATATTTACTGGATATATATGATATTTTAATCATTAATACTATTCTGGAAATTATTTACTTATAACTACATGGGCAATCTTTTTTCAAACAAGTTCATTTTTTACTCATGTACCAAACATCAGCAAAAACATCTAATATGAACTAACATTATTAAACAATTATTATAACATTATAATATGTGATATGAACTGAATAATAATCTCTAAATGAGGTAATTAGGCAATTATTAATTGACCAAAGTTTATTATTCAGGAATATAAAGAAACGAACAAGACAAGTTGGACTTGAGGTAAGGGATCTTACTCCTCTCTTTATTTTTAAGTACACTCTTTTATGTCATTCCCTATAAAGATAATATTTCTTGTTATTGGGATGTTATTTTATATTACACTTACTGTAATTTTTATGTTCATGTGATGAGAGACCCTATTCTCTCTCATCAATCCATTTTGTATGTTTTGAGTGGCGCCGTTAGGCTGCCGAATTTTCGTAAGAGATCTAACCTCTCTCTTTCTTTTTAAGTACTCTCATTTATATCACTTCTTTTAAGCTCCTCTTTGTTATGTTGGGGGATGTTCTTTTATATTCCTCTTTCTATAAACTTTAAGTTAATATGATGAGATACCCTGTTTGATCTCATCAATCCATTTTTGTAAGTTTTATGTGGCGCCGTTAGGCTGCCAAGTTTTCGTAAGGGATTTTTCATCTCACTTTTATTCCCGTGAGATTTATGCTACATTTGCCACAATTTACTTTGAGTGGTGTATGTACTTCCCATTATTCTACTCTTTGTGTAATATACTTTCGTTTATGAGTATTTACATCAATGATTTATTGTCCTTCTTTCACGGGGTGTATGTTTTGAAAGATACCCAAGTCGGTAAGGGAACCTTTCACCCTCCTCTTTTTTAAAAGACTTATTTTGTTGGGTCTTTTAATTTACATATTGTTATGTTGGGATATGTTCTCATATATCCTTATTGATGTAAATTTTATGTCCAAGTGATGAGATACACTTTTTATCTCTCATCAACTCATTTTGATTTGACGCCGTTAGGCTGTCAAGGGAACTTCTTAACCCAATTTCGATTTCTTTGGGTTCAACATGTAGTTATTGAATATGTCATCCTTTGAATATGTGTGAATGAACTTTGATTATTTTACACTTAATATCCACTTATATTTTGTGTATTCGTTTGTCACCCATAATTATGTAATTGATTTATCCTTAAACCAAGGATACCGTCTTTGTATGGGACTTCGTCTCAATCTCCTTTCATTGAGGCATATTTTATTTTATACACAACTTTCTTTTATACGGTTTATAAACCCCTTTGACTTTTAAATTTATCCAAAAGGAATCTTTTTTATACGAAGCATCTTACAAAATGACAAAAGGGAATGTTTTTGTCGTACGTATGCGGCGACAACGACTTCTCCACCGCCGTGACCATTATTTGAGTTTTGGATTCCTCTACAAGCCATACCTTCTTTTTAAAAGAAAAATAAATACCATGTTTTACTTTTATTTTATCTTGGTATTGAAAATGGTTTTCATAATGTTTTTATATCAATGTGTCTTGTGATTGAAAGGTGGGAATGTTATGTTTCCTTTATGCATGTTTTATGTGATACGATTATATTAAGGTTCTTGGGCATTATTATGAAGACGGGTGGTTCCGTGATAAACTAAGGGCGGGTGAGCCCGATATAGCTCTCCAATGCATTGGGTAACGTGAAGGAGTGAAACGTTAAGGTTTCTCCGAAGAGATTTATGGAATATACTGTGATGGGTATTCCAAACGTAACCAAGAGGGTTACTCCCTACGTAAGAATGTTATGAATGCCTCAAGTTACCTTTTATGTCTTATGATTTCTATGATTTATTCATGATTTTATGAGGTATGTTAAAGTGCCTATGTTTTATGGGTAAATTATGATTTTATTATTATGTGTATATGAACTCATGTTTCCTTTCCATATTTTTATAACCCTTACTGAGCTTTTTATGGTCATCCCAAGTTTTTGAAATGTTTTTCACAGGTCAAGGGAAAGGTACATGATGTGATGATAGTGTCAAGGATGTGTCAAGAAAGAATCCATGTTTTATTTTCAATATGTTTCCATTTATGGGAAGAATGAATACTGTCTTTTATGTAACCACTTTGTTTAAATGTGGAATGTAATGCAAGTTTCATGATCTAATTCTCTAAAACTCTAAACCTGAAAATATCCTTAATGTGTAATCTTGTAATAACTCAAGATTAAGTAAGGTTTAAGGATGGGGCCTTATAGTTGGTATCAAAGGTCGGTTTAGATAACTTTAGAGGTTAGGGTATTATCTAAGAATAAGTGACAGTACCACAATGGATAGGATTTCAGAAAGAGTCCTAGTTTTAGATAAAGTGAATGAGTAAGTATATCTTAGTGTTTACCTTCCTCATTAGTACATGATGGTTTTTTTGATATACTCACACTGACATTTCTGTTTTTAGTGAATGGATGGATCTAGCAGGCACCAAAGAGACAACAGGTTTGAAGGAAACTGTGGTGGTTCTCTGATTAAGAGACTAGATAAAATGGAGGATTCAATGAGGAAACTCTTGGTTGTTCTAAACCAAATATCGAGGAGTCATGATCAACCACTTGAACCTTGGTATGTTCTTTAATGCATCATGTACAAGATGACCAATCTATGTGGAAGTTCAGGTAATAATTATAAAGGTAACCATTAGAGTTTATATGATCCTTACTTTTGAGGTAATTATGGGTTATTATATGATATGCTGGAAAATGAAAGGCATGAGATAAACTTGATGTTAAAATATTTTATGATCATTTTTGATGATTTTATCTCTTTTTGGGGAATGATTTAAGAATTATATAGTTTTGGAAAAAGGACAACACGCAGACCGTGTGACTACCCGTCGCGTCGGACAAAGCTGCAGGAATCGAACCCACAACCAAATTGCGACTCGTATTTATCGCATACCACTAGACTACGTGAAGTCCCTGGTTAGTTTGACTGATTATTTTTAGTTATATGATTTTATGAATTAGGAGTAAGTTGATTTTGGGTTATTTATGAAAATTATTAACCTATCATGGAGGATATGTGATTAGGTTAATTACTTTTCAATACGAGACTTTAGGAGCAACTGATATTGTTTGGAGATAAATGTTACGATTTAACTTGGAAGACTATGTGACTAAATCCTTCAAATATTTGGGTTTCAATCTTATATTGGTTTACTTTGAATAATTTTATGGACAAATTGTTTATCGGATGGTCCTCGTTGAACTTTGGGTTTTGTTGGACAAATTTTGGAGATTAAGCATAGATTTTCTTTTTAAAGGGTTATCCTTTTCTGGATTATCTGACCTTGTACTAACCTTTTGGTTTTGGTTTTGGTTAAAGCCTAAAGAAATGGAAAGTATATAGTTCTATTTTGTGGATTAGGTGATTCTCTAGAAGTTGATTATAGTACTCTTAATGCGAACAAGTCTCCCTAAATACTCGTCTTTTGGAAAAAAATATGAGTTTGATTAAGGAATCTAGTAAAAGTTGAAAGTCAACATGATAAGTGATTATGTTTCCTTATGAATAAATTCCTCAATAAAAAGTAACTTAAAACAAAAATGTTGTCTATTAACGTTTCCTACTGGGGAACCCAACACCGTTTAACCCATCACAAGTTTGTGATTTTCTTATTGTTAACTTTCTCCTAAACATGTTTTCTATCACTCTCCATCAGAACATGACCCTATGTTTTCTCCTCCATGTCCATATTTTTTCTACATGGAATCCTAGTATGGGTTAACTCGGGTGACCTTTGTACTTATCTTTATTTATTTTAAAGTGATTGTTTTACCGACTCTTGTTCCGATGTGGGACTTTCAAGGATGTTTCCAAGCCCAATTTTAAAAATTGCGAGGACGCAATTCCCAAAAGGGGGGAAGGATGTAACACCCCAGGTAAATAAATAATATGACATTTTCATATTTATCCATATTTGTGAATAAAATATTAATATGACTTTAAAGGGGACACTATGCTCGATGGCGTACCCAACACGCAACAATGAGTTTCTTGGGAATCTTACGTTGCACTCTAATAATAAAATAATATTATTTTAAATGGTAGTTAACATGTAGCCATTGTATTGGTGGGAATGGATAGAAATAACTAAAATATGATTATATATGTTTTTAAATGTTTTTACATTTATCCAATAAAAGATAAAGGCTTAAAATACGGAAAGAATTCAATTTTAGGCGTATATGCCCTAGTTTTCACTAAAGGTTCACTTATCGCCTTTTGATGGAGAACCGTCATTAAATATAGTTTTGTTCACTCTTATACATCCTTTTGGTCCAAATAAAACTCTTCTTAATAATTGGGGCATCAAAATTTACTTTGTGTAAATTTTTGGTATCTTTCTGATAAAGTTCTTTTTTTTAATGAATAGTGTAAAATGTTGTATATTAATTCAAAACCTCTTTTTAATATAATTTATTTATATTATTAGATTATCTTTTAAATTGGTTTTAAAGTGAAATTAGAATATATTTTTACCATTAAATCCAATAGTGGTCGTTGGAATTAATTTTACTTTGAAATCAGACTTAAACTAGTGTCAATCTTTTGATAGTTATTGTTTCATAAAAACACGCAATTTGCTTTGACAACGGGAATTAATTATTAAATTAATTAATGTAACTTATATGTTTTGAATTTTGTAAAATAGACTTCATTTTTTAATTCGGAATATCAAATATAGCTTATGGTGAATTTTTGGGATTTTTCTGAAAAACTTCAATTTTTGATGAATAGTGAAACCACTAAGTGGTACTTATAAAAACTAATTTTTCTGTTTAAATGAAATTTTGCCATCTTTGTGTTTTAAATTTCAAAAATACGACATACATGGTTGTCATTAAGAAGAAAAATGTGGTTCAATGGGATAAAAATAATTTTTTTGGTGAATAGTAACTTATTAAGTTTTTAATCGCGATTAGAGGTAATTAGTGTAGTTTAAGGTAAAAATAATGTTTTAATAATATGAAATGAACTTGACACATGTCCAAACTTCATTGGATGAGTCATGGATGACCAAGAAAACCCATGGGTAAACTTGGGGACCCCATGAAGCCACTTTGGTTGGAAAATGACATTAATATCGTTTTATTTAAAGTTAAAGTAAAAATGAGACAAACATGAAATGTTTTACTAAAACAATTTTTACTTGGGGTTATACAAATCATATTTTTGACTATAAATATTCATTGGAAAGCTAAAAATATTTCCTACATGATAGTATTTATTTTATAATTTTTAGACATTAAATTAATTAAATTATTTATGACATTATGATGATGCAGCGATGAACTCATTATTTAACAATTTAAATAAAATGGAAAGATAATGTAATATCTAAGACATAAACATGTCCAAAACCTATTGGATGAGTGGATTTAGAACCCTTATCACCTTATCCTCGAAATACATCAATTTGGGACCTTTAAAATCCGAAACTCTTTTGAAAATAAAGTAACATTTTGTGACTTTACAAGAGTTCCCCTCCTCTCCTCTTATAAAAGGCCCCCACCCCTACCTCCTTACCCACACTCAAAAGGCCTTTGGCTCGGCCAAACTATGCCCATTGGGTCTCTCCACTTCCCTATCTTACTCCTTGAAGCCTAAATTTGGGCATAAGTCTTCCCAAGGAAGCCTTTGAGATCAAACCAAAGGGAGTTACCCGATTTTAAGGTAATGTCTTCACTTGAGTCCTTTTGTTTTATTTTGCTTCTCCAAACCCCTAAAATCTTTTTATTCATTTATTTTGTAACAAATACAGTATCATCAATATACTAGGATGTTGTTATAAGAAGTATTCGAGCTACACTTTCACAAACCTACATCTAATGGTTAAAGAACATACTGTTTCTGTGGATGGCGAATTTCGGCCTCCCGAAACGATGATTGTTCAACATTATTTTAACACCTTAAAAGGTGGCCATTAAGATGAAACTATATTTATATATGATATATAATATGTTTATGTTTTCCTTAAGCGTCTGTATTTTTCATTTTGGGCATATCTTTTTGGTTTCCATTATGGGTAAACGCGATATCTTCATTTAAGGAAGTGCGGACTACCGCCCCCTCAAAGTGATTTGATTCGTTAATACCATATGTGGTACGTATAAAGGATATATTTAATAATATTATATATGATACCATACTGGAATTAAAATACTATTATGTATCATTATGTTTTAATTCCATTAAATATGAAATAGAAATGGAAGTAGCGTTCATGCGTACGTACGACTTACCGTCTCCATGAACGGTACATTTCATTTCTTATCTCAAAATGTTATGTAATATTATAAGTAAATATATATAATGGATATATATGTAATATATTACATAAAAATTATGGATATCATTTTGGAATTATAACATATATATATATCTCTCTCATTTGGTTTTAATTCCATTAATATGACAAAAAATGAAAGTAGCGTTCATGCGTACGTACGGCCTACCGTCTCCATGAACGGTGCTTTTCGTTTTTTATCTCAAAATGATATGGAATAGTATGAAATTAATATTTACAGGATATATATGATATTTTAATAATTAATACTATTCTGGAAATTATTTACTTATAACTACATGGGAAATCTTTTTTCAAACAAGTTCATTTTTGACTCATGTACCAAACATCGGCAAAAACGTCTGATATGAACTAACATTATTAAACAATTATTATAAAATTATAATATGTGATATGAACTGAATAATAATATCTAAAGGAGGAACTTAGGCAGTTATTAATTGACCAATGTTTATTATCCAGGAATATAAAGAAACGAACAAGACAAGTTGGACTTGAGGTAAGGGATCTTACTCCTCTCTTTATTTTTAATTACACTCTTTTATGTCATTCCCTCTAAAGATCGTATTTCTTGTTATTGGGATGTAATTTTATATTACACTTACTGTAATTTTTATGTTCATGTGATGAGAGACCCTATTCTCTCTCATCAATCCATTTTGGAAGTTTTGAGTGGCACCGTTAGGCTGCCGAATTTTCGTAAGAGATCTAACCTCTCTATTTCTTTTTAAGTACTCTCCTTTATATCACTTCTTTTAAGATCCTCTTTGTTATGTTGGGGGATGTTATTTTATATTCCTCTTTCTATAAACTTTAAGTTAATATTATGAGATACCCTGTTTGATCTCATCAATCCATTTTTGTAAGTTTTATGTGGCGCCGTTAGGCTGCCGAGTTTTCGTAAGGGATTTTTCATCTCACTTTTATTTTCGTGAGATTTATGCTAAATTTGCCACAATTTCCTTTGAGTGGTGTATTTAATGCCCATTATTCTACTCTTTGTGTAATATACTTTTGTTTATGAGTGTTTACATAAATGATTTATTGTCCTTCTTTCATGGGGTGTATGTTTTGAAAGATACCCAAGTCGGTAAGGGAACCTTTCACCCTCCTCTTTTTTAAAAGACTTATTTTGTTGGGTATTTTAATTTACATATTGTTATGTTGGGATATGTTCTCATATATCCTTATTGATGTAAATTTTATGTCCATGTGATGAGATACACTTTTTATCTCTCATCAACTCATTTTGATGTGACGCCGTTAGGCTGTCAAGGGAACTTCTTAACCCAATTTCGATTTCTTTGGGTTCAACATGTAGTTATTGAATATGTCATCCTTTGAATATGTGTAAATGACCTTTGATTATTTTACACTTAATATCCACTTATATTTGGTGTATTCGTTTGTCACCCATAATTATGTAATTAATTTATCCTTAAACCAAGGATACCGTCTTTGTATGGGACTTCGTCTCAATCTCCTTTCATTGAGGCATATTTTATTTTATACACAACTTTCTTTTATACGGTGTATAAACCCCTTTGACTTTTATGTTTATTCAAAAGGAATCTTTTTTATACAAAGCGTCTTACAAAACGACAAAAGGGAATGTTTTTGTCGTACGTATGCGGCGAAAACGACTTCTCCGCCGCTGTGACCATTATTTGAGTTTCAGCTTCCTCTACAAGCCATACCTTCTTTTTAAAAGAAAAATAAATACCATGTTTTACTTTTCTTTTATCTTGGTATTGAAAATGGTTTTCATAATGTTTTTATATCAACGTGTCTTGTGATTGAAAGGTGGGAATGTTATGTTTCCTTTATTCATGTTTTATGTGATAAGATTATGTTAAGGTTCTTGGGCATTATTATGAAGACGGGTGGTTCCGTGATAAACTAAGGTCGGGTGAGCCCGATATAGCTCTCCAATGCATTGGGTAACGCGAAGGAGTGAAACGTTAAGGTTTCTCCGAAGAGATTTATGGAATATACTGTGATGGGTATTCCAAACGTAACCAAGAGGGTTACTCCCTACGTAAGAATGTTATGAATGCCTCAAGTTACCTTTTATGTCTTATGATTTCTATGATTTATTCATGATTTGATGAGGTATGTTAAAGTGCCTATGTTTTATGGGTAAAGTATGATTTCATTATTATGTGTATATGAACTCAGGTTTCCTTTCCATATTTTTATAACCCTTACTGAGCTTTTTATGCTCATCCCAAGTTTTTGAAATGTTTTTCACAGGTCTAGGGAAAGGTACATGATGTGATGATAATGTCAAGGATGTGTCAAGAAAGAATCCATGTTTTATTTTCAATATGTTTCCGTTGATGGGAAGAATGAATACTGTCTTTTATGTAACCACTTTGTTTAAATGTGGAATGTAATGCAAGTTTCATGATCTAATTCTCTAAAACTCTAAACCTGAAAAGATCCTCAATGTTTAATCTTGTAATAACTCAAGATTAAGTAAGGTTTAAGGCTGGGGCCTTATATTCGGTGTCTATAATACATGGGTATTTGGATTTTGTCTTTAAAAGAATTAGGAACCTGAATTCTATAGAATTCTGGAGTCTAAATTTCAATGAAATTTGGAGTCTGAATTCATAGAATTCAGAGTCTGAATTTATAGAATTTGGAGTCTGAAATTAGAAAGTTCAGAGTTTGAATTTAGAGAATTCAGAGTCTAAACTTAGAAAGTTTGGTGTTTTAATTAATAGAATTCGGAGTCTGAACTCAGAAAGTTTTGAGTATGAATTCAGAGAATTTGGAACCTGAATTTGGATCCTGAAAATAGAATACTCTATGTCTAAGTATTTATAAGATTCTGAGTTTTTAGATACGAAACCAAATTTTATACTTAGAAAGAAAATGAGTTAGGTTTAGAGAAATTATTATATGAACAATGAAAACATGATAAGGATAAAACATAGGAGAAAAGAAATTTTCCTTAAGATAGAGTGTTTGTGATTTTCAAAACATGAAGGAATGTAAAAGTCATAAGGAAACCTTATTGACTCAACAATCTCCCCCTTTTTGGAAAGCACAAACATCCTTAAGAAAAAGAATATAAGGACTTAGAAAATAAAACTTATCTCCCTTAACACATGGTAAATGATGAATATGACTAACCCCCCCCCCCTTAGGCTTTGGAAACACTAAGGATCATATTCTTGATTTTGGGATTGAGACTTATCATTTTCTTGCATACAAAAATCTTCTTGGATAAGAACTCCCCCTTAGATGAACTCCCCCTTACTTAATGAAATTTCTTCTTTTACTTTGTATTCTTTTTTTAACATTCCTTTATCCCCCTTTGTGATTTTCAAAAAGGATTAAAGGGAATGGAAAATAAAATATGGTACCTGAAATATTAGTAATAAAAAACCAAAATATGAGCAACCAAAAATTTCATTAGGATTGGAAAAATTTATACAAGGGAGAAATACAACAAAAGATTGGAATTGAACAAGATTATCCTTCATTCTCTTTTGACATCAACCTATTCACTATGGTTTTGAGCTTCTTGAGTTCTTTATGATCCTCTACATGTTTGAGAAGCTGATCCTAATCCTCTGTTTTCTTCTCTAAGGCTTTGATTTTTTCTTCCTGATCCTTAAGAGATTATTCTTGTCCCTTTAGAACTTCTTCTTTCTTAGACTTTTTTTCTTCAAGTTAGATTCTAAGATCACTTTCCCTCTTCCAACTATGAGCAAATGAATATAATTTACCATTCAGATCTTTCACTTCTTACATCTGAGAATGATATTCCAGAGTTATCTTTTCCTCAAAACTATTTGTGAGATCCTTGATCTTCACATATTCGGTGTCAAATGAATCCTTGACACTTTCTTGGAATTCATCAATAATTCTCATGTCTTCTATAGTTTTATTTAACCAAATAGTAATTTTATTTTAAGATCTTTTGTGGGATTCATATTTTATGTAAAAGGTTTTGAAATTGGCCTCAAGTTTGATGCACTTATCCATCATCATGGATACTGAATCTGATTTATGATTTAAGGAATGCCGAAGCATCTGTCATCTGGAGTCTATGCTTGGAAATAGAGGGATAGTTCCAATAATATTTTTCAAAGACTAGGCTACAAAATCATGTCCAAGAGAGGAAAATTCTGAATTAGAGATTTTGCTTGGTGAGAATTCTTTTTCTATATCAGCAGCTTTCATCTTTGATGAAGAACCCACTTCTTTCTTCTTCACCACTGATTTTCTAGGTGTATCAATAACCACCTGTTTTACCTTATCAACTTTCATAATTACTTCTTATTGATTGGGTGATTCATTTTCACTATCATATAGTTTCAAAATTTTATCTTTATCTACCTCTTTCTTATGATCTCCTACCTCAGCATCCTATGGTTGAATGAAATAATGGTTGGAGATTTCTTCATCAGACACTTTTTTCACTTCTTCTCCACTCTTCTCATCTTTCCCTGGGGAAAAAAGTTTTTAAGACTCGACTTTAGAGGTTCAGAATGATAAATTTTTAGAAGGGCTTTTCTTCTAATGAAAATCCTCTACTTTCTTTATCAAATCCTCAGTATCACCACTTCCTTATTCTTCTTCTACTTATTGTTTTTATACTTATTTTTCTTGGACTTTTTCCGGAGTCACAAACTTCTTTCCCAGAGTCTCTGGTAAATGTTATATCAGAAAGGATTCTGGTATCAGAATATTCTCAGATGCTTTCTCAGTAGCCTTCAGAAGTGATTGGGCTATATCTGCCTCATCCAACTTTTTCTTTTTCTTCTTTTCTTTCTCTTTCTTCTCAAGCTCTTCAGCTGCCTTTTCCTTCAAATATTTTTCCTCAGTAGGGTCCAAGCCAAACTTAGGCTCTCCTTCTTGCTAATTTTTCTTGTCTTCCCTCCACTTAGCCACAACCTCATCAGGATAGGTTTTTTGTTTCTTTGGCTTTGGTGGTTCATATTGAGTTTCCTTTTCTATTGGGGTTTTTTCCTTCTCTTCCACTTCCTTTACCTTCCTCTTCCTTACACCCTTTTTAGAGGTTTCATCCACCTCTTGTTTCTTTGAAAGAGCTTCAACTTCCTCTTCAGGAAAATCATCGAATTCTTCAGATTCTTTGGAAAAACCAACTTTCATCCTTCTCAAGGTGTCATAACTCAACAACATGACTTTTAAATTTCTTGACATAGATTTGCAAGGAATTTTGAAGGATTCTAAACCTAGAACAATCATATTTGATAGAATAGCTGGATACAAAATAATCCGAGCCTTCAGATTTCCATTCTTTATGTTCTAAATCGTAACCAAGATATGCTTAACCAAGTTTATCTTTCTTAAGTTTACCAAGAAATACATAATGTAGATGTCACTATTCTTTAATGTATCCTTATCACCTTTTCTTGGAATGATGAATCCTTGAACCCGCAATTCAAGAATCCAAAAAATTGTAGATAGGTGAAGAATCTTTGGAGTCTTTACCTCTGAAAGACCAAGAAAAGACATGGATTTTTCTTTAATAAAACTTCCTTGAACATCAGGCAACTTATGTGAGCAGAAATCAACTTCTCCTTCATAAGGAATACCAACCAAGATTGCAACCTCGGTTTAGGAAAGTGAATATGTCTTCCTGTAACACTTGAAAGAAAAATTTCTCTTTCCTTCTTACTTGAAAAAAGTTACTGTCTCATAGAATTCAATCAGCAACTCTGGATACACCAGATCCTGTGCTTTCAGTTTCGAAATGAAAAAACTCTCCCACCCATTCATCTTTATATTCTTAGAGATAATGGAATCATACTTCGTGAAGAAATTAAGATGAACCAACCTTTATCTATAAACCTGACATTCAGATATTTCCTTTATAGACAACATTTCTTTTTGAGATGAAGCTTCAACAGAAATTCGGAGCTGAGGAAACATTGAAGATCTAGAACGAGCTTATGTAGAAGGGTCAGAGCTTCAGCATGAGAAGGCTTGAGTTTTTATGTGGGAAAACCATCAGGGGTCCTTTATTTAGGTGTTTGAGGAGACGGTTCAGCTTCCATACTCAATCCAACGGTTGAAAAACCATCTGATCAGATCTGACGGATTAAAAAAAAATGACAGAAGAAGAACTTTGATGGATTCTGATATTTTGAGGGTTTTAATAAAAATATTCAGATTCAAGGAAAAGAGAATAGGAAAATTTTAAAAACAGATGAAAATACCAACAAGTAAAAGATGATTACGAAAATTTAAGAAAGGAAACATACTTTTTGGATTTCTAAGAAGATTATTCACAATGAGGAAAATTATTCTTGAAGAACTTTAGATTCCAAAAATTTTTATTACGAAAATTTTCAATACGAAAATCTCCATTAAGAAAATTTTAAGTACGAAAATCTTCATTAAGAAAATTTCATGTTCGAAAATCTTTATTAAGAAAATTTTATGAATGAAAATTTTCATTACGAAAATTTTAAGTACGAAAAATTTTAGACTACGAAAAATTTTTAGACTACGAAAAATTTTAGATTACGAAAAAAAAATTTAGACTACGAAAAATTTTAGACTACGAAAACTTTTTAGACTACAATTTTTTTTAGAAATATAACAAACAAATGTACTCCCCCTATGAAAAGGATTTACTTACTGTAAGGAGATTGGTTTCAATAGGAAGTTAACATGGAAGATTACTTTACTGTTATCATTCCTAACTTCTATTTAATGTATTCAAATCTATTGGAGGGTAAAGATTTTGTGAAAATATCAGCAAGTTGATCTTGTGTTCTGATAAATTGAAGAATAATATCTCCTTTTTGTGTGTTATCCCTAAGAAAGTGATGCCTAATATCTATGTGTTTTGCACGATAGTGATGAAAAAGGTTTTTACTTAAGAAAATGGCACTAGTATTATCACACAAAATTTATGTTTTGGTAAAACTCATACTATAGTCTGTGAGTGTGTGTTGCATCCACAACACTTGAGCACAACAACTTCCAACTGCTACATATTCAGCTTTAGTAGTGGAAAGTGCTACTAAGTGTTGATTTTTTCATGACCAAGAAACTAATGAATCTCCTAAAAAATGAAAAGTTCTGGATGTACTTTTCCTATCCATTATACATCCACCAAATTCAGCATCCGAAATACTTTTTAAAACAAAATCATTTCCAGAATTTTAAAAGAGTCCTAGATCCATGGTTCCCTTTAAGTAGTGAAAAATCCTTTTCACTACCTTTCAATGAGATTCCTTAGGATTGGATTGATATCTTTCACATAATCATACTGAAAACATTAAGTCTGGATGACTAGCTGTCAAGTAAATTAGACATCCTATCATACCTCTAAAAGATGTTTGATCTACTGGTTTCCCAACTTCATCAAGATCAAGTGAATTTGAGGTACCAATGGGAGTGCTTATACTCTTAGTGCTGTCATATACATATTTTTTAATAATACCTTCAATATACTTATGTTGGGATATATAGATTCCTTCTGGTTTTTGAGAAATTTAAAAACCAAGGAAAAATGTTAACTCAACCATCATACTCATTTCAAACTTAGATTTCATTAGATCTGCAAAGGAATCAGTTAAAGATTGATGAGTTGAAACAAATATAATGTCATCAACATAAATTTGAACAATCAATTTTTTTTTCTTAACTTTCATTATAAAAAGGGTTGTATCATCATTTCCCTTAACATAATTATTTTGAAGCAAAAATCATGTAAGTCTATCATACCAAGATCGAGGGGCTTGATTAAGTCCATACAAAGCATTGGTAAGTTTGTAAACATGTTCAGGATGTTTTGAATCTTCAAAACCAGGAGGTTGTTCAACAAAAACTTCCTCTTGTACAAAACCATTAAGGAAATCACATTTAACATCCATTTGAAAAAGTTTGAAATTGAAGAATGCTGCAAAGTCAAGTAGAATACGAATAGATTCAATTCTAGCTACTAGAGCATAGGTTTCTTCATAGTCTATTCCTTCTTGTTGATTATATCCTTTAGCAACCAATCTAGATTTATTTCTTACTATGATTCCATTTTCATCACATTTATTTCTGAAGACCCATTTTACTCCAGTAACAGAAGTTTTTGTAGGTCTTTCAACCAAGGTCCAGACTTTATTCCTTTCGAATTCATTTAGCTCATCTTGCATAACTTTTATCCAATCATCATCACCTAAATATTCATCAGTGATTTTTGGTTCTAATTGGGAAAGGAATGATAGATATTCAACCTCATTTCGTAAGGAACTTCTAGTCCTTACAGGTTTATTTACACCACCAATGATACTATCACGGAGATGATTATTTAGATACAACTGATTTGGGTTTTGTAGAACTTGTTCATCAACATTGGGTGGAAAGTCTTCTGGGGTAAATTCTTTAGAAATATTTTCTTGAACATTTTCCTTATCAGAAGGATATTCTAACAAAGGTTGATAATAAGTTTTTGAAAACACATCTGAATATATAGGTTGAGGTTGTTTAAAAACAAAAGGATTAGTTTCATCAAATTTTACATGTACCGTTTCCTCAACAATACAAGTATTTTTATTGAAAACTCTATAAGTATTAGAAGTTGTGGATTAGCCTAAGAAAATTCCTTCATCAGATTTTGGTGAGAATTTTTGTATATTATCTTTAGTATTCCAAATGAATACCTTGAAACCAAAAACCTTGAAGTAGGAAAGTATAGATTTTCTACCATTTCATAGCTTATAAGAAGTTTTATTAAGAAAAGTTCTAATCAAAACATGATTTATAGTATAACAAGAAGTACTTACAGCTTCAGCCAAAAAATGTTTGGCTATTGAATATTCACTCAACATGGTTCTTGTTATATCTTAAATAATTCTATTTCTTCTTTCAACAACACCATTTTGTTGAGGTGTTCTGGGTGCTGAGAAGTTATGAGTAATGCCTTTTCTACTACAAAAAATTTCAAAATCAGAATTTTGAAATTCTCATCCATGATCACTATGAATAGTTATCAAAGGAAGGTTTTTCTCATTTTTAACTTCGGATCTAAAAATTTTGAAATAAGAAAAAACTTGAAATTTCTTTACTAGAAAATAGACCCACATAAATCTAGTGTAATCATCAACTAAGACAAATACATAATATTTTCCTCCAATGCTTCAAGTTTGTGTTGGACCAAAAAGATCCATATGCACCAAATGTAATTCATCAGTGGTTGAGACTTCACCAACTGATTTAAAACTTGATTTATGTTTCTTGACATATTGACAAGGATCACAAACTTTTGAAGAATCAAATATAACCTCCAGTAGATCCTTAACTAGTCTTTTCTTAGAGAGTTTTCATAGGTTCCTAAGGTTACAGTGTCCTAACCTTGTATACAACAACCAAGAATGATCTTACATTGCACTAAGTCAAGGTAGATCTTGGATCCTATGGTCTTCTAAGTTTAGTGTGTATACATTCTCTTGCCTATGAGTAGAAAGAATAAACTCTTCTTTGGAATTGTGTACTAAGCACTTTTCATTCCTGAAATTCACAAGGTAACCTTCATCACATAATTGACTAATGATAATGAGGTTTTTCTTAATAACCTTAAAAAATAAACATTTAAAACAAAGTTTTTCCAAGAATAACAATGTCACCTATAACAATAATTTCTCCCTTAGCATTATCTCTAAAAGTTACTTTTACTCCTTTCGTCTTAATAATCTTTTCAAAGAAGTTTTTGTTACCCGTCATAGGATCATAACATCAACTATCCATGTACCAAGTATTGTTGTTGGTATTATCTTTATTTTCCTAAAAATAAGAGAGTTAGACTTTCGGAACCCAAAATTTCTTGGATCCGGAAACTGCAGAAAGAAAAATTTTAGGAATCCACATTTTCTTTGAAAAATAAGCTTTATGAAAACCTAAAGAGTGAGTTTTGTTTAAGGAACCATTTTTTTCCTAATTCCCACCACACTAAAACTTAGTGTAGAAAGGAGCACTTTGAGGAAAAAAATAGTTGTTACTAAAAATCAGTTTTGAACTTGTATAACCAAAACTAGAATTATTCCTTAGAGTTTGAATTTGGGAATACATTTTATCAAAATTTTCCTTACCTAAGGTAAAGTTTGACAAAAACTTACTCAAGGAAAATATTTCTGACTTTAGTCTAATAACTAAGTTCCTATCCTTAAAAACATTAGTTTTCGTACAAGAGTTAGGATCAAAAACATTTTTCTTAGAAATTACTTTTTCTAGATCCTTAGAAAGTTTATCCTTCTCAAAATTCAATTCCTCAAGGTTTTTTGAAATTATTTCAAAATCAAGTGTTTTCTTATAAAGATCTTTAGAAATATCTGATATTTCCTTAATAATAATAGAAATTATAGAATTTGATTTATCAACCTTTTTCTTGACTTTATAATTTTCATTCTCAAGAATCTTAGCAAATCTAGAAACTTCTTCATAGGTAGGTAAAGTGTTATCTTTATTAGAAGAAGATTCTTTATCCGAGGATTCATAATATTTACTATAACTATAATTAGAATTCAATGATACATCGGTGGTGGATTCAAAATTGTGTACCTTATCCATTAAACAATGATTTTTAATAGATAACTTAGCTAGTAAACCAAGATTATTCTATCTAGAAGATTTGTAATCTGAGGATTCATCAGAAGAGTCTCCATCACTGGCACTCCAAGTGTCATTAGCTTTCAAAACTTTCTTAGCTTTAGATTTGTAGTACTTCTTTCTATTCCTCTCAGAATGCTTTTCCTTTCTATCTTTTCTCTTACGCATAGGACAATCTGGCCTTATATGTACAACTCTTTTGCATTCATAACAAGTGACTTCAGAGTATTTTTTATCCTTTCTTTCTTTATTCTTGTATCTATACTGAAAGTCTTTCTTCCAAACAATCTTGTTCATCCTTTGAGCAAGATTAGCTAGTTCATTCTCAGAATGTTCACTTTCACTTGATTCAGATAAAATATTGACCTTCTTAGACTTAGATCTTGTAACTCTCTCAAGAGTCTTGGATTTCATATGATTAGTGGTGGTTGTAAAAGCAACACTTCCATTCCCATTCTTCTTCTTATCACTGTCAGAATCTCTCTTCATTCTAGTATCATGTTGAAGAAGAGTTCCAAAAAGTTCATCAAGAGTAATCTGTGAGACTTTTCTATTCTCATCTATAGTTGTTGTCTTTGATTCCCACTCATTAGGCATGATGTCTATAATATTGTCTACAAGTACCTCATCATACAAACATTTTTCACCCATGGATTGTAAGCTGTTAACAATAGTCATAAGTCTCTATTGTACCTTACATATAGGTTCTCTATAAGGAAAGAAAAAACCATGGTACTCAGCTCTAAGCATATCTCTTCTAGTTTTAATAACTTTGGTAGTTCCAAAATGTGTAACTTCAAGCTTCTTTCAAATACAATTTGATGCTTCACAAGAAGAAATCTGGATATATATATTCCTGGTCATGGAACAAAATAAAGTATTGCGTACCTTGTAGTTTAGTTGATATTCTGACTTCTCTTGATTAGTAAAAGTTCTGACTTCCTTATCAGGAATCTTGTAATCTCTAGTAATCATAAAAAAGTTGTCCACTCCAGTGTTAATAACAAAAGTCTTCATACGATCTCTCCAATATTCATAATCATTCCCATCAAAAATAGGTGGTCTAGTAGGGTTAAGATTGTCAATTGAACCAACATTCATTCCTACCATCTTAAAGAAAATCTTACCACACAAACTTGTCAGTAATAAAAGTTTGTAAACAAGGATAAAAATATCCTAAGCAAGGAAAATATAGAACAATGAAAAACTAGAGCAAGAAAACTTATATGTGAATATAAGTATTTCAGATACCTCATCTGATACTAATTGTAGGATCAAAATGATGATGTAGATTCTCAATATACAAGAAGGGGGTGAATTGTATACTTTAAAAAATTCCTTAGGAACTTTTAAATATGGTAATGTTTAAAAAAGTTAAACAAGGTAAATTCACAAAACCTCTTAGTTCTACAAACTTGCTTGATTCTAAAAATGTGGTTCCAGAAATGAAACTTAAGAAAAATTTACAAAGATCAAGATTCTACCTTAGAGCGTATACAATATTATTAATCAGAGTACAAGTATAAGAAAGTATAAGATAGTTATAATTTCCTTAACAACCAAAATGTAGTGGAAAACTTGAAACAATACACGTAACAAGTAGTAAATCTTTTAACCCAAAGAGAAGGGTATCCAACAACTTTGGATAAAGGTCCCTTGATTTATACTTTCAAGAAAGTCTGTCTTTATCACACTAGGGTAAGCCCTCGATATAAATATCAGAGTGTGTCTTGCTATCCCTACAAAACCTCAACTTCAAGGTAGTTGTCACATCTATCTTCCTATCCCTGGAAGCCCTCAAATGTACTCAGAAACATTAGGAGTCGCACAAAGAAATTCTGAACAAGATGTTCAGTATACACAAAGCATGAAAGTCTCTCTCTAGAAATAACTTCAGCAGCATGTTATCTCTAGAGTCGTAGAACAGTTATCGAGCTCATTCAAATGAGCTCCTATTTATAGGCACATCTTCAATGGTCAACTCTCTCCTCCAATGGTCATATTTTTCCTTCAATTTCGGAGGGACCTGTACATGTGTCACTCAAACAACGGTTGGTTAGAAACCGAAAGCACAACATTGGTTTATAACTATAACAAGAGTAAGAAAATATATGGTTTCTTAACCAAATCCATTTTTTGGAGTGTAAGGAAAAATAAAAGTTCAGAGTCTAACCAAAAACAAATTCGGTGTCTATAATACATGGGTATTCAGATTCTGTCTTCAAAAGAATTCAGAACTTGAATTATATAGAATTCCAAAGTTTGAATTTCAAGGAAATTCAGAGTCTGAATTCATAGAATTTGGAGTTTGAACTCAGAAAGTTCAGAGTCTAAATTCATAGAATTCAGAGTTTGAACTCCGAACGTTCAGAGTCTGAATTCAGAGAATTCAGAGTCTGAACTCAGAAAGTTTAGAGTCTGAATTAAAAGAATTCAGACCCTGAATTCGATCCTGAAAACAGAATGGTCTATGTCTAAGTATTTATAAGATTCCGAGGTTTTATATACGAAACTGAATTTTATACTTATAAAGAAAATGAGTTATGTTTAGAGAAATTTTGATATAAACAATGAAAACATGATAAGGATAAAACATAGGGAAAATGGAATTTTCCTTAAGATAAAGTGTTTTTGATTTTCAAAACATGAAAGAATGAAAAAATCATAAGGAAACCTTATTGACTCAACACATTTATGGGTGGGTGATCATTCACATATTAGGATATGAGTACCTAATCCTTAACTATTATCCTAGCACAAACATCTGACCATAAATGTTTAATATCTTCAAGAGTCTCCCCATTCAGTTAGAAGTTGTTAGAGTTCTCGTGAGGGTATGTTAATTGTATAAATTCATCATTCATTAAACAACCATCTAAAAAGAGATGATCATGGATGATGGAATGAGAAAAAATGTGTAGATACAATACCTTATATTCTTTTAAGGCGGCATACTGATTTTATGGATGGAATATAAGGTGGTTTGTGAGTATTATTCCCAAAACCAGTTCAGTCAATAATTCTACACCCTCATGTTATTAACATCAAAGGTGTATATCAAAGTTTTCCATGATCACCACCCTATGGTCCTTTGGAAGATATTACACAACTTTTCATGAGAATATAGAAGGTATATGATTGATGAAACCACAAGTGATTCTCCCATTTATCTATTTCTTAATTACATAAAGACTTAGGAAAGAAAATATATTGAGGAATCATTGAATAATCTATCCATATAGTGATCCTTTAAAGAGGGTCCTCATTAGACACATGGTTTGGGGTGTGTTGTAGCATAGGTAAAATGAAAATATAAAAGGGGTGGAGTAGAGGGGGAGTGGTATAAATATATCCAAGGGATCCCACTTTACAAGTGGTTAATATACCAAGGTATACACAATGGAAATACCAATACTCACAAGGAAACAACTTTAGGTGAAGGTTTAATCTTCTGGAAGGTTTGAACAGAAACACTTATTCTATTTGATAGACATACTAGATGGCATGGTATTCCATTAGAAATTTTCACATTGGAATATCTTTTGACATTTAAAATCATCTTGAAAAGAATTTATGTATCTTTAAAGAGATTAAATACATCATCCTTTGATGGGTTAGGCCAAGGTTGACTTACTGAATACCCTAATGGAGGGAATTTGGTACTGACAAGAGATGGGGAGTGTAATATACTCAAATAGATTGGAAAAAACCATATCCAATTGGGTGAGGGTGATTCTTGAAGGGCCCTCTCTTGGTTACCTCTTAGGGGGTGGTTCATCCAAGGGTGTGGAAAGGGAGGAGGGATCAGATGATGAAGAGTCCAAGGGAATTTTTACTTCATTGGATAATCCTATGGAGTAAGACCCTATTTCTTGTAAGTTAATTCCACCAACTTTATAGACATGATCCAATTATCAATATATTGAGTTCCCCAACTCATTTAATTTAAGTTTATTAGGGATAATATGTTACAAAGGAGGGAGTAATTCAGGATTAATCTATGAGGGAGTACGTATGAACCAAAATTATTAGTGGGAAAGAGGGGTGACAACCTCTAATACATCAGTCAAAGGAGGAACAAATTCTATTATCGAACAAATATCTATGGTTGAAGTGATGGATCAACTATCTCATGGAACACATATTAATTCATGAATCACCCATTTTTTCTGATTTCAAGTTTTGATAAAAATATTACTAGTTCTCGAATATTAGTTCCTTGATATATGAGCATTGTATTCTAGCTATCATGTAGACTATGATGGCCATTGTATTGTCAGATGATATAGAAATTTTATTATCGATGTTTAATACAACAATCACCAAAATTCTCTATTTTTTTCCTATATGGAGGTCAATTTATTCATAAGTCAAATGGATAGGGTTGATCTAATTGGATTTCCAAAGGAACCTACCCTTGAGCATACTGAGATATTCAACCTCATCAGCATCTATTATTTTTCTATCAGTGATTTGTAATTTCCTGACCCAGGTTCCACATACCAGTTCCCTAAGATAGATGGTCACATGACCTCATGTTTGCCTCCCCGTACACTAGTGGCTGCTGACTAGTAGTGAGGATCTGATAAGTTAGTAATGGGGAGAATATACCATCTTTTATTAGAGTAATACACAAGTAGAAATAAATAAAATAGAGTAATTTTATATAACCATAAAAAACCAATCTATCAATATATAATGCATAAAATAAAATTTCAAACTAAATCATAAAACATGTCATGCCAATGTACATGATAAGTTTCTAATATTCAAACTGAAGAAAGGCACTAAAAACTCCCAAGTGGTTCCCGAACCATGTCTGGTTACCTCAACCATGTCCGGTTCCCTCAACTGTACTCTATCTTGACTCATCCATCTAACAAAGGGTCCTTTCCCTTAACGAGTTATGCATCCATGAAATTTATTCATGTACCGATCAAGTAACCCAATTAGGGTTCTGGTATAACTCAGTATGACACCAAAAACAGTGTCCAAACAAATCCATTCATTAACAAGTGTATGAAGTTGTATAAAGAAATAATTACAATGCTTAAGTAAATAGTTAGCACATTTTCAATTAATATTTATTGAAATACATAGACCATTGGTTTCCTAATGACACCCATACCTTAATACCTACTCCTATCCATACACTGGGTCTGAAAATTTTTAATTATTCAATTCAAAATTCAGTTCAATTTTTTTTCATTTTCCATTTTTTTACTTTCATTATTATAGATACTTGGAACCATAGTCCAATTCGGATGTTTTTGGTTATAGAAATCCCTATAAAATACCCCAATTCCCAATCTTACATATTTATCATTAATGTAGAACGTCATGTCTAACAACCCAAATCTAAATTATACATTCTTATCATTGGTGTAGAATGATATGTATGACACCCCACATCTCAATCATGCACTTATATATTTTTTGTAGATCACCATGTATAACACCCCAATTCTCAAAAATATAGATAGATCTATCTTTTGTGTATAAAATCACGTCTATCACCCACTTCTCAACAATCCATATTCATCACTCATATAGAACGCCATGGACAACACCCAAAATCTGAACTATTTATTAATATCATTATTTACTGGGCTTAGATCATCATATCTAATAACATATTTCACAACCATGATTAAAAAACATTAATACTCTTATAATAATTAACCACCACTAATTCCATTAACCATTTCATAAATTAATTAATCTACATCTATTTATTAATTTGACAATAAATTAACAATGTTAATTTCTATTAATCAATTCAATAATCAATTAACCATTTCACAATTTGAACATCCAATAATTAATTCACAAAATTAATTATTCTTAACGATAATTCACAATTTTGATAATTAACTAAATAATTAATTATCCTAGTGGTCCTAATAAATATGTTCATAATTAATTCACCAATTAATTATCCTTATTTCATATTTAATTTCTCAATACAACCATCTCGATTTCATCATAATTAATTCCAACAATTAATTTTCAAATTAAAAATTCCCATTCTCTCATAATTAATTCCCCATTTAATTATATTATTCAACAATTCCTAAATCTCAAAATTTCAAAAATATCTCAATCATTTAATTTACCACATTAATCAGTTTAATTTGGGATTTTAAATTTCTATTCAACTCTAGAAATTATAAAACATATATATACATAAATACAATAATGACTAGGATTTGGAAAATAGACTACCAACCTTGATTCATTAATGAATGAATTCCTAATAGAAATCCCCAAAATTGAGAAGCACAATGATGAAGATTAGATCCAGATCTATTACCCTAAATTTTCAATTAACAAATCAAGATCCCTTAGATCTAGATATATATCCACAAGCCTAGATATATATTTTTCAAAACATGATCAAGATATAAGAAAAAAAATTTATCCACCAAAAAGATGAGAGAACATTGGAGGATGGATTGGAAAGTAACGAGATTGGATATACTTATTATGAGAGAATAAGACCTTAAATCTTGGATTCAAATCATGAGGAATGGAGGTCAAGAGGGCTTGGAATTCATCTTTACAGATCCAAAATCATGGAAGACCACCTAGGGTCGGTGGGGGTTGAATTGGGGTTATTTAGGGGGTTATGAAAAATTTTAAAATAAATTTTAAGATACTTTATTTTCAATATATAGTTTCTTGGGCAGGGGTTCATAGTTTAACCTAACTATGTTTCAACCATGCACTTGTTATTTCTGGGGTGCACAATTTTTCTTTTTAGGGACCATGATTCGGAAAACCGTGAACCTACTCTGCAAACCCCCATTATTCAAGGTTTCACAGTTTCCTATACCATATATACAATTTTCTCTAACCGTGAACTAACCATTCAAAACCCATTTTTATTCCATTTTTCTCAATTTTAACCCAAACGCACCCTAAAGTAAAACCCACATGAAAATTTCTCAACATAAGATATAAGAATGTTCAAAATATAGTTTGAGTCAACTCCAACAAAGGTCAGGATCTCACAATATCTCCTCCTCAAGATACACTCCCAAGCATCCCTAAGATTCTGATCCAAAGAGATTGGGCCACTAAGTGTACATATCTACTTCCCTTTCCCATGTTTCCTCCTGTACACACCCATGTTTCAAAAACACATGAACTATTAGCATGGTCTTTCCCCGCAACACTTTCTCACTTTGATCTAACACACATATCAGAGGCTCCTCAAAGGATTTATTTATCTCAAGGTCAACCTCATCCACATAAATCACATGATAAGGGTTGGGGTGATGCCATTATAGTTGTGATACATGTAAAAATCATTCATAGTGCTATATTGTTGTGGAAGAATCAATCGATATGCCACTAGACTGATTCTCTCCACAACCTCAATGGGTCCAACAAACCTAGGTGACAACTTTCCCGGTCTTAGTATCCTGCGATGAACCAAACTTGGTGAAACTCAAATAAATACACTATCACCCTATATAAACTCTAGGGGTTGTCTTCATCTATCATCATATGACTTACTACTACTCTGAGCCATAACCATACATTTCCGAATCAACTTCTCTTTCTCTGATGTATCTTGTATGAGACTTGGTCCTAAAAACTATGAATCACCTGACTCTTTCCATCATAATGGTGATCTATATTTCCTAACATAAAGATCCTCATACGGATCCATCTTTATAGTTTCCTTAGAACTATTTTTATAAGAAAATTCCACTAAATAAAATTTTTCTCCAAAAATCCACTGAAGTCAAGCACACACACCTGTAGCATATCATCAATCATCAATATAGTATGATCTAACTACCCATCTACCTGTGGGTGGAAGTTTCTACTCAATAATACATTTTCACCAAGATATTTTGGTAATCCCTTCCTAAAGTGTTAATTTAAATGAAAGTCCCAATATTATACTATAGTCTTTGGACCCCCATTAAAATAGACTATCTATCTAACATAATAATCTCTAAGTTATTCCACTGATAAAGTCTATAAAATAGGAAATAAATGCTTTACATTCGTCTGTTGATCCATAATAACCCAAATAGAGTCATTATTCATTTTCTTCTTTTGATGACTGAACCCAAAATACATTTTCAAGTTGTTCGACTTACATTCCATAATGGGAAACGACTGCAGCAAACTTATAGGTCATTAATGCTCTACCTTTACTTGTCTTTATGTGTAGTAATGTTTCATGAACCATGATATCTCCCTTTTCATGTTAGGCCACAAAAACTATCTTCATAGGTCATGTTAATTTTTGGTCAAACCTAGACGTACCACCCACTTTGAGGCATGAAATTCCCGCATGAGTTCCTCTCTCCTGATTATAGGTACAATAACTTGATTTCCAACATAGATGATATCATCCTCATCTATTCTCCATTTGGAAGGTGACTACCCACCTTCAAGGATTTACCTCATGGTCAAACACTCAGAATCCTCATAATAGCTTTCTCAGATCTATCTCAAAAGTGTAGACTGTGCTGAAACCTAAACCAGATTCATCTGCTCCTAACATTCATGAACCAACACATGTATCTGCGCCAATAAATCCATCATATTCCACTCAGTACTAGTCTCCTAAACCATATGAGTCTATGTTTTACTAATCAAGGTGTTATCCAAATATTTTCCTTTATAAGGCATATATGTTAGATCAAAATGAAAATAATTCATATAACCAACACATATTTGTTGCTAAAGATTCAAATGTCTCCATGAAAAGATATACCTTAAGATTTTGTGATCAGTAAAAACTATAGACTTAATGTGCAATATATTTTTTCACCAACACATCCAAGCATAAAACACTACCACTATATCAAGGTCATGCATAGGGTAGTTCCATTTATGTGGCCTCAACTACTGAGACCCATACACCATGAACCGTTATCCTTGCATCAACAAATCTCTGAGTCAAATCCCAGAAGCATCAAAATACACCATGTACTACTCACCTAACTCATGTAGGATCAATATTTCTACCAAAGTAAAATGATTCTTCAACTCCTAGAATGAATTTTAATAATCTTTCATCAATTCAAATTTTACCCTCTTACTGGTCAAGCCTGAAATAGGTTATTCAAATTGAAAAAAGTCATAGATAATCCTCCGATAATACCAATATAATCCAAAAAATTTATGAATATCGAAAATGTTCTTGGGTTTTTACTAAGAAACCAATACCTAAACCTTATCAGGGTCTAGTGACACACCTTCCTTCAAGAAGATGTTCCCTAAGAAGGGTATATGATTAATACAAAACTAGCACTTAGATAGCTTGAAGTATAACCGACTATCTCTTAGTGTACTCAGGACGATGCCAATGTATTGTGTATAATCACCATGACTCTTAGAGTACATAAATAATTTTTCCACAAACACCACCACAAACTGATCTAGGTATATATGTAATATTCTGTTCATCAAGGCCATACACCCTTCTAGTGTGTTCATCAACCCAATAGAAATTACAAAGAACCCATATAGGCTATAACAGCTTTTGAAGGTTGTCATAAGTATATAAGAAGTCTGAAATCTCAGCTAATGATACCCAAACCTCAATTTTATATTTAAGAAAAAGAAATATCCCTTCAACTAGTCAAAAATATTGTTTATATATAGGATAGGATATTGATTATTCATAGTCATTTGGTTAAACATTTGGTAATCTATACAAATGATCAAAATCCCATCTTCCTTATTTTCAAACAACATAGGTGAACCCCAAGGTGATGTACACGATCAGATAAACCCCTTATCCTTCAACTCTTCCAGCTAATTCATGTGATCTTGAATCTCTTTTTGTTCCATTCATTATGGTGGAATAGAAACTAGATCCTCCGTAGGCATGAGATCAATATTGAATTCCACATCTCTCTCAGAAGTCATACCTAAGAAATATTCATGAAAACATCCTGAAACTATTCCACCACTAGTGGAAAGACATCTATATCTATACCTCTATCATCTAGAAAAATACTAGAAGCCTAGGCTATGAGCTTTACCAGTTGCTAAGTAATTGGTCCTGATCGACCAGCCTAGATATTCCAATCCCCATGGTGAACATACTAGATACCCTTAGGATAAATACATGTCACTCTCCTATGGTAACAATTTATATGAGATTAGTATGTGATGAGCTAGTCCATACTCTTAAATAGGCCAAAGTATGATATATGAAGGATATTTAGATCCCATAGAAAATGATACTCTCCAACTTCGAGAGAGAATACCTTCCACAAACAGATATCTCTAGACTGTTATTTAATAGTTCCTTGAAATGTGTGTTCTAGTTTTAAGAATCACTGCTTCTAGGAAGTTTACATTGGAATTATTTATGAAAACAAAAACTTCCAACAGTTCTTTATCTAAAAGGGAACTTGATTTCCAAAGGCAGGTGTTCATTATGTTTTAACTTTACAATACTTAAGAACATGCATTGGTCGAGAGGATGGGAGGTCAGACTCATCACACCCTTTTGGGGGGATTTATTGTCTACTACGGTACTCACTTTGTAAATTTAAGATATTTTCATGAATCCTTATTGATTCACCAAGCATAACATAAGTTTCCCTTGGAGTTTTCAATCACTTATTAACATGTGTAAAATTTTGAATCATCAGTATACATTCAAGGTTCTTCATTAATAGATATATCCGTATGTATTCAAGGTTCTCCATCAATGGTATCCTCTAATATACTATTTCAAGATTATTTTAATCATCATTATGATGATACTGGTTTTTAATCCACTCAGTGGGGTACTCTATAATTTATTGTCATCCAGGGAGATGAAGGTTTGGTTTGATTTTGGGATCATACCCATAAAATAGGCTACCTACGTATCCTTGTGAAAGGAATAAGAACCCTTGTAGTTCGGTGCCACTGAATGGGTCAAATCATACCTTTTAAGGCCATGTGATAAGGACCTAGATGTACTGTTTAATTTCATGTGGTATGGACATCTAAGAGAAAGATACATAGTTAAGGTTTAGTGTGGGACTTATGCCTAAGTAGCCCAATGAACTTGGAAAGGGTACGTGTGTCCAAGTAGGATCATACCCTATTGAGAATATGGTCCAAGGAGAATATGGTTTATTTAAGGTGTAGGGTTTGAACCTCAAGGAGGCTTCCTACGTATCCCATTTAAATGGGAATAAAATACCACGTTTTTCGATAAGTCTCATAGGAGAGTATAGTCTTTTGAGATAAATGAGTTTGGGATAACTTCCAGAAAAGGATGCCTTGATTACTTGAGGGTTTTAATTTGGGGATTATTTCTAAGGAGGATGCCCCGAATTGAGGGAATTAGGGTTGGACCCCTGAAGAGGAAATCTAGTGAGCTCAGGCCCTAAAAGGGCTTCCTATGTATCCTGGTTTGAACAGGAATCAGAGTTCTCAAAATTCCTTTAATTGTGAAAATGTTGTGACCATGAAAAATATCTAAGCCCACGTGAGTCATGCTAGGTGTGAGAAACAAGAGGATGTCAAAGATTCAACAAAGGCATTCACACTTTCAAATTTTTTTCCTATGCTGGTGCAAGAGGGGCATCAACCATGGAAGAGGGAGAGGTGACACGCATTCCCTCTATTATATTTACATTGGACAAGGTTCCAATGTAAGGAGGAAGGGATTAAGGTTAGGGGAATATACCAGGATGGCTACCTATGGTGACAAATCCCATCGGGAGAGGGAAATGGTAACAAAAGTCTCTGTGCCAATCTCTCCTCTGGTCTTTGGCACCGAAGAAGAGAGGAGAAGCAATGATTCTACCTCCAACATGAAAATATAGGGGATTAAACCAGGATGGTTTCCCTTGAATTAATCCTGTTAGGGGAGGGAGACTTATCCTTTATTCAAAAGGAAGAAAATTAAGTGTGAACCATACCTTCCCTACCAAAAATTTAAAGTTTTTAGCTCTTTGAGAAGGGTGAGGCTGGGACCCAAACCCTTATTCTCAGAACCAGGAACTTCCCAACATTGTTCCTGGGAGAAATTTCCATGTGACTGTGGATATACAAACCCACATACACTCCATGAACCCTATCCCTATTGTGAAACAAATGTGGAAAACCTCTAACTGTGGAAATACAAACCCAAATAGAAGACACACTGATGTGACTTTCCCAAAGCTTTGATAAGTCAGGAGGTTTTGGTGGAGGTATCAATAGAATCTATTTCATACAAGGGAGCCAAGGAAGAAGAAGCCTTTCCATGAATGGCTTTGAGGAAGTCTTGGGGGCTTATATACCGAAGAGAGTAAGTGAATCAAAGAGGGGAACCCAAGTAGGTAAGGGAGTAAAAGTATGGGTGCGTAAGTACACTTGGGAGTCCTGATGTTCACTTAAGTGATGAACAACCTGTACATTAATACTTGGGTGAGACCTTGCTCAATCCTTCAAGAGTATTCATAGGTGATCCTAGAAGTGGGGTGCTCATGTTCCTATGGGAGAAATGGGCGGTGCGCAAGTATTTCTAATTTTGGGACGTTGGACGCTTTAGGTGCGCAAGTGTTATGGTTTTCAAACACTAAAATGACTTAAGTCCAACGATCCTCCCTTAAATCCTCTTCTCCAGGTGTTGAAGAACTACCTTGAAAGTTTTGGAGGACTGGGGTGAAGTACTAGGGTGACCAGAGTAGCAATTAGGCTTCAAGAAAATTCATCCATCCAAATGAGGGACCCATGGGTCTATTTATAGGCAAAAAAGGACTTTGGGAGAAAGGGGTTTGGTCACGCAAGTGACTTGTGTGTCGATGGTGTTTTGGCTAGACTAAGGTGCCACTTTGAGGACTTAGCCGAAATAATTGTTTCATTCAGCTCCATCATGGCGGCGCACATGTATTTGTGCGCAGGTACCTTGGGCACCTCTTTAGGGACTTATCCAAATAATTGCTCTATACCGTGGGGGCTGCACCCCCACACCCCTACTTCAGATCAGTGTCAGGCTTCAGTCTCGAACCTTTGGGTTGGTGCCTTCGCTACCATTACTAACCCCCATGCAAAATGCAGAGTCGCACCATGAACTTTTTGAGCTTGGTTGAAGACATTTTATGGATAAGTGCAAGGAACACATTTCATGGTGTCTACAAAAGCCCCCCAGAATTTGATTCATTTAGAATGAAAATAATCTTATTCTAAGGTAAAACTATGTCACTTTGATTCATTCCAACATCATTTGCTTAGATTTGGAGCTAAATCCAGTTTATAAGGATGCTCTAATTTTTTCTTAAGACATGGGGCCTAGAGATCATAGTTTGATTTTTTCTAGGGCTATACAGACAAACCCACAAACTTTGTATCTTTTGAGTTTTTAATTGCTCAAATATTACCTAAATTATACAAAATGTATGTTTAGTGAGCTAGGACCCGACTTTTGATCAGAGATCCCTTTCCGGGTTTTCAATCTTGTGAGTACCATGTCTCTTATTGTTGGTAGTTTAGAGTCATGCATGTTGGACTATAAAGGGCTAGTATTTAAGGCTGAATATCTTTGACCATAAATTTTGAAATTAGATCCCAAAAAATACACTCATGATTTTTATAGTCACCAAATTTAAAACATGTATCAACATAAGGGGAGTTTCTTCTAAGAAATAAGTTACCATTATTTTGAAAAACCCATTATGGGAGTTATATTATGTAGGGCCAATTAGGCCATATGCTGCATAGCCATATAGTGGCTTCTTTTGACTGACAGTCCTATTATGTAGGCAACTTATGAAAGGCCACCTAAGGGCACATACTGCATAGTCAAGAAAAAGATCTCTTAAGAATTTAACATTTTCTACTGATAGATAGGGTAAAATAAGATTTGGGTGACTCAAGACCACAATGGGTGGTTTTTCCAAGGAAATGAATTTTAAGAATGAAAAAGGTCTATTTTATACCAACATAATTCATGAATAAGAAAACCATTTCTATAAAAATTTAGTGGATGAGTAATGGTTAAAATTTATTAGAAAGGAGGAATTTCTAATATCATACTATTCAGTTTTAAGTCATGCAATGAGGAAACTGTACTGTGCAGTTTTAAGTCATGCAGTGAGGACATTGTACTATGCAGTTTTAAGTCATGTAGTGAGGACATTGTACTGTGTAGTTTTAAGTCATGTAGTGAGAACATTGTGTGGCTTTAATTTAAGGTCTTTAGCTCTGACCAAAGGTATGAAACTCTTCCAATTTCTTGATAATTTGTTTGGAAACATACCATCACATTCAGGTATGGAAGGAAAAATGGAAAACTGTGATTTGGGAATTTATAAATCTAAGGAATGATATGGAAAAGTAGTTAAAGGCATTAGAGGAAGTTTTTTTTTTCCAAGAATGAAGTTTCCATTATTTGAAAAATCCATTATGGGGGTTGTGTTATGTAGGACCAACTGGGGAATATGCTGTATAGCCAAATATTAATATCTTTTTACTGGCAGACCTGTTATGTTGTTAACTTATGCAAGACCGCCTAAGGGCACATGCTGCATAGTCAGGTAAAAGAAATCTCAAAAATCATACATTTTACTGCTAAAAGATGAAGAAAGTTTATGGATATTCAGATTTGCCAAAGCATAGTGTTTGGTTTATGGAGAAAGGTACCTGAGTATGGAAAGGAAATTCCCATCCAAGATTTTCAAAGAATTAGAGGAATAAGACTTTTACAAAGGTCTGACACAAACATAAAAGTTATTATGTATGTAGTTTTAGGTCATACACCTAGGAGCAGAAATGGAAACAATATGTGATATGTGGCCAAGTGATTCCAAGGTTATTTCATATTTTATTGAACACATTGTGAGGGAAATGTGTAAACCATGGTCTTGAGAATTTTAGATCAATAGAAAGATAATGGGACAAGTATACCTAAATGACTGTTTTAAAATACAGATTCTTTCATATTGTCATCAAAGTTTGAAGGGAACAAAGATACTATAATCAGGAACGAATTTACCATTATTTGAAAAACCCGTTATGAGGGTTGTGTTATGCAGGTCCAACTAGGGAATATGCTGTATAGTCAACATTCCTATTATGTAGGAAACTTATACAAGGCCACCTAAGGGCACGTACTGCATAGTCAAGCAAAAGAGTTCTTAAATATTAGAAACTCTGTCACCAGAAACCATAAAAAATATTATGAGGATCTGTAAATGTTCAAGATTAAGAGTGTGAAATATGGAAGGGGATTTTTATCAATGCACATGAAAAATATTTGAATCAATATTGGACATGATTTTAACACCCTTTATATAGATCTGAATCATATGTAAAATGGAGAATTTATTTGTTTCCTCTGAATTAATATTGTGACGTGCAGTTTTAAGTCTTGCAATTAGGAAATTATGCTATACAGTTTTAACCCATTAAATGAGAACATTAATAACCCCATATGAAATTGAAACACCTTATTTATAAAAAGAATACTTTTACCCAATTCCTAAGCCCACGTGAGCTATGCTCGGTGTGAGAAACAAGGAGCAGTAAGTGTTTATTTTACAATAAAAAGGTGACATAAATGAAGAATAAGGTGGTTATATTTCCATGCTGTTTAATGTCATTCAGTAAGGACAAAGATGAACCGTTGTGAAAATAAAGACATATTGTAACTAGATTAAGGGATAAATCCCAAATGTCACTATGTGTCTTACTAGGGAAAGAATAAATCCATACATAGTTCTTAAAACATTCCCTATGCAGGTTTGATTCTTATACAAGTAATAAGGGTTTTTTATCACATCTTAGCCCAAGATTGGATATCTAGGCATCTCTACGTATCTCATAGAAAAGGATAATCAAGCCATATATAGTTCTTAAAACAATCATTTCTCACGTCAATAGATTTTGACATTAAGAATGGGGGCTTTTGACATGTTCTGAGAGAACGGTAAATCTTAAGACATAAAATGGTATAAGGACCAAATCATATATCTTAAGAAAACACTCTGTATAGATATGATTCATATACAAGTGGAGAAAAGAAAATAAGAAGATTTTGTGATTGTGGCTGGGCCCAAAATTGGAGATTTAGGCATCTCAACGTATCTCATTGAAAATGAGGATCAATCCATACATAGTTCTTAAAATAAGGTCTCTATGCAAATCTGAATCTGTCATAGGAAAGAGAGGGACTCATGTGACACTAAGGAGTAGAAATGATTTCAACGATGTTTGCTTATAAAAGCTTCTAACGTCAAATAGAGAAAACTTTAGTTGTACAAATGATGTCATGCAGTTTAACGTCATGTGACAAGGACGAAGTTGCTATGAATTTTAACGTCATGCAACTTGGACGCTTATAGTTGTTATGCAGTTTAAATGTCTTGGAGCTAGGACATGGGGGCTATGCAGTTTTTTGTCTTGCAGTAAGGACATTGTACTGTGTAGTTTTAAGTCTTGTAGTGAGGACATTGTACTGTGCAGTTTTAAGTCTTCTGTGAAGACGTTGTATTGTGCAGTTTTAAGACTTATAGTGAGGATGTTGTACTGTGTAGTTTTAAGTCTTGTAGTGAGGAAGTTTTTTAATTACACAAAGTATTTATTTAAAAATTTCACATTGGTTGGAGTTGTAATAAGCTCTCCATCCATTGCGATTAAGGCATAAGCTCCATTTTAATAGACCTTATGTATGGAATAAGGTCCTTCCCACTTTGGTTCATAATTTGGTGGTTTCTTCCCTGGTATCATTGGAGTCCTAATGACCAATACCAATTATATTTGAAGAAATAAATGGAGGAAAACTTTCTTATTAAAATATCATGATATTCTGTTCTGATAGACTTCTAAATGATGCAAAGTATGCAATATTTTCTCATCTAATCATTCTAGTTCATTGAACCATTTATGAGACCTATCATATATAGACAAATGATCACAGATTGAAACTCTTAGTGAAGAAAATTGCATTTCAATTGGAAAAACAACTTCAGTTCCATATACCAATGAATAAGGAGTTGTTTGGGTGGCAGTACGGGTAGTGGTCCAATAAGCCCATAAAGCATTCAAAAGTTTATCAGGCCATGATTTCTTATCTTTATGCACTATTTTCTGGAGTATATTTGATAGGGTCTTGTTGAAATCCTCTATCTGTCCATTGGCCACCGCATGATAGCGAGATGAATGGTTGAATTTAATATTATGTTCCTAATACAACTTTTTTACCACAACAGAACAAAAATTGCTGTCATTGTCCATCAAAATAGTACGAGGGACACCAAATCTAGTGATGATATTAGTTTTGAAAAAACTAATAATGCTTTTGGATCCGAATTATTTGAGAGGTATTGCCTCAGTTCATTTAGAGAAGAAGTCAGTAGCAGTAAGGATATATTTGAATTTCTTAGATGTGACTAGAGGATAAGGTCCTACTACATCCATTCCCCATGTGGAAAATCGCTTGTAGTATTTAGCTATATGTAACAACTCTGGGGGTTGATGAATGAAGTTGGCATGCACTTGGAAGAGATGAAATTTTTTAGTGAAATCTGTATAATCCTGAGTCATTGAAGGACAAAAGTATCCAAACCTTCAGATCTGGTCAGAGAGTCTGTTCCCAGACTGGTGAGCACCACAAACTTCTGAATGTACTACTTTTATGAAAGCTTCAATATCTTCTCCATCAATACATATGAATAGTATTCCATCAAAGCCTCACTTTTAGAGGATCTTTTGGTGGTATGGGCTATCATAAAGAGTAAAATTGGCTACTCATCGTCAGATCTGTTCTTTTTCAGCCCTATTCGGTGGAAGTACCCCATTTTGAAGATATTACATGATAGATGTTCACCATCCTGTGGTATGACCATATAGTTTAAAAATAGGGTTAATTTCATTAATTTCATCCATTTAGGTTTGAACAAAAGGTGAGACCACACAATGATGGGATATACTAATGACTGTCTTATCCCAATTTGGATCTTCCAAGGCTGTAGCTGCATTAACCAGTACATCTTATTGAGCATTTTATGATTATGGGACATAAGAAAATGTCAGCTCTGAGGAAAGTTCAGCAATTAAACCTCTAGAATAATCACACAAAGGGATTAAGTCTTCTTTTCTGATATAATATTCCCCATTTATTTGCTTGATTACCAATTCTGAATCACCTTTTACCTTTACGTGATTCATTTGAACCTGAAGGGCCAATTCCAAACCTGCAATGAGAGCCTGAAATTCTGCCTCATTATTGGTACTGCCTTCCGATCATAGGAAGGAATAAGACAATACAACTTTTTCTGGGGAAATAATGACAATTCCTAACCCATCTTTGTTGAGTTTAAGGTTTTCCATCCTCTTCCCTATTGGACTTCTGGAGGCACCATCAACGTAAATTTCACATGTTTGGAAATTATCCTGAATAGAGAAGACTTGTTCCTCAAGAAGTTCAGTCTTTAATGATATATCTTTTGCAGATGGATGCTCAACAAGGAAGTCGGCCAGATATTGGCCTTATATTTCCTTTTGAGGCACAGAATAGATATCAAACTGTTGCAAAATAACCTCCCACCGTGCCAAATTCCCTGTAAGCATAGGACGACTGAGGTTAAATTTGAGTGGGTTATTGTGAGATACTAATTGGACCTCATGATGTTGCAGTTAGTGCCTCAATTTTTGAACTACAAAGATTAATGCTAGTCATCACTTTTCAATACTTGAATATCGGGTTTTTGCATCAAGAATAGTTCAACTAAGATAGTATAGGTTGTTTTCATTCCCAACATCATTCTTTTGGGTGAGGAAGGAACCTAGTGATCGCTCTAAAGCTATCACATAGAGAATAAGTGACCTTCCTTAAACTAGTAGAATTAATATTGATGGACTCAAGAGATATTTCTAGAGGGTATAAAATGCTTCTTGACAGTCTTCAGTCCATTGGTAGGTGACTATTTTCTTCATTAATATGGTGAAGGGTAAAAATTTTCCTGCCAAATTGGAGATAAAGCGCCAAATATAGGGCAAGTGTCCCTGAAGTCCTCTTAATCCTTTCAAATTTCTAGGAGGTGACATACCAAGGATTGATTTTGCTTTCTCAGGATAAACTTCGATACCATGATGGCATGCGATGAAGCCAAGGAATTTTCCTGAGGTTACCCTGAAAGCACATTTAAAAGGATTCATCTTAAAATTATGTTGCCAAATTTTATGGAATATTGTCTCCAAATCATAAAAGTGATTAGAAAATTTTCTAGATTTGACCACCAAATCATCCACATAACATTCAAAAAAATTTCCTAAGAAAGGTTTGAAGATATGATGCATGAAATGTTGATATGTTTCACCTGCATACTTTAAGCCAAAAGGTATTACCCGATAGAAAAACACACCTTGAGAAGCTCTGAAGGCTGTAGATTTTTCATCCTCTAGGGACATATGAATTTGATTATACCCAGAGTATCCATCCATGAAGGAAAGAGCTTCATAGCCAGCCATTGTATCAATTAAAAGACCTGTAATCAGAACTGGAAAATCATCTTTAGGACAATACTAGTTAAGATCTTTGAAATCAATGCAAACTATAATTTTCTCATTCTTTTTTTTCACCGGGACAATGTTATCCATCTATTTGAGATATTTAACTTCTCTAAAAATTTTATACTTTATAAGCTTATCAACATTAGATTTAATTTTAGAGGCATGAGTTGGGTGTGTTCTTCTTGCTACCTACTTGAATCCAAGATGTTATTCTGGAAAACCCAAATGATGGGTGGCTACATTAGGATTAAGACCTGGAATTATTATATAATTCCAAGAAAATATATCTCGATGTTGTTTTAGAAATTAAGTATACACCTCTTTCTCTTTAGAGGTCATGGCCACACTAATTAGAGTGGGGTGTGGATATTCTTCTGTACCCAGATTTATTTCTTTGAGCTCATCCACAGTGGTAGAGAAAACTTCCTCAAATTCCAGAGGAGAATCCTTGATATCTTCCTCTTTTTCTTTATTACATGTTACCTATTATTTTTCCACTTTCATAGTATATGATAAAGAAAAACTCCCAGAGTTAGAGGAGGAGTCAGTATTTGAACATCCTGAAGAAGAGGCCACAAAATCTGACCCTACTAATGATGAAGGGTCTTCTTGGGGTAATAAAGTTGAGATGATGGATTGAGAATCAATATCTTTGTGTTTCTCTTGAATTGCCACAATTTATTCTACTTTTATTGATGAAGTAGAGGCTTTCTGTAGTTCAGTGGATGAAATGAAGACATCTCCATTTAAGCTTCCTTCACTGCTTGGTGGATCAAAAATTTCTCCTATGCTATCAGGATCAGTTGCCATAATTGACATTATGGAAGTTATTGAAAAAATGCTTGGATTTGGATTTACCTTTTCAATTTTATTGATGGGTAACACATAATATTTACTCATATGTATGAATGGATTTGCTGTGATCTTTTACAATCCACTCGGATCATTAACTCTAGTTATCTCTTTTGTCATGGACTTCATTACTTTTGTGTGATAAAACTCTACCTCAATGTATTAAGATTCACATGTTTTGAATGGAGCCTTTTCACCATACAACGTCTCGATTTGACCATTGAAACAGTACTTAATACATTGGTGGTATGACGAAGGCATGGCTGCATGTTGATGCAACCAAGGTCTTCCAAGCAGAATGTTAAAGGCTGTGTCCTGACGAACAACCATGAAATATGAATTAGACATAAGATTTATAAACTGAGTTCTGAGTGTAATCTCACCCAGAGATTCTTGCTCATTCTTGTCATATCCTTGCAACATTAAAGTGGAAGGAGATAAATCATATTCAGTCAGGCCCAATCGATGAAGTGTACAAACAAGAATTAGGTTGAATCTGGAGCCATTATCAATGAAGGATTATCAGATGTCTATGTCATTGATATTTCCAGATAGATACAAGGGTCTGATATGTCCATGTACAACATCATCTTCATCTTCATCTTTAAAAGATCTGATTTTATGACATTTTGTAGGATCATTCTTTATACGATAAACCTCAACATCATCAACGTCAGTTTCAAACTCTCGAGGACTTGATAAAGCCTCAATTCATGCATCTCGAAGATATTTTGACAGATTCAAAGCATTTAAAATTGATAACATAGCCGGTAATTGGGTCAATTGTTTCAAGACACCATACTTTTGGTCCAAAGTTCTGTGTTTCCCAGTATGGAGATGCGGTTTTTTAGGTGCTTTGGAAACCGATGCTTCTAATGCAAACACATTCTGTGTCGGAGCAGAATCTAGAAATACTCCTAGCTTTGGTAAATTAGACTGACTAGATCTATTCACTTGCTGAGAGGAATATGGTGTGACTTCTAATTGGTCTTCCAAGATAATAGTGTCAGAACCGAATCTATCTTGCATGGAAGAAACTCCTTGTTCTTATTGATCCTGCTAAAGGGATCTTCCATGAGTTTCTGCTGCATATATGGTTTGAGCAGGGGTAGAGTTAAAATGATGGTTTCTAGAATTCCCATGTCTTCCCCTATATCCTTGACCTCGACCTCTTCCTATGGTTCCCCAATTAGGTACAAGAAATTATGGCTCATTATAATCAGAATTAATATCAGTATAAGGATCCATTAAGTGGATAACATTGACATAACCAAAGATCAATTCTTTATCTAATGGAGATTCTTTTTGATGGGTTAATTATAGTTGTTCCATTTGGTGGGGTGGTGCTTGTGTTTTTGAAATATATGGCATAAAATCTGCCAGGGTCAAGGACAACTTTGGACTTAACGTGAGATCATCTTCTTCTGACTGCTCTTTGTTCTTATTATCACTTAACTTCTTTAAGGAACGAATTTTTGATGAAGACGGTTTTACTGTGGAAAAAGTGGTATAAGACACAATTAGTTGTTTCAACTATGTTCATAAAATGGCATGAGTCTGGTTGATCATTTTCTTGATCATCCAATCATCATATTTATTCACATTTTTACCTTTTACTTCCTACCATTCACCCTCTTCCTCTGTATCGGTAGTAGTAAAACATGCTACTTGAGCTGATGGAATTTTCAGTTTCAATTTTCTAGAGTCTACCATCTTTTTCAAGAGGTCTTTGAAAACAAAACACTCCTGAATGGGATGTCCCAACATCTGGTGAAAAGAACAATAATTCGGAAGATCTTCATATTCTTCTTTATTTGGTTTCTTCATCCTTGGAAACTGAACCAAATTGATTTCCATAGCTGAGATGAAGTAACTAGAAAATTGTTCATTCAGGAAAGAATAAACTTTGTTCTTTAATTCTCAAACTATTTACGCCTTTGATATCTTCGATCATCTTGACGAGGTGGTTGTTGTTGCTGGTGCTCAGGAGGTGGAGCCCTTCGGTATGATGAAGGTATTAAAGTAGAAGCAGGTATAGATTCCTGCTTGAGTGTAATTGTAGCATCTTCTGCCTTTCCTATCCTCCTCCCCGGAGCTGATGGAATTACGCGAGTTTTAGACTTAGTTTCTATAATATATTCTTCTATCTATTGAGAGATTGAAGTAAGGTCTCGAAACCCTCATGTGTATTTCATAGGGATCAATGGTGTGCGTAACTCATCACGCAGATTTTATACACAGATTGGCAGTAACTCTTTTTTAGGGAGTGCTAGACTTAAGGAATATGTTAATCCTTTCCATCACGCAATTAAATATGAAACTCTTTCATTATACCTTTGTTTACAATTGTTAGGATAAAAAACTATCGTCTTTGGTAACGTTGAGCTTAATTGAAGAAGGAATTTCTGACAGAGATCTTACCACCCAGTAATTGATCGAGACTATAAACTTGTATACTAGACAAAAGCTGGTCCCTGTAATGACTGCACAAAACACCTAAGCTTAACTAATTTTTGTTGTTGAGAAGTTCCCATCATGGTATCACAATGAGAAACAAAATGTGTTAAGTATTGTTCCAGATCTCCCGAACCATTAATGATTGTGAATGTGGTATTCAAAAAATTTGGTGGGGGAATAATTTCATCCACCCTTTAGGGTAAGATATCTTTTCTAGATTAACTAGTGCACATCGTTCCTCCATAGCTTCCAATCGATTCGTTAATGCCTCAATTATGTTCATAATCATTTCGGGAACATCCAGATGAGATGGAACTTGTGCAGGTATAGCAACTGGAGCTAGAGTTAGTACAACAACTGGAAAAACCACTGATGGTGGTGCTGAAATTTTCCTTGGATAACCCACAAGAACAGGCCTATTAGGATGTATATGGTTCTGCCTTGATTGTGTACCCAGTGGAGGGAATTCATTATCCACATCTTTAGTTACTACAAATCCTCTTTGTTGAGGATCTCCTACAAGATGTACAGGTTGAGGACCTTCCTGGGGAGTACGTCTAGCAGAAATGATGTTCTGAAATAACTTTATATTGAGTCTTTTCAACTTCTTAATTTCCTCTTCTTGCTGTGAAAATCTCTTTTCAAGCAAATGAGATTGACCTTCTCCAGTGTAAAAGTGAGATGTAATATGAATTTTTCTTTCCCCCTTATTAGATTCCTTTCAGAGGGGTGGGAGTTGGTTACTTGAAGGCATACCTAAATTCTAGGTAAGCCTCTTATTTTGGGTACGCAAACCTTATTTATTTCCCTTAGTGTGTACTGTATTATGGACAAGAACTTCATCTTTGGATTCCCCTAAACTAGATTCATTTTCTGGAAGATCTTTTGTAGTAGTGTTAATGACATTCATTGATGCACAATGCATCGATGGAATTCTGTCAATAGTTTCGTAAGACCATCTCCCTATATATCTTCCATGAGACTCCGTTCTCCTATATGATGAATTTTTGGGAACATTTTGGTGGAAAGTAACCTGAAGGGAATCCTTGGATAATTCAGTTGTACGCTTTCCTTGTGGCTTCTTCCCTAATTGGGAGAAAACTGACATCCATTGAACAGAGGATTGAAGATGTGAAAAATCCCCCAACCTTGTAGGCTAGTGCTATTTCTGTTCTTCTTCTACAAATCTCTGAACATTATTTAATGAATTTGAAGGTTGAATTAAATGATCCCCCAACCTTTCAATATGGGATGATTCTTGAATTTATATGGATAAAATTCGTGAAAATTCTCTTCTGATTTTTCGAATTTTGGTTTGGACATTATCTGGGTGCATTATCTGACAACCACTCAAATCACCTGTTTCAGAAGACCGCTTTGCTATTTCAAACATTTTCATTCTCTGACGCCTGACATCCTCTAAGCGGGACACTTAATCAAGATTCTCAGATGCTTGATGTAAAAGTAACTCAACAACTTCTTTTCTTTGGGCCTGACTCTGATGAGAGTTTCTTGAGGAATGTTCTTGAGCATACATTCGATTACATACAAAATCTATTGATTGTGGCCGATCATGGGAAATAACATTGCATGATACCACTTTCAGAGGACTTTTCTGATTTTGAAGTGCAGTGAATTGCAATGCTCCATGTGCACCCCATCCTCTGATGCAAAAACTAGACGGGGAATCAGAAATTAAATGGCGTAGCCTCTTTAGAGAATTTAGGCATGCATGATGAAGGATTCTCTGCTGGTTTTCAACTTTTGGATGTTGGAAAACTGAGAGAGACGCCAAGTCAATTTACTGTTGCAACCCTTCTATTACCTTTACATGATTTTGATATTCATCATATGGTAATACTTTGGTTTTAAAATGAAGAAGAGTCTTCCATAAATTGTGACGAATATCATGAATTCAATTTTCTGTCATCAATTGTGGAATGTTATACTGAGAAGTTTCCAAACGCCAGAACATGATTGGTACTTCTCCCTTAGCTAATTGTTTCCTCATGTTTAACACATCTTCATTATATTTCAGTAGAGGTTTCTCCACTTGGTCTGACCAAAGTGGATGCTCTTTATTAGAAGAAAAATGACCCAAGGGAGGTTCATAGAATGACCGTTCCCTTAAGATGTCTTCTGGTTGAGAAAGGGTTTCACCTGTCAATGACAAGGCATCAGAAATGACTGGCCTTATGTTTGCAAGTGCCTTGAGATAAGAGGAATTTCTCATCGCTACATTGTCAATTGTAGAATTGTTTTGACAATGAGAAATACTACTGTGGAGAGGAATTTTGTAGCGAATGACATCATGGGGAGGATCACCATGATGGATTACAATAAGGGATAAATCTTCTTCCTCCATGGTCTTCTGGCCACACAGAGGGTTTCCATGGCTCTCATCCAGAGATAAGCACTATAAATTAACCGAATTTTCAAGAAGAAATTCTTCAAGATGAAATTTCCAATGAGGAACTTCTGAATTACTATTACTACTCTCATAATTTCTTAATGAGAGGGTAGGATCTTGAGATGCAATAGACAAATGCCTAAGGGCTTCAAGAACTCCAGCATTAAGAGGATCCAAATCATGGATTGAATCTTGATTTTCCAATAGTGCTTGATAATAATTTTCTTAGATGTTCTCTTATACTTAGTTGCATCCACTTTCTAGGAAAAGTGGTTATCATGGGTAGGTGTATGTGCCTTCCTTGGAGTGTTTACCAGAACAGACCGATTATCTCTAATTAGAAAGGGTGTATGTTCCCGATCTTGTTGTCTGTATGATATGGGGGAGTATGCCCCATGACCCTTCTATACTGGAAAAGAGTTATATATCTGCTCTGGGATGACATGACAATGTGTCATCCGATGTGTGAGGATAGATTTATGCGTCTGTTTCCCTGTTACTACGGAAGTGGTTGTTATAATATCCTGGCATGCTTCCAGAATACGAGAAGAGATTTGCGTCTGCCCTTTCACCATTGATAAGATGTGTTTGGTGACTTCAGGAACTGAAACATAAATATACATCCATTCCATATCTGGAGTATGTGTATGTTCCTAATCCTTTCCTCCTTTTCCTATAAATGAGTATTGACAGTACTCATGCATGGGGGCAGAGAGTTGAGTCTGCCCTAGATTTGTCGTTGGAGCTTTCTGACTGAGTTCTCCAGGTGCTACCAAATGAGACTATTGACAGACTTGATGAAGATTATTATTTGTATGTGTCTGATGGATCTTTCATGTTAAGTATAGTTGATGAACTTCTTTTAATAATGGTAGACGATACTGCTGACAGAATTGGTGATTGTAAATAGGTGTATATTCCTGTTTACGAGTTTCCACTATATTGGATTGACAAGATTCTTTAAATACTGTTAGATGATCCTACAGACAGGCTAATAACTTGTAAGAAGGTGTATGTGCTTGTTCATGGTACTCCACTGGGTTTATCTGGTGGGATTGGTGGGTTGCTTCCAGATGAGTCTACTGGGAAGAAAAATTAGTACAGACGAGTGTATGTGCCCATTCGTTTTTTTCCATAACGTTAGGTTGATGGGATTCTCTGGAAGGGGTAGAGATAAGAACCTACTCCCTGTTGACTGGACGTTTTCCTCGGTGGTTTGTCTTGGGTGCCTGGGTCTGAGAGACCTGGGCTGAACATCCAAAGGCAACACCCCCATTACGTCGGGGGTTCACTACCCTGCGATTCTGGCGGCGATTGATATTGGGAGTCCTTAGGAAGGAATTATGAATTTTTGAATTGAGGCCTTGAGTGACCTCTTGATCCAACTCCCTGTAGTACAGGAGGGATTGATTGTTGCGTTCTAGGTATAAGGACCCGAAACGGTTGAAGACAGTAGTTGGCACAGTCTACTTTTTGATCACCAGTCGTCGTTGGCCATATGATTGAGGATTGTTATTGACCTGGAGGGCTCGATGGGAAGCCTCCAAAGTTAGAATTGTATCGTGCTAATGGTACTCCATTACCAGCACGTTAGAGACCCAGTGTTGAAGACGCTGGGTTGGTGACGATGTCCTTTTTGTGGATGGGGATCCAGCTTTAGCAGTGGTTGGGAAGTTCACAGATGTTGTTTTAAAGAAATCCATTTTGGAGTAAAGGGAATTATGAGAAACACTTGAAACAACAACAAAATCCATTAAAGCAACACACTTTTTAGATGGATACATGCGTGATTGATTCCTTTGTCTGGCCTTCCTTTATCAATTGATAGAGGCCTAATAGGTGGGTAACATTATTAACTTGGTTAAGAATTTATATCGGGTTCACCATTTTTGTTTTGTAGTTCCTTGAAACACGTGTCCTAGTTTTAAGAATCACTACTTCGAGGAGGTTTCCATTGGATTTATTTTTGGAACTGGAAACTTCCAATAGTTCTTTATCCAAAAGGGGACCTGCTTTCCAAAGGCAGGTGTTCATTAAGTTTGAACTTTATGATACTTTAGAAAGTACATTGGTTGAGAGGATGGAAGGTAATACTCATCACACCCTTTTGGGGGGAATTATTATCTACTCTAGGACTCTCTTGGTAAATTTAAGATATTTTCATGAATCCTTATTAATTCACCAAGCATAACATAAGTTTCCATTGAAATTTTCAATCAATTATTAACATGTGTAAAATTTAGAATCATCAGTATGCATTAAAGGTTCTTCATTAATAGAGATATCCATATGTATTTGAGGTTATCCATTAATGGTATCCTCTAATATACTATTTCAAGATTCTTTTAATCATTGTTATGATGATACTAGTTTTTAAGCAACTCAGTTTTTCACTCTAGAATTTATTTTCATCCAAGGAGACGAAGGTTTGGTTTGATTTTGGGATCGTGCCCATAAAATAGGCTACCTATGTATCCTTGTGAAAGGAATCAGAACCCTCGTAGTTCGGTGCCCCTAAATGGGACACATCATACCTTTTAAGGTCATGTGATAAGGACCTATCCATATAGTTTAATGTAATGTGGTATGGACATGTAAGCGAAATATTCTTAGTCATGGTTTAGTGTGAGACTTATGCCGAAGTATCCCAACAAACATAGAAAGGATACGGGTGTCCAAGTAGGATCAGACCCTACTGGGAATATGGACCAAGGATAACATGGTTTATTTAAGGTGTTGGGTTTGAACCTCAAGGTGGATTCCTACGTATCCCATATAAATGGGAATCAAATCCCACGTATTTAGATAAGTCTCACAGGAGAGTGTAGTCCTTTGAGAGAAATGAGTTTGTGATAACTTTCTGAAAAGGATGCCTTGATGACTTGGGGGTTTTAATTTGGGGCTTATTCTTAAAAAGGATGCTTGGATTAAGAGAATTAGGGTAGGACTCTTGAAGAGTACATCTAGTGAGGTCAGTCCCTTAAAGGGATTCCTACGTATCTTGGTTTGAACAGGAATTAGAGTTCTCGTAGTTCCTTTAATAGTGAAAATGTTGTGACCATTAAAAATCTCTAAGCCCATGTGAGTCATGCTTAGTGTGAGAAACAAGAGGATGTCAAAGATTCAATAAAGGCATTCAAACTTTCAAAATTTTCCACCTCTGCTGGTGGAAGAGGGCGTGTCGACCATGGAAGAGGGTGAGGTGACAAGCATTCCCTCTGTTCTATTTACATTGGACTAGGGTCCAATTTAAAAAGTAAGGGATGAAGGTTAGGGGATTATACCAGGATGTCTTTCCATGGTGACAAAGCCAAACAGGAGAGGGAAAGGGTAACAAAAGTCCCTATGCCCATCTGTCCTCTAGTCTTTGGCACTGAAGAAGATAGGAGAAGCAATGATGCTACCTCCTACAAAAAAATCTAGGGGCTTACTCTAGGATGGTTGCCCTTGAATTTATCCTGGTAGGGTAGGGATACTTCTCCTTTATTCAAAAGGAAGAAAAGTAGGGGTGAAACATACATTCCCTACCAGAAATTTGAAGTTTCTAGCTCTTTGAGAAGGGTGAGGCCAGGACCCAAACCCTTATTCTTAGAAACCAAAACTTCCCAACACTATTCTTGAGAGAAAGGTCCACGTGACTATGGATATACAAACCCAAAAATACTCCATGAAACCTAACCCCATTGTGAAAAAAATGTGGGAAACCTCTGACTGTGGAAATACAAACCCAAATAAGAGACACGCTGATGTGCCTTTTCCAAAGGTTTGATAAATCAGGAGGTTTTGGTGGAGATCTCAACAGAATCCATTTCAAACAAGGGAGCCAAGGAAGAAGAAGCCTTGACATGAATGGATTTGAGGAAGGATTGAGGGATTATATACTGAAGAGAGTAAGTGAATCGAAGAGGCGTGCCCAAGTAGGTAAGGGCACACAAGTATGGGTGCTCAAGTACACTTGGGGGACCTGATGTTGACTTAAGAGATGAACAACCTATACGTTAATACTCAGGAGATACCTTTCTCGAGCCTTCAAGAGTATTCACAGGTGATCCTAGAAGTGGGGCGCTCAAGTTCCTGTGGGAGGAATGGGTAGCACACAAGTATTTCTGATTTGGGGAGGTTGGGAACTTTAGGTGCGCAAGTGTTATGGTTTTCAAAAACTAAAAGGACTTAAGCCCAATGATCCTCCCTTAAATCCTCCTGTCAAGGTGTTGAAGAACTACCTTGAAAGTTTTGGAATATTGGGGAGAAGTGCTAGGGTGACTAGAGCAGGAATTAGGCTTCAAGGAAATTCGTCCTTCTAAATGAGGGCCCCATGGGTCTATTTATAGGAAAAAACAAGACCCTAGGAGAAAGGAGTTTGGTCGCGCAAGTGAATTGCGTGCCAAATTGTGGAGCACAAGGTACTTGTGCACCAAAATTGTTTTGGATAGACTAAGGATCCACTTTGAGGAGTTATCCGAAATAATTGTTTCATTCAGCTCTAGCATGGTGGTGCACATGTATTTGTGCATAGGTACCTTGGGAACCTCTTTAGGGACTTATCCAAATAATTTATCTATACCGCGGGGGATGTTCCCCCGCACCCCTGCTTCAGATCAGTGCTGGGCTTCAACCCCGGCCCTTCGGGCTAGTGCCTTCACTACCTTCACTGACCCCCATGAAAAATGCAGAGTCGTACCATGAACTTTTTGAGCCTGGTTGTGGACATTTTGCAGAGAAGTTCATGGAACACATTTCATGATGTCTACAACCGTACTCCCAATGGTGTATCTATTTTCATTTCCCCAATCACATACTCCACCTCTAGGCTCAAACAGTTGACAATTTCTATAGATATAAATGAATGAGATGAAAACATATCAAATAAGGAACTATCTAATATAGAAGATACTAGAATACTACATCTCACAATTTATGGCCCAACCTCGTTATCCATAAGTGTAGGATACACCACATTGAATTGTCCTTCCCCTCTTCCTTGTGATGTTGTCTAACTCCCCCAAGTTTCACCACTCTACTGATATGGTCGCTCTTTCCCAGAAGCATCGAGTACACTGCCTCTACCTCCTCAGCTAGTAGAACTATATATTCCATACTGATATGGTACAAAAGATCCTTGTACTACACCCTGGTTATATATAGATCCTCCATCACTAAATTTATAACTAATTTTCCTATAGAACCCTTATAGATGTCCTAACATTCTGTAGGATCGACACTCCACTGGTGGTCTAGGAAAATGTTTATGAAATTTTCCTGGTCTACCACACTGGTGGAAGAGCACTTGGGTAAGATCCTGAGTAACTGATCCTCTTGACTGACCACTTTTCATCCCACTACTCTGCCTAAAGTTCTCATAATGCTGCTTCATTCTCTCAGAAGACATACCTTCATATTTTACAAAAGAAACCACATGTCTACCATTGGAATCCTCTTTCAAGTTCCCCTTAGAGATGAGACCACGATTCACCACTTTTGAAAACTTTTCAACCAGAATATATTATCTTGGGACTTAATTTAAAACATAAGTCCATCCTAAAATCATTTTACTAAATTATCCTCTTATGTTTCCAATACAGACGTAAAGTACTAAAAATATATGAAGTGACCAGAATAGTCCATCATAGACATGATCCCCTAATTAAATCTCATAAACTCAGCTTCTATCCCCTGTCTCAACATATCTGGTTAAAAGTTCTCCAGGATCTTCTCAAAAAAGTCATTCCATAGCATACCCCCAATCTATCTATTTTACACCTTAACATCCCATGAGTGCTTCATTGATCCTCTTAGCATATAATTAGCCAACATGACCTTATTCTTAGCAGGAGTATCCAAATATTCAAGTATCATCTTTGTTGAATCAACCCAAAACTCTACTGCCTTCGGTCCACCCTCTCTAGTAAAAGTTAGAGGGTTATGAAACTAAAACTCCCTCATCAGGTTTTACATTTTCCACTTAACGCACCCTAGATCTCTTCCCACGAATTGAATGAAAATGGATATGTTCTACAGCAAATTATCCCCAACTTCCTCACCTAACACTATCTATGCCTTAGGTTTCACCACTAGAGGATAATACATAGACATGTCATCTAGTCGCAATCTCAATAAGAGTTTTCATGGAGGAATAACTCTAAAATTCTAAACACAAGTTTTAGGGATCATAACATAGCTTTATCAAATTTATGTTAGAGGGAAATCATAAAAAGAAACAACTAGTGTTTCCCCAAATATTGCCACATTGTCAAAACTAAGGCGTTCTCACTATGCTTAAAAATCCTACACATAGGTCCTGGTTGAAAAGGGTAAGCATATTATTGCAGCTCAATATTCTCATTTAGACACTAATTTATTCCCACATTGTATCATTTTACAAAATGTTTTCAATTTCACATGCTAATAAAACAATTGATGTTTAAAAACATACCCAAAACCCGTTTTCCCGTGCATGCCTAAAATGATGAATGTAAAAAAAATCCTGAGTACCTAGAATGATACATACAAACTCAAATATCATGTTATTTAAGTCTAAGAGCCAATGTAAACAAATCTAAAAAACATTAATCACACCAAAAAACAAGTGTGTCACCCGAGGTGAAATATTATTAAACTGTAAGAGAAAACAACAATAGAAACAATCCCACCCTAGGAACTTTGGATCTACCCCATACATGGGGTAGATACTCCCATGTATGAGCTCATAAATAGGACTTGTATCTTCCTAGTCTCCTGTCTACACTTCCCAAATAGTAATATAAAAGAATAAGAAAAGAAAACTAACTCTGATATCACTTTGTCACATCCGGACCCCAGTGCCACATACCATTTCCTTGAGCTAGTGGGTCACATGACCTCAGGCGCACCTCCCCATACATGAGAGGCTTCTGACTAGCAGTGAGGGTATGATAAGTCAATAATGGGGAGGATACACAATATTTTATTTGAGTAATACACCAGAAGAAATAAAAAAACAATAGAAGACTCATATATAACCCTAAACAAAACCAATCTCTCAAGATATAAAGTAGGAAATACAATATCCAACTAAAGATGAAAAAATCCCATTCCAATGTACATAACACATTTCTAAAAAAAAACTAAAAATAAAGACACTAAAAACTCCCAAGAAAGCCCCAAACCCTTTTTTGTTCCCACAACCATGCTCTATCTCGACTCAATCATATGACATGGGGACCTTTCCCTTAACATGTCCTACATCCATTAAATGTATTTGTGTAGTGATCATTCAGTCCGAGTAGGTTGAAAGTACAAATCAGTAGCCCACCACCAACAATGTCTAAAAAAATACAATCAATGAAAAGTGTATTCAGTTTTATAAATAAATAATTACAATTCTTAAGTAAATAGTTGTCACATTATCAATTAATATTTATTAAACTACATAGACCACTAGGTTTTCGAGGGAACCCATACCTCAAAACCTGCTATGATCTATACCGAATCTGAACCATTTTACTTATTCAATTCATAATTAATTTTAAAAAAATTATTTCATTTTACATTTCATTTTACTTTAATTACTACAAGTACTTTTAATCATAGTCCAATGACAATATTTTTGGGTATAGAATGCCATGCCAAATACCCCAATTCCCAATCTTACATATTTACCATTGGTGTAGAATGCCATGTATAACACCTCAAATCTCAATTATATATTCTTATCATTAGTGTATAAATCCATTCCTGAAACCCCAAATCTCAATCATGCACTTATATATTTGGTGTAGATCTCCATTTCTAACACCTAAATTCTCAACAATACATATAGATCTATCTTTGGTGTAGAAATCCATGTCCAGCACCCCATTTATCAATTGTATATATGCATAATAGGTGTAGAATGTCATGTCTAACACCCCAAATATCAACCATTTATTTATATAATTATTTATCGGGATTAGAAGGTCATATCTAATACCCCATTTTAAAACTATGATTAAATAAAATCAATATTCTTATCACAATTATCCACCACTAATTCCATTAAATAATTCATAAATTAATTAATCCATGTCTGTTAATTAACTCAATAATTAACTAATAATGCTAATTTCTATAAATAAATTAGACAATCAATTAACCATTTAACAATTTCAAGATCCAATAATTAATTCAACAATAAATTATTCTTAATTAAAATTAATCAATTTTGATAATTAAATCAATAATTATTTATCACAAATTTCTCAATCAATACATTGATAATTAATTCACCAATTAATTAAACTTATTTTATATTTAATTTCCCAATCCAACCTTTTCAATTACATCATAGTTAATCCCCAAAATTAATTATCAATTCACAAATCCCATGATCTCATTATTAATTCTACAATTAATTATCTTATTATACAATCCATCAATTTCACAATGCCACAAATATCTTAATAATTTAATTAACCTGATTAATCAATTCAATTAGGTATTTCAAATTTCAAAACAAATCTATTAATTCTACAAATTTCATATACATATACAAAATCAAAACTATGGGATTTGGAAATTAGACAACCTAGATCAATTTATTGAAGAGTGGTTTCCCAAAGAAAATTACCAAAATTGAGGAACACAACGATATAGACCGGATCTAGATCTATTACACTAAATCAAGATTTAAAAAATCAATATCCCTTAGATCTAGGTATAGATCCACAATTCTAGATATATATTCTTAATATATATATATATATATATATATTATTGAGTCAACAAGGTTTTCCTTATGACTTTTCCATTCCTTCTTGTTTTGAAAATCACAAACACCTTATCCTTAAGTGAATTTCTTTTTACCCCTGTTTTACTTTCATAAGGAAAATTTACTTCCCAAAGGAAATTTACCCCTACCTTGTTTTCATTATTCATATAAATATTTTTCTTAAGTTTAAAAATCGGATTCATATCTAAAACCTCGGAATCGTATAATAATTAGATATGAAGTATTCTGTTTTCTGATCCGAATTACTCTTACGAACTTTTATGAAGTTCTACCCTGAATTCCTTATTATGAACTTTTAGTTAAACTCTGAATTCTGATTATGAACTTACATAAAGTTCTAACTCCAAATTCTGATGATGAATTCTGATTACGAATTCTCATTACGAATTCTGATGACGAATTCTGATTACAAATTCTCATTATGAATTCTGATGATGAATTCTAATTATTAATTCTCATTACGAATTCTGATGATGAATTCTAATTACAAATTCTCATTACGAATTCTGATGATGAATTCTGATTACAAATTCTCATTACGAATTCTGATGATGAATTCTGATTACAAATTCTCATTACGAATTCTGATGATGAATTCTGATTAAGAATTCTCATTACGAATTATGATGATGAATTCTGATTACGAATTCTCATTACGAATTATGATGACGAATTTTGATTACAAATTCTCATTCCAAGTTCTTCTGATAAATAGAATCCAAATATCTCTTTATTATAGACTCCGAATTCATTTTCTAGTTAGACTCCGAACTTTAACTTTCAACACTCTGAATTTTTATTTGCTTACACTCCAAATATTTGAGTTTGCTTATATAAACATATTTTTTCTTATACTTGTTTTGTTATAAAACTATATCATCTATTATGTTTCTAACTAACCGTTGGTTGAGTGACATGTGTACAGGTACCTCTGAAATTCAAGGAGAAATATGACTGTTGGAGGAGGGAGCCGACCGTTGGAGCTGAGCCTATAAATAGGAGAACATTTGAAAAGAGGAAAACACTTTGAAAACACTTGACAACAACTTTGACATCTGTGATTACATGCTGTTGAAGTGATTTCTAGAGAGATAGGCTCTTATAAACTCTCAACGCTTCATGCAGAAAGTTTGAACAGCTTTTTCAAACTTTTCCTTTTGCAGATTTGCTTCGTGCGACTCCGATTGTTGCTGTGTACAATCAAGGGCTTCCAAGGATAGGAAGACAAAGGTTCCAACACCTTGAAGTTTAGGGATTCCTTGCTGAGGAAGACAGAGGTGCCGACTACCTAATAGTTGAGGGATTGCGGGGATAGCAAGACAGACTCCAATCTTCGTATCGAGGGCTTACCCTGGTGTGGGTAAGACAGACTTTCTTGAAAGTATAAATCAAGGTACCTTTATCCAAGGTTGTTGGATACCCTTCTCTTTGGGTTAAAAGACTTATTACTTGTTACTTGTTTTTGTTACAAGTTTTTCTGCTGCATTTTGTATTGTTGAGGAAATTATACTATCTTATACTTCCTCAATCCTGTACTCTGATATAGTTAGATTCTATACGATTTAAGGTAGAATCTCAATCTTTGTAACTTTTGTTAAGTTTTATTTCCGGATCCACATTTTCGGAACCTATCAAGGTTGTAGAACTTAGAGGTGTTGTAAATATACTTAGTTTAAATTTGTTAAACATAATTTTCTGTAACCAACTTTAAAGGTTTCCAAAAGAATTTTTAAAGTATAAAATTCACCCCCTATTACATTTGAGTATCTCATCGATCCTACATTTGGTATTATAGAGTATATCATACTCAGACATACCATCTCACATATATATCTAGAAAAAATTAGAAGATTTAATCCCCCTAAAAAATGAGACAACATAAGAGGATGAACGTGAAAGAAGTGAGATTGGATCCACTTAACAGGAGAGGAGAAGACCTTGACTAGGGCATTGGATCATGAAAAATGAAGGTCTATAGGTCTAGGAATTCAAAATAATATCTAAAGAATAATGAAAGACCACACAATGTTGAGTGTGGGTCGACTATGGTTTAATTAGGGATTTTGGGAAAATTTTAAAATTATTTCATGGTTACTTTAATTCCCACACATGGGTTACTAGCCAGTGGTGCATGGTTTTCCCTAACCATGCACCTGTTATTTCTAGGGTGAATAGTTTTTCTTTTTAGGGTGCACAGTTTGGAAAATCATCTCCAGCCATGCAAACCCCCACCGTCCAAGGTTTCAAAATTTCCTGGGTTGGGTGCATGGTTTTCTCTAACCATGCACCAACTATGCACATCCCATTTTCTTACATTTTTCTCAATTTTATCCCAAGAACACCAAAAATTAAAATATAAATGAAAATTTATCAACACAATACAAAACAAAACTTGAAATCAATTTTGATTCAACTTAGGAAAAGGTCTAGATCTTACATATTTCCCCCATAGTTCATTTTTATTTTCCAACCATGAGTTTTGATTTACTAACAAGGAATTCAAACAAAATTACATTCTATATTGGGAGACTAAGAGACTACGGTGACACCATAAAAGGTATATCCATTGAATATGGTTTCCACTATCAGGTGTAGGACTTCAGTGTAGAAGATTGACAAGGCCGTGAGGGTTGACCCCACCTGGAACCATAAAATGTTGAGAAGGGAAATGAGATTCCTATCATTAGGGCCATTTTATGGTGATGTGGAAGTGATAAATACAACCTCAAATAGGGTCAATGATGAAACCATTATGTCAACTAAAGAGTCAACCTTTGTAGATTCATCTATCATGGGAGGGGACAATGTAGTACTCTACAAGAAAAATAAAGAGACAACACTCTCCACACTAAGTGATTTAGTGTAGGGGATGCAAAGAAATATTTTAATGATGATGTTATGTGATATGTTTTATTCATCCCCTGGATTATTGAGATTGATCTTGACATGATGGTACTTACGACCCTCGATGTGTATGATCGTACCCTAGAGAATATGGTTGAATTGAGATTAGACTTGGTAATGGAGAAATCAGCGGGTCAATGTAGTGTATAGAGAATTTTCTAGAACATCATAACTCAAACTACCTCAAGTGAGTTTTTGGGTATTATGGGATATCTATTCCACTGGATGATGAACCTATATATTAGAGGGAAGGACTATAACATACACTACAACCTAGATCAAGAATCCCAAGTTTTGGGGGTTAACTTTGAGTGGAATAAGCTTAGTGTCCCCAAACATGAATCCCCATCTACAAGAATTTATACCCAATGAGAGTATGAGTAGTCATTCACCCAACTGGAGATGATATTTTACCAATTTTGTTTCACCCTTTATTCTAAGAAGGAGACAGTCCTTCATCCAAAAGCTCAACTAGTGGTATATTGGACTAAGATACCATATAAGACAAAGAATATAATTTTATGTGTTGAAAAATAGGGATGGATTTGTGTTCTAATAGATGAGGTGTATCTCTAGGATATAGTAAATATTTCCAAGCTATGTGGAAGTATGTACATTATGTATAAGAGGCTAGTTGTGATTGAGAACTCCTTAGCCCACACAGTTCCAAAGGGGTATGTTTTCTATAATTAAGGGAGAAGTTCCCACCTATATATTCCCATCATCATCACTTATTTTATTAAGGAAATAAAGTTTTTTTTACCTTTCCTCCCAATGTATTATTTTTATTGTATCTACACCATACTAACAATACATCAATCTATAAATATCTAAGACCAAGATATTCATTATCAGTGTGATAAACAAGTGATCAATTAAAGCCTTACTATTTATATGATAGTGATATAAAATAGATGAATGGTTAGTATTTTAATTATTCATATAACATTGTGAATGTAATTATAAGAGGGAACATGGGTGGAGAGAGAAAAATTGAATTAAACTTTCATTCCCAACATGTGTGAGTACATGAGAATTATATCACCAGGAGAAATGGATTGTACCTAAAAAAGGGAAAAAGAGGATTTTAATTGAGATGTTTATGAAATTAAACATTAAGATAAAAGAGTCACTATTTGGGGTTGACTACTTTCCATGTTCTAAATTCAAGTTCCACTATCATAGTTCCAATAGTGTAGTCAAACTCACGAGGGTCGACCACCAACCATTTTAAAAAATAAGGGACCCATCAAATTTTCTTCAAAATACCTTTGAGGAATGTGATATGTTTGGGCGGTGATCTATTTTGGTTTTGAACAATTTTTTTTATAATATACCATTCATACATGGAGGCTAGTGGATATCAAAATCATTGATGATCCAAATAATGGGAAGTAACTAAAGAAATATTTGAGTGGATTTCAATACTCTCAGAATTAAGCCACTATATATCTGACTAGATTGATGGTATATGTCATCTTCTGTGAGGGTTAAAACCATATCCCAAGAGGTTGATATTCTTTTTTTCAGGATACGGTCAAGAAAAATGAGTTGTTAGGTAGGTTATTAGAACTTAAAGAGATGAAAGGACTAGAAAAGTGATGAATAATTTTTTTTATAGTATTCCACCATGAAATGGGGTTGGGAAAATGTGATAAGGGGAAAATTGTTAACTCCATTTTACCATCAACTAGTGGCATAATTGAGCATATACAATATTTTTATAAGGCCTAGTGGTGTGTCCTATAGATTTTATACATTTTCAATTTTCACCCTTACTGTTTTCCAAGTCCAATGTGTGACATGGTGGGTGAAATCTCAATGTTTTCTTAGATTTTTATTTATGGGGTTTCATCCTGATAGGAACTTGTACCTCTTTCCATGGCACGATTATGATCTTCTTAGTATTACAACATGGGGGAGAATTTGTGGCATGAAAGGTAGACCAAATTCAATGTAAGTAGTGATCCCAATATTGTTGTCACATAGAAGTCCTCTTAGAGAAAGGTGAAAAGGGTTTAAGTTAACAATTCTTAGACCATAATGGGTGAGACAACCTATTTTTATATAGTTGATCATAAACAATGTGAATGAAAGGGTATAATTTGGGTCTATCTAGCTCATTGATGTAACATGAGTGTAACAAAAATAGGGGAACACGATTTATAATCATACATTTAAGTCATTTCACACATTTTATGGTCATAATGCTTGGACTAAAATGGATTTCTATGAGTTTTGATTCATGGATATTATAACATTTCTATTTGAGTGTAACACATATTTGGTGAGAAATGGGGAATTTTAAATTGAAGTGGAGGATGGTGTTCAAAAAATAATGCATGAGGGGTTCATAGGATTGTGGTTGGACATGAGATTAGTGTTCCATGCATCTCAATGAAACCCACTAGAAATCAAGACATATATAGTTTTATTTGGTGGTTGGTAGGTTATCATCACCAAAATGGGATGTCATCTCATGTAAGGATAAAAAAGTAGGACTTTAGTCTAGGCAGATGAAAATGAAATAAAGCCCCAAATATTTTTAGAGATCTATAAAGGTAATATAAACATAGCTTAAGGTCATGGTGTTTTGACTAGATGTATTTAAAAAGATTAAATTCATGCAGTATAGACTAAGGGGAGTTATACTACCTATTTGGATAGATCATATCACACTTGACGTGAAAGAGAGGGCCTATATGTGAGCCAATAGTATTGTGTATAAAATAATAGATATCATTGATAGTGGAGTTAACATTTTAGGGTAAAATTTATTAACCATCCTTCAGAGTTTATGGACATTATTATTGGACCAAGGATACTAGTTTATGGTTTTAGATCTTTGACCAATGCAGATGGTATTTCATTGAAGTTCATATGGTGTGAATGTTATAATCTACCAACTATGAATGGTGGGATAAGGGGTCCTTGCACCAAATATCTATCATTGAAACAAGTTGAACACAATTAAATTTCATGTTTCTTGGACCATAGTCATAATAAGGAGGCCAGTGTGACATGATAGAATATATACTCCCAATTATAATGGAAGAAAATTACCATGAAAAGTTTCATATAGTTTAAACTCATGATTCATGGGACATGAACTTTTTCATATTTATCAAGAGGGTATAGAACCTAAAAATACTTCTAATATCATGATATGCCTTATTGTAATGGGAAAAATGAATTTATAAAGGATTCCCCTATCACATGGAAGCACACAACATGGTAATGGATAAAACAGGTTGAGAAGGTCTCAATGAATTTTCCTTTCTTAATTAATGTACATGAATGAACAAAGGGTTAACTCTATGGGGATTAAGACACCACCAAATCAATGGGATGTGTAATGGAAGTAAATCATGAATTCATAGGATTTTCCCAAAATGGGGTAGAATAATATATGAGGAATGAAAATTGAAAATGTTAAAAACAAAGGTTTCACAACACATTGTTCATGTATGGGGTGAGAAGTTGTTGGGATGACCATTAACTATGTTCAAAACACATGTACCATCATCTGTTATAAGATACACTTTGAGGAAATTACCATATAATATAGTTGATATAGTTGGTCTAAGAACCATTTTCATTAGAAGATACCATTATGATTTTGATGATTTTGGCGATCCAAATCAAGGAACACTCAAAGTGTAGATATGAAGTTGATGAATATTTAGGGAGAGTTCAATATATACTTTTTAACTCACTAAATGAGTGTATTAATGGGTAAGATTCAAACTCATTATTAATGAGTGGGCCATAGAATAAAATAGCTGTTGGTATAGTCCGGTTATGCATGAACTGGGTGTATCTACATATCTAAAGAAATTATTATTATAGCTATAGGTAGTTCATTTAAAGGGGAATATTCAATGACTGGCTCCAAAGGGAGGTATTTTCATGAGAGGGAAAAATACTCATTTTTTTTCTATATGAGGTGAAAGGGATAAGAACCTTATAGTTTAATGTATTCCATAAATCATTTTAGAAATGCAGTTTAATTTCATAATGTATGGAAAATGAGCCATATAGTTTAAATTCCTTTGATAAGGGCGTTTTCCAATATTCTAACACCACGTGTCCATGATGTTGGGAAGAAGATCAATTTGTATAGCACCATGTGCACCATAAACATACTATAGAAGGAGATTCCAAAAATCATTCCATGTGAAAACATGTATTTCTTATTGAGACATGTACTCTACTCCAAGGTTTAGTGAATGGGTTACTATTTGATTAAGTTTATATTACTTGGACCAAATATGCTTCTAGTTTAAGGTCATGGAGCTCAAACTAAAAAACTATGATAGTTTTTGGAACAATGGAGAGTTAGAACCCTATGTGAAAGGATGGATAAGGTGGCCTCACTCCAATCAAATAATTCCAATAAAAATTCACACTATTTAAGGTCATGATGCTTAGACCATGATCACTACCTATTTAAGGTCGCTAATCACGGACATAAGGGTGTTATTCCAAAAGGATCAGTGTGGCATCATAGAGTTGAAAACTCAATGTGAATATATTGGAAAAATCACCTCACACCATGAAAACCTCCCTAAAATTTGTTTCATATGGCTTAATGTTATGATTCATAGACAATGATTATTGTTCAAGATGGATTAATATGGAATTATAGAGTTAAAAATCTATGGTGAATAAAGACCTAATGATATGTCTCTCCATAAAATATCTTTAGAACAAGTTAACCATAGTTTAAGGTCATGATTCTTGAACAAAGGATAATTATAAATCCATAGTCAGGGGAACATACTATGGGGGTTGTTTCTAGTTTAATTTTTTATAGATAAAACCTAAAGGATTTATACTAGTATAAGGTCACGAGACTTGAAAAAATAGGGATGTGTATTCTACAGAGGGTAATACAACACAAAATTGAGTAAGAAACAATTGTGAAAGGATGTACAAGAAGGACATTGGACAAAATTCATATCCAAAAAAATTTGAAAATAGTTTAACGTACTTATATTTAGACCTAATAGGTCTTTTTCATCTCAATAGGATAGGGGAAGACCCTACCAAAACTCTTAGGCCCATGTGATATATACTCAGTACGAGACATTAGGAGTGGTGAAAATTCACCCCTATCTAGTTGGGTTTATAGTAGGGTAAAAGATAATTTAGGTTGAGGTGTTTAAAGTAATTTTGAATTAAATAATCAATGTCCATAAATTCATGGAAGTGTAACACTAATGGTGTTAAATATCATCAAGAAAAAAGAGATGTGTAACATAAGTAAATCACAACTAATATAATTTAGACTACAGAGGAAGTGTTTCCAATGGGTGGGAAATAACTATTGAGAAATGTATAAACACATGTTTCACAACCACATCAGATAAGGGTTGAGTGAAAAAATATCAAATCAATTATTAACCATGTTCAAAACAAGGGGACTATAGCTTGTCACAATAGATCATTCTAGGAATACATCTAGGATAGAAGCTGATTCAGTTTACCTAGGAACTATCACTGATATGGGTAACATTTTAGATTTATAGGATTGTGGGGATCTAAATAAAGGATGAATTGTGGTTTTGAGAAGAATTGGGGATGTATTCAGGTGGAGTTCAACACTATATATTCTCCACCACCACTTATTTGGGAACACTAAAGGGGAATATCAGTGAGTGAGATTTGAACAAATTATTAAGGATAGAGGCTTCAAAATAGATCAATAACTACATTAGACCCATGATATGGGATTCATGTGTCTCTACATATCCCATGAAATAAGTAATCAAGCCTTACATATTTATTCAATGCAATTCATCATGAGACCAGCATCAGAAGTTGAGATCATCTTAGAAGAGGGAATGAAAATTAGGTATTTCATTACAAAAAGTGATGAGTACATGGACCATGCTTTTTATGTTCTTAAAGAATTCATGTCTTACACATAGTTTAATTTCTTAGTGTGATTTAAGTGTTTTATTAAGTTTAATTTCTTGGGGTTAGGACATTTTTATGCATTTTTTATATTATGTAATTATGAAATTGTTGTACATTTTTACATCATACAAACAGGATTCCATCATTTAGTATGGCATCATTAAACTAGGGTAGTTAGGGTTATTTCATTTTATGGCCATGAAACTAGGAACAATAGTGAGGGTGAGATGGATTCTCTAGATATTAATGGTGAAACCGACCTAAATAGTGTCCTTTGGGGAGGAATGATAGCGTATGACGTCTCATATGTAGGGGAGGATTTTCAACAAGGCTTGAGATAGGGGGTCTATGTGACCATAGACAACCAATGAAATGGGAATCAAACCATTCATAGTACTATAATGTGGAATTATATGGAACTAGTGATGAAATTGGAGTTATATCCCTTTAAGTGAAGATAATAAGTAGATTCTATAGTTTAAAATATTATACAGGGAGATGCCAACTACATAGTTTAAGGTCTTATGGATAAGGCTAGAGTATTTCCTCTTTTTTTGGGTCATAGATCTCAAACTGTGGGGGTGTTTCCTATTTATTTATGAGAAACCAAATATAGTGGTACCCAACAAGACTAGAGGGCCATAGAGTCCCCACACCACATCTTTTATACAAGTTACAAATAGTTTATGGTTCTTAGACTAAATAGACAATATTATTTGGAATACATGTGTATTTAAACCATTCCAAAGAAGGCCCGATTATAATCCCTAAGCAAATGTGTGCTATTTTTGGTATGAAAATCATTTTGTGGTGAGGAGTCCACTATCACATGGAAGAACATGAAATGGGTAAATGAAGATTTATTGGGGGATTCTAATGACAACAAATTGATAGATCAATGTGCACATAGGACAAGGGGATACCATTGATGGTGTTAAGACTCCTCTTGAACAAGGTAGGTGGAAAGGAATGAATCATAGATTCTGAGATCTAGATCAAGAAATAAGTGTGACTAATTGATATGTAATTTCTATTGACAATGTTCAAAACATGGTTTCGACAACCGCATCAGTCATGGATAGTTGATGGAAATTTTCAACTTAACGTTGATCAAGTTCAAAACATGGGAAATGAAAACTATCATAAGATATTATTCATGTTGTGTACTCAAGATTAGAGGTGGTCTAGTTTGGTAAGGAACCATCATAGTTCATAGGGCCTATTCAAAAAATAGAGGATTATGGGGATCCAACTCTAGGGAGAGTCAAATTTGTATAGTTAACATCATGGGATATTCAATAGAGAGTTAAATAATTTAAGATATGTTCCTCTATGAAATAGAGGACACCATGTGGGTGTATCAGTGTGTGAGAAATGATTTTTTTCCCAAGGGGACTATCCCTAAAATATGATATTATTTGGGAAAGGTGTGAGACCTAAGATCATTCCATCCCTACACATCCCATTAGAAATTGGAATCATGTCATACATAGTTCTTTATATGTAGAGTTATATGAGACAATCTTTGGAAGGTTAGGTCCTATCAAAAGGGTCATTGAATATCATGATTTGTTTCACATCATGTGATGAGGATATGTAAAATTTAGTTTATTATCTTATAGTAAGAAATTCATAGATGTATTTTAACATCTTATAGTGAGAATGGGGTAAAATATAGTTAAATATATTTTTTCCAGGACATTTTCATGAAATTTTATTTCATGAAACTAAAAATTTATCTTAAATTTTTATATCATATGACTAGGGAGAATCATGAAGAGTCACAAAATGAATCTCTTGAAGAATCTATCATTTGTGGGAGGTGCATTGTTCTCTCTATCCATGATGTGTAATGAGTATACATCATTAGATAATACCTTATGAATGAAATAATTCCCTTTCTATTTTGGTCCTAGAATCATTTTATTCTGACCATTTATCATCAGTGTCTATAGAGCCAATAAAATATATCACTTAATGATGTATTGGGGGAAAAAATTTGTGTTAAACACTCAAAACACCCAATTCAGATGCATTTATAGGTTATATAGTGTTTGGATCCTATTTCTATTATGGGAATTGAACTTAGTTGGAAAAAACATAGAACTATTTTTTGGTGAATGATTTTTTTAAATTTTTATCCGGATCCATGGTCACTCAACCTCTATAGGTAAAAAATCCTTTCTCCCATAAAATAAGGACTGCGGAATTACCTGGGTGGAATTTTGGTTCACTTTCTGATATGCCAAGATGTAATTGGATAGAATATTATAATAACTCTTATAGTTTAACCCACCATCATCATTATGATGTTATAGAGGTTTTTTTTAATTTATTGATCAACCCATTCACATGTTCACGATAGTCAGATTTGTGATTAGACTATATTTTTTACATTTTATACACAATTTTTATCTCAGAAGCATGAATGTTATTTCACTTATCTGTGATAATTGTGTGAGAAATCCTAAATGGATGGATGATACATGAATTTAGAAAATAATTCATGAACCAAGCATTGAAATAATTGGGGGGGGGGGGGGGTTATTCTGCTTATTTTAAGATGAATTCAGTGGAATTTAGAATAAAACTTCACTCTCGAGCTCTTTCTAGTGTTTAAGGGCCTACATTGTCATTCCATGATATAGAAAACTTTTAAGAGTACTTGGTGGCATGGTGAAGCTCTACGGATAATAAACAATGTTGAAATATATCTAAAATTCATGAAACTTCTAGTGAGATCAATGAATTCATCAATCATGGTGGTCTAGAAGTATCTCAATCTACGGATCTAGTGGGAAAGCTTCAATCCAACATTTGGTCCTTATATGACCTATAATAGAGTTATTTTAGGACCAAAGGAACTTCCTTACCTTATATTAAATGAATAATTATTCCATCAACACCCCATTTGTAGATAATTTTCATTATTTTAGGGACATTTTATATGTTAAATTTAACTTCATCTCAATGGATCCTCTCACGATTGACATGGTATGATGGGAGGGTCCTATGTTAGAGACACTCAATATTTGGCATCTTCTAGTCAGGTGATACTACCACTATTGGTTAATTTAAGGTTCCTACTACATAAATATTGGTGTCTATCCACTTCACATGTTGGTCCTCTTACTCAGATGTGATGGGGTAATGACACTCTAGTTTACCACATGAATGACTATGTAAACTTGATCATGATCTATAAGGGATGTGGAAAATCCTTCCAAGGTAGTTTATCAATCATTATAGGATAAGGGAACATGATTCACCTTCAATTGTGAGTGTAACTAGGCCATCTTCTTTCATTTTCCCTAAACAAAGGGGAAAATTACTTCCTTCTGGATGAGGTAATCACTATTGATCTTCATGATGACTAGTTTTGACTCTACCTTTACTTGCAATCTGGGGAGTTCAAGATTAGGATCCCACTCAAGAATAGTGATAAGACCATAATTATAGGACTCATTTTTTTATAACCATTTCTTACAAATGTAATGTATATGGTATAAATATCTATTAAGAAGTGATGAAGACAATCCAAAGGACCACCATATTAATTTTGGGGTCATTAAGCCTCCTCTTAATGAAAATTTGAGAGGCACTTTTAAATTTCATATTTTAATATAGTTATTCCTAGTCAATATATATAATGGTATCATTTGGAAATTCATCATTTATGGGTCGTTCTTTAGAGGTCAGATGTGCGACAAAGAAATATCTCTATGCTTGGCCCCTAACATATTTTTTGGAGGACATACCTAATGTTGAAATAATACCAAATTATTGCCCACCACATTAATATCATAGTCAGAATGGGGTAGATGATAATGAAACATAGTAGGTCTTCAAGGCATACCACCCATATCCAATGGTGCTATAGGTAGTGTCATTATTTAGGAACATTGATGAAAAAGGAAAGGATTCACTTTTCAATGGGAGAATATCTAGTCTCTATATCAAGTAGCATATGAATAATATAGTACATACTATTCTCTCTGCCCTCATTGTTTGTTTGTTCTAGTAGGGAACCAAGGTACCATTCTAGGGTAGTCATGTATTGGAACATAGGATTTCCTGGGATGGGTGGAATCAAGACCAGGGGGGCTAGAATATATATTTTTATTTCCTTTAATGTTGTCTTGAATTACTCATCAAACTGATAATTGGTATTTTTTATTTTTGATACATTAAAAGGTATTACACATCCTTTACAAATTAGTGATGAATCATCAGATGTATGTCAGGTTTCCATGTAGGCCTATCAACTCACACATGTTTCTTGGATGTGGAATTCGGATGATATCCTTAATCTTATCCAATTTTATTTTAATTCCATTGTACCTGATGACACTGTCAAAGAACATTCCATATATTACCTTAATTCACACATCATGAAATCCATCATGAGTTTATCATTGTAAAGAGTCAAATAATTTCTCAAAATACTTGAAATTTTCATAAAATTGGCTGAATTTAACCACAAAATCACCATAATAGCATTCCAATAATGTTCCTTTGATCATCTTGATGATGTGGTGCATGGAACACTATTAGTTATCTTATGTATTATTCAAACTGAATGATATATGTAGTTAATAAAATTTTCTTTAAGGAACCTTTAAAGTGGTTCCTTATTTATCCTTAGTGACCATTGAGATTTTATTATTCTAGTAGTACCCATTCGTGATGGATAGGGCCTCAAAGATAACAGTTACATTGATTAGTAGTTTTGTCACTTAGAGGGGAAATCCTATTTTGGGTAGTTGGTTCTTGCAGCCCTAGAATTTAATTAAAACACTAATCTATCCATTATTATTCCTAAATATGAATATATTGGCTACCCAATTAGGATACTAGACTTCCCATAAAAATTTGTCCTTAATGAACTTGTCAACATCATCCCTAATCATGGAACCATGGGAATGGTGCATCATCCTATGATCTTGTTTGAAACCATAGTGGACTATTGGGATGAAAATGTGGTGAAACACAAACAAGGGGATTAGCCTTATAATTTCTATAAATCATTAGGGGAACACATCAGAGTTATTATTTAAGAAATAAACATATTACAACTTCTCCTACATTGACGTGATTGCACTAATTACAATTTTTCTCTAATCCTCCTCACTTTGGATATTCACCCAGGATAAATCATTTAAAGTGTTGTAAAAGCTTCCAAAATTTTAGGTGGGAAATTTTCCACATCCCTCTCATAATTAGATGCATGAGGATTAGAGGAAGTAGGTGACTCCCCAAGAGATGGAAATCATAGAGTGGTACTACCATCTAATTCAGTAGAGGTTAGATCCTCGATGAGAAATTACTAATCTATGAAGATTTGGGTGAAAAAAGATAATGAGAGAATCTAATGTTTTTTATGATCAATAGATTCTCCATTAATGTCAAAATATCGATTATCAATCAAAATATATCAGGTCATCTCTACTCTCTAGAAGATTGGCAGTATTGTAGGTTGGATATCAAGGGAAATACCTCTTAATACTTAAAAAGGATTATCCCTTTATAAAATCAATTGTACCTATACTATGTAGTATAATTAAGAAATATATATTATCAAACCTTCATATTAGGGACTATGAAATATCCCCATTGATTCGAGGTTGTTCACAATAACTAGTGGATTAACATGATTAACTATCTTTCAAACCATCCTAAGGATCTACTAAGGAGTTTTCCAAATCATTGGGGGAATTAATAAGCTTGACCCCATAAGTATAGAGCTTCTTCTATCTTTTTTCATAATACCCATAATCCAAGTAGTGATCTTAATTACCGTGGAAGGGAGAAACATCACCATGGAGTATGGATACCTAACCATTGTGGATGTATATGAGGAATGAATGATATGAATATGGGACCATTGTGTGAAGATAGATCCATGGACTCTCTAACAAGTCATTATAGGAAGTTACATTTATATAAACCATGAAAACCATGTTTTATAGAAGGTAATAAAAACGGTTCTCTATCCAAATCATTCCACATGGCTTCTGAATACTTTTTTCAAACCCTTGAATTGTCCATTTGGAGGGGGTCACATCTACTTTTGTGAGCCCCAAAATGAGGAGTGTTTGATTTGGGATAATATTGATATCAGAGATAGTTTCCACCATGAATTGATATATTTCCATTCTATTAGATTAAACTATGACATACAATGGGCATATTTTTCCCAGAATAATGGAACCCTCATATTCTAAAGATAATGATATAGTTCCTTGAAATTATTTCTATTTAGATTCAACAAAAATTATAAGAATTAGTGATAGCTACCTTAATATTGATCTAGAGAGGGATATTCTGGGCCTTGATGAAATCCTTATTCAACTCATTTGATAGGTAGAGTGCATCAAGGATCGTAAGCCACATTAATATACTATGAATATGATTTACCAAATCATAATTCCAAGAATGGGTTATATTTCAATATGTTAAGGATAAATCCCCAAAATGAAGTGTAATGGAAAAATTTGGATGAAGCATTGTGGCCTGGATAGTTCATTCCATGTTTAAAAATTGATTAGATAGCTCATTATGTATATTAAATGGCTAGTGATAGGCCCTGCCGACTGCAGATCAGTTCTTTACTACTGTAGATAGGATATACGATCAATCAATCTGGTTAGGTTTTCATGTTTACCCTATAAATCATCCTATTAAATCTATTAATGTTGAACCTTGAGTGTGATATATGTCTAGTTTTAGTATCATTAAAATTCATTTCTGAAGAACTAACTTAGAAATCATACATGGAACCTACCCTTTCTTCAGTGCTTTAATACAAAGGGGAATAAAAGGGATACATACCATACCTTGTCACCAAGTACAATATAAATATCCACCATATTTACAATTTTGAAAGAATCATGATCCTATTATTTATTAGGTAATATTATTGTAAGATATGGATTTTTGGAGATTCTCTTAAATTGTGGGGAATGAAGCCACCAAGAGTGAGAGATAATTTTTGAACTAATTGGAGACTCTAATTTCTCTAGAATTGTTATGCATTTTCATCTAATAGTTTAAATATCATGGTGTCTATGTGGTGTCCAAAGAGGAATTAATGTTTTCGGAGGTGTTAATCCATTCAACATGGAATAAATAATTTTATGGGAATGAGAGAACATATTATGATCCAATTAGCTATTAGGAATTGTTTTACCTTGGAGAGGAACCTACTTACATTCATCATAGTCTTAATTATCATCATCAGGGATTGTAGATACATATTTCACCTACACTAGTACATCACCCAACATGACTGAGATATAGACTACCCTATCATGGAGCTAATCATGGAATATGGAGAACTCATTGGTGGTGTATCTACAGAGCCTATGATACATGATTTATTTATCATGGTTGATTAATAATTTTTCTTGGGGGCTCCAAAATTCAAGAAATATTAAGATTCCATTTTCCCTAGAAAAAATAAAGTACCGTAGGAATTGTTCACCAAAGAAGTAGTATACCATGTTCACCCATTATATAAGGGGGAACCTAGGATATTTGAAAGAATATTGGGCTTGGTATATATTCTCAAATTGAGGATGCACTTGGAGAGTTATTTCCTATAGAGGTTCTGGAAGGAAAACCAACTATTAGGCCTCAGGTTTTGAAGTATATGATGTTTCTGCATTTATAGGATTTCTCATGGGAGCTTCAGGAGGTAATGGGTGTGAATTGTTTTATTCGACTACAAGGATACATCCAAATTCTATGTTCTATTATTGAATTCCAAAAATCTTCTATGATTTTGAACAAAGTTAAGGGCGAAAACTAGATTATCTCATAAATTATCCACACACATTCCCAATAGTTTTTATATGAAATGATTCAAATTGACATTGTATGTTTTCCCAATTAATTGAGAAAAAATGTGAATAAATCACTCACAATACCTCTTATTACATTATGAGAGGCCAATGATGATGTTCTTGTGTAATTTGTAGCAAAAACTTGAATAGAACATACATGGGATATCATTCCCATAGGTAATGGATCTTAGGGATAGTTAATTTATCAATTGAAAAAAGGTCCCTCCATGGTTCTTAGGAAATAGAAAATATTTCTATCTTTATACTTTCCTAGAGTTCCCAACATTGGTCCATATCATGAGGTGTAGTGGGAATGATGTTGTAGTATATTTCCCATCCTGTTGACTAGGGTGAAACACATATTATTGAATTCAAGGGGGTGGATTAACATGGTAAACCCATAAATGATAAAGATCCCCATCAGGTGGTATTGAAGCATTTTGTGTCTCAAAAGAATCATGATTGGAAGTGATATAAGTTAGAAGTTTATAAGGTTGATCATTGGTAGTCACCAGTTCTTCGAGAATCCAACCAACTCAAGAGGTGAAGTGATCATGGACCAAAGGTCTGAAGTCATATTATTCAGGTGGGGTAGGAGGGTCATATATATAACATTTTCTAGAGCCACTATGTTTAACACTTATTATATTTTTAGGATAGAATAAATCCATCCTAGGAATCTGGATAAGACATACCAGCTGTCTAAGAGGGGTAGGGGTGTGGTCCCCTCAGATATTATATCTCTATAGGTATTTATCATTCATGATTTTAGTGGGGGAGAATATTATATACCTAAAGATCCTAGAAAAATGTTTCCAATCATTCTTCAAATTGTTTTGGTCATGATTGAAAATGGGATTTTAGGCTCAACAATTCTCATAACCATGGGAGATTTCATTAATCAAGGAGAAGCACCTCAGTGGGACACCACCGACCCGATGTCCGTCTATGCTAAAAAATATATGCAACTATTAGAGGATATTCTTGATGTTTCACCTCTATTTAAGGGTAATCTCTCAATCATTTTCACTTTTATTTTACTAATTTCTCTAATCATCTAGAGGTTTGATCATGAAACATTCATGGTGGTTTTGGTTGGAGATGAAATTTCACCACCAGCTATTAGATTAAATCAATAGTTCTATTTCCTCCATGAATGGGGATTGAATTAGAGGGTTTTATACTTCCACCATTAATTTAAATTTACACGGGGAGATGAATCTTTCTTGATTAGTTGAATCATGGTGAGGATCCTGATTTATGTCCATTAGAATCTCTGGTATTAACCATAAGTTTTAGCCTATTAATTCACATTTTGTAAGGGAATATCAAAATTATGGTACTATTGATGGATAACATTGAGATGTTTTAAGATCATTTAACAATCCATCTAGTGATCATATTGGTGATTGAATATCTTCTAGATATTTTAGAGGAGGAATGCCACATAATCTTCATTGATGAACTCTATGAAGTTTAATTAAAAATTACCATGTGGGAAACATATGACATGTAGTTTTACTATGGAAATGATATATAATAATATTTACTCTTACTTATTTTTTTTGTATGGTAATCATATTATTGATCACCCCAAGCTCTAATTAGTGATTTCCCAGAAGATGTTGGTGATAGTAGCATATATATACTCTTCTATTGATTTTAAAATATAGAAGGTATCACGTTGGACAATTTTTACTCAAAGTCAAAGGGTCTTGATGAGTTGGTGACAATATTGTAACCATAAATTATAGGATGGTATGTTTGTAGCCTCCTAATTATAAATAAGGTTGTCATGCCCCTAAGTCTCATCAAATTGATCAACTTAATCTATGGGTACCAATCTAGACCCTAAAATCTCCCTTTATTATAGTGGATGAGGAGATAAGATAAGATGATGGTAGTGTGTATAGTTACACAGAGAGTTTATGAAATGAATCAAAGAAATCCTCCACACTATGGTACACAAGGATGGATCTTGGGACATTATAGATCATGGCCTTAGGTATGGATAATATTAACCGGTGTAATCTCACACCCATCTCTTATAGTGGAGGTGGTGTCATCTCCATCAAGTCTTTCATTGTCTTAGACTCTGAGGGTTTGATGTTTATGATATGTTTTCCCCATTTGTATCTTATAAGAAGCTATAATTCCCTATGTTTCTTTTTCTGAATTTCATATGTTTTTAATCCAATAAAACTATAGCCTGTTACATGGTAAGGACCCCTAAAGTATTTATTTTTACTTCTTAGCAAGGATGGATCTTCAGGGAAAATGTGTTCTTTATCATATGGGGGGAATCCTTGTTTGATGATGGTGATAAAAGGAGGACCCCATAGTGGAATAAATTTTAATTGAATGAACCATGTATCTTTTTATTGGTTTCCATAATGTGATGATTTATCCTAGTTTTTCTGATTAATGGATCAGGTATTGATCCTAATCGGGTGAGAGCATGCCCCTAAACATTGATTTGGAGGGATGGTGGTGTTTAAATTGTAGAAGGAACTAATTGATTTATTGAAGAGGCCTACTTTTAGGAAAGGTTATCATCCAAAGATGTTCATTTGTGTAGATAATTTTGAACTAAGGATGGTATAAAAAGATAGTATCACTCTAATCGTCAACCTGTGGGACTGTGGGACATTGTCAGTATGTCCAGTTGGGTTCCCTCTATGGAAACTTTTGTGTAATGATTGTGGAAGGAATGAGTAGGGAAAACCCTACCACCTTAGCATAAGGGATGTATCTATTAGATCATTCATGGGTGAAACTCTTGAAATGGTTCACCATCATGAATGGGATAATAAGGCCAAGTGTGGACCTTGAGGTTGAAAATGGTAGAATGGTGTCATATACTCCATTTCTTGGCAGGCCATGTACATTATTAGGATGAACCGTTCTTTTTTTATAGTGATTAATGATGGAAATTTTCACCCTACATTGAATGATCTTTATGAGGGTAATTGTGTGATAGTTCCTAGTATCCATGGGAGAGGTAGTCATCATATAATAAGAACTATTGTGAGGGATTTCCACACCATCAATCCCCCAGTCCAATACCAATTGGTGGTTTTCCATCAAGTGTTACCCACCTCTTATGTCATGAAGTATATATGAGGTCAACTTTCTGTGCATTTATAATGATGTTTGTTCCCAATGTGACAAATTTTATCCATCCCCTCTAAGGTGGATATGGGATTAAAATCAATTATTACTAGAACTTATGATACCCAACACTCATCATATTCCCCTAGTTTTAGTATAATATATTCATGTCTGGTTCACCATTTTTTTATGCCCAATGATTATGATTTTTAGAAATGCAGATGCCCATCCTTCATCATTTACCCAATATTGATGGATAATACTTTCACATTAGGTCCAATTTTTTTTTCTAATTCTTCCATGGGGTTTCTCTTGAGGTGAATTTTTCTGTAGAAATACACATACTTTGATTCATCACACCATATCTAGTGTGTTAGTTCCCCCATATTCCTACTTCCCAATAGTGGTTATCTTCTACTTACATGGTCAATGATGTTGACACATTGATTGGAATAGGATAATGTGATATGGGATCACCTTTCCAATTTTTCCTCCTTGGATTTTGTTTCCTACTATGAGTCTCCCTCATAGATCTAAGGAATGCTATTAAATATTGTTCCCAACACCATATTGAAGTGGGAACCAGTTAATTATGTTTTTTTATATCATGATATGTTATAAACCTATTTCAGAGATGATAATTAAATTTTTCATGTCTCACATATATAGAAGTTGGGTGTGTTTGGAATTTATAAACTTATTCCATTTTCAGAGTTGATAGAATCCCATGTACACCGAATCATAGGTGTGAAACCTGTGGTGTTGTAAGAAAAATCACATGAGGGGTTTAAGGAATTTAAGGCTTACTACATTGGGAATCCTATACTTTTCAAATAGGGAATCTCATGTTTATCTAGTGTCACATGAGGCATCTAATACTCATCTTTTTATAAAAATTATGCTAATCACATTAGGATCCATAAGCATGTTTCCTAAGTAATATCATTATAATCCTATGAGGTATAGATTCTAGTGAATCAAGAGGGGTCACATGTTTAATTCCAAGAGAGGGTGTTTCAAATATTTAGGGTTTAGTGTATACTATCTCACAAATGATCATAACACATGGTTTGAGCATAGGTTTAATTTCTTATGGGTACTATTCCATTTTACGCTAATCCTTTACATTTTTGAATATATATTACCATTGCATGGTGGTGAAAAATTACAATTTGGACCTTATATTTGGATGGTGAGAGGTTTGGTTGTGCTCTTAGAGGGCCTAGAGTTTCCACCTCTTGAGGGAAAGTGATTTTGTTATGGTTTTATAGATTTAACATGAAGGGGGTTTCCTACATACCATGTTATGTGAAAGGGGTCAAAACCCATTAAGTTCAACTAAAATATTTAGTATCATATGAAATTTATTATTCCTATTATTTTAACATGTTATGACAATGACACTTGTTCCATAATAGTACTAAAAATAGTGGGTGATGTGGGGATTATTCATAGAGGTTTCTCAAAATTTGGGGTATCTTATCATATATATAACACGATGAATCCTATTTTTGAAACATGGGGTAAGGATACAGTTTAATGTGATGTTTTGGGTATGTTGTTTTCTGATTTAACATTCTGCGACTCATAAATTAGTGCCTTGCAGTTTAATGTATTTCATATTGGAAGTTATATAGGGTCTTACACATGGGGTTCCTCATTTACAATTAGGGTTGGAGAAGATAAGGATATAGTGATCCAACATTCCCCCATAAAATATAAATGTATAAGGATTTAATTTCTGATTCCACCACTAGGGATTACATGTTAACTGGGTTGGTGATTTTTTATAGAAAACTATGTACACACCGTTCATTTTGTGCACCATGTAGGGGTCCTATAACAACCCTATATTGACATACATTAATATTACATAATTTTTGTAGAATACATGAAACATTACACAAATAGATGCTTGAAGACCATACTAGTCTAGTTACTTTGGAAACATGGAAACATAAACATGGGTACACAAATGAGCTACATTATCTCCCAGTATGTTCTTCTAAACTAGAACCCTTCTAAGACACATTAAAAATAACTCATATAATCATAATATGGGGAAAGAAACATAAAAAGGGGTGAGATCAAATGATCAATAAGGGATAATAAGGGATACATATAAACATAATCATAAGCATAAGGGTATGAGAACATGATCATGAAAAGAGAAGATCATACCTTGGATAATAAAGATCATATACATGAATCATGACACAAATCATGACAGTTCGTAAGAAATGAATAATAAGGGAATAAAGATCATATGTCATGAAATCATAACTTAGGAACGAAACATTGAATTATGGTAGAAAAATAAGCATATAATATGATTTCCATAGTATCCAAGGAATCACTTCCAAGACCATCTTGGTAGTATAGGTTCACTATGAATACCATCTTAGTATTCATGGTTCACTCCGATTCCCATCTTGGTAGTATGAGGTCACTCCTTACCATCTTGGTAGTCATGGTTTACTCCCATTTCCATCTTACCAGTCAAGGTTCATTCCCAAGACCCTCTTAGTCTATCTCATGAGATATGAATATTTATCCAATGCATTAGAGGGAGATATAGGTCCCACCTATCTCATAATTAAATCATACATATATGTGCCAAAATATCATAAATGACCATATCATAACCCATGAAATGAAATGGGTATTATGAACATGTTATTATATCATAACTAGTGGAAAGAGACAAGTTCCATAATCATTTCATAATATACATAACACATGAAAAGAAGCAAGTTTCAAAATCATATAACCTATGAATGTGAAATAGGTTCCATAAACATCATAACATCAAAAAAAATCAATTAAAAGAAATAATATTAATTTAAACATTGACTATATTCCCGTTAAAGTCATGAGTAACACCAATGGATGTTATTTTAGATGGGAAATAATTTTGAAATACCTTTTAAAGCATTTCTTGAGGAAAATATCCTTTTTATTTGAATGAATTATTTTTATAACATAAAACCTTTTGATTTTTTTTCTTTAAAAACATATTTGAAAACATATAAAGTATGTTTCAAAAACAATAAAACATTTTTAAAATCCTTTTTTCGTGAAAATTATCTTCAATGATCTTTTGAAAACATTTTTAAAACCATTTTTGAAAACATGGTTTTTGAATACCATAGATTTCTGACAGAAGGGGGAGATAGTCAGATTTTACATTAAAATATTATATCAAGTACCAATGATTGAAAAAATGGTACTGACACTTGAGGATATCTAGAATAAACAACGGAGAAGGTAACTCATTAGTGTTCTAGAGAGATGGATCATAAGATTTCATCAAAGACGTATAGTCATTAACAATCTTTAAAAGCAATGAGATTTTTTCATTAAACTCTTACCAATTAGTTACTTGGGATCATAATCTTCATGTAGTAAAAGGAAATTACACAAGGCTTAAAATATCATGAAAATAAAGATATTTTTGATATAACATGGAAGATATACACCTTTAAAAAGAGTCGTGGTGCATTACAATACATGTGTCTCAAAGAAGGAAATTTGAGACAAAACATTTTTTACCAATTTGGTATCTTTTGAAACTTAAACCCCATGAAATAAAGACCGTTTAATGGACTATAACTCTTTGGTTCATTAATTTGTGAAAATATAGTGTTTGAGGTGTTTTGGGAGTTCACAATGGCTCATTTCTTAGAGTTTCCTAGTTTTTAAAACTATAGGTGGCGATGGTAGCTCACAACAGTGACTCACGATGGTGAGTCAGGACCAGTGAGTAAAGACCACTGAGTCAGGACTGATGATTCAGAATGGTGAATTTCACTATTAACTCGCAATGGTGAGCCACTAAATATTGGTCATGATGGTATGTCACGATGGCCAGAAACCAGTGGTTATTCCTATGATATTAACTCACCCAAAAATGAGTTTTCTGACAATGGATCATCCTAGAGTGACTCATCAAATGGCGAGTCACCCAATGGTGAATTTTCCAACAGTGACTCATCCAACGATGAATCATACGACAGTAATTTACCTAGTGGTGACACATCCACCAGTATCTCATCCAATTATGAGTCACATTGGTGAATCCCAGTAGGGACTCACCGAATGGTGAGTCATTTCCAACAGTATTTCAAAATTCCAGTTTTCACCAATTTTTCTAGTTTCACCATTTCTCATTTTATTTGATGTAAAATGAATTTAATACCACATTTAATGGTTTTTAGAGATGTTTTGAATCTTATCTATATTCTGAAATTCTGAAGTTTCCATTAACTTAAAAACCACTAGGTCTTGGTCAAGATCCACCTTTAATGTCCTTTAAAATTTGTTTCTTCCATTGATACAGGATCTGTGATTTCTAAAGCTAAGACACTTGATTCCTTGTACGATTACCTTTACCCTTGATACTAGAAATCCCCCATAACCCTTAATCCCTAAGGATCCATGTGGATGTGTTTCAACTTTTTGGATCACATTTTCCATGGAGGATTTTCCTTCATGTGCACCCCCTGCTTCGATGAAACTAGGATTTGCTGATCGTTTGTTCTTTAAGGTAGGGATCCCTTCATCTCCCTTTTATTTTTTATCATGAAGGGTGGGTCTGTGAATGTATCACTTATGAAAATAGAATAATTACAAATAAATAAAGATAATTGAATCATTTTAAGATCATCATGCGGGGCCGATAAAAGTGACTTATGCTATTCATTGTTATCTTTTGATGTTGTTAATTGTATGAGCTATATGCCTACTGAAAATTGTGGCTGTTGGTGGTCCTTGGTTGTACAAAGAATATTTACAAATGCATGTTTTCCTACTTATCATTAAACAAATTCATGAAATCTGTTAATCATGTATATTTAACTAAAATAAATTGATGCCCCAAGATCTTATGGTTTCTGTGATCACACCCATAATTTAAGAAGTGGAAATTGAAAAAAATAACCCATTGAAAAAACTAAATAAGTTGTGTTATGGTTGTCATGAATGGTTTGCTATAAGTTTCATGTTCTAGGTAAAACTGGATTTAAGTGTTATACAATAGGGTTGTGATCAGGATTTGTAGTTATGTGTTGATGGGTGTGGTGTGGTTATGCTATAGGGATACCGAGAATGGTTATGATTTGATGTTTTTATGGGTGTGGCTATATTTTTGGGGGGTTCTTTCTAATGAGAGGATGGATTTGGTGACATTCCTTTTAAGAATGATTATGGCAGTGGTTGGAATGGTTAATTATCTTGGAGTTTCTCCAAGAGTATCATGCCCAAAGCTTCACTTGGTGTACCAAGATTGGTTTTTTATGACATGAATGGGTTTTAAATGGAGATGACATGTGAATTAGGTTAATTTACCATGTTTCATATTCTACTTTATGACTTTGGATGCATGGATTATTATGGGCTATGCTTGTTAGTTTCTTGTATAGTAATGAAATAAATTAATTGTTTTATAAAGAATTAAAATTGGTTAAATGAATTGGTTGGGGGTATGATTTTATTTGTGACTTGTTGTGTGGTTTTTCATTTAGTGGTTGATACAAAGTTGGCAGTGTTATGGGATGGTTTTTGGTTGATAACCCATTGGTTGGTCTATTTGTTTGTTATCTATATGTATTACTTGTATTTTTTAATTGTGATTTCTATACACACCCCACCCTAGTTTAAAACTATGTGACAAACACCCCCATCATCATGAAGGAGGGTGTCTTTCCCAAACATCATGGTGGGATGATGGATCATTGGCCACCCACTATTGCATACTCCCTCTTCCAGATGGTGATATCCAAATATTCTTTAGGTAGGATGTGTTTTCTGAGGCCTAGCTGTGTGTGGGCGATTTGTGCTTCCCATGTGTCTTTGGGATGAGATGTTTTGTTATTTCATAGGTGTATTTAGGATGAGGTGTAGTTTTTAGCTCAGTTTTTCATGAGAGGTATGTGATGTGGTATGTGGACTAGGTGTTTGATGATGGTATATGGCCCATATTTTTGCGGGATGAATGTGATGAGATTCTTTTTTCCAAGTGGTGGGACTATCTATGAGGCCCATGTGTGTATGTGAGGGCTATAGTGTGGTATGTTTGAAGGATGTGGGAGTTATAGGATTTTTTTATATTAGGGTGTGAGAGTGGATAACCAGCAGAAAAGTGGAGTAGGGTACCTTACTATCGATGGGCATTATATTATATTACTTGACTTGTGTTATATAGTGTACATGCCTTAGTGAGGTTGGGGTGGCTATTATAAGTTGTTAGATGTCATTGGTTTCTTCTTTTTCCTCATAGGGGAATTAGTATTCTTCCTCAACTTGTGCTTGAGAGACTTTGGTTTTTCCTAATCACTATACTTGTATGCTCACCCTACGTATATAAAACTACTTTCAGGTTTCCAGGAGGACTACATAGACCGTGTTGGGAATTACTAGCTTGAACTTTGGGACAGTTGTTGTGTCATTGCTTAGCCTTGTTTTTGGTATTTACCGTGGATTTTTATTGTATTTTTATTAGTTTAAATTTAAACGTGCATGTGGGATGTATTTTGGATTTATTTTATATATAGTACTTGGAATTGATTTGGGATGGACCATCTTATCTCCTGATCTTGTTTTCTTTAAAAAGGGAATTTCCTCACATTTTTTGAGATTGTATACCCTTGGTGTTGGTCGCCACTCGAGGTCTATTGTAGGGGGGATTTTTTGGTCATTACCTCCCTTTTATTTATTTCTAGTCTAGGAGGGGCATATTTGGAGGAAGGGGGTCATTAAAGAATGGTATCAGAGGTGATGGTTGAGATATAGGATGGAGTTTTGAGTTAGGAATAGTGAGAATTGCTTGGGTTGGTATGGAAAAAATGTTAGGTGATCATGGTGTGTGACATAGGCCAAGGAAGACTAACTCGGACATGGGATTTTAGGGCCCATTGTGATCCGATGCAAGGACTCTGAACCTACCGAACGACTAAGTGATGCTACACCATTTGTAGGGTAGATACCCTAGGAAAGGTATATTCATCATAATGGGTTGTGTACTTATCTGAATTGGGTTGTGTTGGGTAATTTGAAATGGACAAAAAATGAGTTAAAATGAGTCTTAAATAAAATTCCATACTACTTGAGATTAAGAATTACTATACTTTTTTCCTACATGGAACCCAGTCATCATCTTTGTGTGGATCGAGATGTGGAGGCTCAGCAGTCTGAATCATTTGATCGGTGGAGGGTTGATCTAGTAGAGGAGGATTACCAATGGTAGATAAAGTTACATTCTTTATAGTGGAAGTCCTTGAGAAAGTATGAGGGAAGTGTTTCAGACATGGAGAACAAGAGATTTCTTGAGGATCTTGAGATCACCTTCAGTTTGATCTGGGATTTGACGGATTACTAGGTTCCCTTGGAGGTCAGTTAGATGCAGGGAGTTTGAAATCAGTGGTGGATACTATACCTTGGGGAGATGAAGGAGGATAGCATTATGTGGGTCAATTTCAAGGAGTTCGGAGCATAATTTCTTTCATCATCCACAAAGGATGAGAAGAGGAATGAAATAATCTCCATACAGCAGGGGAGTATGTTAGTATGAGAGCTAGGGATTAAGTTCAAGGTTCTTATTTTCTTCCCCCAAGATTTCTTTCTAGATGAGGAGTCTCATGCGAGAGGCCTACAAGAGGCACTTAGTTCTTCAATCATGTACGTGGTTACTCCCTTTATGTTGTCGATGTACATAAAGGTTTAGAATAAGAAAGTTATTAGGAAGTTGCATTAATGAGTAGGTATAACATGATAGGGTTCCCATAAGGGTTCTTGGAGAGGTAGGGTTACCGGAAGTAGGTCTCAGGTGCTAGGGCCTTCGAGAATTCAACCGGTGGGGAGTTGACCTCAATAGTTTCAATTTCAAACTTTTGGTCCTCGTTCATTTACTATAGGATTGGGACTGATGTTTTTTTATGTGGAGTCCATGTCCACCTTCATAATCAATGTACAATATCCATTCGAGCTCAGTATGGTGAAGGATGGAAGATTTAGTGCCTGCCTCTACAGTAGTTTCCATCTAGGATATTTTAGCAGTAGGGATATCATGATCCTGCTCCACTGAGGGGAGATGAAGAAAGTAGAGGCTAACCCCTATGAATTTCTAAGGGACCTTGACCTAGGAGTAATCAAGGAGGTGGTCTTCAATAGATGGGAAGAGGATATAGGCATGATTAGTTGCATACCGAAAAGGCAGAAGTTCCCACAGGGCTGGAGATCATTAGAGGTACGTTTATTTTTTCTAGTACTCATGCTTGCACTTTATTTGATTTAGGATAATCTCACTCCTTTGTTTCATCCGGTCTATCCCTTTCTCTAGGAATATAAATAGAGAGTATTACTGTTCCCCAGGTGTTGAGTACACTAGTAGGAGGTCAGACCAACTTGTTTGATGTGTTCTGGGGATGCAGACTGATGATGGGACTGCATCAATCCTGTAGAAATCATTTTTTTCTATAGATGCAACCATACAATGTTATTCTCGACATCTAATGGTTGTATTTTGTGCATTACATTATCAACTGCTTCTATAGAATAGTTATTTTTTCCAACATGGATGGCTGGTGTGTGGCTTTCATTTACAAGTGGAGTTTCTAGGTGGGTGATCGACATGAAAAGACTCTTCTTTACATGTTAGATGAGCTATCAGTGGAATTAGTGGATTCTGAGATAGTGGAGGTTCCCATAGTTGTTGGAAAACTCTTGTATGTTTTTCCCGATGAAGTCATGACTCTACCCCATCGACGTGATGTTGAGCTCGGGATAGACTTACAACCCAGTTCTTATCCAATTTTGATGGATCCTTATTAGATGAAACCTTATGAGTTGGGGGAGTTGAGGATATAGATTCATGACCTGATGAATAATGGATTTATCCAACCCATTGTGTCATCATAGGGTGATCTGGTGCTATTCGCAAAGAAAGAAGATGGTGGTATGAGGTTGAGCATAGACTAATGGAGGTTGAATCAAGTGACGATCATGAACCATTACCTTCTCCTGAGGATAAATAATATTTTTGACCTGTGATAGTGGAAAGTTAGTTTTCTAATATCAATATATGGTATGGATATCACCAGTTGAGGATGAAGGAGTTTGATATCCTGAATACTACTTTCAGATGCAGGTATGGGAACTTTGAGTTCATAGTCATGTCATTTAGAATTGTGAACTCACCAACCATGTTCATGGGGCTTATGAACTCCGTCTTCCATGAGTTCCTAGACTGGTTCATCATCGCATTCATCGATGACATCTTAATCTACTCGAACTCATTGGAGGATAATACTGAGCATCTATGGACTATATTGTAGGTCCTTCGATGCCACTATCTCTAAATAATGTTTTCTAAGTGGAAGTTCAGAACACAATAGGTTCGTTTCCTAAAAAATTTGGTGTCTCAGCAGGGCATAGCAGTGGAACCATCATTGGCCGAGGAAGTTGTTTTTTGGAAAGAACCCAAGAATGTGGTAGAGGATCATAATTTTCTCAGTCTAATAGGATATTACTAGATATTTTTACTCAATTTATCTCTAGTTTAAGCTCTATTGATAGATCTGACCAGAAAGAACTAGGATTTTTTATGGAGCGAGCAATGACATGAAGTGTTTGACTATCTGAAGGGGAAGTTGTTCAATTCTACAGTGCTCCAATTTATAGAGGAGGGTCTGATGTTCGAGGTGTTTTATGATTCTTCTCATATAGTCTTGGGATTATTCTTGATGCATCAATAAGAATCGATATCTTATGGGTCTATGAAATTGAGTCCCCATGAACGTAACTATGACACCCATGATCTAAAGCTAGTAGCGGTCGTGTTTGTGCTGAAGTTGTGGTGATATTACCTCATTGGGGAGCACTTTGTGAATTCACAGATCACAGGAGTTTAAGGTATATATTTTCCTAGCAATATTTGAACTTGAGACAATAAAGGAGGATGGATTCTATCTAGGAATATTTTTTTTATCCCCTACACTTTAGGGAAAGGGAATGTCGTGGTCGATTCCTTAAGTAGGTAGTCACAAAAGGAGGTAGTTTGGTAATCAATGGACTCTTGGAAGGTGATGGAGGAGTCAGTGGCCCTCTACTTAGATGCAGGAATGGATGGAGGAAGTGGATGTTTTTTTCAAATGACGTTGCAGTATTATTTAATTCAGCAGGTGGAAGAGTCTCAGTGAGGAGACTCAGAGGTAGAGGTGATGCATGATCATGCTGGCCATGGTGATGCTCTAGAGGGATGGTTGGAGGATGGTCAGAATCAGATTTTGTTCTATTGAAGGATAAATGTTCTGGTGGTGATGCATGAAGGGATCATCCATGAGTTTTATAGATCACCCTTAGCAGGTAAACCAAAGAGTTTCTAAGATATACCATGTATTTAAGTTTCATTTTTGGTGGATTAGGATGAAACGGGAAGTGGTAAAGTTTGTGGTGAAGTGATTAGTGTTCTAGTAGGTGAAGGTTGAGCACCATGTTCCTGGTTGTTTGTTTCAGCCTTTAGATTTCCCCGAGAAGAAGTGGGGTGACATATCAATGGATTTAGTTACAAGGTTACTAAGAGATCAGGGAGTCTATGATTCTATGTCATTAGTAATAGATTGGTTGAAAAAATCATCTCACTTATTAGCAGTGAAAGAGTGAGGAACAATGGATTCCTTAGAAAAGAGGTGTGTGGATGAGGTGGTACAGATGAATGCAGTTCCATGATCCATTATCTTGGATCAGGATACACATTTTACCTCACGATTCTAGAGGGGATTACAACATTCTTTTTAAACTCAGTTATGCCTCAGCCCAAACTTCCACCCTCAGACATATGGGTAGATATAACAGACTATCCGGACACTAGAATATATGTCGCGGGTATGCTTCTTGTAAATTGGAGGATCATGGATTTTTTTTCCTTAGGTAGATATTTCTTAAAATAATATCTATCACTCTTTCATTAGAATGTATCCATTTGAATTTTTTTATGAGAGTCGATGTTATTTGCCTTTGTGTTGGACATAGGTTGGGGTGATTGTTTTTCTTGGCCCCAAGGTAGTGTAGATCACGATAGAGAAGGTTCAGCATGTTCATGAGATGATGAAAGCGATGAAATACTGGTAGATTTCGTTTGCAGTAGTAGGAGGCCCTTTAAGTTTGAGGTAGGGGACTATGTGTTCTTGAAGGTTTCCCCTCAACAGGGGTAGTAGAGGTTTTATAGACAAAATAAGATTTATCCTAGGTTCATTGGACCCTTTGAGGTGTTGAGGCAAGTTGGCGAGGTGGCATATCAGTTATCACTACCACCACATTTTGAGAGGATCCACAAAGTCTTTTTCATATTCCACCTTTGTCGGTATCATCATGATGAATCCCATGTCATTGACTGGGGAGAGTTGAATATTGAAGATGACGCGACATACGTGGAGTGGCTAGTATAGATCCATGATCTTCTAGATAAGGTGCTGCGTGGATGAAAAATTCCTTTGTTTCTTGTGTTGTTGAGGCGTGGTGGGATAGAGGAGAGTAATTGGGATCGAGAAGCGTAGATGCATGCCCAGTACCTAGAGTTGTTTTGTGTTTTTATTTATTCTATTTTTCATGTGATGTAATGTTTGAAACTTTTTTGTTATGATATGAGCTATTTCTTTGTTCCATTATATAGGATGATGTCCTAACATGTGGAAAAGGGAGGACCCGATACCTAATCAGGATGCACTAATTGAGATGCAATTAAACCAATGTGGGTGAGTTAGTGCTGCCCATAACAGATAGCATATTGACATGGAAGAAGGAATTCCATGATTCGTGTGTTTGGGAAACGTGGTTGTTATTCTTATGTCATGTTTTTTTGGTCAGTTTGGTTAGAAAATATCGGATGAGGTGTTCTTGGATGATGAGGTTTCACTCCAGCTTTTAGACAACACAGGGTGGTTTATCCTTGAACTTTGGTGTGATTGGATGTTAGTAGTGTTTCAAGTGTGGTGATATGTAGGAGAAGTATCTCATATGGTGTTTGTTTGAACCCCTATTTTCCTTCTAGGTTTGGTTTTGAATTCTCAAGGGTGAGAATAGTTTTATAGGTATCTTATGTAATGGAATGGACCTCTCTAGTCCATTACCTTTTGAAAATAAAGTGTTTGAGGTGATCTAGGAGGCCATGGTGGCACATTTCATTAGTTTTATAGTTTTATAGTTTTTCCAATGGTAGGTGGTGATGGTAGGTTGAAATGGTGACTCACGATGGTGATTCAAGACTGGTGAGTTAGGTATGGTGAGTCAGAACTGGTGAGTAAGAATGTTAAATCACACTGGTGACTCGTAATGGTGAGTCGCTGACGGTAGGTCATGATAGTAGGTCTCTAGCTACAAGTCATTTGACGGTAACTCGCCCAACAGTGAGTCATCTGATGGTGACTCATCCAATATTGAATCTTCCAATGGCGAGTCACCCAATGGTGACTCATACAACAGTGAATCATCCAATGGTGAATCATCCAATAGTGAGTCACCCAATGATGACTCATCCATTGGTATCTCATCCAATGGAGAGTCGCACCGGTGAATCCTAGTGGAGACTCACTTAATGGCGAGTAATTTTCAACAGTTTTTCAAAATTCCATTTTCTCCAGTTTTTCCAATTTCAACAATTTTTCATTTTATTTGATATAAAATTAATTCAATACCATATTTAATGATTTTTTGATCCATTTTTAATCGTATCCATCTCCATAAAACATAAAGCTTCCTATGAATTCCAAACCATGTGGTCTTGGTCAGGATCCACTTTTAGTGGCCTTTAAAAATCATTCGTTCCATTGATATAGGATATGATATTTCTAAATAAGATACCCTTTCTTTCTTATACACTTCAATTTACCATTGATACCAGATTTCCCCTAGAACCTTTCTTCCCTGAGGATTCATACGGTTTAGTTGCACCTTTTTGGATCACCTTTTCCCTAGAGGCTTTTCTTATATGGGCACCCCCTGCTTCGGTGCAACTAGGATTTATTGATCACCTATTCTTTGAGATAGGGATCCATTCATATCTCTTTTATTTTTGTGTCATGTGGGGTGGGTGTATGAATGTATCCCTTGTGAAGAGAAAACAATTCTAAACAAATAAAGATAATTTAATTGGTTTAATATCTACATGAGGGGTCAAGAAAAGTGACTTATAGCCTTCTTTTTTATCTATTGATGTTGTGAATTGTATGGGATATATGCTTAATAAAAATTTTAGCTGTTGGTGGTCCTTGGTTGCACACACAATTCTTACAAATTCATATTTATCTGCTTCTCCTTAAACAAATTCATGGAAGATAATAATCATGTATATTCGGTTAAAATAAATGGATGCCCTAGGATCATATGGATTCTGTGATCACACCCTTAATTTATGAAGTGTAAATTGAAAAACACCCCCTTTTTAAAAATTAAATAAGTTGTTTTGTGGTTGTGATGCATGGTTTGTTTTGGGTTTTGTGTTCTGGGGAAAACTGGATGGAAGTGTTATGTAGTAGGGCTATGACCGGGATGTGAAGTTATGTGTTGATGGGTGTGGTGTGGTTATGTAGTGGGGATACCAAGAATTGTTGTGATGTGATGTGTTTCTAGGTGTAGCTATATATTGGAGGATTTTCCTGATTATTGGATGGATTAGGCATTATGACTTTGAAGAATGATGATGGTAGTGGTTGGTATGGGTAATTATCTCAGAGTTTCTCTATGGGCAGCATGACTAAAGCTTTATTCTGTGTCTCATGATTTATTTTTTACATTAATGGGTGTTAAATGGAGTGGAGATGTTATGTGTGTTAATTTACCTTAGTTATTATTCATCAATGTGACTTTTTCTATGTGTCATGTTATGTGATGTTCTTAGTATTTTCTTAGATAATAATGGAATAAATTAATTTTTTAATAAAGAATGAGAATTGGATAATTTAATTGGTTGGGGGTATGATTTTAGTTGTGACTTGTTGTTTGGTTGTGCATTTGGAGGTTTCAGAAAAGTTGGTAGTGTTGTGTGATGGTTGTTGGTTGAGAACCCATAGACTGGGATGAGTTTTTGGAATCTATACGTATCAATTTTATTTTTTACCTTTTTATTTCTATATACACCCCACCCTAGTTGGGCACTATGTGCCTAACATACCCATCGGCATGGGAGAGGGTGTATTTCCCAAACATCCCAGTGGGAGGATGGATGGTTGGCCACCCGCTCTTCCCTACTCCATCTTCCAGGTGGTTATAACTCAAGATTCTTTGGATAGGTTGTGGTTTGTGAGGACTAGGTGTGTATGGGAGAATTGTGCTTCACATGTGTATTCAGGATGAGATGTGTTGTGCTTTCACAACTATCTTTAGGATGATGATAGGTTTGTGGAACAGGTGTTTGTGGGCAGGATGTGATCTAGTTTGTGGACCTATTGTTTACGGGTGGGGTGTGATGTGGTATGTGGACTAGGTTTCTGTGGGAAGGATGTCATAAGCTTCGATTCCTAGGTGATGGGACTAGCTATGAGGCCTAGGTGTGTGCTGTCGGGTTGTGGCGTGGTATGTTCAAAAGAGGTGGGAGTTCAAGGAAATATTCCATCAGGGTGTGAGAGTAGCTAATTAGTGGTAATGAGGTGAAGACTACCCTATTATTGATGTCCATTATATTATATTACGTGACTTGTGTTATTTGGTGAGCATGTCTTGGTGAGGTTGGGGTGGCTTGTATACCATGTTATGTGCCATTGGTTTTTTATCTTTCCTCATTGGGGAATTAGTATGCTTACTCCACTTATGAAAAATATATATTTGTTTTTCCCAATGAGTATACCTATATTCTCACCCTACATATATAAAAATGATTTTAGGTTTATAGGAGGACTACGTGGACCATGCTGGGCATTACAATCTTGGACATTGGGATAATGGTTGTGTCACTACTTAGCTTTGTTTGGGGTATTTACCTTGGAATTTAATTGTATTTGTAACAATTTTATTTTAAACAGTTCATGTATCACTTCTTATCCTTATTTTTGGTACTTACCTTATAGTTTTTATTGTATTTGTATCAGTTTTATTTTAAACATGTATGTGGGATAGATTTTGACATTATTTTATATATAGTACATGGAATTGTTTTGGGATGGACCATATTATCTCCCAATCTTGTTTTCTTTAAAAAGATAAATTCCTCTCATTTTGTGAGATTTTATACCCTTAGTGATTGTTTCCACCTTGGAGCCTACTATAGGCGGGACTTAGGGGGTCATTATCTCCCTTTTTTCATTACCAGTCCAGGAGGGGAATCTTTGGAGGGAGGGGGCAAGAAATTTCATAAAATGGATATTTTAATACCCATATATTTACATAAAAGATACATAGAATACAATCATGGGCAGTAAATAAACTACACAAAAGGAAAGAGTGGTGAACATAGCGTGTATATCATGAAAATAAGAAGTGAGAAGAAATCCCCTAACCTTGTATCTTGACTCTCATCATACTCATTCAAACCACTTGTATAACAAATATAACTTTATTATACATATTTTTAATAACCATATTATTATATATAATACCATATATGTTTTGATTATGACCTTATATTACCTTCTTATTAATGATCCTATGTTAAGGTTTCACTTTGGGTAACATTTACTTTGTTCTTCACATATGTCTTAATTTGTTATATCATTGGTCCTTATACTTATATCATGATTCAAAAATGTGAAAAATATTATAAATATCATTTATATTCATTATATTTATATTATAAAAATCTATATAATATAGAATTTTGAAATGGAATACACCATTTATGGAGATGGTAAGCCGTACATACAAATAAAAGTTGTTTATGTTTTTATTTTCATATTGGAAGAATGTATTTAAATGAAATATGTATATATGTATATATGTATATATGTATATATGTATATATGTATATATGTATATATGTATATATGTATATATGTATATATGTATAACTCTATATATGTATATATGTATATCTTTAATAATTATTCAAGTAGAATTATAATATCATTTATATCATATAAGTTCACTAAACCTTCATTCCATGCGGTGTGTGAATGAATCACATTGCTTTGAGGGGGCGGTATTCCCTACTTCCTCAAACGAGATTATCGTATTAAAACCAAATGGAAATTATATTTATGTGTTATAAAAAGTAATATTGAAGCTTAAATACATAATAAATATCATATTTAACATATATAAATAGAGTGTGTATCATAATGACCACCATGAGAGGTAGTAAGGAAAATTGAACAATCATCGATTAGTGAGGCAGTAGCTCGCTGTACACATAAAAAGTATGTTCGATATCCATTATATGATGGTGTGTGTAAGTGTAGGTTGAATTATTATCATGAAAAAATCCTAGTATTTTTATTATAGTGTAGTTTTCATAAAATCATGGAAAAAAGAAACTATAGGGGGTCACGAAATAAAAAAAAGGACTTTAGAGAAGACATTGCCTCTTGATCATGTAACTGCTTTTGGTTTGTGCCAAAAGGCTTTCATATATTTCCTTATATACAAGGGAATGGAAATATTAGTAATATAGGGATTTTTTGAAGTGTATTTGGAATGTAATGTCTAAAAATTATAGGTTTTATAGGTGTGAGTAAGTGGGAGAAGTGGCAGATTTTTATAGGGAAGGAAAATGACTCACTTGGAATTTTTAGAAAAAACTTAGGTGTATACAAGTTATTACCTAGAAAAAGTCATAAAAAAACTCAATAATGTAATGTTTATGGAAGAAATATGTAAATCCAATGGTTTTTTTAAAAGTGGATAGGTCATTTGGGCCCCTAATTTTAAGGTTTAGTCCCCAAATAAGCTTAATTTGGCCTTTATCATTGTGATTAATTTTAATAACTTTTACTAATCATTTTGTTCAAAAATTAACTTGAAATTATTAGAAACTAAATATTATACTTAATAAAATGGTGTATGTAAATTTTTCTAAATTAAAATCACATAATTGGAAAATTTAATATTAATGTTAATCCTGCAAACAGAATGAAATAATGGGTTTTTAAAGTAGAAAAATGTTCAAAAGTTTGTTAATATTTTATATTCATTTTCAAAGTGAAATTTATTCTAGTGAATTTAATTATTTTAATAGATGTAATATTTATTTAATATGACATTAAACCAAATTTATAATATTTTTTAAAAATAATAATTAATTAAAAAATCATTATTTAACTAAAAAGCAGTATTTTTCACTATTCACCAAAAAATAAAGTTTCTCAGAAAAATAACAAAAATTAATAATTTTCTAAGTTTTATTTTATTAATTAAAAAATTAATTTTATTTTATCAATATAAATTTCTAAATGTGTCTAAAATTAATTTTATTATTAAAATATGTTCATTTGAGAAAACAATATTTTAAAACATAAAAGGACTTTACCAAAAATCATATCTTTCATTATCAATAACATTTATAAACAATATTTAAAAAGTAGTTATTTATGTTCATATTAATATGTTTAAAAGATACGTTATAATTATCACATTTAAATAATTATATCATTAAAACTATGTATCGTATAAACTCTATGTTGCATGTGATGTAGGATAAGTCATTGTTGCATGTATCCTATGCTAAGTCATTGTTTTGTGTAACATATGACAGGTTAGTTATGATTGTATTGTACACTAATTTAGTGGCATGTGAAAATAATGTTTGACTTAATTCATTATAATACACAAATGAATATTTAATTTATTTGAAAAAAGGTCTATATACACTCAGGGTGTCACATTCTACCCCCCTTAAAATGAATTTCTCCCTCGAAATTCATCACTTGAGTAAAAAAAAATGAGGATACTTATACTTCATCATATCCTCAAGTTCCCAGGTAGATTCCTCTAACTGGTGATTTCTCTAAAAAAACTTTTACCAGGTGAGTGGTCTTGTTTCGTAGAACATTCTCTGATCGGTCCAGAATTTCAACTGGTTATTCTTCATAAGATAGATCATACTCCAGTGGTAAGACCTATGAGTTTAGAACATGTGAAGGGTCAGGTATAGACTTCCTCAAGATAGATTCATGGAACACATCATGAACTTAATAGTGATTTGGAGGAAGTTCCAACTGATAGGCTACAATCTCGATACGATGAAGAATCTCAGTGGGACCAATATACCTAGGGATTAGTTTCCCTTTCTTACTAAATCTCAAAAATTTCTAATAGGGTGAGATTTGTAGAAACACATTTTCACTAACATAAAATTCTAGATCACGCTGGTGGTTATCAGCATAACATTTCTTCCAACATTAAGCTTCCTTGATATGCTGCTGAATGGTTATAACCTTCTCGACCATTTCTTCAGTGATCTCAGGTCCCAATAGGTTTCTTTTTCCAACTTCATCCTAGAATATTGGAGATCTAAACTTCTTCCCATAAAGGGATTTATAAGGTGACATATGAATGCTTTAGTGAATGTTATTTTTGTATGAAAACTCAACTAGAGGAAGGTGTTGATCCCAACCACCCTTTAAATCCATAGAACAAGATCTCAATATATACTCTAGGGTTTGAATCATTATTTCAAACTGAAAATCTATCTGAAGATGATAAGAAGTGTTGAAACTAAATTCTTTATCAAGTTCTTTATGAATACTTCTCTATAACTTTGAGGTAAACCTTAGATCCTGATTGTATATAATGGAATGTGGTACTCCATGCAACCTTATCGCTTCTTTATGTACATCCTGTAAAGATGATCTAGAGAGAAGTCTTCTATGATAGTGATAAAGTGTACTTTCTTAATAAGGATATCAACTACCATCCATATAGAATTAAGACCTTTATAGGTTTTGGGTAGTCCAACAACAAAATCTATAGTGATGTTCTCCCATTTCCATTATGTTATATGTAATGGATGAAACATCCCCTTTGAATTTTGTCTTTCAACCTTAACTTGTTGGCATACCAAGAACCGTGATACAAATAATGCGATATATTCTACCCCACCAGAAGTATTACTTCAAGTCTCTATACATCTTTGTACTTTAGAGAATGAATAACTACAAGCTTCATCTAACAACTCTTTCTTCAAATATAGTATGGAAGGTACACATACATGGTTCTTGAACCTTATCATTCTATCCTAATCAAGGTTAAACTCAGAAACATTTATGAAATTCTTTTTAAGCTCTTCATCTTCCATATGCACCTCCTTAAGTTTCACATTGATAGAGGGTTTAATATTCATTTGTGAATGATTCAATTTTCCCCCTTCACTTAGGATTTCTAAAACAATCCTTTTAAGATGCAGACATATTGGATATTTTGTGATCCACATCATGGATAAGCTAGTATGATCCTTCCAACTCAAAGCATCGGTCACCTTGATAACTTTCCCTGGTTGGTAATGTATTTTGTAGTGATAATACTTTATCAACTCTAACCATATTATCCTGTGCATGTTCAACTCATTCTATGTAAATATATATTTCATACTATTTTTATTGGTATATATATCACACTTTTTTCAATAAAGACAATGCCTCTATGTCTTTAATAAAAAAATTACCATTGTTAACTCTAAAAAATGAGTTGGGTAATTCTACTAATGAATCTTCAATTTTCACGAGGCATAGGCTATAACCATGTTATTATGCATTAGAAAAAAATCTAAATTTATTATTGGATACATTTTTGGAGATTACAAACCCTTTTCCACTACAAGGTATTGTAAGCATAGGTACACTGATCAACCTTCTCTTCAGTTCCTTGATATTTTCCTCACATTCATCTATCCAGAGGAACTTTAAACCCTTCCAAGTTAACTTTTTCAGAGGATTAGATAGTCATGATAAATTCTCCACAAACCATCGATTATATCCATCTAAACCAAGGAATCAATAGATCTCCGTCACTGTGGTTGGTCTAGGCCAGTATTCAATAGCCTCTGTCATTGATGGATCTACTACTATACCATCTCTTGAGATTATGTAACCCATAAATGAAGCCTTTTTTATCCAAAATTCACATGTTGTAAATCTTTCATATAGATTTTCCTTCCTTAGGGTCTTTATAAAAATTCTCAATTGATCTTCATGATCTTACTTTCTCTTTGAATAGATAATAATATCATCTATAAGGACCACCACAAACTTATCGAGGTAATCTCTAAAGAATCTATTCATTAAATACCTAAAGATAGCAGGGTCATTAGTAAGCCCAAAAAGCATCACTATATATTCTTATTTTCCATAACTGGTATGGAATGCCATCTTGGGTATATCCTCCATCTTGACCCTCAATTAGTGATATCCAGAATAAAGGTCAATTTGGAAAAGCCTTGAGCTCCATGATATTGATCAAGCTAGTTATCAATACAAGGAAGATGATACTTATTCTTGATTGTGACCTTATTCAACTCCCAATTATCAATATATATTCGCATTGATAGGCCATTCTTTTTCACAAAAAAACTGGTGCACCACAAGGTGACACACTTGGACGAATAAATCCCTTATCAAGGTTTTCTTGGAGTTTCTTATTCAATTCCTACAACTCAATTGGGTCCATTCTATAAGGATTCTTTGAAATTGGTGGGGAACCACATATGAGTTCTATTGATAACTGAACTTCTCATTTTGGTGGAAGACTAGGAAACTCTTCCCAAAAGACATCCAAAAAATCCCAAACAATAGGAATATAATCGATGTCGATTCTCTCCCCAACCATTTTAGATGAAAACCCTTTTTAATGGGAATTAAGACCCATTCAGTGGATGTAATCTCCATAGGAATTTCATACTTTTCATCAAATTGATGTATGATCATAGGAGGGTTTGAAAGATCAAATGTAACTTCCCTTCCTTGAAAATTGATGCTGGATTTATGTAGAGAAGCCAATAAATGCATAAGATGACATAAAATTCAACCAAATGAAGAATGAAAATATTTACAGGAATCAAATTCTTGCAAACATCAACTGTAGAGGAATCATATAATGGATATGAAATTATCGGACCATTAGGGATTTTCACTGATAATTCCATATCAATTTTTTTTATAATATTAACACCCTTATAAAATTATTTAGATATGAAAGAGTGGGTAGATATAGAATCAAATATGACATTAGTAGTTCTTTAGTGGATGGTAAATGTTCCTTTCATCACATCGTTATCATAACCATCATCAGAAATAGCCATTGTATGAGATTTTCCTTTATTCCTTGGCTAAATAGGTTTCTGAAGTTGATCATCATCACCAGCTTCTTAGGTTTGGGAAGTGGTTAGAATAATTCCCATTCTCCTTACACTTTTAGCACTAAATTGTGGGAGGTACATTCTATGATACTTTTTACCCATTCACAAAATTAGCTAACTTCTTCCAATAACTTCAATAATCAATGCCTAGTGTAATTCCCTTCCACACTTAAAGCATTTATTGGACCCCTTAAGTAAATTTCTTCCATGATCTTTCCCACACATATTTTTTACTCGATTTATCTCAGTCTAGTGGGCTATTACCAGATATTATTCATCAATTTCTCTCGAGTTTCATCTTTGTTGATAGCTCTGACCAGAAAGGACTAGCCATTTTTATGGAGTGAGCAATGATAGGCAGTATTCGGCTATCTGAAGGGGAAGTTGTTCAATGCTCCAGTGCTCTAGTTTCCAGAGGAGGGTTTAATGTTTAAGGTGTTTTGTGATGATTCCTGTCTAGGATTGGGATGATTATTGATTTATTAGTGAGTATCAGTCTCTTATGGGTCTAGGTAGTTGCGTCTCTATGAATCTAACTATTCTACCCATGATATGGAGCTAGTAGTGGTCATGTTTGGGCTAGAGATGTGGCAACATTACCTCATTTGGGAGCACTTTTTGACTTCACAGATCACAAGAGTTTGAGGTATATCTTTTCCCAGAAAGATCTAAACTTGTGAAAATGGAGGAGGATAAAGTTTATATAGGACTATGATTTTGAGATCTCCTACAACTTAGGGAAGGGGAATTTTGTGGCTGATGCCTTGAGAAGGAAGTTATATAAGGAGATAGTTTCAGAATCTACAGACTCTTGGAAGGTGATGGAGAAGTTAGTGGCTCTTTACTTAGATACTAGAATGGATGAAAAAAGAGGATTTTTTAGATGACATTGCAGTCTTCTCTAATGCAGCAGGTGGAAGAGTCTCAGTGGGGATACTCAGATGTAGAGGTGATGCGTGATCGCGTTGACCATGGTGATGCTATAGAGGGATGGTCAGATTTAAATGTTGTTCTATAGAAGGCTATTTTTTTCGGTGGATATGCATGAAGGGATCCACCATGAGTTTCATAGATCACCCTTAGCAGGTACACCCAAGAGTTTTGAAGATGTACTATGGCTTGAGGATGCATTTATAGTGGTCTGGGATAAAATGGGCAGTAGCAAATTTTGTGGTGAAGTGCTTAGTGTTCCAGAAGGTGAAGGCTGTGCACCATGTTCTTGGTGGTTTGTTTCATTTCTTAGATGTCCCCGAGAATAAGTGGGATGAAATATCAATGGATTTTTTCATAGGGTTACCAAGAGCTCAAGGAGGATATGATTCTATATGGATACTAGTGGATCAGTTGACGAAATCGACTCACTTTTTAGTAGTCAAGGAGTGAGGAATAGTTGATGCCTTAGAAAATAAGTATGTGGATTGGGTGGTGCGACTGAATATATTTATACGATCCATTGTATAGGATCAGGATACACATTTTACCTCATGATTCTGGAGGGTGTTACTGCATGCTTTTGGAACTCATTTATGCCCCAACACTGACTTCTTCCCTTAGACATATGGGAAGACAGAATAGATTATCCAACTACTAGAAGATATTTTGTGGGCTTGCATCTTGGAAATTGGAGGATCGTGGGTATGCCACTTTCCATTTATAGAGTTTTCTTAAAATAAAAGCTATCAGTCTTCTATTGGTATGTCTCCTTTTAAATCTTTTTATGGGAGTCCACATCATTCACCTTTGTGCTAGACATAGGTTAGGGAGATTGCTATTCTTGGCCCCGAGGTAGTGAAGATCACGGTAGAGTAGGTTCAGCTTGTTCATAAGAGGATTATTGTGGTGAAATACTGACATAAGTCATATGATGATCATAGGAAGATTCCCTTAAAGTTTTAGGTTGGGGAAATGTGTTCTTTAAGGTTTCTCCTCAATAAGGGAAATAGAGGTCTGGTAGATGGAGTAAGCTTTCTATGAGGTTCATTGAACCCTTTTAGGTGTTGAGTCAAGTTAGATAGGTAGAATATCAGTTAGAACTAACACCATAGTTGGAGAGGATTCATGATGTATTTCACATCTCACAACTTATTCGATATCTTCATGATGACTCCCATGTCATTGACTGGGGTGAGTTGGATATTGAATACTATGTGTTGTATGTAGAGCGACCAGTAGAGATCTAGGATTATTTGGGGAAGGTGTTGCATGGATAGAACATTCCTTTGGTTCATGTGTTGTGGATGCGTGATGTCTTGGAGGAGATTACTTGGGAGTGAGAAGCATAGATACCTTCCCATTAACCAGATTTGTTTTGTATTTTCCCCTATTCTTTTTTTCCTTGTGATGTAATGTTTGAAACTTGTTTTTTATGAGATGATTTATTTCCCTATTCCATTATACGCGATAATATCTTAACATGTGGAAAAGGGAGGACCTAAATCCTAATCAGGATGAACTAATTGAGATGTTATTAAACCCGTGTGGGAGAGTCAGTGCCACCCACATCATATAATATCTTGACATGGAAGAAGGAATACCATGATTCTTGTGTTTAGATAGTGTGGTTTTTATGATTGTGTCAGGTGTTTTTTGGTCAGTTGGGTTAGCAGTTGTCATAGGAGGCATTCTTGGATGATGAGGTTTCACTCCAGTTTTCAGACAACACAGGGTGGTTTATCATTGAACATTGGTGTGTTTGGTTGTTAACGATGTTTCAAGTGTGGTGATATGCATGAGAGGTATCTTGCAGTGTGGTTGTTTGAACCCTTATTTTGATTCTCGGTTTGGTTTTGAATTATCGTGGGTGAGAATAGTTTGAGAGGTATCTTATGAAATGGCTCAGACCTCTCATGTACATTAATTTGAAAATACAGTGTTTGAGGTGTTCTAGGAGGTCACAATGGATCATTTCAGTAGTTTTATAGTTTTCCAGTTTTCTATGGTTGGTGGTGATGGTAGGTCACAACAAAGACTCCTGATGGTGAGTCAAGACTAGTGAGTTAGGATCGGGGAGTCAGGACTGGTGAGTTAGAAAGTATAATCACACTGGTTACTCATAATGGTGAGTTACTAATGGTAGGTTGCGATAGTAGGTCATAATGGTAGGTCACCATCCATGAGTTGTTTAATGGTAAATTTCCCAAAAGTGAGTCATCTGATGGTGAATCATCCACTGTTGAATCATACAATAGTGAGCCACCCAATAGTGAATCCTCTAACAGTGACTTGTCCAATGGTGACTTGTTCAATGGTGAGTAACCCAATAATGACTCATCCATCGGTATCTCATCTAATGGCGAGTCACACCGGTGACTCGCTCCGATGAATCACAGTGGAGACTCACCTAATGATGAGTAATTTCTAACAGTTTTTCAAAATTCCATTTTCTCTAGTTTATCTAGTTTCACCCATTTTTCATTTTATTTGACGTAAAATTAATTTAATACCATATTTAATGTTTTTTGGAGCTTTTCTGAATCGTATCTATCTTTATGAAACCTAAATATTCCTATGACATCCAAACCATGTGGTATTGGTCAGGATCCACCTTTAATGGCCTTTAAAAACCATTCCTTCCATTGATATATGATCTGGGATTTCTAAATTCAAGATCCTTTCTTCCTTATAGGATTCCCTTTACCCTTTATACTAGACTTAACCTATAATCTTTCATCCCATAGGAGCCATGAAGTTTATTTGTACATTTTTTGGATTGCATTTTACCTAGAGGCTTTCCCTACATGTGAACCCCCTACTTCAGTGCAACCAGTATTTGCTGATCCTCTATTCTTTGAGGTAGGGATCCATTTTGTCTCTCTTTTATTTCTGTATCATGTGAGGTGGGTGTATGAATGTATCCCTTGTGAAGATATAATAATTCAAAATAAATAAAGATAATTGAGTAGGTTTAAGATAAAAATGAGGGGCCAAGAAAAGTGAATTATTATCTTCTTTGTTATCTATTGATGTTGTGAATTGTATGAGCTATATGCCTACTAAAAATTGTGGCCGCCAGTGGTCCTTAGTTACAAACAGAATGTTTAAAAATGCATGTTTGTCTTATTCTTGTTAAAAACATTCATGGGATATTATAATCTTGTATATTCGGCTGAAATAAATTGATTCCCTAGTATCTTATGTATTCTATGATCACACACTTAATTTACAAACTGTAAATTGAACAATATCCCCCTTTACAAAAACTAAATAAGTTTTTTTATGGTTGTGATGCATGGTTTGCTGTGGGTTTCATGTTCTGGGGAAAAATGGATGGAAGTGTTATACAATAGGGCTATGATTGGGATGTGCAGTTATGTGTTTATGGGTGTGGTGTGGTTATATAGTGGGGCTGCAGATAATTGTTATGATGTGATGTGTTGTTGGTTGTGGCTGTAAGTTGGGGGAATTTCCTCACTAGTGGATAGATTGGGCAAGATGACTTGAATAATAATTATGGTGGTGTTTGGTATGGGTAATTTTCTCAGAGTTTCTCCATGGGTAGCATGCACAAAGCTTCATTCAATGTCTTCGAATCTATTTTGTTTACAAGAATGTGTGATAAATAGAGAGGAGATGTGAACTGGGTAAATTTACTATGGTTCTTCTTCCACCATGTGAATTTTTCTATGTGTCCTATTATGTGACATGCTAGGTATTTTCCTAGATAGTAATAGAATTAATGATTTGTTTAATAAAGAATTATAATTAGATAAATGAATTGGATGTGGGTATGATTTGAGTTGTGACTTGTTTTGTGGTTGTGCATTTGGAGGCTGCAACAAAGTTGGTAGTGTTGTGGGATGGTTGTTGGTTGAGAATCGATAGGCTGGGATGAGTGTTTGGTATCTATATGTATTAAATTTATTTTTTATTGTTATTTATATATGTACCCCAGCCTAGTTGATCACTATGTTTTGAACAAAACCATCGACATGGGGGTGGGTGTCTTTCCCAAACATCCCAATGGGATGATGGATGGTTGGCCACCCACACTTCCCTACTCCATCTTCCAGGTAGTGATAACCCAAATTTTTTTGGGCAGGTTATGGTTTGTGAGGTCCAAGTGTGTGAGGGTGAGTTTTGCTTCCCAGGTATTTTCAAGATGAGATGTGTTCTGCTTTTCCATGGTGTATTCAATATGAGTATTGGTTTTTAGCCTAAGAGTTTATGGGAGGGATGTGATGTGGTATGTGGCCCTGGTGTTTATGGGAAAGATGTGATTTGGTATGTGGCCTAGGTGTTTGTGGGAGGGATATGATAAACTTCATTTTCCCAGGTGACGAGACTATCTATGAGGCTGAGGTGTGGGTGGTCAGGTTATGGTATTGTATGTTTAGAAGAGGTGGGAGCACAAGGATGTCTACCGTTAGAGTGTGAGAGTGGCTGATTATTAGGAATGGGGTGCTGGGTATCCTACTATCTATGTGCATTATATTATATTACATGACTTGAGTTATTTGGTGAGTGTGCCTTGGTGAGGTTGAGGTGGCTAGTATACCATGTTAGGTGTCATTGGTTTCTGTTATTTCCTCATAGGGGAATAAGTATTCTTCCTCCACTTGTGCACAATAGACTTTGGTTTTTTCAACTTAGTATACTTGTATGCTCACCCAACATATATAAAAATGCTTTTAGGTTTCCAGGAGGACTGTGTGGATTGTAACGGGTATTACTAGCTCAGACTTTGGGATAGTGGTCATGTATCTAGATAGCTTTGTTTTTGGTATTTACCTTAGATTTTTAATTTTATTTGTAACAATTTTATTTTAAATAGTTTATGTATCACTTATTTTCCTTATTTTTGGTATTCTCCTTGTAGTTTCTATTGTATTTGTAACAGTTTTATTTTAAACCTGCATGTGGGATGGATTTTGGAATTCTTTTATATATAGTATATGGAGTTGTTTTGTGATGGACCATATTTTATCCCGATCATTTTTTTCTTTAAAAATGAAAATACATCCCATTTTTTGAGATTTTATGCCCATAGGGATGGTCACCACCTCAGGGCCTATTGGAGGTAGGACATAGGGTGTCATTATCTCCCTTTCTTTATTACTAGTCTAAAAGGGGCATCTTTGGAGGGAGGGGGGCATGATAGTTCATAAAATGTATATATTAATACCCATATATTTATGTAAAATATACATATAATACAATCATGGTATTTACATACTCCATACCAAATTAAAGAGTAATGAACATAACATGTATCTCATGAAAATAAAAAGTCAGAATAAATCCACTTACCTTGTATCTTGACTCTCGTCGTACTTGTTCAAACCACATGCATAATAAATATAAATTTATTATAAATATTTTAAATAACCATATAATTATATCTAATACCAAATATTTTCGAATTATGACCTTATATTACCTGCTTTTTAATGATTCTATGTTAATGTTTCAGTTCAGGTAATATTCTCTTTGTTCTTCACATATGTCTTAATTTGTTATACCATTGGTCCTTATACTTATATCATGATTCATGAATTTTAATCCATATATAAATATCATGTATAATAATTATAATTATATTATAATAATCTATATAATATAGAATTACAAAATAAAATACACCGTTTATGGACACGGTAAGCCATATATACGCATAAAGGATGTTTTCGTTTTTATTATCGTATTGAAAGAAATTATTTAAATGACATATGTATATATGTTTATATGTATATATCTATTTAATTATTCATGTAGCATGATAATATATTTTATATCATATAATTTCTCTTAACCCATCCTTAATTCATTCCATGTGGTGTGTGAGTGAATCACATCACTTTGAGGGGGCGGTAGTCCACACTTCCTCAAACATGATTATCGTATTAACACCAAATGGAAATTAAATGATATGTATTATAAAAAGGAATATAGAAGATTAAATACATAATAAATATAATACATAACATATATAAATAGAGTTTCTATCACAATGGATACCATGAGAGGCGGTAAGGAAAATTTAACAATAATAATTTAGTGAGGTGGTAGTTCACCGCACACATTAACAATATGTTCGTTATCCATTATATGCAGGTTTGTGTAAATATAGGCTGAATAATTATCATAAAAACATCCTATTATATTTATAATAGTGATGTTTTTATAAATTCATGGAAAAAAGAAGATGGGGGGGGGGGTGGATAAATAAAATAAAATAAAATAAAGGAACTTTAGAGAAGATATTACCTCTTGATCGGGTAAATCCTTTTGGTTTGTGACAAAAGGATTCCTTGTATTTATTTATAGATAATAAAAGGAAAATATTAGTAATATATGGATTTTATTAAGTTTATTGGGTAGGTATTTATCGAAATTTAGAGGTTTAAGAGGTGTGAGGAAGTGGGATAGGTGGTGGCTTTTTATAGGGAAGGAAAATGACTCACTTGGAATTTTTAGAAACAAGTTAGGTGTACACAAGTAATTTCCTAATAAAATTTATAAAAAAAATTAATAATAAAATTTTTATGGAATAACTATGTACATCCAATGGTTTTCCAGAAAATGGATAGGTCATTTGGGCCCCTAATTGTAAGGTTTAGTTCCTAAATAAGCTTAATTTACCCTTAATCGTTGTGATTAATTTTAATAACTTTTACTAATAATTTTGGTCAAAAATTAACTTGGTATTATCAAAAACTAAATATAATACTTAATAAAATGGTGTATGTTCGTTTTTATAAATTAAAATCATAGAAGTGGAAATTTTATGACTAATGTTAATCTTGCAAACGGGACGAAATAACAGGTTTTTAAAGTTGAAAAATGTTGAAAGGTTTGTTAAGATTTTATATTCATTTTAAATGTGAAATTGATTATAGTGAACTAAATTTTATTAATATATGTAATATTAATTTAATTTCACCTTAAAATAAATTTATAATATCATTTAACATTAACAATTAATTAAAAAAAAGGCAGTATTACACTAAAACATAGTATTTTTTACTATTCACCAAAAAATGAAGTTTCTTAGAATAATCCCAAAAATTAACCCTAATATAAGTTGGACATTATTAATTTAAAAATTAAGTTTTATTTATCAAATTTAATTTATAAATGTGTCTAAAATTAATTTTATCATTAAAAGCAGTTCATTTGAGAAAATGATATTTAAAAAAAAGACTTTACAAAAAATCATATCTTTCATTATCAGTAAAAATTATAAACAATATTTAAAAAGTAGTTATTGATTTTCATATTAAAAAGTTTAATAGATAGGTTATAATTATCTAATTTAAATAATTATATCATTAAAATGATGTATCATAGAAACTCTATGTTGCGTGTGATGTACACTAAGTCGGTGTTGCGTGTATCATATGCCAAGTCAATGTTGCATGTAATGTACTCCACGTCGATGTTGTATGTAACATACATTGATTTTGTGGTGTGTGAAAGGAATGTTTGACTTAATTCATTATAATACACATATGAATTTTTAATTTATTCTAAAAAAGGTCCATATAAACTTGGGGTGTGACATTCTACCCCCCTTAAAATGAATTTCACCCTCGAAATTCATCACTCAAGTAAAAAAAAATGAGGATAATTATACTTCATCATATCCTAAAGTTCCCGGGTAGATTCCTTTAACAGGTTATTTCTCCAAAAAAACTTTTACTAGGTGAGTGACCTTATTTCATAGAATATTCTATGATCATTCCAGAATTTCAACAAGTTGTTCTTTATAAGATAGATCATTCTCCAGCAGTATGACCTCTAGGTTCAGTACATGTGAAGGTTCAGGTATGTACTTCCTAAAGAGAGATACATGGAACACATCATGGACTTGATAGAGATTTGGAGGAAGTGCTAAGCGATAGGATACCATCCTAATATGATCAAGAGTCTCATAGGGACCAATATACCTATGGATTAGTTTCCATTTCTTCCTGAATCTCATAACTTTCTTACTGGGTGAGAATTGTAGAAACACTCGTTCTCCAACTTCAAATTCTAGATCATGCCAGTGGTTATTAGCATAAAATTTCTTACAAATTTAAGCTTCCTTGATATGCTCCTGAATGGTTCTATCCTTTTTGACCATTTCTTTAGAGATCTCAAGTCCCAATAGATTTCTTTCTCGAATATTATCCCAACACATTGGAGATCTACACCTAATACCATAAAGGGCTTCATAAGGTGCCATATGAATGATTTAGGGAAATCTATTATTGTATGAATACTCAACTAGATGAAGATGTTTATCCCAAACACCCTTAAATCTAGATAACAAGATCTCAACATATACTCTATGGTTTGAATCATTATTTCAAACTGACCATCTATCTAAAGATGATAAGTAGCATTGAAACTCAATTCAGTATCATGTGCTTGCTGAAAAAATCGCTAGAACATTGAGGTAAACCTCAAATACTGATCTGATACAATGGAATGTGGTACTCCACGAAACCTTATTGCTTCCTTAATGTATATACTAGAAAGTTGATCCAGAGAAAAGTCTTATCTGATGGTGTTGAAGTGTTATATCTTAGTAAGGCACCATCCATATTGCATTAAAACCTTTAGAGGTTTTGGGTAGTCCAAAAATAGATTCCATAGCGATTTTCTCCCATTTATATTATGTTATGGGTAATGGATGAAACATCCCCTTTGACTTTTATTTCCTCTTTAACTTGTTGGAATGCCAAGCATCATGATACAAACTCTATGATATATTCCATCCCACCAGAAGTATTCTTTCAAGTCCCTATACATCTTCAAACATCTTAGATAAATAGAGAATGAAGAACTATGAACTTTCTATAAAAAATCCTTCATCAAATATAGTATGTATGGTACACATACACAATTACAAAACCTTATCATTCCATCCTGATCAAGGTTAACCTTAGGAACATTTCTGACATTCTTTTGAAGCTCTTCATCTTACTTTTTCTCATCCTTAATTTTCACTTGGATAGAGAGTTGAACTTTCATTTGAGAAAGATACAATTTTCCCCTTCCTTTAGTATTTATTGATCCATTCTTTTCAAATCCATATATATATTGGATATTTTGTGATCCTCATCATGGATAATATAGCATGATCCTCCCAACTCAAAGCATTGGCCACCTTGATTGCTTTCCCTAGGTGGTAATGTATTGTGCAGTCATAATCCATTATTAACTCTAACCACCTTCTTTGGAAGATTTTCAACACCATCTATTTGAATATATATTTTAGAATTTTATGACCAGTATATGTATCACATTTTTCTCCATAAATATAATTCCTCAATATATTTAATGAAAAAAATTACCAATGCTAAATCCAAATAATGAATTGGGTAATTCAATTCATGAATATTCCTCTTTCAAGAGGAATAGGATATAATCATTCTATTATGAATAAGAACACTTCTAGATTTATTCTTGGATTCATCACTGTATATTACAAACCCTTCTCCACTATAGGGTACTGTAAGCATAGGTTCACTGACCAACCTTCTCTTTAGTTCCTTGAAATTTTCCTCATATTAATCTGTACAGAGGAGTTTGAAACCCTTTAAATTTAACTTAGTCAAAGTATTAGATAGTCATGAGAAATTCTCCACAAACCATCGATAATATCCAGCTATACCAAGAACTATACGGATCTCATTCACGTTGGTTGGTCTAGGCTAGTATTCAATAGCCTCCATCTTTGATGGATCCACTACAATACCATCTCTTGAGATTATGTGACCCATAAATTAAACATTTTTCATCCAAAATCCACACATTGTAAATTTTTCATATAGCTCGTCCTTCCTTAGGGTCTTTAGAACAATTATCATGTGATCTTAATGATCTTACTTGATATTTGAATAGATAAGAATATCATCTATAAAGACCACCATAAACTTATCAGGGTAATATATAAAGAATATATTTGTTAAATCCCAGAAGATATAAGGGAAATTAGTAAGACCAAAAGGAATCAATATATATTCATAGTGTCCATACCTAGTATGTAATTCCCTCATGGCTATATCCTCTTTCTTGAACCTCAATTGGTGATATCCACAATGAAGGTCAATCTTGGAAATGCATCGAGCTCCGTGTTATTCATAAAAAAAGTCATCAATATGAGGAAGACGAGACTTGTCCTTGATTGTGATCTTATTCAACTCTTGATAATAAATGAAGAGTCACATTGATATATCATTATTTTTCATAAAAAGAACTAGTCCACCCCAAGGTGACACGCTAGACTGAATGAATCCCATATCAAGGTTTTCAAGGAGTTTTTTCTGCAATTACTAGAACTCAATCGAGGCCATTCTATAATAATTATTTGAAATTTTTGTGAAACCACATATGAGTTATATTGAGAACTCATCTTATTATTTTGGTGGAAGACTATAAAACTCTTATGTAAATACATCCAAAAAATCCCAAACAATAGGAATATCATCGATGTCAATTCTATCCCCAATCATTTCAGATAAAGAACCCTTTTGAATGGGAATTAAGACCCATTCACTAGATGTAATCTTCACATTAATTTAATACTTATCATCACACTGATGTATGATCATAGGAGGGTTTGAAATATCAAAAGTAACTTCCCTTCCTTGACAATTTATGTGGTATTTATCCAGAGAAATCCAACCTGTTCTTAAGATGTCATCAAATTCAAACAAAGGAAGAATGAAAATATTTACAGGAATCACATTCCCATAAACATCAACTAGAGAGAAATCATAGACTTGAGATGAAATTATCATACCATTAGAGGTTTTCACTTATAATTCCAAATATAATTGTTTTGGTGGAACATTATCACCCTTATAAAATTATTTAGATATGAATGATTGGGTAGATCCAGAATCAAATATGACATTAGTAGTTCTATAGTGGATGGTAATTATAAGGCCCCAGCCTTAAACCTTACTTAATCTTGAGTTATTTCAAGATTACACATTGAGGATCTTTTCGGGTTTAGAGTTTTAGAGAATTAGATCATAAAACTTGCATTACATTCCACATATAAACAAAGTGGTTACATAAATATAGTATTGTTCATTCCCATAAATGGAAACATATTTAAAATAAAACATGGATTCTTTCTTGACACTTTCTTGACACTATCATCATATCATGTACCTTTCCCTTGACCTGTGAAAAACATTTAAAAAAACTTGGGATGAGCATAAAAAGCTCAATAAGGGATATAAAAATATTAAAAGGAAACATGGGTACATATATAAATAAGAATGAAATCATAATTTACCCATAAAACATAAGAACTTTAACATACCTCATCAAATCATGAATAAACCATAGAAATCATAATACATAAAGGAAACTTGAGGCATTCATAACATTCTTACGTAGGGAGTAACCCTCTTGGTTATGTTTGGAATAACCATCACAGTATATTCCCTAAATCTCTTCGGAGAAACCTTAACATTTCACTCCTCCACGTTACCCAATGCATTGGAGAGCTATATCGGGCTCACCCTCCCTTAGTTTATCACGGAACCACCCGTCTTCATAATAATGCCCAAGAACCTCAACATAATCGTATCACATAAAACATGCATAAAGGAAACATAAAATTTCCACATTTCAATCACAAGATATCAATACAACACATTGATATAAAAATATTATGAAAACCATTTTCAATACCAAAATAAAAGAAAAGTAAAACATGATATTTATTTTTCTTTTAAAAAAAAGGTATGGCTTGTAGAGGAATCCAAAACTCAAATAATGGTCACGGCGGCAGAGAAGTCATTGTCGCCGCATACGTATGAAAAAAACATTCCCTTTTTTCATTTAGTAAACTCTTTGTATAAAAACGATTCCTTTTGGATAAACGTAAAAGTCAAAGGGGTTTATACACCATATAAAAGAAGGTTTTGTATAAAAAAAATATGCCTCAATGAAAGTAGATTGAGACGATGTCCCATACCTCGGGTCCGACTTGACTCGATCGTTATTTAATGTCCTGAATAATAAACTTGAGTTAATTTATACTTGTTTAAGAACCTTTTTCAAGTTCATTATTCCTTTTATATCACTTATTTCCATTTCATGAACACTATGTAATTATTTAAGTTAATAACGGTCGTTTTAACGATCATTGGTACTTGAGTAAAAAATAAGCCCTTTATAATTACAAGTTGTTCATGTACCCATTATATCCATAATGGTATTCATGATTTAGATATCATATGTGTCATATATATCCAGTACATTCATGCATTTATAATATTACATAATCATTTAGAGGTAAGAAATGAAATGCACCGTTCATGGAGACGGTAAGCCGTACGTACGCATGAACGCTACTTTCATTTCTATTTCGTATTTTATAGAATGGAATCATAATGATATAAATGTATATTATAATTCCAGTATAATATCATATATAATATCATAGTTCCATCCTTTATACATCCCACATATGGTACTTAACGAATCAAATCACTTTGAGGGGGCGGTAGTCCGCACTTCCTTAAATGAAGATATCGCGTTTACCCATAATGGAAACCATAAAGGTATGTCCAAAATGAAAAATACAGAAGCTTAAGGAAAACATAAACATATTATATATCATATATAAATATAGTGACATCTTAATGGCCACCTTTGAAGGTGTTAAAAGAATTTTGAACAATCATCGTTTCGGGAGGCATAAATTCACCATCCACGGAAACAGTATGTCCTTTAACCATTAGATGTAGGTGTGTGTAAGTTTAGCTCTAATAATTCTTATAACAACATCCTAGTATATTGAAGATACTGGAGGTTTTACAAAAGAAATGAATAAAAAGAGTTTAGGGGGTTGGAGAAGCAAAATAAAACAAAAGGACTCAAGTGAAGTCATTACCTTAAAATCGGGTAACTCCCTTTGGTTTTAGCTCAAAGGCTTCCTTGGGAAGAATTATGCCCAAAGTGAGGCTTCAAGGAGTAATAGAGGGATGTGTAGAGACAAAATGGGTAGGGGTTGGCCGAGCCAAAGGCTTTGGAAGTGTGGGTAAGGAGGTAGAGGTGGGGGCCTTTTATAAGAGGAGAGGAGGGGCACTCTTGGAATGTAAAGAAATGTTACTTTATCTTCAAATGGGTTTCGGATTTTAAAGGTCCCAAATTGATATAATTCTAGGCTAAGGTGATAAGGGTTAAAAATATACCCACCCAATAGGTTTTGGACATGTGTAGGTCTTATATTTTACATTATCTTTCCATTTTATTTAAATCGTCAAATAATGAGGTCATCGCTGCATCATTATGATGTCATACATAATTTAATTTATTGAAAGTATAAAAATTATAAAACAAATACTATGATGTTGGAAATCCTTTTATATTTCCATTGACTATTTATAATAAAAAATATGACTTTTATAACCCCATTTAAAAATTGTTTTAGTAAAACATATCATGTTTGTGTCATTTTTACTTTATCATTAAATAAAAAGCTATTTATGTCATTTCCCAACCAAAGTGGCTCCATGGGGTCCCCAATTTGACCCATGGATTTTCTTGGTCGTCCATGACACATAAAATGAGGGCAGGACATGTGTCTAGGTCATTTCATTTTATTAAAACATTATTCTTACCATAAACTACACTAATTACCTCTAATCGCGATTAAGAACTTAAAAGTTACTATTCACCAAAAAATTATTTTAATCTCATTGAACCACATTTTACTTCTTAATGACAACCATGTATGTTGGATTTTTGAAAATAAAATCACAGAAGAGACAATGTTTCATTTAAACGAAAAATCAGTTTCTTTAACTACCACTTAGTGGTTTTACTATTCATCAAAAATTGAAGTTTTTCAGAAAAAAACAAAAACTTCACCCTAAGATATATTTGATATTATGAATTCAAAAATGATGTCTATTTTAAAAAATTCAAATCATTTAAGTCACATTAATTAATTTAATAATTAATTCCTGCTGTCATGACAAAAAGCGTGTTTTTATGAAACATTAAGTATCAAAAGATTGACACCAGTTTAAGTCCAATTTCAAAAGTGAAATTGATTCCAATGACCACCATTGGATTAAATGGTAAAAATATATTCAGATTACACTTTAAGACCAATTAAAAATATAATCTAACCATATGATTAAATTAAATGAAAAAGTAGTTTTGATATAAAATGCAGTATTTTTCACTATTCATTAAAAAAATGAACATTGTCAGAAAAATATCAAAAATTTATCCAATGTAAATTTCAATGTCCCAATCAAAAAGAATATGTTTATTTTGACAAATATAGATTATAAAATTGTCAAAATTTTGATTTAAAAAGGGTTTTCCATCAAAAGGCAGTAAAACAATCTGTTAAGAATATTAGTGTATTCCATGCATAAGATTGTATTTATTTTCATTTTAAGCCTCTAAAACACTATCTTAATCATTAATAGACATAGATAAAAATATCTATTATTCATTACTTACTTGGGATGTTACATCCTTCCCCCCTTTAGAAAATTGTGTTCCCACAATTTATTTACTTATCAAATAAATGGGGGTACTTATCTCTCATTGCATTTTTAGATTCCCATGTTGACTCTTACTTCATGTGGGTTTTCCACAAAAACTTTACCTGATTAATCAAGTTATTTCATAACACTTGCTCCCTGTGGTCAAGAATCTGGACCGGTTGTTCCTCATAAGATAGGTTCTCTTCCAGCTGAACTACCTCTAGACTCAAAACATGAGATGGATCTGGCATATACTTTCTCAACATCGAAACGTGAAAAACATTGTGTACCTGAGATAAACTCGGAGGTAAAGCCACCCGGTATGTAACTGATCCAACTCTCTCCAGAATTTCATATGGTCCAATGAACCTTGGACTCAGCTTTCCTTTCTTACCAAATCTCATCACACTTTTCCATGGTGAGACTTTGAGAAAAACATGATCACCTACCTCAAAAGTTAGATCCTTCCTCCTGTTGTCTGCATAACTCTTCTGCCTACTCTGGGATGTTCTCATGTGTTTCTAAATTAGCTGAACTTTTTCTGCCATCTCTTCTACCAATTCTGGACCCATCAGCTTTCTTTAACCCACTTCATCCCAAAAAGATAGAGTTCGACACCGCTTCCCATATAATGCCTGAAATGGTGCCATCTGTATACTGGAATGAAAACTGTTATTATATGAAAATTAAACCAAAGAAAGATGTTGGTCCCAACTTCCCTGATAATCCATCGAACAATCTCGTAGAATATCCTCCAAGGTCTGAATTGTTCGTTCTGACTGCCCATCTGATTGAGGATGAAAAGCTGTACTAAAATTTAATCCAGTACCCAATGACTTCTAAAGGCCTTTCCAAAAGATAGAAGTGAACCTGGGATCATGGTCAGATACAATGGAGAGAGGAACTCCATGTAACCTGACTATCTCTTTAAGATACAAACGGGAAAGTTGATCTAAGGAAAAATTATCTCGTATAGCAAGGAAATGAGCAGATTTAGTCAAGCGATCAGCAATAAACCATATTGCATTATTACCTTGAGATGTCTTCGGTAATCCCACAACAAAGTCCATGGATATATTCTCCCATTTCCACTATGGCACTGGTAAAGGCTGAAGCATCCCTTTTGGTAACTGCCACTCTCCTTTAACCTGTTGACAAGTCAAACAATTCATAGTAAAATCAGCAATATCTCTTTTCATTCCATCCCACCAGTAATACTCGCGAAGATCTCTGTACATCTTAGTACTGCCAGGATGAACTGAAAACTTAGAACTATGAGCTTTACATAACAACTCTCTCTTCAACTGTGAATCACAAGGCAAACACAATATCTTACCAAATCTCAAAACACAATCATTATCAATGTTGAATTCAGGAAACTTAGCTTTCTGAACCAGCTCTACCGTTTTCTGCAACTCACTGTCTTGCTTCTGTGCTTGCTTGATTCTATCTGATAGAGATGATCTCACTGATACCTGATACAACTTAATTTGATGGCCTGACATCTGCTGAAGTAGTTGCAAAGGATTTCACCACCCCTTTCTGCTTGTATTCTAACTGCTTCCCATCACTCAAGCTCTTTGTCGGACACTCGTTTGCATAGTGACCCATCTCATTGCACTTATAACATTTCACTAACTGTAAATCAAATTTGGTCTTACCTTCACCTTGATCCTTTTCAGTGCAATCACGAGCCTTATGTCCCATATTACCACATCGGTAGCACTTTCCAGAATTCATAAGACATTCCCCTACATGCCTTTTGCCACATTTATCACAAACTGGAAACATAGTTTTCTTACCGTCAGACCTTTTGGAAGAATTATTTCCTTTATCCTGCCACCTCGATCTCGTCTTCTGTTGGTTGTTATAGAAATCTTGATCATCGTCAAACTCCATTTCCACCTTCTAAGCACATAGAAAAATATTTTCATAACTTTTAAACTCACAAGAAGCTAATGCCCTTCGATATTTTGGCTTTAATCCTGAGTAAAAATGATTGATTTTACTATCAAGGTCTCGGATAAAATTTAGAGCATACCTTGATAATCGAGTGAACCTTTCTTCATAGGTAGCAACTGAGTCTTCCTCTTGCCTCAATTCCAAGAATTGTTTTTCCATCCTAAGTCAAACAGCCTTAGGAAAATACTTCTCAAGAAACATACCTTTGAATTGATCCCATTCGAGAGCATCAATCTCATCAGTGTCCCTGATATTTTTAACCATAGACCACCACTGATCTGCCTCACCCTCCAAACGGTAAATAGCAAGACTAACCTTTTGATTGTATGAACACCCCATGACATCGAAAATATTCTCTAGTGATTTAATCCACCCTTAAGCTAACACAGGGTCAAATGATCCTCTGAATGATGGGGGATGTTGCCTCATGAAATGTTCCACCACTGACATGTTCCTCTGCGGTTGATCTGGCTGATATCGTGTATGGATACCACCACCATTTATCGCTTGAGTCAACTGTGCCATTACTGCAACAAACTATTTAGTTCCAATTCCGACCATCTCAGGATGCTGATTCGGAAGGTTATTTCCTTCTGTATGCCTTCCTAGCACTACTTCCCTGTTTCCTCTGCGAAAAACAATTCTGAACAAACATGTCTTAGATGAATCAACATGGTAATCTTCAAATGCTATATCATTCCAATTTGAACATAAAAAAAATATTTTTGGATAATCATTTAATAAAATTCTAACTCCTAAAGTTATCTAAACCGACCTCTGATACCAACTATAAGGCCCCAGCCTTAAACCTTACTTAATCTTGAGTTATTACAAGATTACACATTGAGGATATTTTCGGGTTTAGAGTTTTAGAGAATTAGATCATAAAACTTGCATTACATTCCATATATAAACAAAGTGGTTACATAAAGATAGTATTCTTCTTTCCCATCAATGGAAACATATTTAAAATAAAACATGGATTCTTTCTTGACACTTCCTTGACACTATCATCATATCATGTACCTTTCCCTTGACCTGTGAAAAACATTTCAAAAAACTTGGGATGAGCATAAAAAGCTCAGTAAGGGATATAAAAATATGGAAAGGAAACATGGGTACATATATACATAAGAATGAAATCATAATTTACCCATAAAAGATAATCACTTTAACATACCTCATCAAATCATGAATAAATCATAGAAATCATAAGACATAAATGAAACTTGAGGCATTCATAACATTCTTACTTAGGGAGTAACCCTCTTGGTTACGTTTGGAATACCCATCACAATATATTCCCTAAATCTCTTCAGATAAACCTTAACGTTTCTCTCCTTCGCATTACCCAATGAATTTGAGAGCTATATCGGGCTCACCCGCCCTTAGTTTATCACGGAACCACCCGTCTTCATAATAATGCCCAAGAACCTCAACATAATCGTATCACATAAAACATGCATAAAGGAAACATAACATTTACACCTTTCAATCACAAGATATAAATACAACACATTGATATAAAAACATTATGAAAACCATTTTCAATACCAAAATAAAAGAAAAGTAAAACATAGTATTTATTTTTCTTTTAAAAAAAAGGTATGGCTTGTAGAGGAAGTCGAAACTCAAATAATGGTCACGGCGGCGAAGAAGTCGTTGTCGCCGCATACGTACGACAAAAACATCCCCTTTTGTCGTTTAGTAAACGCTTCGTATAAAAAAGATTCCTTTTGGATAAATGTAAAAGTCAAAGGGGTTTATACACCGTATAAAAGAAGGTTTTGTATAAAACAAAATATGCCTCAATGAAAGGAGATTGAGACGAAGTCCCATACCTCGGGTCCGACTTGACTCGATCATTCTTTAATGTCCTGAATAATAAACTTGAGTTAATTTCTACTTGTTTAAGAACCTTTTTCAAGTTCATTATTCCTTTTATATCACTTATTTCCATGTCATGAACACTATGTAATTATTTAAGTTAATAACGGTCGTTTTAACGATCATTGGTACTTGAGTCAAAAATAAGCCCTTTATAATTACAAGTTGTTCATGTACCCATTATATCCAGAATGGTATTCATGAGGTAGATATCATATATGTCATATATATCCAGTACATTCATGCATTTATAATATTACATAATCATTTAGAGGTAATAAATGAAATGCACCGTTCATGGAGACGGTAAGCCGTACATATGCATGAACGCTACTTTCATTTCTATGTCGTATTTTATAGAACGGAATCATAATGAAATAAAGGTATATTATAATTCCAGTATAATATCATATATAATATCATAGTTCCATCCTTTATACGTCCCACATATGGTATTTAACGAATCAAATCACTTTGAGGGGGCGATAGTCCGCACTTCCTTAAATGAAGATATCGCGTTTACCCATAATGGAAACCATAAAAGTATGTCCAAAATGAAAAATACAGAAGCTTAAGGAAAACATAAACATATTATATATCATATATAAATATAGTGACATCTTAATGGACCCCTTTGAAGGTGTTAAAATAATTTTGAACAATCATCGTTTCGGGAGACATAAATTCACCATCCACGGAAACAGTATGTACTTTAACCATTAGATGTAGGTGTGTGTAATTGTAGCTCTAATACTTCTTATAACAACATCCTAGTATATTTAAGATACTGGAGTTGTTACAAAAGAAATGAATAAAAAGAGTTTAGGGGGTTGGAGAAGCAAAATAAAACAAAAGGACTCAAGTGAAGACATTACCTTAAAATCGGGTAACTCCCTTTTGTTTGAGCTCAAAGGCTTCCTTGGGAAGACTTCTGCCCAAAGTGAGGCTTCAAGTAGTAAGAGAGGGATGTGTAGAGACAAAATGGGAAGGGTTTGGCTGAGCCAAAAGCTTTGGATGTGTGGGTAAGGAGGTAGAGGTGAGAGCCTTTTATAAGAGGAGAGGAGAGGCACTCTTGGAAAGTAAAGAAATGTTACTTTATTTTCAAATGGGTTACGGATTTTAAAGGTCCAACATTGATATAATTCTAGGATAAGGTGATAAGGGCTCTAAATATACACACCCAATAGGTTTTGGACATGTTTAGGTCTTAGATGTTACATTATCTTTCCATTTTATTTAAATCGTCAAATAATGAGGTCATCGCTGCATCATTATGATGTCATAAATAATTTAATTTATTTAAAGTCTAAAAATTATAAAAAAAATAATATGATGTATAAAATCTTTTTATCTTTCCAATTAATATTTATAATAAAAAATCTTACTTTTATAACCCCATTTAAAAATTGTTTTAGTAAAACATATCATGTTTGTGTCATTTTTACTTTATCATTAAATAAAAAGATATTTATGTCATTTCCCAACCAAAGTGGCTCCATGGGGTCCCCAAGATGACCCATGGATTGTCTTGGTCGTCCATGACACATCCAATGAGGGAAGGACATGTTTCTTGGTCATTTAATTTTATTAAAACATTATTCTTACCATAAACTACACTAATTACCTCTAATCGTGATTAAGAACTTAAAAGTTACTATTCAACAAAAAATTATTTTAATCTCATTGAACCAAATTTTACTTCTTAATGACAACCTTGTATGTTGGATTTTTGAAAATCAAATCACAGAAGTGACAAAGTTTCATTTAAACGAAAAATCAGTTTCTTTAACTACCACTTAGTGGTTTCACTATTCATCAAAAATTGAAGTTTTTCAGAAAAAAACCAAAACTTCACCCTAAGCTATATTTGATATTCTAAATTAAAAAATGATGTCTATTTTAAAAAATTCAAATCATATAAGTCACATTAATTAATTTAATAATTAATTCCCGCTGTCATGACAAAAAGCGTGTTTTTATGAAACAATAAGTATCAAAAGATTGACACCAGTTTAAGTCCAATTTCAAAAGTGAAATTGATTCCAATGACCACCATTGGATTAAATGGTAAAAATATATTCATATTACACTTTAAGACCAATTAAAAATATAATCTAACCATATGATTAAATTAAATGAAAAAGCAGTTTTGATGTAAAATGCAGTATTTTTCACTATTCATTAAAAAAATGAACATTGTCAGAAAAATACCAAAAATTTATCCAATGTAAATTTCAATGTCCCAATCATAAATAATATGTTTATTTTGACAAATATAGATTATAAAATTGTCCAAATTTTGATTTAAAAAGGGCTTTCCATCAAAAGGCAGTAAAACAATCTTTTAAGAATATTAGTGTATTCCATGCATAAGATTGTATTTATTTTCATTTTAAGCCTCTAAAACACTATATTAATCATTAATAGAAATAGATAAAAATATATATTATTCATTACTTACTTGGGATGTTACAGTAAGTGTACCTTTCATCACTTCATTATCACACCCCTCATCAAAAATAGATATTTCATTAGATTTAACCTTTTTCCTTGTCTTAAGATGTTTCTAAAGTCAATCATTATCCCCAGGCCTTAGGTTTTGGTAGTGGTTAGAATAATTACTATTCTCCTTAAACTTGTACCACTGAATCATGGGAGGTGTATTCTATGCCACGTTTTCTCTATTCACAACATTAGCTAACTTCTTCGAATCACATCGGAAATCAAATGACCGATTTCCTTCCCTTCCAAATTTAAAACATTTATAGGATCATTTAAGGAAATTTACTCCATGCTTCTTCCCAAAAATAGATCATAAAAATGTTCATCTTATTTTCTTCATGGTTTTTATATTTTAATTTAAATTACATCTTCATATTAGTGTCAAAACCATGAGATTAATATGTGACTGCAACCTCTATTTCATCCTTGATTTCACAACACACAATCTTTTCATAGATGGTAAAGTATCTTATAACTAAAGCCCTTTTGATAATTGGCTTTAATCCACTCAAGAAATTATCAACATTACTTTTGGGTTGGATGATAATTCTTTATGTGTACCTAGAAAGTCTCATGAAATTATCCTTATAGGTACCAATATATTCATAATACCTTTTATTTAACTCAAGGAACTATTTATCCATCTTGGTATAAAGAATCTGGGGAAAGTACTTATTAATAAATATGTTCTTGAACTCGTCCCAATCCATGGATTCAATCTCATCTTTCTACCTCATTTTATTGATTAGAGTCCACCATTGATCTAATTCTCCTTCTAACTAATAAAAGGATAGAATTAATTCCTCGTGATATGAATATTAATGAATGGAGAATATATCTTCAGTGGTACTAATCCATTATTCACCAAAAAGTGGATTAGAATACCCTTTGAAAGAATGTGGATGTTTCCTCATGAAAGACTCAATAGAATTTTGTTCCCTCCTTTTCACATTTTGAAGTCCACCATAATTCATATCTTAAAAAATATGTGTGTGCATAGAAACACAATTTTGCATTCCAACTCTCACAACATTTGGATTCTTAGGAGGAAAATTGTTTCATTATCCTTTATAATCACCATTAACATGGTTCATTTGGGTTCTAACTATTAAATAAAACAAAAAGAATAAAGTAAGAAATAATTATCATATTGAGGAACCACATAATCATGAAAAATAAATTATAAAATTTATAACTTATGAAACCATCCTTAATATATGACACCATAGGTTTATCCTAGGTTATTCATAGAGAAATTCAATTTAAATCCTTCATGACTGTTCCTCAAGAGTTTATGAATTTCCAAATCATGTCCCCTGAGAGTGTCAAACCAAGTGTGTAGTAAGGCCTATTTTCATATACTAGATTACCCCAAGTCAAGACTGGAACATGTTGTTAGATTTTTTACCCCTAGGTAGATCTGGTCTAGAGCCACATCCACTTGTAGTATCCAGACAAGCATATATTTCTATGAAACCACTCACTATATCCTTTACCAAAATTCTAGGAATTTTTCCTAAAAATTGAATCATCCTTATACTTATCCTTATATATGTCCTTAGAGATCTCACTATGTTTTTCTCATCCTAGTTTACAAAGGTGAACTAAAAGTTTCCTTTGATACCAACTATAGAGACCTAGTCTTGAAATATATTAACATTACATAACTTTTTCGGAATACATAAAACATTACACAAACAAATGCTTAAATACCATACTAGTTTGGTGCCTTTGGAAACATGGAAACACAAACACATGTACATAAATGAGCTTCATTATCCCCCACTAGGTTCTTCTTGAATAGAACCTTTCTTAGAAACATTAAAAAACAAAACATATACTCATGATCGGGGGAAGAAAACACAAAAAGTGTGAGATCAAATGCTCAGTAAGGGTAAACAAGGGAGACATGTAAGAATAATAATGTGAATAAGGGTATGAGAACATGATCATGAAAATAGAAGATCATACCCTGAATATCAAAGATCATATACATGAATCATGGAATAAAGCATTATAGTTTGTAAGAAATGAATAATAAGGAAATAAAGATCATAAGACATGAAATAATAACTTAGGAATGAAACATGGAATTGTTGTAGACACATAAGAATTTAATATGGTTTACATAGTAGTCGATGCATCACTACCAAGACCATCTGGGTAGAATAGGTTCACTATGTATACCATCATGGTAGTCATGGTTCACTCCCATGGCTATCTTTATAGCACAAGTTCACTCCTCAGACCATATTGGTAGTCATGGTTCACTAACATCTCCATATTAGTAGTCGAGGTTCATTCCCAAGAATATCTTAGTCTATCTAATGAGATATAAATCTTTACCCAATGCATTGGAGGGAGATATATGTCCCACACGTCTCATAATAAAATCACTTATACACGTGCCACAAGATCATAAATAATCATATAATAAACCATGAAATGATAAGGATTTATAAACATGTATTCATATTATAACATGTGGAAAGTTATAGATTTCAAAATCATTTCATCATAAATATAACTCGTGAAAAGAAGTAGGTTTCAAAAGCATATAACCTATGAATGTAAAATGGGTTCCATATCCATAATGTCATAAAAACATAATTCATTCATAGAAATAATGTGAATGGAAACATTGAATAAATTCCCCATAAATTCATGAGTAACACCCATGGATGTTATATTATATGGGAAATAATTTTTAAATATTTTTTAAAAACATTTCTTGAGGAAAATATTCTTTCTTTTTTGAAAGAAGGCTTTTTATAAAATAAAACCCTTTGAAACTATTTTTCTTTGAAAATAGATTTTAAATATGATAAATGAATATTTTAATAAAATAAAACATTTTCAAAATACTTTTCCCCTAAAAATTATCTTCAATTATCTTTTGAAAACATTTTAAAAATATGGTTTTTGAATACAATAGATTTCCGACTAAAGAGAGAGACTATCATATTTTACAAAAAAAATGTTATATTAAGTAACAAAGAGTGGAAAAAATAATACTAACACGTGAGGACATCTGAAATAAATTGAAAATATGGAAACTAATGATAGTTCTTGAGATATGGATCATAATATTTCATCAAATATTCATAGTCATTAGTAATCTCAAAAAGTGACAAGATTGTTTCAATGAACTCTTACCACTTGGTTACTTGGGATATACTCTTAAATTAGTAAAATAAAATTAAAATATCATGAAAAAAGGATATTCATTATAAAACATGGAATTATATACAAATTTAAATAGAGTTTATGTGGATAACAATTAATGAGTCTCAATGAAGGCAATTTGAGATAAAACATTTATTTACCGATTTGGTATCTTTTGAAACATAAACCCCATAAAAGAAAGTTTGTAAAATGGATATGTTAATACCCATATATTTATGTAAAATATAAATAGAATATAATAATTTTCAGTACATACACTACACAAAAGGAAAGTGTGGTGAACATAGTGTGTATCTCACAAAAATAAAAAGTACGAAGAAATCCCATTACATTGTATCTTGACTCTTGTTGTACTCATTCAAACCACCTGTATAATAAATATAAAATTATTATAAATATTTTATAGAACCATATAATTATATATTATACCGTATATATTCTGATTATTACCTTATTTTACATTCTTGTTAATGATCCTATGTTAAGGTTTTACTCCGGGTAATATTCGCTTTGTTTTTTGTATATGTCTTAATTTGTTATATCATTTTTCCATTATAGTTATATCATGATTCTAGAATATGAAACATTTTATAAATATCATGTATATTCAGTATATTTTATTATAATAATCTATATATTTTATAATTATGAAATGGAATACACTCTTTATGGAGACAGTAATCCATATGTACGCATAAACGCTATTTCGGTTTTTATTGTAGAATTGAAAGAAAGTATGCAAATGACATATGTGTATATATATATATATCTATATATAATTATTATAGTATCATTATTATATCATATATATCATATAATTTCACTAATACCATCCTAAATATATTCCATGTGGTGTGTGAACAAACCACATCGCTTTGAGGGGGCAATAGTCTACACTTCCTAAAACGAGATTATCATATTAACACAAAATGGAAAGTAAAAGTAATGTGTTGTAAAAATAAATAAAGAAGCATTAATACATAATAAATATAATATATAAAATATATAAACATATTTCCCATCATAATGGCTGCCATGATAGGTGGTAAAGAAAAATTGAACAATCATCGTTTAGTGAGATTGTAGTTTGCCGTACACATAAATAGTATGTTCATTATCCATTATATTGAGGTGTGTGTAAGTGTAGTTTTAATAATTGAATAAAAAATACTAGTATATTGAGTATACAGGTGTTTTTATATAATCATGGAAAAAATAAATTGGAGGGGTGGATAAAGAAAATTAAAGAAAGTACTTGAGAGAAGATGTTACCTCTTGACCAGGTAACTCCATTTGATTTGGGCCAAATGGCTTCCTTGGATATAATTATGGAAAAGGAAAGTATTATAGAAGTTATATATGGATTTTGGTAAGTTTATTGAACATGGAATGTATGATCTTAAGAGGAGTGAGAAGGTGTGTGGAAGTGGGATAGGCATCGGCTTTTTATTGGGAAGGAAAATGACTCACTTAGAATTTTTAGAAACAAGTTAGGTGTACACATGTTCTTACCTAAAAAAAGTCATAAAAAACCAAAACACTCTTGAATATAAGATTTATGGCCGATATATGGACATACAATGGGTGTTGGAAAAGTGTCTAGATCATTTGGGCCCTTAATGTTATGGTTTAGTCCCTAATTGAGCATAATTTGTCCTTAATCGCTGTGATTAATTTTAATCACTTTTACTAATTATCTTGGTCAAAAATTAACTTGGTCTTATTAAAATCTAAATATTATATAAAATAAAATGGTGTATTTATGTTTTTTGAAATTCAAATAAAAAAGTAAAAAAATTAATATTAATGCTAATCCCACCAACGGGACAAAATAAAGAGTTTTTAAAGTTGAAAAATATTCAAAAGTTTGTTAAGATTTCGTATTCAATTTAAAAATGAAATTGATTATCGTTAATTAAATTTTATGAATAGATCTAATATTTATCTAATGTTACATTAAAAAAATATATAATTTCATTTAACATTAATAATTAATTAAAAAGGAAGTTTTTAATTAAAAAATAGTATTTTCACTTTCATAAAAAATGAAGTTTCTCAAAAGAATACCTAAAATTCAACCTAATATATTTTTTATGTTATGAATTCAAAAATGAAGTCAATTTTATTAAATTAAATTTATAAAAGTTTCTAAAATTAATTTAGATATTAAAATTGATTTATTCGAGAAAATGATATTTTTAAACATAAAAGTACTTTACCAAAAATCATATATTTTATTATTAGAAACAATTATAAAAAATATTTGAAAAGTAGTTATTACTGTTCATATTAATAATTTTAGCAGATCAATTATAATTACCACATTTACAAAATTATATCATTAAAATGATGTTTCATAGAAGATCTGTGTTGTTTATGATGTACACTATGTCTGTGTTGCGTGTATTATACACCAAGTCAGTGTTGCGTATAACATACTCCAAGTTAGTGTTGTGTGTAATGTATGCTAATTTGGTGCCATGTGAAATAATTTTTTTGACTTAATTCACTTCAAGACATAAATGAATATTTAATTTATTCAGAAAGAAAGGTCCAAAAAAACTTGGGGTGATGCAGGTCCCATGGTTAGGGAGCCTTGGCTTATGAGAAAAAGGCAATGATTATTCCTAGATCATTATTAGAGAAAAGGTTATGGGAATTAATGTTAATTATTTCATTTCTATGGATGATTGAGGAACATGTAAATCCATCTTGGATAGGAACAAGACCCATGATCACTCAATTTTCACAATGTTATATCTTCTGAAAGGAGGAATCATATAGGGGCCTTTGAGGTTAATAACATGATGGTTAGTGTAAGAACCCGGTTCTTATTCTTGAGGTATGAGTTTCTTCTTTTCCTTTTCATTAAGTGATTTTGAGAAAGAAAGGGAAATGTGGGAAAAATCCAAAATTTATGGGTACACGCCGTGTACTTTGGCTATGTGGGATGAGAATACAGGGCGTGTAGGATTGGGTGTAATAAAACTAACTACACACCATGTACTTTTGTACACATGTCGTGCACCTTGGCTGTGTAGGAGGAGAATACGGGGCGTGTAGGCTTGACAATGATCAAGGGTGTAAAAACTAACTACACACCATGTACTTAGTAATACACGCAATATAATCAGTTAGCAGATGAACAGAGATGCGGTGGAAAGTAGCCCCCAGGGGAACAATTAAAAAAATAGTACACACCATGTACTTGAGAGTACACGCCATGTAGTTATGTTTTTTCATTAAAACTAGGAAGTAGCCTCCTCATTCGGCAGAGGAGGCTGAGGGATCACCGGGATCAGTGGGAGAGGTGGACGATACTTGGAGGAGCTTCCGATCGATCTTCAGGACTCCGATTCTTCTGCCATTGATCTCGTTTGAACCGCGTGGGTAAGGACTTCCCAATTCTTTAATGTTTCCTTCAAATTATTTCCCTAGTGGAAGTTATTTATGTTTGAAAGGGTAATTGTTTATCTCAGATCTATGTCGTTCTTGGTTGTTTTGGGAGGCACATTTCACGTATATCGATTAGGGGAGATCGAGGTAGGTGGTCTTGTGTTTAATTCCAACTGTTGCATTGATTTTGTGTATCGTTGTGCCATGAACCCATGTTCAAGGTGTTGTATTGCTGAGACTTTGACTATTGAGATACCTATAATTGCATAGGCAATCTAATGAGTAAGTATAAACTGCTGTTTGGGATCGTTTCTTTGATCCAGGGCCACCCTGAGGGCGCATTTCCCTTGTTTAGACATTTGGCCAGGATACCTATGGGTATGCCGTTAGTATTGGATGTTTTGAGTTTTCTTGAGAGGAAACATATATAAATTGATTTCTTATGTGTTGGGCTCAACCTGATTACTTGATTTTCTTATGGAATGCATGAGGGCAGTGTATTGTTTTTCCTGAGGGAAATGTTTTGTTTGGCCAGAGAGAAATGTCTCTTATTCCTGTGGGCAGTAGCTTCTGTGCCTGAGGGAGATATATCATATGCCTGAGGGAAATATTCATTATGTTTGAGGGCAGTCACCTAAGGGTTTCATTTCTGTTTGCCTGAGGGTAAGTATTTTCATGTATGAGTAAAATGTTTACTTTGAATATTCACTGTGGTGATTTCTTATGTTGTACCTGCCAAGCTAAGGCACATGCTTGGTATTATTATTATCTTTTACTTCTTAGATAGCCTGCTGTGGTTTCTACTGTGGCACTGGTATGAGAGATTGTTGGTCGAGGCTGAGTCTTGGAAAACTCTCAATTCGATTATATTGAATTGTTAAATAATTATTAAAATGGAAATGTAACCGGTAGGAATGGTTACTTTTGAGTACTTCCTAGTTTACTGCATTTCATTATTGCACACTACTGTTTCACATTTTCACTGATAGTTGGGCACAGGCCTTTGGTGGTTGCCTACTGGGATTTATTTCTCACACTCTATTTGGGTCATGTCTTGGGCCCAAATAGATTATATTTCTGCAAGTGTCGATAACTACAGGGGTCCCTACATAGGTACATGATTGTTGCAGAGGAGTAGGAGATCATGGGACCGAGCTTAGGCTTACAATGCTGATGCATTCCTGTTGCATTGATTTGGTTTAGTTTTTCTGTACTTTGTACCTTGTGTTGTATTGTATCAGATTTCAATGTATCCTATTTTTTCTACTTTCTTAGAATTAGAGACATATTTCATCATCATATATATGACTGTTGGTTATCTTTTAATTCAGTTCTGTTTTCCATTTTAGGTCTATATTGGTTACTACTTCCGCTTTTGTATGTTTATATTTATTCCCATTTCACTACACTTTAAAACATGAGGGCATAGTTTCCCCACTATCAGTCCTAGTCCCTCACTGCTAGTTGGCAGCATCTGGTATTTAGGGAAATGCACTTGAGGTCATGTGACCAACTGGGTTCGGGGCACCCATTGTGTGGCACCCGAATCCGGTATGTTACAAAGTGGTATCAGAAATGTTTATTTTCTTTGAATTACTGTTTGGAGCCTATAGCCAGGGACATGACAACAGTGGTACTTGGTAATAAGCTGTGTTGGGGAGTAGCTAACTCGTGTACAGGGAAAAGCTAATTTACCTTGTGTTTCAATTTTCTAGATTTGAAATTTTAGTGTCGATTTGATTTTCACCATTGTGTGGCGCACTTGTGGTGTGCTGTTTATATTTTTATACTTGGGTCCTATTTAGTTGCAACCCGATGAGATGAGGGTATGCCATCTCATACATCATTTAGGCACATGTTATAATCACATGTCATGCATAGTTTCCATGCCATGTAGGTGCATTAAAAATTGCATGTTGTTGTGATAGATGTTGTGCTAGAAAATTGCATGCTGTTGTGATAGTTTCCATGATAAAAAAATACCTATTGTTTGATAGGGTATTTTTTGTATGAGGTTTTGTTTGAATGAATGCAAAAATCTAGTTTTTGAGATGTTATGGGCCCTAAATGACTAGAATTTGGTGGATCATTGACTTGTTTACCTTGTTTATAACATGTATAAGATGCCAAGATTTGATTCGCAGGGAGTATGGACCCTCACAGATCAAAATTTGGAAATTTGGTGTTAGTTTTAGTGTTTTTATGGGATCTAGAGTAGTGTCTAAGGCTTACTGTCTGAAAAAACCCAGAATACATGCCGTATAGTTTTGACTACACTCCATGTGTTCTTCTATTCAGGAAGAAACTGTTTTTAAGTACAAACCGTGTAGACCTTATACACACTGTGTAGTCTCTAATCATGTCATAGGCCGTGTGGGTAGAGACATGGGATAGGGAGGTTCTTGTGGGAACACGATGTGTTCTGGTTGTACACGCCATGTAAGGTTGAACCTGTGTCCGGCCGTGTAACTAACAACACGGGTTGGTGTTAACTTTTTAGTATACGCTGTGTACCCGTGGGACATGCCATGTAGTCTTGACCGGTGAGAGACTGTGTGGACTTCATCGTGTGGCTGGGGAAATAGGGTGGTGTACACGCCGTGTGTGGGTGTAACACACCTGTACCTAGGGTTGAGACACACCCAGGCCGACAACAGAACACGATCATGTAAGGGCTTAAGGGTACACGTTGTGTAGATCTTATACACATAGTGTAGTCTCTTTTTGCCAGTTCTTGTGGATATTTTCTCTTTTTGTTGGCACTCTTAACCGGAAAAAAGAAACCTTGACAATAAGTTAAACTAAGGTGGTTGTTTGACCTTGTAGAGTCATGATGCCAAGACGAACACATGTTGTTCTCCAAGAGAGTGGTGACAATTATACTCCAGATATGGTAGGCCATGGGCTGCTGATGGATCCTCTAGCAGTACCAGATTTGGTGCCAGCCGTTATACCAGACACAGGAACGAATTCATAGTGTCGTGAAGGCTTCATGCGGTTCATGTAGACCATCCCTGGAGCACCACCCGTTTCCACATCTATGGCAGAGCTGACACATATATTCCAGTAGCAGCATCCGCCTATGTTTTCAAGGGATGGAGGACCACATGCTGCAGAGTCATGGTTGGATTTTATGCAGATGATCTTCATGCATATGGAGACGTCTCCTGAGAGGAGGGTCAAGCTCACTACTTACATGCTGCGTGATTCCTCCAAGAGATGGTGGGATGTTACCACCCAGACTGAGCATCACTGAGACATGGCGTGGGAAGATTTTTAGGCAGTCTTCTATGAATTTTTCTTTCCAGAGATGCTAAGGGTAGATCGAGCTCGAGAGTTCATGAATCTGCAGTAGGGCACCATGTTAGTGATGTACTATTCTGCTCGCTTCACCGAGCTACAACTTTTTTCACCAGTTCTGGTGGGTGATGAGACATTGAGGGATAGACTCTTTAAGGATGGTCTTTGATATGACATTAGAGCACTGGTGAATGTTTTCAGGTTGTCTACAGTACATGATATTGTGAACCATGCGTTGATTACTAAGTGGAACCTGCAGGAAGCTAGTGGTGTGGACCATGGCGGTTCAGCACCGGTCTCTAGTACTATTTATACTGGCAAGAGGAAGAGGCAGATGGATTTATCTCATGGTGGAAGTACTAGACAGAATAATTCTTTAGGTGGCCAGGTAACATGCTACCAGTGTGGTAAAGAGGGGCATAAGAGACCTCAGTGTCCACGTGACCCAGTGGAGTGTCGAGCTTGCGGCAAGATGGGCCATCTTCACCATTTTTGTAGGGTGTTTTCACTAGTGACTATTGAGAGGGGATATGTGAAGACTCCACATGTAGGAGCATGGCCAGCAGCTTCTTACTAGTTAGGGAATTGGAATATGTGAGGATGTTTAGGCTGAGGTGGTGGTCAGGGCCGTGGTAGCCAGACACCAGGATCTCAAAGACAGTAGGGTGGGTCAGCTTAGGGTATCCAAGCTATGTCACAGGGCAATGACACTGGGCATACATATGCAGGGCAACAAATCCTACAGGATCAGGATCTCGGACCTTCCACTGTCATAGGTACTATTCTAGTTGCTTCTCTTTTATCTTCAGTACTTTTAGATACTAGTGCTACACATAGATTTATATCAGTGCCCATTGTGGAGAGACTAGGGATCTGTGTTTCTTCTTCTTTGGATATCATGACGCTAAACACTCCATTGGGAATTAGAATAGTAGGTGTGCATCAGTGCAAGGAGTGCCCCCTAGAGGTTGGTTGGTGTAACTTTCTATGGGTCCTATATGTTTTAGAGATGATTGCCTATGATGTCATTCTTGGAATGGACTGGTTGGTACCCTTATGAGCCTTTTTAGATTTCTATCATCGCAAAGTGAGTTTCACATCACCAGAGGGTGGGGAGTTTCTATACAAGGGAGAATGGGATGTCCGGGCGAGCCTAGGTGGACCCGAGCATTGTGGGCGAGGTGGAGTGACAACCCAAATTGCGAGTTTATATCTGGATGAATGGGAAACTTGTCAAAAGGATTTCCCTCTAGTAGTTAATAGTTTCTGGGATGTCTTCCCAAATGACTTTTCATGTCTACCTCTAGAGAGAGAGGTGTATTTCTCTATTGAGCTTGTTCCAGGAGTGACACCGGTGTCCATTCCTCAGTATAGGATGGCTATGCCAGAATTGAAGGAGCTCAATAGGCAGTTAGAGGAGTTACAACCCAAGGGTTTTATCTGAACTAGTATTTATCCCTAGGGTTTTCCTGTAATTTTTTCTAAGAAGGAATATGGTACCCTCATACTCTACGTGGATTATCGAAAACTGAACCAGTTGATGGTTAAGAACCAATATCCCTCACCGAGTATTGATGATCTTTTTGATCAACTTCGAGGAGCACGAGTGTTATCAAAGATTGAATAGAGATCCGGATACCATCAGTTTCACGTTAGACAATTGGACATAATGCTTACAACCTTTTAGAGTAGATATAGTCTATATGAGTACTTGGTCATGCTGTTCAGACTCACAAACGCGCCAGCAGTTTTTATGGATCTGATGAATCATGTGTTCCACCCATATCTGTATTCTTTTGTATTAGTCTTCATGAAAGATATTTTGGTGTACTCTCACACTCGACATAACCATGCCACCCATCTTGATATCATAATGAGTACAATGAGAGAGCATTAGTTATATGCTAATCTCTCAAAGTACCACTTTTTGATGGACCAGTTTCACTTCTTGGGTCATATTATCTTAGAGGCAGGAGTTGAAGTAGACCCAGAGAAAGTGAGATCAGTAGTTTTCTGGGAGCATCCTAATAATATGTTTGAAGTACAGAGTTTCTTGGGAATTCCTGGTTAGTACATGCACTTTATACAGGTCTTCTCTCGCTTAGAATTGCCGTTGATGGGTTTGACTAAGAAGGTTATGAATTTCGTTTGGTTAAAAGCTTGCGAGACAGCCTTTCAGGAGCTGAAGGTAAGGTTGACATTAGCACCAGTTCTGATACTTCCAGAGAAAGGGAAGATCTATACAGTTTACTATGATGCATCAGGTATTGGTATGTGAGTAGTGTTTATGCAGGGCGATCGAGTAGTTGCGTACGGGTCTCGGCAGCTGAGGCCACATGAGAGGAATTACCTGACGCATGATCTTGAGTTGGCTTTAGTTGTTCATTTTTCATGATGTTGAAGACATTATCACTTGGTAGAACATTTTGTGGTGTTTATAGACCACAAAAGTCTTAAATACATTTTTACCCAGCGTGACTTGAATTTGAGACAGTGAAGGTGGGTTGAATACCTTCAGTCCTTCGACTTTGAGCTTGCCTATACACCTTGTAAGGGTAACGTAGTAGTTGATGTACTGAGTATGAGGACTCAGATACAGGCAGTGAAAGAGGCTAGTGGTGAGTGGAAGATTAAGGATTTGTTCTCTAAGATGCATTTGGAAGTGCACGATAGACAGGGGAGAACCTATCTTTCATCCTTAGATGTGAATTCTACCCTCCTGGATAGGGTGAGGATGAGACAACTATCTGATTCAGAAGGCCTAGTTCTATGAGAGTCGGTGGAAAGTGATGACCCTCCTCCTGGTTGGACAATAGGCGATGACGAGGTACTACATATCCATGGACGAGTGTGGGTTCCAGGGGATATACGCGAGGAGTTGATGCAGGAATTTCATGCTTCAGCTTGGGCAGTGCATCATGGAGTTACCAAAATGTACCATGACTTGAGACGTCTGTATTGGTGGCCAGGTATGAAAAGAGAGGTAGCTAGTTTTGTTATGAGATGTTCCACCTGTCAACAGGTGAAGGTAGAGCATCAGAGGCCAGTCAGACTGTTACAACAGTTACCCATTCTGGAGTGGAAATCAGATGATGTCATGATGGACTTCGTGAACGGGTTGTTGAGGTCACCTTGAGGCAATGATTCCATATGGGTTTTTGTGGACAGACTTATGAAGGTAGCACACTTTTTGTCGATCATGGAGACCTTTGGTGTTGATTAGCTCAAAAATTTGTATATCCAAGAGGTAGTACATCTTAATGGGGACACTCGTTCTCTCATTTCAGATAGGAATTCCCGTTTTACGTCTTGTTTTTGGAAGTGTTTTAAGAGGGAACTGGGTACACAGGTGATTCTGAGCACAACCTACCACCCTCATACCGATGGACATTCAGAGCGTATAATACATGTTCTAGAGGACATGCTATGTGCATGCGTCCTAGACTTTGGGGGCTCTTGGGAGAACCACATACCCCTGGTCGAGTTTGCCTACAATAATAGTTTTCAGGAAACTATTAAGATGGAACCTTACGAGGATTTATATGGTAGGACATTCCAATCACCCTTGTACTGATTGTAGGTAGGTGATGCAGCTTTACTGGGACCACATCTCGTGCAAGAGACTTCAGAGAAGGTACAGCTAATTCAGAACCGGATGGCTACTGCACAGTCTTGTTAGAAATCTTATGCTGATCTCCACAGACGACCCTTGGATTTCATGGTCGAGGATCAAGTTTTCTTGCGTGTTTCACTGAGGTTGGGACACAGGTGGATCAGGAGATAGGGTAAACTTTCACCGGGGTATGTAGGGCCGTTTGGGATTCTAGAGAGAGTTGGGCCGACTGCCTATCGGTTGTAGTTACCACAGAGGTACCAGGACATGCACGACGTCTTTCACATATCTTAGCTGCACCATTATCACTCAGACCCATCTCATCTTTTTCAGACCGAGGAGGTTGAACTTCAGGTTGATTCATCCTTTAAGGAGTATCCAATTCATATTGTTGATAGGATCACAAAGGTTCTCTGAGGCTGGTCAGTTCCTCTCGTACGGGTGCAATGGTAGCATGGCTGAGTGCAGGACGAAACCTGGGAGCGGGAGACTGACGTACGTGCTCAATGGACAAAATTGTTCCCACCTTTATCTTCAACACCCTTGGAAGGGAAATTCGAAAATGAATTTCTTTAAGTGGGGAATTTTGTAAGAACACGGTTCTTATTGTTGAGGTATGAGTTTCTTCTTTTCCTTTTCCTTAAGTGTTTTTGAGAAAGCAAGGGAAATGTGGGAAAAATCTAAAATTTATGGGTACATGCTGTGTACTCTTGTACACATTCCATGTACTTTGGCTATATGGGATGAGAATACAGGGCATGTAGGATTGGGTGTAAAAAAACTAACTACACGCCGTGTACTTTTGTACGCACACCATGTACCTTGGCTGTGTGGGAGGAGAATACAGGGTGTGTATTCTTGTCGGTGATCAAGGGTGTAAAAACTAACCACATGTCATGTACTTTGCAATAGATGCTTTGTAATGAGTTTGCAGATGAACAGAGAGGTGGTGGAAAGTAAATGCCAGGGGAATAGTTAAAAAAATAGTACACGTCGTGTACTTGAGAGTACACACCGTGTATTTATGTTTTTTCATTAAAACCAGGTAGTAGCCTCCTCATTCAGTAGACGAGGCTAAGGGCTGACCATGAGCAGCAGGAGAGGAGACCGAGACTTGGAGGAGCCCCCGATCGCTCACCGGGACTCCGATTCTTTCACCGTCGATCTCATTTGAACCACACAGGTAAGGTCTTTCATCTTCATGAATCTTTCCTTCCTATTATTTCTCTAAGGGAATTTATTTAGTTTTGAATGGGTAATCTTTTATCTCAGATCTACATCTTTTTTGGTTGTTTTGGGAGGCTCCTTTCACGTATATCGATCAGGGGAGATCGAGGTAGGTGGTCTTGTGTTTAATTCCAACCGTCGAGTTGATTTTGTTAACTGTTGTACCATGCGCCCATGTTCGGGGTGTCGTATGGCTGAGAATTTGACTGTTGAGATACCTAGAATTGCATAGGTAATCTAATGAGTAATTATAAAATTCTATTTGGGATTGTTGCTATGATCCAGGGCCACCCCAAGGGTGTGTTTCCCTTGTTTAGCCGTTTGGCCAGGATACCCATGGGTATGCCGTGATTATAACATGTTTTGAGTTTTCTTTAGAGGAAACATATATAAATTTTTTTCTTATGCATTGGGCTTGGCCCGATTACTTAATTTTCCTATGGAATGCCTGGGGGCAGTGTTTTGTTTTGCCTGAGGGAAATATTTTGTTCGGCCTGAGGGCAACATTTCTTATGCCTCTGGGCAGTAGCTTCTGTGCCTGAGGGTGATATCTCATATGCCTGAGGTAAATATTCGTCATGCCTGAGGGTAGTCACATGAGGGTTTCGTTTCTATTTTCCTGATGGTAAGGATTTTCATGTCTGAGGACAATGTTTACTTTGAATATTCATTGTGGTGATTTCTTATGTTGTACCTTCCAAGCTAAACCACATGCTTGGTATTATTATTATATTTTACTTATTAAATAGCCTGCTATTGTTTCTGATGTGACACTGGTATATGAGGTTGTCGGTTGAGGATAAGTCTTGGAAAACTCTCTATTTTATTATATTTAATTTTTAAATAATTATTAAAATGGCAATGAAATTGGTAGGAATGGTTACTTTTGATTAATTACTAGTTTACTGCATTTCATTATTGCACAATACTGTTGCACATTTTCACTAAAAGTTGGGCACGAGCCTTTGGTGGTTGCCTATTGGGATTTATTTCTCACAACCTCTTTGGGTCATGTCTTGGGCCCAAATAGATTATATTGCTTCATGTGTTGATAAGGGAATGGGTTCCTACATAGGTACATGATTGTTGCATAGGAGTAGGAGAGCATGGGACCGAGATTAGGCTTGCGATGTTGTTGCGTTCCTATTGAACTGCTTTGGTTTAGTTTTTTTGTACTTTGTACCATATCCTATATTGTATCAGATTGTAGTGTATCCTATTTTGGATTCTTTCTTAGAATTACAGACATATTGCATCATCATATATATGACTGTTGGTTATCTTTTAATTCAGTTCCGTTGTCCATTTCAGGTCTATATTGTTTACTACTTCTGTTTTTGTATGTTTATATTTATTTCCGCTATGCTACACTTTGACAAATGAGGGCATAGTTTTCCCACTATCAGTCCTAGGCCCTCGCTGCTAGTCGACGGCCTCTGGCGTTTGGGGAAATGCGCTTGAGGTCATGTAACCAACTGGGTTCGGGGAACCCGTTGTGTGTCACCCGGATCCAGGACATTATAGTTAGGGTGTTCATAACGATACATACTTCATGAGACATGTATACTACACCATAGGATAGATTATTAGTCTCCATGGGAGTAATTTCTTGAATGATGGAGGTCGTGAAGAACCCTATAAGGACCAATACTTTTCCTATATCACAGGTGATGCGATATTTCATAAAGGTCCCATGAATAATGAAATTATGTCCTAACGGACTAATGGGAGGTCACTATAAATCTATATATTCTTATAGGAATCCATTCCTTCATTTCTTCACAAAGAAGGTAGAGTTCACATTTTGAGATCTTCAAGTGGAAGTCCAAATTTCATATCCCTTATAAATGAGGGAAAATGGGGTATTTATAGGCGTTATAGAGGACCATACATCAGTTTCATGAATTATTAATATCTTCATATAATATGATCTATGTTGTTATGTACATATGTTATGTGAAATAACACTTTCTTCATGTAATATGACCATTCAGGGATCTTGGAGTATTAAAAAAAGTCTAATATGCAATGAATGATAAAACTATCATGAATTCTAGAACTTATAAGGTGTTATCCTATATCATCATGGATTTCCTTGAATGGTATTTGGATCCTAAAAATATATTGTAATTTTTATTTCAGCATCAACAAGGACCATGGATAATAAATAAATACCATGAACAAGATCTCAGTCCTTAAAAATACAAAAAACAAAAACAAACAGATAAAACCCACTCATCTAAAAGAACAAAATTTGAAAAAATAATAGGGGCACCATGGAATCCATTAATAAGTGTACGATATCTATAAAGGCCAATAAAATCAATTTATGGAATTCTATGGAGTGGAAAAATATATTCTCCTATCTAAGAAGACTAACCCATCATGTAACTATAAATGACCAGTTAAAAATGACCAGTCTAAAGGACCAACCAAAAAATTAAACAACAACCTAAAAAGAAAAAAGTATCCAACCATATTGTATAATGCTCAAGGGATTTCCATGTAACAATCACAAATCCATCATGAATCACAATCCCTAATATTTACTCATGTGTAACTATATCAATAATCATTACTTTAAAAATAAAAATATTGCGTTATTTTATTCTACCAATTACCATTGCCCAATGTAATCTTCATAAAATCCCAAACATTGAATTTTAAATAACAAAACCTTCAAACATGCATTAAACAAGGAACCATGATACCCTAGAATAAAAAAACTATAGATCAATACCAAACCTAAATGTCATAGTAAAAAAAAATTAAACTAAAAAAATTTATCATTGTCATTATCCCTGTCAGATCATGAATCCTTGAAAACCACCATCCAACTTCAGTAAAAAAATTACACATATATGGGAAGCTAAGAAACCATACAATCTAAAATTGAATTCTATATCTATTGTGGGACTGAGAAGAATTAATCAATCTTAGGAATACCTCTCTCATATAAAATAAGAACAAACGATAAAAAAATTGTCTTCAACCCTTATTATGACATGACTTGATCACTAACTATCTTATAAATAAAAAACCAGAATAGTATAATATAAAACCCAATATATGAAATTATTCCTAAAAAAATAAATGTAATTATTGATTAAGGAAGGACCAAAAAAAATTCAAAATATGATGTGAAAATAAAAGAAATTCCCCAAATAAGAACATCACTAAAGCATTGAATCATCTGTAAAAGATACCCCACCAAGGATCAATAACTTTTAAAGCCAACATAGATCTATGTACCAAATAAAAGGATAAGGAAACCTACATATCAAACATGAATTTTTTTTACAATAAATTTATCACTAAACCGATGATCATGGAAGAATTTTTATATAGCATAGAAGAGTAGCTAAAACAATAAATATATCATTCCATGATATAACTAGTAATTCTTACAATTTAGATTCCATAGGACCAATATATCCTTTCATATCCAAATAACCAAAAATTCAAAGTAAACTTCTTTAAAATCATATTACACAGTTCTCATATCACCTCATATTGTTTTAAATCAATTAATCCACTGAACCTCAGCTATAATTTAAATATCCAAATAATGAAACCTTACATACAATTTATAGGTTCATATACTAATCACCATGAATTATCAAAATGAAAAAACAAAATGTAACAAATAAAATATAGTTAGGGGTGTGATTAAGAATATTATAAGAGAATGAATTACATTTATGATAAGAATATACCATCACTATGTCATTTTAACATGTTAAAAATGGAATAAATCAATAAAAACCCACTAAAATTGAGAATCATGAGAAGAAAAAAACAAAAAAAATTAAGGAAAACATCAGAAAAACCTTAAAACTGATGCTGTGTGAGGGAAAAATTGATGTTCACACCAGTTACATAATCCAACTCACCCACTAAATCACGCTCAACCTACTAGGAAACCATGTATACTGTCATCATAACATATTTAATAATGTGATTTAGTTATGTATAGACCAGACATCATGTTAAGTATTGTAAATTTAATATAATTATGTTGATATTTGATATATATGGAACATATTTGAAATAATTCATATATTAATTGAAGGTTCTAGTTTATAGAGTTTTACATGGGTTACAATATACAATTCAAGGTCTCTTCATAGATTTTGTAGTTCAAATTCAGTATAGTGATCAAGTTTCTTCTAATATTAATTAGTTTCATAAAACAATTCCATCAACCCCCACCCTGGGATTCAGACAATACTGAAATTGATATAAAATATCATACCCAAAAATCTAAAGGTTAAATAACAGTAGAAAATAAAAAAACATGATTAATTACCCTCAAAATTTTATAGCATAATTTATATAAATACCATAATATGAAAATCATAAAAAATCAGTTATAAAAACATAAAAACATAAAATATGAATAAATTTAAGGTAACACATAAAATGTAAATGAGATTTACCCTTGTAAAAGGCCTAAAAGTCCCAAAAAATAAATTCTAAACAACCACATGTACACCTCAATAATTTTATACAAATACAAAATAAAGACCCTTACAACTGATTAAACTATCTAACCTAACATTTCTTATTTACAATGCTGAAAATACCCCATAGATATTGAGTTATATTTAAAATTAAGGGAATGAAAAAATATATTCATTAGGTTCCTCTTATAAAACTATAATTTTTCTGATATTTCTTAGATATTATAATGTATGTATGGATGTATAATCTAATGAAGAGAACCTAACCCATTCTCAGTTCAGGTCCACCAAGAACTATCCCATAGATTAGTATAAAATTAATCTCTAAAATAACATGATAAATATATAAGTTCTATGTAGCATTAACATGTAGAGTTTGAGTGTTTATGGGATTATATGGAGTTTTTAGAAGATAAAGAAAAATAAAATGGGGGTTAAATACCCAAAAGTTCTAATTATTGTATATTTTAAAAAAATAAATTTACAATTATGAAATTTTACATACATAAAGATTCTACAAAAAATTAAGAATTTGATGTAAAACAAGAATCACATATTAATTGGTTAATTTATTACCCTTTGATATATTTATTATAAGCAACATGAGAGTTATAGTATAGTTAACCTATCTTGATGAATTAAAAAATGGGATATTTAGTGGGAGGGGCCCTATGATTCAATACTGAGATAGAAATAAAAATATTAATCATGATAATTATTCAAGGCTTTACATATACATTAACACAATTATTCTGTATATTCAATGGAAAAATACCCTACAAGTGAACCATGTTAAAATATGTGTGTAATTGTATTTTTATTTTTCAAGTTTAGATATCTTATATGCTTAAAATAAATTGGGATCTTTTTGAATTATTTTAAATACGATAACCAAATATTTTTAATAATGAAATTCAATCAACCTAATTCACCCTCTCCTAAAAGTATGGATGATTATAGAGCTTGTGTTAGAACTGATAGGTGTTAAATAAATTTTTTTTTCACCCAAAGAATCCATCAAAGAGACATAATTAACAATGTTAAATTTTAAAGATAGAGAATGTATCAGTTTTGTTATATGGTAAAATTATTAACTTTTTATGAATTTTATGAGAACTTAAATATGATCTCTTGGTATGGATATTTTCTATATTATAATAAATTATATAAATATTAAAGATCCAAGTGAGTGGTACTTATATGAATCTAGTAATATAATACTCAATGTTGAATATGAGTAACAAAACACATTATCTAAAGATATTTTTTTTATATTTACATGAAAGTGAAGAGTTAATCATCTATAAATTAAATTTAAGCCAGGTATCAAATATTTATAATGGGGAAAAAATAATTGTGGAAAATATATAGTTTTTTCATAATAATTTTGTAAATTTTAAGAGTTACCTCAAATATAACATTGTTTATATCTTAAAAATCACCATTGATTCTATTTGAACATTATTGTTTCATAGAGTTGATATCTATGATTTGGAGATTATGATGGAAATATTTTAAAGAATTCCTCATTGTGTAATCCAATGGTATCAACAGTTGAAGAATAAAATTAGGTCCATCTTTCTCTTATTAATTTGAAATTTTATTTAGTGTCTTTGAAATGAGGAAAAAATATAGAGAATGGAAATTCATTCCTACATATATATGAATTTTAAAATAATAGTTAATCATTAAATATATAAAAATGAGATTTTAAAAAGTTGAAAGGTTGTTCATATTGGTGAAAGGTGTCCATGGAGGCTTGAAAACTACAATGGTATGGTTGATTACTCAAACAACTACGAAATGACTTTTCACTTAGAACATGCATCATGTTAAAAAATGAGTTAAAAAATAATATTAAATTAAATGTTATAGTGTGTAAATAGAAAGATAAAATTATTTTTTCTTTCAATATAAAGATACTTAATTTTAATCACATTTGGAGGATTCTATTATCACATCACTATATCAATTTCATGTAATCATATGATTTTTAATTGAAAATATCTTGATTTTTAGAATTTCATGTGTTGTTTTTATGGAAATTTTGGGGATTTAAAGAGTTTTATGGGTCAATGCATTGGTCATGATTATGGAAATTTTTTTTGGTCATCCTAGGAAATTGTGTTTCTTACCTTTGAGTCATATATGAGGGCACACCATTTCTGTATGGTTAGATCAAACCATTTTCCTCCTAAAAAAACACGCATCATGGGATATATGATGATCAAATTATTGTTTCATGGTTTATAAAACTATGTTGTTAAATTCTGTGGCTCCTCTAATGGCCCACAATTTGGTGCACGATGTGGTCATGGTTTTCCAAACCATGTAGCCAAACCATCTGACATTAAGTAATTGATATCAATATTATTTTTTGAGATGATAGAAACCTTGGTTTGACCTAATTATTCTCTTATTTTATTCATCTCTGGACTTAGGAGAGTCCTCTTAGTGATTTTTGTGATTCCTTACATCTTAGTGATGAATATTTATGGATCTTAGGGTGAATGACTTAAATTTTAAAATGTTATGTCTCTATTATCCATTTTTAATCTATATCATTAATATACCTCTTATATTGAGAGATGTCCAATAATGGGTGTGTATTAACCATATATATGGTACCTATATTGATATATTGATGTTTCACTTACATCGGTCATTAAAAGTGGTAGGATTCATTTGATCCAGGCTGATCATTATGTGAATAATTGAGATCTTCATTGTATGTTTTCTCTCTCTATATTCTTTAATGACTTTAGGATCATTGAATATAAATTTAATACTATGGGATTTAGTTTTTTTGATTTTATCTTTATTCATTGATCCCTCCTCTAATTTAGTGTGTAGATCCTAGGGAGTTGTTTGAATACCAAGTGTCTAAGGTGGATGGTTTCATATAATGTTATTCTATTATAAAAAATTCATGTTATCTAATTTATAGACATCATTTATAAACTGTTAATGGAGCGATCTATGATTTATTGAAATGTTTATATTTAATTTTTTGGTATGAAATAATTTTCCCCATTATATTTGATAAAAAAAGTTTTTTTTGAAGAACCATTTTACTGCTTAAGAAAATTATATTTGAATGCATGGATTTTGTTTGAAATGGTGTTTTTAGTTTTACTGTTAATATTTTTCATTACCATTGAAAATGATTTCAATTATTCATCACATGGGAGAATGGGGTTTATATGATGGGTGATTACGTAAGGATTCAATTCCATGAATCATAGGGGATTCACCCATCTATGATCTCCTATAATACCTTATAAAATATTATTGGGGATAGTTTTACATGGAATCATAAGGGGGTTATCACATTGGGTGTTCACATGATCAATAGGTCATCATATGAGGGAAGGTTTTGGTGCACACAACTCATTATTGATTACAAGAGGTGAGGATCCTTGCTAGCCTAGACCAATATTATCCTAAGGGTAATTCCCACTATTCTTTTCATTTGGTTTTCATTATGATAGTTGATTTTAAAATATTCGATGTATTATTTTAATTTACTTTAGAAATTATTTTTTATGAAATTGTCTATAATATTTTTAAAAGTGGGAATTTCCATGTATTTGGTTTATTTTTAATCATTGTACATCATTCCTTTTTTACTTTTAAAATGATAAAATTTGGAACATTTAACAATGAATAATTATTGAACACATAGTAGGATCCCAGTTAGGATTATTATTATTACTTCTTGCATACAACAATGTATAGACATTTTTTTGATTCATTAAATGGAAAATTACCATAGTGAGGTGGTGGGTATTAGAGTTATATGGGTTTGGGAAATAATTGGTGAGATTGTGGGATGTTTCACACATGTCACATAGAGATAGATTTAATTATTATTTGTACTATTGTTAGTCTTGTATCATATATATGCTTTATGGGGTTTTCCAATTATGTATCTCTTTTATAATGTCTAAAGATAGTGTAGCTTATATATCTATATTTATAATATATTTCATTATTTTGTTTTGTATTTTGGCGTAAAAAATCATTCCATAGGTTATTTTTAATTCATGGGTGATAGAGCCAATATTTTCATCATTATATATATATATATTTGAATGATTTAACCCTCCCAATTTATCAATATGAACTTATATGGATCAATTTTGGATTTATGATATGTTTCTATAAAAAATGTTAAAATCAGTTAAACATGGTATTTTGACATAATTTTACCATAAGGGTATTTTTGGAATAACATTTAAAATATATTTTTTAAATTTTTGTGATTCGTTTTTTTTGGATTAATTAATTTATTTTCTTCAAATTCTTCTTCTGGACTAATATATGATTAGAATATCTCGATGCCCAAAAAAATCATTGATGTTGGGACATTCTTCAGGAAGATACTGTGGACCCCACCTCTCTAATAGATGATTTAATTAGGATAAATTCCTTCAATTGAAGTTATTCCTCCTAGAATGGAATGAGGACTCATTAGTGCATGTGTCTAATAAATTTCATGGAGTTATGAAATCATTAAGGTGGACTTTGAATGGAAGATTTTGAAGGAAGTTTCCTGGAACCTTCCTTTAGAAAACAGAACCATTATTAAAAAATTAATAAATCCTAAAAAAATGTAAAATTAAGCTGAATTTTTGATAGTGAAAGTAAAAGACAATTATGAATAACTTTTACAAAGGAATAAATTCATGATTCATCCATTTAACATGACCAAAATGTGACATGTTTCAAAGGAAAAAAATTCTACCTATAATAGGAGGGGAGCTACTACCTATCAAAGAATTTCAATACACCCCATTCCATCAAAGGCCCTAAGGATAGGAGGCCAATGACCATTTAGGATTTATCTTTTTTTTAGTTTTCTTTTCTCATGTAATGCATTCATCTTTTTTATATTAATGTGTTTCCCTTTCTTTCTTCCACCATTCTTTCTCTTCCAACTCTAATTATACTTATCTCTTCCATATTTCCATCATGATATCTATTTATATTGTAATAGAAAGTGACTAACCCAAGTGTTATCCCTGGTGGAGGTTTCATGGTGTTATTTGTAATTTCTCTTCAATTGAAAATGTTTTAAATCTATTTGTGGTGGACGTGGGAGTATTGCATAGGGGTGGAAGTAATCCACCACGACATTATTTTCAATTCAATTTATTTTCCTTGATTCATACATTTTCCATGACTTATCTTGGAAAAACCCTTCATATGATTGATTTGGGGTTTCCTTAAGGAATGAAATGGAATATGGTGGATTCAAGTCTTTTAGGAATTACATTCTCAGTTGTGGTGTTATCCTATTTGACTATTGGAGGAGGTGTGGTTTGGTGTGCATGATACATGCTAAATTCCCACACTCAACAATTTAAAGGAAATTAATTCATTAATGAGGTTTCATAAAATTAATTATCATGTTGAATTTAAACTATAAATAAATAATGAATAAACCTGCATTATCAAACCCTCGACCAACGCCTTTCTTCCATAATTTCTTTTTTACACCAGTATTTATATTTAAATTATGAATTTAATTTTTTTAATTGCATATTATAAAAAACCCCCAGAATATAAATTTTCATAAATATTTTAAAAACCATAAATAATTAAAATAGGTTAACTTGAATCAGGGATTGAATCGACTGCAACACTCCTCAAATGAGACGCCCTTAGTCAGCCTATGTGCTACACTAAGAATATAATTTTTTTGTTCATTCCCAATGACTAGTGTTCATCAAAAAATAGTTCCATTTCTAGGAAGATAAGTAGTTATTTCAATCAAATTTTCAAAATTCATAATTTTTGTAAATATTCTTTTTATTTATAAAAAAATATTAAAAAATATTATTTTCCCATTATGTTTTTAAATGACCATTTTTTCAATTCATGGAACAAAAAATACCCTCAAGATCAAGAACCAGTAGATGAAGCCCCATGGTCTACAGAATATGGTGTTATATTATGGGCTAAATATATTAGGGGAGAATGGAGACAAATTTTCAAAGAAGAGGAATTCAAGGACCTCATCCAGGATCTCAAGGAGACCCTTGAGAAACCAGTTGTTGAAGGATTATCCATATAGATAACTAAATTCTAGAAGTACTTCCATGAATTATATCAAGAAGAGGCCAAGACATAAGAAACGTACTTCTCGATTCCTCCCAAAACATTTAAAGAAGTTCCACCAGAATATTTCAAGGAGAAAGTGGAAAAATATAAAATCAATTATGATATTAAAGAGCTTGATGAAAAGGTTAATGATATCCAAAGAAAACTAGATTGGATAACTGAATACTTCCAAGAATCATCAAAAGAACATGGACTTCAGTATGAACCCAAACCATAAGATGATCCACTTGTCTTACCTAAAGAGAAAAAGGGGGAAGACTTTATTGTTGAGCTAAAAGTGGGGGATTAACACAAAATGGATGGATTTTGGAATGAATATGAGGAACTTCTTGATCTCCCCAAACCCGGAAAATAAAAATATATAGAATTAGTGAAGGAAGATACCACCCAAGTGGTATAATTTTAAGTAAAAACAGAGGATCCCAACTACCAACCTCCATCCTCAAATAATATACTCCAAGAGTCACTTACCACAAAGTCATTGATTGAAACTGAACAGAATCAGGGAGTTGATCCTTTCTTTGACTATATCACTTTTGATTTTGTTGAATGTGAATTGTGCATCACTCCTTATTGTGTTTATTATACATAATTAGACAATATTTTCTATGTCATGGAGGAACAAGATGTAGAACTTGGGTTTTCACAAAATAAGGAATACATAGAGACCCTGAATTCAATTAACATTCTTTGGAGGAGCCCCATCATGAAGAAATCTAATTAGCTGATCTTATAGAAATAAATATAGAGGATGATCATTATAAAAAGGAAAAAAATTTGATTATTAAAATTTAAATTCTATTCTTATAGAAATACCTACTTACTTTCCCTTTGATAATTCAATTCATGAACCCCATGTTGAGATAACACTAGATGAAAAAGAGGAGTTTTCACAAGTAGTAACCAAGAAATATGATGATTCTTAATTCATCATAACCCTCCATGAAAGAGATACCTCATTGTGAATGGGGGGGGGATCTAGTGTACTCTATCCATGGATCATTCTTCTCCCAGAAAGATGAAGCACAAGCTAGGAAAACCCATATGTGGTGGTTCAAATAAAAGAAGCTTTATCCACCATCTGATTTTGGATACAACTAGTACTACCCTCTGGAGGTAGTAAAAATTCCGGGCCCACTTGGGGGATCATACGAAGACTTATCCCTTACTTGATTTTTAGGAATTTAGATTCCAATTTTATTTCTTAGGAATTAGTGAAACATGAACCCCCTCCCTCTATCTTTTTGAGCTTCAAAGGCATGATACTTATGGTTAATTGTGCAATTATATTTTGTAAGTTCATAATGGAAGAAGGAAGCACCAGGAATTGAAAGAGACTGACTAAGCTTAATGGGAAATGGAGTTAATTCCTATTTTTTAAACTTTTAAACTCCTTAATCTTTGTCCAAATCATGGTTTGAGATTGTAATTGGAATTGCATGCTCATTCTGGAATTCATGCATTTCATGAATAAGGTAGGAGACATGAGTTTCTTAGAAATATAGTTATTCCATGTGTTAGATTTCAATGTTAATGAAATTGAATAAGTAAAATGAAAAATTGGATTATTAAAATGAATCATGGATATTGAAATGATGACTCTTGATTTGGGTGAATTGACTGATTCATGTAAATGAAATTTCTTACCCATTTTTCATGATTTGAATTTATAAAATTTATGTGAATTGATTTATTATTATTAGTCACATGTTTAGTGATTTTAAAATATCATATATTTTATTCATGAGAGTATTTCTAGACCAATTACTTCTTATTTATTCTTAAGAATATTTTTTGAGTGATATTCAGACATGTCACCTGAAAGTGCTTGTATTGAAAGTTGTCAAAGATAATGACTGGTAAAAACACATTTAAAATTATTGAGGCATATTTTGAAAATACCTTATCCTTAAATACCACATTTACATCAATAATTATTTATCCCATAGATACCATGAATGAAATTTATGGGAATGATCCACATTTCAATCCATTGTTATCCATTCCTACCCTACTTTTGGTATTTGCATGATATTTTAAAGTTGAAGTGTGGGGGATAATAGAGTCATGGTGGAAGGTATGTTATAAATTGGAAGAAAAAAGTGTGTGGGTTATACATTGGGAAATAATAAAGATAATTTGATTCATTCACTATAATTTTTATTTCTTTTTCCCTCTTGAGTAAAACAAATAAAAAATGAAAAAAACCAAAAAAATTATAAAATCAGCTATGATTTGGGAAAAAATTACCATTACTAGACTGATGATTTTATCATATATGGTTTGGCTATGGATATGATATTTTTTTCAAACATAAAATTGGAAAAATAAAAAAAATGAAAAAAAATTATTTGGAAAATTCAATAGGGTGAAAAATTAATTCATTGTGAATAAATTTATCATTATCTTAATTTTAGTTTGGGGAAAGTGGGTGTTGCTACTTTAAAGGGGAGAATTTCATTACACTTTTACTTTTGATATCATACAATTTACTTATAATGTTAGCCTCATCCTTGAGATTTAATGTTTAAAAAGCATCAAATCCTACCACCCTTAAGCCTCAGAGTCATTTGAACCTTTATTGAAAAGTCCTCTTGATTTTATGTGTCTTTTGTCTTTAGAAAGTATAGAAAGTATTTCATTTACAAGACTATATACATGTTGCATGTTCTAATGATGTGAACATAACTCCACCTAAATTATATCATGAGAGATGAGAGAAAATATTCACATAATGAAAATCATAATTTAACATGTTTAATAATAATAAATTGAGAAGCTTGAATGAATGAAATGAGAAGTTCCATCATTTTTCAAAGGGGAAAAGTAAAATACAAGAATTGACTATTTATCTGAAAATGAGAACACAAATTGATTATTAATGTGGATTTTTGAAAGTTTTATTTGACGTTGAATGTTTTTTGATTTTATTTCATTAGAATTTGAATATTGGTAATATTGGTGCCCTCTGATATCCATGTTGAGATTTTATGCTTAAGGAAAAGCATGGTTTATGTGTGGAGGAATTGATATATCTAATATTTCAATCATGTTTTATATATATTTCAATGATTTAACCCTCCCAATTTATCAATTTGAGCTTATATAGATCAATTTTAGATTAGGATATATTTGGAGAAAAATATAAAAATTGGTTATATCTAGATTTTTTATAGAATTTTATCACAAGGGTATTTTTGGATTGATGTTTAAAATATTTATCCACTTTGTGTGATTAGTTTTTTATATTCCTTAATTTATTTCGTCATCATTGTCTTCATGACCAATAGATGATTCAAACATCTTGAGGCCTGAAAAAATAATTGAAGTTGGAAACTTCTACGAGTGGATAGCGTGGACCCCACCTCCATAATGGATGCATAATTAAGGCTACACACCTCTAATTGAGGCTATTCAACTTGGAAATATAATGAGGACTCATAGTCACATTTGTCTAATAAATTTCATGGAGTTATGAGATCATCAGGATGGACTTTGATTGAAATAGTTTTAAAGAAGTTTCCTAGAACCTTCATCCATAACAAATAATAGTAAATAAAAAACTTCATTACTCCTACATACAAATTCCAATTAAGTTGAAAATTTTAGGTTGAATGGAAGATAAAATCATGAACAACTTTTATAAAGGAGGAAATGCGTGAGTCATTCATTTAAAAGGTTGAAAACACAACATCTTTCAGATGAAAAAAATATTCTCATATAAGGATGGGAGCTCCTACCTCTCAAATTATTACAATCCACCCCATTTTATCCAGGGAACCAAAGACAGGATTCAAATGGAAATTTAGGTTTTTTTTAATTTTTAGTTTTCTTTTCACATGTAATGCATTCATCATTTTTATATTAAAGTGTTTCCCTTCCCTTATTTCATCCTTCTATCTCTTTCAACTATAATTATTATTCTCTCTTCCATATTTCCATCGTGATCTCTATTCATATTACATTGGAAAGTGACTAACTCAAGGCTTGGCCCTAGGGGAGGTTTCACGATGTTATTTGTTGTTTATATTCAATTCAAAATGTTTTAAATCTATTTTTGGTGGATTCGGGAGTATTACACAGGTGCAACGGTCGTCAACCAGGATCTTATTTTCAATTCCATTTCTTTTCCTTGATTTATTAATTTTCCCTCCCTTCTCTAGGTAAAACCGTTCATATGATGGAGTTGGGGATCCCTTAATGGTTGAAATGGAATACGGTTGAGTTGGGTCTTATTGGAAAAACATTCTCAATTGAGGAGTTATCCTATTTGACTATTATAGGTGGAGTGGCTTGGTGTGCATGAGGTATACTAAAACCACACACTCAATAATTAAAAGGAAAGTAATTCATTAGAGAGGTTTCATAAAATGAATTATCAAATTGAATTTTAATAATAAATTAATAAGTAGTAAACCCACTTTATCAAACCCTGTACCAAGACATTTCTTCCATAATTTCATTTTGTTTGCATATTTATTTATATTTAAATTATGCGTTTCTTTATTTTAATTGCACATTTTCCAAAACCCACAAAACCTAAATTTTCATAAATAATATAAAACCCAAAAATAATTTTAATAGGTGAACTAGAATCAGTGATTGAGTCGAAAAAAATGATCCTCAAGGGAGATGACCCTGGTTAGCCTCTATGCTGCATTAGTAATATAATTTTTATTTTTCCATGTTCTATGACTGGCATGCATAAAAAATTGCGCCGTTTCTAGGGAGCTAAGTAGTTATTTCGATCACGTTTTCAAAATTCACATTTTTGTAAATATTTTTTGATCTTTTATTTATAAATAAAATATTTAAAAAATATTTTTGCACTATGTTTTAAAATGGATTTTTTTTAATTCATGGAATAAAAAATACTATCATGTGCAAGATCCTGTAGATGAAACCCCATAGTCAACAAAATATGGTGTTATATTATGGGATATAAGGATTAGGGGAGTATAGATTCAAATTTTAAAAGATAAGTAATTCAAGGACCTCATCCAGGATCTTAAGGAGACCCTTAGGCAACCTTTTGTTGAAGGATTGGAAAGAGAGATCATTGAATTTTGAGAGTACTTCCCCGAATACTATCAAGAAGAGGACAAGACACAAGAAGAGTACTACTCAATTACTTCCAAAACTTTTAAATAAGATCCACCAGAATATTTCGAGGTTGAAGTGTCAAAACGAAAACTAAAGTTTTATATTCAAGAGATTGATGAAAAGGTTCAAGATCTTCAAAGTAAACTATATTGGATAACTACATACATCCAAGAATCATAAGAAGATCCTAAAATTGAGTATTAACTTGAAATAGAAGATGATCCACTTGTCTTACCTAAAGAGGAAAAGGAGGAATACTTTCCTAATTATCTATATATGGGGGATCAACACAAACTAGATATATTTTGGAATGAATGTGAGGAACTACTTGATCTCCCCAAACCTTGAAAAGAAAAAGATCCAACATAAGTGAAGGAAGATACCACCCAGGTGGTGGAATTTAAAGTAAAAATGGAGGAGCCTAATTACTTGAATCAATCCTTATATAATATACTCCAAGAGGAATAAAAAACTAAGACATTAATTAGAACTAAAAATAATTATGGAGTTGAACCTTTATTTTACTATATCCCTTCTAATTTTATTAAATGTGAATTGTGCATCACTCCTTATTGTTTTGATTATATAGAATCCGACAATATTTTCTATGCCCTGGAGGAACGAGATGAAGATATAGGATGTGAACATGATATGGAACGCATGAATCTCAATTATTTCAATGAACATGCTTTGGAGGTGCTCTATCATGTAGACATCCAAGTAGCTGAGCTTGTGGAAAGGAAGATAGAGGATGATCATTATAAAAGGGAAAAAATTTATTATTCAAATTTAAATTTTATTCATTTATAAATACATACTTATGTTTCATTTGATCATTCAATTCATGCAGCCCCTGTTAAGATGACACTAGAAGAAAAAGAGGAGGTTTCACAAGTATCAACCATGGAAGAGGATGATTCATACTTCGTCCTACCCTCACTATGAAAATCTATACCTCATTGTGAAGGGGAATGATCTGGTGTACTCTATCCATGGATCATTCTTCACCCAGAAAGATGAAACACAATATGAGAAATGCCACGTGTTGTGGTTAAAATCAATGATGCTTCATCTAATACCTGATTTTGGATAACAGATGGTACTACCCATTGGATGTAGTAAAAATTTAGGGCCTAATTGGGGGATCACACCAAAACATATCCCTTACATTCTTTCTATGAATTTAGATTTCAATTGCATTTCTTAGGAAGTAGAGTAGTATGAAGACCCCTACCTATATATGTTTGAGCTTAAAAGACACAATCCTTATGCTTAATTATGTAATTATATTTTGTATGGTCCTAATGGAAGAATGATTACATAGGAAGTGAAATAGAAGGACTAAGATTCATGGTAAAGGTAGTTCATTTCTAATGTTTAAACTTTTAAACTCCTTAAATTTTTGTCCAAATCATGATCTAAGCCTTCAATTTGAATTGCATGCCCATGATTGAATTCATAATTTACCTGAATAATCTAAGAGACATGATTTTCTTAGGAATAAAGTGATCCCATGTTTTAGATTTCAATGTTAATGAAATTTAATGACCAAAATTAATAATTAGATTATTAAAATGAAGCATGGATAGTGAAATTATGTATCATGATTTCAGGGAATTGATTGATTCATGTAAATGAAATTTCCCATCCATTTCTCATGATTTTAATTTTTAAAATTTATGTAAATTGTTTTTTTATAATTAATCATGCCTTGAGTGATTTTCTAATACCATATATCTCATTCCCGAGAGGATTTCTAGACTAAGTACTTTTAATTTATTCATGAGCATATTTATTGAGTGATCTTGGGACATGTCACCTGCTAGAACATGTATTGAAACTTGTCAAAGATAAAAAATAGAAAAAAAACACATTTAAAATTATTGAGGAATATTTTTAAAAGTCATTATATTTGAATAATACCCTTATATCAATACATATTTATCCCATAGAGACCATGAAAGACCTTTATAGGAATTAGCCACATTTCAATCCATTTTTATCCATTCCTACCATTCTCTTGGTATTTAAATAAAATTTTAATGATTAAGTGTGGGGTATAAGTGATTCATGGTGTAAGGGATGATATAAATTGTAATGAAGAAGTGCGGGGGTGATACATTGGGTAATGAGAAAGCTCCTTTGATTCATTCATTGTACTCTTTATTTCTTTTTCCCTCTTGAATAAAAAAATAAAAAATAAAAAAAACCAAAAAAGGAATACAAATGGGTTGTGATTTGGGAAGACTAAGAATCACCATTAATAGGACAATGATTTTATAATATGTGGTTTGGTGATGTATGTAAAGTTATTTTGAAACATAACATTAGAAAAAGAGAAAAAATGAAACAAAATCTTTGAAAAATTCAAGAGGGTGGAAAAATAATTCTTTATTCTTACATTCATCATGATCGTACTTTGAGTTTGGGGAAAGTGAGTGTTTCTAATATAAAAAGGATAATTTAATTACACTTTTAATTTTAATATAATTACATTTAATTAAGATATTATCCTCATACCTGAGTTTTAATTTTTAAAATGCATCAAATCCTACCAAACTTAAGCCTTAGAGTCATTTGAACCTTTATTGAGAAGTCCTCATGATTTTATCTATATTTTTTATTTTCAATGTGGGTAAAGTATTTAATTAAAAAGCATATGGATATGTATAATGTTCTCATGATATGAGCATAAATCCACTTTAATTGCATCATGAGATATGAGAGAAAATATTCACATGAAGTAAATCATGAATTAGAAAGTTTAATAATAATAAATTGAGAATCTTGAATGAATGAAAGGGGATGTTATTTTATTTTTAAAAAGGGAAAAGTAAAATACATTAATTGATTATTTTTTTTGAAAAATGAGAACTTACATTGATATTTTATGCATATTTTTGAAATTTTTATTTATCATTGAAAATTGTTTTATTTTATTACTTTGGATTTTTAATATTGGTAACATTAGTGTCCTCAGATTTCCATGATGAGATTTTATTATTGAGGATAAGCATGGTTTAAGTGTTGTGGAATTTATAGATCCAATATTTTTGTCATTTTTATATATTTTTCAATGATTTAACCCTCCCAATTTATCAATTTGAGCTTATATGAATCAATTTTGGATTTATGATATGTTTTGAGAAAAAAATGTAAAAATTTGTTGAATCTATAATTTGGATAAAATTTTATCCCAAGAGTATTTTTGAAATAACGTTTAAAATATTTTTTCAAATTATGTGATTTATTTTGGATTTCTTAATTTGCTTTCTTCATCTTTTTCTTTAAGACTAAGAGCAGATTCGATCATCTTGAGGACTAAAAAAATCATTGAAGTTGGAAAATTCACCGGGAAAACATCGTGGACACCAACTCCGTAACAGATGCATAAATTAGGATACACACCTCCAATTGAGTTTATTATACCTATAATGGAACTATGACTCATAGTCATGTTTGTAAAATAAATTTCATGGTGTTATGAAATCACCAACATGCGCTTTCAATGAAATTGTTTGAAGGAAGCTTTATGGAAATTTCATCTATAAAAAGTAATAGTCATTAAAAAATTAATAACTCCTACATCCAATAGACAATTAAGCTTAAATTTTGAGTATTAATAGAGGAGAAAATTATGAACAACTTTTATAAAAGAGTAAATTCGTGAGTAGTCCATTTAATGGGTAAAAACACGACAGATTTAGAAGGAAAAAATTATTCCTATAAAAGGAGGGGTACTTCTACGTCTTAAATAATTACAATCCACACCATTACATTCAAGGCACCAAGGAGAAGTGTCCAATGTAAATTTAGGATATCTATTTTCTTTTTTTTAGTTTTCTGTTCTCATGTAACACATTAATATTTTTTATATTAAAGTGTTTCCATTTCCGTCTTCCATCCTTATTTTCTTTCAACTCTAATTATTCTTCTCTCTTCCATCTTTCCATCTGGATCTCTATTAACATTTCAATGAAAAGTGACTAACCTGAGCCTTATCCCTATGGTAGGATTCATGGTGTTCTTTGTTATTAAATTTCAATTCAAAATGTTTTTAATCTATTTGTAGTGGATGCATATGTATTGCATAGGTGCGGTGGTCGTCCAACACAAGATTATTTTCAATTACTTTTCTTTTACTGGATTTATTCATTTTTGTTCCCTTCTATCGGGAAAACCCTTCATATGGTGGAGTTGGGATTTCATTAAGATATGAAGAGAAATATGGTGGATCCAGGTCTTTTAGGAATAAAATTCTTGGTTGTGGTGTTATCCTATTCAACTATTGGAGGAGGTGTGGTTTGGTGTGCCTGATGCATGCTAAAAACACACACTCAATAATTCAAAGTAAAGTAATTCATTAATGAGGTTCCATAAAATGAATTATAAAATTGAATTTGAATAATAAATAAACAACTAATGAACCCGTGTTATCAAACCCGGTACCAAGACCTTTCTTCCACAATTTCAAATAAGTTTGCATCTTCATTTAGATTTAAAATTTTAATTTCATTATTTTAGCTTCACGTTTTCCAAAACCCCCAAAACCAAAATTTTCATAAATAATATAAAACATAAAATGAATTAGAATAAGTGAAATAGAATTAGTGATTGAATTGACTATAATGCTCCTATAGTGAGATGACCCTGGTCATCCTTTGTGCTGTATTAATAATATAAATTTTATTTTTCCATGACCTACGATTAGTATGCGCCAAAAATGGAACCATTTATAGAAAGTTAAACAGTTATTTTGATCAAAATTTCAAAATTCACATTTTTTTAAATTTTTTTCTTTTTTTCTTTGTAAAGAAAATCTTAAAAAATTATTTTCACATTATGTTTTCAAACGTTTTTTTTCAATTCAAGGAATAACAAATACTCTCAAGTGAAAAACCAGTAGATGCAACCCCCTAGTCTACAAAAGATGGCATTACATTATAAGATAGATATATTAGAGTGGCATAGATCTAAATATTCAAATAGGATGAATTTGAGTAACTCATCCAAGATCTCAAGGAGACCCTTGAGAAACCATTTGTTTAAGGATTGGCCAGATATCTCACTAAATTCTAGGAGTAATTACCCGAATTCTATCAAGAAGAGTCCGAGACACAAGAAGAGTACTACTCAATTCATCCCAAAAAATGTAAATAAGTTCCACTAGATTATTTCTAGGAGGAAGTGAAAAAAAAACTCAAGTATAACAGTCAGGAGCTTTATTAAAAGGTTCACAATCTCCAAAGAAAACTAGATTGGATAAATTCATACTTACAACAATCGTCACAAGTACCTGAACTTGAGTATGAACCCGAACGAGAAGTTTAGACACTTGTCTTACATGAAGTGGAAAATGAAGAAGACTTTCCTACTCAGCTACATTTGGGGAATCAACAAAAATTGGATGGATTCTGTAATGAATGCGAGGAAATGATTTATCTCCCCAAACTATGCAAAAAAGAGCCAGCATCAGTGAAGGAAGATACCACCCAAGTGGTGGAATTTGAAGTAAAAATTGAGGATCCCGACTACCTGCCTCTATCCTCATATAATCTACTCCAATAGGCCCTTACCACTGATTTAATGATTGAAACTGAATATACTCAGGTATTTTAACCATTCTTTAACTATATCCCTTATGATTTTATTGAATTTGAACTATGTATAACTCCTTATTGTTTTTATTATATAGAATCTGACAATATTTTTTATGACTTGAAGGAATGAGATAAATATCTTGGACTTGAACCTACTGAAGAACACATGGAGATCCCTTATTTCAATGAACATGTTTTGGAGGTTCCCCATCAGGAAGACATACAAGAAGCTAAGATTTTGGAAATAAATACATAGGCTGATCATTATAAAAGGGAAAAAACATTATAATTCAAATTTAAAATCTATTAATGTAGAAATACCTACTTACATTCCATTTTATCCTTCAATTCATGCAGCCCATGCTGAGCCAATATTGAAAGAAAAATAGGAGGTTGCCTAGGTAGAAACTAAGGAAGAGGATGATTCATACTTCATCCTACCCCACCAAGTAAGTTATAACTCATTTTGAAGGGGGGGATCTGGTGTACTCTATCCATGGATCATTCTTCACCCATAAGTATGAATCACAAGCTAGGAAAAGCCAAATGTGGTGGTTCAAATCAATGAAGCTTCATCCACCATCTGATTTTGGATAATAGATGGTATTACCCTCTAGAGTCAGTAAAAATTCAGGGTCCACTTGGGGGATCATAACAAGACTTATACCTTACATGCTTTCTAATAATTTAGATTTCAATTTCATTTCTTAGGAAGTAGTACAACATGCATCCCCCTCCCTCTTTCTTTTTGAGCTTAAAATACATGATCCTTGTACTTAATTGTGAAATTCTATTTTGTAGGGTCATAATGGAGGAAGGATGCCCATGAAGTGAAATATAAGGACCAAGTATCATGGGAAAGTGAGTTCAATTCTCTTTTTTAAACTTTTAAACTCATTTAATTTTTATCCAAATCATGTTCTAATATTTAAATTGGAATTTCATGCCTGTGCTTGAATTCATGCTTTACATGAATAATCCAAGAGACATGATTTTATTAAGAATATAGTGATTCCATGTTTTATATTTCAATTTTAATGAAATTTAATGATTATAATTAAGAATAATATTATTAAAATGAAGCATGGATATTGAAATGATGACTCGTGATTTGAGGGAATTGACTTATTCAAGTAAATGAAATTTCCTATCCATTTTGCATACAATGAATATCTAAAATTTATGTGAATTTATTTGTTATAATTAATAATTCCTTTAGTGAATTTACAATCTCTTATATCTCATTCTTTATATGATTTATAGTCTAATTACTTACAATTTATTCTTTAGCATATTTCTTGAGTGACCTTGGGACATGTCACCTACTATAACTTGTATTGAAACTTGTCAAAGCTACTGACTGGGGAAAACACATTTAAAATTATTAAGGAATAATTTCTAAAGCCCTTATCCTTAAAAAACACCTTTACATCAATACTTATTTTTCCCATAGATACCATGAATGACCATTATAGTAATGAGCCATGTTTCAAGAAATTATTATCCATTCCTACCCTACTCTTGGTATTTTCATAATATTTTAATGTTTAAGTGTATAGGGGAGGGGATTCATGATGGAATGTATGATATAAATTGTATGGAAGAAGTGTGGGGGTGATATATTGGGTAATGTGAAAGGACACTTGATTCATTTATTGTACTCTTTATTTATTTTCCCCTCTTGAATAAAAAAAATAAAAAATGAAAAGAAATGAAAAGAAATGTATTGTGATTTGGGAAAACCAAGAATCACCATTACCAGACAACTGATTTTATCACATGTGGCTAGGTGATGTATGTGTGGTTTTATTAAACCATAACTTTAGAAAAAGATAAAAAAATGAAATAAAATATTTGAAAAAATCAAGATGGGGCAAAACTAATTCATTAGGATTAAATTATTCATGATCTTACATTGAGTTTGGGGAAGTGGGTGTTTCTCATTTAAAATGGAGAATTTACATACACTTTTACTTTTGATATCATGCCATTTACTTTAGATATTGGCCTATTACTTGAGACATCATTTTTAAAAAGAATTAAATCATACCAACCATAAGTCTTAGATTAACTTGAACCTTTATTAAAAAGTACTCAATTTTTAAGAGGGTAGTGCCTTAGTCAAAGACCAAAGAAAAATTTATTGAATATAAAAATAAAAAAGGTTACAAAAGTCGAAAGGAAGAAATTTTTTTACAGTATTTTTCAAAAATATGAAATAAATCAGGAGGAAGGTCATTCATCCAAGTCAAATCCTGGTGAGCACATTTTTTGGCAAGGGAATCAGCAACAGTGTTCGCTTTACAAAAATCATGAGTGACAATGTAATTAATCTCTAGGAGTGAATCCAGACACTTCATCCAAAGGATGGTAAGAGTCCAAGCCAGATGGATCACACCCTTCCAGATTTTCTGGATAATGGTGGTCGAATAAATTTTGATCTAGAGCTTCCTCCAGCCTTTTTGAAGGGAAAAATTGACAGCATGAATTACACCCATCATTTTAGCTTCCAGAGATGAAACTACACTGCATATTCCAAAGAAACAACCGTGACACTGGCCAGAAGAATGTCTAAAAATTGCACCACATCCTGCAGGACCTAGATTTTCCTTTGAGGCACCATCAACATTCACTTTGATCCATCTAGAAATCAGAGTTTTCCAGAAATTTTTAAAGGTGCGTTTGGGTTATCAATAGAGTCCATCAACCCGAAGTTTGCGCAGAATCTCAAAATCACTAATAGAGTTGTTGTAGTGGGCATTTTGAATCGAAGCAGCCTCTCAAATAGCAATGTTAATTATGGATTTTCCTGCATTAAGATTTAATGAGAATTTATTATGGAGAATATCATTTTTTTCATACCAGATAACATGCAGGAGTTCAACAATGGTGGAGAGGAAAACATTTTCGATTTGGTGAGATGCCTTGTGATCAATAAATTTCTTTAAAAGAGAGAAGATCGAGTCAGGAATAAACCACCTATAGTCAAAAATGTCAAAAATATAATTCCATAGAGCAGAGGCTGTAGCACATGATAGAAAAATATGGTTAGTATCTACCCTATGCTGGTTAGATAGGTGACATTTAGAGAAGAGTTGGATACCAAATGTTTGAAGGCAAACCTCAGTGGGAAACCTGTTGTGAGAAATACGCCAAATGAGAGTGTGTCTGGTAGGCTTTATCCAAGCCTTATTAAAATAATTCAACCATTGAAAGTTAGATTCATTTCTAAAGAAATTGTGCTTGTATAATTTTTTTGAGTCAAGGATGCCTTTTGAGGCCGACTCCCAGACAAGAAAGTCATCAGAGCTAGTGTAGAGGTAGTTATCAATGGTTTGAGTAATGTTATCAGGGAGCTCATTCTTGTGAGAGTGAAGAACATATTTAATAGTGTAATTTGTATTCTTAGGATTAGAGTTAGGAGGTATCATGGAAATTAAAGGAGAACCAATCCAATTATCAAGCCAGAAATTCATGTTGGAGTTAGCTTTAAACATCCATCTAGAATTTTTCATAATGTGATGGAAAGAAATCATAATAGAGGGCCAAATAGAGGAAGTAATATAATTTAAGTTCCCTTTCTTAATCTTGGTGAGAAATCTATGCTTGAATAAGTCAATAGCATTAGAGTTTCTGTTAATTAATCTCTAAGTAAGTCTGGCCTAAAGAGCATCATTAAAGAGTTTTAAATTTTTAATACCAATACCCCCCTTATCTAAAGGTTTTCAATAGGTCATCCAAAGAATGGTCACAAGTTTCATTTCAAGGATACTTCCCATCTAGATGATGTTTTTAATGTAGGTATTAATTTTTTATAAAATACTGACCGACCATTTCTAGATCATAAAAGAATATACCATTTTCGAGACAATGGTAGATTTGACAAGAAAGATTGTACCATCCATGGAGATGGATTTACCTTTCCAAGTAAAATGATGATTAATAATTTTATCAAAAATGATGTAAATGTAGTTGTATTTGGGTCTTCCCCAAAAAATGGAAACCCCCAGGTAAGTTAAGGGGAAGAGACCTTCTTTAATTCTAAGATAGTTGGTGATAAGGAATTTTCTCTGTGGGGAGAAATTTTTTCCAAAGAAAATTTGTGACTTGTTCCAAGAAATAGCCAGACCAGAAACTGCTTCATAATGAGCTAGAGAATTTTTAAGAACTTGAATATTCTTTTGATCACCCTGAAGAAACAAGATGATGTCATCGTTATATAGAAGATGGATAGGGACATTGAGATTTCTGGTAGCCTGGATGGGCTTAAGTTTGTATTGATTGACAAGATGTGTGATAAATCTACTGAGATAATATTCAGCAATGAAAAAGAGGATGGATGAGAGAGGGTCTTCTTGTCTGACTCCTTTGGTGCATTTGAAATAGCCCTTTGGGGATCCATTAACCAAAATGGAAATAGAGGTAGATTTAAACAATGTTTTTATTCTCATAACAAAGGTATCATTAAATCCAAATTTTTTCAGAACATTAAAAATAAAACTCCAATCTATAGTATAAAATAATTTTCTAATATCATGTTTGATAGAAACATTACCTCCCCAAGTAGTTTGTTTAGGATATTAGTGCATTCAGAGGCAAGGCATATGCAGTATTGAATAGACCTACCTTTTATAAAACAAAATTTATTCCAAGAAACAATTTTACTGCATATTAGGGTAAGTCTATTAGAAAGAATCTTGGTAATTATTTTGTAGAGAGTGTTTATCATGGAAATAGGCCGGAATTGTTGGATATCAAAGGCATTTTATACTTTGGTAATTAAATTACGAAATTAGGCATTAATCCCATGAGGGAGAAAACCATTGGAAAACAAGGACCTAACAAGTTTTCACACATACAAGTGAATGACATCCCAGTGATGTTGAAAGAAATGATTATTAAATCCATCAGGACCAGGAGAACTATCAGGAATTAGACTAAAAATAGTGTCTCTAATTTCTTAATACAAAAGAGTGCTTAAGAGAAACGTGTTGTCAATATCATCAACCATCAATGGGATGATATCATGACAAAGGTCAATAGAAACATCCAGACCATTAAAAATTCTATGAAAGTAAGAGACAACAAGGTTAGAAATGGCCTCATCTAATTCAATAATCAAATCATCATGTTAAAGTTTAGTAAGAGGTCGGGTGGATTTTCTAACTCTTTGAAGCGAGTTATAGAATTTGGTGTTCCTTCCACCATCATAGATCTATTTTGTTTTGAATTTTTTTTGAACATGTTTTCTTTGAAAGTGAGGAGAGAGTTAAGTTTCAAGGAAATATTTATTTCCAGTTAAGGATCAAGGTTAAAATCAGAATTAGTATTATGAGTTTGCAAATGTACAAGCTCCTTTTCCAGAGAAGAAATGTCTATGTCAATCTATTTACTTTTAGTTCTACACCATCAATTAAAGGCCTGTTTTAATGTTTTGAGTTTGAGGATACATAAAAAAGTATCCTGTTGATGATTCGTAGTTTCCCAAATATTTTTGATAAAAGAAACCAAATCTGGGTCCATAGACCAAGCATTGTTAAATCTAAAGGGGAGAGTGGATTTATGGTTATTAATGAGAAGATTGACTAGAATAGGATGATTATCTGAGTTTAACCCCAGGAGGGTGATGCTAGAGCTGGTGTCCCATTTATTAAGATTCTTTGTATTAGCAAAATCTCTATCCAATTTACAAGAAACAACTTTTTTATAGTGTCTTCTATACCAGGTGTATTTCTCACTAGTGAGGTTAACTTCCACCAGATTGTTGTCTTCAATAGAATCCCTATACTCTCTTGAAGATATTGATAGGTGAGAGGGACCACTTTTTTCACTGGAGGTGAGAATGGAATTAAAGTCTCTCATCACAACCCAAGGGTCATGAATGTTATTAGCCAAAATAGAAAGATCATGCTATAGGGTTCTTCTTTCTTGGTATCTATTTTTTGAATATATGATCGTGAAAAAAGTGTGTTGACTGTCCGAGAAAAAATAAAAATCAAACTGTTGTTTAGAACTGTTGATAATATTAATATTCTGGAGAGATGTGTGATAAAAAATCCACATAGAATAAACCGAGGAACCGTCCTTACTGGAACCTAGAAAAATATAATTGAGAGAGCATAGGTTCATAAATTTAGAAGTGAAATTAACTTTAGGCTCTGATATAACAAAAATTTTAGGCTTATGTATTTTCGAAAACCTCTTAAGAACAATCAGAGTGTCAGATTTTTCAATACCCTAAAAATTCAAAAAGAGTAGATTCATTTTGACTTGTGTTTTGGGTTAAAACCCCGTTTTTTAGATTTTCCCGAGCCTTTCCACCTCTCTAATCTTCTGACCTCTTGAGAAGAGTTTGGTTTGGGTTTTTTGTCTTGGGGATTAATATTAGAGCTAGGAAAAGTAATACTACTCACTACACTAACTGATTTTCGCACAAAATCAAGGGAATTATTAGGTGAAGAATAAAGTGCAGGTATGTTCACTGTGTGTTCAGGTGATTTGTCAACAATATTTAGCTTAGGGATCACTAAACTCAGGCTAATTTGCTGCTCTAAAACAAAATCAGGAGAAACTTACAAGGTAATAGAATCAGCTCTAATATATGTTCCTTGATTAGAAACATGGGGGTCTGAAACATCAAAAAAATCCATAGGCCTAGAATAAACTTTGTTAGGTGTTTCATACATATTAACTGTAGAAACTGTAGATAACTTGAAATCAGGACCGTGCAGGTTTGAAACCAAAGTATTATCTAGAGCATTAGAAGAAATTTTATAAGGGGTATCTTTCAAAGAAATGACATCATTTGAGAATTGATAGTTATTAAAATTAAGAGGAGGGAGGGTGAAGGTACCTACTTCTACATTATTGCACTTTTTACCTTGCGGTTCAACTAAAGTTGCAGCATCAAAAGAGTAGGTGACATGGGAAGATGTTCCAGCTAGAGTGAGAGGGGCAGGTTTGTGATTGACCAATGAATTCACCATGATTTTATCAGGTAGTAAATTGAAAATCTCCTTCGGAATGGTCATATTCTCCAAGCTCAAGGTCTTGAGAGAACAAAACACCATGTTCTATTCAATATGTGTATTGTGTTTAGAAACATCCTTATCCCTGCAAGCAGCTTTACTATGAACTGTTTCACATAAAATAGTTTCCTTTGGTTTCAATAGATGAGAAGGGGATAGAGTGATTCTATTCTCACAAATGTCATTGTCATGATGAACATGATAGGTCTCAAAGACCATTTATTCTATTTCTTTAGCCAAGTAATTTTCCATGAGGATGGATTCTTCCTCTTCTACTAATTCTCCCCAAGATTTATCTTCTAAGGGGGAAATGGAATTTGTTTTTTAACCTAAACTTCTCATTTCTTTCCTGAGGTCTCAAGTATGTCAGCCTGTGATTTACCTTTCTTATTAGAACAAACCTTTTTCCAATCATTGACAAGTGGGGGAACCACTTGTTTCTTAACCACTCTACAATTAGAGAGGGTATGTCCTATGATTTTATAGACCTCGCAAAATGGTGGTTTTTTTCATATTCAACTTTAATTTCAGTTTTATAATCATAAGCACTAAAAGTGATAACATTAGGGAAATTTGAGTCAATATTCACTTCAATCATGATTTTCTGTGTCTTTTTCCTTTAAAAAGTGGAGAAAGTAGTTCATTTAAAAGACTATGTATATGGGTAATGTTCTCATTATATGATAATAACATCACTTGAATTGTATCATAAGATATGAGATAACGGATTCACATAAAGTAAATCATGATTTGGCATGTTCAATAATAATAAATTGAGAAGATTGAAAGAATGAAAAGAGAAGTTCCTTAATTTTTCAAAGGGGAAAAAGTAAAATACTTTAATTGATTATTTATTTGAAAAATGAGAACTTACATTGATATTTTATGCAGATTTTTTAATGTTTGATTTTAAAATGAAAATTATTTGATTTTATTACATTGGAATTTGAATATTGGTATCATTGGTGTCCTCTTATTTCCATGTTGAGATTTTTTGCTTGAGGGCAAGCGTGGATTAAGTTTGAGGGAATTTATAGAGCCAATATTTTCATCATTTTTAATATATAAATCAATGATTTAACCCTCCAAATTTATCAATTTGAGCTTATATAGATCAATTTTGTATTTATGATATGTTTTGAGAAAAAAATGTAAAAGTTGGTTAAATATAGAATTTTGATAGAATTTTATCCCAAGTGTATGTTTGGAACAAAATTTAAACCATTTATTCACATAGTGTGATTCTTTTTTTGGGTTTATTAATTTATTTTCTTCATATTTGTTTTCAAGAGAAAGAGATGATTCGAACATCTTAAGGCCTGAAAAAATCATTGAAGTTGGAAAATTCTCCAGTCAAACAGTGTGGAACCCAACACAATAAAGGATTCACTAATAAGGAAGCACACCTATAATTTAGTTTATTAAACTTGTAATGGAAATAGGACTCATAGGCATGCTTGTCCAATAAATTTCATGGAGTTATGAAATCATCGATGCGGCCTTTGAATGAAATAGTTTGAAGGAAGTTTTATGGAACATTTATCCAGAAAAAGTAATTTTCATTAAAAAATTAAAAACTCTTACATTAAATGGCCAATTAAGATTAAATTTTGAGGATTAATGGAGGATACAATTATGAACAATGTTTATAAAGTAGGAAATACATGAGGAGTCCATTAATGGGTCAAAGACGCGGAAAATTGTCGATGAAACAAATATTCCTATAAAAGGAGGGGTGCTCCTACCTGTCAAAGCATTCCAATACACCCCATTCCATTAGGGGAACAAAGGAGAGGAGGCCAATGGAAATGTATGTTTTATATTTTTTTTATTTTCAGTTTTATTTTATCATGTAATTCATTCATCTTTTTTATATTATAGTTTTTCCATTTCATTTTTCCATCATTTTTTCTCTTTCAAATATAATTATTCTTCTCTCTTCCATCTTTCCATCATGATCTCTGTTCACATTGCAATGGAAAGTGGCTAACCCAAGGCTTGTACCTAGGGTAGGTTTCATGGTGTTATTTGTTATTAAACTTTAATTAAAAATGTTATAAATCTATTTTTAGTGGATGTAAGAGTATTGCACTGGTGTGGTAGTTATCCACCATGACATTATTTTCAATTTACTTTCTTTTACTTGATTAATTAATTTTTCCTCCATTATCTTGGGAAAACTCTTCATACGATGGATTTGAGGTTTTCTTAAGGGATGAAATGACAGATGGTAGAGCCGGGCCTTTTAGGAATAACATTCTTAGTTGATGTCTTATCCTATTTGACTGTGGGAGGAGGTGTGGTCTGGTGTGCTTGAGGCATGCTAAAATCACACACTCTAGAATTCAAAGGAAACTAATTCAGTAATTTTTTTATAAAATTAATTATCAAATTGAAATTAAATAATCAATAAATAATGAATATACCCACATTGTCAAACCTAGGACAAATACCTTTCTTCCATAATTTCATTTCATTTGTATATGCATTGAGATTTAAATTCTACATTTCATTTTTTAATTGCATATTTTCCAAAAACCTCAAAATTTTTTTTTCATAAGTAATATAAAAACCCAAAAGAATTCGAATAGGTGAACTAGAAATAATGATTGAATATAATGAAATGCTCTTCAATTGAGACAACCCTGGTCAGCCTCTGTGCTGCATTAGGAATTAATTTTTTTTCAAGCCCTACGACTGGCATGCATCAATGGGAATATGTATTCCTATAGGATTGGGACCACTCTTTAGGTCTTATTCTATATATGTTTGGAACATATATTGATGGGTGATTTGGGTTGGTTGGTGACAAATTGGTTTCAAACTATAATTTGAGCCAAATATTTCATGTCATGAGTTATTAGTATACATTAAATAGGGTGGCTAGGACTCAAAGTATAGTTTATTAGTGACTTGACTACATTCCATTGTAAATAACCTTATTTTACCATTGAATGTTATGTTATTTATCTTATATGGTGGGTTTTTATTTAATATTAGTTCATATAGGAACACTCTTAATTAAAAAAATAATTATTTCTTGTCTTATTAACTCTATTATTATTTAATATAATACTATGATTCCCAGAATACTTCATTATATTTCCTTTGGATGTTTATGAGTATACTACTCCACAAGGGAACCCTCTATTTGATCATAACATTATTTATTATATAGTATGGCCAGTATATATAGTGGTAGAAAATATACCCTTGATGAATCTATGATAGGGGAAGTGTGTCAATAATTTTTGAGGAGACAATGATCAATCTAAAAAATTCATTCCACATAATTCTTTGTCTCTTCATAAGGTGGATGTCCCTCCTAAATCAGAGGCGTGATTGAATATGTTTTATTAGATCATTGAAATTATAAAAACTATAGAATATATTAATGAAAAGTATTATACTTTTACATTTTAAGAACCTAGAAATATGTTTTGTAAAATAGTGTTCTATGTGGTGAAACATGAGTGCCTGGAGTGGAAAGATAGGAATAGAATAATCATTTAGTAGTTATTCCCAGATTCCATGATTATAGTGATGCCAATGGATTTTCTCAACATAGATTATGGTGATCACTCAATGATAGAGAATAATAATTATTTTTCTAAAATGGTCTATTTTTAGATTGAGATTTGACAATGGACATGTTGAATGCTTAGAGATTCTAAATGGTTTTGAAACCAAAAATTAATTCTCTAGTTACAAAGTATAATCTTATCACTAATATAGAAATTATAGATAAATAAATACTTTTAGAAGTTGATCTAGAAGTAAAATTGAGTTTGGTAAGACTATAGACTCAACATAATGGAAATATTAATTTCATACTTTGAATAATGAGAAAGTGGAATGAATCTAACAGTGGATGTGGTGGTTTCCATCAGTAATTTGCTTCATCCACACCATCAGTAGAATAGTTTAAAATTTCATTTACTTTCTACCAATTGATTAGTTTGGATAAAAACTATCATTATTGTCTCACACCTCTATATATCTACAACTATGGTGGTCAATGAGGTAATTGGTAGAGGTTCATCTAGGAACTGTTTTCACCTTCTTAAAGATCTAGTTTGTCAACTCCAAATAGAACAGAGACATATATTGAAGCATATAATTCAATAATTCTCTAGCCATAGGAATATACAGTGAATCATATTTACATAGTATAAGACTTTCCATTGATGTTGACATAGAACCAGTGATAGTGAGATGTATGATATTTATAAAATCATCTACATCAACCGCTCTGTTGGATGTAAGTTCCAATCCTTACATTATATTGAATATTATTTTTTTATCTATTTAAACAACCAATCGAAATTAGGTCCACTGATGTGGAGCTTGCAATGCTTCTTGGTATGAAAACAGAGCAAGGTATTTAATTCCTAATATTCCATTTATCAATATTTAATGGTGAGTTAGTTTGAGATTTTAAATTTCTCAACATGAAACTCTTTGACATTATCATTGATATTGATTGGTTTTTCTCCCATTTATATAAGGATGATTTAAATTATCAATGGGGGTTTTTATTATATCTGAAAGGATCCCATTGGTGTTTTATATTGAATCAGATCAGAGGACTATCCATATAGGACCTCCTCATAAAAAAATATGGTATTTGGTATCCACTTCTATAGTTGTGTTTGGTAATGAGTCTTCTATTTATGATCTTTCATTGGTGGTCATGTATTTTGAAATTTTTTTCTTAGATTACAAAACTATTCTTCCTATAGAAAGGAATTTGGACTTTTCTATTGATTGGGTTCATGGAACTCACCCAATCTCTTTTGCTTCCTATATTATAACATTGACTGAGTTGAAAGACTTTTGATTCAATTGAATTATTTAATGGTAAATGGTTTTACACATTCCATAATACTCTCCTATACATATCCTGTGATTTTTCAAAAGAAATATGATAGAACCCATTTTTGTTATATTTATTATTGGAAGCATAATTATATGTGGATTATGAATAAATATCCTTTTCCCCATAATGATAACCAATTTTATTAATTGATGGGTGAAATTTGTTTCTTAAAGATTACATATGGTCTGGTAACAATCAGCTCAGAAATAAATAACTTAGTATCATGAAAACTAAATTCAGGAGTAGGTATGGACACTTTTATTATCTAGGGATTTTGTTTAACCTAAATAGATTTCATGTAGTTTTTATAGCCTTGTAGAACCAGATTTTACAATAGTTTCTCATATGAGTTTTCATCGTATTTGAGGATGGTATACTAGTTTATTTAAAATATGAGGATCTTTAGGAGAATCATTTGAATGTTGACTAATGTTTCTTGAGGAATCACCAACTTTATGAATAATTATCTATATTTTCCTTCTAGATTTAGGTATTGGAGTTATTATGACATGTTTCTTCAGTGTATAGTATTTATGTTGTTCTAGAGGAGGTGAAGGCCATAATTTCATTAGAGGAGACATATAATGGCTATGAGGTGCAATGCTTTATCTAGTGATTTTCTGGGGTTTTTGAAAGAATTCTCAAAACATGCATCTCCATTGACAATGGTTACTAAGATAAGGGTGAAATTTTTATGGGATGAAAAATGTTAAAATTCATTTCTTAAATTTAAATAACATAAAGATAAAGAGAATATGTTGACTTTACCAAAATCTAGTTAGGAATGTATGGTGTATTTTGATGCTTTATGTTCAGTTCTAGTTTTTTTCTTATTTAGGGAGATCATATAGTGGAATATGTCTCAAATCATCTTTGGCCAAACAAAAATAACTATCTCACTTTCAATCTTGAGGAAGAAGAAGATATGAATGATAAAAAGTATAGGAAACACTTCCATTTTAGGATAGAATCACTCTATATTTTTATCATAAGATTTTAAGATATATCTTATCACTAATGTACTTGAAACTTTGGAAGAGGATATGGGTGGATTACCTTAATAAGTTTGAAATTGGAACCTTTTTCACCCCTATATATGGGAATGTATTTATTGAATCCCTTTATTGGAAATTTACCTCTAAGGGATATTGGAATATGTGGTGGAATATAATCTCATGGTACTACAACAAAACTACTATTTAGCGGCGATTCGAGGAACCGCCGCTAAACCTTTTGTAAAAAAGGTTTCCCGGCGGTTTATAATAAACCGCCATGAAACATTGTTTTTTTAACACCCGACCCTTCCCCCACCCCAACCCACCTTCCCCCGCGACCCCGACCCCCCGCTTCCCCCGTGACCCCCCCCCCCCCCCCCCCCCCCCCCCCCCGTGACCCCGGCGACCCCGACGACCCCGCGACCCCGACCCGGTGACCCCGGTGACCCGGTGACCCCGCGACCCCCGGTCCCCCGCGACCCCTAGGCCCCCGTGACCCCAGAAGCTGCACCATCTTCCCCTCTAGGTAGGGGTTTGTTTCTCCTTCTTTAGGTTTTTGGTTTTCCAGTAGGTATGGTAGTTGATTTAGGGTTTTTCATGTTGGATAGGGTTTGATCTTGTTGTTTTTGGGTAAATCATTTTTTTGGGGTATCTTTGAGGTGTGGTTGAGGTACAAATGGGGTCTCACACCATTTTTTAAGCAATTTCTTCACCCAATGTAGGTGGTTCCATGCCCTATCATTTTTAGATGATTTGATTTTTTGTTTAATTAATTTTAACATGTTTTATAGATAAATTGTGTAATGTGAATTATGTTTTGGATATATTTTGGCATTTTTATTTGGTGAAAATTGATTTTATAAAGAAAAATGGATATGTTTAATATGTTCTCTATTTTGGTGTTTCATGGAATTGTTTTTATGGTTATGTGAAGGGTGTGAATTGTGTTTTCAAAGTCACTTGAAGTGAGAATGTGTTAAAAATGGGGTTTCAAAGGGAAATGAATTGTTTTGGGTTTGTAAACTTTTTTTGTTCCCCATTAAATGTGATGAGTTATTTGTGTAAATTAAGAGAAGCATGTTTTTAAATAGGGTAAATTAGCTTGTGTGATGATTTGGAAAGGGTTATCCCAGGGAAATTGTTGAATGTATTATGTTCTTCTCTTGAAATGTACCTAATGGGTTTTATGAATTTTTCAAGTGGTTTGAAAAGTGTTTTTCTAATCATTTTTTGTGTGTGTAAAATTGTAAAAAGTTCGTTTTATGGAAAAAAAAGTGTTTGCAATGTAATTCTTGACCTGTATTGGTAAAATTGGTGTTATGTATTACATGTGGAACATAATTGAGCATAAGGGAATCCTAGGTAACTAGGTGAACATATTTGGACTAGCTCGCTAGTGATTCCGAAGTGGCTACGACCCGATTTCACTTAGCGGGATGGACCCGTATTTATGTTGATTTTTCCACTTCTATATAACTACATACCCGAGGTTATGGTCTCCCCACTATAAATATCACACTCATTTCTAGTCAATGACCTATGTAATATGGGTAGGAATGCATGAAGTGCTATAAAAAACCTGATTTGGCCACATGAGAGAGTGATGGATTGGGGGATGTAGCAAAGTGGTATCAAAGAATCATGTTTTAATTTCTATTACATTACTACTTGTGGAAAGGTATAAGAGATACTAGGATGTTCCAAGACATAGCAATGAGATTCTGAATAGGAGTATCTAGCCAATGTATTGGGGAAATATTTGTTCATATGGACGGGATTGGTTCTTATGTTATTTTATTGAAAAAGTTGATGTTATTTCACCTTGGGTGATTTGTATTTTGTGTGATGGTATTGTTTAGTGATGAATTTTGATTCTTGATATTTATACTCATGGCCCAGAATGGTGTTAAATGTGTATTAATGCATCATGATAGGCACATAGGAATGTATATATTGACATTCATTCTTCATGGTAGTGACATATTTATTTCATGTTCTATGTTCTTCCCTTTATGATGTGTTTTGATAAACCTACTGTATCTGATAAATGATTTATTCTCCCAAGACTTTAATATTGGTAAATGTCTTTGTCTTTTGTGAATAAATATTATGGAACCCTTCACCTTTGTAATGATTACCAAAAATTAATCGAGTCATAGTAAAGAATAAGTTTCAAAAATGTATTCATGATTTGCACCTAGACACCCATCCCACAAAGCCAAAGTATTTACATCACAATTTATCCCCCTATTATCCTGTTTTAACTCCTCTCCAATTTGTATTTTCCAAATGAGGTTCACACTTATTGGAGGTGGTATTTCATAATTAGTTATAAAAAATGGTGGTTTAAAATGAAAAGTAAATTTGGTTTCATTAGTGTTTTCCTTGTTTAATTTATACTTTTTTTTATTTTATTCTTACTTTCATATAGAATAATTAGGCTTTATTTTGAGTATTTAATTGATATAATTCATTTAGATGTTATTGTTGTCCACTGTAATTTTCAAAAAGGATTATTTATTTCTTATTCCGACCAAGAATACGTGTTGATTTGTTGATGTTAAATCATTTTCAATCTCGGACACCATCATAGGATTCCTGAATCACTATCTTCCTTCATTAAGTGTTTTTCAAGGGTCAGTGGAAGAAATTAGGTAGTTGGAAAAAATTGAGGTGATCCTCAATTATCTTAGGGAACCTGATACTTTGTGTGTGAGAATTTTTTAGAACTGGATTTATAGTTTCAGTAGAGTCTTGTGAGAGTTAGTGGTACCTTCTTAACTTCATTAATGTATGAATTGGAATATCATCAAGATTGATTTTTTTAATGGTTATTTTCTAAGGGAATGAATATAGAGAAATAGACTAAGCTCATGAGACTTTTTATTGGTGACAGATCAGTATGAGAGTATGTAAATAACCTTTCAAGGTTTGTTATATATTCTCCAAAGATAGGGGTCATCAATGTGCAAGGAGTAGAGGTAGGATGAACCATAACATGATGAAAATGCCCATTCTTATAGAAAGAGTTCATCCATTTTGTGCTTCCTGTTTAGGGGCTTTGAGGAATTTTGAGACCCATTTCTTGATATATCCTTGAATTTTTCTCTATTATGTAAATTTTTTTCATCATTATTTGTTTTTAATGATGGGGTTATAGAATATGTCTCATGTTTGATTCCTTGTTTTTTGTGTAGGCACATTGTGATATACATGGATAAAATCTAGATCACATTACCGAGGAACACACCTCAGTATGTTAAGGGTTTGAATGAGTTTTTAGATTTTGCAATTTCTAATTGATCCATTGAAGGGAGAATAAAATGTCCATGCCCTAAATGTAAATTTAGAACATGGTTGAAGAGAGATGAGGATTATGAACATTTAACACTGAAGCAATTACCTGCTCAATATTTGTGTTGGATTTGGCATGGAGAATCGAACGTTATAGAAAGATTGAGGACTGATGTTAATCTGCATAATGAGGTCCCAAGTTAGTCGACAATGGAAAATAAAATGCAAAACCTAATAAATGATGCATTCGACATTGCAAGACACCACTATCAGCATCAAAACATATCAGAACAACCAGAAGAGGGTGCTACAAATTGCAACATGACAAGTGATGTTTTTGAGAATGTAACACATGAAGATAAAGATTGTCACATATCATTGGATCCTCCTCTTAATTCTGTGGAGCCAAATTTAAGAGAAAACTTTACTGAGGAAAAAGCGTTTCATGATTTAGTTGATGATAGAAATCAAGAGTTGTATAGTGGGTGTTTAAAATATTCAAATCTGTCATTTCTTCTGAATTTGTACCATATCAAATGTTTATGTGGAATTACAAATAAGGAAATTTCCATGATATTGGAATTGATTCGTGATGCATTTACTGAAGAAAAAATCTCAGAATATTTTTATGATATGAAAAAAGTTGTTAACAAGCTTGGTATGAATTATACAAAAATACATGTGTGTCCCAATGATTGTATGATTTATTGGGGAGAGGATTCAAGTAGACAGAATTGCAAGAAATGTTCTTCTTCTAGATGGTAGGAAAAGGGTGATGTTGGAAGTCTGAATGAACATAATTTCATGGAGAAGAAGAAAAGGAGCACACCTGCAAAGGTTTTGCGTTACTTTCCTTTGAAGCCTCGATTGAAAAGATTATTCATGTCATCGAAAACCGCCGAACACATGAAGTGGCATTCTGTAGATAATAACAATGATGGGTTAATGAGACATACAAGAGATTCCCAATCGTGGGAGACATTTGATTCATTACATCTCAATTTCTCATCTGATCCTAGGAATGTTCGATTGGGATTGGCTACCGATGGATTCAACCCATTTGGGACTTTGTGTACCAATTATACCATTTGGCCAGTTGTTTTGATCCCTTATAATCTGCCTCCATGGATGTGTATGCAACAAACATATTTTATCCTTTTGATGATTATTCCTGGAAAACAAATGCCTGGAAAGGATATTGATGTATACTTGCAGCCTTTGATTGACGAATCGCAGGAGTTATGGAGCAACGGTGTTGAGACATTTGATGCTTCTTCTAAAACAATGTTCAAAATGCATGCTGCTTTAATGTGGACCATTAGTGACTTCCCTAGGCTTTGGAATTTATCTGGTTGGAACACTTACACGGGTTTGTCTTGTCCCGTTTGTAACTTTGATTTTGAGCCCCAATAGCTACCTCACAGTAGAAAATGGTGCTTCTTGTGTCATCGAATATTTCTTGATGCATCTCATAGATTTTGGTTGAACAGGTCAAAATTTAATGGTTCCATTGATCTTAGACCACCTCTAAAGTTGTTAAATGGTTTTGAAATATTTAAACATCTGGAAAATGTTGAAACAGAATTTGGGAAGGTTCATCTTTTGAATGATAGCGGAAAATGGGTCTGAAGTGCATCGTCAAGTGAAACCGGAACGCAACAATGAAAGAAAAAAAGTATATTCGTCAAACTTCCGTATTGGGAATTCAATTTATTGCGGCATAATATTTATGTGATGCATATTGAGAAGAATGTCTGTGATAATTTGATTTTCACATTGATTAATGAGCATGGAAAGTCGAAGGATCATCTCAATGCTCGCAAAGACTTACAAGCAATGAACATAAAACGCAATCTCTAGCCAGATGAGAATGAAAAGTATCCTCCGACAATTTTTTCAATGAAAAATAGGGATAAAGATACATTCCTTTGAATGTTAAAGAATGTTAAGGTATCTGATGGGTATTCAAGTAACATCTCGAGGTGTGTTGACTTGAAGAATCGTAAGTTACATGGATTGAAAAGCCAAGATTCACTTATTTTATTACAACAGTTACTACCATTGGCATTGCGTACATTATTACCTGAAAAAATTACTTCTATTGTACTCCAGTTCTGCACATTTTTCAGAAAACCATGTGAAAAATCTCTACATCCATTTCAACTTGACAACCTCCAGGAGAGGTTTGTATTGACCCTTTTCGGAATGGAGATGATCTTTCCTCTGTCCTTTTTTACTGTAATGATGCATTTAACTGTGCATTTGGTTGATGAAGCTAAATTAGGAGGCCCCGTTAACTATCGATGGATGTATCCAATTGAGAGGTACTTTATTTATATGTTTTCCAGTTAAGTAAACAATTTTTGGTACTTAATTAAATGCATAATTATGTTTATTTTATTTCACAGATATCTTGGGAATTTGAAATCATAAGTGAGAAATAAATCTAAACGAGAAGGATCAATTGCTGAAGGCTATGTGGCTGAGGATTGTCTTAACTTTTGTTCTTGATACTTGGATAATATTGAGACAGGATTTAATCGAGTTGGACGTGTTGATGACACATCGACTCAATCTAAAATACATCAGAAATCCAAAATATTTCCTACTATTGGCCGATCAGTTGGGAGGACCTCAAATGTGACACTAACTGAATTGGAATTATTACAGGCACATAGATATGTGCTACTAAATAGTGAAATTGCAGATCCATTTATTGAAGAGTTGAGGATACAAACAAAGATTTGAATGAGAGGCCGAACACGAAATAAGAAATACATAACGAAAGATGTTAATAAAGATCTTGTAGAATGGTTTGCACGACGTGTAAGTTCATAAATATTGCAATAAATACGAATATCAGTTTGACACATACATTTTTTAAATCTAATAAAGTATATTTTTTTTTCAGATCATAAAGACTGATACTCGAGCAGAGGTGTCCGAAGATTTGAAGTTTCTTGCTATAGGTCCTCTAAAAGAAGTTAGAAAGTTTGACGCTTATAATGTGAATGACTTTAGATTTCGTACCGTCGATTGAGAAGTGGGTTTGAGAACATAGAATAGTGGTATATTTACATTTGATGAAGTGGAATACTATGGAAAGATGCATGATATTATTGAATCAAACTACCACGAACATATTTCAGTTGTTTTATTCAAATGAAAATGGGTCGATATTATCAGAGGCGTTAAAAGAGATTCCCTGCAATTTACTTCTGTGAACTTCTCTCGCTTGATGGATGTTGGTGATCATGAACTGCATGATCCATATATCCTAGCATCGCAAGAAAAAATGGTATATTATGTGAATGATGTCGCTGATTAAGGGTAGAGTGTAGTTTCTCATGTAATACAAATAGATTTGTATGATATGGGTGATGAAGTGGAAAATTTGACCTATGAAATTGAATTTAATCAGAAACAGGAAGCAGAATTATTTGTCCATCATGATATTGAAACTATTAGTCTAGAAAGTATGAATGAAGTGGGTGAAGCAATGGAGTAGGAAAATGATAAGATTGAAGGGGAAAATTATTGTATGTACAATTATTTATTAATTCAGCAACCATTTTTTTCATTTCTGCAGTCATTCATTATCATTGTTATATATATTTTTTCTGTTAGTGCTCCATCTATTATCATTTTTAATTTTTTTTTCTGCATAATTTTTTTGAAATATATATTCTGAACTTAATTTTATTTTATTAAATGACAGAAATGGCAATGAAGAAGTGGTAATTTTCCCCTTCCTGTTCTGCGACAGATGATTATCCATCTGGCTCCCTCCCCACGACATCTGAGGCACCAACTGCCGACACCCCTGCACCATCTCCCCCTACACCATCTCTCACACCATCTGTGGATGTCCCAGTAGAGGCTGAGTCGTCAACTCCCCCTTCATATGAGTATATATTCCCCTGGTGGGAGTGCATCGATTGGTGGTATGCAGGTAAATCATAGAAAATCAAAATCATTTAGTTTTCTAACTTTCATTGGTTTTAAGTTTTAATATAAATATGTAACCGTATTAAATTTTCAATATAATGTTCTTAGAGGTGACAACACAAAGTAGAAATGAAGGTGGAGAGGGTGACGATGCCTCATCGGACCCTGAGTAGTTGTATTGTTGATGTGTTGAACAAAAATGGAAACAGTTGGTTTTTATATGTAACATTTGTGGCACATAGTTTCCACCACACTTTTTCATGTCCTAAAATTTCCTTGATTTCTCATGTTTATTTTTATGCATTTTATTGATTTATGATGTTTCTTTTTATTTCTTCATTTCTCGAGTGTGGTATAAATCATTCCATTTAGGCCTGTGTTTGAATTGGTAGTCGAGATTTTGGATGACTAGGAGTTAAACCCATTGTTGATGTGTTGAACAAATTTGGTCATTTACTTTGGTGAGGCCCATTGTTGAAAATGTTTGATTTAAGCATGAAAAGTATCTAAACATGCTCTAGCTCTTCTAAAATGTCATGAGAATGTTCTAAATCAAGGGTGGTTCACTAAGATATAGGTGTGACTGAGGGGTGATAAATTAGCATAAGTCCATGAATATAGGCAAGAAAACTTTATAAATTAAAATATAATCTTGAAGATGGATGTCGACTTGACTCACAATTGGTATATCTTATAAAAACTTGAATTTTAAGAAAAGAAATTCTACCAAATACTTCAATATTAGGATGGTTAACTCATATATTTATGTCTCTCGATTCAATAAAAAATATATGAAAATGGATAACCTGAAAAAAGAACTAAAAATAGGGCATATAAGATTGCACAATGATAACACTTAGAGAAATGAAGAAAACAAAGGAGGTAAAAGGAGCAAAATAAAAACCCCTATCCTTCCGCTTCTTTAAATGGATGAATAAATGGAGGAGTATTGAGTTTTTTATTGGAATTGTTTGATGACACATACCTCCACTTACTAGAAACACAAAATAAAACTGACCGGTTACAATGGACCATTTCTGACCATAACTGTTTTGATCATTGAACTGTTACTGCATGACTTGAACTGCATGCCCAACACAATTTCCACTTAATCATGGTCGGTCTGGTAATTATTACTTATCATTATATCCCTGAATTATTTATATTACGATTCTTAATTCCATTTTTTGATTCATTTCAAGCTATCCGGTCATGAAACTTTAATTACTGGAATTCCAGAACTTTCTTCTTTACCAACACTAGGCCTTATAGGGAGATGTTATAGGTCTGGTACAAAACACTTCAATCCAAACATACTCATAAGAAACCATATTTATACTCCCACGACTCCGTATAATGATCGTATTGAATTTGACCAACACCCACATCTAGAGGATGTCCAATTTAATAAGACCCCCCAAACCACATCTCATCACCTATCCCTAGGTTTCTTTGCCATCTGAATTTAATCCAGAAACATTAAACCAAGTGATGTCCATATTACTTATCTCAGATACTTCTATGAAATACCACATCTATTCAAATTTCTAGAACTGTGTATGGTTTGATTTCTATCATCATAGGATACATAGTTATATCTAGACCACTTATCTTTGTCTCGACCTTAAGTTTCATCCCAGATAGACTCCCTCTTAATCTTGGTGTTTGAGACTCTATAAATTGACATTGGGCTTTCCTACCCACTAAACCATACATTATACAATGTTTATGAAGAAATAAGGTAAAAAAAACATTAAAAGATGACATATTCTACCATTAATGCCTAATAAAAGTCAATATAGTATCTTTAGGTCCACCAACTTATGAAAAAATTAGAGGTATGTCATATTTCTTACATATACTAGTTCAAATGACCCATATGAAACACACAAAGATGTTAATTTAAGGAACATAATCCATTTTTAAGATTTAAATCTTCATCTTGAAATAATACCTTCATGTTTTTCAATACACCAAGTCACTAAACTCCTTCATAACCAAATACACTAATGTTAGTTTAAGGTAATGACATATTTTCTTGGCATCAAAAAATGTGCTCCATACAGTTTTCCATGGAATCCATGATACAAACCTCATTAAAAAAACATGTGAGATTAGAAAATATTTTTTGGGAATGAATAAGACACAAATGGGTTTTACATTTTTTTGCATGGATTTTCACTTAATAAAGGATTGGTATTCATTTAAAATGTTTTCTAATTTGGTATCATGGTGGTGAGAGCCTCCCATTGGTAGCAGGATATGTATTTTTTATGTTTTTTATAAAAATGGTTGTTAGAATTCCCAAATAAATTTTTAGAGTATTTTAGTAACTTTTTGGCCTTATGAGACACATAATATGGGATAAATTGGTCACTAGGGGTGTAGTTCGTTTCACATGATTCAATTTGACAATTTTTTGATCCAAAAAAATTATAGATCATAAGTTATAGTCATTTGATGTCAGTATGAGTTTTATGAAATTATTTTCATATACCTTACTTTTTCATGATCCTATGTCACTTCAATTCCCAGTTCTTCTGGGTTTTTCCTAGATCCACTAGTGAATTACTATACTGATGTGCCCACATCTACACATCCATGTATGTGTGGCTAAGTTTCATCTTCCCTGGTCTCATCTTGTGAGCATAAATCTACTTCACACAAATAACTTGTGTGCTTGACCTCTGTGAACTTTTCACCTTTTGAGATTATGTATATGCACTTGATTTATGTGCTATGTTACTTGAAAACATTTCCTCTAATGATAAAACCTTGTGTGCCCCTATCCCTATATTTTTAAATAAATAAACCCCTGGATCCCCATTTAACAAACATAAAGAAAGAGGAAGTGACATGAGTTGCTCATGTTCCCAAATATCTAATTTCACTAAGGTGTATTTTTAAGGTCATACCTTGGGGAAAATAATTTTAATACATGATAATTGAGTTACCTAAATGTTTAACACATTATAACCTTTGAGGAAAACTAATTCTCCCATAGTTCTCTAAAACTATGGTGAAGGATCTCATCTTAGATGATACATTAGGGCGTTACATGCTGAAGTCATATCCTGGATGGAACAATAGAGAATCATGAACCTCGTTCATTTTCAAAGACTCAACCTCACTAGTGTTCCATGAACTTAGACCCTATTAGAGATTCCTCAATTGGGATTCATGTGCCAAAGTCAACTCGGGCCTTCATACTCTGGAAGACCATTACCTTATACTCTATACCACAATGATGCTTATCATGGGCCTCTATACTAGAGGAAACCATCACCAATCCCTCCACTAGGTCAATGCTTCACCCAACCCTACACTTGGGTGAAGCTTCACCTAGATCCAATTCCAGGGTGTGATATTTTCTCTAGATCAATTATAGAGAAAAATTTTACCCAATTCTTTTATTTGGGAACCCAATTCCTTAAACCACATCCATGAACTATTGATTCACATGATCAACAATTTTTTCAGGACATAGTTCCTATTATCGCTCATTTATTCCTTTGATAATGGGTTCTTCTTGGGTTTTCCTCCTAGGATGATATGTACCTCATGGGGTTTATAATCATGTATCCCTTTTATAATGAGAGTCCTTGTCATAAAGATATTTGTAAAACCTCCCCAACCACAAGTTTATCATCTTGGTTTCCCTATATCTAGCATGTGGTTTCTCATCTTGGTTTATAATCATGTGATTTATTCTGGATATTCAGCTCTTGGTCATTGGTGGGAGGCTAGGGATGGTTTTTTCTAGTTTTATTTGTTTTTTAGGGCAGTGGTGCAACAAAAGCAAAGAATTATTATTTTTTTATTCTGGGAAGATTTTCGCGGTGGTTTTAACCGCCATGAAATGTATATTGGCGGCGGTTTAAACCGCCGCTAAACGTAAAATAAAATTGACTTTTCATGGCGGTTATTACCACCGCTATATAGGAGCATCGTGGCTGCCTCATTCCGCGGTAGTTCCCGTGAATTTAGCGGCGGTTTTACGGCTGCTGGAATTTGAGTTTATTTACAGCGGTTATAACCGCCGCGAATAAAGTCATATCCAGGGCTCGTAAAACCGCTGCTAAATTTAGGAAAACTGCCGTGAAATGAGGTACGTACGACGCTTTCTTGAAACCGCCGCTAAACATTAAAAAACGCCTCTAATAGATTGCTGACGCCCTATCAGGCAGCGGTTTCTATAAACCGCCGCCAAACAGTTTAGCGGCAGTTTAAACCACCGCTAAATGCAAAAAAACCGCCGCTAAATGGCGATTCTGTTATAGTGTGGGACTATTTTCTTTGATGTATCTAGAGGTGAGGGAGGATGTGAATGTTATGATTATATCTAGTACCCATTTTTCATTATCTTTCCATGAATTTAATCATCGATTGCAATAGAATGATGATTATTTCAAGGAAATAAGGGGGTCCTTACATGATGGGGAGATCATTGATAAATCATATCTCTCCTTATAATTGTTTTTTTTCATTTTTAGTTAGTTTTTCATCACCATATCTATTATGAATACTATTATTAAGGATTTTAAAAGTTTATCATAGGAGTTTTACCCTATTATAAAGATGAATTCTAATATAAAGAGTTTATTATAGTGGCCAGTAACAAAGAATGAAAAAGTTGACTTTTTGTTCCATTATTATACCCTCCAATAGATTAAGTTTGAGAACCAAAACCCTAGAAGGATACTTAATAATCATCTTTTACAAGTTTGTAAATGGGATAAAAATCCCATGGATTTCATCATAGGATTACCATAGAATAAAAAAGTGACGAACATTATTTTTATGCGGATAGATTGGTTTACTAGATTGGTTTATTTTATTATGATTCATGACACCACTAAAGTTATGTATTTTGAAAAGGGTATGTAAAAAATATTTGAAGGCTACAGAAGCTGTTTTATACTAATGTTATAGAAAGGGATCTCATGTTTATATCTTAGTTCGTGAAGGGACTCCGGGAGGTGATGAGGAATTAGAACAAATTGAGTACGACTTACCATCTTCAGATAGTTGACTAGATGGAATGTGCTATTTTGATCCTCGATGTAATTATCCATGCAAGTGTTCTTGATTTTGGAGCATCATTTGATAAAAAACTAGGATTATTTTCTATTGCATAAAGTAATAGTTTCCATTAATCTATCATAATGCATCCTTTCAACACTTTTTATAGTTGTCCTTTAAAATATCAACATTGTCGGTCAAAGGTAGGTAAGGTTTCTCTTAGAGAACCTATAGTTTTCCAAAAGACATTGGTGAAAATTAATTATATATATAAATTTTAAGAGACATGAAAGATTTAAAATATTTAATACATGAACCATTTAAACCATCCTACGGAATTCTTAGTCAGTGTTTATTTTTCCATGAACATATCACCTCTATTGGGCCACAATCTACTTGGAAAAAATGTTATGTTGGATTTGAGATATGTTGAACGATTTAATATAATATACTATATTTGGATATTTTTCTTATATATTAGTGTTAAAACATGATTTGACATCAATTCATGATTTATTCCACATATATCATCTTTTGAAATATCATTATTATCCTTCTCATGTCCTGAATTAAGATAGGATTTCTCTGGAACAAGATGTGTCCTTGGTTGAGGAACTAGTGTAGACTATTTTCTTAGGATAAATTAGTGTGTGAAAATTCAATTAAATTTTCATAAGTGTTATAATTTCCAATAATTTATTCTCATGATACTTTATTATGGGAATCACTTATGAGGGAAAATGACCTCATCTATTTTTTATTACCCTTCTATAACTTGACTTTCTATGTGAAGAAAGTGATATAATGGCATGAATATTTACATCCTAAGTACACTTTCAATTATTTATATCCTTCTATTTTGACTACCTCATGATTTAAGATTTTTATGGGATAATTCAAGTGAAATAATGGTGTTTCTATAGTTTTTTGTGTTTATGAATGGTTGACACACTATTATAGACAACTATGTGGGTTATCCTAGGAAATAATGTATTTTTTTTGGATTCCTAAAGGAGGATGTGAATTTGGAGAATGGTTATGAAAAATGGAAATGTATTCTACTATAACTATGTAACCTAGGAAAATGTATCCTCATCAAGTTGGATGATGGTTTGTGAAACCATTTTGTAAAATAATGTGGCTCCTCTAGTGTCTCAAAACTGGTTGCAAGGGTGGACCATGATTTTCCAAATAGTGATGCTAAACAATGATATTTAAATTAATTAATTAAAATTATATTTTTAGAAAAAAACTCCTCCATGTGGAATTATTATTCATCCAATGGATTGTGATCTCAACAATGGATTTTTTCATTTAAAATTTTAGATATTTATTTCCTCCTAGTGATTGATTTTGATGGATCATATAGTGCTGGATCATGATTTTTCATGGAATATCTCAATTCATTATCATTATTCTCCCAAAATAAATATAACTACTATCTATCTTTTAAATAAATTATATTTTAAAAGATTATTGACCAGATCTATGGTTCATTTTATGATCTAATTATGTTTCAATTAGACCAGTAATTGAAATAAGTGCAATTCATTAGATCTGGTCTTAATATTGTGTGAATATTTGATATCTCTATGGTTTTTGTTATATCTCTATATCTTCTTTGTTTAAATTGAGATCATTAAATTTAAAATTTATGTTAAGGTATATATGTTTTTGGAAATCTAATTGATTCCTAGTTATCTACACTCCTTTGTTGTGTAGATCTAATGGAATTTTTTGGAATACCATGTGTATGAGGTTTTTGGTTCTATTTAAAGTCATTGTCTTATGATATATAAAAGCTAAATTATTTCTAAACATGGATTATAAACTTTTAATTTCATTATCATGGATTTTTTAAAATTTTTATATAGTTGTTTTTGATTTAAAATCGTTTTACCCATAGTATTTGATTAATAAATGATTATTTTAATGCACCACTGTCTTATTTAAGAAAATTGGATTGATAAGAATGGTTTTGGGGTGTAATGGAGTTCTTGTTTTGATTGTTGAAATGTGATATACCCTATGGAAGTTATTTTAAATGTTCATCACATGAAATCATAGGGTAAATTATTGAAGGGGTCATTTAGAGAATTATATCCATGATTCGTAGGGGTGGGGGTGATCACATCATAGAGTTCATTTGTTCCCTAGGATATCATTTCAAGAAATAGTTTATGTGATATTGTAGGGTGGTTCACACCTCATCATATTAATCTCCTCCATAGGTCATCGTATTGAGGTTTTGATTTTGGTGAACACTAGTCATTATTGAATACATGATATTATGATCCTAAATGTTTTAGTCCTATATAATCCCAAGGGTATTCCACATTTTTTTTATGATACTTGATTTTAAAATGAATAATAGAATATATTATTTTTTTGAAACTATTTTATGTTATATTGTTTATAGAACATTGACAAGGGTTAATTTAATTTTTTTGTTAGTTTTGGAAACTTTTATAACATTCCTTGATTTCTTTAAAATGAGAATATTTGGATCATTTAACAATTACTACTTATGGAACACTTTGTGGTATCAAACTATCATTTTTTTATCACACTCTGCATACACCCATGAGAGTTTGTAAAACTTGTTTGGTATAATGTTGGAAAGGGAAAGAATTATAGTGAGCTAGTGGGTAGTTGAGTTAGGTTGGCCTGGTACTTGAATGGTTATATAGTGGAATATTTTCTACTTTTCATACAAAGATTGTGGCACTATTATTATTTTTTACTTTTGTTACTCTTAGATCATATACTTGTTATTTTTTAATTATGTATCACTTTTCTAATATTTGAATTTGGTTTGAATTTCATATCCATAATTAAAATATAAGTCACGTTGGGTTTTGTATCTGGTTGGGGAAAATCCTTCCCTATGTTATTTTTGATGTCAGGGTTCTTATCACCAGCCTATGGGGACTAGAAAAACCATCTGTTTCTTGTTGAGGATCAGTTAAGAACCTACATTAATGGGTTATCTTTTTTTTTGAAAAATAGTATGGTGATTATTTAGGAGATTAAAAATAAAATCCATTAATACGATCAACTAAAAGGAGTAGTATAAATTAATGTGGAGTTTGAAGGTAAACTTGATAATTTTTTTATTTAATTGATGAGAAGTAAGATTATTGGATTACAATTAAAGTAATAAATTTTTAAAATCAAACAAATAAAATCTGAAATCATGTGGTTAGAAAATATTTTAAATTATTAAATACCTATATAAATAAAACCTACAGATTTTTTGACATCAAGCTAAAAGTAAATGAATAAAAAGAGGTAAACCATGGCCTTAATTATTGTATTAAAGAGAGGAAACTCAGATTAATCTATTTTAATAATAAGTGATCATATTGAATAAAGAAATAGAAGGTAAATAAAAATAAAAAAATAATAAAAAATAGATCTAATTGGGGATTAAAAAAATAAATGTTTCTTGAATGATTAAAGGCTGAATTCCCTATATAAGTTAAAAGTCTAATTTAATGGGGAATTATATAAGAATCAAAAAGGGATTATGGTGTAAAATGGAAATAAAATGATTGTAGGGGTATAAAAAATTCAATCATCATGTGTTATCTAAAAAACTTTTAGTTACTTATATTCAATTTATAGATAGAGTGAAAGTAATAAGGTATTTCTTTAAATTATATACAAATGATATTATTTGAATGATTACACAATCACCTATTATAATGAGGTATGGAGTTATTTATTATTGGAGGAACCAAGAAGCCAACAAAGAGGTTGAGAATATATATTATACAAAAAATAGTAATTTTTTATGGATATTTATTCCATTACTCTAATGTTAGATATAAGGCTTATGATTACTATATTATAAGAACCAGAAACAAATTCATGGGTTTTTCATCAAAGGTAGATATAGAAATTATGAACACATTATATTTAAAATATAGTTATTCTATTTTAGAAGAGAACTGATATTTTTTAACTTTTTATATTTAAGTATTACAAAATCCAACTTATATTATAAATAAAATAGGAATATTTTGAAAGAAAAAATGAAGGAGAAAAATAATATCGCTGATTTTTTGATTTAATCGACTGTGTATAATTGTGCTTGGATAATTTATTTTCATTTTTCATTAATAATAATATAAAATTAAAGATTTTTGAATAATATTTAGATTAATTTTTATGGAATTATATTCTTTAGAATAAATCGAGTATTTAAAATAAATACAATTTGAAAGATAATGATAATTGGTGATGAATTTACGAATATTTATGTATTCTTTAAATATGTACTCTGAAAATACCTATTATGTGTGAGTCAAGTTTTTGACTCAAGAAATGAATTCATATTTAATTTCATTTTATTCTTGATAAATAGAAATACTAGTACTAAATTGGTATGATTAAGGATACCAAATATAATAAATTATCCAATGGATAGTAGATATCATATGTTTATATATCAAAGTGGAAAATAGTTATTGGAGTTGAAAAATTGGACACATTCATCCTTAAATAATAGAAAATATATTAATTTTTAAATAAGTGATATATATTTTTCATTTATAATGAGATGTTTAAAATAATGTGACAATTTTAAGAGAGGAATGACCACCTAAAATACCTATAAATGACATTTCAAGAAATATCATGATTTTATAATCACAAACTGATACATAGTTCCCACTATAGAAGTGAAAAACTACACAGATAACCGTAAAATAATGAACTAATTTTTATTTGTGAGAACCACACTATTGAATGGATTGGTTTGAATGTAGAACTACATGATTAATAAATAGAAAAGAAACTACTCATTAACAGTGGCATATCAAGGAACTATTGGAAGGTGGATATAAAATTCATGAAGTGCATGAAATATATGGATTTTTTATATACCAAAATATGATTCAATATATAATGTAGTGTAAAATAAATCCAAAACTAAACATGATAGTGTATTCAAGAATTACTACATTCAATACATATAATATACATAACAGAAGTATGGAGATGAAATAGATAGCGCTGTATTTATTGATTAGTTGATTAATATTAATTCATGAAATTTAATTAGGAAAAGATACAAGAAAATAATTAAATTTTATTACATAAATTTCATTGAAGATAATTCAAGAAAATAATATAAAAATTTATATTTAGAATAAATTTATGATGAATAGAATAACAGTTTAAAAAATTCTAGAGAACCTCAATGCTTAATGCATAAGAAATATTTATTGGTTGAATCAAAAGTATGTATATAATTGGATGTGATTAATTTAATGGATCAAAGGATGGAAAGGAAACATAATATTTATGTTCTGAATATCATTTATTCTATGACTTCTATGATGTAAATATAATGGATTATAGTGTCAATAAAACTATTTTGTTTTCATAGATATAGCTATTATAATTCAAAGAAGATATGATGGATGGGCCATAAATTAAGGGTATGAAAGAAAAAATTTATTATATTATAATTATAAAAAATCATAGATTTTAAATATAACCACTACTTATTATGTCAATAAAGAAAAATGGGTTCTCATGAACATATATATTATGCAACCAAAATGTTTCTTGAAAAAATAATTTATCTAGTATTCAATGCTAATTCTCAAATAAAAGGCATAAATATTGATAAAAAAAATAGTCATAATTATTAAATAAATTAAAATATTTTAATTCATTGAATTCAAATAAGTAATATATATATATATATATATATAATAAAAAAATATATATTTCAAAAAGTAAATCTATATTCAACAACTGATTGAATTTCAATACGGTGATGATGAAATCAAGATAAAACTTATAAAGACAGAGTTATATGTCTAAAATTAGGAACAATTTTATTTTAAAAAAATAACCAATTATTTTAATTTATATTTTCTTTTCAAAATAACACTACATTCAATAGTTTGTAGAACCCACAGTACGAGCTAACCATGAAATTATATAATTGAAGTATGACAATTGTAACCGAGCATGTTTAATTGGAGAGTATGAATAAGAATATATTTATTATAAAATATTTATATTTATATAAGGGTCCATATAAAGAAAAAATTAATTTTTAATTCTTAGGAAATAAGGACCCACTTCTTTGTATGGTTATTTTGTGCTTTAAAAATATGTTTTTTTTCAAAAATTGTTTTTATTTCATGTTGTGAGTTAATATTATAACTTAATTAATCAAAATTTAGATATTTTATTTTAAAAAAATTATATAATACTATGAATTAACATATAAATATTATATTAGGTTAATTTGTTTTGGATATTTTTAAATTTTTATTTTCTATAAATAGTTAAAAATACCATTATTGTAGAAACTAAATTTTCATTTCAAGCCTTTAAAAAGTAAAATTTTATATTTCATTGGTTTTAATATTTCATTATAAACTTTTTCTTAAAAATAAAATAATTTTTTATTGAAATCAACATTATTCTTATTTTTGAGATAAAAACATTTTTATAGTTAAAATGTGATTATCTAGAAAACACGTTTTTGTCAGGTTTTACGAGTTTATTTTAAAAGTAATTTAATACAAATATAGAAATATAAATTGATAAAATGGATTAAATATTAGTAATAATATTTTATAATATTTTTAAATAGGTTAAAATTATTTTTGGCCATCATAAATAGTAATCACAACAAAATTTGTCTTAATAATAATGGGGAAATTGGGTTCACTCATGTTAAAAATAATTTGAAAAAAATATAAAATCACTGTAACACATTATTATAATATTTCTAATGATTTTAATTAGACCACACAATTTATATATTCCATAAAATTTAATTTTGGGGTAATTTTTATTTCATAAAGTCAATTATATAATTTTAAGTGAATAATAATTTCAAGATGCCACTTTTTTTTACTGTAATATATCTAATATGTCTTGAAAATGATAAAAAACCATGAATGGTCATAAATGGATATAATTACTATGATTTTTTTATTTTAAATTTTATTATTGACGAATCAATTACTTTAAGTGCTTACAGGACACTGATACAGTGCTTGCGTAAATTGTAGAAATATCATTTAAATGATTTTAAAAATAAAAAATATTATTTTTTGGGTGAGCCATGGTGTTATAAAACATTACTATATTTATAATGTAATATTTATTTTTTAAAATTTTAGATTTGAACTAAATTACGAACTTGATTTTTAAATAAGATCAATTATGTGGACAATCCTAAAAATGACTTAAATGGTATATGATGTGAAATAATAAATTATTAAATGATTTAAAATTCAAAAAAAAAAATCTGAACTATATTAGATATACACTTTAATATCAACCACTATCAACTTATTTATTACATTTCATTTTATAGTATATTTCATTATCCCAAAAGTGTTAAAAACAATCATATTGTGGTAGTTATCATTAGGATTAATGAGGTGTTAAAACTAAGAGATAATGGTAAAAAAAACATCATCCATTATTGTATTTAATTTATTAAATGAGTGTATATAGACATATCATCTTCCTATAATCTATATATATACATATTTTCAACCTAACTATGAAAATAAATTTTTATTAATTTAACAATTTATGTAATTCTAAGGGTTCCCCTCTCTTATCTTATATAAGGCTTCCACATATCTTGTATTCTTCACACTTCATGAGTCATGTAGATTTCCCAAAACCTAACCAAATCAATTTATATAATTACTCCCCAAAACCTAGAGTATCTTCCCTATTCAATGGACTATCCTATAAGGCTTAATGTGTATCTAAAATGCGGTTTTCTAATGAAGATGTAGAATTATTAACCAGGAGTTTTAATTTTATTTAATATTCTACCTATATCAAAAATTATATAAATATGATTATATAATTACATTATTATCTTCTATATAATAATATTTTCATGCTGGTGGCATAATCCTTAATCACATCATTTCCATCCTATGGAAAATAGAAACATTGCTCATGTGAATATGTGTCCTACTATCTCCACGTAGTAGTGTAATTTTTTCATTATCCATTTACAAGTTTTCTTAAAGATGTGGGACTAATGAATATATATTATATTTAATGAATTATTTTTATTTTATCCGAATTTTATATTATAATTACTTGACCCCATAAGACCAGATCTGATGCATTAGTTTATTACATTGGCATGAATACAAGGAATCATATCCTAAAGGACCATTTAGTTTATGAATCTTGTAAATCTAGATTACATACATGAAATCCATAATACAATGGTAAATATTAAATAAAAACATGATAAATGATAAAATGAAAATAACTACATCCTTTAATTCATATTCAAATATTTATTCTTCATAACCTGGGGAAAGTAACATAACAAGGGTGGGATCAATTTCTCAGTAAGGGTATGAAAATTAGATGCAATAATGAATCAATGAGAATAAATCAAAATGGAAAGGTGATTAACTAAAAACACATACAATTAAATAACTAAATATTAAAAAATAAACATGTAAAGGTAAGAAACTGAAACACATTCTATTTAATCAATGAACTGAAAAGGAAATGTATCCAAAGACACGTTAATGAAAAATATTATGTATGAATATTAACTAAAAATAAATGATGGAAATTATTTCTTAATGGACATAATTTCCAAGGAACATGAAAACCAATACCATTAAGACCATTCATAAGAGGGTTTAAAATTATAGATAGAGACCCGTTTAACTTGGCCAACTTATTTATCTAATGAAAACATGTCAATGCATTGAGGATCTACATAACATAATGGATCCTTCATTATTTTCCGTTACAATAATTCCTAATAAAAAATAGTCTAAATAAATAATATTCATTATAAATATCCATATTGAATAAAGAATAATGAATTTTAAATATTTCCAGAAATAATCAAATAATTTTCAAAGTAGATATCGTATGAAAAATGGTATATAGTATATGCAACACAAATATCCATTGTATGATAATATGGATATTTAATTAAATTTAAAATGAAAAATGATTACAAAAAAGGGATTTGTTCAAGAGAAGGTTAACAATCCCAAAATGAAGTTATATTGCAAAGATAATCATTAAGAACAATCTTGAGGAGAATAATCTTTAAACATTCCAAAGTGTCCCATAACACATTGAAAAATTTGATCATAATATCCAGAAAGTAATGACATTAAATGAAACTTATAATATCATGATAATAATAGGATTCATTTTATAATAATAAAAAGTTAATATATTCACCAAATAAAAGTGAATTGGTGCTTAATAACAAATTAGTCTCAATAAAATGAAAATTGAGACGAAATTCCTTAACTTAACATTACTTTTGTTATGTGGTAATTATCCAACTATATAGTGGTTTGCTGTAAAGACCCGTAAAATTCAAGGGATTTTTTTTAAAATTTTCTTTGGGATTTTACAAGAACACAGTTTCTGATGGCACCTGATTTCGAGGCCTGGTGTGCCCGGAATCATTTCCCGAAGTTTGGCTCAGGTACGTTCAGTGAACGAACGAGCGGGTTTTCCTAACTTTTGAACCGGTGCTCGGAATCGAATTCTGAGGGCACCGATGGAATCGCAGCACCGGTAATTGCTTAAGAACGCCTTTTCTGGAGTTGCGTTTTCTCGGGTGAGGTTATAAAAATTTTTGGGTTAACTAAAGAATAAAATAAAATTGTGCAACCGATTTTATTTTTATTCTAAGAAGTGTTAATCTAGGCACGACGGTTGGTGTGGGACCCACTGATATCCTAACTCCTAGGTAGGATATTAGTGAGGTGGGGCCCACATGAGTCCCACCCCTTTATTTCCTTTTACCTTCCACGTGCATTAAATTTGAAAACTCACCCTCACACCCCCTCTTAAATGCCAAGTCAACTCTCGCGTTTAATTAATTATTAAATGCCTCTTTAATTGGGTTTTTAAAACTCTTCAATTAATTCAATTTATTGAATGATCTGTTTTTTATTTTCAAAACAGTTGGCGTGGGAAATAAAATAAGGCAAGGCCTTATTTTATTATAGTTGTTGTGTCGTGTAAGAGATTTGGGGGAGGAATTACTCAAAGCCTTGAAACTTCATATTCCTCCTTGAAGAACGCAAAGAACGCACCGTCGCTAATGAAGAATGCCGGCCTCTGACGAAGGGCGACAAAGAATGATAGTTCCCCGGAGATAGATGACGTGACGCCATACACCGTGACGCCGACGTTCCTCTTCCGCGACACCGTCTCCCGCGACGTCTTTTCCCGCGAAGATCTTCATTCATCAACACCTTGAGGTAGGGGGTTTTGGTTTAATTAAATATATGTGAATTAGATCATCGACATATGTTTAATTTTCGGAAGTCATTTGAACTGATAACGAGGTGGGTGCGGACCAACGAACAAGTCTGAACCCACCGTTTCTTTGTTCTTGGTGTGCAGATTGATGGGTGATGATGATGCAGGCCTCAAGGGAAGTATGAGGACTTCACAGTGAAGAGACAGTCCCGAGAGGACTGCTGGAGAAGACGGTAGGAAAAACAGACCACCGGAGCATGTCCGGTGGTCCGCGGAAGACCCCGCCCCTTTGCGCGGCCGCTTGGCCAGCGCCGAGCCGACCCCGCTCGGCCAGTGCCGAGCCGCCCCGGGCCGGACCGGCCGCACTGGGCCGGGCCGCCCCGGCCAGGCCAGGCCATGCCCCCTATGCTGGGCCGCACCCACCGGGCCGGGCCGCGCCCTAATGGGCCGGACCCGGACCCGGTTCGTGCCGACCCAGGGGGGGTTGGGCCGGGTCGGTCCGGGCCCAGACCCCCCATTTTCAGACTACTTCTGGTCTTTTGCCCATAACATAGGCTACGCATCTTCGATCGATGCACCGTCAGTTGTGTAGCGATCCTTGGATCAATACGGTAATTTAAGTATATTACACTCAAGGTTTCAGAGAACTTTGGGTATTTCCAGGTTGGTTCGAACACGAAACCAACGGGGCCCTCGGAGCAGAAACGCTTATAACTGGAGCTACGGACGTCCAATTGACATGCCGTCGACTTTATTGGATTCCTCTTAGTGAGACGGACCTTTTGGATTACTCCACTTGAGGTTTGGATGCAGTTGGAGTGCGGTTGAGTTGGGTTTGACTTAAAAACCAACCGGGCCCGTAGAACGAAAAAGACAATAATTCTCAGACCGGGCGTCCGATTGCCGCGTCGTCTGTCACGTTGACTTCCTCTTGTCGAGACAGAACCTTGAGATACATCAACTCCGGAATATGTGTCAGTTGATGTATCGCCCGCTTGGCTCGTGGAGAAGACCCTCCCGGAACGAGCATGCTGTGTGCAGGAACCCTAGAGCTGGCTGCGACTGCGATGAAGGCTGCACTGAAATCCTATGTGGGTTCGGTAGCGATGAAGACTATACTGAAATCCTATGTGGGTTCGACGGAGATGGAGACTGCACTAAAATCCTATTTGGGTTCGGCATCAATGAAGATCGTACTGAAATCCTATGTGGGTTTGACGGAGATGAAGACTGCACTGAAATCCTATGTGGGTTCGGCAACAATGAAGACCATACTGAAATCCGATGTGGGTTCGACGAAGATGAAGACTGCTCTGAAATCCTATGTGGGTTGGGCAGCGATGAAGACCGTACTGAAATCCTATGTGGGTTCGACAGCACTGACTATTGTTCTTGTATCCTATGTGGGTCTGGAAGTGTCTGACTCTGTTCGTGCTATCCTATGTGGGTCTGGCAGAGTAGCTGGTTTAGTATCCTATGTGGGTCCCAGCTTAGATGAAAGAGTGGTTATATCTGATCATCTCTATCACTGAAGAAGTATACATGTGTGAGCTGAGTCTTGACTTCCAATCATTATCTTCGATATGATTGACTTACTTTCCTATGTGGATTGTGTTGTGTTATCATGTGTGGACGTGATCGAACTTGGGCTCAGATGTTGGAGCCAAACTGGAATTGATGACTTAGGTATATGTATGGGAATATACCTAAGTCATATTGGTTGTTACTTTGTGATTGTATCTTTCCTTTGTGGATTACCCTTTGTGGATTCGGGGAGACCTTCGGGGGTCTCGGGGTCCCTACTGAGTAGCATATACTCACCCCTGCACGGGCTATGCCCACACTACGCTGTGTTGGATGCAGACAATGGACAACGCTGATCGTGATTGAGGCTTGTGGAGCAAGTCGGTACCTGGAGGTGGACTACTGGGCGGGACGTACATGGAGCGGACGACTGGACACGAGGAGCTGATGTGGCTATCTATACCCACCCTTTAGGTGAGACTACCAGTGGACGACTCGAAGTTGCTGCTTTACTTTCAGTTGTTGTACTTTCTTTCCAGTTGTACTTTACTTTCAGTTTGGGTTTGTATTCTGGCCCATTTACTTTCCACACTTACTTGTACTCAGTTTACTTAGTGTTTACTTCTGCTTGCTTACTCCGTGGTGTTTTTTTTACTTTATAAAGGAAATGCCTTCCCCTTTTTGTCGATGTTTACGCCTTGGTGCTAGTCGCCAGCCCCTGGCCTATGGGAGGTGGGCTTAGGGTAGTCACGACATTGGTCCCGAGGACGGGTCGTGACAAATTGGTATCAGAGGAGTTCGGTTCTACCGCAGAACTCTGGACTTTGATCTTTCTTCTATGTGAAGCAATAGTGTTAAGGGTATTGAGAGTGGTTATCAGTCTAGGGAGACCAATGTTGGTGTGACGGCCGACGTATCCTTACACAAGGACCCTGACTTCTGTTTTCCGACTCAATGCACGAAAAAATTGATTGCATGTGTGTTTCATAAGTTTTCTTTGTGATTACTTTGTGTTAGCTCACCAGGTATATTTTTTTGACCGTGGCGCACCTGTTTCCTTTCAGGATGGCCTCACGATGGCAACCAGCTAGGGTTCCGAGTGTTGTGCGAGATGACAGCCCACCGAGCGACGAGGCCTCGGGGTAGGGCCCTTTGACAGCAGAGGCCCCGGCGATACCTCTACCCGCTGAGCCACCGATGCTACCAACCCCAGCCCCTGATAGTGCACGTCGCCTTAGCGCATTGCATGAGTTTCAGCATCAGAGACCGCCCAGGTTCTGCGAGGAGACAGACCCTCAGGCAGCCGAGGATTGGTTGGAGGTGGTTGTACATGTTTTCAGGTTAGTGGGGACACCAGCCGACCTCATGGTGATCCTCGCAGCGAGCCTCCTGCACACGGCAGTAGGTAGATGGTGGAGCTTGATGCTCTAGGTGCACGACGAGGCATCTCTCCTCTGGACGGACTTTGAGAGCCTCTTCCGCTCAGAGTTCATCCCAGCCACCCTCCGCGCGGTGCACATCTAGGAGCTTCTACAGTCATGGCAGGGCAGCATGACAGTCGCCCAGTACTCGGTGAGATTTACCGATCTCTCACGCTATTCGACGGATATAGTATGAGACCCATTCTTCCAGGCCCGGACCTTCGAACAGGGAGTGAGGCATGAGATTAGGGCATCGATGATCTCCCTCAGTATTCCGACACTGGCTGGAGTACTGGATCGAGCTCTTCTCATATAGAGATTTCCTACCGAGCCTATGCTAGTAGGGAGACCTACCACAGGGCGCCACGTAGCAGAGCCATCTGCAGCTGGCATTCGATGGATGTCACAGGGGTCCAGGTGGAACGGACCATCAGGAAGATGACCTTAGGACACTGGATCAGAGGTGCGGGGAATAGGGCGCAGAGCCAGCCATCTGAGGAGCAGACAATGCTACGCATGCGGCGGGTAGGGCCACATGGATCGTGACTGCCCAAACCGCCGTGCAGAGGAGCAGCAAATGGTTGAGGGGCCACCCAGGCAGAGGCAGAGGGTCGACCGTGGCGGTCTGCCGAGAGCAGGCGGACAAGGCAGGGGAGTTGGCCGAGCAGCAGGTGGTGGGCGACGCTTTGAGGCTTTACCTCCACCACCACCAAGAGTTCCACCCCGACCACTGGGAGCTGGCGGGCAGAGACAAGCTCAGCTTCAAGTAGCAGAGGCCTACGACCACGAAGCACCAGAGATGATTTGAGGTACGATCTGTGTCTACTCCACCCTTGCTGTAGTTCTTATAGACACAGGAGCAAGTCATTCCTTTATTGCCGCTGCCCTTGTTCGGAGCACGGAGATTCCAACGGAGCCGTTGGCTCGATCCTTACTGCTAGAGACTCCTACAGGAGCAGACTCGATGATTACGCACTGGTGCCGGTAGTGTGAGATTACTCTAGGAGGTGAGAGCTTCGACTGGGATATTCTTGTAGTGGTGTCGAGGTCTTACGATGTCATCTTGGGCATGGATTGGTTATCTACAGTCCATGCTCATATTTACTATATTAGGCGCAAGGTGCGGTGTGTTCGCACCGACGGGAGCAGGTTCACCTTCACCGGCGAGAAGGGAGCCTTTGCAGCACATGATGGACTCTCGCAGAGGAGAGGACAACCCATCACTCATCAGTTGGATAGCCTCATCCTTGGAGCAGTTGACGTGCAGAGTCCTGTTTTTCCTGTAGTGGTGGATCAGTATGCGGATGTTTTCCCCGATGACGTCCCAGGGCTACCTCCTCGCAGAGAGGTAGACTTTTATATTGACCTATACCCCGGGACAACCCCGATATCCACTCCAGCATATCGGATGGCCCCCTCTGAGCTTTGAGAGCTACATGTACAATTGGAGGACTTGCAGAGCAAGGGATTCATCTGACCCAGTGTTTCACCCTGGGCTTCCCTGATATTGTTCTCCAAGAAGGCGGACGAGAGCTTTCGACTTTGTGTCGACTATCGTCGCCTGAACCAGGTGACCGTGAGGAACAAGTATCCTCTACCGAGGATTGACGACCTCTTCGATCAGCTCAAGGGAGCACGGTGGTTCTCGAATATAGACCTTAGATCAGGCTATCATCAGCTCAGAGTTCGAGACGAGGACATGCAGAAGACGACCTTCAGATGCCGGTAAGGCCACTATGAGTTCTTGGTTATGCCTTTCGGCATAACCAACTCTCCAGAAGTGTTCATGGGTCTCAAGAACAGGATATTTCAGCCATACCTCGATCGATTTTTCGTGGTCTTCATCGACGACATATTGATATACTCGACCACTGAGGAAGAGCACGCCTACCACAAGAGGGTTGTACTAGACACACTCCGAGAGCACCAACTTTATGGAAATATCTTGAAGTGTCAGTTCTGGTTACGTGAGGTCCACTTCTTGGGACACATCATCTCTGAGGTGAGAGTCGCGGTGGATCTCGCGAAGATCAAGGATGTGCTAGCTTGGGAGCCACCCATGAGCGTGATGGAGGTGTGGAGTTTATTGGGTCTAGCTGGGTACTACCAGAGGTTTGTGCTAGACTTATCCAAAGTTGCGGCACCACTCCTAGCTTTGACGAAGAATGGGAAACCCTTCATGTGGTCAAAAAGATGTCAGCAGAGCTTCCAGGAGATGAGAAAAATAGTGACCAGCGCGCCTATCTTGAGGCTACCGGAGGAGGGAGTAGGGTACGTAGTCTACTATGATGGATCAGGGACCAGACTCGGATGTGTCCTGATGCCGGAACGGGCCATTATTTCCTATGTATCATGTCAGTTGAGGCACCATGAGCCGAACTACTCTACCCATGGCCTGGAGTTAGTAGCAGTGGTCTTCGCTCTGAAGATGTGGTGACACTATCTGATGGGCGAGCGCTTTACAGTCTACTCTGACCACCAGAGTCTTAGGTACATCTTCTCGTAGAAGGACCTGAATCTAAGATAGTGGTGATGGCTCGAGTTCCTCCAGGATTATGACTTTGAGATAGTCTATTCTTTTGGGAAGGGGAACATAGTAGCCGATGCTCTCAGCAGGAGGACGAGCATCCAAATACTCGGGGAGGCGACAAAGAAGCTTGTCGCTTTACAGATATCCTTCGTGGATAGAGATGGAGCATACTTTCTTCAGTCACTCATAGTCACTCCTCCACTACTGCAGCAAGTTAGAGAGGCACAACGTGAGGACGCTGACTGTGAGATGCGGCGTGCGCAGATATCCTCAAGACATGCACTTGATGGATTCTCTATAGGAGGAGAGCATGATGTCCTTTTTAGAGGAAGTACCATGGTACCAGCTGCTTTGTAGGAGGAGGTGCTGAGAGAGTTTCACACTTCCCCTTTAGCAGTACATCCAGGAGTGGCGAATATTTTCCAGGATCTCAGATGACAGCACTGGTGGCTGGGTATAAAGAAGGTTGTGGAAGAGTTCGTTTCTCGATGCCTCACCTGCCAGTAGGTGAAGTCAGAGAACCAGGTACCAGTAGGCTTGCTAAAGCCCTTGGAGGTCCCGGAGTGGAAGTGGGATGGGATATATATAGATTTCGTGACTAGACTTCCACGTACTTCTAGAGGTCATGACTCCATTTGGGTGATTGTCGACCGACTCACCAAGTCGTCCCACTTCTTACCCATCAGAGAGTAGGGATCAGTAGAGAGATTGTGACGTCTCTACGTTCAGGAGATTGTACGGCTTCATGGTGTGCCATCATCTATTGTCTCTGATCGAGATGCTCGCATTACTTCCTGACTTCGGAAGGGGTTGTAGGAGGCATTTGGGATGCAGCTACGTCTGAGCACCGCCTTTCACCCTCAGACGGATGGTCAGACGAAGAGGACCATTCAGACTCTCGAGGACATGCTCCGTGCATGTGTCCTCGACTTTGTTCATAGCTGGGAGGACCACCTACCCTTGGTGGAGTTCACATACAACAACAGATACCACTCCACCATCGGGATGGCACCTTACGAGGCATTGTACGGCCGACCCTGTAGATCACCCCTATGCTGGACCGACCCTGGGGAGTCAGCACTTGTGGGACCGGAGATGGTCCAGGACACGACAGAGAAGGTCCAGGTCATCCAAGAGCGGATGAGGAAAGCCCAGAGCCAGCAGAAGTCTTATGCTGACAGGAGGCAGAGGCCACTGGAGTTCGAGGATGGCGACCACGTCTTCTTGTGGTTCTCACCTCGACGTGGATTAATGAAATTTGGCCAAGATGAAAAGTTATCTCCGCACTTCATCGGACTAGTCCAGGTCCTTAGTAGGATAGGCGAGGTGGATTATCGCCTGGCTCTACCACCTCAGTTGCACCAGGTGCACGACTTCTTCCACGTATCTCAGCTGAGGATATACGTGCACGACTCGACGCATATCATCGACCATGGGGAGATAGACCTTGATGATGGGGAGACTTTTGAGGAGGTCCCAGTGGAGATCGAGGTTCGACAAAAGCGGGTCCTACGTGGACGGTCGATACCTCTAGTGCACATCATATGCCAGCACGGGAACCTCCAGAAGAGCACTTGGGAGCGGGAGGCTCAGATGCGTGCTCAGTACCCACTTTTGTTCCCCTAGTTTATGATGTATCTTTACGGGGACGTAAAGCCCTGAGGTGGGAGTAATTTAAAGACCCGTAACATTCAAGGGATTTTTTTTAATTTTTTTTTGGGATTTTACAAGAACGCAGTTTCTGACGGCACCTAATTCCGAGGCCCGGTGTGCCCGGAATTATTTCCCGAAGTTTGGATTGGGTACGTTCGGTGAAAAAACGAGCGGGTTTTCCTAAATTTTGAACCGGTGCTTGGAATCGAATTCCGAGGGCACCGATGGAATTGCAACACTGGTAATTGCTTAAGAACTCCTTTTCCGGAGTTGCTTTTTCTCAGGTGAGGTAATTAAAATTTTTGGGATAACTAAAGAATAAAATAAAATTGTGCAATAGATTTTATTTTTATTCTAAGCAGTGCGAATCTAGGAACGATGGTTGGAGTGGGACCCACTGATATCCTAACTCCTAGGTAGGATATTAGTGAGGTGGGGACCACACGAGCCCCACCCCTTTATTTCCTTTTACCTTCCACGTGCATTAAATTTGGTAACTCACCCACACCCCCTCTTAAATTCCAAGTCAACTCTCACGTTTAATTAATTATTAAACGCCTCTTTAATTGGGCGGTTAAAACTCTTCAATTAAATCAATTAATTGAATGATATGTTTTTGATTTTTAAAAAAATTGGCATGGAAAATAAAATAAGGAAAGGCCTTATTTTATTATAGTTGTTGTGTCGTGTGAGATATTTGGGGGAGGAATTACTCAAAGCCTTGAAACTTCATCTTCCTCCTTGAAGAACGCGGAGAACGCACCGTCACCAATGAAAAACGTTGGCCTCTGACGAAGGGTGACGAAGAACGCTATTTCCCTGGAGATCGACGACGCGATGCCGTATACCGTGACACTGACGATCCTCTTCCGCGACGCCGTCTCACGCGACGTCTTTTCCCGCGACGATCTTCGTTCATCAACACCTTGAGGTAGGGGGTTTTGGTTTAATTAAATATATGTGAATTATATCCCCGACATGTGTTTAATTTCCGAAAGTCATTTGAACCGCTAACGTAGTAAGTGCGGACCAACGAATAAGTCTGAACCCACCATTTCTTTGTTCTTGGTGTGCAGATCGACGGGCAACGACGAAATAGGCCGCAAGGGCATTATGAGGACTTCGTAGTGAAGAGCCGGTCCCGAGAGAACCTCTGGAGAAGACGAAAGGCAAAACGGACCACCGGAGCGCATCCGGTGGTCCGCGGAAGATCCCACCGGCGCGCCACACCGGTACGGCGGCACCGACGGCCGGAGGCGGCAGTGCCCGGCGTGCTGCCGGGAAGGACCGCCACGGCTTCAGCTGCGACGGCAGGCGGCTAGTCCCGCGGCCGCGCGGGACCGAGGGCGACGTGGCACCGGGCCACGTCCACTGGCAAGGAGCGGCCCCCACATGGGGTCCGCGACTCCAATCAAGGGGGCAACGCCCCCTTTGCGCGGCCGCTCGGCCAGCGCCGAGCCGACCCCGGTCGGCTAGCGCCGAGCCGCCCCGGGCCGGACCGACCGCATTGGGCCGGGCCGGCCAGGACGGGCCGGGCCGCGCCTGCGGGGCCGGGCTGCGCCAACTGGGCCGGGCCGCGCCCTAATGGGCCAGACCTGGACCCAGTTCGGGCCGACCCAGGGGGGGTTGGTCCGGGTCGGTCCGGGCCCAGACCCCCCATTTTCAGACCACTTCTGTTCTTTTTCCCATAACATGGGCTATGAACATCTGATCGACGCACTATCAGTTGCGTAGCAATCCTTGGATCAAGAAGGTAGTCTCAGTATATTACACTCAAGGTTTCGGAGAACTTTGGGTACAGACAGGTTGGTTCGAACATGAAACCAACCGGGCCCTCGGAGCAAAAATACTTATAACTTGAGCTCCGGATGTCCGATTGACGTGTCGTCAACTTTTTTGGATTCCTCTTAGTGAGACAGACCTTTTGGCTTACTCCTCTCTAGGTATGGACGCAGTTGGAGTGCGGTCGGGTTGGATTTGACTTAAAAACCAACTGTAACATCCCAAGTAAGTAATGAATAATAGATATTTTTATCTATGTCTATTAATGATTAAGATAGTGTTTTAGAGGCTTAAAATGAAAATAAATACAATCTTATGCATGAAATACACTAATATTCTTAAAAGATTGTTTTACTGCCTTTTGATGGCAAACCCCTTTTTAAATCAAACTTTTGACAATTTTATAATCTATATTTGTCAAAATAAACATATTCTTTATGATTGGGACATTGAAATTTACATTTGATAAATTTTAGGTATTTTTCTGACAATGTTCATTTTTTTAATGAATAGTGAAAAATACTGCATTTTACATCAAATATGCTTTTTCATTTCATTTAATAATATGGTTAGATTATATTTTTAATTGGTCTTAAAGTGTAATCTGAATATATTTTTACCATTTAATCCAATGGTGGTCATTGGAATAAGTTTCACTTTGAGATTGGACTTAAAATGGTGTCAATCTTTTGATACTTAATGTTTCATAAAAACACGCTTTTTGTCATGACAGCAGGAATTAATTATTAAATTAATTAATTTGACTTAAATGATTTGAATTTTGTAAAATAGACATCATTTTTTAATTCATAATATCAAATATATCTTAGGGTGAAGTTTTTGTTTTTTTCTGAAAAACTTCAATTTTTGATGAATAGTAAAACCACTAAGTGGTAGCTAAAGAAACTGATTTTTCGTTTAAATGAAACTTTGTCACTTCTGTGATTTGATTTTAAAAAATCCGACATACATGGTTGTCATTAAGAAGTAAAATGTGGTTCAATGAGATTAAAATAATTTTTGGTGAATAGTAACTTTTAAGTTCTTAATCGCGATTAAAGGTAATTAGTGTAGTTTATAGTAAGAATAATGTTTTAATAAAATGAAATGACCTAGACACATGTCCTGCACTCATTGGATGTGTCATGGACGACCAAGAAAATCCATGGGTCAACTTGGGGACCCCATGGAGCCACTTTTATTGGGAAATGACATAAATATCTTTTTATTTAATGATAAAGTAAAAATGACACAAACATGATATGTTTTACTAACACAATTTTTAAATGGGGTTATACAAGTCAGATTTTTTATTATAAATACTCATTGGAAAGATAAAACGATTTCCTACATCATAGTATTTTTTTTATAATTTTTAGACTTTAAATAAATTAAATTATTTATGACACCATAATGATGCAGCGATGACCTCATTATTTTACGATTTAAATAAGATGGAAAGATAATGTAAAATATAATACCTACACATGTCCAAAACCTATTGGGTGGATATATTTCGAACCCTTATCACCTTAGCCTCGAATTATATCAATGTGGTACCTTTAAAATCCGAAACCCATTTGAAAATAAAGTAACATTTCTTTACTTTCCAAGAGTGCCCCTCCTATCCTCTTATAAAAGGCCCCCACCTATACCTCCTTACCCACATTTCCAAAGCCTTTGTCTCGGCCAAAACCTAACCATTTTGTCTCTCCAAATCCCTCTCTTACTCCTTGAAGCCTCACTTTGTGCATAAGTCTTCCCAAGGAAGCCTTTGAGCTCAAACCAAAGGGAGTTACCCGATTTTAAGGTAATGTCTTCACTTGAGTCCTTTTGTTTTATTTTGCTTCTCCAACCCCCTGAACTCTTTTTATTCATTTCTTTTGTAACAACTCCAGTATATTACATATACTACGATGTTGTTATAATAAGGATTCCAGCAACACTTACACACACCTACATCTAATGGTTAAAGGACATACTGTTTCCGTGGATGGTGAATTTATGCCTCCCGAAACGATGATTGTTCAACATTCTTTTAACACCTTCAAAGGTGGCCATTAAGATGTAACTATATTTATATATGATATATAATATGTTTATGTTTTCTTTAAGCTTCTGTATTTTTCATTTTGGGCATACCTTTATGGTTTCCATTATGGGTAAACACGATATCTTCATTTAAGCAAGTGCGGACTATCGCCCCCTCAAAGTGATTTGATTTGTTAAATACCATAAGTGGGACGTATAAAGATGGAGTTATGATATTATATATTATATTACACAAGAATTATAATATACCTTTATATCATTATGATTCCATTCTATAAAATTCCAAATAGAAATGAAAGTAGCGTTCATGCGTACGTACGGCTTACCATCTCCAGAACGGTGCATTTAATTTCTTACCTCTAAATGATTATGTAATATTATAAATGCATGAATGTACTATATATATATGAAATATATGATATCTACATCATGAATAACATTCTGGATATAATGTATACATGAACAACTTGTAATTATAAAGGGCTTATTTTTTACTCAAGTACCAATGATCGTTAAAATGACCGTTATTAACTTAAATAATTACATAGTGTTCATGACATGGCAATAAGTGATATAAAAGGAATAATGAACTTGAAAAAGGTTCTTAAACAAGTAGAAATTAACTCAAGTTTATTATTCAGGATATTAAAGAACGACCGAGTCAAGTCGGACCCGAGGTTTGGGACTTCGTCTCAATCTCCTTTCATTGTGGCATATTTTCTTTTATACACAACCTTCTTTTATACAGTGTATAAACCCCTTTGACTTTTATGTTTATTCAAAAGGAATCTTTTTTATACGAAGCGTTTACTAAACGACAAAAGGGAATGTTTTTGTCGTACGTATGCGGCGACAACGACTTCTCCGCCACCGTGACCATTATTTGAGTTTCGGCTTCCTCTACAAGCCATACCTTTTTTTTAAAAGAAAAATAAATACCATGTTTTAATTTTCTTTTATTTTGGTATTGAAAATGGTCTTCATAATGTTTTTATATCAATGTGTTTTATTGATATCTTGTGATTGAAAGGTGAAAATGTTATGTTTCCTTTATGCATGTTTTATGTGATACAGTTATGTTGAGGTTCTTGGGCATTATTATGAAGATGGGTGGTTCCGTGATAAACTAAGGGTGGGTGAGACCGATATAGCTCTCCAATGCATTGGGTAACATTAAGGAGTGAAACGTTAAGGTTTCTCTGAAGAGATTTAGGGAATATAATGTGATGGGTATTCCAAACGTAACCAAGAGGGTTACTCCCTACGTAAGAATGTTATGAATGCCTCAAGTTTCCTTTATGTCTTATGATTTCTATGATTTATTCATGATTTGAGGAGGTATGTTAAAGTGCTTATGTTTTATGGGTAAAGTATGATTTCATTCTTATGTATATATGTACCCATGTTTCCTTTCCATATTTTTATATCCCTTACTGAGATTTTTATGCTCATCCAAATTTTTTTGAAATGTTTTTCACAGGTCAAGGGAAAGGTACATGATATGATGATAGTGTCAAGGAAGTGTAAAGAAAGAATCCATGTTTTATTTTAAATATGTTTCCTTTGATGGGAAAGAAGAATACTATCTTTATGTAACCACTTTGTTTATATGTGGAATGTAATGCAAGTTTTATGATCTAATTCTCTAAAACTCTAAACCCGAAAAGATCCTCAATGTGTAATCTTGTAATAACTCAAGATTAAGTAAGGTTTAAGGCTGGGGCCTTATAGTTGGTATCAAAGGTCGGTTTAGATAACTTTAGGAGTTATAATTTTATTAAATGATTATCCAAAAATATTTTTTTATGGTCAAATTGAAATGATATAGCATTTGAATATTACCATGTTGCTTCACCTAAGACATGTTTGTTCAGAATGGTTTTCCGCAGAGGAAATAGGGAAGCAGTGCTAGGAAGGCATACAGAAGGAAATAACCTTACGAATCAGCATCCTGAGATGGTCGGAATTGGAACTGAACAGTTTGTTGGAGTAATGGGGCAGTTGACTCAAGCAATAAATGGTGGTGGTATCCATACACGAGATCAGCCAGATCAACCGCAGAGGAACATGTCAGTGGTGGAACATTTCATGAGGCAACATCCCCCATCATTCAGAGGATCATCTGACCCTGTGCTAGCTGAAGGGTGGATTAATGCACTGGAGAAGATTTTTGATGTCATGGGGTGTTCAGACAATCAAAATGTTAGTCTTGCTATTTACCGTTTGGAGGGTGAGGCAGATCAGTGGTGGTCTATGGTTAAAAATGTCAGGGACGCTAATGAGATTGATGCTCTTGACTGGGATGGATTCAAAGGTATGTTTCTTGAGAAGTATTTTCCTAAGGCTGTTCGACTTATTATGGAAAAACAATTCTTGGAATTGAGGCAAGAGGAAGACTCAGTGGATGCCTATGAAGAAAGGTTCACTCGGTTGGCAAGGTATGATCCAAATTTTATCCGAGACCATGATAGTAAAATCAATCGTTTTTACTCAGGATTAAAGACAAAATATTGAAGGGCATTAGCTTCTCGTGAGTTTAAAAGTTATGAAAATCTTGTTCGATGTGCTGAGAAGGTGGAAATGGAGTTTTCCGATGATCATGTGTTCTATAACAACCAATAGAAGAAGAGACCGAGGTGGCAGGAGAAAGGTAAGAATTCTTAAAAAAAGTATGATGGTAAGAAAACTAAGTTTTCAGTTTGTGATAAATGTGGAAAAATGCATGCTAGGGAATGTCTTCTGAATTCTGGAAAGTGCTACCGATTTGTTAAGATGGGACATAAGGCTCATGATTGCACTGAAAAGGATAAAGGTGAAGGTAAGACCAAATTTGATTTACAGTTAGTGAAATGTTATAAGTGCAATGAGATGGGTCACTATACAAATGAGTGTCTGACAAAGAGCTTGAGTGATGGGAAGCAGTTAGACTACAAGCAGAAAGGGGTGGTGAAATCCTTTGCAACTACTTCAGCAGATGTCGGGCCATCAAATGATGTTGTATCAGCTCCAGGGAGCTCCGTATTTTTCAAAGATTGACTTGAGATCGGGGTACCATCAGCTGAAGGTAACGGAAGCAGATGTTCTGAAGACTGCGTTCCATACAAGATATGGCCATTATGAATTTGTAGTAATGCCTTTTTGGCTAACCAATGCACCTGCTGTATTCATGGACTTAATGAATAGAATTTTCCATGAGTTCATGGATAAGTTTGTGGTGGTTTTCATTGATGATATTTTGGTGTTTTCTAAAAGTAAATAAGAGCATGAAAGACATTTAAGGGTTATCTTGCAAACCTTAAAAGAAAATAAACTGTATGGAAAATTCATCAAGTGTGAGTTTTGGTTGCAACAAATTTCTTTCCTTGGTCACATTGTTTCTAAAGATGGGATAACTGTTGATCCTGCAAAAACAAAAGTTGTGGAAGACTGGCCAAGACCTACAAATGTAACTGAGATTCGTAGCTTCCTTGGTTTGGCAGGCTATTACCGAAGGTTTGTTAGAAATTTTTCACGGTTATCTAGTCCAATGACTAAGCTAACTCGGAAGGGTGTTAAGGTTTTCTGGACAAAAGAATGCGATGATTGTTTTCAGGAATTGAAAAGAAGATTGGTGAATGCTCCAGTTTTGGAACTACCTTCCAGGAATGGTGAGTTTGTTATATACAGTGATGCTTCATTGAAAGTACTTGGTTGCGTCCAAATGCAGAATGATCAGGTAATTGCTTATGCTTCACGACAGTTGAAAACTCATGAGGTAAATTACCCTACACATGATTTCGAATTAGCTGCTGTTGTTTTTGCTTTAAAAATTTAGAGGCATCATTTGTATGGAGTAAAGTGTGAAATATATACTGATCACAAAAGTTTAAAGTATATATTCACTCAGAAACAGTTAAACATGAGACAAAGGAGATGGCTAGAATTAATCAAGGATTATGATTGTAAAATTCATTACCATCCGGGAAAAGTAAATAAAGTGGTTGATGCTTTGAGTCGAAAAAGTAATGCTTCATTAGCAATGTTGCATTTGGAAGTCGAAAAAGTAATGCTTCATTAGCGCTGATCGTGATTGAGGCTTGTGGAGCAAGTCGGTACCTAGAGGTGGACCACTGGGCGGGATGTACACGGAGCAGACGGATGGACCCGAGGAGTTGATGTGGCTATTTGTACCCACCCTTCAGGTGGGACTACCAGTGGATGGCTCGACGTTGCTTCTTTACTTTCAGTTGTTGTACTTTCTTTCCAGTTGTACTTTACTTTCAGTTTGGGTTTGTATTCTGGCCCATTTACTTTCCACACTTACTTATACTCAGTTTACTCAGTGTTTACTTCTACCTGCTTAATCCGTGGTGTTTTTTTACTTTATAAAGGCAATGCCTTCCCCTTTTTGTCGGGATTTACGCCTTGGTGTTTGTCTCCAGCCCCTGGCCTATGGGAGGCAGGCTTGGGGTAGTCACGGCACAGGTCCCGAGGACGGGTTGTGACATTTAAAATATGTAAATAAATTATACTATAAATATAATAATGGTTATAATATCATATATTAACTTCTTAAAATATTTTATAACCTTATTGTTTAAACACTTTCATTATTTTAAATATTTTAGGTGTTAATTGCCTAATTTTGTCAAGTAAGTTTCAACTTATTATTTGATGTTATCATCAGTTATATCATGGTTTAATCATATCAATAATGTATAACATGACTTAATTATCATATATAATCAATATATATGTATTTATAGTAGTCCATTATATTTGGATATTATAAATAAAGTGCATCGTTCATGGAGAAAGTATAGCATACGTACACATGAACGCTACATTCATTTCATTGTCGTATTAAAAGAATAAAACCTAAATGATAAATATGTATATTATATTTATAGTATCATATATATGTTATATATTTTACATAGGTTTATTAAAACCATCCTTTATAAGTTTTATGTATGGCAAGAATAAATCATATTGCTTTGCGGGGGTGGTAGTCCACACTTCCTCAAACGGAATTATCTTATTTACACAAGATGAAAATCATAAAGTAATGTTATAAATAAAAATTAAAGAAGAATGAAGAAATTATAAATATCATATATATCATATATGAACATATTTATCATCATTATGGCCACCATGAAAGCAGGTAAATAAAAAATGAACAATCATCGTTTCATGAGGCAGTAGTTTATCGTACACCGAAACAATAGGTACATTAACCATTAGATAAATGTGTATGTTTGTTTAAGTCAAAAAATTATCCTAAAAACATGTAAGCGTGTTGATTATATTCGTTTTTTTACATGATAATGTAATAATGAGATTTTAGGGGGGTGCTGAATGGGAATAAAACTAAAGAGTTTCAGAGAAGATTTTACCTCTTAATCGGGTAACTACTTTTGGTTTATACCCAAAGGCTTCCTTGGAAGGTTTAATACCCAAAGGTAGGATTAAATGATTAAGGGAAATTTTTTTGGAAGATATATGGTCAGATATCGTCTGAACCTAAGTGGGTTGAGAGGTGTGAGGAATGAGGAGTTGTGGTGGCCTTTTATAAGGGAGGAAAAGGACTCACTTTGTATTTTTAAAAAGAAGTTAGGTGTACCCACGTTTTTACGTAACAAAAGTATTAAAAAACATAACAAAAAAATAATTGAAGGTTAATGGATGAATTATTTTATAAAATGGGTGTTAGAAAAGTTTCCAGGTCATTTGGGCCCTAAATATAAAGTTTTATTCCTTTATTAAGTTTAATTTTTCCTTAATAATTATATTTAATTTTAATTACTTTCACTAATATTTTTGGTCAAAACAAAAGTTGGTCTTATAAGAAATTATAAATTATTTGGATTTCAATTATGGAATCCATTTTTTCAAATTAATATCACATAAGTGAAATAAATTAATTCAAAATTCACCCCATGCAGGATGCCAATGCGAGTTTTTAAAGTAAAAACGTCAAAAAGATTGATAAATTTGTACACTCAATTTTAAAGTGAAATTGATGAAAATTACATAAATTATATTAATTAAAAAAATATGATCTAATTATACATTAAAACTAATATTAAACATAATGTATCCTTATAAATAAATTTTAAGAAATAAGAGTTTTGAAATAAAATTCAGTATTTTCACTATTCATTAAAAAATGAAATGTTGCATAAAAATATAAAAAATTCACCATAACCTAATTTTAATGTTTCTATTTAAAATAAAAAGTTTATTTTGACATATTAAATCAATAAAATTATCACAATTCATATTTAAAATGGGTTCTCCATTAAAAGGCGGTAAAATTGCCTATATAAAAAATAGGTTTTTATGTGTGAAATTTGGTTTGTTCTTATCTTATTACTAAAAATACAAAATGAATGAATAATAAAAATATTTTATTGAACATATAACATATATATTTCAATAAAATCATTAAATTATCTTAATTAATCATGTTTATTAAAACAAATCTAATTGGAATTATAAAAATAATAATATTTATTTTTATATCTAATTGGTTCGTATTTTCTTTTCTCATTAATTGGTAACCAATGAATTCATTTAATATTTATATAAAACATAAAGTTTTATAATTTAGTAAATAATATTCATAACTTCTAATAGAATGGATAGCTTATATAATATTATATTAAATAAAAATATTTTAGTAATACATTATTTTTAGTGAAACATGGTATTGCGTGTTACACAAGCTATCGTGGAAGGTCACTCTTCCATGTAACACAGGAAAACTTGATGTTTTGTACACTACATTCTATATAATGTACTCTATTTTTTTAAGATATTAAATATATTTTAATGTATCAAGTTAATATATTCCCTTTTTACACTTGGTGTTACATGTCACAAACACTATTGAATATAAAGTTGTACTTTAGAAGTTTAGGGTATTACATATATAATCTACATTAATACCCATCCATCTATTGTAAAATGATAATGTCCTTTGTGAAAACATTTGTAATGCAATACCCTGAGGCAATGTGTTTCTTTACTCATGTACGAATTTCATTATTGATTATAAATTTATATTTTATGCACAATAATTATAATTATTTCAAGATTAAAATTTCAGAGATTATGAAATCATGAACTATATGCAAGGACTGAAGAAACTGAAAAAAAATATGTATCAATAATGTAACAGTTAACACCTAGAATGATGATGTAAATAATTCTTTTTTAACAAATGGGTCATATAATGTCATATTAATAAAACGATCCCCCATAATCACCCCCATATTCCATGGAAACATGTTTTTTTTCTTCCATAGGCCCCAAAATTTATCATAAATGGGTCATAAGACTAATTACAATCCCCACATTCTATAACAAGTTATTACAGTGTTCTTTATCCTCTCTCAGAAACACAAACCCTAGGAAAAATCACATGAGATCACCCATCATGACATAACTCAAGGAAAATCGCACTTAACAATAGTGTTCTAATTACATAGGCCCCTCATAATAATGTTTAACCTTATAATCATGGGTGGTAATATTTATAATTTTTAACCCTTTATCTTTTTAGGGTGTTATATTCATTACCCCATCCCTTTAGAACACAAAGCCCTAGAAGTATCCCAAATATTTCAACCCAACCAATTATCTATAATCAACCAGATTTGTTCCTAATTTCACAACACTATCGGAATTAACACATTCATGCTTTCCATTTTTCCCACAAACAAATGTTTTCCCCTACCCAGGGCCACCCACATTCCTAAATGAGTCATCCAATATATAATTATCCCTATAAAACAACACATGTTCTTTTGGTGTGATTTATCCTTACAAAAAATTTCCTAGGTAAATGTACAACTGTTTTACCCAACATGAAACTTCTATAATTCATGCATTATTATCTATGCACCTCAAATTTGGTGGTCTTATGAAAAGAAAGGTGTAACTTGTTGACTTGGGTATTACTATTAATAATATTAACCCATTAACCTTCTTTGGTGCTATAAAAAGTGAATCATATATGGTATGATAACATTAAACATATTTCTAATATATATATATAATAAATAAATATTTATAATAAAGTAGGTTAAGTGTTCAGATAAAGCATGTTGGGCTTGAGGTGAGGGTAATTTCATATCATTTCCAATTCAATGAGTCATGTTTTAAAATATGGAAGTAATTTATTTTATATGGTGTATAAACAACCCATTTGACATATTATATCATGAATATATATTTATTAATATAATTCAAGTTTTATTTATTAATTTTTTCTCTATTAAAGAGTTTTTTCAAAATGATTCCAAATTAGTAACTATTTATTTCAAAATATCATATTTAGTAGATTTGTTTATAATTAATTTTATATTGAATGAATTTAGTAATTTAATCATCAAAAACCATATATTTTATTCTCCAGTGGTTATTCCTCAATTTTTTATGAAATAGAACCATTTTTATTTATTTGGTTCCAAAATGTTCAAAAAATATTTGTTTGAAAAATCTATCCTTATTTCTAATTTGATCGAGGTGCATTTTTCCATGACTATGTTATATAATATTTTTTCAATAATGTTTATTTATATGATCAATAAAAACTATTAATGAAATTTTCAAAAATATTTGAGTTTCATTTCAATGTTTTATGAAGATTTTTTTAAAAAATACCAAGAAGTGGTTTTTCATAAATTCTTAAATAATTAAAAAATGTTTCATTTTAAAATATATTATATGATTTAATTTTAACACTATCCTGATTATAAATTCATTCAATGAACTCACTAAAATATTCCTTTTTTATTTGTAGAGAAATGAATTTTCTAAATATTTTGTAAATTATTAATTATAATGTTATCAAAAGAAAAGAATATTTTTTTTCATGTTTTCAATTTAATCCTTGAATATTTTTTAATGTTATTATCATTTAAATTTTTATAATTTTTGGATTCTTATACAATGGTTGGTGTATAAAAAAAATGATAAATTCCTTTTTATTTATTTGAATGATTTATAAAATTGTTGTTTTGTTTCATTTAATGGTGAAATATTCAGTATTCTGATTTAATGTGAATACATATTGATTTTTTGGTATATTTGAGAATGATTTATATTGATAAATTAATATATAAGTAATTTTAAATATTCATAAGTGATGGGTGGGGTCCAATTATAGATAGCCCATCAAGGAATCAATGGGTCTCATGAAATAAAAAAGGTGGCCATATTAGATTGATAATTGATTAAAATTGACACATTTTTAAAGAATTATGTCTAGGTTGATTGTAACAACCTGATATCTTATTAGAATTATTCTTTTTAATTTAATTGATGTCTTATGTTGTACACTACTCCAAGATTATCTCACGCTATACGAAACACCGTATTAGCTTGCAGTATACACAATGCTATTCTTGGCTCATGTTACACACAATTTCATGTTCGTTTTGTAGAAATTATTCTACGCATCATTAAGTATATATTTTTTTAATGTATAAATGAAATATGGTTTTATTTTGTTATACACAACAATTAAGGAGTCTTTCACAACACGCAACCCTGATTTGGCTTGCATTACACGCAATCACGACCTTCCTCGATAGCGTGTGTTGTACGCAATACCAGGTTTTACTAAACAACGATATATGATTATAATATTATTATGAACTAGACATTATGAATAGTAACAACTACATATTGAATTTTATAACATTATTATTCATCTTACAAATTTTCTAGAACATGGTATGAGAACAAAATCAATTTTTCGAGTAAAATAAGTATTTTTTAAAAATGTAGTTTTGTTGCCTTTTGATGGCGCACCCACTTTAAATCTTGTTTTTGACATGTCTATAAGTTCAATTTGACAAAATAAAATTATTCTTTGGAATCAGGATATAAAAATTTACTTTGGATAAATTTTTCATATTATTCTGATAACTTTCATATTTTAATGAATAGTAGAAACACGCTATATTTTAATTAAAAACAACTTTTTTCATCCCAATAATTTATATGGTTAGATTATCATTTTAATTGGTTTTAAAGTTTAATTAGAATATATTTTTACCATTTAATTCAATGTTGTTGATTGGAATTAATTGCACTTTAAAATTGGATATAAACGAGTATCAATCTTTTGATAGTTATTGTTTCTTAAAAACACGCTATTTGTTTTGATAAGGGGAATTAATTTTAAAATTAATTAATGCCACTTCTATGTTTTTAATATGGTAAAATAGAAATAAATTTTTAATTCATAATATCAAATAATGCTTAGGATGATTTTTTGGTATTTTTCTGAAAAACATCAATTTTCAATGAATAGTGAAACCACTTAGTGGTAGTTAAAAGACTGACTTTTTCATTCAAATGAAATTTTACCACTTCTGTGAGTGGAATTTCAAAAATCCATGAGACACAATTAATATCAAGGAGTAAAATGTGGTTCAATGAGATGAAAATAATTTTTGATGAATAGTAACTTTTTACTTTTATTTACTACGGTTAAAAGTAAATAGGGTAATTAAGGGTAAAAATGATAATATTATTACCCTAACACATGTCCTAATTCTATTGGATAAGTGTAATTCGACCAAAAACAACCTTAGGAATTAAATATGGCCATTTATGTCCACTTGGATTAGATTAGGACATTTATTATTAATTTATTTAAAGATGGGTTAAAATAGTTAAAATCAAAGTCTAATAACTAAATCATTTTTAATATAGGGTTATACATAAGATAAATTAGACTATAAATATTAATTAGAAATATAAAAAGATTTCATACATAATGGTATTTTATTTATAATTTTTAGACATTAAATAATTTAATTTATTTATGACACAATGATGATGCATTAATTATATTATTAATGAAATATTAACATAATTGATGTTATAAATACCCAAATAAATGTAATTTGAGACTTTTTATGAATTCCACTAATTTTATAGGTTAATATGACATATTATTATTGATTTAATTAACTTTATTAGAACTAATCATGCTTTTATGATTTAAAAAAAATCAATTACCAAATAGTGTCAAAATTGACAAAAAATAGTTTTTTAAAAAAATATTATATTATTAATTGTTATTATATTCCTAAAAATCTATGGTTCGGCCAAGATACTTATATCATGATAGGTGTATCATTAATGGACAACTTGGGGGTTTCTTGGATGTATATGGAACGTTTATTAACTATATATCATAAAAATACAAAGTGTCATGGTAAATGTCAATCTAATTAACTAAGAGTTAAAACTAAACGATAAGGTTAATATAATGAACTAAACTTGTCTAAAATCTATTGGTTGAGACGATTTAGACCAATCCCCACCTTAGATTCGAAATAAATCAATTTTTTTTCTATTAAAAACCGAATATGACTTTATCATAAAATAATATTTTTAGTTTTTCCTAAGGTGACCCTCTCCTCCCTTATAAAAGGTCACCTACTCCCTCTCTTCCTCACACCACTTTGAGCTTTAAATCTCGGCCAAACCCTGCCAAGTTCTCTTCTAAACTTCCCTAGAAAAATCCTAGAGGTCCTGGTTTTCTTCAAAGACCATATTTAGTGCCCTAAGAGGAGGTTAAGAGGAGGCGCTTCAAAGAAGAGGTAATGTCCGTTATCGATTCTGTCAACTTTATTTCTTCTTCTACATCTTATTATTTAGTTGTTTAATTATGAAGTAATAACATTAGTATCAATTATATACTGATATGTTATTATAAGTATGAAACAACCCTATTTCACCATCTATCCACCCTATGGAAAACGAAATCACCGCGCGTGCGTACGTACGGAATACCGTCTCCACGCCGTGGTATAATCTGTTTTCGACCACCACCTTACATAGATGGGTATAATGGTGTAAATAAATAACTATATATAATTATTGTAAAGTGATATTGATTCTGAAATATTATACACACACTTCAATATAATTCCACGATCATGGGAATGATATCATCGCTCGTGCGTACGTACGGACTACCGTCTCCATGACGCGATGAGATTTATTCTCCACGTTAACCATCCATGAATGATTATAAAGTATATATAATGAATAAAAATATATGAAATAATAATTATAATGGATTTATGTATATATATATTTATGTCATCTACTTAATTCCATTCAATTCAATAAGGAAACAAAAACATCGTTCATGCGTACGTACGGCCTACCGTCTCCACGAACGGTGTATTTCATTCCATTTATCGATATATCATATCATACATATATGTATATGATGAATATATATTATATATAAATCAAGTTTTACATTCTATAATTAAGTAAATCATGATATAAGTAATAATATCAAGAACAACAAGTCAAAACACGTACGATAAATGAAATGATTTTACCCAAAATGCTGCTTTAACATAGAATTTACAAAAGAACGGGTAATATAAAGTCATAAGTGAACCATATATGATATCATAACAATGAATATGATTATTTAATAATTCAATGACATTATTTAAATCATTATACAGGAGGTTTGAATACATACGAAGCATATCAGACGTAAGGTAAGGGATAATTTTTCAAATCTCATTTTTATCCGAGATTTCTTATTCGTAAGTATTTACTAGGGTTATTTATATCATCCATTTCCATGTTTTATAAAAGTGTTTTCATGTATTTTTAAATTCCTTCTTACCCATTTTGACTTTTACCCCATGGTATGGAAGGAATCTTTCTTTTATCTACCCTACAAGGTAATTTTTTACTTTTCTGACAAAAGTACGAGAAAAATGTTTTTTTTAACATATATGGAATGAAAGGATTTTTACAGTTTTATAAAGCCTTATTTTCATGAAGATTACTAAAAAATATTTAAATAATATTTTCAACAAAATACCTTTCTTTTAAAATTTCATGACATTTTGTGAAAAGAAAATGATTTTGAAGAAGAAAGGATATTTTCCTCAAGAATTCATTTCAAGTGTTTTATCAAAACTGTTTTTCATCTAAGATGACATTATTTCATATGTGTATGTTTCAAGTATAATTTCTCTATGATTTAAATGGTTTCACTTTTTTATTATGAAATGATATCCATTTCTTTTATATGGATTATGTGATGATAGGATGATGTTTATGAATCCCATTTTATTCGTTGGGTTATGATGTATGTTTATTTTGTGGCACAAGTAAGAATGATTTCATTATGACATGGGTGGGACCTATATCTCCCTCCAATGCATTGGGTAAAGATTTATATCTCATGAGATAGACATGGATGGAATTGTATGTTAATCCGGTTCAGTGATACAGGACTGGAACAAGGAGTGAACTCGATTCAGAAAGGGACTTTGTCCACTAAGATGGTCTTGGTAGCAATGCCTTGGATACTATAGAAATCATAACAAGTTCTGAATGGTTGCCACAATTACATGATTTATTCCCATGCCATTTTATCAATATTAACGTTCCTCTATGATATATTCCTTACATACTTCCAAGATTTATGTCCTTGCTCAAGATTTTGATGTTTATATTTTATGTTCAAGCTTTTGCATTCAAATGTTTATTGATTATTTTATGTGCTTACCCTTACTGAGCATTTGAACTCACCCTTTTTATGTTTTATTTTCCCCAGGATATAAAGAAAGGTTTTATGTAAGAAAACAAAATGGGAAGATCTTTATGGTAGAAGTTGAAGATCTTTCACCACAATTAGAAGATTAAATTCCGAGTTTCCAAAGACACTAAACTATTATGGTCCTTGTGTGTCTGTGTTTGTTATGTATAAAGTATTCCACAAAAGTAATGTAATGTCCATGTACGTCAAGATTTGGGTCTCTACATTGATAATAATTGATGGAAAGACTATTAATAACTTCATTTAGGCCTGTATTTAATGTTCATAAATGACTAAATTTATGAATTCATATTATCAAGAATTTAGGTTCCATTATCTATGTGGTTTCTATGATGATATTATCAGTGGATATTCATTGAAAAAATGTTCTTTATTGAATGGAATGTTTTTATTAACATTTTTTACTGATTGGTTATGCATTATTAATTGATGATAGTTTTTGTTTTATATAACCTTTACTATTTATTAGTGTTCACCCTTTGATTCTTTACCTTTTTGTATGATATAAAGAAGGATATTTTGGTTGATTTAAAGTATGAAATATTTTTTTCTAGACCTTTTTACATTTGCAATGTAATATGATAATCATGTATATATCTTGCATTCCAAGGCTGGTAAACTGGTTGATCATGGGTTTTGCGATCCCTTGTATCTTTTACCAATTTAATATATACATACTATCAATAGGTTACTGGATTCATGGTGTTAAGTTTAGTATTATTTTATTTTTATTAAGATGATTGGGAATTATATTTAGGAAAACATAGATTAGATAATATAGCTCTATGAAAAATTCTATGGATAACTCTATGTATGGGGTAATATCAGGAATAATTGTTAATGTAGATATTCTGAGGTTTTATTATAAAAATATCATTTTATATATCATAGAATGTGGATGTGGTTGTGCTATAGAGGTAACTAGTATTAGAAACACTAAAAGGTGTAGATTTGGTATTAACTCAATCATAAATAATGTATTATTAGTGTTCTTATGATTTCATACCAAGATAGATACACCTGGTGTTTATGCTTAGAATAATTTAAAAAAATCAATGGAACATTATTATAAATGAGAGTAAAAAACTTTTGGATGCCTATGATATTCAATGGAACATTATTATAAATGATAGTAAAATCAATGGAACATTATTATATATATTTTTAAAATTATTAATTATAATGTTATCAAAAGAAAAGAATATTTTTGCTTGTTTTCAATTTAATCCTTGAATATTTTTTAATGTTATTATCATCTAATTTTTTAAAATTTTTGGATTCTTATTCATTTTTAGGTGTATACAAAAATGATAAAATCCTTTCTATTTATTTGAATGATTTATAAAATTTTTGTTTTATTTCATTTAATGGGGAAATATTCAGTATTCGGATTTAATGTGGATACATAATCATATTTTGGTATATTTGAGAATGATTTATATTGATAAATTAATATATAAGGAATTAAAATATTCACAAGTGATGGGTGGGGTCAAATTATAGATCGCCCATCAAGGAATCAATGGGTCTCATGAAATAAAAAAGGTGTCCATATTAGATTGATAATTTTTTTAAATTGACACATATTTAAAGAATTATGTCTAGGTTGATAATAATTGATGGAAAGACTATTAATAACTTCATTTAGGCCTGTATTGAACGTTCATAAATGACTAAATTTTTGAATTCAAATTATCAAGAATTTAGGTTCCATTATCTATGTGGTTTCTATGATGATATTATGGGTGGATATTCATTGAAAAAATGTTCTTTATTGAATGGAATGTTTTTATTAACATTTTTTACTAATTGGTTATTCCATATTAATTGATGATAGTTTTTTTTGTATATAAACATTACAAAGTATTAGTGTTCACCCTTTGATTCTTTACCTTTTTCTATGATATAAAGATGGATATATTGGTTGATTTCAAGTATGAAATATTTTTTTCTATGCCTTTTTACATTTACGATGTAATATGACAATCATGTATATATCTTGCATTTCAAGGCTGGTAAACTGGTTGATCATGGGTTTTGTGATCCCTTGTATCTTTTACCAATTTAATATATATGTACTATCTCTAGGTGACTGGATTAATGGTGTTAAATTTAGTATTAGTTTATTTTTATTAGGATCATTGGGAATTAGATTTAGGAAAACATAGATTAGATAACATAACTCTATGAAAAATTAGATGGGTAACTCTATGTATGAGGTAATATCATGAATCATTGTTAATATAGATATTCTGAGGTTTTATTATAAAAAAATCATTTTATATATCCTAGAATGTGGATGTGGTTGTGGTATAGAGGTACCTAGTATTAAAAACACTAAAAGGTGTAGATTTGGTATTAACTCAATCATCATTAATGTATTATTAGTGTGCTTATGATTTCATACCTAGATAGATACTCTTGGTGTATATGCTTAGTATAATTTAAAAAAATCAATGGAACATTAGGATAAATGGGAGTAAAAAACCTTTGGATGCCTATGATATTCAATAGTGACACAGGAAAAACCAAAAGTGTCATAGGTTGATAAGTATAAGGGTAATAATAAGATAAATGGAATATGTAATATATTAAACTTTCTCATAAGAGATGTATTTATTGATTTTCATAATATAATATATAATATTTTCAAAATCAGATATATATTAATATTTAATGGAAAAATGTTTTTTAGCTTTTAATTAATAAATTCTTGAGATTTGTTTTACAAATTTAACATCACCTTATTGATATTTCTATAACACTTTATTTGTGAAAACATTTGATTTGAAATTATATGTTTTAATTATTCACGAACTTTTATAAATTTTTCATTGTGATCATGAATGATTGATATCATTTTGGAAGGGCCTCAAAAAAAAATTAATGTAGAGTGGGGATATATTCGATAGATTGGACCTTTCTTCACTATTTAGGATATAATGTTTTAATCCCTATATAGAATGGGATGGATTTTTTTTGATATTATAGGACACAATTAATCTAATTCATTATAATAGAGAAAAGTCTAGTTCAAATTATAATTCTATCAAAATGGTATATCAAGATAGATTAAATTTTATAGTTAGAATTTTTTACATTCCCTTATTGACATTTGAAACCCTAACCTTCAGAAAAATTATTTATATGACTTTTTCACTCTTTGGGAGGGTTTATATAAGGTATGGGATGATTTTTTTAAAATTATTTTTCTTTGAAACATCTATAACCATAATGAAAAATTATTGATTTTTGAAATGTTCTCTTCTAAGTATTCACACCTCCCAAACTTTTTCATTGTGGTTATTTTCTATTGTGCTTATATATTCTATTTTTCTACAATAAAATAAATATTTTACTATATTTTCATATTTTTTATTTTTTATTTTTATTAAGAAATATAATAGTGGATACAGTATTAGTGTTTCCCTTTCAATCCTTTGTATAGGAAAAGCATCTCCCCGATGATAACTCCACCCATGGAGAAGTAATTTTCATTCATAGATGATCTAATCCATATTACCTAAATTTAATTTATTTGAACCCATGAAAGAACATTTAATCACAAATTTTGATCCATTATTTTTGTTTGAATTTCTTAGGAATTTAATCTATTTTCAATTTGAAAATGAGGCCATACTTCTGTGTATCATGAGAGAAACATTATTTACTAAATAAAATATATATGGTATTGAAATGTATGGTTCAAATCTAAATAAAAAAATCATAAAATTATCATTTATTGAAATTTTATGCATACTTAAATTTTCTATTGACCATATATTGTATTTGGGATCACAATCAAATAAGTGTTCTATAAATAGAAGTTGAGAAATGAACATATCTATCATATCATCTAATCAAATAAGTGTTATATTTTATGCATAATAATTATAATTATTTCATGATTAAAATTTATGAGATTATGAAATCATGAACTATATGCAAGGACCAAAGAAACTGAAAAAATATGTATGAATAATGTAACAGTTAGCACCCAGAATGATGATGTTAATAATTATTTTTTAACAAATCGGTGATATAATGTCATATTAATAAAAATAACCCTCATAATCACCCCCATATTCCATGGAGACATGTTTTTTGCTTCTATAGGCCCCAAAATTTCTCATAAATTGGTCATAAGACTAATTAAAATCCCCACATTCTAGAACAAGTTATTACAGTGTTCTCTATACTCTATCAGAAACACAAACCCAAGGAAAAATCACATGATATCACCCATCATGACATAACTCAAGGACAATCCCACTTAACAATTGTGTTCTAATTACATAGGTCCCTGATAATAATGTTTCACCTTATCAGCATGGGTGGTAATATTTATAATTTTTAACCCTTTATCTTTTTAGGGTGTTATATTTATTACCCCATCCTGTTAGAACACAATGACCTAGCTATATCCCAAATATTTCAACCCAACTAATTATCTATAATCAACCAGATTTGTTCCAAATTTCATAACACTATCTGAATTAACACATTCATGCTTTCCATTTCCCCCCAAACAAATGTTTTCCCCTACCCAGGGCCACCCACATTTCTAAATGAGTCGTCAAACAAATAATTGTCCCTATAGGACAACACCTATTCTTTTGGTGTGATTTATTCTTACATAAAATCTCCTTGGTAAATGTACAACTATTTTACCCAACACGAAACTACTATAATTCATGCATTATTATCTATGCACCTCAAATTTGGTGGGCTTATGAAAAGAAAGGTGTAAATTATTGACTTGGGTATTACCATTTAGCTATATTAACCCTTTAACCTTTGTTGGTGCTATAAAAAGTGAATCATATATGGCATGTTAACATTAAACATAGTTCTATAATATATATATATATAATAAATAAATATTTATAATAAAGTAGGTTCAGTGTTCAGATGAAGCATGTTGGGATTGAGGTGGGGGTAATTTCATATCATTTCCAATTCAATGAGACATGTTTTAAACTATGGAGGTAATTTCTTTTACATGGTGTATAAGTAACCCATTTGACATATTATATCATAAATATCTATTTATTAATATAATTCAAGTTTTATTTATTAATGTTTTCTCTATTAAAGAGTTTTTTAGAATGATTCCAAATTAGTAAGTATTTATTTCAAAATATCATATTTAATAGAGTTGTTTATAATTAATTTTATATTGAATGAATTTAATAATCTAATCATCAAAACCCATATATTTTATTCTCCACTGATTATTCCTCAAATTTTCATGAAATAGAACCATTTTTATTTATTTGGTTCCTAAAATGTTCAAAAACTTTTTGTTTGAAAAACCTATCCTTATTTCCAATTTGGCCGAGGTGAATTTTTTCCATGACCATGTAATATAATTTTTTTTCAATAATGTTCCTTTATATGATCAATAAAAATTATTAATTAAATTTTCAAAAATATTTGAGTTTCGTTTCAATGTTTTAAAAAGATTTTTTCTTTCAAAATACATAGAAGTGGTTTTTAATAAATTCTTAAATAATTAAAAAATGTTTCATTTTAAAATATATCATATGATTTAATTTTAACACTATCATGATTATAAATTCCTTCAATGAACTGATTAAAATATTTCTTGTTTATTTTCAGAGAAATGAATTTTCTAAATATTTTTTAAATTATCAATTATAATGTTATCAAAAGAAAAGAATATTTTTTCATGTTTTCAATTTAATCTTTGAATATTTTTTAATGTTATTATCATCTACGTTTTTATAATTTTTGGATTCTTATTCATTTTTAGGTGTATACAAAATGATAAAATCCTCTCTATTTATTTGAATGATTTATAAATTTTTTGTTTTATTTCATTTAATGGGGAAATATTTAGTATTCTGATTTAATGTGGATACATATTCATATTTTGGTATATTTGAGAATGATTTATATTGATAAATTAATATATAAAGAATTATAAATATTCACAAGTGATAGGTGGGGTCCAATTATAAATATCCCATCAAGGAATCAATGGGTATCATGAAATAAAAAAGGTGGCCATATTAGATTGATAATTGATTTAAATTGACACATTTTTAAAGAATTGTGTCTAGGTTGATAATAATTGATGGAAATACTATTGATAACTTCATTTAGGCCTGGATTGAACGTTCATAAATGAAAAAATTTATGAATTCATATTATCAAGAATTTAGGTTCCATTATCTATGTGGTTTCTATGATGATATTATCAGTGGATATTCATTGAAAAAATGTTCTTTATTGAATGGAATGTTTTTATTAAAATTTTTTACTGATTGGTTATGCCTTATTAATTGATGATAGTTTTTTTGTATATAAATGTTACTAAGCATTAGTGTTCACCCTTTGATTCTTTACCTTTTTCTATGATATAAAGAAGGATATATTGGATTATTTCAACTATGAAATATTTTTTATGCCTTTTTACATTTCCAATGTAATATGAAAATCATGTATATATCTTGCATTCCAAGGATGGTAAACTGGTTGATCATGGGTTTTGTGATCCCTTGTATCTTTTACTAATTTAATATATATGTAATATCTCTAGGTGACTGAATTCATGGTGTTAAATTTAGTATTAGTTTATTTCTATTAGGATCATTGGGAATTAGATTTAGGAAAACATAGATTAGATAACATAACTCTATGAAAAATTCTATGGATAACTCTATGTATGAGGTAATATCACGAATCATTGTTAATGTATATATTCTGAGGTTTTATTAGAAAAAAATCATTTTATATATCCTAGAATGTGGATGTGGTTGTGGTATAGAGGTACCTAGTATTAAAAACACTAAAAGGTGTAGATTTGGTATTAACTCAATCATCAATAATGTATTATTAGAGTGATTATGATTTCATACCTAGATATATACTCCTGGTGTTTATGCTTAGAATAATTTAAAAAAAATAATGGAAAATTATTATAAATGAGATTAAAAAACATTTGGATGCCTATGATATTCAACTGTGACACGGGAAAAACCAAAAGTGTCATAGGTTGATAAGTATAAGGGTAATAATAAGATAAATGGAATAGTTAATATATTAACCTTTCCCATAAGACATGTATTTATTGATTTTCTTAATATACTATATAATATTTTAAAAATAAGATATATATTAATATTTAATGGAAAAATGATTTTTAGCTTTCAATTAATAAATTATTGAGATTTTTTTTTACAAATTGAACATCACCTTATTGATTTTTCTATGACACTTTATTTGTGAAAAAATTTGATTTGAAATTATATATTTTAATTATTCACTAAATTTTATAAATTCTTCAGTGTGATCATGAATGATGGATATCATATTGGGAGGGCCTAAAACAAATATTATTGTAGAGTAGGGATATATTTGATAGATTGGACCTTTATTGACTATTTAGGCCATAATGTTTTAATCCCTATATAGAATGGGATGGATTTTTTTTGATATTATAGGACCCCAAATTATATAATTTATTGTAATAGAGAAAAGTCTAGTTCAAATTAGAATACTATCAAAATGGTATATCAAGATATATTAAATTTTAGAGTTAGACTTTTTTACGTTCCCTTATTGACATTTCAAACCCTAACCTTCAGAAACAATATTTATATGACTTTTTGACACTTTAAGAGGGTTTATATAAGGTATGGGATGCTTTTTTTAAAAGTATTTTTCTTTGAAACATCTATAACCACAATGAAAAATTATTTATTTTTGAAATGTTCTCTTTTAAGTAGTCACACCAACCAAACTTTTTCATTGTGGTAATTTTCTATTGTGCTTATAGATTCTATTTTTCTACAATAAAATAAATATTTTTCTATCTTTTAATATTTTTTATTTTTTTATTTTTATTAAGTAATATAAGAGTGGATATAGTATTAGTGTTTCCCTTTCAATCCTTTGTATAGTAAAAGAATTTCCCCGATGATAACTCCACCCATGGAGAAGTAATTTGCATTCATAGATGATCTAATCCATATTTCCTATATTTAATTTATTTGAACCCATGAAAGAACCTTTACTCACAAATTTTGATCCATTATTTTTGTTTGAATTTATAAGTAATTTGATCTATTTGAAATTTGAAAATGAGTCCATACTTTTGTATATCATGAGAGAAACATTATTTACTAAATAAAATATATATGGTATTGAAATGTGTGGTTCAAATCTAAATAAAAAAATAAAACAAATTCTCATTTATTGAAATTTTATGCATACTTAATTTTCTATTGACCATATATTGTATTTGGGATCACAATCAAATAAGTGTTCTATAAATGGAAGTTGATAAATGATCATAGGTATCATATCATCAAATACATCTTTTTGTTTTAATTTCCATATGGTTTGAGGATTGAAACGTTTTGGGGATTATATTTAAATTAATTTTAATCAAATGGTAAAATGATGAATTAATGGTTAATGGTATATTATATTTATTATAAAATCTAATATTGGTCTTTTTAGAGAAGTTTTATCATTTATTAGTTCTTTTTTTATTCAATAACCACTTATCTAGCCCCCAAACATTTTTCCATAATTTCACACCATTTAATTTATTCTTAAATACTATTATAGAATATTTAATACACTTAATCCTTATGATAACATAAAGTACCAAACACTATTATACACATCATAAAATTACAAATACTTTTTAGATCATACGTGAAAAACTCATCAAATTCATGTAATTTTAGGAGAGGAAAGACTTTTCTTAAAACTATTTTACACATTCTATTTATATTTCTTTATTATTTTGTTTATCATATTCCCCTCACACTATTATCTCTTATTCATTATCTACCTATTAATTTTAAAACCATTAATTGAATCCTCATTTTATTATACTGTGGTCCACACAATTTTATTTAATTTTATATCCTTAATTGATAACATGATCTAACCCTAATATTTATATTGAAAAGACCCTAAGGTGGAACAGAGCATTATATAATGAATAAATAAATCAAAAAATTCATAAAATTTTGAAATTACTATATTTAATTTATTCGTTCATTCTAACTGTAGTTATCTATGTGGCTCATCTCAAATAAAACATGATTTAAAAAATTAAAAGGAAACAATAATTCAATTGAATAAACCATCTGAGACTAGGATACAACTAATGTTAATTATCCTCAAACATACATTTCACATTAAACTCACAAATACGACTATGAGTTAAATTTTTTTTAAATGACATTCTTCTAAAATTTAATAGAATGTATTTTGATGATCCAAACTAACATCTAATAAAAATAAATGTGGATTCCACAACTATTAAACCACACAATGCATCAAAAGACCAAACCAAATTAATTATGTCCCAATTCTCATTTTCTAAAACTAAAAAATATTGAATTCATTACCTAAAACTTGAAGTTGATACATAATGGAATGATTTGGAACATATTATATATATATATATATTTTAATAATGGACCACAATAATTTGAATGGAGATCTAAATAATTAGAAAGGAACCAAGACATTCAATGTATGAGTACTTGGAGAAGTTCATGAAGTAATGCTCAAGTTACCCACATCACCATATTAGTGTGTAAATCATATTCCAATACATATAAAAAAGACTCACTCCCATGGAGTGTATCATGGTGGCTGTTTTAGTGGTAGGAGAATTAGTTAAAAATCCTTGGATTTCTACTCAATAATTGATTCAAATGATGTCCCAAAACTCACAACAATTCAATGATTGAGGTAGATTGAATATAAGAGGAATTCATGTGTCAATCCCCTATTCTCTTGAAAATAATTTAACATATTCTATGTTGGGTGAATTATACACAATGGTGAGGTATATTTCCATGTATAAAAAATCCTTCCCACCAAATATAGCGAGGATTTGTTCCATTTTTACTACACAAGTCCATTCAAAAAATTATTTCCCAAAACTACAAGAGATAAAGGATTGTGAAATTAGAATTCCTTAGGATACCATTTCAAAAACAAAAAGAATAATAACCTATAGAAAATAAGTATTAATCCTTCACACAAACAATCAATCATGAGTGTAAATATTAGTCAAATATATAGTATGGAACTAGATAAATATTAAGGGCCCCTTTTCAATAAAATCATTTAGTATCACTCACCATACAAGTATGGTTTTCAACAACCCAAGAATTTATTTAAATACCATGATTAAAATGTCCATCAAAAATGAATTTTCCGTCCAATGGTATATTATAATTATGGTTATATTTTGAAATAAATTAGTCTTAATAAAGAGAATGAGATGAAGAGTCAAGTTATGGATTTGAGGGAGAAAATGATTATAATATTCCATATTTTTATGGTCATCCATGTAATGTTAAAAAATAAATCTTGAAACATACCCTCACATCCCACTAAATATTCCAACGATAATGTTACATCTATCACATTGATGTGTGGAATGAAAAAAATGTGAGTAATGTTTTCTTTGTAGTCCTCTAATATTCCCCCAACATGGGGATATTCCATTGTCATCTTCAATCACTGAGAAACCAAATATGAAATAAAATTTGAAGAATAATAATGATAATATTACTCCTAAACACCTTATATTTCAAAATATAATTTTAAAAAAATATTGATGAATAGGTGCTGCAAAATTATTTTTTCGAAAATTCAAGCATTTTGATATAAACACAACCCTTCTTATGCCCACAAGAAAACCACAAGGATTGGAAAATTCTTAAATAAACAATGTAACAAACATAGAGGGATCCATTAAATTGAAAAAAAATATTGGATATATTTTTTCAGTACTCATTACACCCAATCATGAAATACCTATAATGTGAAAGGATATCAAGACATTCACTATCCCATTCACTCCAATTGACTAAAAATTTTCTAATAATTTAAATTATATTAAAGATTCCACAAATTTAATTCCTTACTCTTTTTATATAATTCTCTATTTTGGGAGTTAAAACTAAAATGATATGTGATGAAATTTAAAAATAGACGTACAAAATATCTAGTGGGATTCATTAAGGATGTACTTGTTTTGGGTAGGATACATGATCATTCCTATAAATTTCTATATGATTATCTGGGTGAAATAATAGTTAAATTCCCATGATCCTATTATCATAGGTAGACCTTGCCTCTAATATTATAGAATGATTATTAAAACCCATGAGGGTGAACTTTCTATAGAGTTTTGATCTAATGTTTTTATATTCAATATTATAGAAACCATAAAGCACCCCTCTAGAATCATTATTCATTTTTTATTTCCAATTTTTTATAATATTCTAAAACTGAAAGGGTTTTTTTATTATCCTATTCATAGAGAGATTATTATCATTGGTTCTATTTTTATTTTGAAGATAATTTACAAACCTTATTCCAATAGATACACCACTCTTTGATTTTATTTTAATGTGGATTCATATTCAGATCTTGTGCTAGTTATTTGTTATTATGATATGAATGTTTAGTATGTGGATTAATTTTATTAAATATTCTATGATTTGAAAGATTTATATTATAATATTGATCTTCATCATGAACATATTTCTATTCATTTTATGAATCCATTCATTCATCACCCCCATACACACATAGGAAGTCAAGAAATTTCCATAAAATCTCAAATACTCATACCTGTTCAGTGGTGATAGATTACCTATTATAATTGATAACAATATCCATTTTAAATGTGAAGAAAAGTATTGGAATATTATTAGAGATAAAATTTAGGTAATTGAGTGGATCTTCGTTGAAATATTAGGTATTTTTCCATTTATTTACAAGTATGTTATTATTTTAGAGGATGGGCATAAACATGTAAGGTATCCACAAAAGAGAATTTATCTAAATCATTTTTAACTTGTTAAAAATTAAGTAAATTTTCTTCCTGAGGATGGTATCATTTACCCCATTTTATATTCTTAGTGGGTCATCCCTATTCAGGTCATTCCTATGAAAAGTTATTTTTACTATTCTTAGAAAAGATATTAAAGAGTTAGTTCTAGTGAGAGTGAAGAACAATTTACATGATATTATTGAATATACGAAAATAAATAAGTCCACTCACAAAAGAACATTTACCCCACATATCCATTGATCAAATTTATGATATATACATTGGAAGGAGTCAATATTGTTTTATGAATGTATTTTCTTAAATTTTTGGGACACTATTACTCCGGATGATTTGGATAAATGACATTAACATTACCATTCGATAGATTTTCCTAATACAGGATTCAATTTGGAATTTTTAATTACTTAATATCCTTTCAAAGATGCATGGTGAGTATTTTTTCTAATTTTTTTGAAAATTTAATGGTGGTATTTTATGATGATTTTATTATGTATGGTCTATAATTTTACTGTAATATTATTCTAGTTGAAAATTTATTTCATTATTGAATTAATAATATTCTAGTTTTAAAAATTTCAAAATTTTATTTCATGAGAGAGAAAAATATTGTCTTAGGGAATGTACTATCAAAACATGGAATTATTAATGAAATATCTTTATTATATATTATTTCATTCTTTTCATATACTTCATGTTCATATAATGCTATATCATTCTTATGTCATATTGGATTTTATCATAACTCATCAAATATTTCAGTAAGTGTTGACGCTCCTTTCGTCACAGAATCTAAAAATCGGAAAAGGGGAATATCTGAGATCAAGATGATTCAACCTTTGAAGAAAATATCAAAAATCGACAAAGTCATGAACAAAGGATCAAAAGCAACTGCACCGCGAAAGTTCTATCACTATCGCGCAAGTACAGTTGCGCGACGCCCTCATGGTAGCGCAAGTGACTTGCGCGACCTAATTGATAACTGCCCGGTAACCGCCCGGGGTCTTCTCCTGCCTATAAATAGACCCTGTGGGCCCCCCATTCGAGAGGATCTTTTTTCAGAAACTCGGATTGAAGCTCCCGACGCCCAAGTCTCTTCTCAAAGCTTCCGGAACACTTCTAAGGTAATTTCTTACCTAGAACGGAAGATCTAAAGAGAGGGAGGAAGTCCTGAGTGTTGAAACTCATCAACACTTGCGCGCCTGAGTGGCCATCCCTTAAGGGAAGTGGTCACACTTGCGCGTCGCCTTACTCCTTCGATAAAAATTGCGCGTCCCTGTTCTGGGGGAAAATCTAGAGGATTCTAAAGGCTTTAATAAAGAGTCGTTCAAGTATTTCAATGCTGGTTGAATATCGCGCAAGTACCCACCATGTCGCGCAGGTATACCTGCGTGACCAATACTTGCGCGCCCCCGCAATACTTGCGCGCCTTCCAAGACTTGCGCGTGCCCCTTCCTTTTTGGGTGCCTTTCTTGCACATTTCACCCCTCTTAAGCCATTACACCTTTCCTTTTCAAGATTCAGTCTTCAAGACACTCTTCAAATCCATTTATGGCATGATTTCTTGATTTGACTTACTTATCTGAAAGGAATTCTGTGGAATATCTCTCAAAACCTATTGATTTAAATATCTTTATGTCACCAAATATGTAGAGTTCATTCATTAAACCTCATCCTTTAAGATGAGATAATCCTTAACCTGGGTCTCCTTTTCAAGAATAACTCCCAGTCATAAATTTGGGCTTCCTTTTCCGGAGTAAGCCCCAAGTCCCCTAACCTGGGCCTCCTTTTCTGGAATAATTCCCCGTCATAATTATGGGAATCCTCTTTAGGAGTAATCCCCAAGTCCCTTAAATGTTTGGGCATCCTCTTTAAGAGTAAGCCCCAAGTCCCTTAAATGTTTGGGAATCCTTCTTAGGAGTAAAACCCAGTTATCAATCCTCTCCTGATTTGGGTTTCCTTTTCAGGAATAAGTCGCAAGTTAGAGTATTCAAATCTCCATGAAGCACATATACCTTTATGGACCCTGTTCCTGGATTTTCTCCCTAAAGTAAATCCTAACCTTCATTTATCTGGGCAGTCATATATACATAAGCCCCAAACCATTTCTTATGATTTCATCTTTCATGGAAAAATTGTCTAATTTTTACCAATACCTCTTGTTTCTCACACCGAGCATGACTCACATGATCTTAGAGTGTAAAAGTAATTGTGACATCCTTCTTTGAGCCATCAATCATAAACATCATACTCCTTTAATCGAACTACGTGGGTTCTAATTACTTTTCCAAAACAAAGGATACGTAGGTAGCCCATCTATGGGTTCGATCCCAACTCTGAAATAATTCATGTCCTTCTGAATGACAATAAACTTCAAGTGCCCCACTGAGTGGCTTTAAAACCAGCCTGGTCATAATAATGACCAAGAGACTTTTATATGAATGTTTTGAAGGTTACCATTGACCAAGAATCTTTAAATAGATATAGATGATTCTCTATTGATGAAGAACCTCGAATACATATAAAAGATTCTCTAAATTTATTACATATTTAATCATTGATTGTCAAAACTGAAGGAAAAGCTCATTTTATACTTGGTAATGTAATAAGGATTCACGAACATAACTTAAATCTATAAAGAGAGTCCTGGAATAGACAATAATTCCCCTAAAAAAGGTGTGATGAGTCCGACCTCCCATCCTCTCGACCAATGAAAATTCCTAAGCCTCATCAGTCCACAAGCTAATGAGAGCGTACCACTGGAAAGTAGGTCCAAATGGATGTGGAATCATGGGATGTTTCCGGTTCTACGAACAAACCCGCTAGAAACCGATCGGAACGTTTGAATCTCCCATCCAGGAGGTCATCCCCGAATTCCGAGGGAAACAAAAAATGGTGAACCCGACTTGAATCCTTAACCAAGTTAAAATGATGTTTTACCTATTTGTTAAGCCCCTATTTAAAACTTAATAAGAGGGATAACAAAAACAATCATTGACATGTGTGCTCATCCAAAGGATGAAGTGGCTGAATTTTATCTTGATTACGTCTGTTATATCAAATAGGCACTCTGTTCCAAGATCTTCTATATTTCCATAATGGCTGCTCTCAAATTCAAATCTTTGAATACTGCTGCTGCAAATACCACTGCTGTTATTCCTACTGGATCGTCATCCGCTCTGAGGATGACATCACCTACTCAGCGTCTTCAACGCTGGGTATCAAATGCGTTGGTTAAGGAGTACCGTCAACACGGTACCATCCCAACTCTGGAGGCTGCCCGACAGGCCCTCCAAGTGAACAAATCACACAGGTCGTCCGGACAACGACGACCAGTGATCAAGAGGCAGGCGGTGCTGACTACCGTCTCCAACCGTTTCGGGTCGTTATCCCTAGAACACAATTTCCATTCGCTCCCTTACTCTGAGGAAGTGAATGAGCAGGTCCATCAGGGCCTTAATTCAAAAAAACAGGAGTCCTTCCCGAGGGCTCCCATCAACAATCGCCGCCAGACTCGTGCGGCAGTGCACCCTCAACATGGTGAGGGTACTGACTCCAGGCATTCAGCTCAAGTTCCTCGAACCCGAGCAGGGAAGATGAACCGCCAGAGACGGAATCCGGTTAACAATGGGCATGTTTTCATCCCTGCCATCTCCGGAGAAGTCCACCAACCAAACTTGGTGGAGAACAACGAACATGCACACACACCTGTCCGTTTTAATTCCGCTGTCCAGCAGACTCATCTGGCAGCATCAAGCCAATCCCGCCAGGCAATTCCGGCGGAGTACTATAGGCAGGAACATACACCTGCTTATGCATCATTGGTTAGTCAGCAGGATCGCATGACTACATATGATGGAGTCCACCAACCTAACTTGGTGGCGAACAACGAGTAGGCACACACACCTGTCCGTTTTAATTCCTCTGTCCAGCAGACTTGTTGGGCAGCATCACGCCAATCCCGCCAGGCAATTCCGGCGGAGTACTATAGGCAGAAACATACACCTGCTTATACATCATCAGTTAGTCAGCAGGCTCGCCTGACTACATATGATGGATCTCGTCAACCGCGTTTGGAGAAGTGTAATCAGCAGACACATACACCTGCTAGTACTAATCAAGCCTACCAACAGTCTCGCTTGGTAGCACACAGAGAAGTCAGTCAGAAAGCTCCGACGACAAACAGGAGGCAGATTCAACTCTCTGCCTCCACACTTGAGTACTGTCAGGATTCACTGACAAGAAAAGGAGGATAGGAGCAGGCACATACACCTACTCCAAGCCCGGAATGGACGTATATCGCCGTTTCGGCAGCTGAAGTCACCAAACATATTTTGTCAATGGTGAAAGAGCAGAAGCAAATTCCTGCTCATATTCTGGATGCTTGCCAGGATATCATAACAGCTTCAGCATCATCTCCGGGAAAGACACATAAATCTATCCCTAGTAGTGGAGTGACACATCAACGATTCACTCCGGAACAGACACACACATCTATTCCAGTACAAGAGGGTTATGTGGCATACTCCCCCATATCATACGGACAACCAAGTCAGGCACATACACCTGATTTGAGTGGAGATCGTCAGCCTAACCTGACCATCTTTCCTGATCAGGCACATACACCTGCTCAGAGTAACCACTTTCGTCAACAAGTGGTTTCCAAAGCGAGTAAGAAGGCATATAAGAAAAAGATCTGCCCAGCACAGTCAGGAGATCAAAGGCCAATCTGTAACAAGGCCTTGCTCGATGATGGAGTTCTTGAAGCCCTAAGACATTTGTCTGTTGGAATTCAAGATTCTACTCCCTCAGTTCCCAATAACAGGAAAATTAATTCCGAAAGTCTTCAACAGACATTTCCTCACGAAGGCTTGATTCATGAAAATTTGGTCAATCTTGAAGTTTCTTCTTCAGATGAGAGCCACAGGAACCCTCTGTGTGGTCAGAAGACCAAGGAGCAAGAGATCTCATCTTTTGCTGTAACCCATTATGGTGGTCCTCCCCATGATGATGAATTTAGCTGCGAAAGTCCTCTACGCAGTAGTGATTCACATTGCCTGGAAAATACTCCAGTGGACAATGTAGTGCCGAGAAAGCCCTCTTTTCTTGAGGCACTTGAAAATGAAAAACCAGTCATTTCTGATGCTTTATTGCTAGCAAGTGAAATACTTTCTCAATCAGAAGATAGCCAAGGGTGTAGGTCATTCTCCGAACCACCCCTAAGTCATGAATCTTCTAGTTTGATCAATGATCTCTCTACCAATCTTGTTGAATCCGATGAAGCAACAAGGAAACACTAAATCTGGTCAAAACAGGTAGAAGAATCTTCATTTAATGATAAAGAGGAAATGCTGAACATGAGGAAAAAACTGGCGAAAAGTGAGGTACCAGTCATGTTTTGGCCTTTGGATGACTCCCAGTATGACATTCCAAAGATGTTGACGGAAGATGGAGTCCATGATATTCATCTCAACATATGGAAAAGTCTTTGTCAATTGAAGAATAAGGTATTATATTATGATGAATATGAAAATCATCTTAAGATAATAGAAGGGATACAAAGTCAGATTGATTTGGCATCTCTATCAGTCTCTCGGTATCCGAATACTGAAAAGCAACAGAAAACTCTTCAACATTCATGCCTTGGCGCACTAAGAAAATTGCGTCATTTAATTGCCAATGCTCCATCTGGTGTTCATATCAGAGGATGGGGTGTTCACGGAGCACTACATTTCACAGTGCTTTCCAGTCAGCAAAGCCCGCCGAAAATGGTCTCATGCAATATTATTGCCCATGGACGACCACAGTCAATGGGCTTTGTTCATAATCAAAAGCTTTCTCAAGAACAGGCTTCAACTAGTTCCTTTCAAAATCAAGCATATAGAGAACAAGTTGTTGAATTTCTCCTACATCAAGCAGGCGAGAATATTGCACAAGACTCTCGTATGGAGAAAACACATAATCAAATGACAGAAGTTTCGGAAATCATCCAACGGTCTGTTAAACCAGGTGATAAAAGTGGATACAGGCTAATGCCTCTAGCTAATTTCCGAACTAAGATTCGCAAGGTCAAGAGAGATTTTAAGCAAGTCTCAGACATAGCATGTCAAGAGCCACCCCAGCTTGCCAGACTGGGGACTCCTTTAACCCAACCCTCATAGTCAACAAATGGGATTCGAGGAGTTGAGCGGAAGCAGTAGGAACATCCCCAGTTCTCGAGACTGGGGACTCTTTCAAATCATCAATCCCCTTCTCAGAGAATATCGGTCTTTTCTCGATTGGGGAAGAAGCCCCAAGAGGAACGAAGAGACAAATTATCAGGAGATTACTTCCAAGTTATAGCTTGTCAAGAAGTTATTAAAAGATTAAATCAACAAAAGGAAATGTCTCATCAAAGACATGAAAGAAGACAATATCACAGAAATGTTGATTGAAGGGATGCGATGCATTATACATCAATCAATGTCATCAATGCCATTGTTGCTAATCCACTAGAGGAGACTCACTCAAGGGAATCAGATGAAAAGCGTCCTGCTCAAGAAAATGTATGCGCTGATACAAATGAAGAAGCTGTGCGTACACGAAGTCAAAGGATTACTCAGAACCAAGGTAATCCACTTCCTTCTCTCCAAAAAGTATCCAAAAAAGGGAGGGGAGAGAATCAGGTTACATATCCTTCCTCTAGAGAAGGTCAATCTCTCTCGTTAGAGCAAAGGTTTGCACAACAAGAGGAAGAAATGAAAGAATTAAGAAGGTTGAATGCAGAAATACTTCAGATTAGACTTCTTCTTAAGAATACTGAAGTCCGACAGCAGAAGGAATTTATTGTAACTACTAAGATGGATCAGGAATATCCTCCTTTATCAGGACACCCTCAGAGGTCTAATCCTACGGGTCAAACGCAACAATGGTTGGCAGTGCTACCATTAGTTGCAGCACCAATCACCACGTCTGTACAGGCTCCATTCATTGTACCTACCCAAGACCAAATTCAACCTGATGTTTCTCAAAAGTTAATAACTACTATTGAGTCATTAACAGATCGGTTAGAAACTATGGAAGGGACATGGGCACAAGTTCAACCAGAAAAGAAAGTTTACCCTGAATGGGTAGATTCAATTTCTCCTCCATCTAGTTTTGGAAACCCTGTTTTTCCTACTTTCAATGGATCAGGTGACCTTGAACAAAATTTGATGCATTACGTGTCTTGTTTTTATCCTATAATGGAAACTCCAGAGCAGTAAGAAGCAGTGAAACTCAGATGCTTCGTGCGAACCTTGCAAGGACCATTTTGTCTGGTATACAATCTTGCAATCCTGGTCAATAATCGGATGGGAGGATCTTCGTCAAAAATTCCTTCTTCCGTTCAGCTCAACTTTTCCAAAAACAATAGTTTTCGATATTACAAACTGAAAGCAAAGGGAGAATGAAAGAGTCTCTGATTTCATTGCTCGCTGGAAGGGATTAACGTATTCCCTAAGTTTAGCACTCCCTTAGGAAGAGCTATTGCAAATCTGTGTGGCATATTTGCATGACGAATTACGCACGCCATTGATCCCTGTGAAATACACAGGAGGGTTTCGAGACCTTACTTCAATCGCTCAGTAGATTGAAGATTCCCTTATACAGGCTAAGGTTAAATCTCATGTAATTCCATCAGCTTCAGGAAGGAGAATGGGTAAAGCAAAAACTGCTTTAGTTATGCTTAAACAAGCACCTGTACCTATTTCTACTTCAAAACCTTCATCTTCTCGAAGGGCTCCACCTCCTAAACACCAACAACAAAGGCCGTTTCTTCCAAATGATCAAAGAGATCAACGACAAAAACAATTTGAGGATTTGAAGGGTAAAAAATACTCTTCCGAAGTGAGAAAGTTCCTGGTTACTTCATTTCAGCTCTGGAAAATAATTTGGTTCAATTACCAGTGCACAAGAGGCCAAACAAGGAAGGAGATGAAGACCATCCCAATTATTGTCCCTTTCATCAAATGTTAGGGCATCCCATCCAGGAGTGTTTTGTCTTCAAAGACCTCATGCAAAAGATGGTCAACTTGGGACAACTCAAGTTTAAAGGTTCTTCGACTCAGGTAGCATGTGTTACTGCTACAGTTCCAGAGGAGGAAGGTGAATGGAAAGAAGTCAAAAGCAGAAATGCACAGAAGTATGATGATTGGATGGTCAGAAAGACAATCAATCAGACTCATTCCATTTTGCGAACACAATTAAAGAAACTAATTGTGTCTTCTTCCATGAATATTGCGGTAAAACCCTCTTCGTCAGAGGGAAATTCCTCAAAGAAACGGTTTGATTCAAAGAAGAAAAAAGAATCAGAAGAAGATGAGTATGTGTCAAAGCCAAAATTGTCTTTGACTCTGGAAGACTTTATGCCATATACTTTAAAACAATGGGCACTGCCCCATCAAACGGCACAGTCTAAACAGGCTAGTCAGGAAGAGTCTTTATTAGACGAAGAGTTAATCGTCGGTTCTGTTAACATGATTCAATTAAAAGATCCGTATTCTAGTCGTAATTTCAATTTGGATGAGTCTGAATTCCCTGTATCAAATAAGGGAATCTGAGGAAGTTCTAGAGGTTCAGGATACATGGGAAGACGTGGATCTTTCCGAAGCCACTACTCCAATTCTACCCCTGCTAGCACTGTGTATGCAACTGAAACTCGTGGTAGAGCCCTTCAGCAAGCTCAAAAAGAACAAGCAAGTTCTTCTGCCAATAGTCAACTCAGTCTTGGAATAGTTATTTTGGAAGACCGATTGAAAATTCCATCTTCTTTATCTCAGCAAGTAAATGGATCTAATCGGTCTAATCTTCCAAAACCAAGGATTTTACTAACTTCTATCCCAATACAAGATGCATCAGCTTCCAAAGCATCTGCTTCCAAGGTACCTGCTAAACCGCATATTCCTGTAGGAAAACGCAGACCTTTAGATCAAAAGTATGATATATTGAAACACTTGGCCTAATTACCAGCCAAGTTATCAATTTTAGATGCTTTGAATCTGTCAAAAGATCTCCGGGAAGCACTCATCGAAGCTTTGTCAAGTCCTTAGGAGTTTGAAGCTGAAATTGCTGCAGCTGAAGTCTATCGCATAGAGAATAATCCTGCAGAATTCCATGAAGTGATATCTTTTACTGATAAAGATGAAGATGATGTTGTGCATGGGCACATAAAACCTCTGTACTTATCTAGAAAAGTCAATGGGGTAGATATCCGAAGAGCTTTCATTGACAATGGTTCAGGAGTCAACCTTATGCCCATTCGTACACTTCGTCGATTGGGCCTTATAGAATCTGATTTATCTCCTTCTACCATGATGTTACAAGGATATGATAAAAATGAACAAGAACCATTGGGCGAAGTTACACTCAGAACTCAGTTTGGAGATCTTGTATCCAATTCGGATTTCATGATTGTTGATCAAGACTCAGCTTTCAACGTCTTGCTTGGAAGACCCTGGATACATCAGCATGCAGCTATCCCTTAATCATACCATCAATGTATCAAATACTATTTCAGTGGTCAAGTTAGAACACTGTATGGTGATAAGGCCCCGTTCAAGACATGTGAGTCTCAATACATTGAGGCAGAATTTTATCACATGAAGGGAAGAGGAAAATCTACAATGAAGGAAATTACCAAAGTTAATGCTCCATATGGTTTGGAGAAGATTCCAATAAATCCATTTACACATGTGAGTACAGATTATGTGTTACCTATTTGTCAAATTGACAAAATAGGCCCAAATCAAAATACACTTATGGAAGGATCCATAATGTCAATTACGGCAGTTGAGCCAGACAACATGGGAGAAATTGGTAACTTACCAAACAGTGATGAAAGCACAAGTGGTGACGTCTTCATTTCATCTACTGAAATCCAAAAGGTCTATACTTCACCAATTAGTCCAGAAGAAGTTATAGAAACATCAGAGAAACAGAATAAATTGCACATGATGAAGAGGAAGAGGAAGATCTTAGAGATGATCCTCCAGCATTTGAAGAGGGTATCTCTACCACTGTGGATGAACTCAGAGAAATAAATCTGGGTACAGAGAAAGATCCACTCCCCACTTTAATTAGTGCGGCCATGACCCTTGAAGATCAAGAGATGTATATTTCTTTTCTAAATCAAAATAAAGATATTTTTGCTTGGAACTATACAGAAATGCCTGGGCTTGATCCTGATATTGCTACTCATCATTTGGTTTTACCAAAAGAACATCGATGATTTAAGAAAGCCGCGAGAAGAACACACCCAACTTATGCTTCCAAAATTGAAGTTGAAGTGGATAAGCTAATCAAAGCTAACTTCGTCAGAGAAGTTCAATATCCCAAGTGGTTTGATAATATTGTCCTTGTAAAGAAGAAGAACGAACAAATTAGGGTTTGCATCAATTTCAGAGATCTAAATCGGTATTGTCCTAAAGATGATTTCCCAGTTCCGATTACAGAAATCTTAATTGATGCGATGGTTGGCTATGAAGTACTTTCCTTCATGGATGGATATTCCAGATATAATCAGATCCGAATGGCCCCAGAAGATGAGGAATCTACAGCCTTCAGAGCCCCTCAAGGTGTGTTTTGTTACCGGGTGATGCCCTTTGGTTTAAAGAATGCAGGTGCAACATATCAACGCGCCATGCATCGTATCTTCAAACCTTTATTAGGGAAGTTTGTTGAATGCTATGTAGACGATTTGGTGGTTAAATCCAAACAATGTTCTAATCACTTGGCTGATTTGGAAGTCATATTCCACAAGCTTCAACAACATAATTTGAAGATAAACCCTTTAAAATGTGCTTTTGGGGTAACCTCAGGAAAATTCCTCAGCTTTGTTGTACGCCATCGTGGTATTGAAGTCGATCCTGAGAAGACCAAATCAATCCTTGGTATGTCACCTCCTCTGAATTTGAAAGAATTAAGAGGACTTCAAGGACACTTAGCCTATATTCGTCGTTTCATCACCAATTTGGCAGGCAAAAGTTTACCCTTTACCAAATTATTGAAAAAATGAGTCACTTACCATTGGACTGAAGAATGTCAAGAAGCGTTTGATGTTCTCAAGAAATACCTCTTGAGTCCACCAGTACTCATGCCACCTGTTGAAGGTAGAACACTTATCCTCTATGTGACAGCTCTAGAGTGATCATTGGGTGCCTTTCTCGCTCAAAAGAATGATGCTGGGAATGAAAATAGCATCTACTATCCAAGTAGAACTATGCTTGAAGCAGAAAACCGGTATTCAAGTATTGAGAAGTGCTGCCTGGCATTAATCTTTGCAGTTTAGAAACTGAGACACTACCTACAACATCACGAGGTCCAATTGGTATCTCGCAATAATCCGCTCAGATTCATCCTTAGTCGTCCAATGCTTACAGGACGTCTAGAAAGGTGGGAAGTTATTTTGCAGCAGTTCGACATTCAGTATGTATCTCAAAAGGCAATAAAGGGCCAAGCTCTGGCTGATTTCTTGGATGAACATCCTTCAGTGGAAGAAACTTCTTCAGATATTGAACTCCCTGATGAGGAAGTTTTCTCTATTCAAGAGAGTCCTCAAACATGGAAAATGTATTTTGATGGTGCTTCCAGAAGTCCAACAGGGAAGAAAATGGAAAATCCTAAATTCAACAAAGTTGTTTTAGGAATTGTACTCATTTCTCCAGATAAGGCATTGTTACCTTATTCCTTTTTATTGTGGGAAGGTGGTATTAATAATAAAGCCGAATACCAAGCTCTTATCACAGGATTGGAGTTATCACTTCAAGAACAAGTGAATCACTTAAAGGTGAAAGGTGATTCAGACCTGGTAATAAAACAAGTCAATGGAGATTATGCCATCAAAAAAGAAGAATTAATCCTTTTGTATGATTATGTCAGAGATTTAATGGCAGAATTCCCTTCAGAACCGACATTTTCTTATGTCCCAAGATCAAAAAATACTCAAGCTGATGCGCTGGATAATATAGCCACAACTCTAGAAGATCCAAATCGGGATGAGACAACCATCAGTATTGCCCACCGTCGTGCAATTTCACCTTATGTTCAAGCCAGAACAAAGGAAATTAATGAAATTAGTCCCATTCCTGAACCGTATGGTCATACTACAGGATGGATGTCACCTATCAGGGAATACCTTCAAAATGGAACACTTCCACCTGATAGAGCTGAGAAAGAACAAATCCGGCGACGTGTGGCCAATTTTACTCTTTATGATGGCCCAAACCACCTAGAGAAAATTCTCTACAAACGTGGTTTTGATGGAGTTCTCTTCAGATGCATTGATGGTGAAGAGACAATGGATGTCATGAAAGAAGTGCATGCAGGAGTCTGTGATGCCCACCAGTCTTGACATAGATTGTCTGATCAAATTCAAAGGCTTGGATACTTTTGGCCTTCAATGATACAAGATTGTGTTGATTTCACAAAGAAGTGTCATTCATGTCAAGTACACGCCAACTTCATTCATCAACCTCTAGATTTGCTTCATAGAGATAAATACTCGTGGCCAATTTCCACATGGGGAATGGATGTGGTGGGACCTTACCCTTCAGCTACGGCCAAGTAGTTTAAGTACATTCTTACTGCTACTGATTTCTTTTCCAAATGGGCAGAGGCAGTACCTCTCAAAGAAGTCAGTTCTAAATGCATTTTTAGCTTCATCAAGTCTAACATCATTACTAGATTTGGTGTCCCTCATACCATATTGACGGACAACGGCACCAACTTCTGTTCTTCTGAAGTGAAGAAATTGTATCAAGAATACAACATTAAATCCAACCATTCATCTCGATATCATGCGGCAGCCAATGGACAAATAGAATCCTTTAACAAGAATCTTTCAAATATACTGCAAAAGATGGTGGATAAAGATAAGAGGTCATGGCCTGATAAACTCTTTCATGCTTTATGGGCTTATCAGACTACCACCCACAATGCAACACAGTCAACTCCATATTCGTTGGTATATGTAATAGAAGCAGTCTTGCCAATTGAAGTTCAATTGCCCTCACTCAGAGTAGCCATTTGTGATCAGTTATCTACAGATGAGAAATACCAAAAGCAATTGAATGAATTGGAACGGTTAGATGAGAAAATATTGTGCACTTTTCACCACTTGGAAATCTATCAGAATCAAATAACACGAGCTTTTAACAAAAAAGTTCGTCTTCGTTCATTCATTCAGGGAGAATTGGTATTAGTTCTCAAAACTCCAATGATACCAGGAAAGAAACCTCCCAAGCTTGAACCAAAATGGGAAGGACCTTATTCAATACAAAGGGTATACTCCAATGGAGCTTATTCATTAATCTAGATGGATGGAGAACTCATTACTACTCCAACTAATGCCAGATTTTTGAATAAATATTTTGTATAAAATACAAAGTATTCACATTATGTCCCCGCAACATGACACTAAACTGTGCAGCACTAGTTCGTCCTTGCTATATGATGTTAAACTATACAGCAATGGTCCAGTATGACCTTAAACACCTCCTTGGTTGAGTATGACCTTAAACTATTCACATTATGTCCCCGCAACATGACACTAAACTGTGCATCACCAGTTCATCCTTGCTATATGACGTTAAACTATACAACAATGGTCCACTATGACCTTAAACACCTCCTTGGTTGAGTATGACCTTAAACTATTCACATTATGTCCCCACAACATGACACTAAACTGTGAGGCACCAGTTCTCCCTTGCTATATGACGTTAAACTATACAGCAACGGTCTAAGCATATGACCCTAAACTATTTGCACATACGTCCAACATGACGTTAAACTGTGTCACCTTCATATGTCCCCTCAACATGACACAAAACTGTGCAACACCAGTTCATCCTTGCTATATGAAGTTAAACTATACAGCAATGGTCCTGTATGACCCTAAACTGCAACTTCATCCCACACGACGTTAAACTGTGAAAAAGTTACCTAAATGGTCCAGTATGACCTTAGACTGCAACTAGGTCTAGTATGACCTTAAACTGCATCATCAATGGTCAATGCATATGACCCTAAACTATTTTCAAGTCCCTTACGTCCAACAAGACGTGAAACTGTGATGTACTAACTACATGACGCTAAACTGTATAAAAGTCCCTTACATCCAGTAAGACGTTAAACTACATAATCATCAAAGGTCCTGTATGACCTTAAACTACACCACCGTCCAGCATGACATTAAACTGCACCATCCAAGGTCCATTTATATGACCTTAAACTATTCACCCTTTTGTCCAACATGACACTAAACTGTGGAAGAAATCCCCAATGCGTCCAACATTACGTAAATGGTGTGTTATTTTGTTCTTACTGCATGACATTAAACTGCACAGTTCCCCTTTTTTGTCCAACATGACGTTAAACTGTATTGTCCCCACCGTCCTAACTACATGACGCTAAACTGTACAGAAAGTCCCTTTGTATGTCCTACATGACATTAAACTGTATTTTGTCCCTGCTACATGACACTAAACTGTGCAGCACTAATAGTCCTAACCGCAAGACTTTAAACTGCATAGTCCCTTTGTATGTCCTACATGACATTAAACTGTATTTTGTCCCTGCTACATGACACTAAACTGTGCAGCACTAATAGTCCTAACTGAAAGACTTTAAACTGCATAGTCCCTTTATATGTCCTACATGACATTAAACTGTATTTTGTCCCTACTACATGACACTAAACTGTACAGCACCAATAGTCCTAACTGGAAGAATTTAAACTGCATAGTCCCTTTATATGTCCTACATGACATTAAACTATGCATCGTTAAGGTTGTTGTTACCTCTTGTTTCTCACACCGAGTATGACTCACATGATCTTAGAGAAAACCTCAACCGTAACACTCTCTTTGGGCCTCTAACCATGTATAAGTCCCAAAAACTTTTTTTTTATTATTAGATCGTTGTCCCCAAGAACAACTTGATCATTTATTCATTCTTTAATTGAACTACACGGACTTTGATCCTTGCCCTCCAGGCTGGGTATGTAGGCAACCTCCCAGGGTTCAAGCCCAAAAAACAATCTCTTCACATCGGTTCACCACCATCTCATATGATGTTGATTCGTGAAACCGCCCCTAGAATCAATATCTTTACATTGATTCACTTTCGTCCTTGTTATATGATGTTAAACTATGCAACACTTTTTTCCGGTATGATAATAAACTAAAATACTCTATAATTTCCTCATTTGAGAGAGAACTATTATTGACATTGATTTTTCAATCATGTTTCATTTCAAAAAACTACGTGCATACATGGTAATACCTAAACGATTTATCTCAGGTTAAACCATCATTGCACTAAATTCCCCTTTCACCCTTCACATGTACGAACCAAATTTGTACAAATGGTAGTTCTAGAACTACGTGGGCTTGATTCCCATCCTTATGGGATACGTAGGAACGTTCGAGTATCCCTCTAATCCAACCCCAAGTCTTTTGGGCCTAACCCCAAATTTCACTTTCAGTCCCTTGGCTGAAAATTACTCATGAAAACACACACTGTGTATTCATTATTATGGTCCGAACTCTATGACCCTAAACTAAGATCTCTCATACTTTTGTACTGCACGACGTTAAACTACATTTCAAGAACTACGTATGGCTTGATTCTCATTCTTATGAGATACGTAGTGAAGTCCAAAATTTCAATTCATGACCCAACCATAACATAATTATGGTTATTATTGACCTATGTATCTCTATATACATTGGACAATACCCATATTTATGTGTTATAATCCTAACCTTAAATATTTTCAGATCTTCATAACCCTTTTCATGACTTTTAGTCACAAAAATGTCAAACTTCTGAGAATTATTTTGCCTGACTATGTAGTACGTGCCCATAGGTGGCCTTGCATAAACAGTCCACATAACAGACTTGTCAGTCGAAAGATATTATTTATTTGACTATGCAGCCAATGCCCTTAGGTGGACCTGCATAATTCAACCCCCTAATGGGTTTGTTAAATGATGGTAACTTCATTCTTGGGAAGAATGCCTCTTTTGTCCTTATTTGTCTTAAACGACAGTATGTAGGGATCCGCAAAAAAATAGCCATCCTTAACATATTTGTCCCATATCCTTTTTCATGATCTGAAAGTACTCAAGTCTATGGTTTATTCTTCTTCCCTATGTTTGGGTCAGACCTTCATAGGAGTGATATTCATTCAATTCTCCGATATTCTTTTTCAGAAATATATTCTCCATATTCAAGTACCTCTTTCCATAAAACAAACTCTATACTTTAGAAAATTTGAATCTCCATAAACTTTCACTGGATTTTAGCACTAGGAAAGTAAATTTCTGAGAGTTCTTTTGCCTAACTATGCAGCACGTGCCCATAGGTGGCCTTGCATAAACAGTCCACATAACAGACTTGTCAGCCAAAAGATGCTATTTATTTGACCATGCATCCAATGCCCTTAGGTGGCCCTGCATAATTCAACTCCCTAACGGGTTTTTGTCAAATAATAGTAACTTCATTCTTGGAAACTACTTCTTCTAATTCCTTTTAGCTCTTTTTCATATCCTTCCTCAGATTCAAAAATTCTTAAGTCATAGCTTACATATTTTCCCTCATACTTGAGTATGGTAATATGTTTTCAGATAAATTGTCAAAGAATTGAATCAATTTTTAATCCATTTTGGTCAAATCTATTTCGACCTTAAACATTAGTCCCTTTATGTCCGGCATGCATGACTTTAAACTGCCCACAAAAGACAAAGGAACTCTGAATAAAAGTCAAGTTCCATCTCACTAAACATACATTTTGTATGATTTAGGTAATATTGAGCAATTAAAAGGTTCAAAGTTTGTAGGGTTATTTGTAATAATCCTAGTAAAAATCAAATTATACTTACTAAGCCCATTGGCTTAAGTAAATTTAAAGCATGTAGTGAGAGAATGAAGGTACAAATAAGTGAAAGTGAAAGTGTTTTTCATTGATGCACAAGAGTTAGAAGGACATCCACAGACTGGAGTCTCTTGTCTTTTTCAAGAATTACAAGAGGCTTTCAACATAACACTTCATTTGATTTACGGAATCCCGACCTTCATCAGCAACCACCTAGAATTAATTCATTCAACTGGATACAATAATAGATACAGTGATACCAGCTCTTCTTGGAACAATTGTAAAAGGATGTTCTTGAGTGCGGTTTGAGAAAATTTTCTGCTGATCAAACAGTGACTCTGTTTCTGTCCAAGAGGCTTGGAAGATGGATACATGGATTTGAGAATGGAGCATTGGAAGTAAAGAGCCATTTGGAGAGAGTACTCTTTTCAGATATTGATCTAATACCATGTTTGTCTTCTCTCCACCAATCGGCAGTGGAAAACATTTCAGCCCATGGGTTTGCCAATTTCATATCTGCAAGGAAATGACATGGAGGAAGAATTTGAAAGTTCACACCATTGTTGTTGCTCTTAATGCACAACATAACCGAAATGAAGGAGTAGCAGCACTACTGCATTTCAGGTGTATAGTTCTTTGCATCTGGAACATTGACTCCTTACAGGTGACCATGACCATATAGAGACAGGTAGATGCTCTGTGGGAAATTAAGATGATATTTCTTCAAGTGCTTATCCAAATATGAGAGAGTGATGTTGCATATATCATAGTAATCATGGCCAATGATGTTCATCATGTCATCAATCTGCTTGCTAGCCAGTTCATCAGACGTTTTAATTCCATTAGTATCCATTGAATCTGCCCAAAAATTGAATAAATTAAACTCTTAAATGGGTTTATTTTTCATAAAATTTGTGAAAGATTTTCAAAAAAATGGATAAGGCATTAAGGCGCGCAAGTCTAAAAAATGGCGCGCAAGTATTCGTGTGCCGCGCTAGTTTTTGACGCGCAAGTATAAACCGCGCAAGTACAAATGCCTTTACAGTAGCGCGACATCAAGGAAAAAACTGGAAAACAGAGGAACCTACGCAGCTAAGGTGACCTGCGCGGCGAGAGCTCGAAGGTATGAAGTTCGGAAATCTGGATGCTTGTACGGAAGTGAGGCCCTCTATTTATAGACGCGGCCGGGACCCTGCGTGCCGGATCCTGCACGACCGAGGGCCGTATCCCTGCGCGGAGATAACTTGCGCACCGCCCTCTATGCCCTGAAGACTTGCACGACCCCTTTTCCTTTGGATGTATTCGATTTCCTCAGAGTCAAATCCTCATTTCTCTCCAGATCCAACTCTGAGGGGGGACTTTTGTTGACGCTCCTTTCGTCACAGAATCTAAAAATCGGAAAAGGGGAATATCTGAGCTCAAGATGATTCAACCTTTGAAGAAAATATCAAAAATTGACAAAGGCATGAACAAAGTCTCAAAAGAAACTGCACCGCACAAGTTCTATCACTGTCGCGCAAGTCCACTTGCGCGACGCCCTTATGGTCGCGCAAGTGACTTGCGCGACCTAATTGATTACTGCCTGGTAACCTCCCGTGGTCTTCTCCTGCCTATAAATAGACCCTGTGGGCCCCCCATTCAAGAGGATCTTTTTTCAGAAACTCGGATTGAAGCTCCCGACGCCCAATTCTCTTCTCAAAGCTTCCGTAACACTTCTAAGGTAATTTCTTACCTAGAACGGAAGATCTAAAGAGAGGGAGGAAGGCCTGAATGTTAAAACTCATCAACACTTGCACGCCTGAGTGGCCAGCCCTTAAGGGAAGTGGTCACGCTTGCGCGTCGCCTTACTCCTTCGATAAAACTTGCGCGTCCCTTTTCTGGAAGAACCTCAAGAGGATTCTAAAGGCTTTAATAAAGAGTCGCTCAAGTATTTCAATGCTGGTTGAATATCGCACAAGTACCCACCATGTCGCGTAGGTATACCTGCGCGACCAATACTTGCGCGCCCCCACAATACTTGCGCGCCTTCCAAGATGTGCATGCCCCTTCCTTTTTGGGTGCCTTTCTTGCCCATTTCACCCCTCTTAAGCCATTACACCTTTCCTTTTCAAGATCTAGTCTTCAAGACACTCTTCAAATCCATTTATGGCATGATTTCTTGATTTGACTTCCTTATCTGAAAGGAATTCTGTGGAATATCTCTCAAAACCTAGTGATTTAAATATCTTTATGTCACCAAATATGGAGAGTTCATACATTAAACCTCATCCTTTAAGATGAGAGAATCCTTAACCTGGGTCTCCTTTTCAGGAATAAGTCCCAGTCATAAATTTGGGCTTCCTTTTCAGGAGTAAGCCCCAAGTCCCCTAACCTGGGCCTCCTTTTCTGGAATAAGTCCCCGTCATAATTATGGACATCCTCTTTAGGAGTAAGCCCCAAGTACCTTAAATGTTTGGGCATCCTCTTTAGGAGTAAGCCCCAAGTCCCTTAAATGTTTGGGCATCCTTCTTAGGAGTAAAACCCAGTTATCAATCCTCTCCTGATTTGGGTTTCCTTTTCAGGAATAAGTCCCAAGTTAGAGTATTCAAATCTCCATGAAGCACATATACCTTTATGGACCCTGTTCCTGGATTTTCTCCCTAAAGTAAATTCTAACCTTCATTTATCTAGGCAGTCATACATACATAAGCCCCAAACCATTTCTTATGATTACATCTTTCATGGAAAAATTGTCTAATTTTTACCAATACCTCTTGTTTCTCACACCGAGCATGACTCACGTGAGCTTAGAGTGTAAAAGTAATTGTGACATCCTTTTTTGAGCCATCAATCATAAACATCATACTCCTTTACTCGAACTTTGTGGGTTCTGATTCATTTTCCAAAACAAAGGATACGTAGGTATCCCATCTATGGGTTCGATCCCAACTCTGAAATAATTCATGTCCTTATGAATGACAATAAACTTCAAGTGCCCCACTGAGTGGATTTAAAACCATCCTGGTCATCATAATGACCAAGAGACTTTTATATGAATGTTTTGAAGGTTACCATTGACCAAGAATCTCTAAATAGATATAGATGATTCTCTATTGATGAAGAACCTCGAATACATATAAAATATTCTCTAAATTTCTTACATATTTAATAATTGATTGTCAAAACTGAAGGAAAATATCATTTTATACTTGGTAATGTAATAAGGATTCACGAACATAACTTAAATCTATAAAGAGAGTCCCGGAATAGACAATAATTCCCCTCAAAAAGGTGTGATGAGTCCGACCTCCCATCCTCTCGACCAATGAAAATTCCTAAGCCTCATCAGTCCACAAGATAATGAGAACCTACCTTTGGAATGTAGGTCCAAGTAGATGTGGAATCATTGGATGTTTCCGGTTCTACGAACAAACCCTCTAGAAACCGATCGGAACGTTTGAATCTCCCATCCAGGAGGTCATCCCTGAATTCCGAGGGAAACAGTAAGATAGATCTTATTATTCCATAACTACTTGAATTTTTTTCTATCTAATCATTCTTATATGGTTTCCTTTGACGAGGTAAAGATAATTGTCACTAAACCCCTTTTCATAAATCCATTATATTGGCTTCTTCTATTTGTTCTTATGTGTGATGTTTGAAACATTTCATTTGGGTAAGTCTAACCCAAAATGGTGGTATAAAGTACCCATGCAATTGCTTATTATTAGAAGACATTAGATCCTACTCAATGAAATTACACTATAATGGATAAAAGTTTCTTGTTATATTATTTTTTATATAAATTTTATTAATATTTTTTGGGATCCAAATTGGTTGTTTTCTATGGTCGTATAGAATTGAGGGGCCTCCTAAAGAAGCTAGGAAAAAATCCACGGCTTACTCATTGGATACTCCTTAAATTGTTTTACATCGAGATAATGAAGAAGAATGGGTCATAGAACATAGTGGTCTAAAACATGAGCAAGATGACTCACATGTTAGATCATGAAACCATAAACTGAATACAAATTTTGGATTCATTCCCTGATGAAAATATCTATTTCATCTTAGGTACACATCCATTGTATAATTATTTAGTGAATAAATATTTTCCATTTAATTTCTTAAAACCAAATTAAACAACAATTTTAAAAATTTATGAGGTATTATATGTTTTAAATGTTTGATAATCCTTAACTTTGGTGAATCTTTAGTGGCCAACTCATTATGATATGTATGAATGGTAATGATTCTCTGTCTATTTATAATTTTTGTCACACACTTTCTTTATGTGGATACTTTGGAACCCACTAGAAATATAAAAAATTCATAGACTCTGGATTATATTTTTCTAACTTGTTCAATGATTTTGATGTGTTTTATAAGTCATGACCATATTTACAACACATTATAAAAATTTAAAGGTGACATGATATTCCCCATAAACTCATATTATTTTGTAACATTTTAATGAACAAGGTAATAATTTTATGGGTCTTTAACCATGATCATTTTGTTTCATATAAATTATTTTCTGTTTTGATTATGTAATCAGTTTGGTAGAGAACAAGGTAAATCAGACTAATGATTCTCATGTGGTAATATATTTTTATAGTATAAACTTTTCTTTAGGTCTTGAGTATAAAATTCTATCATCAGTTAAAAACGGTCACATATTTTCAACTAAAATTTTGATTCTCTCTATTAAACGTAATAGGTGATACAAAAAACATTAACACTAAACCACCAAAAAAATTATTCAATATGGATTATCAATTCATGATTGGATAAAAATATTGGAGAGATAATGAAACCAAATAGAAAATATTGGAGATAGATCTTGGATGAGGAACTATGGGCTTATAAGGTGAAAATAAAATCTACAATTTGTATATCCCCCTAACAGATCATTTTGGGGAAATCATTTTATCTTCCTTTATAGGTCAAGCATCGGTCATATTGGGATGTAAAATTGTTTTGCATGGATTTAACCAAAATTGGAGATCAAATGATGCTATAAATTCAATATCTTGAATGGATTTGATTGTAAAAATATGAGGACACAAGGATGTATAGAGAATGATCAAAATTTTCTCATGGTAGAATGATACAAAAAAGGGATTTTCATATATGAGGAAAAGTCCTTCTCTACAATTTATGATAAAAGCTAATGAATGGTAAATTTAATTATTGATTGTTGATAAATTAGGTTGTATCTCATGTTTTTCCTTATGATGTAGTGGATGGAACATAAGATTCTATTGGAATAAAATTTATAGTCAAGGGTATTGGTTGAAGAATTAATTTTGATGGATTCCACACACATGTTATTGATGACATCACACTTCATGATCCCCTCATCAATTTAAAGCATTACCATGTCTCTTACCCATCCACTTTTATGTTATTTTTCTGAATTTTAATTATTAATATCATGTGTATATAAATTTTCAAGGAGTAACATTTAGTACAATGTAATTTTTTTGTTTGGGGATGGTATATATTTTTTTAGACTCATTAGGATTTTATTTTTCTATGTTTCATCTTTGAATTTATTTTATTATAAAAAAGAAAAAAAATAACCAAAAAAACAAATAATAATAATAATAAGTCAATGTACCTGCTCATTAATTCCATTGATCATATTGTGAATCATTTTTTGATTTCCCCAACCTCTTGGAAAGCATGTTAAGAATGGGAAAATTTTCATTATTGGTGGTTTATTTTGTGAAAAACAACGGTGGTCAATGATATGATTTATTATGTAATCTTGAAGCCTTTGAGATTTTGAAATAATTAATTATGGGACTTCATATGGGAATATTTTTTCATATAATCTTTCAAATAAATTCACAAAAAATAATGACTTGTGTGTTTCTCTTACCCAATTGAAGTAATATATATTTGAATTAATATATTTCATCTTATAACATGGTATTTTTGTAGGTTCACTTCCCACATAATTCATTCCATTAATATATCTCACTAACCTATACATGTGTGGAAAATATATAACTATTGTAATGCCTCAAAATACAATATAAAATAAAAAATCAATACTAAAAAACAATAAAAACATAAAAAAAATAAATTAATAGGGGTGATGAAATGTACGACATGTGAGGGTATCTATGTTGTTATCTTAATTTTATACTTTTAGGAATGATTAAATGAGCGGTTTTATAAATTTTACTGTAAAGTATGTTTAATAGGTTATGTGGAATACAATTTGGTAATCACAATAGTTTCACATGAACTGAAGATAAAGGGTGGATAAAAAAGCATTAAATGGTTAGCACAAAGACATACACATGGATAATTTTTGACATATTTTACTAGTAATTAGTTTCCACATGATTAGTGTCATTAATCTCATAATATTTTGTTTTGAAAAAATTTATGAAGAATTTTCTTCATTATTTTTTAATAGTGACTTATATTTGGTGATTCTTTCTATGGTCACATTTCCATTTCAAATTGAGAAAATTCAACATGCATTGTTTTCTAGGTTACACGATATAATGCTTGTCTCAAGTGTGAAAAATGGTTAGTGTTATTGAGATAATAAGATATATTGTTACTAAATATTTTTTTGAATATATTTGACATGATTTTTAGACAATTAACTTCATTTAATGATTTAATAGAAATATATGTTTTAAGCATGACATTTATAATTTCATGAATATTCTATTCTTAACATTTTGACATCACCATAGTTATTTTATCATAACATTTTATTTTTGTTTATTTTTTTTAAAATTTTATAGTAATATTATAAACTATATATTAAAATTTTTCATTTAGATAATTAAAAATGGATCATACATGTGGATTTCCCAAAATTTACATTAGTTCAAAACTATGATAGATTCAACGTATTGAACTTATTTCCCAATTTGAGCCACAAATTTTTTTATCCTACATAGAATGAGCTAATTTTTTTTCAATATGTTAGAGAATTAAATTAGAGATATTTAATTAAATAAAACAATTGCTAGTTCTCATTGGAAATATTTTAAAAAGGTGTCACAAGATGAAGTAAATTTTGGTTACAGAATTATACATGTTCCCTTATTGACATTTCATGACTAAAACCTCATATACTCGTTTTATATGTGATTATTACTCTTTTTTAGGGTTTTTGGAAGAATTTGGTAGGTGTTACTAAAAGTTTTGTTCCACGAAAAATCTCTAACCACTTTCAATAAGTAAGTATTTGTGTATATATCTCTTCAAATATAGACATCTTCTCATACTTTTAACTTTTGATTTTTTTCTTTTTTTCTTAGAGTTTCAATATTTATTTAATAAAAATTCAATATTTTATCTTCTCATATTTTTTTATTTTTATTGTTGGCAATTGAATATAACCTTAGATTTAATATTGGGAATTTCACATTCAATAAATTTCAAAGAAAAATAGTCTCCATGATGACAACTTTTCCAATGGAAGAGTAGTTTTCATTCGCATACCATCTAAATAAGAATAAATTTATTTATTTATTTTGAATCAATGAAATAACATTACATAAAATATTATGATCAATTATTTGAGTTTTAATTTATAAGAAACATGATTATTTTTAACTTTGACTATGAGGCTGAAATTGTTTGATTCATGTGAGACACAATTTAACCGCAAAATATAATCAACTTTAGATGTAATTATAAGGCTAACATGTAATCCCCAAAATTATGTAATTCTAATTTATAGGGAAGATATGTAGTAATAATTATTTTTTACAGTGTAAACTATTTGAGAAAACAATAAAAGTAGGGTGGTATAATTGGAAGTCTTAATGTTATCCAGAGCTTCATCTCATCCATTACTTCTGGTCATGTTAATTATTATTGTCTTCATATGATGGAAAGATTAGTAGATACTAAATAAATGGGTTTTAATCCCATTGGATAAAAATTAATGAATTGTGAATGGGTATATTTGATTGATTATATCTTTTTGTTTTGGTTTTTTAAGGAAATAGTGTCCCATATTGCTTATTCATTTTCATATTCAAGAATAACTCAACCACCTCCCCCCTCAAAACTCTTTTACTTGTGTTTAATTAATTTTTTACATGTTTAAGACTATTAAGGGATGTTTAATTAAATTTCTCCTTAAGATAATGAACGTGATCAACCACTGTTATATACTAAGTAAAATAACTATTAATTTGAATTAATTCAAGATAACTCTAATTATATTCATTAAATGTTAGTTTAATAAGATCATGGATATTTTATGAAACATTTATAAAAATAAAAAAATTTACTTTAGAAATTATTTTATATATTAAAAAATTAGAATGATATTGATAGCCTTTATAATAAATAAAATAATTGATGTTAATTAGTTTTATTGGGATAAAAGGGTTACTATAGTTTTGGAATATATGTTTTATCATATAGATAACCATGTGATTAATATGATATTTTCTGACTATGTGAATACTGTTATTTTTGTAGAATGTTTCTATATTATGAACATTATTTGATTTTGGTAAATAGTAATATTTTTTTTGCTAATGTTGGATCTTATTTGAAGAATAAGGTATGTGTTATCTCTTTGAAGGATATATTACTTTATAATGGCTTTATAATGATTTAGGATGTCTATAGGATATATTAACATATGTTGGAAATTATATGATAGGGTGTATAATTTTTTTTATATGAAATTATATGTGGAAATTATTGTTTTCAAATACATGTGAAATTATTCTCAGAATAATATGTTATCAACTATTTTTGAATTTTGGGATTTTAACTTTTTTGGAATATCTTGGAATATTTTAACGTTTAATTACTTTTGGATTGATTTAAGATTAAATTTATTTGGTATTATGGTGTATTTATAGATTAATTTAGTATTTTCTCATATAATGTTTTTTTCATATTGGTTGATATTTTAGATTTTTATAACCATTTCAGTGTTAGATATGATGAATAATATTTCATCATTTTATGGATCATATAGTCAATTAAAATTTTATTTTAGTGCCTCATGGATCACAATTCATTACGATCATGATGGTGAACATTAAAGGTTGAAATTAATCTTATAGAATAAGAATAAATCATGTATGCAAATTTTATCATGTTTTATATCCCAATAGTATATGAATTTATCAAACTCATGAAAACTGAAGAGGAATATGTTGATAATTATATTAATTATAAAAATAAACTACCAAGTTAGTTTTAATAAACCTATTTTCAATAATTATTTTTATATAGAAACATTCATAATAGTATTCCTGGCCATAACCTAGAAAATTTTTACTCATGAAAAAAACTATATTTGATTTTGTTACTGTGTTATATTCAGTCTATAGAATTAAAATCATAATGGTGAATTGTTTTTAAGGATGGGATAATGTAATACCCCATGATTTTGGTTTAGATTTTATTTTAAAATACACTATGTTCAATATTGTGTAGCACATGAAACACCGACCTAAAATAAATCGTTAAATAATATTATTTAAATATGATCATTATAACAAAGTTTTTTAATTTTACAGTATGAATAAGAGTAAATATTATCTGATATATATATATATATATATATATTTATAAATTCCCTCCATAATTAAAAATTATTAACAAATTATTAGGAAATAAACACCCTTTTTTTGTAAGGTCAACTTATGATTTAAAAAATGTTTTCTTTGAAAATGTTTTTCATTTAATTTTTTTGAGAGAATGTTAGGATAAATTTCCTTTAAATATAAATATTTTTTTTTATAAATAATGGATACAATTTATTAAATATTATTTTTAAAATTTTCTTTGTGTATATTTTTTGTATTTTTATGAAATGAATGATTTGTAGTGAATAATGCATATAAACTATTATATATATATATATATATACATATTCATATTAAGTATTTAAATTATTCAATTTTTTGAATTTATTTTAAGATTTTATAATTTTATTTTTAATAAAAACATTTTTCATAATGTTGGTGAAACCAAAATTATGCCTAATTTTCATATAAAAATATGTTTATGCTTAAAATGTATTATTCAAAAAAAAAGGATTTCCTCATGTTTTTATAATTTATTTTAAATATAAATTTCAAAATTTAACACAATTTAATTTGATAATATGGATTCTGTATTTGGATTGAATTTTTTTTCAAATAGGTTAACTTTATTTTTTTCACAATCAATAATAACCATAATAAAATTTATCACTCTTGTAAAGGGTAAATTTGGTTATATATGGTTAAAAATAATGTTTAATGACATTAAAATCAACATAAAACTTCATTTTAATCATTTTTAATAGTTTTTGACTAAAAACATAAATTATTAAAAAATATGGTATTTTGGACAAATTTTATTTGATAAATACATTCATATTATTTTACATAAAGAATATTTCCAAAATATAACATGCTTGATTTTAATGTATTTGATATGATTCTACAAGAATATAAATAATTCAAAAATTATTATAAATATATATTTTAAATATAAATAAATTTATCAAATGATGGTAGGTTATTTTTAATTTTTGGTGATAAATTATTAACTAAAATTCTTTTGCAATGCAGACACAATACTCGTTAAAGTAGTAGAAAAATAGATTAATTGATTTTAAAAACATATAATGCAATATTTTTTGGATTATTTGTTCTGTTGTTTTAATTTATTAGGTAAATATAATAAATTATATATGTTTTAAAATTTCATATTGTAACTAAATTTCTATATTTTTTTTTAACGTCAACTATGTGACCTATCTAGAAAATGGTTTCTTATGTTAAATAATATTTTTTAAATAATTTAAAATTAATAGAAATCATATATTTTAATAAGTAAATGGGATATAGTATATAATATTAACCATTTTCCATGTATGGAACATTTTTCATTTTATATATACTTTTTTGACTCCTAATTGTTAAAAAAAATATTAGTATCATGGTTATAATCAAAAGGATTAACATTGGTCAAAAAAGGGATTGAAGGGTCAAAAAATATATCGACCTTGTATAAATTTTATTTAATGAAATTATTTAGAGTTATTATAACACTATGTAAAAAATATATCAAATTTTTACCACATTTACAACACAAATTATTTTATACTAATTTAATAGTTTATGAAATTCCAAGGGTTCCCCTCTCATCTCTTTTATAAAGACACCCCCACCTCTCTTCCTCACATCATGAGCCATGTTGATTAAAAAATAAGTAAAAAAAATTCATTCCAAACCTTCATCCCCACAAACTTGTGTCTTTTTTATGATCAAAGGACCAACCTTGAAGGATTATGGTGTAATCCAAAGGTGTTTTTTTGAAGATGATGTATAACTCTTAACAAAGTGTTTTGTTTTTTTATTTCCTCTTCTATCATCATCATAAAATATTCTATAATGGGGATCATATAATAATATAAGTTTCTATAATATAACTAATATTTAATATTCTATTGGTTCAAACCTTCTTCAACTACATTCCATCATATGTGAAATGAAAAATCACTCATGCGTACATACAATTTAACACCTCCACATAACGATGAATATTTTTTTTCATCACAGTTTTACATGGATGTTTATAGATATATAATTAATGAATATATATATATATATATTAATTATTTTATTATTGATATTATATAAATATACCATATTATATAACATCATAACTTTAAAATAATTGTCAAATGATATTGTTGTTTGTGATTATGTGTGGACTACCACCTCTAAGAAGAGATGTAATTCACTTCTAATGTCCTCATTTTATGAATGAATATAAATTTTTATTTAATATATAATAATATTAATAATTTAATTATTAATTATCTAAATATGACAACATCGTGACCATGATTATTCGATTAAAAGTACATTATAGAAACATGTTTGAATAATGGAATAGTTAACACCTTAGATGATGAAGCTAATAATGGATTGTAAATAAATGGGTGATTGAATATCCAAATTGAATAATATATTTAATTATAACTATAAATATTTTTATATTATAGAAAGATAAATAATCTATATTTTTTTATACATGAGGATAATAGGTCATTAGAAGTAGGTTGGGTGTGAAGTAAGTATAATTCCTCCATATTTCCACTCTAATGAGACATGTTTTACATTATGCGACTAATTAATTTTACATGGTCTATATACTTTACCATTGATATGTTATAAAAATATCTCATATTTATTAATAGTATTCAATTTTTTATTTCATTTTCCCCTTTTAATAGGTTTTTACTCAAATATTTCCAAAGTTGTATAAATTCAGTTGACAATCTCATTTTTAATTGAGTTTTTTACAATTATTTTTTTATTCAAACAATTTTAAAATATTATCCTTTGAAAATAATACATTTAATTTTCCAATATTTATTCATTTAATTTTAAATTAATTTTATAAGTTTCCTCTTATTAGTTTATAAAATAATGAAGAAAATATTTTTGACCCAAAATTGGCATTATATCTATTTTAGTCGATGAATTTTCTATTCCATGTGCTTTCAAATTAATTTCTTTAAGAAATTTCTTTCATATGATCCAAATATTTTTTTAATAAATTTTAAAAAAAAATTCAAATTCTTTTTAAATGTTTAAAAATATGTTTTTAAACTTTTTTTGAATATGTCAATTTATTGACCTTTTATAAAAGTAAAAAAGAAAGGTTCTATTTTAATTTATATGACATGAAAGAAAATTCTCTCATAAATTACCAAATATTTATTTGATTTTTTTCTAAATTTTTTGATTTTAATTTTTATAGATATTTATTTTATCAATATTTTTAAAAAAATATTCAAAATCTATAAAAAGTGAAAATGATATTTTTTATGATTTCAATGTAAATATAAAATATTCATTTAATGTTATTTTCATTTATGTATACATCAATTGAAAATTATAATGATTTATTGGTAAAATTATTAAATTATACAATTGACCTTGTATCTCTATAATGTTTTTGACTATGGTGTTTTATTTCAGTAACTTAGAAAATATTCTTTATTCACGATTCTATAGAGATAAGTTTTTATTTTTAAATAACTTTTAGAATGAATTGTATTTATTATTTAATACTTTTGGAATATATAGGATGTGAATGTGATGAGTGTGTATTGATTATAAATATTTAATCTTTTCAACAATGTATCCCAATAGAAAAAACATGTGGCCATATTTGATTATTATTTGATTTACAACTAACGATTTATTATGAATTATTTTTGGGTTATGAGTCCTTGATGGTAATATTCAAGAAAAAAAATCTTATGTAATTAATGGAAAGTTCATGAATGTATGTATTTATACCTTTAAATTATTGTGAAATTGTTTTGCACTTCAAGTTGATTGATATTTTTATATTATTAATGAATGTTCATTAAAAAATATTTATTTACTAAATTTAATTTATTCTGATTATCCACCCTTACTTATTTATTATTCCTTATATATTTGTTATTTTTCATAGTTTCATTTTTATATGACCCTAAATAAGAATATGAGCTATCCATTTATTTGTTTTCCATTTCCCAATATATGACGATCGATATTATGATAGATTTCAATTATCAAATAATGTTTTTATTTTATGTTTTTATATTTACAATGTAATATAGGAATCTGGTATATATATTTGACTTTCCAAGATGTCTAAAGTGGTTGATCTTGGGTGGTATGTTACCATGTATCATTTACTAACGTAATAAGTAAGAATTACATAATAGTTGATAAAGTCTATGTAACATCACAAGTAATTAAAGAATAATATATTTTCATATCTACGTCTATTTATGAATTAGATAGTGTTTTATAGGCTTAAAATGAGAATAAATCCAATCTTAAGCATATAATACTCTCATATTTTTAAAAGATCGCTTTATCGCCTTTTGATGGAAAACCTTTTTTTTAAATCACACTTTTGAAAATTTTATAAGCTATATTTGTCAAAATAAACTTATTCTTTAGGATTGGAACATTGAAATTTACTTTTGATAAATTTTTGGTATTTTTCTGACAATGTTCATTTTTTAATGAATAGTGAAAAATACTGCATTTTACTTCAAAACTGCCTTTTCATCTAATTTAATTATATGGTTAGATTATCTTTTTAATTGGTTTTAAAGTTTAATTAGAATATATTTTTACCATTTAATCCAATGTTGGTCATTTTAATTAATTTTACTTTGTAATTGGTCATAAACAAGTGTCAAAATTTTGATAGATATCGTTTCTAATAAACTTGCTATTTGTTTTGACAACGATAATTATTTTTAAATTAATTAATGAAATTTATATGTTTGGAATTTGGTAAAATGGATTCCATATTTGGAATCAGAAGGTCGAAATTATGTAATTAAGACACTTGTTTTTGGACATTATAAATAGTAACGACGGTAATTATCTTTAATTATCGTGATTAATTAGTAATCGAGTAGTTAAGGGTTATAAAATAATATCATAATAATATAAAATTACCCCAACATGTGTCCTAATTCAACTAGTTGTGTCATTGCCTACCATTGGATTCTTTGTTCCAACTTTGGGACCCCATGGAATTACTTTTGTGTGATAATGACATTTTATCATTTTATTTTTAAAGAAAGGAAAATATAACAGAAGTATGTAACACCTAAGTAAAAAAAAATTAGTTTTGTCTATGTAAATGATATCTTAGACTATAACGTTTCATTGTAAATCTAAAAATATTTCTTACATCATAGTAATTTTTTTTTATAATTTTTAGGCATTAAATAAATTAATTTATTTATGACACCATGATGATGTAGTGATTTCCTCATTAATGAACGATTTAAATAAAAGGAAAAGATAATGTAAAATCTAAGACTTAAACTTGTCAAAAACCTATTGTATGGGAGTATATCGAACCCCTATCACCTTATCCTCAAAATATATCATTTTGGGACCTTTAAAATCCAAAAAGCATTTTTTAACATTTCAAGATTTTCGAAGAGTGCCCCTCCTCCCTCTTATAAAAGGCCCCTACCTCTACCCCCTTACCCACACCTCTCAAGCAATTGGATCGGCCAAAATCTGATCATTTTATCTCTCCACATACCTCTCTTCATCCTAGAAGCCTTACCTTAGGCAGAAAGCTCTTCAAGAAACCCTTTTGGTTCAAACCAAGGGGAGTTACCCGATTTAAAGGTAATGGCTTCTATTATGTTCTTTTGTTTGATTTTGCTTCTCCAACCCACTAAAATATTTTTATTCCTATCTTTTGTAACAAAAAAATTATATTAAATATAATAGGACGTTTTTATGAGAAAGATTTTATTTACAATTACACAAACCTTCGTCTAATGGTTAAAGAACATACTGTTTCTGTGAGTGGTGAATTACTGCCTCACGAAACGATGATTGTTCAATATTATTTTAATACCTTTAATAGTGGCCATTAATATGTAAATACATTTATATATGATATATATTATGTTTATGTTTTTCATATGATTATCTATTTTTCATTTATGTCATACCTTTATGGTTTCCATTATGGGTAAACGCGATATCTTCATTTTAAGAAGTGTGGACTACTGCCCCCTCAAAGTGATTTGATTCGTTAATGACATATGTGGGATGTATAAAGGATGGAGTTAATGATGTTATATATGATATTATACAGGAATCATAACATACCTTTATATCATTATGATTTCATTCCATTAAATACGAAATAGAAATGAAAGTAGCATTTATGCGTACGTACGACTTACCGTCTCCATGAACGGTGCATTTAATTTCTTACCTATAAATGTTATTTAATATAATAAATGCATGTATATACTGGATATATATGATATATATGATATCTAAATCATGAATATAATTCTGGATATAATGGATATTTTACCACATGAACAACTTGTAATTATACGAAGTTTATTTTCGGCTCAAGTACCAAAGATCGACAAAACGACCGTTATTAACTTAAATAATTAAATAATGTTCATAACATGGTAATAAGTGATATAAAAGGAATAATAAACTTGAAAAAGGTTCTTAATCAAATAGAAATTAACTCTAGTTTATTATTCAGGAGATTAATGAACGATCAAGTCAAGTCGGACACGAGGTAAGGGACTTCGTCTCAATCTCCTTTCATTGAGGCATATTTTGTTTTATACACAAATTTCTTTTATATGGTGTATAAACACCTTTGAATTTTACTTTTATTCAAAATGAATCTTTTTATATGAAGCGTTTTACTAAATGATAAAAGGGAAAGTTTTTGTCTTATGTATGCGGCGACAACGACTTCTCCACCGCCGTGACCATTATTTGAGTTTTGGCTTCCTCTACAAGCCATAACTTTTATAAATGAAAGATAAATACCGTGTTTTAATTTTCTTTTACTTTGGTATTTAAAATATTTTTTATAATGTTTTGATTATATCAATGTGTTTTTGATATCTTCTGATTGAAATCTGGAAATGTTATGTTTCTTTTATGCATATTTTATGTGATATGAATATGTTATGGTTCTTGGGCATTGTTTATGAAGATGGGTGGTTCTGTGATAAACTAAGGGTAGGTGAGCCTGAGATATCTCTCTAATACATTGGGTAACGTGAAGGGGTTAAACGCTAATGTTTATCTGAAGAGATTTAGGGAATATACTATGATGGGTATTCTAAACGTAACCATGAGGGCAACTCTCTACATAAGAATGTTATGAATGCCTCAAGTTACCTTTATGTATTATGATTTCTATGAGTTATTCATGAATATTATGATTTCATGAGGTAGGTTAAAGTGCTTATGTTTTATGAGTAAAGTATGATTTAATTTATTCTTATGTATACATTGACTAATGTTTTCATTCCGTATTTTTATATCCCTTACTGAGCTTTTTATGCTCATCCCAAGTTTTTGAAATGTTTTTCACAGGTCAAGGGAAAGGTACATGATGTGATGATAGTTATGAGGAAGTGTCAAGAAAGAATCTGTGTTTTATTTTAAATATGTTTCCTTTAATGAGAAAAGTGAATATTGTCTTCGATGTAACCACCTTGTTTAAAAGTGGAATATAATGCATGATTTATGATATAATTCTCTAATACTCTAAAACTGAAAAGATCCTCAATGTGTATTATTGAAATAACTCAAGATTAATTAATGTTTAATGATGAGGCCTTATAGTCTATGTGATTCATTCTAGGCACATTAAACATCATATTTGATGAAAATTTATTTAAAGAGTGGCGGTGCTGATAAAATTAATTTTTTAACAATTTTGAATGATGGATGCCCATGGTACTTTTCTATGTTGATAAAATAAATTTTAGAAGGTGAAATATATAATCAATTTATAAATTAACTATATATATGATTTTAGAGTCAAAAACATAAATTATTAAAATCCCATGTATTTTATAAAACTTCAAGTAGATAACAATTTTGGGTATACTTTTTCTTTAAAGATAAATATTCTAGAGAAATATTGAAGATGATAAATATATAAAATTTTAGCCTTATTTCAACTATAATAACTACCATAACTAAAAAATAATCAATATGTATGTAATGTTTTTTAATCAAATGTTATTCTAGAAAATGAATGGAATAAAACATTATTTGATAGATTTGAGAGAGGAAATAACTTACCAAATATGTTTTCCATCTTGGTTTTAAAGAAAATAAATTTATGATCATCTCATTACAATAACATGAATCTTGAGGTATATTTAAGGTACCTATGATTATGTTTAAGTATATTATAAAATAAAATATTAAAAATTTATAGAATATTTATTTGGGGATTTGAATAGTGTTAACATAGATTAAAAATATAGAAGTGGAAGAGTACTTATAATTGTTGTTAAATGTATTAGCTAACATAGTAATAGGTAAAAAATAACTTCACTCAATACACCTAAAGTATATTATATATCAGTGGTGAATTTTTTTCACCAATGGATTATATAAATGAATAGTTGGAATACCTTTGTATGAATTAAATATTTATATCATGTGTCTTTTTATTTTATTTTCTACCTCATGGTCCAATTTAATTTTATGTCATGGGGAATATTTACTGAAACTGGGGATATGGTAGGTTAAATCATGTACTATATTTTCTTATAGTCCTACCTGGGTTTCTCACATAAATTTAGTATTATTCAAGAAATAATTCCTAGAAAAAAATTTAGTTACCCTTATTATGAATGAAACTGATTGTTACCATTCACTTGTGAGTAATCTATATAACAATTTCTATCACATATATTATTCATTAATTATATTTTATTTTAAATCTATATAGTTGGTATTTATTTGATTTATATCTCTTTAAGAAATTATATTTTATTTTGGAGTTAAGATTATTCTAGGGAGACTAGATTCCAACGTATCCCTATAATGGGAATCAAAACTAATGTATTTTGGTGATACAAAGTGAGACACATCATACTATTCAATTTCACATGACAATGAACATTAAAATTCATTTTATGTTAATGAACCCACAAAAAAGGGTTGTTCCTTTTATATTGATACATCCATAAACAATCTATGTCTCTTAAGGTGTTTCATTCCAAATTATAGTTTCTTATTATCTATATTCATATATCTATGTCCATTTTGGGTAGTTTAGATTTATATAAAGTGTAATTATATGTTAAAGGTTCCTACAAATGGTTTGAAATCTATCTTAAACACGAGTCTCTCCTAAAATTTTAACCTTAAATATGAGTCTGGTGAAGTCATATAGAGACTAACATTGGGATGGAGCCCCATTTTTACCACTATATATTTTATTATACCCATGGTGGGTAATCATTTTCTTAATTAAAATTGGATTAATTCATAAATCTTGGGATAAGAATGATTTGTATATAGATATTCTAAATTACTAATTGGTTCTTTGAGAGTAGGGATCATTGTCATCAATATAATACATGGGAGATATACCATAGTATGAGGGATTCCAATTATTAGTTGAATATATAATCATAATGGAATCATTAATGTGAGGAATTACATAGACATGTATTCTATAATTCTAAAAAACAATCATAGAAAAATATGATTTTTTGAATTTTTGTGCTTGAGGAAGTTCTCAAATGAGGTCATAGAATCAATGATGGTAAAAGGGAGAATGATTTCTTATATAGGTGACCATAATGAGTGAGGTACCGAGGTGGGAAACCTGTAATATGGGAATGAATTCTGTGTATTTAATATCTAAGGTGCCATTAATGATCAACATTAATGATTGTGAATGCATAAAAATAGGGAGATTGGGACAATATGTTCTTTAATAAACCTTTTTAGGGACGAACATGGCTCTTGGAACTTCAATACTTCACCCATAATTATTGGGAGATATTCTAAAAAAGTTCCATTTTACCTTTTCGTGGTTATGGATTGGAAATTTTTTTGATCCATTGATGGTTTGGGTGTCAAAGCCATCAAACGTTACATATATCCCCAGTTTAGATCCATTATTTAATATTTTTACTCATTAAGATAGTTTGGAGAGAGTTTGTAAATCTTGAACAAGTATGAAAACTATTAGATACTTCATTGTTTGTTTTGAAGGTTCTATGTAGTGTAATTGTCTTGAAAATGGTACGCATGAGTCCTTTTCTTGGAAAAAGATTCACGATTGTCTACCCTTTCATAATAACATCTTATAAACACTCATTCTCCTAGTTATAACTCTGAGTATAATTACATGAATCTCATTTATATATTGATACGTTTTTTAACATTAGAAATTATAAAATACTCCAATTAATAAAGAGATACATAATCTTTGGTAAATTAGGTACACTATAAAAAATATAAAAAATAATAACATATTCATTTATTTATATATTAATAACATTCACCTAGATCTCACCATAATACTAATACATATTAATATAACTTATGGAATACATAAAATAAAAGGTTATATTTCAGTCATAGTAAGGGTTTAAACATGATAATCATGGGGTAAGATATCATGAGAGTCAATAATCTTAACAAGGAACAATAATGGAAGGATCATAAACCATCATATAAAAATATGGAATAAGTGTAAAATATCATATGATCTTGACAATCCAAAGAATCATAAAATATGGAATAATATAACATTAATAAAAATCTATCCATGACATTACCAAGTATAATATTGTGTAAAAATCCCATCACATCCTGACCATGCATAATATTATGGACTAAGCTAACTACATCATTCCCATGTATATGGATATCATGACATATAAATCATTACTCATTTAATTGAGGCGTATATAATTTAGGACAACTTTCTATCATAATTAATCATTCATATATGTTTCATATTGAATAGAAACATATATAATGAATAAACATGAAATGAAATCATAATGGTGAAATTGGTTCCATAATAAATCCATAAATCATTAAAAATTTAAGTATGATAAAGGAACCCATAAAACTAATAGATTAAAATATAATGGTAATTAGCTATCAAAAAAAGGATAATTTGTTGAGATGGTATGTGAGTATGATATACTCTATAATACCAAATGTATGATCGAAATAATAGAGATATTGTATCAAGTATCTAAAGATTCTCAAAATACAAGAGGGGGGTGAATTGTATTCTTTTAAAAAATTCCATTGGAACATTTAAAGATGGTTATGTTTAACAAGGTTAAATAAGGTAATTCACAAAACCTCTAGTTCGACACACTTGATCGATTCTGGAAATATGATTCTGAGAAAGTGAATCCGGAAAGATGGTTCTGGAAAATGAAACTTAATGAAAGTTTACAAAGATGAATATTCTACCTTAAAGAATATAGAATCTAAGTAAAATAGAGTACAAATACAAGAAAGTATAATATAGTTATACTTTCCTCAAAAATACAAATGCAGCGGAAAAACATGTAACAAAACAAGAAACAATAGTAAATCTTTTAATCCAAAGAAAAATGTATCCAATAACCTTGATAAAGGTCTCTTGATTTATACTTTCAAGAAAGTATGTCTTACCCACCCTAGGGTAATCCCTTGATACGAAGATCGAAGTCTGTCTTGCTATCCTCGCAAGCCCCCAACTTTCAGGTAATTAGCACGTCTATCTTCCTCATCAAGGAATCCCTCGACTTCAAGGTAGTTGGAACCTCTGTCTTCCTATCCCTGAAAGCCATCGATTGTACACAAAAACAATCAAAGTCACATGAAGCAAATCTAAAAAAGTAGTTCAGTACACACAAAGCAATGAAAGTCTCTCTCTAGAAACCACTTCAACAACATGTAATCTCTAGAGTCATCGAATAGTGTTGAGCTCTTTTCAAATGTGCTCTTATTTATAGTCACGAATTCAACGGTCAGCTCCCTCCTCCAACGGTTATATTTTTCTTTGAATTTCGGAGGGACCTGTACACGTGTCACTCAAACAAAGGTTAGTTAGTAACTGAATACACGACATTGTTTTATAACTAAAACATGGGTAAGAAAAAATATGGTTACATAACCAAATTCCATATTCGGAGTGTAAGAAAATAAAAGTTCGGAGTATAACCAAAATTGAATTCGGAGTCTATATTAATAGATATTCAGATTCTATTTTTCTAGGAATTCAGAACCTTAACTCACAAAGTTTGGAGTCAGAGTTCATGAGAATTCGGAGTCATAACTCATAAGAGTTCGGAGTCTGTATT